>CAVLEF010000001.1:7072500-9800357 GCA_963661955.1 Leptosia nina | reverse complement strand
AAATTTAATATATAATACATTTTTAAGTTTGTGTAAGATAGCGTAATACATGAATATTGCATTTCGTAGATACTTAATAGTACTTTTATATATATTCTTCTAAGTGTAAAGGTACAATATTAAAAATTTCACTGCCGCCTCTATGAAGGTTCAATTAGATTTCTTTCGACTACATTTTAAAAGTAATGACGAAAAAAAGTAAAATAATAAAAACGCGATATATTTACAGAAAAACTTAACCTAATACCTGCGATATTTGTTAGTTTTTACAGATTTTACCCCTAGAATACATTAGTAAGACAGAACCCAGATATTTTGTTGTTTTAAGTGTCTACAATTAATGTATTAATGATTGCTTATTTTTAGTAGGGCTTCCTACTTGATTTACAAAAAGTAACGTACATTTTTTTTATTTTACCTGGTTACATATGCTTTATGTCGAACTGTTGCATACTGGAAAATATTAATTCTAATTGGTTTCCGTTAAATCCAATATGGCGTTTGAAAAATTCATGAATACGTTTTTGAATTTCGAATCGCATATCCGAAAACAATATCCGGCGCGATCGGCTTCAGCGCACCCGTTAGCTCGTATGCGGAACCAATCTGTGATTTTGTGACAACCTGTTTATGATTTTAGTGCCTTTTCATTAAAAGAAATCTAGAAAGAGGTACTTACTTAAATCTGATCTAAATACTTGGTACTTGCGTAAAAACGTACTTACATAAAATTCAATTCAATTCAATTATAATGAAAGAGTGATTGTGATTGAAATTTCTTAGATTTTTATATATTTCATCTTATAAACTTCACTCTGCTTCTACTATAGCCGGGCCAGTCCGAAAACCGGTGCAGCTGAGTGTGACAAGCATGCAGCAGCAGAGCTGAGATTAGTAGCCATTATCTGATCTATTTATTATTTATCTAATATTGATGTAGGTAATACACGTTTACTGTAAGGGCAATAAGGACTTTGAATTTAAATTATTGCAACGGACAAGGAAGTGACCTGTTTAGATAGAAAATGATATGATAGAAAAGGATTTTCGTATATAAGTATAAATAGTTTCATCCTTTAATTAACAATACAGTAGAAGAGAGTGACATACGAGAGAAACGTTCAAGTTACGACTCTATTTTCGATCAATGATGTTAATAATCTCGAAGTTGATCCATTACTATTTTACCAAATTTTCTTCGGAGTAGACTATTATTTTAGTTAAGTAGTTCCAATGATTTGTTCTTAAAAATCGCAATATGGAATGGACATGAAAAGCTTCTGAGCTAAATATTCTAATTTATATAATTCACATTTCGTTTTAATAAATGTTCTTGCTTTTCTCAATTGCATTTCAAATAATTAAATTTGATGTTTCTACATCCAGGTCACAGGTATACTTAGTTACCTACATAACTGACCTTGACTTTAAGTCCAGAGGTGAAGATCCATTACAATGAAACTCCAATGATATTTAAATATTTATAAAACATAATTGACAAAATCTCATGAAAGTCCTAATAAATTGTATAGAATAATCTTTAATGAGAATCAAATATAGTTCAAAACGCAGTGTCAAATACGTCGGGAAACGTTCACGAAATTTAATTAAACTCTGAATACGACACAGATGGCCTTTCCTCGTTTGTAATGTGAGGGTAACTGGCTCTATTGTCTCCCAAATATTAGATTCTAGCCTAAACAATTAAACAAAGACAGATATCATTCTATATGTTTTGTTTAAGAATTGTTCTCCATTTTCTATAATGAAAACTGTACAATTTTAAAAACACGCGCGCTCAAACATATTTTTAAATAAAACACTTTAACGGTTTAAAGCGCGGAATATATTATTTAAACTTCAGGGAGACCGTCTCACCATGACCACGGCTGTTGCAAAGCATCTGAAACTTTGGGCTGAACTTACAATAATTTTCAAATAAGTTTAACTTATATATTTCGCGTTTTGAACCGGTAAAAGTGTTTATTTAAACGTGTGCTACTCGCGTAAACTAAAGACAGTATTCATACATAATATTGGATACTATGTAAACACACATCCATACTTATGAAAAAAATAACTAGTTTAGCGGTGTATTTATAAAAGATTTATGTTAATGTTGTTTATAATTAAAATTATTGTTTATGCTATTCCAAAAAGTTAACGTTTATTTCTTATAAACAGCAAGAATTCATTTTTTTAGAGCTTTAAAACAAAATACTTTTTATTTTTCTATTTCACAAAAATGTTAATAAATAAATAATGTAGACTATTGAAATTTGAGATGTAATTTCAGAGACGTCCGCGTATCAAGTTGAGCACTTTTCAGGACGTGACTCATCGGATTTAAAAAAAATTGGGTCAACTCATTTTGGCATCCGATATTCAATATCAGAAAAATGAGCTATTGATATCCGCTGTTATTCCCTTTTATGACGTTTAGACAATCTCTTGTCTATAGAGTTCATAATATCGCCATATTGTTTTCATCGATGGCTTAGTGGTAAAACAAGAGCTTGGGGTCTTGGTTTCGAAGGACGGGAAAACAGAATAGTTTCGGTCCGATAACGGCTAAGAGTTTGCTAGTAAAATAATCTATTGCTGTAATGAAAACGATACTCTGCCCCATGCCCCATTAGTAGGGCAAGATTTCATTTTTATAGTCTGTTAGTCATCATAAAGGTACACGATGACGTCACAAGTTTAAAAGCTCACAAAACGTAACAAGAACATTTACGATCTCGAAATTATAAAAAAAAACAGTTTAAAATATGGGTACCCATTGTTATAACATTATTTTAAATACTTAATTCGATTAAATTTTACCCTCCTACATATAGAACATAAAAATTAACGGGCATAAATAATATAAATGTTATGAAAATTATGAAAAATACTTAGCACGTAAACATTTTTATTTAAATTTTTGCGTTACGCACTGGCCGGAAAATATGTTGCCTTAATGAAGAACATTCCGCCAGATCCCTATATAAAGTTTGATGTTGTAGCATTACAAACTACATCTAGCTGTACCTGTATAATGTAACTATTAATGTACCGCAACAACAATAATAGGATTAAGTAACGTCTGTTGTTTGCGCAAGTAGTGAACATTCTAATAAAACACTGTTGAGGGTTTAAAACTAGAAATGGTTAACTTGCTTTTATTTTTAGGAGGGAATTTTAGAGACCTCATCTGCTGCAAAGCATGGAAAAGTCGTAGACAGGAGGTAAAATACTTCAACCATATAGCATATAAACAGGATCGGAAATCCACAGACTAAACCGGAAACGGGAATAAAAGTCATGGCGTCTTACATCTGGGGAAGGTGACCGATGACCATACGCTAAATTTCGTTATTCCTACCATACAGATAAATCTGAACATTTCTCGACAAAGTTCAACATGTTTTACAAAGTTATATATTTATTAGAATAGTCAGGTATGAACCAAGGGCCTATTCATGAGTAACAATATATACTACCATTAGACCGACGAGTCCGCCTGTATATAAAAAAAAACACGGAGTATCACAATAAATTTCACTGGATCTCTAAATGCCTCGATTCTGGATATAAGAAAACAATGTGTAAGTATTGTCAACAGTTGACAATATAGATGATAGATACACTGAGGTTATTGTACTTACATTTGGGTCATGGGGTTTTATAAGAATTTATTGCTGTTATTCGTCCTTTGCCTAGGGACTAAAAAATAAGTGCATTTTATGAGTTTTAAAAAATTATATTGGATTCAAAATGGTAATCAACGATTACTGTCTATAGTTTACACAGAAGTGAATCCGCCCAATAGTCAGGAAGAAACAACTTACACGGACATAACAAATATTTAATAAAGAATATTGTATTTCAAACGAACGTCCGCTTTTATTTAACAATTCAGCTGGCTAATTTGTCACGTCTGTCGCTTGAAATAATTAGAGTCTCGAATAATTAAACGAAAGTTATATTGCCTTTTTAAAAGGGAATGTGGCGGCGCATTGAAATGAATTTGCTTAATATTACGGACAGGCGCCTAAAGATATCCCTTGATCGGTACACAGATAGTACTGTTAATATACATATTTGATATACTGCTGTGTACTGTAAATATATACATACTAGTTGTGTCAGCGACTTCGTCCGCGTAGAATAGTTATTTTGAGCATATCAACCATTGTTTTTTCAAACCTCCTTTATAGCTGTTACCCACGACGTCGTGCGTGAATAAAGTCTAAAAACCTAAACCGTTTTACGAAGGTTACCCATATTCTGTAAATATGACCATAAACACTTACAGCTTTTCCAGGATTAGTAGCGGTTTAAAAAAACTGATTATTAGTAGTATTAGTATTGGTAGGATTCCGTATCAATGGTTTATACCTTGCTGACAAAATGTAGAACTGAAATGAATTGTAGCTTAAATACTGCTGTAGTTTATGCGAGTTTTAAACACTTTAACGATTTAAAACACGATATGTTTAAGCGTATTTGAAAATTACCGCTGCTGCAAAGCATCCGAACATTGTTAAAATAATTTTCAAACAACTTTAACCTGTATATATCGCGTTTCAAACCGGCAAAGTGTTTTAATATTTTTTCAATTTATTTTCGATTTTTACATTATATAGTGCCTTCATGTGCAATAACATGTGAAAAATATTAATGTTTTTAAAGTGTTTATTCGAACTGTAGCTTGTTGTATGCAATCGTGAGATATGATAAAAACTAAGACATAAATTCGAATTTGGAACACATTTCCTTAATTGGTGCCAGTCGCAATTACAGCAAGAACATCTCGAAATGTATGCAATCCAAATCTCCGATTCCACTAACGCTATGAAAATCACGGCGCATTAAATTAAATCTGAAACGTGAAGTTCAATTACATTAACGTGTAAAATGTCCACATAAAATGCTAACAGAGGTCACACAATGTTCGCTCGGCTAAAACACGTAGCGCTCAAAACATTCCCTTACCTCTCAGCTATAAAGCTTCGTAATTACGGAATAACTCGCCCGGGCTAAAACGGGACATTTATTTAATCATTTTGACGAGAAAATAATACACTGAAAATGTTGGTGATCCCTGCCGTCGAAATTGTTGGGGGCTATCGCGTGTCGTGTCGATCTTGATGGTGATCGTTGTATCCTATATCCTAGAGCAGTGTTTCTCAAAGTATTGGATAGCTATCTAATTTAAAAGTTTACAGAATACTTTTTTAACTCAAAACGTGTTTCACATTGCAACCGTTTAAACATTAATAAAGTATATATAATAATAGGGGTCAGAAGTAAAAACGTTTAACACAATTGTATGTACTTCTAGAAGTGATCTTCTTAAGACACAAAGAGGCATCTACAATTACTACTGTTACCTAGTACTGAGTCAGTGCAAGTAGGTAAATATTACAAATTTTCTTTCTCACGTAATCTTGATTAAAAATTGTAGACCAACATTTATAATTCGGAAAGTAAATAATATTAAACGACAAGATTCAGTAACAGTTGTTTTGAAATGACGTTTGATGTTTTTGGTGGTAAAAATTTAAAGTGGTTAGTTTGACAATCTATGGTAGAGAGATTATTAAACTTAAACTATTAGTGCTGTCTAGTAGTCTATTAGGGAAATTATCTGTGTTAAGATATAGCGTTACATAACGCATTAACATAATATACACATTATTGAATCAATTTCAGTACAGTTATCACAGAATAGGTAACATAAAAGCTTAGAATACTATTTCAAAATGTGTATATACCTATGTTTTGTTAGTGTGTTTATTATTTCTAGTTCTTTGTTATGTCACTGAAGTGATACTTCAATTCTGGCTTAAAAGTTTTTTCCAATGTTATATGTTTTGACCTAGACCTCATAAAAATGTTCAGTTCTAAAACTGTGCTAACTTAGGTTTGAAATAAATTTAGTATAAATATATTTATGAATTTGTTTGTAAAGAAGTTATGTTCTGTTTATTCCCGGAAATATTTGCATTTGTATTTCATTGAATAAGCTAAGTTGAATAAAATAAAATATTTTGCTAACGGTTTTAATTATAAGTAAAAAATACTGAAGCGACTTTCATCTTTCCTATATTTTAATTTTGAACCTTGAATAAACAAACATACTAGCTGTGTCTGGAACTCCGTCCACATATAAAATATTTATTTTGGACAACAAAGTTTGTTTTCGCAAACCTCCTTCTCATTTACATAACTTTTAACCCATGACATCGTCCTCGTCTCGTCGTTTTTGTAAATTAACCTAAAAAGATAGACAAATAGCGTCGCGAAATTTTATTTTTTATGTTTTAAAAAAAATTCTTTCATACATATTATTTTGGTATCCTAAGCCGTTTTTGCAGCGTACCCCTCGGAAACCCACAATGATGATTAATTCTCCCAAAGATTTTCACATTTCTCGCTGTATCTTCGCTTGTATTAGTCACAGGGCGACGTTTTATAGCCTTCCTAGATAAATGCTCTGACTGTAAATATTTTTTCATTTCGAACCTATAGTGCCTGAGATTAGCGCGTTCAAACAAACAAACAAACTCTTCAGCTTTATCTATTAGTATACATTATACTGATTTTAGGGAAATACAAAGAAATATTCTGATACAAAAATAATTGTGACATTTCGCAAAAGCAATGAATGTTCAAATCTTTTTAGAAGGTTTCATTTTGAAATCTTGAAAGGACTCTCGTGAATTGAGTTAGAGGTTTTTGGACAAAATATAAAAGGTATTCGACGTAGTTAAGACGATCACATAAAGTAGACTTTTTATATGGATCTTTGATGTTTTACATCCTAAAATAGTATTCCACTATTAAATTACTACAATTGAGTCCTTATTTTTTATCCTAACGACTACTATTTTGAGAACGATTAGCTAAATTTTCTTAAATGCGTAATGATTAGCGTATTTCATCATAAGGCTTTAAGAGCAAGAATTCCTAAGTTCGAGTTTTGATAATGTAGGTGAACGGCAACGAGAGCAGACTTATCTATTTGTGTAATATATATACCTATTATTTTTTTTCTATTTCATTTCTAACTTTAGTTTGAATTACAAATTTTGATATAAATGTGTTAACTTATTTTAAGAAAATAACATGACCGCGCATCCTATGTTATGGTATTACGTATCCGAAACGGAATTAATAATTAATGGACATAAATAGTTTAGGTTTTAAAATCCGATACTTTTCGATTTAATCTTGTATGGGGTTTGCTTTCTGACTGCCGATGTCTTGTTTGTTACTTACACGCATATAAATTATAGCCGAAACGTGAAATTTGTATCATATTTTAGCACAAAGATTGAATATTTGAACTAATAATTAGGGAAGCAGTAATAAATGAACTCGGCTCTTACAGAAGTATTGAGGTACGATAGCAAAAACATTATCCGATATAAATAGCCCTTCACTTTGCCGAGTTTATTGAAAGGGAAGCTGGGTAGCAATCTGTAAAGTTACGGAGCCCTGTCAAAACTACATTATCGGGCGGAAGCGTTGATAAATACAACTACATCTACGTAATGTGTGCTTTGACCTTGTTAGGCTGAACGAGCAAATGACTTTGAAATATCGCTTACAGACGTTGGCAAATGGCCTGATGCAACAGATGTTTTAATGCAATAAATAAAAATTGTTGAATTAGAAATAAATATTAGTTTAGAATTAACAAAGTCGGATGGGGTAGCCCATTTTAGGCAACAGGCGGACTTATTACTACAAAATAATACTTATATATAAATAAGGCATACAATAATGATATCAATAATAATAATTACAGTTTGTTTAAATAAAATACTTTAAACGGTTTAAAACACAAAATCTATAAGCTAGTTTGTTTACAAGTCATTTAAATTATTCCCCAACGTTCAAAACTGTTAAAAAGTGTAATACTTGCGTAAAATACAGACAATACTAGTTACTTTTTAAAATGCACCTAGGGAGAAAAATATTTATACATATGGGAAACGGCATGTCACGTCTGTATACATTGTTCCTACAAACAATGTATTAAACCAAAACAAGGAAACATTTTTCCCTCTCTTATTAGATTACACTGACCATAATGATATAAAAATCTTCGTTCACTCTGAGTAGATCAAGAAAATTAATTATCTCTTTGTTTTGTATTCCTTAACAAAACTCTTCGCTTAACTTTAGTTTAACTTAATTACTTTACAGTTATTATTGTTAGAATTAATTGTTTATGTGTATTCCATGCATCTAAAAGTCATGCATATGCATTAGAACAAAATGTTTAGATAAATATTAAAATTATTTCCAAGATTCAGACTGAGTTATTTTAAATATTTGTGTAGAAATCCAGTTGTCCCTACTGGACAGACTAAGGAGAATGGGGCAGACTATGAGATCATAGTTACACTAATATAAACTAATAGTATAAAGGTGAAGAGTTTCTCTTTTGTTTCGATCGCACTAATCTCAGGAACTGCAATTATGAATTGAAACATTATTTCTGTATTAGCTTCTTGCTGATCTTGCTGAGATGTTATATACGTACCCAGCCATATAATATCTGAGCAAAATGCTATGTCGACTAATTTAGGCTTTGGATATTCAAAAATCTACAGACTAAACGGAACGCGATTAAATTTCACGGCTATTCGTTCGTGATCCAAACAGAATATCCATATTCCAAACACTCATTTAATAACCAAGTTTCCGGATAAAGTCTAACATATTTCAGAAATGAACTGATAAGAAACATTTTAGTTCTAATGGGGAACGAACCATTATTATAACGAATAATTTAAAATCAAAATGTATACTAGGAACTTTTATTTATTAAAAGGTTTTGACTTCGACAGATAATTACGCCACACAGCGTCACAGTCAGTAAAAATATTATTTTCCATTAACAACCTACTTGCTCATCGCGTTTATTTAATTGCAATTACATCGTCCCACATTGATCTATCGTTTTTAATATTATAAAAAGAGGCTCGTTATTGCCCGTGTCATGTTCTAAAAATGCCATTTCACATAACGAACGGTGGCTGCATTCCTAATGACATTTCACACGACATCACAAGAGGTATATTTTGTTGGTTTCGAGGTAATCTCGGATGCTTATCGTTGTTAGCCACTAATAAACGCCAAGTGGCCTGATTAACAAGCCCGCTACTTTTTAGGGTTCCGTGTTCAAAGAGAAAAACATGTCCCTCTTAGTCTGAAAACTTTAATATTGTTGAAAATTAAATATAATAATATGGAAAAAAAATTCGACTCAGGCAGGACTTGAACCGGCATCGTCAGCGTTCCGTGCTGTTGTTCTAACCAATTAGTGACACGGTAGCTCAATTTATTTTCGATTTTTAATCTATCTCCCTCTTAGTATAATTCCGTCAATCTGTAACGCTGTTTTCAACCGTCATAAAAAGACAGTTGATTACACTTTGTATGTAAATGTTAATTGTATTTAAGTTGCAACTATGACATCTTGTTGTTAGACCGCCTCTGTAGCCAAATGGTTAAACATGATGCCTAGCATTGTGTTAAGTGCAAGAGGTACTGAGTTCGAATCCCAGGCAAACAATAGATTGTTTTGGCGCAGAAGTCTGATGACCTACTAGCCTGTAAATGTACCGATCAGTGAAACGGACACAGAAATGTGTTCGTTCTATGCCTCACGGGGAGAAACGGGATTTCACTTTATGACATGTTGATTGAAAATCAATCTGACGTTTAAGAGGATTTCTTAGAATAAATGTGATGTTTTTGTCGCTCTATAGATAGGGGAAAAGTCGGATAGTTGCCTCGGTAGGAAAGTTGCCTTGTTTCTTAATACATTATGATGGAATAAAATTTAGTTAAACGCTTTACTATAATAGGTAGCAACTATACGACTTTTCCCCTAAGTGTACGAATCCTTTGCGTGCGAGTTCGACTCGCGCTTCGTTGGTGTTTTAACGACATCGTTACGAGTCCGACTGTCTTCGGATTAATTTGGAATGTGATTTACAAAGAAGCTACAGAATGCGGATTAATGGAGGCACTTGTGATGTTACGAGTGGTGTATTGACACACGCGAAGCCGTACTGCGTTGCTCGTTACGACATGTTGAGATAAATAAAAAATAAAAAATTGAAAATAACATCCAAATAAAAGTTTAACTATACAATTACACGCTCACGAACTATGATCCACCTAACGTTGGAGAAAAGCTTAAGCAACGATAAGTGACTCTGAGCAAGGTTACTCTGAAAAAAAATAATCATTTATTGTCTAAGTTCATATATTGTCTGCACAAGTAGCGCACATTTAAATAAAACATTTTTACCGGGTTCAAATGCATCAGTGAACTTATTTACAAAACGTTAGGCCGTAGTTTAATAAAAAATAAGTTACCTAATACATTTCGCGTTTTAAACCATTTTGTGTTTTATTGAAATATATTTATTGTTTTTTAAACTTTAGAACACAAACATTTGAAACCCCATTGCGATATCTTTGTTATTGAATTTTGATTTTTTAACGCACAAAACGTATTATTCATTTTTTAATTTCTTAATTAATGTACTTGTCATTACACGAGTGCCTTTGAAAGCATTCATGATTCAGGATACCCATTGAGTAATAGAATAGGACAGGGTTTTATATTATTGCATAAGTAATCCAAATTAGATCATTCTAATATAAACTGCGATTCGTATTGTAGTGCCAAATACCTTGTTATTACTAACTGATCCGGCAAACGTTGTTTTGTTGTTTATAACATTAATATTATTATGTTCTTACAACTCTAAGAAATAATATGACCAATAATTTGTTAGAGTATAAATAACAACGGTTCTTAGGAGCTAATTTATAATATAAACATATATTGTCGCATTTTTTTTAAAATCATACATATTTGTTGATTCCTTGGACTGTTTTCGATCAAACGCACTTAAAGATGAATAATTTTCCCTTGTTTATCACATTTACCACTGTTTCTTCACTCCTATTAGTCGCAGCAGATGTCATGTAGCCTAAAAAGGTCTATCCAACACAAAACATTTTTTAAATCAATCTCGTAGTTCTTTATTACTATATTATAGTAGAAATTAGCGCGTTGTAACAAACTCTTCTGCTTTACAATTGTAGTTGAGGTTTATTATTTACTACCTGTGTCCGCGACTTCGTCCGCATGGAATAGTGACTTGGGGTAGAATTTTTAATTAAATAATTAAAAATTCTACCCTAAGTCTGGCTGGTTGGCCCCAAGGCTGTTTATTAATGTATGTAAGGGCGCATTTAAGGCCGCCACTCTATGTTGTAAGTGCTACTTTGCCGCAACACTTTCACCTCACACACTCCCTCCTCCCACTCTCATTCCTAACTCTAACTCTCCCTCCCCACTCCCACTCCCACTCCTTTTTTAAAAACACCAAAGAAGAACGAACGCCACGAATTTCCAAACCAATTTTCATCCCCCTTTTCAACCCCCATCGACCCATTTTTGGCATTAAAAAGTAGCTTATGTCCTTCCTCAGCTTTAAAATATCTGTGTGATTTATATCAGTTCAGTAGATTCGGAGTTAAAGCCGGACAGACAGACAGACAGAGTTACTTCCACATTTATAATATTATATTAGTATAGATTATATTATATAATAAGTAGCTTAATCGCTATCACCTTATAAATATCCCTTTTTTAATAAGAACACGTTCTCAAAACATGTACAACAAACTGAGCGGTACTTATTGAAAAAACAACAAATGTTTTGTTTTTATTGTTCCCTTTAAATGGTTCAGTTCCATATTCCTTAAAAGCTCTATTGTTCCACATTTTATCATAAACAGTGAAAATGTATTGCAACATCAACATCGTTTTGAAGATAGACATTTATGTGTCCCATTTCTTTAGAAAAATCACTTACTTAGTGGTAATTGATATTAAAAGAAGATTATAATATAATTATGTATACGATAATTTATTATAATATTATTTTTCAAGCTTTAAATTGAGTTTTGAATTACTTCACAAGACTGTGCTATCTAAAGAAAATTTTCTAAATAATTTATATTAAAACGTATAGAAATTGATGTTTAATATTCTCGTCAATATGGAAGACCTTACACTATCACTTTCAAGTTTCGTAACTCACTAAGTACAGTAAAAAAACAACTAATTCTCTCAATCAATCAACAAAGATTAGTCGCTTTACACTAATCATTGTAATGCGTTACAACAAATTAATGTCTTTATGCGACAATAGACCTTATCACTAAAGTTATAGTATCGATTATCCTGTAAAGGTTTTAGCAACAATGTGATCTACTGTTGCTTTCGAATGTGCCCTAGTATGTCAAAATAACAATTATGCAATGAGATCTGCGAACGGGGGCGTGGCTAAGTGAAAGCTTGATGATCACGAACAGGATTTGTCCTTTATTACATCAATCAACGTAAACATATTAAGGTAACTTGTACTTAAAGACATTTAAATGGCAGTGTTTCCTTTTAAGTGAGTCAAGTAAGACGCTGAAAGTTAGCTATTATTTTGAACTTATATAAACCGTCACTATACCTTGATGTATTAGTAATATTAATAATCTACTTTGTACCACGTGTTTCCTCGTATTTTCGACATTGCGATACATATTATGTGGCTACTAAATAAAACGATTTTGATGGTTTCAAACGCGAAAACAATACATAATTTTTTTGTAATAACAAATCTACGTTTCTGTTATTTTACGTTGTGTCTTAAAACAAATTAACGCATATACTTCGCGTTTTAAACCATGACATTTGTTTTGTATAATGTGTAAGTCAGTACTACCGTATTACATTTTCTCGCCCTGATTGTATTTGAAGTAACTTAGCCAGAATAAATTTATGATTTCTTACATAAATGTTTTCTTAAAAGTTTCAGTTCGTTATTTCAAAAATTTCCCAACAAGAAACTGTTTATTTCGTCGGTGCAAGTATTTAAAATTGAGAACCTACGTGACTTTGATATGCTATTTTTAAACGGACTTACATCCGCGTAAAGCTATGCTTTATGTTTTTAAACATAAAACAAAGTATAACAAAAATGTTAGCACAGTCAAGTTAACTATATAAAAAAAATTAAAATAATCTATACTCATATATAAAGCTGAAGAGTTTGTTTGCTTGAACGCGCTAATTTTTCAGGGTACTTTTACGTAACAAAACAATCATTTAGATGGAGGTGTAGATAGCTCAATTGGTGGAGCAACAGCCCGTAACGCTGACAATGCCGGTTCAAGTCCTGCCCAAGTCGAAAATTTTTTTCAATGTATTTTCGATTTTTTAATCACTTACAATCCAAGTACTTAGTTCTATTGACTGCCATAACTTCCGGATAATTTTATAGCTTCCAGTGTCCACACGTCTTAACATTTGTCACCCAAATCGTGAAGCTTGGACGAGTTCAGTTTTTATAAGATTTTTTACTTCCTTTGATTGAATACGAGGCGCGTTGCAATCACAATGGTCTACCTTGCTCGTTTGATGAGGAAAAAGCAAAGAGTGTGACGATCCAGGATGTTCTCAGCTTTTCACGTACTTCTATTGGTGTAAATAAGTAGTAATGTTTCAATTAGCCCCATTTTTTACTCTATTAAGGAATTCTTTGTTAGTCTAACGGCTGTGCTAAAGTTCAAATAAATGAGGGTCATGTTAGCCTGTATGTTGTCGGTTTTTTACTTTCTAGTGAACACAGATCGATCCCGATAGGAATAGAGAATATTATCTTAACCTTCCTATCATTTAGTAGTGGTTTTGTTACGGTAAGTTAAATACCAAAATAATTGCAATATTCACGTGTTAATTAAAACCTTTATGGCGTTAAACTCGTCTTGTCTGTCAGCTCTACGTTTTTGGGTCGTTAATATAAAAGAAATAAAACTATATAAAAAATGTTAACTAATATACTTCGCATTAAGAGACGTTAAATTCGTTTTATTTAAACCATAACATGATCTTCTAATCATTTTCTAATTTTTATAATCATGTTAAGCATCGTCTGAAAATCTGCTAATTATTAAAGATAGGACGACAGCGCATGTTTTGTGATGTTGCAGGACTGATATTTCACGTTCTTGTCTACTCTGAATCCTGGAACGCGACGACTTCTTATCTCAACTTACGCGGCGGTAGTCTAGTTTCCAAATCATAGTTCTTACTTACCCAGTACTTACTCAATAAGCCAACCGTGCACTGGAGGTAGAGTTGACGAGGGCAAAGTTAAATGTCGCAGCGAAACTATCACGGATGTGTTACTGATCTACTCTGACACCATTAGCAGAGGTGAAACTTTGTAATGGACAGTGTTTGCCGAACCTAAATTGATCCGTTGTTTGGTAACTAGGGTTGATAGAGATTATGTGATATACGTTGTGTAATAAGAACAGGTTTTTGTATCGCGTTGATTCCTTTAACTGCGTTGGAACAATAATAAATAATAACATAGATTTTTGCTTGTACGGTTGCACATTTACCGTATAACCCACGTCCTTAATTTGTATGTTATATGAAGAACTGTTTAAAAGAACTCAGTGTTTCTTTTTTAAATATTACAAATCTATCACGATTCTGTACCTTTTATGACGAAAATAAGAAATTGCTCAAACTCTATAGGTCGGCAATCATTAATATATGATGATTCGCGATAAATGGTAAACATGGTCTTGTATGGTGTATGCAGTCCATATCTATTAGCAGTGTATGGCTATTCATCACGTCTGGATCCAATTATCTAATCAATTCAATCATGCTTGTATGTCATCCTTTATAATACAAAAATATAGGAACGGTCCTAAGTTTGATTTGTTTGAGAATCGATAAAGTCGGTAAATAAATAAATTTCGACCCCCCCATAGAGTTTCGGGGACATTTTATCATCAGATATTAATTCGTTCCTAATCGCAATGCAATTGTCTCTTCATCATTTTTTTCGAAACCAAGTACTCTATTTATAAAACCCCTGCATCCAGAATAAACGTAACTATTATTATTTTACCGGAATTTGAACCTCGCTAAACCTTTTAGGCACTTCGTTTATTTAAATAGATATGTCGTAGGTATTTATTTCTATAACTTAAAACTATATTATAATTCGCTAATCAATCTTGGAAGTATTGTTATTATCATATTTTACAGAAATTGTATAATTTACTCCTGGCCTATATAATTTGTTAAAAGTTTGATTCCAAAATATGTTCTCTTGTGTTTTTATGTGTAGGTACGTACAAAATACATACTTGACAACGTTTGTATAAAAATGCAAATTTAAGAGCAAACCGCTTTGTCGACAGTGTTTTAAATTCTGAAGTTTTTATCTCTTCTCACTTGTTACAGAAATTAATCGTACCAGTACTTAGTTGGCTGTCTTCATAGTACAATTGTTAATTGCGTCTTGAGAGAGTTCTTTAGTTTAAAACCTGGACGAAACGAGTCGTAAGAAAGCGTTTAATTGATAACAAATTAAAAACTGTATTGGATTGAGATAAAATCCGTTATAGGCCGGGCTCGAACCGGCATCCACAGTGTTGCATGCTGTTGCATTAAACAATGAGCTACCATACCTACACGTCATCGTTTAATTGTTTTCAATCTATTGATACTGTAATTATGTTACGTGTATGTAATTGTGTGCGCAATTTAATTTCGACCTTAACAGAAACAATCAAAGTTTAATGTCTTATGCTTTGTAGTTTAAGAAGATCAATAGTCATGGAAGCTCAATTGGAAAGAGCAGCACGGACCGTTTTAAAGCCGGGTGGGATCCCCCCCGGGCCAAAATTTTTTCAATCTCAAATTAATGTTTAATTGGTATATTGTTACCATGTGTCATGTAAAAATATTTAACAGCTCAAAGAAACAAAACAGATATAGAATAGCATGAAAAGAATAGATATACTTTTGAGAAACAACACACAAACGACAATTAAAACTTATTCTACAAACTTAAATAAGAGTTGACGTCCTACAAATTCTCAAATCTGGCATAAATTCGGTGAAATGGTAAAGGATTTGATACTTGGACACGCTGTGTACAGTAGATTTTGTGCACGTGGGAATGAAAGAGCTTCTAATTATTGTTAACACCACTTTTTTATCGTCGTCAACATCGTCTTACTCGCTATCATTGCGTTGTCCCGATTTTCGTAACAGCCTATTAGTGACACTATCGTGTCCAATAAAATTCTTAAATAAGCACCTTTAACTGTTGTGTGAGGAAACTGAAGTCAATTAGGAGAATTGACATCGACTGCTTAATGTTAGTCGTGTTGTGCGTAAAATTTATGCCTAATTATAGTGTTTAGACATGACAGAACCGTTATTTTATTATCTTGATATGAATTGTACGAGTACTATATCTGTGAAATAGATTCTGTATACAACTAGCTATAGAATATCCAGCGACTTCGTCGACGTAGATATTATATAAATAACTATATTTTAGGCATCAAAATATGTTTTGGCAAACCTACTCATCTTTGTAAATTAAAGCTGTTTCTCAAGTCGTCGTTTGCGTACCGTCGTTCTTGATAGACATATAGGTGTCGCGGATTTTTTTAACAATATTTAATAAGGAATTTCTCTTGTATACTATCTTTAATGTTTTTCACAGCGCATACAACGAACCCCCTAAAAGAAGAGTATTTCTCCCGTTTTCTCAACATCTCCCACGTTTTCTTCGCTCTTAATAGTCGCAGCATGATCTTTTACAGCCTTTCTCGATAAATGCTCTAAAGTGCTCTAACCAACACAATAAAAAAATCAGTTTGAACCAGTAGTTAGTAAGATTAGCGCGTTCGAACATACAAACAAACTCTTCAGCTCTATATATAGGCTCTATCTATCTACATAAGATTGGCTGCGCACTACTTATCAGTCGCTTTTTGTTTCTAACTTCTAATAGGCTTTATTTTAAATAATGTAGAAATGTTATCGAAATTGTTGTAAGTCTTCTCTTTTTTGTAATATTAACAACTCTAAACTTTGAATTTGCCAGCTGACACAACGGGTTTGGTAATATATTTTTTTTTCAGTCTTATTTCTGTGGGTATTTATTGTTTTTTCGCGTGTGTGCGACGAGTGTGAGTGTAGTGTACGAGTCTAGGTGTCTACTAAATAATTAATTCTAAAATAATATACCAAATTAGACTTAGAGTTTCAGTGATTCACAAACGACAAAAAATGTTTAACACAAACGCAAAATATTTACATAGTAAGCGTAACACAAAAAATGTCAATATTAATTTGATCGAGACATCCTACATCTCTAATAGTAGACTAAACCGCTAGTCTGTCTGTTCTGTCTGTTTATTCGAATAGTACACATGGCAATAAAATACTTTCAAGTGTTTAAAACGCGAAATATATTACTTAACTTATTACAATTAATTTTAACTACGGCCCGACATAGTCCGTTATTTAAACAACATTAATACATTATTACAAATCTAACTAATTGTAGTAGTAGTTACTAGTCACTAGGAGATAAGAACAAAAAGGGGGTGTAATAAGAAGACACGATTGCATGTGAAACGACCATTGCGTTAGAGACGTATAATAAAAAGTCCCGAGGACTTTTCTGACGTCTTCGTAACTCAACAAAGCACTAAATCAAACTTAGGATCCCTTTTACGTTTTCTGTATAAAATATTAGTAAAATCCGATTTCTTAAAATGGTATACCTTGTAAGTTAATACACCTACCGCGAACCGAAAAAGAACAATGCCCAAATCCTAGCTGACAACAATCAGATATGTGTTATATTTAACCCAGATAAGCCTACTGTCCTTTATGTAGGACAGTAGAAATAAAAAAAAATATCAGAATACCCTCTTTATCTAAGATTATTTAGTCTTATGATATGCAGTAAGAAACTTGTCAGCTTTATTAGAAAAAATAAAAAGACAGTTATTTTAACAGTTTTTACCTTATATTTTACCTTTAAAGTGTGTAATAAAAGTGCGTTGCAGACATGGCAAATGACAGGTATGTATAAAAAGTTATATTTTACTCGTGAGTTGTTTTTTTCTGTGGTTATATCTAGTTGATAACCTTAACTTTTGTACTAAATAAATATTCTTGCAAAATAATATAAATAAATTACGTATAACTTGTTACAAATACTAGCGTACTATATATAGGACAGTAGGATAATATACATGATTTTAGTACAATAATACAACTTTTTCTTTACAGACCGTTAGCTGCGCAAGAAATTTTAGATGCTTTAGAAAATGTTTCTGATAATGAAGAAGATTATAGAGAACGACTGATATGTATTCTACCTCCTCCTGTTGATCCTGACTGTCTCACTGACGAAGATTCGGATGAAGAAGATAATGTAACTTTGAATAATTTGCCACGAAACATTCTGCTTCAACCGGCTGAAGTAATGATTCAAGGGCAGATTATGGTGAGTGATACAGAAGAAGAACCTTCTGATTCTACAGGTCGAACTAAACGTAGGCGTACCTACGCATGGAGAAAACGGGACTTTGCAAAAAATCCCGTGAATTGGCCAGACGTTCAAGGCGCTTGCCAAGATAAGCGCCCAATTGAGTCGTTTGAAAACTTCTTAGATGAAGATTTTATTTCGTTGTTGGTGTCAGAGAGCAATAAATATGCTGTCAAAAAGAATTTGCCTGGAGACATAACCACTGAAGATATGAAATGTTTCATCGGCATATTGTTGGTTAGTGGTTATTCATGGCTCCCCCGTATAAGAATGTATTGGGAAAACTCCCCTGATACAAAGAATGAATTGATCAGCTCGGCTATGACTAGGGATAGATTTGACTTTATTTTACGCCACCTTCATGTCAATGATAATCTGGATTTGCAAGACAAATACACAAAAGTACGCCCCCTAGTTACACTTCTAAATAAAAAGTTCTTAGAGTTTTCTCCTCTTGAAGAGCATTACAGTGTAGATGAGGCCATGATCCCCTACTATGGTAGACATGGCTGCAAACAGCACATAAAAGGTAAACCTATTAGGTACGGGTTCAAAGCTTGGGTTGGTGCTATCTGTTGGTGAATCATCTGGTTATTCCTCAATCGAAGCAAACACACTGTCGTCAATGTCACAAAAAATGTTTGACACGTTGCAAGAAATGTGATGTTGGAGTGTGTGTCAAAAGTTTTGAAACATATCATTCATAAATAGTGTTAATCTAGTAAATTACATATAGCAATGGGTAATATAATCAATAGTTATCTAATAAACTACACTTTTTGATTACATTCTGTTTTGTCATAAATGGTCTTTTATTTCCTCTTATTATCCTACTGTCCTACATATAGGACGGCTGTTTCCCTGAAAGCCTTACACTTATTTTTTTTTTCATTATTTTTTTTTATGTTGCATAAGATCTAATAAACTAAATAATGTAACTTTTTTCAAAATTTTCAGAAAATTTTAGTTTCAGGCTTATCTGGGTTAAAAAAAATCCGTATTTTTTTTTTCTAGGAAAAAATATTATTACTCATAATAAAGTCTGGAAAAAAAGTTATGGGTTTTTCTTTCGAATAATTTATTTTTTTAATCTGTTTGTTAAGAAAGTATTTTTTAAAAAAGAAAAGTAAAAAGTAAGCGTGAATAAGTTAATATGCTCAGTTCTACAGTTGACACATATGTTATAAAACTTATTTATGATTCTAACCTCAAAACTATTGACGATATCAAATTATGTAGGTTTTTAAATAATGATTTTGTATAGGGTGGTATTCAATACATCAAAGTAAATCAAACCCTTAAACAAAGGCTTACACAATTAATCATGTTATAAATTGTGTAAGGCTTTCACGGCCATCCTTCAGCATATTATTGTATTTCGGGCTGTTCAGCCGACGTGAGCGAGTAGAGGTTCTCGACGTTCTAATTCTTCGAGCAATCGAGAACAACATCTGATGATGCCGTCCGCTCATAATGGCGTAACGTCGAGTACCTCTTCTCGCTTACGTCGGTACACAGCCCGAGAAATATTATTATATATATATTAATTTGGCCATTGTTCTTTGTCATACTTTTACAAAACACTTATATTGAAAGTTGTGCATAGCGGTGTAAGAATGAAATTGCATTAGGGACGTGTCGTTCACAGTTCGTGTTCGCCGCGTAGCTGCCAATGTTTCAATTGGCGTAACGCGTATTCCTGCGTAAACTGCAAACGCGCGTAAAATCGATACATGGAACGTGGCCGCATCCGACGTGACAGTCGCGTATCGCGTAAATTGAAGCATTAGGCTCCTGTCAGACACGTTAATATAATATATGCATACACACTTATATACGGGTTAAAAGGTTAAGTAAAATAAGGAAAGTCGGATCGCAAATCGGATCAACCTATAAAATTAATCAATCACGCAGACACAAATATGTGGCTGTCCCCACGTAGGAGAGTTAGGATTAGAAGCTTTTGATAGCTCTAGCTTCTAAGAAACTTAAGTATAGTGTCACAAAGGAAGTATTCAATGCTTCGTAAGGATTAAACAATGTCAAGAAAATTGTGTTAACCTTCTTCTTCATTCTTAGAAGAGTCTTTTGATATTATACTTACATTACCAGTAGTTTATGCAAGTAGTACACATTTAAACAAAACACATGTAACTGTTTAAAATAAGCTAGTGTAGCAATTATGACTTTGACACTACGGACAATCTCCATCTTTAGTCGCTACGTCTGCTACCACGGCTGTTGCACTAATATATTCTGCGTTTTAAACAGTTAAAATTGTGCTCTTTAAATATGTATAGTTGCATACTTAACGATTCCAGTTATTTTCTTACTGTGGCTTAAAAATAATTACTCTAATATATTATATAGTTTGAAGATGGCTTTATGCGCTGTCATGATAAAAGTTAAAACCAAGAGTGCTGCTCGCAATAATTACAGCAATTAATGGACGCTACAGATGTTGTCATTAAATGCACTGGATATTTAATAGTAGTAATGGAACGTTTGTAATAGTAATAAATAAATTGCACTTACATCTTACGTAGTTCTGTTGTAAATGGGTTGTAATAGTTTATACGATAGTTTATATATTATCAATACTCACTCACTCCAGTTGTTAGTATTGATAATAATTGTTAATTAGTTCTCGTACGTATTTTGTTATCAAAAACAAAAGAACAGCTGATACAGTAGTGTCGTACGCAACGATTATCTTATCACCCGTTATCAGTGTTACTGCTAAGACTAGCTTAGTTAAATATTATTTGAATACCACATTTTATTTTTTAAATGTTGGACTTCGTCTGGAAATCTGGATTTTCGAAATTCCATGTTTTACAAATTACACACAGATTTATTTACATTAAACAACATAGTACAAATAAAATATTAAAAATAGATAGACACACACCTATTCAGTTTTTCTTGCCATCCGAAGGTCGATACAAATCATAAAATTATACATATTACTATATATAGATAAAAGCCGTGAAGATTAATCGCGTTTCTGTTTCAGTCTGTGGATATCTGAATAGACAAACCTAAAATAGGCGCGGGGGGCCCTCTTGGGGGGGGGTTGTGGGGGTTGTTTTTTTCACTTTTCACTAAGCACCCCTGATTGTTTTTTTTTAATATCTATATAAAATTGAATGATTAAATATAATAATATTCTGATTTGCAAAGGTTTTTAGTTTAAATAACAAAAGAGGAAGTCATATTTTCTACAGCAGTGTGGTCGAGGACAAATTTTCCTCGTACGAATATGAATACTCGGACTCATCTGAAATTGACCCTACCGGGTTCAGTTGACCCTTAGCGGGTCTCTCCTTGATACTGCTATAGTGCGACTGTGGGGACCACCGAAACCCACGTACACGCCACTATCTTCCCCTGGACGACCACAAGGGCGCAGTATTATAACTGTGGATTTAAGGCTCCATTGTCATAACCTTTTTTACTGTGTAGAAACGGACTCCCGATAGACATGGCTATTTGTAACGTATTTGTGTGTAGCGACATGAGAAACTTTAATTGCGCGATTCACGATTCTGTGTGTTCCATCCAATAGCATCATGCTTTTAATTTATTAATCTTAAAAATACTATCATTTATTTTTTAATGCATATTCTTATGATACTTGTTCATTTAAAGTGTAATTAAAGTGTATTAGTGGGTTTTTAAAATTACTTATATTTAATATTGTTCTCAGCGCCATCTAGGGACAACCTATATCACTAATCAACATGACACAATTTTATCTATTAAAAAAATGTATTGTGTATTTATGCGATATACACAAAGGGTATAGGCAGGTAAAACGAGCTATTGTTTGGGGTAAACTTGTTTGAGTACGTTTTATTTATTAAATTTAGAAATTTAGAATTTATACCAAATAGTATAAGTAATTTATATCCAGCTTTTAAAATTAATTGCTTACGATAGTTGCTATTCTTTAAATGAGAAAATATTAATTTGACAAAAAAAAAGTATTTTTGTATTGAGATTGTAACAGATACGGTAACAAGGACAAAATGCACGATACTGAAATTGTTATGTCGTCAGATTTTAGTGTAGGAACGAACGTTTAAACATACTCTGGAGTGTTGTACGTTGAACTCGTATCAAGTAAGGATAACTAGCTGGTATTGCGTGAACGCAACAAAGATCCCTAGTTGTTATAGTCTAGGAGCTGTTTAAATTCTGAACGTATTCATTTAACTTTTTAATACATGAAGTCTCGTTTTCTCGGCAGTCACATTTCTGTTTGTTTCATAAATTGAAGTAAATTTGTGTATAAAGTTTTGTATGAATGTTACTGGGATTCAAACCCAAGCGCTCTGCTGAAATTGTAAAAAGTTAAACTTTGTTGATTTATAAAATTTCCGTATAATCTTTCAAAGTGTTTTGTCATTGTTGCGAGTAAAATAAAGTTATAATTGTATGTTGTATTCCATGGATCTTAATTAATTTTTAATAACGCTTCAGCATTGCGTTAGAGGTGTATGAAAAAGAGTTCAAAACAAATAAATGAGATAGAATATTTAAATAAAACACTTCAACGGTTTAAATATGTACTAATCGCGTAAATTATAGACAGTATGGGATACAATAGTTCATATCTCTATAAGTACAACAAGCGCCAGTTACGTACAGCAAGCTTTGATTTTTTAAAAGACTTTATCTTTAAAAAAATCAAAGCATGCGAATCTCCTAGTCTTAAATAACCTCTGGGAACGGTTCCGGGCTGTGTAATAAGGAAATCGTTCCTGACTCGCACGAAAATCGCTCCGGCGTGAGCGAGCCCTCTGCTGTATGCCTAATAACTGGCCATATTGACTGCTGCTATTTTATATAAGACCTGGATACATACGCTTGTTATCTCAGGAATGTACTAAGAATCTTAGATAGTATATGGAGAGCAAAAATCATACCATAAAGGAAAACTTATGAACAATCAATACTATAAAAGTAGAACTTTTTGAAGAAACTCGCCAACATTAAATTTATCGCCGAGCTTTGATAACAATTTTTTTAAGCTCTTAACGTTTTAATTTAACATTTGAAGGAAAAATTTTTTTTATAAGTTCAAGTATATGAAATGTAATGAAAATAAGTATTTTGTCATGGTTGTCTTTAGTTAATAATTGTTTGTGTGTTGTGTTAAACATTTTCAGCTGTCGACTGTACTAATAGTTTTTAATACAAATTACACAGATTAATGAAATACAGTTTCATGTTAGTATCTTTGCTGTAAATGATTTTGCCGCTAATATTATTATCATTGAAAAACAAATCATAGGTCACAAAGACGCGGCGGCCATTTTGATCTTGGGTCCCTGACATTCTCAACGCGAGGCGGAGAATATACATTATATCAACAAAGAGACGCAAATATCGCAGAAAATTAGTCGCAGTCCTTAATCGGCCATCACCCATCCCCGGTGAACGTTGGCAGCACGAGCTGAAATATTATTTGTATTCAAATCCATAAGAATATGATAATGAGGTTTTGCCTGTGTCTCGTGAATCTATAGGCGTCACGAAACAACATTAAAACTCTTACTTCGGAACATCGTCACTAATGTAGCGATGACAAGGGAAATTGATTTTTATTGTATATTGATATGATTGATATTGCTTTGTACGTAAATAAGTACAGGATAACCGGACACGTTGGTAGGCGATTTGATGACGGAATTTAACGTTTATGTAACTTGCTGATTGTTCCATTGGTTTAGTGGTTAGTGTTTAGCTTTGAACGAGGACCCGCTTTTGAATCCCAAATTGAACAAATTCAGTATTAAAAGTTTTTGGTGAGAAAATTATTTCGAAAAAAAAATACCTAGGGGACTTGGATTAGAGCTTGGAACTATTTTCACTCTACTAATTTAATAGCTAAAGGTGGCCTGCCCAGACTGGCGTGGTGGGTCCTTAAACTGTCTCTCCCATATGAGAGGAGACCTTTGGCCACCTATGGCATATTAATAAGTTTAAGCGAAGCTCTTGTATGTGGGAAATGCTAAAGGGAAATACATTTGCATCTTGGTTTTTGTTCAAAAACAATCAGCGTACAGTCACGATTCATTGCGTTTTCTCAGTACATTCGTTGCTATGCGATTTTATTTGCATAAGTTGTTTTCGCTACGTCTGCAACAGTGGCGCCATTTTTTTACCGTGTTCGTTTGTTTCCGGAGTGAAGTTCCTATTCAAAGGTCATTAGCGAATTTAGATATTAGAAGTTTCTGTATTCATAAATTATTATCAGTTTCTTTATTTTAATAAGTAAATGCATACTTGTACTTTTTTGTAATATACACATAACACTTTTAAAAATAAATAAATTTGTATAAAATACATCGTACTATATAACATATAAAACAACCTTAACCTTACTTTACGAGCTGTTAACTAAATTAAAAGACGGTTACTAAGACATAAACAATTATATTTTGCACAATACAATTTAAAGCTCTCCAATATCCAAGCAGTCGACACACATCTTGCTTAGGTGTAATCGTTCTGAGGAATTCCTCTATCATATAAAACGTAATCAAGAATGCTTCTTTTTATTATAATGCATTTCAAAGCAATTCCTACTTGTCTAGTGTCTGTCACTGTATAAATCCTTCACGCAGCATCCTCACGAAGTACAAAATGGTGAATTAGAGATAGCACAAGTGTTCTCGGCGCCACGATCGAGACAAAACCATTAACTGTGACTTAAACAGAGTAACATTTAAGGGTTGTTACGCGACATTACTGTTTAACATAGTTAATTAATGTTTATATCTAATTAAGTCTTGTTTATCATAAATAACAGATTAGTACGCTCAAAGATAGTAGAACTTATCGTGGTTGAAGTAAAGTAGTAGAAACTAAAAAATAATAACAAATCTTTCTTGATGTTAAACACACCTACAATTTTAAAGGCACAATAATATACAACAACATTATGTATGTAAGTGAGATACAAGGAACTCCTCCCACAAATCTCTTGAAAAACTATTTTCGTACAAGTAAACTTCTACTGCTCAGAGTTTTAAAAATGTGTAGACGATTGACAAAAATAATGATCTACGAAAAAACAAAAAACTACTACAAAACTAGTTTATTTTTTGTGTCCTACTCTCGTAAACTAACGTAATCGTAACAGATTTAAGTATACACGTTTTATTTTACATTATAAACCAATAATATGTTATTGTCTGATATTGTAACTTGGTAAATTGTTTAGCAGACGCGGTTCTTACTGAATCCGTGACCGGTTGCAAGACATCCGTAAACGTTAACGGTTTAAAACGCGATATATTAGTTAAACTTATTTGATAACGATTTCTAACTTCGGCCCGACGTTTCAGATGCTTTGCAGCAGCCGCGGTCACGGGGAGAGTGGTTATTTTATGTACTTGATGTTTTTTTTTTTGTAAACAATATGTGCAGGTTTATATGTATTATTCTACTTCAAATATGTTATACTTTCTTTAAGATAGAACCAAAGTGGTATCCCTCCACTTACATGCAGTACCTACAGTAATTTTTTGATTTGTTTATTTGATTTAAAAGACTTACAAAGGCTATATAAACTAGAAATATAGAAATAAGGTCATCAATATTTTAGAACAAATGAGAGAATAGATTTGACGCAATTCCCACAGTAAATAAAGGTGCGGCCATCATTACGAGCTTTGATTCTACTATTTACATCGACATTTTCGCTTCATCTTGAGCCGCACTAGCGTACAATTCATAATGCACGTCCAGTATACCACCGCCCACGGCCACTTTGCAGTGAATTTCAATTATCAATTAAAAGTCATATGTAATTATGAGTATACACGAATTTGAACTGTAAGCAATAGTAACAAAGTAAATTTTTCATTTATCTTTTTTCACGTTTCACATACGCTTTGATCACGTCGCGAAGATTATAAAACACTTTTAACGGCTTAAAACGAACCCTTTCCAATTTGAAATTGATTATAATCGACCCGAAATAAATTAACCAGAATATTTCTCGATTAAACCGGTTAAAATTGTGTTATTTAATTTTCCTAGTCCCGTACAGGGACAAAAGTGTAGTATAACATTATTAACGGTTTAATGCGCGAAATATATTATTTGACATTGGGATGCCTTGCAGTAGCCGTGGTCACGGTAAAACAAAAAAATAAAAGTATAATATCGAAAGGAACGTCGAGACGTAATTAAATAGAAATAAGTTAACGAATATTTCTAATTTTTAACAACAAGATATTTTACAAGAGACAAGAACAAGACAAGAAATTTTATAAAACCTAGCTGACCCAGCAAAGTTTGTGTTGACATATACAATTCTTCTATAGGATATTTCGGTAAAAAAGTAACTACCTGATTGTGAGTATATGAGTGTCAGAGCCAAAAAAGACGAAAACCTATTCTCATGCATATCTCATAACGATTGTATAACAAAATTTCATTAAATGAGTTTAGTTTTATATTTTTCACGTATTGCACAGGATGACATTATATAAAAAAAATCGATTTTGGATTGAAAAAAAATGTACGACACGGGGAGGACTTGAAACAGACACACGTTCCACAACGTTCCGTGCTGTTTCTTTAACCAATCGACAATACGCGGTAGCTCAAATTAATTTAATATAATGTACATTATATTAATTATGATATAGCTTTTTTGGTCGTAAAATTACATTTCGACATATATTTAAACTAGCTGTGTCAGCGACTTCGTCCGCGAGTAATCGTTATTTTGGGCATTCAAATTCGTTTTTGAAAACCCTTTATAAACTTTTTTCACACGACGTCCAAGTTTCCCACATTGCTCGTTGTATCTTCGCTTATATTAGTCACAAGCTCTAACCAACACCTAAATACATTTTCAATTCAAACCCGTAATTCCTGAGATTACCGCGTTCAAACATACGAACAAACAAACAAACTCTTCAGCTTTATATATTTGTATAGACTACCTTATTTAAAACGGTCTTGTAGTATAAAACCATTACTCCCGGTCGGCTCCGCCGCAGTCGGGTAATGATATGAAACAATTGTACAAGCTCCCCGTCAGACGGACATACCGTGGCTCTTTATAGAGTCAAAGGCTGACCTCTACATTACAAGACAATGGGGCTCATTATTTGTTGAAAACGAGTAGCGGACCACAGATTGTGTTCCACGTACGCTAAATGTTTCCTTGTGATATGTTTCATGTAGTCGTTCTGAATATGTCTTTATAATTGGGGCTGCTAGAGGCAGGGTGGCCTAATAGCAAAAACACGATTTTCAATAAGGAGGAAAAAAAATGCGCTATTTACTTAGGCGACAATGAATTTGTACTATTATTTGTGTAAGAATTATTTTAACAATTTTCGTTTACTTTGCTATTGTAGATTATTATGAGATATATTTAGAATATAAGACTCAGAGCTAGTAAGGTTTGATGCTTTGCAGCAGCCGTGGTCACAGGGAGACACTGGCGTGGTCTCTCCCGTGACCAGGGCAAAGCATTCGAAACTTGGGGCCGAAGTTAAAAAAATCATTTTCAAATAAGTTTAACTAATATATCGCGTTTTAAACCGTTAAAGTGTTTTATTTAAATGTGTACTACTCGCGTAAACTATAGACAGTATTTAGATAAAAAAGTCTGTTGTCACCTTTATATAATAGCAGATTTAGCTCATATATATTTAGAATTTTTAATTGGTACTTCTTTAACATATCTAAAAGGTAACCACATTATTTACTAATAAAGTATACTACGTATTTGTACGACTGGAAATCAAACACCTGACACCATGAAAATTAACTTTTTTTATTTGTAATGAATGACGTTGACATTCTAAATTCAAATTTGCCGCCTTTCGCGGTATAGATACGGTTAAAAATATTTTTGTAAAACATCGTGTTATAAAGGGGATATAATTGGGAAAATAATAATAATAACAATTAATTGTCATTTATTTATATTTTTTTAGGTAAGATCATAATTTCAATTAGCGTTCATGATATTTATTGTAAATTGTAAGAGCATGTTGTAGAATAAAAGTTTATACTTATTTTAGAGTAACAAACTTTGTTTGTTTTTGAAAAATCCTCAACTATATTTTGTATTTATAAAAATGATTTTGGAAGGATTTTATGCATATTAGACAAAGACCACATTTAAGTACGTATAAAAACAGGAATATAACAGAAATTCCTATTTATGAAGTAAAAAAAAGCTAGGAGTTGCTAAATCATAGAACACAGAATAGCTAAATCTTCGAGCATTTAGATAATTAGCATATCGTTCGTATGCCAGACCGCTATGAAAGATATACAGCTTTGAGCTTTGCCACATAACTTATGATGTCTTAACCATTACAGCGTTCAATACGTTTCTATTTGCTATCGTCGCTCGTATATCATTAGCATCCATTGGGATCTGGGCCGTTTCCATTCGCGAGTTTAAACTTGCGTGACTGTATGCATTTAGTAAACCTAAAACACAGAAAACAGAATAAAGTCAGAAACCGTCGCTGGATTGAAGAGTGTGACCAGAAAGACTACTCCAAATTGGAGTACTTCGATAGTGAACAATCCCTCATACGACACCCTCCCTTACCATACTGCAATGCGTCGTAGATAAAATTAATATAAAAATAAATTAATGATATATGAAGGGTTTGTTGGTGTAATAATAGCAATGTATGACTAACCAGGGTCCGGATTCGATCCCCACGGGTGTAACATTTTCCAATTAATTTATAATCCTTCTGATACTTTTTTTTTCTTTGAAATATAAATAAATGTAGAAGTTCCTCCGGATCACAAACCACCGTCCTCAATGAAAAAGGTCAAGTTTTAACCGTGTTTCGGTTTCAGACTATGGATATCCGAATATCCAAAGTCAAAATAGATCGAAATCGCATCTTATTAAGATGTTATATGGATGGAGTATTTCACCAAGTGACGTGATTGCTTATCTGTCCTCCTCTGTTATAATAAAATGTCACGTTTTAAACTGTTTTATTTTAATACATACACATAGACATAGTTACTTTTCTGACTGTGTGCATCGGATTGAATTACTTAAAATTTTGTAATGGAACACACTACGTGTGTTTTAGAGCAAAGAGTTTTAGACGAAGCGCACTATAAAGTTATCTAAGAAAATCCTACTGGTTTAATCAGTATTCTGTGGCCTCAACTATACCCCGAGATAGCAGGAACACGGGGCAAACGTAAGGTACTTTAATTAAAAGATTGCGGACCTTCATTAACATTCATTTGTTCGTTTCTAGTGTCACGATTTATTGGGAATCTCGCTGACCGATGACTTTTGCTGTAGTTATGCTGGTGTCGTTCGTGTGTTTAATTGTACAATGCTTATCTGTATGAATTTTTTGTATGTAAGCGATTAACTTAAAAATAAATGGTTTTAATCGCTTAACTGTTATTCAGTAACAGAATTGATTAAGCTATCTATACTAATATATAAAGCTGAAGAGTATGTCGTTTGTTTGAATGCGCTAATCTCAGAAAGAACTGGTTTGAATTGACAATATCTTTTTGTGTTGCTTAGAACATTTATCGAGGAAGGCTTTAGGGTATAAAACATTGTAACTAATAGGAGAGAAGAAACAGCGGGAAATGTGGGAAAACTTCATCTTTGCGGATTTCCGGAAAGGACGGACATAATAAAAATTCTAAGAAAATAAAACAGTCTACTTTTCAAAAATAAATAAGAACCTTTATTATGATAATCAAATTTCGTCGAAGTAGTTCATACGACAAAATAATAGCTAATTTCAAATATATAATGTAATTTTGGAAAGCTTTAAAATTATAATTGACTAGCTGTGACAGCGACTTCGTTCGCGTAGAATAGTTATTTTGGGTATCAAAATGTACCCCCTCTGTTAACCACGACTTCCATGGCGTCCCGTCGTTCTTGCGAGTTAACTTTAAGAGATATACATACAGACATACATTATTTGAAGAAGAATCATTCAAACATATTTTTGGGTATCTTGAACTGTTTTCGTAGCGTACCGTGTAATGGAAACCCACAAGGATAAATATCTTACTCCGTTTCTATTAGTCTCAGCACTGTTTTATAGCCTTCCCCAATAAATGTTCCAAACTACACAAAAAATAATTCAATTCAAAGCTTATTAATTACTGAGATTAGCGCGTTCAAACAATCAAACTCTTCAGTTATAATTAGTATAGATATGTTTTTCGAAAGAAAGCGAAAATTGAATAAAAAAACCATTAAATTTCCAAAATATATATTCAACACTTCATACACACCTAAGACTATTTTTATATTGTAGCCGCGATGGTGTCCGGCAAATAAGTAGTTACTAAAGCTTAAATCGAACAATTACGCGCAATGAAATCGCTTAGCGTCCATAATATATATTTAAAGCCATTTTTCAAATTAATGGTAGTGCACACCTCCCCCCATTAACTAAAGAGGTTTTAGCCCTTGCAATTTTAACATCAGTCTAGACATAAATTTATTAGCCCTCTTCCCACCACTTACATCTGTAGATATTATTATCGAAACAGTCGAAGTCGTGATCAATTTAATAGCCTATAATAGTTGCAAATAGCATCTTCATTTTTCTGTTATAATTTATGTGTTGTCTTCCTTTTTGAATACATATGTAGGAATATGTTGAGCAAAGTAAATTTATCTTAAGGGTCGAAATTACACAGTACAGAATATATTATTTTTTTCACTTGATGTGATGGTAGGTAAACACCCTAGCCCTATAACATCGAAACAAAATGCGCTGTCGACCTATATGTCTTTGGCAATCTACAGATAAAACCAAAACGGGATTAAGCTTTACGCCTTCTACATCTGTAGTCGGTGGTTGGTGACCTTGACGGAATTTCGATATTATTACAATCCATTTAATATCCAGTTTTCAGGCGAAGTCCAACTTGTTTCAGAAAAATCATACAATTGAATAATTAGAAACATAAATTGTGTAAGGCTTTCATGGCCATCGTTCAGCATATCATTGTCTTTCGGGCTGTTCATAATTCTTCGAGCAATCGAGGAGTCAACATCTCCTGATGATGCCGTCCACACGTGATGGCGAAACGTCGAGAACCTCTTCTCGCTCACATCGGCTGAACAGCCCGAAAGACAATAATTAGAAACATCTTGAACTCGATGGCGAACAAACCCACGACCCGTTTATTACATTGCTACGTCAAAATTTATTAGTGACTTTATTAATTATTATCGTTAAGAATCCAAAACATTGTAAGCGAGATTGTAAAGTGTTGATCAGGAGTTGTCTCATTTTAATATCTTTTTAAGCCGTTATAAATCTTTGATTCCTCACCACTGGAATTACCTAAACCGAAAAACAGTTAAAGGTACATGGAAAACATAACATCTTGCGGTGACAATACATCAGCGCCAAATTATAGTATTTCGTTTATATATTATCCTATTTTAATTTAATACAACCTTTATTTGATTAAAAATCTATTTGAATTAAAAAAAAACATTATGACACAGGCGGGACTTGAACCGGCATGCACAACGTCAAGTCCGGCGTGTGTCGTATTTTTTTTAATTCTAAATATTTAGTTAATTTTAATAATATTACGTGCAAGAACATGTGAAAGATATGAAGGTTTTAACGTTGTTTAACTAATCAACGTTACATTGCTCGTAAACTGAAAAATAAATATTATTTATTAATTTAACTTTTGCTATGTACATGGTCTCCCGTGAGCCATATATTCTGTATATGTTTTCGTAAGTTTATCAAAAAGTTAAGTAAATTCATATTGAAAAAAGTTTAAATTATATTAACAATATTTTGTGAGAACATTGAAAGATATTTTTTATCTATACGTATAGTATCTTTCATATTACAAAATTAACATTTAACACTAACAAACAAAGTTTGTAACAATGGTGTAGTAAAAATACGAGTGACAATCACTTCGCTCTCAACTAAAACAACACCCAGCCATCAAAATAACAGAATAAAATATTCCCCCGTTTCCCAGCTATCCCGATATAAGTGGTAATGTATCCCATAAATTTTGTGAGGTCGTAACATATACCTCTAGAAATATATTACCAAAGTGGTGATTTATTAGTCTAGATGAGCGGTCGAAAATAATAGCCAGTGCTGTAAACGACTAGGTACCTTTGGCTTATAGTCCGTGACTAAGAGACAAAAAAAAAATCATTCTACTCTTAATGTATTTTGAATTAATACAACGTAACAACTTTAATTTTTTTTCTTGAGATTATTATGGTAAGGTGAGTCGATTTGAACATGCACCGCTGTGAATAATTTGCGAGATGTTTGCAAGAAATGTCCTAGGTTTGGTTTCCGTTTTTATATTAATTCCCTATTTTTGGAGCGCATATTTGAAACTTTATTTATATTTTATCATAAGAGGTTTATAGGTATAGGTAGGTATTTATATTAAAAAAAGTCGATTAGGCACAGTTTTTTAGTTGGCAAGAGCAAAGTCGTCCGGTCGTGGGTTCAAGTCCCGGGACTTTTTTGGTGAATTTTTGAAAATAAAAGAACTTTTAAATTCTTTTCATCTTTCCATTTTAACGTGAATACAAAACATATTTATGACAACACATGTTTCTAACAGATTATATAGAAAAATGCGTCCATTAGAGTTGTGTTATGTTATTAAAAAACAAAAACTAAACGTTTCGTTGATCATAAAACGTAACTTAAAGCCTCATAATGTGTTAAAATGGTTCTCTATGCTGTGTCAGTGGTCGTCCGGTGTTTTTATTTTTAAGATCCTGTTACACTGATATCGCTATTCTAAAGTGTTGTATTAGGCAGACAAATTAGTTAATAATGATAACATTTTTCGTTTTAACGACTAATATGTGGTCATTGTTGTTTTCGTTCTAAAAAAAATAATTGGACGTAGGTATGTATAATCAAAACTTCGCGTTCACATAAATACTAAGAATAGTTTTTTTGCATAAACATCGCTTAAATGTTTGTTTCTTATCCTTAATTGTCGACTGGCCGTCAATCGAATTTTTTACAGGAAAGAAGTTCAAAAAAATTCTGCCCCACCAAAAACACAATATAATATTATTGGGAACTCGAACCCTGGACCTCTAGAGCTTCACGAAATGCGTTTAACCGTCATTTGTAGTCTACTTATGTATGTGGTTAATGTATATCATTTATAACACACTGGTGATTAACTTTATAAATATTTGAAAGTTTAATAACATAATTCGATACCACTTAAATTACAATACAAATCGTCATTTGATATCTTCATGTTTGTAAATAGTTTTTCTAAGCCCATATCGTCCCACGCGCATAACAAGTGAAGATCACTCGAATAATCGAATAAGCCTAAATCGATTACCGTTTCCGACCCTTATAAATATAGTCTGTGGACAGATAATAGGGCCCACAAAACACTGCGCGTTTGGGGAACCAGTTCCAAGATCGGAATGGAGCGGGGGATTTTATTTTTATTTTACGACACCAGCATTTATTAGTTCTAAAAGCTCCGTTGAAAGTTTTTATTCGATGTGTGATTTTTAAATTCGAATGTGTTAAGGATCTAACTTTTAAGCTGCCCGTTTTATTTCTATCTATAAATGTCTAACTGCTGGGCGCAGGTCTACCGCCATTAAATTTGTGAAGATATTCTTTCTGAAACAAGAAGATTGGAAGAATAACCTCCTGATTCCAAACTCCTGCCTGGTTGAACTTGAAATTCTTGGATAAATTCTAAATAATGTCCCACTCTGGATTCCTTATAGACCAAAATGGCAGGAAAGCTGTATACGAGTTATATTATTAGTGTTCTACTGAAATTTTAGCCGGCTTAATTAAGTCCATCTAAGTTTGTATTACAAAAAGATAGGTCTTCCAAGAAGCCTTTAATCTTGAATGAACCCATATCATCTCTAGATTTTTTGTGGTCTTAGTTTTACGGTGTTAAGTTTCTTATAAGTATTCTTTAGTTAGATTATAAGGAATTTAAAAAGTTTACACACACGAAACGATATTGCCGCATTGACAAAAAATACATTTACATTTCTTGACGGACTCCTCTTGTCTGTCTACAATTTGTCTTGTCGTGGGTTCGATTACAGCCGGATAAAAGACGAGAAAGTTCATCTCGGACTGTCAAAAACAATAATCGACCTATTATTGTTCTTGACAGTCCGCGATCAGCGAATCTAAACTACATTCGTCTGGTATTTGAACTTCCATCAACGTGTGCTTGTCCTCCTTTGTCATATACAAGCTTGTATTGTTGTATACTCTCTGTAGTTTACGCGAGTAAAACACTTTAACGATTCAAAACACGAAATAGATTTTTAATTGCAGCCCCTCATTTCGGATGCTTTGCAGCAGCCGTGATTACAGGGAGACTCAATCTATTCGCACTTTAAACCTGTTCGAGTGTTTTATTAAAATGTATCGTTGTAATCGATTCTAAGAATCGATTATAATATTTTTAAAAAATACGTTTAGGATAGGACTTGAACCGTCATCCTGCAATGTTGCTCTAACCAATTGAGCTACCGAGATTTATACGTCGTCGTCGAATTTTTTCAACTTATTGATACATCTTGTACGTCGTTGTAATTGCTTTAATGCAATGTTGATATAGAAAATAATAAAATCCTTATTTAAATACCAGCGAGTAGAATTCGTCGTCACCGCTACCACATCGGGCTATTCAATTAATGTAACTTTCTCGGTCCATTGAATCCGCGTCGTGACCGTAATTACTTTTTACAACAGAACCATCCCAACATGTTGAAAAACTCGTAACGGACACCGAACAATGAGCGATGATGCGAGATTCTTGTAAACAAGTGTGTGTTATCAAAATTATTTCCAGGTGGAATCACGATCACTACAAGGAACAAATAATACAACCACAGTACGATTACGTAATAACGTTGGATTTGTAAGAAATTACAATCTGTCGGGGAAGTGAAAATCTTTGACAAATATCGACATTTGTCACGTTTGTAGAATTGCAGCCAAGCGCAAATTCAACTCCATTTGGAAAAGTAGATATTTTTTAATTTTATTAGACTACTATGTTACTTATAGTTTAGAAAATTAATCATTATATTTTTATAACAGAATAATAAAACATTGGATTTTCTACATTAATAATTCAAACTTTAATTTATTTCATTCCCAATTTTAATTTTTTTACTCTTTTTACAATTAAAGATATTTTAGGATTTGACCAGAAGAAAATAAAAATGTATTTTAATTAAGATTTTAAAATAATAAATATTTTAGATATCGTCGGCGTAATGGTTGTATGTATGCTGAATAATCAACTGTCACTTGATTATATTTTTCTTTCACTTGTTGAACTTCTGGAAATCTGGATATAAAATGTATAGTGGAAATATTGAAATTCACTGACGAATCGGCGTCTACATATGAAAAAGCCGTGAAGCTTAACCGGTTTCAGGTTCGGAGAAGCCGAAATAGGTCGACCGCGCATCTTTTTAAGACGTGACGTGGCTGGGGTATTTCACCTTCTCTCACCATTCATGTATTGTTTTTAAGACATATTTAAAAAAACCCGGATTTTTATTTTCTTAGTATGTTGCCTTTTGAACGCTCTTTAGAATACGACGAACAGACAAACAAACGAAACAATTTTTTTGACGAATTCAAATAATTTTTTAAATTTTAAAGAGTAAATTTTATATATAGTTTAAAGGAGTATATTTTATTTTATTTTTTATTTTTATAAAGTAAAAAATATCGTAGTACTAACAGTAAAGACATGGCCGACTATCACCACTATCGTTTAGACACCACAATTGTTCTGTATTGCTTTTTAAAAGTATTATTTTATTCCGACGTCTCGATTGCGAATCAAACCGCACCCAAAGTAAATCCGCTTTTGCCTGGAATCCTGTTTATCGTACCTGTTCACGTCATAACAAAGAGGTGGGTTCAAGGCGTGACCTTTGGATCAGACGCAGCAAGACCTAAAAAACAGTCTCACGAGCACGCAAACGAAATCGAAATAGCGAAACTAGACTCGCTTCAGATTCTTTGATTAACCATTGTCGGCCATTGGACACGAGCAGCGGCCGCTTTGATGTACTTATCTGAATCGCCATAACTTTTTTATGTTTATGCGAATTTGGACATTTATATTACGTGAATATATAACTCTACCATCATCAGCTATACTAATATATAAAGCTGAAGGGTTTGTTTGTTTGAACGCGCTTATATATACTACTGGTACTTAAGGGCTTCCTTTGCATACGCAAAACGGTTAAAGAAACCAAAAAATATGAACAATAGAATGATTACTCTTTAAATGAAATAGAAAAATGTCTGTGATATGTCTTATATTATTTATATGTTATTTATGTGACGCAAGAACGACGGTCCCCTGTCGAATTTGTAAGTAACAGCTATAATTTATAAAGCTGAGGAAATAAATAACATTATGCCAAAAATAACTAATTTCCGCGAGCGACGTCGCGGGCACACCTAGTATACAATACAGACTGTTTTGTTGTTTAATGTTCCGTCTCGTTATATTTAAAACTGATGCATTAAACTGCGTTATGTCCCTCTAAAGAACACGAACCCACTATTTATGCCGTTGCAAATAGGTCCACAAGATCTATTAAAATTCACAACACGATGTATTGTTTGAAATAACAACTTATCTGCCGCTTAAGGCAACATTAAGGACAATGACAACCCCAAAATATTGAAATACGAACCAACGTCTAGTTCTTAAATATTACATTTTGACTGTTTAAAACGGGAAAATCATATATTATAATTTTTTAACAATGACCCGACCTATTCATTCAGCAGCCGTCTTGGGTAACGGTTAAATTTGTTGTATTTATTCTCAATAGAGATTTTTAGTGAACGAACACACAATTTACATGAAATCGTGATTTCCTCATAAGGTTCACAGTGATTTACTTTAAAAACACTTTGAGATATTATCTCCAACTAATAAATTTGCCTAAAATTCACTTGGTACTAAATTTCTCCATAAATTAATAAATATCAGAAAAATGAATTCACCAAAATGAACAGATTAAAATTTCTCAACTTTAACAGTTACATACGGACGGGTATGTAAGCAAAGTCAACGACAATAGAAGGAAGTCCCCCTCATGCGCGATCCGTTACAAAGCATTCAAAATGTTGAGTTAAATAATTATGACGATGAGAAAAAAGTCATAAAAGTGAAGATTGTTTGGATTATAAGGGATAATTGTCGATAATTCTTGATTCCCGTGTCATCTGTAGAATCATCTTCACTCTACAAAATGTCATTATTGGGTATTTACGGTCCAAATCAGTCATATTTATTGAAATAAAAACTTCAACAGTTAAAAAACGCGAAATATGTTAGTTAATCTTATTTAGGTAACATCTCTCGGGACTGCTGCAAAGCATCCGAAATGTCGGGCCGTGGCCGTGGGCATACACTTCGCGTTTTAAACCGTTGAAAGTGTACGTTGTTCACAGCACAGACCGCTAACGATGCCGGTTAAAGAACTGCCCGAGTCGAAAATTTTTTCAATTCATTTTCGGTTTTTAAATTATATAGTGCCTTTATGTGTCATGTAAAAAAGATTAAAGCCTTCAAACGTGGAAAGTATTTTATTTTAATGATTCTTGCTTAAACTACACGTTTTTTGTGGTGTGGATTTTCTCAAGTTAGAAAAAATACTTTGCAAAAGCCCAGAGCAATATGAGTCTCGTCATACAAACTTGTTCTTCTTTTGCTCACATAATATATTCGTCTGTATCCTTTTTGAATACCTAGAGTTAACCTACAACATATTAATCAATAGATTGTTTCTTTTTCATAGACTTGAGACAACTTAATAGCGCTTAATTCGTTTCAAGGAATTCAAGAAAACACAATAATAACACAAACATAGTAAGAGGTATCTAGACGTCTATTTATTCAAGATTATTTCAATTTATATCTTTACTAAGCTGAAGAGTTTGTTTGTTTTAACGCGCTAATCTCAGGAACTACTGGTTCCAATATACAGAAAAATTATTTTTAGCTTGTTATATTGTTAGCTAACTAGAACATTTATCGAGGAAGACTTATAGGCTATAAAACATCGCGCTGTGACTAATAGGAGCGAAGATACAGCGGGAAATGTGAACAAAACGGGAGAAAATTGTCATCTCTGTGTTTTTCTGATGCGCTTCGAAAACCGTTCAAGATTCTCAAAGAATATGTATGAAAAAATGATTCGTCTTTGAATGATCTAAAAAAAGTCTACGACGCTATATATCTAATATTAACTTGTAAGGACGACGGGAAGGGACGCGTCCTACGTCGTAGGTTAAGTAAAAAAAAAAGGAATTTGGATGACCAAAATAAATATTCTTAGCGGACGAATTCGCTGGCACAACTAGTTGAGTAATTTACAAAGATAAAACACCTATAACGGTTTAATAAACGAAATATTTTAAAAATTGATTCTTCAGAACGACCCGACGTTTCGGATGCGTTTTATTTAATGTGTTACACTGACATACAGGTTACACTTATTGTATAAATAGAAAGGGTTTTTTTCTAGACATACATTTTATGCAGTCATAATAGAAAGTAATATGAAGTAAGCATGATACGCCGTTGAATTATATTTGCCTACAGACAGGTAGTTTAGTTGTATCTTGCTCTATTGTAGCTATGTTGTGTTTCGAGGATTCAAACCGAGAACCTCTTACGCTTAACGCGATACATATTATGAAAACGTTGAGCAATGGAGGTGAGTTTATTGTTTATTATTATTTAAATTATTATAGTTAATACCTTAGGGCTAGACTAGATGAAGGAATTATCAACTAACCTGGAATTCAAACATAGGAAGGTTTAAAATTATAAAAGCTATCGAGTACACGCGAAAAAAAAATTGTCTGTAGTTTACTTAAATGGCCTTTCATAATGTTTTATTTAAAAAATATATAATTCAAAATTTTTATATTTTTATGAATTTTTTGAGTTTTGCCCTTTTTCTTGCTTCATGGATTTAACCTTCTTTAATTAAGATATGATAGTGAGTATTATTTGTTTGTGTTTTTACTTTTTGTTAGGGTTTCCCGTCTTGCGCACCCCTTTATGGCGATAGTAGGGTAAATCTTAGAAGGGTCTGCGAAGTCACGCGGCCTGTGTTTCTTTGAAAGTGGGTTACTTACACTATGCGATATTGTATTACGACTATATGATACGATTTTTTGATACGATATTTATTTCTTTTTCATTGTTATTTATAACGATATAAAACTGAATGCATTATTGTTAATTAATAAATTCTTCACACAGATAAGTTTACTTATGGTTAACTTGTAGTACAATTTAGAATATTATAAGTACATGTGCCCTATTACACATTATTTAGGTATATTATTTACGTACGTGTTCTTGCTACTCTAGTGGATTGTAGAATGAACTGCAGTTAACATCACGAGAATCAGGGGTAGAGTTCTCCAGGTAAGCAAAATGATAGTGCAGTATTTCGAAATTTTGTAGTAGCTGAAATCTTAGCAGTAGGTCGTGTTATTTCTTTCATCCATCAGAATTGTTAAGTCCCATTAAACCGCAATGGAACCGCCTAGGGGTTCTCAGGATTCTTTCCTATGAGTGTCTTACTGTGCTTTATGCCAGCAGTGGGACTTATTATGTTGAAACAACTAAGATACGTGTGTATCTATATCTTTATCTTCAAAAAACTTGCCATTAAATACGGTTATCTTGATGGTATCTGAGATATCCCAGCTATAAATATTCCAGCTTTCAGATAAAATATCAACCAAAAGAAAAATCACTGTGATTTTGAAATTATTTAGATTTTTAGCCAATTCATAATATCGTGTCGTATCGTCTAAATTAACCTACCGAAAACTAGCGAAGTTCGTTTTCTTGGTAATTATAAACGAGCGGCCATTTCACCCTACTTACGTCACGCGAACCGATGCTTTCCAACAGGAAAAATCACCATACAAGTATTTCTTTTTCGATGAATTCTTGAGAAAAAAACTCTAGTCAAACCGTTAAGAATTACCACGGATATTGTCAATGATGATTTAAGAAATTGTTCTCTTGCAGTGTTTATGTCGAATATCGTTTAAATAAGACACTTAAATATATAAGATTAAACTTAAATATACAATAAGAAGTAATTTAGAAAGATTTAAAAATTGATACAATACTTAGACGGGAATAGAATCTTCGACCACATCTAACAGGTGTACCAATGTGTTATTAGTCATTCATTTTTTCTTTATTCAGAAATAATTTATGAACTTTTATAGGTACAACTAAGAAATATATTTGTTCAAAAGAGTTAAGAACATAGGACACTGCAGTAGATTTTATGAATGTGACAGAATTTTCAGATCGAACCATTTCATGAAATTCAAATATTACCTTTCAAAACTCTTTGAATATTGAAGTTTGGGTGAAGTTTCAGCGTTCAATTACATAGTTCTGAGTTGTAAGTTTGATGTCTGTGGACACTTCAGGCTTTGAATACCACAGAAAAAGTAAAAGGTTTAAAATATTTATTCGTAAATATAAAAAGTACATAAAATCAAAATCATCACAAGACCAACATAATATAAGCAAATACTGTCTATAATTTATGCAAGTAGTGCACATTCAAATAAAACACTTTAACGGTTTAAAACGCGATATATTAGTTAAACTTATTTAGAAATGATATAAAGATGGAGGATGTCTCTGACGTCAGAGTAGCTCTGATGGCGCTAGCGTAGCAATTTTTTACTTTGATGTAAGAGACATCCTCCATCTTTAGTCTCCCCGTGACCACGGCTGCTGCAAAGCATCCGAAACGTCGGGCCGAAGTTGAAAATCATTTCCAAATAAGTTTAACTAATATATCGCGTTTTAAACCGTTAAAGTGTTTATTTGAAATAAAAGTAAATTACATAATATTATGTTGGTCTAGGAATAAAAGCTTAATACTTTTTCAGGTTCTTATCTAAATGGGAAATGTAATACTTAATTGAAGAACATAAATATAATTAAAATTATAAAGTATTCATATTTATTTTTTTATAAAATTAATATTTATAATACGTATTTACGTGCTAAAACTTGTTTAAAGTAATTTCTTCAGTCGAGCGTAAAGTAATTAAAAGCTAATTGTTATTTTAAAATCAAACGCCCCGTGATTACAACGCGTCGATACATAGACCGTAAATTACAAATATTTATAGTCCGCATACTAAAAGTTTACGAGCTGAAGCAAGACTAGAATAAATTCCAGTAAAATATACCCGAGAACAAAACCCTGTAAACTAAGTTCACGATGCTTGATCGTCAGATATAGAGCGACGGCGAGTAAATGTGAACACTGTTGTATAACTTAACTTAGACCTGTTGGTCTAAATGTATGGCTAATAACACAGGTCGAAGGTGTTTGTAATGAATTTATTCTGTTTTTACATACTCACTTAATGAATGTTCGTAAAAAGAACAACAACACCTATTTAAAATTTCCTATTAACTGGCTTTATACGCAGATAATTATTGCTATAGACAGTGCACGCGCTCTATATCATATACTTATTCCAAGAACCTACAATACCTTATGAGGCAGGTTGACGGGATAACTAAACTAATACCATTATCAAATTTAACTATTTGCTGGCCTTTCGTATTTAAGTGCAATGCTATTTTGACTATATTGTAAACCTAAAATCGAAACGTTCGACATTTTATGCAAAATGGCTAGTATAGACACTAAAAATTATTCTCTAGGAACTGTTGTATCTCAGTACCTTTTTCATTTAATACAACGATTCGGACGTTGAACATTAGGGCGATATATTTCTATTTCTGTTGAACAGTTTGACGATTACAAAATACCTATAAGAATAATAAAAAAATATATTTATTCCAAGCGTTACGAACAATTTATTGTTACTTTGTTAACCTAGAATATAGATCTAAAACTGTACAATGTAAACTTACATAAAACGCTCTACATTGTAAGCGCCCATAATTACGCAACAATTCTCTCCTTTAACAATGCAGAGCCGAGGTCCTACTTTTTGGCCAAATTGAAATACCTGAATTGAGCCCACTCTACGTCTTGCCTTGTCAAGGTTAAAAAGCTTTTCAGGTCAAATAGATACCTATGTTTCCTAAGTTCGCTGGACACCGGGTGGGTAATGTAACCCAGTAGCCGGCGGTCGAAACGTTAGTATGCTAGTACGTTACCAGCTAAGTTGTGTGGCGGACGTGCGCGGCGAGTTGCGCGCGCACACACGAAAACATTAAAAACTATTGAGCATGTGTGACTGACATTACTGTGTGTGAGACTTAGTGTTTGGGGTGGTTTTGGCGCGAAACGGAATTTATATAACTGGGCTTTCGCAATTCCCGTGATAACAGTGAGTACGTAATAGCTTTTGTGGTTTTGTTATTGTATGTACTACGTTTGTTGATCTGTTGTTTAGAAATTGCGAATCTTAAAGGAAAGTAGTCCTACCGCATAGCAAAAAGGGATTTATAAATGATATTAGACTCTGTTTTACAGGGGTTTGGGTCGCTAAGTGAGTTTGATTGTAGGTAGTAAATTTAACTTATATCTAAAGATATCTATTGTACATAGTTTAAAGCACGACATGCTTGATAGAATTCTACTTATGCGGTTACTACATACAATATACACTTTAAAAAAAGGCGTTATAGAGTAAATTATAATATGATTCATTATTCAAAACATAAATACGCGGGAAATAAATAATTCACGATAAGTTTGCAAGTACAAGCATGATTTGTGCACAACTTATTTTTGAGCCAAGTATAATATTTTTGATACAAAGTATATACAAACAGCACGTAGTAACTTACCTACCGTTACATCTACTTTTACAAAAAGCTTTATGCAACGAAGCGTTAATATAAAAGCTTTGAAAAATGAATCAATTGTATTTTCATTAATATTAACAACGCAAGCCATTGTACAATATGTGTAGGTAAGTATTTAAAGGTTGTCCCAAGATTGTTCCCCAGATGGGGAATAGCAAGAGATCAGTGGACCTGGAGCTATTGAAAAAAGTACACAAGAATGGCAAGAGAATAATCAAAACGCAAAGTAACCATTCTCGCATGCTGTCTCGGCTAACGAGGCGAGGCTGTGATAACTGCTAGATGTGTCGTTTAGATACTCTCGGAAATTCTGCCGAGATGGACAATCTAATGTCTGGGGTTTGAGACGGGTCTATAGAATTGGCGGGCTGTGTGCTTATTTATGCCACTATATTGTAATCGCCTCTCGGTTTTGGGGCTCTGGGTTCGAATCCGGGGCAACTTACAATGCAGAACGAATTGCGGACGTAGGTATATTTACTTAATAGTGGTAGAAATACCCTAATAACGGACTTTTAAAATGGCTCTTTGGTACTGACTCAGTAAAATTTCCGCCTCTGAAAATAAATGGTTACCCCTGTTGCCTAACATTGCGTTATGGGTGAATACTACTGGGTTCGATTACCGGAGAAACAATGAATTGTACCGGTCGTGTACGGCACAGAAGTCTTATTAAGTACTTTCCTGTAAATAGAAGACATTAGGAAATCGGACACACGAATGTGTTCGGCCCATGCCCCACGGGGGAAACGGGATTTCCCTTAATTTTCCCCTTGGTTGAGCTCTAGTATTGTAGTATTCTTTTGTATAGCTTTCTCATTTGCTGAGCTGAGAATGTTTTGTCTCAACAAAAATAAATTAACAATAATGTGTCCTTCCCAAATTACTACCTTTTCTGGTATAATTATGTCCAAAACGTAGTCTTTGACAATAACAAATATTCGAATCTTAAATAAATACAATCTAGATGGCGCTGAAAACAATCCATTGCTTTCAGGCTTCGTTTTTTATAGATAAATAACAGAGCACATACCTCCAATATGGAATAAGATTTTTTGTATCGTGATTGTTAAATAATTCCTCGATAGCATCTCGCATCGCAAGATCTTGGATTGGATATAATCTGCCGCAACCCATACATTATCATTAATACGCTGTTACTTTTAAACTGCAGGACTCGCTGCACTTATCGGCCCATTTTATCTTTCAATTATTAATTATGCGTATCAATGTATTAAGTCTCGATTTTATTTATTATCTGCGAACTATTTATACGATTAGACTCTTTAGAGCATTTAATTCGCTTTTAACGGTTTAAAACGCGAAATATATTATTTATTTTTATTTTTAACTGTGATTTGACGTTAAGCATTCTTTCTGACAGCCATTGCTTCTCAGGCAACATCTTATTTATCTTATCTTTATAAAATATACTGTCTGTACTTTACGCGAGTAGTAAAATACTTTAACGGTTTAAAACCCGCTATATATTAGTTTCACGTGGTCACGGGGAGACGAGACCACTTATCCAAATAGTTTAAAATCTTTATCCCTTGGAACACTTAAATTTTTTGCCTAGGATTGGGTTAAGCATGAGAGTGCAGGTTCGAAGGCCGGGGGAACAATAAATTATTCTGGTCGATCAGTCATGAGTTCAAATTTCTATATATTTGTAACAGCTCTACGTAAACGTACCAGTCTAACGACTATTTCGATGTTAAATTATAATGCTAAAACGGTTATATCTACCCACGACAAAAATGCTACCCTAAACTATTCCATTAATTAAATCTAAAATGAACTTGTAAAATATGTATCTAGAAGACTTATTTAAATAACATGCGAGCAACGTCTATACTAAATAACGCTAGCCATAAGTAAATGACGTGAACAAGCCGAGCGCTGCGCTTACATCGTTGAAGTCTTTCGTATGTACAAAGTGAACAACTCTTGCGCACCGAACATGGAATTCAATGTTAAGGTTTCTTTGAACACTTTCGAATAATAGATTATGAGTGATAGATGTTGAATTTAATTGATTTTTTACTGAAATTCATCTCACACGAGAATAAATAATTTTTTTTTTTTCACATTTCGCTCCTATTAGCCACAGCGCAATGTTTCATAGCCTTTCTCGATACATATTGTAACAATCATATTTTTATTCGAACAGTGTTCCTGATAAACCGTTTAACCAAAAAAACTCAACAGATTTATATATGTATTAGTATAGATAATAATCAATTCGTTACAAAAAAACAGTTAAGCGGTTAAAACCATTTTTAAGATCGCGTATATACAAACAAGTCATACAGATAACCAATATACAATTAAACACACAAACGACACCCGCATAACTACAGCAAAAACCATCGGTCTTTAGCTGTATATATTAGTATAGATATAAAAAAAAATAGTTTTACGAGACGGCTTTTCTTCAAGGCATACCAGTGCATTTATATCGGAACGATTTTCAAATTAACAAACGCGTTTGAAAATGGAATTTAAACGAGATCTTTAACAGGCTTACCAAATAGGCAGTAGACAATCGTGAGTTCTCGACCGTTCTGAAGACAATATGACCAAGCCGCGGATAGCCCATTAGAGAAATGTCCCCACTTAGAGCCAATTACAATGAACGTCTTCCTAACTTAGTTCTCCCATAAAAGTATATCTTTTGCATTGTCGAGTCGATTCTGCGACTCTATTTCAACAGTAACACTTATTCTGCGAATAAATTAAGTGTAGCTAAGTGGCTGTTAGTTACATTTGTTTCGTCATTTATTATGGTTTAATTTAATTTTAACGAGCATGTCTATGCCAGTAATACCGTTTTTTTACTTCACATATATGATAGATAGTGTAAGTGTCGTTATAAGCTCTTGAAAATTATTTAAGAACTTCAAAATGATGTCATTCACCAATAATACAAACAATCTCTCTTTTCTATATACGTATTAATGGCAGATAAAACATTTAATGTCTTATAAACGACCATACAAATCTAATACAAATTTTTTAAATTAATTAAAACCGAATAAAGTATATTTTTATAATTTTTTATTCCAAACTATTTACAAGACTACGAATATACAATAGTGGTCAAATATTTATATAGGTATGAATGACTTCTTAAATTTCATTTAAAAAGATAACTAAAACGTCTATTAAAAACCTAATATAGCACTCGCTAGCCAAAGGTTAAACATTTCACAACCAAAGCTATTCGTTTCCCGTGCCACAGCTATAAAAACGGTCCCTTTATTTAGCAAAGCTCAAAATAAAATATAAAAAATGAGCACGCGTACGATCGTGGTTTTAAGCAATAAACGAAGGCTGTGGTCCCAACAACCTCGGTTGCTCGTTAATTATAACAGCTATATATAACAAATTAGTAAGTATTTTGGAGACCATGCTATATATTAGTACGTGAAGTTTCGTTCGTGGTCAACTTGGTCAGTCAACAGCACATAAAATATCGGAGGAAAAAACTTACAGATTTAAAAAACGTATAATTCACGGGGGGGGGGGGAAAAAAAAAAAAAAAAAAAAGGGAAAAAGGGAGAAAAAAGAGAAAAAAAAAAAAAAAAAAAAAGGGAGAAAAAAAAAAAAATTAAAAAAAATTTAAAAAAAAAAAGCGGGTTTAAACCAAAGTTAAACTTTAAACCATCACACATGTAAATGTGTTGATTTAATATGTTTAAAAAAAAAAAAAAAAAAAAAAAAAAAAAAAAAAAAAAAACAAAACACCCCCACCACCAACAAAAAAAAAAAAAAAAAAAAAAAAAAAAAAAAAAAAAAAAAAAAAAAAAAAAAAAAAAAAAAAAAAAAAAAAAAAAAAAAAAAAAAAAAAAAAAAAAAAAAAAAAAAAAAAAAAGAAAAAAAAAAAAAAAAACCGGGCAAAAAAAAACCCCCCCCCACCACCAAACGACACGACGAATGTTGGAAAACCGTTGATAGCAGGTGAGTAACCCATATCTAAGCCTTTCACTATTTGAGTTGGGTTTATTGCCCAACTGGCATTGACAAATCCAAATAGTTTGGACCCGAACGGAATTTGAGTTTAATATTTAAATTTTTTCCAGTTTTCTGGAAGTGCGACCACGACTTAGCTACCCTCATACCAACTAGCCCATAGCCGCTGAAAGTCTTTGCGTTGTTCTTGTTAATAACAAATAAATCATACAATTCTTGTAGGAATAGTAAGCAAAGTTAATTGTATAGCCGGTTTAGATCTAGGGCAAAGTTTCTACGTGCTCTCCATTATTCATACCAGATTGTTAGTTTGACGTAAATTCGTTAGCGCCCTGTGACTCATTAAGTAATCCAACCGAAATAGATCGACGCTTATTTTATGCTATTTTGTTTGATATCAGGTTTTAGATAAGGGCCGGCGGTTTTGTAATAGTGACCACGGAGTACTTTGTGCACAGTAGTTTGATTTCAACAATGGTATTGTGTTTAGATTGATTATGGCATTGGGTAATACAAAGGAAGTTAATGTTTGTGATTAATAAGAAAATAATAAGCTTTTATTATTTATGGCAGAGGGGAAATAAGCAAGCATGAGGTACATTTAATAGAACGCGAAATACCACAGCCATATGACATCTCGGCAAGATGCGCTGTCGTCCTATTTTCGGATTTGGATGTTAATTGATCTACAGGCTGAAACTGTTGGTGTAATAGTAGCAACGTATAGCTAATAATCAACGATTCATGGGTTAAATCCCCACCAGGGCCATCATTATTCTAATCAATTTATCATTTTATTTAATTCAAAAAAATGTTGTACTTCGTCTGAAAATTTGTATATTATATGGACTGTAGAAATATCGAAATTTCGTCCGAGTCACGAACCGACTTCCACAGAGGAAAAAGCCGGGGAGTTTGATCGTGTTTCCGTTTTACTCTATAGACTTCCGAATATCTAAAGCCAAAAAAGGGTGGCCCCGCATCTTGTTTACACCTACCATCAAATGGTTGGCTGTCCTTCTCTCTCATAAAAAAAGGCTAAAAATACCCGTAGATGAATACGATCGCGATAAAGATGAATACAAAATTGTAATTATATTGTATCAGAGCGCAAATGTGTTTGTCTTTTTAACATGTCTTCGATATTTATGGTCGTATCATTAATCGGAGAATTCGCGGTTCACCCTTGCTTCGGGCTTTTGTTGAAAACGGTGATTTGTTGCACTATTAATCTTATTTATGGTTTCACAGTGAAAGTAAGAGTGGTTTTTGCTTTAAACATGCGATACTGTCTTAGTGAAGTCTATGCAAGTAGTGTCTGTAGTTTACGCGAGTAGTACACAAATAAATAAAACACTGACTTCTTTTAAACTCCCCGTGACCACGACCGCTGCGAAGCATCCGAAACGTCAAGCCGTAGTTAAAATGATCTCCAAATAAGTTTAACTAATATATATCGCATTTTAAACACTTAAAGTGTTTTATTCTAATATATACTATTAATTATTATATTAATATTCAAATTCAAATTCAAATTCAACGTTTATTGCACTAAAATATATATATTTACAACTTATAACTTATAACTAAATGTGTACATAAAAATAATAATAATATAGTAATAAATATATAAGAGATGGCAATCGGTACCAGTCTCAGCTATGCTGCTGAATGCTTGTCACACTCAGCAGCGCTGGTTTTCAGACTGGCCCGCGCATAGAAGTAAAGAAGTGATTTTTAGTAAAGTAGTATAAATTAATTAAATATAATTCCGAGATTGATATACCCTAGCCAACATATACATTATAGAATAACAATATAACCATTAATTAATGCACATCTGCTTTCCAAGGAGGTCCAGTTTAACATGCCGCTTGAACGTCGTGAAGGTCATCTCCTTAGAGCTAGCTCTAAGAGGTGGAGGCAGATCGTTCCATATTTTTGAAGCGGCATATTTGAATCCTCCTTGGAAGTTCGATGTCCTGTGCTTAGGGATGAGTAAAAGATTCTGCGTCCTGCCCCTTGTGTTGAGAGAGTGCGAAGTTTCAGCCCATTCTAACTTCTCGTAGAGATAGCGGGGTTTCTCTCTGGATATATTCTCAATGCATTTTTCCTTTCGTCTATAGGCGTAGAGGAAAGTTTTACCCGGTAAAAGTGATTCACCTGAATGCGTAGGCACGAAGCATTCCAAATGGAAATTAAAAATACGAATAAATAGACGATCGGATTAAATTGAATATCGAAAAATGTAATCGATAACGCCCACGCGAGCCCATACAAATCGTATCAAAGAAATTGAGTAATAATGTTATGACGCCACAAATTCACTGTCAGTGACACCCGCCCTTGAAGGTATAGGATACGATACGTATTAAAAAATTCTAGTGAAAAATAGATTTTTATCGCGAAGCCATTTTCATGATAGTTCTTGGTAAAGAGAACTAACAGGTAATATTTTTTAAATGTAAAGTAATTTTGCATATTTACCTATACCGATACTGTGCATATTCATGTGTCTTATAATTGGAAATCGTTTTGCTATTCGTTAAGTAGATTAATCATTTTTTTTAAAAATTATCAATATATACAAAACTATATTTAAAATAAACTATGTAGTTTTAGTAATTAGCGGGGTTTTAAAAAAAAACAACAATATGGAAAAAAAAATGTGAAACAAAGTTAATGGGCGCGCCCGGCAGAATAACTCGCAGAAAAGTAGATATTTATTATTACCAAATATCATAATTTTAGACAACTCACACAATATCTATAATGTAGCTGTGTTACTGATGTATAAGCTATTGTTGGAAAGTTTAATGAAAAAACCATTCAGTAGTTTTTGCGTGAAAGAGTACAAACATCCATCCAACATAAAACTTAAAAATATTTCTTTTAAAGCAAGAGCTAAATATCAATTTTTTTTTAAAAAAAAACATATCTATAGCTGTTTTACTGATCTATTAATACTTCGAGGCAAGGAGCTAATTATACAGTGCCTTGCCCGACCGAAACAATGTATTGTTTGACCAAAATTTACGCACCAACCTTTTTCGCATATGCAACGCATTAAAGCAATGATCTATAAACGCAGTCTGTTTCATACGTCACAGTACTTATAAAATCTTCAATTACATAATTTGCAACATAGTGGGACTTGTGTTTAGGTCAAGTTCGGCACAAATGGATGCTCCCCGGTGCCGGAATTTCAATTTCAAGCCTTATTACTCGCAATAATATCGCTCTATAGTTTCGTAAGCTCTCTGCGGTAGTGCCTCACTATCACGCGAATAACCCCATAACCTTGTCAAAACTAACACTCAATGTGTATAAGTTTGGCTTAGTTCGCCTTTACGTCTATTGATTTATTTAGTATTACTTCTAACGGTTTAAATCACTAAATACATTTCTTGAATTGAAGTTAACTATTATAAATCGCATTTTAAACCGTTAAAAGTGTTTTGTTTTAACTACTACAGAGAATACATATTCGGTCAATGTTACTTTGCAACTCAAACATACTTGACTCTACGATAGGTTGTGGTCCGATAGGAATGCTTATAACCAATGTGAAGGGTTTCATCTTGACAGAGTCATGTAAGTATCAATTCTGCTAATCTTTAGTTTTTCGCAACTAGCCGATTGAATCTTATTCATTCCTTTCAATATTAAAATTAGTATAGACAAACAGATACTCGCACTTATAAATGATTATACAATTTTTTATTCTATTCTAATCAATTTCTGTTACTATATGTATTTACAAACATCGGGTAGACCCATGCTTAGATGCCTTCATCACAATAATGGCTATTAAAAATTAGAAAAAAAAACTCGTAACTCGTCACCTTTAAATATTTCTACATACATAATATAGTTTGACCTAGCATTTCTGCGCCACAAAAGGGAAAATTTTGCAAATCTAAACGCATTCGCGAGCCCACATAAGGAAAATCCATTAAATAACACTTACCCTAATGTAGTCTACGCACTAGTATTTCAATGACAGTTTTTTGCTGACGCTACAAAAAAGCGTAACAAAAACTTGCTCTCCTTACTCTGACCTCACGTAATTTACTGGATAATGGGCGCAGCTGTATCAAATTGAAATTGTGTGTACAAAAACTTTTCTTTATGTGAGAGAGATTTTCGTCAATGCCAGCGGGGTTAACTCAATGGCTGTATATCTGTACTCGTATATAAAGCTGATGAGTTTGTTTGTTTGAAGGCGCTAATTTCAGGAACTACTGCTTCGAACTAAAAAAAAGAAACTAGGAAAATTATTCATCTTTCTCTCCGGTGCAAATACGATTCAAGATACCCAAAAAATATGTGTAAATAATGATTCCTCTTAATGATCCATACTATATGTCTATCTTTTAAAATTCGGTTCCTTGATTTGCAAAAACAAATTTCGTTCCCCAAAATAATTATTCGTCGCGGACAAAGTCGCTAACGCAGCTAATATAAAATATACAGACCATTACCATTAGAGGTCAAGAATTTTCGCTTTATTTCACGTAGTATGAAATTGTGAAATTTCCGAGTCGCGTTTTCTTGGGTTAATATTAGCTTTATTACTAGTCATTAGCTTCGCTCTATATGGACTTGAGGTTATATTATTTAGTTAATATTTAATTTGTGCTATGGTCACATGGTCATAATAAGTTAAAATAAGCTTAAAAATAAAATATAGGCGGGTAACCCACATTGTGCGAGAGAAATAAAGCTATTTTTTTTCTCTATTCTTCGTTTTTGTTATAATAGGTTCCATAGAACTTTCAAGAACGAAATTCTACACTCTAAGAATCGTTGAAGTGCAATACGCAACATAAGATTATCAACTGGTATTTTATCTGCTTTGAATCAAGTACAAGAACCCACAATAATCCAATAATTATCCCATAGCAAACATATCTAGTGCCTTCGATTCTGATTATTGAATAATCTATACAATGCTGGCCTACTCTCGAAATAAATAGCGAATTTGTTCACTCAATTAATATTAGGCTTAAGACTTGACTAATTGACAGAATTGAATATTATATATGTTTTAATTATGTTTACTCGGTAGTTTGTGTAGTTTACTCGAGTAGGACACGTTAAAATAAAATACTTTTAACCGTCTTTAAACGCAAAATGTTTTAATATGGTAAACTTATTTACAAATTAAACTAATATCCGACGTTGCGAATGCTTTGCTTCAGCCGTGGTCACAGGGATATAAGAAAAATCTTCGTATTAAAAAAAAAACAAAATTATCTCTGAATTTAAACTAATTTCAAGTGATCACCTTGTTTTCATGCCTTATTTTTATAGATATTCCTTCGTTGGAGCTGATTTAATAATATCAACGTTTAGAGGAATACTCCACGTGTAAAAAAATCTACTTTTATTTTTTATGTCCATTGTTTTTTGGTTATTCCCAGAGTAGCCCAGCCGATCTTGTTATGAAGATACCTACAATCGGCGGGAATTATCTGCTATTGGTCGGCTGGCGGCTAGTTTTCGCTCTGGTTGACATTTAATTACTGAAGGCTAGATTGGAACGAAAGCCTTTTCGTATCTCGATAGAAAATGCGTGTGCAAAACCTTCTGTTTTATTCAACTTGTCAGCTGATAATATCAGACCGTTTCTAATAGATTTGTTGGACATTATTCTATTGACATTTTGTAGTTACGTATGCTTCAGACATTTGTGTTCAACGTTCGCCGATAAAGCGACGTCCCATTTAATCACTTGGGTGAAATTTTCTAATATTCAAGAAGTCATATAAGATGTTTTATACAAATTAAAGATCTATTTAGATTAAAAAAAATTGACACAGGCGAGACTTGAACCGCGCGAACTGATTGTGCTACCATTACGTCATCGGTGAGTTCGGTCATTCGGTTCAAGTCCAGACCGCGTAATACTTCAAGCCCTATAAGTGACAAATGAGCTATGAATGCTAAAGAAATAACTGACACCTAAGTAGAAAGATTAAACCACATAATTGGTGAAAACGCTTCTAATCCGTAAAGTCTCACTTAGAAACAAAGAATAGGTCGCATGGTTAACTTTCTTTAAAGAAAACTTTGTTGTTTATAGTTTCTTTAGCATTATAGACTTTCAACGCTACTCTCCCGGCTGTGCACCAAATTTAATCTACATATTATTGTGATTCCATCAAGTTGAAGGAAGACAATTGGGAAGATGAGGGTGTGTTGTGAGGAAGAGAGTAATTTCCAAAGTCAACTAGGACGAACCAGATGGTGCTAGCGTTGTAGATTCGACTTTTACATTAGCGCCACCTTCCATTCCAGTTCTCCCGTGTCCACTGCTACTGAAGAGCATCCAAAACGTGGAGCCGTAGTAAAAATAAATTAATATTTCGTGTTTTATTTAAACACGAAATATTAATTTATTTTCAATAATACATAAACACTTTAACGGTTTAAAACGCGATATATTAGTTAAACTTATTTAAAAAAATATTTTTAACTTCGGCCCGACTGCTTTGCAGCAGCCGTGGTCAGGGGAGTCTCCCCGTGGTCTAACTAATATATCGTGTTTTAAACCGTTAAAGTGTTTTATTTAAAGGTGTACTACTCGCGTAAACTATAGACAGTAAATTTCGTGTTAACTGTTTAAAGTGAATTTCAAAATAAAAACAAAAATCACTCGACCAGGACTTGAACGGACGTTCTGTGCTGTTGCTCTAAAGTCTAACCAATTGAGCTACCGAGTCCTACATGACATCGTTGAATTTTTTGATACAATCACCTCTTGCGCAATGTTTAAGGTGCTTTATTTAAAGACATACGTTGCATCTATTGCTTGTTAAACAAGGTACCGATTCGATAGTCATCGATATCTGTCGCTGATTTCGGCTATTCGCACTAGTTTCACTTTCGCACGATTCATGTGTCAATCTTACATCACTCGATGACTAGTGAATACCTGGCCTGGCTGGAACGTTTGCCGGCGCCATACTTGTATTTCCGCATCGATTTAGTTTAATTTATTAATATACCTTTGCCACAATCAGCAAGCGCTTTTCATTGGCAATCATTAATATAAATTCTAAATTGTACTTATGATTGAGAATTGAAAAAAAATAATACAGACGGTGCTCAAACCCGTTACCAGTATGCGGGCTCTTGCTGTACCAATGAAGTTGAAAACACAATGGTTGCCTGGTTTGAACAGGTATAACGGGAAAAAATATATTTTTTTATTGCCACAAAATATAGAACACATTTACAGTAGACTTAATGCTGAATCATTTATATAATATATAGTTTATTAATCACTGAACTGATTTTTAATGTATAAGTATACACAAGGAAATATATACAAAATTAAGAGATCCCTTTGTCTGTTACTTACTCGAGTAAAATTCATTTAAATAAAAACGGTTTGAAACGCGTAATATACCATTTTCTCGTGTTTAACGCTGCTGCGAAGCATCCGAAACGTCAGACCGTAGTTAAGATAAATTGTAAATAAGTTAACTAATACCTCGTATATGTAACCAGCAAAAGTATTTGTAAATCTTTCTCTGGCGAAGCCTATAAGTTAAAAAACGAAAGACCAGATTTCCCGTTTACTCCTTCCACCCTAAAAACTGGCATTACATAAAATAACGGTATACAAAGTTCATAAACCTTTACGTCATATCTACAATATTAAGTAACAAAGATTTATCGCGAACGACGCATAAAATGTGACTTTTTGCTGAATGTTTAAAACATGTTTGCACAGAGCACTTGCGATACAAGTTTACCTTTTATAGACATGTGAATGAGATACTCTGTGCACATTTTATCTATCAATCTGGGGCTTAAAAGATACACGTTTTACGCAATATCGTGTAGGATGTTACGCTATAACGCTATTTATGGGCACTAAATTCTCGAAAGGACCAGAATTCTCAGTTGAAATAATTAATCGAACTTTCGTTGAAACATCCGCGATATTTTATAACCGTATAAGGTGACTCGATCGGGTGATCCCAAGTTAAGTAACGTACGAAATATTTGTAATTCAAATGTCATTAAAGGATCCACACGAAAATGGCATTACGTTTTTGAAGATGTATAAGGTGCTTCTTGAAATTCGTTACTTGGGATGACATTTTGCTTAGTGACGAAAGACTGTATACTTATATAGAGCTTAAAAAAGGCGTATTCAAACTATATTTTTTATCTGTAAAACTATTTAACAATACATTTTATATGTTTTACTCTCTGTTCCTTAAGATATGTTACCATGATATTTTAATTTATTTATATATTTGTTCATCTTTGGAGGAATTTATTACTTTCTCTTTAAAAGCGATATTTCGTATTTTAATTCAACCTTACAGGACAATAGACCGTCTCCGTAGCTCATATATTGCGTTAGACGAAAGTCCTGGGTTCGAATCGCGGGAAAACATAGTTCATGCGTCGACTTTTATCATTCATTACTTACTTGGAAATAAAATTGATCAGTGAAACGGCCATAAATGTTTGTTCAACCCTATTTAAAGCCTATCCCAATAGGAAGAACCTGTGACACACTAGTAGAACATTTGGGTTGTTTGATTATTTATTCTGGTAGGTACAGAATACTATACCTACGATTCCCTTAGAGCAATAATTGAAGCAAATAACTGTACCCGTTTCCATTTGAGTGAAATTCAAATTCAAGTTTACCTCTCACTCGATTTGAATCCAATTCTGATAGCATATTGTAAATACAGCTTTATTTTACAATTTGAGTTCAATACCTATTTAGATTTATATCATATAATTCCACCTACATAATGCTTAACGGTTCGTGCGCTTTGTAAACAAAACTTCTGAAATTGCCATCGATTTATTATAGATAGAACCACAAATCGATTTCAAAGGGTTACCTTAAAATGTAACTAGTATTTACATTAGGAAATAGTGTTATATTAGGTAGTTTTAAACAGGTATATTTATATTAAAAAACGTTAAGATATTTATTAATATTACGTTGCTTGTAAAAGTTACAAACGAATTGTAAATGTAAAATTTTTCACTAAAATTACTACCACACCAGTGTTTAAATTTATTTCAATTATTCTTTTAAGGTTTTTTTCATTATAGAGGAGGATATATAGGTTCACTTAATGGAAGATAAATACTCCAGCTATATGACATCTAAATAAGTTGCACTGTCGATCTATTTTGGCGTTGGATTTATGTTACAATTGAAAATTGCCTAATAAGTACAATTTGAATACATCGCGTTACAGTAATTTAGACACGTAACAGTGGTACACAAAGTCTGGGATCGTGAATCGAGTTCAAACGAAATATCTGTTAGGATACATTCTAAACAATATGTCACAGTATAGGATCAGATAGCGTGGCAATAACGGTCAAGTCGGAACCGGGGATTTATCGCTGTTAGGGTAATAATTGTTTTCTCGGTATCGCTGTGGGATCGTGGGTGCATGGCCAAGATTACCCGTTCACGCTGTCCGTTCTATTCTGTGACGGACGCACTGTCGACTTGTCGATGCAACTTTAATGCTAGACGAGGTCTCCGCCATTTTGTGTTGTTATGTCAACATACCTGTAATGTTTCTAGCTATATACGTCAAAATGTTATTTATCAAAATCAAATCAATTGTCTTTTTTTTAAAGTGGATGGGACAAACAAGGTAGAGTTTATTTAGACTTCCAAACTTTTCCATTCTAGCAGTCTCTGACTCGGACAGAATTTAAATACTTGTACCACTCCAATATCCGAATTTCAATATTTGATCAGGCAAACTTAAGACAGATAATTTATTTAAATAAAACACTAATAACGGTTTGAAACGCGAAATATATATATTAATGATTTTTTGTTTAATTTAATTACTGTCTGACTTCTGCTTTGAAGCAGCCGTGGTCACGGGGGGACTTACGATGGAGGGTTTCTTTACCGTCATAGTCGGTTTAACTATACTAGCGTCATCTGTAACATCATTTAAATCTTACTCGTGTGTCCTACTTGTACTACAGACATAGGCTATCTATGTATGCAAATAAAATTGCATTGGTATTTTCACTTGTAAAAAGCAGTATTTTTGGTTATATGTTGTACAACTTAATTCGTTTATGTACTTAATATAGTTACTTGCACCTCCAGCTACAAACAAAACCTTGTTCGCTCATCTATATTCTATATTATATACAGTAGGAAATATCAGAACGACGTGTTAATTTAGCAAAGGCATATCGTAAAGATACATTTCTATAATAGCCTATCTGGGCCTATTCACTGATCCTATTAACATCTTGACATATAACGTTATTTTAATACATTTGTTATTCATAGACAATCTTCAGAATTTAATGTTCTGTTCTATGGCCTCTTAAATCTTCAGAAAGCACCTAAAGCTAAATAAGTAAATGTAATGGTGCACAGAGTATAAACTGAAACTGTACATTTATTATCTTGACTGTGCGTTGAATGCATAATAGTCCCAAAATAGGCGTATCTTAAAAAATCATCTCTTGCGCAAATACTTCGTAATGGAGATCTTTTTTAGAGTAAGTGTTTATAAAAAGGCTTTAATGTTTCGAAATAAATGAATACATGTTTTTTTTGTTTAAATAAAACACTTTGACGGTTTAAAACGCGATAAATAATAGTTAAATTTATTTCACCTACGTCCCGACGTTTCGGATGGTTTACAGCAGCCTCTGTCTTAAAGGGGGATTATATTTATCGCGTTTTGAACCGTTAAAGTGTTTTATTTAAATGTGTACTACTCACGTACACTACATACAATGTTTATGTTTTTTGTTAGCGTGTCGGTTTAAGACTGTTCTACTTCAAATATCAAGCGAAGGGCAACATTGCAAATCGGCGTTGTGCCTCCTTCCAAGAACAACAAAAGCTGAGTCCGTCTATTATACACATACGTATGCGGAACAAATGGTTTGATTTGATTCGATTTAAAATGTGTGAATCCATTAGTTTCTCTTCTCTCTTTTGTTGAATGTATAAAATTTATTAGTTTTTAAATAACATACTTTTAATAAAACCGTTAAATAATGTCTGCACCAACTGTTGTACTCTCTCTGTCACTATGTAGCTCTATGTAGATAGATACTTCAATTGTTTCTATTTCTTCTAGTTTGTGTACCCAAGGTGTTCAGGTCCTTAGTACTAACGATGTATATACCTACTATTTCTAAGTATTTGTGCACAAAACTACAACTTAAAAGTCATGTTAGATCGCTATAAAAATTACGACACCTATTTCATAGTAGCATTATTTATTCATACAACACGAATAGTGTAAAGGCTGTTTGGGTGATGAATCACGGAATTATGTTTCCTGATAAGCTCACGCGAATACGACGCGAAATACGAATAAAATCTAGAATGCGGTCAAACTCGTCTATGGCGACGCACTTTAATTCGTAAAGACAATACGAAAATTAGAAAACTAGTTTTATTAGCATATTTTATTCACGTATAATGAGTACTATACCAATTCATTAATCAAAGTATCTGTTAGTTTTGTCTATTGGTTCTGAATTTGAGACTACATACAAATGTAAACAGTTTTCACGTAAAATTTTTTTTTTTTTTTTGTTTTTTTATAGGTAGTGCACGTTTGAATTAGATACTTTTAACTGTTTAAAACGTGAAATGTATTTTTCAAGAAAGCTTGTATCCCCCGAATTTAAAACGTAACGTGTCGTTGAAATACAAATATAGATAAATATAAAATTATTTTCAAATGTAGTATAATATAAATGCATTAAAACAGCTTTGTTTATTTACAAATTTTAGATAAGTCTTTTAGTTTTAATAAACATTTCTTTGTAAATCTTTTTATAGAGCTTTCTTTATCCTTATTACACAAATCAAATGTCCGGCATGACTTCACCCAGTCCAGTCAGTGTGTGGTCCTTCGTAACCATGGCAACCGGCTATCGTAGCCTTAACTGATGGACGCAACTAATTGTTGTGCCAAAGAGACGACACACTTAAATGCCAGACCTTTATCAGAACAAATTAGCGTCAGCTTATTCATGAGTTAGATGGACGTTTGACTTTTAAACTAATTCCTATCGACATACGTTGCTATTTAAATAAAACTTAAACGTTTAAATAAAACACTTTAACGTTTAAAACGCGATATATTAGTTAAACTTATTTGAAAATGATTTTTAACTTCGGCCCGACGTTATTAGACAGACAGTATTTAAAACTTAAACGGTTTTAAACGCAAAGTATATTAATCAAACTAATTTGAAAATAATTTTAACTACGGCTCGACGTTTCGGATACTTTGCGGTAGCCGTTGTTACGGGGAGACGAAATATCGGGCCGTAGTTATTTTTAAAGACGAACCAATAGGTATACTTCGCTTTTTAAACCGTTAAAGCGTTTTATTATAAAGTGTATTTACTAACTTAAACTATAGACAGTATAGTTCTGTGTCTGTTTTATTCGATATAGGAAACTTTACAAGGAAAACAAAGAGCTTGAGGTTCGCTTCACTTAATGGTACCACAGCGTAACGTAGCTACCCACCATTTTGGCTCCATATCCACAGACTGTCGAAGCACGAAACGCGACGCGACACAGAAATGTGTCTGCTCTACTCCATTGTTTACACTTAGACTTAAACAAGCTCCCTAATATGTATGAAATAATGATTCCTTTTTAAATGATCTACAAAAATGTCCGCGACAATATATTTCTATCTTTTAAGATTGACTATCAAGAACGACGGGACGCGGACAACGTCGTGGGTAACAACTTAAAATTATAGAGTTATAACTGTTCTACGCGGACGAAGTCGCTGACACAGCTAGTAAACATTATAAAACACAAAGTGATAATTAGTGCATTATCATACTATTTAAAATTCGTTTAGTAAATGATAAAAGGCAATAAATATTTAAATTAAGTTCATAAAGTTAAAGTAACCGGTCCAATTAGGGGTCATCAATTTATTTATGAGTATAGGGTAGCATTTGAATTGAATGATAAAATCGTATTCACGTTTCTCCTTCCTATCATTTGTACCCTTGAATTTTAAATTACACAATAATGTGTTTCATATGGAATTTATAGTCTATTATTAAAAAAAAAATACGCAATATATTAGCTATAACACCGTGGATTCTATTCCTACCGAGTCCAACATGATTCCTAATTGTTTTGTATTTTCTTTAAAACACGTTAGACTCCGTCTGGAAAATCAGGATCTTAAACAGCGGGTAGAAAAATCCGCCATTCAAATATAAGGCGAAACGAAAAGAAAACAGTTTTAATATCATACATATCTAAATAAGTGTGTTATAGATTTCAATGATATTAAAACTGTTAACGAATAAAACGCGATATATATATTAGTTTAACTTGTTTGAAAACTATTTTAACTACAGCCCGACGTTTCGGATGCTTTGCAGCAGCCGGGGTCACGGAGGTTTTCAAGCAAGTTTAACATGAGTTAAACTTGCTTGAAAACCTCCGTATATATGAATATATCGCGTTTTAAACCGTTAAAGTGTTTTATTTAAATGTGTACTACGAGCGTAAACTACGGACAGTATTAAATCATACATTCCTATATATGTAAATGTCCTTATAAGGACTGTTTAAAGATATTTGTAGTATCGTAAAACATATACTTTTTGGCTTCGAGTCGGGTAAGTTACCCACATTGCATATAGGTCAGTAGTAATTTGAACGCGTTTAAACTCACGCAAAATATCGTTTCGTGCAGACGATGTGGTCGCGCGTTAAAGCGGTAAAAATAAATGTTACACGATAGTTTTAATAGTCCAGTTTAGCAGTAAACCGGGTCACTTTGTCGGCTTAATCAATACGGATAAGTGGCCGTGTTCAGTGTACCAAATATTTAATGCCTTAAGGATTCGTTCCTTTTAAGGTTTCAATGATTTATCGGTTTATTTCAGTTTATAATCGGTTGATTGGGTGTTTTTATGTGAATCTGAATGGAAAAATCCGTGTTATTATATAATTAAAACACTTTTAACGGATTAAAGTGAGAAATATATGGGTTACCATTTTATGTTTCAAACTAGCATTAGACTCGTCGACTCTGAAGGTCATGCTTAATATTTATTTATTACATGTTCAAATCTCGCCTCTATAAAATGCGTTAGAGTCCGTAGTTTACGCGAGTTAACCACAAAGAAAGAAAACATTTCAACGATTTCAAACATAATAAACATTTCGTGTTTTAAACCGGTAGAATAATTTCACGAAATAATATCAAATAAACAATAGTAACATTTGCTGCACAATTGTTGTACGTGCAGCGTATCTGCTTATGATTGAATTCGTGTACAAAGATTGATTATCTTTCCAATTTCCCCGAGCGAAGCTTACATCTATTTCATTACGCCATAATAATTATATATTGATTAATGGTGGCTCTTCCAACGTGGTTAGAGCTATCATATGTCAAGCGCGTGTCAAAACTTCACGCTACTTTTGACCTTAGCGAGTGAGGCACACGTGTTTTTAAGGGCCGAATATTTGTTTGTTGTAGCAGTCACCTTTTGCCATCAGCTTTTATAATGTTTGAGGGACGTTCTATATACATATATGTACATAATATATATATATGTATGTACATTAAATGTAGTAAAACTCATTTGCAATAAACGCTATGCAAATTCCCAAGCCGTTTTCGGTTATTCTGAATAGTCCGACCTCTGAGCTTTGTGAGTCATAAATTCCTTTATTTTTACGCCGATTCGTAACACATTTGCAATTTCGCCTGGAACTGACGAAGGTAGAGGTCGCTCTTTTGAAAATATTTAACAACAAAGTATAAATCAATGGTGGAGGAATAAATTACTTGAGGTTTGCAGACCTTCGTTCTTCATTGACTAGTCAGTCTACGCTCTTTTATTTTTAATATTTTATAAGTTTTGTATCTACTAGTATAATATAGCATAAATGTACACGATTAAACATCTAATCACTCTACGATATTAATTGGTATGGCGTTTTATTTAGGGCCAATTAAAAATAAAAAATACTTTCAATACATAGTAGTTCACATGAAAATTAAAATTTTATTTAAATAAAACACTTTAACGGTTTAAAACGGGACCCGGCTGCTGCAAAGCATCCGAAACGTCGGTCGTTAGTTAAAATAAATTTCAAATAAGTTTACAAATACATATAGCGTTTTAAACTGATAAAGTGTTTTATTCAAATGTATAAACTGTCTACTCGCGGTAACTGCAGACAGTAAAATTTTAATAAAACCCGTTTAACGGATTAAAACGCGACATATATTAGTCAATTTATTGGTACTTTTTTCTATTAATGCTCGTTGCCAAGTACTCATGGGCACTACCGGTTAAGGGAAAGGTAATTAAGTGTATTGCGTTGAATTAGACGAAAAAAGATTACAAGATTACAAAAGCTTACGCAGTCGGTCTTGTAAAGGCACCTGGATCTCTTATCTTCGATCGGAGTAAGTTGAATTATTTGCACCAATGACTCGACGTTCGTATTGTTTAAAAGTTAATTAACACGAGGCGTTATCTTTGGGTTAACTTTTAATCTGAACATTCTTTGTTTAATTTCGTGATAAAAGTAGGCTGTAGGAGTTTAAAGGAATATCATTTTATTATTGCCGCAAAGAGCTTGAATACTTAAAATATATAAACACAGAATTTCAAAATTTTGATATAATATGATGCATTTTACGTGGTACTAGATAAACAAACATATATTTCTAAACACAGGTAGTTATAGTGAGTAAAATAATAATTTGTACAGACAGTATTAATAAATTGCATATTTCTATTAATAAGATACAGTTTACAATAAATATAGAGCATTGGATATCTAATGTTAACGAAACACGTTTATAGTAAATTTAATAGGTCATGTCATATAATCTGTAAGGCCTCATAAACTTGCTGGCAGGCGGTCGTACTCGTCACACGTTTTTATGTATCTGTAAGCTATTTAATAGCTTGAAGGTTAAGCTATAAAGAGCCTGACTGATCTCGAAAGCGATTTATTTTAATAGCTAGTCGTTGGCGTTGACACGTGGTCTTTTTGTAGTTATCTACTATAGAGGTTTAAAGTTCTAGTAGGTTTTTAAAGATAGAGCATTCGTTAGTATTAAACACAAGAAGTCCTAGATTCAGAACTCAGGACAACAATAAATTCAGTCGACCAGTCAAATGATTAACTTCTTGCCTGTAAATAAAATCGATCAGACAAACACTCTACAGATCTGTGTCTGTATAATGTATTATCTACGACACAGATCAGGACACATAAATGTGTTTGCCCCATTCCCCAATTTATTATGGTTCTTATTGTTTAAGTCTCAGATATGGAATTTAAAAGTATAGGATAGTATTTTTTTTAGAAGGGTAAAAAAGGCAGATTAAATAAAAGAAGTAAATATTTTTATTATATTTTTTTTATCGAAAATGAATTGAAACAATTTTCGACTCGGACAGGACTCGAACCGGCATCGTCAGCGTTCCGTGCTGTTGCTCTATCAATGAAGCCCTAGTCGAATTTTTTTTTCAATTTATTTTCGATTTTTAAATTGTATAGTGCCTTCATGTGCAATAATAACATGTGAAAAATATTAAAGTTTTCAAATCTATATCTTCTTGTTGAAGTTAATGCTAGACCCTGACAGCAAAAGAAATAATACAACGTCGAGTACATTTTTTGTACTATCGCGCTAATTAGTTATTTCATCTCCATCCTAACTAAATTCCTTCGAACTTAATTTAAGAAATTAAGACTTCTCTGCAGCCTTAACCGTTATCTACGTGTAATGTCTACGTTGTCTTGTTAATAATACATCGGAAACTGGTTGTAAGCAACTTTTTATTGAAACAATTATTCCATTCATTCAGTACGGAGTCTTTAAACGCGCTTAAGTTGGTTCACGAGTTTTTAATGTGACAGGATGCAATTACACTAAACTCGAAGTTAAAAACAGCAGAAAATATTTAAGGTAAGAAAGCAGGCATTAAATGTTAGCTAGACACAGTGTAGACTAGAGAATGTAATCTGTACAGTTATTTCCTAGTTTTAACACGTAATCTTATTAAAACTGTACAAGTACAGTCGATATACATTTTTTTTGCAATCCAAAATCTATAGTGAAAGTAACTTTGTAATGAAGGAAATCCACATGTTTTTAAAGAAAACACAAAACCAATGAATGCTTCAAACTCTAGTGAACCTTAATTGTTCGCACCCTAAGAAGGGTTACACACACTCACATAGTGAACACACACACCACTTGTCGTTTTACCTCAATTTTATAACTTAATTTAGTATCACAGTTCGATAAATATTCGATAATTAAGTTAGACACAGTCTCAATATCTCAATCCATTCTCTCTATACGTGTGAAAATATATAGAAACAATTTAAGTGTAACGAATTGTTGAATGTGCGTGAATTCGTGAGAGTGTATCCGGTCAATACAATGGTATTGTAACTCCCAGGTACTAGGAATTGTTATTTTTATTCATCGGGTTACTTTAGCCAATTTTACACTTATTCTTATTTGGTGGAAAATCGTAATATGTCCAATACAATGTTTTGTTCCTCGTCTAATTTTCTTATCTTCTTGATATTTTACCGCAGGTCGATTTTTATTATTAATTAACCCACATCTGTTTGATATTTTATTATATTTACATGTGGATGTGACCGCCTCTATAGTTTAATAATTAAACGTGTTGCCTAGAATTGCCCTGGGTTCGAATCCCGGGGAAAGAATTGGTCGGGCAAGACACAAAATTCTGATCAACTACTTGCCTTTAAATAACACCTATCCTAGTTCAGTTCATGTCCCATGGGGGGATCAGGATTTTACATACCATAATCTATAAATAAAATACTTGTAACAAGTGATACATACATATAAACGTTGAAAGTGTTTTATCTATAATGTTCTTAAGATGTGAAGTAACAGACAGTAGTTACGTTATTTTAATATTAAGTACTGTTCTGTAGTTTATCAAGTAGAAAACATTTAAATAAAACACTTTAACGGGTTAAAATGCGATATATTTTGTATTTTTTGAGAATTAACCACTTCTCCGTTGTGCAAAGCACACTCGGGCCGTAGTTATTCAAACCCAAAAAAATTAACTCAATAATATCGCGTTTTAAACCGTTAAAGTCTTTATTTAAATACTTTAATATTATCAAAGTGAAAATAATTACTCAATTTTAGGTTCAGAAAATTTAACAATCTCACAGGCTCATATTGAGAGAATGTTATGTATGAGAGAAAAGCAATATAAAAGTGAAAAGTGAATTGTACTCGAATGCTAACACAAATTGCTAAAACATTACGCCACGAACGCAATTATTCTGCGATTCCATTAAAAAGGCGATGAAACGAAAAGTATTACCTCCATAACTGGTGGAGCGGAGAAAATAAGCTGAGTGTACATTACATTCGCGTAAATTTGACGATTGTAAGGCTGCGGTCGCCTATAAACGTTGCGTATAAACTTTTGTTGCCTGTCCATTTTTCTTATCTTACCGTGGTCACGCGGAGGCGGCAAGGCTGCTGAAATACATCCAAAAAGTCGGAATATTTTTCAAATAAGTTTAACTAATATATACCGCGTTTTAAGCAGTTTTATTTAAATACACTACAGAGAGTATCTAAGTATATCTTGGAAAAAAATTAATAAAGCTGCAAAGCATAAGCCGATCTGGTTGGCGTTTGTTTTCTTCATTTTAATTTTATTTGTCAAAATTAATATGGTCCTGCAATAACACAAACAACAAGTCATGGGCGGTGGGTAGTTCTAATAAATTTAGCCGTCTAATATGAAGCGAAATTTATTTCATTTTCACGATATACCTCTGGTACGTGACACACTCACACCTACATGATATTATTCCACACGAGTCCTGTAGATTTGTACGTCAGAGGTCGATTCTTGGATCTTTCAAAAGTATAACAGACTTATGTCTGTAGTTTACGCGAGTAGTACACACTTTTAACAGCTTAAAACGTTAAGTTATTAGATAACTTTTGCCAAAATCAGAATCTGGTACGCTAACGCCATCTTGAACATGAAATGATTTGTATATATGTGTAACTATATATTTTGCCTTTTAAACCGTTAAATTTTTTAAAATGCATTGGGGCTTCAAGCTATTCGGCCGACGTCTTTGATAAATTGGTATTCAAGTAAATGGCCTCAAAAAATTATAATCCAAGTACATACCGCAATATTTATAGCGAACTTAGTTAGCGAACGTTTGACAATATTTACTGGTTAAAGGTCGTAGAAAGGTTTCCTGATCAAACTTTCTACACCTATTATAAACTAGTGCAGCGCCGCCGGCCGCTGGAAAAGGTCAAGAAGGAAAAATCAACCGTTTCCTCTGTTGCGCAAGAACAAAAGGCTCGCTATGAATTAAATATTTTGCGCGAACTAATTTCCTTTATATACACTTCATAAAGGAATTCCTTTCTTCCTTTATAAAGGCTCAAAGGGTAATTAGGAACAAAACAAGGAATCGCTTGTTAAGAAAACAGGGATCAAATATTTTTGGAGTTGATGTGGTGGTCATCGGTTACTCAACCTTAAGTCTATAGTTTGCGCAAGCTACTTTTTTAATGGTTTAAATCGTGACGTTTTACATAAACTTCATCCGTTAGGTATGGGGCTATAAATACATTTCTGTGTCCGTTTGACTACTTCTTCTTCCATGCCCTGCCTATCCGAAAGAATCTATTCTTTCCCGGGGATTCGAATCTTGGTCCTTTCACGCTTAACGCGTTTAACCATTTACCTACATTGGTGGTCAAATTGTGTTGTACCTGCACAAGTAAAAATCATATCTGATTAATGAAGTAAAAACACAGTTAGCAATTTATCTCAGATCGCCAACAGCAAATCCATCAATCCAATACGTTGCGAACATAATAATTGCGTGATGAATCTCCAGCCCATGAGAACATAAGGGAAACTGTAGCTCCACGCATTTCATAAGTAGCCTAGTGCCTTTAAAAGGCCTGTCATATCTCAGGTATTGCCACGTGCACCTTAAAAGGACACATTTTATTACGGCACAATGAATTGCATTTAAACACTTTCTACTTGAACGATCGCGTTTCGTATTACGTCATATGATGGCGAGATGACGTTATTAGGTATTTGTCACATGTGGCACACTTTCAACGGTTTAAAACGGGAACGTATTAGTGGAACATACACCATTTAATAAGATTACGGCAGACCGAGATCCTGGCTACTACAAAGCGTCAGACAGCGCTTATGGCAAGGATAAATAAAAAATAATAAAATAATTGAAATAAAGCAATATGAAGAGTTTAATATATAACTTATTTTTGATTTATTATTAATATAACGGCTCGATGTTTCGCCCGATGCTTTCTAGCTGTGACCACAACTGCTTAATATATTATATTAAAAATAAATCAACTATTTGGCGCGTTTATATTACTATTCTTATATTCCGTTGCTTCTGTGGAGTCTGGCATCTTTTGTCAGAAATCTGTGCCATGCCAGACTGGAACTTATCATGAATACCTTAAATCTATCTCGCAATACTAAACGCTCAACTAAGCTAAGTGACTGCATTTTTATAAGGTTAAGTTTTAAGATTTTTTCTTTGTTAAATTAAAGCTTAGTTCAGTGTAACCTTTAAAAAAGATATTTGAAATTCGAATGTGTAGGTACATTCGAACTTCAAACATTTGTATTACACAACAGGAGCGCCGTTGTAGACCACGGTTAGCGAATGCAGTTATCGAATTTACATGTAAAATGCTCCGTTACGACACAAACCTCCCACATCAGGAGAAACGTACTATCGCTTTGTTACCACATTAATTTGGCTTAAATATTAGTAAGCTCCAAGCAATGCTAATGTCTATATTTTGTACCCACGCTGTTTCCAGCTACTACGTCTGCTTGTAATGGAATCATTTGATCGTTAATCATTCGATTTGATAAGCTTTCAGCGCAGTATTGACAGTGAATATAATTTGAATAAACGTTCGGTTTGTTATGTATTTACTATGAACTGTCTCTATACTTATATTACAAAGTTAAGAGTCTGTTTGAACGCGCTAATCTCAGAAACTACTGGTTCAAATTGAAAAAAATAAATAAATAGGACATTCATCAAGGAAGCTCCAGGCTATGAAACATCACATTGCGACAATACGAGCGAAGATATAGTGGATAATGTGGAAAAGAGAATAAATGGTAAAAAAAAAACCTCTTTTAGTTATCTAAAAAATGTGTGTGTGTGTCTATCTTTAAAGATGTCTTCGCAGTAATTATTCTTGTTCTTATTACCAATTATTTGTTAGGTTGTATCAGCATAATAATATTAATCTTTCAAATAACAAAACGTATGCCGAAATAGCCAGTTATACTCCATAGCTATGATTGTATTGATATGTTAATGGCGAGACGCATAAATCTTTATGGCATACAGATATAAATACACGATATTAATACTAAATTCAGTTTGGATAAAGTACAAATTGTCGACTATATCTTACAGTTAGCTAATAATCATGGTCAAATCATATCCGAAACGATTTAAAACGTAAGCTTTTTAGTTATATTTCTTTTACCATTATCTCATGTTTCTTTTTTTTTTAATAGTAGAGGAGGACAGAAAATCATGTGTTGCACTGATGGGAGGTGCCATATAACATCTACACAAGATGCGCTGTCGACCTATTTTGGCTTTGGATATTCGGAAATCCAAAGACTGAAACCGGAACGCGATTAAACTTCACAGCCCTTTCATCTATGGACGGTGGTTCGTGAACCCGGACGGAATTTCGATATTCGTACCACCTATTTAATATCCACATTTCCAGACATTAGTAACATGCTGAACCCGGTGTGAATCGAACCCACAACCCAATGATTATTAAGCATACATTACTACCTTGGTCTAATACCAACAACCCTTCACGTTTAAATCTTTTTTATTCAATATTTTTCTCTATTTGTTCTAAGTGAATGAAATAAAGTTTTAGTCGCGGTTGAAGTGCCCGTCACATACGAGTTTATCGTGGGAAAATTGTCGTATGATGGCCTTTAAACATCTTGTTCAACGTAAATAGAGTGCATAGCGAAGATGCTACTTGTATTACGTACTCAGGGTATTATTATAACTATAACAGATGTTATTATAAAAAAAACGTTGGACAATACGAATCGATAATAATAATAAAAACCAAAATGAAACGATAGTTCAATTTTATATTACCTGCCAAAAATTAAGTGCGTGCGCATTATCACGGAATGCGCCTCACGGTGGGACAGTGGCTATGATGACATGATGCAGCGCGGTTTAAACTTTAAATCAAGTCCAAGAAATTCGTAAATAAAGTTTAAGATCCTGGTCAAAAGAGCCTGTTAGTACTTACCTCAGTTGGAATAAGCCACTTCCTTCCTTATTTATTCATATATTTGTAAAATCTCTTTAAAATGTAATCCATATATAAAAAAAAATAAAAAAAACATTTTTTTTTACAATAATTTCTTTCAACCCAGAAAAAAATGTAAATAACTAACATTATTTTTCCTTGTATGCTACCTAATGATACTCAAATTTTTTGTAGAAAGTAAAGAAACGGTTTAAAACGCGGGATATATTAGTAACTAATATATGTCTCGTTTTAAAATGTTAAAATTATTAATTGAAATGCGTACAACTGTAAACAACTGACAATACTTAAGAGGCTGATACAGGTAAGACTGGCACTTTTAAACAGTATACTACACATACATATATCTACTAACTGCTTCCTCATAACTTAATCTGCTTCAGTATACCTATCTATAAGTTCTTATTTCAAAGAAGGTACGAAACAGGATTTGGTATTAAACTATTTAAAAGAGTATTTATTTGAAATAAAGTATAAGAATCCCACCCACATGGTACCAAGAATGCCGGAGAGGGCATAAATGGATGTTGATACTCGCTCGATTGTAACTACTCAAAGCAGTTTGCCTTCGATGCATCGAAATAAAACTCGTTTGTGGAACTTTAAATCGTATATGTTCACGTATGTAGGTTGATTATGTAATTCGAGTTTTAAGCTTCGTATTTATTTACGATACCGTTATTCTAGGTTTTAATTAGTAACTAGCCTATCCGACATCGAACGCTACCAGTGTTTGAATGATTGATTGATCTATTTTCCTAAAAAAATGAAGTAATGTTTATAGTTTACGCAAGTAGTAAACATTTAAATAAATACTTTAAACGTTTTACAATGCAAAATGTAATAGTTAACTTGTTTACAATTTATTTAAATTACGCCCGAATGTTTCGAATGGTTTGCAACAGCCGGGTAAAACAAGTCAAAATAAGTTAAAATATTTCGCCTTTTAAACCGTTAAAACTTAAAAATCACAAATTAGTCTAACAGAAACTCTGCTTGAAGGGAAAGTCTTAGTGTTAGAAAAATGCGTTTAGAATTTATCCAAGATTTTTATATTTTCACATACTCAACTTAGTGTATTTTTAGATGTGTATCATTTATATCAGTCACATATCAGTCACATTCAAAATAATTATAAAACGTAATTATCTGTTTTCCTCGAAAAACGTGTAGTAAAAAAAGCATGATTTTTTAAATACCCATCGATGATATGAGATAGCCTAAATACCGACAATTTTTATTCTCATTATAAAACAAAGCATTCTTTTCATCAAAGGAATCCATTGATAGAAGTGTAAGTTCTTTGATGTTACGCCGCAAGCCGCTACCGATTCTTTGAACATGAATGCAAGTTTATTTTGTACGTGTATTGATTTGAATGACGTGTTTTGATGTGTGCATGTAATAAAATTATAAGGCACTTTGTGTAACTCGGTTTGTTTCGTATGATTTTAGAAGCATTGTAGATATACATTTGATGTCATTAATTCATTCCTTTTTGTTGAAATGACTGCTTACTCCAAAGATTACTTATCATTTGAGAGTCGTGTTGACGTAGTAGTTAACATTCGATGTCTGTTCGATAGGTCTGTAGTTCGATTCTCACTTTTAAATAAGTGAGACACTCTACGGAATGTGTTAATTGTCAACCCCCAAAAATCTGGAGGAACTGGAGAAGGGGTAATGATACAAGATGTGTCATAGTTCTACCTAAACCTGGGCAGCTATTGTTTATTATATTATACATAAAAATATACCTTATAGCTGTAATAAATATTAGAATAACAGCAATAATTGACATTTTGTGTTCCTTAAACATTTTTAAGAATCTACTAATAACTAATATTCTTCAAAGATATAAGACAGTTTCAGTTTACATTAAAATAACAAGGAAACAAGTAAGTCAATTGCGAGTTTAGTTTATTATTCCCTATTTATTTATAAATAACGTTAATAGTATACCAATAAGTAATTAATTTTGTAGGTTGAACTAATTCAACTGTTGATATGTGCTTCACATTTCACGGATATACTCTTCGATCTCCAATGCATGTTTGTGGTCTGTGGTTAACTTGTTACAAAAAAAATCCTGTGCTTACTGAATTAATTCTCAGTTCCAAGTTTTATTTGTCAGCAAGGACGCGTCATATCCGCTCAGCTTCATTCAATACTAATTCAAACCTTTAATAAGTACACAGTATTTTGAATTTTAAATCTCAAACCAGTCCTAGGCCGCGTGTATTAAGATTTTTCGACTTGATATGTAGTTGACAGGTTTAATTTTATCGTTGACACGAAATCAGTGTTGGTATTTGGACATTTTACATCCGTTTTTAGATAGAGTATGCAGAAAATTTTCAAGTGTTCATACTTGATTTGTAATTTTATTTTAAAACATTATATAAACTTATACAATATGCTTTACGCGTTTTTAGACATCCATTGAAAGAGTTCCTAGATCCTATTAGATGCGCAGAAAATATTATATTAGATACTGTCTATAGTTTACGCGAGTAGTTCACATTTAAATAGAACACTTTAACGGTTTAAAACGCGATACATTAAACTTATTTGAAAATGATGTTTAACTTCGGCCCGACGTTTCGGATGCTTTGTAGCAGTCGTGGTTACGGGGAGACACGGCTCAAATAAGTTTAACTAATGTGTCGCGTTTTAAACCGTTAAAGTGTTTTATTTTCATGTTATTTTAGATTTAAATCGGTATATCAATTTATATTACTCGCAATAAATATACTTAAACTCCATCCAAGAATGGAGTAAAGCGGTTAAAGTTTGAATTTTTTTACTTTTGATATCTATTGAATTCCAATAGCAAAATATACGGTCATATTAGGCAATACATTTAAACATCGACATTGATAGATAACGTATGAATAAAACAAACAAAAATTTCTGAATAAGTTGTAAATAATATGCAATTCAAATGAGAAACAGCGCCGCATGTCGTGCGTTAAACAGGCGACCTTCTTAAGGCTTTGTGAAAAAAGAAAAAAAAAAAAAGAAACGAGGGGGGAAGTTAAAAAAAAGTGAGTGGTTTTTTTTTATAAAAAAAAAAAAGGGGGCCGGGCCCCCTTTTTAAAAGGGGGGGGGGGAAAAAAAAAAAAAAAGGGGGGGGGAAAAAAAAAAAAAAAAAAAATATCAGGGGGGGGGGGGGAAAAAATCCCCCGGGGGGGCCCCCCCCCCGGGGGGGGGGGAGGGGGGGGAACCCCCCCCCCCCCGGGGGGGGGAACCCCCCAAAAAAAAAAAAAATGCGGAACGGTGGCCAGGAAAATATTAAACAATTTTTTAAAAGGCTTCACCGTTTTTAGGGTTTAAGAAATACAGTCCACGTTTAAGATATATTATAAACCTAAGATGAGGCAGAGATCCGTGCCCAACACTTATATAAATAGATAAGTACCGTTTAGACAACATTACGGTTTTTACGATGAGAAAACGATCATATCAGTTATCAAATAGTTCAGTAGGTAATCAAATTTTACGACAGGAAATAATAATGCCAAATAAAAGCATAGCTAAATGTTCAGTGGATTATTTCCGACAACATAACCCATAACATTTAGACCATAATGACCACGAGTGTGCCGATAACAAGCAATTTATTTTATATCTAGTGTCATTTTACTGGGAAATTTTACCCACAGAACGGGTTTAAACAAATCGAGCTTCATTTTGGTGTCTCTTACTGTTATGGTTACACACAATTGCGTAGAGTTAATTACTATGGGTCTGTTGCGAAAGGCTAACCATATCTTCATCAGCAAAAACTGGTAAGTTACGAAACACGTAAGTTTTGCTACGAATTCATTTCACTATTATTGGACAAGTGTTGTTCGGTTTTTAACTTATTAATGTTAACTATGCAGACTTTCTTTTTATTATGAGATAGATTTTATTTATTTATTTCAAAGACCTACCAACTAAATACATAACAAAAGCTTATTCTAAAATACAACGTAATATAAATACTGTCTGTAGTTTACGCGAGTAGTACACTTTTAAATACGAATATGAAATTCACGGTCACGGGGACACCACGGTTATTGCGAAGCACCCGGAACGTCGGGCTGTAATCATAATAATTCCCAAATAAGTTTAACTAATATATATCGCGTTTCAAACCGTTAAAATGTTTTATTTAAACGTAATGTAATTTCTGTGACGATGGTGTATTATCTATGTAATGTTGGTATAATAAAACGTATATATGAAATTAACTTAAATGCGCAATTTAATGACAATTTGTACGATGTTAGACCCATTTCGATTTTTTTTGTGCAATTTGGTAGGTTTAAACGACTACCACGATAACCAGAACCGATGTTTCAATGTTCTATGAAACTCAGGGTTAATGACACCTACTATTCCGAAACTGGTAGGTACTTTAAACTTCTAGAAAATTTCGATGCAACAATACAGACTTTGAATTCTGAAGGATTTACCGTGCAATATATTTAGCGCTAGATGAAGTTAAAGGCTTTGTTCAGTATAGTAGCGGTAATGTTTAGTTGACGTTGAAAAGCTCTTTAATGAGTTTATGATTACCTAAAATTATATACTAGTATTACTTGGTCCTTATAAAAACGTACTTCTTTAGAATTCTTGAGTACAATATAGTGTTATATTTTCTGGAAAGCTCATTTAAAAAGTGATATTCTGGTACTTGCGTTGGGGCATGGGGCTGAAATATTTCTGCACGTTTCCCTGATCCAGATACAATGCTGGGGCATTGATTCCCTCCACTTAGGCAGTTAAGCAATATTATCTGATACAACTGACTCAAACAGGACCAAACCCACATTTTTAAGCGGATCGTAACGATGCTCTGTGTTATAAATAATTCTAACCTATAAGTATATTGACTTATGGTGAACAGTGATGCCATCTTTGTTTAAGTAAGGCATCTAATACTTGTATTAAAAAGAATTACAAGCCAATATTACAGTAAGTATTACTTAAGACCCCGTTTACGATAATGCCTAACTTCATATGATCTATGCTCATTGTATATAAGAATAGTTAGATTATCTAAGTAGTTATTAGAACTGAAGAAAATGAAAAAAATAGCATATAAAATGAAATTTCGTTTTTTATGTTGACCAGATAAATGTCTCCTTCAATAGGTATTTAATGATACAGGTAAGTAAGTGTTCAAACTTCTGTGCCCCCCCAGTTTTTTTTTGATTTGAGAAGTAGTTGATACTGATCCAATATCATTATATAATCTATGAAAAAAATTTACGTAGATATTATTTTATCCAACAGAGAAAATAAATATATTTTCTGTGTCCGTTTCACTGGTCGACTCTTTAGGCAAGTAGTTGATCAGACTTCTGTGATGTGACGTGCTCTACGGATATAATCTATTGTTTCCGCGGGTTTCAAGCCTCTCGTTTCGTTTAACAATTTGGCTACAGAGGCGGTCCGCCAACCAAGATCATAGTTCTGTAAATAACTTCTAAACCTGTCCAGGCTTATAACGGAGGAATTATGACCGAAATGTCTCAATACACCTACACTATCTTATCGGAACGAAGCGAAAAAATCTCTATCACGTTTCGCCTCGTTTTTGTAACTCTTTGTTTTATCCCGTTATGTTTGAGTATTAAGTAAATAAAACATCCGTTTGCCCGTTGAAAGGTATTCCGAACAAATATTGGGTCGTTCAATGAAAGGTCTAAATTGGACGTAATGTCGTGTTACATGTTCCCAGAGGACCGGGAAACGTTTATTGTTATTGAATTCATTATGTCTTATATTATTAGAAGTTTATAGAATATTTGTCTAGTTTCAATTTAAATACTTATTTTATAAAAAAAAATATTTTTTCGAAAAGTAATAAGGAGAAAGTAATTTCCTTGATATATTGTTTTGAAAAACTACGATATCAAAAAAACTCCCAAACAAAAACTTAATTTTGTTTAACCTATCCCATAGCCCACCTTTATGGCAGGGTAATAATCTATAACCACGTCGAACTAGTAGTTCCCTAGATTAGTGCGTTCAAAGAAACAAACTGTTCAGCTTTATATATTAGTATAGATAACAATTGACTTTGTTAGGTAGGTACAATAGGTGTGTACTAGGTCTAATTCTAGCGTTAGTGGCACGTGCGCGGTCTTGCCCAACCTTACTATTATTATCACAATTACGCAGACTAGAACTGAATTAAACAGACATTAATAATACAACAAAAACTGTGCCCATTCTGCATTCGGTTTGGAAATTTTTCGCTTACAATTTTGTTAACGTAATTTACTGATGACTTGCTTAACACGCACTCTTGCAAACGTTATTTGTATTAATTATTTTCTTTTAGGAAATAATATCGAGTAAGGATATCGTGTAAAATTAAAATATTAGTAATAAATTATATTATTATATTAAAACGCTAAATATTTTCAATTATTTTCAAAATGACCCGACGCTTCGGATGCTTTAAGCAGCTGGATTTAGTTAAAAATGAATAATTATAACTCGGTATTTAAACATTGACAGATAGGAAATAATATCGTGTTAGTGTTAAATCTTGCACGAATTTAAGATGTTTTTAAACACATATAAGTAGGTATTAAAACCCGAAATATATTGAGCCATTTTCAAAGATGACCCGACTTTGGATGCTTTTAGCAGCTGGATTTTAGTTCAAAATCAATAAATATTTCTTGGTTTTACCCGTTTTACATATAGAATTTTATAAAATATAAAATTTATAAAAATCAAACATTAAATTATTCAACAAATTCGATTATATTATGTCGCCACGTAAAGAAGGGTGTAACTGAAAATTCACTATTAAATATGTACATAGTTTTCGTCGAGCATTCAAACTCGTCAGAAGTTGGTAATTTCTTGTAAATTTATTATAAAATGGATTGACGTTTATTGAATAACAAGAAAACGCGATGACATTAAGTGGCACATCATTAATTATGAGTGAAATGAGAACATAATCTGTAATGCATATTACAAGCTTTCGCGCATTATCTAGGCATCTGGGCGCGAACAATAGCTCGCGCATGCGCAATACGTTATCTCCAATCTACCTCTTACCACACTCTGCGCTCCTAATGAGCACTGCGTTCCGATTCTACGTGCTAATTGAAAACGGGAACTTCTCCCTCTAATTATACATAATTGAATTTCTCCAAGCCACTGATAGATGACTGTCTCTACGGATCAGTGGTTAAACGTTGCCAAGCGTTGCGGTAAGGTTCAAAAACGGAATAAAAACAGTATCGGGTTCACTAATTCGATTTCTAAGAGACATAAAAATGTGTTTGATCCATGATCTCAGTAGTATAAAGACCGATAGATTCCATCTGTTCCAGGTGCAAGGACTTAATCTGCTTCTCGAAGAATGAGGAGCAAACAGCGGTGGTGGGATACTGAATTTCAAGATACTTTGCAACCGACAGGTAAGATTTATAATGCAGTGGATACTTGTGTAATGTAGAAGAAGAAGCTATTGATATGGAGGAGGGATGGTTTTAGAGTTAAAACCCACCACGTTATTTTAGATGTTAAAATTAGAGATATAAAATTAACATATTTCATATGTTCTTGTTCTTACACGATGGCACTATATAAATTAAAAATCGATTATAAATTTAAAACATTTACGAGGCGGGCAGTTCTTGAACCGGCATCCACAGCGTTCCGTCCTATTGCTCTAACCCATTGAGCTACAGTATCCTACACGTCATCGTGAACAAGTAAAACAAAGCCTCGAATTGTTAGACGTTAAATGTAATTTTCAACCGTCTTCATAAAACATAATCTTCCTAAGCCCCGTCCAAATGTATGTCACTTAAGCTGCGCAAAAAGCGCTGTGCACGCATTTTACATTGTCATATCACACCTACGTGTTATTCCACGATAAGGCTCTTGTCAGACTACACTATGATATAATAGCATTGGAATGTCCAAGCTCTAAGCAAGCAAGCACGCCAGTGGCCAAGGCTAAGATAAACGGTTGTAAAGAGAAAATATGTTCTTGATATTTATTAAGTGTGCAAACTTTTTTAATGTACCATATTTACTTTGCCTATTTAAACATTTGCGAGAGCTGCATGCCCTTCAACAGTAAATCTGTACTTGATAAAATGGTCAGGTGATCTTGTGTGTTAGGTTGTGGAAAAAAGTTTAATACAATCTAACATATAAACATTTCGTCTATAATACCGATAAATGATAAGAATTTATCCGCCCCTTACATTGTTTTACTTTTGAAATCTTTATTATTTTTTACATGAAGGCACTATATAATTTTTAAATAATTATAATTTTTATGCGTATATTAAAGCGTTGTCTGACGAGTGCCTTAAGCCTCCCGTCGAAATATATCTCGCGCGAGGCGATAAATAACAAACAAATTACATTGTTCTAACGTGCGACATTTGCATGTTTGAGAAATGTATGAATCGTTAGCCTCGCGTAGGAAGAGAACAGCGATTGATCAAAACTGCGCACGAGTTCATGGGTTCACTCGCTTTTTCGTTGTCACAACAATGTACAATGTGGATCGCTTTCTAGGCGTGTCTTTGTGTTAAAACAATTCTCGCTTGTATTGTATGTGACTTATGTGGTATGTGCAATACGAAATAAGATTATTTTGCTAAAATTAATCGTCAGTGTCACGAGGATCTCGAAAAGCACTTTAAACGTTTATTCGTACATTTAACGAGAGTTATAAATAAGTTAAAAAATTCGACGATGACGTGTAGGACATGGTAGCTCCATTGATTAGAGCAATAGCAGGAAACCCTGTGGATGCCGGTTCAAGTCCTGTCCATGTCGTACAATTTTTCAATCGGTTTGGCATAGTTCATTAATTTTGTCAGGTCCTCTTATCTTTCTATTAGTTGTTCCTTGAAGCCCCTCCTCGTGCTCACCCTAAGATCATATTAAGGACTGAGTAATGGCATATCTGTGTGATTCCACATACATGCAAAATAACATAAAGTCTTAATAGATTTATTTATATTTTGGGCTATTTGCGTTAGCTACATATATGAAGGTAAAATTATGTTTTAATGTCTTCATTGTTGAAACAGAAGTAAGTTCGCTACTTTCTGAATCGAAAATAATCCTTGTTAATTATTTGTCTTTATAAACTATCCTACTTACTTATTAACCTCTGCCTATAAATCTATATAATTAATTACCGGTACCAGTGCATTCACGTTAAAATCTTGAGAATGCCAAGAGGTCTAAAATGTTTGAAATTTCACACTGCTCGTTAGATAGTAGACTTGTTAGCAAGACAGAGTGTTATGTATAACATTCTTTTGTTATTTAACAATGGACTTACCATCTCGATACGCTGAACTTGTTGTCATAACTTTTCTGAATGTTGTTGTTATATGGAAAACCCAGGCCTCGGGCAGAGATTTTATTTTAAGTACAGACCTTACTCAACGACACACACAGACTCCATTTTTCTGCGAAAAATCCCAATTTTAACCAATGTATTTAATACGTTAGTTGTCGAAAACTATATTTTTATGAAGGTTTAACTATTAGCATACAAAAATTTGAAGTCTCTAGTAGACATGTTTTCCCTATCAATCCAATGAACAAAGATACAAACACGATCTATTTTTTTCGTATTTAATTTATCTCATTTTAAAATTATATTTTTCCCTGATTCCTTACCATATTAAAAGCATACACTTAATTTATTGCTGTCTCTATAACTGAACTAAGTCAAAACAATTGAACAATACAAAAAAAAGATAAGCACCATCCTTTTAAGACTAAAATGAAAACATTAATTCTCTAAACGACGTTTTGTTCGAGCACCCGTCGTTCGTAACACATTTAAAACGTAATTACATCTGACATTTTGTAATGAACATAAAGGATTTCACACTGACATAAACTGCGTACAATCACCCGCTAATTCTATATTTGTAACTTAAAACATGCGCCGGAACAGCGACACTATCATTTTAAAAAGCCAGTTATGCGACATAAACTTGAACAACGTCGAATTCTAGGAATACATCTTATGCGACTATTAATCAGCTTAAACAGCGTTTTTTAAGAATGTATAATCGCTTTAACGCGTTTAATTAAACGCCCGAGTGGATTAATAAGTCTATGTTAAAAGTATTCGCCGACTTAAATGTACTATAAAAATGCTAGGGGTCTCTCCTTCCACGTAATTTGGTGCGACCGTGTAATAATAGCTTTGACCTTGTTTGCAATCAACATTATATTAAGCCCTCTTTAGTACATGCAAAATTTAAATTAACGGTTTAAAATGCAAAAAATACAGTATATTTTGCGTTATAAACCGTTAAAAGTGTTGTATTTAAATGTGTAGTACTCGCGTAATTTACAGACAATACATGCGTAATTATTTTCGTAAACTAAGGATTGTATATACCACTTCCTCAATAGTCTAATGTCTTCACCGTACTTCTGACGTAAGTTGTAATATTTTTTTTGTTTTTATTATCATATATCTTACCTTTAATATGAGGTTAGGTGGGAATTGGAGCCATAACAATTCCCGACCGGGGATTCAAACTCTGCAGTTCCTAGTTATCTACAGTCAACTTTACTAACCAGTGGACATTACTAAAATTATGCAACATATAAATAATTAACTTAAGTGGCGAATAATTAATAGGATAGGAGATAACATTTAGCTAATATCAATTATCAACAAAGTAAATGTGTTACATAAACTATTCGTGGCAGACATATTTGTTATTCCATATTGGGACACACCTTCGTGCACAGATTATATTTATTGCTCAATATTTATAGACTATGCTAACATAATGGTATATATGTGAACATTTTTACATTAATTGGAAATTGGTGTAAGTACCCGACTTCTTAACTTCCTTCTAGAGTTCGATTGTGCACCAAAGATTCCTTATTCTAATGGCAGCAATATTTGGTTAATAGTTTGGTATTGGGTCGTGGGTTCGATTCCCACTGGGTGCAACATTTTTCTGACAAATTTATAATATTTAAATAAAACACTTTAACGTTTTAAAACGCGATATATTAGTTATATATGATATATTAGAAACTAATATATCGCGTTTTAAACCGTCTACTTGGTATTTTAACTGTAAAGATTGAATGTAGATAAATAAGAAGCCAAAGATGCAACTATTTCTCATAACAGTAAACAAGCCATCAAACATAATATCCGTTAGCTAATAAACAGATAGAACAATAGTAAAAAAGCAATATCGCGTCAAGCAATTTTACAACATCGATATGTTTATATACGTGTACCAAAGAAGCTTCTGTTTTAATTTACCGTAATCCGAGATCTCGAACAAAGCATCTTAAACGCTGCCGAACAAAAGAGGCGATTAACGAGGAACAATGAATAGTTCTACTTATGACTTATTGACGTATATTAAAAGTCCTGAATGAAGAGACTATGACCAAATGGTAAATCATGAACTACTTAGAAGGCAAAGTATGAAATGTGAGTGTTTAGGACAACAAATGGAAATGTCATTATAACTTATTTTGGTGCGGTAGTCAGGTACACCAACTCTAGACTTCAAAGGTCTTCTATCTAAGAGAGAAGAGACCTCTTCCTGTAAGAAAGAAAGAAAACACATTTGAGAACGAAATCGGGATCTATACTAAGTGATAAGCCAAACATATTTATCACTTTTAATTTTTTAAGAATATATTCAAATAAAACACTTTAACGGTTTAAAACGCGATGAATTTTAGTTAAACTTTTTTTAAGAATTATTTCTACGGCCCGACGTTTCGTTGCAAAGCATCCGAAAGGTTGGGCCGTAGTTAAAGTGTTTTATTTAAATGTGTTGTACTCGCGTAAATTACAGACAGTATTTTTGTAAGAATATATTAGTTTAACGGTTAAATTATTCTATATTTTTAATTTAACTATTTGATTTTGGCGTTTTAAAACGTTGAAATTGTTTTTTTTTAATGTGAACTACTTAAGTAAATACAGTCAATATTTGAAAAAAAATATTAAGAAATATGTCTACTTAAATAACTTGAAGATGCCTATGCCAGTATTTTTGGGTTGCTGTCTCTGATCATAGAATCAAATTAAAAAAATGGAAATTTTAATATGCAATCCATAGTCTTGACCTTTATATATCGATAAATCCTACGCTACCTCAATTACGTGCGATAATAAATGGCCGTCTTCAAAGTAGCTATTTGAAGATTTCAAAAATAAAAAGTATAGTCCGGAGCGGTGGGCAATTAACGTTCGGGCTTACCAATAAATCGAGTAAGACGTGATTCGCAGTTGACGGCACTCGTAAGACCACTTACAGTCAAAGGGACCTTAGCATGCACTACGGTAAGTGTCTGGAATTCATTCGAGATATGTTTCTCCGTTCACTTGCAAATGCTTTTAATGTTGGTATTATACATTTTTGCGAGTCTGTAATTTTTTTTTGTTAGGTTTGGCACTAACTTAACTAGTGCTTTAAATTTATAATTCACCTGTAAGTATTATACTTATAATAGGTACGTAAGTCGTTGTTATAATTTTCTTCTTAAAATAAATTCTCATTCTTATCTCTTACATTTATGTTAGTTTCTTTTGTTATTAATTATCTTTGGTGCAAACCCTTGTTGGGGAAAATTTTTGTATGTTGTAATTTACTAAACAAATTGTATTATTATTTAAATAAAACACTTTACGGTTTAAAACGCGATATATTAGTTAAACTTATTTAAAAATGATTTTTAACTTCGGCCCGACGTTTCGGATGCTTTGCAGCAGCCGTGGTCACGGGGGAGATATCGCGTTTTAAACCGTTAAAGTGTTTTATTTAAATGTGTACTACTTGCGTAAACTATAGACATATTTAAATTGTATTATTATTATTTTAGTTTGTTTTAAATTTGAATCATTTTTAATCGCTGTAACACAACCTTAACTATGTGTGTTCAAATAAAGCACTTTTAATGTTTTAAAACGCTTTAATAGCGGATGTCTAAAAATTAATTTAGTTAGTCACTTTTAATAATGCCCTTTTTTATATTTTGCATTTTAGACCGTTAAAAATGTTTTATTAAGTATACCACTCGAGTAAACTAAAAACTCTACATAACTGCGTCTGTCAAACCACCCATTATTTTAAATCAACACACGGAAATGACAAACCATGAACGCTCTATTAATTATAAATGCCATTTGCGAATCACGCTCCGGCACTTGGCACTTTCTTTGAGTGTTTTGTCGTTTCGACTTATCTAGGATCGTGACTGACTCAACGTGTGTCAATACGTGCTTAGTGCTTGGTTACTGCAGTAATTAATCTTACAATCCGAGCCGACGTGTACTTGATGCTACGGTTTTCAATATTTACTAGACATTCTAGAGTTTATGTTGGCCTGGTAGTTTTAAAGGTCGGGGGTTCGATTCTTAGGTGTGTATATGAAATGTATGTATGTATCTTGAACGTTATATTGGAGCGTTGCCGTATTGTTGCGGTAGGCAAGAGAGATCTGGGATTCTAATCCCAGAGAAAAAATAATCTGGCTGCGCGTAAGTCTGATTATATACTTGTATCAAAAGAAAATGATCAGCGTAACGGATACGTCGTAACCGTGTCTACTTGGTCCCAGTTTGCTTATCATATAATAAAAGTAAAAATCATAAAAATCTCTTGTCTGAGAATTAAAACTTACATCTGTTTTTTGCTATTTCATTCACACAGTCAATATATAAGTGTTTATAAAAGAGAATAAGAAAGGAAATACCTATTAAAATATCCAATTAGTTTTGCATGGTTAATGTGAATTTTATTCAGTAGCTCAACGTGTTGTAAAAAGTAGACTCAATTAAAAAACTCTTCCCCGCCTCTACATCATTACTCACTGGTTGTGCAAGTTCGTCAGCGCAGGCGCAGCGTGAGCCGCCTAAAATGTCCTTCCGTATAACTGGTTGCCTATCCAAGTTATAGGGTTGCTATATAATCTAAAATCAAAAGTTCAATAACAGTGTTTTCTTTACTACATTACAACGTAATATAATTCTTTAATATCTTGACCCATTAAAATATTTTTATTTACTTCGTCACCTACTAGAAAACAAACATTTAAAATATTTTTGATATTACAAAAATTAAGACAATAATTGCCCAGGATATGTTTGAAGAAAATAAAACGAATTTTTACATGAAATTTGTTATTATTAATTTCGTAAGTAGGACTCATCACTTCCATTGGCTTACTCCGTCCGCAAGTGCAGCGACCAAAAGTGGACCTTGGCTTCAAGAACAAGAGAACGCTTACTGCCGTCGATCCTGCATCACAGTTCGCCACTTGGGGACACCGAGTTAGGTCTGGCTCCACGGCGTCTTTTCAACAGTATCTTGGCCTACAAACTGGTTGGGGGTCATGTGCTATTCCAAGACAGGGCTTCTTGACGCTTCGGCGCTGTTCCATTTTTTCGAAGTGGTTGCAGTCTTTGAGCTCGAGCTTCTCCCATGATGTTGGGAACGGCGAAAAGCTTTCAAGCTCCTTGTTTTATCCGCATTAAGTAGATTATTTTTGTGTTTTCCTGATTTTGCCGACCCTAACAGAGTCACTCGACTAGTTCGAAGTTATACAACGTATAGGTTAATAGGGTATCAATATTATAACGCCTCTGGTGCTGCCCGGCTATCGGAGATCGAACCCAGATACCGCGTAATGACTATTTTAGGGATATTATTGTTTGTTCAGGTTATCGAGATATGGGAAATTGATTCAGCCTTTCATTTTATATTTACAGTGGAGCATTGTTTTTGTGAAACCTGTACAAATTGGACGTAGATTTTGGGTTTTCCTATTTGTTCCTCTTTATCATTTGTATTTAACTCAACATGTATTCTCAGAAATATATTTTAAATTAAGTAATTCATAGCTCAATAGTTTCAGGTATCAAATAATTCCGAAACTTCAAAAACGTACTACTGTCGATGTGCTCTTAACATTGATATACAAAAATTATATGTTTGCCCTAAGCCAAAGGTCAATATAAAACAATAGGAATAAAGAAAATAAATACTTTTATGCAAATATTAATATCGCTGAAGTAAAGTCTTTAGACAGATTAGATCTTGAAAAAAAAAAGAAATATATATTATAATGTTTGATAATATGTTAAACATATGTATATTTTCAACTGGGTTGTGTGAAATCATTTAGTTTTCACAGTTCCATAAGATGTTCAGATAAGAAATCGCTTTTCGGTGAATAAACAAGTCGGAAACAAACCGTGTTAACAAGTTATAATACGTAAACAATTTGTTGTATAGTCTGTGCCCACGTGCATAAAGATTGTGATACACCTACACGTTTCTCTATTAGTGGTATATGAAGTTTAAGATTGACGTCCCGTTGTATTCGGCTTGTGAAACTTTACGTAATAAAGCCGTGGAAACCAGATTAGGAAAATATTAAATTCCCTTTATATGGTAGTCGAATAGCAGACAGCTTTGACCAATGTACCAGCTCCAATTAAACAATTAGCTTAAACCGTTTATTTCACGTCATATGCACATAATAACTATTGCGTTACAAACATTAAATACCTGAGTTTATTAATTGTATACAATGAATAGATGAGATGAAAGTTCAAAGAACTTGGCTTATGTATCACCACCTACGAGTATGAGAGTGAATTTGGTTTAACCCCCCCTACCTTATTCCTAAAGTATTCTTCTTACCCTCAGGGGTAAGAAGAATTAAGATAGATGGAACTAAGTACTTGAAAACCGAAGGACTGTCTTGTAAGAAGTGTTGTAAATCTCTTATTATAGCAAATAAGCTATTCACAATACCAATAGTGTATTTAGTATACGAGTAGTTATTTGATATAGTAAATTGTTGTCACGGTACAGACACACAAATGTCTGCCCCAAGCCCCAACCAACGTGCCTTGTTTCATCTATCTACTGAGATATGTAATTGTTATGCTAACGGTACACTAGCGCAGACATCATATTGACTGTCAATACAATAACATAATATTCCAAGAATCGCAGAGACGTTGTGCATTGCATAGTAATTATAGGCCTCGGAGCTATAAAATATAAATTATACATCCTGGATATTGCACCTACGTTTCACAGATATGATATAAATGCAGAAATTTTAATCAACTCGCTGCTATTTTATTAAAACCCGTAACAAATATGCTTGGCCCATAGTACTCCAATTTCAAAACATGTTGGACTCGCCAGGGACCGAACCCACGCCCCGCGTTATCCTGGGATTTCAAAACCTTGTCTTCGACAATGCATCAAGCTGCAAATCAAGACGCGAAAACAACCTACCATACACTAAGGAATTTCCGAGACAAGAGTTCACTTCCAACACCCTTTTAGAGCGAAGCTATTTTTTGCGTTTACGGTATCTAGACTTCCGCTGCTAATGAATGCAATCAGTTAGATAACAGTCTGTAGTTTACGTAATACCAATTAACGAGACTAAAATATAATAATCTTAACATATAAAATTACAACATTAAATAACATTTTTTATATACAACTAACATAATAGCTTAAATAAAACTTTTTTATTGGTTTATAACGCGAAATGTATTAGTTGAACTTATTTACAAATTATTTTATCTGTCTATCACGGGAAGACTAAAGATGGAGGGACCCTAATGTTAAAAAACTGCTACGCTAACGCCATCTGTTCTATCGTATTTGGTATTTGGCGAAAACTACTGGGTCTTTACAGAAGTGTGATTGCGTGACCACGGCCACTTCAAAGCATCCGAAACGTCGGGCCGTATTTAGAATTTTTTGTGAATAAGTTTAACTAATACATTTCGCGCTGAAACTGTCAAAAATGTTTTATTTAAATGTAAACTACTCGACGTAATAGTTCAGAATATGGAATTCACAACATTCACAACATTAAAAAAATATATACTCGTTCACACGGCGATAAGGTTCATAGATCAAAACGTTAGTTTGTACGTTTAATGATACAGAAAATACGTGTATCTTAATTGACATTGTTTTAAGAACAAACAATAACCTAGAAGTGAATATATGCTAGATACATCTGAATATCAAGTCATCACTGCACAAAATGGCGGTAAGTCTCAAGTCAGCTCTGATTGCCGTGTCATGAGCATATCGCTAATGGCAGCTAAGTGTAGCAAGAAATGACTCTTGCAAAACTTGACGATGGAGCGATTATTCGCAACCGGTAATCCCGATATAACTTGTATCTGTGCTGTGTATTAGTTTGAAACATTATCTGTTTCCTTTACAAACAAAATCATCTATTTATATATCATTTATTATATTTAATTTTAAATAATTTGAAACGTAAGTAATGTAATATCTGTATGTATACAAAGTTAATAAATAGACCAGGAAGATGTTGACAGAATTTAGTGTTATAATAACCACGAACCGACGTTTCGGATGCTTTGTAACACGTACAGTAATGGACACGTTAACATAGTTGGCTAGAAAGACACTTAAAAAAAATACTTTGTTAAAATAAAATACATTAACGGTTTAAAACGCGATATATATTAGTTAAACTTATTTGACAATTATTTCTCATAACTCCTAATAATATATACCGCGTTTTAAACCGTTAAAGTGTTTTTATTTAAGTGAGTACTACTTGCGTAAACTTCAGGCAGTGTTTAAATGTACTCTCTGTTTTAAACCGTTAAATATTTTTAAGATAAAGGTAGACAGTGAAGCATGGGGTTTGCTTGATGCTAGGTAAATACTCCAGCTATATAACATCTGAATAAGATGTGTTGTTCGCATATTCTGGTTTCGAATATTCGGAAATCCAGAGGGTGAAATCCAAACGCGATTTATCGGTGGTTCGAGACCCGGGCGAAATTTTCCAAATCCCTCCCACCCATCTCTAGACAACGCCCAGCAATAATTATGAATAATTCTGTGCTATAGATTATACGAATTTATACTGTTTAGAAGTCGCACACATCTTAATGACCGCGCTCTTAAAACTATGAATCAGTTGATTATACACAATGCACTGCATTCATAAATGAACGAAGCGAGTCCTCAATGCTCTGAAGAGGATATCCTTCTTCCTGGACATGTACTTAGCTGGACATAGCAGTCTGGACAAACAAACGTTACATTCCTTACATATATTGTTTTATACGTGCAAATATCCAAGCTAATTTTAAATCTAGGAGTGGCCTTCGTGACTCTGTTATGAATCTTATTGCTTTTATTATCTAAATAAAAAATAAGTAGGTACCTTACGTTCTTTTAAGTAAAACAGTTTTAACGGCTTATAATGCAAAATGTATTTGTTAGACTTATTTACAAATTATCTTAATATTTAATTATCTTCCCGTGACCAGAGGGTGCTGCAAAGCATCCGAAACGTCAGGTCATATATTAACAATGAAAAGGTTTTAAATTTAGACTTAATTTTTATTTGTGGTGCGAATTGAATGCCTGGGGTTTAAACTTTAAAAGATATTATATTTATTTTTTATGGGATTTGAATCGACGACCTTATTTACAAAAAGACCAACTGAAAAATGAAAAGAAAACTTAGGAATGGGCTTAAGAATATTTAGACTGATAGAGTACCAGGAGATTAGCAATACCAGAAGGTCGTAATTTTTTTTTTTTTTTGTTACACCGGCTATAAATCTCTTCTATCTGAAAAGATATATTATCTGTAGTAATCCAGTTGAGACAAAGTGTCAACGACCTTAGTGAATAATAGGAAACGGATAAAGATTTATCGTGATCGAAGATTGAATACAAAATGTTTACTACAAGTGATAAATAATTTCAAATGCATTGACTAGATTTCAATTCACTGCCTCTGATTACAATCTATGGATTGCATTGTCTCATTGACAATGAAAATTCTATAATTCATGGCGATTTTGATTTGTGTTCTGTGACATGATTTAAGTTTGACACTCTCTTATCTAGGTCTTAGCTTATCTATTAGGTGCTAAGGCGAGGTTTTCGTACAATGAAGCACTTAGGTTTGATTTTAGACTTAAACTCGCCTGATCAAAACCCACATAAAATAAATGACATGTGCGGGGCTCGAACATACGACACACAACTACAACTGGTAGTGCACAACACCCAATGCTGGGGGCGTGCATTTGTCCGTTCTTTTTATTATAAGTATATTTTTGTTTTATATAAAGAAATATGCTATGAAATATAAAAAAAATATCATACACTCTTTTACAATTTATACAATCTATATTTTATGTAATAACATATTTAAATAAAACACTTGTACCTGTTTAAAATGCGAAATATACAGTTAACGTACTTATACTCATGCCAGACGTTTCCACATGAGTGCCCCCTTGACCACGGCTATAATAAAATTGTGAACCATCTAATATATTTCAGGTTTTAAACTGTTAAAAATGTTTAATTTAAAATTAGAACGTATTTCTATAGTGAACGAAACTCGAAAGATAGTTTCAGTAAGTTACAATATATTGAATATAATATCGACTTCTGAAAACAATAGTTCAACCTCTCGCTTTTGACAAATGACAAAAACGATTTCGGATCTCGTGTTACAACACCTACGTTGCATTATCCGTCAGTAACCCTATATCGTTTGTATCAACAAATCGTTACCCAATTATATAAGCTGGAAGTCAAATTCATTGTCTAAACCGGTCGATCGTAACGATACAATAGAATATTTTACCGTCTCAAATAAACAATAACAGATAAAAGTAATTCTAGATAATTTATTTCTGTTGAACCCGTGCCCGTTGATATATCTCAGAAGTGGACCGAGTGGAAAAGCATTATTAATGGTGAATGTAATTAGAATTGTTTTGCGAGGTCGATTATTCCTGATATAACTAGAGCGGCTGAGTTTAGGTCTGTCTACTCAGCTGTGAAATTATTTCGAGAACAATTTTATTTGCGTAATAAGCACCCGGTGTGAATCAAGACACGCTTCTAAGAATATGGTCATACGGAAAGGGTGATTTTTTGTCGAAAGGGTGATTTTTCGTCTGAAGAGTTTGGTTTGTTTGTTTGAACATCCTTATCTCAGGAAATATTGGTATGTAGTAAGACCATTAATCGAGGAAGACGAAGTAAAAGTTTAAATTGTCGTGTATTAATAAACTTTGTATTTGCTTACTTATATTTTTACAAATTATGGTACATCCAATGGAGAAATATACATTTGTTTATTTACAATTAAACTGACTTTTAAATCAATTCCATTGTCCAGCCATCTATGCATATAAAAATATAGTAATGTTCGTATTTGCCCATTAAAAATTTCTTCAAGACATTAGAAATTAGTCGCTTCTGCCTTTAGTAGCACTAGTTCGACTTGCCAGTGAAGAAATAACCTCTATAAATCTTCAACCATCCAAAACTCCAGCATCTGTCCCGTAGCTGTCAGACAACAATAATATCTGGAACTGTTCATCAAATCAATAACTTGTGTTGTATTACATAAGATCAAAGATTAAGCTTCAGACATTCGTGATTGCGAATCCAATTGTGGCAGCCATCATCTCAATGATCTGTGACCCGACTTTCATTTGTCAAACGATTCTTGCTCTGTCCGTATAATTTTCCTCGTGGAAAATTGTATGTAGTTCCAAGATACACTTCCTCGTGATTAATAGCTTCATTGTTGTCTTATGATGTTAATTAAAATGTCAACTGCGTACGCGTTTGATGTTTGTCTCCTGTGAAGATTATAGTTGGTGTTGTCATCTTATTACAGATAAATTATTCTGTTAGAGAATAGTGAGGTGTATATAAGCTTTCCTTGGTTTGTTGTAGACGTATTACAATGTTGCTGAAGAACTAACATATGTACGTTTATTATACTGGGACAACATAACAATAGAGATAAGCATAAGGTTAACTCGATGGTAGGTGAAATAAACACCCTAGCCTATAGCATGAATAAGATGCCCTGTCGAGCTATTTTGGCTGTGGTTATTTGGAAATCCATACACTGAAACCGAAACGTGATTAAAATTCACGGCTTCTCCACTTGTGGACGGTGGTTCGTGACCCGGATGGAAATTCGATATTCCTACCACACATTTAATATCCAGATTTCCTGACGAAGTCTAACATGTTTAAATTATTGTTGGACAAATTTATAAATTGATTATTACAATGTTGGACCCGGTTGGCAACGAACCCACGCCCGTTGATTATAAGCCGTACATTGCTACTATTACACCAACGAGCTTTGGCCGTTTTTCCTGAAATTTGTAAGCAACACTACACTACTGTACGTCTACTTAACTTAAACTTTTTTTTTTTTTTAATATCTGTATCGTTTATTAAACGACCACTTATTTATTTCAGGTATGATGTAACAAAATGAAGCTGTCAAATTCGTGGTAAGATTAAAGCGACTAAGTTTTACGAAGAACAAACAGTATCTCTGTTCCTCGAATTATAGTACGCCGCACGTGTCCGCCGCAAATACCTGTTGTAGAAAGCTAATCGACTAACATAATAGTAAATTAATAGCCAGCTTGTTCTTATAATGAATTACTCTTAATCGATATGACTATTGCTACCATATTAATTGGGGCAAAATGTTGTTTTAGTGGGGATCCAGTTATTAGTCGTTAACGAAGGTGTTTTAAGGGGTACTGTGCGTGAAGTTTACGACTAATCTGTTTCTATTTTCAAATTTGTTAAACATTACATTGTTACAAAGCGTAGCGTTTTTCACACAAGTTGTGACTCTGTCACTGCTGAGTCACCGAACTTTTTTAATCTAAATAGTTCTTATTTCCTATAAATTAAGCGCCCTAACATGTGAATGTAATTATATCTTCAATCCCCTTAAATATTTATACGAGATTAATATGCAAGTTAGAAATAAAGAAAATTCAGGAATCATACATTTTTTTCCGTAAAAAAAAAGAAAATTTAAAAATTTAAAAATCTATCTCTGACGCAAAAGACAGTACAACCTAAAGCTTCCAGAAGCAAGATTACGTCCAATACAGCAGATGTATCGGAAATACCTAATAATACGAATACACGAGTTAGACTAAAATTGGATTTGCCACTAATAATTAGTGACATTAAAGCAGGTAAAAATAAACAAGACAGTGATAAGTAACATTTTAAGCACATTCTAACTACCCTCAAAACTTATGTAAGAAAAGAGTTTAAGATCAGAATAAATGACAGGGTTCCGTAACATTTTGCAAGTAGCGATTAGTGTGACATTAGATTATAGGCGCCAATGTAACTTTGGTTGACATCACCATTGTCTTGAATAGAATACACCAGGCTAACATGATCAAATAGCAACTATAAATTAGAAATGCCTTTATAAAGCTTTAAATAAATTCCGTATTCGTCACGCTTATTTATTCTTAACTGAATGACATTCTTTTAACTTACATAACGGGCTTTCAAATCAAGGAAGCTTTTTGTTCTATATTGGTATGTTTTATTTACACTTACGTATAGTAAAATGTATATATGTAATTGCAACTTTTAACAGTTTTTTTTAAGTAAAATTAATTTTAATCTAAGGAATTCAGTCTTATAAACTTGTGCTGTCCTTTTTACTGAATGGGTTTGGGATACATGTTAATTGCAATATGGTAGTCACAATTTTCTTTTTCTCTTTGCCAACATAAAATCAATATATTAAGTTTAAAAAATAAAAAGAGATAAAGATATGCTTATTACTAATTTATCTGCTATGTATCTTTGTTTATTGTATTTTTTGATGTTTAAAAATTTTGTAATACACTAGATATTTCCTTGTGTATTAGCTATATATATATTAGAAAGTAATATTTAAAGTTACTTGTACAAGACCTATTTTATATTACATTTTGTTTTCAATATATACATAACACAATGTATTGTTCTTCGTCAAATAACGTTTTGGAGAGCTCTTAAACACGCCTTAAATCTATTGCAAAATTAATCTCGAACATTCGAGCGTAAAATCGCTGCAGATAGTCGCAATAAGCTGACCCAATGGCCGTTGTCGGCGAATACAGTAATATTTTGAAGCAGAATACAATGATTAATTAAACATTTCGCCGAGTCGTGGCTATACTAGTTGTGCATGCAAAGCGCTTGGGTGCCCCGGGGTGGGCTACGAACTTAGCGGGCGCGCTCATACTGTAATTGGTGAGATAAGTTCGATATCTATTTTAGTGTGGATGCGAACGATTTGAACCTAGTTCAATAAGGTTATAATGTATGGAATTGAAATTCAAATTTCTGGCATCACTGTTTTTGAGTTTGCCTTACTTATAATCAATGTAAAGGATATTATAATATCATTTTAGGGATTAGTAAACTAAAAGTGAAATAAATACACGTCTCAAAACGTAAAAATTAATGTTTTATCACGTAAAAAATCTAAAATTCATTTTCAAAATACTTTATTCAACAGAACTAAAAAGTTGAACATAGGTAAAGTTTTTTTTATTTATTCAGAAGACCGGATTTTTCTTTTTCAGAGGAAACGTAAATTACAGCTTATGTATTTTCAAAACTTCGCGTAATAAAACATTTATTAATTATATCAACTCTTAATTAAGGTGTCTGACAGGAAAACTACAACAATATGCAATTAATTCGCAATAAAATCACTTTATCATACTCTATGTTTTTAATTAACAGTGTCGTAGACACAGAAATATGTCTTTTAAATAGTTATTTGTATAATTGATATTTGAGTTGGCGTCAGTTTGAATTAACTGAATAAGAATCGTTTTTTTACGTCTGTTTTGATGAATAACAAATTATCTTTGTATAAGAATGAAGGCAATTACGGACCTTGTTACTCAATTATAGGTTATATAAACTAGTCATACATGATTTATGTTTTTTGATACTTTGTTGAGGTAATATAGTAGTTACATTGTAGAATAATTTACTCTTTACAATGGCCCATAATTTTAGGCTTAAAGATTTATTTTTGATTTCTAGGTCGTAGTTGCCAGCATAAAGTATTCTAATAAATATAATCTGTATACTTAATTTAATGTCAAATGAATATAAAGGATTTGTTACCCGGGCAGAATATCGTCTACCGCGTTTTTGATATCAAGGAAAACCAGACGGAGTCTAACATATTAATAATTTACAAATTCGATAACCTCTAAGCCCACGAAATAACAATTTGGCGGATATATTTTGATTTTTTACTAGTCTGTTCAACCAGAGGATAGCCAACAAAAGTTACCCACGACGTCGGTCGCATCCCTTCCCATCGTTCTTGCAAGTTAGTCTTAAGGACAGACATTTAGCGTCGCAGACATTGTTTAGATCATTTAACGAGAAATCATTGAGTTATAAATATTTTTTGGGTAATGTAGCCTTCCTCGATAAATGTTCTAACCAGCACAAAGAATTTTTCAATTCGAACCCGTGGTTTCTGAGATTAGCGCGTTCAAACAAACAAACTCTTCAGCTTTATATATTAGTATAGACAACTTTTAAAACATTTTATTCCATTAACATCAGTTATATACAAGTTTTGTAAGTTTCTGGTTTCATCATCAGCGCGTCCAGCTTACCACCTACGCGGCTGATGCATCTCGGTTGTGTCATGTGAAATATTTAAATTCGCGTTTCCACGTTTGACACGCAAGCTTCGATTCTGTCACGCGAGACATGTTTTGTTTATTAATGGCATTTTTTAACTTAACACCTTTAAGGCTATTTAGAAAGATTTGAATAGTTTCTCTATTTTTTGAATTTGAATTTTGAATTTATTTGAATAGTTCACTTTAGAAATTTACTAATTATTATTAATAATAATAAATCTCTTTATTTGGCATTCGTTTAGTACAGTGCTAAAAAAAAACCTCATTACAATAAAATAATTTATATAAAAAGATTAAATTAAATTTAAAAAAAAATGATGCCAAGATGCTACAACACTGACTTTCAGCAAAACCCTTATAAATCTTGATCGGGCATAATGGCTGGTATTGAACCGGAATTTTAAAGTAGAATATAGTTCACAGAGTACGTTGTTCTGTCAGTCTCGGTTACCACCACTAAATTAGTGTATAAAGGCGTGGTGGATGTGAGGTTTTAACTCTTTAATTATGAGAGAGGAGTCTTCTGTCCACCTGTGGGACCAGGTTGTGTTAGAGTTTGAACGATATTAAAAGTATGTTTATGATTTTCTAGACATTTCCCACATTTACCTAGTTCATTGGGTAGAAGGAAGTTTTTTGTATAGACCAAGACCACAAATCCTAAAAAAATATTAATTTTATCACTCTATGTTTTTCTAGAAAGCAATACGAATATTACTTTGGCATTCCGTGCAGGTCACAATAATGCTATTTTCACATAATTTGAGATCATAAAAATGCAAACGAAAACTACAGTTACGTAACGACGGAGATCGTTCGTAGAGCCTTCATATTCGCTAATAGAACGAGTAGATAGACTTGTTATTCTGTCCACGCCGCTAACAATGTGCGGCGAAGATGGCCCGATACGACCCGACCAACTAGTTCCCTACGTTTTCCGAATGATAACTGTAGCAGAGGTAACACGAGTAACCATAAATTTTCCCATATATGTGCTTGTTAAATCCACTAACCACCAATAATGTAGAACATAGCGAGGCCGCTGACGTATTTATGCGCTCCTATTAATTTAGATTTCATTTTTATTTACGGTTTGTAGCTTCATGGATCTCCATAAACGCCATGATGATTCACGGCGCCAGAAATTTTGATATTAAAATTATTTTATATATTAATGTTAATAGTGTGGAATACATTTTATTGCTATATATTTTGCGTTTTAAACCGTTAAAACTGTTTGAGTGCCAAATAGGTAAACGACAACCACTTTCGTTGTATTTTTTGTATAAGGCACCAGGACATCAGCACTTGTGTGAAGATTATAAATATAGGAACACGTTGGGCTTCCATTTATCTGTGTTAATCCGTAAGTCATAGTTCATCTTATTATAAGCAGTCCTATGCTCATTCGTGTGACCTGCGGGAGGGAACTGTTATTTTATCAATTTGAAACAAATCGCCAGTCACGATTCCATATGATTCCGATCGTTAAACGTGTTATATCTCAGATTCGGTCTAGAAAAATACCGTGTTCCCATGTCCTTAGGACACAATGTCCCGTTGCGATTCATAAATTGTTTATAAGTTATGTTCGCCCGGTACCGTTAATTTTCGTTTGCCATTCTCATGGCGAACGTTGCAGGTAATTCTTGTCATATTGTAAATGAAGTTTCCTTTGTTAATTTCCTATAATTTAACTTCACATAACTTAGCGCTTGTTGGTCTAATGGTGGCAATGTACGATCAACGGGTTGAGGATTCGAATCCTACCAGGTCCAGCATGTTGCTTCTCATTGAATGGGGTATTTACCTAAAATAATAAGCGTTTTTTCCACATTATAACACTGATTCTCCGATCCTATTGTATGCAGCATGATGTTTTATAGCTTAAAACTTACTCATGACCTACATAAATGCAGCAACCTAAACAGAATAAAATACTGTCACAGAATAAACAAGTTTAACTAAAATATATCGCGTTTTAAACCGTTAAAGTGTTTTATTTAATTTGTACTACTCACGTAAACCATGACAGAATTTAACTTTTTATTTGCGTTCAAACAATAGCAGTAGCTTTACAATTTAAGTATAGATTATTTGTGTGAACTCGCTTAATTGAATCATCACGTGTTTATAACCTTAATACGAAGACTACCTTCGTGTCATGTCAACCTAGTTAAAAAAAATAAAAAATAGTCATTTAGACGATTTAGTAGGTCGGTTAAGGTGAACTACTTAAACAGACCATATAAAAACTATAGCCACGAAACTTGGTGACCTCGATTAATTTTATAGTAAATTTCCATATTTCTGCCCTTTATGAGTTCTCACGCCCTGGTCACGGACTTTTATTTATTCAAGTATTGACCAAATACAGATTGGGATATGTCAAACTGTCTAATATTTTCTTTGCTAAAAAGTATGCACTTATTTTCGCTATTAATTTTTACACAGGAATCGAACTCTGGATTTAGCGGGATTTGAAAAGATGTACTTGCCAAAGATACATACACTAACAAGCCACATGTAAAAAAAATTATAAAGCCCATACTTAGGAATAAAAATTATGTAAATAAAGATCTCGTACAATTATATTTATGAGCGTCTCCTCTCCGATACAATGGAGAGTTCAATCAATAATAATTATTCTATACATTATGCAACAGAAAAATACCGTTACACGTTGAAGACAAATATAATAAATGGATACATATTTCAAAACAAAATCATTAACATACAATAATTTTTTAATAATACATTGTTAGGTATTTACTCATTCTAGAGTCACGATGTGTAATTTTTCTTAAGTAAAACCAATATCATATATTTGTATGATTGTATCTTATCTTTACAGTAATTTGTACAGTAAATCTTTGTCTTTTATTTATACTTGTGTATGTAAATTTGTTAAAGCGCTACTATACTTATGTTGCTATTGTTGATATATTTAATACTGTCCATAGTTTACACGCGTATAGACACATTTAAATAAAACACTTTTACGGCTTGAAACGCGATATATATATTAGTTAAACTTATTTGAAAATATTTTAATGCCGCCCGTTTGGATGCTTTACAGCAGCCGTGGTCACGGGGAGACACAGCTGCGGAAAAAACTGCTACGCTAGCGCCATCTGTTTCGTCGAAAAAGCCAAATATGTCGAAATCTAAGAAGAGATGATATTCTTAAGATATCCTAAAATAATTTTCGATTATAAGGTACTTACCACATCAATTCTGTACTGACCGCATGTACATAGTAATTATGGTTTGCCAATGCTACTTGTTCGTAAAAGATTTCCAATTTGCCACAGCATCCAAGATGTAATGATGTGTAACGCGGCATATGCATTTACATGGCTATATGTCAAGGATATATCAGAATACAGTAATAAAAACCTACTTAGTTTTATTACTGTACTCGGCTGATTTATAATTAAATAATGGCACTCTATTGTCTGTGGTGATTGTCATGAATTATATTGCTGTGAGAACAAAATAGGTTTAGGTATACCAATTTTCTTTATCCTGTTCTTAGTTTTTCTTTATTTTATTTCTAATACATATGTGGAATCCCGAATTTCGATGGAATCCCAGAATTTTTAGACAGTTTATCAGACTATGCACTGCCCATATGCAACAATTTATAGTTTTCCTGGGATTCGAATCTCGCGTGTTTAAGGCAAAACTAGGAAAGCAATTACACACATTAAATCAAATTGATTAGATATAAGATAATGGAAAGATGTCGGTAAAAGCTTACCTAGAATCAGAGATGTTATCAAATCAATTGTAAGATTAGTCTTTAACACAAAAAATATTTTGTCAAATTTGTATGGAAAGACTGTTTCAATTTAAATTCACGATTTCGTTTGACTTGCTTCTTACGTTTTAGTTAGTGTGTTTAATAAAACACTTTTAACCCTTAGAACTCGAAATGTATTAGTTGAACTTTGCAGCAGCTACAAAACGGTTGCAATTCATGTCGCGTTTTAAACCGTTAAAGTGTTTTATCGTGTCTGTATGTGCTACTCGCGTATATTACGCACAGTATATATTTTTAACTCTTTTAGTACCACATCACTATCAAATCATCTCTTGAAATTATTGCAATTCCCTGTTTCGTAACATAAACATGTGGATGGTCGTATACAAAAGTGAAACTCGGTTACCCCATGAATTCCCATACAAAAGATGCTGGCGAAAATAGACGCCATAACTTAGAATTAATAGTCAAAGTTTAGAGAACGGAATAGTTACGTAAACTTGAACAATAGTGGCCACTGTTAGATGATTAGCTAGACGTAAATCGGTCAGCGGTATCTACTTGTGATGTAATCCTTAGGTAATGATGGGGGACAACATAATGCTTTGAGAAATCCCTTAAGTATTCAGTCAGTTATTGCAATGTACATACTAGGTCTAGATTTTAAACTCTAGAAACCATTAGGTACCCTAATGTTTAAGCTACTTTATCTAATCAAAATCTTAATACAACTTTTTTCATTCTAGTTCAAAAAGCTTATATAAACAATATTAAATAAGATTAGTTCTTTGAGTGCCTTCGATTTTAGTTTTGCGTATAAATAATGAATAAAAGACATGAATTAATTTTGTATTTTTTTATATTAGTTCTTTGCTTAACAGAAGAGAACAAGAGATCTGTTTTAACTATAGATGTATTGTAAATAAAAAGTTTTTTCCTAATATTAAGATTATTTAGTACTTAAATAAATAAGCATTTGTTTAACAGTAGTACATACAAAATAAAATAAGAATTACACTTTTAAAATTAAATAAAATCGTACACGAAACTTATAATCTCTATTGTTAAACTACATGAAATATATAAATAAAACACTTTAATGGCTTAAACGCGATATATTTTATTTAAACTTGTTTGCAAATTTTTTTTTACCTACGGCCCGACGTTTCGGAATCTTTGCAGCAGAGTCTCCCCGTGACCACGGCATTTCACGGCAAAAAAGTTTAACAATATCGCGTTTTAAATCGTTAAAGTGTTTTATTTAAATGTGTACTACTCGCGTAAACTACTAGTTATTTCACACTACTTACTAGTTTATTTCATAGCCTCCTGCTTTAAAACTAAACTCCCATAGCCTATAATATGATAGTTTTTAGTTTAATAGTACTTTATGCTTTTATATCGTTTTAACTATCGTTCCAAGATTTATAGTCACGCTGATCGCCTATATCACAGGAAAGCAATACAATATTGCAATATACGTATAGTACTTTCGTCGTTATCCGCTTGGCAAAGGTCGTATATAAGCCACTTAAGTAATTGTCACCTACTTAAACTCGACATCTAAGTAGTCATGTGGCGTCAACAAAGTAGCGCTTATACTTACGTCACTTTATTTTAACTAAACACGAGTGTTGACTTTCAAAAGTTTAGGTTAAAACAATATTATTTACTTAGCGGACAAGGTTTTCTACTTTTTTTTAGTAGAGGAGGACAGACAAGCATGGTTCACTCGATCGACCTATTTTGACTTTTTTTAGTTAGACCCGGTGGGGATCGGATCTACAACGCGTTGATTATTATTAGCTATACACTGCTACCATTATACCAACGAAGCCGTTAAAATTTCTTGAAAATACCTGTGCATTTATCTAGCAAGCATCGATATTCTTATCTTTGTTGAAGCACAGAGGCGGGTCTTGAACCCGTGACGTGACGTGCCGTGACGTGACGTTGAAGTGTATCGTGCTGATGCACTTCCAAAACACGAGTATTACCTGACACCTACCTCATTCGAATTTCAAAATTGTCCAATCATTGACTATTTTTTGTATTCTTTTTTTCAAATAATAAGAGAAAGATTTCGTTCATTTATTTTGTAGACCAACCTACTTTTAATAATAAGTAATTATAAAAAATAAGAAGCCGCAAGAAAAATTAGGTCCAATGTGTATCTAGCGAATTTAGCACACATTTTTACTGGGTTTTATAATACGCGATCCACTTACGGTATTAAACGGATTCCAACATAAAAGGCTTCACCTTTGACTTAAGAAGCAGGACTTAATCAATACACAATTACCTTTTGTAGGCATCTTCGGGATCCTTTGGCGGGGTTATGTAGTTAACCTCTGAAGCAAACAGCTAATTCACGTGGGGCTAGATTACTGTATCATAATTAATGGGATCTATATAGAATATAATTTCTTATTTTGTTTATAGCTTAGTCTCTTATGAGAAAATCGTAGGCCCATTTTACTTGACTTAAACATAAATGTAACAGAGTATATGAATAGCTAACGTACAGACAAATGGATATATATTAAGTACGGACTCCTAAAAACTAAATCTTGTAAGAGGTCTTAGTCGTCTCTTGCCAATTTTTTTAGGCATTATTTAAAATAATATTTGTATTTTTTATTATAGAGAAGGACAGGCAAACACGGGGTTCACATGACAGATGGCTAGACTTCGATTGTATAATTATAAAACACTTGCATAAATAAAAAATCTTGTAAGTTTTAACGGTTTGAAACGAGAAATGTATTATTTAACTTATTTACAATACTGAAACAAAAACAACGACGACAGAAAACGAAATTGTAAACCAGTTCACATATAAATTTAAATTTAGTAGCTTAATAAAAAAATGGATATCAGTGTCGTATTTTTCAAAGGATTGAAAATATGCCAGTTCTGAAAAAGTTACAGCGTGTGAAAATAATATGAATAGATTTGTATAGCACAGATAACAAAGCTCACCGTCCGGCGCATAAGCTGATTTACCGAGGTCCTACCGAGGCTCGCTACAATAGATATCTCTATGCTGGATTAAAATAATTCAGACTTCAAATGCAGTTGAGGGCATCGCAGTGATTAAACAACCGCCGGAAGATTTATAAGTGTTTATTTCTGCAGCTCAGTTTGGCCTTTGTGCGCCGTTCCTAATAAAATGTTTGTCGTAACTGCGGGTATTGTTATACCAATGTGCGGGGAAATTATTGCCACTTTGTTAAAGATATACGATAGCTATTTGTGGCGAAGTGCAATATGTGGGTTTTCTTGTTAGTTTTATTTATGACGTGAAAAGTTTCAGTTTTTCTTTTTTTAAGACAGAGGAGGAATTAGTTCGTATACGTGTGTAGCACACATTTAAATAAAACACTTTATCGGTTTGAAACGCGAAATGTATTGTTTAAACAAATTTACAAATTTCAACTACGGCCCGACGTTTTGCACGTTTTTCTGTAGCCGGGGTTACGGGGAGAGTTCCCATTAAAAGTGTATATGTGATGAGGTGTATTTAGCACCATATAATCCATGGACTGAAGCACATGACAGCTTTTCCACCTAAAATGGTAGTATGTGATTCAATCGTTATTTCATTACTCCTACCATAATTTACCTAAACGTGTTCCAATATGTTTAGAAAGGAAAATGATTTCATATAAACCCGCTGGAAGTCAAACCCGTCGCTTATTAGGCATATAAATACTAGACTTATAGCCCCCAAATTTTATATGATTAGAAAATATTTTTTTATAAAAAACGCTATTAAAGTAATTTATTATTTTTTAAATTAATTGTCAAAGTATTCTTTTCTACTAAAACTACGTTCTTCAAATTAACAGAAAAATATATAAATAATATTTTTTTTTTTATTCTTTATACTTTTTGATATAAGGAATGACTATACTTTAAATATAAATCATTAATGCAGTTCACTGGGGCATAATTCATGGCTAAAACCCGAGAATTACTCGTACGACGTACGTTAGATGCTTTCTCTGAGGATTTTCTTCTCAAATCTGTAAGCTCCAATTGAATCGAAGAATATAAATCATATTTAGCTTATGCACTTTTGGCCAACACGCATCTTATCGGAATAAGTCAGTTGTGAAACGTTGCATTAAACCGAAAAGGATTCTAAGTCTACCCATGTTTGTACTTTGCTCATGCATGCCACCTAGTGCCATAAAAGGGGAACCACCACCGTGGTTTAATAGCGTAACAAGTTGGAAAAATTACTGCAATTTGTATATGTCAATGGTTACTTGTGTATTTATAGGGCGGTTCGCAGGTTTAAATGTCGCAACTTTTCGGTCTGGCAGGGCACAGCGTAATTCAATACTAGTTAATATAAAGAAATGTTTCTGTCTATTCCCTGCCTACCATTTTCAGATAAAGGTAGCTTCTAACATTATTGATCACTGGTTCTAGTATTTGTCACTAACGTCGGTCAATGCTAGTCTTAGCGTAAATAAATCACGGGAGTCTTACGAAATTTATGCAAGGCTACGCGCCAGATTTTAATTAAGTGTCCACTAATTCTATGTTATTGCTCTTTCGGTTCGACAATTTACTATAAATAAATTTAACGCCAGTCGTTTTAAAGATAAAAGCGTTTCTAAGATATGAAATAAGATCTATTTCCACCTTTACTTATATTTTTCGGAAAATGTTACTATATTTATTGCTATTTTAGTGTATTTTTTAATATGAAATGTGTATTTATTTTATTTAATCGACGCGAATTTATATACGTCTGAACAAAAATTATAATTTTTGAGCTAGGGTTGCGCGAGAGGTGTGCGTTCGACGGACGCACGGAACGCTGACTGATGCCGGTTCAAGTCCTGACCGAGTCGTAAAAGTTTTCAGTTTATTTTCGATGTTTAAATCTTTTAGCTAGTCATTCTAGCTAATAACTGGAATAAATTAAAATTGTTTGCGTTTTCCCTTTGCTACTGCTGATGCCTTAGTAACTACAAGATATTTTAATGAGAATGCACATAAAAGAAGAGAATTAAAAATAGGATGTCTTCATCAATCCTCTGTAGTTCCCACAGTTGGAGAGCATACGGTATGCAAATGTATTAAATATATACCTTGTGTTTCGATTTAACAGCCCCGTGAATACGCGTTAAAGATAATAATGATTTTCATGAACGGCCGAGCCTCAAAACTTGGCCTCAAAAACTAAAGTTGGGTACTACTTCGGGGATACTTCTAAACTTGTATAGAATATATTTATACAGAAATTAGCATCTAACCCATAGTTGTGCTGTATCGAAAGGTCATCATAGCGAGTTCGCTTAGGATATAGTTGGTACATGGACCAGGTATGGTCAGCAATTTACGCATATCATATAAGAACGCGTCGATCTCGTTTGCCCTGCAGCATATACTAACAGTACTGGTGATTAGACGACACGCTCCGTCTATTGTCGGGAATACGATCTTGGGAATTACTTTAATAAGCTACGAAGATAGTATGGATGGTGCACATACTAGCACTTACACGCGGGTGCTCGCACGATTTTTTTTATGATAGAGGAAGAGAAATACCCCAGTCATATTACATCTACACGAGATGCCCTGTTGACCTATGTTTGCTTTGGATATTTAAAAATAAAAATGACAGCATGTACGATGTTTTATTAAATAAACATTTAAGTTTTTATTCGTCGCGTTATGTATTTTTTGCATTTTAAACCGTTTAATTAATATAAATGTGTCTCTATATAGCCACTTACCGTTCTTTGAACTAACTGCATGCAATCTATTAGATTAGTTACCTACGAAAGACGGATAAATTAACATACTTTAGATTATGCAATAAGTATGTGCTAGTAAATAAATAATTGTTACTTAAAAAGGCCAATATTCAATTATGCAAATGTCATATTGATTGAAAATTAATTAGAATTATTGCTATTCATAATACTATAACTGTTAATTATAATTAGTCGTTTTTAAAGCTTTGCTGACAGTCGTTAAAATTATACTTTGCTTCAATATTTAAATCAAACACTTTTAAACGGTTTAAGACGCGAAATGTATAGTATAATAGTAAGTTTATACAAATACAAATAAACTTATCAAAAACTTATTTTTACTACGGATATGCAGGATGTTAAAATTGTGTTATTATAAAAGGTTAAATTATATTTTACTGACACGACCACGACCAATGTTGTTTTATTTAAATATACCTGCATTCTATTTTTAAAACAAGAGACCGAAGTATTAAGTCGCGCAATTTATACACACCGCTATCCGATCTGAAACTAAAACCCAAACATTATATACTTGTCACTGCCAGCCCCGCATAACATAGCACACTTGTTTTAAGAGGCTCTCCTCGACCACGACAGGCTCTTAGTTGACTTTAAATTATGAAGATCATTGGAAAACGGTAAATACACACGACCTAACACGGCACCTCGTGAAGCACAATTTATCCCATAGCCAGCCAGACGTTACGAAATTTAATTATATTTATCTTACGAGAAATTGCTCCAAAAGTAATCAGACACGCGTGTGATTGTTTTTTGTTTGTTATAGTCCCGTTACAGTTTATTTGGCCAGTCTATACGTGGAGATAATGACAGTGATCTAAATAACGTCGCTGTGATTTTTATTGTACGTCACTGGTTGAATTGTGAAGTTTTGTGTTGCGAAAACGGTTTGTAGATACATAATTGGTTTTCTTAAATTTTAAGCAACTTAAGAAATACCTTGCACTTAGAGGCTGTTTTAGCTTTGTAATTCCTTAATCGATTAATCGATCAATTTCGACAATTTGAAATAACACAAAATTTAATGGCTGGGTAATTTTATTATATTTATGCGAGATTTGTATGTAATTACTATTAATTTTTAAGTGTTATTTTAAAGTAAGTTTTAAGTAAAAGTACATTATGTTCCTCTAAAGCATGAATTATTATTACTCTTGAATGAAACGTTTTGACGGATATTCTATTGTTAAAATCCTGTGACCACATCGAACTCAGCCGTTGCTGTAAATGCTATGCTCTGGGCAATTTGCAAAACTGACGTTATAGTCCTGCATACATTCTCATGTTTCATATTCAGAAAAATAACATCTATCCATACTAATAAAGCTAAAGCGTTTGTATGTTTGTATGCTGCTAATCTCAAAACTTATTTGTTGGTTAGAGCATTTATCGAATAAGGCTATAGAGCGAAGAAACACGGGAAATGTAGAAACTGGAACTATTATTCACCTTTGAGGTTTTCCAATCCGTACGCTGCGAGGACTGTTCATGATACCCAAAAAATATTTATGAAAGAATTATTCCTCTTTAAAGAATAACCGATACATTATAAGTCTATCTTTAAGTTGCAAGAACGTCGGGACACGACCGACGTCGTGAGTAACAGCGTGCATTCATAAAGACTAATTTGGAGGTCCAAAATAACTATTCTACGCGGACGAAGTCGCTGACACAGCTAGTTAATTATAATTAGCACGTTTACGTTACATATGGAAATTCACAGTTCCCCTACATACGATTAAACAGCAGCGACGACAGCCGATAAATACGTCCCACCTCTAGCCCATAGTCATAAAACTGTAACAGAGGACATTAGTAAGCGTCGAAACGTTCCCCTTTACGATCCGACTAATGAGAGACACAGAAATGTCGTGACTAACAGGAACTTCATCCCTTTAGTTCACGGCGTTACATCGATGGCTTCTTTCTCTAATTTCACTGTAAATCCACTTTGTGATATAGTTCTTGGCGTGTTTACGTGATTGTTAATTGTAAGTCGGTAGCTTTTAATTGTCTTTATGTAATTCAATTTGGTTTAGATGGAGGGTATATGAGGGGATAGGCCGATTATTTATATCTTTTAACTATTATTGTTAAGCCAAGCTTTTATATACCTTATTATATACTTACATAGTTTTTTTTTACTTTTATTTCTAATATAATTTTTGTTATTTACTGATAAGAATTTACTTCCGACCATTTAAAACGCGAAATATACGATTAGTAAAGCCCTTATGGAATCACTTTTTTTATTAAAATTATATACTTAGTAGAGTCGTTGTTGTCTACATTTTTTTTTAAAGATATCTTTTACGCTTTTACTTAGGGTACATAATTTTACGTCATTACTGATTTTAGGAATAAGATCTTCATACATATTACATATGCTTTTGTTGTAGATAACATAATCTACACATTTCTAGATTTCTTGAGAAAGATAGAGGTATCGAGAAAGGCTCGAAGGAATAATCTTGCGAGACGAGTGTACAATTGGCCCTTGAAGGCTTCGCGTTGAAACGGGAATTACAAGAAATCGCGTCGAGAGGTCCATACCTGGAGATTTCGTCTAACAGGCTTTGGAAGTTTAATTTATTTAAATAAAAAACGTTTTCCGTTAAAGGCGGTGTTTATTAGTTAATTTTATTTGAAAATTATTCACACTACGGTCCGACGTTTCAATTGCTTTGCAGTGACCTTGATCACGGGGACGCTGAGAGGAATTATCAAATACGTTTAAACAATATATATCGCGTTTTAAACCGTTAAAGTGTTTTTTTTATTCTCGAGTAAACTACAGACAGTTTAATTAAAAAAATATGTTTAACAAAAAACTACATCTTGATGTTAATAGTGTAGATTCACCTTGGTTTTTAATTAAAAACACCCGGAATTTTTTAAAACTTAACGTCTTAAATTGGATTTAGATAAAACATTAATTCTCTTTAAGATATTCAAAATATTCATCTAATCGAACTCGCTTGATCTAAACCATTGAATTCTAAAGAGCTTTTTCTTTTCATATGACCGAGTCACTTATCATGCTCTTAGGCGTCAAAAGGGAGATAATTTTAAAAGCCCCATACACACGTGGGCACTTTATCGTAATAAAAATAGGACGGAATATTCTCCCTCTGTGTCTAAACTCCCACACGATAGAACAATCAATCTTTCGTGCCTTGAAAGGAATCTCAATCAAAACAAAACACGGAGAAGCTGCGATAATATAAAGCGTCCTATAAATCATAAAATCAAGCGTCCATTGAAAACGATTGGGTTGTGGTCTGCTATAAACGCTACGCACAGCGTAACGCGTTACGCTGCAATACAATACTAACTATTGAATCAAATTTGACGTTTCGAATATCTCGAGACGCGGCGAAAACTAAGCGAGTCTTTAATACTCTAGTTCTTTTGTCTAATGGTAGCAATGCACTGATTAAAATCAACGGGCCGTCGCGTGGGTTCGAATATTATCGGGTCCCACATGTCATCCGGTCCTACAATCATTTTATAACATTTTGGACTTTCTTTAGTCTGAAAATTTGAATGTTAATTGTGTAATACAAATCAAAATGCTAGAGAACGAACCACCGAATGCCTTATAAAAACCTCACGAGCTTTAATTGCGTTTCGGCTTCAGCCCGAATTGACTTCCAAAGCCATAATATGTGTATTTTGTTTCGAGATTATATAGCGTAAGTGTATTTACCTTTCATAAAGGGAACACCATGTTTGTCTATCTTCCATCAAGTAACATGAATATAATACTGCGATATAGCATCTATAAGCGACCAAATCCTTAAGTCCCAGGTACAAAATCGGACCCTTTCCGTTGGCTATTGTCAGATGTCGGGGTGCATCTTCAATTTGTATTCGATTGGTATTGGTAATCAACGCCACAAAATATGTTATTTATGACCTCATTAAGACTACCATGATCATATTTTGGTCCGCTCTACTGATATTCAATGGCTTGCTTTTTCTAAAAGAGTAATGTGGAACAAGATGAGTCGCCGACGCTTTATTGCGTAGGATTTTTTAATTGGGTGTTGTTTTTTTAATTTATCGCTGCAAACAATCATTAATTTTAATTATGATGGATTTCGTTTGATGGTATTAATTTGTGGATTGTCGATATTGATAAATTGTACCCAAAAAACATAAGGATGTGACTAAAATGTTTTTATTCCTCACATTTCATTACGACTTTTTTATATTATTTGTGGTTAAGACGGAATTTTCGATATTCCTACTAAGTTTTTAATATCTATATTTCAGAAAAAATATAAATTAGTAGGAACTTCTTTCCTAGGATTGAACCATACATTGCTACCATGAAACCAAGTCGCGGCAATATATTGTTGATGTCTCAAAAACTTCCTAGCAAAGCAACCCTTCAGAACCCGTTAGCATACACATGGTACTCGATTAACCCTTGCTCCCTGTGACTACACGGCTGCCATTATTCTTGGATCCTGGACAAGTGTAATGCTCTTGATTGATTGTAAGAATGCTCGCGCGCCGCGGAATGAAGAACGCTTGTTTCTCTAACAAGTTATGACAAACGTTTAGAAACATTCTGAAGTTATAAATATAGGTCTGTAATCTATACTAATTAAAGTATAAAGCTGAAGAGTTTGTTTGTGTGTTTATATGTTTGAATGCGCTAATCTCAGAGACTACTGGTTCGAATTGAATAAATATTTTTGTGTTGGTTAGATCATCAATTGAGCAAAGCTATAGGCCTATAAAACATTGCCCTATGACTAATACAAGGGAAGATACAGCGAGAAGAAATGTGAAAAAAAATGGATATTATTGGTTTCCGTTTCCGAGGCTAGCTTAAGTTTATAAAAATGTTAACAATGAATCCGACGCTTAAATGTTTAGACCGACAGGAAGGAGAGACGTGTGGGTAACGTTAAGTTTATAAAGATTAAAAACGAAATTGGATGCCCAAAATAACGATTCTCGCGGAAGAAGTCGCTGACACAGCTAGTTTAACTAATAAGATTTTAGTTTCAATTACTACTAACTACTTACTAAGCAACAAATTGAGTACAATATTTTACTTTACGATAGAGGCAAAAAAGTCGATCTTGCCACTTGGCTGACAAATGTAACATCATATATCAAGCTTTAAAGTTGTACATTAGTGTTTTTACACTAATGTACTAATTACTAAATAATGATGACTAACTTAGAAAATAAAATGCTAATGCTAAATAGCTTCTGTAATTCTCTATAACGTAACGAAGTAGAACCTAACGGGCACAAGTAGAGCAACGTTAATTAACTTATCTATGCTAAACATAAAATGTACTTTATTGAATATCTCAGTTGAAACTGCATTTTTCCCAAGCTACACCTACCAAGTGAAATATCATTCCGAAGTCGGAAATAGCCCGCATACTGTTCCAATCTAAGCTATAAATCGTTCGAAGCAATTATAATAAACAGATCTACGTAAAAGGAATGGGCACTCTTTAATCCGAATACCATAACAATTGTTAAGGTCAACATAAATTCCCGACACGTCATTGTGGAGGGAATCTATCTCCGTTATTCGTACCGCTCCATATTCAGGCATGGAGCATCGAGATAGGTTTATGGTGATTCGATAGTATTGACTGGGAAATTGGCGTTTATACCGAAGTATCGACGCCGTGACGTGGAACGAATCGCCTCTTCTGATTTAATCATTCGTACGCAGCTTACGCGTTTGCGAACAATCGCGTCTAATAGGGACTAATCTACGCACGTTAGATTTATCATACGGCGCCTACAATGTATGGCTTCGTAATATCAAAACAATAGACCACGATATAACGTATGTATCCACTTAGTCATATTGACCTCCCTTTAAATATTAATCTCTCGAAACGTTAAGTCTAGAAAAAATCATACTACTTTTGAATTAGTATATAAGGGAGGAGGAGGTATTTTTTTCTTTTGGAGATATCGATATGTCAATTCTTATGCAGGGCCAATTTGACGCGTCCTTCGCCATCACATAGTAGTCACATCACTTAGGACGTGCCGTTCCCGGTACACACGGTGGAGAGTCTTGTCTTATATAAGCCTAGTGTCCGCGTTGATCCACCCAATCTCTCTGCGTAGTAATTCTACTTTCAAATGAATTGGCGCAAAATTACGCTGCCTCGTCCTGAAAAAGAGCAAGAATATAAAAAGGCTTTCAAATCTTTATTTAAAAATAGAACAATACCATTAAATATCTACTTAAAAGCCGAATACTGAATACTCCAACATCCGGTTGTATGACTTCTTCACTTGAAAATAGTCGATATCAAAGTTCGTTTGTTTGCGCATTCCGTTGTCGACGAGAAAAAAGAGCTCGATGCAAATACACGAAGTCAGCATAGTGAGAATAACAATGAAGCTGTTACATGCAATATTCCACGTAACGACATATCCGTCGGGAAATGATATTCGCGCAAGCAAGAATCCCCGACCCTGACCCGAGGTCGTTGACCCCGCGCGTGACACTTCGATTCTCTATCGATCACGACTCTAGATCTCGCCATCGAATCGATATTTTACTCGATATTTTTGTGCCCTTATCTGATCGTGTACTCCGAACACCGTGACTCCACTTGCCAAATGTAATCACAACGGAAGAACAGTTAACCTCTTGTATTGTAATTTTTTGTACCGTTATCATCTTGTTAGCAGGTGCTGTTGTAAAGGCTCCGATGAGATCCAATTTACTATTTGGACTAGTTACGAATTAAACTTTCGGTATGCTATTTAACAACAAAGAACCTCTTTTTGGTCTGTACATCGCATTGGTCTCTATCATTCGATTTGGCTAGTTTATAATTCGTCAAAATATGTTCAAACTTAATAAGTGTGAAGTATGCATACACATACACATATCATTTGTGCATATCTTATTTTAATTATAGGACCAATACCGAATCGTTTGAAAATTAAAATAAAGAGTGAGATTATATATAGATGTAGTTTCAATATAAATAAATAAAATAATTGGTTGATTAATAAGTCTCGTGTTTTAAACCGTTAAGACTGTTTTATTTAAATGTGTACTACTCGCGTAAAATACTGTCAATTTGTATCTGTATCTGTTCACTGAATCTTCTTATGTCTATTGTAGTTTAAGTCGATGTAGTTACACGTTTTCAACAATATTCTTTGCTTATTTCAATATCGAAAACAATATACTAAATTTGGTTCAACGACATGTATAACAAAGCCTCAATTCACTAAATGGGAATGATATGATTTATCGAAGTCAAAAGGTCAATATCGTTGATGCGAATCAAACAGAGATATCTAGTCACGTTGAGAGCAACTTCCTTATTGCGAAATTGTAACTAACAAAGTAATTCAATTAATTCCAATAGCATATTCCGAAGTATTTTAGCTACGTATTTCCAATGAAGTCAGTATAATATTCTCTTATATTCTTGCTTATGAATTCGATTTTAAACTATTTAGATAAACGTTGGGCGTGGAAGTAAGTGAAATTTGATTTCATAACTAAAAGCGCGTTCAAAGAACAATCAGACTATTAATTAAACTATCATAACAGGCCATTAAAGTAATTAATGTATTTTATGTACGAACGTTTAACAATAGTGAGTTCGATAACAAAATTGTAGATGATTACAATTTGTAACACGGCTAATAAACAAAGGGGAACATGATGACAGAGCATCTTAAGAAGCGATGCTCTGTACCGCCTACGCGGGCCGTTTGATTCTTTCGACGGTGAATGAACAATAAATTATCACTCGAAAAATCAGTTGTGTAATAGGTGTGATACCAATGTAGCCTGGGAAGCTATTCTTAAGGAGACAGAAATAAGACTTACTTTATTAGGACAGAATTGTCTTAAATTAGTGGCAGAATTGGCACTGTGAGACTTTAGCAAGTTTTATTCACATTATAGAGTCACCATGTGTCTAATGAATATATAATTTTTCTGAAACTTTTCGAACTTCGTCTAGAAATCTGGTTATTAAATGGCAGTACCGAAATTTTGTCCAGGTCACCAACCATGATGACAGATAAATACTACATCATGTTAATTCAGCCTGTGGATATCTGAATACTCAAAGCTAGGCTAAGGTGTTTTATCTGCCATCAATTAAACTCCATCATCCGTCCTCATCTATTATAAAAAATACATATATTATTTATCATGAATGCAATAAAACTAGACATATTATTGTTGATAAGGGCATTGACGAATAATTTAGAAAAAAAAAATTTGGACTCACTAACCTTTGATGCCTTTTCTTGGTCTTCTTCATACTACTATTTCTCAAACAAATACCTAAGATTACTAAGCTGCACTCGGTACATTGGAAAATAAAAATATCAACAACCTTTGAAAACAGCACGAGTGTATCTCAACAAACATTGAATTACTCGATGCTTGTATTAGCTAACATGATTGGCTTCACCGCAATAATACATATATCATGAAGAGTATATTTATCAATATCTACGCTGGATTGAAAACAAATATTTCTAGTGGGAAGAAGCCTGGGGCTGCGTTGGCCCGCCTTGGGAACTTTGATTGCACCTTACGACGACAAGCTTACGTCTGATAATAACTATTTATTGTGGTCGCATATATTATTTGTATAGCGGAGAATGTTGTGTGGAGAAGGCCTCAATATCTTCCTGTATCGACTATCCATTTATTATAAAACATTTTTTTTTTATGATAGAGAAGGACACACAAACATGGGGTACACTTGATGGTAGGTGAAATACCCTAGGCATATAACATCTAAAAAAGATAGGCGGTCGACCTATTTTGGCTTTGGATATTCAGAAATCCATAGACTGAATGCCGAACGCAGATTCGTGTTTGTGGCCAAACGCAGTTTTGATATTCCTACAACCCATTTGATACACAAATTTCCAGACGTAGTCCAACGCGATCAAAAAAATTATAAAGTGATTAGAAAGATGTTATACCAGGTGAGGATGGATCCCACCGGTTCGTTGGTTATAAGCCGTACATTGCTACCATTAACCTGTGCCAGCTAATTAATAACTAATGTAAGGCTACGCATTGTCTGTAGTTTACGCGATTATATTTCGCGTTTTAAACCGATAAAAGAATTTTGTCTAAATAAAATATTTAAATAATTTCAGATATTCTTTCTTATCACTGATAATATAACATATCAGAATACCAGTGGGGGTAACTAATGACTATCATCTTATTCAAGACTTTAATAATTAGCATAATCTAATAATAAATATTGACTGAAAAGTAATTTTCAAGGAGGGTACTTTTCTAGGTAAACATAAAGCAATAATATGAAAACATAAAAACAAAATTAAAAGCTCGCACACAAGTTATTAAATAACTCCGTGCATGCCGCAAAAAATTAATACCATTTTTGCGCCAGCGAAACTCATTTCGTTTATTATTTTTATAATGTAATTGTTTTGTAGTCAACGTAATGCTATTTAATATACACAGATGCACGTGTAATTAAAGAAAATAACAAGTCTATAATAATATTATATTGGTTAATAGTACATTACTGCAGCGACCGGCAAGAGAGGCATTTATTGACGAACGTGTGAAAAAATCAATTTAACAATTGTGCGAAATTTAAGTTAAACTTTTTTTAGAATTTTGACCGTCTGAAGAAAATAGGATTGTAATGTTTCATATGGTAATTAACTAAACGTAGAACAATCTTTCGTTAATTTTATTATCAGTGTGAAGAATGAACCCGGCGGCTGCAAAGCATCCGAAACGTCGGGCCGTAGTTAAAATATTTTTCAAATAGGTTTAATTAATATATATCGCGTTTTAAAGTGTTTTATTTAAAAAGTATGAAGTTACTAAAAATCTAAAACAAAAGAAAAATTGGCAAAGTTTATGTTAATGACGAGCGAATAAAAGTACCGTGCCCACTTACTGAAATATGTATTGGGATAGAGATTGGGTTCCTGCCAATATCGCCGAATCAAAAGATTACGGCGATCCCAAAATGTATCCAGTCATTGTAATTTTACGGAAATTATTAATAATGGAGCCTCTTTTATCGTATGACCAAGGCGGACAAAACGTAACAATAAAATTTCGGGTTGACGAAATAATGAGCTCGACACGATTAGTTGCGGGTCAAGGGTTAGATACTTATCAATACCATTCGTCTAACGAACCTAATGACGTGTATTACAGAATATTATCAGCGATTTCGATGTAAAATTCTCGTAAGAAACGAAATTTATTGCGCTCTATGTAGTCTTAAACACCTTTGAATCCACATGTTTATGATAATTTAGTATCTTCGATACTGTTATTACGTAATATAAAAAGGCTTTACACTTTAGTAAATTTACTAGTACTAAACTTACATAGTATTACAGAAAAAAAGGAATATGCCTTATTCCTGTATTATAGTGGAAACTCCCACATATAATTTTATATTTGAAAAATTCCTTCTTACTTTCCATACTATTATACATATACTAAATATTTTAAAGAAGAGTTGCTTTGTTTCTTTTTTACTCCTCGATCTCCGGAACTACTAGTTCGAATTGAAAATTTGTTTGTCTGTTGGTTGGACCCTTTATCTAGGATAGCTTTAGGCTATAAAACATCTATGACGTAGTCGCGGGCACAGCTAGTAATAGGATAAGTAATTACTGGTTGTAGTTTACGCGAGTAGCACACATTTCAATTAAACAAATTAATAGTTTAAAACGCCATATATATTAGTTATTTGAAAATTCGTTTATTTATTTAGACTGTTTTTTCCCAATTTCTTTTTGTGTTACCTTGGAATGACTGAGAAGAAATGTTTAATTCCTTTTAAAACAAAGCAAAACATTCAGATACTGATGGTAAGAACAATTTACTATTTGACTGAAGTTTTACAGCCTGGTCTGTGAGACTTTATGGCTAGCAACATTTTCAGCTAAAATTACACAGCAATCGAGGCTGACATTACACTGTATTTTATATTATATTGTTATACCGTAACAGTACTCTCAATATTGTAAGATTGCGTGTTCCTTTCTCATGATCAGAGCTCAATGATTGGTGTAGGGTCAGCAATGTCTTTCGTGCTACCGATGGCCGACCCCGGCGGACCTTCGAGCACATTCCATACTTTAATTCCCATAACGACCCATGATCGGACCCATTAAATTATAAATCTAAGCTGTCTATATATAATATTTCGTATGGCGTTGTTTACGCTTAGGGTGGGTTTGTCTTAATCCGTCTGTTATCGTATGCTTCTAAGGGTAGGGTAGCTACCATAGACTACATTTTATTTGTAATTGGAATTTAAGGTTTTAAAAAGGAATGGAATTATTTAAGTACTCTATAACTAAAAAGAGACTACCTTCATGAAAAAACAAATCAAATTCTTTAAGATGATTAGTTGCCCTATACAGACTTGAACAAATTAGTCTACTTCGCTAAAAATGGGCCAATCTTAATAGTTATTTGAGAAAAGTACAAATTGGAAAAGCTGTGGTCACGGGCTGCTACAAAGTATCCAAATAAAAATAATTTATAAACAATTTTTACTAACATATTTCGCATTTTAAACCGTTAAAGTGTTTTATTTAAATGTATATTCGAGTAAACTACAGACAGTATTTAAAAGTATAAAGGACACAACTCGTGCTAAGCTACTTATAGCGCCTTCGAAGATCCCACATAATTTATCTATTTTCAATAGAAGGATTATTTGTTATGAACTGTTTATGATTTTGATTTAAACGATATTTCAAGTGATTTGATTGGTTCACACAATAATTCAATTTAATTAATAGTTTAATACAATGCATGACTGAATGCAATTTATTGGTTATAGAACGTCACACTATTAGCTTGACATATTAATTATACATATAATTACAAATATGAAATATATTATAATTTTAAAGTTACTCAAATTATTTTTAACGAAACGTGGTTGCTATTGATTGGAGTTGAGTGTGAGAAGTATAACTTAAAAGTGAAGGAGATGAAAGTGTGATAATCTTTTATAAGAACTTAAATTAACTTTAATATTACACTTTACGTTGTTTTCCGTCCGTTATGTATATTTTTTTTTTACTAATACATTTAATGTTTTAAATTTAATGTGTACTACTCGCGTAAACTACAGACAGCACTTACTTAAATTCATATTTTTTAATTGTGTATACTAAAAAATTAAAATAAAATAAATATACTTTTGGTATAACTATATACATAGATATAACAACAGACAAATTTTCTACCTATAGATATTAAACAAAAAAGTCTAAAAGCTGTTTAGATTGACAAAATTCCATCCATCGTACGATAATAACAAAGTTTTACATCAGAGATCGTTTAGATCTTTGCAATCTACTGTAGCAGGAGTTTGTGCTAAACACAAAGCAAAGTTTATATTAAAACCGATACACGACGTATGTAAACATGATACATTACTATATCCTGTGGCATTATGATTATTATTAAATATTTATATTTGTTAAAGCTCACCGGATATCTAGACAATACGGAATAGCGTGGGTCGACCACAACATAAACCCGTTTCAGATATCCATAAACGAACTATAGAACAATCTATGGTTTCTATCTATAACCATAAAGTGGTACTTCATTGTAAGCCATCAGAATAATAAAATAAAATATGACTTTATTGACTATGACGCTAATACATTTATTACTATAAATATCCAATACTTCGTAATCGTTTTTACTTTTTTTTTGGCCTTTGCCTTTTTGGTCTCTCAAGTCTTTTTCAGTTTCACATTTCTAATCAATCTGGGCCCACTTCTGTTCATAAATTATCCTCTCATGACTATTATTGTTCTTTAACTCCTTCCATTATAAAAACGAATCATTCAATTTTGACTCGTTATATTAATCTTGTACTTGTTACTGAAAATCTAAAATTCATAAATAAATAGATTCAAAAATATAGTAAAAAATTCAGTAAAAATATTGCTATTGTAATCATATTATTTCCAAAATTAATAATTTCAGATATCCTTTCCCACAGCTCATAAATACATATTAGGTACTAACCAACATAAATTTTAATTAATACCAATATAGAACTCACATTTAAAACAGCCGACATAATCTACAATGGCTTACCTTAATTTCTATTACAAAACTTGGCTTAATTTAAATAAAAGTTAATTATGTGAGCTTAAAATGCGTTCCTATAATCGTATGGCCGTTGACTAAGTATGTAAAGGCACGCAGGGCATAAAGGTCAGTCTATAAAAATTTACGACCACGTAGGTAACACATTTTGTCGATAAAATTTTCGATCAGCCTTATCTTGATTGTACCTTTAAGAATATACATTAAAGACGTGCTTTTTCAACATTTAAAGCCAGTACAAAAGGTACTTACTATAGATCTTGATAGGAAGCTATCTAGCTATAGCTTCCTAGCTAAGTGTAAATATTAATTAATTAATAATTGCGTTAATTGTATACAGCGAATTTATGGACCTAGTAAATATTGTCTGTAGTTTACGCAATTAGTTCACATTCAAATAAACCCCTTTTAACGGGTTTAAACGTGAAATATATTAACGAACCTATTTACAATCTATTTCTATCTAAATTAATTATTCGATCCTCCCGTAACCAAGACTGCTGCAAATCATCCGAAACGTCGGGCCGTAGTTAAAATACATTGTAAATAGTTTATTTGTTTCGCGATGTAAACCGTTGTAATAATTTGTACTTTGTATTAACTCTTATATGTCAATGCATATCAGTATACTTATAGGTAATATGCTGTCTCCGAATGAGTAACGAGGTATTTTTTATCAGAGTTTGTAACGCCGAGGGCGATGCTTTTATGATTGACATTGGATCACGTAGTCAGCGTAAAAAATTGGAATGCGATTGACGTTTTTTCCCGATTCCAAACCGTTTAACTTGGAACATGACAGAATTCCTTATAACATTGTTAGAAAGCTTTTAACCTTAACATATAAATGTATTGTGCCTCTTCGCCTTCTGGTAGAAAATGTGTACATGATAAAATAGTATATATTTTATTTAACACTACCACTAGTTACTACCTACTTCATTACATTGCTTAGCGTTTTAAAGTCTATTTTAAATAATTTTCTAAAATTTTTCTCCATATACGCCTACATAGAGACTACTCTATCAGTTCTGATAACTTAACATTTTATAGCTTACAATAAAATTAATGTATCAATGGTTAACAAATTCGTCTTTCATTATTGAAAAGCAGTTCTAAAATTCCCAAAGACAATGATGACCTTCGCTCAAGCGAAGATATCGTTATCCGTTCTCCTCTGTCGTAAAGAATCTTTGAAAATTAAAAAAATAATCTGCACATTCTGCAAAAAATAGACGCACATATCTGTGTCACATTTCCTTGTAATCGGCGGAAAACCTCGTGACAGGTCGCATACCGTCTCATTAACGGAAAAGCCTTTCGGGCGAAATGAAGAATTTCTGCGCCTTTTTGCCTTTTGAAACTTTAACAACAAGTTTTAATGACGCAGCGCCCTTCTTCAGATTCTTCAGAAGTTCAGTTTGTTTTACAGAAAAACAATGCGTGACAAATAATTTGAACGAAAAACGAGTATGTTTAATTATGAGCCGAAAAGTACGAAAACAGTTATATGTTTTAGGAATACAATTAGTATCGCAACAATAAAAAAAATATCGCAAGGCATAAACTATCCATGTGATTAAAAGATTAGAGTAAATAAAAAAAAACTTCTTGTATAGTTGTAATCTAACAAACCATTTTTTTTACATATTAAATGGACAGACATAGAACAAATTATTATTAAATGGATAAGTGTAGAAGTTAGCTAGTTGTCTATGGGAAGCCTTATATAGGTCTCATTCCAACTTTTAATGAGTTACAAAATATTAAAGCCTATTTAGTGAACTAGGTCGATTCGTTCGTGTACGATAAATTGAGCTAATCAAGGGGAAACATACCTCATGTTACGTAGTCTAAGACGTGACTAGAGAAAGTGGTTCATATGAGTATATAAATGATCGCCTGTCCGCTTTAACAATAACGTAACAGCGATCGCAAATAAAAATTAGAACGCGAGGGCAAAGTGTTTCACCAACTTTGAATCCACCTTTTTCGATTTCGAGTAATACACAAAGTGAACTTAGAGATTTTAAAAATAGAACCATTGACTCACGAAATTCTATTCATTTTCAAAATTGGAATAAAATTATCATATTGTATTAGCACAGATCAATTTATTATACATTCCACAGATTAATAAAGACCTCAGATATTTTTTATCTGTTACTATTTGACGGTTCAATTGGCACCATTTCTGACTACATCCTTTGTGAAGACTGCTTTAGCTTTTTATCATATAATAATATATATGTAAAGTCGGAATAATACGAGTATCACTGTATAATCCTGATATAGAAACGCGCTTTACCAGTTTTAATGTAGTGTTATAATCGTTTTAAGCTATTTCCTTTGTAAATTCCATAGCTTCGAGGCACATTTAATTCGTATAGATTGTCTAAAGTATCGAACTAAAGAACAAGTCACGATAATTATAATGTTCCAATCAACGTCTCGATTCTCGGTGTCAAAGCTCTCAACGCAACGTAAATACTGAATCGATTACAAAACGATTTAAATCAAATCTGATTTATTTGGAGCGGTATCGAATAGTTCGTTAGCTATTTCATAATCAAATATGTTATGATTAATCGAAGCAATATGCATAAAAATAATTATTTAAATTATTGTAAGTAATAACAAATACCTGTAGTATAAGCACTTTTCGACTAATGTAGTTCTTGTTTATGGTTAATACCTACTCGTAGTGAAGTTTACAAAATAATTTCCATAATTTGGTTGTTTAAATAAAACATTCTTTGCGGATGAAATTACGAAATATAATAGGTAAGTTATTTATATTTTATTATAGGTACGGGGCACGTTTAGGCCCCAGTCCCCGTGCAAAGTTAACTTATATATCTTATGCGTTTAGCCCATTAAAATATTTTTATTTAAATGAGTACTACTAGAGAAAACTAGAGCCAACACTTTTGTAGTTCCTTTTCACTCAAGCGTCATTTTGTAAAACAACGAAATTGATTCTTTATTTCTTACAAAATTATTTTTGGACTAACAAAGCACGAAACCTAATTTAAAAAGGCGACCACTTTTAGATCCATCACAGTTGATTGCTGCCCAGCCCTGATTTACATAATTTCCATTTAGTTTTGTTCAGACCACCGTCCCTAATTCCAGGTAAAGACCAAATCTAATATGAAACGATACGGTTCCGAAAAGGACGCGTTTATTGCTTGCTGTGAATTGAAGTACGGAATTCATAAGCCTTAAAATGAAGCAATGTAACACGCAGGCGATTCGGATTTATTTTCATTAGCCACGTTACAAAATGCCTAAAAGGTTTCATCCGATAACGAAGTGAAAGGCAAGGACAATTGTTCTCAGTCTGTATATGTTAAATATTAAAATAAATTGAAAATGTATGTTAATTTACCTGTGCTATTGTCTAACCAAATGAGCTACCGTGTCTTACACGACAACGTCGATTTTTTTTACATTTCGATACATGTACCCCTCTTAAAATATAACTTTTCAAATATGTATTGTTGGAAATCAGAAAAGCTCAACTACCCGCCACACTGAAGGCTATATAAACAAGCCTCAAGCAACAGCTCGTACACTTTTGTCGCCGCTCGTTGTACGGAACGGACGTGCTGCCGGTCGATAGGATTTTGTTGAATTTTAATTTATTCAGTTGTTGTGTTATTTTGTTTTTATTTTAGTAAATCCGCTTATGATTCCTAAAATCAGAAGTGGGATAAATATTTTCACGCCCTCGGATAATTACAATTTCAGCTTTTTATATCGAGATAGTTTTGACCGTTATGGGTAGATCAAGTCGGTCCCGTTCTAAAGGGAAACGTATACGCGTAGAACGCTCACGAAGTAGACATTCGCGAAGTAGGCGATCACGCAGCACGTCCCGTAATTATCGTAGGAGAGACTATCGCCGTCGAAACGTTGACCGATCACGTGATCGTTCTAGGTCTAGGAGTATATCGTTACAACGTGCGTGTCCTTAGTCTTTAGAGGCTATAATTGCGCGTTTAGCTACCTTGGAGGGTAGGTCGTTGAGATTTTATCAACTCAGGTCGGTTCTGAAAAGTTGTTGTACCTGTAATACGAGCTTTGGTACGTGATGTCGCCATCGAGTCAGGTAAAAACCGTGAAGCCTTTCGAGAAGGAAAGGACAAGGAAGACAAAGGACGGCCGAACGGTTGATGCAAAATGAAGTTGAACAACACAGGCTGCTGCCCAATATATGGTGCCTAGATACTGCACACGTCTTTATTTAAATGTCTGTAATGTTTTTACTTAATGTTGCAGTTGTGAATGTGAGCATCGGCGATTGACTTCGCTGGTGTGGTGGTCGTGCAGCGTGGCTGTATGGGAAGTTCTGGGGGAACCCTGGAGATGCGACCTGTTCCCATGGATGTTCAGCTGTGTGCACATCCTGGAGTTTTCTATGGATGTTTAGCTGTGTGCACATCCTGGAGTTTTCTATGGATGTTTAGCTGTGTGCACATCCTGGAGTTTTCTATGGATGTTTAGCTGTGTGCACATCCTGGAGTTTTTTTATGGATGTTTAGCTGTGTGCACATCCTGGAGTTTTTTATGGATGTTTAGCTGTGTGCACATCCTGGAGTTTTTATGGATGTTTAGGTATTCTCCTTTGCGCTGATGAGCCTGCGGCAGGTTGCGGGTTACGCGACTCGTCTCTACGAGCCTGTCAGTAGATGTGCTGCTGAGCAGCGTCAGGCCGGTGGTGACGTCGGTGGCTTCGTCTCGCGCACCGACGTACTGGGTGCTGCACGCTTCGTGTGAGGAGGATGCTGAATGGCTACTCTTCAACACCCGGCGATCCTGGTAGCGGCAGCAGGCGCTCGGAGACGCGGGCGGCTTCGTCTCGCGTACACCGTGTCCTGTGCTTCTTGTTCGTGTTCAATGGCTGCGTCAGGAGAGCGGCAGCAGGCGCTCGGAGACACGGGCGGCTTCGTCTCGCGTACACCGTGTCCTGCGCTTCTTGTTCGTGTTCAATGGCTGCGTCAGGAGAGCGGCAGCAGGCGCTCGGGGACACGGGCGGCTTCGTCTCGCGCACACCGTGTCCTGTGCTTCTTGTTCGTGTTCAATGGATGCGTCAGGAGAGCGGCAGCAGGCGCTCGGGGACACGGGCGGCTTCGTCTCGCGCACACCGTGTCCTGTGCTTCTTGTTCGTGTTCAATGGCTGCGTCGGGAGAGCGGCACGGCGGCAGCAGGCAGCCGGGACGACCCTGGAACGAGGGGGGAGTCAACCGGCGCCACGCCACCAGTAGCAGCGCGCAGCCCACGCGCGGACTACACGGCGCGCATGCGGCTTCCTTCGGCGGTCGGGGAGGGTGACGGCCGAAATCGCAACTTCCGGCATTTAGAGCGCGGAAGCGGTGGCCGCCGCCTGGGTGTCTTCTCTGGGCGTTGGAGTCACATGGCAGAGTAGCAGCAGGGCGCGAGCGGCGAGGTCCGCCGACATACCCGCGCATCGTGGATGTGCGCTCGTGCGTCCTCTCGTCAATGTTGTGGTGCGAAGAAACGGTGCTTCGGGTTGCGCGGTCACGCGCTCAGCTGAAGTACGGGGGGCCCGCAGGCGACCCGGCTCGAGGCAATCGGTTCGAGGACGACTGCGGTAGCTACGGGATGTAGCTCTCCATACTTCGGCTAACCGTATTTTTTCCATAAAAAGACAGCTTAGCACAACGCGTGGTCACGTGTGCACGCGGCTGCAGGTAGCCGTCTCCAGCCGCGCACAGACTCACGCGAGGGGGTCGCGACAGAGGAGGTGCCCGAGGACGGACACGGTCAGGAGAGGCCGTGTTGGAAATCAGAAAAGCTCAACTACCCGCCACACTGAAGGCTATATAAACAAGCCTCAAGCAACAGCTCGTACACTTTTGTCGCCGCTCGTTGTACGGAACGGACGTGCTGCCGGTCGATAGGATTTTGTTGAATTTTAATTTATTCAGTTGTTGTGTTATTTTGTTTTTATTTTAGTAAATCCGCTTATGATTCCTAAAAGTATATACTTTTACATAAAAGTTAGCGCCTTTTAAACATTACGTCGTTGAGTAATACTAAGTAACTACTTGTTTCAAATCTTGATCGACCTTTTAATTCAAGATACAATACTTACTTTGTTCTACATCGTATTATGTTACTTATATTTACATAATTTAGTTTATGAATTGCAAATAAGTGTATTGATATTAGTTACAATGAAATTCGTTAGCGATTTATGCAATAATTATCTTGTTTGTGTTTAACAAATTGTTATATTATGAAGGTATTATTTGGTTTAAGTTAATTTCTGTAAGAGCCAACATGATTTCACTTTAGTAATTAAAAAACCACTGTAACAACTAGAGGATTCATGTTTATTTATATATAGACAAGTTATGTATTATAGTAAATAACTTTATATTATGTGTCGTGGATAAAAGCTACTAATTTATAAAGCTGAAGAGGTTTTGGTAAAATAGTTGATGCCCAAAATTACTATTCCTCGTGGACGTCGCAGGCACAGCTAGTTTAACATAATATTTGTTATTTACGAATTATGCGTTACGAACTTTGCGTAGTACTCGTTAAATTCGAATTTCAACAATATCAACCCTTTTATGTTTTAAATACTTACTGAGTAAGATGCGCTTGACCGCAAAGGTTATCTAATTATCATTTTATCTAAACTCTAAAAATAAATAGAGAATACCAAATAGGTATTAGGGTCAAGTAAGGTTAGTTCGCGTGATCTTAGCCATAAAGTTAACTTTTTGTTAAGATTTACAGAGCCACGATACTACCATATAGAGGTCAAATATACCATGTTAATAAACCTTAATAAGATCGCTTCGATTAGCAACTACCCCATTCTATCGTATTATCAGATAATGAAGTTAGGTTAATCGGGTAATTACTATCTTTGGAAATTAATAGCGATCTCGTGGTACGAACTGAGAAATTGTAAGTTTCAAATTGCTTTTATAATGGGCCGACATTATTTATTTATGCCTAGCTAAGTACTTGTGTAATGGAAACGCTCGTTAATTGTCTAACGGTAACGGCAAATAATTGAAAATGTCATTGTTTTAAGGTATTTGAAACAATTGTAGAGTTAATACTGAATGTATGAACAACAGTTTCTTGGATTTATGAGAATGTTTGAAGTGTTAATGGTAGGTAAGTAATGAGTGAGGATGTACTTTCATTATATAAAAAGCAAGTTCTTGTTTAATTTCATGCAAGTGAATCTAACTAAATTTATATTGTGCACATCATACAGTATTTCATTAAATGTTATGAATTCTTATTTGAAATTTATAGGTTTTACTTATGAAGATACGACGTTATGAATGTAAAAGTTTTTCAGGTTCAGTCCGAAGCCAAAAGCAAGACAGTGAATATTTAACAGATGTATTAGGATTTACCTTCCATTAAATAAATCCCAAGTTGGCCTCACCTTTTATGACAAAAGAGAAAAAAATAAAACTGTTATAATACTTCAATAGGTCAAATTTCCTTTAATCAATAAATGTTGACCGATGCCTATTTTTAAATATAAACCTATGGCCTCCTTTGACTGGCGACAACAAAAGACTGCTTTAGGTTACACCTTTCCGCTCCAATTCATATTTGCTAATTTATTTCGACTCAAAATATTCGAAAACAATATTACATCGTAAACGTTTTCGATTCCTCTTTCTTTGTCTATATACAAGTCTACTAGCCTCGTTGGTCAAGTAGCCAGTGTACTCGACTGCAGACCACGAGGTCTTGGGTTGGAAGCCTGGGTAATATGGCTTTGATATTTGCCTTGAGCTTAGGAGTAGGAGGGATGATCCCTATGCCGGTGCTGTTAATGGCGGTAGTTGTAAAAACACCAACGCGCACTAGTAAAGCGTGGAGAGTCTAAGATCTATAAACATAAGTTGAGATGGAGCTCATATAATTGTAATAAAACCATAATGTCTTTGTTATCTAAGAAAGTAGTTTTACAATTTCTCAAGTTAATCTAACCGTAGTAAAATGCTTTTAGAAGCTTATGAATATAAAGATTAAAACGTTAAAAGTGGTAAGGAGTCAATCAAAGGCCGCAATCCCGGATTAATCTTGATGGACCCTAAAATGATAAAAATACATGGAAACCAAAGTGTCAATTATCCTAAGCTGGGTTCGGCTATCGATTCGATACTGCGTTATAATAATCCGTTAATGAGATGTTATATAATCGTTTTTTAATGAAATTACGGATTAGAGACGGTTCTATAGAAGCTTAATAAAATTGTACCTTTATTAATCTAATCTAATAGATATGCTGTGATATAATAATAAAATCTTAGTCCACCCCCGAGAACTAGTCCCTTTTCGATATAAATATTTTCTTGTGAAAGGCATGAATTATCTTTAAAAAAATATTATCATATATTAAACCGTTAAAGTGAGAAAGAAACAAACATTTTAATAATCTCGCAAATTTCGTATGTTAGTAGAAAATGTGATGCCGTAATACGCCGTCGACGAAGTCTTATTTCAAATTTGGAATAATTGACATTCGAATTTTGAATTAGCACTTCGTTACCACGATCTTTGTTACGAATTCAAAATTTATAAAATGATCGTATTTACGGACGATTCAAAACGTGTGGGCGTGTTTCTAGTGCTAGACCTGCGCTTATTGCTCGCATTGTGGACGTCATTAACCGCGTGAACCCATCGGTATAAGCTGTCCAGTTCAGCGGTCGAAAGGTTATCGCGAGGGCAGACAAACATTACTCTCACAATACATTCACATAGTCACACTTAGCAATATGGTAATGGGTCGCCGTGACCAAAACGGAGGGTTTATGTGAATGGCTGAAACGACATCGTGCTGTGGCTATTTTTGCGGCCATAGATTCATGTTGGCTTCAGGCCACTGTATAAAGGGCATTCGGAAATGGTGAGGTGCATTTATGGTGTCCCTCATCATTTTATACGTTAAGAGCTGTTTTAGTTTCGTTTTAGTCTAGCGTGTAAAGGTCTTACATTTACAATAAACATTGAGGTATGCCCAAACGTAGAAGATCCACGCTTTATACACGATACGTACATTACTTAAAGATCTAAATTTAAGATTGCAATATTTTGTTATTTATAATATTCATTGAGTAAAAACTTTAGATAATGACATCTGCAACCGAAACGGGGAATTATATTCAAATCTATACCTCGAACTAATTGCGCGAAAGGTGCATGTATAAATGGACGGACACACGGAACGCTGTAGATGCCGGTTCAAGTTCTGCCTGTGTCGTATTTTTTAAATTTAAAATCGATTTTAAACTTGTATTACTCCAATTGGAGATGAGGACTTGTCACGTGTTAAAAAAAAAAATATTAAATATTACAAAAATGTGTAAAGCAATTAAAAACGGAACCCGCAACGTTTAAACTGTATTATATTGGAGAGACTTTAATGTATATAAACCTAAACGGAAAATTTTGCCTCAATTCAGCGATACAAAGCGATATTGTGTTCTCGATAAAAATCCAACATATTTCATCTTGTACAAGCCACTGCGCAAGCGCAACAATAGCGGAATGATTTAAGAGCGGGTCCGTTCGGGATGTTAGGATAATAATTCCGTAATTACGTTCGCCTCTCCGAATGATCGAAAGGCAGTAATTGGTTTCCCTTCGGTCTTAAACAAGCTTAATTGGCATCACGTATGCGCACATTTTATCTCAATCTGAAGTTTTGATTAGAATACATTTAATTTGTTTGCTACGGGAGGTTTATGTGCCGCGAGATTTATTTTACATCTGTGGTTAGATGTTCGAGCAAATTGGAAATGGACTAGAAAATATTGGAGTTTACAGTTAGTATAGCAAATATTAGGTACTAGGACTATATAAATACTAAATAGGTATTAAACGATTAATATATTAAGGACAAGGGAATGTTACTTGCATGTAAGTAAAATCAATGAGATATGATCAGCAGATCCGCTTAAAATTTATTTAAAGATTTGTAGATCTCCCATGTGAAACGGAATGTTTGATTGTGTCATGATTAACGTTTAATAGTATCATCGTACTTTTATCCTAAAATCAGTGTGTATATTATTGTAACATGTAAAAACACTTTTAAATAAATCACTTAACGGTTTAAATCGAAAAATATATTAGTTACTCTTATTTACAAATTATTTTAACTTTTGACTGTGCACTGAATTTGAACTGTATTGACGTCCTTAAGAATACCTAGCTACATAATTAAATGACGTTCAAATAAAACACTTTAACGGTTTAAAACGCGATATATTAGTTAAACTTATTTTAAACCGTTAAAGTGTTTTATTTAAATGTGTACTACTCGCGTAAACTATAGACTGTATTTAAATGACGTTTGATTTGATACGTTTAACTAATACATTTCATGTTTTAAACCGTGAAAAAGTATTCTTTTTAAATGTCTACTACAGTTACAGTTTAATACTTAGGATTTATATGCGTTTATCAGGCTTATACCACGGAAGGATAAACTCCTATCCTATGCAGACAACGTGGAAGGCAGACCTTGTCTAGAATAGTACTGTTAGAAGGTAGATCGAGGTGTTATAGATAGAGGTAATGTAGTGCGCGGCGGTAGCGAACACGCCATAAGATTTACTGGCAAGAATTCACGTGGCGTTACTATCGATATTTTACCAAACTTCGCGCCTTGATTACGTTCGGATATGGAAAGTTGTTTAGTGACAACTGCTTGAACAATGCATTCCAAAGAAACTTTAATTATAAACAAGTATTGTTATTAATTAAATACACTCACAACTGTTTAAGTCGCGTCAGATTATTTATTGAACCCGTGAGGTGTAGTATTTTAAAGAATTTAATAATTAAATTTTTATTTAGACAATATGTCGCGAAAGTGAAAGATTGATATACGTGAATAGTACACATGTAAATAAAACACTTCGAACGGTTTAAAGCGCGAACGTTTATTTTAACGACTCCACATTTCAGATGCATTTCAACAGTAACTATTTAAACCTTTACCCGTTAAACGTGACCCATTTAAATTTTGTAGTTTATATAACATCATATAGGCTACTAAAACTTACTACGTATTATGTGTATTACAAATATTAGTGTAATGTATAATTAGTGTAATGGTAAAAGTTTGTTAACTGATATAAATTAAATGAATGTTCAATATGAAGTCAATCATTTAAAGACTAAAACCAAAAGTATCGATTCACTTCCTTTCTTTGAAAGATTCTCGAAGTCTCAATGTAAGTGTGACTCTCTACCTCCACCCATAAGTTCATACTATTGTACGATGGCAATAAATAACGCCAGAGCCCCTTTATTCGTCATTCGGTCCCATATCATGAATACAGTCAAGATTTACTTTGACAGACCATAAATAAACAGCACAGACAAATTCGCAAGATCCGACGCTACGGCGGTCTGTAGGTGCAATCCATATTGTATGGTGTGATAAATTTTGCGAAATATTCCACGACTCCGCTATTGTTTGTTTATTCGCGAGATAGTGGAGTAATGCGATACTGCGGTGCGGAAGGTTGGGATAAGATTAATATGTGGAATCATCGTGGGGAGATCGTTTTACTACTAAAGGGACAGTGAGTGGTCAAATAGATTAAGGCGAATTACATTGAACTAACTTGTAGGCCATCGCGAAGCCTCGGGTTCCAATCTCGCATAGGGTCAAGGTCAAAACAGGCAACAACAAAAAAAAATCTTCGTCACCACAAAATGATACAGAAATAAGATTCAAAAATGTTCAAGACATTCATATACAATGACTGATGTTTATTAAATGAATTTATGTGGCATTTTAACTTTATACACACTATAACTAAGCCTTTTTCAAACAGGCGAAGATCTAAATTACATAATTTGATGTTTACATACAACTTAACAAAGCTTTGACGATCAAAGCAATAACAATAGTTTGAGAATAGATTAGAGCTTCAAACATTTGAATATTTATAGTATATAGGGCTGATACAACAGTGTCGTTTAAACTTCTGAAATTAGACCATGATTTTTCAGAGGGAGTTAGCGGGCCTTAACGACCACCACCAATTCATAAGTAGTAACACTCTTTCCGTGACCCGGGGTGATGACTAATAATATACCATACCATAATAGAATATACCAACTGCTGCAAGACATTTCATATTTGAACCGGGATACTAAACACTAAACCTACGAAGTTAAATGCAAAAGTTGTATCAACTCTATATAAATAATTCACTATCAAAGCTGGTACTTTCGTTACTCTACGAATAACTTCGTATTGTTCTTTTTTCAAATCTTCGATTACATTATAAATCAAAGGTCGTAAGTCTCGCTCTATCACACGGCGACTGAGCGAGATAGCGCTAGTCTTAAATCTTAAACACGAGTTTATCTTTGAGTTGCCAACTTCGTACTCATGCCAGTGAACTTGTTCATCTGTTACAACTTGAACTAAGAGACAAAGTACTTTATGAACTCTAACATTGTTCCCGACTGCAGACAAAAATGGAAGAGCATTTTATTACCATAATACAGTGTTCTTGATACTAAATCATCAATTGGTAATACATTGTCATTAAACGTCTTAAAGGAAACGAAATTAATTTATTAGAGACTATTTCATTAATTTTATAATATTCGTTTCAAGTACAAAGTCAAAAAGTATTCGTAATTGGTCACAGATTTACACCAAATCTCAACGTCTTGATCACTAAGTTCCTGTCTCTAGTCTCGGGCTTCTATTCCGGGGAAACAGAGTTTTAATCAGATAGTGTATAGGAGTCGATGCCGTTTAACGCAAGCATTACACAAACAAACAAACAATCTAGACAGTTGCTTCAACAGTATTAAATAAAAAATTGTCATATATCGCTGTGACATGTAACCTTGTTTTACAGATTGACATTTATTCTGGTGATGTCAATTTTATAGAATGGATGCACTTGAGAAGAATGATAACACTTGAAAGTCTAATTATAATAAAAGGTCGACAAAACAATTCAATGCCAGAAGAATTTTAAGTGACTTACGATTAATTTATGTACTGTATATATATATATATATATAATATATTAGTTTGTTGCAATTTATTTTATGTTAGTTAATAGTGTTTTATTTCAATTATTATTAATTATTTCCATATATAATTGACAAGACATATTTAGTCATTAAATAATTTAAAATATATGTCTTTTGAAATAATTAATATAAACTTTAATATTATTTTTATTTTGTTAAATCAATGTATATAACGAAAGAGTATCTATAATGGGATTGAGAGAAACAATATGTTAAGCAGTTCGTGAACTACATTGGCAGGGAAGTAGATAAAACTGTTGGGATTTACAGTCCTGGATATTATTATGCTCAGGGCCTTCGGCGTCGATCACGTTGCGTTATCGGAGATTACTGTAATCTTAGTTCATTTTTTCTCACGTCAGAATCGCAAAGAAGTTTATTGTTATCTACAAATTAAAGACACAAAAATAAATACAAAGAAAAACAATTGTATCATAATAAAAAGTATTATTCTAAATTATACAATATCAAATACTGTCTGTAGTTTACGTGAGTAGTACACATTTAAATAAAACACTTACGGTTTACAACGCGATATATATTGAACTTACGTCGGGCCATGGTTAAAATAATTTTAACTAATATAAATCGCGTTTTAACCGTGAAAGTGTTTTATTTAAATATGCATTATGTATCTAAGAACTAATGTTACTAAGTATTACATTACGGTAGTACCTGAATGAACGTATAAGTGCAGATGAATGAGAAAAGGTTCAGAGGTCGAGAGCGCATGTCACGAAAATGACCTTTCTCAACACTGGCGCTAATAGTTATTAATTTATACAGCAGATTGAAGTAAAGATAAATTAAATGGACAACCGTAATAAATTATTTTAATTGTTTCATAAATTGTACGTTTAATATTTTGAAAATGTTTAATTCAAATGATAATCAACATGAGAGGTAAACGAAACAATTGAAGAGGTAGCCTGGACTCTAACCAACGAACGATCACTTGCATTTTCTGTTTATTTTTGAGTTTAATTTTGATTAGTATATCTAAAAAAATTAAAAAAAATCTTTGTATAACATTGCATACGATTTTATAATTTTTACGTAAAAAAAGAAGTATATTAACACACATATTCATTACTTAACCTTTACAGAAAAATCTTCTACACATATTTACAAGACTCAAATAATTCTGACATCAAAATCTTAAATGAAAATAATCGATCTTCTTATTATTTGGCGATTTGAAGTTAACGTAAAAACAATTGTGTCCTACAATATAGTATTATGATCGTACTGTACGATCCTAACTAATACAATTTATAACAAGACCGCAACGAACATAAAATATCCATTAAATAGCAACATGATGTACACGCAAACGCGGCCATATTTTGTAACGACAAATAAACAACGCCAGTTGTCTATAGCGAACAATAGCGAGAGCATTTTCATAATGTTTATCTTTCGCAAGACGAATTTTATGGTTTTTATGTAAGTCGCCATTAAGTATTCTTTATTTTTATAAACGATGTTGTTCCTAGTGGATAGTTATTACACCTTCTCAATTATCTGCTTGACTGCGTTTGTCTTTTGTTTTCAAAGTTGATACGCCATAATAAGAGATATCTTTAAAAGAAATCGATAGTTAACCGTATTTAAAGATGATTTTTAATTTTCTTAATTTGTTGGCTCTCCTACACTGAATGAGTTCTACCAATGTTGTGTCACTACAAACTACTACTACTACCAAATTTAATTAACCCACTTGTACTCAAAAGGTTGACAATCGACATCAATTATAATCGATTAACAGATAGTCGATCAATTCTTGTATTAATAGATACGCTCTGATATCTATTAATAGTTGTTTGAATGACAGTGATGTTATTTAATTCAATAACACGACGTTATTATATAGTAGTTAAGTTACTTTGTCTTACAATGAAAATACCTCCCATATTATATTAAGTACATACCACAGTAATAGCATACTATTATAAGGTGTTATACTTGAAGAGTTCAAGCTTAGGGCAGAGGACTCGGTCCGATTAGTACGGAATTAGATTTGAAATATGCCATGCGCGTGCGCATGCAATTATTCACCACGTCTAGTGAGGAGCTGGAATGCCGTTTATGGTGATACTGTTTTTTATAACGACTCCCAGAGACAAAATTGCTCTAATTAAGCGTAGTTTAATAAGAGTGTGTTAGTTAACATGTTTCTATTCTTGAGCTTAGAGATTCTTAAGTCTTCCTTACATAAACGAACGACGATTAGAATTTATATAAGAGTTCTCTGGATTAAGGTTTCCTAGGGTTTAACCCCAAGCTGTAGTAATGTTGTTTCAAAGTTAAATTAACCAACCTTATGCGATCTATATTGCGAAGGACATCTACAAACTGAAGTAGAAACGGTAAACAAGCTACATGTCTTTTAATCTATGCACGATGGGGGAAGTAAACTCACAACCCATTGATTAGTCATACATTGCATGAAGCTTACGAGACCATAAAAGTATTGTAAACCACAAATTGTCAATCGCACTTGTGATTTTGTTAATTTTACTTAATTCTCAAGTTTACTAAAAATGAGTCGACAGCGCTTCTTGTGTAGATGTTATATGGCGGGGGTATTTTACCCTGCTCGTCTGTCCTCTATTTTTAAAAAAATACACCAGTCTCAAAGATCTCTCTATTCCAGGATGACGTTTACGTTACCGCTGGTTCTGCTGCCGCTCCTGTTCGCGGCTGCATGGAGTGGTGAGCCAGTGTTCGATCCCAGCACTCTGATGCGGTTGGTGCTCGTGCCGGCGGATGCAGCCGTTGGCTCCGTCATCTACCGCGTCCGCGCTTCCGATCCGGACTTTGACTATCCGCTGCACTTTGAACTTATAGGTAAGAGGAGATTTATAATGTTTAACGTTTAATAGAAGCTGCGAAATTTTGATGATAATTAAAATTATGAGTTTTTAAACACCAAAAATAAAATGAACTGATTACCATTTATTGATATCGAACCAAAAAGGGCAAAGCAATACGTTTTTGTATCTTAAAAATAACATTTGTAGGTATCATCTAAATATACATCCTAATGACAGATTAACAGACAGTGACAGACCTTTGTATTATTCTTCAGTTTTCATCATTTGCGTACGAAAGTGTAAAAATGTCGCAAGAGTGTTTTTCTGTTGTTAGATTCATTTTATAAAGTGTTTTTAGTTTTTTGTCCAATTCAAAATCATTACTCTTTCGGGCCATAATTTACAAATCCCAAGATCCGTTGCATTTCTCAAAGTCTTTTGAAGTTCTGAATTACAATCTATTTTGACAGTTTCTTGTAGTTCTTGACTGCACCTTTAAGCGACTGTCAAAATAAAGTCGGCTTTGTTATGATAGTTTAATTCCTAAGGCTGTACAATGACATTTTAGTTAGGGTCTTTTGATACATTTATTAAACGTGGTGATATCTTAGAACCCACTCCAAGTTTGATTTTGGTCTAATGCAGATAGGTAGGTACTTTGCCATCCTAGTTGAAACTTTAGATAATTAGTTAAGGTTATTATTTTAAATAATATAACGAACAATTAAAGAATCAATTTTGAATAACGCAGTCATTTTAATAAATACAATTTCTAACAGTACGAAAATTACAGGTCAAATGGGTCGTCTGGACGTAGGTATTGAGACTCTACCATGCACGCGCTACAACTCGGTGTGCCAAGCGAATGTGATACTACTCCGGAGGCTGGAACCAGGGCGTTATGTGGACTTCCGACTTTCAGTCCGAAACACTAGAGGCAGGAGTTCTAGGATTGCTTGCTCTATAACTGGGACCAATGCCACTACCCCAAGGGATACCATATTTCCTCATCAGCCTAGCATCATTTTAGTACCAGAGGTAACAACTAAATTATTCCACTAGTTACTATAATTTAGGAGCTTAAAGTACGACTTTAAAATCATAAAAATGTAGATTGAGATAGATAATCTACCAGGGATACATAACATGGAAGGGCATTTTAAAATGTTTATTCATATAAATATAGTGCCGTATACGTCAACGAATGAGACAGCGGCAGATGGGTGCCGTGCAGTGATTGATGATGATGACGCGACGCTTCTAACGGATATGAAATATCGGAATTAACTCTTACACCATTATACTTTGTCTAATATGAGATGACAAGTTTGACACTTTACATCTGTTGCATTGATTTTTTCGGCAAGGTATAATTGTCGTTATATTTCATCGAGTGTGTGTGATAAATATAAAACCGATTTTAAAATAAAATTAATCTAATATGTAAAAGAAAATAAAATGGTAATGCAGATATATTATTTACTCATTATATTATGAAAGATTTTAGACTTTTATTTAATATGGGAAACAAAATGCTAAAAACTTTTAAAACTAAAACAGAATCTTATATATCAACATATTGACTTTTTATGAAACAAGAAATCGATAATCACGTACAATTAAATATTATGTTAAACCAATCATCCTACATGAGACAAAGTATATAGTTCATCTGACACTTCACACCTCTAGGCGTTTTGAATATACATTACCGGTGTAAACACGGTCTTATTTCAGAGCACATTTATCAAGTGAATTCTAGTGCATGTGCATGCATGCGGTTTGAATGTCACATTAATCAGGTACACAATGGCCCGAGCTAAAAAGTGTTCAGCGTAGCATAATTTGCATGTAAAGCTGTACAATAACAAAAGAGCAGATACATATATTGACCCCCTTATTTGAATGGCTAAACTTATGGTCTAGTATTGTGTCAAGAAGAAGAGGTCGTGGTTTTGAACTCCGGGAACCAATAAATACAGTCAGTCTGGGTATAGAACCCTGATCTAAGTTGAAAGGATTTATTGTGTCCTTGAAACGGATACAGAATGTTTTGCCTACAAACATGTTATTGCATATATAGATGCAATATATAACATATTATTCGTAAGCTTTTTATAAAAGCAAATTCAATTATATATATCAGATAGTATTAAAAGACAGCCAACGAAATATCGACAAAATCTAAATCTTTTAACATTTATACGAACACATTTCTGTGATCGTTCACTGATTTTATTTATCCAACCAAAACAACCTACTATTTCCCCGGGATTCGAACCCAGGACCTCTCGCGATTAACGCAATGCCAGGCAACACGTTTAACCATTGAGCTACAGAGACGGTAATTTATTATTACATTACTTTTAATTAAGCAACAAATATATGAAGTAAACCAGCAATTGCCCCATTACTTGCTCACCAAACGACCTCTGAAAGGTATCTCAAGTAATTGCTATTCAACAGGATGCAAAACGCGGCACAGACCTCGAGATCGTCATTGCGAGAAAGAATCCTGTGTCTTCGAAGCCCTTGGAACTGGAACTTTGGGTGAGTTGAATTATTCATACGCAGCGATAGAATCGTTTAATGACTTTCTTGGTAAAAGCCTTCGACACGCGTTTTGTTGTAACCGCATAATGAAGAACGCTAATAGACACCAAGATTATGGACCTTCATTTATGATTTACACGCTGAATATAACTTAATATGCGTAGGAATTAAAAATGAATCAAGCGGCTTCTTAGAAGGGGATCATTTACATGGTGTTTGTTCTTGTACTTGGGTGTAACTCGTTTTATTGCGTTCTGTGCGTTCTCGTTCTTATTAAGGGTATAAAAGTCATGCTAATAAAAAAAAATATGTCCAGAGTAAAAGCAATTTTTTTTATGGTTGAGGAAATCAGACCAGCCACGGGGTTTGGGGCTCACCTTACTTACCTTTACTTAATGGTGTAGACCTTAGCCATATAAAATCTTGGCCAGATGCGCTGTCAACCCTTTGCCTTTGGATTCAATAATTACGTCATAAGTGACAGTAATACGTATTTTTTTTGCACAGGCGATAATTGAACTCGGGAAATCCGCATACGTTAACTTGTTAAAAACTCAGCTTTAACTGTTTGGCACAGTAATAAAATAGCACAATGCAAGTTTTCCGTGTCGTAGCGAAATCCCATTTTTACCTGTCTAGTAATGGACGTATACGTGTCTGTCTTCGTTTTACAGATTTTACGTACAGGCATGTAGTTGATAGGGCAGATAAGTACTTATGTGCCATCTGACCCAACAATTGAAAATTTGCACATTGCTATTCAACGAATTTTGCCATTAAACAACAATATCGTGCTTAGTTTAGCGTAATTTAGTAATTTAATAACTGTTTACAGGTCATTTAACTTAGACATATTTAGTTCAATGTACAATGAATGCCTCATAAACTATAATATTTCTTCGTAAAAAACTTATAATATAATCTTTAATAAGTAACTAATATAAAAATTTATATATAGAAATTACACGGCACTTAACTCAAGCTGAGGTGTCTCATAGCTTCCAAGCCTAGATCGCTAAGTTGTTGTTACTTTAATGCAATGATGTTGCACAAATTACTGCGCAATTATTAACAATCGGGCGTGTCAGATCCCACTAGGTGTGGTGGATCATGTCTTTCTAGATTGATGCGTTGATACGGAAATATGTCCTTTTTAACTGTAAGTGCTTCCGTCAAAGTATTATCCATATTAATAATACTAGTAAATATAACTAAACATTTTTATAGCTATGATATTGAGTTGTCGTTTAATTTTGTATTTTTTTTTATTTGAAAACATTAATATTTTTTACATGTTATTACACATGAAGGCACTATATAATTTAAAAATCGAAAATAAATTGAAAAAATTTTCGACTCGAGCAACGAGAGCAACCGAGCAAGTAAATAAATAATTTCCAAATAAGTTTAACTAATATATATCGCGCTTTAACCCGTTAAAATCAAATTTTAATGTCATCTTAAAGTAAGGTATAACTTAAACATGTGTCCTTCTATAACATATACAATTCCAGGGTTCACCTCTCTTCGCCATCCGTCAACGCCGTGTTTCAACTGAAAACACTGAAGGGACGATATTCTTGGTCGGACCTCTGGACTTCGAGGCACAGTCGATGTACCATTTGACACTTTTGACGGTGGTAAGAACTGTTACCATTATATCTTTTTGTATCTTGAAAATAAACATTGTGAAGCGTTCTTTTTGTAGGACCCCTGTGATATAAACCTGTATTCTTCAGTTTAATTATTGCAAAAATTTGTTGAGTATTTGTTGCCTTGTGGAATTAATATTATTATTTTAGAGTGAACTTTTTGTTTCATTAGGAAGTATTTAAAATATTTTATATATGTAAACATTATAATAGGGTCAAAAACTGGTTTATAATTAAATACTTAGAAATTTACTTTTACCACTTCCGTTAAATTTTCTTTAACTCATAATACTAACTCTTAATACTATATTATAAACGTATTTTAGTTCAAGTTTTATGATAGGTCTTATTATAAATAATTATTGTAAATAAATTTTCCAGGATCCATACGTGGAAGTCGGTAAAGACACTCGTAACATAGCTGGGCTAGAAGTCGTCGTAGTAGTTCAAGATGTCCAGGATATGCCTCCAGTGTTTACGACTGCTCCACCTATCACTCACCTGCCTCGTCAGGTGGTTCCAGGGGACGTGGTTGTGAAGGTCCGAGCTGAAGACGGAGACAAGGGAGCTCCTAGGCAGATCAGATACGGCCTGGTGTCGGAGGGAAATCCGTTCACACCGTTCTTTAACATCAACGAGACTACAGGTTTGTTATCTTTACTAATACATATAGATGAAGAGTTTATTTGAACGCACTAATCTAAGGAACTACTTCGAATTAAAAACATCTTTTTGTGTTGCTTCTCAGCATTTATCGAGGGAGACTATAAAACATCCCGCTGTGACTAATAGTAGTGAAGAAACAACGGGAAATGTGGCTAAAACGGGGAGAATTATTTATCTTTCAATCAATTTACCTAAAAAAAATGTATGAAAGAATGATTCCTCTTTGAATGATTTAAGAAATTCGCGCCAGTATATGTCTATCTTTTAAAATTAACTTGCAAGAACGGTGGCACGCGCGGAGAGTAAACTTTGATGCGCAAAACAACTATCATATGCGGTCAAAGTCGCTACACAGCTTATTATTTATAATAAAAATAGATAGACATTGGTTAATGTAAGATCCTAGATACAAGTGTATGTGTTTGTATACGGATATGTGATAGACGCCGTTACGTTGAAAGATTTAGAACCAATTAAAGTAAAAAGACTTAACGAAGCATTGTATGAAAAACAATGGCTAACGAGTGGCATGAAAGAAAAATCCACAGACAAAACGAATCTTAATAAACGACTCGAGTAGTGGAACGATGGAGATTGAGATATAGGGATAGTATAATTGATACGATGCTTGTAGATTTGTGCGAACGTGCATAAAGGGAATATAAGTCGTTAAAACTGAACCAAAAGAATACAGACATGGCCCGTTACAAAGTTAACCTGCCGTTTTACTAGCAATTTCCTTTACTTGGTAACTTAACAAATATGGTAGTATTTGGTACTAGTACCACCAAATGATACCATGACTTTATATCGATAAATTGAAATACCATGAAATCGTACGTGATTAAGATTTGTCCAGATTAACTAGAGACACGAGTAACACGATAGTCAGTAAATAAATACAGCACTAAATCAAAGCAAATCTAAACTAAATCTCACGCCATTTCGCTTTCATAGCGTTGATATGTATCGGGAATAATTTACTCCTAATCTATTTGTTCATTCTTCAAATTGTACCTACTTCGCCTGACTAAAGCATTATCCAGTCCAGTGGTAGCAATGAGTGGCTAATGAATACACACAGATTAAAATACAGTGGCTTTATGTGCATTACGGTTTCAGTCTGTAGATTTCTAACACCAAGCGACTGCGCATCTTAATTAGATAATATGTTATAGAGCTGGGATGTCCACTAAGTGGAGCTAATGTTAAATGTTATAAACCACTCGTAGTACACACAACAAAGTATCAAGTATTTGTTATATTCTTCAGTACATCGAACAATTTTTGTGTCCGTTTCACTGATGTGTTCTCTAACAGGCAAGTAGTTGATTAGACTTTGTGCCCTGCCCCACGGAAACAATTTTTCGTTTAGTTTCTCTGGGGTTCGAACCCAGGATCCCTCGCGCTTAACGCAATTCTAGGCAATACGTTTAACCATTTGACTACAGAGGCGGTCAGTCAAAAGAAATGCAACTGTTCAAATTTTTACTGTGATGTTCTGGGGATAAAATTTACAAAATGGTGACAGACTGACGTCCATAAGAGTTTTGAAACAGAATCGTACACGGGTCCCGTTCTACCCTTTGCATACGGAACCCTAGAAACGTGAGTGTGAAGAATCAGCACGCCAGCATCTACCAATTTACTCGCTCTTGCATACCTGTGAAGATATATGTTCGCATTGTCCGTCGTTTCAACTTCCTGCTATAAATGTAAAATATAGGTTTAAAATCAGACGTAATTTTCTAACATTATCTTGTCTCACGGATATCGAACCTGAGAATAGAATGGCAAGTGTATTATAAAGAAGTTATGTTGTTATAAATAAGTGCTTCTTGAGGCAGAATGGTATATGTCGAAATAGCCAAATATTTATTGACCATAATTGAGATCTTATTTCTATGACGTATTACTTTCATTTGACGATGACGTGTAGGACTCTGTAGCTCAATTTGTTAGAGCAACGCAAGAAACGCTGTGGATACCGGTTAGAGTCCTGTCCGTGTCGTATTTTTGATATGTATTTATAATCGTTTTTTAATATATATAGAACATTTCTACCTTTATTTTTTAATTATCGTTTTGAAAATCAAAAGCTCGCGATACCTTTGATTTGAGTTAAAGTTTACAGAAGATATTTTATTTTATTTACAATCATATAAAGCATACGAAACAATAGTCATAAAAACCTTGTATCATAAACGCCTAGGATTATTTATTTTTAGACCTTAAGGTCTGAAAAGTTAGTTTACTATTAAACAGTTTTAAAAATATGTTAAACTTTTGACGTTTATTTGATTCTTTACAACCGAAGATTAGAGATATATTACAATGCTCCCTGGGTTAATTCATAAAAGTAGCTTTACATTTTGTTTTATGTATCTGTATATAATTTTCTCTTGCATTAGGATTATTTAATAACGTTTGAAAAAGTAAATAACTTTGGTAGTAAGATGCTAGCATTCTCCTTACAAAGCAAAGCTTATTACTTTAATAATAGCTATTAATAAAACAATGCTTGTCGTCTACCTAAATAAATTATGAAGACAAAGGGTCGTTATACTTTCAACGGGCTTTCTTTCGTAACTATGGGTTTAACATTTAACTACCACTCGTAAAAATATTCAGCCTTACTTATTTTTATAGCTCATTATTAACGGTAATAACACAGTACCTACTTAATAATTACTTAAAATGTACAACTAATTAAGTAAAACACTTTAATCCTTACAAGGTTCAGTATTTCGCGTTTTAAACCGTTAATTTTGCTTTCTATCCTCACTTATACATAACCTCAAGTATAACTTCTAGTGTAAGTAACAATAATTAAAATATTTAGACTATTAAATATTGTATTGAATCATTGTAGGCATTTGTTACATCATGCCTTAAAAAAGCTTAAGTAGACCGCTCGCTGTGGTAAGTTATATTCATGGCTATTTGACCATTGCTATCTTCTGTATAGCAATATTCAGAAGGGGCTTATAGAATTATAGAATATGTCCAGTACCATATTAACGTCAAAGATAAGCCATTTTAATCATATGGTCTCATTCTGAATTGGATTTACAAAGCGCGATATCTATAAATAAAAACATATCCAATTAAACTTTATTATATATAAAACTGAAGCCATATATCATTTGAAAGTAGGTTTAATAATTTTCATAGCTTTGTTTTCTTCATATTTATTTTCTGCATGCTTCAATTACAAATATAAAAGTGTATTTACCATATACTTGTTTCCAATTGATCTAATAGACGTTCTTGAGATATTTTATTACGTGTAAGCTCAACACCGCAACAAATATATATCATGTATATGTATAAGACAAAGACAACTTTTCATAAACATTGTATTTCTAATACAGCTGCTACTAGCTCAATTAAAAGAGGTTTGGAGGAATCACATTAAGTTTACAATTGCAATTTTAAACAAAGGCATTGCCCTTATTTAAACCCTTCTTATCTTTCACATGTTATTGTACATGTTGGCGTTTTATAATTTAAAACCAATTTAGATGGGAAAAAATAGGAGACTAGGTAGATTAATTAGTTAGAGCAACAGCTAAATAGATTGTAATTGTATTATCCTTATTTTTTTAATGTTACTGATTAATATTGATTTGCCACATCCGTTTACCTTAAATAATCGCAAAGGATTTCCTACTGACTCGTTCACCTCTTACTCAATTCACGTGACCTGACAGATTAAGTCAAGGTTTTGGCAAAATAATTCACATTAACAGCCAAAGTTTGTCAATTAAGACACCAAACTTTCTGGCCAAATAACCAAAATACGCGAATGCATATTTTAAACTTCAAAATTGACAATGAGTCTAAGGTTAAATAATACACTGTAACGGTTTAAAACGCGATATATTAGTTAAAGTTATTGAAACAGTATTTAATGAGTCTAAGGTTGCGATCTAACGGTAAGCTTAGGTCCTTTTAACCAGTGCAAAGATTCAATGTAACGCAAGGTATAAAAGAAGTAGCGACAAACATGTGATTCTTTTGATAGAAAATACCCTTGCTATATAGCAAGATACTCTGTCGACGCTATTGGCTTCAAATATTCGGAAACCCACAGACTGAAACGGAAATGCAATAAAACTTCACGGCTTTTTCATCTGTAGACGGACGGTCCATTTCGAATTAGTTACAGTTATACAAAGCTCTGGATTATAAGTATATGTTCCCGAAAATTAACTAGAGATTTAAACTACTACCCGTTGCGACTAACGAACTCAAAAGCAACTAATATAGCCACGCAAAGCGCCGACAACCATCAAAGAGAAGCAAGAATCAGTTCCGACACTTTGGTGCCCGGGCGAAAGAGTAAGCTGTATCTACGTCCTCAAGAGGACCATAGCCTAATGTTTGAATTATGAAAGTTCATCCAAGTATCAACGGATAAGACGTCATGCGGCGCTCGTCTTAAGGACGAAAGTAGCGTGATTCTTTCAATTCGATTTAATAGTTCGAGATCGCCGGTACAAATGCAAGGTTGCATACTGCTAACCGGGCACATAATACCTCATTAGTACATAGCCCCTGCTGTCACGCCTCTCCTACCATTGTTTGCGGGGCCAGCAAAAGCCAACCTTGTTTCGTAATAATCATTGTTTATAATATGAAAATTCCATTGTTTCGCATTACATTTTGCAAGGGATTATTTACAATTTTGACCTTTGTATTATTTAAATTCTTATCCTATATTGTTTATGACAATTTATGAAACCAGTATCGAAGTTATTTAATATTTTAATTAAACATTTTTAACCTAAAACTTGAAATATATTAGTTAACTTATTTACAATTTAACTACGGTCCGACGTTCGGATTTGCAGCAGCCGTGGACACGGGGGAACTATTATTATTAGTAAATTAAATGTATACTACTCTGGTAAACTACAGACAATACTTAAGTTTATATTTTACAAAATATAATTCTTCAGTAATCAATACAATACGAGTATGTTAGTAATTATTTTAGTAAATGTCTGTTAATTCGACTATAGACAAATTTCATAGACTATAAAAAATAATATTAAATAATATATATAAGAATATATAAATAAATAATAAAAATATTGAATAACTTTAATTAAACACTATCTGTAGCTTACGCGAGCAGTACACAATAAATAAAACCTAACCTTAATTTTCAAGATTTAGTTACTCTCTAAGTACGTATTTTAATGATATAGTAACGATTTTGGGCTTATATTTAATAGTCCTTGCTCACGCTGATAAATATGACTTTATTCAAAATACCCCACAAAATAATTGTCCTATGAATCATTCATAAGGTCTTAATACAATCCGCCTTGTCACCAAGCAGGAGAACGTCAGTGTAGAATGTCTAGGGCTACTTTTGTATGCTAATTACTGACACGTTTTTCTCCATGTCACACGTCTTGTTCTTGTATTCCCACTTACATACATTATCATAATTAATTGTTAGCTATGAGAGGTCTTATTATTGAGCCTATCTTGACAATAGTTGAACTACTTTGTTACAAAAAACGTTGTGAAAATTGTATAAAGATGTGACTTTCTATTTCTGCTAAGCTCCGTAGACATGAGTCCTTTCGTCGTGTTGCTCTAAGCAATTGAACTATATACTTTTATTTACATCAAACAAATGCTACCTTATTTAATAAAATGTGAAAATAATATTAACAAATCATTAGATAGGTACGTGCCTTGCTACAGCTAGGATAAAACAATGTGATAGGCTATAAAACAACGCAAAAAAACAAAGACATTTAAAATAACTGACATCTGTAATGATTGAAAGAACTAAAACTGTATCAACCAAACATGTCAAGATTGCCATAATTCACTTTTTCAACAATAGATGGCACTGTAGAACATCTTTATCAATTTCAGGCGAGGTGACATTAGAACGACCAATCGAAGAGATCGCAGCGATTTCTCACGCCGGTGCTCCAATTCTGCTGACGGTTGTGGCTGAAGAAGTTCGTTTATCCAGGGAAGAGCCGGAGGCTATGTCATCGACTGTCCAGCTGGCCTTCATATTGCCTGAACGAGATAATTCGCCTCCATACTTCGAGAATGAATAGTTAGTATTTTAAAATTATATATTTTAAATCAAATTTCATTTAATTTAGGTAAATGTTTAAAATTGATCTTATTATAAATCAAACTGTTTCAACTGTAATAGAAAAATACAAATATGATACTCAACGGAAACGGAAACTGGAACTGAGATTTTTTTTTTGGATCATAATACTGTAAACTACTGACGTCCACAAAAGAGTTACATTTTGACAACAAAGACTTCTGTATTTCTCTTTTCTTTACCATTTTTCTTAAACAATATCAATATTCATTTTTCACCTTCTACATTTCCAGTTACATCACCTACTTGGACGAAAACGCTCCTCAAGGCACAGCGTTAACGTTTAGTGATCCCTACATCCCCCAAGTCAATGACAACGATGCGGGTAAAAATGGCGTGTTTTCGCTCTCACTCGTGGGAAATAATGGCACCTTCGAAATATCTCCCACGGTCGCTGAAAGACATGCTCAGTTCATTATTAAAGTACGGGATAATACGATGCTGGACTTTGAAGCTAGGAAATCAGTTATATTTCAGGTAATATTAATTCACAGTCACAATAAATAAAGATGAAAAAATAATGTTTAGTAACCCATTTCAGTTTTTACCATTAGACTCAAGAGTAGACTGTATTGAAAGAACTGGTAGTATTGTTGTGAAGTATTACTAATCATTTATATGGTGTTTCCAGATTTTGGCTCAAGAACTGGGTCCAGCAACAAACCTCTCAGCTACAGCAAATGTCACCGTCTACCTGAACGACGTTAATGACAACGCCCCGGTGTTCCTAGCTTTATCATATGACGTGGAACTACCAGAGAACATAACAGCTGGAGCTAGAGTAGTCCAAGTGCAGGCAGATGACGTAGATACGGGTTCCTTTGGAAAAATCCAATACACTGCCATATTAGGATACCTAAATACATCACTGAATTTAGATCCCATTTCTGGCTTAATCACGATCGCGACAAACAACCACGGGTTCGATCGAGAAGCTATGCCGGATTTGCATTTTTTAGTAGAGGCTAGAGATAATGACGGGGTAGGTTTAAGAGTAACAGTGCCATTAATAATTAAGTTGTTAGATGTTAATGATAACCCACCAGAGTTTGAGAGGACATTGTATGAATTTGTGCTATCGCCGAATTTGAGTAATTTCACTTCGCCGGCGTTCGTGAAGGCAGTAGATAAAGACGCAGAACCACCTAACAATGTAGTACGATATGAAATTATAGAAGGAAACAGAGATGGAAAGTTTGCTATAAATGAAGAAACAGGTAAATATAGTAACTTTATTTAAAAGAAAAGTAGTAAGTGTGTAAAAGATTTCATTAACAGATTAGTAGTCATTTGAACTTCTGTCGCTATTTATTACGATTCTTAGAGATCCAAACGCATTATTCATACTTTACGTAATGCATTAAAAAGTTAAGCCACAAATATGGCCATAAGAGAAAAAGGAATTACAGTTACCCGATTTATTAATTAAATTTACAATTTTCGTTATTTCAGGTGAACTCTACCTATTAGAACCATTAAAGAGAACGAAAAAAGATAACGTAAGAAGTAGAAAACGACGAGATAATGACGAGGACAGTGAGGTGTATGTTCTAACTGTAAGAGCTTACGACCTCGGCATCCCAAGACTGTCTACAACAACTCCAATTAAAATCTACCCACCAGAGAGTAAAACGAGAACTATGTCCTTTATTGTCCCTGGAGCCAATCCAGATAGAAAGAAGTTAGAGGAATTATTAAGTACCCTTTCAGGAGGGAAAGTAAATATCATTGATATTAAGCCATACAAAGGCAATGATTACAATGCCTATGATGAAAACGGTCAGGGATCTAGTCAAGAAAAGTAAGTATGGAAGCTTTCAATTATTAAACAAAACTATTTTAATTGTGATACGTGATTTATATTCAAGGCCGTAAATTTTATCTACGATCTGAAGTTTGGGAAGCATTTAATAACGGTTCAAATCCTTTAATTTTAACCAAATTACAGGAAAGATTATTTTTGTTATTATAGGAGTGAAGTTATAGCCGTTGTGCGTTCGTCCGAAAATAGTGCTATAAATGTCGCAAAGTTGCAAGAGCAGCTTATGAAGAATAAAACGGTGTACAGCACAGGTGCAATTCCTAACGATCAAACTTCAACAGCGAATAAGGAAGATTCCGTAAGTTACCTCAATATTTATAATAATGTGTAAAGTTTGCTTAACAAGGACGTCACATAGTAGCTTGATTCGTAGAGAGAAGTACACACAGTACGCTGTTGATCGTGGGTTCAAGTCCTGACTGTGTCATACATTTTCTCGATCAAAGATTATTTATTAAAATATACTTTGATTCGCATAACACTTTTATTTTTCTTTTTAGAGCCTGTACAGAGCTGAAAACCGTTTACTATTCTGGTTATTAATTCTACTGGCAATATTAGTAGCACTTGTTTTACTACTTTTAATATGCTGTTGTATCTGCGAAGGATGCCCTCTTTACATGCCCCCCAGGTAAATTAATACTTTATTTTTAAACTTTATTGAATAGCGTAGTATGGCTTTGATATTGCTTAAAGATGGATAACACAACTAACATCACTTACCTGAGAGCTTTCATTATTACACATTACATCATAAAACATACAAGCTTCTTTAACTTGGAATTAAATGATTGCTTATAAAAAAATACTTCAATTTCTACATATTACTCATTACTCATTTGTTATTTTTAGTACGTGTATGCATGAGAACACATCACTGTAAAAATTTGGCACTATTCATGTACATTGAACATAAGTCAAACGCTAGGTACATAGATATCCATTAATAAATTCTAGGAAAAGAGTGATACGTGTCAACTCCACAGAAGACGACGTGCATTTAGTGGTACGCGACAAGAGAGTTGGGAGGGAAAACAAGACGAGCCAAAATATAGAAAATAAATCAGTTCGATCGTCCGAGTGGAGGAGGCGTGAGGCTTGGAGCGCGGAACAGACAGATTTACGAACAAAACCGACACAATGGAAGTTTAATAAGAGACATCAGAAGTCAAAAGACATGACGAAACCATCATCGACACCCAGCGACATCGAACATGAATTTGTACACGCCGCTGAAGACAACGATTATAAATATGACGATACTAGACATTCCTTAAGAAATAGGTACGCTTTGTAGTTAAAATACTAACCTACTTACATATTATAGTATCTATTATTACAGCTATATATTTAAATAGATAATTATATAATTCCTTTATTGTTTCAGGGATGGTCCAAAAATAATCTATACCAAGGAAATGCAGCTTCAACAAGCATTTGCCAACAAACATAAAGAGTATATTGAAGATCTGGAAAATGGTTACGATAGAATCGCAACTCTTCATCACAGAAAAGAACAAGATAATGATTCTATTAGAAGACACGAAATTGACCGGGGGTCTGATGTTGGTGTTGCCGTTAAGCCAGAAGCAATTAAACATACCGAAGATAACGAAGAAAATAGAACTAAATTAGAATACCATGACAAAATCCATGCTCCGTCTTCTCTTGCAAGGGACCAATATTTTATACGTGAAGGTAATACCGAAATCCTCAGACTCGTTACGCGTGGACATAATGAAGAAGAACGTTATGTTAACCTTCCAGTACATCAACAACGACCAGTGACATTAATCCCACAGACTCAATACGTAGTTGTAGATAACGGTAAAGAGTTACTTATGGAAAGATTTATTAGAGAACAAGGTGAAGAAGCAAAACATATAAGGGAACGTATGAATTCGAAGCTCGTGACAGATTTAGACGAAATTTCGGTCGGAAAAGAGAGCAGAATTAATGGACAAAAACTTCACGAAGTAAGCAAAATGCAAGAATACAGTAATTTACACCAAGACGTTCCCGGTACAGTACCCTTAAAAGCTGAATATTTACAATCAGCTTTATTAGACATTCAAAATAAATCTAGTCTTAACCAAGAACTGTTAGAAACATCTTTACGTAAACAAAATGAACTTTTACATCAAATTCTCGTCGAGAGAGAAAAGATGCTCCAAAACCATGAGACTGCTTCACAAGTAGAGAGTAAGTTAGAAACACAGAGTTTACCGGGACATTCAGTTATGGCTACACAGACCGAATGTCATATTGGTACTCAAACTGAACCACAGCTTTTTAATGAAATCAAACGAAAATCTCGAAGCGATAACGATTCCTACAGCGAAGATGAGTCTCAAATTTCCAACAAAGACGAGGCAAGTAAACCAACATGGTTAAAAAGAAAGAAATCTAAGAAAAAGACAAAATATAAAGATCCTCGCAGAAGTATGCGTTCGTATGATGTCAAAAGAAAAATAAAAACGCCTATTATTGAAGAAAGTGAAGCATCTCCGTCTTTAGACAGTGAAAAACATGTTAAAATAAGCAAGACGAATGAAAGACAGGAACATACTAAACATTACGGTGATGTTACTAAAAGCACAGTTATAACCTCAAAAAACGAAACAATGTCCTCCACGAAAATTAAACTTAGCGATAGTGACAGAAAAGAAAAGTTGAGACGTGAAATATTATTAGAAATTTCAGATTCTCTTGACGAGAAACTTCAACCGGACAAACTAAAGCCAAGAATAAAAGATAGGCAAATTACAGCTTCAAATAAAATATCAGAAATTAGTTCATACGAACGCGAAAGTAACCGAGATAGTCGAAATATTAGTAGTGGTAGTGGAGATAATAAGAAAATGCCTTCTAAAGTTGATTCCTCTACTGAGACACGAGAAGACCAGAAAATCGCTAGCGATTTTGATAGCAAAGACAAGTCACCTGACTCTAAAAAAGACGAATCTAAAATAAGTAGTAAAACTGAAGATGGTAAGCAAAGTGAAAGTAAAGCTGCACAAAAAAGTTTACCAAGATACATGCAATGGTATAGCAAAAAACCTGCCACAACATCGAAACCCGCCCCGGAAAAGGCTATACCAGACAAACCCAAAAGGCCGTCTAAAATAAAAACTGAACCAGCTAAACCCCCGGAGAAATCAGGACGATACGGCAAAATAATGCCAAAAGAGCATACTGATGGGGAAACAAAAAAAAACTTCAAAGAAAAGGAAAGTGAATTTATTCACCCACGTCTACTGAGAGAGGGTAAAGTAACACCCACCCCTGAAGGACCGTTGCCCGATGTACATCCACTATTGCAACATTCGGAGCATCGATACGAACGTCAGTACGAGAATCAAAACCCACTCTGTCATGTTCAGCCCACGCATATACCGAAATATCTCAAACTCGAATCGATCGCTCCAGCTTTACCGCGTCGACAATCAATTGAACAACAGCCGATCTACGTGAATCAAGATGAAGTGAAAAACAAGGAGTCACAAGAAATGGCCGAGAGTGCGTTAACTCACAGTATATCAATATCTACGAACTACGACGAAGGTCGCAAGGCTTCGGAAGTCCACGTATCAAAGATAAACATAGGAGGAGACCCGGGTGGTAAAATTGTCACTACAAAATTAGATGATAACGATTCCGGTATAGCTATGACAACGCTAGCCCAACAAACCGGTAACATAAAACGATTACCGATCACAGAGAAAAAGAGCGTTTTCACTATCGCTTATGACGACGTACAGACAAAACAATTACGACCTGACAGTAGTTCTACGTCGTATTGAGTATAAAGAATTAAGATGAACGATTACGTTTAAGTGTGTAAAGTTTACTTACATTTTATCAGAACAAAATTAATGTATCATACTGTTGAAGTGCCTTATAATTTATATTTCGTGGTGTGAACTGTAAACTACAATCCGTCCTAAAGTATTATTTAAATTATAGATGTAAATAAATTCATAGATATTTTACGTTAGGTTAATTTATAAAAACTGCCTTCATGAAATGACTGTTTTTTAAGGTTTAGTTTATAAAATGTACATATTAATTATTATAAACACATACTATTATTTATAGCTTTAAATCCATTGTAAATATAATTTTTCATTCACAATGGTCGTACTGATCAAAATATATACGATACTGTATTTGTTATAAAATATGAAGTTATTAATTATATTATTATTCCTATTGGCGATTTTCATTTACCACTAGTAATCAAAAATATTTAGGAAGTTAATATAATAAATACTATAAAGAAATTGAGAAATAATCCAAAAAAAGCACAAACAATAACAGTTTCTTGTAATAATAAAAAATACACTAAGAAAACCAATATTTTTATAATAATTTAATGATTTAAACCCCTTCTATAGATAAAAACTGATGTATTTCTTTTATTATAATAATGTAAATAATATAAATTCATAACTATTATTTCGCACGCTTAGTATTACAGTGACCGAATTAAAAAAAAAAACACTTTTTGGCAAATCGTATAAAACTATGATGATGGCGTTATTACAGTAATGTCAGTGCATTTATCTAATTTTACTTAAATTTTGAGTTAGGTCACTCTAATACTAAGCGTGCGATTTACTGTATAAGATTAACTTCAATAAGACTTAGGTATTTATTATAAAAAACTTTATTACATCAATCCACATAGGATTAAAACTAAATTATTGTATAGGTACATATATTTAAAAAACTAACAAACACAGTATTAAATTAGAAAAGTGTGGAAAATTACCAAAGGCCCATTCAACGCGCATAAAAAAACTACGCATGCGCCGAACAAGCCAATGGAAAACATTGATGGAATATTTGCGGCGCGTCGCAGAACAAAGTACCAGGCTCGCTGAATAATGAAGGAGGTGGCTTATGACGACATCTGAAACTCGACATCGGTGGTGTCGAGATGTTAACCGTCCAATAGGAAATCAGCTCACTTTGTTGGACTCAGTTGTTCTACTCAACAATAGGTGGCGCTATAAGAAATACTATTAAAGATTACAATTTGTACTTTACTTTTACAATAGAGGGCAGCATGTGTCGATATTGGTCTAGCATTGTTATTATTATTATTATTATTATTATTATTATTATTATTATATTGTGTTATTTACTTTATTGCTTTTAATACGTATTATAAAGAGTTTATAATCCTGAAAGGCCTTGAATTTAAAGAACGGCAAATATAATTAGTTAAAGATTGTCAACGATCATTTTTTAAATTATTGCCCTTTTTTATCTTCTTTTTTATATAACGTATGAAAACATATCAACACCAATAACTTTTTTATATTTATTTAAACAGTGCCTCAGGTATGTGAAACAAGTATTTCGATTTAAGTTGAACATTGTTTCATTGAGCACTTAATCATTCGCCTGAGCTGTTTCATTCAGCTCATTTGCACAGTCGACTCACGCGGAAAATTATTTCTTTTCATATTCCCATTTTTCACGTCTTACTTAAAGTTTTGGATGACTGGGGAGTTTACAATTCGCCGTTGATTTGAGAATTTTTTGTTTCTCGAATCTTCGCTGTGTTTATTTTCGCTAATTGTGTTTATTCTATTCTAAAATGTTTGAAGGAAACTCCAATCTTAATACCTACCTTATTACCATCGTAGGTACAAACACATTGTAATTAGTAAATCCACTATACAATGACATAGTTTAATATATCAAACGTTGCTTGCTAGTGGAACCGTTCCTAGAGTCTAAAAAATTACATACAAGTTTCGTTCAGATACAAAAAAATATTAATAAAAAACATATTGTAAATTGCCATACAATGCTTTCAGAAAGGAAACAAAGTTACGGAACAAGAAGTCTCGTCACAAAATTTTTAAATAAGAAGGAATTCGCAAGAAGAAGGTTCTATTTAATTAAAAATATTGCACATTCTCGGAAGTTTTATTAAGAAACCACCAGGGCGACAGAAGCAGACATGAGGTATGGAAATTACAGCGCCCCGAAGCAACTTGCTTTCACGGTCCACTGGCCTGATCATAATAAAAACTCGCGCCGTCGCCTTCGCGCGAAGTTTGACCATAAATTCGTTGGCCGCAGTAATCGCCGAAGGCATTCCGACCCTAGATCTGCTTTTAATATAATAATAAATATCGCCAGGATACACTACTTTTTCGGGAAGTTTTTTTTTCTCTTTGTTTTCCCGAGGGTGGGCCAAGACCATTAAAAAGGTTAGGGACGGCGATATTTTATGCGATTTTAAGTGTATAACAGCTTTAATGATTCTCGTGTTATGCTTTTGTAGCCCCAAGATCTTTTGCTTGGTCGAAGATCGGATACATTGTAGTGTACCATTTTGTTATTATTATTGCGTTTCACGGCCTCGTTCAATGACATCTTCATTTCATTGCTAAGTATTTTACAAATCATATATGTACTTAAAACGATACATAGTAAGCAAACATAGCATATAACACAATTACAAAGAAGAAGTAAAAAAATATAAGACAAAAATTACGAAATTAATTAATTCTTAAATAAATCACTTTTAACGGGTTAAAGCACGGTTTAAACCGTTATAGTTTATTTGAATGTACTCCTCGCACTACTCGCGTAAACCACAAACAGTACTTAGGTAATTAATAATCAAGACCCTAACAAAAGTTGACTAGCTCACCATTTTTGTCTCTCGGTATCCCTTCAAGCCATTTTTCTTGCTTCAAGCTGAGATTAAGCTGCACAAGTGGCGGCTGATACCTCTCATTAATGCGAGAGGGTTAACTTTGAAGTATCATTGCCATTTATTAATGGTCAAGTTGACTCGTGCCGCGAACGCCCCAAATTGAAACTGATTGCTTTAAGTGAATTATTTAATTGCCATCATCTGTTATCTGATGTATTTTGATTTTGTACTCTAGAGCTTATTGCAATGGGAAAAGAGAGATCTATAACACACCTTTGTAGTTCAGAATATAAGCCAAATACATACCAGTCTTTGTATTGGGGTATTTAAAATTCACTCAATATTGACTTGGATATTGACAATTATGACTTGGATGGGAATAAATTCTACAACCCACGCTGCTCTACTACTACTTAATTGAGCAAATATGTCGTTTTATAGTCACACAAGTTGTTCACGTTTTTTTAGTAAGATCCCATCATCTTTGAAGTTACATTTAAGTCAATAGTTTCTGAACAAGATGTGCTATTGACCTATTTTGTCTCTGGATGTCAAACTCAACAGACTGAAACCGGAAGGCGATTAAATTTGACGGCGTTTTCATCTCGAAGGAGGTTTGTAGCCCGGACGGAATTTCAGTATTCCTATCGACCATTTATTTTCCCGGTTTCGAAAAGTTGATTATTAGTCATACAGTACTACCAACCAGCCCGTCATCTTTTTAGCTACAAATTTCAGTCAGTGGTTAATAAAACACAGTTGTTAATTACTAATGAACTTTAAGACTACCTTAGTAGCAATGATTATAAAAAATTAATTAAGAGTCCCTTATTAATTTTTGCCAGTGATTGTGTTCGCGTAAAATTGACACTTATTGCTTCTAGTCGAATTCGGCGAAAACCAATTAATCACGTCTCTGTCTAATAAATCCCCAACGGACTTTAATTATTTTCTTATGATTTTAATTTCTGCCGCCGCTAGCCCCCGGATTTGCGAACAACTGTCTCCACTCGGATTTTTTCGGAAAGTTCGAGACTTTTATTAATAAAGGACGAAGATAATTAATACTACTTAAATTTTGTTTAAGCATTGGCAAACTTAATTAAGTTTTATGTTTCGGTGTAGGGACACAGTAAGCATTGAAAAATAATCTCGTATAAAAAGGAAAAGTGAATGGAATTTTATTAATAATTTTGTATTAGAAAATAACATAGTAAGATAGTAACTTAATTTTAAGCTACTTGAATACAAATGTTTTATCGATGACGTCATAAATTGTACAAAACACTTGTGGACATAACAGGTTACGTAGAATAAGAAAGTTATTAAATACTGTCAACTATAGACAGTAGAGTACGCGAGTAGTAGCCGTCTCCCCTGGACCACAGCTGCTGCAAAGCATCCGAAACGTCGGGCCGAAGTTAAAAATCATTTTCAAATAAGTTTTACTAATATATTGCGTCTTAAACCGTCAAAGTGTTTTATTTAAAGAAAGTTATTTTTAATATTTTAAACACGAACTTTAATACAAAACTTGCTCTTAATTTAGTAGAAGTAAAAGTCATCGGATATAATTTTACAAAAATCGTTCCAACAAATGTGATAATTATGCTATATTTATACAATGGAAACCTCCGCTACCTCACGTGTGCCTTATCCGGATTTGAATCCCGACAGAAAAGTTTTGGTCAAGCAAAGTCAGAACTCTCACGACTTGCCTGAAGGTGAAGTAATTTACTTCAGTAAATCGTATTTAGACATAGATATAGGTATATAGATAGCAAGTGTTTTGAGTTTCTCTGTAACTGGGTGTCACTGTTATCTTTATTTTAGCAGCAGCCTAAAGCCTCTTCCAATGAAACAAAAAAAGAATGATAACCAATTCATAGCCGCCAACAATAGCATCCCGAGCAATTATCAGAATTCGACCTAAAAACCGAGCAATTAGAGCCATTTGTCCAAAACAATAGACAATCGGGGCCCCTTTCTTAAAATTAGTGATGACTTCAATAAAAATAATTCTCGTCTTTTAGGCAAATTGCATCGCCCAAGTCCGAGCAAAGCCTTTAATTAAGGTCACCCTCGCCACCCCGTAAACACCGTGGCCGTCACCTTTTATTTTTCTTAATTGCCATAGTCTTATAAACCGATGGAAAGGAAATATTCAACAAAGGCAACTTTACCTACTACTACTCCTACTAGTCTCTTCGTCTATGGCACTGGAGGTCACACAATCTTGGTGTAGACTATATAGAAGTGAAATACCGTATATAATCTAAACGAGATGCGCTGACGTGATATTCGTACCACTCATTTAATACTAGGTTTTCTATCCGATGTCCATCATATTTCTGAAAAGAAAAAAAAATAATTAGAAACTTCTTGGATCTGGTGGGGATTAATAATAAATTGATATGTCAAAAAAAGAAATAACACAAGCTGCCTAAGACACCTAGCATCGGCTTGTAAATGTTGCCCGTATATAAAATATGTGATATTACTACTTTATTTTAGCGCAACAAATGCTTACCAATCAAAATGTACACGTAATTCTTTCTTTAGACAAATGATCTATAATTAGCGAAAGCCCTTTTTTGACAAAGAACTTGTCGCAATTTTTAAAACGAGCATTCTTTTTCATCAAAATATCACTCGTTATATCGTCCGTTCTATTGACTCTAAGTCTTTTGTTTTTGTTAATTCCCGAAGCTTCTTCGCCGCATAAGTTACTTTCACCCCTTACCCCGTGATTCTTTACGCCTTTTTGTCACCGTTTTGAATTCTTTTGAAGAAACCCTTCTCCATCTGCTACGGCCGTCAATATTAACTCCGCGCGAGTTAAACTTTTTAATATCCGTTAAATTTCGTTACGCTGAGCGTGATGCTCTTGGAAAAGATTGTGTTACACTAAATCGGTTTTAGTCTACGCTTAACAGTAATTTTGTTAGGCTTTTGTTTTGTAATAACTTCATAGAATTTCAGAATTGTAATATTTTTCACACGATGGAAGTGTGGGACACGGTAGGGTAATTGGTTAAAACAACAGCACAGAACGCTGTGGATGTCACGTCTGTGTCGTAATTTTTTTCAATCTAGGGCAAAATTTAATTTATATAACTCCATAGGAGACTTAAAATTTAAAAACAGGCCACAAAGGTCCATTCGTAATTACACTTAACTAAAATATTTCTCGTTTTTAAATTGTTAAACGTGTTTCATTAAGAAGTGTACTAAGTGTAAGATGAGGTGTAGGACTCGGTAGCTCAATTGGTAGAGCAACAGCACGGAAAGCTGACGATGCCGGTTCAAGTCCTGCCCGAGTCGAAAATTTTTTCAATATATTTCCGATTTTTAAATGTAACATGTTAGTAATTATGTTGTTAGAATGTAACTTTTTTTTAATATGCTAATAACTAACTAATAAATTCATATCCACAGCCCATCTAACCGGACATTCAAACATTTTAAAACACGAAACGATATTTCTTAAGATTCATTAAATTATTCACGGGGGAGAGTGGAAAAAAATAATGTAAATGAGACCGCAATGTTTAAAAAAAGTTGTTTAAAAACACAAGAGATCGCGATGGGCCCGCAGTTGTTGGGACATGGAATTTTTAATCCATTTCCGAGGCGATTAATATTCAAGACTGGTTGGTCTGGTTCATCTCCTTCGGCATTATTGCTTGGACGCGTCTATCTGCGAATGCGGCCGTTCTTCACTTTGATTTCGAAACTAATTACTTTCCTTTTGTAATCGAATTTAAAATTGAAGCCGAGTTTCTGCGGAGTTAATGAAAAATAGGTGAATGCAAATTTACAATATTGTTTTATTGACTCTTAGAAACACAGTCTTTTAATTTAATAGTTACTATTTTTAACTTATACCAAAAATTACATAACAATAACAATAACTCCTTGCGTAGGTAATGACAAAAAATCATGTAAGTCACCACAAAGTTGAAGATATATTATACTAGTTCTCACATTAAAAGCGGAGAGTAAAATGCTAAAAATATGTTGCACTTTTTTAAAATACTTATAACTTTTAACGGTTTTAAACGCGAAATATATTAAACCGTTCTCGTAAACTACAGATACTATCTGATGGTATGCAAAGCTTTAGTCGGGATTTAACCGCTATTTACATTGGACTCATGGGTTACCAATTACAGCAACACAAACCTATTTTGCATCCTCGAATGGCAATATTGTCTTAATATATTCAATATCCGGGAAGATGATAATTTAGAGTCGGGTAGAATCCATTATGGGTATTTACTTGACCTGCGTTTAGTGCTTACTGAGATAACAGGGGTGACCGTACATGAGTAATATTAGGGAATACGCCTCAAGTGAGGTAAGAATGACACTTGAGTTTAGATAATATTTGGTTAATACTCTTTAGGTAGTTCGTTAAAAGGTAACAGAAGCGCTACAGAAGTCATTTTGTAGAAATATTCGATTATACATAATGCGAATTGTGGTTGAAAATCTTTTAGTAAGTAACAATAATTTAAATAAAATACTTTAATTTGTCGGGATATCCAACATTTTGGACGGTTTATAATTTTTCCAAAACATGTTGGACTTCGTGTGGAAATCTTGATATTGAATGGTTTGTAGAAATATCGCAATTCCGTCCGCGTCACGTACCACCACTCACAGATGCAAATCCGTCAAGTTTAACCGCATTTCGGTTTCAGTCTGTGGATTTCCGAATATTAAACCGAAATAGGTCGACAGCGCATTTTGTTGAGATGTTATATGGCTGGGATGTTTCACCTACCATAAAGAAATATATGCTTGTCTGTCTTTCTTTATTATGTAAATGTGGTTGGATTTATATATTTTTTCTTTAAACACGTTATAACCCATAATTTCAAATCCTTTTAAAACTCTTAGCTATCTATGAAGCTAAGATTGGGCCTCTACCAATCAATCGCACATTTCTCGAAATCAAAACATTCGTGAATTTTTCGTTAAAACGCATATACATAAACAAACCCACCGGCGTCGCCGATAACAAAATAAAAGAAAGAAGATAAACAATAAGACAGAAAACAGAGAGGTGAATGAAAATAACCGCGACCCGAATTTGGTATTCAAATCGCGCGAGTTGACTTTTGCTTCACGTCAATCGTTTGATATACCTGATTTTTATTAAAAACATCGAATATAAATCTTTCTTTCCTTTCTATAAAGTAAACCTTGCATAACCCCCACCTATGCCACGGGGGGAGATATACTTCTGTGTCTCTTTTACTTATTATTTTTATTTAAAAAATTTGATCAGAGTTCTATGCCAGAAAAATATTAAGAAAGAAGAAACTAGAATTAAGAAAGTCAAGTGCCAAATGCAATATCTAGAAAACTTAACTATTGCGCGATGGAAAACATTTGATACCTAGTACCTTAAAACTAATTACATAAACATTTTCATTATCTTATAAACAAAATATGTGATGTTTCTAGAGCTTTAGGTTCGTATTTATCTTTAAAAAAAATAAGATGATTTAACGTAAAAAATTACCTTAATTAACCTTTCTTAGGTTTTATGTAATAATGATTACTTTATAAATTAAAAATCTATTTGGATTGAATAATGGTTACGACACTGGCAGGACTTCACTCTACAGCGTTCCGTACTGTTGCCGTAACCAATTTCACTACTGAGGCCTAAAAGTCATCGTCACCCAACGGGTAATGTAATTTCTACATTAAAACGTACATTACTTTTATTTACAAAAAATAACATTTAAAAAAAACTAACAAACAACGCCACAGTGACTAATGTAACAACTATCCGATCACCGGCAATAATGTGTCACCGTAGAAATATGTTTATGGCCTTCAAGAGGAAAATCCGGGATAATCTATAAATATCACCCCCAACGCTTCCCGGGAAATTTTAAAGTGACAATGTTCCTTATTGCGACCCCGTTGAAAAATGTATGCACACCCTCTTCGTATACGGCGGGGGAGTTATTAAAATTATAAACAAATAAAATTATTCAGAAAACACCCTTATTCGTGGCCTGAATTCTTCATGTGTGAAGCGTGTGTCTTGTTTAGTATGTATTTATCATTGCTAACGATGAATATCTTTGTGTTTGCATGCATTATCTTTAGGCGTGCGGTAGGATTTATAAAGAGCCTATCGACTAAAGACAGAATATGGTTGTATTTATATTCATAGTCTTCGATTCAATTTATTTTAAATATGGCCCGACTGTGTGGATGCTTTGCCACAGGCGTGGTCACGGGATCCATATGTTAACTGAATAAGTTAATATTTCGCGTTTTAAAACGTTAAAAATGTTTTATTTACATGTATACTATGCGTGTATATAGACAAAACTGTATATTTATTTATTTTTATTTATTTATTAAGGAAACTAAACAGTACAGTCTCTTATGATAACTTAAAACGATATACACGAATATGAAGAAATCTTCGACTATGGGTATTAATAAAACATTAAGCATAATAGATTGTTATTTTAAATACGAACTTACAATTGGGTTGTTCTTATTAAAAAGTTTTTCTAACAGTGTAATATCTCTCACAAGACACATTCTATATGAAAATCTGGTCGACGGAAATACAATTTCCTTTCGATAAGCCAAGCCTTTTTTGCGATCTCGTTCCTTTATTTTATATTAAGGCGATAAACATGTCGATTGGCAGACGCATGCATGATCGCCCCCCTTCCCCTATTTTATGCAAGTCATGAGAAAACGCTTACCCTGGTTCTAAGATACCGAAGATAGACGTGAGATGAATTATGGTGTAACATGTTGATGCTTTTGATTAAGGGATGTTTAAGTTTGTTATAATTTGTATTGTACATCGTGAGGCATGCGAGGAGTACATTTCTGTATTCGCTGCACTGAACGGTCTACCTAGGAAACCTTACTTTAACACAATGCTAGATAACACATTTTACCATGTAACTACAGAGGCGGTAATACTTCAAAATAGAGCCTTAAACTTAATTACTTGCAAACTAATTACTAAAAATATAAGTAGACGTGTTACATTTTAAGTTTTTTATTTATTTATTTTTGTGTTTGCTGTTTAAGACTGTAGATTAAAATCTTTATTTTATCAATATCATTCACTGCGTTTTACTTGAAAAACGTAAATTACCTAATAATTATTTTCTAAACTACCCACTAAGTAAGGAAAAACTGTTTTACATATACTTATTTTTTTTTTTGCTTCATTTGTTTTTAAACAGTACTTTTAGAATTCAAACCACAAATCCTTGTGTCAAAAAACATATTCACGATACATTACTACGAGTAGAGTACACTCAATAAATTATGCTTCGATTAAGCAATCCGCTTCGAAGGGCTTACAGTGGACAGTCCAACAATGGTGTTAAAAATGGACTTGGAATTCAACTGTCATCCTGAATAACGCACCCCAACGGAAGATAAGAAACGGTTATACGGAATTATTTGCACTTTTCCAATAGTGCTTGAGGATTTGCGGATAAAACCCTACATATATTATAAGTGTTTATGTTAAAAATTAATAAGCAGTATAGATAAATACTAACGGCTTAAATGTTAGCTCGCGTAAATTACAGACAGTGTTTGAATACTAGTTGATTAAGGCGAAACGTTCTTTTGCCATATGATCTATCTCGATGGATTACCACAAAAACAGTTCTTGTGAGTTAATTTAGAAGATTAACGCGTTCAAACAAACGAATAAAGTTTTCAGCTCTATAATATAATGTTGCCTTATGTTATGTCTACCCGTGCGAAGCCGGGACAGGGCCGCTAGTAAAATATATTTTTAAAACGATGTATGATGTAACTACTTATTTAATGTTTTAATTGAATAGCACCGTATTTAATTGAAAAATAATCAGTTTTTAATATATTTCTGTATTGTGACTTCTAAGGAGTAGAACGATATCTTGTGACTAAAGTTATAATATCAAGAATCTAATAACATGTGTGTTGAGAGAAATTTCTCCTTCAATAGCTAAAGGCTCATAAAACAGCCGTGTACAACGATTGTGTGAACAAGCGGCCGCTGGGGACTGAAAACTTGAACAATTCCCCTGTGCCTTGTCGCGAACAGAGTTTTACGGCCAAATTAATATGGCAAATTAATGCGTTCCGCAACCGTATAATTTTCGCGTATAGGGGCTTCTTGCGACATCCCGACATATTGAATATTCTAGTACGGCGATCACTTATTAACATTCAAATTAGTGCAACGCAATTAGATCTTTATTGTACTACGACAGGCGTCAAAATCGCGTGCACGTTTGCGTGTGATCAGCGAAACTTGCACGAAGAACAATCAGACTCATAGGGCGAGATTCGTATCATTTTTCCATATGGAAATGATGTAACGAACAGACGCACAAGACAACAGCGGTATGCTAATTAAAGGAAAACACACGGAATTTACTGTTTATTTTCGGTCCGCGGAGAGGTCTAGTCGGGAGCTCTTTGTTTTTAATTTCTCGTCCTAAATTGGTTGGTTTTGGAAGCCTTTTAATAGTCGGCAGTATATACATTACATTGAGGAGGACAAACAAACATATTACATCGATATTTGTGTTTTGTTAAATGCTAATGACTTTTAATTGAATAAATGGGCAATAACTAATAATATTAATCAAAATAAGAAACTCACGCGCGTTCGTTCTCAGATCTCAAATGACAAGGGCGGATAAATTTGACAGCTGCAGAGTACATGTCATACAGTGATAATATGAACAACATCAAATAAGATATCCTGTCGAACCATTTTGGCTTTGGATATTCGGAAAGCCACGATGCAAGACCAGCATTAAAATTTAAATGGAAGACATATGTAGAGTTATTAGTTTTAGAATTTGTCATGTTCGTGATATTTCTAAACTGAAAAATGTCAACAATGGGGATCGTAATTCTTGGAGAAATTGTGAAAATGATTTTTTTGGTTAGTTATGGAACCCCAGTCCTTATAATCAGGAGTCATGGTTATTTTTTTTATTTATTCAATCTATGACCCAAAGTTTCGGATACTTAGCAGCATACGTGATCACTGAAGATGGAAGGTGTTCCTAATATCAAACTCACATCTGTTATGGCCACCAGTTTGTTAACAATTACAAATGTTTTATTTAAATGTGTACTACTTCTTCTTTAATTAATGAGTATTTATTACGACCCTACAAACTTTAATATTAACTATTTCTCTAAGGCGCTCCCGCTAAAGCACGACTCTACCACAACAACAATACCTACAACCACATTTACAATTCTACTGTACCGAGAAACTTCTTACTTTAATTTAAGATTGTCAAATGAAAATACTAAAATTCCCATTACCTACCAGGGGCACATAAGGTGTATGTAAGTTTATGAGTACCATTCGTCACGACAATTGAACACGTAGGGGTATAATGAGCGAATCTTACGCAATGCAATAAAAAGGTGACGCTTGAGAATTCGTTAACTTCATCCCTATCTTGTTATTTTCAGGTAAATTTCCCCTTTATTAGAAGTCTTGGAGACCTTTCTTAAGAAGCAAACGTATGTATTGTAGAATGCGTTATTTTAAACTTTCTTATTTGACGAAAATGCTTTTATGATAGAGTAGGATAGAGAATCATGGAGTTGACTTGGAAGGAGAAATATTCCAGCCATACAACATTTTAACAAGATTCTGTTTGACAGAAGCTTTGATTTAATTGCATCATAGCATAGATTTTTTTAAATATAATATTTAAAAAAATCGGATTTTATTTAATTGATTTTCTGACTGTACCTCTAATAGTTTTACACAAAATCATTAACAAACATGCCCATTGTAAATATCTTATTGAGAAAATTAACAAAATCTACATATAAGCCAAACATGTACATATACTGTTACTCATGGAAACTTTTAACAAAAGCTAACATGTTAATATTACATATTATAAGGGCGATATAATACGCAACCAATTCAGTTATAGAACAATACACTAAATCGTCGGTAATGAATACATTACCCACGGACGTAGACAATATCGAGAGCAAACAATTAGAGGCGAGTGGGGGGAGGGGGAAATTAAGTTACATACGGGTTAGAGGGTAACCCTGACTCAGGAAGATTAAGATTCATCGAAAGGCCCTTACATGGAAGCAAACATTGTACAAGCCGGTGTCTTGGCGATGTTTGTTCAAGGTAGGCATGTTAATTTCGTATTCAGTTCAACCCCCTCGGTATTAAGACGCGAGTATTAATATTTGTTCGGACAAAAATATTCCTTCACTGGTTAAATTTCCTGATTAATATTGGTACATTAGACGGAATAGATGGAACAAAATTTTAAATTGCTTATAATTAAAATAAATGTCCAAGATGTCTAGAAAAAAAGAAGGGTAGACAGTAAATTACAATAGAGATATTAGCTAACATTGTGATACCAAAAAGTAGCCCAATAATCTAAAAATACAATATAGTTATATTCTGATGGCTAGATGGTACAAATGTCACATAAAAATAAATAGTCATTTTTTATAAAAATATACATAGATCTTCAAAGTTGTTATATAATGCTATTTTAGTGTACTATACAGCTGGGAGTTGAACTTACGTACAGTAAACGAGCTAATATGGTTCAGTATCTCAATTGGTAGAACAACAATTCAGGTTCAAAACGTATGAAAATTATAACTATATAGTCGACTATGCGATATTTTATCTTCATGATAAAAATTGATTTCTTTAATTTTATCAGATGTTCTAAGACAAGATTTTATAAACACAAAACAAGTTAACACAACATAGAAGTCACCCTTCTACATCAATATTTAGGTAGACGTCGCGTAGGATCCACAATGAAGGTGCAAGTTTTCTTAGGTAGCTAATTTGCGGGAACAAACAAGGGGAGGTCTGGGACGCTGTTAATGTCCCCGGAACGCCTTAGGGCTGTCCACAGCTTGACCGTTAGGGACCAATCCGCACTATTAAAGTGCTAAGAGAGACGTTTTAACCTCTTGGGTCCAATCATCTGAATAAATTAAGCCTTAATTGACCCTATTGTCGTTTTAATTGCGTCGCGATTTTTATTTTCCGTTTGTTCTTTCGATTTTAATTCGATTTGAATAATTTCGATTGATGACAATTCGAATACGATTATATTGTATATGTATCTTATAATGTATGGAAAAAATACAACGTTAATTACTGTCTGTAGTTTATGCGAGTAGTACACATTTATATAAACAAGTTTAACTAGTTTACTTTGCGTTTTAAACCGTTAATGTTAATTATTTCATATAACGTTAGTTAGTTTTAATTTTATCATAATATTGTTAGTAAAATAATGTATTTGTCATAGTAAATGCAACACTTGTCTCTGGTTCGATTACTGCTTATTTTTTTTTGCAGACTTTAATTTGCAAATAACATTTTTGTCGTTTCTCGTAGAATGTGACTCAATATCAATATCTGAATATTTCGTTAATATTTACTTACAGAAAGACATTTTTAGACGTAATGTGTTAAAAATAACTAGCTAACGTAGTAGTAGTAACGCATGTAAAACGACTAAGGAAGCAGAAGCCACCAAAATGTATCAAAAAACAGTCTACATTAAGAATTCTTAGATTCACCATCCACCCATGACCGTTGCATGATAAGCAAGTTAATCCGCAAGATAAATAGCGTAGTATGATGTCCGAGGCCTAAACGGGCAGGGGACAGGGGCGGTGAGTGATGTGCTTCTTTTGTCTCGCCCCGGCTGGTCAGCCGAGACAATGTAAGAAAGGACTCCGCGTCAGCAATCGTATTGGGCCATAGTAATACAAATTATTTAGAACGGATTCAAAATTATGTACTGTCTGCAGTACGCATTTAAATGAAACACTTGTGGGAGAACCACTTTCCCCGTGTCCACGGCTGTTGTCGGGTTATCGTTAGAATAATAATAAATTCTAAATAAGCTAACTAATACATTTTACGTTTTAAACTGTTTATAGTGTTTTTTTTTTACACGGATTGAAAAAAAAACCTACTGCAACTTTAATTATTGTATCTTTTGTCTATCTTATATTACCTACTTAAATTGTTACGCAGGCTGCTTGAGGGATTTAAACGCCCTAAACGGTTCAAAACACAAACTATATTTTTTATTATTATCTAGAACCCGATATTTTAGATGTATTTTCAACAGTCGTTGTTACAAGGGGAAAATTAATTAATATATTTCGACTTTAGACGCATTAAAAATTATTATATGTTCATTTTACCAAAACTAGGCTTATAGTTTTAACAGTAATATTTTTGAAAATGTTTAGTGAAAAAATCGTAAACGTAATACATCAATTGTTCTTTTATTTATATTTACAACATTTTTAGGTAATATTTTTCTGTCCGTAATTAATTATCTCTACACAGTATATAGTACAAAAGACGTTCCATCTAAATCTTAATAAGTCTGTGGACAAATCAGTATCGAGCATCTGAATTTTGTGAGTCCGGCACATTAAGTACAGACCGCAATCCCAGATGATCGGAGGGTAGTTTAAACGCTACCATTGTATCTGAGAATTTATTGAAGTATGACTTCGATTGCTTCTCGGTTATAATTAAATTTATTACATACTAGCTTTTGCCTGCGGATTTGTACGGGTGATTTTAATAAATTAGTTACGCATACATAAAAACGTAATTAGATTATTATCAAAAGTCGAATACAAACAACCGAATGACCAAAAACAGGTCCAAACGCATTATTGTATATTGCTTGGGTTTTTTCGCCTTCTTCCAAGTTTAGTGCTTGTCTCTCCTCCCCTTTCATAAAAATACTTTAAATCTTATCTTTTAACTAAACGCAAACTGTCATGTGTGTCAAAATTCAAAATTGTCATCTTTTTCTTTCTTAAATATAGTTTAACGTATTATAGAGAACATTGCATTTAAATCAGTTTATATATCTTTTATCTATTGGTAATATGTCTTTAAAGCTTTGTAAATCTCCCTAACGACAAAGAACAGAAATTTCTTCAGCCACCATTCGCTTATCACAAGATCTACCAAGCGAACATGAAGTCGTAGGATGTGCTGAGATTTGAACAAATAAATTGACCGGTAATAATAAAACGTAAGGGGTAAGAATGTAGATGGCTATTTAGATAATTGTTGGCTACGTCCGCACCAGCCACTGTATCGGAAAAGTCGTCAGATAGTGGGGGGGTTTTATTACCACCCGAGGTGGTCATTTATAGGAAAACTATCAACGGTTCGAGGAAATGTGTTGGATGTGCAGAAACGAATATGAGCATTTAATGAGGTTTAAATGTTCCTATCATAACACTATATATAAAAAATTAATATTTTTTTACCAAAAGATACCCGTTTTGCTAAAAAAGTATTAATTCTTTAAAAACTTTAATATTTTTCAACGCAAATTGAATAAACTATTTTTGTGTTGGTTGAGAGCATTTATTGAGGTAGGTTATAATAGGCTATAAAACATTGTGTTGTAACTAATAGGAGGAAAGAAACAGTGGGTAATGTGGCAAAACGGTAAAAAATATTCATCTCCGTAGATTTCCGACGAATACGGAGGGAAATCAATTCAAAATAGCCAAAAATATGTATGAAAGAATGATTCCTCTTTGAATTATCTAAAAAAATGTCAGAGTATATGTCTATCTTTCAAGATTAACTTACAAGAACGCGGAGACGTGATGAAGAGGTTTGCAAAAATACATTTTGATGCCCAATAAATCTATTCTACGCGGACGAAGTCGATGACACGAGTACTAGAGTCTTCATGTATACAACAGCTGTACTGAAAAATGAAACCCAACCTGTGAAATTATTCGTTAGAAAGGTATTTATGCATCAGTGATCGCATTGGGCCCAACGCCGCTCGAGTTATTCCGGTCAACTGGCCGAAAGACGACAATCAGATAAACAAACAGAACTGCTTTGACAGATAATCTTTGTGTACTGTTTGGAAAGCCCTTATCTGCTTAACGCTCATTGTCTACTAACCGTTGACGATGACATAAATCTTCATCAACAATGGCCTAAATACCATCTGTAGTTTACGCGAGTAGTATACATTTAAATAATACACCTTAACCGTTCAAAACGCGGAACATATAAGTCAAACTTATTTAAAAATTATAGTGGTCCCCAAACGTCAGACCGTAGTTAAAATATTTTTAAAATAAGTTTAACTGGTATATTTCGCTTTTTAAACCGTTAAAGTGTTTTTTTGAAATATAAATTTTTTACTATAATGTAAAAATGTATGTAAATGTAGTTTTAAATAAAGTAGTATTTATTTAGGAATCATTAAATCCAGTCCAAAATTTGACACCACAGACAAAATTTGCCGACAGTCCATGTTAGTTAGATGGTCTGGGCCTTTTTTACCGTCCACCATATGAACTGATTTTTGTTTTCGTCTGTCATAAATATATTTATTAGAACATACTTCAATTTAAATAAAAATACGTTGTATTTAAATTGAAGTATTGAATATTTGACTTATGTGTAGAAACGGAGATAAACTAAATTCCTAATAAGTTAACTACCACTATATTTAGCATTTGAAACCATTAAAAGTGTTTTATTTAAATGTGTACTACTCGCGACAACTACAGATAGTGGCTACCTACTTAATTAATCGTACTTCATCGTGCTTCATTATTGACCATAAATGATGTATGTGACTCATGCCTGACTTTATATTTTATATAAGAATAAATAGTATGCTTAATAAATTCCAAGATATTTCCTCCTATGTAATATAATAAGAGGTAAGATTTGTATGCTTTAGGTATCCACGATACCTATTTTACTTCTAATCTGTTTATAATTACGACTCGACCCGCTACGTAATCTTTACCGTAGATACAGACTATATGTAAATATTATCGCTGAAATAATAAATCGATGAAAGACGAACACTGTTTTGCAAGACGTGACTAACATGATTTCTATAGTTTAACATTGTTGTATTTTAAGCTTTAATACTTTACAGTAAGGTTTAAAATAGCTTTAAGGTATAGACGCTGTATAAGAGGCCGTATTTGCAAGTTGGATGTTTAACGCCACCTGTGCCGGCTATCTTCTCATAATATTCGGCTTAGCGGAATCTTGTACCGCATGTAGAAATATTAAACGACTTGAGCTTTGGAGGAAAATGCATACAAATGTTTCTCAGTTTTTCTTATTATAAAATAAACTTTATTCTATCTAACAAATTTTTAAATTTGAACTCTAATATTTTTTCATATATTGGCGCCGTCTAAATATAAAATCGAGGAAGTTTGATATTATATTGCGCGAGAGGAGCAATGTACATATTAATAAGTCAAAAAATTCGACGATGACGGACGATGTAGGACTGGGGTACTCAATTGTTAATACCCAGACAGTCTAAAATAAATTTAATCTAATCTAAAATTTAAATTACTATAAAGGTATTGCTTGATAATCGTATCAGTTAGCCCACCGCTCCCTGATCCCATAAAAAACGTAATACGGTTTGCTACAGGAACCTGCAGTTAAAGTAAAAAGAATAGGCCAATTTAACGGCGGCCGTATAATTAAATTCCATTAAGAGTTCATATGAAACAAAGATGAAAGCCTCTTCAGCAAGATAAACAGTGAAATAAAACACGGAGGAACGGCCGAAGCTCGTGTGATGCATGGGGCTGTTGAAATAATATTATCGTTACGACTCCGTACTTACTCTCCAAGGAAAATCAACATAAAGTGAATAAAAGAAAATTATGAATCGCACGAAAATAAATTACCCAGTGTTGGCGGCAAAATAACATCACATTTGAATGCCTTTTATGCTTTATGGGCCCGTAACTATATGAAATAAGTCCCGGTGTCGTTTTATGGGACATGGGATCACGTGCGAGGCATAATTTTTAGACTTATTCCGCTGAGACGCTGGAAAGTTTCGACTTTTTACTGCCTCCGAAGTAATCAGCAGTTGATAAATATTGTTTCGTATTATTATTTTCCACTTACTTTTTTAAAAATATTGGTACTTGACGTTTTTATATACTTATATTATAAAGCTGAAGAGTTTGTTTGTTTGTTTTAAGGGGGTAATTTCAGGAACTACTGGTTATAATTTTTCAATTCGAATATGGGTGTCTACGCATGGTATTTTTGTGTTGCTTAGACCACTTTAACGTGGAAGGTTTTTTGGGCTAGTCTGCGGTCAAAAAAAGCGAGGAGACAGATAGGAATAGGCTCCCGTTGTGTGCGTTGCGAAAGCGGCTCAGATTTCCAAAAATATATATAAAAGAGTGATTCCTCTATAAGTGATCTAGAGAAAATGACTGCGATAGTATAGTAATATAGTATCTTTTAAGATAACCTTGCAAGAATGACGGAACGCGAACGTAACTGCTATAATTTATAAAGCTGACGATGTTGTTTGCCTAAATAAATAATATGATACACAAAATATGTATTTCATGCGGACAAAGTCACGGGCAAGGTAGTCACTTACAAGTACAATGTGAAAGAATTTGATATACATATTCAATAATTACAACACATTAATTTTGTGATTTATAGGTTATTGCTTCTTTATTGCAGAAAAAATAACAATAAATAGGTGCATTTAGTAGAGAAAAATTTGTTACATGGGGACCACTACTCCACTTAACAACGAACAATGAATAATAGCGTGTGAACGCACGACGTTTACAAACCACGCCACTTAGGCGCGGAATAAATTTCCAATAATTACATTATCGAGAAAAAAGCGTCCCACCTCGACGAAATTCCTCCTACCTCGGAAGCCCATAATTCCTAATGACATGCAATAACCGTACCCCCAATTTTCGACATAAACCCGCCATAACAATATCGACATCAGCGAAATTTTTCCTCGGGAATTTTTTATTCGAGAATAAGTAACACTTTTCGCTGTAATCAAAATTTTGCGGGCCCACCCCGTCCCGCCGTGTTTATCGGCCACTCAATTTCATTTTTACCGCCGCACTGATTCCACTCCTTCCACGGAATGTTAAAACGTACGTGAGAAGCGGTATCTGATTTATGGTGGAGATACCTGGCTGTAATTTATTTCCTTCCCTTATTAGAATGGCGAGTGCTTCGTCATTTGAAGGAAGAAGTGAAATCCTGTTACCCCCCTGCGAGGCATGGGCGGACACATTCCTGTGTCCGTTACACTGCTCAAATTTATATCAGGTAAGTTGTTTTTGTGAGCGTCGAACCTAGGACTTCTCGGGTTTAACAAAAGCTTAATCGACATACACCGCATTTATTTTTCTAATCAAAACATATTCCAATAAAACTGTGAAATTTGTTAAAGCATATTTTAAAAAACGCTAAATGTACGAGCTTTTAAAACAACTTTATCTAATGACCACCGTAATTTGTAATGCGTTTTAAACAGTTAAAAATGTTTTATTTAAATCTGCACCACTCGCGTAACCTACAATACAAAACATAATCCAAATAAATATTTAATATCATTGAAAGCTAAATGACACAATTACATTATTATATCTTTATATTATGATATGTAAGCTATTTTTCAAGATTATATATCTATAAGTCGATTTGCAGTCTATGTCCGTTCTGGACCATACAATTTTACGATCTCACAAATTTTACGCTCATCCCATGGTCCAGAGGTCCAGTGACGCGGAAACATCATACATTTAAATTGGAAGGACCGACGTTTCTATTCCTACTGTCACTTTACCTTCATAATCCAGTTATTGGAAGGGTGCAAAGTTTTTTTATTGAATTTGCCTTGAAGTATATCAATTGATATTTTTACTAGCGTACAGCTTTTTTGTATATTCATTACGAATGTTTTAGTTTTATAGAATAGAACAAAACCATTTTTAATTTTAAGACTGTTGTTACATTATTTTGTTGAATGTAATCAGTTCCGAAAATTAAACATTTATAGACAGACACATAATGCATATTGCAAAGGTAAATTATAATCTGTGGTGACAGAATGTAAATACGTCACTTTTCAAAAACGAAAGTGAGATCGCACCCGAGCTATTTGCACGTAAGTGGAGTTTGCGATACAGCATTGGTCGTCTGATCACGTCCTGCTACTTTATGACTAATGACCAGCTCACACACCCGCGTCACACCTCATGAGGCCCGCTTTATATTCAAATCATACAGTTTCCTTGTCCTGATTAATGCCGTTTTCTTTACTTCAAAGGATCTTAGAAGTGTTTCATACGTTTATGAGGGTAGAACGTTGTGATTGATGTTTACGAGACATTGTTTTTACGTAGAGTGAGATATTCATTTATCTTTAATGTATGGGATATTTTGATGTAACTGTGTATCAAGTTATCACACGATGCAATACACCAATACAAAGTATTTAGTGATTGTCCAAACAGGGTTGGTAAGATAAAGTAATGCAATAACTACGACCGACTAAAATCAGTATTTTTTAGCGCTTTCTACGTTAAAAATGTTTTGATCTTACTTGCATTAACTATAGACAGAACATTTTTTTTAAATACTTGAAACATGTTAGACCCCGTGAGAATCAAATTTACGCCTCGTGGATAACAAATATAACAATTTATGTAAATCAGTTATATTGCTCTATGCAACACAACACAAACGCACATAAAGAAAGACAATTCTATTTCAATATACACTAAAAATATAGAATTACATAAAACAAACTCACCCTTTCAAGTTTGACGACGGAATCCAACAAAAATAATCCAAGCGAAATCCAGGAACTTCTGTTATACTCGGTCCTAGATTATTACAAGAAACTTAAATGAATTGCACGGTTCTAAGCAAACATTTGCGGTTCTCTCTCTCCCAAGACGTCTGCGCGCGCCTTAGACAAATTAATAACGAGATAAAGAAACTCGCCGGATCTTAACTCATTAATTAACCTAATTGTATTTGCCGCGGCCTCCATTATTGTTCTGATTCGATATGCACAGAGTAGATTCTGTTTCAATTTTAATCAACCAGTTCCAAGTTCAAATCGATCGTTTTCTTCATCAGTTAATTAGTTATTAAGATTATAAATTGCATAACTTAGTACCACAAATCTACAACTACCTCAACTCACCACGCGGGTAGTTTAAAATAAAATCACGCGATACGTAAATACTGACATGAGATGACTGTCGGAAAATTTATTATTTTGATTTCTTAATGTTGAAAGTTCTAAGTTATTTAAGTTAAAATAACTTAATTAAAGTGAATTCCGCGTTCAAATTCAATCTAATTTAATAATAACAGACCATCAGGGTCTGTCTAGTTTACAGGTAAAAGTAAGATAGACTATCAGGCTTCTGTACTCAGCTTGATCGAAAAGTCTCCGTCATATTCGAACTCACGACTTCGCAATGGTAGGCAACGAGTCAAGCCTATGGTCAAGACCTTTTTCCGGGACTTTAGAAAATAATTTTTTCTTGTCCTAACCTGAACTGAAGTATTATGTCTATAAATGATAAAAAGATTTATCATAAAAACTTATATTTGTCATACAAGAAAGCTTAGTACGTTCCGATATAAATACGTATATCTAATATTTTACGTAGAAAAACGTAACGAAAAGTCTCTGAAAGCTTTAAGCTACATTTGCAAAGTGGCTCGATTGATTGTTTGTCTAACAAAGGGTTAAATCGAAAAGTTTTGGCGAAGAAAAATTTTGGCAATTTAAAGAAACAGAATAATCGTCGAACCGAGAGTTGCGAACTTAGAAAGATTTTTCACTTTCAAAGTTAATTCTTGTAAAGTAAAATAGGGTTAAGAATTTCAGCTCCTCAAACACCGAACGCAATCAATTAATTATATTGTTTGCTTTTCGTTAGGTGAAGTAACATTTATCAACTTTCTTTTGTTTATAGGCTATTGGCAATTCATTTTTATTTATTAACTTTTCAAGTAAAAAAAAGGAAAAATGGAGTATTTCTCTCCACATTTTAAAATTTAATAGTTATTCTGCTATCGAAAACTAGGGCAAGTGTGTGAAAATAAACCTAACCTTTTCAGAGTATGTTTTTGAAAGTCTAAAAAAAAAGTCAAAAATCATACATTATGTAGGTTACACACATTAACGTCACAAGTTTTGTGAACTAAAGAACCTAACAATAACATTTTTTTGTTTGATTTGCTTTGAATACAATTTTAGGTATGAAAATAATACCAAAATGAAATAACTTTATATTGTAACTATTGTACTATCTTTTTATGTTACCTGTATAATAAAAGTTCCGATCATACAAAAGGGGAATTCCCAATAATTCAGTGTTGCCATAACGAAAGTTAGTAAATAAAGTAGAAACAAATTATTGCCACTTTTCCCCGTGTGGAAACATATCATAGGTGGTATTGAGTAGTAAAAAAGTTGATATTGCAAATGTTTGTTGACAAAGTTGATGGCATTTATTGTTTGTTTTTCATCTATAAAGAAAAATCAATAGAAGTTTTGCCATTTCGTGATCAATTCTTGCTTTAATGGAAACTCCATACAATAACATAGCTAACAAAAATATTTATAGTATTTTATTAATACATTGTTTGTTCTTACCCTTTATAGAGAAAGGATCATTTTTGCCATTTTTGTCTCAACAACTGAAACAAAAAATTAAGTACTTTTTAAATACTGTCTGTAGTTTACGCGAGTTATTCATATTTAAGTAAAACACTTTAAAGGTAATACCGCGGAGTAATCATAATCTCCAAATAATTTTAACTTAATATATGTCGCGTTTTAAATCGTCTAAAATGAATATTAGAAGTATTTTCTTATGAAAGTTTGATATAATGTCTTTTTTTTAGTATTAGAAATAATTGATGTAAGGTTAGCTTCTTAATTAATTTTAAAACTAGTCGGGATATGTTTTCCGCGTCTTTGTAGAAGCAATGCAACATGTAAACAGTCCTCGCTCTTTACCTGCTGATAGTTGAAGAAAGAAAACATTAACTTGGGTCGACTGACTGGCAAGATCAACATGTAGCAACACTTCGGACACTCAATTTAAAAAGTTTCGCTTCTTTGTTTTGTCCTGAACAAACTCAATTAAGTACCTTTGCTCTGTTTCATTTTAAAACTCGATTTAAGGGTCAAGAAGTTCTGAATTGTTTTTTTTTTCTATTTTAGAAGAAACTTTAATTGATTCTTCCAAACCAATATTTACTATACGCATTTATTTATTTTTAGTTAAGGATAATATTTTATTAAAAGTAAAAATACTATCTATATTAACAAGCTGACGACTTTGTTTATTTCAACGCGCTTATCTCAGTAACAACTAGTTCGAATTACAAAAATTATGTTTGTCTTTTTTAGAGCATTTACCGATGAAGGATTTAGGCTTTACATGCGCGTGAGCGAAATAACAGAGATGATGTAAATAATCGGGAAAAAAATATTCAACTTTGAGGGCTTGCAAAAACGATTCAAAAAACCAAAACTATGTACGAAAGAATGATTCTTCTTTATATGGTCTAAAAATTTCCACGACATTATATGTCTATCTTTTAAGAATAACACGCAAGAATGTCGCGACGTCGTGGTTAACAGCTATAGTTTATGACGAGTTTTGTAAAAACAAATTTTTATGCCTAAAATAACTATTCTATGCGGACAAAGTCGCTGGCATAGCTAGTTTATAATTAACAGTACTTAAGTTATCCTACTAAACTATTAGTACAATGAATGCGTGAACGCAGCCGCGGGCAACAGCTAGATAAAGGATTGGATAATCCACGACGATTAAACAAACTTTCTAATACTGATATGCCATTTTAATCAAGTCGCCTTGTACCAGGCAATCAGCAGTGAGTAGTGGGTGTCTCAAATTAGAATTGAATGTAAATGTGCGGGCTTTATCGGGGATTATAGTGTTCGTCTGCGAGTGGGAGATAGTTGAGGCTGGATGTCCGCTATTAATATGTGTTCTGACTTCCAAATAATAGGGACCCTTCTTTACGCGGGCACTATTTACCAAGTTGTCGGAAAGGAGGAGTTTATTTTGGTAAGTGAAATTCGTGTTATTAGGTTTTTATTATGATACCTACATGTGCCCGTGACTTTGCCTGCGAAGAAGAGTTATTTTGGGGATCTAAATTTGTTTTTGAAAACCTCCTCATCGTAATAAATTATATATGTCACGTCTCGTGGCTCTAATCTGAAAGAGAGAAAGTCAGAACATTTCTCAAATAATTAAGCGGAATCAATCTTTTGTACATATTTTTTTTGTATTTTCACAGTGCACGCGACGGTCCACGATAAAATTCCAAAAATCGATTCAAAAAAATTGCGACTCGGGCAGCACTCGAACCGATATCGTCAGCGTTCCGTGTTGTTGGCTCTCGAAAATTTTTTCAATTTATTGTCGATTTTTAAATTATATAGTGCCTTCATGTGCCTACATATAAAAAATATTAAAGATCATTAATTTTCCACATTTCCCACTGCTTCATCGCTCTTTTTGGTCTTTCCTCGATAAATGTTCTTAACAGCGCAAATTTTTCAATCGAACCAGTAGTTCTTGAGATAAGCGTGCTCAAACAAACATCTTTATAATCTTAATATAAATTTCATTCTAGAAACAGTATTTTTACAATTCAGTGGTTCATGAATTAAATGAAAACTCAATTTTCCTATCCCTTTAAGTTTGCCAAACATTTTGTAGTTTTGTTGTAAATGTTAAATTTTCTAGGCCTATAATAATACTAACTGTTTGTTATACTAGCCATGCAATGCACTGAATGTATTAACCCGTCTTAACTGGTAAACTAAGGTAGACGATATTTAAGGTACATTATTAGCTTTAGTAAGCTTTATATTAAATTAATGAAACACATCGTAAACGTGGTTCCTACAAGGGTCCAACATAAAATGGTCGTTGCCGCGAGGCACCCGTATCCTGCCTCTTTAACAAATTTTACTACGGACTAATCCGACCTTTTCGCAGCCCACTCTTAGGGCTCGTGTATACTGCGATTTTGTGGATTATAAATATAACTACCAAGGCAATATTCGAGAGGCTGTTAACCTGGAAACAAATAGTACAAGTCAGTTCATAAGTTATATTGTGTAGAAAAAAAACTTTATTAACTATACTTTACGCGATAAGTAAATATTTGTATACTTCGCGTAAAGTATATACTTTATATTTAACACGTGATACACACCTTCAGTCACGTCCTTCCGTAATGTAGGGCCGTAGTTAAAATTTATTATAAATAGTAAAAACCGTTAAACTTGTTATTTTGATTGATTTATAATTTACTACGATATACTGTTACTTTGTCTTTCATGAATAATCAAATAAATCAAAAGTGTATCGAATTCCTTTACGTAACCTTGAATAATAAAAAAAAAAATTTTTTTGTATTTACGCTTTTAATATTTTCTAATCTTTTACAAAACTTGAAAACACTTAATGAAGCCAGTGTACACGTGGCCTTATACTGTCTTGTCCTTATTCGCTTACTGTGGTTATAATCCCTTATAAATCTAGGTTATTTCGCTCAGATTAACTTACACATGATTTAAACAATACATTAATTCAATTATATAAGGCGTAAGTAATATACTTAATAACATGATTCAAGGCTTATTGAGCACAATAATACGGCTTCATTATTCAAACATCTTGTTCTATATAATAGATTTTTTTTATTATTATCCTTTTTCAAAGTTATTAAGTAATGAGAGTTTTGCTCTACGCAGCAAGGGTGAAATAACATGAAACATAGGATCGTTCCTTAAAAAAATTATATAATTATAAAATTGATATAATTTAAACCCGCTCAAAAGTGTTTAATTAAAAGTTAATGGGAGTACGCACGTAACAGCAACAGATGTTCCTCTATAATCGCACATTTCAAACTATCATTAGAGAGTTAGCGAACCAAATCCTACACGTCAATCCGGGAAAACCACGCGTTACGCTAAATGGTTCGCGAAACGGCATCCCGACCCAAAGGGGATATAGGACTACTCACGGGCTATAAAGCAATGTTATATGAATCTCCGGATATGATGCGTTGTCTAATTTTATGAATAGTGTAATTGTAGCTAGACATATGTCTACAGAAACACCATGAACACGGCGAATCAACGAATAAGCATCAAATTCTATATTTTTTTATGATAGACGAGGACAAACAAGCATAAATTGATGAATGGTTAAGTAAACAAGGACACTCGAAAATTCACAGACTGAATCCGAAACGATACTAAACTTGATGGCTTTTTCATCAGTGGACGGTGGTTCGTACGATGATTAGAAAAATTTTGGACCCGGTAGGGATTTAAGCCATGATCCGTTGTTTATTAGGCATTGTATATTGCTTTCATTACCTCAAAAATATGATGTAAGTATATTTAAACACAGACAGGTGTCCCTAACACTGAGCTAATGTGAACTAAAATGATGATTAGGCATTGTAAATCCTGAAGCATGAGTAATTTTCCCCGTTTTTCTATATGTTACTTTGCTCCTTTCGGCCGTCGTATGATGTTATATAGTTAAACATCTTTTTCGATAAATGAACCACTAAACACAACATTTTTCAGTTCGAACTCTTATACAGCTGTATAATATAGTATATATTTTTCAGTTAAAACAGATAATATACATAAATTTAAAGTTTCGCAAACGAAAAACAAACATCAATCCAATATTATTCAGTCTGGAACATTATCGCTGTTTGACTTCACATTAAATCTTCGCAGCCGCCCATAAATAACGCAAACTTTTATCCCACTCGAAATAAGCACTCAAAAATGCAGAGCAGTACGGCATAGAACACGTTTACTAAATTTATTTTGTTTCGCACAATTCAAATAACCATAACTCAAGTTACGGAACCGCCTAAGCCCATCTAACGATATAATGAAATGCCATTAAGTTCGAAGTGTAGCTTAAGTTTAAAACGAATCGTACTTACCTTCGAGATAAGTGTGACTTTTCAATTTATCGATCGGGGGATGTCTTGATAACGGTTTTGAACTGAGAATTGGAAAAGGTGTAATATAAGAAAGGGTAGTTACTTAATTGGGTAATAATTTATGCACCTTGCATCTCGAGTTAGATATAGTCTACAATGCATAGCTAATTAGTATAAAATATTTGTATACATTTATGCGAATAAACCAATTATTGTTGCATTTATCTGAAACAATTTTAATCTTTTTTAGAACAATCTAAACTTACATATTTTTTAATAATTTTATATAAAAAGAATTACATGAAACGAAACAAAAAATGACTCCGGTAACCTTTAATATTACTAATTAATATTTAATATCAAACCATTCATCTTACTTCTTTAAATCACACCATTTTACGTTTTACACATTAAAACCGCCAACTCTCTCCGCCATTTTGACGTTACGTCAGGCATATGTCAAATCAAGAATTCGCGGGAAAATTTTTATTCATATAGTCTATATTATTAATGATAGTCGTTGACCTAGACATTGTAGATATATATATAATGTTCAAACCAAATTAAAAGATAGTCAATAAAAGCCGAAAGGTATATATAATAAAAACGGTTTTAATTCTGTTTTTTACCAAATTCTTAGTATCCATAATTCTGATAGTTTCTTTCATTGATGACGTTATAATACTACTATTTATTAAAAATTGTGTTACATAATAATAAAAGTATTTGCAATTAAGAAAGCTATTTCATACACCATTCGCAAAATAATATTTTCAAAGCCCGTTGAACTGTAAATGTGGAAGTTAAAAACGGCGAAGAAAAGACGCCATCTTGGCGATATAATTAGGCGGTTTGTATTCAAAGCGCCCGGACCGTATGAATTCTACCTATTGTCTGACATTGGACCTCTGAAGGTATATCATTTTGCACCTACCTTGTTACAAAGGGGATGTTATGGAATTGAAAGTGAAAACAGCACCAGTACGATTAAGGAATTTTAAAAATGATAAAGATTTTTAAACCTCATATGATACAAAAGTGTACTAAATTGAAATCAAATATAATTCTTACTTTTTAAAACACTTCAATATTTTTATTCGAAAAATCTAATATTAAAGAACTTGTATTATTTAACTTCCCAAGTGTTGTTTCTAGACCACGACTACTGTAAAATATGAAAAAAATTGCGTTTCAAAGCGTTAAAAGTGATTATTAACGTGTACAACTTCCGTAAGCTACAGACATTACTAAAGTGATATTTCTATATAGTCTATGGTTTTTAACATGCGCCGTCTCAAACAAAAAACAAAATAATGATGTAAACACTTTGTATTCACTAACTAGCCCCCCTGTTTGTCGAGACGCACCCAGACAATCCCTTACAGTTAAACAAATGCCTCCATTGAAAAATATTAATCTCCCAATGCCGCTTAATAGATATTTATGCTTGGTTGGAAGCAATTTCCACGAGCCTCCTCCAGACCTGAATATAATTCAATGCATCTAAACCCAATCAACTTAGCTGTTTACAGGCGATACAACGTTCTTGCCTCATTATCTAGAAAATTTCACGCTAATAACATAATTAATTGATCCATTAACAGCGTAAATGAAAAGAAGGAAGCTTTTGTTTTAGTTAATTTTATATAATAATATATGTAAATTAAATTTAATGTCGTAAATAGTGATTTATTTTAAGTTTTTCCTTTAACTATTAAGCTTAAGAGGTAGAATAGATTAGTAAAGAAGCATAGAAGTTTAATCAACTGCTTGTCCGTAAGTACAATTAATGACTAAAGTAGACACATAATATCTCTACTAAATATCATACATAAGGTATCGTTATGATCAGGATGACTAAGTATATATTTACATCTGAGATATCGATATTTTATAGTTCATTTTTGATTTATCGAGTAAACCCCATATCAATATAGTTAACACTGTCTGTAGTTTAGGCGAGTAGTAGTATATTTAAATAAACCCCTTTAACGGTTTAAAACGCTATATATTTTAGGTTATAATTGGGTGCTTTATTTAAATATCAAAATAGTATATTTTTTTGTAAAGTTTTTGTAAAGAGTTATTTTTGTAAACAGTATTATTAAAAGAGATATAAATATTTGAAAACCCGTTATAATTTTCATAAATCACCAAAATTCCAACGGAAAGGAACGTGCGAAGGAACAAAACCGAACGTGGCAAATTAAAAATGTTGGAAAAAGGAGCATTCGGAGCAGGAGACGGGTTATGACAAATATGTGAGCCGATGGCGTTAATGAAATGAACCTTTCGAAAAAGAGCTGCGCAAGTGTAATTTTATTACGCGTATATTTGCCGGCCTAACGGAAAAAGACGTATCATGGACTTGTTGCAAAACAATAAGCTTTTAATATTTCTTACATGCACATGATGGCACTATATAGATTAAAAGCTCAATTGGTTATACTGCAGTGTATTCCAATTTTTTGACTTCATGACCCCTTTACAGGTCGCGTCCGACAGATTGAAAATCAATGTTTATAGCAAGCACGTAACGGTGACGATGCCGGTTCAAGTCCTCGCCCGAGTCGTAATTTTTTTGAACTTATTTTTGATTTTTATTAAATAAACTTTTAACATACACGAGTATAACGATAATTTAAAAAAAAAGTTCTCTCTAATTAACACGGGCATAAAAGTTTTGTTTTTATCAATATAATAGTTAAAATTAATTTCATACAATAGTATATAATATATTGCACATTATTATAAGCTGGCAAACGTTATTTTGCCATATGAAGTATTTTGATCAAAATTTAGTTTTCATAAAAACGGTTCTGGTGAGTTAATCTTAAAACGTTAACGAATAACGTGATTAACATTTTTTTAGATTATTTCAAGTGGAATATTTTTTTGGTATATCATTGATATATTTATTATATTAATTAGTATAGATTTAAAAACACAATAAAAAATATACTGTAATTATGTATTTTAATTTATATGTATACTTTTTGTTTTAGGCCTTTACTGTGCCCATTAAGAGATAAGAAATATAACGAAACATGAAAATACATTGAAATAAAACACTTTTAACGGTTTAAAACACGATATATTTTAGTTAAATTTGTTTAAAAAAATATTTCCAACTACGGCCTGACGTTTCGTTAAAGTGTTTCATTTAAATGTGTACTACTCGCGTAAATTACAGACAGTTTGAAAATACATAGCATAATAGATTTTAGTTGAACTAACATCCGTATACAGGTGCAGAGGTGTTTCCTTAAAAATCTCCATATCGCTGAACATAAAGCAAGGGATTGCCAGACAAATGGTTTAATTAACCTGATGGTGCTGTGACTGATCGCCTTGAATTCGCAAATTTCAACGCAATTAGAAACACTTGCAAATCTCATACCAATTAGGCGGGCACCCAACATCGCGCCCTCGTTATTGTTTTTGGATTTCTAGTTTGTAATTCTGGTGATTTATACCTTCCTACTCCCAACTCCCTGTTGCTCTAGCGGTGGTTATGTCGAATTTAAATAAAACACTTCAACGGTTTAAAACGCGATCTATGTTAGTAAATTTATTTGAAAATTATTTTTATTTCGGCCCGAGTTTCGGATAAGTGCCGGGGAGTTAAATATACTAATAAGCATATTTCGCGTTTTAAACCGTTAAAGTGTTTTATTTAAATGTGTACTACTCGCGTAAACCATAGACAGTATTTATATCATATTTTCAATTATAAAGTTTGGGTTTGATATCGGGTATAAAAAATTTATTCGTCCTGCCTGTCTGCTGCCTTTTAAAATATTAGAACAGGTTTCATCTCCTAAAAACAAAAAAAAAAACGACAAGATATAAATTGGTCACTAACAAGCGGCTATATATCCACTCTAACCTGACCATTTGCGATCTCTGGTAGTCACTGATGAATACTAGTGGTCCCTGGTTATTGTTTGAACGACAAGGACGACATAGATTTATTCGTTTAAATATTTACTTTTTTACATGTAGGTATTAGAGATGTATTCTCTAGATATGAAGAGCCCTATTCGGTAGGGATATTAAAATACAATGTTATGGAATGACACTATTATTATTATTTTATTTTAATATTTATAATATATAATACGACATCATATTTTCGCTAATATTAAGTATCTATCTCATCTCATCATTTGTATATAATGTCAGAATACATATTGTTCCGTTACATCAGCCATTCAAGTAACAAATCCGTATAATTCAGGCTTTGCATTCAGCTTTTCACGAAAGAAATCACAGGAGACGTCCCTTGAATAATTTCCATTTCTGGGATAGACAAACGGACGGCAAGTCAGGCCTGACAGCTAATTAGGACTTTCTTTGTTAACCGAATCTTGCGTTTTAGAGATTCCAACGAAATTCGACTTAGTTGGAACCGAATTGTTCGAATCTAAGGTCGATATTGGTGTGACTGTTGGAGACACGTTAGGCGTTCTTGTTGAATACTTCGAGTGCTGGAAAAATACAATAATCCGCTCTGAATAGCGCGCATTGTATTGAGCCAGTGTCCAGGAAGGATGTTTTGTCAGGGTTCTTTTTATTGCCGAATTTGCGTTTTATGGTCTGTCACAAATGGGACATGGATGGTGTGACAACTGCACTTTCTTATTGCTTTTACTTTTTCTTGGTTCAAATTAAAACTCTCTATTGCCATTTTTTACCACGTTTTGTGGTTATGTAATTAACTATTTAGCTTTCAATTTATTTGTTAATTTAATTGTAAGTCTTATATAAATTAAAAATCGATAATTAATCGATCGATCGAATAATGAATTTCTAATTTATATAGTGTCATCACGTGCCATAACATGTGAAAAATAATACATTCAATGGTAAGCCCTGTATATAAAAATGAACTTGTCCGATTATAAAATAAAACGTTTAAAACATATTATTTCAAACATTTGAAATTCCACCAAAATCTGTCTAACCGTATTAGGAATGTTCTAAATAAGAGAGAAAAATTAACTACTATTTTTGTTAGCGATATTGTAATAGGTGTAAAAATGTATTTCAAATCATAACTGTCATATATGTAGATTTGAAAGTGATAAGGCGAATGAAGTAAAGCCCAAAGTGAAATAATAGCCACGGGCCCTAAACAATTATTTATGAAGTATCCCCCTTCTCAGTAGCCAGTGTCCAGATGCAAACGACTTTGAAATATGAAGGATATTTGTCGTGCTTTGGAAAACGCAGGGCTTGTATTAACTTCTTTGAGTCTTTTGATATTTTTAGTGCGCAATTAATTCCAAAGTTAGATTTACTTACACTGGCTTAAATCGTCGATTTATATAATTAAACTAGGTAGCATTTGAAGTATTGACAGAAGTGTACAGAAGACAGGTTGACAAGTAACTGGTACAAGAGTTGTCTTTGACATTAGGGACAAAATCCATTTTCAGATCCCCCGTGACCACGATTGTTGCAAAGCATCTGCAACTTCGGGCTGTAGTTAAAATAAATGAAAGATAAGTTAACTAATAAATTTTTCATCGTAAACTGTTAAAAAGTTTAATTTAAGGTAAACTATTTCCAAAGAAATGGCCCGTAGTTTTGTTTACATTTTTATGTAAATAAAATTGTGCAACACTTGTAATAACGGCTCGTCCGAGACACAACGGTAAACAAGCCTAAAAAAACAGTTGCGTAAACGCAATTCATTTTCACTTTCAATCACACAAAATGTCACCAGGAATGCAGTGACCGCAAGAGTCAATAAAACATATTCGCGGCGTGAGCGGAACGAGGGTCATCACCGCTCACCGCTACGGCCGGACGTGACGCAGCTTGACGAAGGTCACTTTATTGCTGACCTCTGTCTGCCTCTGCGCTCCTAATTACAACTGTCGATACCTATTCGATAACCATTGTTTTTTTTTATCGATCACTTTGTGGAGCCAATCACTACTAGTTTACATTTTAACGATCGTATTCATAGTAGCTTAACAATTTTTAACAACCTTAAAAACATTCAAAAATGTTTTTAAGGTATTTTAAAAATACTTTACATGGAAAAGTTATCACTTCAAACACTAAGAACGGGAATTATTTGTAAAAATAGATTTACAAATATATTACGCGTTTTAATCTGTTGTTCTAATTATACTTATGTATTGAACTTCATATAAAGTTACAAGGCTATTTAACTATACAATACAATAAAATATATCTTAATATTTTAAAAGACCGCCTCTAAAATATAGTTTTAAAATGGTTAAACTTGTTGCATTACGTTGAGAGGGAGAGAGTTCGAATCCCGGCGAAACGGTAAATCGTTTCGGTCGGGGCGGGGCACAGAAGTTTGATCACTCGCCTGTAAATAAAACCATCAGTGAAACGGACACAGAAATGTGTTCGCCCTATGCCCCACGAGCGGAAACGGGATTTCACTTTTTTTAACACGTTAAAAAACATATATTTTGTTAAGATAAGCATCTTTTGTTGACAAATATTTAAGCTTTATTTCTTAATAAGACATATACAATATGATTTAAACAGTTTGAAGTATATTTAATTTAACACTGTGTGATTCCTTGTTACTTAGGTATAATGCAATGTAAGTTACGATTTAATTAAGGTCGTATATGCACGACCTCAGTCCATTAGACGAAAGACAAACAGCCGGTTTCGCAGTTATAATAATCTCTCATCAAATTTGCTTGACCCCTCCACGTCTATGGGTGGCAAAGCTCTTCATTTTCATACAAGACATCTCCTTTTCCCCTTCATGTAAATTTTAGGATTCTTTGATAATGCATCTATTTTGCTATACATTAAATCTCTGCGATGCAGTAAGTATTTAACGATTGGATTTAAAAATTATTCTATTTAATATCACAATAAATTCCATTACAATATAAACACAATTTAATTTAAAAGTGTGGAATAAAGTAAGAATGTTTTCGGGGGTAGTTGACTATTTTTACGTAAGTACATGTTGATTTACTTCTAGACTTTAGAACTACAGAACTAAAAGCAATGAGGATTCTTTTTTTAATATGCGGGCTATACTGCTGAGTGTTATTGGTATAGCGTGTATTTGGATTATGTTCGCCCATTTAAACTTTTCTAACTGTTCCGTCCGGAGCTCGTTACGGGGGGATTATTAAATATTGAAACAGAGTTCGGATTAAAGCCGCTCCTAGACAACCATCAAGATAAGAGAATAAAGACAATCTTGTTTTAATAAGGATCTATTATAACTGGATTCGATTCAATCAACGAATTCAGCGTTCGCAGTAAGGGCACATCACCAGTTCATTGCGATAAATATGAATTGAGAAAATAAATTATTACTAACTAGTTGTGCCTGCGACAACATTCTTGAGGAATAGTTATTTTGGCCATCAAAATTAATTTTTGCAAAGTCCTAAATAAATTGTAGGTATTACCCACAACGTCCTCCGCGTCCCGTCGCGGTCGTTCTAGCGAGTTAATCATAAAATAAATAAATAGGAATAATTCCAGTCATTCTACAAATAAATTATTTGTATTAATTTGTTCGTATGTCATACAAATACATAATTTATAAACGTACATACACGAAGGGTCTTGGATTCGAATCTCGGTGAAACGATATTTTTCCGGTCAGGTAAGGTATAGAATTCTAATAAATTGCACTTCTACGCCCAGATAGACAATTAATATGACATAATATATCTATAGCTTCATATAGCATATCAATACATACGCCCAATTATTTCCCGAGTTACTTATATTTTCGTCTCTACGTCTCACTTTGTTTAGTATTCATCATCACGAACTGTCCACCACAGCACCTGCATTAAGCGTTGATCCAGATGTAAGCTCCGCGAAATTGTCGGATTAGAATGGAATGGACTAAAAAAGAAACAGATTTCGTGTTTGGGCACTTTCATTTGCATGGGTAAATATGGGGAAAACTTTGTTTTATAGAATGTTTCTATAATCAGTACTTGTAACAACCTTCAGTTTTCAAAGAATTTTAACGGTTTAAAAGCGAGATTCTTACATATTTCTCCTTTATATTAGTTAAAGCCAACGTAATTATTTATAATACAAGTACTTTTTACGTAGAACATAATTGTATGTTTAGTAAAGTTATTGTCCTCAATGATTAAAGGCTAAAGACAATTGGTCTCCTGAATTATGTTTTAAAATTATTATAACAATAAAATTGTACTGCACAATTTGAACTCATAAGTGACTATTAGTTATATTTTATAGAGGTATTATATATATTGTAAACCTTTAGTTTAATACAAAAAAAACATAATATATCTAATATTATTTAGTAAATACACAAAATTATAAGATTAAAAAATTAAACGTCTTTGCGATAAAAAGCATTTAAATAAAGTACAAAATTTTTATTCGCGACTTTACTTTACCTACATATTTAATGAAATCATTTTTATTATATTTCGAAGAGAACAGTTTATATTAATAAAATAATAAGAAGTGTAGAACAATAAAGGTTAAGGAAGTTTTCACTTAAAGAAATAAATAGATATCTTTACAATAAATTTCATATTATGCCATGACATCAGCAATAACATCTAAAAATATTAAAGTCATTAATGTGACAATACAACCAAAATAGCAAATGATGAATTCCGATTTATTTATTCTTAACATCTAAGTCTTGATTGTGGTGACATTAAAAAATGTGAAGTAGATCGTAGTTAAGCTAAGTTATCGTCGCCCAACACCCGGGGGTGTTTAATTGCGAAAAGAAATCTTTGCTCTTTGTCAGCCGCGAGGGGACGCTATTGATTTCTTTTGTTTTATGCTGATTGAGACACCTTCGCGATTCACCCACCCTCGCTAACGCCTGACAAAACACTTTATTTCAAAGAGGAATGCAAAAAGTGGAATAAACTCCGCCAATATCTGCAGCGTTACACTAGCTAGGGTTATTGATGTAATTAAGAAAAGAACGATTGCCAACTTTATAACACATTCACGGTTTAAAACTGACCGCCTCTGTAGGTAAATGGTTTAACGTGTTGCCTAGCATTGCGTTAAGCGCGAGACGCCCTGGGTTCGAATCCCTGGGAAACAATAAGTTGTTTCGGTCGGGCAGGGCACAGAAGTCAGATGAACAAAAATTTATTTTTATTTGCAGACAACTTTCTGCAAATAAAAAAAGGACCTTTGATCGAAACGGCAATGGAAATGTGTTCGCCCCATGCCCCACGAGACGGAAATTCACAAACAACGGTTTGAAACGCGAAATGTATTAGTAGTCGAGTTCACGAGGTATTTAAATAATTTATAAATAAGTTTAACGATTACATGTCGCGTTTTAAACCGTTAAAAGTGTTTTATTTAAATTTGTACTATTCCCGTGAACCACAGACAGCATATAATCTCGAATCAATTTTTACTTTATCACAACAGTTGTTTTTCATTTGTTATTGCATAGACAATGACAAACAAGGCAAACCTCATATTAACTCAGGTAGCTCAACGGTAGGGCAACAGAAAAAATCCAACGTTCGTACCCTCGCGCCTGGTTTTCGAACTAAAATAGTATATTTAATCTTATTTTGCCAAAACATGTTACAGTTACACTATGTAAAACTCTTCTTAAATTTTGTCAATAACGGTTTATTTAACTGTAACGATGACGGTTATTTTCGTGAATTTGAGGGTATACAATAATATACACAATTATAGTTTCTCTTTACGTCTGATAACATTAACTGCATATCTGTCTAACTAATGTTACCTATAGAAAACTATCGATAATTTATAAAAAGAATACCTTACTCCTTGTCGACGTTTGTCATTTATTGGCCTAATGCGCACGAAAAGTTTCCTTCGATGCTAGAGAACCGATTGATGATGTGCAATTTTTAAATTTTGATACCCTCACATCGATCACAAAATCGCACCGCGTAAGAAATGCCTTTGACAATGCGTCACAACTTAAAAAAAGTTAATCAGCGATAGTCCCTTTGAAAATTACATCAGGGCTCATTTCTTTCGGCATCGGTTTTGGGAGTGAGATTGGCACATCTCAAGTGATAGCATCGGCGTTTCTTTCGCTAATGGCCGCCTGTTTTATCTCAGCCCCTAATGTCTTTATGCGGGCGACAATAATAAGCTTTTGACACGTCAATATAAAAGAGATTATGCTAATCGTTGCAACGTAAGTAGTATTACTTACTTAGAATTACTACAGGTTTGTCTTTCTGAATTTTTGAACTTTATAATGAGGTCAAAGGGCCAAGTTCTGGAGAGTTACGTCTTTGAAAATTGATCATCAACACTAACACATGAATGAGTCTGTTTTATTCTAGTATTGCGCATTTAAATGACAATAGGTTTTGTTCGATGTTGTACGAAAAATAAGATGTTAGAAGAAGGACCAAGTAATAAAGACGGCCGAATTTCTGTAGAGATGGCAGTGAGCGTGCCAAAATACCTTGAGTTACAAATAAGATTGCCTTAGGACTCACGCATTGTCTCAAAATGATTTTAAAAGATGTTACTATATTGTACTATAATAGTATTTTAGCCTCCCTATTTCCAGGGTAGACAAGGATACTACTAAACTATAATGTTATAAGTCCAATATATTGAAAGTTTTAGTGTAATAATATTTCTAAAATATCCATGTTTGCTCATTTATAATTTTTTAAAAGAAAATGTTACTATTTCACTTCCGAATTATGTTTTTAATAGTGAATCTAAATATATGAAATGAATATAATTAAGTACATCCTTTACTTTTGGCGATTATAAATAATAAAATGATTATAACTTCACCCAAGGCACTCCTCAACTTTCAAAGGTATTTAAATCATCTTGACCGCTATAAAGAGGCCCCGGATCGAGAGCATTACATTAATGATGACGAAGATTCCACATCACTGATCGCATCTCAATTTTTCAATTCGTCTCAAGGTGTCCTCCCGTTTGAGATTCTCGAGGACTCTTCAGGGGGTTGTGACGTCAGCGGCGACTTTAATTGCGCACTTCGTTAACGGACTTGATGGCATTTATAATGAACACCCGAATTAATGTAGTGGGCGAAATCGAAAATCGAAGTGTGGACACCCTCGCAATTCGAAATTTGTTTATTTAGGATTGGACTCGGAATTACCTATTCACCACTTGTTTTCGGGATGGCGTTGTAGTGGACGTATATATCAATCTATCGCTCGATACAGTAGATACGGACAGTGTTTACTTGTATTTGTCACACTAAAATGTATATTTTTCTTGAACCTATTTTTAATTTATATCATTTTTTAAAACAAGGAAGACATTCTACTTTCACTCAAAAGTGGTACCTAAATAATTCAGGCTTTTAACTTGTAAAATTAAAATAATATATTCTGTTATTTTAAGAGCGTCAGAAGGATTCTTATAATGTAAAACAAGAATCTGTACCTTAGCATTATATTTAAATAAAATAACAATTAGCTATATAAATTACCCAATAATAAGAATACCGCTGATAAAAGGTGAATCGTAGAAGGTTAAGATTAACTATACTTACTATTTCTCCTTGCTTGGTATACTAATTTTTAACAAAATAGCTTATTTTTTTTAAATTCAGGTTTTGTTTATAGCAAGACCAAATTCGTCTTAGGAACCAAGTTTCAAACAAAACACTTACAAATGAGGAGGGCCCGCAATAAAAATTCGGAATCGTGAAGATTGACAGGTGCGCTTTAATAAGTCCAGCGACAGCTGTTGAAAGAAATGAGAGAAGGTAAATGACTAACTTTATGAATTGGAAAAATTATTTCCGTTTCTATTTTTTCAATACTCTGTTATAACTGACGCTGATGGATTAACTTCTAAATGAAAATTTTTACATATTTCAAAAAAATTTTCTTAATGAAAACCCGTCATTTTTACATATTTCGATAAATTTTCTTAATGAAAGTCCCGATAAGGTTTAATATATAGATATATGCTAGTTCAATGTTTTGCCTAACATTGCGTTACAGGGTCCTAGGTTTGAATGGCGGGAGACAATAAATGTCTCGGTCGGACATGGCACGATAGCCTCGTCAATTTCTTGCCTATAAATAAATCAGTAAAATGGATGAGGATATGTGTTCGCCCTATGTCCCACGATGAAAAATTAAAATAAACTTTTATAAAATCGGTTATTGCAATTGGACGAAATTTAACTACAAATGATGGACTTCGAAATAGCTTTCTTATATCATCTTTAAAAAAAAATTATTGCTACGGTGGTGTATGTATCTCAGCTCATTTTGAATTTTAATGAAGATTAAAACATACACAGACAGTCCCGGAATAGACAATAGCCGTATCCCCATAGTCTGGGTTCCACTTATCCCGCTGGCCTAAGCAAATTTCCGCCTCTGTTGGTTTTTCGTCGGATTCCTATTTCTTCACTTGATTATATTATTTCATACTTTGGATAAACAATGGGTGCTCCAAACCTTTTGCACTATTAGCCGACCAACTGACTCCGCAAATAGGAAATTAAAGATTAAAACATTTTTCTTAGTATCAGCATAATCTGTATTTTTAAATAATACACTTTTGAGTTGGTTCTGTTAAAACCCAGATCAGTAGATATGCAAGTACTAACTATGAAAAAACAGATGGCGTTAGCGTATATCGGAGGTGTCGTTACGGACGACCACTATATTTAAACCACGTTCGCTCTGAAAGAACCGCAGCCGATTTTGTTTTTTAAGCATTTTTTTGTATTATATGATTATAAACTTCTATTCGTTGTTTTCTTAATAATACTAACTACATCTAGATGACATACATATATATCAAATACCAATCTAGGCACAAACAATTAAAAAAATGCTCGTGATAAGAAAATCATAATAAACGAAATTTTCGAGGCTTATTAAAATTTATTATAAAAAAAAACAAAATGGCGTCTAAGTGTTTTATTTAAGATATTTTAATAAAGTTCTTCGACTTCACGGCGTCGCCAATTAGTTACAAAGCAAACGATAGATAAGAACAAAACCAACAAGACATTGTTTGAAAAACGCCGTTCATAACGGGAGCGTTTTATAAATATTTCTCGTAGCTGTAACCGCTGTAAAAGGTTTTTGTATACGTTGCCTTTTGCCTCCTTTTGGCAGCTAATCCAATATTGACCATCCCGGCAGGCTATTGACTTATGTTTGTGTTATTCATAATAATTCGCCGACTACCTTTTATTATTCAAAATATGCTCAAACCGCTTCTTTTCGTTGCGCTATAAATATTTAATTCACTAATTCATTAAGCATTTTATTTATTCATTACAGACTGTTATATCGTTTGAAATGTGATTTAAATATTAATAGTATTTTACAACTCTTATACAATTTCAAAATTCAATTATTTACAATGAATACATACAAGGCAGTAAATTAATAATTTTAAAGCGATATTGTCATAAGAACAGAATTATTCAAATGACTAATCAACATTCAACACTCTTTAAACAATAAATAATAAGAAACAAGTCTGTAGCATCGATTAATTTTAGTTTAATCGTGTAGTGCACAACTAAATTGAAATAATATTAACATTAACGGTTTAAAATATGTATATAATAATACCCCCTCGCTACCACGGCACCTGTAATAGTCGGGTCGCAGTTATATAATAATAATAATGTTTTTTATTTACCGAATGTTTAAATTGTGAAAAAATGTATAGAATATCCAACTGCTTTCATTGCACCCGATCTGTTGCTACCCTGGTTCAATGCGGCCGAAAGACCAGGCGAAAGTCATCTTCCCATGTTCATCTTACAAGTCACTTATAAATAAGTTAAATAATATAGAAGTCGATAATACTGGATTTAATCTTATTTATTACCTTTTGTCTTATTTCTAAAACCATTATTCAATTAGTGACTCAAAGTCAACTTTTAAATTTGTACTACATATACCACAGTCTTAAAATAGAAATACAACCAATTTCTCGTTTCCACAGTCTAAAAATATTGGACTTCCTTTCTTTCCCGATTAATTTTAAAATACGAGGCCGACAAAGAACAGTATCCGCTGCGAACAAAAAGCTTGCGGTATCTAAATGTTAATCTTTGGCCAGTCGCGCAAAAATTATGTTTATCGGACACCCAAAAGTTACTGGGTTGGAAAACACACTGGCTTCATTAATTCTTTATGTGACGTCATAATATTACACATTGATGTTTATTCTATTTGAGATACCGATACAGAAAGGGTCCGAGAGGAAAGCACGATTTTATATTTAAAACGTATTCTTTATATTAGAAATAGCCATTAGATTGATTACGTTGTATAGTCTTAAAGAAAATCACAATTTTAATGATGCTGGCATTAAACGAAGAATTCTAATTAAATAAAAAACGTTCAACGTTTTAAAACGTGAAATGAATTGTAATTCCGTTAAATTTAACAATAAATTGTCTTACTACATAACACGGGTTAAACCGTTAATAATGATTTATTAAAAGTGTTTATCTCGTGTAACTTTAGAAAATATTTACTTATTTTCACTTTACCTCTGTGATACACGATTGTCCACAATCACATCGGTACAATCAAGACAAAACGGTTTTAAAGGCTCCGTTTTATTTCGCGTAAAAGCGAAATGACTCCAATTTGAATATGTAATGTCGGCTTAGTATAATCGTCTGGCTTACACTAATAAAGGCTCTTTACAGGAGCAGTCTCGAAAGAATCGAACAATCGTTCGATTCGATTCGGGGGTGGTTTAATTTATTCGAGTGCGGATCGCCATTTTGCGGCGGGGCGGTGGCACCGGAAGGAGCCTTAAGACATTGATGCTGATTCTTTTTTATTATGCTCCCCTGGTTCCTTAAAGACGCTAATATAAAACGGCCATATATAAATAAGCCGCCTTTGTGAGGCCACGATTTGGGAGGCAGGAAGCGGCGCTACCCTCGTCTACGGAAAACAATCTAAATTACATTTTCACGCAACTTCAAATGTCTTATTAATTGCGACTTTTCAATGCGATAAATTTTCTTTTAACGCAACCGTTTTCAAATCGGCTTAGAGACGCCGCCTTCAGAATGATCACTCTATTGTCATTCGAAATTGTATTATACTTATGTCTGCAGTTTACGCGAGTAGTACACGTGTAAATAAAACATTTTTAACGGTTTTAAAAGTGGAATGTATTAAACTTTTTACAAATTGCTTTAACTACGGACTTTACAGCATTCGTGGTCACAGGGGACATTATTATTTGAATGTGACGCTTCTTATCATTTACATAACAATACAAAAAATTTAGTTTTTTTTTCAAAGATACATTTCCTTTGCTCAATCGCCAAAGGACTGTTTGAAAGCTCCTAACTTTGCAAAATAGCCGCGCGAGCATTATTTATAGCAGTAGAGCTAAGGGTTGCGGGTTCGAGTCCCGCCAAATAGGTATTTTTTTGTGGATTGATTTTATCATAAAATCATAACTATTACATCTGTATATATACATATCTTTTTATTTTATGTTTAGTCTAAAAGAAACAAAGACAACGAAGCTGAAATGTACATTCGCGAACAAAAGTCAAATATATGATACCTGGCTGAGTGATTTAGAGGTGGCGTTAGACAGCCTAGCGATACCGTTTTCATCACCTCCGAAATGACCCCACATCCCTCACAGATAATACGAGATAGTGCCATTCTCAGGGGATTTGTCAAACAAATGCGTCGCTATGTATCGAAAAAAATCGACGGCTCACTAGTGGCTATTAAGGGTATTTATGGGCGATTCACAGAAGCTTTTTTATTAATAAAACGTATATTATGCGCGCAAGTGTGTTTTATATCGGTCCTTCCATTCTTTGCGGACATTATCGTCCGTCTTCGGACATCTAGTAGTATTGATTTCATATTAGGGTGGGGATATATTGTTTTCTATTCAAAGCCATGTATCAAGGGAATATTAATATTTTCTTAGGACGAATTTGCCCTGCCTATTTCCTACTTTTAGATCGTAGAACGTTTTTTTCATAAATTAGTTTTATCTCGAATGCCATTTTTATGTTAGCAAAGTTTCTAAGTACTTCAGAATGCTTAATTGCTGACACTATATAAATACAAAAAAGTAAGATACGGTAGCTCAATTATTGAAAGCAACGGCATGGAACACTGTGGAGCCGCTGAAGCCGCCCGTGGTGTGTTAAAATAATAAAGTTGTGTTACATTTTAAATAGATTTTTAATTTACTTACCTTACTATAATTATAAATTTACCTCATTGCAAAATCACTGTTATCTTACTTAGCTTTATATGATTCTAAATCTGTTCCTAAAGCTTATTGATCTGTAGTTGTAATATTGGGAGGTATTGATACCGCTTTGTTTTGACACGAAAAGCAGTTATGCAAACACGCTGGTATTGATGTTGAAACTTTGACACGAGGCAAACAGAATTATTACCAACTTCTGTGACACACAGATGATGTTTAAAGGTTCAGCAGAATTACACAAATGCTTTTTTTATAGCAAAGCTTTAATTCCTTGTTTTATAATATTTAGGTCTCTACAACACAAATAGATTTTATTCTTTGTAAAAAAACTTTAGATAATCTTTTAATATTTTACTATTTAAAGCAACACTAGAGTAACCAGTTCCCTACGGAATCCGTTTATTGTTGGTAATATCTCTAAGTTAAAAATATTTTTTTAGTTTATAAACGACTTTTACATTAGATTAGAAATCTTTAAAAATTTTAATTTATACGATTTTTATTCAGACTTTATTTCAAGGCCCATAACTTTATTTCACTCACAGAACATTAACTTCTAAAACGTATACCGTAATTGGGTGCAATCACAGACGGAAAGAAATCCACGCACTTGGCCAGCTCCTTAAGTTGGATTTATCTTTGTTTTTCTAAGCCGATGGAAGTTTTCAATCCCTCAGTGATGTTTGTGTTGGAGCTTACTGGTTATATTTATTTTCTTCGCTTGAAGTGGTGCTAAACATTCCTTACCTACATCTTTGCTCGAAAGGCTACAAACAATAGACACTAACAATTAAGAAAATAAGAACGAACTTTATTTGATATTGTAATTAAAAATAAATGTTAAGTAATTGGTGGTGACAAATATGTAATAAAATACATTTTTATTAGATTTGTTTATTAATAAATAAAAAAGACACTGTACAGTACATTTTTAAATATCCATATATGGGATAATGTTTATATATAGTGGCTGTCCTTCTACTTATATATATATTTACAAGTTATTATAATCCTAAAATCATATATATATAATAATCAAGAAATCTAGCATTTGCTTGTCAAAAATAACCACAGACTATAGCAGATAATAATAAACCGAGCATAAGCCACAGATATAAAAGCGTTAATAATGCAAGAGTTGCCGCGTCGACACTTCGAAAAAATCTTTATGACACCTCAAGCGCGCTAATTCCCAGACTGACGGAATGCACAAAAGACTGGTGACGCGGGCGAAAATTAAAATGTATTTATTCGAGTCGTATAAAGTCGATATGAGTGGCAATAAAAAGAGGATGCGGCCGAAGTAAAATATAACCTTCGCACTGAATGGAAAGACCCCACTAAAGAACGTTTGCTTAGCGGATAAGACGCGAACTCTCTCCCTTGGGGAAAATTAATACCTTTTTACAATGTGTCGTTTTAATATAGTACTTGGGATATGGATTTTAGCTTTATTTCTTGCTATGGTTATAATTAGAATAGAAAATCGATATTATCAATAAGAAAATTAAGCTTAAAGAGGTACTATTAAATGGGAAACTAATTAAATATAACCAGATGCGCTGTTGACCTATTTTGGCATTGGATATTCGGAAATGAACAGATTCTAACCGAAACGAGTTTAAACTTGTCGGCTTTTTCATCCGGGTGGTGGTTCGCGACCCGAACGGATTTTGATATTCCTACCAGAAAAAAAAATTGATTAAAAACAAGTTGGACCCACTGCGAATCGAATCCACGACCCGTCGATTATTACCAAATGAATGCTATCATTACACCCACGAGCCCATCAAATTTTTTATTGCGAGTATAATTGTTGTGAGTACATACTATTTCCGGTTTGTTTTTTTTTTTAAGTTTGTACAATTCATAAACAGAAATGAAAAAAATAAATAATGAATAAAATAAATGAAATAATTATGTGATATGTCTGGAAAATCTCGAATCACATATGTCTTATAAACATGGTAAGGCACATAGACAACGGTTCATTTCTAATTCAGTGTCGTTCCAACGTTAAGTCGTTACGAACCCTTGAGTTGCCATCATAACAAGGAATGGGAATATATAAAATATGGAGAGGGCATTGGGAATGTTTAACTTTGTTGTGTTTTTATTACATAAACAATCACTTGAAACGGCGGCTGCTTAAAAAATGTTCCAAACCTTTCATCATCGTTAAAAACAAATTGAGGTTAGGTATATAGTTTCCATTTTAAATTTAAGTATTTGTGTACCAACGCATAATTTGTATTCTTCTTTAGTCTTACTACATTTAAATTTTTTTTTACAAATTGTACTTTGTTTTTTATTTGTACTATACATTTGTTTTATATTATTTGCGTTAGTTTAAATAATACACTTTGCGTTTGAAATCGTTTAAACTTTATTTAAATAACTACTCGCGTAAACTAAAGACAGACTATGTTCAATGAGTATATTAATTCCATATGATAACTGAAAGGCCATTGTAGCTCTAAGTATTATTTCTTTTCTCTGTTCATTCTCAACTTTGTTGCCCAACTTATTATTGTTTATATACTGCACATTTAATTTATTGTCTATATTTTTTCGTCAATGTATTGTCAGTTGAATGTCATATCATTTTTTTAATAATTCGTGAATCCATGTCACCGGTATTACGCTGTGTTGTAACTTCATTTTGGTAAGTCTCGTTTCAAGAGTAGATTACAAGTAATTAATTTATAAGAATATGGCTGCGAGGAACACCTTTCAAATTACCTGCATTAGGGAGGTCAAAATTATACCATTTCGTATTTAAGCTATGCTTAGCACATATTGTTTCTTATGGAGGCTGTTTATTTTAATGGGTCTAGTACGGCCGCCATTTTTGATTCACGGCACTGCTACCGTAAATAGTTAATGAGTAATATAGTGAATGTTTGTAAAGAAATTTCCCTTTTTTTTCCTCGTGAAATGAAACTTTCACTAGTCTGACCACCTTTGCAACTCCGTAGTTTCCAATCTTAGTTACTGGAGAAATATAAATGTTCTGGTATATGATATTACGAAAGCGAAACTAGAAAGATGGTATTTAAAGTAAATAGTTAATAAAATTTATATATTTTTACTAATAACCCCGTAAAAATATAGTATAATGATCGCAATTTATAGCTAATAAAATAAATAATCAACGGGTCGAGACTGTTCCTAATCTATTTATATTTTTTTCTGATTTCGTTTGGAAATCTGAATCTGGGTGTTCCGCTAGAGTCACACAGTTCATAGATAAAAATACCGTTAAGTTTCACCGCGTTCCGGTATTATTCTGTGGATTTCTAAATATCCAAAGCCAAAATACGTCGACAGTGCATCTTGTCAGATGTTTTACGACTTGGGTATTACACCTTTCTATAGTCTATTATTTTCTTTTATACTAAATGACATATATAATACAGCAGTAAGCCTTCTAGTAAAATTCAAAATAGTTCTACAAAATTACAAAGTTTACAACATTAAAATAACGTAGCAATATCTCGTAGCAAGCTCTACGATAGCGCTACGCAAGCTGTTACATTTAATGCGCTGTTCGGTTTGGAATTAATGATTTTATTGCTGACAATTACCACTGTTTGTGGTTTGTAAAATTAGTCTACTCCAGGGAACGTTATGAAATGTATCTTGAGGAATATCACTGTGTTTTATATAAAATAATTCGTTCTTTTTTATACAGTAGCACAAACACGACAAGTACACAGGGTAAGTAGGTCACATTCGTCGGCCATATAACTATAATGCCAGTATTAATATTGTATATTTATAAAAACGTCGCAAACACGCCCCAATCATTGGCAAATTAAAAACAAGAACAGTTTTTTTATAAAAATGATTCGATGTATGTAGGTAGTTGGAAATTTTGTAATAGTCAAGCTACCGTCACGTACGGTTTGACGGGCTCGTTGGTATAATGGTAGCAATTTTTGGCTAACAATCAGCGGGTTGTGAATTTGATCCCCACTAGGTCAAATGTTTTTCTTATCAACTTATATTTTTTCCGAGCGGCTTACCGTCTACACATGAAAAGCCGTGAAGTTAAATCACGTTTCGGTTTCAATCAAAATAGGTCAACTACACATCTTGCTTAGATGTTATATGGCTAAGGTATTTCATCTACCATCAAGTGCATCCGATGCTTGTCTGTCTTACTCTATCATAAAAAAGAGTAAAAAAACACAATATTTCCCTGTAAATGTACTCGGCAGTATTTCATGAAGCGGCAGAGTCCCGAATCTTCACGTATCCCAAAGGAGCGATTAAGCATGTAAGCGTAATAGGATAAAGCATCCAGGAGTTTCGAAAAAGCTGCTCCCATTTAGCACGTACCTTCAAATGGTTGTGACACGACTGCAGAAAGTTAACGATCTCAATTCGGTCTTGGTAAGTTTAACGTAGTAGAACACGAATACTTTGGAAGACATTATTTTATAGATTCTAAACGACGTTGATTATATATAACTATTGTGAAATTCCTAATAATTTGATATTTTCATATTAATTATTTTATCATAATTACATTTAATTCCTTCTAACATCGTACTAAATGAATACCAAATAAACTCTTATTATTAATGATTAGGATTTGTAGAACTGATTGACACTGAAATAACTCAATCTAAAGCAGGAAACAACGTGTTAGGTATAATATATTATATATTTGTTCACGATGTTCTGTTTTTTCATTATAGATATTATTGGACTCCGTAGAAAAAATTGGTGATAAGAATATCTTTATTCTATCCGGGTTACAAATCACGGTCCACAAATGCAAAAAAATATATATCGGATTAATCTTATGGATTTCGAAATATCCAAAGCTGAAATGGATTGACCGTACATTTTATGGCGCTTTTCAATGCATATAATAGCAATAAAATTTATTTATAAAAAAAAAATACAAGTCCAATGTCTTCGTATAATTTGAATATAACGTCCTTATCACTAAACATATACTTAGACGTGCCTAAATTAAATTCAAATCTCAACGAAACCTAATGCAACACGTTTATAAAAAGCCATTATACATTCATAAATTAAAAACACGGGCAGAATTTGAACCGGCATTCACAGCGTTCCGTGTTGTTCTAACCAATTGTGCTAACGTGCCCTACACGTCATCGTCGATTTTTTTCAGCCTATATACGTGCACCTTTCGCGCATAATATTGTTAGATATTTTGTAATATATGATTATTTTTTTAACTTATCACTTTTGAAAGCTTCTTATTCATAAGATAACAAAAGAACTATTAATAATAATACTATCTATAAAACTTAAACGCTTATCACATAACCATGAACGCTTCTTTTATAATGAATTAACGACTTTTGTTAGCAAACAACGATTAAAATAATTAAAAGTTTCATTATAAGTGCCATCAATTCGATCTCAACGGGGACATTAGTATTTTTACTGCTTTACCGTGTTATAAATGATGTCTTAAGACACCATAACGACCGCTTATTTTTTAGCTTCAAATAGAAATTTACGATCTTCGTTCTCGTATTTTCCGGAATCATGTTTTTTTTAGCAAAATTTTGATAAAATTAATTATAGATGTTTCAATTTTATATAACATTTACATAATTTTATACTTACATAACATTAAAAAACCTACTTTATTTTTTTAAACCAAATCGGCGAAATATCATATAATACACATGACATCTTTTTTACAAGTTCAGTGAAATATATTTACGAGTATATTAATATTTCACTGCATCTGTTGTGTACCAATAATATATAATAACTTAACTAACAGACACGTGAATGAAAAAGAATGAACCGGCTTACCTTCTGATAGAAAGGTATCCACCAATAGTCCCGCCAAGCATAACATTCCAAACAAAATTACACAGACGTTTACGCGTCTTGTAAATACTTTCCCGGGCGAAACGCTCCTTCGCTTTCTTATTACAACAATAATTGTCGAGTGCGGCGCGTAGCCGACTTTTAATTGATCCTCGAGGGCGACTTTACAGATAAAACTCGAATCAACTTTCTCTATTACAGTTTAAGAAAACCGCCGGCGCCTCCTCGCGGCCGATAACGAAACTCTCGGCGTTTACTGTAACGTGTAATCGCGGGGAAAATAACTTTTACATGTTAATTACTGTATTTAATTCACGACTGTACTTATAATCAAATGACTTAAATATAATATAGTGGGCAAATAAATAAATAAATTATACTCATATTTAAATAAATTATTATTGTTAACCAGATATTTTGGGATATAAAGACGTCTCAATCTTCATAAATCCGTAGGAAATATTTTAATCAGTTATGAATATTCTTATACTAAAATAGCTTGTATGTAAAAATGTAACACCTATATTAAATAAAATATATTTAACGCCTTAAAGCGCGATATATTTTTATACATAAAATGCCACAGCTGCTGTATAACATCCGAAGCGTTAGAAAGTAGTTAAAAATAACTGTATATATTTCGCATTTAAACCCAATTTTAAAGGTGATTTATTTATGTGTATCACTCGTGTACACCAGTACGTGTACAGACTACTTTAAATCACACTGTTTTTTCTTGGTTAGTAAAAATAATTACGAATTCCCCTAATCAAATTCCACTTTTTACCAAAAACTTTCCCCATCTAAGCAAAACAGGCGCCAAATTCATAATAAAACGTTTAGTATAAACGAGTAACAACAAAGTTCCATATTTTATTACGATCGTTATCGTAAAACGATGCATCCGCGCGTTTAAAAGTTGCCCGTCTATTTCTTCCCTTACAACCCTTCCTAAGATTTCATTATGAATTGAACTAACGTAACAGCCATTGGAATGTTAAGATTGGGATATAATCAATTTCGAGATTAACTAACGCAATTTATAAAAATAAACAAAGAATTATACTTTAATTATAGGCTAAGAATTTACTTTAACATTAACATAACATTTTAAGACCCACCACGCCGGTTCAGTGAGAGATGACGGGCTTATAGGCTACCAATGATGTCTTTTGCTGCATAGGAGTGATTCGTCTCTATCCAACTAAAAAGTTTCATACTGTCATATTTGGGATTCGAACTCCGAAACTCGCTATAAGCAGGCGGTGTATCACTGGACCGATAAAGCATTCGAACTAAATTAAAAATCGATTTTAGATTAAAAGGAATACCACACGAACAGGACTTGAAGCGGCATCCACTAATCAGCTATCATGTTCTACACGTAATCGCCGAATGTTTCAACTGTTATATGCACGCCTCGCGCATTTCAACTATTTTACCACACCGAACATACCTTAAAGCAGAATAAGAAACATATTGTAACCGCATTAATATAGCCACAAGAAGGACATCAATAATTATTGTAAATAACCGTAAGTTGACCCTTGTGATTTTGTTAAAATATTGTCTAATTAAAATACCATAATAGAATCTGCAACTTATCAAAAATAAAATACTGTGTTTCTAAAAGATTAAAATCAGCTAAAACATAGTTAGTAAACTTATTTCCTCCGAGCAAAACAAATAAATTAAGTGATTAATTGTTAGGTAAGAAATCGAGAGTTAGGCAATTACAACGAGCTGCTTTCGAATTTATGTGTTTTCGTTCGGTAAACATAAGATTTATCTAACCTGATGTTATAACAACCAATAGAGATTGTATTTTATACGAGTTGGAGTTCAGTTAGTAAACACTGTCATATTGAAAAAAAATGACATGGACTGAAACTCGAATTCATTACCAATGCACTATAAGTCAAGCAATTGATCTTCTCCACTCTGTTTTATGATAGACTAGGACAGATTGCCATGGTTTTTCATTTGCTGTTAGGAAAAATACTGCAGCTATATAAGATCTAAACAAAATGCGTTGTCGATCTATTTTGGCTTTGATATTTAAAAATCCACTTAACGGCCTTTTTATCTATGGACAGTGATCCCGTTCGGAATATCTATATCCCTATCATCTACCAGATTTCTACACGAAGTTTGAGAAAAAAATAAATATTAGAAACATGTTGGAACACGTAGAGACAAAACCCACGACCCTTTATTATCAGTACATTGCTACCATTGTACCATCGAGCCCGTCAAATTTATAAATTTAATTGTTGGTCGTCGTTTGAGTGTCCGTGTTATATATATTTTTCTTAAATATACAAAAATATATTGAACAATAGCATAATAACTTTTTGAACGCACTGTCAATTAATTTTGTAATTGAAATGCCTATGAATAGAATCGCCTGGCTAACAGAATAAAATTGTGAATAGGCAGTTAGTAGATTGGGAAGGCTTTAAAAGAATAGCTAAGTGAGTCAACGTCCAGGACTAATCGCTTCCCATTGTTCCAAAGACCACTATCTGCCCTGACGTAATGAAAACGCCCGCCCACTAAAAACCGGCATTTATAAACCAAGAGCCGTGAATAGAGTCGCCAGAAAAATTCTAAAGAGTATTGATCCCGCTATTGATATAACGGATTTAAACGCTATAGATTCATTATTAAGCTGTCTGAAAGTTCACAATGGCTCGAAGCGTAATTATGAATGGCGGCTACGAATCGATCGGCCATAGAAAACGTTTTCCATTGGCATAATATATCTTCGTAGCGCACGCCATCTTTCAGTTTCCACAGATAGTGCAAAACACACACGACGCCGACGCGCAGCTCGTACGTGACAATTGACAGCTAAGCTGCAAGGAGTTTTTGCTCCCTTTGCCTCCGTAGATTCGCATACGGCCGCTTTCTGACGACGTTATTTTTTAATCAAATATATCCGGCACGGGTGACGGACGAAAGGGTCACAGTCATGTAAAACTAAAAGGAAAAAGTAGCCTTTTAAGCAAATACAGGCGAGACGAAGTTGATTGGTTTTGTTAGCGAGCCGGTTGATTGGCACAAACGTAAACAATAGACTCGATGTTTAAGTTGAAAGGACAATTGAACGATACGCGGGCGCTGTTTGAACGGCTCGGTGGCCGAAGAGTGTTTTAAAAAACATATTTTTGATGTTGACGCGCGAAACGGTTTAAAAGCGACCGCGGAAAATGATGCGTGAACTATCGGAAAAACAATCCAATAACTGTATTTATTTAATAACTTTAGCCTATCAATTTGGGCGCGGGGCGTTTATTCACTGTATTTGGTAGAGATATTAAAATCCATCTATAAAGTTGGTTAAAAGCTTCATATCTAGTTTTTAAACTCAACTGAAATAGTATTAAAATAAATCTACTAATGTTATAAAGGTGAAGACTTTGTTAAATCTCAGAAACTACTGGTTCAATTTAAAAAATATTTTACGAGAAAGGCTTTTTAGGTGCGAAAAATGAGTGGAAAATCCAGTGAAAATTATTATTTTTTGAAGGCTTCACTTGCATTCCATATGTATGAAATAATCTGATTCCTCTTTAAATGTTAACCAATAAAAAGAAAACAAACTAATGACATTATCATATCTGTCTTTTTATTTACTTTTTTTACATTATGTTTTACCTAGGCAAAAGGTTAAAAGAAAAGTTTAATAAATTTTCCTTAATATTATTCACAGTGAGTTACCAGGCGACCATAAATCAGTGGTGCTTACGGCTATCAGGGGTCCATTAGCGCTGTTGATCGTCCTCTAAATACTGCTTTGTTTAACTATACTTCCCTAGAATCATGCATCATAAAAAAATTAGTAAAGTAAGAAAAGTAGGATACAAGTAATAGTTACTCGACTAGAACAATATTTTAGTATTTCTAAAAAATCAAATCAATTAACGCAAAAGAATTTAAAATAATTTTATAAATATTTTTGACCCACTGGGAATCGAACCTATACCCTTCCCTTACCTGCTGTTACCTTTCTTGAACGACTTCTGTCAATGTCAAATTTTTAATCGCATTTCATACAAAATGACACCAAGAAAGTATAATAAACAATTAGTAATAAACTAAATAAACCTTTGTTGCTAAAATTTTAGTCCTGTATTTCACTGTATAGACAGTAAGATGAACTGTGTTTTCCCATGCAATAGGAAACGAAGTAAATGGGTTCATTTCCTGGGAGAAGCTTTCGTGTTTTCTTCACTGGATTGAAAAGCCGGTTTCATGTTTGTAAGGTCTGTCACTGTTTTATACACTCTAGCTATTAATAGATAATATTTTAATTTTTTATAAAACCTAAAAAGTGGTTAGGTAACGTTTTTGTCATTCTGTATATTTTACATTAAAATACTGAACTGATTTTGGAGTTGGAGTAACAACTTTAATATATAAAATATTTAAAATATGACAATTTTAAAGTAAAAAAATGACAATTATAAATCAAATCTGTTTAATTAATATCGTCTTTAGTATTAAGTGAATTTAAATGTTAAATAAAAAGGCTTAAGTGTGTGAATACGTTCCGCATGCGTGTATCTATGTATAATAGTTTTATAAACTTTATAATCATTACTCAAGTAGGATACTTAGTAGTTAACGCAAGTGGTAAACATCTAACATAAATAAACTAATATATTTCGCGTTTTAAACCGTTAAAAGTAATTTATTAAACTCGTTATTTTCCCTCTACGACAATAAACACAATAAATTATTTTCATATCAATTCACGCACTTGAATGCGTTACCCCGACTTGTATAAATCTGACCGCGGTCCGAGAATTTCGTTCTCTCATTACCGCGTATTTATGCGAAGAGATAAAAATATTAGGGACACGTTTAATCGGCAAAGGATGAACAGGGTACCCCTAACTTAACCGTTCTACGGATTTAATTTTATCAAATTTAATTTAAATTCCGTTTAAGTATGACATCCCCATTTTTCATACTTTGCTTCGGGTATTTCAAATGTCTCTATTTTATAACAAACGTATAGGACGGGAGATTTTAAACATTATCTATTACTTATGTACTTTTTATTTATATTGGTTACTTTGTTGTAATATTTTATAATTTACTTTATATACGCTTTACGCAGGAATGGTGTGTTTACTAGAACTATTTATAAAATTTAGAAGAAACAGACATTAAAAAAAGGAGAAAACTCTATCCCAAACAGTTTGTCTAAATTTATAGATTTTTAAAAGCCATACTTCTACAAAAATAAATTGTATAGTGGTTGAATGTCCGTCTTTGTTACATTGACCTATGACCTAAGTATACCATACTGTTTCTGTATTGTACTATTATTTAAAATTCATATAAGCTCTCATGACAAACGGTTAAAAATTACATACCTTCAAAATTACGTATTATTTTATATAATAATCGTAAAATACGACGATGATCTTCCGAACATTTATCAAACAAGTACAAAGTCAGGAGGTTGTTTGGGACAGTTTTAAATGCTTAAATTAATTTCCCCTGATTTTCTTTAAGAAGTTGTAACTCCCCAAGTGGGGATAATGCGATGATATATAAAAAAAGGTCCCAGTGAGCCTGGCCCCTAATAAATTACACCCTCGATAACAATGGGATTTTTTCAGGGGCTTTGTTGCAACTTTTGATATCACCTGAAAGTGTTTGGAACTGAAATGTCTGCTGTGAAAAATTATATTTTGGTCATACACATGATTAAAGACTTTTAATATAAAACGAAAAAATGCCTTACAAGCGATGTAAGTAATAAGTCCTAACTGTAATCTCTCATTTTAATAAATACCATAACGCATTTAGTACTAAACAAATTAAATTTGTTTTTGGATAGAATATTGCCTAAAATAATAAAACGTAGAGATAATAACATCAAAAGTACAGTGGCCAGTTAGTCACACGTAACGCAGTTCTTTGTGCCGAACTATAAAAAATAAAGCCCTAATATCGTTAAATGTTCCTTTGGGGAGTGACTGGTCAATGCGGAAATACGAAAATGTGTAGGGCTGCCACAAAGTCAAAAATTTTGTATTATTAGCATATCTTACAATTACACTATCATTTAAATGACATGATACACAAAATTGTAGACTACAATTCAAAACAATACCAAACTTATTTATATTGTCATGTATGAGCAGTGTACAACTATTGTAAGAATGTTTTTAGGTATGAGTTAATAGCATTTATAATTTATAAAACAACTAACTATTTTTAGGTTACCTAAAGAAGAACAATTTTTTTATACAATTTCGAACTGTTTTTGCAACGCACGCAACGAAATGGTGAATAATATTTCCCAGTTTATTTTTCACACGTCCCATTGTTTTTTTCGCTCTTATTGGCCTGGATGTATTTATAGACTGACACAACACAAATTAAAACAAATATTTTTGTAACTGGAAACGGTAGCTTCTGAGGTTAACTCGTTCAAATAAACAAATAAACATCTTAAGTGTAAAAATAGTTAGTTTAATATTATCAGTATAAATAAGGTAACTGTTCTATATCTTTCTTAATACTTCACCACCATAGCTTATTACGTTATCAGTAAGTTCCAATAGGAAAGCAGACACAAAAATCTTTATTCCAAGCCATCCAAGTGACAGCATATATAAGAGGGAGACGAGATATAATAATACTATTTACTTGATTATTTTAAAAATATAGTAATATCTATTTAGATTTAAGTAGTAATTGAGAGTTGTACAACCCTGATCATTCCGCCGGTAACTGTGAACAATTTATATGGCAATAATCCTCGTGGACATTACTGAGCGTCGGCTGCCGATACTATCGGCTAGTTTGAGGACAAAAAACGACCTCTCATTTATCCGAACACTTCGCGGTGACAGGCCATCGGCGTGGCCGTCGGCTCCCTTCCATATATAGCTGACGCTGCTTCGGAAAAATAACCGATTTGTAATATAACTGCTTCCTGATTTGAAATCTATTCTCTTAAATACTCTCCCTTGTTTACACAAAAACACAATTTTAGAAAACTTTTTTGGAAATTATTTTAACTAAGGCCAACGTTACGTCAGATAATATGTATCGCGTTTTAAACGGTTAAAGTGTTTTATTTAAATGTATAGTCTTAATGATTATTTTAATTAACAAATTTTTCTTCTATTGCGTATTTGATTTAAAAACGAAATATTCAAACCCAAAATAGGTCGATCGATAGGTAGGCATATCTTGTTTACAAATTAACCTCATGTTTAAATACTGTCTATAGTTTACGCGAGTAGTACACATTTAAATGAAACACTTAACGGTTTAAAACAATAAGCAGCGTAGCAATTTTTTCCGGAAAAAGCCTACAGAATGACTAAGCGCAATACCGTTAGTCAATTGCTTTCCCGGCCGGTTTCCCCAAAAACCAACTTCGGCGGAACAGATGGCGCTAGCGTAGCAATTTTTTACTTTGACCTCAGAGACATCCTCCATCTTTAGTCTCCTCCTCTTTAGTCTCCCCGTGATCACGGCTGCTGCAAAGCATCCGAAACGTCGGGCCGAAGTTAAAAATCATTTTCAAATAAATTTAACTAATATATCGCGTTTTAAACCGTTAAAGTGTTTTATTTAAACCTCATGTTAATTTGTTTTCTTTTATCATAAAAAAAAAAACATTAAAATTAATCGTTTACCAATTAAACGGTGTTATGCTTAATGAGACTTAAGTGAATTTCACTGTTAAATATTCAAAATAGTTGGGAATGGTACATTTACATTAAAGGCACTCTATAAAATTATCAGTACAAACTATAATCAATAAATTGTGATGGTTTTAATTGCCCAAACCCTGAACATTTTAAAAATACCGATATTAAGGTAATTCGCAAATTAAATTTCTTTTATTTGCTAAATAAACAACCCTCTATTGTGACGTAATTGAAAAATCGCTGCCTCGAACTACGATCAGCGGGAGATACATTATTCAGTCGACAATCACGTGAAATTCCGAAAAACGAAGTGAAAAAACATTTCGACTGTTGTTTCACGACGATCTGCTGTATAAAAAATTCAGTGACTTAATCGCAGCGTGACCAAACAAACTCGAGCGGGCGCTTTTCCACTGTCCTAACGGCCACGATACGACATAACATTTTAATAATTATATATTGCAATAATGTAATTTAATCAACTCAAGCTGAAAAATATAAAACATGTGTAAATGTAAAATATCGGATTAGTTTACTCCAAAGTATGCTTAGTGCTTGCCGGACCCAAGCAATTACGTGGTCCTTTGGCAATCGGACTACAGGGTTAGTCAATATATATGTGACAATGGCTAAAGAAAGTTGTGTAGTTGTTTCATCTTACCTAGGGAAATAATACGTGAATGTCCAACTACCAACCTCTTCTGTTCTACGTGAATAATATTTGCTCCAGTAAAAGTGGTCCCTGTCGATAAAGTAATGGAAACACGCTCTCGCGATGACCAAAACGGTGATAGTTGGCAATTTATACGACTTATTTGTGAAGTCGCTGATTAAATGGCATTTTAAAAACTTTTGTCTAGACTCGAATTGTTTTCCCTGTTTTTATTCCAGTTAATCAAATTTCTTTATCTCAAGGTATTGATAAATTAATTTTTAAGAAAATTTGTACATTACATAAGACATTTTATTCATTTCTGAAATAAAGTAAATATCTTTTGTATAACGTTTATTCAAATTCTATTAACTTAGGTATTCTCTTAGAGCAAACAATGTCAGGAATTTTCCCGATAATTTTTCTTGTGCATATGCGGGTAGACCGACCCGTTACAAGGGGGAAAACTTGCCAACTCATCAAAACAATAAACAAAGTATCGGGGGCCCATTTTATTATATTATTATGCACGCCGCCCTATGATTTACGCTGCATAACGTTTATACAATGTTATTAAGTAATAATATTTACATTCTATTAGGCAGTTTTTTTATATTTTTTTTAGAGCTTATCTATACTAATATATGAAACTGAAGAGATTGTTTATTTGTTTGAACGCGGTAATTTCAGGAACTCGGGTTGGAATTGAAAAAAAAAAAAAAAAAAAAAAAAAAAAAAAAAAAAAAAAAAAAAAAAAAAAAATGGGAAAAAAAATTTTTTTTTTTTTTTTAAAAGGGAGGGTTTTTGTTCTACCCCTTTAAAAAGGGGGTTTAAATATAATAAAAAAGTAGAAATAGATATACGTTTATTGAGAAACAAAACATTTACAATTAAATAATTCTCATTAAAAACATAATATAATTAATTATAAAAACGTAATAATAGAGAATTGAATACATATTAATTTAAATTTAATATATTTAGTTAATTTAATAATAGTTGCCTCTGAAAAGGAAACCCACTCATTAACGCTGGGACTAATATCCCAACACTCATATTCAATAGCCCCTTCAAAGGCCGGTCTAAGGCAAGCAATAATGTTCGATGTTTGGTCTATTATACACACAAATACTCAACGAATGAAATTACTTACTACTTTTACCAAACACCGGATTAAAACTATAAATAAAATTTTTAGAAAATTCATTAAATTATTTTTATACGTATAAGTGTAATTTGTAACTATGTTATATTGGAATCGCATCGCAAAGCTATGTGGTTAAACGTTTTCAATCTCTCAGTATTGCATTAAACGCAGTTATTTGCCCGGGATTTGAACCCCTAGATTGTTTCGGTCGGGCAGGGCACAGAGGGCTGATCAAAAACATAGCTTGATTTCCTTTAAAACAAACACCGATCGGAGGAACAGAAATAAAAATTTGGGCCTTTGGGGGCTTTGTTTTTTTTGTATTGGAAGCGCATTGAGTGAAATTAAAATAAGTACTTATTTTTAATTTATTATACTTACGGCCCGACGTTTCAGATGCTTTTCAAGAGCCATGGTCACCCCGTACCTAACCTCCTGTGACCTGCTTGCAAAGCATCCGAAACGTAGAAGTCACTCATATATTTCGAAACAAATCATTTATTCCACACAATACTACAAGAACGAAGGAACACGCACGACGTCGTAGGTAACAGCACTACATTTATAAATTTGACGGAACGGGACGTTTGCAAAAACAAATTTTGATGCCAAAAATAACAAGGTATGTTACGCGGACGAAGTCACTGACACAGCTAGTTTAAGATATGCATTAAAGCTTCTTAATTCTCACGCGCCGAGTGTTTTTCCATCGTCGACCGCAAGATTATCAATCAAGTAGCATTTCCCGGTACAAATTTATCACGAGCTTCTTATTGTGACGCCGGATAACACAATATCCATCGGATATCCGGAGGGGAGCTGAACATCATATTTTTATCATCATTATGTCAAAAAATTTGAGAAAGATTATTGTGGACATTACCGTACAACATATATAAAAACGCTTGAGAGGAATTACGTTACACGTAGTCTGTCCCATACTTATTAACGTTAATGTACTAATTAAAAATAATAAAAAAACAACTTTAATTAAGAAGAATATAGAGTACAAAACAATTGCAATTACTTCAAATTTGATAAAAGATTTAAATAAAACACTTTAACGGTTTAAAACGCGATATATTAGTTAAAATTATTTGAAAATGATTTTTAACTTCGGCGCGACGTTTAACTAATATATCGCGTTTTAAACCGTTAAAGTGTTTTATTTAAATGTGTACTACCCGCGTAAACTATAGACAGTATTTGATAAAAGATATTTAATAATTACATAGAATATATGCATAGTTGTATTTTCATTTATTTAAATTCAATATTTTTATACCATTTTACAATGCGTAATACAATTAAATACAAATATTAAATAGATGATACATTGCAATCGGTACAAGTCTTAGCTGTGCTGATGCTATATTGACAATCAGTTACTAAACTATTTTATTATTACAAAATGCCAGCAATACTGGTGTTTTAAATTATTAATAATTATAACATAAAATGACCTAAAGGAAGGGCAAGCCGGAATACTATATCCGGGCCACGAACCACAGTCCATAAATGAAAAATCCGTGAAGTTTAATCGCGTTGCAGTTTCAGCCTTTGGATTACCGAATATCCAAAATCAAAATGGGCCGACAGGATATCTTGTTTAGATGTAAGGCTGGTGTGAATCCCATCCTTGTCTGTACTCGTTTACCTTAAAATATAGTATCTTAGTAATTTATAAAAAATAACTGCCTAGTAATGTCCATACTGTTATGTCGTGCACTTATTCTCATTCTAGGCCATGTTTTTAACGGGCCTAAGATATTATTGGCTGATTAATGATTTCACAGACACCGTACGAAAACATTTAAGAGAATTGAAGTTAAAATAACATGTCGTACTTTCAGTCTTTTACAACACGAGATGTTAACATCTCTAACTGTTATTTGTTTTCAAATAAATTATCATTGAAAAAGTTGACAAGTGTATTAAAATATATACAGTGGATATTGAGTTCAGTTATACGAAATATATTGTAATAGTAAAAGATATTTCTTATGTATTTTTTTAAATACATCAATTGTTTGATTGAATAAATCTAAGAACAGAAATACTAAAATCTAAAAATAATTATTAAATCGCCTACTTCGGTATAATATCAATAGTAATTTTTTTACGCACTTTTTCTCGGTTATTGTATTTATATTTAATAGCATAATTGAGGCGTTTAATAAACCGTTCAATTATTATTAACAGTAAAAAACTTGGTTAGATGACACTGTTCAGGTATTTAAATAAAGAATTCCTTGATATGTTGTCATTAATAAGACTTCTAACAAAAACTAACAAGAAAGCATCTATATAATTTTCTAGCTGTGTCAGTGACTTCGTCCGCATAGGATAGTTATTTAGGGCATCCAAATTTATTTTTGCAAACATGTACATCTTTATAAATTTAAGCTGCCCGCGATGTCGGTCGCAGCCCGCCGTTCGGGTCCCGTCGTTCTTGCAAGTTAATCTTAAAGATAGACATGTCACGCGGTCATTTTTTTAGATCATTTAAAGAGGAACAATTCTTTCATACATATCTTTTGGGTGCTTGAACCGCAGCGTAAGCATTGGAAACCCACAGAGATTTCTTTCCGCTGTTTTCTGCTGTTTCTTCGATCCTATTAGTCACAGCGCGATAGCTTCTTCGACCTAACCAAAAAGACACCAGAATTTTTCAATTCAAATTCGTAGTTCCTGAGATTAGCGCGTTAAAACAAACAAACTCTTTAGCTTTATATATTAGTATAGATTTAATCTAGACTATGATCCTGGGTTCCTTTTCCGGGAGAACTTAGCCTGGAAATAAAATCGACCACCAATACTTCAGGAAAAAAAGCTATGCATTGTCACATATTATGTTCTTGTAAGATAACGTATTTAATGAAATAAAATGAAAAACAAGCTACCACCGTAGCCACTAATCAATCGTCTAGGAACTTCAGACCGATCAATAGGAACTACTATATTACAATCCGGTGAAGTTAAATTTCACCTTTTTATTAAATTCTTCTCATCACGAACGATATCCTGCATTTGGACGTGTTACAATGAATTTTCTCGCTTCAGAGAATCTCGGCTTTCAGCAATGAAGACGGCTTTGGGCGTATTCATATTTCACCACGCCCTCCCGATGGGCGTATCTTAAGCCTATATTTGGTAGAACATAATAATATAATATGTAACTAAAGCACAGTGTGTAGATGTGAAATTAGTCCCTTACAATTCGAACGAACAAAGCATAATTCATAAAGATAAAACTTCAACGTAGTTCCATTGTTTAAACGTAGTTTTCAAGTAAATTTATAATAATTAATATTTATAATTATAATTGATTCTTTATGTTCTCTATCATGTAAATGGTGAAGAAACTCATAATATCGTCTAACTTCGATTTATTCTTCAAGTTTTTAACTACTTAAAAACATTTTGCTAAGTTAAATTATTATGATTGACAAATCTTCTCTTTGTTTCTTAACAATTGTGTTAGGCAGTTATTAGCATAAATAATATAATAAGTAATTGGTTAGTTACAGTTAGATATTCAAATTATACAAATACCTAAATTAATATTATATATGCTCATACAGCTAATGTATGTATATGTATAGCTCTAATTTCGCTTAAACGTCGTTTTCATACCGTCATTTCAGCTACACAAATCAAAAAGGCGTGGCCTACTCCGATCCAACCCGAAGTTTTCCGACCACAACCGAAGGAATGAGAACGTGGAATTGAAAACCACTATAACACGACCTCTGCATTCTAATACAAGGTCTGATTTAATAACGTCCGTGGGGACCGCTAGACCGGCAGGGGAGGTCAGTGTTGTTTGGAACTGTAGGAGAAAATGTATGAAAATTGTGGGATGAGTGAAGGAATCCGCCAGGATCTGTTACGTAACGTCAGTCGAGTGTCGAAAGCGGTGTCAGGAGCGTGTTTCGATTGTTTTCCGGTATCCACAATAAACAACAACAACGTGTTTATACACGTAAACAACGTGGTCTTCGCGGAGTATCTTTGAGAGGAGGTGAGTTTATCACATTTTTATATATTTCATTTAAATCTTAATCAGGTGTATGCATTAAACGGGACGTTATAGGGTTTTAAAAGAGTTTAAAAATTTTAATATTGTTTTAATATTTTCAAAAATTAGCTTCGATGTAAAATATAGTATCGTAATATAATATTTTTAAATGTTAATTAAAATATTAATCTGCTTACCCTTAATGTTATCTTACTTTTTAACACGTCGCCGATTTTAAACATCAAAATTAATATTTATTAAATTGTGTAAATGTTCTTCAAAATGGTAATTAAATAAGTTAAGATTTAACCAATTATAGGATATAATATAATCTGAAGTACTAAACCAAAAGTGTTTCCAGTATCTTAATTAAATTTAATGAAAAAATAAAATACTAATTGTTAACACTTGAAATGAACTGTGTAATTTACTGTGTTTTTTATCAATTAGACAAGGTAACTAAATAGAAAGAAGGTTATCTTTACTATTTCTTTTCATACTTGTGCAAGTATTGCATATGTAGTATATACATATTACATGATTTTTATTATTTGAAGTTTTTATTTATTTATTAGATGTTAGTACTACCTATTGCTAATACTTATATAAAAATAGGTATTAAACATTTATATACAACATAACGTACATTTTATATGAACATATATAGTACAAATAGCTATCATTAATACCAACCCTTATAGAGATTCAAAGTTCTTAATTATATGATGTAACAATTAAAAAAACCAATACAAGAATGACAGGAATAAAGAAACTCAGCTATTTGCTGAAAATTATAAATATTGTTTGCACTGATATTGTGACTTCACACAAGTGGCCCACCGGCATAAAAAATATGAACGAAATAAGCATAAAAAACAATAAATAATCTCGAAATTTACTATTACCATTATTAAATACTCGCTTTTGCAGCAACTTCGTCTGCTAAGAATATTTATTTTGGCATCCAAATTCGTTTTTGAAAACTTATATAAACGTATATAAACCCACGATCGCCGGTCGGTCGCCGTTCCGACGTTCTTGCAAATTAACGTTAAAAAATAGACATATATCGTCGCGGACTTTTTTCACTTTAATAGTACATATTTTTTGGGTATCTCGAACCCGTTTTGCAGCGTATGCCTCGGAAACCCATCATAATGAACAATTTTCCCAAATATTTTCACATTTTCCGCTGTATCTTCGCTTTTATTAGTTACAGGGCGATGTTTTATAGCCTATAGCCTTCCTCGATAAATGATCTAACCAACACAAAAACAATTTTTCAATTCGAACCCGTAGTTCCTGAGATAAGCGCGTTCAAATAAAGAAACAAACAAACAAACTCTTCAGCTTAATGTATAGATATAGATGACTGATGATGATTATAATTGTTTTATAAGTTTTTATGATAATCTTAAGAAATAATTATATTTTAGTTCATCATGATATTTCAAAACTTCTTAAGCTCAAAAATATGTCTAACATTTCAGTGCGATAAAACTTGTGAAGTACACGTATCGATTAAACTAATTGTTTATTGTATCGTAGCACCCTTGCACCCTTGTTTACGTCTCCCCTTTGTTTACTGTTTACGGGTGTCCGGGATAACCCCTCTCTCCCCATCTCCTGCACTTCCATGCACCTTTGAAATATATTCTCGCTACCCTGATAAGATAAAGCTCTAAGGCTGTGTTTTATATTTAAGAAGAAAACTTATAGCTGATTTATATTTTTAGGGGTAGTTACAAACAAAGGATATATTTAAGTTTTTGAACTAAGTAATATATAACATTAGTTTTAAATTGTCATGTCATGTAGAAATAAACAAATTTTAAAACATTAGGATTATAGAGCTATACGTGTCATACAGTCACTATGAGGCATAATATGTAAGTGTTATTTATAGTTTCAGGAGATGTACATTTTTAAATTTGTTAACTTGTTTACAATTTATAATTAGGCTTTACAGCAGCCAAAACGTGGGGGCGTAGTTAAAGTATGTTTAATGGTTATCTAAAAAAATGATGTAATATATTTTAATAAAAGTGTATGAGCCGCTGTGCCCTAACTGTCTTGACTGTGAAACATTGCTGTGTTGAAGAAGCAGGGAAAATTATTCATCTTTGACGGCTTTCATTGCGTGCGGTGCAAAACAGTCAAAAAAACCAAATACCTAAAAAAAATCCAAAACGTCGTTTATCACATTTCCCGCTGTATGTTGGACGTTGATAGCGCCTATAATTTGTAAACCTAAGGAGAAAAACAAAAAAACCTTAAGCAAATTCTGTAAAAACCCCGCCAGTTTCGCCAAATACCAACTTCGACGGAACAGATGGCGCAGCGCATTTTTTATTTTGTTTTTTAAAAAATCCCCCACCTTTATTTTCCCCGTGACCACGGCTGCTGCAAATGAAAGTCGGGCCGAAGAATATTTTCAAATAAGTTTACAAAATAACGCGTAATTAAAGTTTTATTTAAACCTAAGGGGGAATTTGGAAAAAATAAGTAATATTATACCCAAAATAACTTTAATGGCAAAATAACGTTTGCCAGGTCAACTAGTTATTGTTACAAAATGACCCGATGGCCTACCGTCTTATTTATGAAAGAAACAAAAAAGAAAATGATATTTTGAATCACATTATCATCTTAAAAATGAAGTTTAAAATCCAAGAACCGTAATATGAATTGTAAAACACGACTAATTAAAGAAAAGCTGATCTGAATATTTGATTATATCCAGGGGGTAATAAGCTAACGCCGCGGTTTAATAATTCACAGATTGAAACAATTGAATCTCAGCGCGATACCTGTATTAAATATGCAAATTAGTTATTTATTCAAGTCGCACTTCGTCTTAGAAGGGGTCTCTTTATGAAACTTTCTGACACGGATCCTCTGACGTTTGTGTCATGTTACATGATGAGCAATTTCGGTTTAACTAATTTCAGTTCTCGACTCCCTAGCTCAGTGCTTACCGCACTGGACTGCGGATTACAGTTTTCTTACGATGGAGGACACACAAGCATGGGATTCAATAGATTTTTTTATGTTTTTATGTTGCATATTTTGGTTTTGGGTATTCGGTACTTCCACTGCCAGAAATCGAAACGCGAATAAACTTAACAGCCTTTTCATCTGTGGACTTTCGATAATCCTACCTACTCCTTAATATCCAGATTTTCACACGAAGTCTGACTAATTTCAGAAAAATTATAAATTGGTTATGGAACCACAATCCGTTGATTATTAGCTTTATATTACTACCATTACACCAACGAGCTAGTCATAAAATTTGTGTTACTTCAGTGTTTTCAGATTTTTTTTTACATTAATTTATTTTATGAATAAAAACACATTTTAATCGAAAATTTATCGGTTCTAATTACAAAATTTTAAAGTGTTTTCCGTCGGCCGTAGGCAGAGCTAATCAAAATTATTAATTGAAGAATATTAAACAATAGCAAGACATTGGGAGCTCTCCCCAGAGGAACGTTTAATTTAGATTATTTATAATTTTGCGGCGAGTGGCCTGGTCCAAGACGGCACAAGCTAATTTCAAATATAAATATTAGCTCAATCAAACCGCTACGAATGGTCCCTAATATTACAGTCATTGTTGTTTCATCTCGACTAAGTTATTAGAACGCGCCCGTTTCAAATAATAATAATTTAAGTCGCTACCAAAAATATCTGTATGGAAGTATTCATATTAACGAATCGGGGGTTGCGTTCTTATTTAATTAGATAATAAAATGTATAATTTAGATCTCTCGAATAGAAGAAATAAGAAGTAGAAGAAGAAGAAGTAAAAAAGAAGAAGTATTCTTTGTTTGTTTGTTGTTTCTGGAAAAATGCTTTTTAAATTAATACATCCCTACATCCATTCTTACTATCAAACGAAAGTGTGTAAACTCATACAAGTTTATGTGAACCGTCATACATATCTAATCTTAGGTTTAATAAAGCACTTTAAAAACACATAATATTTAGTTTACATTTTTTAAACTACGGTTCGATGTTTTTTACGAGAGTAAAGAGCGTCGGGTGGGCGTTTGATTTGATTATTGCGTGTAATTAAATTGACAAGAATAATGGCTACATTATTTCGATGGGCCGGTTGTAAGTAATCAATGAGGTCTAGAGTTCGATCCCCACCGGTTTAAATTTTTTTTTTATATATTGAACTTCGTCTGGAAATCTTTTCACGTTGAATATCCACGATCACCGTCCACAGAAGAAAACAACATGAGGTTTAATCGCGTTCGGTTTTAGTCTGTACATTTCCAAATATCTAAAAGCAATATAGGCCGGCTGCGCATCTTGTTTACTGTTATATAGCTGGGGTTTTGCCTTTTTACTTTTACTCTATTACTCTTACTCCCTCTACCCCCACCACAAAGACACATTTGATTATTATGATTTTTATACGAAGTAAAATTGTCAGTAATGTTCTATAGTTAACTTTTCTAGTACCGTCTCGGTATTTTCCTTGAGATAACTGAATGGGTCAATTGTTTTCAATAAATTAAGCGGACGGAGGCCGGCCTCGATAGCCGTCGGGCTGCGTCAACACAATTATTATCCTCGGACAGCCACCCTTATTGATAAACATACTCTAAATAAATTAAGTCGCTGCCATTTATAGACGTTTACTAACATAATGCAAGACCGCCTCTCAGCTAAATAGTTAAACGTTTTGCATTGCATTAAGCGCGAGAGGTCCTGGGTTTGATTTCCGGGAAACCATAAAATGTTCTGGGCAGGGCACTGAAGTCTAATCACAAAAATGTGTTCGCCCCATGCCTATAAGTATTATTTAAATTATAATATTTTTTTTTCAGGAATGAATATTGTTTAATGCCAAATTATAAAAAAAAAATTAAACACTCCCATTTATATATGAGCTAACATCTATATTTTTAATTACAGAACCACTAAAAATGAGTGCACGACCAAATACAACCGGTCCCCGTACGAAGAAACAAAATCACGCTAACATTCCGTGCCCTATAGAAGACTGCGCAAGATTCACTTATGGAAAACTCCCGGATCACCTAACTAAAATCCACGGTCTGACTGGCGCTGAACGAGACGCCCTCAACGAGCAACAGAGAAAACGATTCTTCAATGGAGAACTCTGTCAAGTGCGATATCTAAAAGAATCAGCCATCAGAGACCTTTGGGGCTCTGATTACGACGATCCACGCATCCGAGCGAAAATACACCAAAGCTATGCTCTCGTTAAGATTCGGATAATACCATTGGCAGCGACACAGCGCAGCCGCCCACTAACAGAACAAGACGCGAATGTTTTGACCGCGTACAACGCCAGAACAGCGCCGAGACCAGCCCGCGTGCAAAGAACTAGAGCTCGAGCAAGACCTTACACTGTACCGGAAACCAGTTCTGTTGAAAGCCGCGTATCCAGCGAATCCAGTGAAGGAGAAGATAGTGCACGCAATTCATTACCCCTCTCCCCTCCACCATCGTCGCCATCGTTACCCCCATCGCCATCTCCTTACGAACTTCAACCAGTTGAAACCCGCCTGCGAGATATCTTCGACTCCAAAGTGGATGCAGGTTACAAAGCTGTCATCGACGACATGAAGAAGTCGATGTCAATGGGCAGAACTCTCGGTACACGGAAACGTAAGATTTACAGAACCTACAGACGATATGCGAAGCGACTGATCACGTTTCTACACAGACAACACTCGCCATTAGCGTATGACGTGGACGTCCTTCTGTGCGGAGAGAGGCAAGTCTGTGCGTTCCTAGAGAACATAAGCAGTGAACACAAAACGAAAACGTTGAGGAACTATATCGTGGCAGCTATCAAGTTACTTGACTCGCGACTCTTCGCGCTTGAAAGAGACCCCTCGTGCAAGGAAAAGGTTGTCTCAATGACCCGTGTGTACGAAGTGCTACTCGGTCGACTGAACGATTGCGACCGATTGTTGGCTCGAAAAGAAATTTCGAACCAAAAGGAAACATCTGAAGGTGACGACTCGGAACAGGAATTCAATGATCCATATGACGGGTTGGTTTAATCAAATTCTACGATTGTGTGTAAATAGACAGGAAATGTTATACACAAAGTGCAATATGGTGTTATTTATCAAACTTTGTGAATAAAAATAGGCTTTAGATTCAACATTACTTGTCTTATATAGGATGAAAAAATTTTTCTTGTATATGTTTTGGTTTAGTGTATAATTTTGCATTTTATTACCGACTTTACCGAAATGCGAGATGCATAAAATAAAGTAAAAATAAATAATGATTTAGAAAAGTAGCTAAATCTAGCTACTTTTCTAAATCACAATAAACAAAAAATAATCACAATTGGACATAATAATTAAACTTATCATCCTACAAAGACAAATACGGTTTACGACTAAGCGTATATATAATTTATTGTAAATATACTTACGATTGAATACGTGTTAAAAGCAATAATATGTTATGTGAAATGGCTAGTCAGTCTTGTATGATGCTCATTTATTATGCTCACGAAAATGTTTATAAGCGTACAATATTGTTTTTATGTAATTGAAATTAATAAGTAGGATTGTGGTGGGCTTTAAGCAACGTAGAATGGATGAATGTGAAATAGTGTTATTATTTATTTTATTTTATTAAATTTAAGTGTAATTTTATTAATATATAAATAAAATACTTCTTCTTCTTAGTCTTAGACAATTTTATTTTCAAAGTCTCTAGCGACGATCTTAGTAAATATTTCTGTAATTATTATTAGTTCACAATGATTTGATCAATACTGAACACATAACAATAATATTGTTTGTTATGTTACAACGTAATTTTTGTACGTTTAGTTGAATACTTTTGATAAAGGAACCCAAAACGGAATAGGATAATTAATTCTTAAAACGAACGCTTGGAACGCGGGCACTCAGTGAGCGGAGAATCTGGAGCAGGCAGTTACGATCGCTGCATACCAGCACGACATGACCTTTCAGGAGCTCAGTAATTCTCACTCGCCGCACGCGATCTAAAAGTGTACATTTTAAATAATTTGGTAACCGCGCCATCTAGAGTCCAATTGCCAAAACATGAAGTTAATTCTTTTTAACCATTTGTTTCTCTATTGCCCAATAGATAACGCTACTTAAAAGTTACAAATGAAGCTCCACGTTAGCGATGTTACCCTGGTGAAAAGCAACCGTAACTGCCTGCTCCAGATTCTCCGCTGACGTTCCAAGCGTTCCGCCAGCGCTAACAATGTTTAAAATCCACAAAAAATTAGTTTGTTTCTGTGGGTTGGTAAAGTAAAAGGAGGCTTTTTGACTGATAAATTATATTAAAATATCATAGTAAATAAATAATGCCATTTTCCATTATCATTGATATTCTTATTAAGAAGGATTAGAATTTTTAATTGTACATTTTACTAAACTAAAAATTTAGGATACTAAAAGTAAGGATTGTAACGTTATTTTGTATTGACTAGTATATTAAAAGGTATTAAGAAATATAACAAAAAAACCAAACAAAACTTTAACTTTTATTACGAAAAGGCATTAGTAGTTATATTATTAAAAATATTTTCTTTTCACATAGGTGTCGATATCTATATCGATTCTATTTTAAGCCTAACATTCACAGAGTTATTCCTGTAACAGTCTTGAACTGAGACGTCAAGTACATTCCAAACGAGGTTGATGGCTACAGAACTTTCTGGAGACACATTTACTAATGTTTATAATTAATCTTAACCACTTTCAATCGAAAAAGGTTGACATACATTTTTTTTATTAATAACTAACTAACTAAACGATTATGTTAAGTTCGTTAGGTTGCATCAGATAGGTATCTTGTTACATATAACATTGTATATATTTGTTTAAGTATCTAGTATTTACTTGTTCCAGCCCTGGTGCCACTCGTTAAATTATTTCCAGACTTTCTGTAGGCGGTACCGTGAAAAATGTAAGCTTATTTTTAATAACGGAATCCGCTATAACGGCCGTTACTGTACACGTGCTCTACATAGCTGTGAGTCACGATGTTGCAACTAAAATAGATTCAACGAAAAACAATAAAAAAGAGATGAAATACTTGTACACTTTTATCATATAGAATAGTTTTATGTAATATACATTTTGATGAACGTCAAAACTGCGGTTTCAATTCAGAATAATTCTATACAGAAGTACTAAACTATAAAAGCTAATAAATAAAGCAGAAAAGATACTAAAATGAGGACAAAAGAATGAACAAATAGGTAGCTGATATTTCCATTTTTAATGGAGTAGTCGACAAAGTTTCTTTTAATTTTAAATCGCTTATAAATTGAGAAAAATATACGACACAAGCAGGGCTTGAACCGGTATTATCAGCGTTGTGTGCAGTTGCTCTAACCAATCGAGCTACCCTGGCAAATTATAATACATTTTTAATTTTTATAATGCCATCGTGTGCAATAAACGTGAGAAATAGTAAAGTTTTCAAACGTTTGTGTTATTAAATAAGTATATACGTTTTAGTAAAACAAACCTTATTGTCGATATTGTACGAAACGTGTTTTAATCATGAGCAAAACAAATCGAATGACACATACTTGAAAAGTGCAATATCAAACAATGCAATGCGAACCGGGTGACGTCACGCAGTTTCGGTGCAAAGTGCATGTATGCACCACGATCTCTTTTCATTTATACGAACCTAGTTGATGTTCCTTTTGTGAATGACACCAAAGGGGCCCTATCCCCTTTGGAGCACCCTTCTCTGGGTCATCGCTCGAGTGTTATTATAACACATCTTTGATCTTAATTTTTTAGAGTTATATTATATATAACATGACTTCATACTTAGTGCAAGAGAAATTTGCTTTTGAAGATGGCCTATTTTATCAATATGTAAATAAAAATCGTTACTTTTTTTAAGGTAAAATATTTTAAAGAATTTGTTATGATATATATTAAAGATACTCCTTAGTTACACCCAAAAAAACAAAAAAACAGGACAATTGACAAGCTTTTAAAATTCTGAAAGGATTTGTAAACGTAATTTATAGTTTATAGTTATTAGTGAATTACAAATAGTGACTTAAATAAAATAAGAATGAAGAAGAATCGTCTCCTTCATCTTAATGTCTGCCTTACCAGGAACTTGTTGGACAAGGATCACAGACAATGAAGGAGCGGTGCGATGCAATTATCTGCATACAAAACTGCATTTCGATACAAACTCGGTAATGGCGTCCGGTTATTGATGACGCATTATACGCCGAGCATTCTGTTGAAAGTTGAAACCATTTGTTGTATAATTACTATAAAAATAACTTTTAATGAAAAATAGGATACGAAACGAACAATTTGTTTTTATAGGCTGAATACAAATGCTATATAGAGTTGAAAAGAAAGCAACATAAAATATCTTTGTTTATACATTGATCATGCTGACGAATTTTTATTTCAATCTTAACATCTGACCTCGTGCTAATTCTTAAATAAATTTAAACTGATAAAAAACATTCTGTTGTTAACATGTGTAGGTTCTGATTGATACAGAAAATTTTAGATAGAGCTTTTATTAAATATCTTTTATAGAATCCAGATTTTTAACGTAGCTAAATAATTAGCTACAGATTATCTTGTAAAGTTGTTTAACGCTACGTAAGGAGATATTTTTGGTAACGTTGAGCTTCTGCGTAATGTCCGTTTTCACGTTTATTCATATAGACAGAGTTTTGTGGCTCGTATAAAACAGGTTATGTGAGTCAGTGGAGCTTATTTAGCTCTTCACTTTTGCAAGAGAGCCATCTAGTGTTTGACGTGCCAAACGCGCGAGTGTTTTCAAGTGTGTGATCTTTAAAGTGATTTAAAATGCCTGGTCGTCCTATTTGGCAGGTAAATATTATGTCCTTTAATTTATTTGTTTTTCTGAATTCCATAATAGGTAAATTTTATATTTTTTTTGTTTCATATTTTGTTTCTATAATTATATTTAGCAGGCGAGGGATGAAATAACTAAACCAACTGCAATTAAACATGTTTGTTTAGTTTAATAGTTATTTTCTTTAAGAAATTTTATCACAGTGAACTTTTTAAATAAATGTTTAATGTACAGATGTATATTTTAGGAGAAAACACGCTACTAATGACTAATGCTGGCCTTGACATGTTTACCTGAAAGCTTCAGGTATATAAACAGCACGTGTAAGTCGTAAAATCAATGAAATCCAACTCAAGACTCGAAATATTTTCTTTATTATTACTTTCATTAAAGCTAACTACTATTTACAACATTCTTATATTATCTTACTTAATAAATACTTTCTAAATTGTTATCGAGATTATAATTATTTTCATGGTAACTGTCAACAGGAGCTTCTTATCAATGTGATAAAGATTAAAGCAATATTAACTTACATACATAGTATTAATCAGTTTTTTTTATTGTCGTTTTTATACTTTGTCATTGCGTTTGCTGAATAAGTGATTATTTTTGACGTCTTCTATCATAAAGGTGGCTGGTAAATTATGAAAGATCTGTTGCATGAAGCCGAGTAAAATATCTTCAATTGTTTTGGATAGAATCGGTCGTAACGATTCAGATACTGGTCGCCAATTCGCGTTTAAATAGGCATTTGTGCTCTCCTCTGAAATAAAAAAAATATTTATTTAATCAACATTCATGTAAACAACACAGTATCGATTTAAAATTTTAAAATAAAACACGTTTTATTTATTCAATAATAAACAAATCCTAAATCTCAAAGGAACGTTCGAAAATTTTGCAAACTAATTTCGGGGAAAGAGATTGCTCTCAAACGTTGCAATTTGTAACATACTAGTACCAGGAGCATAGGTATGAAAAGAGTTGTAAATGATTTTGCTGCCAGCTATGGGCGGATAGAATAACTAACAAAAGTATAAGACTTGGAAAAGAATTTTCAAGCAGTATCATAGATGGCGCTGTACTCAAAAAATGAATAACGAAATGTAGTTTGTACTTGTCGATCAAAAATAATTATTTTATTTTAAATAATCTTACCGAGTGAGGATATACCATCAAATAAATTGTGCATGTAGAGTTTTAGAATCCCGATGTTATATTTTACATGAACTTGTGTCACATTAAAGAAAGGAAAACCATCCTTTTCGTACAATTTTACGTCACTCACAATATCTATCGTCATATTGCCTGAAAAGGAAATCGTTGAATGTAATGCAAATTAATTAATTGATAAAAATAAACTGTTCGATGTGAAATAGTAACTAACTTGGCTCAAACCAGCATTTGCCGCGTCCTACTAAAGGAATTAACAGGATTTTTCCTTTCAAATCATACGTGCCTTCGATTCTTATTTTCGGCACTCGCACCCGTGTGTAGAAATCATAAGTTTTGCTGTCCACCCTGAAAAAAAAACTCGTTAAAAACAATGTAACAGCCACATCAAATCGATCGATCCGTCGGTAAACAAAAGTTGGGTCAGTCGATCAAATTGTTGCTAATATTACCAGGAACACATAAACTCAAACAACTCACTGGCTGAGCAACACGTCAGTTTTACCGAAACCGGTTACAGTAACGTCGTCGAGTGCGGCATTTACGTTGACTGGACCTTCTCCTTGTAGAATCCTTATTTTGGGAATTTTCAAGGGGTCCAATGGAGGTAGGTCTATCTCTGGAAGTCCTGGAATGAAATAACTATTTAGTCCCTACTCACACGAGCTGTAAATATCTAAAATATAATTATATGACTTGAGAAATTGTCTTTAATACGACTTTATTTTTCCTATAAATATTTTTCCAATAAAATCCTCTAAGCGAAAATATCGAAGGAATAAAGTACTTTCGCTTTCCGCGAGTTATACTAGTTTCATAATTGAGGTTATGTACCTAGTCCGTAATCGCATTGCTGTCATAGATAAGTAAGTATTTACTGGATTTTATTTATTATTTCTACTTATGCTTGTAAAGAAAATTTCAGAAATAATTAAAATAAATTTAAAATGTTTATTGAATAATTTCACTTTGCTTGCGTGTTAATTAAAACCACGCAAAGTATTAGAAAGTATTAGAATTTTTTTTTCATGTACCTCAGCGAAATGTTAAAAAAACGCAGTAGGTTTTTTTATAAAAAATAAATACATTTGTTTAAATAAAAGAATAATAGGCACCCAGAACATGCAAGGAGGTTGAAATCCATAATCGCATGCATGCGACTTGTGTAAATTGCTGGTACTTCGATTACATTGAATATAGAGATTAGTTATTAAAAATAATTGGAATATCCAAAGCCAAAATAGATCGACAGCACATCTTCTTAAGATGTTATATGGCGGTATTTCACTTCCCATAAAGTAAACCGTATGCTTGTTCGTCCTCTATATAAAAAAAAAACATTTAAGACTTACCCGGTCCTAGTGCGTTGAACAGCAACTGCACGGCCTCTTGGGAACAGTCGTCGAAGTCCGGATCACTTAGGGAACATGTTTTCACGAAGCTCGCTGGAAAAGTTAGATACCTGAGTAAGTAGGTTAAAATACTGTCGCCAAGTTACATCACAATCACTTGAACGGTTCTGGGTAAACAAACTGTGTCGTAATCGACGTTTTTATGGATTCTATAAATGAAACTGTCAAATGGGTTACTTACGTTTCGTTTTATAGTGTTCCGCGCTCGAATGGTGTATCAACACTGTAACGAGGAATAGTAACAGCATTGTCGGTTGTCAAAGAACTGGTGTGTTAGTAAACCTCGAGCTCGCTGCCCGAGGTGGCTCGAGACTAGGTCCCCGTCTTGTACTTGTTGCAACGGCATAGGAGGGGGGTATGCAATTCGAGTTCGTCAACAAAATTTAAACTTTGTCCTCTTTACCAGACATTTCACGGTTGCTTTAATATAGCACGTCTGATAATGTAAACAATGGTTTTTGTATGTGAATTTTATTGAAAACATTGTTTGAAAATGACTATAAATTCTATTTATGGCAACTTTGGAATTCACTTGATGAAAGGTAAATTGCTCTAGGTCTGTTTTATCTAATAATTTAGGAGACATTTGAAATTCCATGAACTAGAACGCGAATTTACACTTTACTGTACCGCAGCTGGTTTGTGGTGTAACTGGTTGGTGCCAAACTGATGGTTCCACGAACCTTAGTCCTCGTTTAGTCAAAATAAACAAAATGTACATAGTATTCAAGGATCACTATATAATTATAAACGTCCTTATGCTTCTTCATTAACCAGATAGGTATATATTTTACATTTGCTTAGTAAATTAAAAAAATAGTAGAGTACCGGCGGTAGGTCTCATCTCAAATGTCATTTAAAGTGTGGTAGAAACAAGTGTTACGATTTCATTTGTGGATGTAAAATTAAGTGTCCAAAGAAAGGCTGAAAAGCATAACTGTAAAATCAAGGTCATATTATGAAAAACGGTAACGCGATTCGAATAAGCACAAGGATACACAATATGTGTTCTAATATGAAATGTAACGTTTTGCGACATACGCCCCTGTTCAAGGAATTGATGATACGGAACGAACGTTACAATTTAGTACGGTTTGTGGGTTTGCGTTGCGATTGCACGATTCAGATGAACCAGTCCTACTTGATATACGAGAATTTTGCGTTTGTTACCGTTTTCGACAATTTACTGAAGACGATATCGAACTATCACTATAAGTGTTGCTAAGCGACATCAATCTTTAGTCCATTTGTAGAAAACTCTAGCTAATGCTAACGGGTCATGGATTCAATTCTTACCGTATACAACATGATTCTATATCAATTAATTGTTTTTTCTAAATGGACATTATTTGGGCCTGGACATGATCTACGATTAGTAACTTTTTTAAATATTTAGGAGACAGTTAAGTATACCTTATATACTATATGGAAGTCCTAAGGAAACTGCAGTTGGAAAATGGATTTATAGATATATCAAGATGTGGATTGGATTACAATACATGTATTGGATTATCAATATTTTAATTGGGTACATCACTCCTATCGCTGAGCATAATGCTTATCTTTAACTTTTATTACATTATGGCTATAAATGTTCCAAAGCTGTGACCACAACAATCCGTGCTACTAATTGAGCTACTGTGTGTACACGTCACAATCGAATTCATTGAATCCATTCAATCCAAAAGTATTCAAAAGCTTTCTATACTCCAAAACAACATCCTTATTAGTAGCTGTGCCATTAAGAACGTGGGTTATTTCCACTAGAGAGGGTATGTAGACCGGCAGGGTTTGTGTAAGCGCAAGAACGGCCTTGAGCGGAGAATGCTGTCGCGTCTCTTACACAACTTCAAAGGGTAAAGGACAGAGATGCAAATCGCGCAACAATACATTAACAGCCAGTTAACTCAAACAGTAAGTTATTCACCTGAACCTGAATGAATGGTTCGTTAATTGCGCAGAGCAAAGCTAATTTATTGAATTAAAAGCCGGTATATTTTACTATCTCTGCTGCAATTTGCTGTTGAAGACAAAGAAATGCTGAGATTTGTTTTTTTTTGAAATCACAAAAATTACAACAATGTCTAAGATAAGGTCTTTCATAATATTATTTACTGTAGTTATCCATTAAATAAAACACTTTCTTGGTTTGCGATTTAGTTAAACTGATTTAATAAAGATTTTTAACTTCGGCCCGACGTTTCGGATGCTTTGCAGCAGCCGTGGTCACGGGGAGACTAAAGATGGAGGATGTCTCTGACGTCAAAGTAAAAATTGCTACGCTAGCGCCATCTCTTCCGTCGAAGTTGGTATTAGGCAAAACTGGCCAGGTCCTTGCAGAATTTACTAACGGTGTCTTCGCGTTTGCCAGTATGCTGTTTATTGGGATCCAGAGTTTTTAATATGAGATCCCAGGTGTTTGATAGTTTGAGGCCGACCTCCCTATTGATATTCAAATCAGTTTAAGTAATATATCGCGTTTTAAACCGTTAAAGTGTTTTATTCAAATGTGTACTACTCGCGTAAACTATAGAGTATAGACAGTATGTAGTTATCCTTTTAATGTCCTTATTTCTTCGTCTATCACATATATTTGTACGTCTTTTACAATTAATTACATCATATTTATTTCATACCAAAGTTTGTTATTATACATCAACAAGAAATCTCCAATAACATTTGTGGTACCTGATGTAGTCGTAAATGACGAGCGTTAATTAGGTGTAATATCAAATAAAGCGACCATTTTCATCACTAACATATGAAAGTAATAATCTAACAAACCTAATGTCAAGGTGTGTCATGTTTGACGAGAAACCAGTACATTTCAGTACCTACGCTTCTTGGCGCGCAGCCAAAGTAAATACGTGGGTACATGGCCCACGCGAGTGTGTAACCTCTTTTTCTGGAACAAGCCGATTTCTGACGACCACTCGCGGTTTCTGCTCGCCTGTTACTAAAATGTTTAAAATTGGCTGTTATAACAAGCTTTATTAATTAGTTTTGGGCACTATATATATATATATATATATATATAATGCGCGATGTGCATGCGACCAATTGTGTAATAATTTGGAAATTATAATTAAAACCCAGTACTTAAAATTAAACTAGGAATCTTCTTTTCATTAATTAGGTACAAAAAAAAAACTCCTCTAGTCCAGGATATTCTCGTCTCTACAAAAAGGTTTTGGTTTTGTCTTCTGAAGTTTCATTAATCATTACGGAAAGTATGAAGTTGGTTACAGGCTATCTATTTAAATAAAACACTTTAACGGTTTAAAACGCGATATATTAGTTAAACTTATTTGAAAATGATTTTTAACTTCGGTCTCCCCGTGACCACGGCTGCTGCAAAGCATCCGAAACGTCGGGCCGAAGGTAAAAATCATTTTTAAATAAGTTCTAGTATATCGCGTTTTAAACCGTTAAAGTGTTTTATTGAAATGTGTACCTTACTCGCGTAAACTATAGACAGTATGTAACTCTCTCAGTTTTCCCTGTATTTTGTCTCGTTGTAGCAAGAAAATAGAAGAGTCAAGAGCAAGAGTCTAGAAAATATATGGACTTTAGTAATTAGTTACTTTGGAAATCAGAATTGCCAACAGAATATAGGTCAGGTATAAATTAAAGCCCAAATTAAACACACGCTGTGCCAGCGACTTCGTCGCTAAGAATTTTTATTTTGGCCATCCTAACGGTTTTCCTTTTTAAACTTTAGCTGTTATCTACGACATCGGCCTCGTCCCTTTCCCTTCGTTCTTGCATGTTAATCTTAAAAGATAGACACACATAATGCGACGCTGAATTTTTTTTAGATCATTTAAACAGGGATCATTCTTTCATAATTTTTTGGGTATCTTAATAATTTTCCCAATATTTTTCACATTTCTCGCCATATCTTCGCTTGTATTAGTCACAAGACGATGTTTTATAGCCTTTCTCGATAAATGCTTAACCACCACAAAATTTTGTCAATTCGAACCCGTAGTTCCTGAGCAAACTTAGAGCAAAAGTTCAAACAAACAAATTCTTCAGCTTTATATATTAGTACTAGCTGACCTGGCAAACGTTGTTTTGCGGAGAGGAAAAATGATTAAATTACTAAAATGGCTATTAAAAAATAAGGGTTGATCGTATAAGGGGGAAAATTGAGCATGGTATGTATTTTTGTATGTTGTATCATAAAAAAATAGAAATAAAAAATTTTGTCTAAAAAATAAATAAAAAAGTTTAGGGGTGGACTACCCCTAACATTTAGGGGGATGAAAAATAGATGTTGGCCGATTCTCATAAATACCGGATAAGCACAAAAGATTTTATCAAAATCGGCCGAGCCGTTTCGGAGGAGTTCAAGTTCGAACACCGTGACACTAGAATTTTATATATAACCAATAAATATATGTTGGATACTTAAATCCACAAATATTAAAGCTCTTTACAAACCGCAAACATTTGGCAAACTATCACATACTTACTACACGCTGTTACATAATAATGTTATGGTCGTAAATGTCAACAATAATTACATTATTTTTGTCACCAGTTGCCACAAATAATAAAAACTATCGCGTTGACTTTTATGATCGCAACTTTTTCAGTCAGAAAAATATTCCTAGATAAGTTCGTGGTTTCTATAGAATAAAAGTAATAATCAACCTATAATAAATATTATATAATTATAAAAAAAATTCACTTTTTCCTTGAGACAATTACCAAAATTATTTAGTTGAACCTCCAGTATATCGATTCACTTATATTTTATTCCTCTACAAGAACCTACTTTAGTTTCAAGAAATAAAATTTACAATAATAAAATTTTTTAAAAAATGAACTTGTAGGTACCATTTTTTACATATCTATCTGATTTTATTTCACGAATTTAACATATCAAAAACGACCGCCAATTCCTTGAAAAACAATAGATTGTTTCAGTCGGGTAGGGCACAGAAGTGTGATCAATGAAACGGACACAGATGTGTGCGCCCCATTCTCCGCAAGGGGTACCGTAATTTCACTATTAGGAAAATTTCATTAAAATATACCCACAATGACTACGTAAGATCTATTTCCGTATAATCTTGAACGCATAACAGATTTTAATAAGGCCAAGGGGCGTTATTAAAGCACTCTGAAATTAATAATTTATTATTTGGCATCACTTGGATGAACACTAATCGTCAGTTTTATTTTAGGACCGACGCTCTCACAACATTGAGCAAAGTTCATGTTTATTTACTTTGCGGATTTATTTAACGCTTCAAAAACTCTGATGGATTCATTGGTCCTAATTGGTAACACTATCCACTGGGGCCAACATGGTTCCAATCAATTTATATTTTTTTGACCTAGTCAAAAATCTAAATATTAAATATGTGGAAGGAATGGTGAAATTCCGTTCAGGTCCACGATTTAAAAAGCCACGAAGTTTAATCGCTTTTCGGTTTCTGCCTGTTGATTTCCGAATAACTGGGCTGTGGTATCATCTTCCATAAAGTGACCACCATGCTACCATAAAAACCATTAAAATAACGAAATAATTCTTAAATAATTTATTAATAAAATAATGTAAAAATATTTACAAAATAAGTTAAATTATAAAAGTCTTATGAACATAGTACTTTGTTAAGTTTTAAAATCTATTTCATAAAAAAATCGTGTTTAAAAAAGACCTAGTTCACAAGCGTTGATAAACATTCGCGTTCATAAGCCAAACTAAAACCGTCCGTCTTCATAGTTGTTGATAGACATATACAAATTGAACGGCTAAAGATTTTAAAAATACTGATAATTTTCAAACGTCCGCGGCAATGTTTACATATGGCGGGTGTTGCCAAAAGATCCGAGACCAGCTTGAGAAGCACCTTTGTTGAAACCCATTTGAAGGTTGAGCTCAGCATTGTGGGCTCTGAGTTGCTCCTCTGTGAAGGTACGCTCATTCTTATCAGCCATTTTGGGGCCTAGCTGAGGGCCGGTCCATTCTGGGTGCTTTTGTGTCTGGAAGATAATTCCAACAATTACCTGTAGGAAGAGTTACAAAAGGTGTTCCAGGTCCGCGTAATAAAACAGAATTTACCACTTCCACAAATTAGAACAAATTATCTGTAAGTTTCTTTTTGAAATGACCTAAAATACTTACGATTCTTCCTAAGGCATAAAGGCACAATGTGACCTGTGGAATGTTACGCCTCTCAAACAAATCAGCGGTTTGGAAGATTTCCTCCTCCGGTACTCCATATTTCTTGATAGCAGCTTGGAACCTAAAAATAGATAAAACCTAATTGCCTAATTGTCCTGTTATAAATTTAAAAGAGTTTCCTAGATAATATGAAGTACCGTTGGATATTCTCCATAAGCTGGAAGTTAGTTCCCTTTTCCTGGATCTTCTTCACGGATCCTGGGGAGAGTTTATTAGCGAGTTTACAAAGGATGATACCATCCCTCAGGATGTCCTCATATGCGCCATTTGGTAAAGGTTCCCCAATGACAGCAGATATCCAGTTGAGGACTTCTTGTTCTTGCTCCTTGTTTCTGGCCTGTAATGTTTTAAAACGTAATAAAACAGTTTTGAACACAGGCCATAAAACATTCGCTCCAGTGCCAAGTTGTTTGGTAAACGAGCGAATTCCAGAATCATCTCTGAAAATAACATTCTGTTGCGAAAACATACGTTTCTTATCGGTTGGATGGATGTCTGGACTTGATGTGGCAGCTGTGCTATATATCAACTTGGATTTATTGGGTTGCTCAACGTTATTATTATTATATAAACATCATATTGCAAATGAAATTATAAACGCAATTTTGTGGACACCTATACCTATGCTATATTATCTGTTAACTGATTACACAAAATCTGAGAAAAGAATGAAGTTTAATGAGACTTAACAATGATTAAACGGAAAAACAACACACGATATACTCATAACATCGAAAGAAGACAGAAATAACAAAAAAATATATAGAAAAACTAGTTACGAGAAATTTTAAATAACTAGACAGTATTAAACAAATAAGGAAAAAATAAGCAACTGTGATTTATATAAATATGAATGATTTAAGTTTTTGATCTATTAAAAAGTTTGACGCACAAAAAACAAAGCTCTTACAGGCATTTTGTAAGGTCACAGAACTCCTGGACAAAACTTATGGAACGAGTTCCCTGATCGGTATCAACAGGCTGACTGCCGCCCGCCCAACTTTTGTAGTTGCGCGTACGTCAATGCAAACTTTCCTCCATAACATTACTGTGTATGTAATTATAGTTATTACGACATTGCTTTTCTTACGTTGGAATGATTGGAGCCGGATGTAATATTTCATTGCTAACTGGTGGAACGAAAATAAAACTTTTAATGAATCCTATTATCCATTACTATGTTTAACGATAAGGGCTAACCAATCGATAAATTTACCATCCAACTGTGATAAAATTTCCGCAAAGAAGTACGAAGTGAGACATAACAACGCACTGTATTTTATACTCTCCTATAATAATTCAAAAATAATCTATGAAAATAATATTAAAAGTTAGTACGTAAGATTTTTCCTCGTTAATATGTATTTTCTGAGGTGTGTGTTTATAAATAATAAAGCAATTTAAAATAAAATTAATAAACAGTGAAAACAAAAGTGTTTCAAGTTTAAGTACTGCATTTAGCAGGCTTACGAATCAGCCGTTCAGTGTCCACTGTTGGACATAGGCCTCCCCCATAGACTTCCAGTACGACCGGTCGTTGTCTAGTTGAATTAAGCAGGCTTAGTGTTTGTTAACTGAGTTAGTTCAATAGTTTTCATAGATTTATGTCTTATAATACCAAATATGTTGTTTCGACATAACTGTTGTTATTATATAAATCCAATTTTAAGTATTATACAATACTTCTAAGATCTATAACCTCATTTTAATTTTATAAGTAAAGTAAGTAACGTACATACTTATCCTTCTGTAAAAGTAGTAATTGAACTGAAACACTAGTAGATAGAGAATTAAGATGTAATGTTCGAAACACACGAACAAAGGCCGACTAAGAAGTAAGTAGATAAATAAATTGAAAATCTATTAAGATTAAAAAGTTATTTGGACTTTTGATTTATATAATGTCATTGTGTGCAATAACATCTGAAAATATATTCGTTTGTAAAGTAGACAAATATTTTGTAAATACATTTACATATATAGATTATGACTAGGTATCATCCAAAACTCCTGCGGTCTCTCCTTATAATTTTATTTTCGGATCCGTTTCCACAGCACTCTTTCCGGCCTTTGATTTATCGGGATACAAAAATAAGATGCCCTCAATTCACTGAGAAAGCGTTTGTATGTTAGAATTATATGATAGCAACGATGAATTGCTTCGATATTTTTTTTTATGTTTTAAATCAAAATTAAAACAAATCTTTATATAATATAGTAAATAATTAATTCTAAATTTGATGCTGGTTTGGCACATAGTTTAATAAAATACGTAGTGTCTTTTACTCAGAAGATTATTATGTGATGGCGTCCCATTAAGTGAAATACTGTTTTCCATATCTGGGGTGTGGGACATACAATTTTCGTTTCACTGTTCAATTTTATTTGAATGCAAATTGTTGATCAGACTTTTTTGCTTTTCCCCAGTGGATCTATTTTACACTCCTACTGGACCCCTTGGGACCTGGGCGAACACATTACTGTGTCAATCCACTAATCGGCTCTTTTAGAGTAGATCACATCTTGGTCACTGCATAAATAAATGCATTTATTTTTCCCAGGCATTCGAACCTAGGAACTTTCGCGCTTAACTCAATGCTATGCAACACTTAACAATCTGGCTACAGAGACGGACATCGCGCTTTATGCAATTCGTATAACTAGTGAGCCACGGAGGCGGTGAATTAGTTATTAAGTACTATTATTTGTATAAATATAGGAAAGTCTGACTTAGCATAATTACTATGAAACGATCGAACCAATTGCATAATACCCATTTACGCATTACTTTAAAACTTACAAAAAGTATTCCTAAAGATCGATTTCCAATGTATAACACTGTTATATTTATGACATTTATTTATGACCACTAAGAAGCTCTCTCACCCAAATATAAATGACTTTCATTCATCCAGGTCTGTAAATTATTACGTCTTGTGTAATAAATGAGATCTCGGTTTTACGTCCAGAACAGCTGTAAGCTGGCATTAATTCGTGTTTTAGTACTTATGAAAACTAATATGTATGTATTATATATGATTATTTTTATTTAAAATTGCAGTGCGCTGGCAAGCGAGAGCCCGAGAAGGAATTAGAAGCCCAGAGATGGATAGAAGCAGTCATCGGCGAGAGATTCCCATCAGACCTTCCCTACGAGTTTGCTCTACGTGACGGCATCATCCTTTGCAAATTAATGAACAGGCTGCAACCAGGAATCATATCTAAGGTCAACGTGTCTGGAGGGGACTACAAGTTTATGGACAATATTAGCCAGTGAGTATCACAAAATTGTAAACCAGTGCCTTATTTATGCCAGCTTGGTATATCAATACGTCATTTTGGGAAGTCCAATTATTAAGAGGAAAAAATGTGACGTGTGTGTGTGAATTTTAGGACTGCATGTCTGTACCGCGTTCAATTCCAGAAGGGAGGCCTTTTAGCCTTGTGTCCTTTCCTAAAGTAATAAATTAAATCTATAAATATTATATGAAATATGGTTATGTATCTACTTTAAGGTCCATTTATTTTTTCTCTACATACATCGTCTTACATACAATATTTGGTTAAAAAAGATAGGAAATTTTACTTTATTTATCATTGAAAACTTTGATATTATTCACATGTCATTGGATATAATAGCATTATATAATAAGATTTTTATATTTAAAATACATAAATAAGTATCGAAATCATTAATTAACCGAAAAATATATTAATTAATGCAATATTTATATTCTAAAACAAAACATCTCGTTCTACAGATTCCAGAAAGCCTGTGTAAAATACGGAGTACCAGATGTAGACCTCTTCCAAACAACGGACCTTTGGGACCAGAAAAACATCGCACTAGTAACGCAAACTATTTTCGCTATTGGCAGGACGGTAATAAAACAAAATATTACATTAATATATATTTTTTGTGATAGAAGAGCGCAGTTCACTTGACGGAAGGTGGAATACCCCAGATATGTAATATCAACGCCGGCTTTGGATAATCGGAAACCTACAGGTTGAAACCGAAATGCAAATAACCTTTACGACTTTTTTAATCAGACGGTGTGTTCGCGATTCCAAATTGATAGTATACCACTTATAAAGTCCAACATGTTTCAGAGAAAATATGTATTTATGGAAACACGTAAGACTGGAGGGAATCGAATTCACGACCCATATATTCTACTATTACAGACTAACAGTTTCGTAAAATCTAATTTCTATGTTGATTACAAAATAAAATTATTATTAATAAGAAGGTATCTTAATACTTTCACATGGTAAGTAAAAATTATGTTCTAACTACAGACTACATGATGATCATATTATACTATTTCTGTAAGCCTTATATTTGGTCGTGATTCGAATCCGCGACTACAACATCTCCATCGATGGTACACTTATGTGTACCTTCGAAGTTCGAAGTATGTGTTAAAATGATATTTTCTACAGGCATACAAGCACACAGAATGGCGCGGCCCCCACCTCGGCCCGAAACCATCTGAAGAGAACCGCCGCGAGTTCAGCGAAGACGTTCTTCGCGCAGGAAACGCTGTCATCGGTCTCCAAGCCGGTACCAACAAATTAGCATCACAATCGGGCCAAAACTTCGGCGCTTCGCGTAAAATTATTCTCGGAAAGTAAACAAAAATAGCCACAATGTACCAATCGATAAGCTGTGTTTCCATATTCGTGTATTTTTGTATTGGTGGTTGGTTAGTGAATTAGTAAAATCACGCGGCCTTACAAATGGTATTGTGTTTGTATTTTATTCAAAATAAAGTTTATTATTATTTAATGTACGTAATAAAATTCAAAATACCAAAGATTTTAGTCATATCATAATTAGAGTTTCAATATAAATAAATGCTGCTATCAAAAGTAGTTCTAAGTATTTAAATATCAATGATAATGTATTTAAGTACTTTTTATTTGTATCAGTATTTACTTTGTAATATGCTAGAATAAAACATGCTAAACTGAAACCTGACTTTAAAAAATACTTATTTATACTCAATAAATCTCATAAAATTGTAAGCATATATTATAACGCAGTGAACTCTGTAACAGATAAATAGTATATAATGTAAATGTTAATCGTATTAAAGATTTATTAAGCAAATTATTTAATTTTACCCATTACTATATTTATGTACTTCAGTAACTCATATTCCCTGAGTATTCGAATCCAAATCTTCCTTATGAATGCAAAGATTATGAGGATACCATGAAACTTGCGAACTTGCAACGCCATCTAGTGTCGAGACAGACACGTTGTATGAACAGTCAAACATGCTCGACAATGCAAATTAGTTTACATTGTTGTAACTAGATGTCAGCAAAAAGTATTGTCAACAATAATTATGTACATGTCAAACAGAAAAGGGATGCTCGTTATGAAAATCGATTTACGATTACAAATAAAGTCAATTGAAAATCGATTATTTTTTTTATAATAATCACAGGGGATGTATTATTATTTTTGCTGATATATCCACTGTAAATATAAATAAGTTTAAGACAATGGGATCCAACAAAAGTTGATTCTTAAATTGCAATATTCAATAAGGTGCCCTACGCATAAAGTAATGTTAAGTTAAATGCAATACGAACATCGATTCCGATTAAAAGTTTAGTAAATCGTTCGAATGATATTTACAAGGAAGAATTATTCTGTGGTACTTCACTAATATTAAATAACATCCCAAGCTGGTCGCGAACCTACGTTCTTGTTTTCATTTTAAATATTATTTCTTATTTCGATGACCGAATTCATTTACTATGGGTAAAGTATTAAAATAAGTTGTTTTTGCGTACAAAATGATAACATTTGGCAATCCCAACGCGTCAAACGCGGAAGAATCAGGTACGAATCGTTAATATTTTTTACGTTGTGCGTCGAAGTCCAACTATTTTCGTTGCGCTTTTCTAAAGGAAAACTATTTTAGGGGAAGTTAGAAGTATTTGCGAGAGTGTGTGCAGCGATGGCTCTAACGCTACGGTGCAGGCCGGATCGTCTAACCAGAGCCAGAGGCCCAAAATGGACATAGCATGTGTCTTGGATGTGACCCAAACATTGAATTTGGCTCACAGAAAAAGGGCATTGGAGGAAGTAAGATTGGCTTCTGATCTCGTGAATGCGAATGTACATCACATTCACGTGAGTATATAAAAATATAATATATAGGTGAATAATTTGTTATAAACTACATCATAGTTTCCTGCCAAACATGAGGTAAAAGCTAAACATTGTTTTAAAATATGTTTCTGCAAGGGAATCTTTTTTACATGTACAAGAAAGTTTATAGATGTACACCTACATAAATTAATGAGGCCAAAAAATATGTATGCTCTGTTACTACTCTCAATTTTATAAAAACATTTATTCATAGTCCAATCTATTAACGCAATATTGCTTTATTTTTAAAAAGTATTCTTACTATCTTATCAAAATTCCTATTAATGAAAAATTTCAGTATTTTATTTATTGATTTTTAATCTTATTTATAACTAATATACATTTCTGTATATAACAAAACAAAACAAATGTAATACAACTAACAAATATAATAATCACTTATTATTCTTTTACAACTGCAGTTTGAAAAACTGGATTTTGGAGAGACAAGTGTACTAGATACATTTTACAATGCGGATGTAGCCCTAGTGGATCTTAGTGTACAGGTGCAACAGAGCTCCTTGTTATACCATCTTGGAGTTAGAGAGAGTTTTGATATGAAAGAAAATGTACTCCTTTACAATGATGTTGATCCTGATTCTACATTACGCATAAAAGTAAGTATTTTTTTTTTTAATAATTAACTCCCCTTTATCCATTTAATTAAATTTCACGACGCAGGCTGAACTCAAACTCATTACCATTTTTTTTATTTTATGATAGAGGAGTACAGGTAGGTAAAACACCCCAGCTATTTAAGATCTAAACAAGATGCTCGGTCAAACTATTTTGGCTTTACATACATATTCGGACATTCTCTGACTTTGATGAGTACTGTAGTAATGCCTTAATAAGACATGAATTTATTTTATATTCAGATAAGGTTTACTATATGTATTAATAGAACATTTACCGGTTTAGATGTCTTTACCTTATGTCTAGTTATGAGGATTTAATGTTCATAATATGGTGGAGTTAGGTATGTATTACTTTCATGTCCTCTGTTAATAATATGAATAAAACACTCTTTATGGTAAAATAAGCATGGCAAATTCAGCTCATATAGTAAAAACAAGAAATTCTCACAGTCTGATAATGTAAAAATACTGTAAAAAAAAATGTCAATTTATTAAGTCCACCAATAAGGAAAATTAGCAGTCCTCTAAGTTTAAAGCCATAATTATCTGTTAGTTTGCTCTTCTGTCATTTTAGTATATGATAACATACAAGGTTGATTTCTAAAACCTTGTTGTTTTTGCCTTGTATGCATATCTGCTTAATTTCTTCAATAGAAGTCATAGAAACATAATAGTGCACTTCGAGACCTTAATAATATATCTTAAGCATAGAATGAGATTAATTATGACATTATCACATTAAATAAAATTTATGTTTTATTACTTATTTAAAGAAAAATAGCAAGTTTTTATTGAATTAGTTTTTTTTTTAAGTTTTGGGTCATATTTTTCTCCATCTGTTACACCTAAACATTACACCCTGGGGCTAGACAGACAGTAGGTAGTGTCATCCTGAGTAAATTCTTACTATATTTATTATTTAGATAAAAAGGGGCAAATAAGTTTTTAGTATTATGAATATATATGTTGTGTAATGTTTTTATAAATTTACTACCTAACCTTTATATACAAGACCAAGAGCTAGCTCGTTATAGATATTAGGGCTTCCATTGTCATGGGGTGCGGCACGTTATTTGGAATAAACATCTTTAACACAAAATCTGAAAAATTATTGTATACAAAAAGAAAATATAGTATAACATATAGCAATTTGCTATAATAAAAATACCAGTTATTGTGCACCGACCCTCACCTGAGTTCATTGAATTAGTACTAGTGGCTCAATCTCCTAGATTTACATTGATTACCTAGGCATTGTCAGGATGTCAAGGCCAATTATGTACAGCTACCATTGTAAGGCACGTTGGCATCTTGATAAATTGCTTCCTTTGAGTATTGTGTTTCACTTAAATCGGAGTATGTGTGTATCTCTAGATTGGGTAGTATGTAGAGCATGTATCTTTATGAATATCATAAGTTATTATATATTTTTTCTATATCTTTATTATCGTAGCTAGCGAAAACTATTTGTTTTTCGTGCATCCTATTAATACACACCAATGATGTAGGCGCTTGCGGTTTTGTTTGCAAAAACAATAAAGTTTATAGTTCTTACACTTCGGTTTAGTTCGAGCATTGTATAATTCACTGGTATTTTTGGATGTAAAAAAATGGTACTAAAACCCATTTCAATCCGGGATCACTACTCTAATAGTACCAATAGCATGGCATACCATAGCTAACGATCAATGCGTTTTTGTTTCGACTCGAACATATTTATAAATCATTTTCATTTCTCTATTAACTTTGGTCGGGACAATAAATTCGCGGTAGGAAGATAAGAATGTCATCACTATTGTCTATCAGAACCTGAATGTATCAGCCAGCGGATAGAAAGCCCAGGTCTGTTAATCCGCGCTTTGGTTACAGTCATTTGGTTATCCTGGATTACCGAAAGTACAATGCCAAAATTGTTTGATAGATCCTCTCACAATTAGATCTTATAGAGGCGAGTTATTTCACTTTCCATCAAGTTACCCCACAGTTATCTATTCTCTACTGTCCTAAATTAAAAACAGAAGAATTTTAAGGCATTCAAATATTTTTTGCAGATATCCCTGCCAAATTTCCTGTTCGTCTCCTACAAATTAACGGACGCAGGAACGTGCGTAACCACCAACCCGGCTGCGACCAAGTTCAAAGGGGAGGAGACGGCTGATCCCAAACAGCATCTCACTCTGCGGTTGAAGAACATATTGCAAGATGTCGAAGTGCAGACGAAGTAAGTTTACCTTGACAATGGTATCGTTTGAACGATTTTCACGGTTAATATTGTTGCGTGGAACGAGTAATAAACAATGAGATGACAATGTTGTTAGCGGTGCTTACGATTCTGGAAAATCCTAATAAACGATATTAATAATTTTATGCAGCTACTTTTTGAACATTAAATGTGCAATTACACTTATTTAATATATTTATATGAATGCTATGATACTGCGGACGAGATTTTGAAGTTCACTATATTGTTAACTGATATTTATTGATATTATTATGTTGATACCACTCTAACAAATAAATTGTTAATAATGCATTAAGTTTGACCAAATTCGAAGCATCAAAACGTCTTTTTTTTTCTTAAAACATAGACATATAATTTCGTGGACATTTTTTTTTATCATTGAAATAGGTATGAATCTTGAAAATAAATAACAGGTAAATACAATAACAAAAGATCTTCTGGAAGGTAAAACGTTTCATCGAGGGGTTATGAGCAAATTAAATTGTGACGTGCACACGCAGAGTCGAATCCTAGACCTTATGCCTCATGTATGTACTCTAGGTAACACGGTTTTTTTACATGTCTTTACTTTATTGAATTTGACTTCGATTCAAAATGGATATCCTGTTCAAGGAAAACACGATCCATAATGTGTTTCATTCAGTATTTGAATATTTAATTCATGTTAAACCCACACACAAAGCACAACGCATTCTATGAGATAATATTGTATGAACCGATGACAATAAGGAATAATTTATTTACATATTTTATTCACTTATTGTCTACACCAAGTACAAAGTTTTAGGTAATTTTCACTTCTTATCTTAATGAGTAAAACTGTTATGCAATTAGAGTGCCGTATTTTAGTTGTAAATGAGACGTTCTGTCATTAACAGATACAGAAGTGACGTAATTTGTGTAAAATCTTTACAGCTTTTTTCAATAATGACTCGCTTCAGGACGAACATTGTTGAACTGCATTCCTTAATTTAAAAGTACATAAGACACAAGTAACATATTCATAAACGAGATTTTAGTACAAAAACAATCTTTAAAGAAGCATGTTTTTTGTAATTTTCTGAATGACATCGTGTTTAGTTTCAACAATTACATAATTACAAAACTACCAGGTAATAAAAGAGTTGTAAATGGATCACTGTAAAAAAATAATATGAATAAATAGTTTATTCGTTTTTAAATAAAACACTTAAAGTACGTTTAAAACGTTAACTTTTTATAATTCATGTTAACTACGGCCTGACATGTAGAATGCTTTCTAGCCGTTGTCGCAGCGGGACAGACTTAGATAATACTTAATATTTCATAATCCTACTTTTTGTTCTCAGAGCGCATCTACAAGAGAAATTCCTGTCCGATCTACGTAAGGCCCGCGAGACGTACAGCGGAGTGGAGCTAAGCAACTATTTACACGCGATGCGCAGGCGCCTAGACGATCCCGGCGTACTATCCGGCGATACGATCCTTAACCTGTTAATATCGTATCGCGAGATACAGGACTACGACGCGATCGTACATATTGTTGATGATCTCAAGACTATTATGAATAGGAAGAATTATGTGAATATGCCCATTATTAGGTTTATGTATGCGTTCGCTATGAATAGGTAAGAACCTATTATAACTACAACATAATATAATAGATAATATAATAGTTAGTTTTAGTTAGAACGTATGTAACGCTTGTAATTTTAATTTATAGTCATTGTTTTATTATTTTAATTATGCTATCAATTATAAATTTATTTTTCGTGATACAAACAAAAACATTGTAGATTTGTGTTTTTGTTTTTTACCTTATATTTAGGGCCATTTTTCGTATAAATTCCTGTAGTATGATGTAGCTTAATGGCTAAACGTATAGCCAAGCGTAGTGTTACGCGAGAGGTCGTGGGTTTAAATAATGTGCCAACAATATATTGTTACGGTCGGGCATAGCACAGGAATCTGATCAACTTGCCTGTAAAGGCAACTGATCAGTGAAACGGGCTCTAAATGTGTTCGCCCCATGCCCCACGGAGGAAATTGAGATTTCACTTTTTATCGTAAAATTGTAAAAATAATTTTTATTTACCAATTAATAAATTCATTTCAGGAGAAACAAAGAGGGAGATAGAGAGAACGCATTGAAAGTATGCGTGAAAGCGTTAGAAAAGAAGGAAAATAGATTTCCCGATATGCTGTGCCTGTGCGGGCGCATATACAAGGACAAATTCGTCGAATCTCAACACACAGATATGGAGAGCTTAAAGAATGCAATACATTGGTATGTTTTATAGGGAAACCTAATAAATATGGAACTTTATAAAAAAAACTAAAATATATGATTTTTCTATTTAACAAGATTGATAAACATAAAATAAATCACTCTTAACTGCTGAAAACTCGAAAATATTAATTTTGATTGCTTTGTAGTAATCGTGGTCATAAGAAGACCAATTAGTAGCTTTAAATACGATTCGCATTTTAAACTGTTAAAAGTGTTTTACTTACAACGAATTACTCTTTTTATTTAAATAATATATTGTCTCAGATTATATTAAATTTATTGTCTTATGTTTCAGGTACAGACAAGGTTTTGAAGTGCAGCCGAATGAATACGCGGGAATAAATTTGGCCACACTGTTAGTCATCGCTGGGAATGACTTCAAAGATTCTCAGGAATTACAACATATTGGTAATAATTGTTGAACTCTAAAAACGCATTTTTATAACCTTGTTACAATTCCTATCCGTTTTATGACGCAGTAACCTAAATTTACTTATTGTAACCTTTTATTTTCTGTTTTAAACCGTTAAATATAGGCAAAATGCGTGAATATTTTATTTTTATTCTAGGTCGAGTATTAAACCACTTAATCGGAAAAAAGGGGAGTTTGTCTTCGCTCAAAGAGTATTGGGACGTGGCGACATTTTTCGAGATATCGGTTCTTGCGCAGGATTACGTAAAAGCGATACAGGCGGCTGAGTGTATGTTCAAGTTGAAACCACCGAACTGGTACCTCAAATCCACTATTGGAAATATTGAACTTATAGACAGGTCTTTATAATTTTTAAGATTGATAATTTTAAGTTTAAAAGTATTTCATAATTTTATTTAGGTGATTAACTACATCTAAAAGAAAACTTTATTATTTTTTTACATGTTGTTGCACATGAAGGCACTATGTAATTTAAAAATCGAAAATAAATTGAAAAAACACCGAGCCGGTAGCTCAATTGACAGAGCAACAGCACGGAATGCTGACGATGCCGGTTCAAGTCCTGCCCGAGTCGAAATTTTTTTTCAATTTATTATCGATTTTTAAATTATACGTTTAAAATAATTGTGTTTCTCTTTACGTCTAAGTACGTAATGGATTTATTGTTACAATATTCTTTTTGATTAACTGTATTCGTCTTAAGTATTTGTTTTTTATTGGTAACATTATTTTTCAGATTCAGAAAAAAGAATGAAGACACTTCCCCGGAACAGCAAGTCTTCTCCTTCTGGATGGAATTCTTTGTCGAAGCGACTAAGAGCACATGTGAAAATATTATTCGATTTCCCGTAAGTTGAAAATATACGATTTCCCGTAAGTTTTAACACAATTATGTATTGAAATAAATTTTTAGCATAAATTTATTTCCGGATAATATGTAGACGTAACATTACAAAAAAATTAACTATATTTTATGAATTATGTAATTTTTAAGAATATTAAACTAATAAATAAGAATAGCCTTTATTTTTACGTTTAAATAGAATTAAATAATTTTATTTACTACCCCCACTCCCCACGCCACTTGATGTGGTCGGCGAGGGCGTCGTAAAGAGTCAATTCCTCCAAGTAAAAAAAAAGCTTAGACGCCTTTTTCCTTTTGGATACTATTCGCTTTTATTGTCTTACTTTTGTCAAACAACATATACACGCTATTAAATAGTCATGTTAAAGTATTTTGTCTTTATCATACATAATATATTGCTATAAGTGCGATAGACATAAAAGAAAGTTTCTATTCTCTTCACTTACGTTATATTTCATTTTCTAGGTCGTGATCTTGGAAACAACAAAGGAATACATGCCGTCCTACGTAAATGTGAATATGGGAGCTGAAGAGAAGTCGGTGGAAATACTGAATCTGTGCCTCAAATATATGCGGGGGGACTGCAGACAGGTTCATAGGTGGCTCTTCACTTCGGATATGATTAGGACTTACAGGTACAGTTTAAAGTTTTATTAGTTTTACTAGTTATTATCAGGTTTCACGTAAATAATACAGCCTATAATAAGTCTACAGTTCACTATTTGTAAGAAAATTTGAGCTTAATATCTATCAGTCGAATCGTTATATGACTGAGGTATTTTAGCCTCCACAAAGTGAAACCCCCCATCTGTCATACCCCTATCTATCATAAAAAAAGAAATACATATATCTGTCAAATGTTTGTTTATAAATTAGATATATTTACAAAAATTATAAAGCTGAGTTTGTTTGAACATGCTAATTTCAAGAACTACTGGTTTGAGCTTGCATCGAGGAAGGCACTGTAAAATATAACGCTGCGACTAATAAGCGAAGAAACAGGAAATGTGGAAAGACCGAGGGAAATTATTCATAATTGAGGGTTTTCGTTGCATATGCTGCAAAAACGGTTCGGGGTAACCAAAAATATGTACGAAAGTCCTCAATAAATGATATAAAAAAAAATTCTGTGGCCTATCTTTTGGACTTGCAAGAAAGACGGGACGTGGACGACGTCGTTGGGAGGAGCTATAATTTATACAGATGAGGTGTGCTGGAGCAGCTAGTAAAATACTCCTACTCATCTTTCGAAATGACACACAAACAAGGTTATAATACTACAAACGTAAAAATACATTGTTGTATTTTTTTCAGTTTATACAAAAGGGACGATAGATGCCTCTTTCTCTACGTGAGTGAGAACTCCGACGATTTTCAAATATTCCTACCATCGCATTTATTCCGTCAACGCTTGTACGATTTACTTGGAGAGTTAACAGCGGACCATGAGAAACTAGCAGATTTGGATACAAGTGTTATGCAGGATCAGTTAAAGGTAGTTTTTTTTTTACTTACTGTATACTTATGAACGCCTTTACTTTTAAATTTATGATATGGGGAAGGAGGGGAAGGTAAGATAAACGCATGATAAAAGTAACTTACTTAATCCAAAGACACGATCCAAACTGAGTTTTTGCATCCGAGATTAAAGATTTCTTCTCACGAGTAAAAATATTGTCTCGATTTCTACATACATGCAAATAGAAGACAAGAGATGTTTTTAATAGGATTTTTTCTTGTGTATCGTACTAAAAATACGTGTACGGAATAACAGAACTGTACCCGCGTACACTAGCTACGCTACTACACTGTAAAATACCAGTCCCAGCATTGGGAAGGGAAGGATTAAAACAATCAATTTTTTGCTAATTAAATTTCAGTTTGAATACGAACTGGACGATTGTAATAAGCGCGTGGTGTTGGGTAAAGGGACGTACGGCGTTGTATATGCAGCGAGGGACCTGAATACCCAAGTGCGAATCGCCGTCAAGGAAATACCGGAGAAGAACCTAGGCGACGTGCAACCGCTACACGAGGAAATATTGCTGCACTCGCAACTTAGACACAGGAATATCGTACAAGTGAGTACTACAAGATCAATTAAGGTTTGTCACAGAAGAGGTAGATAGACCTAGGTGATCTAGCTACACATTTACTACACACTCAATACTTATATCTATCATTTTAGGATCACTTTCGTCACTCTTTGATAATGAAATTCTAATAAAAAAACATTTCTGTTAATATAATTTAAATTTTATATCAAATTAATCTTTGCAGTACTTGGGTTCAATCTCAGAGGACAATTACTTCAAGATATTCATGGAGCAGGTACCCGGAGGATCTTTGTCAGCTCTGCTTCGATCGAAATGGGGTCCGCTCAAAGAAAATGAGGCGACCATAGCGTACTATACGAAACAGATTCTAGAAGGTATGGAATACTATTTCCTCATGCTTTTATTACAAACATTATAATCACACTTAATGTAGAGAATCCGGTTACTACTTCCTGGTCGCAGTTACGTCTTTGCCTGGTCCCAGTTAACTTTATTCAATTTATTCAGTAATTTATCGATATTGTCTACTTGTCAATTTATTTTTTATTGTATTATAATAAGTTTTTATCTATAGTTAGCTTTAAGTTTTACAATTTACATTAGTTCATACCTTTAATAATTTATGTTTTACGAATTTACCTTTCTAAGTGTGTTTTTTTATTATTTTTGGGGCAATAAACAATAATTCTTTCTTTTTTTTAAACAAACAATTTTCCAATTTCACAAAAAAAAAGAGATCACATTACTAGAACGTATCCTATTATGTCCTTTAACAGGTTTAAAATACCTACACGACCAGAAAATCGTACATCGTGACATAAAAGGCGACAACGTATTGGTGAACACGTACAGTGGGGTAGTGAAAATATCCGACTTCGGGACATCGAAGCGCTTAGCTGGTTTGTGTCCCTCAACTGAAACTTTCGCGGGAACATTGCAATATATGGCTCCTGAAGTCATTGATAAAGGACAACGGGGTTATGGAGCACCGGTACGTTAAAAAAAAATATATACATATATAAAACTTTTGAACGCCCCTTGAAAGAAAGGATGGATCCGTAACTTTTCACCTAGTTACGTATCCATGATGCATTATAATCAGTAAGTTTATTATCTATAGTTTATAGCTGTAGTACACATTTAGAAAGTCATTTCAACGGTTTAAAACAAGAAATATTGCGGTTCTGATGGTGTCACAGGCGACTGAAGCTGAAGAGTGTACCTGCGAGAAACTGCCTTGTTAAAAATAAATTAACAAATATAATTTGCGTCTTAGACCGTTAAAAGCGATATATGTATTACAATCTATGAATTTATAATTTATTTGATTTTCAGGCGGATATCTGGTCATTGGGGTGCACTGTTGTCGAAATGGCGACAGGCAACCCGCCGTTCATGGAACTGGGATCGCCGCAGGCTGCTTTATTTAAGGTAAAAAGGGGAATCTTATATAAAATAAAATTAAATAATAGGTAGGTAGTTACCTTAATGCATAATTTTTCAGGTGGGTTACTATAAAATGCACCCAGAAATACCAAGTGAGCTATCTCAAAAGGCGAAGAATTTCATTCTACGCTGCTTTATACCTGATCCGGAGAAACGAGCCACCGCAGCTGAGTTGCTAGAAGATCCCTTCCTTTGCGAGTAAGAATATGTTATACATCCATATTCATTATATAGACGCAGTTTGTCGTATTGATTAACTTTTAAAATAAGGAGATAAATATATTTTCGTAATGATCTACAAAATTACATTATTTAATAATTTAGTAAATTAAAACCGAGCTACTGACTATGGAATGAAATACGGTGCTTTTAAAAAGGCTAATTACGAATACCAAACTAAAATATTGAAATTTAAAAAAATGATAAAGTAACTAATAGATTTTCGGCTTGTTCTAATCGCGTAAACCTTAAAGACTGACAAAAACCAAGCTACTGACTATGAAATGAAATAGTTTTTTTTAAAGGCTCATTATGAACATAAAATAAAAATACTAAAAAAAAAACTGAAAAGTAACCGTAAAAAGTATATATTTTTGGGCTTGTTCTACTCTACAGGCTTATAGACTGTCACTCAACTTTTAGACTGTAACATATGCCTCCAGATATACTTAAATCTATCAAACTGACATCGGCATATATTTCTTTGTACATATTCTTTTAGTAGTCAATATTGATTACAGAAAGAAAAAACCCAGCAGTCGTCTAGGCAATAACGACTATAGCCGAAGCATTTCTGTGCCAGCGGACAAGGCGCGCCCGGCCATGGCTCAGAAGAAAATATCGGAGCCAAGTTTACAAGGCAACTTGCCTAGCTCTCCTGAGATAGAGTAAGTATCAATTTATTCGTTCGGTTTGCTATAGTAGTTCTAATAGGAAATACCTAATTACAATAACTAATACTTTCAACATTCAAACGTATTGTAATATTTAAAAGTTTAATGAAACAATCTTTATTTAAAATAGTAACATTATGTTGGAGGTATTAGTCAAATAACGTCAGTTATTGGGCATGATAGCGAATATTAAATAATAAAGAGCGATTTCTATGAACACTCTAAATAATGTTTAAATAAAACTTGTAGTGGTTACATTAAATTCTCAATGAAGTTAACTAACACATTTCGCGTTTTAAACCGTTTTTAAGTTAACTACTCGTGTAAACTACAAACTATACTTAACTCTAAATTAACTGTTTTATACGGGTATAACAATTATTAGATTAAAAATACCAACATAAACGGTTTACCTCCACCTTCTTTAAGGAGGTTTAAAAAATTAAACCTTTTTATTAAATAAATCGCTCTTTATGTTTAGTAAATATAAGTATGTGCATGGGCAACGACGGTTTTAAGTTCAACTAGTGATTGGCAATCATCGCGTGATAAGGTTCACCTCACACATATCCTCATGGGAGTGTTTTTTAATTTGGTTTTTATTACATTTCCATAAACCATAAAAATCATTTTTCGTCGGCCATTTCAAGGTTCAAAAAGTTTTAAATTTTAAAATAAGATTGATCATTAGTAATTTGAATAATTATTAAAGAAATATTTTCTAGACCCCGCTACGAGAGAGATAGATCCTCTGTTCGTTTTGTCCATAACAATATTTTTTATTAACTTAATTCACTGCTGCCAACATTACATTTAAAATCTGGCTAACATTTATCCCGTCACGTACCCGTGTGCCCACTAAGTGTTGTTTGTTTCCCTCAAAAGGGTTAAAACGGTCCGGTCTAACCCAACGATCACTAGGACGGCCTCATCCATGCTGTCTCCGATATTGATATACCCGCCGGACTTATCTAATAGCAGGTAAACCGTTGTTTGTACCACAAATTTATAATTGCTTAGCACTGGTATAGGAATCCAAATCACATACAACTCGGCGTTTACTTCTCAATAGTCTATGTTATATACTGTCTGTAACTTACTCGAGTAATACACATTTAAATGAAACACTTTAACGGTTTAAAACGCGTTTTAACCCGTTAAAGTGGAAAAAAAACTACAATTCATTCACTATGCGCGACCTAGCTAAAGTGTGAAGTAGAAGTCAAATTTGTTCATTTAATAACTAGGAATATAGTATCCAAATTTAGGTTTGTGTAAATTATAATTAGGCAAATTTACAAATGGTCTTAACGTAGAACTTAAAATCGTGATTATATTACTGTATAGCATGATTAACATCTATAAATATAAGATCTCATTAAGTATTTATTTTACGTAATACATGTAATATCCAATACTTAAATTTTAAATACTACAATGTTAATTCGTAAACTGGTTTAGTTACGTAATACTGAATACAAAATATTGTAACCGACGTAATGGGGATAAAAATAAGGAAAGCTGTTACAAGTTAAGTGTGTGTGGCTGAGGGTGGTTGAGCCACTAAGGAGTATTAAGGCAGTAGGGATGTTGTAGAAGCTCCGCGTTAATCTTTAAATTTGACTTTTCTTTGGCAGGTCTATAAAAACATTTTTCATAGTTAAGCAAGCCTAGCTAACAGCTCTAAATAAAAAAAATAAAACGCTATCATCTTATAATTTGCTTCGCTTTTATTTCTTTGAGATTCTAGTAAATTTTTCGCACCCCTCTAGTATTGGTAACGGTAATACGTATCTGCATGCATTTAGTTATGTACTATATGATGATTATTGTCTTTTTTATTTATTGACACTGTAAGTCTTTATCTACTGATGGATAATAAAATAAATATTGTGATAATAAAATTTAAATCCGAATTATTATCCCATATTTGCCTATACATACGTAAGTAATTACAGTTTTTAATGGATAGTAAATGTTTTCTATTGCAGCACGATGCCAAACACTCCGTCTACAGAAGAAATGGACAGCGGCGATACTATACTGAATAGACGTAGCTCGTCTGGCGGGCTTTTATCTCCTGAGGTACTGTTTACCATCAATGTTATCAAGTCTCCTTGATATAGACCTTCAACACATACGGCTGTTCAATTGATAATGTATGTAGATTCGGGTTGCAAGTTGTTTTTTTTTATGATCTCTTCTGAGTTACAATATAATTCTTACATTTTGATTCGATCAGTTAGAGAGCCCCTAATAACAGTAAAATTAGAATAAGGTAATTTTGATTTCAGGTTGACATGACAAACGTGCCGAGGTCATCTATTGATATAGAGCACGACGGATTTTATTTACTCAAGAAAGATTCGCAACGACGTCTAACTCTGTCGCGTGTGTTAGAGCAGGACAGCGAGAAGATCTGCTCAAAATGGATGCTCAGCATACAACAGGATTTTGGAACTACCGTTTTGACAATGGTATGTAAATAAGATTAAACGTTTAATTTTTGATATTAGCTTAGTTATTTTTTATACGACAGTAAATGTTGAAATTAGATACTGAGACTTTTGTTTATACTCTTTCTAAATTATCAACAAATGTAATCACAGGAGTGTTTAATTGGGAATAAACACCTAATCGTTAAACTAACGTTTTTGTACTTTAAATTTTAAACCATTATTAAATAAATCAAGTAAAGTAAAACGATAACATATAACAAATAAATAACCGAATTTTTAGATTGAAAATTTTTTACGACACGGACAAAAACCAGCATCTAAAGCGCTTTGTGCCGTTGTTCTAACCAATTAAGCTACCGTCTCCTACACGGCTTCGACGAATTTTTTTAACTTAAAATTTAGATTTTTTAATTTATATAATGCCATCCTGTGCAATAACATGTGAAAATTATCAAAGTTTTCAAACATATAAACTATTTTTCCTTCAGAACCACTTAGAAACGCTGAGATGCGCCCTCAAAGAGTACATAACTGACCAGAACAGATCTGTCATCGAACAGGCAATAACCACGTTAAAGGAGGACCTGGATTTCGACTCGAATGCGATAAACGAGCTTCACTCAGCCATATACATGTTCCAAGAAGCTGTCAACGTCGTCCTGAGGATGCATAGCATAAAGCCACATTGGATGTTCGCTTTGGACAATCTCGTGAGGAACGCTGTACAAGCGGCTATCACTGTTTTGTCGCCGGGTATGTATTTTAGTAATTTAACATAATACATCTATATGTATGTAATCAATAACATTGATAATTCATAAATTAAATTTTGCTGCGCTTAGAGCATGTTATGTACTTTCTATCTGCAGCGTGTATACAGAAACACAACGGATAGGGTTAACGACTTGAGGCAATTGTTATAAAAAGGATATTATTGGGGAGATAATAATAATAAACAATTATTGTCGTTTCATTATGTTTTCAGGAAAAATTATTATTAGGTTACTGTAAATGATACTAAAGTTTTAAGACCATGTTAAACAAACTTTATATTTTCAGACAAGGGATTCCGTTTATTTTAGATAATCCTCAACATTCTATCTTTTTTATATTTGTTTCTTAATTAAAATAACTGTTTTTTATTAATGAACCACTTCAAGTTGTTAAGCGCGACCGAGACGATACCTTGTCTTTCTTTATTCGGATACCTATAAAAAATAATATTGTAAAATTAACGTTACAAAAAAGTGTCAATTATTCACAGAGCTGGGTGCTAACCTGGCCGGCCAAGAAGGCAGACGAGAGAGGGGCAGCAACGAGGGAGCTACTCCATCGGCCCTCTCCACTGCCACTTCTACTCGCGACCATCAGATACATCAAATACACCAACTAAGACATGAGAATCAGAAGTCAGTTGACATTTCAATGTTAAGCTAAAATTCTTTTGTATTATAGCTGTCGATTTACTTATGTAAAAAAAATCCATTCTAAACAGATTTGACCTAATGCAAACAAATTAAAAACTTAGTGTTGTCTTTAGTTAACGCGATGTACATATATAATTTATGTAAATAAATAATAAAGTATAGCCATTTAACGTTAGTTACAATTTACATACAACACCGGTTCTAAATTTAAAATACTGTTTAAAAATATGCCTGAGCTCAAAAACCGGCAAAATATTTATTTATTTAAAAAATAGAAAAACAAAAATTTTTTAAATAGAAATTATAAAAAAAAAAACAAAATGGTGTGTAAGATTAAAATTAGGAATGAGATAATATTTTCAAGAATATGATACGTTTGAGATAAAAGATTATTCTGGAGTGTTGACATAAATGTGACTCTTTACAATGCTATTTTATCACTATGTCTATCCAATTTTAGATTACAACAAGAGTTGCTAGAGAGCTACCAGCAGTACCAGGCGTTACTTCGCTGTATGCTCGAAGAACAAAAGGCGCAGACGCAAATCATTCGGGAATTCGTTGAGAAGAGGCCTCGGTAAATATATTATACTTGTACCATAACAGGACAAATTTAAAGATCTCATTAATTATCATAAGATTATACATTTTAATAACGATAAAAACTTAAACATTTTGCACATATACAAATTAAGATGGAACAGCTCTTGAGCAATTGAATTGCTCGTACAATTAAAAAAAATAGTGTCTTTAACGGAATATCTAATTTAATTTCACATCATGTTTATAAATATACAATATAGAACATACAACAAAGTAAAACTACATTTACAGAATGCAAAGTGTACATGAAGACGAAGAAATGGACGTCGAACAATACGAGATGATAAAGGAGTGGATGACGTCACGAGGTGTGCCTGATGAGGCGTGCAGAGCCCTCGCTCTTCAGGGCTTCTCCCTGACTGACGTACTACAGCACGCGCAGAGAGAGGACATCGCAAAGCTAAATCTGAGGTTAAATTGTGATCTTAGTTGTATAGCGAAAAGAATATCATGAAAGTGGTGGGATGTCGTTATATTTTTTACAATAAATAATATAAAAAATATGTAGCTATATGGTTAGACGTGTTGCCTAGCATTGAGTCAGGCTAGGAACAAAAGTCTGTTCAACTACTTGTAAACAAAATCGACCAGAAAATGTGTTTGCCCCAAGCCCCAGCGGCGAAACGAGATTTCACTAGGAATTTAAAAGTGTATTAATTTTTTTCAGAGTTATCAATTAATAAAGGTTTGGCGGCTATTTTGGTATACATATTTGGGTTTCTTACCTTAACTTCTTATAACCAAGTTTAAAAACCAAGATTATGTTGTTAAATATACGTTATCTCTATTTTTCGGAATGTTTAAAAATATTAAAAGCTTAATTTAAAAAATTTTAAAAATAAATAATGTTATTAGATATGAATATATATAATATGTTCTAATCTCGTTTAGGTTTTAGTCTAGATTTCCGAATATCCAAAGCCAGCGAGCGCATCTAGTCTATAATAGGCTGGGGCTATTTCTTACATCAAGTCGACCCCGTGCTCTGTCCGTCCTTTAAATTTAACAAAAATAAAAAAGAGCCATTTCTTTTACATTAGAAACTAACCTTTTTTCAGAGGTGGGATCGAGTTACGCGTCTGGCGGGCAATACTCGAGCACCGTTTGCAGACGAACAACAATGTCCTGCGCCGGACCAGCAGCACCGAGACCGATATGGACACGAACTCGATAGTCGTTGTCGAGTGCAACAAATGCAAGACAGCCCGAACACTGTCGAACTCTTGTTCGAATAACCCCACCATAGTGATAAGAGATCAGGTAAACGGAGAAGCTGAGTATTACACGGGCGGAGACATTTGACTATGGCGCGGGTGGTGCACTCTACAATGATTTCCTAAAAATCTATCTACCCTCAAAAGTCGATCTGAAATGGTTGTATTCTGAAAACGACCATAAAATCAATGACGAGATTAGTCGTTAATAAGACTAAACTTACACCATACAAATTCCTATTACCTAAAAACTGAATAACAAGGATTTGTCAGGCCCGTTGGTCCAACGCTAGCAAAGTATGGCTAATTATATATGGGTGGTAGGAATATAGAAATTCCGTCCGGATGATGAACTACCGTCAACAGATGAAAGAGCCGTGAAGCTTAATCGCGTTTCGGTTTCAGTCTGTGGATTTCCGAATATCCAAAGCCAAAATAGGTCGACAGCGCATCTTGTTTGGATGCTATAGGCTGGGGTATATCACCTACCATCAAGTGACTCCATGCCATGTCTGTCCTCATCTATCTTAAAATAAAAATAAACATTTAACTGAAGCGTACACAAATATACGTCTAAGAGTTTGTATGAACAATTGAATATCTCAGATTGATAAAAATCAGTTATGCAATAATAACTAGCAATATTGTTAAGTTTGTTAGGCATTGGAACTTAAGCGCATAGTAATAGAGTTGATTTTAACATAGCAATATGCTTTAGAGTGTGTCGCCCATAATCTCATTTAGTTGTAAGTAGGCATTAATATTTTGCACGCTTTTCACTTTTCTGACAATAATGTAAAAATTCGTGAGATTGGTTTGTCTGTTTATATTTGTGAATTAAAAAAAAAAAACAAAAGCACTAGGAAACTGTATTGTGATATTAAAACCATATTTGTCGCCTTAAAGCAATTAAAATTAAAAAGCGGTTTTAGATTGAGAATTATCATACTTTACGACATGGCCAGGGCTTAAACCCGGTATACACAACGTGCTGTTGCTAACATCGATTTCAAGTTATATAATGCCATCATGTGCAATAAAATTATCAATAGTAAAGCTTCATCTATGAAATATTATGTTTCAACCTTACAAATTTAAGGATGTCAAATTTTACGAAATTGGTAATACTGGAACAATGAAAAAGATGATGTTAGTTATATCGCGATTCAAATGTAAAATTCTGCTCATAATTCTAGACAACACCGATATGACAGTGAGACTAGGTATTTTTTACTGATATTGTTATAAAACGATACTTTCCTTCACAGTCAGTAGTTATCAAATAGAAAAAGACAAAACGTCTATTAAATTATTTGTATATGTCAAAAGTAAAGAAAAATATATCTCTTTATTATTAGCTACACCCACTAATAAATAACGTTAAGTAAATTAGACTATGTCTAATTTTCGCGCGATGTACCGTTTTGTTTTTTCGCGATAACTTATAGAATTATTTCACACACGCTGTATAACATGGTGCTAAATTGTGATGCTGTAGGTGCCTTTACGTGCTTAGAATAAGATTGTATTTTATAACGATTTATTGAGATTTTTATGCGGCTTGACTTGTGCGATCAAATTCTATTGCAAAATTATTTACAAAATGTAGGTTAATTAAACGTTCGAAGTAAAATTACGGTTACCTAAAAGTGTTTAAGATACAAGAAAGAAGATATAGACATAGAAAATTATTCACCCCGGATGTCATATGTATTTATAATTTGATCGCTAGCTATTCCGCTGCACTTAAAACTCGTTGAAATTCACAATTTTCTCAAAATATTAATAATGAAGAGTTTATGAATGTTGTCGACATATTATAATTAGATTGTCAAATAATTTTAAGGATTGTAATCCTAGCTTAAGTGGTTAAACTTACCTCCGCTAAGCGGTACTGCTATAATAATCAACATAATAATACTAAACAGAGTGTACTTTTTCTAAGCTTTCGACTTTTTGTTAAACTTATCGTGACGTCACAAAGAATTTAAAAACGTGTAGTCCTTGATATTTTTCTCCCGATTCTTCTAAGAATTGATACTGAGTAAACAATTATTTCTTTACATGCTTATTTGTTTAACTCTAATAGCTTTGTAAGCCTCAATATTGTATAAGAGTGTGTGACGTCACGATTAGAAAACCTGCGATAGTCTTTTGTTTGAATTTAAAAAATGTTAATCTCGAAAACTTAACGATTGTCGTTATATTAATATGGTTTATACGCTTAGTGGATATACTTACTATAAGTCTAATGTTTTGTATATTTTATTTTAATGTGCCATAACATTATTTTATATTTAACTACTTATTAATAGAATCGGTGTTATTTTTGGAGAAGCAGCTATATACATCCATAGATTTGTCATCAGTTCCCTAAAAAAAATGTTGGCGCTGCGAATATATGCCTTTGTTAACAAATCTTTGATATAAGAAGAGCGAAATATTTTTCTTAGAAAGAAAAATTATATTTTCACAAGAAATTCGAATAGTATTTTTTGTAATATTACACACGTTGAGCTTTTAATACAATCGTTATTAAACAGATAATCGATCGTTAATATTGTTTTCAAATTGTTAATTAATTTTACATTTTTATAAGCGCTTCCTACAAGTTACAATTACAAAATAGTTTAAGGATTGTTAAAAATACAGTTGTATGTTTGTTTAGATTACGCATAAAATTAAACCCTTTATAACGATTTAAAACACGAATTATTTTTCTCGTGACCTCGTGACCACGACTACGATATATCCAAAATGTCAGATCATGTTACAAATGCATAACTCCGTTCGCGTTTTAAACCGTTATAAAATGTAAAATACAACTGCGTAAGGGAATGAAAATGTAATTATGATGGTCACGTATTTTTGTAAAATTACAGAGCACTATTTTCTAATACTCAATAATATTGTGAAGTACAAATAAATAACTTAGTTATGCATGGTTTTTTGTATAAATGAGAAACCTTTACATATTTTGGTCTAAACGTCTTGTCTATTGTAGGTCCTTGTTTTTTTTAAAATAAATACTAAAAAGGAAATGAAAATCAAACTTCATACAGCACAAGTCAATATGTATGACAAGAGAATACATAAAGAGAAAAAAGTGCCACCATTACACTGTCTTAATGGATGAACGAAAGTTGCCTAGTGTGAGAAGACGTGGGTTCAAACCTCGAAAATATAATCTCGATCGGCCTGGGCACAAGACTATTAACTTACTATATTAATTATAATTGATTTATGAAATGGGCACGGCAAATGCGATTTTCGGCTAAGATGTTGGTCTCGGTAAAAGTTTTTTATAACTACCCAATATTACATACTGAATTCTAGAAACAAAGGCCACTGTTAACATATTCATTATTCAAAGTCAGTACAGAGGTATAACGTGTAATTTAAATGCGATCTTATTAGCGAGACCTACACGCGTTTCGATATTGTTACAATTTAAGTTGTAACTCCCCCGGGGCGCTGCCAAGACGTATAATACATTAATTCACCCAATGTTTGCGGGATAAAGTCTTAATTTACATATTCCCTGAAATGTATTAACTTGCGTTACCTACCCTTAATAGCGTTCTTATTAACATATTTACAAGGAGACGCGAGTCATTCTAGAAAGGTGCTTTTGAATACCTATAATTAATGAGAAAACTGAGTCAACTAAAATAATTTCTACTCCTACCCTCTTAACCTTCCTATAAAAAATCCTAATATAATTATTTTTATTAGTAAGAGAACAAAAAGATTATTTAAATAAAACATTTTTAACGGTAACAACGCGAAATATACTTATCACGAATAATATACGATAAATCACAAAGTATATGTAACAGCCATTGGGGACGTCGGGCCGTAATTAAATTTAATAAAAATAAATTTACAAATATATTTCCCGTTTTAACCGTTAAAGTGTTTTATTTAAAGTTGTACTTTTCGTAAACTACATACTTTATAAAAATATTAGTTTAAATAGAAACTTTTCGTTTTCCTTCATATTGTGGAAAATGAAACAGATGTTTTCCGGCTTATTGTTTGCAATTAACGTATCATGGGACAAAAATGAAGGAGAACGGAATACCTCCTAAAAGGCCGCTAACTTATGTTATGGGACTTTTTACCTTTCATCATATGTATCAGAACTCCTCGGTTTCTTGATACCTGCGAAAGTTAACAAGGGGATATAGACATAACAAAGTTTATGTTGGCAGACAAACATAATACAGCAAATGTTAAAGATAACAATCTTTGTCACACTTTGACATGTGGTGAGGACAAAATCTCCCACTAATGTGTGTTGACAAAGCAACGTAAGCTCATTCCGAGGTGTAACAGAATTTCAGCACTATTCGGGACAAATTGAGATTGAAGTGTTTACATTTCGACGCCTGATTCAATAAGGCGCCATCACACGCACTACGCGATGTCAAACTCATTATAAAGCTATATTTTATTTATTTATTTGTTTATTACATCTTTATTATTCACAATACATACCACAAAAACTCTATATGAATAAAAGGCGGTCTTATCGCTAATCAGCGACCTCTTCCAGGTAACCCGAAGTACAGGAGAAAAGAAAAAAGGCTTATTAATTGTTATTATTGTATATAACTTTCTTACAACAAGAGAACTGTTTATGTTGCGAAAGAATTTGACGGGCCCGTTAGTGTAATGGTAGCAACGTATGGCTAAGAATCAACGGGTCGTGGGTTTGATATCCAACGGGTCCAACATGTTTCTTATCATTTAAAAATCGAAAATAGATTGAAAAAAATTTCGACCCGGGCAGGACTTGAACCGGCATCGTCAGCGTTCCGTGCTCCACCAATTGAGCTACCGAGACCTACACCTCATCGTCGATTTTTTTCAACTTATTGATACATGCACCTCTCGCGCCATTTACCTTCGACTAAGTCCAACGGACTTCAATGCGGTGTCGATGAGTTATGGTGGCACTTAAAATCGAATGGATACAAGTCACTAGAAATTGTCTTACGTTTGGTTTAAATAAAACAATTTAAATAAAACGCAGCCGTGGTCACGGGGAGACTACGGCTGCTGCAAAGCATCCGAAACGTCGGGCCGAAGTTAAAAATCATTTCCAAATAAGTTTAACTAATATATCGCGTTTTAAACCGTTAAAGTGTTTTATTTAAATGTGTACTACTCGCGTAAACTATAGACAGTATTTACGTTTGGTTGTCAATCTGCGAGTACATCGTCACGAAATGGATAATAAAAAAGACTCCATCTACAGTAGGCTCCTACTACAACATTTATTTACCCCGTAGTATTCAAATAAAAATTAACACAGACCGCTAAGAAAAAGTTTACCCCCGAACTGGGGATGTCTACTCAATTACTAACGTCTTAATTATATTAGATATGCTTGAGACTTCGGATTTGAATTTCAATCGGGATTCGAATCTGGTGTCTGTTGAAAGAATTGTTAATTGAATTACATCGTAGGAAGACAGACCTTTTTTAATGGAAATCAGAGTTAATCTAAGTAAGAGCACGATTTGTTTTTAATTATTTGTCTTTAGGTGTATGAGACTGCTAAAATGAAATATTTTATATTACGCATATCTCTACATGAGTTATATACACTATGTCATATTAAATTGGAGTTAACTTTTGATTTAATTAAAAAAGTGAAATCCTAGTTTCCCTCTGTTTGTGTCCATTTGAAGCCAATTCTAAATAAAGTCCTTATACAGAATTGGCTGAAAAAATTTATCGTTTTCCCGAAATTCGAATCGAGATATCTTGGATTCATTGAGTTACCTCAATGCTAGAGATGCATTTAACCATTAAACTATAGAGGCGGTCAATTTGATTAATTTTTTTAGGTCGAACTATGTACTTGTAAGTTGTTAAATTGTGTGTCGTATGTATTTATTACTTACTTTAAAAAGTGAAAGCCCGTTTCCCTCTGGTGGGCATGGGGCAAACATATTTCCGTTTCATTGATTCCGTTCTTTAAACGGGCAAGTAGTTGAACAGACTTCTGTGCCCTGTCCGACCGTAACAATTTTTTTGGGTCCCTGGGATTCAAACCCAGGATCTCTTGCGCTCGCGTTGAACGAGTGCTAGGCAATACGTTTAACCATTTGGCTACAGAGGTGGTTGACTCGGTTACTTTCTTAGTCATAAAAATAAGTATTATCTGCAACTGAACGGCAAATCTGTGACGCCTGATGCGAAAACCTGGTATCTGCCTGACACCTGGATGCTTAGACTGCTACAGACCAGTTTTTATTATCAACTACAAGTAGATGGATTTCGAAGGTCTCCGAATTGCTTGCGGGTACTAAACTATGGTCAGGACCGAAGGCATTTTGTATAAGAGCCAAAAGCTAATATACATATAATGCATAATGGATATGAAAACCGCAGAATTAGCAGCATATACACTGCATATGCACGTCTGCTGGCAGTGAACCAAAATGTTGTAACTTGCATAATGTGGATTTATAAGCGCGATCTCACGAAGCGGAACCCAGTGTCTGGGCTCTGAACCATTTACTCGAAAGTGACGTGTCTCGCGAAATATGCTCCCCTGATAATGGGCTTGAGCCCACATAACTAGCAAGGGCTTGCGTTTGTACAATAAAGTACCGGCTTTAAATTTAACCATTTTAACGGTTCAAAACATGGTTTGAATGATTAATTAATTTTTAATGTCTTGAAGTTTCGTATAGCAATTGTCACGAGAGGACACGATAAACCGATTAGTGTGTTACTTTATATTCTCTACTAGAATAAAGTGCTAGTTCACATTACACTAGTAAGTTTTTATCCATTTGGATAATCCATTTGGACAACTAAAGTAATATCACTTAACGTGACGGTAGTTGTAAATCTAAAGGAATCATCGTTTTATTCAAATTCAAAACTAAATTCAATGCAACTAAATTAGTCAATGCACTGATGTAGGGTAACTAGAAATCTTTCATACATATCTCTATAACTTTACCTCTTCTTTTACATAAATTAGCTCGTTACATTAAATTAAATTTATTGTTTTTAGTGTCAGCCGAAAAGTTTGTTCTTATTTATTTGTTTTCAAACGCGTGAATCTCGAGAACTGGTTCGAATTGAAAAACTGAAGGAAAGTTGTAGGCGATATAACATCACGCTGCGAGCAATAGAGAAAGAAATAGTGGAAAATATGAAAAAAAAATAGGAAAAACTCTTCTCTCATCTTGAAGGACTTCCATTGCGTGCCCTACGAAAACTATTAAAGAAACAGAAGCATATACATCAAATAATAATTCCTCTAGAGGTAATAATATAAAATGTCCGCGACAGAATACTTTTTATGGCTTTGGTGGGAATTAATTATAAACAATTATTTGTTATAGTCTTAACAACATAATAATAATTAATCTTGCGAACAACAAATCAACGTTAGGTAGCCGGACCTTAAGATAGGTTTTAAAAAGCCTGGAATGCCCTAAACCACGGAACAAAGTATTCTTCTCGATAAAGGGTTCATAAAAATCTGAATTCCCAGTAAAAGACGATTTGATTTCGCATCGCGAGTAAAATAAATGGATCTTTTACGAGTTCATCAGGTGACAAGCATCTCTCTCGTGTTACGGCCTTTACCCGCGGGGGTAGAAACGAAATCGATTCATCGACAGACGTTCTGTGTGTTGAAAGGTCTTAGATAATATAATATAAAAGCTTTCAAGAGAATAGCGCATCACGCCGCGTCTGAAGTATCAATTTAGCTTGTAAGACTACCTCCGATACTTTAGACGTCCGATACTTGTGTTGGGAAATTGGTACGACTTCTTGAATTATGAGATCTTGAACTTCAGTCTATACAACTGAGTCTTCAAAATCACTCGGCAAGATATTCTATATTAAGGCTTTGAGCTACGAACATATGAAAATTATTAATATTGTCTGTACTTTACGCTCGTGATATAACATTTAAATTATTTTAACTACGGCCTGACGTTTCAAATGCTTTGCAGCGACTGTAGAGTCCTTCCGAGACCATCGTGTATAAGTTAATAATACGCTTTGCGCTTGGAACCGTTAAAAGTGTTGAATTTTAATGTTTTTATACAATTTCAGACCCAAACGTGGTGTTAAAATTCCATTCTGAATAAACACATACTTTGTATCTTTGCAGATTTTACATAGCTCAGCATATAAAGGGTTTCCGTGCCAGTGGACCGACTCCGGGAATCGTAAGAATGCTCAAACTGCCTTGTGATATTTTATCGCGAATTGAAAGCAACTTAGGGATTCCTCTGTTTGTTTGAACAAACGAGCAACAAACGCGTTGCGGAAATGCAGACCGCTTTTATTTTATCAAGCGAAGCAATTCAAAGGGATATTCCAAGCAACAAAGGAAGAAATAGTTACCATCATTCCATAAAACGTACCGTATTTATTGTAACTGCGATCCTGCGATTGTATTAAGCTTCTTACGCGCGAAGCACTATAATATTTCGTCATAACGACTGTTTGAACATGAAAATAATTACTATGGGCGCGCTTAATCCCGAATATTAATATGCATACAAAACAGGCGAGCAGACGTCGTTTTGAACGCGAGTGTCTCTGTTATTATATGCAATATTTGTTTAGGCTCTCGTGTGTTGGAAATTTGCATATTGGTAGCTACAAGCTGTCTTAATTTCGGCGTAATGTGTCGGGGCGTGATTGTACGAGCCGGCTGCTGTCGCCCACACGATGCTGTTTGCGTGCAATTTATTGTCTCAATTTGTGCGCCTGAACTACACTTTATTGGTCGTACGTTGTTACGCTGTTTTAGAAAGTGAAAATTAACATGCGTAGGTTTCCTAAGTTTAAATGAAGTGAATAAATAAAAAAAATATTATAAACTTCCAGTAAAGGTTAATTTTGATATAAAAAAGTTTTATACAATTAACGGTTTAAAACGTGAAATTTATGACTCAATTTATTTTAAAATGCAAACTGATATTTCGGATTTCAATACCAACCGTGTTTATACATCAAACTGAAAAAATAAAAAAAAACTAATTGCGTAGTCAATTTTGCGTTTAAAACCGTAACGTATTTCTACTCACGCAAGTTACTAGCTTTAAAAAATATATCTGAGAGGAGTTAAAAATAACAGCCCTAAGCTATTGGTTTTAGAAATTCGACTAGTAAATATAAGATTATTATCTAAAATTATTATAATACGATTTTTAATTTAGAGTACAGAGGCGGTATTGATAATAAGACAAAATAAATTATTTATCAAAATAAAATCTCAATGATTTCAAGTTCATAAATTAAGTATTAAATTACTATTACTTATTTTGGACTTGAACATAATGAAAGAATCCTACCGCTCGATCCATATTAATACCTCGAACAATGGACACTAGACTACACTATCGAATCAAATAAAAAGTTTTTTATTTCGCGAAAAATTCCTGCTATTCCAAAGAGCTGAGTGCACGCACTCGACGGGGCAAAACACGGAGTGAGAAGCAATAAAAATACCATCCGAGGGTCAATCAGGTTAAGTGTTTGTCCGCTGTATCTGCGTCCAAATAATGTATATACAAGATTTATATTTTCAGGGTACGTGGCGAAATTGCTGGAATAATAGCCGGCGCTGTTTCGAAGGCTTCGTGGGATGGCACTGCGGTATTCGGGAGCATTCCCGGTCAAATATATGACGGCGATGTCTTTAGGAAAACTATTGCCACTACATAATACCAAAAACAATGTTTTACGTATTACTGATGCTACATTGCTATGAATGGTTAAACTGTGTAGTCTCAAGAAGCACTTGTATGTATTGTCTTATCTATTTAGATTTAACGTTCAAGGTAAGCATTCAATAGTAAAACTTATATTGAAATCAAACGCTTTTGAAGGTTTGAAACCCGAAGTATATTATTTATATTTAAATAAATAAACTACCGCTCAACGTTCAGTATGGTTTGCAGCACACCACGGGCGGATTGAAGATGGTCCTCCGAAGAATAAGTTAAGTATATACTTCGCGTATTAAACAGTTACAGGTGTTTTATTTAAATGTATAATACTCGTATCAACCACAGACAATTCTTAAAAATTAAATTAATCTGCCATACACTATATACACATTGTATTAATAAAACCATATTTCTATAAATTAAAGATCTATTGAAATTGTAAAAAAAATACGACACGGGCTGGATATCAATGGAGCTACCATATCCACGATTGTAGTAGCAGTTAGGAACCATGTAGATGCCGGTTGCAGTCCCGCCTGAGTCGTATTTTTTAAATTGACCTTAACTTTTTTGACGCATCAATTAACATTCAAACTACGGATTACAAGATTATATTTTTAAAAAGCGAGTATAAACCCGGGGCGATGTTTATTAAGGCTCGAGATTTGCGTGTTCGCAAATATTTCCTCTTGGCTTAAACTTAGACGTTCGAGCAACAGGTAGCTATGAGTTGAGACTTTTACTTGGCTCAAAGGAAATCTTTTCTCCGTAATTGGCTCCTTGCTTTTCCATCGCCTTATACATGTTAGTTTGAAAACTTTTATATTTTTCACCCTTACATGATGGCATTATATAAAGTAACAATCGATTTTACTTTAGAAAAAAAAAATACAAGATATGGTAGCTCAATTAATTAGAGCAACAGCACAGAACATTGTGGATGCCATTATTAACGCCGATCTGACAACAAATATCTGTTATGGTCAAACGGTGTGCCGCGAGAGGTTCTATGTTCGAGTCCCGGGGAATCAATGGATTGTATATAGAAGTATATATTATTATATAGTTCGTAGGCTATTCAAATTATTTGTAGAAATCGAAAAAATCTATGGTTAGATATTTTTACCTCAAAAGTCTATTTTGGCTTCAGTTTATATGGTTTAATTCTCTCTCTATAAAAATATTGTAAACGCACAACTAATCAAAGTGATTAACTACCCTTTGTTCGCCACAGACAATACAAGAGACAATAAAAATAAAAGGACTTAAGTGCTCTTGAATTCGTACACAATTCATTTTATCATTTTTATTTCAGACCGTCTTGAAAATAATTATTGTAGATCTCTTAGAGGCATTGACACTCTTAATTAAATGCCGCAAGAGCCAGTCTGCGAGTACCTACTTATTATTATTTACTAAACTAGCTGTGCCCTACGGTTATGCTCATATCGGCTGCCAATGTGAGGATTCATGCGCGTGGAATTATTTATTACTACGAATAACCTCATAAGTTTTATAAATTATAGATGCTACCTACGAAGTCGTCTACGTCTCGTCGTTCTACAGTTCTTAAAGAGAGGCGAGTTAACATTTTCCTTCCTTATAAGAGAAATCATTCTTTTATACATAGTTTTTTGGTTTCTTAATAACTCACTATGCGGAAGTCCCCAGGGATACATATATACTCTTTTCCTATTTCTAATATTTAATGTATCATTACAGACAGACTTCATATTTACTCATTTTTATATGTATAATATGAATATATGATATTAAAAACCTTTTAAGAACAATTGAAAGTTTAATTGGAGAAAAAGCTGGAATCAACTTAATGAAAAACGCTGAATATTTAAAATTGGAATGAGTGAAAATTTCATTGTCGTGGATAGGTACTTATGGTCATAGAATACTAATAAATCAGTAGGTACAAGTATTCGAAAGTAAGACCACGACTAATCCAAATTGGAGTAGTTAGATATCGCAGAAATCAGTACGAAGATGAACGTTACTGTATTGTACCAAGCCATGCACACAATTTAAGAGCTGAGTGAGAGAGGTATGCTATATGGACAAATCTCCTTCTGGTTTGTTCAGTATTCTGTGCTCAAGGTATATTACAGCGAAAGTCTCGAGGTGTATTTTCATTATGATATTTGAAATTCTGTTTCTTTGTAAGGTGGCGAACATTTGAAAGCTCGAAGCGATATTAAAATTTTCAAAACCACCCAGGTGTCGGGTTTCACGACATCTCAGGCTTCTGCGTTCTGAGGAGGATCAAAATGTTTTATTTATAAATGCTAGGAGACTCGGCTCAAGGGACAAACTACTTCTTAGGCATTGCACTTGTAATGGGATACAGGGTTGCGAAGGAGACAGTGTTTATACAAAATAATATTGGTACTTTGCATTTAAGGATATTTTTACGTTGAACGAATTGACTTTTAAGTAGTCTACGCGAGCACGTTTAATAAAATGCTTTTAACTGTTTTAAACATGAAATATATTAGTATAAAAATTTTACGTGGTGGATACCATTACCAACAAGAGGGCTGGAAATGGTGGGCGTCCCTTACGTCAAAGTGAAATCTACTATACTTAAATAGATAGCGCTAGCATAGCATGTTTGTCTTTGACATTTGAGACTCCAAACTTTAGGATGACTATAAAACCATACACTATTTAGAAAGAATAATATTTTTTAATAATTTAGTCACTGTTTGTATTTTTTATATATCAGTAATTTATTTGTTACTTTTTGCACAAAAAATAATATAATACAGAATAAAAACGTATATACTAGATTGGAGTGCAATGGGCGGCCGTATCGCTAACACGCGATCTCTTCCAGGCAACCTAAAGAACAAAGAAATAGAGAAAATGAGATGTGCAAGGTAGGCGAAACAAGTTAGTGCAAACAATAAATAAATAAACACAAAAGTACTACTAATTTGTTTTAAAACCACACTCGGTTCACGGCTTTTTGATTTCACTGTCATTACTTTCGGAACAAAACCGTTCCCCATATCAAACCCGACTGGAAAACTTTCGCAAAACCAACACTGCTCACAAACAGAACAATGGAAATTAATTACACGCATTTCATTCTGAAATACGTCGCAGCGAAGCAATATTTGTAATTTCATTACCCTTTATACAAAATAAGATCCTTTGTTTGATACGAACTTGGAAAATAGGATTTATGCCACATACGTAAATTCAATTTTAAATGAATCAATAAATTATGAAAGAGCCGCGTCATGTCTGTAGGGAAATGTGTTAAAATATTTATTAATATTTAATCGCAATTATATACATACCTTAATATCCACTAAAAAGAAAATTTACAATCAAGTTATATATATATCATTATTACTTACATATTAGCTACTGTCTATAGATTACGCGAGTACGTGGTCGTGGTGGACGTGGTCACGTGTCTCCCCGACCACGGCTACTGCAAAGCATCCATCATTTCAAATAAGTTTAACTAATATATCGCGTTTTAAACCGTTAAAGTGTTTTATTTATAAATATTAGCTTTTTGTGATAGAGAGTGACAGATGTAATACGGTGTAATACCCCGGCCATAAAACATCTTAACTAAGTGCGTTGTGGACCTATATTTATAAAGTTCTTTTCTCATTATAAACTAAATATGTAGATTGAAAATGTTCGATGACACAATCGGCACAATAGGTCGCTTGAACGCTGTGGCAGTGGGTTCGAGTGCCGCCCGTGCTATCGAATACTTTAATTAATAAATTATTCTGTCAATCACGAACATTGCAATTAGCTATTACTGCTACTAATTCTTGTTAACTCAAGTGTTTTTATTTTATTATGTGTGTTTTACATAGTAAACAACTTTACCTATTATAAGTACTAATTAGCTTCCGGCTGTATCTATTATATTGTTTGTAGTATTCAAATACAGTAGTTTAATATCATACTAAGTGTAAAGAAAAATCCCGTTTCCCTGGCGCGTACATTTCTGTGTCCGTTTCGATTTATTATTATTTTAACAAATTATTGTTTCCCCAGGTTTCCAAACACCTTTAATAGGTATCTAGCACTAAATTTACAGTCTTCATATTGCCAAAAAATGTAATAACACAAGAAGATTTTCACTCCATCACGTCGTGCACCTAACGCTACACGGGAAAACAGATTCTAAAATATGTCTCTCGCAATTTGTCTTGCATAATCCTCTCCGTTGTAAACAAATAAATTCTAGCTTAATCTAAATATATTCAGCGAACACACTCGTAAGTATGATAAAGTATTTTAAATCCATGTTTTAGGTAGAACTAGCGCCTCGGGGGAGTCTGGCAATCAGTGCGAGGCACACTCGCGGATCGTAGAAAGCCATTAAGGATGAATTAAGCTGGATCACAATCTATGCAAGCAAATTTAAGAGCATTGCCACCTGTCTTGCGAGTTGTTTTCCATCGATTATCCGCTTAAGATAATATTCCACGGATAGCTTTGGAATATACTCTGAACTTATTAGGAGACTTATATTACACATAGAAGACGATTATAAACATCAATCAATACAAAATATATTTATGTATGTATTTTTAGCAAACAATTTAAATTTGAAACTTTAATATTATTGCACGTCATGGCTATATAAATTAAAAATCATTTTTAGATTGAAAATCACGGGCAGAACTTAAGCCGGCATCCGCAGCGTTCCATGCTGTTGTCCTAAGTAATTGAGCTATTGTGTCCTACAGATCATCGTCGCATTTCAACACTAGCGTTTTAAGCGTTATAATTACTATAACTATACTAATTACTATTAATATACGATTTTATACAATATATATGATTGAAGCTAATTATTTTTGTAAGCGATAATAGTAGAATTAGCTTTGGTAGTTAGACGGGCGTAATGTGTACTCTAATATTTATAAAAAACATAACTATGTCTTTAAATTTCGTAGCGCTAATATTTAACCTAGAATTTAAATAAATAACGCTTTTATATATCAGTTATTAGTACCACAAATTCTAAAAACTGAAAACCAGTTTACCTTATCGTTAAGGCAGCGGTCACACAGGATATCTGTACAATCACTTTTTCAATAAAGCCATCGCGCATACATCAGCGCCTCGAGTCATTTATCTTGCAACATGCGTGCTCTAATGGCGTTAGCTTAATATACAATTTTTATACTTAATTGTGTTGCAGGGAGATTAATGGAGACACATTCGCCCTACGCTAAAAAATAGCACGAAAGGGTCCGAATGCATCGTTGTGTCGTTAGTCGTAGTAAGGCCACAGTCTCCTATAAACGCAAATGTGGAACCAAAGCTTTGGAATATTTTACTTCAACAAAGCAAGAATAACAGTTCTTATTTTATGTTATGTCGTCACTTTTATCAGCTGTATTCCGTCTTGACACTATCCGGCTAGATCGGTTCCGATGGACTTTAACACGTTATTCAAATGGACCTTAGAAGAGGAGAGAGTACCGCGGAGACTCCTCGATGACAGCCCCGATGGTCAAAAATTACGTAATAATAGAGGCCACAATAATGTTGGCTAGATGACGTCGACCAAGACCTTAGGACTTTGAAGGCCAACAACAACCTGGACACAATTAGCCTAGATAGAACCGTTTGGAGGTCTATGCTTGATTTCATCAAGGCATTAGGGTGTCTAGCGCCACATAAATGTACTCATGGGTATTTTTTAGTGATCTATCGTAGTTATTTCGAATTAATATGTAAAAAGTAAAAACATATGACCATAAGAATGAGATGTTTTGTCTGCTAACCGATACGAAGCTATAGTATACTATAAGTTATGTTGCCTACGGAGTTTCTAAGAGACCGCAGCTTTACCACCATGCGTGGAACAAATCTGTTTTGAATCGCGCCTCGCGAACTTAATTTCGATAGCGTTTAGTCAAGTTCGAAACGTCAAAATATGCCCACTTCGACGGGTTAAACGTGATTGATGTTCGCGAAATGATCTTATGATGGGCTTGTTTTTTTCTGACGTATTCATTGCTTCGTAAACAATAGCACGAACGAAGATAGTATTATTTGAAACAATTTATGTATAGACATTTTATTGACTGGGTATTGATAAAAAAAACTCTAAATTTAATTAATTGCATTTGGGTTTAACTTGATGGAAGGTAAAAAACCCCGGCAATATAACATCTGAACAAGATGCGATGTCGAACTATTTTGGCTTTGGATATTCGGAAATCCACAGATTGAAACCGAAACTCGATTAAAACTCACGGCTTTTTCATGCGGACGGTGGTTCGTGACCCAGACGGAATTTCGATATTCCTACCACCCATTTTATGTCCAGATTTTCAGACGCAGTCCAACTATCCAACATATTTGAGAAAAATTAAAACATGTTGGACCTGATGGGAATTCCACGACCCGTTGATTATTAACCATACATCGATCTCGTCAAAAATTTTGCGCTAGTGGTCCTGCAATCGAATCTTGGGGAAACAATAAATTGTTTCGGTCGGGCAGAGCACCGAAGTTTGATCTACTTGCTTGTAAATAAAATCGACCATTGAAACAGACATAGAAATGTGTTCGCTCCATGCGCCTATGCACATTTTTTACATAAATTATTAGTAATCAAGTTTTATATTAAAAATTATCTACCAGGCTATAAGAAGTTAGGTGGATTTTTTTTAAGTTTCAGCGCCGTCTTTGTTACACAGTGTAGTGTTATAGATAACAGCTTATAATAGATATCTAGAGCTAAAATAGCAATTAGTTAGCTCTAGGGACGAAATCACCGTAATCAATCAAGCCACAGTCTGACCCTAAGTAAGGCTTCACCGCAAGGGACTCACCTACTGTTCATAATATATGAATCTTAACGCCGAAATTCACACCAGACTGAATTTTAATGCGTGTTAATTATTCACAGATTTCGTATAACGTGGCAATAACTTCTCACGTCAAAATGATACAAACCCATCGTGTTAACTCGTCCCATGGGACTACTTTCTATTATGTCATTCACTTATTGTCACTACCGAAAATCGAACAACCTGTTTATGCGATGTATGGACAATAAGGATTTTGCAGGTTAACACACGTACTATATGTATTTATATATAAACACTAATGGTTTAAAACATGATATATATTTTAGTGACACTTATTTGGAAAATATTTTAACGGTCCGACGTTTCGGCTTTGCAGCAGCCATGGTCACGGGTAGACTAAAGATGAAGGGTGTCTCTAATGTCAAAGTAAAAGACGCTATGCTAACGTCATCTGTTCCGTCGTAGTTGGTATTTGGCGAGCCGAGTTACTTGTAGTGTAATATTTATAAAATAAGTTTAACTAATATATATCGCGTTGTAAACCGTTAGTATTTTCTTGAAATGTGTACCACTCGCGAAAATGTACGTACACTATTTTATCTTTTTGTTTTTTTTTCACAAATGGAAATATCAAGGTACATTTAGAGCATAAAGTTTAAAATGCTGATGAATTAAAGCCATCTGCGTTAGATTTTGGTTAACCAAAACGTGCATAATTAAGTAAAGGTTTCAGAAATAAAATTTCCATTTGGCTAGACCACCAACACGCTTGTAGTCTGACGAAGGTCTGTCGATTAGTCTATATATAAATGGCATATCCATTACCATTAAAGCGAAAGCCGTTGAACTTATTTAGCATATTATTTTGGAGGTAGTTGTCATTTTCGTTTTGTTCGGCGAAAATGAAAATGTCAGTGATATAAGCGCACGACAATACAGAGATACTGTCTCTAGAATTGAAGTTTACATTGTAATTAAAAGGTTTATTAGTACGAAATAGCTTTCAGGACTATTATTTCCACGCCTTGATTCCTCGCTGGTTTAATGGTAGCGATGTGTGGCTAATAATCAACGGTAAGTGGGTTCGAGTCCCACCAGGTCCAACATTATTATTATCTATTTATAACGCTTCTGAAATATGTTACACTACGTCTGGTAACGTTAGTTATAGATTTATAAAGTTAATTACTATTTCCTCTATAAAATGCTCTTAATATCAAAAAAATAATTCCTTTTAAAAATATATTATTAGATACTTTGAAAACTAAATTAGTGCGGAAAAAATAATGAGTTCGCTCGGGTGAGATTTGAACCCACGGACCTGCGGCGTTTCTAGCCGGCCACGGCCTTTCAATTTTTATGCGCAACATTTCATTAGAGCTTATGTGCAATACAAAATTTATAATTTTACATTAACTGTTTTCTTGTATAAGTAAAAAATACTTGGTACGTTCTTTTTGAAAGCAAGATCCCTTACAAGCTTATACCGTTTATTGGCTAAGATCAAACAATCCGAGCGAACGAAATATATTTAAAAGCCAAATTGAATGGTAGTAAAATCTTATAAACATCTTTCATCAATCCGCCTAAGCATAATACAAATGAATTAACACACATCACTGGCTACGAATTCGTGGGCCGTTCCTACGAGATACGCGGCTTATAATAAAACAATATTAATTATCAATCGACGCTCCAGTGCCCCCTTTGTTCCTCTCGCCAGCCGGTTTAATAACAGAGGAATGCGTGCATTAAACCTCCGGCATTTCACGGTACTTTTGTTTAAATAATAAATTGGATTTCTATAACCCTAGAACCGCCCTAGACGTTGTAAGCGTATTAAATATTTTCCCTTGAATTCTTCGGATATTAGAAGTCTGTAGTCTTAATAGCTCCGACTTTTTCATATTTAACTGTGCGGGATGCAAAGTACCCATATTTCATATTATAATTGCGTAGTCGACGATATAACGTGAAATATTGGCCAGATGACTTTTAGGGGCAAGAGTTCTCTGCCAAATAAGTGAAATTTGAGGTCGTTGTGTATGGAAATTTATTTTACAACATAATTACAACTTAACGACTAAGACGCGAATATGAGTAAAAAATCAATTATGTCCCCCTCGAGTTGTCAGCAAAGGGGGCGGAGTCCCAATCAGTTTGATAATACATTCAAATTTATTCGTTGATCGGGCGAGCGTCTCGCTGCTAACGCATTTAAAAAGTGATTAGAAGTTAAATTGACACAATATGAACTTTTTGTCCCCGCGCCGAGGCTTAATCAAAAACGAGGTTATTGAATTCGCAACAAAATATCAAATTAACATCCAGCCCCAAAATCCATAAACGATCGTACATTATAACTTCGAACACTCTTTTTTCTTCCAAGTAAAAACAAACTAAAGCAGTACTTGGAATGAATATTAAGATTAAGTTCACATTGTTGGTTTTAGACTGTAGTTTCTAGCGTCTATTATGCAGAGGTATTCATGAAAGCAAGTGTTTTGTCCCAGAGGGCGAGAGCTCTATACACATTTGCGAGAAAACGCACAATCATCCACGTAACTTAACTTATGGTAATTACTTGCTAGAATTATTCGCCTAAGGCGCTCGAACAATAATAATAAATAAGAACGAACTCGCTTATTTACAACTTAAAGATGATGCGTAGATATTTTTCTACACATATTTAACATTCTTAAGGTTATAGATTAGACTCGTAATGTCTTTTGTTTTCTTATTGCCGCTGACGTCTAGATGATTCAAAACTGGAGTATAGTGACTTCGTCAAAATATCGCACTCTTTTAACGTCCTCTGCGCAAACAGAGCTCGTTTCATCATTTTTCTATCTTCAGCGAAGAGTTCCCGTGTTGCGCTTTTCACAACTTTCTGATCTAAAGCATCGAATTGTGACATAATTTCTATATAAAGATTCTCTAAATTATGAGCTAACGTTGTGATGCTATCTTTAGGGTCTTCTTGAGTTCTCAGTACTTGCGTGTGTACGTATTGTAAGCAAGTGAATATTTTCGTTGCATCATACGAAGCATACAGATCATGAAACTGAGTTGACAGTAAACGATAGAATTTAGTTTTATATTCGGTTTCTTTAAACTCCAAGAACTGTACCTGTTTTTCATAATAACTTATAATACCTGTGACTTCATCCGCTTCATTTTCAATAATTGCTCGTAAGAAATCTCTTCTCCTTAAAACAGTACTTTTAATGTTGGTGGTAACAACATCCACTTGCATGTAATTTAGGCACTGTTTACTCAGCTCTTCAAATATGTGTATAAGTTGAGCTGGTCTTTTAAAATATAGTTTCGGTTGATTATTGTTGCACATTGTGATAAAGTCGTTAAATTTGGGCTCTGTTGGCGTGGATGGAGTATATATATCAGAAAATAACGCCCGAAGAACTCCAGTTTGCTTCTTTAAAAAAATATTAGTGTTTACGTTCTTCCAAGAAGCTGGAGACATGTGATAAAGGAATTCACCGTACTTCGACAGTATTTCAAAAACGGCTTCTAAGGAATCTACCTCGTTTCTCAATTTATTATAGGTAAAGCTCAATTCATTTAATTTCTCTATTATCATGTCTACCAAATATTCTCTTTCTTTACAGAGTTTTTCACGACGCTTAGCACTGTCAAAGCTTTCCTTTGCAAAATTAACAAAACTAGATTTAATACTATTGTACATCCGTTCAATATTTTCATATTCTTCTAATTCATCAGATTTGGCTGTGTCGATTTGAATCATTTGGTCTTTAAGGTAAGCAGCATTAGCTTTAAATAAAGTAATATCCCTTATATTCGTCATATAAACTTTTATATCTGAGAATTGTCTTAAAGGGCGTCCTTCAATGATATTGAAAAAGGTTTCGTCAATATCGCAAACCGTTTTTGCTTCATCCATTATAAATGGTTCTTTCGGTTCCTTTTTAATTTTAGATGTGTTACTGAACAAGCGCATGTGTTGAGGTATAATAAAGGGATTTCCTTTCATTACTTCAGTTTTAGTAGCCTGTTTATTATTTGTATCTTTGACTATAATCACACTTTCGGTTGGGAGTTTATCAATAATTTCTTCCATGTTATTCCAAATTCGAAATACTAGGTCTAAACATGAGAAAATAATTATTAAATATAAGTAAAATACATTCAAAAATAAGGGATGAATACTTACAAAGTTACCCTTAATATATATTACACCTTAACAATTATTTTTAATGTATCCAATTCTCCTTTGAATTACATTTTTTTTATTTCATGTATCATTTCAATTGACGTCAATTATTTTCTTTTTATTTTGATAAAGCATTAGTGGCTTGAAGAAGTTTTTCTATCCCACGAAACAACAATGTCATCCTTCGAATTTAAAAACATATCTTCTGAGTACTCAAAGGCAAAACATATAAAGTAATGTTATTTTCATATTTTTATGCACCGTAAAAATAAATAGCAAAAATGTATTATTTTGTGCTAAAAGTAACGATATTTTTATTGAACTTGAGGAGAGTCAAAAATTATATTAGAACAACTTTCGTCATCAATACAATACAATTCGAAATTTTAAATTCATAAAAAATCTTAAATTCTATAGTTAGTCAATGAGGGCACAGAAGAGTGACCGACTATGAATATGATAAAAAAATTGTAACTATTATTTTAATTGCCTTAATCCTACTAGTTCAAATGGACTATGTTATAAACTACTACAGCCTCTTCAAATCGTTCACACTACTTCCCACTTGAGATGAACAATGTCGAGATGGCCTCAAGGGATTTGCACAGCTGTCCATCAAAATGACGCTCCTCGAGTGACCGCAGGAGCCCCCGGCAAGTTTCTCCTCACTGACCACTATTGGATGTGTTGTTTCTGACACGCTGCGGTGCTTGTTATATACTTATAGCGGTTTGATTAGTTTGTAAGAACTAAACGATAAAAAGAGCAATTTAAGGTAAGTCTTATATAAAAAAAAGTTTGTTTATGATAATGATCTGATATTGAATCTTAAAAATTAAGGATTTTGTACATTTCCCATTTTTTTCTAATGGAATCCGAAAGTAAACGATTGTCGTGTGAGCTAAATATATGAAAAACAGTATACACTTTACTATCTCTTTGATGTACAATCGTAAAACCGCTATGCTTCCGTGAATTGGAACGCAAGTCTTGCGAGACACGAATGCCTTACCAAGGAACAAAATAGCGGGTAAGAGGCATTTGTTAATTAACCGGCTTCAATTCTAAAGCCTTCGCAACTTCAATATGTCGCCTTCACGCCCCCGTGCTGGCGTAATGAATCAACGATGCCCTTCTTTAAATTAAATGAATGCCGTTTCCATACACTCAGACTCCTTAACAATTATGCCCTTGAGCTATTCAGTAAGTTGCTTATTAAAAATGTGTAGTTAAAAGTAAACATAAACCTTGGTTCAGTAGTTAAACGTTTTACTCGGCGTCTAAGCGCATATAGTGCTGAGTTTGAAAGGCAAAAATTACGGTTTCAGTCGCCCAGTATACTGTCTGAAACACTTTAACCATCTTGTAAATAAAAGCCATCTTGGCCCTGGTCCATTAAAAGTGAAATCCTTGTTTTCTACGCGGGGTATTGGGCGAATGTATTTATGTGTTCGTTTCATTATTCGGTATTGCTTACAGGCAAGTAGTTGGTCAAAGTTCTATGTCAGATAGAATAAACCTATTGTTTCACTGGGATTAGAATCCCGGATCTCTAAAGCTTATGGCAATGCTAGGCAACATGTTTAGCCATTTAGCTACAGTGGCGGTATCTGTGATCCATACCTCATAAATTATACAAATATTTTAGGCACTTTAGGTTTTATAGAGACCTTAAGAATCACCACCTGTTTTCTAATTTGTCGTTTTATAAGATCAATTTTAATTATTTTTCAAAATTAATTTGGCTTAGTGAATGAAATAAGCTGTTGTTTTTCCTAAAGTAAATATATTAATAATAGGTACTTAAGAATTGTCTGCCTACCTTCAGGACATTGCTTTGTCTGTAGTTTACGCGAGTGGTAGACATATAAAAAGAAATCTTCCAAACCGCCCCCACTGATCACGCTTACCGAAATACATCAGAAACATTGGGTCACAATTAAAACATATTTAACTAGTATATCGCGTTTTAAACCCTAAAAATATATAAATAAAACACTTTAATATCGGTCACTTTAACTTTCGGATGCTTTGTAGCAGCCGTGGTCACGGGAAACGAATTTTCATTCATTCAAGTCGATCTAATTTGAATTTCGTTGTAAAAAAAAGAGCCTTAAGATATTTATTTATTTTAGATAGATAATTGTTGTTAAATTTACCCATTCTGTTACACAGACAGACGAGTGTTTAGTCAAAAAAATATTACGTTAGAGCCGGCTGAATGTGTAGACAGTCCATAAAATACCTATTACTCATAGGAGACCGCATTTTCCTGCCGAGCTTATTATGGCTGAAAAGTTTCAATAACTCCACCGTTCGCGACCGTAGCTTATCTTGTAACAAGTTCATTCTATGGCGAACTAATAAAAACTTGTTCAACACTCGATTGCTGCAAACCACTTAAAATTTAAATAGTTGAATAACTTATCGGCTATTTTCGATTAGTTTAGCGATGTTTTCTTAAGCGAAATATGCTATGTATTTTCAAATATCGAAGTACATTTTCTTTACATTATTGGCTAGATTCTTTCGTTAGTAACTGGCTTTTAATAATCGTTATTTTTCTTCTTTAATATTTTCGCAATAATAATTTGATTCTTTTGATTTTTCGGTTTTATTAGTCTTTGGCAATAACGAAATAGCATATTTAATAATTGTGAATTCGAGATCCTAGCTTATAGAATAGTGATTTAATGAAAAATTTGAAAATCAGGACCATCGATTAATGAATTATTTGCTAGCTATAGTATAGGGAAATTTATATAAATAAAAATAATATAGGACGATTCCAGACGAGACTTGAACCCAAAATAGATAACGTAGCGATATATTGCCACTAAGCCGTTCCAAACTTCTTCCAATTTTAAAATTACAGTGTATTAAAGCGATAGATATTTGCTCTTAAAACCTAAACACGATTCAAATATATGATTTATTCTCAAAATTACGTATCGAAATTATTAAATTAAATGTAATTTACTTAAAATTATGCTTAAGAAAATGCAAATTACTTTCCAGTGTAATTTTACTCGATTGTTTACAAAATAAATGATAGCGGAGCTTTTGAAGAGAGAAGTGTAAGCAAGCGATTTTACAGTTAGTACAAATTTAATCAGCCCGAGGCGATTATGTAAATGTTGCAAATGAACGGATTTGTTTTATTCTTAATTAGACTTAGTGTGCTTTAAATTCGAAAGCTTGCGAAATACATTGGATCTAAATAAGGGATTATGTTTGCATAATTTAGCATATTGAAGGTAAATCATTGATTTTTAAAAGGAACGAAATAACTTCAATTCTTTTGACAGTAGCAATTACCAGAATCAAGGTGTGAGTGATTCTAACTATAAATTATATTGAAATATTCTAAGACTAATCTAAACCCTCACTGCTAACTAAATAAAGACGTTTAAAATTGTGTAAAAGAGTTAGAAATAGGTTGGTAATATAATAGTATTTTATTTTTTCAGAATATATTTATATAGAATGACATTTTAAACTTCAATTGTCGTCGACTTATTGTGACGTATCAACCTGTATCGGAATAAAGGCACCCATATAAGAGGCAATATTATTATATAAAAAACACAAAGGCTTGGGTGTAAACTTACGTCACCAAATTGTACTTACACTGATTTTACTAATATTAATTACTATAACAAACTCTATGAACTCGCGGAAACTATTCAACTAAACCAGAAGTCTCTCTACCACGCGAGCTTTATACCTTTATTCTAAGTTATCAGTCAAATATTATTAAATGTGAACAAACAGATTGCATGAGCGGCACCCAAAAGCGTGAGCCAGAGCGCGACTTCGTTTGGCCGTCGTTTCGAAAAAACTAAACTACCCACCAATTTTATTCCGCACGTATAACAAACCACATTACGTGCTAGTCAAAAGTTAAGTATCTAAACATGTATTTTTGTTTGTGAAGTCCCGTTTCTCCTCGTGGAGCATAGGGCGAACACATTTCTGTGTTCGCTACACTGATCGGTTTTTTTATTTACAGGCAAGTAGTTGATCGGACTTCTGTGCCCTGCTGCGACCGAAACAATTTACTGTTTCCCCGGAATTCGAACCCAGGACCTCTCACACTTAACGCAATGTTAGGCAACACGTTTAACTATTCAGCTACAGAAGCGGTCTCTAGGCATGTATAGATTTGTAAATAAAACACTTTAATTTAAAACGCGATGTATTTTAAACGGATGTTTGGAGCACCCCAGCCAGCAACACGGGGAGGTGTCGAGCCGTAGTTAAAATAATTTCTAAATAAGTTTAACTAATATACATCGCGTTTTAAACCGTTAAAGTGTCTTATTTTTAATGTGTACTCGTGTAAACTACAGACACTATGTATAGATTTATTTTCACACCAAATGTAGCTTTAAAGCGATCGAGATGAATACTTAGCCCTTGAAGAAAACTTCGCAACTCTCCCTCAAGAGAGCAATACATACAACTAAAACATTGAATAATTCAAGACAAACTAATTAATATCAGTTTGAACTCTGACCGCGGTCGGTATAAGACGCGCCAATTATTCTCGAGACGACCGGAATAAGTGACTGGGTTCAATGCTTGACCACTGTCTACGAGGAAACGAGGGTCATTTGTTTATTTAGCTCCCTTGTTAGTGGTTTTGATGGAAGATCATCTATTAATTGAACTGGAGCTCGTACATAACTTCAACCAAACAAAACAATTGAAAAAGAAAGTAGAATAAACAGCACCTACAAATTTCTTACTGTTTGCAAACCTACGCTAAGATTTTTTATATTTTTAAGAAAAATGTTTATTCATGCAATTAAATAATTAGCTTACTTACTAGAAGTATACTTTATCTAAGATGTTTAAATATAAAATACTGTCTATAGTTTACGCGAGTAGTACACATTTAAATAAAACACTTTAACGGTTTAAAACCCGATAATTTAGTTAAACTTATTTAAAAATGATTTTTAACTTCGGCCCGACGTTTCGGATGCTGTGCAGCAGCCGTGGTTACGGGGAGACTTCGGGCCGAAGTTAAAAATCATTTTTAAATAAGTTTAACTAATATATCGCGTTTTAAACTATTAAATTGTTTTATTTAAATGTGTACTACTCGTTTAAACTTTTGTTCCTCCTAAACGTCTATCTGTCTGATATCATACAGCACAGTAGATAAACTATGCACCAAATGCAATCAAGTACACCCTTGTGGAAATCGAACGATAATAATCGTCTGTGACCGACTTCATTCCCCAATCCCTGGTAATAAGCTCGAATCCAGGCGATAAAAAGCTAAATAAAAACACTCCTGCATCGAAAGGGATTTGCTCCGATATTGAATTTAAAACCCCTTTATTGTATCGTTATAGTATTCTATGAATTTTGTCAAACGTTTCGTTTAACATAAAATTTAAGAGGTCTGGCTGTTAAAAGTTATACCTTTCGCCGTTTCGCTGTTTAATTTAAGTTTAACTTAAGGCGAAAACTTTCGATGCTTGTAAATTTTAACTTTTATATTAGTACGTTGTAAGTTACAGTTTAATTTGTTGAGTGGTGATTTTGGAGTTTAATTTTATTGCTAATGAGTTATTAGGTTTTAGATGATGTAAGAAGTTGTTGTTTTAAGTTTAAAGAGACTTCTCCCTGACACAAAGAAAAGACACTTAACTGTTTACCTTTATCTATAGAAAGATATGAACGGGTTTCCTTGCCACCTCCGAAAAATTTTCATCGTTCCCCGGGTTCGACCTCTGGACAATATTTAGAAGTATTCCTTAAAATATAGACCAATTTTAAACTTCTAATATAAAATTCGTAACTAAAATATTCCCTTAGATAGATCCTAAAAGCTCTAAATAATTTCAAAAGAAGTAAACTTTAATTACTGTCTGTAGTTCACGCGCGTATTACACATTTAAAATTTAAATAAATTACCTAACGTTTTAAAACGTATACGTTATTAGCTTATTTACTATTCGTCTTAACTTCAGCCCGCTATCGTAGCAGTTTCTACTTCGACATTAGGGACATCCTCCATCTTTAGCCCTCCGTGATCACGGCTGTAAAGTAACCGAACGTCGTTAAAATAAAAATATGTTAGCTAATATTTTGCGTTTTAAACTGTTAAAAGTAATTTATTCGAACGTAATTTTACAGGCATACATATACTCCGAATTGCTCCGTGTTCTTGTTGGGACAATCGTGCATCGACGGGCTTGTTAGTCTAATGATAGCAATGTATAGGTTAGTTATCCAACATGTATTTAAATTTTTTCAATTAGTATTTTCTGGAAATCTGAATATTATATGGGTGGTAGGAATCAAGTTCCTTCCGGGTCACGAACCACCACAATCGTATTTCACAATTAATCACGTTTCGCTTTCCGTCTGTGGATTTCCGAATATCCAAAAAAAATTGGTCGACAGCGTCTAATAGCAAGTCTATTAGCTCGAAAATATAAAGTTTTTCTTAGCTGATGCAGCTTCAAAGTAACGTAAAAAGGGAAGACAAGATGAAGTTCAAACGTTCCCTCCTAATTAGTCACACCGTCTTCACGTCGTCTCACAAAAACTGTGACATAATAAGGGTTAAATTAACGATTCAAGGAGCGAGCCCGTCCGCTGTTTAAGTCTTCTAATTAGCATGCCTTTCACTTTCAGCCTGTTTACTCTCAACGCGAGATTATGTTAAGGTGTACGTCTTGAGTTAGGGAAAAGTTGAGGCAGTCCTTCAGCTAGATCCACGGGGACTAAAAACGGTTAAAAATTATATGTAGTTTGATATTTAAATAAAAGACAGGTTAATGCTTAATATATATCTTTTAATTCCTATACTTTGAATCAGATATAACTTTTAACGTTTAAACAGCAAATTTATTAGATAACTAATTTATTTTTACTACGGTCGACCTTTCGGTTGCTTTGACGCAATCGTTTTCAAATAATTTAATTGATTTATTTTTGTTTGTATTTCGTGTTTTCTTTAAAATTGACGATAGGGGTTCAATAGTTCAATTGTTTAGAGCAGCACGGGTCCCTGTGGACGCCGGTTCAAGACCCGTCCGTCATTAAACCTCGCTAATGCTTCCGAAAACTTAAACAATATTTTGAATTATAACGTTTTTTAATCGTGGGAGCCGCAGTTGCGACCATCGGCGAGGCGTTACACTCCCAATTGAGGTACGGGGTCCTGCCAGTGGAATTGCTTACAATCATGAATATTTTTAACTAGCTGTGCCCGCGACTTAGTTCGCGTGGAATAGTGACTTGGGGCAAAATTATTAATTTTCTAGGCAGTTTATTAATTTATGTAATTGAGCATTTATCGCAGCCAATCTTTGTTGCAAGTGCTACTTTGCCGCAACACTCTCACCTCATATCACTCCTACTCTAACTCCCACTCTCACTCCCACTCCCACTCTCTTTCGCACACCAACTCTCATTCACACTCCCACGCCCACTCCTATTTCCAAAAAGCCAAAAAAGAAAGTTTCATTGTTTTAGCTTCAAAAACCACGAATTTCCATACAAACATTCAACCCCCTAATAATAAGTATACCTGTGATAGAAAATATTTAAATAAGTATACCTGTTTTCTTCATTATATTTATGTATGCAACTTGTCTTGTCTTTTTTTTGTTTTTTTTATTTATTTATAAAGCACCAAAAATCAGTTTCAGGTCAAGAAAGAACCTGATATAAGCTGAGTAGGATCCTATTCTACCAACAACACAACAAACTTAATAATAATAATAAAACTCTTTATTGCACAAACATAAGAACATACACACTTAAAGTTATTTAAACAATCTTAGAAATAAATAGTAAACTTCTTTGTCTTTCTACTTCTATAAATAAGTCGTAATATATAACATAACCTTGCGTTCATGTTTAAAAGTATGTAGCGTCAAAAATAGGCTTTATTTTACTTAAACATATAGTATTTTAAGTAAACATAGAGTTTAAATTTTATTTAACGGTTTAAAACGCGATATATTAGTAAAACTTATTTGAAAATGATTTTGAACTTCGGCCTGACGTTTCGCTGTTCGCGTTTTAAACCGTTAAAGTGTTTTAATTAAATGTGTACTACTCGCGTAAACTATAGACAATATTTAAACATAGAGTTTATTAATTGGAAGTATACCAGACTTCAATCATTAAAGCATCTTCTCTCGCATCTACACGTTAAAGCGAGTTCCAGCAGTTGACACACCCCCCCTTAATCTTTGACATCTGATTGTGCATTAAGAGAAATACCCCGCCTCTTTTACTGCTAATTTAAACAACTATTCCGTCTAAAGCTAAACGGTTCCATTAAAATGTAACTTATAAAGCCCTGTTGGCAGCCATCCACGCGTCGCGGTCGACTACTTTAATCAAATTGGCACCCATTTGTATAGGTCGTAAAGGGCTTAGAAGGTAATGCAATCTTTGTACGTGATTGTAACTGTGTCTGCAGTTAATAGTAAGCACAATTATTTTTATGGTTTAGGTTCCTGGGTATAACTGGTTCTGTTCTGCCCTGGAAATAACAAATAATGGCGTTATTATATTGCTTTGTAAATCACTAGCTGTGTCAGCGACTTCGTCGTATAATAGTTATTTTGGGCAACCAAATTTGTTTTCTTCTTCTTCTTCATCTTTATAAATTTATGCTGTTAACCACGACGTTGGTCGCGTCCCAATGTTCTTGCATATTAATCATAGAAGATAGACATATAGTGTCGCGAATATATATATTTTTTTCGATTATTTAAAGAGGAATCATTCCTTCATACATGTGTATCTTATTGAGTATCTTAAACCGTTTTCGCAGCGAACCCTTCGGGAACCCAAAAAATTTTTGGACATTTTCACCAGTTTCTTTGTTACTATTATTCCCAGCACGATGTTTTATGGCTTATACTAGCCTTCTTTGATAAATGATCTAATCTGTAGTTCCTGAGATTAGCGCGTTCAAACAAACAAACTCTTCAACTTTAATATAGATTAGGAAGCACTAAAACTTCTTTTAATTAAACACAAGATATAAAAATATTATTAATCTATAAATCCAATTGACTTTTCATCACGACTGTACTATGCATGTAGAAACAATTCGAAATAAAATAGTGAACGATTATTCGGCCCACTCGTATTTTATCTCGAGTAAATTGTAAAAACGAAACGTGACCGATTCTAATGAAATAGTAAGGAGAAAGGACAATATTTATAAATAAAAATACCTGGTCTATGTAAATACAGTGGACCTTATACACGTGGATGGCTATTCAATTGGAAAGGTCCGAAGCCAGCCACTTTTAAATATTCCATGTGCGGTCAAGCGAAAAATCTACAAAGAAAATGTATGACCGATCTTTTATTGCATTCTTTTTTCAATTTACAGTATTTATCTTTGGGCAGTGAATTTGAATACTGTAGGCGGGTTGTATAAATATTTATCTTAAAGTCTGGGTCCCATTTAATTCACAAAATTCTCATACCACTCCTAAGACACAATTTTATTGACTAATTTTGTTTTTGTTATAAGTTTTTCTCGTATATAAGCTTAAAATTAAACACCAAGCGCTGACTAACAAGTGGGAAATATAGAAATATGTTTAGGCTTTAAATTAAATCAATTACTGAAACATTAATATATCCCAGCTTGGGCTTACCGAAATACAATTAGTAATTTTGAACTACAATCAATTTGAAAATTGCCAATAACTCAGGTATACATACGAATTATAAAGATACATTTCACCCTATTTAATTTCCCCTAAATAGTCAATAATAGGCAACGTTGTCAATGTATTTATTGCGTAATTATTTCCGAATACAGGCATCGTATCTTTAACAAAGAATTCCTTAATGCCATGTATAAATACTCAATTACGTTGCGCAGTTAATTAGTATGCTGTAAAAGGCTTAAGTGCCCTCTCAATCAAAATTCCTTTTCGCTTAAGAAAGAACCCTTTTTCTCGGATGTCACAGATTTTCTTTCGTGTCAATCGCAGCTTCTGCGCGAGGGGGATCCTAATTGAAATAAATATTTGCGTGCTTAATTCAGTTTCGAATTAACACTTGTTTTGCCTACCAATTAGAACGGTGCCTTTACCTTTATAAGACGACAGAGGCATCTGTTTTTCAAAGTTGCTTATATACCTATATCGCCTATCATTCAATTTTGAAATTCTTATATTGAGTCAACAAGCTATTCTTTGACTTTTGCCTCTAACTTTTTATCCTTTAAATAAAACACATGTTACTAAAAATGCAAAACAATTTCGAATGCTTTGCAGAAGTCGTGGGGGGTCTACGTGACCACGTCGGGCCGTAGTTACGATAAACTTAAAAATTAATAAACTTCAATATATTGCGGGTTATAAGCTTTTTATTTAAGTGTTTACTACTTGCGTAAACTACAGACATCTCATTCATTTCTGTTTTAATTTACAGGGCATAAAAGATATTTTACATTAAACATTTAACATTTATGACTTTATGGCTAAATAGACGAGGTTCAACACGTTTCAGGAACATTATAAATTGTTTAAAAATACGATGGACCCGGTGGGGTTAGAACCCACGTTGAATATTATTGTTTCATGAAATTGATAGAGGTTGAACCTTTAAGCTTTCTACGGCAACGTATGCTTTACAAAGTACGAAAGCTTTATTGACCATTTATTTATTTTTGTTAATACAGTTGGCAACTACTATTTTAAAACCTAAATTAAAGGCAGTACTAAAATAGATTTCTTCTGATAAAAGCGTTCGTATCCCACAAATCAAAGCAATAAAACGTGTACAATTCGGGTATGTGGCGCTGAAAACCGACCTGGACCACTAATGGTATTGAGTCTGGCCCCAGACATCTCTAGAAGCATCAGCCTCCGACGTGATGCATACTTATTGCTCGATTTTCCGCAAAGCAATTTCAATTGTATCGTCCCATTAGTGACAACTGGCTTTCGGCTGCGTCGATAAAAACTCGATAGAAATCTAAAATGGCCATATTTGCAAATAGGTGGATATTCTTTCAAATATAAGCTACAGACTTATACGAGCATGTAACCATATCTCTACGTATATTATAAAGATGAAGAGTTTGTTTGAACGCGCTAATCTCAAGAACTACTGGATCGAAGGAACATTAGAAAAAGTGGAAAAAACCGGGAAAATTATTCATCTTTATGAGCTTCTGTTGCCCGCACTGCAAAAACAGTTCCAGAAACCAAAAGAATATGTACGAAAGAATGATTCCTCTTTAAATGATCTCAAAAAATGTCCGCGATTTTAAGATTAACTTGCAAGAACGACGAGACGCGGACGACGTCGTGGATAAAAGCTAGCGTTATGATATTTATACGTAAAAGGGCCCACAATTAGAGATTACTTAATTTTAATAAAAAAAGCCAATCTTGATTAATATCTTACTTATTTCTAATTTAAGTTTTTACTAAAGATCCTTTAATTTAATAATTTATAATAATAACAATATTAATAAACCTCTTTATCATTATCATTAGATATAGTAAAAATAAATGTAATTACAATAAAAAATAGTAATGATAAAAGTAAAATAATAATTCTACGACAAGATTAAATTAAATTTTGCTAAAAATGATGCCAAAAGGGTCTTGTGTCGGCATAAGTTGCAGCGCGGTTGTGCTACAACACTGATTTTCAGCAAAATCCTACCGTTTGTCTGTTGTACAGCGCCCATACAACCATTTGATATTATATAACAGTGACTTAAGCGGTAAACATGAGGAAGTAATAAATGAACAAAAACAGAAATTAGAAATTATTGGCGTAAATATGAGGGTGTAATTCTTGCGCCCAGCGGCAAAGTGTCTTGATAGTTTAGTTTAGAAAATGCTTTGTAGAATTTTTTGAAGCTAAATAAACTATTATAATTATAAACTATTATATTAAAAAACGTGGTATATTTTAGTTTACTTGTTTAAAGAGACACTCCCCCTCCCCATCTGTGACCACGGCCGCTGAAAAGCATCCGAAACGTCGGGCCGTAGTAAAAATATTTTTATACAAGTTTCATTGTTTTATTTAAATCTTTCTTACATATTTATTTCGTCGTTACTACCTTCAATAACAATTTTAAACTCAACAACTTCATAAGCAATTTTCCTTCTTTTCCGAACTGTAATTTTCACTTATGAATCTTTCCTCGGCGAAATGAAACAGACAAAACTGGCAACACAAGTGCGTTGAATGACCAGTATCTTTTCTTTACGATTATTTGAGTGGGCCGACAGCGTAACGTCCTAATTTATAACGTTAATACAGCTACATGATTGCCCGTTTTCTGCCCTTATGTGGGCCCATCTTGCGATATTAACTTGGTGGTTTCTGTCGAATTATTAAGGGTAGTAAGCAAGTTTAGCCTCTGTAGCCAAATGGTTAGACTGAGAGGTCCTAGGTTGAAATCCCCGGGAAACAGTAGATTGTTTCGGTCGAGTACAGAAGTCAGATCAAGTACCTGCCAGTAAGAGAAACGCACACAGAAATGTGTCTGCCCCATGCCCCACGAGGTAAACCTTTTTACTACATGTAAGTTTATTTATCTAATACTAACCAGTGTATCGGGCTTGTTGGTCCAACAAGGTCCAACAAAAGATATGTCGCATCCTGGTCATGCGTATGGAACGTCAACAACACAAACGTCACTTCGACAAGTGTACAGACGGCAACGGGAGAAGGCAACGATAATAAAAAGGAGCGCATTTGTTGAGTCGGACTTCAGTTATCATTGGCATCGTCATAAGTCACCTGCCAAGGAACTGACTATTATTATTTCTCACCCGGAATCCTGCTGATTCCGACAATGAGTGACCAAGAAGACAACGTGACTCCGACAGATATATAATGTAGTAAGTCATTTTATGATTCTACATTTATTATGCTGGACTCAGTCTAAAAAAGTGTGAAACTAAATTTGTGGCTGGAAAATTTTTTCCGAATCAGAAACGACGATTCATTGGAAAAGTCTTATGCAAATACGCCTTTCAGTTTCAGTCGGTTTGAATATCCAAAACTAATATGATGTTATATCGCTAGGGTATTGAATTTCCATTAAGTCAACACCATGCTTGTCCTACCTGTATTGTTCAAAATTTCAAATAGAAAAGAAATTCAAACATTTCATTACAGAAATACCGCGGATTAAATATGACGATGCTATGAGCATTACAAATATTATTTAGCTCGCAACAAGTATTTTAAACGCCACCCACTCAGTCGTATATAGCCTAGAATAAACATGAGCGTCAGATTCTAAAACAAATGCAATAAAACACTAACTAAATGTATGTTAGTATAGAAATTTCGCTTTCTTTGCCGTCTGAATCATTGCGTGAATCACTTGGTGGCGTTATACACTGAGTCATCGTTAATGCAAATATTATTAGCAGCAAAAACTGACCTTACTTTTGCTGCACTTGTGGCGTAGGTTTGCATTTTTGATTACGTCATTTTTGTAGCCACAACACGACACTCACTGAAACAAAAGCGTCGAAGAATTGGTTACGTGGCCTTGTTTTCAATAAACAAGGAGTTGAGTATATTTTATGAGTCTTTGTTGGACTTCGTCTGGAAGTCTGGATATTTGATTAGTGGCAGGAATGTCAAAATTCCGTCCGGGTCACGAAACACCGTCATCAGGTGAGAGAACCGCGTTTTGGTTATAGCCTGCGGATTTCCTAATATTCTAAACGAAAAGAAGATGACAGCGTTTAGATGCTAAATTGCTAAGGTATTTCTGTCCTCCTCCAATATAAAAAAATGTGTACAAGTAATTATTTAAGTTACTTATTTTTTCTCTATATACTTATAAAGTAAGCAAAAAAAGTTAAATGAGCGCATGCTTTTAAATCAATTAAACCCGTTCGCATTGTAATGCAACACAATACGAAAATTTTCCGAAATGCAATTTCCCCGAAGTGAAGCGAAGATGTTTGAAATAACTCAAACAATGCGTCTGAAATCTTGTCTAACTGCCTGACATACCGGCTCTCCATTGGCTGGCATCTGGCGACCGGATTACCAATCGATCGAAACGATAAATATTCCGGACACAGATAAATCACACACTCACAGGTTTTTAGATAAAATTTGTCTACGATAAAGGGTTGGGGTTTTCTCGTTTTTGCGGTCTGTTGTACTCTGCTAGTGTTGTTATTGAATACTTCTAGCTTAGTGTATGATTTAACTGAAAAGTAAATATGTTTTCTCATATAAAAATTCTTTAGTTACTTCTTATTACAGCTGTGTTAGTAAAAGTATCCTCAAAGTCAGCACCTTCAAATTACTAGAATTATTTCTATAAAACTTCGAGAAGCGTCTTTAGTCTGTGGCGTCATATGGCGTCATTTCACCTATGATAATCTTAAAACATAAAACTTCTACCATAAATTAAGCTTTAATACAAAAGTCATTCCTTTTCCAATAGTTCACGTTTTATTTTATCAAAAGCTTTAATATACCCAGCTATTTACAGAACTAGAATCAAGAAAACCTACACACAATTGAAAGAGTCTTAACTTCATGTTACTTACATGTTATAGAAAACGCTACATTTCCTAGGAACGTTCACATGTTCCTAACAATTCCCGCGCAGTGCTGGCGTGTACAAAGAAAAATGGAAAAAATGAAAAATATCTCTACAGTAGCGAGAAAAGCGTACATATTTTCTTTAACGTGGAACATTATGTTATTTAATGTGCAGTGTGCTTTTGTACTTTATTATAAGCGCTTTTTAATATCGTACGACCTTATTGAATGGTTCGATTGACTATTTTAAGTACTAAAATTTTTTAAGTTATAGTATCATCAGAAACAAACCACTAACTTGTATTATAACAAAAGCGAGATTCGTAGTTGTGTAATATGCTTTTGCGAAACGCTCTAATCTGTGGCTAGCATTCGGAATTAACTCGTAGTAATTACAATAACAATGATCTTTGCTAAAACACTTTTAACGGCTTAAAACGCAAATATAACTTTATTAATATTTAAAGTTTTACAGTGAAAAGTGTTTCATCTATTGTTAACAACGAGTACTACAGGCAAAACAATAAACTTGTAAACAAAACAAATTTTGGAAATCGTTTGGAAAAGTATATTATGATGTTAGTATAATACATAATTAGTTCTAAACAATATACAGTTAAAACTCTTTAATTATTGTTGAAGTATTAATTAGTTAGTGTTTATTATATAATCTACAACTAAATAACACATATATAACTTAAACATACTTCAAATAAGGCAACAAAGGTATGATTCAAAATTAGCAAAGTCTCCGTTGAAATGGAGATAACGTAATTTCCGCTATTTTCCCCATTCAGTGCAAAGCCGACGATGCCAATAGGTAACTCGTAAAGCGAGGGCAAACCACTCCATCAAGGGGCAACCTCTAATTCTGCATAATTTCGTCTACTGACGACCTCTATTAGGCTGCCTTTAGACATTTCGGCAAAAAGAAAACATTCCCCAAGTACGCCGACTAAAAAGTTTTTCGTGGAGAACTGAAAAAGATTTTAATAAGCAGAGTTTGAATGAATATTATGTGGGAGGGCTGAAGGGCCATCGGTCGGTTATGCTAGTCTTCACAAAAGGCTAAGAACAAAGGATTAAAATATATAGTTTTTCCGAGTTGAGTTCGCGAGTGCCGACTTGAAATGGCGTTTTTCAGTTTGTAGAGCCTCTCTACGTTTATTCGGAAGTTTTATGCGGTGCGTAGACAACAGTATTCGCAGTCCTTATTACTTATATTTTACTAAATATGAGAACAGGAACGAATTGATTGTTTAAGAATTTAATTTTAGAACGTAAATAACGATTACGTACAAATTTAAGTTATTGTTTACACTCGGTCGCTTTAATGTCTTTTCGACAATAGTAAAGCATGTTTGCTGCAGACCAACATATAAGTTCAAGATATGAAAAAACCGTACATAAATATTTGCATTGTTAATAGCAAGTCTTATAAATATATATAAGATTATTAGTTAGTTCGTAGTAGTAAGTTATAATACAAAAATCATGTATTCCAGGTAGGTGTACATATACAATTATAAATGTCAATACAGATATCAAGAAAAAATTTCTTAATTTATTTTTACTAATACTGCGAACTCAATGAGAACTGGCACTTGGTAGTTCTCAAATAAAAAGAACAAACGAACGAAAAAGCTGGAAAGAAACTCGCCGTAATCGCCAAGTTTCAGTTCCAAATTCCTTACGCACTCAAATTATACATCTTTTTCTTTGTTATAGCGGGCTATTAAAAACCCCAAACATGGTTCTAAAATAAAAATTAAATACATCATACACTGTTTTTTCCATAATAAACAACCAACAGCTAGAAAAAACCGATAATAAGCAGTAAATTAAACGACTCTGATAACCCACCTATTTGTATGTGACAATTATACCCTGTAGGTGATAAATGTTCAAACAAAATACACAAATTCTAATTAAAAGCTTATGTTTTCGATGTTATGCAAAGGTCGACCGTCGAAGTAATGGCCGTGGCACAGTCTCGAACGAATTACTCAACCCCTAGGAGTTTCCACGAAAGTCTGGTTCGCTCGTAAAAATAGCGAAATTGAAGGTGAATTAGGTTGTGGTCTCCTATAAACACTATCGCCAAGCAGTAAGCTGAGTCCAGGGTAGTTTTGACGGGCTGCTTGGGGTAGTGGTATGGCTAATAATCTTACGGTCTAACGGCTCCAACATTTGATTTTTCGGAAACATCGTCTTCTTCGTCTGGTAAATTGGATATTAAATCGGTGGTACGAATGTCGAAATTCCGTCCGGATGACGAACCACCGTCCACAAACGGACAAGGCGTTAAGTGTACTCGCGTTTCGGTTTCAGTCTAGAAATTTCGATAGAAATGTAGATGTTATATGGGTGGGCTACTTCACCTTTTATAAAGTGAAGCCATAGATAGCCCAGCCCGGAAGATAACATCTTGATTACTATAATTGTGGACTAACAATACCCGCGTCACATCTGTTGTGATAATAAGTAGTAATTCGAAATAACTAGAGACACTGCGCAATGTAAGATGCAGCATTCGGCTTTTGTGTGCCTATGTCAGCGTTTAGTAAGCAACGGAACTAGCTGAGCTACTTACAGCAATACTAGGAGACCGCAGCCTTATCGACAGTGCTATTTTAATTTGATGCTTTTGTTCAATGCAGTCACGAACGCGGTTCTTTAGAAATAAATCGGCGAAGGAAAATTTATATTCAGTATTTCTTTGTAATAATGTATCATTAAGCTGGAGCACGACTGTAATCAGACCATCCCTAAAAGTTTTTATTGTACTCAACTTTTTTCCAATTATAATGGATTCTGGCGAAAGTTTATTACGACTTTTTATTTATGTGTTTGATATTAATAAACTTGGTAAATTTAGTTTCAAAGAGACACTGTCTGTACTTTACGCGAGTTGTACGCATTTAAATAAAACACTTTAACGGTTTAAAACGCGATAGATCCATCTTTAGCCTCCCCAACACCAAGTTGCTGCAAAGCATCCGGAACGTCGGGCAGTATTTAAAATAATTTTCAAATAAGTTTAACTAAAGTATATCGCGGTTTAAACCGTTAAAGTGTTTTATTTAATACAAGAGACAATTAAATCTTGTATGCAAACTTTAACGTCAATACAATAAACCCTTTTGTTAAGTACTAAATTTAATATTCTTAACAAGTTATGTCTTTCGTTTGTAATAATTATAACTCTCACTAAGTATACTCTATAGCTTAGACTAAGAACCCTAACAATCGCAGACAAACGAGAAAACAAGCTGACATCTCCACTCGTCGAAACATTGTGTTAGACAATACTGTTGTTTCGTTCACTTTGTCACTGATCGTAAATCTACCTTTCAGAACAATAAGCAGTTACCCAATTTAAAATCGTCTAAGTACACGAAGGAAATGGGAACTTGTTGTTTTAGGAGTCTTTGTTCAAGTGACCTTAGTTATATGTCGTAATATGTTGCCTTCGTTTACAGATAAAAGCAATAAAATATATTGAAAATAATTGATGAAATAGCTAAAAGTAGTGTGAAATTTCGGCGTTGTGTTGGATCCTACTATCAGATCCTACTTTAACGAGTTGAGTTCATTGGTTAGGTTAGGTTAGCCCTGCCCGAGTCGTCATTTTTTTCAATTACGTATCGATTTTTAATTCAGCTAAAAATAGTTTGTAAAATTTTAATTTACTTTCAATTAACAGGACAACCATATATTAGTTTTCAGACTACTAAGCTACAGACCATACGATATTTTACAACGCTTTTCTTTATACGAAGAACACCAAAATTTACCACAAAATACCTAAGTCAACAAATATAAAACTCTATTGTACACGAACAAGTTTCAAAAAGATTTTAAGTAAATTTCAAGGAAAGCAAGTTATATCTGTAATCTCTTCTAAGCAATATTCGCGTAATTCTCTGTAATTGCGTGAATACGAATTCAAGAAACAAGAGTTACGATAATTTATAATGACTAAATTTAGCTTTAGCAATAAAATACCAATATCTAATAATGGCGTGCAATATTGAATTTCTGGTAATCATATCTTGATAATTGGTTTTAGAATGGTCACGTTTCAAGAATTAATTATTTCACACTCCATAGTTCGTTGTTATTGTATTTCAAGAGAGTGTAAATAATTATTTTAAAGTATATAAACTAAAATTATCTTCGGGGATTACCTACCTATTTGAAGTTTAACGCCACTAATAAGCGTTAACACATTAAGTACAATATCTGTTATTATGATTTGACCACTCTCATGTCATAATAAAAAGTAGATGTAGTTATAGTAAGTAGATAAAATAGTGCTATGTCAAATCAAATCAAATCAAATCATGTAATCCACACACACAAAAAGTAATACACTAAATAACAATAAGGCTTTTTTTGTACCAAGATGTAGGCACGTCGATTTTTCAGTAATGCCCCACGCTTGACATTTGACGTAGAATATTTTTATATTAAAACAATTAACAAAACATAAAACGGAAGAAGAAAAAAAAACATTTAAAACGAAAACCACAAAAATATATATACGTATATATATATATTTATTATTGTGGTATACATAAATTAGTAAACACTTTGTTGTATACTTATATTTGTTATGATAAAAAAAGGACTGACTGAGCATGGAGTTCAAGCGAGGCGAAACATCTAAACAATATACGCTGTCGACATTTTTTCGCTTTGGATATTCGGAAATCCACAGACTGAAACGGAAGCGCGACTAACCCTGACGGCTTTTCATCTTGTTGATTACCCACACATTTAATATCCAGTTTTCCTAACGAAGTCCAACATGTTTCAGATAAATTATTAATTTCATGTTGGACCGGTGGGGATCGAACCCGCGACCCGTTGATTATCAACAATACATACCATTACATCAAAGAATCCGTCAATGCTCTGAAATAACTACTATGCACTACTATAATTTTATTAATATCAAAATGGACTTCTATTTTAAACATAAACATTTTCCGAGTACTTTAATGATCAATATATCATTGAGGAAGAGAACATTTCACGCCTAATTCATTTGCATATAAACATATAAACGCATCCGGACTTTTAGTCAGTACGTTGTATCGTGAATTTCGTACGAAGCACTTAGACTTGGATCACCTTAATGGCGTTGAACCTAGACAAGCGGAGACGGGCGCAGTCAGTAACTAGCATCGGCTAATGGCCTTACCTTCCCAAACATCGTCGCTTTGGAAATTTCAAATGTCAACTGCTTTTGTGTCTGATTTAACGCTGACTACAAAGACGCAACTTGAATTTATATTTCGAATATCTTGATTCGAAGTTTGAAATTTCGTGTAAATGTTGAATTTGGAATGTGAAAGTTTAAATAATGTATAATTGTAATACAACAATTGCCAATTTGCTTTAATTTAACTAAGTTAATGTTTTAATGTTCAATTTAAAAATGTAATGTTAATTTGAGGTCTATACTCTGAACAGTCTTGATTATCTAGATTTTATAGAGAATGTATAACATGTAAAAAAAGTTGTATTAGATACAAGCGGAACGTTAAGTAGTAAGTGTTGGTAGTTTATGCGAGTAGTACACATTTAAATAAAACACTTTTAACGGGTTATTACACGAAATGTTTTAGAACTTATTTACATTTTTTAAATAAGTACGACCCAAGATTTCGGATGCTTTATTGCAGCACAGGTCTGCCCATGGCCACTGCTAAATAAAAAACTAAATAAAGTGTAAATTAATTTTCTGAAACAGTTTATTTCGCTTTTTAGTTAAACGTTGGACGTTGTTTTATCTACCGTACGTTACTATCCTTAGACCAACGAAGGATTATTAGGCAGGATTACATAAGAAATACAATAAATTGGTTTTTAAAAATGTTATAACCGTATGGAAAAAATCAAGCATTGATATTGCAAATTTACATTATTATAATAATAATGGATGAATACTAAACAATATTGCATACGCCATCTGTGGTGCAAAACAGCGCAAACAAAACGTTCGTAAAGTTGGAAAAGTCGCGAGTCGCTTCGAAAATTAGGCACACAAAATATTCACGGTGTGTGCGAAAAAAGGGCGAAAGTGCTAAGTGTCACGAAGAACATTTGGCATTCAGCCACAGCGGTATTGATGCGGCAGACGGGCCTCACTTATTTATTCATAAACGTTCAAAAACTTGTCACAGCTTCCAAACGCTGCACTCGTGTGCTCCGCCCGGTACTTTCCGATAGGATTACAGTTTTAAATATGTATGCCACAAATTTATTGAATTAAGTTAAGTTTTTACCTATTGATAACCGAGTGATGACGGGTTCGTAGGCGAAAGGGTTTCATAGACCCTTAACCCTGATCCAAGACTGTTTAAAGACGATCACCACTAAGTGGGTGATCATAAATGGGATGGGCTGATGATGGTTTGACGTGCTCTCGGAGGAACGGGAATGATATTTTGTTTTGGTAATGATTTTGTAATGATAGGTTGTTTCGCAGCAAATTTTTTCAATACGGGAGGACGGCCTCATAATTAACACCAAGGATCCCAAAACTCAGGATTCAAAAAGAGCGAAGATACTGTTTGTAAATTCTGAAAAGACCTAACCAGTTTCGCAAAGTACCAACTACAACGGAACAGATGGCGCTAGCGTAGCAGTTTTTACTTTGACGTTAGAGACACCCTCCATCTTTAGTCTCTGCTGCAAAGTATCCGAAACGTCGGGCCGTGTTTAAAATAGTTAAGCTAATATATAACCCGCTTAATCCTGTTAAAGTGAAATGTGTACCACTCTCATAAACTGCAGACAGTATTTACGAAAAAATCAACTAACATTCAATTCATTAATGGATTTTAGAACCAGCATAGGACTCTAGGAACTCTGTACAAAGCAATTTTAAACAAGAAAAATACAGTAATTTTGACTTCTAGTTCAATATGAATATTTGCAAGGTGGCACGTCTGCACCTCACGTACTACTTTTCCTTTATACATTTGCGACTGCAAAATAAATTTTTGTTAATACAACAGAAGATTCTGTTTGTTTTTGCGCTGTTAGAAGATATGTACAGAATAAGTAATGAACGCTTTGTTTAGGTTCTATTTATGCGATGTTTGTCCAAACTTTCTCATTCTAGAATACGGTCTTATAAGAAAAATAAAGATGTGCTATAATTATTTTCTTGTCAAGTATAAAATTACTGATTTCATTGACATTACAGCATTTATCGATTATGCATATTTGTACACAAGAATTATTGTTTTCATAAATTTCTGTTATTGATCAACTAACCTCATAACGTGTCGTCGTATGTTAATCATTAAATTTTAAAAGCTCCTTTTTTATTATCTAAACTGTCTTCTATACTTTATGCACCTAATAACTAACACACACAACAAAAGTGCCATTGATATAGCATCAGTTGTCAGTAAGAACAAATAGATGTTCATACTTACAAACACCAGAAGATCGCTTACAAGGGATTAGGTATCAAGTTTAATGTATTTGAAAACTTTAATATTTGTCGCATTTTATTGCACATAATTTAATTCGTTAAAACAGCAGCACGGAACGCTGTGAATGCCGGTTCAAGTCCCGCCCGTGTCGTAAATGTTTTTTAGTGTAAACAGGTTGTTAGAGAATAATTAAAAAATTAAGTATGTAGAGAATGGACTTAGTAACTACTTAATGTATATTAAATTTTAAAACGGGAACTATATAAGCTTTTACTACGACTACGATATGTAGAATTTTACGTCGCGTAAAATTCTACATATCGTAATCCAACCGTTAAATAATGTTTTACGAAAGTAGATATTATCTGGAAGTAAGGTAACAATAACGAAATCTCGTCGCGTCGTCCCGATCAAAGGTTTACACGAATAAACGCGAACCAATATTGGTCAGGTTCTATTAATGACCCCTGCGTGACTATGTTCACTTTTCGCGGGGAAAGTTTTACGAGCCCGGTATCCTTGTCATATTCGTGCCTAATCTATTAAGTCGGCATTAACGTGACTTTGTGTCGTTTATTGGCGTTATTACGATACGCCTGAAGGGATAAAAGCGATGCATTAACAGTTGAAATTTTAGAAATTGTGAAATTTCATCACTTTTCATGCCCACGGCCGCTGCAAAGCATCCGAATCGTCGGTCTGTAGTAAAATAAATTGATTAAAAGCCATTAAATTTAAGTTAACAAATTAGTAAGTGATTAATAACTCGTCCTATTAATGTGCATTAACATCTGAATTATCAGTTTCAGAAGTAAACTGTGTAATCTTCTTCTTCTTTTCTTAAGCTGCAAATGTTAAGACATTGAACCTTAATTCGTAACGGTTAAGATTGAAATTACAATACACGAGAGATGCATACATCAATAGGTAGAAAAAAATCAACAATCACGTATAACTGCCAGTTCAAGTCCCCTCCGTGTCGTAAATTTTTTTCACTCTACAATCGATTTTAATTTACCTCTTTAGTATTGTCTGTAGTTTACGCGAGTAGTACACATTTAAATAAATGCCGTGGTCACGGGATAATCCCCTGTGATAACCACGGGATAATCCGCTTCAAAGAAACCGAAACGTCGGGCTGTTGTTAAATAAATCATATAAAAGTTACCTAATATATTTCGCGTTTTAAACCTTTATGTGTTTTATTTAAAGATAACATATCGGTCTTTCTCTAATTGACCGTCGAATTCGTCAGTCCGTAAACGTGTTATTCTAGAAGCAATTTTACGTATGAACAGATTTTAAAGCCAGCTAGACCAGTATATTTGCTTACTTATTAACTATTTTCTATTCCACTAAACATTTCAAGTGCAATGGTTTATTTAACAGCCGTCAGCGACCAGCTCGGCTTATGACTGCCTATAACATATACAATACGTTTGTGTACCGACCGCACTCAATTTCCGCGTGGCGAACGATTGTGCTGTACGCCTATTATGTCAACTGCCAAATATCGATCGATATTTACACTACTTTGTAGACGCTATATGTCGAAAAATTACTCTAAACGTTTGTTTGATTTACTCGATAGTGAAGTACTTAGATTAACTTTTATTATAAGGATTGATAGTAAATATATATTTATTAATATAATTCTGCTAAAATTATATATATGGACTCTTACTTTATATTAATTTGATTATGCTTCGAGGTTACCTATGTGTTGCTTAGTTACGTATACTTTTGTTTGTTAATTCGTTTAACTTATTAACATAACAGTTTTTATATGAAGAAGAAACCGTCTAGCGGTTTATCTATACCATAGGAAGTACATGGAAAGGAGTGGCGGCGAGTTTCTTGCCAGTTCTCGTCTGACCTACGCCCTTGATTTGAGAACTGTTAGTAAATGTAAAGTTAGGGTCTTCATTTTTAGCCGATGTCATTTTCATAACTGTACTTACCCGAATAAATGTTTTTTTGACTTGACTTTGACCTAGAAAATCTTTAAGATAATATAATAATAGTAGATCTTTAAGATATGTGTCTATACTTCTTGTTGATAATTACAATTAAGCTTTATAATGTGACAATAATATAAATCTATAATTTAAAGTCGAGCGATATGAGAATAGCGCCCCACAACCGGCGCCGGCGCTGATACTTGTCAACGCGATATGTTTCGGAGCTTCGGACGTCGCGTCGCAACTTTGCCTAACAATGACGCGCCGAAACTGACGCGGGCGACCACTTATCAGCGAGTTTCAGTGACATGGGAACGTACATGTAACTATTCAAATGAAACGGTTAGTTGAATTCCTAGACTCTAATCAAAAATAAAATTACTGTATTAGTTTGTTTTTTTGTCGTAAGATGTATTTTCCAATAAAACGCTTATAACAGTTTAAAACACGAAATACGTACTATCCTTAATCGTAAAATCTATTATTTAGAATTTATTTTCATTACGGCCTGATGTTTCGGATGCTTTTCAGCTTGGTCACGGGGGGCCAGATTTATTTAAATATGCAATTACTGTATATGTATACATACAAGTCTTCTTACTCTTTTATTGTATTTGGTAACCTTTTCTTTACATTGTGTTAACTTACATGGAAAAACAGGCGGACATTGCCTCCCTATGTGTTATGATATATTATTTTATTATATTTTAATGATACTTTATTTATTCAAAGCGTTGGGCCTTACTTAAGATAAGTTAACTAATACATTAAACGTTTTAAACCGTTAAAACTGTTTTATTTAGATGTGTTCTAGTCGTGTAGACAATACTTAAGTATATTAGTAAAAAAATACTGTTTGTAAAATAAGCATCTAGAATAATTATCTTCCCAAATGTATATAATAAGTTTTGTAATCGAAAATACCAGAATGATATGCTACAAGTAATGTATGTATTGTAGCTACGACGCGATTGAACTGAAAGCCTTTTTCAAAGGTTAACCTTTGAAAACGAGTATAGGCATTTAATCAAATAACTTTATAGCGTCTACGGAGGCCGGCAGAGCCCTCTAGTGGCGCATAATCCCCATATAGGGGATATTGTGTTTGCACTAGTCTCAACTAGCCGATGGCCATTGTCCGGCCGCGCCCGTAATATTCAAACTCGAGCCTATATAATCCATGTCTGGCCATTTATGAAAAGTTGAAGACTGAAAAGACAATACAGATTTCTGATATATTTTACTGGTTTGTGCTTTCTTACCATGCGTACAATTATGTTTCAACTAAAGCTCAGAAATGTAAATTTATTTATTTTAAAAAGCTTATTACACACATACATACACCTAACTCTAAAGAAACTATTACAAAAAATATATTTTACAAGTAGTATAGTATCTAATTTAACTAACACAATATATGCAGAATTAAAAATTTAATATTATAAAAAAAAAAAAAAAAAAAACAAACAACAAATTGCTAAAAAAAGGGGGTCCCCCCGGCTCCGTGGGGACAAAAACCACAACATTATAGCCCTATCAAAAACCTATAATATAAACGTTGATGTATTTAAATAAATCACTTTATTATTATAACGGGAAAAAAACTTACTTCATTCTTTTTTAATATTCTCGCTAGCTATGAAAAGTAATACGCGTTCGTGTATGTTTTTATTACGTTTTGCACAACTATTTCAATATTCAAGTGGCTATAAAATTTACCTAAGAAAAACAATAGTAGTGTGGATGCCAGTTTAAATCCCACGTGTGCTGTAGTTTTTTTAATAGACTTTTAATGTATACAATGCCATGTAAAACGATATTAGTTTACAAGAGACATTAACTATTTTTGGCAAATTTGCAACTCGCTCAAGTAAATTCCATGAAACTTCAGACGCTAAGTCAATAAACTATGAAAAGTTTATCAGAAAGCTTTTCCGTAAGTTAAAAGTCGAATAGTAAAATTCCGAGTTTTATCATTTTTCAATTACGACGCGACACGGGGGTAATTCTAATATCTTATGATAACGCGACTCGCGAGCTTTAAGTGTGTATAAATAACGTTTTATCAGTGTCTGCTGTGCCTCGTCTGACTTTAATAGCTTTCTAACCAATTCATAAATAACAAAGCGTGTTATTTTTATTTAGATATAGGTTGTAATTGTTTTAATGTTATTTTATGCGGCTGCAGACTGATAGGCGCTTCAGAATAGTTTAAATTAATAAAATAACGAATCCACATTCGTAAAACTCTTCTCGTAATGTAGATTAATATTTTTTATGATAGAGAAGGACAGGCAATCATGAGGTTTACGGCGAAATAAATATATGGCTTTTTACATCTAAATAAGATATGCTGTGGACCGACCTATTTTGTCTTTAGATATCCGAAAATCCAGACTGAAACCGAAAGGCGATTAAAGCGGGTGGTCAAACTATAGGATTAGCAATGTGATAAGGTCCTGACTTCAAAACATATTTAATAAATAAGAGTTTTGTTAGACAATATCTGATCAGTAACTCGCATTTGAAAGAAAACGATCAGTGAAACGGACGTAGATTTGTGTCCACTCCATGCTCTGCGAAGAGAAATTCCTTTACTAATAAAACAATTTCTTTAATACTAAAACTTTTTTAGTTAAGAGAAAACAAAATGAAAGCACTAGCACTCGACTTGTGTGATTTTAATTACATATACCTTTAATTTCATAATTAAAAGACCAGGGCGTAATAAGCATACAGGCGTTAATTATTTAATCACTCTAGTACTCGAACAATGGTCACCACAGAGAAAGTGAGGGAATAAAAAAACGCACACATTTGTCAGAAATGAAACGACACTTTCGCTGTGCAAATGTGCAATTAAGTTTATAAATACGGTGGGAGGGGGGAACAAGAGTTGGCTCGGAGAGGTTTAGTGGGTGGGGATGGAAAAAAATAATTAGTTAAGGTATCCTGTTTCCGGACAGCTGCCAGATTCACCTGAGGCTGCAAGGGTTCCGTGAATAATGTTCCTTATGCGGATATAAGTCATAGTTGTTGCGCTGGTTTTACGTTATAAGATTTTTAAGACTAAAAGTGAACTGTTGCTTATGTAACGTAGATTAAGATAGTAAATATTTCGTACTGAACCCGTGTGTAATAGCTCCTGTGGCCTCTTGCTCTATCAATTTAAGGCCTGGGTTCGAATCCCGTGTCACCTTCTACAATTTTAATTACTTTCTCAGTTTTGTTGCATTATGTTGCATAATTATAATCGCTATAAAAATTGTAGTAAATAAATAATTTATAGTTCACGTTTTTCATTTACAATGACAGATTATAGAAAAAAGCTATTGTTTTTCACATACATATAAATATTTATTAGATATTTATTTAATAGAACTAAAGTTAATCCCTTTCTTACAGTTTAAAAGCCAAAGGCAGTTGCATAACACAAGGATTTTCGTATTTCTGCTTTAAGTCAGGTGAAAATGGGGGCCGGAAGTTAGTGATCATATAAGACTCGTGAGATACAGTCACGTGGGCCCATTTACGCGATTAAAACTCGATATCAAAGGTAATTAATCTTCTTATCGAGTTGATCCTAAATCGAATAATCGATGTTACAATTTATGAATCTCGATTATACGATGAACGTGTTTTATTTACTTATCGGAGTATCTTACTATTACTGTGTAATTACTTCGTAACTTTAATTGAAGACGGTTATAGTAAGACTAGCTGTGCCAGCGACTTCGTTCGCATAGTCTAGTTATTTTCGGCGTCAAAATTTGTTTTTGCGAACTTCCTCCTCATCTTTACAGATTATAACTGTTACCAACGACAGTCCCGTCGCTCGGATCGTTCTTGCAAATTAATCTTATCATAGAAAGAGGAATGATCCTTCCATACATATTGTTTTGGTTGGTAGCTGTATCTATTATTATAGATTATGATAACTCTGTTTTGCTATACTGTTCTTAACAGGAGAGGTTTTGGGTTCAAATTCTAGGAAAAATCCGTTGGGCAGGGCACAGAAGTTAACTACTGTACATAAAATTGATTAGTAGACACGTAATTGTTTTCGCCCCCATAAGTGATTTACACATTCATGGGTTGGATATAGATAGTTTAATACTAAAGGGTAATTTACAAACAAAAAAATAATTATGAATGTTTTAAAAAGATTTTTAGTGTATGTTTTTATTTCGCAAATAAAAGAATGCCAACCTCATCAACATTATTATTTTCAAAGAAAAGTGATATAAACACTTTTATTTTTTTTCAGAAACTTTATATACGAAAATCCGGCTTAAGATAAACGAAAAGTAATAATAGAGACACCTAATCTCTTATGGACCGGGAAGGTAAATTATCAATACATAATGAGAATACTCAAGTGGCCATTTTGCCGGAAAAAATTACAAGAATGTTTCGAGAAACTCGAGATAAAAAGTATCGAATTAATTTTTAACAAAGCAGCGTAAATACACTCGCGTTTTTCTTTTGTGGCGCATTACAATGAAAATTCGTTTTGAAAATTGACGTAACGTTAAGCCTCCCTTAGGACGAATAATGATTTATTTATGTCAATGGGTATATCTTGAGGCGGTGTTTTTCCTCGCAAATTGGTTATTGTTCGAATAAACTTCTTTTATTACAACGTTGTAAATAGTGAAGGGGTGAGCGTAGTTAAACCGAATTTCGGTTTACGAACAATCGGTTCGGTTCTTATTTAATCTATACTAATATATAAACCTGAAGAGTTTGTTTGTTTGAACGCGACTTATCTCAGGAACGACTGGTTTAAATTGAAAAATTATTTTTGTGTTAGTTAGATTATTTATCGAGTAAGGCTATATGATAAAACATCGCGCTGTGACTTATAGAAACAAAGGTACAACGGGAATTGTTTGACGCCTAAAATAACTATTATATGCGGACGAAGTCGCTGGCACAGCTAGTCAATAATATTGTCCTCACACATAATGTGATACGTTTATACTTATTAAGAAGCCAACTCATAAGCTAGCTGGTAGTATGTGGTAGACTCTCCGAAACTTTTTCACGGCCACTTGGAACAAAAATTGCTATGATTCTATAATAATTTTGCATTAAAGTTTCCAAATAAGTGTAACTGCGTTGTTGGTCCACGTTCGTGGGCCGTGCCGGTTCGATTCCTGTTTAGGGCGAAATGTTACTTAGACACTTGGAATTTTAGTTTTAGTATCAGCTCGGAGTTAAAGTTGTCGAACCCAAATATCACAACTAACTTAGTGGAGCTTGATTATAAAGGCCGCCAAAATCTTTTCAAACTCTTAATACAAGAGAAGACCTAAGCCCAATAGACACATATTTAAAAATATAAAAAAAAAATATATCCGATTTTATTTTAGATCTCTAGGATCAAATTAACCGAATTTCGAATCAACCGAATGTGTGAAGCATCGGCCCATACCTAGTTGTTAGTAATTTGAGATAGGTACTCCAGTAAAAGCGGTATTTACCTGCTATTACGCATTTTTTACGAAATCGTTTCGTCAAAATTATCTTATTGGAGCGGTGCTTTGTTTCGCGGTGATAAAGGGAGGTATTAACGTGCAACGAATTTTCTTAATGCAAAGACATATTCGAGCGTCTAGACTTGGCCGTGTGTGAAATAACCTGTGAGTCGTATACCACTAATAAACCTTAAACGTACGGTATAAAACTAATAGCGGACGTCGCTTTGTCGTAAACTGCGTTAATAACGAAGATCTATCTCTACTATATGAAATTTTCAAGTTAACCATCTATACTAATATATAAAACTGAAGAGTTTGTTTGTATGAACGCGATAATCTCAGGAACTACTGGTTCGGATATGTGAAATAAAACCAGCAAAATTATACATTTTTGTGGGTTTCCGATGCGTACACGGCGAAAGCGGAAAATAATAATTCCTCTTTAAATGATTGCAAAAAAGCACAGCGATACGTCTATTTTTTAAGATTAACATGCAAGAACGACGAGACGCGGAACACGTCTTGGGTAACAGCTTAAATGTATAGAACATTTGTTTTTGTTGGGCAGGAGGTTTGCAAAAACAATTTTGATGCTAAAATTACGAATCTACGCAAACGAAGCCGCTGACACAGCTAGTTCGATTGAATCATGAATTATTGTCTATTTGGGATACACTGAAAAACCCCTCTGCGGCGAAAAGTATATGTTAACTTACTTTTACAACTTCAAAAACCATTCGTTTTAGATAAATTGTTTTGTTTTTTCCAAAGTATATATATATTTTTTAATTAAAACTCAATTCGTCTTATTTTATCTTATCTAAACGTCAATAACACCTGGTGTTAAAACAAAGCATTTATATAACAGTTAAGGGAGATAAGCGATTGTCCTTATCCTGTCTTACCAGGGCAATAAGGCTTTCGAGGAGCTACATAATGGTCACCGTATAAACGGCTACGCTGATATTAATGATACCTTCGTGACCGCTCTTGCTCTAAATGAGACGATTTTCTTTACTTATGTAATACGAAGCTTTCTCTAAAGTATATTATAATATAAGTATATTTAATACTAGTTATGTTGCATCGACAATTCAAAGTTTTGATATTGTCTTGTCCAAATACGATGCTACATCTAAATGTTATATCCTGTCCGTAGTTTTCGCGAGTAGTACACATTTAAAAAAAACACTTTAACGACTCGGTAGCAACAATTGGTAGAGCAACATCACGGTACGCTGACGATGCCGATTCAAGTGATGCCCGAGTCGAAGATTATTTCATAGTATTTTCGATTTTTAAATTACAGAATAACTGTTTAAAACGCGAAATATATTAGGTAAACCAATTTGAAAATTATTTTATTTTTTCTAAACGTCGGGCTGTGGTAAAAATATTTTTCAAATAAGTTTAACTATAGCGTTTTAAACCGTTAAAGTGTTTTATTTAAACGAAATATTGTGTTTTTGGTAGTTGTTATACCAATTATGGATGTCGCCGCCGGAGGACCCAAAAAAAACCAAAATTAATTCAAAGTAATTTAATTAAAATAAAACTTATGTAATTACAATTTAAATTTACTACTAAAGAAACTAGTCTAGTTCCTATCGATGCTAGATATGGAATGCCCGAGACACAGTAATAATGTTTAAAAGAAGTAATTGTGAAATGTGGAAGATTCCCATTAAAACGCAGTGTCGGATGGCGCCGGCCTCCTTTGAGTTCGTCGCTACCTCTTTCCGTCAACGTTGCATTCTTGCCTCGTGTGAACGATGTTGCAATAGTACACGGGGCAGCTGCTTACTCGCGATTTGCTAAGGGTGCGTCCATATAACACCTTCCCCCTGAGAACAGCAACTATTTCTGCATTTTGAGATGGTGAAATATTGCTGTCTTCTGCGATCCAGGATTTTCAGGCTTCGCGTAGATGTCATCTCGAGTAGGGGTGTTCTTTACCTTCGGCTGGCGTTGTAGTAACCCAAAGTGTCTTAGTATCAGGACACCTGAGACTACAAGTACACTTATTAGTATGATAGTGTACAGTGGTATAGTTGTATGATAAAGATAGTTCGCTGGTACTTGTTCAATTTGTAGAGTTGGTTGCGTCACTAGGTGATGCTGGGCTTCATGTAATCTTGTCAAGTCAATTGATTTGAGATAAACGTGGGATGAAGAGTTGGCGTGAGCTTCCTTATCGTATGGTAGTTTCATTATCTTCAAAGGGCGTCCTTCAATTTGATCATTAGTATTAGTGATAGTGAATTCTGAGGTGAACAGGAAACAGTTGACAGGCACTGTGATTAAGTAGGTGCCACTAAGGATGGTGTAGTCATCTCGTGCGCATCGCAGATGAATCTTCGTAGCATTTGGGAAGGATATGATATAGTGCTTCTCGTCAAGTTCTTCCAAGGAGATTCTTGAGAGTGTTATCGTAGTCATCTGGCAGGTCTTGTCCAAGGCTTGGTTAATGATGAGCTCTTGAGTGCAGTCTGGCTGCTGTCGTATCTGGTGGTCCATCTTCTCACCGCAGAGGTACCAGTGATTGTACTTCGGGCATTCTGCCTCCATGTACACGTAACCTTTCCTGTTTGTTGCTATTAGAGGATAAGGAGGGATGAGGGCCTGCTGGTATTTATTAGGAGCAATGGACAATCTATACAAGTCATAACTATCTTTAATAAAAAGAGGTAATTTAAATATAACTACTATTCTGGTACCTGAGAAATAATAACCAGGTTTTATTAGCTCATAATATTCCCTTAGTTCTAACTCTAACACATGTTCCTTACCGTATATTGATATTAACCTATTAATCATTTTACCTAAAACTTTAATACTAATCATTGAGTGGTGCGCGCTTGACGCACGGATAAAAGCTAAACTATTTTCTATTCTAATAAGTTCACTGATAACGTCATCTATGTTCTCTGTAATAATAGCTAAATGTTGCGCAAATTTCATGTATTTAATAAGACTTGAGTCTCTATATGCATCTGAATCTAAAATAATCTTTAAAGTTTCATTAATTTTTATTTGATTTTCAACAAGTTTAGACATGATATCAGAATGCTGGGCCATCCACTCGTTATTTAAAGTAATGTGGGAATTAAACTGATTGATAATTTTATTATCATTATCCTGTAAGATTTTAATAGCCTTATCGTACCTTATTGCATCAGAGTGATCTAAATTACCAGTGATAGTTTTAATTACGGAACCCAAGCCATCAATAAGACCTCTTTTAACTCTAGTAGATTCTAACGATTCTAAGTGGCTAAGAACATTTAATAGTTTAGAGGATAAGTATTCTATTTGTAGTTCATATAACATGAAAGTATCATTTTTCAATTGGAGTTTAAAATCTGCTAATTGGACTTGTAATAATTCTATTTTATCGCTAATATCTTGGAGTTGTATATATTGTAAGAAAGTATGAAAATGGGAAATAAGCCTCGTTTCTCCGAGCCTAAATGGGAGTAATCCAGGACCATCATCAAGGCTCTCAAGTGTTATCTCTTGATTGCGTTCCTGAGCCGTTATCAAACGAGCAGTCAGGACCAGTAGCACCCTGCAACAATTGGGCACTTTTAGGGACTCGTTTTAACCTACTTTTAGCTACGGGACCGCGCTTTCTAGAGGTATATATGTGTATAGGTAAGTCCGCAAGAACAGTATCCTGACTATATCGTGGGGCTAGCTTTTGACGACTTGCTAAAGGGTTGTTAACGAACACGCGTTGTTGGGGTTGGTACTCGATTTCCGGTTCGCGGGTTTTATTTAGATTTTCTATAATGTGAGTACGAGTACTCAGCGATGACTCATTTATTGCGTCATAGACAAGTTTCATATTGTCACGATGGGTTTGCATGTACTGCTGCATTAAGTGCTTAGATATATCTATATCGAGAGGATCTCGCGGGTCAAAGTGGCCAGTTATAATATCAAAAGGTCGGCACTTAGTGAATGAATGAATAGAACTATTGTATGCTAAAATACCGTACGGGATAAGGTTAATTACGTCCTGATTTTTATGACTAAGTTTTAAAATACGAAGGTGCTCAAGCAAAGTAGAGTGAAATCTTTCTACTATACCGTTATCGTTAGGACTATGCGGCAAAGTTCTATGATGATTAATTTTGTGTAAGGCAACAAATTCACTAAATAACTGATTGGTAAATTCTGTACCGTTATCAGAAACAATAGTTAATGGGAGACCATGGTGAGTGCAGAATTTAAGTAAAGCTTGTAACGTGCTAATAGCAGTACCGTCGCGAATATGATATGCCTGCGCGTATTTAGAGAATACGTCTACTATGGTCAAATATTTTTCATTTTGAATGGATAATAGATCGATATGGACTATTTCGAAGGGTTTTGTTGCCGGGGGAACTATATTAAACTGTTGCTTAATAGGATTACGGTCATATTTCGCTTGACCACAAATAGTGCAACTATTAATAAATTTAGTTATATCGTCCTTCATCTTTGGCCAATAGTAACGACGGGATAAAGCTAGATGGCACTCGTTTATTCCGCGGTGGTTAGTTTTACCATCGTGGTAATGTTTGAGTATCTCTTGCTGTCTTAAGTACTCTTTAACGTTCTCTACTTCGTATTTGCACAGCACTAAATTCATTGCGGAACTTTTGAATTTATCTTGAATGATCGGTATAATGTCATAAAAAGCTAAGGGAGGATTTATAAGCAACGCGGTTTTTACCTTAGGATTAACAAATTCTTTAATTATATCTACTACGTCTGATTCTAAATTAGAGCTAGAAACTTGTACTGATGTTCTAGTATGCGTATCAAACGGTTTCGAACCCGTTGGCCGTTTTTTAATATCACCTACTACTCTAATGCATAACTGCCTATGATATTTATTTAGAGGTTCCGCAACGATTGGAATCTCTAAAATTGGGTTCTCTAAACTAGTGTGAGCGGATGCTGTAGACGAATTATCAACTGATGGTGGGCGTTCTGAAGCATTAGCAACTACTGAACTGATCTCCTCGTTATGGATCTCAATGCGGGACAGAGCGTCGGCATTGCAATTACTTGTGCCTTTTTTATAAATAACTGTAAAATCATATTCTGAAAGTTTGAGCCTCCAACGAGTTAGGCGGGAGTTGGGCTCTTTTAAATTCATAACCCACTGGAGTGGTTTATGATCGGTTACAATTTTGAATTTCCTTCCGAATAAATAAGGCCTAAAATATTTAGTTGCCCATACAATAGCGAGGAGCTCTTTCTCGATAGTGCTATAATTTATTTCGCTCTCATTTAAAGTTCTAGACGCGAAACAAACTGGTTTATCTATACCAATTGTGCCCTGAGATAGTACGGCACCAATAGCTACGTTAGACGCGTCAGTTGTGAGAACAAAATCCTTAGAAAAATCGGGATATTGGAGAATCGGATCATTAGTTAATAGTAATTTGCACTTCTCAAAGCAATTTATGTACTCTGTGTCTGCGACAATTTTCCTACCTTTTTTAAGACACTGAGTAAGGGGTTTAGTGACTCGCGCAAAATCGGGTATAAATTTTCGGTAGTAACCGACTAAACCAAGGAACTGTTTGATTTCCTTTGGTGTTTTTGGAAGTGGATATTTCTGAATTGCGGAAATTTTATCAGGGTTTGGTTTAATACCATCCTTACTTATTACGTGACCTAAATATGCTGTCTCTAATTTAAGAAATTCAGATTTATCCATCTGGATTTTAAAATTGGAATCGCGAAGTTTTTGAAAAACCTTTTCTAAATTGGTCATGTGCTCTTGGAGACTGGTACTAAAAACGATTATGTCATCCAAATAGACCAGGCAGACGGTGTTCTGAAGGTCTTTTAGCACATTGTCCATTACGCGCTGGAAAGTGGACGGAGAGTTCTTTAGTCCCATTGGCATGCGAAGAAATTCATAATGTCCGTTTTCGACATTAAACGCGGTCTTCGGAATGTCGTCAGGGTCCATTTCTACTTGGTAAAATCCGCTAGCTAAGTCTAAAGTGGTAAAATACTGACAGTTACCAAGTTTATCTAACACGTCACTGATGTTGGGGATCGGATATTTGTCATCGTGCGTCTTTTCGTTTAACTTACGAAAATCTATCACGAGACGCCATTTAGTTTTACCGGACGCGTCAGCCTTCTTCGGAACTACCCAAATAGGCGAGCTCCAAGCGGATTCTGAGGGACGGATTATACCCTGATCTAGCATTTTGCCTATCTGGTCCCTAACTTCATCTCTATGTACATACGGATATCGATAACTTTTCGTATATACGGGAATTTCGTCTTGGGTTCGAATACGATGTTTAATTTTATTCGTGAATGTTAATTTTTCTCCATCTATGTAGAATACGTCCGCATATTTACTACATAACAATTCTAGATTCGCGCGTTCTTCGGCGTTTAAATGATCGGTTCGAAGTCGTGATAGAACTTCGGTCGCTCGCGGAGTATGCTGGACAGAACGTGAACACTCTACGTTATAAGATTCTGCTTGAACGGGTCGATCTAACGAAAATATTAAATCATGCTGTGATGGATTAAAAACTTCTAAAAATCCGCGGTTATTACAAACAGTAGTTAAGCATTGATTAATGACACAATTAGAAATACTTTGCTCATTTATAAAAGCATCACCGTCCTGCAAATTAATAGGAATTTTAATAATTTTTGAAGAATTAGCCGGTATTATATCTTCGTACCAATTAACGTTTCGCGAGTTATACATGTTAATAGGGTTATTTGAATTACGTGTTATAAGTACTTTATTTTTTTTAATCTATTTTTGCCTCCCAATTTTCTAATAAGTCAAGTCCAATAAGCCCATCGAAATATTCATGAAATTTATAGATGTACAATTTAATATTTTCAGGTTCATTAAATTCTGAAAAGCAAGGAATATTAATAGAATAATTATTTCTGGATGTAGCGTGCACATTGGTAACTTCAAATGGATCAAAATTTAATGGAAAATTAGAATAAAAATGTTCAATAGCGTCTGGACAAATAAAAGATTGATTAGCGCCTGTGTCAATTAATAATTTCAAAGGCGGATCCAAAATTTGAATATATGGGAGTTGCCTTTGTGACTGTAAATTTAATTCTATTTTGACTTGTCTGATTTCATGCGCTTCTGAAAATCCTGCTCTTCTACGGAACTAGTAGATGGCTGAGGTTCATCAGAGTAGCCTGAAGGGCACTCATTTAATGGTTCGCAACTCTGTTCTACACAATAAGATTCCGGATAGTAAAAATCATTTCCTGCGTAATAGTAATCATATGCATCACAATTATAATATTCAGGATAATAATAATTTTCATAACTATCACACTCATTCATATTCATTTCTTTAGTTTTAAAATAATTTGAGGCTGGAATATTTCCATGCTTACGCCAATCATGACCCGTCAACTGCGTGGTCAGAGGCCTCTCTCTAGTGACGTAGTGACTAACGCCACTCATAGGCTTAGGGCCTTGATTTTGAGGAACATTTCTAGGCACACTAAAGAAATTATTTTGATGAGGGTTATAGTTAGGTGGTGGGGCACGGAACATTTGCTGCGTGCGTGATGGCATGTTCATCGATCTAAATGGGGCTGGCTGCTGGAAATTCGGCTTCCACTGCTGTTGGGGCGGCTGCCATATTGGCATTGAAGGGGGTCGTGCAACAGGATTGAATGGTTTGAACGCGGGGAAATTATTAGGAGCCAATTGAATTGGCTTTGGCAATTGAACACTTTGAATTTTCTTTTCTGATACTGAATCGTTACGATTTTGAAGGTACATTACGTTCAATTCCTCTTGCACAAACTCCAAAGCTTTTTCAGCACTATCAGGACGCATGCATCTAATGCGAGAGCCTAGAGGCTCTTTCAAACCGCGCACAAATGCCTGCATCGTTAATTTTTTATATAAAACACGTTTAGCTTCTACAGTCGTATCGACTGACTCGTGTAAGGTGACATAAGTCATGATGGTGCTGAATAAGTTAACACATTTATCATAGAACTCCTGAGGCGAACTATTCCCTTGCGTGGCTAACATAAGATCGTTATACAAAGCCGTCTCATCCCTTTGATCTGAGAAATTATTAATCAGTGCGTTTTTAATGCAATCCCAATTTTCGGATATGCCGTTCGAATTAATAATACGCGCGGCTGGCCCAGTAATTTTATTTAATATGCCATTAATAAGACAGAGCTTTGCTAGTTCGTTGCCAGGATTAGCGGTAATATATTCCGCAACAATTTGGTCGCACAAATGAATGAATCTTGGTAATACGTGCGGGTTACCATCAAAATCTGGCACCAGGCGTAAGGCCTTAAAAATTGTGTCTACGTCAGTCATCTCGATTGATTGGTAAGCTACCGAATCTACCGAGGAATCTAAAGTACTATTTAACTCTACACTAATATTTCTATGACTATCCAATTCGAGCCTACGAGCTAATTTTGCACGCGCAGGCCCTCTAGGGGTAGGTTGCCTAGGATAAAAAAATTTTGCAAAGTAAAAATTACACTTAAAGGGAAAGGAAAGCAACACACAAGAAAAATTTGAGTGTACTTACATGAACTGCATTCTGGTTCCTCTGGGATCAATGTTCGGATTTATCCTCCGATCCGGGACACCCGGTTCTTTTAGATACCCTACGCTTACGGTGGTGAAAGTGACTATCGATATTAGAAAATCTAACCACCGAAGCTTTTTTGAGTATCCTACCGACTGCGCCAATTATGGATGTCGCCGCCGGAGGACCCAAAAAAAACCAAAATTAATTCAAAGTAATTTAATTAAAATAAAACTTATGTAATTACAATTTAAATTTACTACTAAAGAAACTAGTCTAGTTCCTATCGATGCTAGATATGGAATGCCCGAGACACAGTAATAATGTTTAAAAGAAGTAATTGTGAAATGTGGAAGATTCCCATTAAAACGCAGTGTCGGATGGCGCCGGCCTCCTTTGAGTTCGTCGCTACCTCTTTCCGTCAACGTTGCATTCTTGCCTCGTGTGAACGATGTTGCAATAGTACACGGGGCAGCTGCTTACTCGCGATTTGCTAAGGGTGCGTCCATATAACATACCTCTCTATATAAATATTTGCTTAGTTTTATCTTAGAGCATGTTTTAAACAGTTTTTAATGAATAAGTATTTACTTTGTTAATACAAAATAATTTCCTTTCCAATATAAAAAATTTAAATATTTTATATTTTAATGTATGTACCAACAAGGTCATGAGTTCCCACAATGATGCATCAATATCGTTAAAAATAAAAAAGATACAATGTTTCCTATAAGTTCATTACGTCTGACGCCGGCAGATGGCGGTACAAGTCGCTAATGACGCCGCCGCATTGCATTAAATTATTTTTACGACCTACCCTCCTGACGTGAACCGCCGCAACCTTTCAAGATAGTTTGTGTTATGGGTAATATTATTTACCGACTTCATTTGTGCAATATTGCGACATAATATCCTAAGCTCATTTGAACTTTTGAAAATTATGTTTCAATAGTTTTTTAAAGGTAAAAATTGGAGCTACGTTTTCAAGCTATAAATAAATGAAATAGAAATGTGAAATTTAATGTTAATTAAATAATATTTTAACAAAATTATTTTTAAGCTTCTACTTTCGGATTTGAAGGGCGCTTCGGTCAAATGGTAGAATTGTATGGCTAATAATCAACGGGTTTTGGGTTCGATCTCCGCCATAAGGTTTCTAATCAATTTATAATTTTTCTGAAACATGTCGGAACTACCGTCCATAGATGAAAAAGCCATGAAGTTTAATCGCGTTTCGGTTGCATGTCTGTCCTCCTTTATCATAAAAAGCTTATAACCTCAGTTATAACAGTCTAATTGAAAAGTATGTATGTTGTAAACTATTATGTTTACCCGAATTGAATCTAGGGCCTCACGCTGAACGCAAAGTTAAGCGCTAATGCAACGCGTAGCCAAGGATAGTCTTGATAAGAAATATTTAAATTCTTTACCTCATAGGATTGTTTCCTTTTAGCTAATATGTCGAGTCTATTTTATAGATACAATATAACTGCGCTTACAATTTTATAACAAAGAAAATATTTCTTGTTTAGTTGTGTTTACTCGTAGCTTAGCGTAGTCCTTTTTATAAACCTCTCAAAGCCCCGTTCATAACTTTATCACATGAACGATAGTGTTTCTATAGCCACGCCCGCTCCGGGCGTCTACGTCACAAGTTACGACATTAAAACGTCCGTAAAGTCTAGTCTAGACTGCAGTTTAAACACCTTCGCAAACAACGTCACATGCGGGCATAAATCCCTTTATTATGTGATCATTTCGCCATCAAGTTTATTAGTCAATTATGAGTTTTTAGCGCGAGTGGATTTCTGTTGGGAACGCGGGTTTTGACGCGGAATCTCTATATCACCTGATCAAATCTTAAGCGTTTCGTTTTGTTCCGATCCATTTGTATTATCTGACAGGTAATATTTAGTAAAAAACGTCATGGAACTGATTTTTTGTCATGGAACCCTGACGGGTTTGGAAAAAAAATCAGTCTTTTTGGCGAGTGTAGTTTAATTTTTAAACAGTCTTAATTAGCTCGACCCGTACGGAATTTATTTTTTTGGGTTAAAAATATAAAAAAGAAATTTAAGGATCTTCCTGTTGTCAGACTGATCTGAAATATAGCACACACATTTAATTAAGATGACAATACAATGTAGTAAAATCAATAACATTATATAAATCTAAGATGGCCGCCGATACAAAATGGCGGATTACATATTTTTCCTTAACCTTTTCAATATGGGTATCAAATGAAAGGGCTACACAAGTAAAGCACGATGATTATGTCAAAAATTAAAAAAAAAATAGTTTTGGGGAAAAAAAAAAAAAATTTTTAAAAAAAAGTTTTTGAAGTTGATATTGTTGTATGTACACTGTACATATGTTTAACTGAAAGATCAAATCACAACTGTTCATCTTTCAGTATTTATGTCTGCCTTAAGCGATATATGGAATACTTATAGAAACCAGGATTTGCATTTCCCATTTTTATCAAAGAAAGAAATTAATTATTAAACGCTCTAAATACTTAAATAACACAAACAATACATTTTAATCCCCATGTGCAAATAAAGAAAAGTTTCAGATGTCAAAATCGTGTATCATGAAGCGAACGCAGCTGGGACTACTCTCATATTCTGATTAACATTAGATTTGAAACAGTCTCCTTTTACTGAAGATAGACACGTCTTTATTAATATTTGATACAGTTCACTATACTTGTAGACAAATTCACTACAACATATTTAGAATAAAATACTTTTAACTGCTTAAAACGATAGATATTTTTACTAATTTATTTACGTCGGTACACGACTTGTCATTTCTCATTCTTTGCGAACCCGCACAGGCACGTTGACGGTTTTTTGTTTGGGCAATTTATTAAGTTAATCTGTATTATATATTCATCCAAAAATTTAATGATTCAAATAAATGAAAGTTAAATTTGCGTTCGGTGTTGCAAGATCGAAGTCGGGCCGATTAAAAATAATTTTCAAATAACTTTACTTATTTTATTTAAATGTGTACTACTCACTTAAACTACAGAATGTATTTAAATTTAAATAACTAAGTTGAGATACCTGATCCTCAAAGTATTGCACGCCGGAAACATCAAATATACTAAGCATAAATAAACCAGAACAAATGATTATACTCTGTATAGAAGGGGAGTCTTATGAATAGGTTTTTTTCGTAACAGTAATATAATATCAATTTGCCCCACTGTAATTAAAGCTAAGATGGCGCAGTAAAAAGGAAATAAAAGTTTTATATGTTGTAAGCGTTGTCGGTAGCGATGCAGTCATTAATGGTCTTATACCGAGTTGTTCCCTCAAATAGCTATAAGAGTACAAGCAATAAGACAGTAGCGCATTGCGGTTAGTTATCGCTCTGGCAACGTTGAAGTTTAATTTATTATTAATTCAAAAGGTAGTTGAAAATTAATATTGTAGGTTATAGAAAAATAAACACCTTTAATTTATTTTTTTCACCAACATTTGTTTCAAATAGTGAACACGAAGAGAGACAGAACTGTAACTTCACTGAACTTTCAAACAAAAAATTCTTCACATTCAGTTTAATTGATAAAATTTAACAGTAATTTTCACGTGTTTATGCAGATAAATATAAAATGATTTCAGATTACCTCTAAAACCTGCCTTAAAGAAGAATAAAACTAAAAAAAAAAAAAAACGATTGTAAAATTACAACTAATTATTTGCCTAGTTTTCTTTACTGATAGAGGAGGAAGGACATGGCATCAAAAGAAGCCCTTGCCTATAGCATCAAAAGAAGATGCGCTCTCGACCTATTTTGGTTTTGGATATTCGGAAATCCACAGACTGAAATCGAAACGCCATTAAGCTTCATGGCCTTTTCATCTGTGGACGGTGGTTCGTGACCTGAACGGAATTTCTATGTTCCTACCACCCATTTAATATTCAGGTTTCAGGGCGAAGTCCAGGATGTTCCAGAAAAATTTGAAACATGTCGGACTCAGTGGAGATCGAATTCACAACCGGCTGATCAGTACTACCATTAGTCCCTCGAGACCGTGTTTGAAAACAATAATTATTATGGGATAGATAATAAAACACAACCTTGAACTCGTGTTTTCTCGATATTGTAGAACAGACGTGTTGTCTAAACCCTATCATTAGTTCAACCTCGTTATCTAACCTATAATTAACGGATAGGCTAATTTCCTATTCCAATTTCTTGACTGACATTTAGGTTATGAAAAACTTAATAGTCTCACGAACTAGACACGATAATATTGTTTTTGCATAGCAAATACCAACAGTAAGAACATAATAATGGGCTGTTATTATAACGTATGTTTTTAGAGTGGAATTATGTTAGTAATATTTATAACTATACTAATATTTTGACGGACGTGTTGGTCCTGTGCTAAAAAGCAACGGGTCTCGGGTTCAACTTCCACCGAACCCAGAATTTTACATACTTTTCTAATCGGTATAACTTCTGTGAAGTTAAGAATATCTATATAATAATAGGTGGACAACATACAGTTTTGTCTTCTTCTTAACGTAATGCTTATACTTGTTTGTTGAAATAAGCGATAATAGAATCTTATTGTATCATTTTCTTTAGAGGCACATAGTCCCACAGTGAAGCTTTTATACTGAATCTAAGAAACAAGCCATGTTAACTGTTTTTTTAGGTTTCTGAATGAATAATACGTGTTCTAACTAGTTAAAATTGCAAAAAATGTTACAGAACCGTTTAAAATATTTAAACGCCCGAACCATTTCACGTTACTTAATATTAGGTATTTGATTAAACACAAATGCCGCAACAGACTTAGTCTTATACAATGTTGTTAGGACCTTCGACTAGAATGACCAATCGCGGCATTTTTGTTCTAAAGATATTTGATACTGCCGATCGATGATTTTCGATAGAGACATCAAACATTTTACACTCGATTTCACTTGGTTTGGTTGATTTATTTTCGACATTTCCTAACCCATTATTGATTTGATTACAATCTCTGCATAAGTTACTATAAATATTCGCATATAAGTTATGAAGTAAGACTCAAAATAGGGTCTATTTTTACGTATATCAATTACGATTATTTTACGTGACTAAAACATGCTCAAGACAAAACTGTAATTCGTATTTATAATTTAGTTTTTATTTCTACATGGCTATGATTGTTTAGATATAAATGGTAATATTAATAAACTAAATGTAATTAATGATAAACTTCTTAGTTTTCGACAGATACTATTTATTTCGACAGTTAGTTCAATTGAGTCAATAATTAATCGCGTTTTAAACAGTTATAATAATATTTTAATCTTATTTTTTTTTCATTAATTATGTAAATTATCTATTTAGATTGAAAATAAAATACAATACGGGCGGGACTTGAATCGGCCTCCATATCGATCCTGTAAACAATTGAGCTAGTTGTTTAGTGAAATTATTATAATTTATTCTTCTCAGGTAGGCCACCGTGTCTCTTAATATCAGATTGATATATGCTTCAGTAATATTATTAGTGTGTAATGTGATCTGTTGACTTACTCGATTCTGTGTGCGGTACGTATTAAGTTACGCGTAAATTATTTCCGTGTCCCTCCCAAGTGACTACTTTGTCATTCGATTATTTTATCTATACTAATAGTTTAAAGCTGAGTCTTTGTTTGAACGCGCTTATCTCAGGAACTCCTGCTTTAAAATAAACAAAATATTTTTGTTTTGGTTAGACTATTTATCGAGATAGGCTTTAAGCTATATAACATGTGATACAATAATCCCTTAAAGAAAATAATCAGTATATTAAATATATTTTACTAATATGTCTTGCGCCTTAAACCGTCAGTATTTTATTTAAATAAATCATTGCATTCATTCACTTTTTAAACACAAACGTAAAAAACATTATATTACGCGCAGGAGTTCTTTTTGTCCAACAAACTCCATTAATTAAGCATAATAACTGTCTCGTGTCTACAAAGTTTTTATCAAGCTTACACGTGAGGTGCTATGATTACGCTAAGTAATCGTTCCCGAAACTCTCGTAAAGGAAATTTAAAGTCTCTTATGAACTTTGATGGCGTGTCGTCATTAAGATAAACGATTAATACACGGCGAGATTGCATCTTAATTGTGGTACGTACTTACGGTACTTGGGCTTTATTTAGTGCGCAATGTATGAAGACTTAATTAAAAAATTATGGTGAAATTATTGGTGAAATCATGTCATTTAGGTTATTAATTGTATAACACGTAGTTATAGATTAAAAAAACGACATAAAACTGCAAATAATTTATCTCAGTATTATTTATTAGATTAGGGGTTTTCTTAACAGCTTAATTGAATTTTAGTTACAACAGTTATATAGTGCCTACGTTACATTATAGCTGTTATCAACTACGTCATCTGCGGCCATTTTTTCAAGTTGATCTTAAAAGATAGACACATACTGTCCGGGACATTTATTTAGATCATTCAAAGAGAAATTTCCGTCATACATATTTTTTTACACGCAAGGGAAACCTTTAAAATGAATAATTTCCAAGTTTGTTTTATATTTCTAACTGTATCTTTGTTTCAGTTAGTTGCATCGAGATAATTTTAGCCTAAATCCTTCCTCGATAATTGCTCTAACTATCACAAGAGAAAGAAAATAATTTTTCAATTCGAACTAGTAACGCCTGAGATTAGCGCGTTCAAACAAACAAACTTTATATATTAGTACTTATAGATTAGTTTACCCTCGTGTGACGTTCGAATTCACAGAAACCTCCACAAACGAGTTAGCTATTTGAAACGAAAGACTGCAACAATTTGGTTGTACAATTATAGAAGCATATTTGACTTGTCTTTTCACTGCTATAGAATTTCATAGCGTTCAGTCTAGTCCCTCGCGTATAATTCTAACATTTCTATACAACGCTCCTTCCTACTCTCCGCTGAGGTACAATATCGTTTCATTGTATTAGAAATCTCTTGATTGGTTAGTGTCTACTGGAACGTGTGACATTGTTTCTCTTAGTTTTCATTTCAATTTTTATTTATGAAAGAATAGGACAGTCGAGCATAGGTTTCACTTGATGGGAAGTGAAATACCCTATCCTATCTACACAAGATGCGCTGTCGACCTTTTTTGGTTTTTCATATTCAGAAATCCACAGAATAAAAACGCAATTAAACTTCACTGCTTTTTCATTTGTTGACGGTAATTTGTGACCAATTTGAACCACCAATTTAATATCCGGATTTCCAAACGAGTTCCTACATGTTTTAGAAGAATAATAAATTGAAGAATTAGACAGATGTCAGCCATACATTGCTACCATTAGACGAACGAGGTCGTCAATTGAATAAAAAATAGTACGATGATTCTTCTTTTCACTGTATTTCGAATGGGTGTACTAAAAACAGAGATAAAACTCTCGTTAAAGAGTACAAACTACAATTTATCAATGCTTACTTACCCAATGGATTAATTAAAGGGTATTTTAATGCATATGCATTAGACACAAAAAAACTATTCAAAACACGTTGCGACGACTCTTAGACATTGTATAAGAGTCTACAAAAGTTATAATCTAATTCATTGTTGTCAAAACAAAGCACTTGACGTGTAAGTAGTAACTAAATACTTTGCGACTTGTGTAGGACACGGTAGCTCAATTGATTAGAATAGCACGGAACGCTGAGAATGTCGGTTCGACTTCCGCCCGCGTAAAATTCTATTCAATCTAAAATAAAGTTTTAATTTATATCTTGCATCTACCTAAGTAAGATTACTAAAATTTTTATATTATCATAAGTAGTCACCGCTGTGATGCAACAGTAAAGAAGTTACTAAGACAATTAATGCAAAATATTCAACAGTTACAACAATTCACTAAAGATTATTAAATAAAGCTATTAAACTATCAATTATAATATGAGCCAGAATCCAAATTGAATTGACCGCTGAACTTCAAAACACCTCTCTAACAAAATCACCCGAATCCGCTTATCGTCCAAGTTTCAGCATTATTAATCTCCAATTCAGCGTTTACGTAGCGAGACGTATAAAATTCAATCTTTTAAGAGGCCCGTCGGTTCGAATCATGCTCGGAGTGATGGGGCGGCAATCATTCTAATGGCTCCGTCGGATCAGCTCGCAGACCGAATTAGTTCTTTACAAAGCTCCATCATTGAATTGAAAGCGTCCAGACGTTGCCCTATCACGTATTAGTCTAGCCTATTAGCACGATATCAAAGGATACTTGATGCTCCGTTACCCACGGCGAAAATAAGCAAGAGAATATCATACACGTTGTTTTTATATATACGACAAATTTCAGAAGGCTAAAGGTTTTAGAAAATGCTATACGTCCATTATTATTATTATATACTACTATATAAAGCTGAAGAGTTGAAGTTGTTTAAAATGGAATACTAAAAAAATATCTAAATGTTTTTGTCAAACGCTTGTAGGTAGCTTCATTATAACATATATATTGGATCACAGATATCATTAAATACTACTACATTTAAATGTCGCACTATTTCCTATAACATTAAAAATTGACTCTCCGCTAACTTTAAACTTAACTTTTATCATACAGCATTATTAACTTCAGTAACTTTACATACCACAAAAACTACAAAATATAAGAACTTACGTTAAGCCAAAGAAACCCTTCCAGGAAACCTGAAGAAAAGGGGAAAAGAAATAAAAGAAATAAAAAAGGCTCATTAAGTGGGTACTCCTAGCCCTGCATTTTAAATTTATTTGGAATATCTAATAATGTGTGTGTGGTATAATTTCTAAATATTTAAAGATTTAAATCAAATTGAGAAAGATAACCTCGACAGAAATAAGGCCGTCCAAAACACTATATCAATTGTATTGAAAAAAAGTTAAATTCCGTTACTCCCCGTTGGACGTGATGCGAACATTTTCTGTGATAATTTTACGATCGGTTTTAGTACAATTTATGTTTTCCAAGGACTCGAACCCAAGACCTCTCGCGCTTAACGCAATGCCTTTTACCAAGCTAATTGCCTAGGCAAGAGTTAAACCATTTAGCTACAGATACCGTTTGGTTTTTATAATAAACAAGTAATTGTGTTGTAAAATAAAGAGTAGTATAGTGTAAACATTTTTAAAGCCGTTTTCGAATCAGTTTGTATAGTGACATGTCTTATTTATTATTTCAAAGAGGCTTACCGACTAAATACATAATAAAAGCTAAATCTAAAAAACAACTTAATATAATTTATGTGACGACTATGTATTTAAATTAGAGGTATGCACAACGTTGCGTAAAAATATGTGGAAGTAAACTTAAATGCGTAATTTGATAACAATATTGTGAGGGTACGTACAGATGATGATTGAGTCATTTGAGGTTTTCCAGTAACATTTGATAGGTGTTCGCGAAATTTATTTCACAAACATTCGCAAAGTTATATCAAATTTCCAAGAGCACATTTAAAGAATAATTTTCTTAAGAATGTCTTCAGTAAAGGCACTTCGTAAGTGCAGCCGACAGCCAGTACCCGGTCTAGCGGAGGTGTTTACATGTAACAGAGGCGCCCTTATCAACTCGCTACATTTTCGCCCGAGGCGCGCCTTCTAAAAATATTTACCTGCGAAAAACCACTCTGGTACTTTACGCGACTTTAACTGCAGGTGAAAATTGAAAAAGTTTATGTTACGACCGCTCCTAACGTCTCCAAACGGTATGTCGATGTCTAATTTGTGTATGAGATGGTTCTCAAATGCTTTTACTACTGACTCGTATTTTTTAGTTTTAGTATAGATAGCGTGAGTTTTATTTGATACTAGCTGTGTCTGCGACTTCGTCCGCAAAAATCGTAATTTGGGCCGTCGTTCTTGCATGTTAATCTTAAAAGATAAACAAATATGGTGTCGAGGACATTTTTTTAGATCATTTGAAAGAGAAATCATTCTTTCAATACATATTTTTTGGATGGCCTGAAATGTTTTCGCAGCGTACGCATCTGAACCCAGAGATGAAAACACTACGTAAATCTATTTAATTTTTCATTTCGAACCTGTAGTTCCTGAGATGAACGTGTTCAAATAAACTAACTGAAGACTCTTCAGCTTTATATATTAGTATAGATTTACGTACAGTGCTCTAGCCGTCAACTGCAAATACGCGGCAAAGTGTTTTTTTTGCCAAGTAGGTGTTTTGGTAACAAATATTTTTTAATAAACACAAAAGACCGTTCTCATTTAGTTAAATTATTGTACGGATAACGAATTGATAGTTTGTTTATTGACTAATTTAAAGCGTAATATAACGACATCGTTTAGTTGTGTATTAAGGCTATGTTGAAAGGTTCTCAGTAATGTTGTTAAAACAAGTCTTCTATTTAACTTTCTTTGATTACGGGATTTGGAATCAATATAGTAAGTACTGTATATAGTTTACGCGAGTAGTACACATTTAAATAAAACACTTTAACGGTTTAAAACGCGATGTATTAGTAAAACTTATTTGAAAATGATTTTTAACTTCGGCCCGACGTTTCGGATGCTTTGCAGCAGCCGTGGTCATTTTCAAATAAGTTTAACTAATATATCGCGTTTTAAACCGTTAAAATGTTTTATTTAAATCAATATAGTAAATATTACTTGTTCAGTTCACATGCCGCAGTTCGCTATTAGGCATGAAGCAGCTACCATAGCTTTTGCACATGATGAAAAATATGACATACTCGTTGGTCTAATAGTAGTAATGTATGGCTAATAATACACGGGTCGTGGGTTCGTTCCACCCCAGGTCCAACGTTTTCCGGAGCATGTTGGACTTCGTCTAAAAATCTGGATATTGAATGGGTGGTAGGAATATGGACAATGCATCCGGGTCCACCGACCACAGATGAAAAAGCTCCAAAGCTTAATCGCGTTTCGGTGTTCAGTCTGTGGATTTCCGAATATCCAAAGCCAAAATAGGTCGACAGTGCATCTTGTTCAGATGCTATAGCCTGCTGTATATCACCTACCATCAAGTGGACCTCATGCTTGTCTGTTTTTCTCTATCATAAAAAAAAAGTTACATCAGTTTTCATAACAAAGTACAGAAACGTTTGACTCGTAGCTTAACTTTTACAGTCGCCCAAATGCATTATATATATAAGGGGAAAGAAAATGCCGCCATTAGAACAATTCCAGGGGCGGAGCCCTAGACGCATCCACCAGACGCGAGTCGCTCGTAAAAGTGAATTATTGTAAACGCGTTCACTGAATTTGAACAATCGCTTTTTACACTTAGCGATACCTAATGCTGGAATCTTTTTAAATGATGTATATTTGATACTACAAGCCTGGGAATATGGATGGCAAAATAAGATAAGGTGTTTAGCGAAAGTATCTTAGTTTTAGGTAAAATAAGTGAGTGCCAGTTAATATTGAATATAAGAAAATTATTGTCATAAATTTATAAGTCGTGTCAATTTAGTTACTATAAGATTTTAGTTTTTTTGCTGAGTTATCTCATATATAAAACCCTAGTCGTGTTACCATACTCCTCCAAAACGGCTCAAAATAAAAATAAAATATACTTTATTCTCTTTAAAATTTTACATATTATATAGATTTGTCAAAGATTCTTTGTTTGTCTGTCTGTTCGTCGTGATTCTATATATATTTGCTCGAACTATTTTCATGAAATTTTATAGACATAGTGACTGTCCGAGAATCGATTACAATCTTTTTATATAAGGCATTATAACTACAAAACCACCCAAAATTATCACTAATACCAACCAGTTTTTTTGATTAGTTAATTTCGTATTTTAATAATTTCCCTAGTACAAATAAGCTCGGGTACATAAGTGGATAAAAAGGGTATACTCCGTACAGTCTCATGTAGATGTATCGAGTAAATTTATTTAGCACTCGCTCTAACATTAAGCTATACTTTGCTTCGTGTGGGCTCCAGATAGCTGCACAGCATTCCAGATGACTCCGAATCAGAGCATTGTATAGCGACATAATCATCTTTATTTTTTAATACAAATCTTTCTTAATACAAATCTCAAAGTCCTAAAAGCCTTATTGCAAAGATTTTTGATATGATCTCGAAATGACAAGTTGATTTTAGGTGGAGTCCAAGATCCTTGATCTCCGTAACCCTTTTTAGAGGTAGCCCATCTATATTATAACCATTGGAAGTGTTTAATTGGAATCTATTTCTTTCAATATCATTCTGTAGGCTAGTACAATCCTCCATGTTTTTAATTATATAATAACTAGGTATTTTAGATTAAATCCCAATTAAAGAAGAAGTATTCTTGCATACATATTTTTGGGTATTTTGATCACAAAGATAAATTAATTTTCTGTTTGTTTCCCACTTTTGCTGCTGTTAGTCACAGAGAAGTTTTATAGCCTTCCTCGACACATGCTCTAACCAACACAAAAAATGTTTTTTCCATTTGAACCCGCAGTTCTTGAGATTAGCGTGTTCAAACAAACAAACAAACTCTTCAGCTCTCTTCATAAATATACACCTTAGCTGCTTATATCGCGAAACAGGTATTATCAATAATCCTAAAAACCTATCTTCGACTCATTTGAAAGCACAACACAAAACAATTATTGTACACACAACTTTTGTAATGAGGGTAGACCTTGAAACGAAAGAGGACCGCCCGTTCGTGAAACAAAAGATTACAGAGTAAAGTTGGTGACGTCACATGGATACTGTAAGCGGTAACACGAGGGCTCTTCATACCAGGGAACAAGCGGAAGGTGCGAAGTGCAATCAAGAGCTCTTGCCTTGAGCAAACACCTCTTTCGCGTTCACACTCCTTAGTATGCACTTTTTGGGAAGTCGTTTTGTCGTGTGAATTTTGGCGCTTTTATAACGCCTTTTTGGACTTATTCGAATAAATATTTGTACTAATAAATAAAGATGAAGACTTTGTTTGTTTGAACGCGCTAAACTCAGGAAGTACTGGTTCGGATTAAAAAATATATTTGTGTTGGTTAGAACATTTATCGAGAAAAGCTATAATAAACATCACACTGTGACAAAAAGGAGCACAGAAACAGTGGAAAATGTAGAAAAACGGGAAAAACTTCCGTTGCGAGCGCTGTGAAAACAGGTAAATACAACCAATGACCAATATATTGGTATGTATTAAAGAATGATTACTTTTTAATAAAACTCTTTAATGGTTTGAAACGCGATATATTTTAGTTAAACTTATTTGTAAGTTATTTTTAACTACCGACGTTTCGGATACTTTGCAGCAGCCGTGGTCACGGGGAGAGAATGATACTACTTAAATTTTTTGTAAAAATATCCGCGACAATATATGTCTATCGTTTAAGAATAACATGCAATGAAGACGGGACTGACAATGAACCTCCCATTGCAAAAATAAATATTGATGTCTAAAATAACTATTATACGCAGACAAAGTCACGGGCACAGCTAGTAATATAAGTGCAAAGATACATAACATGACATTCTGTAATACTAATAGACAAATGATTTCCTTTTACATTCTTTTAACAAAAGCTATACAAATAACAAAAGAGATTCGTTTCTCTAAACTGAAAAAGCATTCAACCCCGGTATCTTCAGCAAATCAACCTTTGTAAATTAATCAGAGCCGAATTTCCTGATGACTTTATAAACGTAATTAAAACTTCACAATGAGATTGTGCCTGATTTCTTTTTTAATTTCTTCCGACTTCGCTAATTTTAGCGCGACGGGGGTCGGACGAACCCTCCACAATTTTTGTAATTAAAAAAAGGGTATCCAGTAATAAGATAAATTCTAAGATGTTTTAAAAACTAAAATTTGTGTTATTCGGTGTAAATAAAAGGTAGTGTACCTCTTCATGTCTAATTATAATGGTATTGTTTCTGTATAAAACTATAATATCTACGTATAAAACCTGAAAAAAAATTTTTTTTCAAGTTTTTTTTCTTTGCTTTTTAATAACTGCTTGCAAAGTTTGTAAATTACTGTGAATTTCTGCTTTAATGATTTTTATTATATGGATGACCTATTAAAAAAAATCTTTAGAACTATATTGTTACTTAGTCAAATTGTAGTTTTAATCAAGTTTTATAACTTAAAAAAAAAAAAAAGGGGGGTTTTTTTTTTTCCAACCAAAAAAAAAAGGAAGGCCAAGGGGACGAAAATTATATTAATAAAAAAAATTAATTATATAGCAAACAAGAGACAAACGAATTATAGCTTCCAAAAATTTGATGAGAAGATAGTTGTAAAATAGTTCAATGTTTTTTTTTAATAACCTCCACCAAATTGAAAAATTGGAGTTATGTAATGTTCAAGACACTGCAATGAATATCCACAATTTTCTCCTTAGTCACATTTCCTGTAAAGGAAAAGGTCATGTGATAAGGCATGTGCTAAGAGGGAACCCGTTTCTTAGAGATCAAAGTAAACACAGTTTTACACCGTCCACTGGCTTTACGAGTGTTTACTTTCGCTGACCACCTCGAGATCATCGGATATGTGCGAAGGGTATAAAAAGTTTATAGACAAATAAAGCCCCGGGGCTCATCAAAAGACAGTAGGCCGTGTCGGGATCGCAAAACGATGGGACCTCATTTTTATTGCTTGTTACGCACCATAAACACTGGTGGCCGATAGTGCTATATTTTATTACGTAAAAGCTTAATATGTGTATGGTCTGATAAAGGATCGTGTACATAGAATTTATATATGCCAGTAGTTTATATAAGTATTTTCTTCGATCAGAAACATTTTTTTTAATCACTTGATAATTTTTCTGAAACATACAACACTACCATTCACATTTAAAAATGCCTATAAAACTTTAATCAATCGTACTAAGTATACAGTAACACATATTTTTTTTAAGGGAGGAGAACAGACAATCTTGGTTTTCATTTGGTAATAGAAGGTGAAGTACCATATATTAGACTTTTGAAGATTACAAATTGCGAAACGCGATTAAACTTCACGCCTTTTCATCTATGAATGGTTATATTCGATATTCCTCACCCATCTAAAATCGAGATTTCCAGACGAAGTCCAAGTGTGAGAAAACTTGTAAATTGATTAGAAACGATAATAGCTAATAATCAATGGATAGAACTCGCAACGCATTGAATATCATACATAGCCAACATTGGCCTGATGACCCCGTCAGACTGTTATAGTTAAAGACAGACAGCAATATGAATGATGCGAAAGAAATTCAGGTGTCAGTTTGCTTACTTAAGAAGATACATAGTAAGTAGATAAATGGTAGTAATAATATTAGAAATATAGCAGTGACTAATTCCTGATCCTTTTTCCTAACATATTCAGTTGAATTTCAGACAGCGAATCCGGAGTTCCATTTGGTTTGACTATTTCATTTATTTAAAACGTCAAGTCTATTTCAATCTTCGTAATTTTGAATTTAAGGCTTGTATTTTCAAATAAAATTCACTTCGAATTCGTCCTCAACCTTAAGAACCGTTTAATTATTTCCATTTCACTCGATGCGAGTGTACCGTCTGTCAGGAGCAGCGGTGGAAATAAATCCAACGACAGGTCCGTTTAAATAAGCGAAAGCACACAGCGATCGGTTAGGATTAGCCTTCAATATTCTAGGTGCACTAAAAATATAAATTCTTTGCGTAAATACAAAGAGCACGTATCCAATCAAGTTGGTAAACAGTCTACGGGCGGTGCATAAAACGATATACGCAGTTACGCGTAGCGGGGCGCAATAAAAAGTGTTTTTACGCGTTTTACGCGCCCTGTTTGTCCTGATAAAATATCCCAAGGTGTCCCTCGTCGTCCAGTTTATGATTACCAAATTTCTATAAACTAAACCCGTATTTATAGTTGAGTTTTATTGGGAATTTACGTGCGTCGAATGTGATGGACAGTGGATGAAGTGGGTTTTAATATTTGATGATGTATATTTTATGGGTGGGTCACTTTTAATCCATTAAAATAATGAACTACAGGCAGTATTTTATTAAATATGGCTTCGACGCCAAAACACTTCGACATGGTGCTACTGCAGCACGGAACGCTGTGGATGCTGGTTCATGACCCGCACGAGTCGTAAAATTTTTCAGCCAGGTAGATGAGTACTTGATTGTGTTAATCAGAAACAGATTATTTTATTGCAAACAGTAGCGGTAATTATAATAACGATTCCAGTAGTAGGTAATCTTTCTGTAGTATGCGTAAAAGTTAAATTATAACGAATATGTTAGTTTTATACCTGATGCATGTAATGTAAACTTTTATAATAAATAAGGTAGAGTTGAAATGTGATAGTAAAACTATAAAATATACAAAGTTTCGCCACATAATCGTTTACATCTAATTATTGAGATCCTTAGAACAATAAATCTATTTAAATTATGTAAGAATTACGGTGTGGCGCCATTAATCTTGTATAATCGACATCTGGGGTCAGAACTGTTTGAAATAGAGCCTCTGGTAATAATTATTACTACATCGCGATGCAGACGTGAAAACGATCAATCTAACTGTAAAATTATCCTCAGTTATGGATGTATATTATTAGTTATTAATACCTAGTTTACACTAAGACATAGAGACTTTAGACGCAAGACGAGTACAATTATCGTTTTATTTATTTTTTTATGATACAGGAGGACAAACAAGCATGAGTGATGAGCCCCAGCACTGAAACATCTTAACAAGACGCGCTGTCGACCTATTTAGGCTTTGGATATTCGGAAATGCACAAAATGAAACGGAAACGTTTGTCTGTGGAAGGTGGTTCGTAAACAAGAAGAAACTTCGATATTCCAGACAAAGTCCAACATGTTTCAGAGTCCAACATGTTTGATTGAGAAACATGCTGGGCCCGCTGAGAATCGAACCTACTTGAACGAACTCGACTCGAACTTGCTAGAACGACGGGACGTCGAAGTCGTGAGTAGCAGCTTAAATTCATAGATAAGGAGGAGGTTTGCAAATTTGGATGTCCAAAATAACTATTCTACACGGACGAAGTCGCTGGACATAGCTAATAATGAATATAGCACGTGTCTCAGAGATGTCAATTACAAATATTTGTAACACGACCGATGATCGAACTTCCGACCTTACCAATATACAGCTACTCATGCCATTAAGCTGAATAAAAAAATATAGGTGCTATTTTATCTGTTAAGCTACCAAATTACCTTATAGCATGCCAAAAGGCCCAACACCCCATAAACAGTTCTAATCAGCGTACATATCTCAATGGCTTACGTTCCAAATCTGCGATGCAAATCCAATGTACATTTAATTTTAAAGCCGCCATTTACGGTGGAAATACAAATCTCTTCAAGTAACCCGTTGGAAATCGTTATCTACTAAGTAGCGTTAGGATTAGACACGGAATTGGATCCATGAAGACTCCAAGAGAAAATTTATTGTTACAGATCCAGAAAATCTAGTGATTTATTTAAGTGGTAGGAAAAGAGATGTCTAGCCAAACAGTGACCTATATATCAATAAAACTAAGATCAAAAGATTCGTGTATAAGCTACAATATTCGAACATTTGTTATGTATAACTACTACTAAAACGGAAATCATAAACGAGAGTAGTGACCATTAATTTAAGAAATTAATTTTATCGTTAAGGAAAAATTTAATATTAAACACAAATCATATTGTATTGTGATCAGATGATGCTCATCTAATCGAAGCAACCATAATTGTGACAAATATAATTACGGTGGGGAAAGGATATAACACATTTTTCTTTCGTTAACGCAGAACTACTAAACCGATTCTGATAAAACTTAACAGTAATTAAGTTTACATTGTCAGAATAATGAATATTAATAAAATGTTTATCAGAGTAGGAAATTCACATTTCACTGTAATGATAGAAAAGTCACATTCACCATGTTGATTTTAAAGAGCCTGTTTTGAAATAAAGCTATAAATAAATGGTGTAGCCAAACATCTAAATAATACATATTATAAGGGTCAGGTGGTGAAATTAAACAACGAATTATTTTTAAAAATTTTATTATATTTTTATAAAGGTTTCATTGTATTTACCGTAGGTATAGTGTCATTTGAAATATATTTCAATGCAAAGTAGCTATCCCTTTGATAATGTGTAGTAGGCGATTAAGTATAACAAGTATAAGTAAAAAAAAGTTGCTGGGAAGTTATTACAAACGAGAAGCTTAAAATTAGTGGAAAAAGAAAACTAAGTATCTGGTTACAATTGTGCATTAACTAAACGTAAAACTAACATCAAACTAAGATACAGCTGCTAACTTAATATTGTTATTGATGCCTAAGGCTGCGGTCTGCTATAAGCGCGGTAAATCGCTTATAGAAATGTACTATGGGTCTCCGTTACACACGTTGAAGTTTTCTACTGAGAAAGGTTGTCGCCAGCGGCGTTTATAGCAGTCCGTAGCCTAAATGACTGTCGACAATAACGCTTTCTGCATTCATTTCAACTATAATTATTATAATTCTCGTCGGCGACAAACGCAATGCGACTCATATTAATTATGCACATTAGTAGTAAGTGGCTTCTTCGCAAAAAATGAATACAAAGCCGTTGAGATATCTCTCAAGGCGCGCAAGCCCTACATTCTCTAAAATAATTTCCAGTCAATAACAGTCAAACAAAATTGGACTAAACAACAAGGAATTTGTACTTTGGGAGATGTGATATCATAGAGAATCGACTAGGTCCTCATCAAATGAATTAAATACTTAATGAACATTGTATCCATAATATATAATATAAGCAATATAAAACGTAACATAATCGGAAACACTAGATGATATAATTCTGCTAATAACTGAAGTAATTCAGATTTGGTCGCCAGATCTGTAATGAGACAATCTGCGAATTTTACAAGGTTTGGTTATATTGACATGTTATTTTTTAGTACTTTCATATGCCTTCTATTAATTGTCAAAGGATAAACCTTAGCGTATCAATGCTTTAGGGATGTTCGGATTTAATTCTTCGAGCAATCGAGAATCTCCAGATAATACCGTCCGCTCGTGATGGTGAAACGTCGAGAACCTCTTCTCGCTTACGTCAGTCGAACCCGAAAAACAATGATACGCTGAACGGTGGCCGTGAAAGCCTTAAACAATTTATTAGGATTGTATTTGTTATTTGGAATTAAAAAATACTGGAACGTCATTCAAATCTAGCACTGCCTAGAAAATGATTCAAAGATGGTTCCAATTGTTTGTTAGGTGACATAGACATATTTGTATAGACGAATCTATGAAGAGGTTTGAATTTAAGACCAGGGGTTCTATATCGTATTCAAACACATTTCTTTTCTTCCAAATTTAACCACGCTTTAACATTTTCACGAAAGATCCGTAAAATTGTTAAAGGTGAATTTGTTAATGTATCGTATGATATCTTTGTAATATTTTGATTTTTTTTTATAATTTGGGAATTTCCTTACAAGACTTTTGATGTTTGCTAGATTTTAAACTAAATTTGGAAACAAGTCTCTGTATACGCATAGAACCTGCCTTTGAAACCGTTTCCGATTCTGGCAATGCTGAAATGAATAACGCGAAGATTTTTTTTGTAGAAGTAATTTTCAAACAAACGAATTTCTCGAGCCGATAAAATCGACTAGACGGCTACGATCCAAAATGGAAAACTGACCACTACAAAACTGACAAACAGAATTGTCTAACAATCTAATAATGAATAGAATAAAAACTTCGCTAAATTTTGTACCAAACACGTATCTAGCGTTATTAAAATGATATGCATGCGAACAGCGACACTTTGGTAAAGATCACGACTGCATATGCTGCCTCATGCTCCGTAAACAAAAAGGAAATGTTCCATTCCTATCTCTATAAACCCACTACACATCTGCTATTGATCGTCGGCCGCTTGTTCGGTACCTCTGCGTATCGATATAATTAGTAGTAAATGTCACAACATCAAGCCGGTATAAAAAACCCTAAGCCTACTAAAACTACTACCTGCGAACTCTTTTAAAGAGTAGACTTACACACTACATTCGTAAAGTAACACAAAGCCCGCCTGTGCGACGGGCATAATATCATTATCCGTATAAAATATAACATATTTTTTTACCTCCTTAGTTTTATTACAATTTTCTGAAACAATCTTAAATACTAGACATGCTTTACCAACATTATAAAATAGACAATACAACGCTCACTATCATTACAAATTAATAGCTTTTCTTTTAAAATCGTTACAAAATGGAACTTTACTCACTTACAATAACTGCTTAGTAACATTTTTGCCAATTCCGTACGCAATGCTCCGCGAATCTATAAAAATATACTGAAACTTGTCGAGATGGCCTACGAACGCCGTCTAATATAGGATGGTACGTTTGACAATCTGGATCGTTGTTTAGCTGCCAAATTGCCCATCCTATATGAGACAGAGTGTAAAGATAATTTTCAATGGTACAAGTTATATATCCTACATACACTTAAAAGTTATACAAGCGCTTAATCGTAAACAAGTTAAAACCTAAATTGGCGTTCCCTTACTGAGCTTCCTAACCTCGTAGCCGTACCTCACGTCAAACCTTATTCCAGAAAAATTGTAAGTAAACGAGAGATCATATTAAAAAACCACACGACCACATATTGAGATAAGTTATAAAAACCGCTTGACGATTATAAGTGTACTGGATTAAGATTACAAATATAGCTTATTAAATACGCCATATCTTCGAAAGGACATCATCAGTTATTATAATTTGTCTCGACTGAAGCGATAACCTGCCAAGTGAGGTTCTCGATACGACAGATATCCACTCATCCAAACATACGTTAATTATATCGAAAACATACTTTAGAACGTAAATATGCACCAAAAGAAAGCGCTCGTATTGAAATTTCACACCGGTCAGAGATTATCGATTGATCCCAATTAAGTGTGAAAATAATCTGAAGAATATCTCACAAGACACAAAAAGCTTAACCGATCACTAGAAACGCACGTTAGGTGAAGACTTAAAAATCTACGAATAGACATGGCTTCGCGTGCGCTTACAATCAAGAAGGAATCTCGCTGGCCCCTATCCTCTGCGGAGAATTTCGGACAAGATTACTTCTAGAAGTCCAACACGCGAGCAGTCGAATAATAGCTATTATCGCTTTGATACACGTAACGAGCTCATAGTCTCGGGTTTGTCTTACAAAAATACTACACCTACGATTTCAGTAAAAAACGTATATTACTTGATGTTTAATTTACGATTTATACATATTAGAAAAAAGGTTACCTCTAAATTACTCTTTATCCATACGAAAGTACAAAAAGTTATGTTATTACGAATTATGACACTCATACCCTGATGCACCCCGCGCATTACGTACCTAGTAAGTTAGTCTTATTGCCACGCAACAACTTAATTATTATCTTTAACCAATTCGTAAGATTATCACCGATTCGATTGTCCGTGCAACATCCTCGAAGCCGTTCGAAAACCCAACCTAATTTAGCAGAACTGGCCCGACGCCTACAATACCGAAATGTCCTCAGACTGATTTAAATTCATTTCGATCACAAAATATTAGACCACGTGAAACATGGATGCTTTATCGATAAATGCAATGGAACGCGACGTTAAGCCCTACCTAAAAAAAGTTAATACAAATGTCAATATTATGTTACATACTACATAGTGTAGAAAACATCGAGTATCAAAATATAATTAACGTTGATTTGCTTTCACTAACCAATAACAGCCGTATACTAGAATCAGCCAATGCGTTTATGGTAATTTTGAGCTTACTGGACGCAGCTTTGAAATTTTACATTTGGATTACGAAAACTACATCAATTCTTTCGGTGCACGTTATTGCTTTCCGAGGTTTTAATTATTTTGCAAAGACTACGTTAATTTCACCACTGGTTCCTCAATTTCCTTATCACAGAGCTTACATCTAGCAACTTCATCCGCGACCAAGTCTTCGTGACTATCACATTTTGGGACCGTTTAAACCTTATCGAAACATTAAAATTTAATATGTACGGTTATTGAGAGCTCCAAGCGTGCCTCGGTGAGCGCGTCTTCCATTCTAGAAATGGTACAACGGGCATGATTAATAATTTAATTGAAATACCTATGCGATGCGTCCCCGCAGTGCCTATGACCAGAATGTACACAATGTAATAACAAAACTCGCTTGGCACGAGACTATCAAGTAATACAATGAAGAAACATGACGATGACTTAAGAATAATGACCACAACCACTCGCTCCAATCACACCGATTATAATTGAAGGTAGCTAAATTTAAAGAGACTACCGAGGAAATAAGGGGTACTAACTAACCTATGAAAAGCAGACACGAAACACTACTAGATTATGCCGATGTTATTATACTGCGCACTACTATACTACATGTAGGTTCTCAATAAATAGAATTCAAATAAATATACAAAAAATTAAATATACGATATAGTTTTATAATAAGTAACAATTTTTGTTTCTAAATCGACCAACGAAAAACAAATATAAATGAAAATATACGTTAACGAGTCACGTAGATGTGAGGAGAAACAATTGCGCGTAATAATTATTTAGGATTTACAGCAACTATTTCGTAAAGATTATCTAAGATCTGTTATTTTATATGTATTTGATTTAATTTATAAAATTTGCAAAAGTAACAAATTGTTTCTTTGTACTTTTAAGCAATTCACTAAATTACACCACATTAAAATTTAACATGAAAAAATTCGAATGCGGGTGTCTAAATAAATTGTTATTAATTACAAAAATTTAACAAATATGTGCAAATAAACTAAGAAGTTGGCAACGTTCGTGTAATTACATTTATTTAAACTGAACAAATAACTTAGTAAAATATGAATAATCAAACACATACTACGATTTTCGACTGAGGAAAAAAGGTAGGTCAATAGTATTTAGAGAGCCTCTGTTACACTTATTTTACAACCGTAAGAAGTATCCGTTATATCCGACTCTGGGGTACATTGCATACAAACAATATGCTCATTTCAGAATTAAAATCAGAGTAAGGGGAAAGTTACAAAGTTCTGATACGTCCGTTAAATATGAAAACAGGGACATCAATAACTTCACAAATCTGGTCGTTGGTGTTTATAAAATTTTCTAGTTATACATCTAAAGAGGTAATGTTAAGATCTTAAGGTATCAAAACGTACGTAGCTTAAACAAAATAGGGACATCGATATAGAGTAAAATGGATACTTTACCTATCATAAACCTTTGAATTTGTACGGGAGAGAGGGGATGACTTCTCGAGTCACCGTTAAATGTTCTATAATAATCTAAAGTAGATAGATGGCTCTGTATTTGACTATTAAACAATATGATTCTATAATTTGTGTCATTCTCTAGAGTACGCGCGCTGCGATGCCACCCCACTATCATTTGTACATGCTCACCATCAGATGATCTGGTTCTTTTTAATATTTTCCTAAATATACCAACAACAGCTCGTTTCATTTTTTTTTAATTTTTCAAATATTTTATTGATTACATACATTCAATAAATTTAAATGTACATTAAACTTTTAAATATATTCTTAACGAGCAAACTTTGATAAAATTAAAATTGTTTAACATATGGTTTGGCATAACGGCGCGCGGCTATGTTTAAAATTATTAGGGATCTTTTTGATATTGTTGTTTTTATGTACTATCGATTTATGGCTAATCTAGAAATACGCAATAATATATATCAATAAACACTTTGTAAGCATCTGCGTGTACGATAAACGGCGTTATTTACAATACTATGTACCGTGCTATGATTTTTAGATAAAATTTTCGATCTTAGAATAGTAAGCGGGTAAAAGAAACTATAAAGAGAGGTATAAATACAAACACACTCGACGGAATGGTTTTACGATTCATCAACACATTAGATTTAGTTTTCAACATTGTTGACAGCAGTTCTCTTCTACTAGCGACTTCTGATGGAACTGGCGTTACCAGCTGAGCAGAGGGCTACCACTTATATTGTTCCGCGAACTAATTTTAGGATACAAAAAACGTATTTTTTTTTCATTTCGTTGTTAAGTGTTGATAAAACCAAAAATCCATTCCGTCGTCCAATCAAACCGTGCCAGATGACAAGGATGATGAATGATGGTGTAGTGATGCGGATGATAGTGATGTTGATGTATGTCGATGATGATGCTAAAGCCTCCTGACCAAATAACAGCGTAATTTAGATAATTTAGGGCGTAGTTCGTGCGCTATGTCCCAAATGAAATAAATTACGCAATTTCTGTGGACAGTTGGTTTATCTAGTAAAGTGTCCACGGACACAGTCCCATTTATAAAAATTACTTTAAATCTACATTTAGGAGGACAATGCACAAGTGATTATCAAATTAGTAGTGAAAAATATTGCTTTCAGTACAAAAGTGAAGAGTTGAGAAAATATGCATTTTATATCATCCTATTAAAATATACGAGGGCTTTCGTTTCATTTTACAGTCGATTTTACTGGAATAAACACGTGTGCATTAGACCAGAAAGAGATTAATTTAAAAAATATAAATGGCAGTTTTAATTTTAGAAGAATGCAAAAATTTTCACCTATAAAAATGTTAAGTCTTTATAGAATTATTGCCTACGGAGCGAACTTGTGTTCACCGACATTTAACTATCATTGTAAACAGTTAAGCGCCTACCTATCCGCACCACTTTGTTTATTCACTACACACGTCTACAACTATAAAATTTATCACGTTTAATCACTTTGCGAGTAAGTATCAAATGTATCAAAAACTTATCTAAATTTTTAATTTTAATGTTAATGAGTAAATGTGCATCACTTAAACGCTTATACGTTAAAGCACTATCCTTAAATAAATAGACATTCATGATAATTATAAGAAAATCCTTAATCTAAACTTAGATAGACGCATCGAGTTTTAAAGATAACGAAAAATATTAAAGGAAACTTCAGTGAGAAGCGGCAACCCTACCGAATAATCTGTTCCACACGTCGAACTCGTTTTTATTTGATATGGCACGATTCCAAATAAATACTTTTAATTTTTTTTCATCCGCTAATTACTGAAGTTTGAAGTAAACAAAAACAACTCTTCCATAAACCTTACGATACACGATAAGCTACATAATCATATTATTGGTGACACAGCAATCGCTTACAATTAAACCTCTACCGATAGTTAAGTGACAATGATTAAATGAAATATTGATATTAAGAAAATAACCTAGGTCGGCATTTGCGAGATCTCCCTCGGATGAAAGTGCCGTTTGGTGGGAGAAAAGAATTGCAATAAACCTACGAAAATATGGTATAACACTTAAGTTAAAGTTAAAAATTTTGCTAAAATAAAACACAACTAATAAACTAAATTGAACTAAATAACACACCACTCGAACTGCCCTATTAAATAGAGCTTATCAGGATTCAGTATCACTGAAATCGAAGAATCAATAATTTATAAAACGAAATTTCTGTCCTTCAGAAGGAAATACCCAATTCAAGTATAAACCGAAAACAAAAAATGCAATTCCTGGTGTCACTTCGTCTGCTAAATATTACTTTCGTCAAAAATCAACATCTATCTATTTTAACCAACAAATTACAGAATAAAATTAAAATAAAATCAATAGTATGATCTAAACCGATAGATAAAATTACTTTCAATAATACCAACTTAATTTAACAAAAATTATTCCTAACCTCGAAGGAGGGTGAAAGTTCATGGGTCGTCACACTAGTTCACGATTACGCGATTTGGTTCAAATAATTGATGAAGTCGTTGGAGAAGAGCTGCAGGTTAGAGGTTTCGTTGGTCGGCAGGCGCCGTGGGACGCAGCTGACCGCGGGCCGCTCGATCGGCTTCGGTCTGAGGGTGGCCAGGTACCGCTCGGCGAGCGATTCGCCGAGGCTCATGGCGAGCGTCTCTGGGCTCAGTCCAAGTAGAGATAGCGATTCTGTGATGCTGGCGATGCTGGGAGGGAGCAGTTTTGCGGGTTCTTCTATTGCTTCATTAGTTCGGGATGCCATACTAGTGTTGACGACGGGGCGCAGGGCCGGGGGCGAGGCGCGGCGCGGAGGCGACGGCGCGAGGCTCCAAGTTTCAGGGGGGTGCCGGGAGATGGCCCCGGCACCGCTGTTTGTTATGGCCACTGCTGGAAAAGCGGGAAAGCCCGTTTTGTGAAGCAGTAGGACAGCGGCTTGACAAAGTGGGTGTCCAGGACACGGCAGTGCGGGCACGTCACCGGGTGCGAGTAGTCTGAATAGTTCAACCGCTGGTGTGGGTGCAGCAGTGGCTTGTAGCAGTTGTTGCACTGTTAAAAATAAAAAAATTACATTATATTTAAAAAACTTCAAATTTACATTATATAACTGTAACAATTGATTTATACATACAATTGCGTGAAAGAACATAATAATCTACTTAGATTAAACAAAAAAACGTGACACGGATGGGATATGAAAAACATTACCTCGAACAAGCTTAAGACACGGAGCTCAATTGGCTAGAGTCCCATGCTGCTGCGTTCATGACGTAATTTTTATTATTTCAATTTAAATAGATTTTTAATTTGTAAAGTTTTCTACATGGGAATCCCAGCATTTCTTTGGATACCAAACAATAACGGTACACAGTGTTTTTGAGTACATGATTTGAAAAAAGATCAACACCGCATCTCTATCAATATATACCTTCAATCGTTCAGCGCAGCACGGAGTGGCCATAAAGATGTCATACGAGTACATAGTGCCGAGAACCAGAGACGATCCATCCCACTTCTGACCGCAGAAACGGCAGCGGATCGTTCGCTCAGGATCGCATCTCTCCAGGCAGCCCATACAAACGCAGGTCAAGTATTGAGTCCGACCTTCCACTTTCACCTGTAGACAGAAATTCAGTTTTACATATGTGCTTTTTAATACTAACAACAAAGATGCGATACCAGAGCTTATAAAAGCCGCGACACAGACGACAAAGCTCTCCTTCGATATTATATCTTATAAAAGCCCATATGTTCTATGTCTGTCTCATGTTTGTGTACATCTTCGAACACAAACATGAGGCAGACACACTGATGTTTTTATTTTATCAAGATGTATTCTTAACGTTTAAGGAAACCTGTCGTAAAATATTAATTAATTAAAGGTAGATAGCATTTTTTTTTAATTTTTAATTTCGCTTTGTTTAATAGCTCTATGACTTAAATTATTTGGGGGATAAGCCAGCGGATATATCACCTGCGCAAGGGTTAGTTCAAATTGCGAGGGAAAACGCTAATTCTAACGCCAAACAAGCGCAGAAGTATCCGTGAGCACACGTTCTTGTAATTCGCTGAATAAACAACGCAGAGCCGAGAAGTTCGTCGTTGAATTGCGACGGAGGGACGCTATTTTGTAGACTTGCACAAACTTTGCCACATCTTATTTAACTTTGAGAGTTTACTTTTCTGCAATCCTCGACAAATTTAAACGCGTATCTCTTAATTAAAACGGTACTGTATCAATGGTAGGTATATCTAACTTGTATTATGTTTAAACAATCACTGAAATTTACCTTCTCATGATGCCCTTTACACAACTTTAAGATTAAAAGATATATATTATGTATTATTTCTGTTTTACATTAAAATTAGGAAACTAAATTCACTGTAATATTTAGGTGCAGACAAATACTATTATATATTTGTGTGCACCTAAATATAGTATAACAACATCGATATCTATGTATTGCCTCAATAAGAACGATAAAAAAACGTATGATAGCATAGCTAATCAACAAGTATAAAGAACCATACCTCAACGGCACTGCTAGTATGCTGGCGGGGACTGAGGAAGAAAGTCCCGTCCACAAGTGGATACCGGTCGAAAACGTGCAAGGTCTCCTTGCAAAGGGCACAAGAAACCCTGGGTTTGTGCTGTCCAGCGAGTGTGGAAAGGATGAACAGCCTGGTGTCATCGTTGCCATGGTTACCCTCGTCCTCAATCTGGAACAATGATATGCAATGGTTATTGTTAGTCGACTATAAAATATAAACAGCAAAATTGTTTTCTTGTAAGCGAAAATTAATAACTGATATTACTGAGATTTAATTAAATATACAGCAGCACGAGTATCTATTATGAGATAAATAGTAATTATTTAAGTTCCGCGTCAAGCAGGAACCCTAGATTATTTAAATCTATATGTTTTACTTTAAGGAAATAGGAAGTAATGTGCGGTTAGTAACCATAAAATCGTAAGGCAATAGAAAATGCATATAGCACAGCACGCCTCGCTCGCAGAACGAGAAAATTTTTCTTTCTTGTATGTGATTGTGGCTAACATAAAAGCCATTTTATCTTGTTATCATAAGTACATAAATAAATTAATTGGAGATATAGTAGAAGTGATCTACGTACTCTAACACTTAGATCCGTTGTAGAATTATATTAAATTGAGATATATATGAGATACTATCATCGTTAACGTCTGTAGTAGTTTGTCTTTACTCGCGAAGTAAAATAATCGAAGCGTCCTAGCTCGGTTTAGCTGTAGCTCGTTCGCCAACCGCGTTCGCGATTTCAATATTTCATATCCCTACATTTACATATTCCGATTAATGCATCCACCCACGACACTTACTCTCCCTTCGTAATAACCCAAGTAAATGACTGCATAAGTTGAATAATGAAAGGCTGAAAGGCAATTACGCTGAATTTGGAGTCGAAGTCAAACAAAGGCTCACGAGCGCCGCAGAGATCGATTGTGAAGTTCAATTTGTTCACGTACGAACAATTTGTGAACGCGAATAATAATGAAAGTTTAACGAGTTACTGCTGCACTCGAAACTTAATTAAACATTGTCAAACGCTTATATACTCTGTGGGCGTCTATTAGATATTTTTCGGGCTACAGTCTTTTATAAACGCCGAAGGATTACAGAAATGTTGCTGTTGTTTTCTTCGACCCTAATCGAGAAAATCCCAATCAATACCTTACTAAAAAAATAGGTTCAAATAGTAAGGCCGACACCAAATGTTGACGCAGCGTAATCCGTTATATTACCTACGCGATTTATAAGAAACCACAGCCGTAAGCAATATATGTATCATCGCGTGCCCATTGTGAGTCCACGCAGATGATATTCGCCGTGTTAAACAGGCATTACATGAATACGTTTTGATCGGTACCACGTTGTCTAGACGTGTAACGCAGGACGCATAATATGCAAGCGCATACCGTTTGCTCGATGTAACATTCCTGTACTATTAATAGAATGACGTCGTGACACCAGGAACACATAAAACCCAAGTGCAATGACCTACGCAAACTCAATATGATTTGCCGGAGTTTGCCAAGAGACGGAGCGGGGCAGTCATCCGGCCCAGCCGAAGCGTTTGATAACTTCCCAAGTTTAACGTGAACTTCGTCTTGCTGTGCATTCAATTATATTGCGCCTACCGTGCATTCGTAAACAGCTCTCGTTACATTCCTGTCGTCAGTTCAAGTAATGATAAATAGCAATTCATGGAACCGCCTGCAGAGGACGCGCATGATTGATTCGTCTAGAACTGGACAACCATGATTGATACAACAATAAATTGAAACGTGCGAACAGCAACAGTGCAAGTTTCATTTGCTTTAATTAAATGCAATGAAGTAGCCTTAGGACAAACGAGGGACAATTAAATTGTTAAGTGTCGCATTGAAGACAGTTTAGGTCGAAGGTCGGGGCGACGACCCTCCGACTTGCACAACTGTATACGTACAAGAGAACTGCAAGATTGATGAGCACTTTAAAGAAGACTATTTATTTACTCAATCCGATCACGATTTGTCTCGCAATCGTCGCCTTTACAGTCTGCGACTGAAGCGCGCCAATAAAACAGTAACATTAAATCCCTCTTACGACTTCTCGTATTTACGTTCTTACGTCTGTTGTAACTGCTAGTCTAAGTAGAAATGCAGGAGGGGACCATTTAGTCCCGTCCGCAGTCAGTTAACACGAGCTGACTGAGCCATTTTACGGCAGTAGACGATAGTTACTTCCTTTAATTACGCCTACTTAAATTTACATAGAGGAGAAACTTGGCAGCCTGTGAAACGGTGTGGCAATGTTCATGCTCTCGACGTCACTTGCGAATCTCGCGAATAGTTTCTGAAACCCCGATAGTGGAACTTTCTCAAATGAAATCTTGAATCTCTGAATTAGTGACGCGCGAAACTTCTTCAGATATTTAATCGTAAGTTTGTGATTCGACGTTCAAACAGGAGCGTGAAGAGCTCTTCGCTTCAAAGAGGAAGTGAAGTACTCAAAGATGTCAACACTCGGCGACGTTAAACGAACCTACGACACAAACTTTCGTCGAAACATTTTCCATCAGCAAAGATAAATAATCACCGGCGACGACTTATTTTTATATAGTCCTTGCTTAATATTATGTACGCAGTCTTTTGTTTCCTCAAAATAAACAACTGCAAGTTACTCACCAGTCACCACACAAACAACCTTCGTTCTCCATTGTCTTTGCTATCTTTACTGAGACTGTTTTAAATGAGCTTTTAATATAAAACGTCGCCGACGTTAATGTTGAACAACTTTAATAAATCCAGATTGTTCCCCCGCTTGGCTTATTTTTAATTAGGCAAATGAATGTTCGCTATTATATTGCGTCGTCGCTACGTCGACTGTTCAGTCGACGCAAAAATCAAACGCAGAGCCTGTAGGAAAAGGCCATGTAAAATGAGAAAGCTGGCCGCAAATCCAATTAGCCGCAACAAGATATCGGATACGATATTGGCAAAATACTAGATCGTTTCAATTTTGTATTAAATAGGCGATATATATTGAAGGTTAAGCATGCTGCAGTCGTTGCTTACTGTTGGAGGGGGAAAGCACGCGAAAAGCAATTTTTCACCAGTGCCATTTCAAACAATAAGTCTGCGAGTGGTATTTGCGGTGCTCAATACATTTGCCCCGACGTCCCGCTTCATGTTTGCCATTGTCTAAAAGCTCTATGTAATTCTCTTTGCTGAATGCATTCAGCGTTAGGACGCTTCAATTCTGCAAATATGGTAAAGACCGTATTAATATTAAACTCATATTTCGCTTATATGAATACAATGTTGTGCAAAGCCAGTGCCACGAGAAATGACGATTTATACAATCGTGGCCATCACTCTTGCGTGTAACTTGTCCGCACCTCATCAGTATTCGACTGTCAAAGGATTGTGGTTTATGTAAATCTGAAGCATTTATTACTCTGCCAACGTGGCTCCGTAAATGTCGATATGGCAAGATCCCCACGGCGAATAACTCGTATTTGACCTTTTTTAAAACGAACGGAGTACACAGTGTATGTATAGTGAATGTACATACAATGTATAAGTCCTTATGTAACTAGCACATGGCATGAATTTCCGAAATAACAAAGAAAATTCCCCACTTCATAATGGAAATATTTTATCCTGTTAATACGTTTCGCGTATCAAACATTCCACGCGCGTCGCCATTTTCGCGATATTGTTAGAAGTTATAACGCGTTTTAATTTAACTAGACCTTTACAGCGTCGCATAATCCCCACCTGTATGTGGAAATTGTATGAAAATTCCCTGCATAATACCTGCTTAAGCAGACGGAATCTTGTCGTTTTATTGCTTGAGAAATAGTGAAATGTATTCCCCTAGAGGAAAATGAAGTGCAGAACGAACTATCCCATCTCTTTACGACGAAAATGTAGCAGAAATTTACATTCAAACGGGTGTAAAAATTCTTAAACGCGTTGCGAGTCGCGACTGGGCGTAGGGTGCTTTGATGGGATTTTGATGAGGTTCCGACGAACAGCGACAGAAACACTGACGACATTTTTATTAAAAGTGTACTCTGACAATCGAGATCGTTCAGTCGACGAGGTCGTTACATGGAAGAAATTGATTGCTGTAACAGAACGAGTCAACGAGGCGCTATTAAAATTATAGAACGAAATTTGTACAAAGATGCCAGTCGAACCGCAGTCGAGACGGGTGCTTAGAACATGGAAAACTACTTATCCTAACTTGGTTTTATCGTTAGCTGTATTGTTATGTCAGTTACTGCCCATTCAAGTAATGTCGTTAGTGCCACTAGATAATGGCTACTCGTTTTACGCTGCTGTGTTCATAAATATTATGTTCTTGGACTTTTCTCACGTTCCTTTAATATCTTTGGGATGTTGTTCTGAATGGAAGGATACAAGCTATTTTAAAATGTGTATTTATTTTCTAATTTACAAATCATTTACGGAAGACAGCTTAACATTTTTTGCTGTTTATATAAGCTAGCATTTTACACAAATATAGAAGTAGGTACATAAATAATACAATAGACCTTAAAAATAAAGTTTTACAACTAAGACGCAAAACGTCGACGACTGAAAAATAAATAAATCAAAAGGAATATTTATTATATTACTCTTATTGTTACTTGATCAATAATTTACTGCTTTAAAATAAATCTTTTGTCCGAGCGTAAAATCGTATAAATAAATCGATTGATGTAGGTCAAGGAATAAAGCATGAGTAACGAGTAAATAACGATGTTTAATATTTAACTTTAAATACACATGTTGTAACAAGCTCGTGTTATGAAGTACAAATTATTCTAATTAGAAGCTGTTAACGTAATTAGTTTGGGGATTATTTTGTGAATTCAAAATAAGGATAATAATGTCTGTACTTCTAGTAAATACATACATAAATAATTATTATGACACAGAAAGTGAGGTGATAATTCGTAGATTTTTGTCTGTATTGTGTTAGTACGTTATGCCTAAATTATTACTATTCGATGAGAAATACATAAATTAATAGGTGCTAAATGTGAATGTAGCAACGATATAAAAAAAATATAATTTTAAGTGCTGCAACATCCTTTAACTAATTATTATGAAGACGAAGTGTGTTTTCCTATAGTAAATATGTAATCAGTACCAAAATCAATATTTGGATAAATTATTTAGAAGGTGACTTTGGTCGTTAGATCGAGTTGTTAAACCGAAAAATATTGTGTGAATAAACTCAGTTTAGTCTGTTTTGAATCTATAGCGTTGATTATAAGGAATATCTTTATTTTGCAACCGAAGTTGTATAAGGTATTAGACATGCACCGTTCGATCGTTTTCCAAATCTCCGAGCAGGAAACGAAGACCACTCAACACGTGTTCCATATCAGTTGAGTCAATACATGTCTAGTGTTTGTTTTGGATGAATATTGAAATGTAAGAATCTATAGCATTTTAATAGAATAGTTACCTACGCCCATCAAAAGCTCGTAAATAAAAAAAAATCTCCTTCAAAAACATTTCTATCAGTATTTTTAACTAAGAGGATATTTTATTGTTTGCAAGAAAAGAGAATCATAATACAAAGTAGATATTAAAAGATGGATCATAGACTTATTCGGGTACATACAGACAAGAAAGATATTTTCGGTTGATAAGCTACCTGTTGTAAAATGTTTATATATTTGAATTTGGAATTGAAAATCATCATCACCTAAATTAAATTAATTTTGCAAGTTCTTTCTTTTAAATCCAGATGGCTCGCGAATTAATTACATCTAAACTTAGTTCTTTGATTTTCTCCGTCTAAGTATCTCTTCAAGTCTAATCTAATCCCTCGCGGCTGGGTAAACAATGGATCCCTGTAGTGAATTAATTGCTTCGATATCTGAAACTTGATCTGGCTGGAACGCCAATATGTCTAGAAGTGGGTTCTACGTAATGAAACGTAACCATCTTGTATTAATAGACCATGTGTAAAACTTCCTGTTGGTTGTTAGTGTTTGTTGGTTGTAAAATACTCTGTTGATGTATTGAGTATCTATATTTGGATGAAATATGAGTTGAAATTTATTATTCAATTATTGAAAGTAACGTCGATCTTTATTTACAGGTGCCGCTCAATAGTACTTGGTCGAAATATAAATTTATTATTTCGACCATACCATATGACCATATGTCAAATTAAATAAGTATTTATTTGGCTTTCTTTCATATAAAATGCTTTTCTAAAAGGTATAATTACTGGATTATTACTGTTACTGTGGTTTACTTATGTACGCAGCTTAACGTATAAAGGAACACTTCAAAAACAAATTTTTCAGAAACTCTGATTATAATTTTTGCCCTATAAGCAACACGTCAAACCAATACGACAATCGTTTTTTTAAATATATTGTTTTTTGGTAAAGATCGAACAAAAACATACAATTGTGACGCCGTTCGCAAGCAAGTCGTTATAATGGTCGTTCGTAAATTCGTTAATATTAAAACTGTGCACTCGAACAACCGCAGCGCGTGCAAAAATACAACAACGAAACAATAACATTATTGGAAGCTGCTTTTTGTTTCCCTTGAAAATTTTCCGTTTGTTTCACATGTTACATTAACATACAACAAAGCAAAGTGTATAAACTATTAAAACTGTGTAAGCGCAAACATTTTATGATATATTTGATATGTATCAAATATATACTCAAAGGTGTGGTATCTGCAACTTTTATCAGACTACGCCAAAAAGATTACATTTTTTTCCGCAACTACTAAATCTATTTTCATGAATTTAGTATCATACTTTACAGCAAAGCACGATGTTCGGGGTTCGGATCCTATAGAGCTATAAAAGCATTGCCGCTATGAAACCTACGCTTAGACTTAGATTAAACTAATAGAAAATTATAAGCTTTGATGGAATGGAAACAATGCATGATTTTACTTCCAACTCTTATAAGAATAAAGGAAGAAAGAGAAGACAATACGGCTAGATAATATTCTTTAAACCACATAAACAATGCTATAGTTTAACGGCCATTTGTAATTTGCAACCGTGAATTAAATGTATGCAAATCTAGACGCTTTTCCTACGTCGTGTAGCGATTAATTCATTCTATAAATAACAGTTTGTTTCCAATGACTTGTCTGTTAATCTCGTATTAGATGTTTTCCATTTGCATTTAATTAGTGTACAATAACTATTATTATATTTTATGTCGTTTTGACACGAAAATGATATAAACAAGCGCCGTTTATCTCGATGCGAAACGTTCATATTTATATTTAGCTTGTTTCTTTGTTATTAGAATGACATCAGGCTGAATAACAAATTTGTAATTGTATAATAGAAGCCTTTCGTCAAGTATTGTGGAAATAGGTTTGGTAAAATTTAAAGATTTTTTTGCATAAAATTCCAATAGATCAACAATACTACTTAAAATGTTAAAAAAAAAACATAACAGTGAAAGTATACTTGTAAATATATGTACAATGATAATTTTAAAATGAGAAAATCTTCTTCGTTACTATTTCATTCTTATCGTATTTTAAAAAGCTTCAACCACATTTAAGAAATAGATCGGTAAAAATGTGAAATGTCGTTTCCCAAACGGTACGCGAAACAAACACATGTTGTGTCTGTTTTAGAGACCATATTTTTTTATTGGCAGACAAGTTGTTTGTTACATTCCTATGTCTATTCAACGATTCCCCGTGATTCGAACTTTGCAACTCTTGAGCTAAACTTTCTACACAGAATAAAGACAAACAGTAGTACCAAGCAGACTTTAAATTCATGTCTAATAACTGTCAACGCGACAGCATCAAATATGTCATCTTGCAACTATCTTGCGCATGTACATACATTATACATACTATAAATTACGTTACCCACAGGCAACAAAAATAGCTGATAACGCTATCGGGGTCTGATAAGACGGCGGTTTGACACACTGATAACCCTGCATTAAGTTTATGTCACCTACACTTATCGAGCGATATTTTGCAAAGTTGCTAACAAACATCTTTCAATGCGGTAATTGTTATAGGAGATAAAGTATAACAGATATGTTATATAAGAAATAATTACGTGTTTTTCATATTTTAAAGATTATAATAAAATGTTTTGTTTACAATATAGCTAATTTGTTTATACATAACTAATAGAAATGCTAGTTGATAGTATCGCCTGTAGTTAATACAGGTATATATTTAAATAACGTTTAACAGTTTAAAACCCAAAATATATAAGTTAACTTACTTTGAACTACGTAATTATGATTCGTGGCTGAAACATCGGGTACGTTTCAGCCACGAATCATGGTTACGAGGATTCCAAGAGTAAGTCGTTAATACAAGAGATTCAAGTCAAAAAAATGTATTAAAAACACTTTTATAGATTGTAAACCAGAACTGAAATCAAACCGAATGTTCGGATGAATATGGTTACGGAACAAACCACATTCGGCTTAAAATATCACCACAATGTTCACAATAATACCATTTTCAACGTTGATGAGTGGGTACTTTCTCGACTGTGCCGAAAATTTTAATTTGTGGGTTTTGTTCGCGGTAAAGTACTTTTATTTATTACCGAAATCCGTTTATAAATGTTAAACAAAATCTGTGAAAATGTTAGTCTGCCCCATAATTATATTAGAGTTAACACAAAGTTTACGAGTCACGTAGTCAAGAATTTTAAGTCTCGTTGAAGGATTAAATTAGTACTTTAAATAATTCTAATTGCTGATGCTGGCTTAGTATAAAACTTTGTTCAAAACGTTCAAAGTTTAGTAAAAAAATATGCATATTATATAAAAAGGAAATTTTCACTATATCATTTTTTACACTTAGTTTCACTACGCCCTTTCTCAGAAGAAGCAATAATATGTACGTTAGGAACGAATAGAAATTGTTTATTAACCCCAATCGATGCAATTTCTTCGAAACAGTTAATCTCCTTTTATCAATTATAAGGCGTCCTAAATATTTGATAAGAGATATACAATGGATCGAGCGACACAACGCCATACTGAATTAATAGATAGTAAAGGTAAATAAAAAAATATGTTATGTGACGGACATAACTCTATGTCCTGCCTGACCGAGACTATTTACTATGTTTTTTCGGAATTAGAAGCCGACACATACAACAACCGCATCCGTAGTCATAGGGCGCATATGACTACGAAGGCGGTTGTTTAGCAATATTACATTTATTTTATATAGATTTAATTAACATCAAGTTTTAAATGAAATATAATTTATATTGATATCAGTACAAATATACCGCATTTCATAGAATATTCATTCAATTCAGTTAAAAAATAAATGATAATGCATATGTTATCTACTGTAAGGTTAAAAGTTTTGTTTGTTTACTGTTACGAAATGTGTAGATTAATGTTAATTTCCAAAATACATTTATATGATAAGGTAATCAGCTGCTGTTGTCATTATGGTAAACAACTGAATACTTTCACTGATAAGATAGTGTTTCAAGGCCAAGTATCTAAGTCTTAAATAAAAAAAAATCTAGAAACAATTCTTGGTAATCCAACAAAAAATATTAGAATCATAACAACCAATCTATATAAAATAAAATAAAATAGAAGTATATTCATTTATAGAAGTTGATTGATTGTACTACGCTTTGAAATGGTAAGAAAATGTATTTTTTTTTCTTTATAACTTTTCCAATTTGCTTGGTTAGTAATATCATAATATTGTGTACAATTAAGAACATTAACATACAAGTTGAAATATGCAAAACAGAAAACCTATGTCGCCTTATCATTTACAGAAATTATTTTTAAACTACACGATACACGTTTTATCAAACTCGCCGGAGTGCATATTGTAAACAAGTGACGTAGGCATCGATAAATATGTAAGTATATTTTTAACAGCTGGACAAATAGGCGGCTTGACAAATTGTGTTTTTCCTACTTTTCACACTTAAAATGTATGAATTCAAAACGCGACATTCAAGGTTGTGTCTGCGAATGCTCCTTTTCGCGACATTCCGTAATGTTTTTATAAGCCATGCTAATGGGGTAAACTCATTAATTTTATAGCTTCGAAACTAAATTGTTTTGAGCATAAGTGTCTAGTGACCAGAAGTCGCGGTTTGGGAAATAGCATCATCTCACAAGTATTACTATTGCGATCAATATGGTTAGTTTTTTTTTATAATAGTGGAGGGCGAACAAACATAGGACTCACTTGATAGTAGATGAAATACCATAGCCATAAAACAAGTTGCGCTGTCGACCTATTTCGGCTTTGGATATTTGGAAAACAACAGGCTGAAAGCAAAATGCAATTAAACTTTACGGATCAGGTACAGATTTTTCATTGGTAGATGTCTGATATTCCTACGATCCATTTTAATATTTAGATTCCCAGACGAAGTTTGACATGTTTCGGAAAACTTATAAATAGATTAGAAAAATGTTGGGCCCAGTGGGGATCGGAAGCATGATCCGTTGCTTTTTAGTCATACATGGCTACCATTACACCAACAAGCCCTTGGTGTTTAAGGCAAAAATAAGATAATCGAACAAATTAAATATCTCATGCCAAATGCAGATATATTGATATTGGTGGTAATTTCAACGTTCATGTAAGGTAAACAAATTCTTTCCCAAGGCGGGTACAAGATTTTTTACTTAAAATACTCAAGGAAAAATATTTGTTAGGACTTGGTATTTCAAATATGTGTGATGTGGACAGCGCATGCCATCGGTTTTGTACGAGGCCGTGGAACATTGTATTGGCAACAAAAATCGGTGTCCACGAAATACTGAAACGTTTGGTAATCTGTAATGTATGAAGTAGTTATTCTATGTGTCAGTCAGCCGTCTTTAACTAAGTTTGCCCGATAGAAAACAGTAATTAATGTTGAAGACATCGTGTATCCTACGCAGTCAAAATTATTTCATTTTTTCAGCGTTTGTTCGCGTTTAAGATTTTACGTCTTGCATTAAGATATTATGTATGCTTAAAGACACAATTTTTATCTTTAATACAAAAACAATGTTTATAAACAATTCTGTATCTCAGATCTTTTAATTACATTGTATTAATTTTCATTAGGCACGCATAATGCAGAGGATAACGGCCCCGTCAAGGCGAACCTACAATGCGTTGTGTAACGTAACGTGCGTGGAACAATAATAGCGGAGAGCTATGATTGACGAAATCTCATTACGAAATAATTCAATTAATGCACATATTGTGCATTACATACAATCAGAAGCGCTTTTGAACTAAAAATAGAAGTAACACATACCAAAGTACCGGATATAATAGAGAAAACTGTTTTTGAAATTGATTTTTTTTACGACAGGTTGCTCAATTGGTTAGAGCAACAGCACGGAACACCGTGGACGTAGGTTCAAGTCCTGCCGATTTTTATTTTATATAAAGGCTATGAAAGTTTTTAATCCGTTTGTATATTTAGGTAAGTGATTGACATACAGATACAAATTAATCTCATTTATATCTGTATGTACACAGTTTTGAATCTTTGAAATTATAGTACCAACAACAGATTTGATTTAATTGAGTAAATTAAAGATAATAAAAGTCATTGAAGTATTGCAAGATCCTCTCGGGTTTGCAAGTCTAATATAAATTGCCTCTAGTCGGTTACTGTGTATTTAATTTTAGAAGAATATTGTATCCGCGCACTTACTTACTGAAAGTCATTAGCAAAAGGGAGCAAAATACACATGTTGTAGCATAAATGGATATATATAATAATCATGATACACAGAATGTAGTTGCTGGCAAATTCTCTAGAACTACATTTTTATCAAAGTGCTAAAATGATTTAACCATATTCAAATAATTATTTCCACTTATCTCGACTACATCCGTCTTTTCAAGTAGTGCATAATTTTTATGAGCTAATAAATACACGTATCGAATATAAACTATATGCATATATTAATATTCATAAAGATCTTGATTTAACTCGTACTAGTTTAGTTCAAGATAAAATTTGAATAATAATGGTCGAGACAGTTTTAAAAGCTTTGAACTTTAAAGATAACGTGTCTATTTATTTTGTATATATAATGGAAAAGATATTATAAGAATTTTCTAAATAAAAAAATAAAAAAACTCTGGTATGTACAACGGAGCGAGTGGGATATAAAAATCTGAAACACATACTTTCCTTATTTGCGTTTGATATGAGAACAATTGAATAGTACTTTTAATAATCTATAGTACGTATACTGTGTAAGTGTATACTTTACTTGTCACTATACACAAAACTTAAACCTAAAAACTATGTCAATCAATATTGATAGAATGATGTCAAACTTTTATAAACGTCTTTAGTAAAGATTCTAACTAAAAACACTCCCAGCACAATATCAGATAAATAAGATACAAAAGTACCTTGATCCGACCATCAATCAGTCTACTAGACACGAGCACTTGGAATTCTATCAAGTTAATTTTGTATTTATAAACAATTTGCATGAACATTAAGGTGTATCGAACGGCACAAGGCAAACTACGCCAAACGATTTCTATCGGTCATTGTACCATAATAAAACGTTATGTAACGTCATATCGCTGGAAGCACTCCAATGTGTGTATAGATAAAAACTTCAATAGTTTAACTAGGAAACATTGAATAGTTATCTAACTGTGACCGGACTATATGACGAACTTTCCAGACGTAAGACCCCGGTCAATGTCAGAAGTAGGGAAAACAGAATATTAACGAGACACCGAAAATTCAAACGGGACTCAAACCAGCAATACACATACACATGGTATACAATTCTACTGCAATTTCATTCAAGCTCTCACACACACATTAATATTTTTTATAAATACATATTCCAATTTTTATTATTTGTTAAACGATAGGACCTTCATAAATCAAAGGTAGCCCTTGAGAAATTGATTCTAAAAAAGTGTTTAAAAGTAACGCAGGTCCCTTATGACCAAAGGAGAATAGTAGATCTTTTTCACATGTCTGTATTTGGGAATGCCTGTTAAGAAGTTATTTTATGACAATGCACAGTAATTTAAAGTTCCCGAGGATTAAACTCAAGTTTACCTTTCTTCAGCGAACGTAATCCTCGTATTAAGAGACGCCGACACGCGATTTATTGCTTCCAGTAAGAGGTGCGGCTGAATTACCGCGCACTAAATCCAATCTGATATTCTTAGTCGCAAGAAGTTAAGCCGAATCGTTAAGAACCCAGTATTCAGTATCTTGTACGAGAAATGCTGGCTGGAAAATAAAACTTTAAAACAAACTTATGCGCGTGAGCGTAAATACAGATTTACAATATGAGAGATATGAAAGGCTGGTGCGTAGGTAGATGAACAAAAATTAATTACTCGAAATTGATTAAAAGTTCTAATAAATATTTGATAAATATTAATTTAATACTTAATAACGTCAATTGGTAATTTTCTTGGTAATATATTATTTGGTTTAGATGAAACTCTGTATTAAGTAGGAGTCATACTATTCTCAAGTAGTCACGTTATTCACTTATCAAACGCCCGAAGCGTGGAAAATCACAAATCGCGTAATAAACTCCTAACTGCTTGTAAATTATAAGCGAGCAATATAATCTGTCAAGTTAGAGTTAAATAATAGTAAGGGTCTATGACCTGTAAGTAATTCATAGAATGGGCGAGTGAGCGAGGTGCAGCCCGATATGGCAGGTGTGTTATGTAAGCGAACTGCGCCCGCGCAGCGCACGTAGGTACAACAAATGCCACTGCTATTCCTAAGCTGGTTAGAGCTTGTGCCAAGGTCTCAGTTGAAAGTAGATGTCTTTCATTAAAACATTACGAAACGTTAAATCCCAGATAAGACACGACACAAAGAGGCACAAATTACTGCCCATTTGTAGAAGGTGCTATCGGAGCTCGTAAGCGAGTGGCAGCCAGACAAATTTATAATGATACAGGCCATTAGGTAGCTCATAACGATAACGTATGCGCTCCGAGTGAAGTTTGAGAGAATTTAAAACATAAATTAGATAGTGCAGCATAAACACGGGAGGTACTGCCGGGAGGTTAGGGATGAATAACGAAGCGGGTAGGATGAGGGATCGGGAATGTCCTGCCTACGAGGGGGACAAATGATGGGGCGCAGAATGCAGCGACCAGCAAAGCAGCGCTTACACGGATCGATTAGCGGCGAGCCCGAACGCCGATATCGACCACATTTCAAAATAGTTATTTTGAAATGTGGTCGATATGGCAGTTGCCCAATTATTCCATCATCACTTATTAACGCCGCACACGACAAATAGCGCCAAAGTAAACTCAAATATACATGGCTGTTGTAGTGTTAGTACACAGTCTGGTCGCTAGTACACAAATATTACATTTAACGTCGGTATTCGAACTCTATTACAGAGTTCAGATTTGTCTTTATGACGGACGATCTTCGATAAAACCCCGTGTTCACTAGAAGACACTGCCCCACAACTTCTAATTAATATGTGTTTTAACAAACGGTGTAAATCTTACCCACGACATGATGCATATTAGCCGTTACTATTCTATCTAAGAATCAGTCTATCAATCCAAAATATATCCGATTTTAATAGTTAAAAAAAATACAACACGTGCAGGACTTCACAGCGGCATCTCTAAGAAATTAAGCTATTGTGTCCTACATGTCATCGTCGAACTTTTTAACCTAACGCGCAATTGTAAGATTCTCCTGGATGTTAAAAAAAACATTGCAAAACGGAACAAGATCATAAAGCATAAGAAATAATAATTATTTCCTTCGCATCACGTATGAATATCGATTAGGTAAGCAGGATGGGTACTGGGCTATATCTATAGGCTATAGATTCCCCAAGCACCGGGACCGATTCAACTCACGTAGCCCACCGGTGATCAGTTATTTAACTCCGCACCGTGATTCTATAGAAATGCTGGGGCATTTTTTATTTATGAATTTTTCTATCGCAATAGGCGAGTAATGAAATAATTTCCAAACTGATCAGTATTCGCCGTAAGCTCTGCAGTGTGTACCCAGCTTCCCTCGATTCGATTCGGCTTTGCCTCGGTTATAGAGATTAGCGCTTGATTGAATTTATAGTTGGTTCTATTGGCAAATCTGACAGGTATGCTTTAATTGCTTCGCTGTTTACTTTTACAATTGTACGGACTTATTTCGTCAGATTACACGTTTCGATATTTACTCTGTTGATCAGATGTGTGAAACTGCAGCGTTAATAATTAAAATCGTAATTATTAATAATTAAAATCGTAATTATTAATAATTAAAAATCGTATTACTCGGCATATATTAGTTAACTAATTATGGCTGTTGTCTGAACCATCGAGACGCAATTAAAAATGGATTAACGAATATATAATTTTAGCTACTGAATCATTATATATTCTACGTATCTAATTTTAATTAAAATTAGTTTTGTTTTATATACTAGCTAGCCATTTAGATAAGTGTTTCATTGTTTGGCAACTTCAACTGAAGCTGTTAAGTTATCTTTAAAGCTAAAAACATAACTGTTTAGAACATTTAAATTAATATTATTGTGCAAAAGTCGCCGTGATAAACTCCCTTCTATATTCTTGGGACGTATTTAGCTTCAATAAAATTGCTTGTGCCCGTCTTATGAAATTTATAGCGACCGTTGCCTTTTCGAACAAAAGCGTCTGAGACACTAACGCTTATTAAATTTTAATCTATTCCATAACAAATGACATCGAAATATTTATAATCTGTCAACATCGTAGAAATAACTACAACATTAAATTGATATTGGCTTAGACATAGCATCTAGTTATTTCTTGTATAAAAATAAATTAAACAGCATTATTAACTTTGAGTCTTACTAGTTTCAACACAGTGATCCTAAGTTTCAAACTATCAAGCAAACTTCTAATATCAGGAAATAGTGAGATCATTACTTGGGAATTTAAGATATATTTCTACCGTAATGAATTAGTGAAAACACACTATTAAAAGTAATTCAAGTTTTTATAGTCTGTGCAATTTCATATTAGAAAGTATCTATAATGTTACAATTGAAATCAGGTTTTCTGTCTATATCGCCTTATCATTTTCCTTTATAAATAGCGAACTACTTTTTGCGTTTTATCTGGGGAAAGCTGAGACATGCCTTGCTACAGGAAACACATAAAACATTGTCACCTATACCGGAAACATAGTGATATGATAAAAAGAAACTTAGAAGTGCACGCTTTATTATCAGCTTACTGTTCATTACAATGAATTTTACCTCTTATCTGAATAATTAGTGACAATGTAATGTGAGATATTGAAATAAAACATTTAAAACGCGAATTAAACGGTTAATTTATTTAAAACCTATAAAATTATTTCACGTTTTAAACAGTTAAAAGTGTTTATATAAATGTGTACTACTCGCGTAAACCATAGACAATACTTAGGTAATTAACCAATATGAGCTGGAAAATGTGAGATATTGTTCCCTCAATAAACTAAGTAAAATTTGGATATATATTCTATGTTCGTTTGTAACTGCACAAAATCAGTAAACTGATTTCAATGAGATTATGAAATACCTGAGGTAGTTAGTTAATCACGTTTCGAAGAAAACAAGATTTCTGAATTAACTTATATCGACTAGTTCAAAATAATTACTTTAAAATATAAACTGATAGTACATTATCCCGGGCCGACGGTGTGAGCCAAGAACAAAGCTGAGCTAACTCAACAATGTGTTTAGTTTCAAGATTATAGCAATCCCGTCCGACACCTAAACACGGATTTTAGATAACATTCAAACTCCGACCACTGAATATAAATGAGATTTTAGTCTTACGTCTCTCGTGCATAATTAGGGATCTTCAACTACAATTCAATTCAGATAAAGACTTGGTTTGAATTGGGTTTAATTCGTTATTTTTACAAATCTTAAGTTATTAACACCTTAATGGACTTGCGAAAGCTCATCAAGTACATATAAATAGGTAAAAGACAGTAGTAGGATTATTTCAAAAACATTCGCGTAAAAATGAAAAATGTAGGTACTTTTAAATGCAACTCAGTTTAATTTGAATAAAGAATTATTCTTAATTTCAGTACAAATCCGATTGCCGAGGGTTGCGTGAACACCCCAGCTGTTTGCGTCTATTACGAATTCAATGTCAAGTCCGATCAATAACGGCCGGGGATGTATTTCGGGTGCCTTCGGCGTGTTCCGGGAGCCACGAACGCCCGAAGCCGCCATACTAACCTACCGTAATACGGCGGGGTTCGTGCGTAACGATCAATAAACGCCAAGAAAGGACCGGCTTATAAATAGTCTTGAACTTCACCTCGGGACAGAATTCGTGGGTGAAAGTGTGAAAACGTCTCGCAAACGCGTCACGTAAAGTTGAACAATGTTATTCGCATCTGCAAATGAGTAATCAATAGAGATGGGCCGTGGTTGAACCGAAGCCGAATTCGGTCTACGTTTAAAGTAGTAAAAATAATCATACAATAAATAATAGGTACTCAATAAACTTATAGGTGCGAAGGGTGAATTACTTAACTTTTTAGCGTGCTCTAAATACAATTAATTACAAATAGCTCTATCAAAATACTTCCAAATTAGATGACACTGGTATTTTAGGTATTTAGAGGTATAACACAACGGCTGTTGAAATTCTGTTAAACAAATGCGTACTGAATTGTAGTACATCCCTAATAATCAATATTTGAAGGTGCGATGCGCTTTACAATGCCAAGTGTCTCATTATTTAAATCAGGCGCACAATACTCGTCGGTTGGGGAAAGTTGGAATATCTTACGTGATATTTGATGTCGCAGTCTTTTAACCCGAGAAATCACGTAGGTACCTGATAATTATTATAAGGGGAAGGTAGTTGGTAAATAACGTAAATTTAAAGTGATTATATTTGATATAGTTAAAAAAACACAGTACTAAAAACATAATTTAAAAGTGATATAAAAGAAATATAATAAGAAATATCGCATAGACAAATTTAGAAAAACTAAATGTAGCTTTGGAAACATGAAATAACATTATGATCTGGAAATCGGTGATATTAGAGGATGGAAACGAGCGCTTCATTACTGGAATGTCGGCAATAACAATACGGCTAATGGCCATTCAGAGATCTTCTCAATTCCCGCTCGAGTGAAATATTCTTTTATAAATTCCCAAGAATTGAAATCAAGATTCGTGGATGTATATAACTGCGCAGTAACAATACTATTTATAAGTAGATCTAAACTAACAGTTTGTATAAAAAATAAAACTACCCACACGTTTTGCTCAAAGAGTGTTAAGTCCTTACTGCCTAACATCTTTTCACATTGAGCAGTAGATACATTGTAAACAAGTTGAGTAATATATTTTAATCAGTTTTTATTTAAAACTGTCGACATATCTCATATTAAACAAAAATAGAACTTATCGTTGAGTTTCAATTTTGACATATTTATCCTAGACCATAGATAAAAAACTAAATCATAAAATAATAATGTGGTTTGAACTAACGTTTTATTAATAAGAGGTTAAAAGATGACGTAGAATTTTACTTGTAATTAAACAGTCTTGACAAAACAATTTTAAATGTATTTCATATTCGCTCATTGATCAATGTTATTTAAAACAATGTTACAGATGATACCTTAGAGCTAAAATAATAAGTACACATTGTAAACAACTAGAAGAAAAAACCTAATTAATAAATTGTAGAATGGACCTCTAGGCATGCAGAATTGATGAGTCTACGATGTGTCACCGCTGCGCATTTAATAGCAAAGTGGCTCGCTATCATAACTAGTAAGACGTGTAGGTAGGTCACGTAGCCAACGATAATTTCGTTCTCGAGTAAATAAGACGTTTGTAATAATAGCGCAGACGTGACAATTTCGTATACAATTATATTTTTAACTCTAGTCTTGCCAGCTGATACTGTTGCGAAATAATTATGTTTATAAATAGTTTAAAAATGGTTACTAGATCAAACTTTCCTGTATCGTAAGTACTATGTGGAATTTAAGAAGTTATACTCTATCGCTTGGCAACACTTTTAGACAAGAATACAGGGCGGTTAAATCCTGCCCGCGTCACATTTGATAGAATATATATTTTATATTGTATATTATTATATTAAATATTTTTTAGTTTAAACAAAATCTATATAGTGCACTGTTTAAAATTAACATTTCCACTAATATTAAACGACTTTATTTTAACTACGATCTGATATTCTCGTGCTTTGCAAATAGTCGTGGTCAGAAGTAAAGGTTCGCATTTAACCGTTAAAAATGATTTATTTAAATGCATAATACTCAAGTAAACTACAGACAAAGCTTAATACGTACGCAACATAAAAACCCTAATAACATGTTAACACCCACCATAACTTGCAAAGTGTTGCATTGTAAATCACTAGTAAAATAAACCCGATCGTGCAAAACATTATAATAATTTGTTGAGGCAATTTATTTAGAACACACCTCATAATTACATGAATCGCTCGTTAGTGCAGAAATGCATAAATTGCTCTCTTATAAGGAAACTTCTTGATAAATATGTTCATGTGCAGTGAATAGTGTTTTATGACAAACATAAAAAATGTGTAAGCAACTTGCGCGGAGCGATAGCTTTTTATATTTAATGTGATTTAAATATGGGCCACTTATTTCTATATAATACGTATTTATCAATACACATTATTACGTTCATATAGAAGTAATAACTCGTTATTTTTGTACAACACTAAACACCAAGACGACTAATTTAAACAATTACCACTAGACTTCGAGAATTAGAATAAGTTATTAAAATTAATTATAAATATTATTAAGGCTGTTTTTTTTTAAATATCCCAAAATAGTTCGACAGCACATCTTGTTTACATGGTATTTCACCTACTATCAAGTGAACCTTATGCTTGCCTGTCCTTTATCATAAAAAAAATGTTAACTATTGTTATTGTAAAATTAGAAGTTATGCTTTATAAAACATACAGCTTTAATAGTCGTAACCTGTTAATAATTTCAAAAATCTAAAAAGCATGTATACTCTGTATGTCAATAAAAACGTGGAAACAATTAACACGGTGCATTGCAAGTCCTTTGTTAGACGTAATTCTTTACAATTGTGTTGCGTACGTTTTTATTTTATTATAGTGTCAAAGCCATTGCTAGTATAATTCGACAGTGCAGGTTTTACAGGTTGAATATTAAAGTCTTATTTTTTCATGTTAGAGGATAGACAAGCATGGGGATCCCTTGATGGGAGGAGAAATACCCCAGCGGCTAAGCTATATAACATCTACACAAGATGCGCCGTCGACGTATGTTGGCTTTGGATATTCGGATAATAAGGATTTATTATCTGAATATCTATTATTGGCAAGATTTAATTTCTATTCGTTCATTAGTATATTAATAAAACACTTCAAATAAATCCTTACCTAATTTAGAAGACTAAAAAATGGCAGATTATTTTTCAAGTGCATTTTAATTTAGCCACCGTGTGTTATGTAGATTTATTATTCATCAAATATTTATATTGTAATCTGTTCTAATTGACAGTTTTATGATATGAAAAATTACTATAATAATACTGTCAGAAAGACTATTACTCGAGTCTAAGTTACAAGGGGAAAAAACATAATATTGGCTAGAAAACGATTGGTAGATTCGCGCTGCGTTTGCGCCGGCAAAGTGGGACGCCAGCGATCGTCGACCCCACGGCCGACTTCAGGGTTAGTGAGCGAAGTTGTCGTCGGTCCATGCATGCCGACAAACTCTTACGTAACTAAACATTTACACCATTCACAATAACCATTATGCTGTATTCGGACTCTGGGATATTAAAACTGACAATCAGATTTTTATAGGCGTGCGTTTTGTATGTAATGAGAAACTTCTAGAATAATGTCCATTTCAACGCGCTTTAATTGAAATATGCGTATACCGCACATTGTTTTACATACAACACATCGTTATGTCGTTTTATAAACCAAGCGATAAGGATAATTTTTTTATTGATAGTTACGGACAAGACTCAAACTTTAGTCAGAGACAGTGACTCAATAAATCCGCAAGCGCAACACGACGGTAGTCATGTGCAACGACATCTTCATTGCATTTAAATTACACTGTTGTTAGTGCCAGATTGAAATACTGATTATTTCGTAAAGTCTCTTTACGAAAACCACGCTTATAAACAACACTAACAATAATATTATGGTAATCTTGATAATAATAGCGTGGAGATCAACGACCGCCCTAGTTCTATTCTAGGTAGCGTCTACAAGCTACAATGTAGTTCGAAGAAAAGCGATTATTGTGGAACGGAAAATGCGTAAACTGTAGGTGACAGCGATCACGTATTCTTCTGCCTGTCTGCGTGTGCAGTGCCTAATGACTCACTAACGAGAAAAACAACTGAAGGTCATACAGCTTTATCAATTAGGATTCAATTCAATTATTGTGCTACTAATGCAGTAACGCTAACGTGTACATGTATCACCGTGAAAATAGTGTGTTTGTAACGCTTGTTTATTTTTTTTATATTATATTAATAATATTGACTCAATTGCTATCAAGTGCTATAATAGAAACGGTAGATATCCGTGCGTGTTTTACCCCTCATGGCTTAGACATCGGCCTCGCAATGGGAGAAGGTCTTAACTTCAGAAAAAAGTTTTCGACTAAACTATTATTACACCATGATTTCACTTAAAATGTTATTACTCATTAATATATGTTATATGTATTTCACTGTAATCAAGTAATCTATTAAATTTTATTACGTTTTTCATAATTGCAACGACGATTCAAATAATAGTATTAAGTTATTGATCCTTTTCAAGTATATGTAAATAAAGTCATTTGAATTGTGTAGATTAGGTACACTGAATTCGGCATCCTAGAATGTACATTCTAGGATTCAATTCATTGTACAATCAATATTACGAGTTTTAAAGCGCTAATTCTCTGAACTACACAATGGAGTGATTGTGATTTGAATTTAAAAGACCTAATCTATTATGGACTACGCGACCCCACGGCACCGATCTGAGGGAGAAATACAAACGCGCCAAAATAACATTTTCTGATTTTATGGTGTACAGAAAGTTTAACGTCTAGCTTTGAATGCGATGTTATTTTGCTGAAAACTTTTTATGACAAAAGATAGAGAGCCGTGGAGTTGTCTTGATTAAATGCGAAATGGCCTAGAACACTACACAGACTGTAATTGAAGTAAACTCTTTACAGCTTTTTCCACTTGTAAAGAGATGTCTAAATTAAGAACACGAAGACTCAACAAATGTTAAAAATGTTAGACCTGTGGATTTTTACCATCCTGATGCTGCCATCGGACCAACGAGGCACTAGGTTCCAACCTCTTACCTAAACAAATCGTAAAAGGCACCGCAAAAACATTTTCAGATAGCAAGATCGAATTTAATACAGTGTTAGTTGTAAAAACCTGTCCCGATCTCTTATCCGTGTAAGGCGTAAATGTTCTCCAATTGGATACTTGCGTTATCTTTGCAAAAACTTGATCGGAGATATGCGAAACGAAACCAGTAATCTTTGGTAAAGTTACGTTTACCATTTATAGAGGGGCTACCGAGTGGCGAAATTTGAGCATAGCACAATTATACGTGAGATGTACAAATACTAATAATGTTGAGTATTTCTCACATCTGAGTGAAGTTACGTCGGGGGGTCTTATGAAACGTACTGAACTAGTATGTGATCTCGCTACCGACGCATGCCAACTTTTTCTACTCGAAGAAAGTTGCAACACGAGACCTAACAGACTTCTAGCCCTATTGTATCTATTAGCGGACTACTTTCTTATTTCTTTCCATTTACGGTCGGTTGAGAAATCAAGATGCATTCGTAATCGCTCTGAAAGAAAGCACATGACAGCATAATCACTTGGCAACACGAGATAATCTTCCGTGATTTATAATACGTATTTCGATCATTCATTTATTGTAGAAAGAAACGTTGATGCAATTACGAGTGAATATTACGTTTTTATCGGAGTTAAAAACATCGCTGAATCTCGAAAGCGCTCGCCTAAAAACTAAATCGATTCGCAATCATTCAATTGCAGCATAACAAGCGGAGGCCCGAGGCTCGCCGAAACGATAAAGCTATTATCTCATTGTGTTTGCCAGGCAAGACGATTGAAAAGAAAAAACACAGCTAATCCACATGGGAAGCCTTGAGCCCAGTATCGGGTGGCCGCGCGCGCGCTGTCCGGATTTAGTTACATGCACGACCGCGTGTCTGCCGCATCTTTGAGCTGATGGAATTATGACGATTGTTATGAATTTTTATTTCAATGCCAAGTAACGTGTTCTGAATTTGAAATTTACGTTGATATTACATTTCCGGCAACATTCTATCCAGAAATGAAGCTAGAACAAGAAATAATTTAATAAAAAACCAAAACAACTATTTATGCTTGCGTTTCCTTTTTTTTTATTTTAATTTTATATTAAATTTATATATTAGTATAGATTTGTACATGTGTAAAATTATTAATTTCAAATTGTTAATATTTTGACACACGAGTATAATTATTAGTGTATGTTCAATGCGTGTTTCATTAATGGCTCCACGACAGCGAAGCAGAACATTAATAAAAGCGTCTACCTAAACTTTAGCCTCCATCTTTTGAACGTCGCAAATAAATCCTCCGAGACACTTTATGAAGTCGTTGAGCTCGTTAGTCTGATGTTTGATCGCGACGTTATATTATCTAGTACTTATGTACATGCGACTGATGCGAAAATCGTTCACACCAAGACTTCATAAGTATACCTGGGTAGTTACGAGTGCGGCTAACCGGTCTGGATAATCAATACAGTCGTAGACATCGGGGCTCCATAAATAGAAGAAGTGGTGGCTTTTAATGATACGACTCCACGAATCGTGCCTGCACTGTCGTTATCAATCACACAGCCACAAGAATCTGTTTACGACGACTTTATCAGCAAATCATTGAAATGGTCTTTGGGGCTATGTAGTTGCAAAATTAATCCAATCCAATTGACGAGGTTTTATTTTACGTGGTTTAGCTTAATGAAAATCCGGGTTTATAGCTTTCGGTATAAAAATCCCACAGAAGCATTAGACTAATATATGGGAATGCAGAGTTATGAAGTTTCCCCTGGTGGCAAACAAACGAGGCAATGTCACGCGACATGGAGCGGAACAAGTCGGTTAAGAGACAGTACTGGTCGCATTAACTCGACAGAACCGAGAGAATGTTTAAAGTGGTGTGGTACATTAGATAGCTGTAATGTCGCGATTATAATTTCCATTTAATGCTGCCAAGTACCTGACCATGTATTAAAATGGTCAATAATCTAGATAAACTTGTAACTACGCTTTCCTTACAAGTTGTTGAAATGCTTTTTTAGAATGCAAATATCTCGACAAGGTTGCGTTGATTCGAGACTGATTACGATCGGTTTTATGTTCTACACGATGCGTCAGTTTTATAGTCTAATTTAGATTCGGTCATAACCGCACAAGAGATAATGAATCTAAATTGAAGCAACCTGACACTAAGTCGTGATATTGATTATTGTGGAATTTCAAGTTTCGCAATTGTCGCTGTTGAAATATCTACTATAGTAACGTCTTACGCAGTCCGAAATAGAAGCTGAAATTATTCAATCGTGACTGTAAAAATAAGTACCCTGCAACGAGCTCTGGGCAGTAATAAATATCAAACAACGCGAGTAAAAATAGAAGCAGGCACGGCGGGCGGGCGAATGACCGTCAGTTGACATACAACGAGCTCAAGGCCTGAGGAGATTAGATACCAACTGCCGACGGTGCATAACAAACAACCGATGTACTTAGAATTGCAAAATTATTCCAGCGCCACTCTAATGCAACAAAAACAACGCGATGTATCAAATGCCTTTATAAAGAATCTAGTCGTCGATTGGCAAGCTTCACTTTTGGATATAAACAGAGAGACTTGAATAAATCGTTATTCCCTTTACCAAAATGGAATAAACATTTGAATACTCCAGCTAGTACGTATTTGATAAAACATGCAGTGGAACAATTAAATTACGTTGGTACTGCGTTTATTTGGCAGAAACCGTAGCTTTTGGCGTCCACACGGCCGCCTCCCGTGACGGCGTTTTATCGCGAAAAGTGTCAGACCAGTGTTTTTACTGCGCTCCCCGACAAAGGCAAACTTTCACCTCCGCAAACCTTTTCAGTAATAAAAATATTTTACTGTCGCATACCGCTTGTGTGTACCGAAGTTTTCAGATTAGATCGTGAAATTTATTTCCAAGCAAACAAGTAGATAACTTTTATTACCGGGAGATATTCCTATAAATTCACTTAATTATTACACGACACGTCGAGATTACATCGCTTAATGCATAGTCGTATATCAAAACAAACACGTTAAATACCTTCAACATAAGGACGAAATAAAGCAACAAATGTCAGTTCGTCAAAACATAACATTGATCGTGACGTAAATACAAATCTTGATGTTAACAAAATATACATTCCGCAAAAACCTGCATCGTATTCAAATTAAATTGACAAGAATAACATGCATATTTGTTTACCCAATAGTTGGAATATATTAATATTTAATTCAAAAATGTGGAATGAATAAGACTTAATACCGACTTAACATTTAAGTTCATATATAAACTTGCTGTTATATTGACATCTCTTAAAACAATAATCGTGATGGCCGAATAAGGATTTGCCCAAATATGGGAGCCTTAAGCGTCTCAGAATAATTAAATTCGTTTAACCTAAATGTCCTTACCTTTATCTGATATGAGTTGACTTTATGCTTCGGCAAAAGGTTGAAAGTAGAAAAGTCCAGTCTTCTAGAAAATATACCGTTTGCCCCAGCACCGGCTCTGTAAAGAGGGAAAGAATATTTGTAATTACTTTGCACAACACACTTGCATTAACATAGGACAGTGTTGAGCTCTCGACAGGGTTTTACAATGATGGTATAGAATTGCAAATGTATGGTTAATTTTATCAACCAAATCTACTTAAGTATCATTCCAGATGTCTCAATCTGATACGTAGAGCTTACAAAGTCACTTACCAATAAATAAAGTAACGATCTAGTAACAATAAAACAGAATTCAAATAAATCCGTTTTGATACAATTTGAAAACTACATTGTTTGTTTCAGAATCTCTTTTATAGCGAAGTGATCAATTACAGTGACATTGTAATATTACTTCGTCCATTAAAGCATGAAATTGATGGTATCTAAACGAAAAATGAATTTTGTTCTGGTTGAAAAGCTGTAAGAAATACAATGGCATCGGGCACGAGACGCATCAGCGCATGCGACGCAAACAAAAAGCGAAATACAATTCCAAGGTTGTGCGAAAAAACTTGTTTTTTCATTGCCAAGGCCAACCGAATTAGATACCAGTCTCGTATCTTGCGGGCGTGTCAACAATTCAACATAGCTCTGTTTACATTCGCGTACAGATAAAATACCTCGATGACTACATTTTTATTTTTACTTTGTGTTTATAGAATCTAACGTGTTTTAATTGACATTTTATCGAAACTACATACGCCTAATGGGTGTTATTTTATAACGCATAAAAATATTATATTATGTAAGATAACTTTTAATATAATATACGTGTAGAAGGGAAGTTGCCACTTTGTATTTTGTTTTAATATACAAAAATCGTGATACGCTTAACCTTGTTTTTAACAATGCCACATTTGAACAAAACACCGACAAAAAGTTTGCCCTAATTACACAAATACACGCGGCGTGTCATTAAAAAACTCAAGATAAGCAAAGTCATAATTTCATCAGTAATAAACAAATACAAAAAAGCGGCTCGGCAACAATCTCAAGGACACAAATACGGAAAGTTCAGATGCACCAAAGCTGTATGCATAATCAAATGCAAATAATAAAACTGTTTGTTTATGAGACAAACTTATTTAACCGATACAGTGGGCACAAAATGGCGGTGCTAACCTTGAGCCTGGTTAAAAATAACTACAATAATATAGTCGATGTTTGTGCGATGCTTTATCGAATTCAAAGAGCCTGGCATTTTAAGTGCATGTGTGGCGCATACGTTTCGATTTAAAACGATGTTTCACATTGTTTTATTTATGTATATGTTCTGTCACTAGGCAGTACATAATTAATTTATTAGTCATCCAACGGCGTATACTTTTTGTTAAAAAACATTACAACTCCTTACTACTTTTAGGTACCTTAACTTAAGTGTTATAATTAGAATTGGTTTATTACTCTACACTTATGTATATATTTAATATAAGATTAATAAAGCATATTTTTCCGCTCAGATTTTATTATCTTAATTGACCATACAACTTAATAAACAAAATCACATCATAAATCTGTATTACTTTAACAATAATTTCACGTCACATTTTTTTTATCATTGTTGTATGGATTCTACTTAGTGATCAATTGAATAATTTATCAGTAAATGTAAAAAAATACATTTTTGATAGAGCTACTAGCTTTGTTACTAAATGTATTTTTACACCGATGTGAATGAAACTGATTTACTGTAACAGAACAGAAGCAGTTTGTTGAGTTTTGTATAGAGATAAGCCGAGTCTCTATTGTGATTTGAAAGTAGACACCAAGTGGGAGCTTAGGAACCGGTCCTTACTTTCTCATTTAGCCCACGGCCACGATCAACGCTCTGAGCTTGAAGCTAGCTATTCTAAAAATAGCTACCTTTATAATTTCGAAAACAACTTCGCAACAAATCCGGAAATTGTAATTGATCTGAGGGATTTTCGCTAAAATCGATACAATTCTTGGGTTCTTATTGTATAGCCTTCTATACTTGAGAGAGTAAAGATAAATATAGTTATCACTAACTGAATAGGAAATAGAAGATAAATGAGACCATGGATTTTGAAAAAATCCCTTATTGGATATAACGTCTTCTGGTTTTTGTGGTAGTTTTCTATCTTAAGTCTGCTATTGCAAACCAAATGTTGACGTAATAAATTTTTTTTTTAAATAAATTAATTTTGTTTTCATGAAAAGATACATTACTGTAGAATTCTTCTTCGTCGCTATTTCATCTGTCGTAATTCGTCTTATATGTAGCGGCTGTAGTAGGTACATAACAGATGTGCATAGAAAGGTCAAAACTTTGGCTGCGAAACTTAGCTTTGTAAAAACATTGGAATAAGTGTTTGCGCTTCAAACAATTAGCAATACATTAAACCTACCGCAAAGGACGAAACGATAGATAGAGTTTTATGTACACGACAAAGTAAATGGTGGCTCAAGGTGCTTTTGTGGCGCCATTTAAATGCAGGCGTGCCTCGAAATTTGTGATGTTGACCCACGCTTACAATTACGGATGTACTCGAAGACTTGTCAGTCAGTGTGTTAATACAAAATGTTTTTTTTTATCTTCAAAATACATGACAGCATATAGCTAGGCCGTTTCACTTTTATTTATTTAAGTGAAGTGGATACATATGTAATTTGTAAATTAGATTATTGTTATAGTTGAGTTTTGAATTTTGAATGTAGTAGGTTGGTCTTTAAAAATATAGTCCATTCTTATGTCGCTAGAAAAAGGGAAAGTTCTAAGAAATGTGAATGTTGTATACCACTAGTAATTAATCTTATCTGTGGTGTAAGAATGGCAGATTCTTCAACAAGACATGGCTGGACTATTACGAAAAACACTTTGTTTTGGTTTTTTCCGTGACTCAATGTATTAAAACAGTTGAATGAATTAACTGAACCAAGCTTCTTTTAGGAGGCCACCCTAAAAGAATGCGTGTTGGCTGCATTTGAAAACTCACAGAATTAAATTCAAAAATCCAGAACAGAGCATAAACAAAAGCACGGCAATATTTCGAAGTCTTCGCCAAGTAGCATCAACTAAAGTACCGATTAACCTATCGAAATCTTGCGTGGGTGTTTCATTGTCTGCATTGCATCATGCCGATCGCGACGCCATTTAATTGCCGTGGATTTATAAAACGGAGCTAAACGCATTGTTATGTAAATATTGTATGTAAGATTGTTATCGCTTGTACCTACCAGACGGTTTTCAAACAATGAAATGAATTTGACATCAAGGTTGTGTTTCCGTAATTGAAATTTGACAACTTATTTTCCTATACATTTTGAAACATTAAAAAATATTATATGGTCTATAGGTTTATTACAATAGTCGAAACATCACATTTACTCTCGAAGACAAAAAAAAGAATGTTTTATTATTCCCCTTTATAATTTCTTCACAATACTTTTAAAAGGCGTGACATACCCCTACGTAATGAAACACAATAACGTCTCTGTGTTCACGAAAAATAACCTTTACAGAGTCTTCAGCTAGATAAGTATTTTCCTTAAAATATTGTCATATTAACAATTAAGTAACTACATAAAACCGAGGTGCTTACACAAAATTTTGAGTGTCAATTCTGACCATCGTAGTTTGTTTACTAGCTTATGGCATGTAGGTGACAATCTAACGTCTAGCAATGTGTACGCCGGCCTTAAAATGCAGTGCGGTACGCGAAGTAAACAAGAAAGACCTTGGCCCAGCCGCACAATGGGTCCCACTAAATTCGATTAAGAAACACGCGCCGCTGTTTTGTCCACATTTTTTATGATAAAACAAACTGCGCCACTTCCTAAATGCTTACGCGAATTGCCTTACATTATAAACCTTATCGCGCCATGGAAAATAAACTGTATTCGTAATCCTTTTCGGAATATCGTAACGTGATACTGTATTATTTAACATTTCGCATTATTGTTGTATTCCTAGTACTTACTAAGTATAAACATAAGATTTATTATAAATTCTTGTAGCGCACAATGCCCGGATATTACGAGACAATACGAATTATTATATTGTTTTGATCGACTAGCGTTTAGGAAACTGCGGTAGCATTTTCAAGGTCCGCGTATTTGGATTCGTGGAACGGAAGAACAAAGAAGCCGAATTCTGTTTGATAATATCGACACCCTCATTATGAATTGAGGCGAAATATTTCTTTGAAGTGTGATCTGTGTTGTGAACAAAGAGTTCGCGTTAAAAGATAAACACCCGTTCGCATGACATACACTATTCGCAGTTAACGGTCTCGCTTTTCGTATAAGAACTAATTGGAAAATAGGTCGCGACGGACGCACCCGAAACAAACGGGTAATAAAAATAATTAGGCAATTAGTGGAATAGTGTGGGGGCGTGGTGCCTTCGAGTCCAATCCGTGTTCATTGTATGTAAAAAACTCAATTGAGCGTAGCCGAATAACGCATATTTTAATCTCGCGAGACTAATGCAACGGACGAAAATTTGCATACGAAATTACAGTACAACTTTGAGAAAGTGTATTTAGTGATGTCATTTTGTTTTCTGTCTTCCTTTCATTGTCATTGTTGACAAGACGTGACCCCCTTTTAGCATTTATCTCGTAAAACGAACCGATTCTATTACATTAATAGAACTAAATTAGTCGTGTTATTGTACAAAAATAATGTAAAAGTTTCGAAGAAATCGCCTAAAATAACAGAGTGGAGATAATATGTCAGAACTAAATAAGCATACCATTAAATTTTAAAAGCTGGATGATATTCGGAGATGTGGAACTCACGGAACCCATAAAACTAATTTAGATCTTCACGAGTCGTTCCTATTTATAAACGTAGATACCGAAGAAAAAAACAGCCAGTGTACACTGCAAGGAAGACAAATGTTTCCAATACTAACACAGACAAGACTCACAGATGAAGAAAAAAGAATATAACAACAGAAATGTCATAATGTTTTTAATTTTAAATGCCAGACTCCGACTTTTGTAATAAATACGGGCAATGCAATTTGTTTAAAATGGCGCAGTTTAAAAATAAGCGACACGGTATTTTCGCTATTCTGAAAATTTTATAGCAAAGTCAATTTCCTGAAGCTACGTTAGTCAACAATAAAAATACACATAACCTCGCAGACTTGTTTTTATTTTTATTTGACGTAACAGAAAGAGTTAGTTACATTCGCTTCAAGCTTGTTTAGCCTGCCTCTACCCAAACTGTTACACAGTTATTTTTGTATCAAATTCTTCGTAAAATAAAATTTTTAATTACACGTACAAAGAGTAATTCTTTGATTCTATAAAGTAGAACCTTTATCTCAATCACATAAGCGGGCATGAGGCCAAAGAGTTTTCGCACGTAATGCAATACATTTTAATTAATTAACTTTTTATTTACATTTAACAAGACCCATTTTACACATGCAAGTAAACATACCTGCATATTTATTTCATGGCGATTTATTTGATTTTCCAATATATCGTCTTATATTGTGTTTATAAACAAAAACAATTTATTCAAACAATGTACTAGGACATCATATCCACTCTAAAGTTAACATAAACGACATATTTTATATAGTTAAATATATACCTAATTATGTTTTCAGCACTAACATTGTCATTCTCAATTAATGCTTATTGTGTTTATAAGGAATATATCTTTAATGATAAATCTATTATTATTATTATCTATCTCTTTTTGTCATATAGGAATGCTTTAAGTGCTTTCTCTGTTTTTCTTAACGAGTCGTATATTTTAGTGTAACATGTAATATCCAAGATATTGGCTAAGTCTGCCAAATCTAAATCTAGATACCATTTTTTTGTAAGTGTTGTGTTTACTAAAATATCCATTAGTATTACATAATGTTTTCATAAATGCGAACGATTCTTATATAAAACCGGTCATACCTCTCTCAGATTATAAGAGTTGCTTCTAATATTTGTCGCAACAGGACGTGTCGTAAAACATCCGACGGTGCATGTTTAAAACGTCATAGATACACGACATCTTAATTAAACTATAAATCTCTGTCTATTTATAAGACAACGTGCTTCGACTACTACATAACTAGAGTAGCAAGAAAAGTAATTGCACACAATGTATCGCAAGACCTCGTTCATTTATGGCGACTATATTTGCCAATATAAAAACTTAACTTTAAAGTGGTCGCTAATTTTACAGGCTTGTCTTCAATCAGAACATGAGTTATTCAAATTTAGGTCTCTTGTTATAAGTATTAGAGTTTATTATTCTACATTTGTTTCTGAAATCTAAATGCAAGATCAACTCTTGCTCTTAGTGTAAGATGCATAGTTACATACGTTTTCACAGAATTTTATTTTAATTTTGATAATTCTTTAAAAAGTACATAATAAAAGTGTGTCTAAGTATTTTACGTTAGTGGTACACAATACAACACATTACAAAGCACCTTTCACTGTAAAAACGTGAAGTATATTTAAATCAGTCATCGGTTTAATATTCCGTTTAAAACAGTTCAGTGTTATTTTTGAATGTAATTACTATCCCATAAAACAGACGAAGCTTCACGAATACGTTTTTCTAGACCCAGTTGCTTTATAAGATAAATACCTATGTTTTATGCTATATAATTTGCAATGGAAATCAATTACGCAGTTAAGAATAGCTCTTTTAAATTTATACATACCTAGTACCGAGACTCGCTTTAATAACAAGCATATAAATTATGTAACGAACGTAACTAGAATCAATCTTGAGGCACTTTTGACGTTTGCTTGACTTATTAATGGGATAAATTGGCATTATTTAATAAACTTTAAGGAACGTTCACCGAATATTTTCAACTAGCTGACCTGGACAGCGTTCTTTTGCCATGCGGACAAAGTCGCGGGTATAGCTAGTTAATTACGATTTAAATGAAAACGTGCCTTAAACCGTTTTGAGCTTTAGAGAACTGATTGGCACGAGTCTACGCTGTTATCAAGTTGTTCTTGACCAAGGGCAACAGAGCTATTATTGGATCGACACCATATTTACTGTCGATACAACATTGTTGGTAAAAGTGTTAACCAGTTTGTCGGTTTGTTCATGTAAGCTAAAAATAATTATAAATGACGCATATTAAGGACGGTGTTTACAATCTATACAACGTGATAATTATCTGTATCTATTGCAATTAAATAAAAATACGGCTAAGCACGAGTAAGAGCAGCGTTGGGTTCCGTACCATTTTCCTAATAATTGAAAAAAAAGCCATGGAAAATATGAAGAAATGATAAAAAATGTATGGACGCTTCCTTATGTTTTTTTAATAAGTCAACTCACAAGCGACCATTTACTTTACTTTTACTTTTAATATTGAACAAAAACGATGCGAGGCGCCTAAAATATTTTTTTTTACTCATTGCCAACTGTTAAAAAAACCTGTTAAAAATACGGTCTTAAGAAGTCACCTCAATAGTAGCCACTCTTATATATAGCGCTAAAACTAGTTAAATCTAATGTATGTAAAATGCATTTAGAACAATGCATTTTACTGTTGAACATTTTTTACGCCATTAATAGTTTTATGGGCGTCGAGTGTGACTGTGGCAACGTGACTTCAATTGTTTTATAAATAAATGCATAGAAATACGACGCAATACGCCAACTAAGTATTAGTTGAGGATGGTTAGTTAAGCGCAGTTGCAGGTTAGCTCGGTTTATCGGCACAACATAGTTATGAAAATGCGCGTACGCATTTTAAAATAACATATTACATAAGTGCAGTCTAGATAAGTCTTCCGTTCGACTGGTAGATAATTGTTGCGTGCAGAGCGATATTTAGATTACATTGTTGCTGTTAAGCAGTGAAATAATTATAATAACTATTCTGAAATTGCTGAGGACGATAAACAGTACAAAAACACGTTAATTTTCCGTTAAAAGTAAAAAACGACAGATTAAGATAGGAAAAAGAAAGACATTTTAAAGCTAAAAACAAGCTGTTTTGCATTTTAAAAACAGTTAAATTCTTGTTTTAAAAAGTGTCGCGTTAAAATTAATAATAAAGACACTTGTAATTACTGTATGGAGTTTAAGCGAGTATACATTTATATAAAACACTTTTAACGGTGTTATTTAAATAACCAGTTCTTATTCTAAATTGTATACTAAATCCATCTCGCCACTAGCATCACACACATTGTTTTCATACCCGTCACTTGATATCAAGCTGACAAGTCAACGCAACCATAAATCTGATATCTAATCTAAACGTCATTCTCAGTCTATTGCAGTAGATGTATTTCGAGATTTATATGAAGCACTCAGCATACATCGCAGCATAGCTAATAAATTCATAGTACATATCCATTTCGGTACATGAAATCAAACTGGTAGCGAGTACAAATTAAATCAAGACTTAAGCTTTACATGGAATGTCAGGCGTTTAAATGGCAAGCTAAGATTCTCTACAAGTAAATACAGAATATCTGATAAATTAAGTAAATGCTACGCGATTTTCATACTAATTACGAAGCGAGTTTTTTGAGTTTACATGCTTTTTTGACATGTTCTTTGCTTGTTATTTTACGGAATTACAGTAAGTTATTCCATACACGTTACAGACATTCAACTTAGTTCTAATAATATCATATTTTATTATGAGTGTAATAATTTATTAGATAATTACTGAATACTGAAAAAATCACTGTGACAATAATTTTTCTCATCTGTTAATTAAAATATATTTTACTTCCCGTTTCTAAACACAACAGCTTGATTCGTTATAATTTGTTGCATTTCATCAGACGTTACCTTATATACCTTACGAGTCTTGCTCGATTGTATTTTTATTAACTAAATTTGCTATGATAGTAAGTAGTAAGTTAAAAGCTCTGATGTTTCTGGACAGCCAGGCTATGAACCTCCAATACCTAGAACGCGTAATAAATTCGATTTAGTTGGAAATTGAAAACAATTCTCTTCCATTATTGGCGTAGATTGACCTTTAGATAATAAGACAGATTGGTTTGGAGCAACGAACTACTGAACTTTATTTAGGTTGATTTCAACACTAGATATGTGTAATAGTATCGCTAAAGGCATTGGTTAATTACTATCTCGACTGCTGAATTATTTTTAACCAGTTCAATACGAAGGCTTTTATTGGACATTGATAGTACTTAAGCTGAACAATTTCTGGATACAGAAGTATGCAATAAAAACATAGCCGAGCCATAATATATAAATCGATTTGATCGAAACTTGATTTAAATAAGATTTGGTATGTTATAGTCCTCCAATATGTACCTTCTTGCGTACCGTGGCCGTCTATACAAAAATAAAAATGTCAAAAACTCACACATTATTAAATATAAATATGTTATACAAGGAGGAAAATATGTAAGATGTGTATGTTTCGTGTTGTATGTAAAACATAGATATTATTAAGTTACTTTTTTTCAATTTTTAAAAATCCTTTTTCCATTATGATATATAATTTCATGTTTACTGATAGGTATACTTTTTGTATGGCAAAAACCGCCATATTTTTTCTAGTTATTTTGCCCTTGTTTTTGAAGTGATAACTGTTCCCCGATTTATAAATGTCATTTGGCTTAGTGTTATTTTAGTTCGGTAAACACTAGACGGGTTCGTTTACAAATTTAATTGCATTGACGATCGCCCGCCGCGCTACGCAAATAGCACGACTTCGTCCGTGAACCTACTCGAACTTTCTCTGCGCATTGTAAGTTTGTTTCTCGATGAAACAAGCAATATCAATTTCCGATCGATATTACTAATATTGTTTGTGTCTTCGTCTATGAAGGAAGGAAATCAAAGCGGGTTAAAATGACGAATGAACAATTTATCGTATGTTTGAAATCATTAATATTTTTTACATGTTATACCATTAAATTGCGCGAGAGGTGCAAATGTCAATAAGTTAAACAATTTATGACGTGACGTGTAGGAGTTGTGGACGCCGATTCAAGTACTACCCTTGTCGTATTTTTTAATGCAAATACATTTTTATTTATCGTATCTTTTTCTGCTACTTCGTTTGTTGAACAAATTAGGTACAAAGTTCCCGTAAGATGAGACCCAAAGGGATAAATTTATTTATAAATATAAAAGTGTACATTTAAACTGTGTTTGAAGTTTTTTGGTAAATTGTCAAATATAGAAATCTAAGTTGTCCGTAAACACGGAAAACTGAGCCTTAAAAACATCCACATTGTCAGGCAAATTAAAATCTGGTTTTTAATTGCTATAAACAGGTTACGTGGATTATAGACTTGAAAGTTTTATTAAAAATGCATAATAAACTATTGGTCACTGCGTCTGGAGCACAGAAGTTTCAAGTCATTTTGAAAATTAATGGCTGAATTATGCATAACCCGCTCTAAATTGTCGCTACTTTGCCGACAGACTACATTATAACAACTTGATGCAAGGCCCAGGCTGTTTTGACGTAGATTTAATTAAACATATGAGTTATGAGTTTATTTAACTTGCTAGAAAAACAAGTTTAAGTTGTTAAGTTTGTTCTGAATTTTTTTTTATAAATTAGTATAAGGCATATAGTCGGGAAATTATTGAAAACCCAATTTGTTCTATTTTCAACGAAAAGGCCAGACAAGCAAAGGGTCCACTAGATTTTAGGTTAAAAATACACCAGCCATATAACATCGAAACAAGATGCGCTGTCGACCTATTTTGGCTTTGGATATTCGGAAATCAACAGACTGCAACCGAAACACGATTAAGCTTGACGGCCTTTTTATATATAGACGGTGGTTCGTGACCCGGATGGAATTTCGATATTCCTATCGCGCATTTAATAACCAGATTTCCAGACAAAGTCCAACAAGTTTCAGAAAAATTATAAATTGATTAGTGTAATGTTAGAAATCATTTTTTGAGTAAGAATAGAATTCCCACGAAAACAGTTTCATATTTCGAAGGATCGAGGGCACAGTGCTGTGTCTTTCGCGATCTAGTTTGCTGATATGGGGCCAGTTTCGGGTTAGATCTAACATTTCAGATTCGCATGTTTAAACCGAATGTAACAATAAATTTCGTCCGTAATTGTCAAGTAACTCTCATTTAAGGGGGGCTATTGCATTATACTGTCCATATAGGTGTACAATTCTGCACAATGCACGCGTAAATAGATCTTTTCGCGGCATTTGCAAGTCAAATGCACTAAGCTACGTTAAACAAATTAAAAATAGCATTGTCTTCGAACTCACATCCGACCATTATCGACCAAAAACTGCGTACAAGGTCGGCTCGACGAGCCATTTGAAACCGTTTCGAAAGGGATGCATATAGAAGGGAATCGGTGAATGTATTCGGGCTGCAATTTATGCAGGCATGCGCCGTTGGCTCGATCACGCCCTAAAAACGGCGTTAACGAGGCTTGCCGCCCTCTTCCACTGCAGACATGGGAACGGAAGTCGCCTCACCACGAAGACTTTGGATCAGATCAAATTCATTTTCATTCGCCATCATTTCCTCTGTCTCTCCTTTAAGATTCAACCGCGCAATATAACAAAACGTATAAACAAAGGCGCGTTGTTTTAACGTAAATGTTTAAAATGGCGTTTAAGCAATACCAATGTTTCTTAGAAATTTTTTAATAATGTTAGAGGGGGACAGACAAACGTAGGTTTCACTTGATGAGAGGTGAAATACCCCTCTATTTTGGCTTTGGATATTCGGAAATAGACAGACAAACTGAAACGCTATTCAACGACACGGCTGTTTCATCTGCGGACGGTGGTTGCCTTAGACGGAATTTCGATATTCCAACTACCCAGATTTCCAGACAAAGTCCAACATATTCCTGAAAAACTATAAAGTGAAAAATTAGAAACATCTTGGACCCGTTGATTATTAGACCAACGAGAGCGTCGATAAGTAAATTAACTCGTCAGACAAAACGAGACACGCCAGTTTAGTTGTACATTCGTTAAATATGGAAATTACGATCTTAAGACACGTCTGGTGTTCACACTGTAACGCGTCTCATTCTGATTCATTTAAATACGTTAAACTTTAGTGACCTTGACAATTGTTTTGCTGGAATGAATGGCTATGTTAATAGCGTTTACGACTATGATAAACAATTTATGTATTATCCTCATAGATATGAGTGTATATTTTTTATTAGCAAAAAACAACAGGTTATTAAGTATACTAGTTAAGTTATAATATTTTTTATACGATTAGTGTCAGAAATTTAAATAAAACACTTTAAAACGCGAAATAGGTACCTATATTAGTGAGCTTTTGACCACGGCTGCAAAGAATCAGTTATATGCAGCGCGAGATTCGCGATTTAAACCGTTAAGTGTTATTTAAATGAATTAACTCGCGTAAACTACAGACAATACTTTGTGACTTAAATAGCTTTTGGAAAACTTTAATATTTCACATGATATTGCATGTGACGGCATTGTATAAATTGAAAATATATTTCGATCAATTAATTTAATGATTGTCTACGCTAGATCTAAATAGACATGAGGCCGGTAGAGGTAAAGTAGCCTAACAGCAATATTATGAGTTATTTTCATAGTCTAAAAATGTTAATTTCCAAGAGCACAGTGACCGAAAATTGTTAATATACCTAATCCTTACACAAATAATAGTACTCTACTACAATTCATTTTCGCCCAAGTTAATTGCGCACTTTTATTTTCCTCCTTATTGAAAATCATGTCTTTGTTATTAGGCCACTCTGCCTCTAGCAGCCTCATATTTATTTCCTAAATGGTTTATGGTGACGTGCAAAAAGTCACTAAATTGTACAGTGGTCTGCGTAGCATTCAAATGTGTTAATAATAGTAAAACCTAAGCCAGTCCCACTATCTCTATATATAGACTAAGGTTACGGGTTAACAACTACTGCACATAATAACCTGGCATTTGCAAAACTTGAAGCAGATCTATTGATACCCTAAGCGGCCTCCCCTTCTATGCTTCACGCGCCACTGAAGTCTGACTCATAAAGTCGCGCCTTGGAGTTCAGCAGTCTGCCCAATCTCATTTGTTATGCACGACTCGACTAAATCTTTGAGGCCTTGCCGAACGTTATCTACGTGTGATAAAAAATCCTAATACTAATCTCTTAAAGTGGTCATGTTTTTCGCGACATAACGGGCTAGTAGCTTTTTGCGCAATTTGTTACTTCATTAAAGTACCTACATCAGGTTTTTAATTATGGAAGGTGTCTGCGTACGCGCAGGCGCAGTTTTTTTTGCAAAAACATATTTCGAATGTAATTATTTTTTACACTTGCTCTTCTTTTCAACTTTATAATATTAGTATAGATGATAAGTTTGTTTTAGTTGATTTACATAGAACACGCGTTAAAATTTATAGAGCTGCTAAAACAGCTCGGTCAGACAGATAAAAATCTTGGATTAAAAAAGGAAAAAGTGTACATAATTAGGTATTAGGCGATAGAGGCTTCGATTCGATAATGGCCCATGAAGAGATCGGATATCTCAATTTGACCGTCAAACGCGCTAACTCGTAATATTTAGTTAGTGGGCTCGTCTCAAGGCCACAGAGAACGTGTACGGCATTTTTTGTTCATTTCACGATCCAAATAAACATCGCCGTACAAAAACGCCCGCGCCGTCTCGGATCACGCTTTTAAGAAAACGTCTCGCGATTCTTGGTATTAATAACAGCGTAATTTTAGTGCATTTTAGATACATAGTGGCGCTTGGAATTTAAACTATTTGTTTACATTTTTTTTTCGTGTTGTGACACAATTTTTTAAAAATTTACATTACTTTAAAAGAATAAGTAGTAAGTAGCATACCTAACACTTCTCTTTCGCGTTTTAAACCGTTGTAAAATATGTGTACCAATCGCGTAAAGTACAAGTATAATCTAATAATAATAGTAAACAATGAAATTATTATTGTAATACGTTGTAATACAAAAATATTAAACCAAATAATTCATTTACCCACGATGTTTAGGTTCCTAATGTCTTACTTCTCAATATTAAATATATTTTAAGACTGTAATTTTTTTTTAATTTTTACAACAGCAACGATATTTTTATCCCTTGGACACACCCACAAAGATAATATTTATTACTAGTAGGTAACTGGTTTGACTATGTTATAAAAGCAAACTGGGTGTGTTATTTAATAACGCAGTTTCAAACTCCTAATGAGTTTATTAGTTTTTCATATATTTTTATCTGGTGACAACTCTGTCAATTTTGTTAATAGATAATTGATAGTGGCCATTTAAAAATAAAGTATCTATTAACTTTATTAAATTGATAAATCACATGTCCTAACGGTCGATACGCACTTACCACGTACTCTCGCTGCATATAAATGGTTGAAAAGCCTTATCGATAAGTACCCTTAGTGAAAAACTTTCTGATAAATAAAAAAGGAGGTTAGTACACAAAACTCACGATCTTTCGCGCTGAGCAATTCAAATTGTAATACGTAAAGCTCTAGACTTAAGTGCACTACACGTAAACAAATTATAATAATTATTACAGAATTTATTCAGAATACAGAAATTTAACCTTTAACCCGCTTTATAAAATGCACAAACTCGCGTAGTGTCTGTCAGGTAGACAATGACTCAAGTAAATAAATATTAATGTATTTACAAATCAAATCACGATTTAACACAAATAGCTGTAAATGCTAAGATAATATTTAATAACTGATAAAATATTACAAATCATTTCTAGATCGTTCAAGAATAGTTGTAATAATTATTAATAGTATCGGTTATAACTATAGATAATAGGAAAACAGGTTGTTAAACAGGCTTTAGAAATTATTTTTATTATTATAAAGCATTTAAATAAAACACTTTAACGGTTTAAAACGCGATATATTAGTTAAACTTATTCGAAAATGATTTTTAACTTCGGCCCGACGTTTCTGATGCTTTGCAGCAGCTGTGGTCACGGGGAGACTAAAGATGGAGGATGTCTCTGACGGCAAGGTAAAAAATATATTTAACTAATATATCGCGTTTTAAACCGTTAAAGTGTTTTATTTAAATGTGTACTACTCGCGTAAACTATAGACAGTATTTTATTATAAAGTAATGAAAAATATATTCATATACGAATAATATAATCATGGGTTTTAAATTGTAGAAGACACTGAATTTTTTTCAGTTACAGTCTCATTGCCAGAACATAGTACTAGAAAAGAGTAGGAGTATTTATTTCCATACTTGTTAATCCTTGAGTTGGACACAGGAAAATGTCTGTTAGATAAACTATTGTTTTAATAAAGTAGAGGAGGACAGATAAGCGTCGGGCTTGAAATTTCCCAGCCAAATCCAAAAGATTTGTATTTACCCTACCCTCTCATCTTACAGACCAGTACTCAACAGTGGTATTTAAACTGATTTCAAACAATTTCAAACGTTCACAATACAACGCATTAGTTTCTTTAATGCTGATTTATAGCCTAAAAACAACAAAGTTAATGAAACAAAATTCCAACAATGGATTCCTTGGAGTGATTTATCGATTTTCGATTAAAATTAAGGTGACATAAATATTCTCGTAGAGTCTGAATGTATGAACATAGCTCCGTACCAAATGTATATAATGAGGCAGTTTGTATGCGAGAGCGCGTATATGCTTGTCGCTTATTGTATCTATTATACCTTATTTGGATGTAACGCATTTAATTATGCATTTATAAGCTTAGTTACGTAATTAACTGCACTTGCGAGCGTTTGGTTTTAGTATAAGAAAGTCATTTCAAAATTAAATCAACAAAATAATTGGATAACGTACAATACATTTTTCATTTGAGATCTTGACTTTATCAAATACAATAAAACCGTTTTGAAAACGTAATTATGATACATCTAAGTGGAATTTTAGAATTTCTCGTACAAAATATTAATTAAAAAGTCACTTAATAAGAAGCTCTTTTTATTCAGTAAATAATAAAATCATACGTTTTAAATTAGAGTGGGTACTGTAAATTATTTTAGTTACAGTCCCATTGCCAGTAACAACGAACAGTTAAAGAGACAAATATAAGCATTTGCGACATCTGCCTACACTTACGCCGTCAGACAACAATAAATCGAGATATTATGACAAAAAAATATGCAAAACACATTTTGAATCAAGCAATTGAATTCCGCAACTCGAATAACTTAATTTAGCTGAAGTGTATTTATTATTCGAGGTTATATATTTTATAGGTCAAAGTTAACGAACAAAATAAGAATCGGACGTCAGGCTTCGCCCACGGCAGAACATCTACTCCCACCAACGTTGTAACAGAGAAGTTATGATACAAGTTAAATAATTTCATGTCAGACCAATTATTAGATATACGCAGTATATTACTAAGTACTTTTTTCGTAATTGTAAATAAAAGGTTTAAACATATTTTTCCCTTTTAGACCAGTTAAGGCAGAAATCGTTGTATTATAACCAAAAGAATAGTGTTGAAATTATATTGTGGTAATTCAAATGCTTAACTCAGATATTTTTTCCTTCTTTTTTTAATCTTAGACCAATTAAGGCAGAAAACAATTTTTGAACAATCTCGAAGCAGTTCGAAAGGACGTTAAAAGCCAAAACAACCTTAAGGCTTTTGTCAATTGTGCATTCCTTTTTAAACTTGTCAGAAATGGGACTGTTTGCTAACAATCCATGTACATTAAGTCTACCGCTGACCAAAGCAATGTACATATTTTGAACAGTCGTGCGTAGAAAACACATTCGAGTCGTGATTATCGGCTTCAAAGGAACCGGTTCTTAACAGTCTTGTTTACGTTGCAGCCAAACCCGATCGCGGGATCATTTTTTACATACATAAATACAACATACTTGTGATAAACGCGCGAGTTTTTATCGCGATGACAGTGTCGATCGGGTTGCATTCCACGCTAAATGGCACGGGGTAACAAGTAGGAGATTTTCTTATTTTTACCTGTAGGTATGTACTTTGATTTTGCATTCAAAATTCTACTTTATACCTTCGAAAAATTCGGTTCCAAGTAATTCAAATTTAAACTAAATGATATTTATGTTAATAGTCGTCAGTATGATTCCAAATTTTAGTCTGTTCTGTATTCTGTGTTTTTATTTAATTCTAAATTCAAAAACTATATCTATCACGAATTAAATAATCATATTATATGTTGTGATTACAATTTTAATTATTTGTAGGTAACAAAAGCTCGGTTCAACATTTTAGATATTATATTTTAACTTGCAAGTTATCGAATAATGGAATAATGCCAAAACAGAATTTCGACTATTGATCGTATAACATGTTTTTGCAAAGAAACCACATCAATTTGGACATGGGGCAGCTGGTGCAATTTGGGGAAAGCACTTTTGTAACTATGTACGGGAAACGGAAACCATGTGCAACGAAGCGCAGTTAATGTATGGGACGGGTGAAATTGCATTTTTAAGGTTATACCAATTTGTGCGGTGTTGCCAGGCAATTGTAATACGAAAGAGCTTTTCGGAATTAAACGCTAACTATGAATAAGCTTCATTTTATTTCAGACGCATAAATTAATTGCTTGTTTAAAAAAACGATTTTAACGCCGAAGTTGTTGTTACAATTAAAGTTTTTATTTATTACGTAACGTTAAATAAAAAGTGTTATTTAACTATTTTAATGTAATAATACAAGTTTAATACAAGATTTTTCTTAAAATACTGTCTATAGTTTACGCGAGAACTTCGGCCCGACGTTTCGGATGCTTTGCAGCAGCCATGTTCACGGGGTGCGGGCCGAAGTTAAATATCATTTTCAAATAAGGTTAACTAATATATCGCGTAACCGTTAAAGTGTTTTAGTTAAAAGATTTTGTTTATTACTAATTAATTAGTAAAGTTAATACGAGTATCGTCTGCGGTACAAGTCTACCCACCGAAGCATCATCATTACGAGATCTGTTATGTTCGATGATTAAATGAATATGCAATTTTATTCATAAAGTTTTATCTATTAGGCCTGTATAATCAGTTTTTTTGTAGCGTTGCATGTCTTGCAAGTTCCAGCGCATAATATCTATCATCGTGACTAGTAACAGTCTATTCGAAAGTAAATACTGGTGGGCTAGGATATTAATAAAAAAATATGGCGACAAAATAAGTTGTAATTCAACAGATTTTTGTCATAAATAGAAAGACAAACTTTACTACCTACACTATTTATAAAATCAAATAAGATTTTTCTAGCTTATCATACAAGTTAGGATAAAAAAATTTAACCAAGTATGTGTTTAAATAAAACACTTTAACTGTTTAAAACGAGATATATTAGTTAAACTTATTTGAAAATCAACTAATATAACGCGTTTGAAACCGTACTTAAGTGTTTTATTTAAATGTGTACTACTCGCGTAAACTTTAGACAATATTCAAGTATGTGTTTCTAAATAAAAGCTTTTTGTAATTAATTTGAAGTCTTATGGATATCTATCTTTAAGGGAGTCTAGGTACTACGAGTAGCCATGTTTTAATTGCAACTATCGATAGATAAAGAGTTCACCACACTTTAGGTGCACAACCAGTTCCAACACAAGCTATCCAAATGCATTCAAATTGCCTATTAAATGCCCATAATCCGTATCGAGCACAGAAATATCTTTATTACTTAACGTGGGCGTTTGCCATTCGACTAGGACAACCCACAAGCCAAATCAGCATATTTAAAACATGGCTGACACAAGAAATAAGAGCGCTTCCTACTACACAACGGGACACGATAAAACATGTTTTTACATGTCGTTTTATCAGTTTGTCACAATACATTATGCATTATTTGTTATTCACAGGTGTATTGTTATTACAAGTGTAGCTGTATAAATTATGCATAAAAGGCAGTAATTGGAGACGAGAATAATGGCAAAACAAACGCTCACTCACCTGACTCGGTCGGATACGATTTCAGGTTTAGAATTTCTCTTCGCTGGTGTCAGCGGGTTTGGCGGAGCGTGGGTCGGACTGGTAGACGGCTCGGAGGGCGCGGAAGGCGGCGAACAGGAGCCAGAACTAGACAGACTGAAGGCCCGCGATCGCACGTCGATGGCGGCCGGAGTGCGGCTCGACCTGGCACGCCTGCGTTTCTTCTTCTCCTCCTCGGCGCGGATCGCCGCACCCGGCGGGGACCAGTCTAGATCCTTCTTCAGGTGCCCGCGCCCGCACCGGCAACCGCAGGCCTTGAACGCCAAGTCGTATCCCTTCTTCGTCCATAGGTTCTGTTGCCGCTGCCGCTCCGACCACGACCTGGCTCGGCCGCAGGACTTGAGGTAAGCGAGCACCCCGGCCTCCCACTGCTCAAAGCACTCTCTGTGCATATGCCGGCCGGCAGAGCACGTGTCATTGTTGCATAGCACGCGAACGGCGTCCTCTATACGCACGGGCTCACGGGGGCGAAGGCATTCGCTGGGCACGCAGCAGCCGTGACTGTCTTCGGAGTCCCTTTCGCCGGTCGCGCCTTGCCGCCGCGGGGCCATGGTGCACGATCGACTCGACGAAATCGAACGCGAGAGTGGAACGTCACGCGAGACACATGCTTGCCGGAGCGCGCGCGGCCGACTAATAACCGCGAGTGAACGAAAGCGAAATTTCAAGAGCGCAGCGCGTCGCCGCGCCGCCGCCGCACCACCCGCGACCCGCCTGCACGCGGGCCTGACCTTGCGGGGCGCGGGGGTGCAGCGAGGGGCGGGCCGATGCGACGCGACACGGCCCGGGTGGGGAGAAAGTGCCTAGCAGATTTTCACTTTCGCGCGGTAGCGGACGCGGCCGCGGCAGCGGTCGAACTTGGCTGCACTGCAGCGAATGCAGCCGGTATGCTCACCGCTTGACATTTCCATTACTCGTTACGTACATTTTCATTTGGGAAGCTATAACAGCCATGGCTAGTCGATGGAATTCAAATTAATTATTATTTGTCACAATCTAGTTAAAGGTAAAATATATTGTATATTGTCGAAAGCACTCATGGAAACGCAAATAAAGATTATTCAATGAGTAGAAACTTTAGTATGTTTGAACAAGTCGACAAACAAATGTTATCTTAGTCATAGGTGACCACAGACATGGTGGCGATATAATGCAACGGTTTGAAGAAACTTCTGATAAGGGCCTGATAAGCGAAACTAAGTATAGATATTAGTTCGACGCACGTGTATTTGCACAAGGGTTCTTATATAAATATTTAAATTGCACATTCATTAAAAATAATCAAATATGGACCCATACTCGATATTTTTATAACTACTTATTTGTCGAAAAGGTATTTACTAAGTAAGCTCCGCATTGGTTTTTGTTCTAAAAATATACGAAAACTCGGTTACGTAATATATAATATAAGAATCAGTTTATTTTTCGTTAAATTAGATAAGTTTTTGATTATATAGGTATATAAAAATAATTACCTACGACGCCTAACAAGAGCAAAATATTTCTAATAGCATAAAGCAATAACTATATGTAGTTAGTATTTCTAGGTATAGATCTAAAATATTAGTATTTTTTTATTATAATAAAGTAGGTTTGTTGCCTAAAATAGTCATTTCAACTTTTAGTATGTGTTTACTGTTTAATAATACGAATATTTTTTTATATAACTGAAATATATCCTTCGTTATTTTCTATATAGCGAAAAATATCTTTATCTAATATTTCATAATACTGGGTTAAAAAAAAACCGTGAGGGTTCCATCGCCTTTGGTGGGGTTTATATTTCATCAAGCGAACTTTATGCTTGTCTGTTCTCTTCTATCATAAAAAGTATATGTTAAAAAATATTATAGAAAAAAACATTACAAATATACAATTGGTGTTACGCCTTAATTCAAATATATTCCATCATCTATGAGTATAGATTTTTTTTTTATTATTTACCACCAAAATGTCCAAAGCTTGAAGGTAAGGAATACGAAGATGTAATTGAAATTCTAATTCGAAAAAGAAAGATCCTTGACCAGGGACCCTCGTTAAAATAAATCTTAGTTATGTGAATGGCTCGATTATTCTCAGGCGCACGTGTGGTATGTATGGGGTATGGGCCACAATGGGACCGGTTTTAAGAACAAGGCACAAAGGTAGAAGCGTTTAATAGTTTCGCGGATAGGGTTACCTCCTGTGAGTTTTAATTCGAAACAAACGTACCGCCCTTTGACGAATAATACAGACCGACGGAGGTACTGACCTTCTGCTGCGATCTGGGCTTAAGTATTTCCCGCTGCTGGGACTGGGACCGTATTTAGAAGTTTATTCTACTATATCCGAACGATAATACAAAAAAGATATTTGTTATATTAAAGGAATATATTACGATTACATTTACATCAGGTTCAAGTTTACATGCACACTATTTAGCTGTTTTGTACTTTGCTGGTCTTGATCAAACACATGTTGTACTGCACATATTACCTATGTGTCCAAAAATGTCCCCTCTCTCCCCTACAAATAGCACGTGGTTAAAAAAACGAGTGGCACATCTAACTCAAAATATACTTTCAATCAAATATCGATTTAAGTACTGTCTGTAGTTTATGCGAGCAGTACACATTTAAATAAAACATTTTAACGGTTTAAAACGCGATATAAACAAGTTAAAGTTTACGTTGGGCCGTAGTTAAAATAATTTCCAAATAAGTTAAACTAATATATATCGCGTCTTAAACCGTTAACGTGTTTATATTGGTGTTTTAACAAGATATTTCTACTAGTACTATATCTTACACTTGTACACATCTTTTTATACGTTTTGCCTAGCACTGCGTTAAGCGCGAGAGATCCTGGGTTCGAACCCCAACGAAACAATAAATTTCTTCAGTCGGACAACTCTGATCAACTTTTTGTCTGTATACAAAACCGATCAGTGCCACAGATATGTGTTCCCCCACGCCCCACGAGGGGATACGGTATTTCACTACTACCACAATGATAAAAACATCCGAAAAGTTCAGTCGCATAAAGAGAGTAGTGACAACGTGTGACCCAATTTTTATTTCCACTCCAGTACCAGGTGATATGCATTTATTGAGGGGAGACTAACACGTGTATAAAACACCAGCCGAATAACTTCTTAACAAAATTAACAAGCGCCAAGCAAAAATCGCCCTTATTACATTGTCTTAAGGACTAAGCATGAATTGTGCTTCAACCCGTTCAAGGATGTGAGGCTTTTGTCTGTAGTCCGCACATCTGTGTGACCTCTGAATGGCCATTGGATTATTGAACATTCGGGGCATATCTTTTGTAAGGCCGTATTATGGGTTAAAAAAGAAGCTAAGGAGATTATTTGTGCGTTAAATTTTGAAAACAATTACGCGATGCTTAGGGGATCTTTATATTTTTCACATTATACTAAAATTGATGTGGACTCATCGCCCTTGTGTTATCCTTAGTCAGCCATTCACATATTGAAAACAGTGTCTATTGATTGACGCTTTGTATAAAAAAAGAAGTGTAAATCAAATAATCAACCTTTAACAGTTTAAAACGCATCGTCTGCTGCAGCAAAGCATCCGAAACGTTGAGTCGTAGGTAAAGCAAAATGTAAATTAACTAGTATATATCGCCTTTTAAACCGTTAGTGTTTTTTATGTCTACTACTCGCGTAAACTACAGACAGTATTAAGAAGTAGTGTGGTTGATTCGACTTTTTTGTATGTAAGTGTGACAAATTATTATAGAACATTGATAACTCTGCCTGAAAGGTGCATTGAAGCCGGAAACTTTGAAGTTGTAGTCCCAGGGCTTCATCAAAATCACCGTTGCGAGCTGGTGGTATTTTTCAGAGGTTCTCGCAGAGGACAGCACGAACACAGGGGTACGTGTACTCCTCGTTCTCATTAATTCCCGACGTGGGGTGCAATATCAATTCATACCATCAGGAAGGATTAATTGTCAATAAAGAAACATTTGAGCCAGTCAATTCTTTATAAATTGTCGGTAGTTATTGAAAAAGCTATAGACGCACTAAAATTTTTTTTTCAGGACCCGAAGTCAGTGTCGAAGACAGTGCACTACGCTTCTGTTCTCATACTTTTCACAACTAAAAGAAGACTGTCATCGTAATGATTAATGTCGTCAACTCTCGAAGGAAAACTTCTTAGAGCCTTTGTGTCTTAAAACAAACGTAAAGTGAATTAACTGCTAAAGAAGAGATTGTTTTATATTCAGTATAATAGAACATAACCTAATTTAAAATGCTTTCCAGCAACCGTGGTCACGGAGACGGTCAGACACAAGACATCAGAAACGTCGGGCCGTAGTTAAAATAATTTTCAAATAAGTTTAATTAATATATATCGCGTTTTAAACCGTCAGTGTTTTATTTAAATGTGTACTACTCGCGTAAACTACAGAAAGTGCATATCTTAATGTTTATTCACCGTGATAAGAAGCTCATATAAGTACAACTCAATTACACATAAACATCTTTGTTCTATAAATAAAAACAATTGTTTTCGACTAAGTACTCGAAGTCATACGCCAACAAGGTGTACGACTTAACATAAAACCCTCATTTCCTTTCCTCGCAACGGATGCTTTGTTGAATACAAAAAAGTTTATACCTTGCTCACTCTGCACTAGGCATGGCCTGAAATTCGGTTTTTAGTATTTCGACTGATTGGAAAATAATAATACAAAGAAGATAGTTCCATTTAAATAAAACACTTTAACCGTTTAAAACGCGATATATTAGTCAAACTTATTTGAAAGTGATTTTTATCTCCCTGTCACCACGGCTGCTGCAAAGCATTTGAAACGTCGGGCCGAAGTTAAAAATCATTTTCAAATAAGTTTAACTAATATATCGCGTTTCAAACCGTTAATGTGTTTTATTGAAATGTGTACTACTCGCGTAAACTATAGACAGTATTTAAGAGAGTTTCATATCTATATATACATATTATATAATTACGAAATTGGTTTTTAAAAATTAGGCTTCTATATAATCACCATTATGATTTAGTTCGTTGAAGATCTAAATTGTTTTACATGATCATTAATATGAGGCTGCTAGAGGCGGAGTGGCCTAATAACAAAAAACATGATTTTCAATAAGGAGGAAAATAAATATGCACAATTAACTTAGACGATAAAAAGTTTTTGCTATCATTTGTGTAAGAATTATGTTAACAATTTTGCACCCGTGGATTAACATTTTTAGACTATGAAAATATAAGTAACTCAAGTCATGCAGTTAGGCTACTCTGCCTCTAGCGGCCTCGTATGTAAAAGTCGGTTACTTTAACTCTGGCTTGTTTACGAATACCTACACTATACTTTAATAATGTTGTTAATATAAGTGAACGTTGTATGACTTATTATTTTGTAGGAGGACATACAAGACAAACACTTCAGCCATATTACATCTAAATAAGATGCGCTATCGTCCTATTTTGAATTTTCTTTAATCAAGTGATACTGAAACACGATCAAACTTCATGGTTTTTCTTTCTGCGGACGGTGGTTAGCGACCCGGACGGAGTTTTATATTCCTATTGTCCATTTAATATTCAGATTTCCAGAATAATTATGAATTAATTAGTAACATAGAGGACCCGGTGGGAATCGAACCCACGATCTCTTATTTATTAGTTTTTCAGTTCTTGATCCAAACTATTGTTACATGTTCTGGTCCGAATCACGTACCGAACTTCGGTTTCGGTTACAGCACACTCGGGCCAGCTGTACGTAACACATAATTGTTTTGTGTGCTTATTACGATATTATGGTTGATGCGCAAGCGACTAATACAGTTCTATTGTTTCACATTACTCATTTATATGATTCTTATGGATTCTATTTGTTTAAATTATTACTAATCCATAAGGCACTTGGTGCTTTGTTTGCAAATGGGTATTACTTTATTAAGTGTTGCCAATGTCTGACAATATTGGCTATATGAATGTCTTATATCTAAATTAATTTTAAATATTTTTGAATAGATAGCGTATTAAATGCAAGGAATTATTGTACATAAAAATAAAATGTGTAAGTTTGTCAAGTCTATGGTTTGGAGTTTTTTATGCATTAAGGATATTTCTAAAAAAAGCACTAAGGTTGTAAGCTTTCGTGATCCTGTGTTCAAATCCTGGGAAAAATAAAATTGATCAAAACAAAAGATGAAGCAAAAATCGGTAATCAATTTAATAAAAAATACGTTTTGGACAGGATTTGGACGTTTGTTATGATTGGTTAGAGCAACAGCACGGGACGCTGAGGATGCCGGCTTCAAGTTTTACCCGAGTCGTAATTGTTTTATTTATTATCGATTTATAATTCATATAGTGTGCCATCATGTGAAAAATATTAAATTTTTCAAACGTTAAAACAAAAGATGATTCTTCGTACGAAAAAACAGATATCACTTTAATTTTTATAACGTATATAGTCAACTTCAAAAGGTACTCATACTCATGTAATACCAAAACATTTATTAAGTAAACATGATTGAATCATCTTTGCTAAACAAATTGTCAAAATAAAAACCAATTATTTCTATCGAACATACTCAACTCGCAATATTAACACTGCTACCTACAATAAATATTACGTAAATATTGAAATTAGCTAATTTGTAGACGTTCTGATTTTATAACAGGCAGATGTTATGTTCGCTATATACAAAAAAAATACTAATGACCACGCGTGATTCTTTGTCGGAAGTATCAAATGTGTAGATTATATCTAGACATGTTAAAATAATATGGCCTTTTATACACCAGTCGTTTATTTGTTATAACTGTTGTGCGTATATATTTTAAAATACGTATGATATTTATCTAAAGTTACTTAAAAAATATCTGTTCAGTTAGAGTTATTTAAGAAATATATATTTTTATAAAAATTTCTTAATTTTTTATTAATTGAAAACTTAAAGTGCCTATTATGTATTTGTATAAATGACTATAATAAGAAAATAGAGTAGATTGCCTTTAAATAAAAAGTATTATTAGTTATAAGTTAAAGGACAGAACTACTTTCAAAATCATGAATAGTAAGTAGTATTACCCCTTTTTGTGTCCGTTTTAGTGAACGTTTCTTTTACAGGAAGTAGTTGATTCGAACCCGAAAGTTTTCTTTTTTTTTAAAAATTTTATTTTTAGAAGAGATTCGAACCCTGGACCTCTCGCGCTTAACGCAATGCTAGGTTTGGCTAGCCATTTGGCTAAAGAGTTGGTCAAAATCATGAATAGACAACGATACAATGTCTGCAGAATGTTTAAAATTTTAAATTCTTAGAAACCAATGAATGGTATCTATAACATTTATATAAGAAATGTGTTGTCCTATTAATAACTATTATCAAGATGTGAAGCTATTTAAATTATAACCTAAAAGCATTAATTAGTAAACAAAGAGCGTTGTAAATTAGATAGGATACATTGATAACGCGTTATAGTATATTGAAGGAAAAATAAATTAATATCCTTTTATCGAGATAGCGGAGGACTAGTTACAGTTAGATTGTAAATGTACACTATATTTGCTAGATTACTGCGAGATTATACGTACCTGTTTTGATTTGCGTGTCGGAATATAGATGGCGCTACTAGATTCGTAGTTTTTGGAGGTAGGCAATTCGGCTAAACACTCAATATATCAATGTTATAAAATGCCAAAGAATTTTAATTCAAAAAATCTTTGTAAATTCCACTTTAGTGATACTCGCTTTTAGTTCGAGTGGTTCTGGGCTATCGAGAGAGTGTCTATTTTGTTGTAGTATTCTTGTACATATTTTAAAGTAAGACAAAAATACATCCTAGGTTTTTGGCTCCCAGGCCAATGAAAATATTTATTTGTGTTTTTTATTTTCAAGAAAGTATCATCAAATGTTCGAAGCACACTTAGACCGTTTTTGATATAACTTATTGCTCATAAAAATATGTACATTGTAGTTAAGGAAAGTCTACTGCAAAGTCCAGTATACTTTTATGTATATCAAATTTTTCTTTCTTTTTTTTTGATACAGGAGGACAGACAGAAAGTGAAGTACCCCAGCCATATAACATCTAAACAGGATGCGCGGTCGACCTATTTTGGCTTTGGATATTCGGAAATCTACAGACTGAAACCGAAACGCGATTAAACTTGGCGGCTTTTCTGTGGACGGTGCTCCGTGACCCGGACGAAATTTCGATATTCCTACCACTAATTTAATAGCCAGATTTGCAGACGTCGAACGCAAGACCCGTTGACTAGCCGTATATTGCTTAAATTTGTTGATCGTATTTACCCCTCGTAAAAACATACTTGTAGCAAAATAATATAATGCAAATTCAAAATACGAAGCTAAAAATATACAGACGTTACCCGTAAGGTGTTCATTAATTAAAGCGATTCCCTTTTTATTTGACCCACATCTAAGGGATAATTGTTGTGTTATAAATTGTATAATTATTACTTTTATAGGTCACTGCATAACACAGGCAGGTGCAGCCAAGCGTTCACCTGCTGGGGTGATCCAAGGCCTTCGATGCTTTTTTGTTTTTGCCTCGCACATGTGAATTTTTTAAATGCAATTACGCATTCTGTTTTGCTCGTAGACCGTGACGCTTCCACTGTGTTTGTACTTGTTGCTTTGTCTTGGCTTCGAATGGTTTGTTTAGTCTAATAGTTTGTTAGGTGTTTAACGAAACTAACATTAGATGTTTTGTGAGTGACCCCGTGTGAGTATGGTTCATAGTTTACGCGAGTGGTCCACATTTAAATAGAACACCTTTTAACGGTATAAAACGCGAAATGTATTAGTAAACTCATTTACGGGGTCCCACCGTGAACACGGATGCTACAAAGCATCCGAATTGTTGTGCCGCAATTAAAATAAGTAACAATATTTGCGTCTTAAACCGTAAAAAAAGTGTTATATTTAAAAATACTCCGTTTTCCCATGTGGGGCATACGGTGGACATATTTCGATGTCCATTTTTGCAATTAATTTTATTTTACAGTACGTAGTTGATCAAACTATTTTGCCCAACGCGACGGAATGTTTCCCCTCAAAACACGAAATATATATGTTTACTTATTTCTTAATGTGTACACCTACTGACATTACTCAGAACCTATTTTTTACTTACCTGGCTTAGACAGTATATTTCTTAACTCAATCACATGTCTAATTTGTAAGCTGGGTAAACAGGAAAAAATATTTGACTCACGATAGATCGCCAGTTTTAAGAATACCTTACGCGCTGAACATAATGAAAACACTTTCTTTTTAGTCAGTTCCAACTAAAAATTATTGTAATACAAAGTTGCTAACAAAACCGTGAGGTTATTTCTTTGTTACTTCACAAAACTGCGGCCCCTATACAGCTGTTATAAGATTGCTTAAACTTCTCTACTAATTATAATGTACATTTTAAAGACAATAATAATTAATGGGTTCTAGTTAAAGTTATTACTACAATAAAATGCGATTAATGCCTGTCTGATTAATTATTTCTAACATAAATTTGTTAAGTAAGATTTAATACAATATACAAGTACATAGTTAACGAAATTGATATTTAACAGTGATAAATGATAAAATATTCCTGTCAAAGAGTTAAGTTATTTATTTAGTGCCCTTTTCAATGCAGCATTAAATTTATTTTGCTCGAATGATAATGATCTTGGAAAATTGTAGTCTTATTACAACTATAATATATATCTGCTAAATTGTATTGAACATAAATAATAATATTTTTATTACCAAGTTACATTATCCAAAGTTGGTATAGTGTATATCTTCAACTTTCTGAAATTTAAGGATTCTTGAATGGATATATTATTTTAAATACTGTCTATAGTTTACGCGACTAGTACACATTTAAATACAACACTTTAACGGTTTAGAAACGCGATATATTAGTTAAACTTATTTGAAAATGATTTTTAAGTTCGGTCCGATTTTCGTTTCGGATGCTTTGCAGCAGCCGTGGTCACGCGTATATCGCGTTTTAAACCGTTAAAGTGTTCTATTCAAATGATTATAATCTTCACACGTTAACGCTTATGTACATTGTAAATTTTATTGCAGATAGAAATAAGTGACTTGCTTAGTTAAGATACGTGAATCTTCTTTTTTTAACCTTGTGTGACTGGCTCGTTGGTCTGATGGTAGCCATGTTTGGCTAATATTCAACAGGTCGTAGATTCGATTCCCTACATGTTTCTAATTAGTTTATATTTTTCTAAAGCATGTGGGTTTCGCCTGGAAATGATAGTAAAAGAGTGGTAGGTCGAAATTCCGTCCGGGCCACGAACTGTCCACAGATAAAAAAGCCATTGCGTTTCCAATTCAGTCTATGAATTTACAAATATAATCAAAGCCATAAACGGTCAACCTGTCTTTTTAAGATGTTATATAGCTCCTAGTTATAGTAGCTAGTCTGTGTTAACATAAACATATAAGAATCCGTAAAGAACAAGATATCTTCTACTATGCGCACTCTGCGGCATAGACGAGTCTGTACGAAACCGCAGAATTAGTTCAACGATCAATAAACAGCAATTAAGTATGAGAAAGTTGCGAAGCTTGATGACATGACCACTTGAATGCCTCATAACGATACGCATCAACTCTCTTACAAATAAATCCTTGAACACGTTTGCGAACAAAACAAATAAGCGGGCTCCAAGGCATCCCGAGAACCGGTAGGCCTTGATCTCTGAAAGGGACCCTCGGCGCTCGCTAACCTTGGGTTATTTTTAAACGACGCCTGCATTCGAACCCCGTCGGGCAACTCCTTCCGTCTGTTACATAAGCGAAATTATAGTTCGCCTTTTTTCCCATCTTCTGAAGTGTGTGGCCTGTCATTTCGCTTTTACGGCCTTTGTTTTGGCTCGCATATATTTTATTTCTCTTCGCGGAACCGTAAAAGGAAGAGGCAATGAAGGGTTAGTCGTTTTTGTATAGTGGAATATTTATGGGCCCGAATAATAGCCGCGCCGCGAAATACGGCGACGGATGGTACGGTTTTCGAAAAATTATTTTTTATGATTTTTCCCGAAATCGCGTTCGAGTTGCGGTGACCGTTCGGTGTGCACAAAGGAAAATGACGGAATCTAAATCTTTTGACAAAATTACAGACTTTAATACTAAAATCCCGAATCTATATGGAGCAAATATATTTTCGTTTGTTACACCGATGAAAGACGCCGGTATCAAAATCGCAGATTTTCTGAAATTTGTATTTCGAACTTTACGCATAGAGTTTACTCTTTTAACACGTTCGTTTTAAGTATTGTCTGTAATTTACGCGAATAGTGCACATTTAACCAGAATACTTCTAACGGTTTAAAACGTGAAATATATTACAAATTATACGTATTCGTTACGTATTCGTATAACTTACGTTTTTCCTTGACCACGACTAGATTTACTTATATATTTCGATTTTTTTGCCCCTAAAAAGTGTTATTTTATTTGGCAATTATTGTTTTTTTATTAAAAATATTACACTGTCATATATTTATTACCATAAAATGTTTTGCTTACACTATGTTTAATATTTCTGTTTTTTATTAAAACATATTTGTTTCCAGGTGGAGCCGTACTAATACCTTTGTAACAGCTTACACCTCAGCAGAATTCCTTTGTGAACAACTCAATACTATAATCAGCGTACCGTGCTCACATCCCCCATATTGTTTGTAAAAGAAATTGGAAACCGTACAAAAAGATACGTACTTAATACTCAAACCCGTTCAACCAGTTTCCTTTTACATACCGCGATCACTATTTCGCGAGAATTCTTTGATACATTGAAAATAACATTAAAATAATATCCGGCGAGTTTGCAGGAACAGGTTATTGAAATGAGAATTAAGAAATGCGGAGTCGAATTTTAGTTTTTTTTTACACAATAATAAAATTTAGTTACATATTAATATACAGGAAAAACAGCGACTAACTCGATACATATATACTTTATAGAAAGCATGTTTAACAATTGAAAGACGTTTAATTTTTTTATGATTGCGGAGCACAGACAATGATGAAATTAACCATTTGATGGTAGTCCTTGAAACACTATTTAAGATGTGTAGTCGACCTATTTTGGTTTTAGATATTCGGATATCCACACACTGAAATCGAAACGCGATTCAACTTCTCATCCTCTGTTTTTAATCTATTGTTGATGCTGAAAAGAAGATACAAAGTAGCAAGCTGTTGGTCCCCATTCATCATTATTTAGTGGTGGTAGTAAAAATAGTTGTTCAAGTGATCTACCTATCCGCACTGGAGTAGCGGGGTGGGTCCTTAAATCTTCCTAAGAGAAAAGAAACCTATGCCTACCGACGCCAGTCTACAGACGTCAGTGATACTTTGAAACACACACTCTTTGGTCAACTATTTGGGGATAGTTCCTTAAGAATATTACTAATAAAACACTATAACGTTTTAAAACCGGTTAACCACGGCCGCTGCAAAGCGTCCGAAACGTCGGGCAGATAGGGCCGTAATATATTTTGGTTTTAAACCATTTAAGTGTTTTATTTAAATGTGTACTGCTAGCGTAAACAATACACAGTATTAGATTACTAACTAGTTATTATACCTAGCTGTAAATAAAGTCTAAATTGTAATTAATTTTGTGTTACTAAATTATGAAATATCCGAAGGTAGGTAAATAAAACATAAAAAACGTAAATACCGTCGTTTGACATATGTTATCAGTACCTTACATACAATGGCTTCGTTCAGGCAATCTTCAACTATGAAAGCAATGCTTTCTTGGCTGTGTTCCCATATCGAGTTTGAATCGATAAAACTTCGATGTTTTTCTACGGAGCACGTTTCTCGGAACAGTCTTTGTGCCTTCTCAAATTACGAAGCCCTCTTGCATAACTCCAAAACAACTGGGCTCACCCATATGGAAATCGGTGCGACAGCTTTGTTTATTATCAATTAATTAGCCCCAATTTTTAAATTAGACAAGATGTTTGTGTTAAGGGTGTATTAATCACTTGTAACTTTCTAGATCTTGTCTCTGACTTAAAACATACAATTTGGGGTCTATAGCAGATTATATTAAAGAGAAAATTAAATTAAAATATACATTATTTATACGAATAGCATACACACACAAAATAAACAGCTGAAATCCTTTTCATGTTGATATGTTTTTGATTCTTTCAAAAATAAAAAATTAAAAGAAAATTCTAATAAATTTAGGGTCATGAGTTAGTTAATACGTTTGCTGGCTGGGAGGACGTTAAGTAATACAAAAAATAAATTACTAGTCGAGTTTCAAAACCGTCAAAACTGAAATAATTAACTCACTTAAATAAAACATATACTATGCTACATGACCATATACACCTACTTGTTGTTGTAATGTTTTGCCAACATCTCATGGAAAAATATATATTAATTACATTTTTAATATGTTCAATTATATTTTAATATTTTTTTTAAACCTTTAAACAAAAAAAAACTAACAAGCTCTACAGTAAACATGACTAATACCTACTTGTATTTTTAATTAAAATAAAAGTAATGAAATAAATAATACCGGTTAAATAAATTAATTTTGGTTTTAATCATAACGAAAACGTACGCAAAAGCGGTTTCACTAATCTTGGATAATATTATTATGACCGACCAAAATACTGTTTGGCTATTATCTAGTGTATAATTTTATATGTTTACGGTCTACTGCTTTTATTATCCAGCTCATAATATCTCATAAGAAAAAATACTATATGTTATCGAATGAATACCGCCTGTGTTTACATAAGTTTCCTCTATGGGGGACCTTAATCATAAAATAAGGGGTCGTTGAGGTGAAAAGTTACTATGTTACACAGCAGCTTTAATATTATAAGGATACGTAATTTCTTGAACTATTTATTTTCTTATTAGGAACTAAAGTTACTTTAAGTATAGGTCGCGGAATGTGTTGAAACACCTCATTTAAAATAATAATTCGCCATATTTTCACCTTCCCCCCCCCCTTTTTACAATACAAAAAATAACGTAATACGTAAATCATTAGAGTTATGCCAGAAAAGTTAATTAGCGAATATTTTTTATGATTATTGTTTTTTATACATACATTAAGTGATACAAAACAAGTCGTTGTTTTTTTTTATATTGTCAGGCTTTTTTTAAAACATTAAGATCCTTCACTATTCTGGTTTTTTAATGAAGTTACTTATAATCGCTTTTGTCACTGAGCTAGCATATGCAACTTAAAAAAAATATGTTTTCAAATACGTGTAAAGTGACATCCCGATTCCACGCGTTGCGCATGGGCCGAATACATTTCTGTGATCGGTTCTTTTACAGGCAAGTCGTTGTTAAGATTTCTGTACACTGCCTGACAAAGACAATCTATTATATCGCCGGGATTCGAACCCAGGACTACTAACACAGGGTGTTAGCTGAGCTAATTTCGGCCTAATCGTTTCGATAAAGGCTTTTTGTATCTCATATAACTTACGTAATTTGTTTTTATACGCACGTACTTAACCTATACAGTTTTATAAGAGTAGGGAATGGTGGTTCTTTTTATAAGATTGTATTAAATATTCTCACGCTACCCAGCCACATGTTTTCATCGCGATTCTTTTATTCTTATTGAGTTCCAGTTTATATGACATCATGCGACCATAAATTAGAGCAGTTTTTGATACAACTCGTGTTGGCAATAAAAACTGGATTTGTTTATTTTGCTTTATTACTCTTTATTGGTAATGGCTCTCTATAATTATTTATAGTTTATAGATGTTGAGCTGTTATAGATAGACTAGTGTATATAATTTTATCAACATATTCTATTTAGAGTAAGTAACAATTGAAAAATGAGCACATGTACAGAGTAGTAGATCCTACCGCACCAAATCTCTTCATCACAGTCAGTTACAGGTAGTTGATTCGATCCTGCTCGAAAAAATATATTAAATGTTTAAATAAAACACTGTAATGGTTTATAACGCAAAATATATTAGTTGAACTTATTTTAAGATTATTTTTAACTATGGGCCGATATTTCGGATGCTTTCCAGCAGCCGTGGTCACGGGGAGACTACGACAGTATGTATTAAGTGTTTGAAACGCAGAACTTCTAACCTTACGCATTGTACTACAGATACATCAGTCCACATAATAACTTTTTAACAGAGACATACTTATTTACTGTAAAATATTTTACTCTAGAATGTGGATGATGTTCATAGTAATTATTATCTACTAGCTGTACCCCCGACTTTGTCCGCGTGAAATATTTATTTTGGGCATTGCTGTTTATTTTTATATATAACCTCCTCAGCTTTTTAAATTATAGCTGTTACCCATGACGTCGTCCAGGTCCCGTCGTTCTTGCGAGTCTTTAGAAGAGACAACACAACTCAAAACAACAAGTTACTATTTTATAGCCTAAGGATTTCCTAATAAACGCTCTATCGAATACAACACTTTTCAATACTAACTATTAGTTTTTGAGATTAGCGCGCAGACAAACAAACTCTTCAGCTTTGTAACATTAGTATAGATTCCATAAGAAGTAACTTTAAATGTCAATTTGAAGGAAATCTCGTTGGTAAAAGTCAATTAACGCGAATTCCCGAACGGCAATAATAAAATCGAAATAAACGAGTTTTATAGTTCTGCGCAGCGAAATTGAAAGAAATCACGGGGGTCTAGCGGGAAGTGATTAAAATTGTATAAAATTTAATATCGAAAAATTCTTTTGAACCACCGTTCATAATCACTACGTTGAAAGAGAAATACGATGTCAGTAAAATTATAATGGGCCGAGTCGTAAACTCGACATTTGAATAGAAAAGTTACATATCAAAAATTTTCAGTGATCCGTGTTTTACGAGTTTGTCGTAAACGTGTACTTAAGTTGGGAAATAAAAGGCACCCTTCTGATGGTGTGTTTAAAAATCTATATGTGAGGGGAGATCATTTTAAGAGCATCTACCGATTACGAGTATGTGTTATACATTACAATCTGCATATAACGCAAATATATTAACAAAACCGAGAGTGAGACACGGGCAATAATAGATACAGAGAAAACAACCTCTACTGAACACACCAGTAATTACATAGTATATTTAAATACACTTTAGCTGCTTAAAACGCGAAATATTGTTAGTTAATTTATTTATAAATTATTATAACTACAGCAGGACGTTTCGGATGCTTTGCAGAAGCCGTAAACTGCTGCGCTAGCGCCATCTATCGTAGCTGGTATTTGATAACTAAACACCAAATGTTCCAGGATCGGACTCCGCCACTGATTCCGGGGCTATATAACGGTATAATAAATAATGTTATTCACTGAAGTAGAACACAATTTATTATCCCTGACAAGCAATTCTATTTATTATTAATTAATGAAAATGTTAATAATGCAGACGCTAATAACGATACGATTTATCTTAGCCTGTGGCTTCATATAGACGCTAAAGACGACCGTACAAAAACATAACGCGTTACGTAATCGGTTGTCAGGGCATCTTACACCTTATATCTTATTGTATAGCAACATTGTGCATACCTTTAATTTAATTAGATAATCGTCACATAAATTATATTAAGTTGTTTTTTAGACTAAGCTTCTATTATGTATTTAGTTGGTAAGCCTCTTTAAAATAAATAACTAAATCTCAAGCACAAATGAAAAGGACTCAAAATAACTACAGACGCGGCGGCCGTGGTGCGAGAGAGACAAGAAGACGTGTTTACTATGACAGTTACCATACATGACTTCTCTATGTATGGTCTAACGCGTTCCTAGGAGACCACAGCCTTAGACTCATAAGTAGTCCTCTTTGCTAGGTAATAGAAATGATGACAGCTCGTTTAACCTCCAGCATTTATAACATTGTTGTGGATTAAATATGTAAAAGTTCACATTTAAATAAAACACTTTAACGGTTTAAAACGCGATATATTAGTTAAACTTATTTGAAAATGATTTTTAACTTCGGCCCGATGTTTTGGATGCTTTGCAGCAGCCGTGGTCACGGGGAGACTCGGGCCGAAGTTAAAAATCATTTTAAAATAAGTTTAACTAATATATCGCGTTTTAAACCGTTAAAGTGTTTTATTTAAATGTGTACTACTCGCGTAACTATAAACAGTTTTCATTTGTATTGAAATTAGTTCGTACTGAAATTATTTTAAAAATAATTGGTTGCTTTTAATGTTATATAATAAAGCTGTATACTCGATAGCATTTTGAAAGTAGTATGTAGGCAATAATTGGAAAGAAGAATAATATTTCGTTATTATATATGCATATAAATTAGAATTTTCTTTTAAAACCTAATTTACGCAAAGCAAAAGATATCCGTAATTTTATTCGCGCAAAAATAATTCAGCCGAAAAGTCATAAATAAGTAATAAGCGGCATCCCTCAAGAAACTTGATGCTATTGACTGCTATAATAAGATTTATTAACGTGGACTCAAAGAATACAGGTGGAGTAACAATGGGGTCCCGCGAGGCTTGACTATTTTAATATGAAAAAAATGTGGACTTTTCTCATTGCTCCCACTGAATTACTTTGAAAATAAATGAAAGGATCAGAGGATTGAATTAGGAAAGTATTCGTGTATAAAAGACATCTATTGACAAGTTGAGGGTAGGATACAATGAGGAAGTCGCGAGCTACCTTCAATCGACAATGAGAAAAGGTATCAGCCCGGAAAAGGATCACTTTTCCTTTTGATGTTACTCCAAAAAGTTAAAGATATTATCAGTTATTTACATCTGATTAAGTCAACATATTAACCATGGTTATAATGATGTAGCCTTTACGAACTGTGGGTATTAATTTCGACCCTATTAAGAATTATTCAATGTTTGTCAAAGAAGATTACTACCTATATAGAGAAGTCTTATGTACGTGGGAAAAGGTCTCAGGTCCTCTTTGAATGAGGGTAATTATTGAAAAGAACACATATGTTACACTGCACAACAACATATTTGACCACCTACCTTTTGCGGTATGTTTGAATCGCACTAATTGCTAAAAGTGATTTAGTATTGTTCCAAACAATGCAGGTTTTAAAGGAAATAAATAATTTTATTACAGTGCCAAAATATTCTAATTTTTATGATAATTTTACGACCATTCAACTTAGATTAACACCAGCTATTAACATTATTATCTAGTATATTTCCATATAAAACGAAATCTAGAAAAAGATGATTTATATGCACTAGTTTTTTGCCGTAGTTTGTTACCATGCACAAACAAAGAAAATAATTAATATTTCTCTACATTTGCAAAATGTTTTTCGTTCAGAGCTAAAACTCCTTTGTGTATTGGTAGCTACGTATGACTAATAATCAAGAGGTGTGAAAATGATGTGTGGTAGGATTATCTTAAATGCCGTCTGAGTCTCAAAGCAAGGATGAAAAGCTCAAAACCTTATTCTCGTTTCGGTTTCACTCTGTGAATTTCCAAATATCTAAAACTAAAATAGGCCGACAACGCATCTTGTAGACGTGCTGGGGTTCTTCACCTTTTATCACGTGAACCCCATGCTTATTTGTCCTTCTTTACCAAAAACAAAAACAGTCTTTTAGACTAAAATAATGCCATTCGGCTTTAGGGCATGGACAAAGAACAGACAGAAATAATTGTACGTAGTTTGGAATAAGATATCAAGGAAGCGACCTTAATGACTATCGCACGTATTGAAAGTAATAAAATTGTTGAGGAAGGTACTCATTGAACAATCGGCCCTTCACGGAAGGTATGAAAAGGACAGGACGGTGCTTCGATATCAAATCGTTGTTAATTAGAGCGGCGACCTTTTGTTGTGCTCTCTTGGAACAACATTGTTAGTGTTTGTTACGAGAATTATTTTAAAAGCTTACACATAGACACGATATTATAAATCACATAAAATAATGTGTAGATTTAGTAAAGCGTTTAAAATTGATATTGAGGAAAATACATAAGTAAAAAAATGGGACAAATAGATATTATGTTATTTTCAGGAGCACGAACATGTTTGATTTTGGACTTAAATTTGTTACTGGACATTTATCCATGGTCTAAAACCGAAACGCGATTAAACGTCACTGCTTTTTCATCTGTGGACAGTGGTTCAACCTGAATGAAACCATTGATTAAGCTAATTATTAGCTTTGCGTTGTTCTGTCATTACACTTTAAGAACTGCATAATATAGTAAGTGTTTACGTACTTTATAAGTAAAACATCAATTAATGTCATTTTAAAACAAAGGAATAACGCAGAAATAGGGTCAAAAGAACTATGAATAAATGTTTAGAGGAAATAAACGTATACATTATGAGCGTGATCGAAAGCTATTACATACTTAAGAAATGTTTTTTCTAAGAAGATTCATATTTTCGCCTCTCATTTTACGATTTTTTCATTGCTCGCGCTTTACGAGCTTTTGGGCGGTACTTCTTAACCCGTAACTGTTCTTTAAGAGCTGAATATCGCGTGTTTGGAACTAATTAAACCGTTTTATATATTCTTTTGTCTGGATGTCTTGAGTTACAGTTTCGTAGTACGATTTATCTTATAAGGAATTATTTGTATATATTAAGAATTACAAAAAGTTTAGGTATGCACGTAAACAGAAAGTTTAAAATTCAATAATATCTTGCGTTTAGTAGACACATTTCTATGTATGTATCAGAGGCTTATAATATCCACCAGACGACCAGACTGTACTTCACTTGATCGATTTACCTATTGGGTTTTGAACCTAGGACTAAAACTAGCCATATAAGTACCATAATAGTAAGATTTAGGGTACAAACACAGCAAAATAGGTGTTTTTGTGAAACAGAAATAAACATGACTATTTCTGATACCAAAAATACATATAGCGTCTCAAACAAACGACGTTTATAAATATTCATATCACAGGCACTTGTGATACAATGAGATTTAACAAATATAGCGACTTATGTCAGTTGGATCTTTTAAATTAAACCGCTTGTAAATCTTGTCGCGCGTTACGTCGTCTTCGCAAATTGGAAACACCTTCAATTCTCGCGGGTATATTCCACTTGCCACTGTTGAGTGTTTCGAAATAATAATGTTTTTCTATCGTCTCATGTTCTAGGACTAAACCTGAGTGTATGAAAATAGATAGATAGAGTCATCAGAAAAAGATTTCAATAAAACACTTTAACGCTTTAATATTAATTATTAGTTAAAATTATTTTAACTAAAGCTCGGCGCTTCCCCATAACCACAGCTGCTGCAAAGCATCCGAAACGTCGGGCCGTTGTTAAAATAGTTTCAAATAAGTTTAACTAATATATTATATCGCGTTTTGAACCTAAAAATTAAAAGGAAATTCCTAGTAAAAAGTATTTTTTTTTAAGTAAATTCGTCATTTTAGTAAAGTTGTAATTAATCTTTAATGTAAAGATTTATGGCGCCATTAATGGTGACAAGTGGAATAAATCCTTTTTTCACGCAGTCCCATTCTATTCCTGTTCCTGACATGTCTGCCACAGGACGCTCCTTTGTATAAGACAAGGCAGCTTGTTGTAATTACTTCCACTAACATGTACCCATCATCGCCACAATTAGTTACAAACCCCGAATAAGTCAACTGTCACTAATAATTATTGTCTTAATACGACGTTTTATGACCACCTCCGTGGGGCTCAGAGACGACTAGAGTTTAAATAAAACCCTTTTAACGAAAAGGTTTAAAAACACGAAATATATTACTTAAATTTATTACCATGTATTTAAAACGCTATGTATATTAGTTAAACTTATTTGGAATAATTATTTTAACTAATGCCCGAAGTTTCGGATACTTTGCTACTGTCGTGGCCTGATGCTTTCAGTCGAGCAAGGCACACGAGTCTGATCAAGTCATTGTCTATACATAAAGTCGAAAAATAAAACCGGTACAGAAATGTTTTTGCCCCACATCTCGGAAAAACTCACATAAGAAAAACTGAATTATAAGTATATACATATATATAATAATATGCATTTTTAATTATTTTAATTTAAAAAACCGTTTATTTGCTTAGTTAGATCTTGTCTACCTTATCCAAACCAATTTAATATATGTTTATTATATAACTGAACATATTGGTATATAAGACGTACTTACAACATACTCAAATAACATTTCCAATAAATATGCATTATATTTTTTTTAAATAACACCCACTCACTCTCTACTAGAAACAATAGGCATACGATACCAAGTCATAAAGTGGATTTAATGGATCGCATATTCTCATACTTATAATATGAATATGGGAAACGTGGTTTTCTTTTTGCTGCGCCCAGTATTTGTGTTGAGTTTTAACAAGTTGTAAGTTAAACCGAAGTTTAAATTCGGATAAAAATCGATTCATTTTGTACTAGAAAGCTACTTCGTACTATCCGTAGTTTACGCGAGTAGTACACATTTAAATAAAACACTTTAACGGTTTAAAACGCGATATATAGTCTCCCCGTGACCAGTCGCTGCAAAGCATCCAAAACGTCGGGCCGTAGTTAAAAATAATTATGAAACAAGTTTAACTAAAATATATCGCGTTTTAAACCGTTAAAGTATTTTGTTTAAAAACTATTTCGTATCAATTTATCTATTATATATTAGCTGCTTAGGTAAACATAGACCATAATTATGTAGCATTTGATGTACTAATAATTGTGTAAATTCAAATGTGCAAAAATAGCAGAATTCAGTAGTGTATAGATATTACTCAACTTATTTTAACTACCATATTTACCGTTTTAAACCCTTAACAGTGTTTTATCTAAGGAATTCTACAGTTCAAAATCGTTATTTTAATCAAACAATCGAAGTTAACCAAAATTCGGTTTCAGTTCAGACCTATCTACAGGTCATCTCTGTCTGTAGTCTGTACAAATAAATCCAACGCATTTCATCTCGACGCCAGTACCATGACGATGACGCAATAGTCGTCGACACAAAGAACACGAAAATTATTATAACCCCAACACAGATTTATATACCGTCTGTCAGGCGGAAGATTTACACGCTATTCTGTCAACTTAGACAAAGAACGGTTGTCGAAAGCTCGTGAACATGATGTCATACAGAAGTCGAACTGGTTAATTAATAGACCGGCGTTATGGGCCTTTTTCGGAACCGTTTCAAAGAAAAATACGTACTTATTCCCGCCGGAGTTGTTTACGACGCGTTCTTTATGAACGCAACCGAAGACCATTACGGCGAAAACGAATTCTTTGTTTTGTTGCGGAGTTATGTTTAGTTTCTGAACGGCGTTTCGACTTCAACTATTTTGCAAAAGAAAACTTTAGAAATTGCTCTCGAAAGAAACATCGAACAAAAAGAATGTTCGCAATAAAGGGATAATGGAATTTTTCGCAACTAAATATTTACTTTCTAAATATATGTACATAATAATTCTCTTCACTCGACTTTACAAAGGCCCTTTTTTTATATTACGCTATAAACTTTAGGTGTGGTTTTGTACTATTTAATTTGATGGAAATCTTTGTCATTTTCATTGCACACTTTCGATATTGCTCTATATTAATCTTAAGTTAATTTTAAACGTTTACCGAAAGTAGATAATGAAGTAGTAACAATTTTTTTTTCATAACTAGAAAGCTTCGATATTCTTAATTAGACTGATCTAGAACAATCAAATTGCTTCAGTCCGTAAACAAACAATTAAATTGTTATCATCTAAATTATGACGAAAAAAATACATTTTTTACTGTTTACTATTTTTTTTTTGAAAAATCGATTCTATATTCAATATTATTCTTACTTACATATCATATAGTTTGGCTTCGTCTTTAAAAATTGATGTAATAATGTAATCTATAAAAACATTGTTTTGTTATTTTCATTGATATTTTTATTAAAGGGCAAGTATTATTGGCTGTAACAGAACGAAAAACAAATGTTTTCCCAGGCTTCGAATCCAGAATCAAAGTTAATATAATAGGCAGCACGTTATTCAGCGATAAATTAGCCTAGAGTTCTAGAACTACGCTATTATCTTAAATATACAAGGGCAGGTCAATGAGAAATATGCGAGAGATGTTAAAAGTTTTTGCACGTAGATTCTTTACAGAGAATTGGACGTGATGGATGAAATGAATCTGTTCGCAGTAATTTAAAATTGACGCATTATATTTCAAAGTTCAATGTAAAACGTGCTGAATTCTCAACAATGTAAACGGCGAATCAAAAAACTTCGTAACATCTCGTTAGGACACTTTTACTTAAGTAATTTGGGTGCCTTTTTGTAGGCTTCGATGTGAGGTTCTACTTGAGTGTCAGATACATTCAATGATATAACTACGGAGGTTATATGTATGTTATATTATCGTATTTCATTTAGTTCAATTTACAATCGAAAAAAAAAATCAATAAAATAACACCAACCATTTTTAATTTTAAATTCGTCGTTATTTAAAAACTGATCTTTAGAGTTAGATTAAAAAATTAGACGCCTGCTTAAATTTATTAGCATATATATTTTACACTTATATATATTTTGCCATATGAAGTATTTGAAAACTTTATTAATTTTTACATGTTATTGCATTGAAAATAAATTGCAAAAATTTTCGACTCGGACAGGACTTGAACCGGCATCGTCAGCGTTCCAGCGTATCAGAGCAACAGCACGGAACGCTGACGATGCCGGGTCAAGTCCTGCCCGAGTCGAAAATTTTTTCAATTTATTTTCGATTTTTAAATCATATGAAGTATTTCAACGAAATACTTCATATCCTGCTTCATATACTGTTGCAGACATATTTTAAAATATTTAAAGAAGAAAAATTGATTTATATATATAGCGGAAGCCCATAATACAAATTCAAAGATGAGTAATTTTCCCCGTTTAACTATTTTTTCTTCGCTAGTCACAGCCTGATGTTTCATAGACTAGAGCTAAAAATATTTTTCAAGGAACACAAGATCATTTAATTCGAAGCAGTAATTTCTGAGATTAGACCTTCTAAACCAACAAACCCTTCAGCTTTAATAATATTAGTAGATAGGTGTTTAATTAACCGACTGTAGACTTGATTAATGCAGTAGATGGCAGCACTGTGTCATATAAAATTTCAACCCACTTCAATAATCTAATTCCATTTGTGTCGCACATACTTTTCTCTTATTTTTGGGTTGTCTAGAAGAGATCGCGTTGTAGACAAGGCTGTGACATGACACTCTAGTATACAAAGCCATCTTTGTATAATTTTTTTGTGTGTATCAAAGAGTAAATATAAGCGTGACGTTCCAAGGCTTATTGAAGCTCTATCTCCAATCTGTGCCGAAAGGAAAATCTATCTCAGAACATTATATCAAGATTAAGCCAAAATCGTGCCACACATATTAAAAACGCTCTTTGTGTATTCGAGTATTATATTGCGATAGGAGATTTGAATTTCAATTTGCTGGGATAATGTCAGATGTTATCAACTACGGGTATGAAGTATATTTTCGAAGTGTAGCTTTGGTGTCATGTGACATGCTACTTTATGTGTATTCGCATACAATAGTGTGATCAAGAGGTGATTTATGTTCGTTAAGTTTCTTAGGGTTCCCTACAGAGATATTTTATATTATTAGTAGTTAGTATTATCTACCGTCGAATTGGATTTCATATCTGTAATGGCACGATATATTTGTAAAAAAAAAAGTTATTACCTACCGTCGAATTGGATTTCATAACTTAATGGCACATATATTTTAAAAAAAGTTAAACGCTTATAACACTTTGAAACGCAAAATATATTAGTTAAAGTAGGTAATAATAAGGTCCCCCTGTGACCACGGCTGCTGTAAACCATGCGAAACGTGGGGCTGTAGTTATATAAAATTAGAAATAAGGTAACTAATACATTTGCATTTAAATTCAAATGTTTTATTTAAATGTGTACTAGTGAAAAAATCTTAGATAAAACAATAATATGTAGTTGAAAAAAATGTTTACGCGAGTAGTACACATTTAAACAAAACACTTAAACGGTTTATAACGCGATATATTTTAGTTAAACTTGTTTAAAACGTCGGGCCGTAGTTAAAAATAATTTTCAAACAAGTTTAACTAAAATATATCGCGTTTTTAACCGTTAAAGTGTTTTATTTAAATGTTGTTTTATTTCAAAATATTGTTGAAGTCTTATATTCAATATTAAGTTTAACTATTTTTAGTTTAACAATTATATCTGAAAGTTTTATCAAAACCTATTATTCTTTTATAGTATGGAATAACTATGCGGTGTAAATTCTATGTTCTACTAGACCGCAGTACCTACATCTATTTATTCAGAGTACAGTAGCTCTGCAAGTTATTTGATGTTTAATCTTCCAGGTTCCGGAGCCAATTTGGAAGCGGCCCAGCCTTCGGTTATGTCAATCCTAAGTTTAAACCCTGATCCTAGACAAAGCGGCAGACGAGAGCTTTGAATTATTAAGTTATACGCAATTTGTGTGTTTATATTAAACACTAACGGTTTAAAGCGAGAAATGTAATAGGAAATTTAGTATGTTTTGTGACCGTGATTTCGCTTATAAGACTGTTAGAAGTGTTTTATTCAAATGTGTACTACTTGTGTTAAATGCAGACAATAAAAAAATGTAGCGGCCTACAGAAAAAATATTCTTAGCTAAAAATCCTACTAATAGATTTGTTTTTTTACTTTAAACTAATCATCAATCACAAAAAATATTTATATCACCTAACATAACTACTACCTTCACTATTAAAACAAGCAATGGTAACTGAATATTGACTTCTACTTTGACATAAAACAATTTAAAAGTTATATTTAGTAATATCCATTGTATTTTGCAGCCTGTACATAAAACTTTCGTGATCTTTTATCAACTAGTCTTTTTAAATATATTTTCATAAAACACCACACAAAAGACATTTCCAAGATAAATAGCCTTAACTTAAAAAGTAATAAATTTTCTAAACTCTAGCAAACAGAAAGAAAAACACTTTTTGCGGAGCTTTTTATCTGAAAGCAATCTGCCGTGAAGTTCTTTGACATTCTTATTCCTAAAATTGACCTTTATGACTCTATATTATCTTTATGTATTATAGATGCAACGGTTATCGTTGTATCTATAATATAAACAAAAACATACAATCAAAATATAGTTATGTCTACTTTTTAGTCTTACACTTACAGACTATTAGATAAATAAATCTTGCTTTAGTCATGTCTGCACTCTACTTATGTTCTTGAGCTCGGGAGTTCGATCTCCAGTTGAGATCTAATCATGTTCTTCGATGTAGGAAAACATCTTGAGGAAACCCGCATGGCCTAGAACTAAAATTCGACGACATGTTGTTATCGAGATAAAAAGGACATAATACTTTCTTACGAGGCCCAATTACCAGCTGCTGAAGGACTACTAATTCTATTTTATGAGTACAAACTCGCTTCATGTTATTCCTAATATAGAATTTTAAAATATTTACATATATAACGTATGCTGAACTTCTATTTATTACTCTTTTACGTTACAAAATGTTTTTAATGAAATTCTGATACCCTTACATATTTATTTTTAATGTATATTATGTCATTGCACATTATATTTTTTATTTATTTATTAGAAAACAAACAAAAAAGCAAAAATTAAACACCACAGATTAAAAATATCCTTAGCTTCACGGCTATATTTGTAATAATAATATATATTAATATTAACTGGCAGTATATTTGAAGGTTTTAGAATAACCAAATGATGTGATCATAATCTGTGGTCTAAAAGCACTAATGATAAGTTACTGAAAAACGTCCATATATTTTCAGGTCCTAAGCTCATTTAAGCGTGAAGGCGAAATAAATCAGCAGACTGAAGGTGGTTCATCGAACTTGGAGACAATCGGGGGATGTAAATTAAATCGAGTGGCGCAAGGGTCCGAGGACGCACACTTAACATCAGCGAACGAGCTTTTTACTTCTCTAACAAGTTTGGCGACACTCGAGCGTTTGTTACCAGCGCAAATCCTCGATTACTTGGGAAGTTTCGTACGTGTGACGCGTTAGATATAGGTTTATAGGGTTGGTCAGAAGTTTGTAACCTTTAAGTGGAGATTTCACAGTGAAAGTGAAATCCTGTTTTCCTGTAACATGGGGTAGACATATTGCTTTGTATGTGCCACTGATGTTTTTTATTAATTTGCCAGTAGTTAAGGGTCTCAAGAAAATCTAAAGGAAGAAAAATTATTATCATAATGCCCCAGGTTATTGACCCAGAATGTCTCGTGATTGAAGTAATGTTTCTTATACAAAGGATCGATGCATGATCGATGTTTTTTTTGCATTATAATAAGCTTTAAACTCTTATATAACTATGACTACCAACATTGTATATTCCAAACCATTTTCAACAGATGGCGCGAGGATGCGATGGTATTACGGTAGGTAATGTTGTCATTAAAAAAAACAAATATATATTTTTTATTATTTTAATTTTAATAGTGTATACTTTTCATTATTATATGACAATAATAAAAAAATATATGACAATAAAAATTATACACAATTTTATTAAAAACGGGTGGTTTCAAAAACATTTTGTCAAGTTTACATACATTATCAAAGGAATAAATAATAGAAGCAAGCAAATGATAATTAACATCTGAATTTGAAACCCAACTTAAACTAACAAAAAAAGAAATGAATTAACATTTTCATTACCCAATGTAATCATATTTGCAAAGCGTAACTTTATGAAAGTTTCAACATAACGTTCTTTTAAAACAGCTCGTTAAGGTTCAATATTTGCATGAAAACAAAATCCCATGCGAGTTTTATTTTGTGAATCAAAAGTTTTCTAAGTGCAGACGTAGGAAATTGGCTTCCGAAGACCAGACAGTGAGGGTATCTGCAAAATTGCTTCCTCGCCGAGCCAACACTGGAGAAAACTTTCATAAGCTATTATCGAAATTAAATGCCTTCTAGTCATAGAATATTTGATGTTAGAAAGATAAATTTTTAACTTAAATACTGTCTATAGTTTATGCGAGTAGTACACATATAAATAAAACAGTTTGACGGTTTAAAGCGCGATATATTAGTTAAACTTATTTGAAAATGATTTTTAACTTCGGGCCGATGCTTCGGATGCTTTGCAGCAGCTGTGGTCACGGGCAGACTAAAGATGGAGGATGTCTCTGACAAAGTAAAAATTACTACGCTAGCGCCATCTGTTTCAATGGGGAGGATGACCTCAAATTATCAAACACCTGGGATCCTATATTAAAAACTCTGGGTCCCAATAAACAGCATACCGGCAAACGCGAAGACACCGTTAGTCAATTCTGTAAGGACCCGGCCAGTTTCGCCAAATACCAACTTCGACGGAACAGATGGCGCTAGCTATATATTTAATATGTATTTATTTTTATTTAGCTATATTAGTATTTTTTATAGCTATATTAAATTTTCTTTGAAAGCATCCGAAACGTCGGGCCGAAGTTAAAAATCATTTTCAAATAAGTTTAACTAATATATCGCGTTTTAAACCGTTAAAGTGTTTTAATTAAATGTGTACTACTCGCGTAAACTATAGACAGTATATACTTAATTATTATATGCATTCTATTTTTGAATAATTTAAACGTTATGTAAATTTACAGGTGAAAGGTGTTTTAATAGGTAAAATAAATTGGTTGCGAGTTCAAATCAAGTCTTAATAATATGTCAAAACCGTGACAAAGGTTTTGCTTCTAAATAAGTAATTTCAGTACTTGGCGAGTATGACATCAATTGTATCCTTATTAAGTTTTAATGTTTTAAATACATTAACATACCAATAAGAAAAATCTTAAACATGTTTTTGCTTACACAAGATCCAATAAAACTCTGCTGCATTTTTTTTAAATTTCTCTTAACCAATGACACCACTAACCTATCATTAGTAGATAAAACATCGTGCGTATATTTAGAAAATGTTACTCCACAGATGAAAATTTTAACATTAACTTTTTATCTGTATGTCTGTTTTGTTGGTATGAAAGGAATTCATTTGCTGGCTTTTACTGCGGTGCTGCGGCTTTACCAATATGTTATCTCACATCTATGGTTTCTTTCAAACAACCTTTAATCTGTGTAATTGCTTCGCTGTAGGTATATACAGATATACGCAATTCAAATAGATACAATCACATACTTTTTTACTTCACGGTTTGGTGTAGTATTCACTGCAGAACGAGGTTCTGGATTCAAATCCTAGTTTGGAATGATTTAAGAAAATCAAATACCAAACCTGAGTTTAGAAGTGGGAGGAAGCGAAATTTATTAGTTAACTTATTAACAGTACCCCGAAACCACGTTTGCCGCAAAGCTTTCTAAACGTCGGGCCGTAGTTAAAACAATTCGCGTTTTAAACCGTTAAAAGCATATTATACTTTTACTGTGCATGAAATGAGAGAGATAAAAGGCTAAACTATTTAAAGTTTTAAATAAACCGATATACATTTATAGTGTCACCTGTCTAGGCCTAAGCCTTAATAGCAACCAAGTACTACAATATTCAACGATAAAAATATTGATTACAATCATACTCAAAATGCTCTAACAAAGATGGGAAATGTAGCTTAATAACAAAGAAACAGCTGTAAATACTAAAGTAATCTAAATAGGTTTTATATTAAAATTTAACTACGATTACTACAGATAACGATTAAAATAATATTATTAAATTACAAAATCAAAGCTGGATGGTAAAAACAAAATCACCTGACCAATTTCCGATATGAACGGCGATAATTCAATTTAATGTTTCGCGAAACAGGAAATGTATTTGAGCAGGTGTATCGAAATATGTCAGCATATTATGTACACAACTAATGTTACGATCATAGTTTACAAAATAATATTTCAAAAATACTCAATATAATAATGACATGTTCAGAAATAAAACATTTTTAACGTTTTAAATCGCGTCATAGATTAGTTAACTTGCTAACTTTGATCTACGACTCAATGTTTTCGATGTCTTATTGCAGTAAGCATTGTCTGTTTAGTCGTTTTAAAGTAATAAAAATATTATTTAATCTTGTACTATTCGGTGAACGACAGATAATATTTAGTATTCATATAATAAACATTAAAATATTCGACACTATTTCTTTAGTAATCCCTCTATATATCTAGGAATAATTAATATAAATAAAATCCAATCCATCACTGAAAATCGGCGTTGTGCCTACTTCCAACACACAGCACATGCACATATACAGCAAATGCTGAGTGGTGTCCTTCCACATACATCTATTATTATTGATGTTATTGAATTTTGGTGTATGTGGAATTAATGATTTGATTTCATATTATTTTCTTAAGGACAAGGATATTAAGAGAACTCAATAGAAGTCTTAGAATTACCGGAACCGGAAGGTACTTGGCAAATATCAGCTTCCAACACGAATTGAGGTAAGCTAATAACAAACAGGATTTTTTTTTAATAGCAAGATCAATCTTTTGTGCTCAACCAAAAATTTACATGTAGCGTCGGAAATTAAACCTACGATACTACCTTTAATTGCGTCGCAAAAGTATTATAAATTCTTGGTGATAAATTAAATCACGACCTAAGTGTCGAGAATATATGTAACAGAACCAAAACAGATAGCATATACAGACTTTTTGTTATGTTTATTTAAAATTTTGTACCGCCGCTAATCGGCTAAGTGATAAAGTACTTATCCTACATAACGCGACTCCCACTGACCTGATAACTCAGTTCCATAACATGGGGTTGTACTTTGTAGGCACATTGGGGTGACGTCATTTTCCAACCCCTGCAAGATGAGATCATCCAATCTCCGTGAGCGTCTAAAATGGCTATAGAGCTATCTACAGGCGCTTAAGAATTGGCAAAGTGCGTTTTAGTTCCGTTCGAGTTATTTCGAAACACGTAAAAACAGTGTTAAGTTTGGGAACTGGAATGTTTTGATCCGTAAATACATATTAACTTCTTTAATAACGCTAAATTGCCTTTGTGTATTTAAAATTTCGCTTTTACAACAATAAACACTTATATTTTACACAGCATTGTATTTTTAATGATAGAGAGGTAAAATACCCCAGCCGTATATCAACTAAACAAGATGTCACTGTCAATCTATTTTGGCTTTGGATATTCGGAAATCCACATACTGTAACCGAAACGCGATTAATCTTCACGGCTTTTACAATCTGTAGGCGGTGGTTCGTGAGCTGGACAGAATTTCGATATTCCTACTCACTTAATATCCAGATTTCCAGACGAAGTACATCATGTTTGAGAAAAATTAAAAAATATTGAACATGGACTCGGTGGGGTTTTTTACTAACTTCAAGTGCTAAACAGGTGAGGCTTATTAGCCATATACATTGCTACTATTAAACCAACGAACTCGCTATTGTGAGCCTAATATATTCTTATACAAATATACGTATTTCTATGTATCTTATAGATTTTTATAGTAAAATAGTTTTCGCCAAGTCATAAAAAGGTAATCAACTTTAGTATCACATACATGCTAATTTTTCAATTAATTAATATGAAAAGTATGTTGTTATTATATCTTAAAACCTTAAAAAAAGTATTTGCAATAATTACTTTAAAATGGTAAATTTACTTGTAAAACTGAATTGTCTGTAACAATGTGGATCTAACAAAATGACATAAGAAAATGTCTTAATTTCTAAACCAAATATTCCTCCAATAACAGTAATAGTAAATTGGCATACACAAATGCAAATAGGAAATAATCTTTGATATTGTTTTGATCGTCGCCTCAAGTCTTTACCAGAATTAAAGTATTATTACTCCTATAAACAGTTATGAGTTGCTGTTACAAGGGACGTCATTGTTGTTGTAGGTATGGATGGGGTATACGATGACATGATTTTATAGCTAGCTTTAGACCCCGTTTGGAATAACCGTCCCTTTAAATTCTTGGTAAGATCTCTTTGGATAATTCAGGTAGTAATAAATGTCAAAAGCTGATTTGCTGTCTTCTTTTCAGTTTTCAAACCTTCCATGTTTAAGAACTAAAATTAGAAATAGAATATAATATATAAGTTTTAAAAAGATATTTTGTCGTTATATAAGCTAAAGTTTTCCTTGCAAAATGTTTTTTTTTGCGATTCGAAAAAGCTATCTATAAAAGTAATTCCAAGTTTCTTTTGTATACGTACGTCAAATTGAACTGGATTCATTTAGTATCTTTACTGTCCAGGTTTAAGTTCTTTGCAGTTTACGGCCAAGTAATACCTGGATGAGACATTAGAATAATCCCGAGACCTCGTAATCCTGCACCCTGGTTTTAATGATACGTCCATTTGACTAGGGCAGCATAAACGAAACGATCAATCCTCTTATAAAAGTGAGGTATAAAATGTGTATTTTTCAAATGGATTTTTGAGTGCTCGCAAGTTTGATGGGCAAATCTAAACGAGTTTACTGAGGTGCGCAAAAGGTACAGTTTACACTCCAACTTTTACGGCCAGTGATAATAAAAAGGCGCTATATATTTTAATTCCGCGTTTTACAATCGCGCGCTGTTTGGAAAATAAAACGCCTCACGCATTTATCAACGCAAAGCGTTGGGGAGGCATTTTTTCTTAATCCACACGGAACAAAGACGCAGGTGTGCATACTTAACAGTGATGCATGATTTGATAAAATAATTTTAACGGTTTAAAACGTAAAATGTATTCATTAACTAATTTGCAATAGATGTTAAATAGGGCCCGACGTTTCAGATTCTCTATAGACCCCACGTAACGATAGCTGTTGCATGACAATAAATTTCGCGTTTTGACCCTTTAAAATTGTTTTAATTAAATGTGTAATATTCGCGTACACTACAGATACTATTTAGTGCTGTATATACCATTTTGAACTATTATGTATAGAAGATTTTTGTTTAGGCGACGACAGCGGGGGTTAACTTGATGGTAGGATGGGAAATACCCCAGCCATGTAAAATCTAAACAAGATGTGCCGTCGACCTATTTTGGATTGGGCTATGCCGAAATCCACAGACTGAAACCGAAGCGTGATTAAACTTGATAGCTTTTGATTGACGGTTTGTGACCGAGTTCCCACTGTGACCCATTAAATATACAGAATTCCAGAACATCAACATGTTTCAGATTATAAATTGGTTAGAAAAATGTTGGAGGCAAGGCATACATTACTACAGTTACACTAAGGAGCCCAACAAGAAGAACTATCAAGTGAATAAATTTTTCACGACTCGAACCGCTATAAATAAAACGGAATGTAATAATAAACATGCAGATTGTAGAATCGATAACTTTCAATATCGTCTATTTTCTAGTAAGGTTGGCTATCAGTCTGCTAAATCGCTATCCGAAATGGCCTTATTAATTCCCCTTTATGTCTGGGGCACACATGCTCGTTTGCGATTTACGTTCGAGTTTACAGCTAGCTTTCGTCTTTAATATATAATCTTAACTCCTTTTAATTGCGCTTTTCACACCTGCTGTTGACGCGAAATTTTCTTTGTTTGGGACTTTAGACTCGTTGGTCTTCTCGGGCCTTTCTTATGATGTAAAATATTTCTTAGTAAAACACTTCAACGGTTTACAACGCGATATATATTACGTTAAACTTATTTTAACTACGGTTAATCGTGGAATCTTTCGTTTAAAATCTTGCAAAGCATAAAAGTAAAAAAAATGCACTAAACACGAGCATAGGTGTGCTAATATTTTATTGTTTTTTATCGGTGTACCTGAATTTCTATTACTAAACAAATTAAATAAGTGCCCTGTAACAGTTTTAAACTACCTTTGTGATTGTGTTATTACTTTTAAAATATCTTAATAATTTATGGGCGTAACAAGCAACTATGCTTTCCTCTCTTCACTACGACCGCTATAAAGCATCTGAGACGTCTGGTCGAATTAGAAATAACTGTAACTACTATTTTTTTTGGGTTTTAAACCGTTTTAATATTTATTTAACAACGATATGATAAGTATTCTAGTTGAATGAAATGTGCCCCGATTTGACCAGATTTAAAAGGAAAGATAAATGCAATATGTAACCTCTTAGACGGCCTCAGTCACCTTAGTTGGAGTGTTGGTATTAGTTAAGAAGAGACGAATATAACACTGATATCTTTACTTAAAGCAAAATAAGAATGATCAAAAGTAAAAGTTTCTCAGGGAGAATTTCTTTTCAAATATCTAGCAAAATTTTATCCGAGCACCTCGATGTTACTTCTAAAGTAGATTATAATCAAAATAATGTATCCATAAAACATAGCTGTCTCTCGACGCTAGTCTGAACCGTACTTTCAGGTAATAGGTATTTGAAGATTTCTATTCCAAGTTTTAGTAGCGAAGTTCGTATAAATGATAAATAAAAATCTTTATAAACAACTGCTAGGCGAGTTCGCCAACAGTCATCTAACTTCAATATCTTCTGGGATGTCCCGTTTGATGTCTTTCAATCGCGTGATATTGAATAAACTCTGCGTGGTTTTTAGGGTTTCGCAGAGGGCAATACATTATTTTTATTTAAACATTTAAATTGCCATTAAAACGACATATTATTATCGTAATAAAAATTATATTTTTCTAATAAAAATAGTACTTCTAAACGAATATACGGACTCTTATAATACAATTTTTATAGGTTATTCATTCAAGTATGTCTAAACATATATAAATTGGGTAATTATATAATATAATTAAAATCATCCTTAATTATAAATTATTCATTGCGCTAACGGTTCATGTTGCTCAGAAAAATATTTACGAAATAATAATTTCTCTTTAAATGATCTTAAAAAATGTCTAGGACAGTATATTTCCGTATCTTCTAAGAATAACTTTGACGACATCAATATTTTCATTAAATCGAATTTACCGCGCATTCATAAGTTGCCGCCGAGAGTTGGTAGAGGGCGCAGCTGGTTCGGGTGGCATCAGATATAAAATGGCGAATGTTTTAAGTTTTTTTTTGTGCATTATATATAGTTAAACTTTGAAAAGTAAAGCGGTATTGAGAAAACAATATTGATAAACGTTAAATGTCGTTCGTAATGTCGTTTTTTTAAGAGAAACAAAAAAAAAACTCATACAACAAACATATATAAAGGTAAGTTATTAAATGAACGTTTTTTTTGCGATGCGAATCCCTTTGTGCGCTTATCAGACTCGCACTTGGCCGCTTTTCTTTATTTTCTTATCTCCCCTAAAGGATGGATCGAGATGTCAATAAAGGTTGAATACTTTCAAATTATGAGTCGCCATATCATTAGTGATTGAAGTCAGGACTTTTATTTTTGCAATAGACAGATAATTATGTTTCAGCGTTTTAAGAATATTACATTATTTTATCTGAAATTTGACGATGACGTGAAGGACACGGTATCTCTATTGGTTATAGCATCAGCGCAGAACGCTGTGGATAACAGTTCAATATAATAATATTTCGGTCTTGCCCGTGTCGTAATTTTTTTTGCTCTATAATATTCTTTGGCAATATTGGCATGTTTTATAAAACGTAAAATTATATATAAAAAAAAAAAAAAAAACAAAAATTAAACTTATATTAGTTAAACAAATTTGTAAAAAAGTAAAACTAATATATTTTCCGTTTTAAACCGTTGATGTTTTTAAAAAACGAATTATATTGAAAAGTGCGCGAGATCATAAAATACTTTTTTATTTTTACTGTTACCATATGTACAAACTGATTTGCGCGTACAGAAAAACCTGTTATTTTAATTTTCTAATCTCGGGAAATACGCCTATTTTTTATCTTAGCTTATCAAGTGTTTTGCCTCTTCATTACGTTTCCGAATCAAAATATTTTTCTTATATAGACATCCTATTATTAATGCGGCAGTAACAAACAGGAAAATCATGCATGTTTTGCCACTCAATCTGGTTATTTGTAATCACACATATAATTAATATAACTTCGCTTCACGATGATAAGTATATAAAACATTGTACGTTATGATTTAGTGGTTTCATTCCTGTTATAATGTTATAATATAATAATACTACGTAATGCCGCACATATTTACATAAATAACTGTTGTTTAACTTTTGTAACATGTTACTAAGCTATATAAATTATGAATTGATCTAAAATATGTGAAAAAAGAATACACACATCAAATTACTATTGAAAAGTTTAGAATAAACATTTTTTTTTCTTTCACTAACCATAAAACGGAAAGAAAAAGAAAATTTCTTTACTTTTCTATTGCAATTTTTGACTTGTAACTTTCATTCGTACATTATTGCAGTATATAACTAAAAAAAGGTCGTTGGGTTCGATAGCGGGTACAATATTTTTTGTCCGGAAAAGCTGCTATTAAAAGGGTGGTAAGAATACAAAAAATCCGTCCGGGTTACGAATAACCGCCCGACAGAAGCCTCGAAGTGTTTTTTACAAAAATCTCGTCAAACTGAATGTCCTTTTGTTTTTACGTGAGTGGGACACATTTAAGTGAAACACTTAAACTATTTAAAATGTGTTTACAAATTATTTTTAACTACGGCCTGACGTTTGGAGAAGTCTCCCCGTGACCACGACTGCAAAGCACTCGAAACGTCGGGACTTAGTTAAAAATAAATTGTTAACAAGTTTAACAGTTATATTTCACGTCTTAAACCGTTAAAGTCTCTTATTTAAATGTCCTTTGCCATACTTCGCTGTATTTCAGTCGCTCCTAAAGCCAATCGCCTGCGATCATTACCGGTCCATTAGTGGGGGCAAACTTAGTTAAACATTGGCATTAAATAATGATTGCTATTTCCGAACATTACTAGATTATCCTTGGAGCACAATTTTTATCGAGATTTCAATAAAATACGATTAGCGAGAAAATATTTTTATAAGGAAAATTATTGTGGATACCCACCGGTTGACATTTTGAAATCTCGTTAAGTGTAGAGGATTGTAAAGTCTAATTTTGTAGCTTAATAAAACATCTCTTTATTTCGCTTCAATCTTATCTTGATTTGTTGGGTTTTAAAGTTTGTTTATATTTTGCTGCGGGTCCACTTACTGATTACATCTAGGTCTTGGCATTTATTACCGTGTAAGTAAAAAGTAACAAGAAAATGACGGACTTTACTATAGGCAGCAAAATTTGCAAAAAAATATTACCACATGATTTTGAATCTCATGTTTTTGCCATATACATAAATATAATGAAAAGACTTGAAACACATTTAAAAAATTTAGTTACAATTTTATTTGTTTTACATGTTGGCAAGATGGCGTTAAATATAATAATATTCAGTCAGAAAAAAATCGAACACAGAGGCGCGACTTGAACTGGCAACCGCACTAATTCATTCTAATGCTCTAACTATGCAAATCTAATGCACAGTGCATTGTAACCAGTTGCAATTATTCACTTTAAGCTTAACTATACTGATGTAGTCAGTCAGTTCCAAAACAGATGTGCTTGTATTTTCTTAGAGATTTTATGTTTTATAGATCTATCTCAATTAAATGTAACGTATAGGAAGTTAAACATTGCAGTCGTTAAATACGAACGACAATCACTTGATTGAGAAAATGTTCAGCAATCGTTTGTTACTCTACAAACACCAATGTATCTTCACTTGCGTCCAGGGATGTATTTTGTTATTTGGGGGCCCCATAAAAGGCAGATCGTGAGTCCTTTAAAACATTTCTTACATAACCCTTTCTCTTAAGAACGATTTTGATCTAGTCGTGTAGTTCGTTCACTAATGTGTCCCCAAAATATGTATATTATTTACAAACCATTTAACATGTTTTTAAAGGGGGGGTACCCCTTTAAAAACATGTTATTGGTACTATATTCTATAGAAGGAAGAATTTTAGAGCTTAAATCCACCATGCTACTCAAGTACGGGATGGTGGGCTTTAAGGTTCCTGGACCGTTAGTTTCACGTGCTTCCGGGGCACGTGGGTATTGACCCCCCATTTCAGTAGCAAGGCAATTTTATGACAAAAGTTCTAAATGGCCAACATATAATGTAATCAAACCTGGAACCGTGTAGCTTATTAACCACTACACATGTATTTCAACCTGGACTTAAAAGTTTTTTTTTAGCATGAAGCAATAATTGTTTTGGTACCTACTCTCGGAGGCCCCCCCCTTAGTTCCTGAACTCGGTACAAACTCAGTAGCTGATTTATTGTCACTGTTCAATCCAACGACTGCGCTCGTTTGTATCAATACACGAGCACTCTGAAAAAAGCTTTTACCGAAAGTATTCAAAGCCAATAAATTAATGTGTGGGCGGTCAGTAATTAAGTTGGTGCGTTGTGTAGAATTGCAAATTAATTGGGTTGTATTTGCAATACAGCACTGCCCTTCTGTTTTGTATGGAGAACTTAGATACTATAGATTTAAATTTAAAATTATAATTAATGTCAATTATACAAAATGCCTTTATAAGTAGACTAAATAATAATATAACATTAGTATTTCAAATTGTCTAGACCCTTTTTTTTAATTTGGTCTAATTTATAGTTGACACGTAAGTGGCTATTGCCGTTTTAATTGTTTAAATAAATAAATAAAAAATAAAACTATTAGAAAAACCGCATCAAATGTTTATAGGAAAAAGTATTATGTAATACCATATTTCGTTTTTCATTTCAAACTTTAAAATATACAGTGCTAAACTTATGTGTTTACATATGTCCGATTTACTAAGACGTTAACTTTTAACCGGTTAGAACCAATTATTAAAATTCTTCAAAGATGTCGTTCCTTTTTTTATTTATGTTATACCTTTTGTGTGTGTAAAAGTTTGCAAATAGAATAATACGCGCCCGTCATGTTTCTTAAGCCAATGTGCCAACAAAAAGGCCATTTATCTATATCAGAACTAGTGTCAATATCGAAATGACAACGGCCATTTGCCATAAATAACAGTAAGCGGCTATCGATAACATGACAAGATTATGGACGATCCCACAGTATACAACGATATTTCAATAACAACATGTCAAAAACTTGTGCAATGTTTTTAATAATAACAGGAAAATAGAAGAATGTTACTAAGATAGTCGAAATTCAACTTTGGCAATGCTGGCGCGAGACATATTGTAGTTCCTTTCAACCTTCAAAAAAAATGTTCTAATATTTTTTTCAGATTTCTTACGATCAGCATGATAGCATATTAAAGCACAGCTGATAAATATGCTACTTTGCAAAAAAGCAGTGCTAAGCACGTAGGAAAATTTTCTCAATTTAATAATTTATTTTATTTATTTAGCACTCACAACTTTACAGTTTTCAATAAACTTACAAGTAACTAATTTTACATGTATCACTTTAACCTGGTGCCTGCTGTAGGTATAATAACTGTGATAAAGTACAGCCCCCTCGCGGAGCTCATAAAAATTTGACAATAAAGAATTATATAATATTTAACTTTGTCTTTGTATAAATAAACGCACAAATTACGTTTTTTCTATAGCACGAAATAGCATAAATCACCACGAGAAAAATAATGTTATATAAAAAACTGTCTTTAGTTTACGCGAGTAGTACACATTTAAATAAAACACTTTAACTTATTTGAAAATGATTTTTTGAAAAATCATTTTCAAATAAGTTTAACTAATATATCGCGTTTTAAACCGTTAAAGTGTCTTATTTAAAAAATGTTCTATAAATCAAAAAGCGGTCTTAAAGGTGCCGACATTCCCATTGCTGGTCATTGTTTGAGAAGATTTCAAGGGGCCACCCATCACGTTGTTTCATTTCGGATTGGTGGGCTTTAACGACTATCAACTGTAAAGTACGGATTGCCGGGGCTTTTTTATTTACTTATTTAGGTTTACCAACGCATACTACATAATATTAGTACTATCTCTTAACATATAGACATAATTGTAATGTAACAATTAAAGATACCAATCATAAAAAGTAAAGAACTTATTTTACAAAGAGGGCATAAACTAAGGGAAACACGGGCTGAATAGTTTATACTAGATAAAATATACACAGGTAAGTGCGTTAGCGCAAAATACAAATTATTACTATTTATTGAACTCCTATTAGTTATTGAATAATACAAAACTAATTAATAATATCATTTGAGCCGGAGTAGAAATAACATATGACAAATAGATTGTACGTAAAAACGCCTTATAATGCGGTTGAAGTCTTTACAAATATGGCATTGAATGAATTTTACCTACTAGTATTAAGGTAATAGTGATTCATATATAACAATAGTTATTTTCAGCTATCATTAAGGGATTTCCTAAGTAACATTTTTCAGTGTACTAATCTAGTCTGGATTTTCCTGCTTTAATACGAATAACGAAGACTTCAATAATACGCAGGTGCACGTAGCACCTCTCGCGCACCGCAATAAGTTAAAAAAATCTACGATGACGTGAAGACTCGGTTGCTCAATTGGTTAGAGTAACAGCACAGACCGCTTGGGATGCCGGTTCAAGTCCTGCCCGAGTCGTAAATTTTTATCAATCTAAAAACGATTTTTAATGTAATAAATTTAATTTTGTGAGCTAGTTAAATACTGTCTATAGTTTACGCGAGTAATTACATTAAAATAAAACACTTTAACGGTTTAAAACACGATATATTAGTTAATCATTTTCAAGTAAGTTTAAATAATATATATATGTATATATATTTAAATGAACTAGTTGATCTAATGGTAGCATCCAATGAATAATCTACGGGTCGTGTTCATTTCTTTTCAATATATAGTAATATTGTATTTTCAAAAATAAAATATTGTACTTTATACTATTTGGATTACAGTTGCATTTTTTATTTTTTATTTTATTATTTCTTTAAATTTCTCATCAAATATCAAATATACAGTAACAATAATACAATGTCCATGTGTAATTGTTTTATTGAATTGTTGTATGTAATTAAATGTATGTAATTGATACTGTATCATTTATCTTACCTTATAAAGCATTACGCGAGGTTTATTTACTTGTAAGTGTAAAGGAATGTACTTCATAAAATACATTAAACATACATTTGTACTGTATAATAATAATCAACGGATCGTTGCTTTGTTTCTTCTAGGTAAATTTGTAATTTTTCTGAAATATGTCGGTCGGACTTCGTCTGAAAACATGGCCTGGGGTTTTCCTTCTTCTTCCTTTCAGTGTATTCCAATCCCAAAAAAAGTACTAGGACAACATGGAGGGCCAATTGGTGTATTCTTCAATTTAAAAATCATTACTTTTTTTACTTTAATAATGTATTGTTGTCCTTATGTTATTCATTGGGTGTATCTCAACTCTTGCATGAGCTGGTCTGTCTGTCCGAGCGTTCACGTACGTGATTCACTTACAAGACACCGATTTGCTGTTCAGGGACTAGAGCTTACATTTATTATTGAAGAGTAAAAATATTTCTCGTACCAGTATATGTTTAGTATTACATATTAAGTATTAGTCGATCGTATATACCTTCCAAGCATTCGATACTGTAAGTGCGTCTAAGGGTTTCGTTGTTAATATTTTCGTTACATTAAGCAAGTACTACACACTTAAATAAAATACATTTTAAAATACGGTTTAAAACGCGAAATATTATTTACCTTGTTAATCCTCCGTGATTACAACTGCTACAAAAACATCAGAAACATCAAGTCAAAGGGGAAATAAAATTAAAAAAATTACTTATATATTTCGCTTTTTAAACCGTTAACTACCTTGTAGTTCCGTAGTTTTTTAATGGAACCCAATTACTAGGCGTCTGCTGTGTTTCCGTCTAGGTTGTTTCATGTAAACACAATTAGACCGTACAAATTTTGCACATATATGATGTAGTTGTCACTAAAATAACGCACGATTATATAAACATTGAAGTAGGGTTATGACTCATACAATTTTTCACTAGTTTTTATAGATGTAAGGCATCTTTCATGCACATCCGATAGGCCAACAGTCTATGATTCTACTAGTAAATGAATAAACACCACTCTTAAATACAATATGTTTACATTCTCTTAAGGAAAACAACATTTCCTTAATGTTAATTAAATTAATTATCGACTCTGAAACCCAGGTTTAACATATTATACTTCTCACCTACTGCGTCAAACACTAAAGCTATTGTGAATCATGTAATTCCTTGGAATTAAAATAAATTATGTGAATACCAGTGTACAAAATTATTTCATATTTACTATAGGTATATTTACTTTTATATTGTTTACAATCTTTTACAAGAATCGAAGAATTTAAATATCTGGTAGTTTATGGCCCCAGTGGGTTAAACCAAACACAATGTACATCCCATTACAAAGTGGATATGCTACTGTACATAGTGTCCCAGCCCAAATTTGGATATTATAGTTTGTTAATGGTTTTTGTCGGTCTATTAGTTTTTAAAAATAGTATATATATACATTTTTATTATATTGCAATATATATATTTGACAAATATTGATATATTTTAATAAATATTTTTAGTACACGACTAGGTATTGTAACTCCAGAACATAAATAGAAAACAACTTATGAACAAGTAAGTAAGTTACTGACGGGTTAGTTGGTCTTATGGTAGCAATGATTGGCTATCAACGGTTCGATTCCTATCGAGTCCCATCGAAAATTCCAGGTCACGATCAACCGTTCACAGATACACTACAGTATCACATCTATGGATGTATTTATATTATTTGTAGCTGACGAAGAGATAATCAAATGAAGAGTGAAATGGGGGGCCGAATACAATTAACAGGCGGGACATGAAAGTTAATGACGTTAATCCTTAAGCGAATTGAGGAAATTGCGCTCCAGTTTCGCAAGATACGGCTGATTTGGCACTAGGTCGATTAGCGACAAACGATTTATATCCCACTTCTGTGATAAGACGACACACTACGCCTTTTACTTAGTAAGTTTTAAAGGGCCAGAAGAACTCTACCAAAGCTTCTGACAGTACTTAGTTGAGTACTCATTTAAATAAAACATTTTTAACGGTTTAAAATGCAAAATGTATTAGTTAACTTATTTTGGTTTTGGTATGCAACTGCAAAGTAGCCGTGGTTAAGTGAGTCAAATAAATTTTAAATAATCTAACTAATACATTTCGCTTTTTTAACTTTTAAAAGTGTTTATTATAATATTGATTGTTAGCTATATTTTAGACATTATCACTTTGTTTGATTCATCAAGGGTTTATCAAAAACAAAGTTCCAATGAAAGAATTATTTCATTATTGATTTTCCCATGTTTTGACTTGGTAGGACGGATGTTTTTAAGAAATATAGAGACGAACTTATAATTAAGTAAGATACCATAGGGAAAAAAATATTATAAACGATACAAATACTAAAAAAAATAGACAATTTGCTTAAAACGAACACAAGTTTTTAGTCGAAAGCTGGTGAGACAATCAGATTTGAGCTTTGGCAAAAATTTAATTTAATAATATAATATGTATACATTATTTGCATATATTTGAGTTATGTATATTTAAACATTTGCGTTATGATTTTTTATTAATAAATTTGGCTACATGTTAGACGATGTAGGAAAATGATTGAAATTATTATCGCAGACCGCTGGGACGAAAACCGGTAAATCCACTAATGACGCATGCATCGGTATTGTCAGCAAAGAAAATGCTGCACCTTTAAATTATGAAAAAAAACATAATAGGGATATAACGTATTCCTAGTATTTTTTGTAATGATTTGAATGTATGCAAGCTTACGTTTAAAATAAAATATAGTAATTATATTACGTATTACTTATAAGACTTGTTTTACGTGTTTTGTTTTAGGTCAAAAAAATCCAAATTAACACCGTTCTCAGGACCGGGTTCAGTAATGATACTTTGTATAAATAAGAAATTGTAATTATTATGCAGACCGTAATCAACAAAGATATCTCCACGTAAACATATATTATAGTGTGTTTGACCTCTAAGATCCAGTACTAGAACACGGACGGACAAGTGATCTTGTCGTACTATATTTATTAGTGTGTGATGTCTGAACTGTGATCAACGATTTCAAAATGAGGTGCTTTAGTGTTATAATTGGAGTATTTTTTATAGTGGATAGTGTTTGTAAGTAATTTTATATTAACATTCGAAATTAAAAAAAATAAAACAACAATATAAAGCAAACCAGAAGATATACTTGAACAGTTTTTGGTTTGTAATTCAAGAGTGTAATGAAAAATATATAAGTAATAATAATTACTGTAGTGATACAGAAAAACTAAATTATTAAAAAACAAATAAATATTAATCAGATATAATAACATTCTGGTATTTCACTATAAATATTGACAAATATTTTACACTCATTAAATTCTTGTTTCATACCTCTATAGAACTGTGATCATTTTCCTTAAAACGCAAGTCCATGTTTTATAAACAAGTTTTATGTTATAGCTGGTATAGATAAGGAGGATAAGTTCATAGAAAGAAACATAGTTTTATAAACGCAAAAATAATTATGTTAAGAATAAGTCTTTTAATTGTTGAAACTACTATTACCCATCCTCTAGGGAGATCGGGCAGACACATAAGTATGTCCGGTTTTATAGATCGATTTCGTATACAGATAAAATCTGTTGACATTTTTGTGCTCCTAACTAAAACATGAATATATTAATGTACTATTTTTTTTTCGTCGGGATTCAAAACGCAGTTCCTCGTGGTTTGTTATAATATTGCAAAATTAGTAACGACAGAGGCGGATTATTATTGAAGTTAATTTGATAAACGAGTTTTCAACCAAACAAAACTTTTGTATGATGTTGTTCTATGTATATATACCATTTTCTACCATTACACTTGTTAATACAGGACAGTAAAAAATACTTGTTCCTATAGCTACTAACCAAGAACTCGATATAGCTAATAAATAAAAACATGTTATTATTTGACCCGTTCAAGGTCACGGAAAAGCCACCGGGTAATACCCGCATACGTTTATTTATCACACTTCACTAAGCTTGTATAATTTTTATGTAAATATTGGTAACCAGTTGCGTTTGGTCTTATTATATAAATGTATGAACGATCTACATTTGACATTTTATTTTAGCTTAAATTACTTAATAACTAGAGTTAAAAAGAGACATCTGAAAACGTTCTAGGTGAATACTAAAAAGTACCTAATGTACAGTGTATAATGTATGTAACTTTACTACCTTTGCCGCGACTTAGTCCGGGTAGAATAGAATTTGGGGACCATCACCTTATACATTATAGCTGTTACCCTCGAGGCCGTCCGTGTCTCATCATTTTTGCGAGTTAATCTTAAATTATAGACATATACCTACATATTTTTTGGTTTCTTGAGCTATTTTCGTTGCGCATGAAACGTTCAAAGATGAATAATTTTCCCCCTATTCATCGTATTTCTACTGCGCATTCGCTTACATTCGCAGAGTGATGTTATATAGCCTAAAGCTTTCCTCTTAAATGTAGCCAACTAAATGCCAACAAGAAGATTCTGAGATTAGCGCGTACAAACAAACTCTTAGCTTTATTATATATATGAAGACTATAGATAGATTAAAATTGAACCAGTTGTCGCTCGCACACTTGCTCATATCGATGCTACGAAGCTATTGAAACTAAACACTCGATGCTCCGTTACTTGTTCCAAAGGGATAAACATTTGCAATGTGTATGCATAATAGTAGCTCAGTTGACAGAGCGACGTTTATTCGTCTGTTGTGGGTTCGAATCCCACGTGCGTCATCGACTTTTGAATTTTTTTTTAAATGTTGTGTTCGCTTTCGTAATTCACTTCGTAATTGCTAGAAATCTGGGATCCGGAATTCGTATATTTAATCTTCTTACCTGTGTCTGATGGATCGATAAATAAAATTGACACTTTAAAGGCTTAGGACAAACATAACGAAGCTTGACTTAAATACTGTTATAGTTTACGAGTAGTACACATTTAAATAAAACACTTTAACGGTTTAAAACGCGAAATTAGTTAAACTTATTTGAAAATGATTTTTCTTCTTTAGTCTCCCCGTGACCACGGCTGCTGCAAAGCATCCGAAACGTCGGGCCGAAGTTAAAAATCATTTTCATATAAGTTTTACTAATATATCGGTTTTAAACCGTTAAAGTGTTTTATTTAGAAGCTTGACTTATTATTTCTATAAATAGCTCATAATGTATCATCATAAACTTCAGTAAAACGATTATTTTATGATAGAGAGGACAGACAAACATGGTGTCCACTTGAAGTATTGCCCACTATCCTCTCAAAGGTCGACCTGTGAACGCGATGAAACTTGACGACTTTTTCATTTGTGGTAGTTCGTGACTCGGACGGAATTTTGACATTGCTTGTTATTGAAGAGGTAGCGGGGGAGTCGCACCCATGGCCTGTGGATTATAAGCCATACAGTAACATAAAATCTCTTAACATTGTCTTCGTCTGGTCCAACTTTTTTCCTGGACATAAAAGTTTAGCATAGGTATATAACATGACATTATTATTCGCTTCGATTAGGAAGTTGTCGCAATGTCAGAGGTTACGTAGGTTAGAGATCGTTTTAAGTATAAACAAAAAGTTTATCATAATTGCCACAAGTATATAGAGACATAAAACAGCGTACACAAAAAAATTAAGTAAACATTTTAAAAGTATCTTAGTATGTATTATTAAAAATATAATGCAGATCTTTCATTTTATTTTATAAATAGGATTAATAATACCAATGAATATTCAAGTTCCTACATAAGCATATTCCTTGGGTAGTGTTTTATATGCGTAATCCCGTTTCCCCTTTCCGACACATTTCTGAGTCCGTTTCATTGATCAGTTCTTTAACAGATAAGTAGTTGATCAGACTTCTGTGCCCTGCCCGACCGGAACAATTTTTTGCCTCCCTGGGATTCGAACCCAGGACCTCTCGCGCTTAACGCAATGCTAGGCAATAGGTTTAACCATTTGGCTGCAGAGGCGGTCACTTAGGTGGTAGGAATATAAAAATACGGTCCATAAACGAAAAAGTCGTCAAGTGTAATCACCTTTCGGTTGCAGTTTTTGGATTTCCGAATATCCAAAATCAAAATAGGTCGACAGTTCATCCTGTTTATGGATGTTTCACTATTGGTAACCCTATTTCATCCTTCTTCATTATCATAAAAAAAGTAATTTTTATTGTCCCAATTATTTATAGTACGTATGCAGGAATTTATTACACAAGCAATTTGTGTAACTTTTAGGTTTATTTCACTATTTTACAATTGTTAAATAAGTTTCTAAGACCTTGATAAACTTTTATTGCATTTTAATGATTGAAAGTGTTTTAATCAGTCATTTTATTTTAAGTGTCTTAACTTAAAGTAGTACCATAAAAAAGGAAAGTAGAGAGCCTAGTTATTTAGAACGTGGCAGTCTTACTTCAGTCAACAATGGACATGAAAAAATATTACGAAAAGTTTTTACAGATACAGTCATAACTATTGTATTTTTGTGTTTTTTCACGTTGCAGCTTATTAATGTCTCATTGCTGCGCCTCTCTTCACACTTAAGAGAGAATTTTAATAAAATACTTTAGTTTACGCGAGTAGAACACATTTAAATCAAACAATGTCAAATGTCAAAATATTATTATTAGTTAACTTATTTGCAAATTATTTTAACTACGACCCGACGTTTCTGATGCTTTGCAGCCGCCGTGATCACGGGGAAACTAAAGATAGAGGGCGTCTCTTAGTCAAAGTAAAAACTGCTACGCTAGCGCCATCTGTTCCGTCGTAGTTGGTATTTGGCGAAACTTTAGAATTGACTAACAGTGTCTTCGCATTGGCATGGTAACCGAGACTGATGGCAAAACGTACTCTCTGAGACACGGGGGTGATAAAAACTCGTATTTCCAAATTTTCTTAGAGAGTTTTCCAATAGTTGTAATAAATCTGCAGTTTACAACACTAACCACTAATCAATAAAGGTACTTATAAGATGTGTAGTTAACAAAAACATTCTCAACAGTTTCAGATACATGCACGACACCACTCGGCGTGACCAGTAACTGCATATCTCTATATAATTGTCCAGAACATGTAGCAGCATTCCAGCAGAGGCCATTGTCATCTCACGCTGTTAACTTTCTAAGACAATCACAATGTGGATTTGATAGAAGAACTCCTCTAGTCTGCTGTGGCCCTATTCCTTCAGCTCCATCATCGTCTGCATCTACGACAGTAACGATCTCTTATTTAAGTTCAGACTAAGAAGAGACAATAATATTTTTTTATAACTCACTGTACCACGGTTTTCTTTATGGAAATTTTTTAATATTTAAATAAATTTAATCTTTTCCTAAATTTAAAGTAAGAAGAACATTCTAGAAGCGACTTTTGTCTCGTTGTTGAGTGCAAGTCAGTTTGACTTGATTTTTTTACAATAATAGTAGATTACAGGAAGCCTCCTATAAACCATTATTCCTCAACTGTAGTTCTGATTGATGATAATTATTTCCTTTTTACAGCCAAAACCAAGGCCTCAACAAATAGATAGCAGTGTAGACCCACCGGTTAGACGCGATTCGCTTCCGGAACCTCGCGGCACTTGTGGAATTGACAGAAGTGACAGGATTTTTGGAGGAACAATCACTGATTTAGACGAGTTCGTATGGATGGCGTTGTTGGGATATCGTAAGTAGACAGTATTTTGATCCAAGCGGGATTCGAACCGACGTTAACAACGTGCCCCGCTGTTTAGCTACAGTGTCTCACACGTCTATTATACGATTATACATCTCTACTCTAAATCTGATTTTAGTCTTGAAACTTACGTTATTCACTCTCAAATATATGGTTAAGTTATGTAAGCTAAACAAATAACCTGCTAGCTTAATCAAGAACACTAAGGCAATATGAAGTCTTGTCCCAAATTTAATAACTTAATTATTGTTTTAAAGTGACTAGTATAATAAAACATAATTTTGAGTATTTTTCGCTTTAATATCACGTATTTAATTTAAAAATCGTATTCCCCAATATTCAGTTGTTTTTTTTATAACATATTTAAGTAAGAGTTATTCTGTAAGAGTTTAACATTTGCGTTTGATAGTTGATTATAAATGGGATGATATAAGATTCATTTTTTTTTCAGAAAGAATATCAGGCAAAGGAATAACATATCAGTGCGGCGGTGTCCTCTTTAATCATCGTTATGTACTGACTGCAGCCCACTGCGTCACGGGAGAAATCACACGAGTTGTAGGAGATTTGTGAGTAATTTGTAAAAAAACTCTGGTTAAGGAGAATAAAGCAAAAGATGCAGCTTTTAACGAAAAAAAAATTAAAAAAAAATCTTATTAAGCGATTTCTTCACGGATGTATTTCTGCTACCACTATAACATAAATATTTAATAATATTTGATAAGTACACGATAATATTGTTTTAATGATACGGCACCTATACTGCAGGTGTCAGACTCGCAACTAGCCGTTTTTTTTAATTGTACATAGCAAAAATACCTTTTTAGTGTATTTATTAATGAATGAACCAAGATAAATAAAACATATTAAAATTAATAGAAATGAGGGCGGCATTTGAGCCGCATTCTCAGGCGTTCTGCGCTTCTATTCTTCTACCATTCCTATAATCGATTTTTTCATTATAATAATTTAACCTACGAGTTAAGTAAATAATTTGATTGCAACTAAAGAGATCATTGAAGATTAAATTACACGCACACAACATTTCGAAAACTTTGAAAAATTGGAAAAATTTAATTGTTTATTATTATTACAGAGACCGTGTACGTCTTGGCGAATATGACACACAGTCTGATGTAGACTGCCTTGGAGATGACTGTGCTGATCCCGTCCAGGAGATAAAGGTTCACAGCGCCTATCCCCACCCCGGATACTCAGATGGCAACACTAACAGACAAGACGATATCGCTCTTGTTAGATTGGCAAAGAGAGTTCAATACACAGGTCTAGTACAAAACCATTAACATTGATTCATAATATAAATTAGAAAATCTATTTGGCTTTAAAAGAAAACACGACACGGGTGGGTGGGACTTGAACCAGTAACCACGGCGTTGCGTGCTCATAAAGCAAATGTTTTTAAATAAAACACTTTAGCGGTTTAAAATGGGAATTATAATAATTAAACTTTTAATTTTATACGGCCAGCGTTCGTGCTTTGGGCAGTCGTGTCACGGTCAGACGTTAGTAAAAAGTTTAAATTTTATATATCGCATTTTAAACTGTTTAAGCGTTTTATTTAAATGTGTACTACTCGCGTAAACTAAAGATATTATAAAACATTTTTTCTTAAATAGATTTTGATTTCTATAATGCCAAAGTGCAAATTGTTTTACGTAAGAAGACCTAGAAGACTTACGTCAAGTACGAGGACTAGGATAACATAAACAGCTGTATGTCTGAAGGTTAATTAAGAATTTTAAAAAAAGTTATATGAACTAAAGTTCATTCACACCGCCTACTAAGCAATATTCCTATATTATTTCCACCAACCAACCAATTTATAGTGGCTTTGCGTTCTTAATTAATATTAAACGTAGAGTGCATATAGCCATTACTTCCAACCTCACCTGATGATTACTCATTAGCATCTTAAGCTGAGCAGCGCTAGCTGAACCGAAAATTTTTTTGAAAAATCTTTATTCATTTCGCTTAGTATCTTTTATATGTTGCAACATCATTTTGTTTCTAATTTAACTAAACTTAGTGACACATTGCTATTTAGTGACGATATATATCATCTAGGAGGACAGATGAGCATGGACTTCACTTGATGGAAGGCATATAACATCTAAAAAAGATGCGTCGTCGACCTTTTAAGGATTTTCAGAAATAAACAGACTGTTTTTCGTCATCCGGACTGACTTTTCGACATTCCTACTATTTACTTACTACTTATTTAATGTGTTATATTTTAATGCCACAGATTTCATTCAACCGATCTGTTTGCCTGACCATAACACGCGGTTACCGGTAGGAACCGAAGTTTTCGTTGCTGGCTGGGGCAAAACACTAGAAGGTAAGACTTTTATTGATCAAAAGTAACCTATAACATGATTTTAAATACATATAGAAGGTAGCTTTATATAAACCTACCTTCTTTTCCAAGAATACTATTTTATATATCGCATTCAAATCAGTTTTCTTCGTTAACAAAATATTAACAAAGAAAAATAAAATTTTTTTTTATTAATATAATTAAAATTTAAAGGTTGTCTGTTAATACTATAATAATTATTAATTATCGATACTACAATAAGATAAAATATTATTAATAATTAAATTAAAGATACGAAAAAGAATTGTTTGAATTGCATAGTTTTTACTAAAGTAGGTATATAGCACTATACTATAATTAGGATTTCCTGCTTGTTTTAGGTAATAGCAGCCCCATCAAGCTAAAGCTCGGTCTACCAATCTACGACAAGTCGGAATGCTTTGAGAAGTTCAAAGTACTAAACGCCATTTTGACTGATAGACAAATCTGTGCTGGCGGTGTGTACAAAAAGGACGCGTGCAGAGGCGATTCTGGTGGTCCATTAATGAGGAAAGTTGGCGAAGTCTGGGAGTCTGTGGCCGTTGTTTCTTTCGGTCGTGGTTGCGGTCGTGACGACTGGCCAGGTGTATACACGTCAGTGTCAAGTTACATGGATTGGATACTCAATACGTTAAGATCTACTAACGTTTAGATAATTATAAATAACTGTGAGAAAATGTTGGTAACGTCTGATTAAAAGATTAGTGCCAATGGTTATTTTATTTTATTTTTATAAATATTATGACCATACAATTGTTTAAAAGGCGAATTACGTTAAAATTACGATTATTATTGCTGCAGTGGTCACTTCTATTTTGCATTTTTACCGTTAAAACTGTTTTATTTAGCGTATAATACTGACGGGAATTTACAGACAATATAACAGACCAATAATTCAATACTTAAATAAAACACTTTTAACGGTTTAAACGCGAAATATTTAGCATACTTTTCAAAATTATTTTAACTACGGCCGGACGTTTTGGATGCTTTGCAGCAGCCATGGTGTCTCTTGGAGTCTCTAATATCAAAGTCAAAATTGTTATACTTTCGCCATCATTCTGTCGTACTTAGTAATTGGCGAATTTAGCTGGGTTCTGCAAGGCGTTTCGCGTTTTGAACCGTTAAAAGTGTTTTGTTTCGATGTGTACTTGTGTAAACTACATACAATATTTAACAATTATGACAAAATCCTAAATGAAGGTTTTTCATTATAATATGTAGTATTTTTTAAACATTCATAAATGTATAAATACCTGCCTCTCTTCTCTTTAAATTCGGTTTCACTCGATTAGTCTTAAGGGACTTCCTAAAAGTTATCGGGAGCCCCTTTCCTGGAACAATGACATTCAATTAACTGTAACGTATCATTTGCATAGGTGTCACTCGCAATCAAATTAAATGGAACGCTGACAATTCTATGCGCATAATTAAATCATTTACCCTTTCCGAATTATGGACGCCTGGTAATCCTTTTTCAAATAGCGCGTTCATTTAAAGCTCTAAATTAAAAATAATAGGCACACCTAGTTTTACTTATATATCGGTCGGGTTTTGAACCATTCGAATTTGTTTTATTCAATTCATACACATATTTATATTAGATCACCGTCTCAAAAAAGATTGTCTATTATAGACACAAATATCACGCTCACAAAATACAAAATTATGTTACGACCTACATAACATTATAAGAGGGGCGCGATATTTTTCACGTGAAACAAACAAATGGGGCGAACCGGGTGTATATCATTTCCAATATAGTAGTTTTATGTAAATATCGCCTACTTTTAAACTGTCGTAATTTTTAGATTCCGATTGGAGTTTCCCCTCTCAGTATTTGTTATCTGTGGAAAATGAATGAGTATTCAATGTTTTGATTTATTTTCTGTTATTCTATTTAATGTTTGCTGTCCTGTAATGTTACGCTGTAAATATAAATTAGGTATGGCTACATTATCATATCACAAATAAAGTGACGCCACTTGGGGTTTCAAACTTTTAAGTTGTTGAATTATAATTAGAGGGCTTAAAATAACCTATAATTTGCCATTCTTTCTTCAAGCGTTTACTATAAACGAAAGCCACTTTCTAGGGGGGTTAGGACTGTCTTCGCTTAGTCGAGGAACGTGCAACATCTCTTGTTTATGTTATGGTGATGGTGAAACTCGACAGCTCGCAAAATCTAAAGTTTTTGCATTTCAAATCCAAATAGAAGATCAGTTGTAAAAGCCGTTATTTAAAAAATGTTAAAAAAGTTATTTTTTTCAATGTATTCTACTATTCTATTTCAAGTAGCATACTATAGTGTAACTTATATGAACAACATGAACCTTGACAATGGACTCAGTCCTTGATTCCACTGAATAGCATGTTCCATGTTCATAATAACAATGTTATAGCACACGCAATGCTATATGGCATTTGATCTTTTATAATGAATCAATGCGATCCTTATCAGATTGCATATAAAACATATTGCACGAAAATGCAGTATTTTGTTCCAATAGCTTACGAGTAAAAATGTTTCAAAGACTAACACATTTCGTTTTGTACGTGTATATTTGTTTTTATTTTGCGACAGTTCTAGCTGATGATGATGAGCAGGTAAGATAGATAAAATACAATTTCTTTTGTTACAATTAAGATTTCATATAGGGTTTGCTGGCTCGAAGGACTAATAAAGAAACGCGCAGTCGCATCTTTATGAGTGATTTATGATGATTTTAGGAATGTGTTATAAGCTTCAGTGATGTAGTGGAAGAGTGTGACGGATTCGACAACGATTTTGCAAAGTTAAAAGGCATGTCCTTAGGGTACGTCCACACTAACGTCAGTGCCGTTAGTCTATCTGGTACTATTAGCCTGATGGATTCTATTGACGATGGATACCAGGTTAGTACTAAACTATAAATGCTTTTATTTATATAAACACAAAAATAGTTAGTACACGATTTAAACGGAAAAACCTTACGTTATCATAATTATAATAAGTTAGACGGCGAAAGTCTAAGCACTATAGAGTGGTTGATGGAGCCTGATTTTGAGAAGCGAAAACTTCCTATAGGATGATGATTTCTGTTAAATAACGCGTTACGGCGTCTGTCTTTCTGGTTCATGCAGCAGTAATATGGCAAAAAGCGAACTATACCTTCATTTATTTTAGTCTTAAATTCCTGGAACACATGTGTATTATTTTTAGCAAGGCAGTTTTAAGTAACACGGAATCCGTAACGAATTTGTTTTTTATACGTTTGGAAAAAATATATTTATAACTAAAATATATTTCTAGTTGGAACTGCAAATATCTAAAGTATCTGGTTCGTCATGCAATGATGTTATGTGGATAGCTGCTAGCAATATCTGCGCTAGCCTCAAAGAAGAAGACACCCCTTGGTACGCCCTAGTCCACAACCTTCATATGGATGAATGTCCAATTATTGAGGTATTTTTGTTAAATTAAAAATCGATTATAAAGTGAAAAAAATCAACTTGAACCGGCATCCACAGCGTTTCGTACTGTTGCTCTAACGAATTGGCTACGGAGTTCTACGCGTTGTTGATTTTTTTCAACCTTTGATACATGCACCTGCCGCGCCATCTAATTTCAACCTTAACACTTACCTATTATGGTGTACCATGTAATTTCAACCTATTAATTCAGCAAGAGTGAGTTTAGTCTTATATCACGTCAGAGGCTATCGCCACAAAATTAGTGCTAAATCGGACCGATGGCTTGACGTGCCTAGACAGGCATAAAGTTCACGATACATTCAAACTCTTGTAGTACGTTTCTATAGACGTACTTCTTTATAAATAATATTCTATATAGATATTATAAAGCTAAAGAGTTTTTTGTTTGTATGAACTTGCTAATTATAGGAACTACTGGTTCGAATTGTGTTGTCGTTAAATTATTTTTGTGTTAGATACACCATCTATCACGCAAAGTTTTGGGCTATATAACATAACGCTGCGACTAATAGGAACGATGAAGGCAAAAAAGTGGTTGTTGGCAGAAACAAATTTTTATACCCCAAATAATTATTACACGCGGACGAAGTCGCAGCTACAGCTAGTACATTCATATATGTAAAAATATAAAAGCCTACCTCCTAGTAGATTTTTCTGGTATATAGGCTCATATTCATAAGAGAAAAACAGTAAAAAGTATTAATGAATCTTAATATATTATGTATTTAATATTTTTGTGGTTTGAAAACTTTATTATTTTTTTGACATGACATATATAATTTAAAAATCGAAATAAATTGAAAAAATTTTCGACAGCGTCCCGTGCTGTTGCTCTACCAATACGACTCGGTACTCAATGGGTAGAGCAACAGCACGGAACGTACGACTTTTCAGTCCGCCGGTTTTTATTTATTTTCGATTTTTAAATTATTCTTGTGGTGACAATAAATTATTTTTTGTTTGTTTGTTTTGAATCTAACAGGCAGATTACGCGATGGATAATCTACTACTCGAAGATGGATCAGCTTCTGACTTCTGTACCCCGGAAATGGCCGGCGAATATTGTATTCAACTATCTATTACAGATAATATGAACAACCAAGTCGTTTGTTACACTTCGTACATAAGTGTAGAATCTTCTAGTAAATAAAGAAATCAGGTAAAACAAGGTTTTTAATTCCTCTTTCTCTTTGACTATTTAATGACTGAAGTAAATATTTGTACTAATTACAAGATAACATATCTCTTAAGTGCGTTGTCGACCTATTTTGGGTTATATTTGTAAATCCATAGACTGATCAACAGACTGACCGAAACGCGATTAAACTTGACAGCTTTATCATTTATTGACAGTGGTTCGTACCACCCATCCAGATTTCCAGACCAATTCAGACATGTTTCATAAAAGTTAATAATTGATAAAAATGTTGGGCCCAGTGGGGATCCAACCCATGGCCCGTTCATTATTAGCCGTATCATAGCTACTATTGTACCAACGAGCTCTTCCAAAACCTCCAAATTCCTTCTTCCAAAAATCCAAATTCTTTTACGAATTCTTTGCATAACCGTCTCAATATCAATAAAAGAAGAACAAAATAGGTATTATAGATAACATAATGAACCAAATAATGTTATTTTTGAAATAAAACACGTTAACGGTTTAAATGCGAAATTAAAACCAATTATAAATAAGTTAAAATCAATATGTTTCGTGTATTAAACCGTTGAAGTGTTTTATTCAAACTTACTCGCGTAAACTACAGACAGTGTTAAAATATTGTTATTTCACGGTTCGTATGTACAATGTGTAAGTATGTGATCCCAATGAATTTTGTGTTGCGATTCATAATTAAGAGGGCATGCATATGCAGATCTCGACATACCTTTACGTTTGCCTTCTAATTAACAGGAGCGAATAAATATTGTTCGTAAAACTCCGGTATAAATTAATAATTGCGCCGGGGCGGGCGGCCGTCAGGCGTTATTAACTTTTTCCTAGTCTGCTAGCTTTTTATATCCACTGGTCAGTGTTGAAACTTTTCGAGCCATTAATTCCCTTGCTTTTGCGACATTTTTAGGACTTTATTTAACTATGAACAAAAGTAGCATTTAACGGTTTTAAACGCGAAAAAAAAATCAGTCAACATATTCGCTGTGGTTTGTGGGTGAGCGGCTCAAAGTATGCTGCAATTCCATCGATTTAACCGTTTATAGTGCTTATATCTATAAACTATATATAAGTGCTGCTAAAAAAAAAAAAAAAAAAAAAAAAAAAAAAAAAAAAAGGGGAACCCCCCCCCAAACACGCCCGCGAAAAAAAAAACAAAAAAAAGGGGGGAAAAAAAAAAAAAAATAAAAAAAAAGTAAAAAAAAAAAACCGCTTTTAAAACCGTAAAGTTTATTAAAATATAAAAGTAGCGTCAAAATGACACCTTTATGCACGTTACACATTTAAATGGACGCACAAAGCTTCCGAAATATCGGGCCGTGGTTAAAATATAATATTAATAAATTAAATAATACATTTTGCCTTTTAGCCGTTGAATGAATGAATTTATAAGACTTTCTCCTTATTCTTAAGGTTTGTACTAATTAAGAGGCAAAGGTATAAGTAATTACAATTAATATTAAATTTCTACCAATTATTTTTATAGAATCCTAAGATTTACGTCTTTTTACAATATATTTTCAGACTAATTTCATAATAAATGAGAAAAGTAATTATATCATCAATAATATAAGAGTTATTTTAAGCAGTTATTATAAAAATAAAGCAGAAGAAATAACGTTCTTAAAAAGATGTGAGGGTCACTATCAGCTGTATGCAAATTGAAGCACGCTTCGACCAACCTTTTAGTTTTCAAATTGTAAAATTATTCAAATTGCCTTATATTTCATACGGATTTATATAAAATATACTAAAAGTTAAATTAAAAAGCTGCGATAGAGTTTGAATTATTTAATTAAGAAATCAAGAGTTGCTTATACTGTCTGTAGTACGCGTACGTAGTTACGCGAGTAACTCACATTTAAATAAAACGCTTTAACGGTTTGAAATGCTAAATTTTCCAGTTTTTAACAGTTACACTTGTTGATTTTAACTACGGCCGTAATACCGGATGTTTTTAAGAAGCCGTGGTCACGGGGAGACCGAGGAGTCGGGCCGTAGTTAAAATAATTCGTAAATAAGTGAAATTAATATATTTCGCGTTTCAAACCGTTGCAATATTCTATTTAAATAAGAATAAAAAAAAACTGTTTAATTTAAAAGTTTGTTTGATACTTGTTTGGATACTCATTTAAATTCCTTTTATTATAGCGATCACTGCGATATAACTAATCTGTACCTTATTATGTATTTCCTTCTTTTATTTAGCATTATGAACTATTATATAAGTATAAAAAACACCAGAACGACAAATGTACAAACATTTCAGCACATTTCAAAACATCTCTACCCTGCAAACTTATAATAGGCTGCTCACATCAAAAGAGAACTTCTAAATCCACAAATGACACACAAATACAGAAAAAGACGCCCGAAAAGCCGCCCGCACATCAAAAATGTTATAACTAGCGCAAGGGAGGTGCGAAGAGCTCTCCAGATCTGATAATACCGAGTTGAGTTCGCAATAAAATTGTCAAGTAGAGATCTGCTAACGACGCACTTTCAAATCCAACATTTGAGTTCGGAGTTAAACAGCGCTAGACGGCTTTGCTTGAGCCGTTACTTTTTAATATGTGGGATATAATAATGAACACGCCGCGGATCTATTGTGTGGATCTACTTGTCTGGTGTGGTGGAAATGTATGATGATAATTGCCTATTTATATAATGTACGCTAAAATACATTTAAATTAAATAAAACACTATTCGATACTTAACTTATCATTGCAGCATCCAAAATGGTAGCTGAATATTTCGTGTTTTGAACCGTTCAATATTGTATTAAATATACTATAGACAATATTAGAGATAGATGTTGATTCGTTACAAACAAAACTTTCAAGTTTGTTTTAAAAAAAAAAAATAATTTTTTAAAGTTTTTTTTAAAAATTTTTTTTTAGTTTTTCCAGTACCACGTGAGACTAACACAAATTATGTTTTTATCACATGTAAATATAGATATAGATGCATTTCTGTATTAAGGAATGTTGTAATGTTTTTTGTCTAATTTAATAGAATTACTTAAAAATAAAACAGTGAAATAACCGCGGGCCTTAGAGGAATTCGGACGCGGACAATAAAATGTCCTCTGTAATATCACTCGTGGAAACCATACACCTACTCGTACATTTAGAAAAAGTTAATGGTGCTTGAAGCTCGGCCGGTGTCCTGTAATTACGAATTAAAAAGTTCGTCCGGTGGACCCCACTTTTTTCATTTATTCGAACGCCGAATGCGAAGATAATGTTCCGTCACGAAGAGCTTGCTTCAGCAATTACATCTCTATTCACATTGAAATAAGGACTAAAATGAATAAACATCTTCCCCAATTACTTAACTGTTATCTTCTCATATACGATACGTTTTTAGTATTTACTTACGGGATGAAAATTAACTTCTGTTTATTAGGGTGGAGCGGGGTTTTAGAAATTTATCCTGGTTTTCATAAAGGTAGGTATGGACAACGACCACCATGGCTCAGTGTCAAAAAAGCGTTGTGCGTGATCCCCGCCGTTATAGGAGACCATAAGCTTATTCAGGCATGTACTAGATGACATGATCATTGATCTGGTAAAGTCAATGACAACAGTTGCCTAGAAACATGTATCTCCCCTCAACACGTTGTTTAAAAAACTTTTAATCTCTCTACAAGGTCGTCTGGTCAAACATAAATGTAATTTATCGGAATAATAAATATTCCCTCAATCTAGTCATTATTGTCATACTTTATAGCGATAATAAAAAGCTAGGATTAACTGCGAGGGAATGGCATTATTTTTCGTCGACTTTTCATTTCGCTAATAAAAAGTGGCATGTGGTTATATCAACTTGGAAATACAATTCGTAATAAAATGTGTTATTGTCATTGAGATTAGGACTCCGATGATTGTTGCATTATTTTGTTTTATGACAGGGTAAAAATAAATACATGATATAACAATGAAACCGGCAGGGCAGCTATACCTCCCTTTTAAAGACTGTAATTAATACTTTTGTATTGCGACACAACAACTGGATTGCTGGGAATTTGTTTTGAATGGATAATATTGTTTGAAATAGTTATAACGATTTGTTTAATGTTCGGCTATTCATGACATAGTTATTATTTAAAATAGTAGATTTGCATTTAAATTTGAACCCATAGAATTATTTCTATGGATAAAAACAAAATCAGTTCAATAGCTTTGAAATTATTTAAATATAACACTTTTAACGGATTAAAACATGAGGCAAAAGGCTTCGATTATTTTAACTACGCGATCACGGCAGGAAATTCGGATGTTAGTTCCAATAATTTGTAAATAAGTTAACGAATACATTCCGCGTTTTAAACAGTTAAAAGCGTTATATCTAAGTTTTATTGTTAACTACATACAACATTGAAAATACTTTGAAGAAAAAATGACTAATTAAATAACATAAATAGATTTTTGAAAACTTTTTAATTGTTTTACATGTTATTGCACATAAAGGTACTATAATATAATTTAAAAATTGCTCTTCCAATTGAGCAACGGCACGGAACGCTGACGATGCCAGGTCAAGTCCTGCCGGAGTCGAAAATTTTTTTTCAATTTATTTTCGATTTTTAAAATTTTTCGTTATAAATTCATAAAACACTATGCAAACAAAGTAACGATGTCTTAATAGAATATGCAATAAAAAAATATGATACTTGTAAGCTTGAATGACATTGACACATTAGGCAAAATTTTAAAAAAAAAACGTACATTTTCCTATTTTTGTGCTAAGCTTAAACATGGACATTTAATGGTTGATTTTTTTATTTCTATTTAAATAAAACACTTTAACGGTTCTAAATTTCATTCATCTACTTTAAACGATCTAAAAAGGCGACGCCATATGTCTGTTATTTTAAGATTAACTTGGAAGAACAACGGGACGCGACCGACGTCGTGAGTAACAGTTAAAGTTTATAAAGATGAAGACAATGGCAAAAACCTAAAATTTGTATGCCCAAAATGACTATTCTACGCGAAGTCGCTGACACAGCTAGTGTATAAAAAACAATACAAAATCGGTAAACAACGGGACGATTAATCAAAATTTCAAAAACCGCTATCGTGCGTACTCGACTCGAACATAATTTCGGTAAAACAAAGGGGGCATATTCGGAAGATCGATGCCGGCCGTCGGCTTAATGCCGACGTATTTACGGCCTACTGCACTGTAAATCCACCGATATCACCGATTGCCTAAAGCGAGCTCATATATCGTGGCAATTTCACAATCTACTTGCAGCCATTATGCGTTTTTCGTTCGCCCATTTCGTAAGCCGACGCTGTTGTACTTTTGTTTTAAGGGACTTTCGGCTTAATTACAGATATAAAACACCCCTGTATTCCTTCCTAAACAAGTATCGTATTTAGTAAACTAGTACATGTTGGACTTCGTATGGAAGTCTGGATACTAAATGGGGGGTAGGATGTCGAAATTCTGACCGGATCACGAGCCACCGTCCACAAAAGCTGAGAAGCTAATTCGCGTTTCGGTTTCAGCCTGTGGATTTCCGAATATACTGAGCCAAAATAGGACGTCTGCGCAAGTAGTTCACGTGAAATCCAAGCTTGTTTGTCCTCCTCTATAATAAAAGAGTGGTGTTCGTTATTTTATTTCCATACTATATATATTTTAATTGTATGGAATATTTAAATGTTTTTTTTTTAACATTTATGTCTTTGGGTTCAGGTACCTATTTTAAACCATTAATGTAACGGACACAGTTAGTGTCAGTACCCCCATACTACATGAAAAAAATATGTTTTCACTTCAATGTTTCTTATTATTTACAATATGATAATCATTGTCAACAGCTTGAACAATATTGTTTAAAACTTTCTCTATTGCGACACTTTCAGTTCCTGAAAAATCGCATTAATCAACTGAGACGATTCTTTAAGGATAATTAAAAAGTATGAAGGGAACAAAGGAATCGTAATGTTCTCGAAGTAGCCACAGAAGCAGTCGAGATTGCTTCTATGTTTCACTAATTGTGAGCGGGACTTCGCACAAAGCCCGGTTCTAATTGAAAGAACTAAATAAAAGCTCATTTATAACTTCCCCGCTTCTCTTTCGGCGTGAAAATAATGAGGAGAATTGCTTGAGTATTTACGCAATTAGAACCTGTATAACGTAGACGAAATAGTCTACGTTCGCTAATGTGTGTGTGACTTTTGCAAAACATTCAACTATTATAAGTAAATATATAGTACAATTCGGTCTTTATTTCGGTACGTTCGCGTCAAGTTAGAAATAATCCGATAGTTAAAATAAGACTAAAATAGTTTTTTTATAACTAGCCTCCGGTGAAACTTACATAAAATACAAATATTGCTTGCAAAGTACTTATAAGTATATATTTCCATTTTGACACGTAATAGCACGCATGTGTGCTTTTGGGTGTTATAATATTTATATTATGTCCACACTTTACTCACTGTGCATTAAAGGGAAAAGGGCCCGGGTTTTGATTTCGGGAAAAAAAAAATATTTTTTTTGTGGGGGAAGGCAGAAAGGTTTTAAAGGGAACAAGTACTTGGCCCTATTTTTCGTCCCATGCCCCATTACGGGGACATGGAATTGCACTTCTTTATTATTTGATTTCTAATGTTACCTACTAAACCGGGTATGCTACTCCCAGTCAATGTGAAAGCAAGAGATCCATAATGATTCTCTTTTGTTAACTAAATTAATTTAATTGCCGTGAAATATTTAAATAGAAGAAATTGAAGATTTGCGAACTGAAAACCGCTTTGTCTAGACTTCAGCTTCGAGGCTTCACATCCTTGCTGACTATACAAAAACAATTTCAATTTAAAATTAATATTCATGCTATGCAAATGCATACCAAACATCGGAAGTTAAAATCAAACCTTCTCGTTAAATTAGAAATCTAAACGCCAAAATAGGTATACCACACCTTATTTAAATCTTATATGGTTGGGTATTTGACCTCCTATTAAGGGAAACCCATGATTTGTCTGTCCTTCTGAGTCATAAACAAAATCTTCTATAGATTTACTCTTTATAAATATTGAAAGATGATATAGATAAATATATTATGGTGACAGAGAAGGACAGTTTGTTTTATATTTATATATTCTTCAAGTTTAATTTTATATAACTACTAGATGATCCGGCAAATGTTGTTTTGCCATATAAATAATTTTACTAAAATGTCTATTAAAAAATAAGGGTTGATCGTAGAAGGGTGAAAATTGAGGATTGTATGTATTTTTGTATGTTGTATCATAAAAAAATAGAAATTAAAATTTTGTTAAAAAAAAAAATTAAGGGTGAACCACCCTTATCACTTAGGGGAATGAAAAATAGATGTTGTCTTATTCTCAGACCTATTGAATACACATGAAATTTGGTGAAAATCGGTCGAGCCGTTTCGGAGGAGTTCAAGTTCGAACACCGTGACACGAGAATTTTATATATAACTATGTATTTGTATTTGAAAACTTTAAAAATCTAATTCTACATCTAATAGAAAAACATTGCGCGAAAGCTGCATGTGTCGATTGGTTGAAAATATTTGACGATAACGTGTAGTTCAATTAGATAGAGCAAGAGCACGGTAGGCTGTTGGGGTCTGTTCAATTCCTGCCCGTATCTTATTATTTTTTCAATCTTAAATCGATTTAGAATTTATTTTATTTGTATGTTATCTTGTGCTCCACTTTATATGTATCAATTTTATTTAGTTTATTAAAACAGTAAAACTTTTTGACTACAATGTGTACTAGTTTGTAAAGTTGACTTTTTCCGAAATTTAATCGCAGTAAGAATGTAGTGGCTACCTAGTAGCGTTCAAATAAAACATGGTTTTACTGTCTCCTATAAAAGTGTGTGACAAGAAGCAAGCGGGAGTTGTAACATACAATAAATACAAAAGACTGGACAGCTTAGACGTGGCAACACTTGGAACTTTTTATTTCAGATACTTGCCGTGTGCAACGTAAAAGTTTTTCCCTTCTTAGATGCGATTTGACGATATTTCTTTGTATGTAGTTTTTCTTAAAACTTTTAGACGATAGAGATTCTATCTTGCATATTTTTGGGACGTTCCTAAATCGAGCACTGGCTACTGATCATATGCGAGTAATACCAGCATCTAGAACTATATCTTTATGTATTACGATAGTATACTAATTTTATGTGAATGAAAATTATATATTCTGATTTAAAAAAAGTGATATATAGTAAAATATAATGCATTCTACATCTCTATGTAGCCGACGAAAATAAATATTGGTAAAAAATTAAGGGATTTAATAAATATGACATAGAAATTGTATAGGTAAATTATCTTTTTGAACTTATTTATCGTTATTAAATATTAAGGTATAAATAATATTTATGTAAGCACTAAAGACTTTCATTTGTGTCCTGCCTCGGTTTAAGGTTAAGTTTCATCTTAATAATAATAAATAAACTTCTTTATTAAATGAAGATAAAGTTATTACATTAACTACGATTAAGTAGAAGACAAACACTTAGATATAGTATATATTTATAGGAATATATTTATGGAAACCATTTCACAATGAATATTGTCCGTTTGTTCCCGCTTATCAGATTGTACCTGGACAACTCAGACGTCCAATCTGCGCCACTCAACTTTTACGAGCGAATTCGTATGAGAATACAAATTGTTTCAGCGCAATCGTAAAGTATAAACTGCATTTCCACATTTGTACACCGTAAATGTATTACGACTTTCGACTGGTGCTAATGTCATATGAAGCTGTGTACGGAATAAATAATCGCGGTCCTAAACAAAATATCGGTTTAAAACGAAATTATATTAGTTAATTCTGTTAAAGATCATACTTTTTTTCCGGATAAAATCCGTTTAAAATGTTCTATTTAATGAGTTCCATTCGCGCAAACTATAGACATACATACATGTTCATCTCTTTATGAATGTGTGGTTAAAATATATACAATGAAATTTATAATGTCTATAGTTTTGTGAGTAGTGCAAATTTAAATAAAACACTTTTACAGTTTAAAACGCGATACATTAGTTAAACTTATTTGAAAATGATTTAAACTCCGGCCCGACGTTTCGGATGCTTCGCAGCAGTTGTGGTCATAGGGAGAAAAAAAATGAATTTGTCATTTATTTATTGTATAACTAAAGATTTTTTTTGATATTTACTTAGGGCAGTTAGTGACCACGTACATGCGTGATGACATAATCTGAAAACAATGATTCTAAAATGACATGACAATGACATATTTTATAAAACAAAACAATTGCAGACACTCTACATAGGTAGGTAGATTCTTTTAAAGAAGAATGGTATTTCGTCTCGAAATGAGTCATCAAGTAGGATTCGAACATAGGACCTTTCTCGCTGAAACTCAGGGATTTTTACTATAAACTCACTAGAATACAGACGTAGTAAATTTATTTTCTATATCTGCGCATACATAGAGTTCGTAAGAAATATACGGCTTGTCACCATGGCAACACTTCCTATTAGATTGCCCTGTATTGGTGTCACATCGTAATATACTTCGCAATTTTCCTATTTCCCGCCGCCACGTGCAAAGGTGGACCTTTCACACACTCAAGTTCAAAGGTTTCTGATTGGCAAATCCGTGCGTGAACCTAATCCGCTCACGAGAGAATCGGACAAAAAATCCTTACTATTACTCTTTTGAAAGCGTTCCGCTGTATTTTCGTTGAGCTGAAAACTTCTCGCTACTCCGGCCTCGAGTTTTAAATTCCCGAGGATAGGGGATCCCGCGATCATCTCCCCGCTTCATAAAAGGCGGAGTAGGGAAATACATTGTCGCTCAATATATGACTTTAGTGTGCGAGAGGAATCCCATCGTACGAGAAGTAAACTAATACTTTAAAATCAGGAATAAATCTCTAATGAACAAGAATTTAAATAAAACACTTTTAATGATATAATTTTCTATTACTCAATGATAATTGATCGATTATTGAGCGGAATGAGAATTGAATTACTACTTTAAATTGTCCGCCTCTGTAGCTACATGGTTCAATTGTCTAGCATTGCGTTAAGCGCGAGGGTCCTGTGTTTGAATCTCAGGGGAACAAAAAAGGACGGATCAGTGAAACGGACACAGAAATGTGTTCGCCCCATGCCCCACAAGGGCGGAAACGGGCGTTGACACTTTTTTTTCACTACTTTAAATGATTCCTAAATAGCATATAGTACAAATCGTTAGTACATTTTAATTGTGTTCACTAGGATTTATATTTCAATAACTTGTAGCAAAAAATAATGCCATTAAAACGAAACAAGAGGAAACACCAGATACGCTGATACGACATAAAGTAAGCAATTATAGAAAATTTATCTCGAATCGTTACGCAAATTTTATCGATACCAATTCCAATAGTGCTTCGTAACGCTATTAGTATGATAAAATAGTAACAGGAGCAATAATTTTTCCACTCTCGCTGTCAATTTGCATAACACGAATCGTATTATGCCTATTTGAAGCCGTTTGAATGGAATACATAAAATTAAGATTTGTTTTCCTTGCGTTCACTTCTGAAATATGGGCTACGGTTCTAGTTTCATTAGAGTATTGTTTATTGTTTAGGAATATATTTTAAATTTGTCAGTTATATTAAACATAAGAAAACCACAAATAATCAAAGTATTATACTTAATAAATTAAATTCCATTTCCTATTCCGTTTCGATTTCAACCTGTGAATTTCCGAATATGCAAAACCAAAATGGGTCGGGAGCGCATCTTTGAGATGGGATATAACTGGGGTAATTCACCTTCCATAACTCCCTACTTGTCTGGTCTTCTGTCATAAAAAAGTCCTCAGTACTTGAACTAATAAGTTTCTCTCGGATTGTAAAAGTAAATTAAATAAAATTGTAATGATAAGTTTCTTTTCTGAGTAATATAGCATATTATTACTGCGTTTAATGAAAAACCAACCTGTAATCTAAAACGTAAGAGATTCAGCACAAAGCAATCCACAATCCCCCCTCCCCACCTCTAATTTCCAATTTCGCATCAATAGCCATGATTTAAGTATTTCCCGTATCATTTGTTTCTTTCTCTCGTTTCTAATATATCGTTTTTTATTTTGTTAAATTGCTTTCCTTTGTCGAGTGTCCCCCTTCATATAAACATGCGTGAACCGCCTCCAACATAGATTTCTTTTTAACTCGCTTTTTATTTGTATTTACCTCACGGCGAAATTGCTCATTTCACGTCTTAGTATTGTCTAACTCGGGATATATTTTCAATTTATAAATAATTTTATGAGAGTTATATTGTGTCGGGCTGATGGATATACACCTACATATACATATTTATAACATAATTCATAAAATCAAAAATATATTAGATCATAAAATTACAAAATCACTTTTTTTTTGAGCAAATTCCCTAGTGCCTAATTAGGGTATAAGTTGTATGTAAATACTGTCTGTAGTTTACGCGACGAGTAGGTACATATTTAAATAAAACACTTTAACGGTTTAAAACGCGATACACTATTGAAAATGATTTTCAAATAAGTTTCACTAATATAACGCGTTTTAAACCGTTAAAGTGTTTTATTTAAATATGTACTACTCGCGTAAACTATAGAGAGTGGGTACATTTAGATAACATGTTTTTGTTTGCTTGTATACATTTAATGAAATAACTGAAGACTACATGTATACAAAGTTTGTGTTTGAATTCCCGTTTCCTCTCAGTTGATCAGACTTCTGTTCCCTACCCGACCTAAACAATTTTTTGTTTCCCTGGAATTCGACCTATGCGCTTAACGCAATTTTAGGCAATATGTTTAACCATTTAGCTACAGAGGTGGTGTGTACTAAGATCTTTTCCTATTCAGTACGTACGTATTGCATTTTACAAACAGTTTACGTTAGTTTGCTATAGTTCCTTAAAGATTTTGTTTAGAAGCCTATGCTGAAAAAGTATCCATGTCGTCGATAGTTACTTTTTATAATTTAGGTAGTATTTCCAGTCTTAAAGAAGTTTGTTAAATTTTTGAAAATTTCTGTAAATAAAGAAAATATGACTTCAATACACAAAAAGACGTACCTTGTTGCTCTAACAATTGAGCAACGGTTACCGGGATCAGACATTTATCCCATCCTATTTATATAGGTATGTCTCGCAAAGTAGAAATGACTACGTTATTAAATTTTTAATAATTCGAAACAATATATTAAGTTACCTTTATAACTAATTTTTAGACTAGATGTATAACCTCATCCATGCTAAAAGCACAGCATAAAATTTTGTTTTATACGCACTCTTATCATAATCTCAAAATTTGTCGTGCCATAAAATATTCACACCCAATTCACCTTTTATGCCCCGAGTTTGATGTAACAAGAAAAACCTCTTCATTTCTACGCCGGCACAAATCATTACTTGGTCGCTGACAATAAATAGATTAAGGCATGTTACAAAAAATGCACAGCACACATTTTATCCTACCCTCGTTTTGCTCGTAATACAATAATCAAAGGAATATGAGGGGCTGAGTGGAATCAAACGTCTCCATATGCGTCAAGCGATAAAATAAAGTAAGCATTGAAGAAATGGGGTCATAAGGGGTGTGACGTAAGATTGTTGTGTTTCCTTCTTAATTCATCGGATAGGATTCTGTGAATAGACTATGTTTGTATAGCATAACCGTATTAATACCTGAGAATTGTACAAAGAATTATTGTATTTGAATGTATGAAGTAAAACTAAATGTTTCTGAGACATGTGTATTTTATTTTACCTTCACTTTATTTAAATTAACATGAATCAGACCGTTTTTGAAATTATTATTAAAGACATATTTTTTTTTTAATTCGAAGGGGCAGCTCGGTACATTGTTTATACCACAGGAACGCAAAGCTGAGTTAAATAATCTGGGCAGAGAAAAATAATGAGAGTAATATTTTTTTAAGTTACGTAATGATGTTGTCTATAGTTTGGGCGAGTAGTGCACATTTAAATAAAACACTTTAGCGGTTTAAAACGCGATATATATTAGTTATTATTTGAAAATGATTTTCAAATAAGTTTAACTAATATATCGCGTTTTAAACTGTTAAAATGTTTTATTTAAGTTACCTAATGATTTTTAACAATTTTTTTTCTGAATGTTGTAGATCTTTGTGGCTGCTTGTTCGTAGACAGAACAAAAAGAAAGGTCGGCTTTCACAAAACTTTCACAAAGGTTTCTATTTTATTTGATACGGCATACCTTAATTTGACGTGCGATTCTGGGACACAATAATAAATAATAAATAATATTTTTTTTCAAATTGCAAATAGTCTTTTTCTTGTACCATTTAAATAACTGACAGGTTTTTATTAACACTTTGTTGTCTAACATTTCTTTTGTTTTAACATCGTAAACAAAGAGAAAGGATAAAAAATTAATAAAACAGCGGATGAAATAAAGCCACCATAACTCAGCTTAAGTACCAGAGTGTCAGAAGTTCAGAGGAGCTGTCACGCATGAGATAATCTGTGAACGGAAAAACGCGCCCTCAGCAAACTCTGACTCGCAAACCAATCCCCACTCGACTACCAGGCTCACATGATAATGCCGAAAGTAATTTTTATATTAAATCTTGGGAAAACATGAAAGAGAGATTTCCGGGCGCGTCTTGCTCTACGGTGAATGCGCCGCATAAATTAGTTTCCCGGAGATTGTTTGTTTAGTGCTTGCTTTTTATATTTATGAGTTTTTCGACGTACGCTCCGCGAGTCTAGCGATTGTTTGATTATTCAGCGGTACGTAACACAATAATGGGGGATACGCTCTCGTCCGATGCTCTCGATCGTGTAATATGCACATGAATTTCGCTAATATTTTTGAGGGTATTTCTTAAAATTTCATTTCCTAATGAAATATGCGGGTAGTATGGAAATTAAGTGAAAAGATGAAAATTTCATTCATATAGCGGGATCTTTTGGTCGGGCTGTAATTAATTAAAAGCTTAGGTTGGTACCATTATGGGTTTATGCTAATAGACTGGCTAATATGGGAGCCTTCAAAGGGCCGTACGTGGAAACGGTAAATTTCAGCGGAGCGTGCTGTTCGAGCTATGGTAGAGGGTTGTAATACAAGATTAAATTATGAAGTTATCGCTAAAATCTTTAATGTGATTGATTGTGTTTTGACTTGCTGAGATTAAAATAAAGAGTAAAAGAGCGATTATGATCTCTACCCTCAAAACATATATACTTTTGATAAAATTGCAATGGCCAGAAAAAATATTATAGCAGTTTTTTAACTAGACTAACAAGTCAGTCTTCCCGTGACCACAGCAAATTATTTTTAAATAAGTTTAACTAATAACTAAAATAAAATACTTTAACGTTTTAAACCGTTAAAGTATTTTATTTAAATGTGTACTACTCGCGTAAACTATAGACAGTATTTAGTCTAACAAGTTCAAACATAAAAAAATTTAGACTTTTAAGGTACCGTATTTGTTAGCTGGCTACTTTAAAAACATTTTCCCGAGATATGAATAACATCTCTCGCCTGCAACACCCGCTGTATTCACTGCAGCATCAGAACTAACACTCTAGTTCAAATTAAATTAAGTCTGTAAATTATAATGAGCCGTAATATCACACATATTAACATAATTAAGTTGCAGCTGATATGCAATTAGTTGAACCTATTGAAACTATGTAGTCAAATTTATGCAAGGGTATCATCAGTGTATTGAATGCGCAGTCATACACACCTAAAGTGATGTGCACACTAGCTTCAATTTCTTTACTTTGTTAAACTACCTACTAGTATGTATGAATAAATATTTCACTTATATTTCGGATTTTGGTTTTATTCTGAATACTTATATAAATAGAAAATTTTACAGAACACTGTAAGTTTCAGGTCTTTTGTTCTGGTCCTTTATGCGCGTTGATCCGTCTTCTAATATCATTAAGAAGTATAATATATATATATGTTCAGATCGACTTCGTTTTAATAAGTTTGCATTAGGAAGTGTTAATTGTAAATCTTGTGTAAAGAGTATTTTTAACTATCTATACTAAAATTATAAAGCTGACAAGTTAGTTTATTTAGACGCACTAATCTCAAAAACTACTGGTTCGAATTGAAAAATTTATCAAAGTACACTTTAAGCTATAAAACATCAATCTGGAACTAAAAGGAGCGCTGAAATACAGGGAAATGTGGTAAAAACGGGGGTGGGAAGCTATTCATCTTTGACAGCTTTCTATGCGTTCGCTGCGAAAACGGGACGAGTAACCAAAAATATGTATGAAAGAATTATTATTCCTTACGGGTTCTAACAATGTATTAAACACCAAATGTCTTTAAACATTAACCCACATGAACGATGGAAGGTGGACAACGTCCTGAGTAATAGCTATAATTAAAAAAACCATGGAGATTGTCTACATAATAAGTAATTAAACGAAGTCGCGGGCACAGCTAGTATTAGATAACTATTGAAGCAGTGTGTACAGGCTTTAGGTGGTTACGGGACGGGGGGCAGGGTGCACCGCGTGCGAGTTAAATTGAGCACCGCCCAGACTCATTTCCTTCATCCGCCATTGTACGCTACTCACAATACAAAACATTTTTTTACGAATTTCGACAAAAAGTGCTTTGAATTTTTTCCAATCTTCGCCTCTATTCAGCTCGTAAAGTTAATGTCTCGCAGCGATAGCGTGGGCGGGGTTATGGAGACTTTTACTCGCTAAGCGATGGTCTAGAAATCTCTTATTAGAAAGAGAATGAGAAAATAGTGTTAATACATTGATATGTTGGTCTGAGCTACGTTCTAAAATACATTTTAGTGCAGTATGTAGTTTCAGTTTGACGTAGTTAGGCAAAAATTATATCACGAATCGATCACGTTTATCACGAAAATAAATTGAAAAAATTTTCGATTTTAAAATTATATAGTGCCTTCATGTGCAATAACATGTGAAAAATATTAATGTTTTCAAACGAAAATTTCATTTCATGTGCAATAATATGTAAAAAATCATAAAGTTATCAATTATTTATTTCAAAAGACACATCGAATTAAAAGACATTTTATATATATATTTATTACTTTGTAAATATTTGAAACCAATAAAGGCTTTTATTATATTATAAATTCAGAGTCATTAATGTATATACATACATAACAGCGTTCTGTTCCTAAGCTCCAACACGAAATAACCTCCTTAATTTTATCGCAGCGATAATTAGGAGAGTGATAACTCTTTAAGAACAAGCATAATTCATTTAAAGTCGAGACCCACGCTGGAAATTACTGTATTATACTAATTAATTGTACTTAGCATGATCTTAATAGCTGTTATATATTTGGGGATTAGACACATTTATTGCGGTTTGTGTCAGGCTTTTAATACAGGTTTTACAATTATTAATATTGCTTGAAATACTTTACTTTAAATTAAACCCCCCCTTCCCCTGCTTGGGGCTTGGGGTGGACATGTTTGTGTATCTGTTTAACTAACCGACTTTCGGACTTATGTGTCCTTGTCTGACCGAAAAGTTTAAATATTGTTTTACACGGGTCTCGAAACCACAACGCGCGTCCAACAAGCCACTTTTAACCAAGGAGCTATACAAGTAGTATATTGTCTGCCTAACATGTTATATTTGGTTATTTTTAAACTTTTGTAAATGATTAAAAAAAATTGTCTGTAGTTTACGCGATTTTTACACATTTATTTACTTCACGAATGAAGTTATTATTATTTTATACTGTTAAGATTAAATTATCTTTTATTTTGATTTTTAGTAATAAGTCTGATATACGTTTTTGTGTGCCTTATATTAGTAGTAAATAAATTTATTTCTCTCTCATAAGTCGATCTACGAACACAGCATTTCATTTCAACTCTACCGAAAGCAATTTTTTCACGGACGGCTGTTCACCACAGCGGGATTAATCCCACAGTATCGGATGTAGCTGGCGATAAAAATCACTGTATTTTCTGCTTGTGTTTGGTTTGTATACTTACCTACCTATATACTATACCTTTAGCGTTTTGTTTAAAATTTATATGATCAATCAATGCTAACAATTAACTATTATTTTATCAGAGAAGCACTTCACTTGGTGGAAGGTGACTTAAATACTTAGTAAAATACTTGCAAGATGTGTTGTCAGCCTATTTTTGATTCTGAATGTGATGAGTCGTTTTGTTTAAGGTATCTTACCGAATCTCGGTTATAATATCGATATTGTAATTTGTAGCAAATTTTTAATAATATACTCAAACCGTCATCGTATAAAATGTTTACATTTTTGCTTAGTATTCCTACTTTATTAAAATAATGATAAATACAAGAATTTGCGAAAAACGAAAATGTAATATACATATATAAATATATTTTACACAGTTTTGACTATGAAGAGATAAAATTTGAATGATTAAATAATAATATACAAAGTTGTTAACTGGTGTGAGGTTAAGTAGTCTCTGTAGTAGTGTAGTATGAGTGAATATTAAAAAATTTAATAAAACACGGCCTGATAATTCGGATGCTTTGAAGCAGCCGTGGTCACGGGAGGATGTGAACCCGTCTGGTGTGACATTTATAAAAGTAGTTACCTACGTGAATAAATGATTATTGACTTGACTTGACCACGCTTTTAAACTGATTTACAAAAGGCAATAAATCGCGAAGCAATTTCAACTTTTTATAGACTACGCATTGTTTAAGAAGTTTAAATAAGCAACGCTCCAGACATGAATAAATCGAAAACCAGAATAACTTTTGATAGGAGCTTCGTAGACGTCGCATGTTGAATGGCGAAGTAGGTATCTGATAAATCACCCAGGTTATCGACTGGGAACATGTGCGAGCCTTTACGTATAGACCTAACGATGTGTGTGAAATCCCGATTTAGAAATACACTTCTGTGTCTGTTTCACTGATCGATTTGTGAAATTTTTGAACTGTGCTCTTTTCGACCGAAAGAATGATTGTTTCTCTGTATCGCGTTTCAGGCAAAATTAGGGAACAAGATATGGACGATAGCCTTTATTATGAAGAGATTTTAATGATATCTTAATTATTAAATACATCATAATATGAATTTACTTTTGATAAGAAACAATTATTACACGGGCAGGATTTGAACCCGTGATCCGTGCTTTACGAATTGTGTCTCGCACGTCACCATCAACTTTTCTGTAAAGAAGCTTACTTTGGCTTTAGCTTTTTGTTTCATAATTTAAAGAGTATCAATTCGTGTTCAATGTAAAAGAGGTACATATATACGTTTAACATGGGTCAATTAAACTATCAATTAAGATGAAAAAAAGATTATTTTTTTAATAGTATTATAATAATAATTGATAAAAACAATTAACGTAAATTTCAAACAATTGAGAATTTCACTCCAGGGACTTGAAAAAACAAAAGAAAAAGTGAAAGAAAATCGCTTATATACTCGATGTATTTAAGCTATTTTTAATACTATATTTGAGTAAATTCAAGAATGAAGTTAAATTCTTAAACGTCGGTCCTATCAATGAAACTTGGAGAATTGAAAATCAATTTCAGACCTCCAATTGTTAATGAATACTTCGGGTCGACTAGCAATAATGTTTAAATTATTGGCGAACGATATTAAATTCTACGGTTACACATAATTTGGGTAAGCCCGTATTTATTGTAAAGGGTACAGTTGAGTTTAAACATATTTTTGGCTATACCAAGGGCGAATTATTATATATTTTTAACAGTAGAGATGTCGTTATTGATATTTTTTTTATCTTTACCTATTAGCAAGGAATTGTTCTCGACATTCCGATGTCACGAGCGAACGCAGGCATCATCAGGAGATGTTAGCTACTCTAATGGAGACCGATCAGCCCGAAAAACAATGATATGCTGAATGATGGCCGCAAGCCTTACACAATTTATTGGTTGAAGTTCTATTTTCAAATAATCGGACAGCAGTTCTACAAAACACCATGTTTCGACAGACAGTAGGATTAGTGGAATACATGTAACACTGAATGAATGAAAAGCGAAGCCTTTTACCTGTCAGACGGAGAAATTTAATAAATCTAAGTGTATGCTCAAATTACACTCGGTCACGTTCCTACGTCATTCAAATATCTAAAAGTCGTAACTTATGTATCTGAGGGCTTTCGTATTCGAGACGAACTCGCGTTTTATTGGTAATTTGGTAAGGTAATGCCAAATCTTGAGTGTCTACTTAAGTTTTATGATGCGTGAAATAAAACTACGTTAATAATCTTTTATTATGTTTTTTAAGGATCATAACTCGCTATGAAAATAACAAATTTGAATGCAGATATCTGCGTAGTGAGTTATGGAAGCTATTATGTTTTTAACTAAATAGTCCTTACATGAGGTAAGGTACAGGCAACTTCTAAATAAAAAAAACGCAAGCAAACGAAAACGTTACATTGTAAAAAGCCAAATAAAAAAAAAACAAGTCGATGAATACTAAAAAATATCAATAAGTTTATTAAGGTATATCTACGGTATATTTATCCTGCTAGGGCACGTATTTATGTATTTATTTCAATGAACAAGCTTCTTTTAGAGGTAAGTAGTTGATGGGGCTGTTCTTGTTTACAAAAGCGACAGTATATTGTATTTTCCTGAGACCCAAATCCAGCAAAACGCAAAAATTACTACACAAGCAGGGCTTGAACCGACATCCATGTGTGTGTGTGTGTGTGATGTGAAAATATTCATGTTTTCAAACATTATATTACACATTTTATTTAAATAAAACACTTTAACGGTTTAAAACGCGATATATTGGTTAAACTTATTTGAAAATGATTTTTAACTTCGGCTCGACGTTTCGGATGCTTTGCAGCAGCCATGGTCACGGGGAGTAGTCTCCCTTTAACAAATATATCGAGTTGTAAACCGTTAAAGTGTTTTATTTAAATGTGTATAACGTAAACTATAGACAGTAATTACACATTTTAATCTGCAAAAAATTAAACTTAATATTATTGACAAAAACGTTCGTAAGTCTCGCAAGTGTAAAAAATATGATTCAAGCAACTAGCAATCAACTGGAGTAAAAATATTTCCCCAGGCTAAATCCATTAATTACAACAAATTGCTGGTTTCACGCTCGGATTAAACGCGAAAAACACCATCAAATTAACACCCTATCAATTCGTAAAAATTGTTAAAGTTTAATTAAAGTGTTATCGTAGATAAGGCAATTACGTTAATGACTAAGTCGATAGCTATTACAACTCTTTACGAGCGAGCGTCGGCCGCGATAGCGTTTCTAATTGTCGAATAAAAAAGGATTACGGCTAATCCTTGTTTAATAAAAATGTTAATCATGAGATTTCCCGTCGCAATATGCAAATGTTATAGCCACCCCGTTCGGGATTGACGAGCTACGCTAATATACATACTGTCACTTGTCGCGTCGCTCTCAGACGTTAGCGAAACATTTTTTATTAATTTATGCGGATTTACTGCGAATTTAAATTGTTTCAAACTATAGTTACGATGTCAATCTCGTATAGTTTGTGTATTATTCCTTACCAATAAGTCGTTTTTTTATTTCTTTTCTCCTGTACCTCAGGTGGCCTGTAAGAGATCGCTGCTTAGCGTAAGTTTTTATCTCTTGTAGTTCTTGTGGTATGTATTATGAATAAAGTGTAAAAAAATGTCTTTTATTAGTGTAGTTAAAATGGCTATCTACTTTGTTTTGAAACTATTTTGTCGTGAAAGTCTTACACAATTTATTGTTTGTGAGTTACGCAAAAGAACTCTTACAGTACTTTCTAAGAATATGTTCTTAAAGTAGGGGCCAACTTTGCTTATTATGGTTGGAAACTATTTTTGTGGGTTTTATTATAAAACATAAAAATATGTTTTTATAATAGTTGAGGGTAGGCAAGCATGGTTCATCAGTCATATAGTATCTAAAAGAGATGCGTGTCGATATTCGGCTTTGGATATTCGGAAATCCACAGACTGAAACCCAAACGCGATTAACCAGCCAGGATGGAGTTTTAATATTTCTACCAGAAAAACAGTGATTTTTGGCTTTGGTTATCTAATCTAAAAGTAAATAATAATTAGGCTTCTATTTACAAAATGTATAATTTTCGGTTTACAAAAGTTGTATAATTTATCACTTCGACCCCCTATAAAGAATTCTAAGTCTTTTTATGCCTTATTCATTTAAATGAAAAGGTAGAAACAAATATCCGTTGTAAAATTGGACACATCATTAAGGCGAAAATTCTCAGGGATTATAAAAGGGCAACGGTTTGGGAGAACGCGTAATTTTTAAAGCGTGGTTTTACGATCTGCATACGTAACTTGATAGGGGCGTTCTATGTCTTGGATTTCGACATCGATAAAAAATATTCTACATTCAGTATAATTGTAAAAGATTTAACAAATCTATCTTTCAAAAACTTACATATTGCTGTGAAATATTTATGCCGGACTATGTTATTTATCTAAATCAAGTTTAATGAACAGAAAGTCTAATAGAATTAAAACACGTAAATATAGAGTGTTGGGGCTTTCCTGCATGTCAAACCCAGGCCCTCTGGTAGATGCCTGGGTTGTTTAGCGAATAGCAAATATTAATGATGTAGTGTATAGCTAGATGTTTATTAGTATATACTGTCGTCTCGAGTGATGTACCGCGCGGAGTAGCGGGGCGGGGGCATTCGGTTGCCGGCCGCCGCTGAGAGAAGACGTGGTGCGTGCACTACCGAGCCGATAATAGGAAAGTCACTACAAATGATATATTTAGATTATTGTACACTCTTGGGGTGTTTTAAATTTTGGTTTTAGATAGTAGACTCCTTCGGCTACTAGGACTACTTACGATGTCGAACTATTTACGGTACGAATTTAAGGTTTAGCAGTATCGATAAACCCGGCGCAACACTAGCAAGATTGTTAAAGCAATTTATTCTAACAATTGAAGCGCACCCACAAGTCGGCTTATTGTAAATAAGTATGACCCAACACCCGACCAAATTAATCCGAGCACTTTTTAGCGAAATGCGAAAAAGTTTTTTAACTAACTTTCCTTTTGCCCACGTCGACTTCTAAAGCCCCCGTGAAATATCGTTTTTCCCGCGCAAAATTATTTGTATCAATAGAATGTTTGCTGAAAATTTTCCTGTTCAAATAGAGGCAAGACAGCGGTGAATTTGAAGGGGCTGAGGTATATTTAACTAGTCTAATAAGCACGGTCTACCTGACCGGCTATGCAACCTTTTCTATGTTATTTGTGTTCTTACGTGCAAATATTATTTTTAGCCTATAATGTTAGCTTGGTAAGATACATTTTAGAAGTCCTTCATTTGGAAGTCTTCAGACTGAAACCAAAACGTGGTTGAAATTCATGGCTTTGTCATCTGTGGACAGTGGGTTTGGAAGTCGGATTGAATTTTTATGCACAACCTATTTGATATCTGGATTTCCAGAAGAAGTCATGGTTTAGAAAAGAAGAAGAAGAAGCCATGGCCATTACAGCAACCAGCCCGTCAAAAATAATTTTTCAAACTTGAAGTGATTCTAAAAATGCAACAACCATTTATCTAGTTATTTATGAACGAGATATCTTTGCGCACTTTGTTTTTGACGTAAATATCCCAAAACCTCGTTAGAGCGCTTATCGTTAAAAGCCATCTCGATAATTGACCGCACGAATAATTTAAATATACGGCAGCAAGAGGCGATATTTCACCATCATATTATAAATCAAAGGATTAGAAAATGGGTAAATGGATACTGGCGATATAGATACGCTCAGTCGCTTATCCTGCATACGTTACAGGGCGATAACGACAAAATAATCGCAGGGTGGGACAATACACAGTTTGTATAACAAACAGTAGTACAATGTAGCACTTGAAGACATTTTATTACAATTCTACTAAAATTGTTGCTAAACTGATAAATTGTGCATGTATTAGGTATTTTAAATAGAGATAAAGTCAAATCAGTAATAATTTGTTTATGTAAGTATCACTACACTATTTTATTATATAATAGTAACTACCATTACTAGTAGTATTTTACTATATAATAGAAAGTACCAGAATTCAGTTAAGTATTGTCTATACATTACTTTAACGGTTTAAAATGAAAAATGTATTTGTAAACTTATTTTCAATTATTTTAACTACGGCCCGATGTGTCTGCGTTGAACAGCCAGTATCACGATGTATTAACATGTTTAACAGTGTTTTATTTTATTGAATTCATTTTCTTCACTACAGCTTCGGTGGTAAAGACTGTGGTCATAGTCCGGCGCAGCAGGGTGCGTGGGGCAAAAATTACTAAGTGCGAGTTAAATACCCTTTGTGTCATTCTCCTGTTACCATTCACCGAAGTAGGGCTCTCTCATTATTCAGTCGAAATTCGATTATTTTCCCATTTCACAAAATATCCATATCGGCCCCGGCTTTTTGTTTAATTGAAATGGGTACAGTGTTTTGGCCGTTCTGATGATCGCTCTTCGTTTATTCACCGAACATTTTTGAATGATTTCGTTAGAATATTAAAACAACGATAAAAGCGCCTTGCTATAGCAGGATATTTTAACTTTACTAGGCCCTTAATTTTTGCAAAACCTAGATAATGAGATATTTGGTTAAGATTTTAAGCTATTATAGGTAAGTTTTTAAAGTATTGTTTGTAGTTTTGTTCATGTTAATGTAGGATCTACGATCTTTTTGAGAATTATAAAATATTTTTTTATTTATAACTTTCTATTTATATCTCTATACCAAGTTAATTCACTAATGCGATACGTGAAATTATTTAAAGTAATAGATCTACCTAAAATTTAGTTCCTCACAGCAGCAAAAATATGAAATGTTTTTAATAAGACCCGCAGACGGAAGCAAATATCCTGTCCAAAAATGATTACTCGGCGTGCAGTTAGCTAACGTTATGAGCGGCTTAGACCCATTCCGGGGGTATTAGTCCCATACCCACCAATTTCTGTAATTTATTAAGAGACCGCTAGTCTAAGAGTTGTGATATATAAAATTTTGTTACTACAGAATTATAATATATGTATGTTTCATTGCTATTATAAGCTGTATACTATTTTACATGCATGTGTTAATTTCCCAGACTTTACCACTTTTATTATATACTCAAATTAGTACAGAAATAAGTCATTTTGAAAAATATTGAAAATTCAATGTTCTGAACGAATCTTCATTTTGGGGCAGTCAAATTCGAAATTAATCATTCTGTTGCCCATAACATGATTTAGTTAAGTTAAAGTTCTTAGGTTTGAAAGCCTTAAACTTACCTTACCTTAATTAATAATCTGTTCAAATTTAATTGAAAAAAATTAAAGACAAATGCTAGTTCAAGTCCCGTTCGTGTCGTAATTTTTTTCAATTCAACTAGATTTGTAATTTATTTAGTGCCATCGTTTTGCCATAAAATGTGAACAATAATATAGTTTAAACTTACGTTTACTTTCGTAAAATAAATCCTAACTAAGCGTTCAGTATAATGATCACTGACCAATTGATTCAGAACAAAATTACTGTAACATTTTATACAATATATAATGTCGATCAATATCAAAATTTAAGGAGTAGAAATTCATTATTCACAATAAAACGACGCGTAAACAATCCACATAAAACAAACGATATTTAATTATCAATTCTAACATTAGATGGTAAGTTTCGATTTACCAGTTTTATTTTTAAACAGCGTCTAAGAATATTAATAATATTCTTATCTTTATAAGCTTTCAAATCCAAGAACTTACTTAATGACAAAGACAATATGTATAGCTAGCTCTCGGTCTATCTCATTGACCGCTGTTTCATGGCTTCTTTCTCGCTCCGAGGCGGAAAGAATATGTTACCTAGCGATCAAAGTCCGTTCCCTGGCCGACTGATCCCTAATATTTCACTCATAATTGGTTTATTCTAAGCTCGCAGCGGTTCCGCATGTTCTCCTTTGATCCGGACTGTATTAGGCATCGGAAGATGTATAGACCGTATTTCACTGGATCCCTGGCTTTATTCGACGGTAATTTAAGATCACATTAAAAATATACGACCTTCATCTTGCTCTGTTTTGTGCTTTTATGTCAAATATTGATTTTGTATGGCTTGGTCGCCCTGATAAGGCTTCTTTCTAGTTCAAATGCGTGGTACGTATTCATAAATAAATTTGGAGTATTTAGTTGGAGATTTTTATTAATATATACATTTTGCACAATATAACTAAATTGGACTACAATAGGCAGCTTTTTAGTTAACAAACGATCTCTCCCAGTTTATTGAAAACAAGGTGCAAAATGCAATTAAAAAGAATATAACTAAAACTTACATACATTTATTTGTTATTACTAGAAAGCTGAAGTATAGCTTTTTAGTACAATGAACTCGCGTGTATCATAGGTCAATCATCATCCACTAACTGTGAGTATTTTAACGTGGTATGAACTAGGTATCGCGTTTTGATTCGTTGATCGCAATAAAAGAATTTCACGCCGCGACGAAGATATAAATGAAGAATGTTTTAGAATCAATTTTCAACGTAATATGCAAATCCCACCTGTGATTCATTACCACTCCATTCCGAATTCAATATTCCCACGTACCTAAGTGATATATTACGCGTTAAAAGTTTGCGTGGGGAATTAGCATATTCAGAGAATACTTTCAAAGAGTATTGCTCCCGAGGGAAATGTCAAGTGTGGTCAGAGGCGCTGGATGACACTCGTGACGGAGTAAAATATTCAAATTATATTGGGTACCGTCAGCATATTCACACAACTTACAGGTTCGCAATCTTCAATAAATATGCAATTGATCTAACTATACATGACGACTATGTTCAAATAAAACACCTCAAACGGTTAAAAACGCGAAATAATCAAATTACGACTGTATATTTCGGATGCTTAGCCTTGTCTCCCCGTGACTGCTGCAAAGCATCCGAAACGGCGAGCCGTAGTTAAAATAATTTTCAAATAAGTTTCACTTATATATATCGCGTTTTAAACCGTTAAAGTGTTTTATTTAATCACGTCTGATTTATCTTGAAGATATTATTTTTATTCATATTATGACGATACTGGTTATCATGTAATATCTACTAATATATAAAGCTGAAGAGTTCTACTGGCTTCTCTCATACACAAAATTAATGTATGAGAGAAGGATTCTTCTTTTAATTAAAAAAAAAATGTCCGCGACAGTTTATGTCTATCTCTTAAGATGAACTTGCAAGAACGATGGAAACCGAACGACGGATCGCGAGCGACGGGACGCGTCCGATGACGTATGTAAGTTTGCAAAAAAAATTTGTTGGTCAAAATATTTCTTCTACGCGGACGAAGTCGCTGAATCAGCTAGTTATTGTATTATTTCTTCCGCTACATGTTGGTACCGTAATAAATTTAATTCGACAAATCTAGAACATATTATTAAACTAGAAAATAGAAACGCACATGTATATAAATATGTATGTATATGTACATAAAGACACATGTGTAACATTATTTCGACTAGTTTGACGACTAGTTCGTTTCCTTAATACAGTCTCAGTTCATTATAATAAATATTAATAAAATCCATATTTACGTTTCCCGGCATTTTGTTAATTAGCAATTAATTACTGGGGCTGTCTCCTCCGATGATTTACGTATCATAATTTCCTAGAGGCCAGTCTGCGAGATTGTTTTCGCTGATTCGTTTACTGTGTCCCTCCGGAAGTAGCTGCCCTTGTCCCGTCCATTTCCGGCCACAAAGGTTGGCGTCAAAGCCTTCGGAAAGTTTATGTTGTGACAAAAGCCTTTGTCGTGTTCTTATTTCGTCGCGACTCGGTATTTCCCGTCATATTGGCTATTTTGCGAGTTTTATTTGGGAGCGAAGTTTTATATTTTTTGGTAACAATTTTCGTGATGGTCTTTCGTCTTTTCTAACGGCTGTCTAAAACTATTGTTACTTGTGGCAGGATGGACGATCTAATATTTTTTTTTCTTTCGTTACAATATGACATTTTTGTTTTGCTAAATTTACTAATATGCTTTATTTTGACGAAGGTAAATTATTACGCTACTAAATTGTGTAAAAGGTTTTCTTACAGTGTTATATATTATGCGCCTGATGAATTTTATATATATTTTAAATAGATTTATTTTTTTTAATTACACAGCATAAAATAAATACTCTTATAAATAATCTTAAATTAAAGAATTACGACACGGGCAGTACTTGAACCGGCCTCCACAACGTTCCGTGCTGTTGCTCTAACCAATTGAGCTACCGCGTACTACCTTTAATTTATATAGTGCCATCATATGTTTAAACATGCGGAAAAATTGTATTACTATCTTGTTTGTATATCCTTGTAGAACCGTTTAAAATTTAAATGTATGTACCTATACATACACAATTCACACACAAACCACTCACAAGTCCCCGGCTCCTGAAATTGACTCGCCCACCCTGACTTCCATTTCGAATTCTATAAATTCTTTGTCCGCTAATAGCTTATTGAAAGTTTCATGCGCAGACAGTATTATATACGACGCGGTAGTTATCCGATAGTTTTCATTGCGGACCTTATTTCGCATTTTATCGTAGGAGCTTTGTTAGAAAATGAAAGGCCGGCTGATTGGGAAGCATTTGTGAAGCTCTCGGCTAAACAGTGCTGATTAATACTTGCGCGAAGTTCCAAGTTTAGCGCTTTAATAACTAATCCAGACAGAATTACTAATTGGTTGGCTTTTAGATATTTTTTGGTTGTTGGCAGCTTCTAATCGAAAACATTTAGAGAGATAGAGTTTTAGCTCAAGGAATATTTGTTTAAGAGTATTGTAATTCTTATTTAATAAGTCCATTTTTGTAACATAAAGAAACAAAACGGGTATTTCATTTTTTACCTTAAAACAATATAATTATTAAATAAAAATTTAACTAACATAGCTAATAAAATAAGCTATGTTAGTTAAATTTTGGTTTATTATCAAACAGTTTTGACGGGTTTTTACTTTAAAATAATGTTATAAGTAATGTCTTTAGTTCCCCCCGTGACCACGGCGCTACTGCAAAATATCCGAAACGTCGGGCCGAAGTTAAAAATCATTTTCAAATAAGTTTAACTAATATATCGCGTTTTAAACCGTTAAAGTGTTTTATTTAATGTTATAAGTATTTTTCAAGTGTCCCCTTTCGTAAGTTGTAATATTAATAAGATGTAATGTATTTTAATTAGCAATTATAAAAAAACAAACCCGATCTTTAACTTTTTACTTCAGAAAATTACTAACATAACAAGTTAATTTAATACGGTTTTCTAATCGAAAAATTTAGAAGAGTAATAGTCTCTTTTATAAGTAGTAATATTAATAAGATGTCATATATTTAATTATAAAATATTCAAAAAAATCGGATCTTTAACTTTAAAAATGCTAATAAACTAAGTTAATAAAATTTTGATAATCATAATAAAAGGCCGGTTAACGATGCTCCCCTCTTTAAATTGACGAAATTTGCAGCCGTTTTTGTGCGTTTGATAGTGGGCCTTGCGGAAATAATTACCGCCCCATAATTGGAACAAAAACCCTTATTTCGTACCGGACTCAAACCTGCGGGGGACACTATTATAGTCCTGTCAAACTGACCGAGAAAATTATAAATTGTTCCTAATGTACGACTGATTTAGTATTGTTCGTGTACGTGTCTCGATAGCTAATACAGTTGGGGATGTTTAAAATTATCAGTGATCTATGGGCGTGATTTTCTGCTCTAGTGAAGGTTTTGTGAGTGAAAAAGATAGGGTCTAACATAATAGAACGAGATACGTGGATTAGTAGAATGTGTAGAGATAAATCTGGCGTTTTGGTCTTGCCATATAACAATGTCTTAATATTGAAACTAAAGTTTAAACTTTTTTGTGCTTATATTAAACGAAAATACCAATTCTTTCTTGTGAATTTCATGCACCCCAAGTGAAACAAAGTGAAAAAAATCTTTAAAAAAACCATTCTTCGTCTAACCAACATACAATCAAATATTTTATTCACTTCTTATAAAGCAGTCTCAACTACGTTGGGATACGGGCCAAAGTACTTCTAAGAGTCCCAGTTTTTATGAGTAAAAAGAAAACTGTTCGTAATAAACTTTGTGACATAAGTTGTTATAAATTTTGTATGTAGATCAAAATAAAACTATTTTATCTGTTGAAAATGCGTAATTTCTTTGTACTTAAAGCCGACGATCTCTGACAGTTCTCTCGTAATCACATCTACTGCATAGCATCCGAAACATCAAGCTGTTGTTAAAAAAATGTAAATAACTAATATATGCACGTTTTAAACCGTTCAAAGTTTTATTTGTAGGTATGGAGCGTAGGCAGATTATATCCTACTTTTTTGCATTTTAAATGCGCTTAATTTTTAAGCTTAGAAAGTGAGCTATTGAACTTTCACTAACGACATACCCAAGCAAGGTCTATCGATCGTAGGTAATTTGCGAGCTGTAACGTATCGACGTCAAAGGCCCGATAGGCCCTCCAATTCTAATTCAGTTAATTTGGGCTTTAAATCTCATATTGCAAAATGGACGCGGACAATAATTACGTTTAGTAAACACCACACCGGTCTGGGACAACACAGGGTGTCCATTAGGTGTGTCTATGTTGTGTGGGCGCACCTTAGGTTATTTTGTTGCTTTTTAACATCCGGATTTATAGTCCAAATCTTCATAAACGTCTGGGAGAGAAAAGTATCCAAACGGTCGGGCCGCAGTTAAAATAAGTAAAAAAAAACATTTCACGTTTTAAACAGTTAAAAGGGTTTTATTTAAACGTGTACTACTCGCGTAGGTTTGGATTTCGAAAAATAAGTTTATTTTATAAATGTATAAGATTTTTCCTATGAAATATATAAAAAACAAAAAAATGTGTCATATAAACAATTGACGAAATAAAGTTTTGAAAATAACGTTATAAAATAAAACACCTAGTGTGATCCAACCGAGTGACTGAGACTTATTGACTTAATGACATTGTCTTTATTAACGACGATGTATTTATGTGCCTTCAAGGGACATAGCTATTGCAAACAACCAAATAATAAAATATTTTAATTATTAAAATAATTAGTTTTATTTTTATATTGTAATGTTTCAAAATCAGTATTCAATAAAAAAATTACCAAGCGTCTTTTGAAGATTCATAAAAAATAGAAAATACAAAAGAATTATGTACATTTTTAATAGAAGTGTCAAAATAAGTAAAACCGCTAATATAGAACCTTCATATTTAAAATAAAAAGCTATATTTCAGAGTAAATATTTATATTTGTACTAGCTGAGCCCGCGACTTTGTCTGTATGAAATAGGGTATGACTTGGGGTAGAATTTTGAATTATTTAGACTGTTTATTAATTAATATAAGGGCGCATTTAAGGCAGCCACTCTATGTTGTTAGTGCTACTTTGCTGCAACACTCTCATCTGATATCACTCCCACTCTAACTCCCACTGCCACTCCCACTCCCACACGCCAAAGAAGAAGGTTTCATTGCACTAGCTTCAAAAACCACGAATTTCCATACAAATTTTCATCCCCTTTTTTAACGCCTATCAACCCTTTTTTGGCATTAAAAAGTAAGGCTCTGAAATATCTGTGTAGCAAATTTAATTTAAATGAGTTCAGTAGTTTGGGAGTTAAATCCGGACAGACAGACAGACAGAGTTACTTGGGCATTTATAATTTTAGTATAGATTATTATATCTCTATTAAATAATTTATCTAGATTTTTTACAGCACATAAGCGGCAATAAATATATATAATAATTTCTTTGATTTAATCGCCACACTAAGTCCTCTTTAGCTAAATATAATTTCTATAAATAGTGCCTTTTCCCTAACACATTTTTCTCCTGCTATTTATTAGTTCCTGGTATTCTGAGGGACAGAGGGACACGTGTTATTGCGTTGCTACACGTCTCATATATCTATTGTCCAACCCTCACAATGTCTAATAACTGGCTTTATAGAACATGATATTGTAAGTATTTTAACGGGACAACACTAGTTATAATCAAAATATTAATATTAGCCGCATGTAATATATTGTAAATTGTGAATATATACAAAACTGTTGATTTTATATTTTCTAAACAAAATGGTGTTATTAATTACTCAGTTATTTGAGACGACGCTACCTTTAAAGAGAAACTTAGCACTTTAAATGTAGAGGACGTTCACCTAAGTTTCATATTTTCGAAAAAGCTTTTAAAATATCAGTATGAAATAATTATTTTCGGCGTTTGAAGTTGCCACGTCTAACTTCGGCTGATGAAGTTTATTTCTTAAGTCAATGGACGTCTCAAGAATTTACTTTATTAGAATTTCATTGAAAACGCTGTTTACATAGCGATATATTTCTATAATTATGCTACTAAGAAGCTTTTTAAGCTCATATTGAGTCGCAGGAATAAAACAGTCAAAATGTCAATACACACTTTTAATAAACATATGGCTAACAAGCTTTAATATCTCCCCGTGACCACGGCTGCTGCAAAGCATCCGAAACATCGGGCCGTAGTTAAAATAACTTCCAAAAAAGTTTAACTAAAATATATCGCGTTTTAAGCCGTTAAAGTGTTTTATTTAAATGTTTACTACTCGCGTAAAGTACAGACAGTATTTAAGGTTTGATAATCCAAAAACATACCTCCGGTTCAGTGGTTGTCCTGATTTAATTGCACTATTATTATGGCCTGTCTGTCTGTGTCGTAACTGCGTAGCGCCCACTTAAGAAGGAATCTAATTATAGTAAGAAACAAAAGGGGGGTCGGGTGTTAACCCACGTTACCACATAGTATTTACACTGGATTTACGATTATTAATAATTATTCATAATAACGCACTGAACTCGCGGAAATCTTAATGTCAATGATTAACACTCTTCTCGGAATCTTACACGCGGACGTTACGACTTATACGCTTACTGTCAGTTACATAAATTTATTAAAAAGCTGTGCACAATCAACTCGCACGCTACTTTCGTTCGGCCCTAACAATAATACAAAACTACCCTCCTATTTATTATTTTATTTCAAACACATATTATTGTAGTATTGATATTGTCTTTTAAACAATCAGCTCAGTTTAGTATTGGGATAATTATATGTCATAACGAATATAATCTGTTACATAGTCTCGTCGGTGTAATGGTAGCAACGTACGGCTAATAATCAACGGGTCGTGGATTCAATTCCCATCGGGTTCAACATGTTTCTAATGAATTAATTTTTTGTCTGATACTCATTGGACTTCGTCTGGAAATCTGAATATTAAATGTGGCGAAGTAATATCGAAATTGCGTCCGGGTTGCGAACCATCGTCCATAATTAAGAAGGCCGTGACGTTTAATGGCGTCGATTTCCGAATATCGACAGCCACAATAGGGCGATAACGCATCTAGTTTACATGTTATATGGCCAGGGTATTTCATCGAGTCAACCCATGCATTGTCCTCCTCTGTCATAAAAAAGATATTTTTATAACAAAAGCTGTTCCTCAAATACATACAAGATCAATAACGACAGCGAAAGCTTATCAAATAATTGTGTCTGTTTCCGAAGACCACTCTGTATACATCCTCCCCACCCCAACGTTGATCTTTAACAATGCCAATCAATGAAACATGAAATCCGACTAAGCAGATGCATTGATTCTTTTCCTATACTTAAAAATAATGCCATCCGATCATACTAAATTGGACCTAACGGTTAAAGAAATAGGGTAGTTTTTCAGTTTTAATTGTTCTTGGTTCAGACCTTGGCTATTGTTAACGCAAAGCTGGCCAATCAGTTCCATCAGCTCTTGAGAAGCCAATGAAGCGTGTCTAATGCCCCACTCCACTAGGGTTAAGTCGCTGTTGGTTTTGTCATTTCGTTAAGAGGCCCTGTTGCGTCAGACTCGAGACTGTTGACATGTCAAAGTGATTTGAAGATGCTATCTGAAATTCGGAATTATCGAAACTATTATTGGATACATATAATTTGTAAAGTATATAAGTTGAAAAAAAGTTAGACGATGAGGTGTAGGACTCGGTAGCTCAATTGGTAGAGCAACAGCACGGAACGCTGACGATGTCGATTCAAGTCCTGCCCGAGTCGAAATTTTTTTCAATTTATTTTCGATTTTTAAATTATAAAATTGTGGTTTTCAAAAACACATTTTTATACCCAAAATAACTATTCTACGCGGAAGAAGTCGCTAACACAGCTAGTTATATTATTGTATCTATCAGGCATATTAGTAAAATATAGACAAGTCTACGCCCACTAAATCATTTGATTTTAGCGTGACTTTTACTCATAACCATCACACCCTTTTAATAATGTAGCTTGGTATTCAAAATGACACTTCTCTATAGCACGATACGTCTGTTGCATACAGGATTAATTATAAGAAACTCTTACAAGAAAAATGAAATTATTATTTAAAATCATTTAGTAAAAACTTTCTCCGGTTTATTACTTAGCAACGAATAAATATTTTTTTATAGAAAATATAATGGCTTTAAGGTGTATAAATGATATGTATTAAACAAATATTCAATTTATTTTACCGCTATGCTCGCAGAACAAACATAATGCAGGAATATTCTACGAGAGTGGTTTCCAAAGAGATATTTTGATGAATCGCAACCATCAATTTTGTATTGAAGAAGCGTATATTGGAAATACAAGCCCTTGCTACATTGAAAGAATTTTAAGTTAATAAAAATGGTTTTATTTAATAAATTTGTTTTCAAAGTTATTATTTTCTTTTCTTCTTCTGTTGAGTTATATCACGCGTTACTGATCTGCCTGGTCTGGGATTTCCATAATTATGTTTTTACGTAAAAACATCAGGATGTGGTCATCAAGAATCCGTCGAAAATGTGGATAAAACGTGGTAAATTATTAATCTTATTTTCGGTAGTGTCGATACCAAAACGGTTCAAGATACCCAAAGATCTATATAATAATTATTTTCCTTAAAATACCTAAATATATTTGAATAAAACCCTTTACGGTTTAAAACGCGATATATTAGTTAAACTTATTTGAAAATGATTTTTAACTTCGGCCCGACGTTTCCCGAAAGTCTCCCCGTGACCAGGGCTGCTGCAAAGCATCCGAAACGTCGGGCCGAAGTTAAAAATCATTTTCAAATAAGTTTAACTAATATATCGCGTTTTAAACCATTAAAGTGCTTTATTTAAATGTGTACTACTCGCGTAAACTATAGACAGTGTTTATCTAAATACATGTCGACACCATAACATTTAAGATCTACTCACAAGGACCGTTTTTGTGGTAATCAAATGGTGGTCGAAATAATGCATATGCCAAGAGAACGTTTTCCAGCTCAGCAAGTATAATTACGAATGTAATATGCATCATAAAATAACATATTTTATTAGGTATAAACTATAAAGCGTTAAATGTTTATTAAATTGCGTACGTTTTACTTAATTCAATTTATTACTTTACTTAACTACCTTCAAATAAACCCTGCTGAGTGCTAACTCGATAAATGCACATTACCTAAGTGACAATAAATATTATGTTAGGGTGTGACAACCCTATCGACAGAGCATCCTAGGTTATTGGCATATGCCCTTTAAATAATGAATAATGACATTCTCTAAGTATATTGGGGAGTCTGAAACTTGGGAGTAAAATGCGAAAGCTTTTCGGAAAATGCTAGGCATTGCTTAATGTGTTTTTTGACACACAATTAAGATGTAACAACTTAGTGTCCTGTCGAGTATTTTTATAGAGAAAGGGGATAGTTATTTTTATTGACAAATTCTTACATTAATTTTTAGGAATTGACAGTTTAAATACAAGATACATGGTATTTAATCTTTATTTTTCGATAGATTTTATTTTACATTGATACAGAAAGATATGCAATGGAATATTGTAGATTGTATATAATTTCAATAGCTTTATATATAATATAACTATTTTAAGTAATCGTTTATTTTTTTAAGTATAGTTGACAGATATCTAGATGAGTATGAAGGATGTGCAAAGAGATATAAATATTTCTTTACTTGACTAGGAATCAAACCGATATCATTATTAAAAATCATCTATGTTTAGATTAGCTTAAATATAATAATATACATTTTGGACATGTATTGTAGCGCGAATTTATAATGAACGAAAATCCCGTGTTGTTGAAATGTATTTAAGACTTACCATATCGAGTAGTTCCTATCAAATTAAGGATTTAATATAAACGGAAGGTCGAAGAGGCAATTACTATAAGATTAGTGGTCGGTTGCTTAGTGACGTCATAGCTTTGTGCCTACGTAATCCGATTAACCTAATTGCTGAAAATCCCGTTCTCGGCTGTAAATACATCGTTGTTGAGCAATATTTCACTGAATATATATTTCAGAAATTAATTCACGAAACATGCTTTCAATCAAGTGTGAAATTGGATCTATAAAATTTTCATATATAAAAATGGAGTTTATAAAATACAAAATTCACTAAAGTACACATACACTAAAAAACACATACTTTTTATAATAATTAAAATATTTTTTTAATTTATGTGCCATAATGAAGTGAACCATAAGTTAAAATAGTATTTTATTTAAATAGTTGCGTAAAAATTAGACCGACAAAGACACAGATATATAATATCAGGCAAGGCAAGGCAAAATAAATGATTAAGAAAACAAATCAAAGTGACCACAAAAAGACAAAACGCTAGGGTATTCTTGAAGTGATTTCACTATAAAAGCAATTTCTTGAGAATTCCAAATGAGGTGCTTATTTTTATTCAAACCTCGCTTACAAAGCGATTTATTTTTGCCGGCGGCAGTTTTAAATCTATACCTGAAAGAAAAACATTTTAATCTTAGCAAAGCTTTGTCGCACTAGATTACGAACAACGCTCCAAAACAAAAGAGAGATAAGACTTTTAATTTATCGGTTTGTTTTAAGTTTTACTTATTTCTTCGAAGTATCAAATTCATCTATAGCTGTAATGTATAATTATGTCTTAGTCGACTTAAATTGTAATATAAGTTATATTTTGAATGTTTGTCTATATTATAATTGACTCAAAAAAAATATATATATAGGTATATAAGGCTTTGTTTGTTTGAATGCGCTAATCGCAGGAACTCCTAGCTCGAATTAAATTATTTTTGTGTTAATTAGAACATTTATCGAGGAAGGCTATAAAACATTACGCTGTGACGCTCCTATTAGAGCGAAGAAAGAATGGAAAATGTAGAAAAATCCAATATATAATTATACATCTCTGTGGGTGTCCGATGCATAAGCTGCGAAAACGGGTCACGATAACCAAAAATGAGTACAATGGTTCCTCTTAAAATGGTCGAAAATAAAATCCGCAACTTTATGTCAATCATTTAAGATTAACTTGCAAAAACTACGGGACGCGGACGACGTCGACGTCGAATTGGCATTCGATGAACAAAATTACTATTCCACGAGGACGAAGTCGCTGACACAGCTAGTAAAGAGATAAAGTTTGAAAGTTTAAAACTGATATTCTATTTGACAAACACGAAGTAATTCAACTTAAGTACCTAAGTACAATCCAATAATTAGTAAGTAATTGTAAGTACGTCCATCTCTGGTCATTAAAAATTAGTCCTGTAAGAAAATATTTGATTACCTCCTCGTTAATTTGTCGCTCTTTAAACGTAGTATTTGTATATGTATATATTTAATTAATAATTCGTTAGTTGAGTAAACAGTGAACAGTCACTTGAGTCGGGCTTGTTTGATCTTAATTAAACGAAATGATCGCGTGCTGATCAAAGTGGATGCTAATATTTGTCGTAGTCTATTGGAAGAAGTCGTTGCCACTGCGGTACTGTATTTTTAACTTGAAGAAATCTATTTGTAAGCCCAACCGATTGGGGGTGTGAAACTTAGCCGAGGCTATTGTAACCTGACACTTAAAGAAGCCATCTATAGACCGCCAAACAGTTCTTTTTCTCTTCTTTCTAGTTTCTCTCTTAATAAGACTTTTTATGATAGAGGAGTACAGACAAGCACGAAGTTCACTTGATGGTAATGTATACCCATATAACCTCTTTCGTGCACTGTAAAAAAAAAGTACTAGTTCTTTGGCTATTTGTTGCAAACAACTCTCCACTCTCAAAGTTGGAAGGTGTAAGACCAAGGCCAATTTCTACCTCGTGAGACGGTTTTATCGTTTTCAGTTTTATATTAAATAGCAACTATTAACGAACAACGCCTTTAACAGAAATATGTTCACACTTACGGCTTATTCAGGCATAATATTATGAGAATAATATTTAGCAAAAACCCATACGAACTATATTGATCGCGAGGTGTCTGCCCCGGGATCATTGAATGTTAATTAATGCGTTATTCTCGCTTATTTGCCCACAGAAAATAAATTCACTTAAATTTTGCGAAGATTAATTATTTTCACGAGTGTGTGGTTTCGATTTTGTTTGCACTCGGTTTAATGAGATTATTTGTTCGTGTGTTAACTTGAATTCAACTGTGCTTGATTGTTGCAGTGCGATAAATTACAAATGATTTCAGGTGCAGTAAAAATATTTTCTTTTTATGATAGAGACTAGCATGGTAATAAATAATAGTGCAATACCCTAGTTATTTAAATAAAACGTGGATTCTTAGCTATACATTGCTACCATTACTTCAACGAGACTATCGAAATTTCGTTATGTGAGACTTCTGAAGGTCTTTAACTGGCCATGGGGCAAACACATTACTGAGTGTGCTTAGCAGCAATTTTGTTCGAATCTAGGATTGCTATCCTAGATACGAATCCACGAGATTATGATATTTAACTCTGCGAGTGGTAAATCTCTAAGGCATACTTTTAAACAAGCTTCGTGTTTACAGTTGTACGTTCAGCTTAATGTAACTTAAATAAATAATATACGTACTACTACAAAACACGGTTCGCCGAAGATAAATACTTCAAATAAGACGACACGCGACGAAATCACATCCTGTACTATATTACAAAGAAAGTCCCCTACTAACGTCAACTTGAATTCTTGATAAATGTATGTTCATTTGTGTACAAGAATGAAATGTAAAAGATCGTTAAAGGCTTTCTCTATTCGTAAATAAAGTTAGGAAATAGACGGCTTTTTTAGAGACTTTTTTGAAAAATCTCGTTTCACGTTATGGGGCATGGGGCAAACACAGATATGTCTCCGTTTCACTGATCGGTACTTTTACAGACAAGACAAGATCCGACTTTTGTGCTCTGCCTGACTGATGCAATTTATTATTTCCCTAGGATTATAAACCTGGACCTCTCGTGTTTTATGCAATGTTAAGTAACACGTTTAACCATCTCGCTACAGAGGCGGTGAAAACTCTTCATACAGTAGTAGCCGCAATATGTATTATTAATTTAGTAAGTAACAGTTTAATATAATAGCCACATAGAAAAATAATCATCAATATCTAATAACTACTTCAAAATTAAAATCCCAGAAAAAAATGATTACGATTTTAAAACGTTTTTTTATGAATTTAACATTCGAGTCGAGAACTCGTAGTACTGGTACTGCTCCTCTGTCGGCAAGTCTCGAAATCTGCCAATAACGTATAGACGATGCCATACAGCCGGCGGCCACAAGTTTCCAATAAGTAATTAAAATCCCGAAACGGAAGATTACATCGTCCTGTCACAAAAGACGGGTATTTGCTCGGTGCGCTCCGCTGAGCACTTCAAATCTTAAGGTCTCCTCTCCTTATAAAGTCGCCGACTAGGCTAGACAAATTGGATAGGAAATCATAGTTTCATAACGAACAATAACGATAAGCTACTATTAAAAATCAAGTTTAGATTGGACTAGTATTAATGAAAATTTTAATATTATTTTAACTACGGCTCGGATTCGTTTCGTTTCGGATGCTCTGCAGCAGCCGTGGTCACGGGTGTTTATTAAATTATTGTTATTTCAAATTAAAGCATAATGACAATGTTATTAATGTAGTAATAAAAACATTTAAACAGCCTTTTATCCGGCTATGCTTATAGATTTTTTTTAGAAAGTTACTTAAAAAAATGTGTTATTTTTATAAACTTGTGTATAATTCAGCTTCAAAAATATACTCTTATTTTAACGTTCAATGTTTATTTACTGGCTATTATTTCATTTATGTATGAAAATATCTCTCTAACCGTGAAACAATGGATTCATTTTCACAGGCAATAAATAATACTCGCGATCAAACAGCGAAAAAGGATTACACGAGATAAGATCGTAACACGCAAATCGGTATAAACCCCTGTTTACATTCAACTGTTTAGACCATTTTTATGAAGAATTCGGTAAATAACCGAGCACAAACATTAATCTGCTTTGAACAACAGGAGATAAAGGGACCGTTGCGCCAATATTTTCTTAGGGGACAAAACACTGCTACCGAATGAATTAGAGCGCGTAATTTTTACGCAAATACAATCTTAGTAATACGCATTTAATGAAATGGCTTTTATCTAAAGTGATTACTTTAACTGTTTAAAACGCGATATATATTAGTTAAACTTATTTGAAAATTAGCAAATTGAGCAGCCTAGGTCTCCCCGTGACCACGACTGCTGCAAAGCATTCAAAACGTCGGGCCGTAGTTAAAATATTTGTCAAATGAGTTTAACTAATATCGCGTTTTAAGCCGTTAAAATTGTTTTTAAATGTGTACCACTTGCGTTAACTATAGTAATAACAATATTTATCACCACACACACACCGAGTAGTTGTACTTGTAAAACAAACCAAAATTAGTTAAAACTCCCATGTCACACAAAGAATCTAATCTTACCTTAAGACACAGTAGCTCAATTGGTTAAAACAACAGCACGGAACATTGTGGATGTAAGTTCTAGTCTCACCCGCGGTATATATTACTTAAACTAACTAAAATATTTCGCGTTTTAAAGCATTTTATTTAGATGTGTACTACTCTTAATTACTGAGTTAATGACTTTTAATCACCAAGCTATTTGAAAATAGATCGTTCTGTACGAATGAGATTCAATTTGTGAATTATAATTCAATTGACGTACCTAAGTATTATAATATTCGATTGTTAAACGGCTTTACGCTAATTGAATTATTTTATACCCAAATTGAATTTGGCTAGAGTACAATAAGAAAGTGTACTTATTAAAGGTACTTTGGTATTATAAGTAATGAAAAGATTAAATAATCGATTGTTTATTTTGAATCCCTTTTATGCCGAACTTTATCAAAAAGCTTCGAATTTTTCTAAGTACTAAGTGTAGGTAGGTAAAATGATAACAATAGGAAAATCTATGTTAATACAGCATTTATTTTGTTCATCAACAGTCTTCATTAGAAAAAAACGTAATGGCATATATATATGTTTGTTTTCGACTAAAACAATCATACTACATTGCGCGAGAGTTATGTATATAAGCAATACGTAAAAAAAAATTCGACGGCCTCGGTAGCTCAATTGGTTAGAGCAACATCACGGAACGCTGTGGATGCTGGTTCAAGTCCTGTCCGAATCGTATTTTTTTTTAATTATATGGAGACATAATTAAATGTTAAAGTTTGAAAACAAACATTAAAAAATTTTATTGTTGAAGAGACGTTATATTATATTCGGTATTGTAAACATAATTATACTTTTCACTCTAACTATTAACTAATATTGTTTATGTCACTATAGTATTACGCAAGAATGAATACAAAAGCAATAAACAAGTAAACCCTTTATCGCACCATCATAATTCAATTAGGAAAGTCGTTAGAACAATCGATGCGTGTCTCAATATTAAACTCAGTTTAAAATGTACCGTCTAACTATAATTTAGTGGAATTGTTCGAAGATTTATGGATCTCAGGGGGTGCGGCGCTGACGCTGCAGTTTTACCACAGATTGCTTTAACCCGCTCAATGTACAGGGTGCGCAATTAAGTTGATTGGTTCATAGTACTTACACTTGTAATCGTCTATGATAAATGTCAGATTTCTCGAATTAAATAAACACTCTATATACTATGTAAAAATTTACACTTGAAAATTCGACTATAACGTGTAGGGCACGACAGCTCAATTGGTTAGAACAACAGCACCGAAAGTTATGGATGTCGGATCAAGTCCTGCCCGTGTCGTAAATTCGTTAAATTTATATGTGATTTTTAAATCATACAACACCTTTATTATATGTACTCAGACAGTTCATAATCTATATAGACCTCTAAACGTATTTTATATACAGATGTATAAGTAGAGCAGTATAAAATAAAGTGTTTGTTTTTTATTTAGAAATATTTGTTTTAAAGGATGTATTAATGTAAGTGCTACAGTATAAAAACAAAACATCATGTATATCAAAAATTTAAATCTACCTTGAACGCCGAGAAGATTAGACAAAGTTTGAATTCAAATTAATTTAGCAGATTATTAATTTTGAGTAATGAAGTTGAATCTTAAAGGAACAATTTCGTTATAGAAAGTTAAGTTTTAGCGAATCTCGCTTAAATACTAAATTATGCTGAGAACAACGTTTTAATAATCTCGCAAATCATAATTCACTTTAGTCTAAAAGCAGGGATTAGTCTGAAATTGAAATCACCTGAAATTTATTTTTTAGTACGTAACGTTCACATGAAACCTAATTTAAATAATGCTATACTTTAGTTAAAAATATAATAACAAATAATTCTGGAATTTATTCTACTATATTATATATGTTTCGATGTTGATCGCGGATTTGGATTTTGGATGTTCAAAGTAGATTTCAATACAATGTATATTGATTTATTAAATCAACGTTTATATATTGTACTCAAGTCGTAACCCCACACTAAACCATATCTAAGAACCCAATCCGATTCAATTAAAACTATAACAATATACAATTAGAGGAACAAGTTTCAAAGCGTTTGCTCATTCAAACAGGCTCCGAGATTACGGAGTACCGCCACCGAGGCTAATTGCACTTGTAAGGAGTTAGCAGCTCCCAAAGACCTCCTAAAGCTTCCAAACGAGTGTAAAAAGATTTATATCTTAGACGACTCTACGTTAATCCGAAATTCGAGCTTTCAGGAAATAAAGGCATAGACTCTAATTTGCGTTTGCGCGTCATTATTTGTTTACCGCTTTTGGCTTGATTACATTGTCGCGATATGTATGAGTTATTGGAATAAAACGCCTTTTAAACCGTTAAAGTGCTTTATTCAAATGTGGCCTACTCGCCTAAACTACAGACAGTATTTAAATACATACTTACCATTAAAATGCCGTTTCCGTTATCCCTTACGTGGTGCAACGGGTATGAAACCTACACAGTTATAATATTATGTTTTTTTTTATGATAGAGGACTGACATGCATGGGGTTTCTCTTGATAGTAATTAAAATGCTCCATCCACCATCCTGTTGGCCTATTTCGGCTTTGGATATTCGAAGAAAACGATCGATCGACTGAAACTATTTTTTACCGGGATTCCAATAAGTATTTTTCGTTTTAACGCATTGTGTCTCACTGGAATATCGATTAGACTCTTATCAAACTTACTTTTATACTCGGTGCTATTTTCATCCTAAATCCCTTCTCACCTAAAACTGAATTTATTTTTTTATGTCCGCTATACGCTCTTTAGACGGTCTTTTCTTTTAACTCTCTTCTAAACAACACTTTCTTCCTTGGCAAATCTTTTAAGGTCTCAGCACTACGATTAGAGAATTTGTTTCAAATTTCCATTCCTTTGCTCTCTCACTGTCATCCTTTAAATATCCTCTCTATAAAAATCTCCAATCTAAAAATATTCCAACTCTTAAAATTAACTTAACTTTTTAATTTTAATAATTAAAAACAATATATTTAAGATTGAAAAAAAATAAAAGACAGGTAACACTTGACAGCGTCAAAACATACAAAATAAATTCACACTGTTATAAGTAACAAGTGTCTCTTGAAAGCCACGAAATTGTGGAAGCTGTAAAATATTGTTTGAAAGCTTCATTAATAAGTGAAATGTTTTCGAGTGTGAAAACTGAAATTGAAGTGTAGTAACCACAGAGGTGTGAAGCGCGGTGGGAACCCATCAAAGCATGATAATTAACAAGCTTATAATAATAATTACAAAAAAATGTTTTTTGAATGGAAAGTTAGCGTTATATCGATGTTTTATTTTTTTCGAACCACCCTTCGTTTTAACGAATACGACAATGGGTGTATTCGTCGTATTTTGATTATCGACGAATTCAATTAAAAATTGATTTTAAATTGAAAAAAATTACGACTCGGGCAGATTTTGAACCGGCATCGACAGCGGCGCTGTCACTCTAACCAATTGTCACCGTCGAATTTTTTCAACCTTTAATTCATGCACCTCTCGCGTAATGGAAATCAACCTTAACACTATCCATAATAAGTTTCAATCTCTTATGCTTATAATTAATATCTGTCTTATTTTATCAATGAACGATTGGTATATAGTATATCGTTGAAATTGACTTAAAACTTCCTTGAAACGTTTTTAATTGCCTAATATAATTATTTAAAAATGTCTGCTTGTAGTTGGTATTAAGCTGTATGTTTCTCGCAATTTATGTATGTAAAAAACGCGTAAGTTAAAAAAAACAGCGATCATTTCGTAGCATATTTATTACTATTTTTTTATTAGGATAATTTTAAAAGGATACATTTTGCAACGGAATGTTTATTCTCACTCTCTATACCTTCATCAAAAGAGAAAAAGTATTCATGTAAAATATTAAAACCGTATAAAATCCACATGAACCATTCTATCAGGGACGGTTCACGGCAGACGCTCCGAACATGTACAGAGAAATAACGCAGAATTTTGCATCAAATACCAGTATTACTTTTCCATTAGTATTTCGATTTTTGTTTGGGACTTTGCCGCAATATGCTGCGATAAAGTTTCATTCTTTTTGCCGTAGACTCGCGACTAAGATTGGATCCTATTATTCGTGTTCTTATAATAAATTTTTATCCTACAGGTTTATAGTTTCCACTGGGAATACATCTCGTTATAAAAATTTTCTTTAAGACTGTCTCGGCAAGACTCAAAGCAAGAGTGATCCATTTTTTATGTCTAAGTGCCTTCGAAATGAGAATTTTGCTCAAATAATTTTTAGCTTAGAGAAAGTAGTTTTAAGAAGATACAATTTGTTTTATGTTAAAGAATTCAAGTGGTCTTGATATTTATTTTATACCAAAAACAACTGAATGTCTCGGAATTTCAACTTATTAATTGTATTTTAAGCAATAAGTATAAAAAACACTGAGAAGCTAGAAGTTTCTTAAAATAAGGTATTTTTAAATTAAAAATCGATTTTAGGTTGAAATAAAATTTATGACATCCACTGACTTGAACCGGCATCCACAGCGTTCCGTGTTGTTGCTCTAACCAATTAAGCTACCTATTGGTGCACCTCTCGCGCAATTTAATTTCAACCTTAACACATGCGTATTAAGGTACGCGTTGATATTTTTTATAGATATGATTTTGCTCTGTCTGACGATGTTTAAGTTTTCTAATTCAAACATAAAACCTTCGTAAATTGAGTGTAGTTTTACGTCACTGTTCTACCTTTGCTTCCGATGCCTTTGGAATACAATCACGCTTCGTTAGTCTCAACAAAACCACACGCACGTCTTGATTAGACACCATCGCGATATCGTAAATCCAGCAAGTGATGTGATTTACGCTAATTTCATTTCGCTCGCTACTCTAAACGCACCTTAATCACGCTTAAAGACACCGAGTAATCCACGGCGAAGTGATTTACCGCTTTCATTCAATTTAAGGTGGGTAGTTTACAAATTTTACAGCTAAGGGTTGACATGTATTGCTTAGTAAAGTAACATAATATCCGAATTTTATAAATAAATAAAACATATATATATTATACATAGTTATCGTGGGTTATTTTCACTATATACAGTATTTAAATGGACTTTTAATGATTTAAAACGCAATATATTTATTTATTTATTTCATTATAAACATATTCTACCATTACAGAAAAATTCCATTGCGATAGACTTATTATATACATATTTCATAGAGTGATGTTTTTGTCAATTCACCCAAGCTGCACGTAAAAATGTCGATCCCCTCTTGCAGCTTATTGATAACACGCATAGCACGGACAAGAGGGGATTTTATCAGCAAGTTGGTACGTGAGTACGGCAGCGCAAGTAACGGTGGTCGTAATCGCCTCCACACGTATCGGTCCGGCACTGACAAGTGTAAGGACTGTAGAACTCCTGGGTTCAACTGTCGACCCCGCAATATATATATTAATTAACCTATTTATAATACATTACAACTACGGTCCGACGTTTCGACGTTTTCGTCCGCAACAGTTTGAGATCCCGTCAAAAAACCGAAACGTCCGCATCTGCGTCGGATCGTTGATAAATAGTAAATAATTTTTGCGTTTAAAACTGTTAAAAGTGATTTATTTAAATGTATACTACTGTCGTAAACTATAGCTAATGAGTACTTGAGTTAAATCGATACTTAACGATTTAAAAGTTGCACTGTTAGATTTATAAAAATGTTGAAATAGAATTACGTACATACAATAATCAACGTAGCTTTATGTCTACGCGAACATGTGTAGCGATCTACGTTGCTACGATGTTTCGCGCACGTAGTGCCGCTGCACTGTCGTATGAGTAAAATGTAAATTATATTTTTTGTATCGATCTTTCCATTGATAAGATAATAAATATATTTTTTGTGTGACACCTTTTAAATAAAGTAATACATTTCTAGACAGTTGAATCATCTAGATTCTAAAAAGATAATCTGCTTTATATTGTCAAAACAGTTTGTTTTTACTAGTTAACTAATTTATATAATTTTTTTATATTTCTACTTTTTACTTTTACTTACAGAGGAAACTCTAAATGTTTTAGACGGTCACGTTAGTCTAATGCTATGGCTAATAATAATCAGGTCTAACATGCATCTAATCATTTTATAATTTTCTAAAATATTTTAGACTTCATGTGAAAATCTGGATATTAAAAACTATCTATGGATTTCCAAAGTAAAATAGATTGAAACTTTCACCTACTGTAATAAAAAAAATGTCTCAGTTAATACCACAGGTAGAGATACATTGAATATTCCTGATAAAAGACACAGACACCTAACAAGAACAAGCGATACTATAATAAAACGTGTAAAGCATATCGCAGACTAGCTCCTAATTAGCTCGTCGATGCACCTTTATAGCCGTGAAGAGGCATCCCTGTTTGACGGTAGATGCATTTTGTATGAGCGTCGGGAGCGTTTTAGATTAACTTGCCTTAATTACAGAGTAAGTAAACACGGGAAAGCGACGCGTATGTAATCACGATTAGTAATTAGGTGTTCGCGAGATTCCCTAAAGGCTTGCGTTACATAGATAGCGATGTAGAGCTATGTTTTATTGGCGAAAAAGTGATGAAAGTGAGTTAACAGGCTTTGTTTAGTTTTAAATTTATCATTTAAACACTAGCTCCCAAAACGGTACCGGTAAACAAGAGGACACCGAGAGAGAGTCAGTTATGTAAAAACTCAGTGAAAATATCAACTACGACCAACCAAATGGAACTAAAGCTTTGGAAAAACCATCGGGATGTAGTTAAAATGTGTTAATTTATACATTTTGGGATTTAAACTGTTAAAAGTGTTTTATTCAAATATTACAGGTGTTTTTTAATGTACGTACATACTCGTTAACCTTAAAACTCTACAATTATACGGCAAATATGTATGTATAGAGTAGATGAGACATCTCTGCCCAACCAAAACACATTTCCGTCCGTGTCTCGTGTTTTTTGCAAACACCTTTAACCCGTAAACTACAGAGACATTAGACCAATATTAAGATCAAATTAATAGTATAAGTTCAGCTTTAATATATCTGACTGAAGCCTTAGCGCTCGTAACATAAGAAAATCATCGCACGCGAGTCAAGAACACATGTTTAAGAAAGTTTGTTAATATTTAATGAGTACACTGAATGGTGTTGATTTGTAGCTACTTTACGTTTAATTTTCCCCCCAAAGCCGCGGGCCGCTAATTTAATAATTTGACAAGTGCCGGTGTGGGATAGACAGGCTGTATGGCTAGGCTTTTGATATTAATGTTTGAATACCATACCTACCACGGCATAAATAAGCTTTATAACATCGCGAGGGGTGACTAAAATGTTATTAATGAAGTCAAATGTACGTACGAAAAAAACATACAAGAAAATACATATTAATTGTTTTAGGTTAAAGTTTTTGACATAAAATTTTTAATGAACAACAATCGCCACATAAACTGTTAGCTTATGAAAAAACATTTTATATACTATTACAATAAACTCACATATAACGAGCCAAATAGTTCAATAGTATAGTTAATGGTAATATTATTAATACTATGTAAGTATGCGCTTATACGTAAAAAAAAAAACGATTTTTATATTATATAGTGCCTTCATTTTAAAAATAATAAAGTTTTCAAACAGTGAAATCTTCTCAACCCGTGGGGCTTGTGGCAAAAACATTTCTATGCCCGTTTAATTTGTTTTGTACTGGAAAATTCTTGATCAGACTTCTGTACGCTGTCCGACGAAAAAATATTGTTTCCCCGGGATTCGAAATCAGGAGGCCTCGTGCTTAATGCAACACGTTTAACTACTTAGCAACAGAGCTGGTAACATGTATACAAGTGATATTACGAACGAGCCAAAATATTCTATAACATGATTAAATAAATATATCATAGGATACTACGCATACGTCACTGAAATTAAATTCGATATCCCGACGTTCAGGTCGACCTCTCGCGCAAATAAGGCCAACCTCCTAAATTATATTAATATTTTTATTAAGGTTAACCTATACAATTATGTACTACAAGTTCGCTTTGCAGCAGCCGTGGTCACCCCGAAGCGTCGTTAGTTAAAAATAATTCTCAAACAAGTTTAACTAAAATATATCGCGTTTGAAACCGTTAAAGTGTTTTATTTAAATGTGTACTACTCGCGTAAACTACAGACAGTATTAAATTATTTAGTTTCTTATTTTAAACAAAAATGATGTGCGTTCTTTTCAAAATAACTCTACAGACTTAATTTATATAACAAAGTGGCCATATCATAATCAATATTGACAGTCCACCCTTTCGAATCCCCATTAACTGGCCGAAAATTAATCGTACAAGGGTTGCAAATTCAAGGTCAAATTATAAATATGTAACATTACATACAGCTCCCTTGCACAATATATTTAAAATACAGTATAATATGATTATCAGGCTGTCCCCCTAACACAGACAAAATCAATAGCGTCTGCGTGGACGTACATGCAAAATCGTCAGATGCAACTTCCTCGTTTGAATGTACCTAGGCATTTATTATATCACTAGGTTAATTTTTATTTTGTTTAATAAGATTCACTTTACGTTAACTAAAGTGTTGATGATATAAATTTTATCTAAATGTTATGCTAAACAAAATTTTCTCATTTCATTGTTTCAAATACTAGTACCTATTCTATCAACAAATACGTTATGTATATAGTAGTTTATACTGCAGGTGTATGTTATATTGTAGTTTATTCAAGTAGTACAGCTTTGAATAAAACACTTTTAACCATGTAAAATACAAAATGTATAAGCTATTTACAATTTATTTTAACTACGCCCCGACGTTTTTTGGGGAACTAAAGATGGAGGGTGTCCCTGACACAAGGGAAAAAGCTTAAGGCGGTAGAGGTTTTCGTCGTAAAGTTTCCTGTCATGGTAACCTAACCGATACAAAAAGCGATCTGCCAATTTCCGATGTACTATAACGGTTTCATCTCATATACTACCTGTATAGCAAGCCCTGTGATTGTTCTGTTGTATTTATGCGCACCGACAGATTCCGCCATGGGGAGTGGGTACTTGTTTATTTTAAAATTTTAATTTCATCGACGCAAGCTCTTGTGGTCGTTCGTATAGACATTATTTAATAGTTGATCCAGCAAACGTTGTTTTGTTGCTTGCAACATTTATTGTATTGTGTTGATACAACACTAATAAGTAAGTAAACAACGGAAACGTTTTCTATAGATTAGAAATGGTTTACTAGACTAAGGGTATCACTATCTTCTGATTAACATTGGTTACTTATCAGTAATTTTATTCTTACTACCTTCTTAAGAGAAGTTTAAGGTAGTCACCCCAATAATACATAATACAAGTATAGTATGTGCAAATATCACCTTCTTCTAATATGTAAAATCCTCATATCACAGTGTTCGTAACTTATGTTATTACTATACTTACGTTATTCCCCCCCCCCCCACCCCATTTAATTTGGTTCCTTTATTGGACATTCTTTTCATAGTTTTATGGCTTATTTTTTTTAATAATTTTCATCCCGCTTGTTACCTGATCAATTATCACTGAATGAATATTTTATAACGCGATAGACTATCCTAGCAACACACTATTTCTAGTGTATATAATTAAAATCAGATAAAACTCTGAAAATAACAAGATATAGATAACTAAAAAATATTTCCCTCACCACGCAATAAAAGGCCCTTTCACACTTCACTGATTCCGAGCTTATCAAATAGCCAGAAACGAATTATTGCTTATAACCAACATTATTTCCGAATCGCTATGAAGATATATCCATTATGCGAAATTGGTGGCTGAATGGATGGTCATAACACATCGACCGGGGTGCGTCGTGAGACAGGTATAAGCCATTAGGGAATAATAAAATATCCTTATCGGGCCATTAGATACTCATAAAATAACAGTTAGTCATATAATGTGATGGATGTTAATATTTGTTTCTCCGAGATTGTGTGAATGTACTTTCACGAGCCTTCCAATAGTCATTTAATACGTAAATAAATTATATTAATGTCTAAATGAAACATTTTACTTGGCATGGCTACATTAGCTAATTTATTTTGAGCTAACCATCGTTTCAGATGATTTCCAGCGGCCGTAGGCATGGAGGGACTAAAGATAAAAAGTGACTCTAGTTTACAGTATTATTTTAGTTTACACAAGTAATATACATAAAAAGAAAAATTTTTTAACAGTTTAAAACGCGAAAGGTATTAGTAACCTTTCCTGTTAACTTATTTACAATTACTATTCACTTTAGCCCAACTGAGATTGAAGTTCCTTCGTGACCACGTCTGCTACAAAGCTTAAATACATTATAAATTTTAAATAAGTTAAGTAATATATTTCGTGTTTTAAACTGTTAAAAGTGTTTTATTTAAATGTTACATTTAAAGCGACTCAAACTGTTAAAAAGGTAATGTTTTCGCCTAACGACAATGCTTGCATTGATGTTGATAAGGTCGTCATATATAATATTTTTTTTATTAAAGACTAAACCGAGACTAAAGATAGCATTTAATAAACATACATAGGCTGTGGAATATATGCTTTTTGTCACTGTTGCGCAGTAAGCCTACCCCTTCTACGACATAACTAAACATTTGAATGCAGAATACAAAGTCAATTTATAAAGATATTATCCTTATCCGCCATCAAAATAACAATTTATCTTAAAAAGTGTCGGATTTAAACGAAATAACTTACATCAATCACGGAGTCACCTGATTTCTAACGCGCAATAGTTCTCCCCCGCTCACGGGACTCAAATTTCTGGCAAAATCACCCGCGAAATGTAAGGAAAACATACATCATGAGCACAATGCATCTATAATACACTGCGCCGATACAAATGGAATATTTTATCCGATTTCCTCGGCTTCCCGTCTGAAATAGCGACTTATACGATAAAGGGTTTTCCTTGCTTGTATTTAGGCGGAAAATTACTGTTAGGGACTGTATTCTCAGTCATTTTTATAAAACATTCTCTTGCATTTGCTATTTCTTTCACATACATTTAAGTTTAGTCAGATGTACTAAACATTGGTTACTTTATAATTCTAATATAAATATTAATTAGACATATTTTTATTGTATTTATTTGGAGTCCTGTGGTCTCCCCGCGACCATGGCTGCTGCAAAGCATCCGAAACGTCGGGCGCTAGTTAAAACAATTTTCAAATAAGTTTTACTAATATATATCGCACTTTACCGCAAAGTCTTTAACTTAAATACAAAGACAAAGTACAGACAGAATTTTTGTTTTACATTAAAAGAAGTAAATAAAATTGGTCGAACTCCCGCGTTTAACGTTTATTGTCTTTTACTATAAATTCGAACCACCCCTTCGCTTTACGTGTTTAACTACTGAGCTATGGTAACAGCGCGGAATTTCGATGAATTAGTAAAAAAATTCGTACTCGTTCGATGTTAATTTCGAAACTATTATAAATTCTACTATCCTCGAGAAGAAATTTCGAGGTTTTATTTACATAAACGCGTCGTAAATATGTGGTAACATGATACTAAGCATAAATCACTCTAGCTTATCTCGGGTGACGGTGTCGCTCTCAAACGATATAAATTATTTATAGTTTCAGACTTGACACATAATATTTTAATGTTGGCTTCATACTTTACCATATTTTTCTATTTAATTATTCAAGAAACATCAAAAACACCAAAACAATACATTTTATATTAAGAAATGACAGTATATGACATAAAGGTGAATCCTATAATCGTTCCATAGATATGTTGCTTAGTATTAACTAAGCATCATAGGTGAATAGCCCTGCAAGCCATGTAATAAAAATGTGCCATTGAACTATTCTGGCTTTGGATGCTCAAAACAGACTATAATCGTAACGCAAATCTACATCACATTCTCTCCCGCATTTTGTAATCCGTTTTATTTACATTTAGATCAGACTTCAGTGCAACTAATTAGTATGTTTTCTCGGAGGTTCGAATCCACTACGAGTTCACCTATCGAGCAGGTCAAATATATTTAAGTAAACACTTTAACGGTTTAAAACGCGATATATTAGTAGTCTCCCCCTGACCACGGCTGCTGCAAAGCATCCGAAACGTCGGGCCGAAGTTAAAAATCATTTTTAAATAAGTTAAACTAATATATCGCGTTTTAAACCGTTAAAGTGTTTTATTTAAATGTGTACTACTCGCGTAAACTATAGACAGTATTTAGGTCAAATATACTTATTTAATAACATTTTTGTAGCAGTTTACTTATTCGATCACTGTGCCCAATATAAGTAAAACAATTTATCATTTTTTGGTTTCCCAGGATTCAAGAACTTGCCTAACACTGTGCGAAGTGACGCGTTGAACTATTGATCTAAGGTGAACTACTGTATGGTAGAGCAATAGCGTAAATAAAGCGGTAAACATCAATTAAAACAAAATGTCTTGAATTAAAACTGTTTGGTTCTAACCCAGTCAGAGCAACAGCACAAAACGCATGCCGGTTCTGCCTGTGTTGTATTTTTTTTTTAACTTATAATCGATGTTTAATTTATATACTACCATCATGTGCGATAACATGTAAAAAATATTCAAGTTTTTAAGATGTCTTGAACATTACTTGAACAACCTAAAACAAAGCTATCAAGAAAATTCCCGTACGCAAATAGAAGCACTTACCGTAAAAATTAGTATGGTTATGGCTGTCGATACGGCTCCCTCGAAGCCTTCAAATGAAGTATTACGAATGAGCTGAACCGCAGTTTGTATTCAGTGGGGGTAGCCCCATTGTATTGAGCCATCATTCATAATGAATATTTGAGTAGAATCACACGGTTGGCGCTGAACGAAGTTTATTAGACTAATTCAAGTCATCGAATCGATTGAGCAATTTTGAAAGGAAAAAACCGAATCATTTTCTTTGAATTTAACTGTAACAGATATAATACACTATCGCTTGCGCCGGCGCTTGCTTTTTGATATTGAACTTTTTAAACATTAAAAATAACATTTACAATGTTGCGTTTGACTCGATATAGAAGCATAATGTCATGAGTATTATACATTTTATCAAGACAATTTTAACAGTTTAAAACGCGAATTATAAAATAACTTATCTTTCATGACTAGTGCTGTTGCAAATCATCTGACACGTCAGGTCGTAGTTAAAAAATAAGTAACTACTATGTTTCGTGATTTAATATAGGGGCAATATAGTTTTAAAAATTACCCTCTTTTTTAGGATACATCCACGTTATAAACAGTTATGTGTATTTATAAAAAAAAAGTTCATATACAAGTTTTATCATTACCGACCGACCGAGTGGATTAACAAATGTATTCTTATTATTATAACATGTAGCGATAATCTATATACATTAAAATTATATATAAAACTCTATTGCTAGTTATCTATATAACTTAGGCTCAATTCCAGTCTAAAGTAATATCCGTAAATAACTTAGCCCTATATCTAAATCTCCCTATGAGTGCTTTGGGCCAGTCTGTTTATTTTACACGATCTTATTGGCGCCGATGTGTATAAAGCCGGGATAAAATTTCAATTGCCAGTACTGCAGACAGCAGTGGCATGTCCCTACAGTTTATTTATTGTATTTAAACCTCCAAGTACTTGCTTCCAGATATAAAAGTAACTGGAAAAGACATTCTATAAGAAAACATTTCAAATTTATTTTTTAAACACTGTTAATCAACATTCTACAAACAACGAAACAATAGTTTAATTAAATTGTTATTCACAATTCGACATTCTTGTTTCCGTATTTTTTTCCCCTTTTGTTAAAGGTAAGCTAATTCTTGCGATAAACATCTTATTTTAAACAAATTAAAATTTTATAGATTTTATCTAATTCAACAATAATCTAATTCACTTATTTGTTATGATAATTTGTTGGTAAGTCCTAACTAAAAATATATAACTTTGTAATAAATTTAAAAATATATAATTGGTTATTATTAAAGATTTTATTATATTTTGTCTAGACTAGTAAAAGAATATTGCAATAAATTGCTAATTCATAATAAATAGTATTCAATATATCAGACGAATATATCGTCCAAATAAAAACATATCAATCCTTCTAGATAAATATAAATTCACGCCAGAGTAAAGCCTGTCGCTTCCACTCGAAAAATTTCAATCGCCCGCCGCAGACTGAGGCCACAATGAAAATCCCTAGAAAACCTGCAAATGCCCTAACTTGTTTGCAGAAATGAGATACGTTTTTAGACAGCCAATTCTGCTACTGTTTTTTCATTTATTTTTGACTAGGCGATATCCACTACTTCACTGACGTGCAAAGAAAGAGAAAAACAAATAAATAATTAATATACGGAATGTTATTTTCTAAGAGATCATTTACACACTCGGGGACCACAGCCGCTGCAAAGCGTCCCAACGTCGGGCCATAGTTGAAATAAATACATATGGTCTCCCCGTGACCGTTTAACCAAAATATATCGCGTTGTAAACCGTTAAAGTGGTTTATTTAGATGTGTACTACGCGCTTAAACTAAAGATAGTATATAAATACATATGAGTTAACTAATAAGTTTCGCGTTTTAAACTGTAAAAAGAAATTTTGTACTGTGTACTTCTCGTGTTACCATATATCGCGTTTTAAACCGTGAAAGTGTTTTCGTTCGTTAAAATTTCTTCTATCAAAATTCCTTAATGTTTAAAGGAATCTTGTACACAAAATGTCCATATATTAGACTTACAATTCAAAACTGCGCATTTATAATTAATGTGAATTAGAAATAAAGGAATAATAAAATAGGTACAGAAGCAATACCTACTCCAGAATGTATCTTCAAAACTGTTCTTAAATATACAAACATCGTTTAGGTACAATTTTGTTAATTATAGATAAAAGATTAAGCTGCGAATTACAGAAAATAGTTTTGTACTTTCTTAATGAAATGATAAGACATCTTAGCAAATAGAATGTACTGTATCTCTTATTAGAGTTACTTGGTACAAGAAACGGTATATGTTTTTTTTCTGTTTGACACTATATAATATATATCATTTGCAATTTGATCAAGTTGTTTTTCTATCTGAATAGATTTTTAATTTATAAAACCACTAGATGACCTCATCAAATTTTGGTCCAAATACTTCGCATGCAAATGACCAAATACGAAATATTTGGAGCAAAATTTGATTACCATAAATATGGTTTTTGTGAGGTAATCTTAAGATCTCTCTTTTTTTAAATATTAAATAAATAATATTTCTTTTATACATACAAACATGTTTAAGCACGAAACCCTCAAAGATGATAATTTTTTCCCATTGGTCGCATTCGGCTGTTTGAGAGCCCAAAGTTTTCCTTAATTAGTTCCAACAATCAAAAAAATATTTTTCAATTCCAAAGAATAGTTATTGAGATTAGCGCGTTCAAACAGAGAAACAAACTCCTCAGCGTTATAAGATTGGTATTAATGTATCCAAAATACATTTTTTTGTACATGTATCGTATTGGATCGAACTTCTGACCTTGTCAAAAGTACCAACGAGCAAAGTCCTCAAATGCCCTAAATCACAGCAACCGAAAAAACTCTAAATAACCCGCGGGCGATACAATTTTTATCGGCCGCTTGTCGTTCATAAATTTCGGCTTAACGCTAATATTGCTGTAGCTAGCTTGTACCGCGTGGTCGAGAGATAAATCTACGTTTTTCGCCCGTTTGTCATGATTGTTATAAAATGCTTTCAAAATATTACTTACACGTGCTTATTGGAATTTATGGCTTGATATTAGATTTCGCGTTTATTACACGTTTTTTTATTACTAACAACGAATGTTGAAGGTTAAGGAGTAAATTGTATGAGATATAAATCATAGTATATAGTTTTGTCTATTATTTCATTTTAAATGTTTAAAATAAATACACAACCTTAATTAAACGGTTTAAAACGCGATATATTCGTTAAAGTTATTTGAGAATGATTTTTATTTTTGGCCTGACGTTTCGTTCAGTTTTCGTGGTCACGGGGAGACCAAATCAAATAATTTTTACTAATGTAACCCGTTTTAAACCGTTAAAGTGATTTATTTAAATGATTTTAAAGTTGTAATTAAATTCTCTTTTTTAAGTAAATACAGATAGAAAAAGCAATGCTGTAAGTCTATTACTTATGTGCTTAGTCTGTGTGAATTAAACTGTGTTTAGTACACAAACTAGCATATAATAATTATAGCGTATACTTATATATGTACTTAGTGAATACAACTTAAAAAAGTAAAAAAAAGCCGCATTGTAGGAGTTCTTCTGTCGTGAGAACTTCTTTTTTATTCTACATGTTTTAGAGAGATTGAGTTATAAATAAGTTAATCAACTAATATAATATGCATAGCAGATTATTAACGTTTTACGAGCGAAAAACCGCAAGATACGTACGAGGTAAGTCAGCTATCTACATAGTATGACACTAAATAAATTATTCATACCCAAAGCGCAAAGACGTATTCACAGATAATCTTGGATGATTTACGATGAGAAACTCAACATTTACACTCAACTTCTGTTTATATCATGTTTGTCGTATTTCAGTGTTTCAGACATGCAAAGCGTGGCTAGCGAAATGTTATATTTGACACGAAATGGCTGTATTTCTTTTAATAAACGGATTTTAGCATTCATTCACAGTTATTTTGGCTTTTACAGCTAAATAAAAATTCTAATTAGCTTATTTTATTGCGCTGTGTATATTCACTAAAGTATTTAATTGCGTTGCCTATACATTGAGCGTGAGTGGTTTTCTGTTGAATAGTAAATATTCTTGACCTTACAAAATATCTTTATACGTGAATATATAAAAACAAGTATATATTTTAGAATTACTGCAGCTCAAATTTGATTAAGTGCAAAAGTGTTTAAACGTTCACATGCTCGGGCAATATAAAAATAGTTTCGATCGGGCAGGGCACAGATTAACAGCTTCTTGGTTAATTTTGAATAGATAGGTAAAACAGACTAAGTGTTTACCCCACACTCTTCAACAGGGAATCGGGATAAGTGATAAGTTACATTTACAAAGAATCCTATAAAATTCCTAAGATTTCCTAAAATTATTGTTTTCCGGGGGTTCCTGTCAAACGCGGGCCTCCCCGGCGTACTTAGCAGAGTTGTAGATAACACGTTTACCTATTGAGCTAGAGAGGTGGTATCTGACCGTTTTTGTTATCTGAGTTTTGACCTTATCTGCACTAAAATATGACATATATAATAAATAAATGAAACAGCTTTGGTCTGATACTCTCTGTAGTTTACGCGAGTAGTACACATTTAAATAAAATAATTTAACGGTTTAAAACGCGATATATTAGTTAAACTTATTTGAAAATGATTTTTTACTTCGGCCCCACGTTTCGGATGCTTTGCAACAGACGTGGTCACGGGGAGACGATATATCGCGTTTTAAACCGTTAAAGTGTTTTATTTAAATTAATTCAAACAAGTTTAACTAATATATATAGCGTTTCAAAGCGTTAAACAGCTTCGCTCTGCTGTACGTAAACAATTCTACAACTTACAGTATTTACACACTGATAACCAGCACAGTGACAAAAGTCTTATTAAACTCACTCTCAACACTGTACTTACGATATTATGGACATTAAGGAAACTTTTAGTAGGAACAAGTATCTTAGACAGTGTTTCATAGTTCGTGGGAAGAGTCTTATGGTAGGCATCACGCGGGATGCAATTCGCAGCGGACTCTGGACTATGCAGCAAATGCACTACTGGCCTACTGCAGCCGCGCGCAGCTGACCTCAAGTGATAGCGAAAGTTAATCAATACGGTTCTTAGCTGTCACCTTCTACCTAGTGATGGACTCCTGGTAATTAGCTTGGCTAGTCTACGTTGGGAAATATTATGCTGTTTTTATGACTGCTCTGGTTATCGGTCTTTTCGTTTAAGGAATTCGTAGCTTAAATTAAGCTTTAGAAAAGAGAAGAAGTACTCTTCTTATGGTTTGCACTTCTAGATGTAAGTGAGTGATCAAATAGTTTGTTAGTAATTCTTAAAATTCGGAGTATATCTTCCGCTTGACATAATAGCTTTCACTGAATTATAAAGGCAGCCAAACAAAAGTATATCCAAAATAATAAAATAATAGACTGGTTAAATAAAACACATTTAACGGATTAAAACGAGAAATGTATTAAATTATTAAATGTAGTAGTTAAACTTAATTACAAATTATTTTAACTACGGCTCATTGAATCGGATATTGTGATAAAATGGAATGGCAGACTTTACTTTGATATTAGACACACCCGCTATCATCTGCTGCAAAGCGTCTGCTGCAAGCATCGATCATGGCTGCAAGGCGTCACAGGGAGACTAAAGATGTCATAGTAAAAACTGCTACAATATTGCCATCTAATTACAATACCCGGGCATAGTTAAAATAATTTGTAAATAAGTTCAACTAATACATTTTGCGTTTTAAACCGTTAGAAGTAATTTATTTAAGTGTGCCAACTCGAGTAAACTACAGACAGTATATAATATACTATAACATTACAAACTTAACTCTCTGTGACTTTATACATTTACAGAAACCATAAAAGTCAATAAATATTGGGTCGTTCGGAGAGTCATTTCATTTTTTTTTGGGAAAAATGAAAGACAGTTTTCGTATAATGAATAAATATTTTATTAAATTTTATAATGGCCATTCTGGTTCAACACCTTTTGCCATCTCGTGTGGTTATTCGAATTTGAGAATGCCCAAAATAACGATCGAAGTCGCCAGCACAGCTAGTATACAAATAATAAAATACAGAAAGTTTATTTCGAATATATTTCCAAATACTTCGCTTTTGATCGAACGTTGAAAGTTTATAATCACTTTAATCACTCTCGTGAATTCTCACAAGTAGACTAGAAGAATTGTATTTGATCTAATAATTTCAGCTTGTTTTCTTGTCAAGTGATTTTCACTTCGTTTAACGCTTCTTTAAGCAGCGATCTTCAATTAAATACCGTGAGATAATCTCGTTATCTCTTCGACCAATTCTTAATTAACAAGAATAAAATTCTTAGAATAATAGCTCGGCAAGTAGCGGGCCGTGAAAGGGGATTGTGAGGGCCGGTACTGCTTCAGCGCCCTTCTTTGTTAAATCCGCCGCTTTTAACAATAGATAATAGAATTCGACATCCGACTCTAATATTACACACGCTTTATGATCCTGATCGATGTTGGGATTCATTTTTTTCTCTCATACTTACTTCAGTTCGGGTTTATATTGAGAAACTGCTTCGTAACGCAATACTTTTATACTAATATTTCAAATTATTAGTTTTACATAGTAATATTTTCAAAAATCATCTTAAGTTTACTGTTACTCAGCAACAACTAAAAAATAAACAAAACTAAATCGTACTGAGATTATTGCAAAGCATTCGAAGCGTAAGCCCGTATTTAACATATGTATAATGCGAATAGGATAGCAAATACATTTCGCATTTTAAACCGTTAAAAGTGCTTTTTTTAAATGTATACTACTCGTGTAAGCGGACAACGCTTAAAAACACTTTTACGATTTGTTTTCACTATTTAATCTATACTAATAAAGCTGAAGAGTTTGTTTGTTTCAATGCGCTAATCTCAAGAACTATCTATTTGAGTTAGAATATCGATAAAGGATATAGACTATAAAACATCGCACTGTGACCAATATGAGCAAAGAAAGAGCGCGAAATGTGAAAAAAAGGGGGGGATTTTCAACTCTGTGGGTTTCCGATGGGTACGCTGCGAACACAGTTCAAGATACCCCAAAAATATGTATCAAAGAATAATTTCTCTTTACATTATCTGAAAAAAGTCCTCGACAGTCTATCTTTCAAGATAAACTTGCAAACGACGAAACTCGGACAACATCATGGGTAACAATTATTATTTTCAAACAATCAATCCTGTGAAGAAAATGTAGAACTAAAAATAAAACATTTGTCCCACCTGTGATACCTATTAGGAGCTTATCAATGGCGCTGATCACAAACAAAACACTATTTTGGTATAAAACAATTTGTATTAACAGATAACAGAATGTACGTATATCTAAAGACAATTGTATGCGCAACGCTGACCGAATGGTTTCAGAGATCGAATCCGTCTGCAAAGTTTTGAATGTTTGTTCCAAGTTAGGTGCGATGGTGTGAAGCAGAATTATCAATTAATTCGAAATATAACATGTACAACGACGTTAAATTAACAAACTTTTACTAAATACTGATGTAGCGCTATTTGGTAAGTTTGGCTTTGATATAGTCTTTTCCATCGAAAGTGTTCTATGCTGGGCCTTAGTCAAATAAAATCTTAATATATTTAACTAACATATTCTCACGTAAACTATGGGACAGTATTTGGGTTAGTTTTCTAAATTCAAATTGAAAACAGTTTATTCACCTTATACAGTCTTAACAACATACTCGTAATTACTAAATTAGTGGATACAATAATAAATAGATAATAAAAGTCAATCGGTACCAACCTCAGCTACATCGGTGGTACATTTAGCAGCGCTGATTTTCAGCACCGGTTTAAGTAGAAAAAAAGTGACGTTTATAGATGTATGTATACAATAGTTTATACTTAAGTAAAGTAGTGACTAAGTATATTATAACTAATACATGTTTAATAGCTTAAAATACCACAACTGATGCGAAGAATCTAACAAAAAAGGTTGTAAGTATAAGTTGACAAACTATTTAAATATAAATAATAAATACTAAGTGTTTATAGTGAAATGTCTACTATCCCTATATGAAGGGGTTTTCTTTGTCAGTTTCAATGATAGGTTTTATTAACAGACAAGTAGTTGATCCGCCTATTGTACCCTGTCCGAATAATTTATTGTTCCATTTCGACCTCTCTCTTAACGCAATGTTAGACAATCCGTTTAACCAATATAAACAGACAGAATATTATATACACTGTAAATATATAGAGTAAAAACGTTTGCGGCGTTAAAATCGGAGCCGTCAGTAGCAGGTGATTACTAGATCGCGTAATTAGAAACTGACGTGTCAGTTAATAAGGGAGCCAAGTTTGACACTCTGCTCGTGGCGGATTCATTATTTGCGCGTCTCACAACAACCTGCTGTTTATTGCGAAATATCAATGAAGATGTTGAAACCTTTTTTCATGTTATATTATTAATTAAAGAGTTTTGAATGTTTAAAGATAACATTTTTAACGGTTTAAATCGTGAAATGTATTGGCTAGTTATTTTATATACATTTTTTTTGAACTACGGTCCCCATGACCGCTCATGACTACTGGCTGCATCCAAGACATGTTCCATAGTTAAAATAAATTGAAACATAAAGTAAATAATACATTTTACGTTTTAAACCGTTAAACGTATTTCTAATTGTAAACTTGTTAGTAAAATTTTTGTTAGTATATTGTGTAATACTGTGAAAGGAAAAAAAAATTAAAGTGGATGTGAACAACAACGAAACAGTTTTATTTTATTATCTATGAAATGCTGTTTCTTACGTAAGATCTACTTAATACTAAGTAGATTAAGAATTTTAGAATAAAAAATAACATTTTATTGTTAAATAAATGTTATTTTAGATTAGCAAAAAACGCTGTATTGCGCGAGACTCGAACCTAGGACCGTAGCCCGTTACGAGACCTAAGTGTTAAGGGTGAAATTACATTACATGAGGGAATTTTTAGTTTTTACTTTAATAGAGTTACATGATTTTTTTTTACATCTTTATTTAACAGTGACTTAATTATATGTATCGTATTGTACATAGATGGCTTATCCAAGGTTAACAACAATAAGTTTATATACATGAGCTTTTTATTTACATCACACATTTTAATGCTGCTAGTATAAACTTCTATCTAAATTAGTTTTAAAATAAATATAGCGAAACAAGAGGACTCGTTTTCACAACTAGAAATTAATTTAAAAAGCTCACTCACAATTACTTGGGTCTCTATGAGATCTTATTGAAACCGCAACCGGACTGAAGTAAAGCTCTAATTAACTTTGGTTCTTGACTTGAAACCGAGCAGCTGTTACACGATACCCACGTCGTCATATGACCCTGGTACTTGAACCTGAATAATAGTTGGGTTTAGTTTAGATTTTAACGTGGAAACTAATAAATTTGCGCATATATATATATACATACAGTTTTATCATCTATTTTATAGGTGAGTTAACGGTTTAAAACGTGTCATGTAATATTAATATTATAATTAACAGGAAACCTTTCTGTAACCTGCGAGTTAATCAACTTATCGATTACGACGAAACATATTGCGCTAGCGTACCAGATTTGACTTTGACATTAGGGACACCCTCAATCTTTAGTTCCCCCGTGACCACGGCTGCGGACAGTGGATGGTGCTGGTAGTCACTTGATGGAAGGTAAAGACCCACATAACATTTAAAGAGGTTGTAATGTCGACCTATTTTGGTTTTCAATATTTGGAAATCCACAGACTGAAATCAAAATGCGATTAAAGTTGATGGCTATTACATCGTACCCAGGGCGGAATTTCGATATTTCTACCATCCATTAAAAAAAATACCTGAATTTTATGTTTGCCTAGTATTCGAATTTAGAATCTCTCCTATTTGCATTTAACAATTGAATCAAAGAGACCGTGAAAGATAGACCAGGGTTACATGAATTATAACATAATATTTAGAAGTTGAATCAATTTTCATGTTAAAAACGCCTCGTTTTCACTGACAATGAAAAACTCATTAAAATTTTGGGAGACGCAATCTTATAGTCTGGACTTTCGCACAAAAAAACTCTCGCTGAAATATTAAAGCAAAATGAATGAAAATATAGCTTTTGCATTCAAAGCGTGAATACTCAATGGTATGAAAAACGATTTTCTCTTTTTAAATGTAAAGTAAATTTGTCATTCGATTATTCTCTGTTAGTGGAACAATTAAGAGGATGCAAATTGATGCCTGCCTTTATTGCGTCATATTATCCTTCCTAGTTTTAAACTTGCTATTTTTATGATAAAATTATTAATAAACATTGTTCTTCTTTTATAAGTGGGTAAATGATAAAAAATATCCATTTATACTGTCTACTATTTAAATGTCTAATAATTCAAAAAGATAGTTATTCTTAAATTGTCAATATTTTTGGTATAGTAAATGCATTGAGTTGTATTCATAAAACGTATTTAAACAAGTTGAAACGCGAATAATTCAAAAGTTAATAAATAAAAGTACAATCTGACTTTTCTGGTAATTTTGCATCAGACTTGATATGATGAAAAAAGTTTGGGTTTACAACTCCTTTTACTTATTTTTTTTCTCTTCTTCTTGCTAAGAGATCCGTGTCCTAGTCGTGGGAACTATTAAAGGTCTGACAGTGGGTTTTAAATATAAAGAAAATAAAGAGAATAGTGAGATAGTGTCTGTTTACGCGAGTTTTTTAACAATTAAAAGGTTACTTTAACCAAAACATCAGGCCGTAGTTGAATACTTTTATCGCGTTTTAAGCCGTTAAAGTTTAATATTTAATTTTGAACAATTTTTAAAATTCCGGTCAATAAAACGGTGTTGTAGCAAAATTGAAAGTCCGTTCCCAAATAATATTATAGGAATTCATAAGAGCTATTCACTCAAATCTACCAGAATTATCGATGCAGCTACAGCATTCGTAGCTCGTAAGCACTTGAGATTCGTAGCGCGCCTGGTCAACTGAGGGCTACGCTAAGCCCAAATTATACGTTTCAAATCCGTAGCGAGCAAATTGTCTCTGCTGTACCGGGCCGCTTCATTTTGAGATGTCTGCTGTATGTAGCGTCAGCAAACAAACGACCTGTCGGTAAGAAAAGTACTAAGTTTAAAAAATAGTTCATAATTATTATATTTACTTTGTAATCGGATTGCTTGTATCTTAAACCTTGAGATCTGTTAAAAGTAGCGTTAGCAAATAAACATTTTAATAATAGTATAAAGTACTTTTGAGATATTTGAGAATATTTTGTGTAAGAAGGTATTAAATGGAAATAACGCTTCTTTTTAACAAATATGAACAGGTCTACGTGACATTGAAATGTAACATGAATTTCAAGTTTACATCTGAAGAAAGCCAACGTTTATGACAAGCTTGTTAGACGCCCTCGAGAGGCTACCGACGGTACTCAGCCACTCGAAAAGTTAATAATTCGAACCCCGTTACCGCAGCACTTGTCTGATTTTCCATTCATATTCATATTTATTTCGCTTTACCCATTCGCTGCGGAAAGTTCGTAAATTCAAATTTAAGTCCATAATTTTAACAAGATTCGTAGGGTTTTTAATACACGTTTGTTTTCAAATAATACAAAAAAGATCTGAATGGAAATTTATTCTATTATATGAATATATCGTCTTAACATGTTTATAATGATAATTATTCGCTTTTATACGTTAAAACAGATATTTTTGTATCAGTTATAAATAAGTTAAATTTGGTATTATATCTCTACAATGGAAGCAAAAATTTAAATATTTAATGAAAGTGACTTATATATGTTTGAAACGGGAAATAATATATTATTTTACTCATTTTAAATTTAAATACTTATTACATGTTTAAATAAAACACTTTAACGGTTTAAAATGCGATATATTTTAGTTAAACTTATTTTTAACCACGGCCCGACGTCTTGGATGCTTTGGTCATGGGGAGACCTCCTCCTTTTTTTTTACCGTCAGAAAATGCCTCCCTGGGTACGGCTCAGTGTTAAGCTGACACGTCTAACGACTGCTCAAGCGGCAGCCCGTATGTCAAAGCGAGCTAGCCTATCTCCTTGGCCTAAATGCTGCGCTAACACACCCCGGTGGACACGGACCAAAGGCCGTCGCCCACCCGTACCACCTTAAGGGGAGGGGTGCCGCGAGACTGCGGAAGACGATGCCGCCACACTTCGCCAGCGGACAGACAGCCGAATGGCCGCAGTCCACTCCCGGAGTTTGTTAAGCATACCCCTCGCGGCGCGGTGCAATTGCAAAGGGCTATGTGGATCTCTCCCACCTCGAAAGAGGTAGGCATACCGCATTAAAAACCGACTGCGCCGTCTTATCATTTAAGGATGAGCCACGGTATCAGCAGAGCCTTAACCACGTGACCTACCCTGGTGAAAGCCGCAGCAAAGCCACTCTGCTACTCCTTTGCCACTTTGGAGACATCACGCTGACTTCAGTCTGAGACTGAGTGCCCGAAGACACTGCCCAGCAGGGCAAAAACATCTAAACGGGCGAAAACGCCCCCACCATTTTGCCTTCTGTAGGGTTTTCTACCGAAAACCAATCAGGAGCTTCCACCTAGAGGTCTTGGAGACACGCCATCCTCCGTGCCGAAGGACCACTGGGTCCGAAGACTCGACAAAGAAAGGCGCTGAGCGCCCGAGCGATGAATTGCTTCCTTTCTGGCCGTTTAGGGTACGCCCGTGGAAAACCACCAGATTTGGTCCGCGCCGGCAGCCTAACTGCCGATAGTCGTCGTTATCTGACGACCATTCCCCTATCCGCCACCTGGGGACGCGCCCGGTGGAAATCTGACAACTCCCCCCGGCACCCTGCGGGCAGACCTTCTCCTCTCTCAACTTGACGTTTACAACAATTCACAGCTCTTTCATATAGATGGGTACTACTCTCGATCTTAGACAAAACTAAAATTTAAATATATCTTTATTTATTTATTTATCGTGTTTTGACTATTAAACTCGTGCTATAATAATTTTTACAATGTTTATATTGCGTCATTTATAATATGTTAGGTAGGAGATCAGAAAATATGTACAGTGTGTCCCTACCTTATGTTGAATTCAGATAGAATTGATCATCCATGCGAAAACCCATCTACATTATATTTAACGTGATTTTGAATAAATATAAAATATTATTCGCAATCTCATAATAATGTAAATGAAAGCGGAACGAACACGATTGTTTCAACCTTTTGTCTGCGATCTTGGGGTGCTCTAATAATCACATTTTACAAGCGTATGTTTACAGTTACTATCTACGTGTTATATAAGGTCTAGGTTCTACAGTATAAGAGATGTGTTTGTTAGTCAATATCCGGTCGTTAGGTCAAAAGTTATATTATATAGTTTTAATAATAAATCAGAACAAACAAACTCACTCCATGGAAGGTTAAATACTCCACTACTACCGAAGCGTGTTTAAAATTCAAGACTTTTTATTGACGGTGGTTCCAGACCAGGACTGAATTTAAATATTCCTACCACCCATTTTATATCTATACTTGTTATTCGACTCCTGGTTAATTCTTAGTTTAACAGTTAGATTATTTAAAAAACTCACTTACCTACACTATACCAGCATAAATCTAAGTTTTCAAACGTCGTATTGGAGAGGGGAAACCTGTGCTACATTAGAAGCTTATAGATATTGTTTTGTCACAGTAACTCATCTAGTTAGAGCAACGGAGTCGGGTGAAGTCACACAAATGATGTATTTTTTTTATGGTAAAATGTATTTTGAATTAACTTAAAGCTTTAAAAAGGTTGAATTAGATAAAAGTTGACTTTTATTAGTTTCTCATAACTCACAAAATATTAACAAAATACACTAATCTTAAAGTTCTTTTAATCTGAAAATTCAATTTCAGGTATTCATTAATAAATAACCTCTATTCAATATCCAATAGTCTTAATCTCTAGTCCACACATACCAGTAACACATCAGCACAATCTTTAATCTAACCCTCTTTAATACCCTTTGAAAATATACCCTAAGTCAGAACGCAATCATCATTCAGTTAATTAATAATTCTAGACCGGTCTATGAACATAAAGTCTGCGGTTCGGAGACACACTCCTACCCTATTAGCACCCCGTTTTAATACAACCCACATTTAGTAAGGACCACTCCGTACATATTAATTCAGAACTTCTAGACTATTGTTCTGAGAAATTATTTTGACGTAGCATTAATAATGGCCATATTTCAACGTGCTACGAACTGGCTACGAAGTGCTACGAGTCTTAAACTGCTTTTGTTAGATCCCTCTTAAGTCGTAATTAACTAATTAGTTAATACTTAAGTTTTGAATTGCCAGATTGGCAATTCAAAACAACAATGGTGTTAGAAAGTCGCCATTGTTGTTTTAAAATGTCTTACATTTTAGATGATACATATACATAACATGAGTCAAAGAATTTCTTAATAGTTAAATTTTATTTTTTATTTAATATTTTGTTTACTTTGTGCATATACTTGAGGATAAGATATTTCGTGGTGTATCAGTTTATATCAGCTTAACAAACTGTCTGTAGTTTACGAGAGTAGTATACATTTAAATAAAGCACTTTAAATGCTTTGCAGCATCCGAAACGTTGGGCCGAAGTTAAAAATAATTTTCAATTAAGTTTAACTAATAGATATCGCGTTTTAAACCGTTAAAGTGTTTTATTTATAGCAATTTGATATAATTAAAAAAAAATACAACATTAAGTAATAAAAATACATAAAACTTGAAACCAATATACAGTAATGGAATAAGTTTTTCTTCAGTTTAAACCCAACAATATGTTTACATAAAAACTCATGCACTTAACTAAACATTGAATTTCCTCCGTCTAGGTAATTTCATATTCAGCCGCGGCCCTAACGCTAGCTTAAATTCCGACGTCATAATAACATAACCATAAATATTAGAGCTTGGTTTCATTAAAGTTTTACCAGGCAAAATGTCTGAGGTCTGCATTTCCTACACAAAGGACAGAAGATATTTCGAATATTCTGTTTTATCCTCGCTAAAGAATAATGGAATCTTCTTAATAGAAATTATATAGTGTCATTAAAAGTGGTGTCCACATTTCATAACTGTTTATAGACATTAATACTTAACACATATTGCATATGAAGGCGTAATATAAAAATAAAAAACGATTTTAAATTGAAAAAAAAATTTGTCCCTCTAACCGGCCACTCTAGCGTAAGAGCAAAGGTTTAAGTTCTGCCCGTGTTGTAAATATTTTTCAATCTAAGATTGATGAAGAGGAAAGATAAGCACTTCACGTGGATGAAAGATGATATTTCTAAGTAAAATATTATCTAAGCAAGATGCACTGTCCACGTTGACTTTGAGCTATTTAGTTTTTATTGTGCTAGCACACACGGTAGGAATATGGAAATTCCGTCCGCGTCCATTTTCATCACGATTTCCGATAGTCCATAGATCAAGTAGGTCGAAATCTCGCGTAGTGGTGGGGTGTTTCACCGAACATCAAGTGCTTTGAAAATGCTAATTTTACCGAGTAGATCTTCACACATTCTAAAATCAAAATAAACTTAGTAACATACTAATTGTATATCATCAATTATAGACGGTCACATATAATTGCAGCTATAAATTCCATTTTCACTTCGTAATATATCGCATCACAGTCAGTTTGATATGTCCGTAATTAGATTTTACACTTGAGGCTCGTAAAATTTATCACCCTTTCAGTTTTCACTGACGAGAAATTATTACCCGTTTATTACGACCAATTCAATGATATCTTTTTTTAAATAATGAACAATGAATAAAATTTGGTAATCCGTTTTTTTTCTTCGCGTACATATATTTTTATCAATATTGGTGCTCAAGCCCTATCTGCCCTAGTTTGGTCGAACTGAAAATTCTCCTCGGATAGATGGTTTAATTTTTTACATATTTATTTCTGTTTCTTTACTTGTATTATTATCATATTGATGTTTTATAGTCTTTCTCGATTAGTGGTCTAAAACACATCAATTCGAAATAATAAGGTTAGGGCGTCCGAACAAACACTCTAAATAACATTAGTATAGATACAAAATCTACTGTACATATAGCTAAACTAAATAACAACGGATCAGTAATGAATACTCGCAGGAATAATAAGCCAACAAAAGAAAATCGCTATTTGTTTTGCGTTCCTTCCTCCCTCAGATAGTCATTATTCGTTGAATCGTGCGCTCTCTTTTTATTCTATCCGTGTAGTAATTAAAGATAAATATAATATAAAACGCTCCACTTCACTAGATCCCGTCTCGCTTTGGCTTTTGTCTTCCTAAATGGACTCAATGTTGATAGATTGTCAGCCATTGTTTTCTTAATCCGCGACGTTGGAGAAATAAATCATTTATGAGTGCCGTCTACGACGAAATATAACATATCTTTATATAAATGCTGTTGTTTGGCGTTTATATAGACTAGTTTTTATAGACGTGAACTGTACGATTATTAGATCACTACTTTGGGAATCAATTATAGCCAATTGGTTAAACGTGTTGCTTTACGTGTCAGAGGTCCTGAGTTCGAATTCCCGAGAGACCATTGTAAAGTTTGTATCGGTTAATGACACAGAAGTCTGATCACCTACTTGCTTGTAAATAAAACCGTTCAGTAAAACGAATGGGAGGAAATGGGAGTTTATTTTCAATATTAGTGTGTATTCTCCTTTCGGTAAATGATTCCTTAATATTCTGTTTATTTAGATGGGGTTTGCATTTTCAATCGGGCTAATGTTAGCTGAAAGATTTTTTAGTTGCAGTCTCTGAGAGCACTGTAAGCCGTCGTTATTACCACTTATTAAGTTGTAGTTTAATCCGGCCAAAAGTGATGGTGGGTCTAAGAAAAGAGGGAATAAGTACTATACTCAGTATATAATAACAAGTAAAATATAGTAAAATTTAGATCCTTTTATTGTTTGAAAGTCTTTAACTTAAACATACAAAAAAATGTAATATTATCTGTACTTTCATATATATTAAGGAGAAGTTTATTTTAAATTAATAAACAGACAAATCATGCACGTAGCATGTATTGTACGTATGTGTCTGTTCTTTTGAAATTAGCAGTAAATCTGTACTTTACATATTGTTAATAGTACATAAAGATCCATATGTCAATTCTAACTTATATCTTCTATACAAGACTTATCTTCTGTGGTATAAATAGTCAAGCTTTAGAATTGTTTGTAGAGAAGTGATCTCAAAGAGTCTATAAAAGTAGATGATAGATCTGCCATCTCAGAGGGAAAACTTTACAAGATACATTCTTGTTCGTCGTGGATGAGAACTAACAGGTGGAGTCTGGTTACTACCCGTAACAACTTTCAAAGAAACTTTCCTTCAAGATACTTCTAAATCAATTACTTTGTTTATCGTAAACAATTTCGTTGAACTCAAGTTTGATTCGCGAGTGCCATTCTTTAACTCTAGTAGAGAAATATTATATGGAATTAAAATTATTTGAAGTAGACTTGAGAAATCTTGTTTACAGCCAGGTATGGTGCTATTTTTCTATACGTTTAACATCTTTTGCCTAGCCAAAAATATCTAGCGATTTGTATTCCGACTCGATCAACAATGTATATTGTATTATTTTAAAATTCAAAGCTGGGATTTATTCCCTTTACAATTGGGTCTACATGGAGACTATATTAGTCAAATCATCAAAATGTTCATTCAAAATTAAAAAACATATGCATGTGTTTTGTGTACATTAATTTTTCAATATTTTTAATGAATATAGACATATTCAATCCTAAATATTAATATAACAATAAAATTCAATAAAAGCTAACTAAAACACCATAGCTCTAGAGAGCGACCAGTGTGCGCGGCATTCCTTCGAAATAAAGAAACGTGACAAGAATTAATGACCAATACCCATTCTATAGTTGACATGTAATAGAATGAATAGCGTATTTTGACTAGTCTCGTTTTAGCAGTTATATAGTACAATCATTGAATCTTTATTACTGTAGTAGATAGTTATATCAATGTCATTAAGTGTTTGGGCCATTATTGTGGGCAATGAGGGTAGATACGATTAATTGTAAAATCCTAATTCTACTCTACATTATTGCTCACCTAACAATCAAGGAGGTTGGTTTTTTTAATACGTGTTCCCGGCTTACCCCCCTGTGAGTGTTTAGATAGCAGATCGCTGATCAACGCGTTCTTTACTGCTCGGCTTACTGTTTTGCCTCTTGCCCATTTAGGCAGCAAGAGTGCCAATACAAGTGAACATATTGTGAACCTCCAGCTACGCAGGATATCAACATCAAGGTTCAGTGAGTCCTTTTTCGTACAATCTGATAACCTTTCTTTTAATGTGTCTACTGCGTCGTTGTCCATACTGATTGCATACAGGGATTTAATTTTCTACAAAATATATTTCCACTTCAAACTTTGTTCTCTTAATAGATATCATCGGTATAAAATATATATATATAAAACCAGTGCATACATTAAGAATTACTTTAAAATATCGTAAGACTAGTGAAGTCTCAATAATTATGTTTGGCCCATCAAGCAAAACTACTTTAATATTTACGTACGTTTCCAAAAGTACCTGAGAAATTAACACGAATTATTAATTTATACATTTTTAATATTTTTAAATTATATCACTGTTTATCTGTCTGTTCGGCCGACGTATCGCCATTACGAGCGGCCGGCATCATAAGCCTTACACGAGATATTCATTTTAATATAACATTCCCACCTACTTTTGTAACTAGTTTCATATAAATCTGATATATTTTTCTTCTGGTCACTTGTTATAAATTATATGTCCCTTGAAACCTTATGAATTCAACGGACACCGTTTAATCTAGCTCACTTCATACCCGGCGAGTAATCGAATTCTTATTTCAAACGGGAAATGTGCCGTGAACAGTGAAAAGCCTCCGTGTACATCACAAAGGACTTCGGACGAAGTCGGGGTAATGCACGACTGCGCGTCGAAATTTATTTTCGAGAATTCTATTCTGTTCCGAAGTACTTAATAGACTATAGGATTACCTTGATCGACTCCGTCCTCCCTTCTACACACGAACTATCTCTTATTAAATTTAAAGTAGCATGTGTTTGCGCTTGAGTCTATAATTTAAATCTCGAAACACCATTAGATAAATTGTCCTAGTAATATTATCTAAAGACATTTTGAGATGATGATAGCGATTTTCGCTTTTCTACAAGATTTATTTCATATCTTCACTTCACTTTCATATCTGACATATCGATACGATATATCAGTTAAACTTATTTGAAAATGATTTTTAACTTCGGCACGACGTTTCGAATATATCGCGTTTAAAACCGTAAAAGTGTTTTATTTAAATGTGTACTACTCGCGTAAACTATAGACAGTCTATACTAATATTATAAAGAGCAAAGATTTGTATTTTTGTATGTAACGAATAAACTCAAAAAGTACTGGACCTATTTTAATAACTATTTTTTCATTAGAAAGCTACATTATCCCTGAGTAACACATTTAGTACTTGATTACTATAGGCATCTATAGAAATTCTTACTAAAACCAACGGAAAGCGTAAAAAAATTAGCCATAAAATATCTTTCTTCGCGTACGCTGCGAAAAGTATTAATGACAGGACAAAAAGTGTTCGACAATATTATAGAATATATCAATATCTACAAAAAAGCAAGAGCATATGTCTAACTATTGTACTTACGTCGCTATAACTCCTTTTTTACATTTAAAAATTTAATAGAAATGCCGATCAAAATCAGACCGTGTTATCCATACCATTTATAAATTTTTATCCAAATAAATATTCAAGACTGTCTCAATACCTGATGATTACTTTTTTAATTATTGAAATCGGACATGCCATTCAAAAGATATCATGAAATTGAAATAAAAATACATGCCGGCGGCGGCCGCCACGCCGCGCATCGAGTAACTAATTTGACGATAGAGGGGCAGTGGGCCTCTTACGCAGTGGGCAGAATATTTCGATTTTTTTTAACATTTTTATGCTTTACTTAAAAAGTTCTTTTCAAAGCTACTTAGTTTTAGTATTAGGAATCACACTCTGCATAATGTTTATCAAAGTTCTTTTCAGAACTATCGCTTTGAACTTGAATATTTTCTTTTGTATTATTATTAGTTTATTCTTGATTTCTCTGATTTAAAATAAATATCCTTCATAGCAATATGCCTAGAAGAAGAAGGTCGCAGCTATCTTAGAATAGTTCCCAAGCGAGATTAGCAAAAGTTCGTCGTATTGGAGAATCTTCTTCCTAAAATGGTCGTCTGGAAAGTATTAAAGTGTACGCGTCCCAATCGCGAGCCAGAGAATCTATCGTCGATTGTTCAGTTTCGTCTTGCAGAACAATTTACCGATTTTAGTTTTACAAAGCTGTTGTAACATGTGATATTTAAATAACGAGCTCAGATGTTTTTTGGATAGATCTTTTAGACTTAAGCTTAGGTTTGTTTATGACATTAAAAAGATACGTTTGAAGTAAATGGTAAACTCTTAAATATTCACTAATCAGATTTCGGAAAAGTCTAGACTGACGGCTTATGTTTTCTCGAAAAGATCAGACATTTAAAAACGCTTTGTTGGAGCGTAAAGATAAAAGTTCTGTATTTGCAAATCAAATTTGAAGCACACTCGATTTGCATATCGCTAAGTAAAATGTTAACTGTATGAAAAGCGATGTTTTAGTTACGATAGCAATCTATAGCTGATATTTCTTGTTAAAGGATATACAGTGAGTACTTGGTTTAAATTAAGTTTTCTTATAAAGATTGTCATCATTTTAGAGGTAGCAGATTTTGTTTCCTGGTTTATTCATGATTTGAACCCAGGACTAATTAGTAATGACTATCATATATAATATTTTAAATTCTGTCTGTAAAACCGAAAGATATAATTGGTACTATAGCATTATTTCATACCTTTTATTACGTTTTTTCGCCTCCACGTGACCAATTAAATTGCGTCGCTAGTAATTTTTGAAATCCGCGCTGTATTTTTCTTGCCTCTGTCGCCGTGTTATTTACGAGGGGTCCGCTTGTTTTAATGCCTTTTCATTAACAATTTTAAGGTTCACTTTATTGAAGTCGTAAATAACTCTCACAATCGTCCAAGTGTAGCCACGTATAATTAAAAAAAGTATGCAATTTTAGTATGCAACTATATACGTACGTGTACTCTAAATATTTTTTTATAAACCTTTAGTATTGCGTTTATCATTAACTAAATTTATATTTATATGATCAAGGTTAAAATGTTTGCCTGGCAACGATAAACAGATGAATACTCTCGTAACTTTACTTAGTGAAATATTAAATATACTAACCTTTTTACTCAAATAACAGTAATGAAAATTTAAAATTACTTAAATGTACTAATCGCAAATAATATGATTTGTTTTTTTATCGTGTATCTCTTTCCCTTAACAATTGCGTCGATACTTAAAATATTAATTAACCTGCCATGCCGCGTTGGGATTTATTGGATTCGGAGGGAATGGAAAAATAAATCACATAATGAAATCAGCGCCACCCCGCGGTCGGTGCTCGAAAACAAACGACTTTGATCGGATTCGTGGATGGTCAAGCGTGGAATCGTCATTAAAAGTACTGTGTCAGCTTTTGAATGATATGTATTGATAACTCTTGCAGGCTTTAACACTAACTAAAAATCGGAAAAATCACGCAATAATATGGTTTAGGAAAGGAGGGAGAGCATAAAATCATTCAACGTTAATAATAAAACCAAGAAGAGAGAATTCAATAAATTACTATATATCCCCGTGACCACAGCCGCTACAAAGTATCCGAAACGGGAGGCCGTAAATAAGTTTAACTAATATACTTCGCGTTTTAGATCGTCATTTATTCATTATTATAACTTAGAGTATTTTTTATAATTCTAATATCATGAAAAATTTGATTATGGAATATTCATTTCTCATATTTAACTTTTATTAAATTAACGTTGATAAAACTAAACGTTTATAACATATATTCGATGTTAAAAATACCATATTATTCGTTTCACTATTTAGTTTTCTATGAAAATCGCGAAAATTGAAAACTTCAGCCATACCGAACTTTACAAATAACGCTTTTGCTACGAAACTGTAATTGCTGTTTTTTATACACTTCTAACTTTCTTAACCGCTAATAAATATCGAAGTTTCAGAGAATCTAAGTGAAGCCACAGAAGTTTGTAGCCAGACTTCGAAACAAGCCTCGCTAGAAGATTTAAAACGAAACTTTAAAACTTGACTTTTATTAGTGTCTCGATGTATAGCTATATCTTACGTGTTTAACTTCTGACCGCTAAAGAGTTCATCTAGAGAACTCTACTAATACTTACTTCGCAATAAAAATGTTAGTTCCTTCCCTTTCCTTGGAAATATATTTTTAATAGGTTTGGAAGAGATGCTATGATAAGAGATAGTGAATTACTTGAATTATTTTTATTACACTATTTATATAATATATTTGAAGTAATTGTCTTTATCAAAATGACAATATTCACCAAGTAACTAGAATATTATGAAAAAATATATGTATCAAAGTTCTGAAGAAGTTCACTCCGTACGTTAAAACCTCAGTTTTGAAATTGTATCTTTACAGGTGTTAATTCCTTTTCTTTTTCACGTTCTTCACTAGCACCACCATATAGTACTTTCTTTCTCGTTTTCCCTTCAAATTTGTTTGCCTGGAAGAGATCGCTGTTTAGCGATAAGGCCGCCCTTCATTAGCTAGTTCATACATTTTTATTAATTATGGTGTTTGTAATTAATAAAGTTATATAAATAATTACTTTTGTGAACTATGCTTATGTGACCTTAACAATGAATTTTCTATTAAAATCTTCTGTTTTATATTACTTGAGTATGCTTTGTAATAATAACATCGTTTACGCTGGGTTGTACACGGAGTAAATAGCTATATAACTTAATATTATAAATAAAAAAGCGTTAAACAAATTAAATATTAAGTCGACATATTAATACGAAATCGAATATTAAGCGGAGCGTACATATTCCATTTGAAAGACATAAAAGTGACCCATATTAAAACACATCAAACACGACACGATTCTGAATCTATAATCACACCACCCCATCGCCCTATAGTCCTATAAATGGTACATACCATTGACCTTGGGGAGAGAACCCCCGTAGCAACGCTAGTACATGGACCCCTGGCCCAGTCTAATCTGCAGATAAGCATATCTATAGGGCTCCTATAACACTGAAGTGTGAAGCTAGGAATTTTGAATGCGCTAAATTTTCATTATTTTTTATTTATACTCGGTCTCTTTGTATCTGTTAATAGGTCATCCAAAAACTAACAACAAAAAGAACATGTTAAATTTTAACTACTCTCATTTAAACTGTTTAAGTTATGGTATATTTAATATTATGATCCATCTTGCTTCTAAATAGCCAAAAGCACAGCATTCATATGTAAATATGGACTATGAAATCTCTGTTTAAAATTATAACTATGTAAAATTGTGAAAAATACATATTTACACAGATAACGATAGACAAGCAAATAAAGATGAAATATGTCTGACCGGACCTATTTTGGATATTCAGAAAAATTCTTTATTACTACACACAGTAAGAATCCTGGACCTAACCAAAAAGTATGAATAACTGCGTAATAGGTATGCAGTTAAATTATAAGCATTATGTGTAAATTTTATTAGTTGATAGACCAGGACGGCACTGATCAGATGAGAGAGATAAGAGCAAGCAAAAATGGCTAATAGAAAAGAAGAAATACTGAAAATTATCGAAACAACGGGGAAAATTTTTCATCTTCAAGGGGTTTCCGTAGCGTGCGCAGCGAAAACGGACCAGAATATCCAAAAAATATGTATGAAAGAGATAAAAAATGTCCGTGACAGGATATGTATACCTTTAAATATTTGCTAGCAAGCTTGACGGGATATTAATTAACATGAGGATTGGGTTTGCAAAAACAATTTTTTGCCCAAAATAACTATTATACGCAGAGGAAGTCGCGGGCATATCTAGTATAACCAAATTATTGGTGGCTTATACTTCAGAAGGAAAAAAGAGTAGTTGTTTTTTGATTTAACTTTCTTGTTGCCTAGTATTTCACATCCATTTGAAAGTCAAAAAGTCTTAGTAGGAAGGTGGCAATGCGCCACTCCCCCGCCTGGCAACAGCGTTGCGTCAGTCCCCTGGTCGAGCGATACAATCATACTGATGAATATTTTCAACATAATATGCGCTATGTTATCCTGTCTCCAAGAGATATATTAATACTTCAGAATTTAATGTTGAGAAAATGCATAGTCATGCGCAGGTCGTGTTAAAAAGTAACTATGTAGTTTTAAACATTGATTACGGTTATAATTAAGTATTTTTTTTTATGTTAGTAAAGTATTATTATTAGCTTTGTGATGGTGTGTATATAAAACATGTATGATATTATTCTACTATTCTCGACAATGACGTTGGGACTCGGTAGCTCAATTGGTTAGAGCACCACCACGAAACTGCCCGAATCGAGTTGTAAATTTTGTCAATTTATTATCTATAATTATTATCGATTTTTTATTGTTTATTATTATTGCTGAAAGAAACAAAACACGAAGTAACATATTTTCATTATAGAGTTAAATACTTTCAATTGTAAATCTACAAATTATCCAATTATCAGGATCGTTAGTCTCAAAATAATATGCTATAATGAAAAAGTATAAATAAAAAAGAATACATGAAAACGAATTATCATAAAATAAAATGGGTAGTTATAGAAAATATGACTGACGTCACCACCAAAATGTCTCAAAAGCTGTCCCTTTACCCGCTCCAATTAACCGTCTAACGCCAGCTATCCTTACCCATTAACTCTAGATCTATGTCTTCAAAAGATCAACAGTGACACAGTGAACTGATGCGAAGCGACACGCTTACCTCCAGTGAATTCTACCCTCATATTTTTCTGAGTACAACACACTCTCCCTCTGACATACTTGATGTTTCCCCCTATAATTACTTCCCCTGGCCGCACCCCTCGCTGCTTTCAAATCAGACCTAGGTCCCGGCTAGGTATAGCTACATCTAGATACTCAACAGGATTTGCGAGGGGAATTCTAAAGGGCTTGCGTCAGGGTGATATAAAGTATTTTAGTTATACATCGCTTTGAGGTAGGGGGAATGCGGTATATTTTGTTTGTGTTGTGCTTTGAGCGAAGTATTTAGATGGAACGTGACCTTTGTAATAAAACTGTTTTGTCTACAATCTGTGGAAACTATACTTCGGCCACGAAAAAGGTTATACGACGAATTTAAATAACAGCATATCTTTATGTTTTTGGTCTCGGGGAAACTCAACAAAAATACAAAACAAGTATCAACTTAAAAAAAAAATATTTAAGCTAAACGGTTTTATTTTTTGTGCACTGAAGACTACAAAAAATTAATTCTTTGACATGATTTAAATTTTGACATAATCATCGTGTTTTACTAGCCCTTTCATTTGACTGAGGGGGTTAAGGAAAAGTATGTAATCCGCCATTTTGTGTTGGCGTCCATCTTGGATTTATAATGTAATTGATTTTATTATATTGTATTGTCATCTAAATTAAATGTGTGTACCAAATTTCAGATCAATCTGTCAATTAAAATTAAAATTTCTAATTTTGACCCAAATAAATAAATTCCGTACGGGTTAAAAAGGATATTAAACATATTACATATAGACAGACAAGGTATTATCATTTTCATTTATTCCATTTTCGGAAGACAATGCTTCATTTTTATATTTCAAAGTCAAATATTGATTTCAATCAAAATGTAATTCATTCCATATTCAGAATATAAACCTTGTTTTATTTAGACGGAAAATTGGCGACGAAATTTTCGTTTTGCATCGTTAAAACAGCGCACCGGGCGAATTCCGACAATGTCATCATAGGTTTGCAAGTTTAATGAATACTCCATTCATCCAAATAAATTGGAAGTCACCTAAAAGAGTGTCCATTAAAAGGAATCGAAGATCCGTCCTCAAATTAACTTGGGCAAAAGTTTACCCTCAAAATAATTAAGGATTCACCACAATTATCACCGCAAAATCAAACGCCTTTGATCGTTATCTGGAAATTTTTAAATGCATTTTCAACCTTATTTCCATAAAGTACAACTGAAAATTGATGATTAGATAAATTTAATCACTAAACAATTTTGTATGGGGAATTTTAAAATATACAAGACCTCGACGAAAGTTTTACACTTTTGGCTTTTTGTTAAATCACCAAATGGGGCACCGGCGATGATTATAATTATTTACCAATTGTACAGTGGGCAACTTCCTCTTAATTGCCAGTCTCTTAAAGTATCATTTAAATGAATAATGGGACAGATTCAATAGAATTCGAGTCAGCGCATTTTGGAGTGCGTAAAATTATCGAGGAAGGGAAAATTACTTTTATTTTTCGTTCAGAGGTCCTGTCGTTATGAAGTTATTTCGGGTGGAAAAATTCCTTTAGGGCTTTTTGATTTGCAATTGCACTGTTTCTATGCTGACCCGGCGTAGTCGAAAAGTGAAATGAAATTCTGTTTTCGAAATAGATTTACGCAGAGACCGGATTGCAGTCACAACAATAGTGACGGTCATGTAATAAAAGCTAAGTTAGTCAATGTTAAAGCTACATAGCATGTATTTTAGTAAATTTAATTATATACGACAAAGACAATTTAATTTTACTTTTGAAACTAAAAGCTGAAAATATTGCATCTTGTTTAGATGTTATATAGCTTGTCTATCCTATCGTAAATAATCTTCACGACTCTAAACCCTTGCTTACGAACAGATCAAACGCGTTATTAAAATTCATCAATCATCGATCTATCGTGTATTGTTATAAAAGGATTTACTTATAAGAGCCATGAAATAGGGCTGTCATTTTGCCACAGGGCACTGATCTATCAATCACAGATTGACTCGTGACGTCATCATCGGGGCTCCGACGAAGCGTGTGATAGCTATTTACCTGCCAACCCATGTTAGGATTATCTGTACTTTCATCTGATTTTTATACTTTGTAAAGATTAGCTGGGGTCGGTCGCGAGTGGAGTACATCAAGTGGCTTTTAGTAGCAATTTAATTATTTTCGATGTTTGCTGCTTTGTCCCTGTATAAAGTAATTTTGTCAATGAGAGTGGCTAATTCGGTTTTCTGGCTTCCGTAGCAAGCCAATATCGAATAAGCAGAAAATTTGATATTAACGAAGAATATATTTCGTAGGTATCTTGCTTATGTAATAGCTAAGCTAGCTTTACTTTAACTTGTTTGTCTTTGTACCTAAATACCATAGTGATAACTAAAGATATTCTAGATTTAGGATTAAGAGAAACCCGCAAAGTGGTAAAGTATAAAGTATTACCCACACACACCCACACACATCGACGGGCTCGTTAGAATAACTGTAGCAAAGTATGACTATTAATACACGAGTCTGGGCTTCGATTCCCACCGGGTCCATTTTTTTAAAATCAATTTATAACTTTTCTGAAACATGTTGCACTTTGTCTGGAAATCTAGATATTAAATAAGTGGTTGGAATATCGAATTTCCGTCCGGGTCACGAACCACCCGCCACAGATAAAATATTGTTTATTAACGATTAGATTTCAGTCTGTAGATTTTAAATCAATCGGGTATAAAAAAACACTTTAGCGTTTAAAACGCGATATATTAGTTAAACTTATTTGAAACGTCGGGCCGAAGTTAAAAATCATTTTCAAATAAGTTTACCTAATATATCGCGTTAAAGTTAGTGTTTTATTTAAATGTGTCTACTCGCGTAGACTACAGACAGTATACAAGAACTGTTTAATACACTCGACAAGACATTTTTTTTTATCTTTAGTTAACTTTCTATTTGTATGTATGGTACATACATACAAATAGAAAGTTAAAATAAAAAATAAAATAAGATTGATAACCGTAATGCCTTATAAAAACAACTCGTGTCTAAAAATACAGAAATTGAAAATATGACGTCGTAGATCGCCCAGCTAGTATGTAACCTAGTCCTAATGTACACCATGAATATGCAAAACCCTTTCACGAAAGAAATAGATGCCCCCATTAAAAATTCAAGTAAAATATCGCCAACAACGCACCCATTGAGATTAAACTCTAATTTTCCCATATACATCCCTGTAAACTTATCAACAAGAAGCTCTAATGGCCCACCGGGGTCCACTCCTTTAATGGTCACTCGTAAATTGGACGAAAATAATTAAAATCGCACGTCCGCACAGTCGCAGACCAAAAACATGGCCATTAGAACGAGTGGACGAATAAAAGGGTTCTATAAATAAAGTAATTCAAAGCATAGTGTTGGTATTGAACGGTTTGGGTTAGCTGAAATGACCGCTTTCCATGGATATACAGGTTTTGAATTCGTATGTTCATCTGATAACGATTAATGTATGAAATTCACTCTTAAGTTGAAAGCAACAAGGTATAAATTAGTATAAAATAAAATATCATTAAAAAGATATTGAAGTGTCAAGCCGTAGTTAAAATGAATCAAAATAAATTAACTATTGTTAGAATCAAGTAATATTTCGCGTTTCAAACCGTTATAAGTGGTTCTTTTTAGAACCACTAAGAAATATTCTCTATTTAGACTATCTGACGCGAGAAAGTTATATCCCTAATATACGAAAAATAGGTATTATTATATTTATAACTATGTGAAATTATATCTATACTTTATACTAATATATAACGCTGGAGAGTTTATTTGTTTGTTTGAACGCGCTAAGCTCAGTAACTACTAGTTCGAATTGAAAAAAAAATATCCGCGACAGTATATGTCTATCTCTTAAGATGTACTGGAAATAACGACGGGAACCGAACGACGAGCCGCGAGCAATGGGACGCGTCCAAAGACGTAGGTAACAGTTCGCAAACAATGTTGGATGCCCAAAAACTATTCTACGCGGACGAAGTCGCTGACTCAGCTAGTATAAAAATACTAATCTATGTCATATAACAAGGCACCTTAGGATCCTAATATTAGGATAATGAGATTTACTATTCTCAAAATACATAATACCACCTGTGGCAATCGGATGACAGTAAAACGATTCCAACATTATAATAAATGTTATTTATGCCTCGCAAAATGAAGTCTTAAATAAACAAGATTGAATTGTTAACAAATAGACATCGTTGAATGAAGTTTTCTGAAAATATGAAATGTGCAAAAGTGACTCTCTGTAGACTCGTTAGACGCGATATTGATATTTGATGTAGTAAATCAAATATTTGCACAGAAAAGTCATCGTACTCGCGTGGAGAAATACTTTTATTTTCCACAGTGGAAGCCGTTTAGTGGCACATTAGGTGGGTCTCCACTGCGCGAGTGGCGTCGCGAGGCAACTCAAGATTTTTTTGGTCTAATATTGCCTCGCTCCAGGTTACTCGCTGCCTTTGTCCAAACAACGTTGATGGTTTTTTCAATCGGTAAATTGTCTTGATGGGATTGCAATTTGAACTAGTTCAGTAATAATAAAACATGTTAAACAATGTACTAAAAATGGCACAGACTGGCGAACGGCAAAGTAAATACATTTTTGACGAGCTTGCTGGTTTAATGGTAGCAATGTGTGGCTAAACGGGTCGTTGGTTCGATTCACAGGTTTCTAAATAATTTACAATTTTTCTGTAACATTTTGGACTTCGTCTGGAAATCTGGATGGGTGGTAGAAATATCGAGATTCTGTCCGCTTCATGAACCACAAATGAAAGTCTACTTGTATAATAAAAAACACTCATATTAGTGGCCAAATTTACATGCCTTTGCCTCACCGACAGTATGGTAACCGCAAATGAGGCAGCCTCGCGAGGCTTGCTCAGTGGGGACTCACCTATTTGTTTGGGGACGTACATTAGCTAATTTTCACTTTCATTTTTACCGTTGCGCACTAATTCAATAGAACACATAAATTTTGCACAGGGTACTTTCCTCTGGTACAGTGGGGGAAATTAATTTGTTTTTCTACAATAGGACGTCTAGACAATCGGGCATAATTCAAGTTTCACTTAGTTTCGTAGACGCTAATGGTCGAAAACTTGTATTACAACGCTTAAATCATCTTAAGGTGACCGGTGAGAGTTGACTTATTTAAATATTAAGAAAATATAATGAAAGACAAATATTTTAACACATCACAGAGTTACTAATAAACAAGGGTTACAAAGAATGAACGGAAAAACTAGATGTATGGTTTTAGATATTGTGGCTTACTATCCAGCCACAAAGGATGTAAAAATTAGTTTTATTCGTATATTAAAATTTCTCATAATAAATTTTATATACTAATGAACTGTATTATACATTCTTCTAAACGTTAGATACTTATCGAAATACAAATACATACTAGATACCTTGAGTTTGCTTTATTACGAAATACATAGATTAAAACTAGTTTTTAAATTTAGCACAGTAAACATTGTTTTATTTTTTACTAACTGATCTGGCATAAATGTTCTTTTGCCATATTAAGTATTTCGATGAAATTCAATTACCACAAAAATGGTTCTTGGGCTTCTTAAAAGATAGATATAGCAGATTTTTTTTAGACTATTTGAGAAAAATCATTGTTTTGCACATATTTTGGGTATCAAAATAACTAATTTTCCACATTTCCGCGGTTTCATTATCGATCTGATGTTGCCTAAAGCTTTCCTCGATAAATTTTCCGACTGACACAAGAATTTTTCAATTCGAACAAGTTCCTGATATTAGCGCGTTCAAACAATCAAACCCTTCTGGTTTATAATATCAGTATAGATTACCATTATATTATTAAATCATAGCAGTGACACAAGCAGGGTATAGTCATACAAAATTTGATGTGGATACAAGGTCAGACACAAAAGTGTAATATTCAAATTCACATACCAACCATAACGAAAGCTAACGAAGTGTCACTTAGTTGAGCACAAAATATTATTTTACTATCAAGTTTTATTGCTCCCTACTATTGTTTCGAAATGGTACGTTTTAATACTTACCTCGCTGCTTCGCTGCTTTTATTGTTCAAGTTTGTATTTGTGGTGACATAAAACAGCTACATTTAACGTCTTTACATACTACAATCTAAAAGTCTGCGAAAGCTTCATTATTATATAAAAAAAGTGTTTATCGTTTCAATTTCTGCTCAATGGTAGGGCACTTCGTTGAACATTTTGTTGTATATGTGGAGATGTACTCGATTCGAATCCTTAGAAAAAGAAAGTTTAGAATTGTCTGTGCATACCGTTAAATCTTTGAAATTGACACAGAATGTTATCTGTATAGAACAGACCTAAAATAGAGTAAAGGAATTTTTTTATTCTTTTTTTAAATCTAAACTATATTTGAAAACTGTAATATTCACATTTATATCACATGTGTGTTTATAGTGTACATATACATGTGCAAACATGATGCCATTATAAATTAAAAATCTAAGATAAATTGAAAAAAATGACGACTCGAACAGGACTTCAACCGGCATCGTCAGCGTTTCGTGCTGTTGCTCTAACCAATTGAGCTACCGAGTCCCACACCTCAAGGTCGAATTTTTTCATCTATCTTAGCACTTGCGTTTAAAGGTATATAAATTAAAAACTATTTTCGAACAGGTCGATGCTGGTCTGTACTTACCATAAAAACTTTAAAATTAATAAAAAATGTTGTCTGTATAGAAAAGACCTAAATTTTAAAAGCCTGAATTAGACGAGAAATTCTTGCAAATATTAAACAAGGGATTCTCTTACACAAAACGGACGCATAAAGTAAAACCTTAAAATATTCCAAACTGTCCGAAAATATGTTGCGGTGTCTATAATCATTAATATTCGTCGTTAAACCCTAGCTTAATCGCTGTTTTACGTCTTATTAAAAGGGTTATAAAATTTTATGTGACGCTAGAACTTGGCGCGACTTGCTTTAATTAAAAACGCTTGCTGAATAGTCATGATGCCATGATCTGTTTTAGATGTACAGAGCGATGAGTTATTTAATTAAATTTGCAGTTATAGCATAGGTTATGGGTTACATTACAGTTTATGGGACATAAAACTATTATAATTGGATCTCCGAAATCTGTTCTATACAAAAACTTACGAGATCTACACAAGATCGGCACAATATACTCAAAAAAAACTTTTGACGCCTAAAAACACGATATATCTTTATTTAAATGATTACTACGACTGCTACATCTAGGCGGCGATGTTTCGTAGGCTTTTCAGTAGCCGTAGACAAGGGAAAATCATGCAAAAATATTGGTCGTTTTAAACCGTTTAACGTGTTTTAATTCTCCTTTACAAAGTTTAATACTTATGATTTCATTATTTTCCTTTTCAGTTTTAAACCGCTAGTGTTTTAATTAAATCAACTACTTGTCCGTAAATACAACCGATCAGTGACAGACACAGAAATGTGTTCGCCGGGATTCGCCGGGAAACGGGATTATATCACTATAATTGACTGTACTTTTTGAAATGTAAACGTGTGAATCGCGGTGTTTTACGGAGCATGTGAAACGCCGCGATTCACACGGTTTGTCAAAGCGCAGTTGCATTACGAAATGAAACAATTTCTCAACGTGACCGTTTAAGCTCGTCAGTCGAGGGCTCCCCAGTAAAGAGTTGTTCATTAGGGCTAAACACTGGAGCGACTTGAGCACGTACCAAGAGATTTCAGACCAGCTGTTACATGGAGTTAGTGTTTTTTGTTTGCCCACTTCTCACTTTCCCTAAAACGTCATTATTCTGTCGGCGCACATCGCTTGAATGATTCATTGCATTTCTAGAATATTCCACAGGACAAAGTGATCTTATACAAATAGAAAAAGGAACAAAAATTGAAGATTGCACAAACGTACTACGTTCAAATTTCAGTTCCCTTTCTCTCTATAATCGATTTTTATACTAAGAATGTGAATTCTAAAGAAATGTTAATTCAACATCTGAATATGACAGTAACATTACAGTTATTCTGCGCAAAACGTGTTAGTTAACTTATTTACAACTAACGATGGCCCAATGTCTCGCGTTTTAAACCGTTAAAAATGTTGTAAACTGCTACTCGTGTAAACTACAAACTTGTCCCATTTAATATTTCTTAAGCTTTGTGACTTGACTTGTGACTTTAGAACATTGATTTGTTTTCACGTTTTCTTTAAACCGTCCCAAGATCCTTTGATGAATTTAATTAAATACGCTTCCGTTACATTCAAAGGGGCAACAATAATGAAAGTCATAATTCATGAAATTCGTAAAATTACGCACTCAGTCCGGCTACAGTCGGATGCCATTTCACAAAGTATCTTCTGATGGTCGTAAAAACATCCCTAACTACGGAGCACCGATCCGCCTACCTCTGAACAGCTTTTATGCTTACCATCTTAACCCCAATAATAAAATGGGGCTCGTAAATAGATAATAAGGGCGAATCCAGCAGACGCTATTAAAGGCGCCATCATACTGTTTAACTGTCGTTATCTTAGAACACTAATCGACGTCGCGGATTTTAATATCGTTTTTATTATTGTGAACTGTTGCCAATACTCTGTGCCAGACAAATATGATTTACTCAGCTGTAAGTGGGTGAAAGGCTTACGTAAAAGTGTGCAGTGCGTACGCAACTTCAATCAATGTTGGAACCAAAACAATTTTTACTGTAAAATACTCAAAACTGACTAAAAACCAGGCGCACCCCAACCAGGCAAACCCGTCACACAGGGTTTGATACCCGCCTGGTTACGGAATATGTATCTGATATTGAACTTTCATTAACATTTAAATAATAATCAAACCTTTTATGTAAATCAGAAAATAAATATTGAATCCAAGTTTATATGTACCACTCTTACATAGACACTTAAAATATGGATATACATTTTTAATATAAATAATGACTGGCTTTATGTTTTCCCGATTTATGAACCTTGGACTAATCGCGCTTAACACAAAATTAAAGCCTTTAACTAGGGTGCTACGTAAGGTGCTAGGAGCTATCACACAATAATGATGGTAGTTTTTTATAACAAAGGACAGACACCCACGGGGTTCATATGGTAGAAAGTGAAGTTCTTCAGCCATATAACATCTTAATGAGATGCTGACGACTTATTTGACTTCGAATATTCAGATATCCACAGATAAAACTGAAACTTTTAAACTTCACGCCTATTCTATCTGTTTTCCAGCCTGCCAGACAAAATACAAGATATTTTTAAACAATTATAAATTTATTAGAAAATTTTGAACCCGGTGGAGATTGAATCTACGACCAGTTGATTATAATCACTACATAACTATCATTAGACCAGCCTTTGTCTTTGGAAATTTCGAAATTGCGATTTACACCACGTTCGCGAATCATACAATCGAATTACCAGTTTCCCATAAGCGCGTATATTTTCTCACGAGCACATTAATCTATTTAAGCGCGCCTCTTAGCGAAATAAACGTGGAGCGACATCTAATGTTGTGGATAAAATAATTGTGGTATTACAATGCTAGTCTCGTTCCAGGTAATCTAGTTAGCGGTCGGTCGGCGCCGATCATTACTGCATTGAGTCTATGTAGGTGTAAGTGGGATATATAATACTGGAAGAGATCTAAAGAACCTATGAAATTAGTATTTTTTTCTGTATATACATTAATTACTTTGATGAGCTGGTCTAACGGTAGCAATGTATGGCTCATATCAATTTGTATGATATTGATCTCTCTCTATAATAAAAAAAACATGGTTGGTCGTCGTCTGCATAAATGCGGGTGGAAAATATTTCAACCGGGTTACGAACCGACGTCCACAGCTGGCGCCCCGTTGCAATAAAGATTGATGTTATGTATCTTATGTTAATTAATATATTTCACGTTTTAAACCGTTCAAATTGTACTACTTCCGTAATCTACAGGCAGTATAGTTGTCTTAAGCAAATTTTAATATGCAATGTCACAATGTATAAAATTGGAATATACATATAAATAAGAAGAAAACTGCTGAAAATGTATTTTTTGCATTTGTACTATCCAGTACTTGCTAGATCGATGGCAACTATCCGTTCAGTGCGTCAGCATTTTTCACGAATACGAGATAATTCCAATCGCCTTCAGACTCGTTGATCCGTTAGATTGCTGAAAAAGATGATCGCAGAAATTCTGTAAGTGTATTCTTGGAAAAATATATAGAAATGAAAATAATATTACATTATTTCGTTACGAGTTTAAGATTGCGTTTTTCCTATGTGGCAAGTGGATAAGACATATTTCTGTACCTTTTATTTATAAACTCAATACATTCAATTTAAAAGCAAAAATGTACTATTTTTACCTTTATTACACATGATGGCATTATATAAATAAAAAATAAATTAAAGATTGAAAAAGTTACGACACGAGTGGGGCTCGAATCGGTATCAATATCGTTCCGTGCTCTTACCGTTTAAGTTTATTATTTTTTTTCAATCTAAAATTTAGTTCTTATTTATACAACTCTATACTTTTAAATAAAACAGTTAAACGGATTAAAATGCGATACATATTAAAAAAACTTATTTGAAAATTATTTAGCTACGTCCCTACGTTTCGGATGCCTTGCAGCAGCCGTGGTCACGGAGAGACTAAAGATGTTGAGTGTCTCTGACATCAAAGTAAAAACCGCTACGCTTAACGCCATCTGTTTCGTCGAAGTTGGTATTTGCCAAAACTGGCCGGGTCCTAACAGAATTGACTAACGGTGTCTTCGCGTTTGCCGGTATGCTGTTTTTCGGAATCCAGAATTTTTAATATGAGATCCCAGATGTTTGATAACTTAATCGATATGTCGAGCCGTAGTAAAAATAATTTTCAAATATGTTATATTTCATCATTTTATAAGTTTAATTAACAAATATATTTCGCATTTTAAAATGTGTAATACTCGCCTAAACTATAGACAGAATTCAACACAAAACAATTTTAAAAAAAATACGGCCATATTATTTATTATTATTGTAGTTCTGTAATTATGTCCGTTGTAGACGTAATATGTGGTAAAATATCATTCGTAACTAGTTAAACTATTAAGCGAGAATAAAATACTTATTTATTACTTCTTAAGTACTCCCGTGACATCCATTATAATGGCGTTTCCAACTTGATGGAAATAAATCAAGAACAAGGATGTTGGTGAAATAAATGTAACGTCAATCCGCATCCATTTGTCGATGGCGTCGTGTCATTGTTAGCTCCGCGATACACACAGTTCTTACGCACAGATAACTAAATATTAATTACAATTATTAACAATATATTGTTTCACTACATAAGTACTGTCCATATACGCTTTTATTGACCGTATTAATTATTTCAAAGGGTTCTGTTTAAAATAATAGACTTTATGATAAATAAACAAAGACATGTGGCGATTTCTTTTTCTACTTTTCTATGACTGACACAATTTGTAAAATACTTAATACACTCAGCTCCCTTTCGTAGCTAAATGGTTTAATGTAGCTTAATGGCGTTTTTATTATATTAAATCTGAGAGACTGTGGGTTTGAACCCTGGAGAAAAAAAGGAAATTCTTTCACAGAAAAATGTTGTGTTGCGCCCTGCCCGACCGATTTTCCTTTAAATCGAGTGTAAAGTAAATCTTAGCTTAATAAAACGGACACAGAAACATTATTTTATTTATTTAATTCAGTATTACAGTTTTCGTGTACAATATTCTTTGCTATTACATATCTCCGCCCCATGTCTCGGGAGATGTGGAATTTTGCTGCTAAGATGCTACATAAAGACGTAACATCTTTGTTAAATTTCTTATCGGTCACTAAAGGTTCCGTCCTTACCGTTAGTGTGTCAGTCGTAAGCCGCAAAGCTTAAGAAGAAGGGAAGGAAGACAAAAACTTAATGACAAGTGGACAATGACGCCGATTTGAAACGCTTGTCGCCAGATTGTCAGGAAGCGTTGGGGGTGCGCCAGCATTAGCCTGTCGTCAGATAAATAAATACAGTTTTGACTGACGCTCTTTATAACAATAGGCTAACATTTAATATAATGGCGGTATTGTATACACAATGATTTTTTGAATTACGACTAAATTCATGTAGAGCGGCAATCATTTCTGTTTGAATCTATTAATTATATTGATGAAAGGTACGCTGAAGAAAGTATTATAATTTCCTTAAGCAACTATTACCACAGCCCTTAAAGGAGCCATTATAAATATTACAAATCCTAATATCCAAAGCCGAAAATAGGTCGACAACGCATTTGGTTGAGATGTTACATCGTTGAAGTATGTCATATTCTATAAAGTTAATCTCACACTTGTCTGTCCTTTTCTATCATAAAAATAATTACAGTTAAATTTCCTTTTTGTCGAAATCAATTTTTGACACTGACTTATAAGGAAATATGACTTTTGTCTACAGAGTCATATTTTCTTATAAGTTTTTAATCTAATATATAAAATTCTCGTGTCACGGTGTTCGAACTTGAACTCTTCCGAAACGGCTCGACCGATTTTCACCAAATTTCATATGTGTATTCAATAGGTCTGAGAATAGGACAACATCTATTTTTCATCCCCCTAAGTGATAAGGGTGGTTCACCTTTAATTTTTTTTTTTTAATTTTTAAACGAGATTTTTAATTTCTATTTTTTTATGATACAACATACAAAAATACATACAATCCTCATTTTCACCCTTCTACGATCAACTCTTATTTTTTAATAGACATTTTAGTAAAATTATTTAAATGGCAAAACAACGTTAGCCGGCTCAGCTAGTTTAAATATATTTTTTTTATCGACATAATTTTTCTTACCTCCTTTTTCGCTATGTGTGCCAATGCTTACTTCTTTACGTTGTATATAGTGAAATCTGAACCTTATTTTTCTGAAACTTAACCATCTATGAGACGGAAATTTAAATGTTTAATCGTACATATTCGCTTCCATATGTCACACTATATTTTAGGAAATAAGGAGTTTGATAATTTGAAATCAGTTCAAAAGTGTAACATACATTTACAAAATATATCCGAAATGAATTTTCGATTATTATAAAGAGAAGATAAATTCACGAAGTACCAAAAATACTCAGAGCTTAAAGCTCTCGAGTCAATATATTTGTCCTCAATCTAAGAAGCTCTTGGGTAAATCAAATCAGACAATCAAGTGGAAAAATCTATGTCCGCAGAACAAACAATCAACTTCAGTTACACGGTCCGCTGTGACGTGGGACGTGGGACCTACCACTTATTTGATCTCCACTCCGTTGGGACCTCCGCAGTTTGTTTTAAAGCTTATTACTAAGTAATGTGTACATAGGTCAACCCTCTAAAAACCTCTATTGACCAATAACGCTAATGCAACGATTTTAATTTCATTTGAGTGGATCCTTTTGCATCTCTTTTCGATTTCAATCTGTAAAACTCAAACGTGTTTCGTGAAATTACGTGTCTATAAATTAAGAGTAGATATGTAGATACATTCTATTTTTACTTTCATGTCATAGTAGTGAATGGTGAATAATCGTGGTCGTCGGTTCGATAACCAGCGGGTGTAAAATCTTTATAATTAATTTATCATTTTTATGAAACATGTTGGACTTCGCGTGGAAATCCGGATATGAAATGGACGGTAGGAACATAAAAGTTCCATACGAGACGCGAACCACCGTCCACAGATGAAAATTCGTCAAGTTTAATCGCGTTTTGGTTTCAATCTGTGGATTTCTGAACATCAACGTATATTTATTGTTATATGGCCAGTGGCGTAGCTATCGTAGGGCCCCGGAACTTAGGGACCTTCTCACCTTATCTTTGAGAAAATATAAGCTTAGAAGAAAGAATTTTTAACGTTCTTGTTGCTGTTTATAATTTTGTAGGTTTATTAAATTCAAGCTATGCTAAAAGAGGGGATGAGGACTCGATTCTTTCTTGAGCCATAGGATTAGGTAGACCGGGGCCCTTGTTCACCAAACTACGCTACTGTACATAACTGGGTTATTTCTCGTTCCATCAACCTTTTGCTTGCCTGCTCTATTCTATCATAAAAAAGAACTACAAGATCGATTTAAATTGTTTTACATTTAAGTACTCTATATTTTATAGGAATAAATATCTTATTATCTCTCTCTTACTCATAAAACCTGAACACTGATGATTTGTGTTGCTTAATGTAAGATACAAGTAGTAGTATTAGTAACATAAAAATTGTCTAAAGTATGCCGTTAATTGACAAATGTTTTTTTTCTGTTGAAAGTATAAAGTCGACTTTTGACGTTAAAACTTTTCAAGCGTTACACGCTACGGCGACAGTATGTCTTAACTAAGCAACCTTTTGTCATATGTATGGTCTAGTTTAAGTTATCATTTCGTAGGTGTATTTTTTAAATATAAGTTAAGTTACATTTAAACAGACAAATATGACCGACAATAGGATAGAGTATTGATAATTATAATGCACTTAATCTACCGCCATAACTCAATTATTATTGGTTTATGACGTCATAAACTACAATCACGGTTACCGAATTTTATCATCCAAGTGATTAATGTACCCTTTATTGCTTTTATTGTCCGCAACTACCCGTTATTGTGAATTTACACAATCGTAAAATGGCGGTTCTATTGTAATCCGTAATATATTCAACGGGAGGCGAAAAACTTTAACTTTTATTATTAGTATAGCAAGTCTTGGATAATACTGTCTGTAGCCTACGCGAGTAGTACACATTTAAAAAAATACTTTAACGGTTTAAAACGCGATATATTTTAATTAAACTTGTTTGAGAGTTTATTTTAACTACGGCCCGACGTTTTGGACGGATGCTTTGCAGCAGCCGTGGTCTCAGGGAGACTTAATATGGAAGATGTTTCTGACGTCAAAGTAAAAAGCTGATCTGCACCGTCCGTGGCCGGCTCCTTGCAGAATTGAGTATTAAAATATCTATGTTTTTTATGGAAGGCGAAGCAATTAAATTTAGAAAGAAAACATAGAAATGGAGATAAAACAGATAAAACCTTTCACTTGTAATTTATAGGCATAGCCGCCGTAGTCAAATTATTAAACGAGTTGGCTAGCTTTACGTGAGATTTTAACAAGAAATTAATTATTTCAGTAGGGCACAGAAGTCTGACCCACTACTTGCCTGTACAGTGAAACAGACACATGTCTTCAGCCTAAGGCCCTATAGGGTTTAATGGAATCTTAAACTTTATCCATAATAAACACTGACATTTTTAAACTTTATATCGAATTTTGTGTTGAGAACCAAAAGGATGTTAGTACCTATATACTTCTTATGTTTGTATCATGCATATATGTTTTCAAGGCAGAATTCGCACTATTTTTTTTGTGAATGTACACTCATAGACGTTAATATATTGTATAGTAGAAACAAAAGACATCACATAAAGTTTCATCATTCAAAATACTTTACGTACTTTAAATATAATTGAAAAAAAAACAACACGGCCGGGTTTTGAACTGGCATCCACAACGTTCCGTGCCGTTGTTTTAACTACTTTAACGTGTTGCTACTGTCTAGAGATTACACTATTCAGTATAACCCCAACGTTTGTTTTATAATAAAAATAAACAATAAACATTTATAGTCTAAGTTCGATTCAACTCGCTCCTTTGAATTAACAAGCTCGTAAAACTGCGTAACTATTGCGTCCCATAATTTATTCAATGGAGTACAAAAAACTTGTCCGTCCTGAGCCCAAGCGAGGGTCGTGAATTGGGCGCAAAGGTGTCAATTTTTGAAAGATTGCTGCGCGTCATGAATATTATATGAACGAATCGAGTTAAGGGTATTTTGCGATAATGTTCGTCGGTCGTTCTGCTGTCAGCCTATGTCATTTCGTGAATTGGCCCTTTGTTAAAAGAAACACGTACAGTGTCAACGTTAGACAGGGATGCTATCGTGTGGAAAATGCACGGCATTATCTTGAGATATTGTATGCAAAGTGATGAGATGAGGTCGCATATAAATATTTTTTTAATAACAATCTTTGTAAGGGTTAAAACGCGAAGTACTTTAGTTACCTTATTATTAACTGCGACGTTTCTGATGCTTTGCAGCAGTCGTGATCACGGAGGACTTATAGTATTGTAAATTAAAAATCTATTTAGATATAAGAAATCGATCAGAAGTCATTAATTGGAACGCTGTGGATACTGTTTTAAGTCCCGCCAGTGACCTAAAAAGTTTGAAAACTAAATGTACTTTTATTTTAAATAATACCATCACGTGCAAAGGCGTGAGAAACATATAAAAGTTACTCATTATTATATTTCGCTTTTTATCCGTTTCAGATTTTGATATGCAAAAGTCAAAAGCTAAATTCTTTAATATATTTACCTAATACCTAATTTGTAATGTATATTTTAAGGTATACTATTAACCTATCCTTCACCTTTAAAAGTATTTTTTTAACACTTACTCTATTGAAAGGTTTTGGATAGATGGAATAAATAAAACACAAAGCGAAAAATATTCAAAAATAGTTTTTCTATACTTCCCATAACAACTCTTTCCATAGAAAAGAGATATTTCTCGCATGCATTGAGGTGACAATATCGTAGGACACAATTCTAACTTATAAGAGGTGTCGTAAATAATAAATTCTATACGACCGAACAGACCGATAGAAATACTCATCGAAGGAAATCGTAAAAGTTTTTCTGCGCCGTCGCCGCCCCGCCGGTAGTCTGCGTCAGCAAACATCCAATGTACCTTAAGATATCGTATATGAAATATACCAAAACAATAGGTAGGTATGTACTTCAATTTCTACAATTGATTAATACGTATGCTTAAATAACCTAAGTATTTAGTACTAATGCGAAATATATTAGTTAACTTATTTACCATCGCAGCGGTGACCACGGTCTCTGCAAAGTTAACTGATATATCGCGCTTTTAAGCCGGTAAAAATGTTTCATTTAAACTAACTAACTTAATTTTACTCTAACATACTTAATTTTAAGTTAGCGTGATCAATTTTAAGGTACACTATACAAAATCAGTAAGTAAAACTTCATAATTTATGAGAAAACACTTTGAAAACGATAAACATACTTTAAGCGCGAAAGGTCCTGAGTTCGCAACCCAGGAACAGAATAGATTCTTTCGGTCGGGCAGTTCACAACAGTCGATTTAACGATTAGCCTGTAAAAAGTTCAAGTTCTTAACACAATTTCAACCTTCCAGACAAAAAAATACAATTCAGCGAAGTATAATCAAAATTTTCCTAAATTAAAGAAGCGATCAGTATCCAGCATCAGCATACTGAAAGGTGCCTTTGAGACCCGAACGCTTCCAAGATTTGCATGCAATTACCATTTTTGATTCGCTCTTCTTTTGTGTAAATACTCGTCTAAAATTTAACACCGAAAATGACATAATACAGCTAAAGATACGCTGAATTATTTATATGTTAATGCGCTTTCCTTTACATCTTCGTTTTAGACTCGAATTACGCATCAACGGATATTACTTTTGGGGATTTTTGTTCCTTAAATAAATTATTACATTTGAATAAGAACAGGTTTTAATGAATTCTCGAACCGCGGCACGGTTCTGTTTCGTTTCGCATTAGGGACTTGAAAGGGAATTCGTTTAGGGATTGTCAATGTCAACGTTTGAATCGAATGTAGGGCGAACGGTGGATAGCGATAACATGTCAATTTAATGAACAGTGTTTTGATGATTAGGGGTTTTTTATCTGTCGTTTATTCGCGTTCGTTTTTGTTTCTTTTTGAACCTCAACTCATTTTTTGTCTTATTTAATTACTGTACTAGTATAGTATGAAATTACCTTAAGAAATCAATGCATGATTCTAGTAGCATATGAACTCGTTTAGAGTCCAAACATAGGAAATTAGAAACCATAATCCAACCAAGAACAATAGGACAGCTAAGTTCCACGCACAATTATGCTTGGCTGAGAGCAAACGTAAGAACCAAGGATATCTAAATTAGTGCCAAGTTCTATGCAAAAGTCCAAGTATGTACTTATAGGAACAAAATAATATTATGATCAAGTATTAAACTGTTTTATTGGATATATGCAACAATTGTAGTTATTAAAAAAAAGTGAGATCTTAACGTAAGTTTGATTAGACTAAAACATAAAAAAAATATGATTTTAAAGTATTTAAAAAATGTATTCTTGAATTTTGTAACCATTTCAAGAATGATCTACCAATAGTAGAACACGTCGTTCTAGCTTCAAATACCTAAAAATGGATGTCAGTGGTTTTATGAATATCTAAATTAATAGCGTATTTTAATTAGACATTAAGTTTGTTGTATTGTACACTCTGGGAACTCCATCTTTGGCTGTAGTCTGTCAAAAAATATACTAAAGAACCACTTTCCAGTTGACACGATAACTTTACGCCATAATGGAAAGCCGAGAAGTTTGTAATATAGAAATACACATACTTTCAAACACAGATATTGTGTAACTTTGTATAAAAATCGTGACTCCATCAAACCGTCATTGTCGACAGCAGTCGTCGGGTTTCGACACAAACATTATTTGTTCGACAACGTAACGGAACGATCAAATCAATCCGAAATTGGATTTTACGAAGTCGACCCTGCTTATGATGGCTCTTCAAATATTTTTAAAGAAATTCACAAGTATGGGTGTTATTAAGCATTTATTGTTATATAGCTAGTGGGAAGTGATGACGAATATTTATCTCACCGAAAAGATGTGTTAGCATTTTAATACTTTAATAATGTCAACTAAAGAAAGGAGTATAGGATTAAAGAAATGAATTTAATAATGTATTTTTAGTCTACATTTATTTATAAAAAAATATATAGTAAGACTAGTACAATTTATGGTGTACACAACAAGTACATTTAAGAAATGTTCTTGATATTAAGAATGTTGGGTCGCGCACATTCTTTTTTAATAATAACATTTGCAAACAGTTCCAACAGACACAAAAATACATCAACATAAAACATCGCAAGGAAGGAGTTTGCACTCTTCCATGGTAAAGCTCTTTTTTCCATGTTCAACGTGTTTCAGAAAAATTAAAAACCGTTTTGAAAAATGTTGATCTCTGTGGTCCCACGACCCGTTCATTATTATTTACAAGTTACTGGCATTGTCACACTGCTTGTAAATGAAGCTCTCATAATCAGTATTCAGCTAAGCCTTTTAAACGTTTGGACTCTTTAAAAGGTAAATTTGACTTTTTTGTAACACACCTCATATTTTATTCAAACTGAACCATTTTATTTCTTCAAACCGATCAGCAAGCCATCCCTCAAGATTCCACGCACCGTCCAGAAAACAAACTAGAAATTCAAATCTCTATCAAGTATTCGGGAGACGCGCGGCGTTCGTTAGGCCAGAACCGCCCTTACCTGCGCTGCATATGTTATATACAACCTTCTACACTCTCGAACTAAATTCCAGACCTGTTTATTTGTTACCAGTTGACGTACGAGCCCGCTAAATTGAATTTTCTTGGATTTACAACGTTGGATTACAAAGAAAAACAAAAGAAAATCTTTTTTTATCTAGTCGCATGGAAAACAAAGATGTGTCCCTATAAAAATGCTAAAAGTAGATAAGTACTTATTTTATTAAACAAAGTACAAGATAGGCATCGTTTTACTACGGTTACTAAATGCGATCCCTGTTCAAGTTTATACAGTAAGAGTTCACAACAAGCAGTTAATTAACCTTTTACTATGTGAAAAATAAAAAATAATTTCATAAAACTATTAAATATTCCAGCAAAACATATTTTATACCCTAATGAAATAATATTACTAAATACCGTTTTCCATAAGTGATTTTGTAAACAGACATGTAGATACTCTCAACGATTTATTGAAAAAATTAGTTTCCTAGATTCGAATTCCTATACGTGTACATCTTAAATCTATACAGTTTGTTTGATTAATGTTATACGGATCTATAAAATTATTACGCTTCTAAATGTTTAGATAAACTTTATTTAAGAAAGCATTGTCTGTAGTTTACGCGAGTATATACATATAAATCAATTTTAACATTAGGCCGTATTTAAATTGTAAATAAGTCAACTAAAACGTGTTTTAAACCGTTGAAAACGTTTTATCTAAATTTATATAATAAAAATAAAAGTTAAATCTTTGCAAAGGCATTGGAATGAGTCATTTCTTACATTTCGAGTAATAAACATCTTCCAAGTGGACTTTATTAAGATTGAGAATTAGTCGGGGTGGTTTAAATCACCAGAGATGATCCCATTATTACTCATTAAGGCTCTACGAGTTAAGATAAAGGACGAAACTTGACTAATGGATGTTTCAACCCCTTACTCGAACTAAATATTAATGATTTCTTAAGAACTCGTTTGGGTTTATAAAAAAAATATCATGTAGGGATAATATAAAGAATTGTCATTGACTTCTGTTAAAAAACCAAATACCTACTTAACCCTTATGACCTGTAACTTATTACAAAAACATTCATTGAAGTAAAAAACTTTCAACAGTTTAAAGCGAAATGTATTAATTAAAGTAGCGCTCCCGTGATCTAAAACGTCATCTCATAGTTATAAATAAGGTAACTAATATGTATCGCATTTTGGACCGTCAAATGGTTTTTCTATAACTTTTAACTACTTGCGTGAGCTACACCAAATGCGTCAATAAGTAAATATTTATATATTCAACATTAAGTGTAAATATAATGTCAATCATTTTCAATCGAGTTGATATAAAAACATATTATATAAATACTACACAAGTTAATTAAGCCGTCAAATAAATGTGTTCAAAAGTTTAATTTGCAGAAACACTATAATTCTCTTTTTATTCTGGTTTTTACTACACAGTATTTCACAAGTAAGAAAATATAAATTAATAATGTCGTTCGTATCGCAGTTATTACCCGAAACGAAATAGGATTTTAGTAACAAAACGTTTGCTCACAAACCCTCAAATATTCATGGAGCAATTACATTAATTTATGATGGAACCTGCTTATTAAATTTTACTTAATGTTCACGATAGTTGCGGACAATAAACTTGCCCAAAGTATTTCCACACGTTGAAATTACAGTATATTGAGCAAGGGTTTATAATTAAAACAATGACATATAATAAAATAATAAACATATTTTGATGAAATCTAGAACGATATAATACTACAAATTATAAATATAATTTTATCTGTCTGTCTACAGTGTATATTAATGTACAGTGTTCATAGTTTTTGAACACAAGATATCCATTTAAAAGAATATGTTTTTATCACAAAACAACAATATTTATATGAGAGTAACTGTTGTAACTGTGAAATTTTCTTTTAGTTAACCTTTACTAAACAGCACGGAGCCCTGTCGACGCCTGTTCAAGTCCTGCCCGTGCCGTAAAATGTTTTCAATCTACAAAAACATTTGAAAGATTTTGTATTTTAAAATTACCTTGTTGAAGATCCTATCTAGTAGCCATTGTCTGTAGTTTAAGCGAGTTTCTCCAAATACCAACTACGATCAAACAGATGGCGCTAGCGTAGCAGTTTTGACTTTGACATTAGGGATATCCGCCATCTTCAGTTCCTCCGTGACTACCACTACTGCCAAACATCTGGAACGTCGGGCCGTATAAAGTCCTGCCCGAGTCGAATTTTTTAAAATGTATTTTCGATTTTTCAATTATATAGTGCGTTAAACATGTTTTATTGTAACAACTTTTACAATAAAAAATACCACATCGTTGGTTACTGATACATAAGTATAAAACTTCAAATAAAATATAATACCGTCGAAGGAAATAAAACTGCATTTCAAAACGTATTTTACAACGTAAACAGAAATTATGGTACGAGTATTTGCAGACCTTTTTACTTATTTGATTGAAGCACTCCGCTAAAAGCAATGTGTTTGATTTAAAATAGATGTTTCAATTTCAATGTATTTGCACGGTTAAAACAAATGTCTTAATGTGCTTACATTAAATATTAACAAACAAGACGAATTTTCAATCTAAGTTCCAATTACTAATTTAAAAAAGATTTTATCATAGGTACACGATACAACATTTGAAGAGTTTATTTTCACATTATACAGTTAGAAAAATAATACATATCAACAAGACGGATGTATTTACGGAGACATTATGATACCAATGTACGGCTAGTAATCATGTTTCTAATTTTTCAATTTTTTTTTTCTGAAACTTGTTGGGCTTCGTCTGTAAAACTGAATATTAAATGGGCGGTAGGAATATCGAAAATCTGTCCGGGTCACGAACCACCGTCCACAAATAAAAAGAAACCGTCAAGTTTAATCACGTTTCGGTTTCAGTCTGTGTATTTCCGAATATCCAAACACATACCATCAAGTGAACCGTCCGCCTCTATCATAAAAAAAAACATTTGTACCTCTAACTATTTTCTATATTTTACGCCAGTAGTAGACATTTAAATAAAACACTTTTAACGGTTTAAAACTAAGTAAACTATATAAATTAGAAGTCGATTTTGGATTAAAATAACGACATGGGCAGGACTGGAACTGGCATCCACAACGTTTCGTGCAGTTGTTTCAAACAATTGAGCAAAGTACTGTTCGTGTCGTAAAATTTTTTCAACCTGAAAGCGATATCTAATTTATGTAGTGCAATAACATGTAAATAATATAGTAGCATAATTATTTACATATTTATAAACTTCCGTATTAACATATAACAGCCCTGTAACATCTTTCAACGTGCTTTCGGCTTAAATTTACTTTGGACAGTCTAAAACAATCTACATCCGTTTAAATACTGTCAATAATTTACGCAAGTAGTACACATTTATTAAAACACTTTAACGGTTTAAAACGAGATATATTAGTCAAACGGGTGTCTCCCCGTGACCACGGCTGCTGCAAAGCATCCGAAACGTCGGGCCGAAGTTAAAAATCGTTTTCAAATAAGTTTAACTAATATATCGCGTTTTAAACCGTTAAAGTGTTTTGTTTAAATACATCGGTTTAGTTATTTATGTGTGTAGATTTTTAATAGTTAACCAAACCAATCTTCCAATTAGCTTTTGAATAAGCAGCTCAATACTAAATATGTCTAGACCAAGAATTTTGAAAGCTAGTTAGCGATCGACATTTTATAGTTCGGTAAGACGAGGTCGTGTAGTCAATCGCTCGAACACAATAAAAGGGTATATAAAAACTATAATGAAGCAAGTTCATCTTGCAAATATTTGCTTGTCTGGGATCGTAATGACTCGAGTTGCTCAGAACTTCACAATGAGGTTTCGCTCGAGCGTTGAATTCGTTTAGACTTTAGTTCATTGTTTTGGTTTGTTACACGTTTATTTCGAGTAATTGAAGTTCGGAATCTTTTTCGGAATCATAAAATTGCATAGGAAGTTTAGATGTTTTTTTTTATGATAAACAAGAACAAACAAGTATAAGGCGTACCCTCGCCCCCAAACATATAACATCTTAAAAAGATACGTTTTAGTATTTGACTTCGATGAATAGTGTAATAGAAATGGTATTATACATACTGTCTATAGCTTACGCGAGTAGTACACATTTAAATGAAACACTTTAACGGTTTAAAACGCGATATATTTAAACCGTTACAGTGTTTTATTTAAATGTGTACTACTCGCGTAAACTATAGACTGTCTTTTCGCGATGTTTTATATCCCTAAAGACATTAGCGCGTTGAAACAAGCTTTAAAATACTATTATAGTATAGCTATACGTTAAGAGGTCTTCAAATTTACGCACTACCTTCAAAACAAACTAATCGTCCATTTGTTCACTTGATCCCAAGTAATAAACTATTATTTATGAAATTAGCCATTTTCCGTAACCATGTGACGGCTTAATTTAGTTGTCTTGTTACTATCAATCTTCTCAAATGGCGAAGGCATTAAAGTTGCGTCCCTTGCCCAAAACCCAAGAGGTCACTTCCTCTTACAGTTAATTATAATAATTGGAAAAGGGTCTCAAATCGCTCGCAGTGTTCAAATACCAACGCGAATACAACAAATACTTGATAGTGTTATTAATTCTGCAATAGGACAACTTCGACCCGACCTAAAACAAATTTCACATTTCGAAAACCACAATTCATTCGTACCTCTAGCTTTATAACTAAACAATAATTATTTTATATAGTTTACGCAAGTAGACATTTAAATAAAACACTTTAACGGTATAAAACGCGATATATTTTAGTTAAAGTCGTTTGAAAATTATTTTTAACTACGGCCCGACGTTTAGGATGCTTTGCAGCAGCCGTGGTCACGGGGTGTTTCCGCGTATAAAATATATCGCGTTTTAAACCGTTAAAGTGTTTTATTTAAACAATTAAAAGTATTTTAAATAATTTACGCAAGTAGTAGAAATTAAATAAAACATTTTTAACGGTTTAAAATGCAAACTGTATTTGTTTACACAAATAAGTTAGCTAATACATTTCGAATTTTAAACTGTTAAAAGTGTTTTATCAACGAAAAACACCTGTTACACACGACGTCTTTCGCGTCCCATTGTTTTGCGAGTTAATTTTAAAAGAAAAGCACATACTGGCGCGAATAATTTTTTAAGATGTTTTTATTTAAGGATAAATTATTCTTTCACACATATTTTTGGTTTATTGAATTCGCAGTGCACGCTGCGGAAGCCGTCTACGATTAATAATGTTCAAAGTTTTCTTCCCCAATGCCCTGTGTTTCTTTGTTCTTATTAATTAATTGATAATAATCATTCTCGATAGATGGTCCATCTAAAATAAAAATAAGATTTGAAGACATTTATTAACATGTTATTGCACGTTATGGCTTTAAATTAAAATCACAATTGTGACACACGGCAGCAGTACGGTACGCTGCATGCATGCATGCAGACATGCGCAGATGCCGGTTAAAGTGCGGCCGATTTAGATTTTTAATTGTAATAATAGTAGGTAGTAATTTCAATATTAAGAACCTTAAGTATTAGTTAAAGTCCCTTTTTGTGCTAAATTTCTTTATATACGTAAAAAATCTTTAGTACATCATGGACCATACATTTGCGAATAGGGAAATATATGAATATATATTAATTAATATAAATATGAATATTATCAGTTTATAACTGAGAATCTAAATAGTTAAATTACCTCTTATACACATGCCTACCTTCTGTTGCTTAATTGTTAAGAGTATGACTTTAAGCTCAAAGAGTCCTGGTTCCAATGTCTGTTGATTCTAAATTTTCGGGTTAGTATTTATTACGTACGTATACAGAAATTTATGCGACTTTGTCTTCGGCAAATTAGATTTAACTTTTTTATACAAATACGGAGTGCCTATATGTCCCTCTAGTGTATGTAGATTACGTATTGGCTCTTATCTTACAATGGAGTCGGTAAAGCAATTACATCGAAATAGTTTCCGCGTGCGTATGTGGAGTGCTCTTGATGAAGGGGAACTAATAAATTTGCAAATTACTATTGGTTCATAACATTGGTAACTTGCAGCGTTAGGGGTTAAGTTTGAATTTAAATTGTATTAGAACACTCGCATTGGATATTAATTGACGTTTGCGTACGTAAATTCAAGTATATTTTGCTACGAATATTAAGAAATTGTTCAAACTTCACCTTATTTTTAACAACCACCAGTAGGCATTTAAATGTTACACTTTTAACGGTTTAAAACGCGAAATGTATTAGTAGACTTATTTAATTTAAATTTTTCGTATGCGTTTACATAAGGAAATCTGTAACTATAATTTAGTAATACTTATGAAGTTTTAAATATGTGTTATCTACTTCATGACAAAAGGTGCTTGAAATGATCTATATCATCCAAGATGCTTTGTTGCCCCTGTAACATTATTTAACGAATATAAGTCTACGTTTCCACACTAAAACGAAGAAGTATACACGGCGCTACCATTATAATAAATAATTCTTATTCGTTCATAGTACTGTTAGGTTATAGTTTTCGTTCCACTTGTCTACCTGGGAAATAAGGAGGAAAAATTCAGTCCAACACTCTCGAAAAACTAATCCAGCTACGTCTTACTTTAAAAAGGAGAATTGATTTGTATACTTCAATTTATTTTCTATTCATTTCACGTTTTTATTGTACTGAGCATTTTTTTTATGGCAAAAGTTTGGCAGATCTATCTTGTGAAACTAATCAAATTTGTTTATAGACGTGTATGGTACGTTTACGGACCAGACGTAGATGAGAGGATGTATATAATAGCTGACCAGGCAAAGCAGTTCGTCGAAATATGATTACCATAAAAATGTTCTTGTTAGTTAAGCTTTAAACCTAAAGATATAGTATCTAGGACATTTTTTGAGATCATTTAAAGAGGAATAATTCTTCCATACATATTTTTTGGGTATCTTTAACCGTTTTCGCAGTGTACGCATCTGAAACCCACAGAGATGAAATCTTCTCTCTCTCAAGAACGATGGGACGCGGCCGATGTCGTGGTTAACAGCTTGAATTTATAAAGATGAAGAATAGGTTTAGGAAAAGATAAGTAGGCAAGTAGGTTATAAAAAAAGGAACGCACAGCATTTAAAAGGTGAAAAGTTAACATTTTATTCGCTATCTTACTACCGCGCTTCCAGCCGTATTATAGCGTTATGTCCTTGACTTAAACCCTCTCAATACTTATTTCCGCAAATTCATAAGGTGATTTGGGAGGAGTGTTAAGCCTAATTAGGTGGTCGGCAACGCGCAATGCATGTTAACTAGTGACATTTGCATCAACCCCTCCAGGGAGGCTATTCTCGAGAATTCGATATGATAAAATGTCTAATATCTTCATTGTATTACATTAGAGGTTAACACAAACATACTAAGTGTTATGGTTGATATAAGGTTTGAAGAACTATATAGGTATCTAGTACATAATACCTTGTTCGTTAGTTGCGCTGGAGTTTAGTGACGTGTTTGTCCAAACGTTCGTAATTGAAGAAGGAATTTATTACGTATAGACTAGCAAAATAATAATTTGTACTACAGAAATATAACGGAATTTAAATGTCTGTAATATGTATATACTCTGACAGTTTCTTAACAACATTTTATGGAAACATTGTGAGTTTTAAATTTAAAAAATGCTTAATGGTGAGAAACAGCGTCTTTAACAACACATTTTTTATTACAAACTTAAACAATTTATTATCTATTTGTCTAATTTAAGAACTTTATATGTTAAATTTCAATGTTGAATGCAAGCATCAAAATAAATAGTCATAATTTAAATAAAACACTTTAACGGTTTAAAACGCGATATATTAGTTAAACTTATTTGAAAATGATTTTTAACTTCGGCCCGACGTTTCGGATGCTTTGCAGCAGCCGTGGTCACGGGAAGACGTGACCACGGCTGCTGCAAATTCCCCAGAACCTCTCTTAACACAATGCTAGGAAACACGTGTAACAATTAAACTACAGGCGGCGACAATAATCAGTAAAAAGTAGATAATTATTTTTTTCTTGTCATTCTTACCATTGTTTACTATACTATAGAATATACTTGAAAGATATCTATATACTAATATATAAAGCTGAAGAGTTTGTTTGTTTGAACGCGCTAATCTCAGGTAGTACTGGTTCGAATTGAAAAATTATTTTCGTGCTAGGTAGAGTATTTATCGAGGAAGGCTATATATATATATATATATATATTACTTTGGTTCTATTTTTGGTTGAGAAATAATACAGGAAAGTGGTAGGAACTTCGTGGATGTTGCTATTTGATACAAACTTTCCACGAAGTTCCTTTAAACGCTAGGTTTTTATTTACAAATGATTCTATACATAAAATAATAAGTCGCTTAACCTAGGAGTTACATTCATAAGCCAGCTATCTTTACAAAAGATTGACAATTTATACAGAGTTAAGGCTATATATATTAGCTATATATATAGGCTATAAAGCATCGCTGTGACTAATAGAAGCGAAGAAACAGCGAGAAATGTGAAAAAAGGGGGGGAAATTAATTATCTCCAGAGAGATGCGTACGCAGCGAAAGCGGTTCGGGACACCCAAATATATATATAAATTCTTCCTCTTTAAATTACCTAAAAAAGAGTCCGCGACACTATATGTCTACGTTTTAAGATTAACTTGCAAGAATGACGGGACCCGAACAACGGGCCGCGAGTGACGGGACGCGATTGATGTCGTGGGTAACAGCGTCAAATTTATAAAGTTGAAGACTAAGTTTACAAAGAACACGCGAAGTCGCTGACGCAACTAGTCTAGAATATCTACATAAAAAGCTTTTGTATTAGTACTTATTATATTTAAATTACTAAAACTTGACGTTTTATATTAATATTTTTTTAAATAATTTAGTAATCGAAGTATTATTATATAAATAATGCGCATAAAATATTGCAAAAGCTTATCTCTGATACTATAATAACTTGGACTTTGTTATGTCTGTTATAAGTGGCGTCTGGAGTTCACGAAGTTTATTATCATGGTGCCGCTTATATTTTTGTTCATCCCGATATTTTTGAAATTGCACAATATTCCTGTGGGATATTAAGCCGCCTGCTGCGTTCTCGCATGCAAAATATTCCTCTTCCTGTTTATCGAATGTTCAAGTTATGTTCCAGAAAATGTATTCCCATAACACATTTAGTGGGAACGATTTAGTTTCGAACGAAAATTATTCTAACATTTTTATTTCAAGTTTTCGTTGCTATTTTCGTGTGTACTGTTCATTAGTTAAAACGTTATCTATTACTAAACATTTTGAGACACAATAATTGTTTAATAATATGAGAAGGCTAGAGGCAAAGTGGACTAACTGCAATTTTTATGACTTGAGTTATTTATATTTTTATTGTCTAAAAATGTACTACAGCACAGTGACCCGAAGATGTTAATATACTTTTTATGCAAATAATAGTCAAATTCATATTCGCCTACGTTAATTGCCCATTTGAAAACTTTATTATTTCTTACATGTTATTGCACATAAAGAAGGCACTATATGATTAAAAAAAAAACGAAAATAAAGCAACGCTGACGATGCCGGTTCAAGATCTGCCCGACTCGAAAAAATGATTATAAATTAATAATTAGTTTTTAAAAAATTAAAAAAAAAAACATTTTTTTATTTTCGATTTTTTTTAAATTATTAATTGCCTCTTTATTAAAAATCATGTTTTTTTGTTAGAAGGCCACTCTGCCTCTATAAAAAAATCGTATTATATTCTCTATTTAAAAAAAAACCTAACAGAGTATCGAGCAGATTGATTACTTTGTCAACAAATACTTTTGTCTTCTCGTGGTTCGAACCCAGGAACTCTCACTAAACGAACTTTTTATGGGGAATGGTCTATCGCTAAAGCTTTATCTAATATCCTATGTATATGATAAATAATAATTAAAATCTATTCATTTAAATAAAACACTTTAACGGTTTAAAACGCGATATATTAGTTAAACTTATTTGAAAATGCTTTTTAACTTCGGCCCGACGTTTCGGATGCTTTGCAGCAGGCAATCTATTTAATTATTTGTGAACAAAAAGCAATAAAGGGCGAATAACACAATCGCGCGTAGAATAATTACTTAGCAACCACACTCGGTATTCCGCATTCTATTAAGAACTGCACGAGGGCTTTATTATATGCCATATGCCTGCCGAAAGTATTTTAAAAAGCCTTTTGTGAGCTACCCTTTCGCTCCGTGAAATGCTCTTTTATGCTTCAAGAGGCCTCCGTATTGTGACTTCGAAAACACGCGGAGGCTTACGAAAACAGATACTCCTATGAACAATACAAGTTTTAATAAAACGCTTTCTGACGAGGATTTCAAATGAAGGAAACCGCTGTAATGGATACATTGAGGAGTGGGCTACGGTTTAGATGAATGGGGTTTTACGTAGATTGCGGGGCTTGTATGCTTTACAATTTTTAATTATTTCAGAACCTAATTACAATTAGTGCGTAACAGAACTCGTAGGGACTTCATTTCATGTATAAGAAATTTAAAGACATATATATATATAAGGGTTTACATGCGTTAACTAATACATATATAGATTTAAAAAAAAACGAAATAAGAGTAAAAATGGGATAATAAACTTCTATTAAATTTCACAAAAAAATGTACCCTCTTCGATTTTAAGTAGAAGATAATTTGGTTCAGTTCCTTTCAGTCTTTCAATAAGAATTCTTAAATTTAATTTTATCTAACTAATTTTCAGTATTTATTACTAACTTTAACTGTGGTCTAAAATAGACAGTTTTGATTCGAAATTAATATTTAAAGAATGGTAAAATATTTATTTATTTCATATTCACGGCGTCTTATTAATGATCCAAAAGTACTGAGTAATGTCGCGTAGGTAACTTGTAGGTAACGTTGACCAAACTGTATGTTTCTAATCTCTCCAAATTTCGTCCATAACCAATCAAAGAGGTTTATGATATTACAAAATTTACATCGTAAACACTAACTACCTCGCTATCAAACGGCCGAAATTCCCCAATAGTTTAAGGATTACCTTTTGTAAACTGAAATGGGACGCAATCATCATCTTATAGACTAGGATTATGGGGGGCGGATTACAAACTATGTCTTGTGCGCCTCGGGCGATCGCAACCCTTTCGTCCTCTGCAAATATTCCATATAATCATACGCTTTTAATTATTATTGCTGTAGTGGGCGAGTTTTGTTTGATGTATTGATTAAAATCGTGTTTGTGTTGAAATGCCATCTAGATAGCGGTTGCGGCCGTGTCAATAGATACAGTAATCTCAGGGGTGGACTTGTCAATGTTGATGAATTACAATGCTGGTTTGATTATCATGAAGGGTATTACACTCCGATATATTTGAAGTTGTGTCTTTTGGGTTGTACATGTTTTATAACTAGGTCAAACGGTTTTTGCGACTTAAAATTTTTGGATAGTCGGATATCTACAGATTGAAATGTTTTGATGTTGGTTGCAATGTATGGCTCTAATATCTATAATCAACAAGTCGTGAATTCGATCCCCACGCGGACTAACATTATTTAAATCAATTTATACATTTTCACCAACTGGTCTACGTCCTGGTCACGAACCTCCGTCCACACATAAAAAGCCATCGAATTACAGTTTGTGTTCCATTATCATAAAAAAAAGAAAAATACGAGTATACACGAATATATGAATTACAGAGTGAAAACAAATAAGGACCTTGTTATATTCAAAATTTACTATCCGAACATAAACGGACAAGCAACATTGTCGCCTAAACTACAACGGCGGAGCTTTACGACGGCATAAACATAAAAAACTCATCGGGACCGCTAGTGAAAATATGAAAATACACCTAATATCGCGCATGTGAGAAAGTTTTTCCATTTAGTGGCTACAGCGCATTTCCCTATAGGACTCGTAAACATGATGTTTAGTGGCCACACTCCGAGCTAAAGTTTTATTTTATTTCGGTCCTTTGCTGTGCGCTAAGCGGGAAAAATGTTTCTCTTCCCGCTTTTAAGACGCTTTAATTAGTATTTTAAATTTTAACATTGCATCTTGAGACGCGCGAAATATCTTTTTAAGAACTACGAACGAACGAAAAGGGATTTTTAACGGTGAGTGAACTTGTGGGTACTGTTTGCAATTTATAGAGCTAGTATATTAATTAGTAGATACGGGTTGCTCTAAGAAGGTAGATTTGGGTAGGAATGTTCTTCTAAAATCGAAATACTATGTAATTTTTGTTAATAAGATTCTCTCTTACCTTAACTTTGTTGAATATTTCCTAGTAAACTAAAGGTAGTTTGGAATTGAATTTGCACTATTCGTTTGAACAGACTAGTGAAAATCTATTAAAATTATCAAAAATTCTTTCAGTTTCTTCATCACTATATAATATCCTATTGTTATTAGCTGTAAGTTTTCCATGTTGTAATAAATAAATAAATCACTCAGGTACTTATGTATTTTACAATATAAGTTATTTAATTAATATTAACATTCATATATATATATTACTACTATAAAATTACTTGAGCGTCTCGGACCCAACGAACGAAGTGACAATTTGACACTGTAACGCGTGACGTTACGAATTAGCTTACCCTCCCATTACTAGTTATGTAAAGGCGGCGGAAACCGCCGTTTATAGCCTGTGTCTCGTCTTATTTTTCCTTCAAATTTTTTCCATATTCACTTGCGTAACCACTATCTACACTATATGGATGTAGTGAAAATCAGTTTCTGGTCAACCCATGACGTGATACAAGCTGAACAAGATCTTATTCTACCAACCTACATCATTGTTATGTTGTATTTCGTGTATGTTGTGGTACTTTGTTATACTGTTACGATTAAGGTATTTTTTATTTTTTATTTAATATATTGATATACATTTTCATATTAAGTACTAAGCCTCATATCTATTTCTGTGGCTATCTATTACAAATTGATCCCTTTCTTTCTCATAACGTAGTCTAAAGAGACGGGAAAATTTATAGGAATCAGAATAAAAAGCAATTCAAAGTAATATCTGAAGCAATTTTTAATAATTACGTTGCGATGCCCCAAATGTTCGTTACGTTGTCTACCAGGGCGTGCTATTAAGGCCATGAAGAGGCCTCGAGGTAAAGCTTCGCAAATAAACTTCCGCCGAAACGCACGATAATGAAAGTTCATTGGATTAGGCCGAATTTCGTGTAAGCCCCAATAACAATAATAAGCAAAAATGCACGTGGAGTTTCGTTAAATAACTCACTCAATAACCTCTAATTATTTAGGGACCGAACATTCCGTAACTCCGGGCTCGTGCGGTTGGAAATTACGATGCCCACAGTTTATGTTATTCTCATTAAGCTAAACGCTATTTGGGTTTATTGCTTTCTTTTTAAGCGTTATTTACAATATTAGGGCGCGGTTATTTAAAAAGTCCATTGAAATATGAGCCATTGTAGCTAGTACTGTCTATAACTCTATAGGTTACTCGGGTAACAGATTATTTGAATTATTTTGTATATGTAATTAAACTTAGTATAAATCATTATTTTTGTTATGTATAAATGTGGGTAGTTTACAAAATGTTTAAAAATAAAGTTCGTAATATTCGATGACGTCCGTCTAACACTTGGTCGGTTGTTCGTGGAATGTTTTAAAAGGGGGTGTGCTGTAGAGCCGCTAAGACAGTTGCTTTTGAGAAAACGTACGGTGAACGTTGGTTGGACCAGAAACATCTCTTGTTTAACGTATTTGGAACGTTGGTTGTTGTTAGTATGGGGTACGTTGCTGAAATATATCTTTTTTTTTTACGAAATAGAATAGCTTTTGACCCTATATCTTCTTCTAGTTACAGAATATCCTTAAAATCTTATAAAGTCTAATATCTATATTCTTATACTATAATGTCTATATTAATAAAAATCTAACACGGGCGTACATAATTAATTTAAACATTTGTAACTGTTAAAAACGCGAAGTGTGTTTGTTAAAGTTATTTCCAAATTATTTTCGTTCGGATCATTTACTGTTGTCATGTCATGGAGCAAAAAAGAAATTTGTAAGCTAATCCGATTTCAAATCGTTAAATATGTTTGATTTAAATGTATACTACTCACGTTATTAACAGACAGTACTTATGACCACAACAGCTAATAGTACAATGAACTTTTAAAACACTGTAAGCACCCTAATATTGTATAATATCGTGTTTTAAACCGTGAACAGTTTTAGATTGAATTTAGTCTTTTACTTTCTTTGTTTTGGAAGTCACAATTTTTTTCTTGTATGATAAAAGGGGGCAGATTAGGTGTTCAATTGGTCGCAGGTGGTAAACCCTAGCTATATAAACTCACAAGGTACGCTGTCGACCTATGTTGGCTTCGGATATTCGGATATCCACAGACTTACCAGCGCGTAATTACACTTCAGGGCATTTTTATCTGTGGACGGTGGTTCGTGACCCGATTTCATGACTCATTCAATATCCAGATTGCCAGACGAAGTCCCACATGTTTCAGACCTGAACGTTCCCACAAATTGAAATTACAATTGACTTTTTACCGTCCCTTTATCGTATTAAACCAAATAGTGCCTACGTCAAAGTTGGAGGCTAAATTAATTCTAACCCTAAACTTTGGGGCGAATGAACGCTATTCAGATTTTAAATAGAAACTGCGTCTTTATTATACGTCATTGCATTTTAAAGTTTTAGGCCAATTAAGCGATATTATATTTAGCAATAAATTGAATTATTATACTTTGGTTAGGTTTAGACAAGTTAAAAATATTATAAGTAATTGTTCTTTGTTATCGAGTTTTATAACTTATTGTGTGACAACTCTTTTCCATGACTGCGTGAGGTTCAAAAACCGGGACCTAAATTTCATAGATCACTAGATTAAACAGTCGCAGAATTAAATACTGTCTGTAGTTTATACGTGTAGTACACATATAAATAAAACACTTTTCACACTTTATACACGCGATATATATTTGAACGTTATTTTAATTCAATTTATTTAAAAATTACTCTAACTACGGCTCGACGTTTCGAATACTTAGGAGCAGTAGTGGTCACGTGGAGTCACAGAATTGCGTTTTCTTGGGGACACGGTAGATTTTACTTAGACATGACTATAAATAACACGGATGTTATAATGCAATAATTTTATTTATGATATTCTTAATAATTATTACACTTTTTCTGTTCCATTAAATTGTCACTATTTTATCATTTTATTTCTCATAACTTTCGCTCTTGCCGACAGATGGCGCTGATCGTCTTCTTAACACTAGCAGACCGTATTAGACTTTGAGAATAACTGTCGCAGATCTAGACTGTAGCTCAGGTGTAGTATTCCAACAATTTGGCGTCATTTGACACGCGCCTTACTGTAATAATACTGTATTTTCCAAGCAAAGTGCAATTCTGAATTTACATATTTCCTAACACCTTGTATAGCGCACATAGTAAAGAGATTGTTTAAATAAAACACTTTAACGGTTTAAAGTGATATATTAGTTAAACTTATTTGTAAATGATTTTTAGCTTCGGCCCGACGTTTCGGTTGATTTCCAGCAGCCGTGGTCACGGGGAGACTTCAAATGAGTTTAACTAATATATCGCGTTTTAAACCGTTAAAGTGTTTTATTTAAATGTGTACTACTCGCGTAAACTATACACAGTATTTAAAGATGATTGTTTTTAAGTCTTAGTAAAATTCTAACAGTATTTAATATTAAATTAACGTCTGTTTCAAAAAATAACAGTGATACCTTTGTTGTTAAATAAAAAGTAATTGCTTACCGCTCCATATTAAAATATTTTTCAATATAATCATGTATTTTTATGACAATCATTGGATTGAATTACTTAACGTACGGTAAAATATGCTTATACAACAAACCAACATCTAGTTAAAATTTATTGTCCACCTATTCTAGATCTGAATTTTGAAATCCACTGACTGGAATTGAAATGCAATTTCTTATAGGTGATAATCTAAAAAGTTATTCATATAATAAGATAAAGTTATATACCCACTACCCAAAAGTTATTATTTATTAATTTTTATGCTATGCTAGTTTTTCCTACTGCAACAATAAAAAAAATAACTTTTCAGATGTTGTATAGCTACCGTGGTCACGGGAAGACTCTGGTGTTAGAACGAATGTATTTTACACTAAATTGTTAAAAGTGTTTTTATGAGTTGTTATACGCTTTTTGGAACTATAACGAAGCCAGTGCAGAGAAGACGAAGGAGCTAGTCTTGATAATGTTTTATGTATCTTTATAGCTATATTAGTCAGTCGCGTCCTCGCTTTATATCTTGTGTTTCCGTTTTGTAAAATTTCGCCCCATAACATTATGTTGATGGGGGCTATAACGCTTGAAATATTTACGAATATCCTAACAAACGAGGCGGGTTTGATAAATAGGCGATACTTGTTCTGGATTGACCCAACCCAAATAGAGATTGTGTGCCGCGGAACACGATCTTGGCATTTTTCTTCTTAAAACGATTCTACTTCATAAGAATACCGTGAAATTACTTTTTTTGTTTCCGATATTACATCTATATATTAAGGCGTATTATTAAGTACATTCCTGGGTTGTTTACTTTTATCTACACATAAAAAATTTCATAACAGATGCAGAAATGTTTCAAACATACAAAACTAACTTCATATTTACGAGTTGATACAACACAATGACGCCTTAGTTTGACGTTCGAAAATCTTCGAGATGTATCCTAATAATTAAAATATTATTTTCAGTTATATAGCTAAAGTTACACGCAATAATATATTATATAGTAATAAAAAAAGCATTTGACGTAAATGAAAAAGTTACAATAAAAACTGTAGTAAGTACCTAGCTAGCTAACTGCCACTGTTTTTAACTGCAGCAGCAGCAACGGTCACGGGGAGTCTTCGCGTCGGGCCGTAGATAAAAATTAAAAATAATTTTCAAACAAGTGTAACTAACAGATATCGCGTTTTAAACCGTTAAAGTGTTTTATTGACATGTGTACTACTCGTGTAAACTACAGGCAGGAATCTGTATATCATATGTATTACATCAGTTAAACTATAACTAAAAAAATATCGTGGTAAAATAATAATACTTGTAATAGTAGGTAGTCTACTCATTAACGTATTCAAACAGACCTCCATCAAAGGAATTAAGGGATCCATGAAAACCTTTATTCCATCTTACTTCATTTCTTATGAAAAACAAAAGCATTGTAAAGTACAAGAATAACGTCTAGAGCTTTACCTCTTCCGTCCAGCTACTTAGTACCGAAGTAGATTCAACTTTTAATGGCAGATCTCATAAAGAATTCTACATCAACAATGCACTCTGTATTTCTTACAACTTTCATATTTCTCAAGAAAACTGCTACGAATTTTTATTCAAACTTATTTACAATAAAGCTTGAATGGAATATTGTATTTTTAGTCTTTAATTTCTTTAGCGAAAGACCCTTGAAAATATATTTGTGCGTTCTTTTGGGTGTTTCATTTAAAATATATTGATTGAATTTATTATTTTAATTCGTTCTGTTCAAACAAAATTTTATTGGGTTCTAAAAGTTTAAAAAATTCAAAATGTATTTAATAAATACATAATTGATAAACGCTTGTAAACTGTAATGACCTATTCTGCCTTTATCAATTCGAAAGTCCACCGAATAAACCACAAAGCAGCCTTTGTAACTATTTACGGACCTTCTATATTACTACCATAAGGTACCATGTTCACAATCTATAAAAAAGCTGAAATTTATTTAATGGACAATGTGAAATCGAACTCACGACTGATAATAAGTAGGTTTTTTTTTGTTACTGTTACTATATAAACGGTTACGTATACTTTACGAAAACATATACTCACAGGCCTACTTACATTGGTACTACCGAAGTAAGAGTTCCAGTGTAAATATGAATTACAGAAAGTTCAGAAGCAAAAATAGAAGCAATTTATAATAAACTAATAAGAGATATAAAACACTTCGCCCCGTCAGCGTCCCTTCATTAACGGTGGATTTGATGGCCATCGGCGTGAAGACCCTCTCGTCTCGGATTATATCAGATCCAAATCCCTGGACGAAACAATGCCGACTTGCCCCACCTCGCTACAACAATGCTCATTTCGCAATTCACAGTTCACACTACACACGGTTGAAATGTCTTAAAACCTTGTCTTTACGGACATAATATCACGAAAAAAAGAACCAAAAAGTATTCACCATTCAAACAAAACAGTTTTAACGGTTTGAAACGCGAAATATATTAGCCAATCTTAAATTTTATTCGTTTTAACTAAGACCCGACGTTTTGGTCGCTTTGCAGCATATTTATATTTCCTCCCATGACTACGGGTCCTCCCCAAATACGTTTTAATAGACTCGCTTAGACTACTAGCTTTGAACCACTTTATTTCCAGGTGTCGGCGGCTAGTTTGTAAATTACGAAGACTATTTTCGGCTTCGGCTTGTCTGTTGTCTGCTCATACGCCAGGGCAGGGTAACGGGATTTGAATTTTACCCTGTTTAGGCTAATATTATTTTTATACTTTATCTATACTATACTTTTTCTCCCTTTGTAATTTACCCAACAGTTATATATTTTAATTGGACGTTAATAAGGACTTATTTCTTAAATTATAGCTTCTTCTAACTTTAGAAGAAGCTATAATTTACATTGTAATTTACGCCGATAATTGCAATAGTTACTAATTCATTACTTAATAATTTTTCCCGCTTAAGTCACTGTTATCTAAAATATCGAATGATTGTATGGGAACTGTCTAACATACGAACAGTAGGGTTTTGCTGAAAATCAGTTTTGTAGCATAACAGAGTCGCAACTTAAGCTGACACAAGACCAATGGCATCACTTTTCTTCAAATTTATTTTAATTTTTTGTTTGAATCATTTTATTGTAATTACATTTTTTTCTTTCTAAATGAACGTCAAATAAAGAGTATACTTGTTATAATTATTTTCTCAGTGAAATATTCTTGCCGCACGTGTGTATCGAGTGGTCAGTAACAATTGCCGCCGGACAAGTCAATATAGTATCCCCTAATTAGGATGAGTTGCCTGTTAACAACAACCCAATTAAAACGCAAATTTCAAATAGTTACGCTAATAAGTGAGAGCCCTTTTTGATTTTACACCAACTGGCTTTCATTGCAAAACTTATTTGTATGAATTCAAATAGTACTTAGGATCCTTTGGTGAATAGAGGCGCGAGTAAAGCTACTACTACTAATATACACACTAAAAAAACACTTTAACGGTTTAAAACGCGATATATATTAGCTAAACTTATAAACTGGAAAATTATTTAACTACGGCCTGTCGTTTCGCATGCTTTGCAGTAACTGTCGTCAAAGGGAGACCCGTGTCTTAATTTTCAAATAAGTTTAACTAATATGTGTCGCGTTTTAAACCGCTCAAGTATTTTGTTTCAATAAGTGAAGGCATTTAAACAACGGCATGCCGGTAAACTAGAGAACACCATAAGTTAGTTCTATACCGACCCAGCCAGATTAATATCAACGATAATTAAACAGATGGCGCTAGCGTAGTAGATTTGACTTTTAAATTAGGGCACCCGCCATATTTAGTTCCTCCGTGACCATCATAGCTGCAAAGCGTATAAACGTGGACTGTACTTAAAATAAAGTTATCAAACAAAGTTTTCTAATAATTTCGCGTTTGAAACCGTTAAGTATTTTATTCAAGAGTGTATTAGTACTTGCGCTTTAGTTTTTTATGCCTAATTAATATTTGTCACTTTAGTTATATAGGATCTAGTTACTTATGTTAAAAGAAAGAGTAGACTAACAGTAGGTACTTGAACATAGAATCTTCGTGTTTCAAATAATTGTGAAATAATATATTTAATAAATATATAAATACGCTCTAAATTAAAATAAAGTTAATATCCATCCAGACATTTATACTTTTGGAACTCTAATTATTTTTATAGGACATATTTTTATTTATTTATCTTTAGTCCCAACAACCTACCTACACATCATTTACATATTGCAGTATCCGCTATATGAAGATTTTATCATTAAAACGGAAAGGACCATTCAATATGTCAAAGCCATATAAAGAAAACATCAAAGCCACGAACAAAATTACAATTTGCTTATGATAGTTATGGAAAACCCTTATTAGTACGGGATGAGGCAATTTTGAGTACAAAGAGATGCCCTTCAGCGGTAGGGCTGGCGATTCTAAAGTTTACAGATGACAGACCGCCCGCCTCTGTCCGAATTTATTGAATTTTCGACATGTCTAAGCCACAGAATAATGGACAAGTCGAAAACTTACTGAGTGTTCTAAAGTGAGGCCGTTTTAACTACACCAAATTGGAGTTACATAATATCGAAGGAATACATTTGTCGCTCGGATGTTGCAATTAGTGGAAACGAAGTAATTTTCAGTAAATGTATGCACTGCCTTAAGATTTATCCTGTGTGTATAGATGTTGAGTAGGTGTACAGCTGCAGAAAAAAGTACTGTCTGCAAATTAATAGTGACCCCCGTTAGAGTCCCCCGTGATAACGGCTGCTGCAAAACATTCCGAAACGTCGGGCCGAAGTTAAAAATCATTTTCAAAAAAGTTTAACTAATATATCGCGTTTTATTTAAATTAGTAGTGCACATTTAAATACAACGCTTTTAACTGTTTAAAACGCAAAATGTATTAGTTAAACTTATTTTAACAACTACGCAAAGTTTCAGGTACTTTAAAGATGATATAAAGATGGATGGTATCCCTAAGTAAAGTAAAAACTGCTACTCTAACGCCATCTGTTGCGCCGTAGTTAATATTTCGGTTTGTATATAACTTTAACTCATATATTTCTCGTTTTAAACCGTAAAACGTGTTCTATCAAAAGCTGGGGAAATATTTTGATAACAGCATGCTGCGTAAAATTGTACTGGAACAATCCTTCTGATTTGTTCAATATTCTGTGGTTAGAACGATGACCGCACTCTTATTGTCCAATCAAATATGTAGGGTGTATCATAGTTACCGTTGCGATATCAATTAAGTGAAGATATATAATTAAATAGTAATTTATTGAAAATTAGTAATCTCTTTAAGTTCTTACATAGCTTTTATGAAAAGTAATTTTGAGATAAATACTGTTTTGCTTATCATCTGTTCAATCTTAAAGTCTTCTCTTATTTAATTTTTTTTTCGTTATTTTTTTTATCATGAACATATACCATTCTCAATAATAAAGTATTTGTTGAGAGTAAGTAATAATTAATTTTTAAAAAATTTTCATGTATATTAAATTTAAAATATTGGACAACTATAAATGTTGAAATAACCGTTTCAAAGATATAATTATTTTACCCCGATATTTTATCATAAGTATTTTGCCACACTCAGTAATTTAGAGTTAGTTGAAATGTCTCCACCACACATTCTTAATAAATCTTGTTGGGTCGGCTGCGGGGGACGCTTGTCCAACAATTAATTGTGTTGCATTTTTGACAGCATTCTACAGATAATATTGAGACAACCCAGGCGATAGCTAGGGGAGGACGTGAAAAACTGGTACTGGTACTTTTATCTTTAAAACTGTCTTTCAGGTGTATTGTCTTGCAATAAGATTCTAAGTAATAGAATATAGGCGTTATAAAACTTTTTCGTTATTACATGGTAACTAAATTGGTAATCTCACTGATAAAACGATCACTATAAAAGTGTCCTTATAATTATATAGTTACAAGGATTATAGAAAATATAGCTTCCAAAATAATTAATAAAATCGTCGAATTTGCAATATTTGTATTCTTTAAACATTATTTAATTTTCGATTAATATACCGAATATTAAATATTTTAATAATGCTTCCTAACGTATATGAGTGTCATCAGCCCGATAAAAGCTCCCACTGCTGAGTCTACCAAGTTAAAGAAATGCAAACAAAAAGAATACTGCATGCATATCATTGTCATTCGGGCTGTTCGGCCGACGTGAGCGAGAAGAGGTTCTCGACGTTTCGCCGAAATCGTCGAATTTGCAATATTTGTATTCTTTAAACATTATTTAATTTTCGATTAATATACCGAATATTAAATATTTTAATAATGCTTCCTAACGTATATGAGTGTCATCAGCCCGATAAAAGCTCCCACTGCTGAGTCTACCAAGTTAAAGAAATGCAAACAAAAAGAATACTGCATGCATATCATTGTCATTCGGGCTGTTCGGCCGACGTGAGCGAGAAGAGGTTCTCGACGTTTCGCCATCACCATAATTCTTGGAGCAATCGAAGAGTTAACATCTCCTGATTATTCCTTCCACACGTGATGGTGAAACGTCGAGAACATCTTCTCGCTCACGTCGGCCGAACAGCCCGAAAGACAATGATATGCTGAACGATGGCTGTGAAAGGCTTACACAATTTATTACAGTACTGCATGTTTAGGCTTTTGCTGTCACTGCTTTAGGTTATATTTAAAACCTCGTCCGCTCACGTAAAGTTATTTCGCCGTAAATAACAGATAAACAAAACGGAAACTTATATAGATATCGATATTTCGAATCGAGATTTAATCTCAAATAATTGTATAGTTGGAAGTTCGTCCACCTTTCCGACACGGTGTCTGCTAGCATTTATTATCGTAATGCGAGCTATCTGTCGTTCTACCGACGCAATAATTCTACAAAACGATGCCACGTTATAACGATTTTGCTTACATGCTTATTTTATAAGCATTTGTCTACTCTCTTATTAACGTCACAGAAATTTATGAGTATCATTTAATATCTTAAATGTGAAATATTCAAGTAATATTTCATATTTATTCTTGGGTTTTATTTTGCTTGCTTATTACTACTTATATTTTTAGTTATTTGTGTTACTAACTAAACACTGCGTTATTAATTTTTTAAGAGTTTTTACAAAATTAATGTGCTTTTATATAACTAAACTATTCCTTATATTTTAAAAAAGAACCTTGTTGAGGTAACCAAACACAATAAAGCCAGAACTGTTCTAGTTAATAAAATATTGAATCTTATCAGGGGTATTTTACCAATCGTATAATTAAAAATATAATATATTGTTATACATAGTGCATCGGTATCTAATACTCACTATATAATACTATAAATTATTATCTCATCAAGCGAGTGCCATTATAACGACAAGATAAGAGAGTAGGTACTAATTAACAAACATTTGTAAATCTTAATATTCTTGTTTGTTTAACTGTTAATCGATACTAATATTATAAAGCTGGGTAACGTAACGTTCTGGGTAACAGCTAATGATGAGGAGGAGCAAAAACAAATTTTGATGCCAACATCTATCATCATTTGAAAAGATCTCAATAAAACAATAAAAAAGCCAAACAAATGAACAACAACCGCAAAACTGCACCAACCACAAAAAGGTTTCATTACTTATTTTAATAGCCAATAAACTTGTCTCAATTTATTGCAACTATTTCGTGAGGGCAATCAAGCGAGGCCATCCTACCTCATGAATTATGACCCGGACCTTTAAACTTTAATAAATCATTCACTATCTCTTTTCTATAGTTCACATAAGGTGAAAATGCCTTTTATTAGTTACGCTTTAAATAAAACATACACTGGTTTCAAACGCGAAAAGTCAAATACTTTTAACTAATTTTTAATTTGATTTAACAAGCCTTTAATTAAGCTAGATAGCTGTGATAAATTAAATAAAAAAGTTTTTTTTTTCGAGTTAAGTAATATATTTATTAGTTCAATTAATAAACTCATTATAACGACCCGACGTTTTACATTCTTTTCAGCAGCATTAGTCGTGGGGGGGACTGCAGATAGACTATCTACTAGCGCCATCTGTTGCGTTGGCTTCGTGTTTTAAAACTATAGAGCTTTTTTAAATTTAAATATTCCATTCCATTCGCGTAAAATATTTATTAATATATAATATTTAGTAATTATTGTTCCATACCATTTTATAAGAAAATACCTAAAGAATATAAGAGGAAATTCTAAGTACGCTAAATGATTGTATTATTGTGTAGGCAGACCGAAGTTATTATGCAAGATTTGATCCACAAACCATCGCTTAACGCAAGATAATTCGTTTAACCTTTGCGCTACGAAGGCACGTAACTTTGGCTGTATGCCTCTTACATATTGATTATATACTGTCAATACTTGAAGATATACGAGATTTGCAACTTGAATATATTCTCACGGTTTAGAAAATAAAGCCTGGTCTGACATAAACAAACGGACGGACGCAAAAAGGAACTTTAATAAATGTACTAAGTACAGTAAAATAACAATTAACGCTTACCTTTTCCTCTCATAGACAGAGTTACTACAGTAAGTTGACATGTGACAGTCAGGTACTTGGTTTCAGTCAGTAGAAGAAAACAAACAACGAATAATGAGTTCGATCACTGGGTACAACATTTTACTAATCTGTAAATCTCTAATTTGTAATTTTTCTAAAGAAATTAGAACTTCGTCTGTAAATTTAGATATTCAATGGTGGTAGGAATATTGAAAATTCCACGAGGCCATTACGTCCTACTAAACCGCGATGTTTAATAAAGTGGATGTGCAAAGAGTCAAAAAAGGTCGACCGCGCATTTTAAGATGTTATATGACTTACTCATATTGCACTTTCTTTCATATGAACCCTTTATCATAAAAAGAGAACTTTACATAGTGGCTGTTGGTGTTTTATGTACTAAATAGAATTTGTTAAGGATTTTTTTTGTAATGACAAAGGAGAGACAAACGTACGGGTCGAAACGGGTCTTCTCGCTGCTGTAACGTACTTACAATTTCTTCTTTTAAATTTTTCTTAAAAATACTGAAATTCGTAATTATCTCTCACCTTTTTTTAGTAAATGAAAATCGTATTTATTATAAATTTTTTTATTATACATTTAAGTTGTAATTTTTGTACTTTGTCATAATAAATAGATTATTTATTTATAAATTGTACTAACTAAAAAAAAACAATACATCCTATTCTAGACCTAGACCTTATACTTAAGAATACATAGTAGTATTCATAACTACAAGTAATATTGTTTCTTATCGAGAACAATTTCGCGTTTAATTGGACCTGGTTGCTCTAAAATACATTTAAACATTCCAGACGATACGGACAGTAGTACGATAGTACAAGTTTCGAAGTAGCAACACAAAGAGGAACAATCTAATTTGCAGCTTTATTTACTGCAAAAGTATTCTGCTCCTTTGTAATGCCCTCAATGGTCCTCATTTTGTCTGTTTTAATTAGTACAAGGAGCATACTTATCGTGCAAGCAGCTTACTACTAACTGTAAGTGCCTGTTACGAACTAAAACTTAATTCTATAAAGTTACGAAGTACTGAACGCCATGTTAATATGGTGGAGAATTATTATTTTTAATGTTCGGTCTATTTGACTTGCTTTGAATAAACATGTTCGCTATTTATATAAAAACATTTACTAGCTGAATTTATTAGTTAGTTTTTAAAATTTTGTTTTGTTACCTTTAAATTTAGCTAACTAGCTGCTAAGCATCCCAAAACTATTTAAATTAAAGTTAAAGTACTTAATTTATATGTTATTTTTACATAAGAGGGGGACAGAAAAGCCTGGGGGTTCACATACCACAGCCATATAACATCTAAACAACCTCTTCCATGGAATCGAAAACCCCACGCAATAAAACTTTAACGAGATTAAATTTCACAGCTATTACATTTTTGGACGGTAATTCATTAAACTGGACGGAATTTCGATATTCCTTTCTCCCGTTTTTATATCCAGATTTTCGGACGAAGTCCATCATTTCAGTCAGTAATTATAAAATTACTCATAAATGAAAAACACCGTGTTGGATCCCTAACTTTATAGGTAGGGATGAGCACGGTATGGCCATAGATTGGTAGGGATCGAAGCCACGGCCTCTTGTTAATGGCCATAGATTCCTATGAGAACACCAACGAGCCGGTCTGTGTAAATAAATTCATTAGATCAATAAAATAAATAATATTCTTAGAAATATATTTGTTTTCCGCAATATCATAGCCAATTTTTAAATGCTAAATATAAAAATTATAAAGCTACTTGCGTTTGTGACAAGTTTGATTTGATCGTTACAACTACAAAATGGCTGCGAAAGCTATTTACAATGCATAAACATTTGTAATTTTAATATGTTTCTCAATTTGATTAATTGGGTCTCGATGAAAACGAAACACAAATTCACTTATAAAAAACAAAAGATAGCCAGACATTATCGAATGTCATTTGTCTAGCGTCAAATATTCAAGAGCATTTTTGATACAGGAACACAAAAATGCATTCACATTGAAAAGTTAACAATGGCCGTTAATTCAAGTCCAATTTAATCTCTGGCTCAATTAAATCGCGGGCCATTCAGAGCTCATGCAATCCGTTGACTTCCTGGCACGCATTCAGCCTGATTTCCATCAAATTAAGCATCACCTTTGCGCAACTATTTATAAAGATTCCATGGGGTGACGCTATTCAAGATGTGAAATTTGACGTGTGAGACCTTGTTCGCTTGGAATAGAATGCTCGATCTCCCCATTGTGCCTTCGGGAACATATCTACCTCATAACCTTCTCGTTATTATTCTTCAAGACATCCTTATCCCTTTATCTTGGAACTATATGGAGCTGTTTGTGGATTGTATTCGTTTTTCAATTCTTGTATTTATATCTAATGTATCAAAAAGGGATGTAAATTGACCTTTATATACCAATTGTTTTTATAAACTATATATTTCTTTATTAATTATTAATTTTTACCAAAACTCATCAGCTGAAAAAATTAAAACTCCAATTTTTCACTAACACTTTAACGGTTTAAAACGCGATATATTTTAGGCTCTGAGACCTGGTCTCCCCGTGACCACAACTGCTGCAAAGCATCCGAAACGTCGGGCTATAGTTATTAATACATTTCAAACAAGTTTAACTTAAATATATCGCGTTTTAAACCGTTAAAGTGTTTTATTTAAATGTGTACTACTCGCGTAAACTACTGACAGTATTTAATTCGTTAATCAATGCTTTTTCATGTACGTCAGAATTTACTATAAAACTAAACTCTTTAAATATAAAACGTATCCTATGTGCGAATGAAAAATACTCATAAATGCGTTGTAGTATATCCAGTTTATTCAGACACTCGTTTACATATAGAAAGTGCCGTGGGCCTGAAAATTCTTAACACAGAGAGGAGAAGGGAAGACCATCATATTCTGGTATTCGTAAGAGTAATCAGGACCGTACCGGTTCACATTTATAAGGATTCGAAACGCATTCCGCGAATGAACACAATTTGAAGACGAATGCCTTTCTGTATTCGCAATTTTAGAAAACATTTGCGTGTCGATTCATACCTATTGAAGGTACAATACTGAATGCTCCCCGTTGAGAAATATTTATTGAAATACAAATCAATTTTTTTTATCCGTGAGTCTGTCAACCGTTCAACAAAAAAATACTACTAAACTATTAAGCTTTAATTTTGTAATTATTCTATAATCTAAAAGCAATCTTAGATATGAATAAAGCAAGTAAAAACGAAGGGAAAAATATGTAAAAAATAATGTGGATAGGAGAATTACAGTATTAATTATATTTCCTAAATTTCTTCCAGGTCAGAACCACTATCGACAGATAGACACAGACAGTAAAAGGCGGTAGACAGAGAAACACAGACAGTAAAAGGAGATAGACAAAAAGCAAAACGCAAGGCGATTATTCTTAATCGCGTTGCGTTTTCAGTCTGTAGATTGTAGAACGTCAAAAGCCAAATTTTTTTATTTTTTTTTATTTTATTTATTTTTTTTTTATACACAGGTTTTACATATTTAATACACATCTGTTAAAACTAAAATCTATACAAACTAGTGATAGTGGTATAAAGATTTACCTATTTTAATCACAATAAACTTTGTCTTATAGACTCACTATATATAAAAAAGTGTAGTACAGTATATCTAAAGAGTATGTGATACTAAAAACATATGTGCTACTTGTGTAAGTGGATGTATATTTAATTTGTTTTTAATGTGATCCCAAACTAGGCAATGTCTGTCAAGGCCTGTCTTATGGGAACCACTCAAAACCGTATTAGGTATAGGATAGACGAGTTATATTAAAAAATAGATATACAGTCCCTAGATTATATGTTTTTTTATATTGTTAAACAAAATAGGTCGACAACATATCTTACTGTTGTATTTCAATTTATACTAAGGGAGCCGACGAATATGTATGTGTTTATTTAGTACAACCAAAACAACAATAAGCGGTGCTTATTAAAAAAAAAAAAAAAAAAAAAAACTTTTTTGTTTGTTTCGTACAGGTCAAAAGCGCATCTGTTTAAATGTACATGGCTGGGATGTTTCACCAACCAACCTTGTCCCCCCCCCCCCATGCGTGTCTGTCCTCCTCTATCATAAAAACTCACCAAGTAGTATAATTAACTTAATATTAACATTATAATTTTCGAGTCAGCAATCACACAAAGGGAATTTGGAAGTTATAAAGCCGGTATACATTAGCATTGAGTGGATGACATGCTCTCATCGGATTAATGTCCATATTAGTCATGCATCAAAGGCCCCAAGTATTGTGGAGTGACGCCCTTCTGTGATTTAGCGAACAATAGAGCAAATTATAAGCAATCGCTACGCCTAAGAGCGTCTTGACCTATTTCTGTCAGAATTAAATTATAGTACCGTCTTGTTTTATTTATGCAAAAAGATTCTCTATTTCGTAGCGTAAATAGCGAGTTTGCTATAACAGTATTTAGTAAGGTAAATATCGTATATGATTGATAGCTATGTTATTATGGGAAAACGTTAAACGTTCTTAATAGTATATAGAGATTTGTGTTTTTGAAGTAATTTGTTTGCTTCAATAGCATTTCAGTTTACTTTTTTTTTTTTTTTCTTAATACTGTCTGTAGTTTACGCGAGTAATCGATTTAACGGCGTACAACGCAGAATATATAAATTAAACTTATTTCAATATTATTTAAACTACGACCCGACGTTTCGGATGCTTTTCAGCATTCATCTCCCCGTGACTACTGCCGTTAGTGTTTTATTAATTTTTTTTTCCATCGTAGTTGGACACCAAAAAAATAACATATTTACAAAAATATAGAGCAGTCGTTAACTTTAAAATTATCCGGACCGCATCTGTAGCTATATAGTTAAACGTGTTTGTTTCATTGTGTTAAGCGTGAGAGGTCCTGGGTTCAAATCCCAGGGAAACAGTAAATTGTTTCGGTCGGGGCAGGGCACAGAAGTCTAATCGGTTTTATTTCAGATAAAACCGATCCGTGAACCGGATACAGAAATGTGTTCGCGCTATGCCTCAAGAGGGGAAACGGCATTTCACACACATAAATAAAACTTGTTTAAATTAAGAATACTTTCCTCTAATCATACTGTACACAAAATGAATTTAATGTTTGATTATACAGTCTGTGTTCTAGTAACCAATTTAAAATTCTCTTGCGCAATTATTTAGTTGTCATCTTCACCTTTCAATTAAACATTTAATGCAAAGTCAAAGCTGATCCTACCTCAGTCTGCCGTCGCCTCGTTTAACAATATGTCGATTAAAAACTTACGTCAAGGAATTCTTTCAGAACTAGCTTTCTTGCGTTCTGTCGGCAATAAGCTATGTCTTATACCCTTTTTGGGACGCTCTCGAATTGCAATGATCGGGTATTCATTTATCAATGTTTTAATTCTTTGTACAACTTTGCAATTAATCGTAACGATTTTATCATCAAAGGCAGATTGGTTGACGATTATCAACGTCGTACCGAACTTTGGCGTTTGCGTTATGTCGCTAGTGAAATACATAAAAATACAAACGAACAGAAGACTATACGATGACATATTTACGCACTTTCAAGATCATATGTGGGATATTGTTTCACCCAATTCGGATGCTCATAAGAGAATTGTTGGTTACTATAGACGCACTACTAAGTATATGAACCGTTTCCTATTTTATTACTCTGCTCTTCTCTCAATCATGGTTAACTCTTTTCCTTATATCATGATGAAGTATGAAGAACGATTCTTGGGTATCAAAGAGTACCTTTACCCCTTTGATGCCTGGTATCCATTCGATAAAATCAATTTTTATGGCGGAGCATACGTTTGGGAAAGTTGTATGACTACTTTGGTTGTGTTTGTATATGCGTTTACTAATATGCTCAATGCAACATTGATTATCTTGACCTGCATGGAACTAAAGATACTTGGTAATTGTATTGAGGAAATACTGAGTTCAGATGATGTTGAGATGATTAAGCTAGGAATAGACGTCGTTAACATACAAAACAGAGCTACTATAAAATTGAAAGCTTTGATAGCAAGGCATGAGGATTTAGCCAAGTGAGTGATAATATTTCCACAACAAACACAATAAAAATAAGCAAACTAGTATGATATATATTTGTATATACTTTTTTAATCTTGCCCAATATTGTATTTACAAAACCATTCTTATTTATTTATTTATTAATATAAATAATTCTAATTGATTGTAAATTGTTCATGGCAACCTGAGATTTAGTACCTGTAACTCATGGCCAGATCGTATTACTTTAACTAAGAGTATATTTTATAGTTTTTTTTTTCAGGCGAGTCGCTGCACTAGATACTGTTTTGGGAATAGCTATGCTCCTAAATTACTCTTTAGGGGCTGTTTTCATTTGTCTAACAGCCTTTACGTCAAGTGTAATTATTTTGTTTTAATTTTTGATTACATTATATGAGAAGAATAATTCGTATTCGTTAGCGACTTTGGCGTCTGGTGTGACTATTTTACCATTTGTATTAAGTTTATAATTATTATCTTGTGATTTTACTTTGTTAGTTTCTGCTTTAATAATTTTCTATGTTGATTTCACTTTACACTATTACGAATTTTATCACTTATATATTTAGATTTAGCCATTAGACAGTTTGTTTAAAAGTTTTGTGAAGGTTTTTACATAGTTTAGAAATTCTTCTATCCTATTTAGCTGACTTTCTGAGTACAACTCATACAGTTTTCGTCTATTTTTATGTATACTTTCAGTGGCCCATTCACTGAAAGTAGGACTATCGCTAATCGTAACCTCCTTGGTCTTTTATTTATGCTGTGTATTTATTTATTTTATAAATTTAATGAGACACACGTGTACACAATTAGATACAGTGTTTCACTGCAAAGAGATTATTAAGTTATTCTTAAAAAAGTATATACATGGTATAGTGTATTTTTATATGCTTATTTGAGTGCACTTTTATAGTTACTTTAGCTTTTATAATATTAGTAAGTTTTTAAATATATTACGATACATCCACACAACTTTTCATACCTCATCCAACCCCTTATCACCTGTTTTCGTACAGCAAAAGGTTTTACAATGCATGTCATCGAAAAGGGCGCATTCAAGCCAATCTGTGTTGTAAGTGCTACTTTGCCGCAACACTCCCACTCTCTCCTCACATCACTACCACTCTAACTCCCAATCTCATCCCTTTTCCCAAAAAGCCAAAGAAGATCATTTCATTGTTCTAGCTTCAAAAATCACGAATTTCCCTACAAACTTTCATCCCTCTTTTCAACCCCTAAGAACCCGTTTTTGAAAAAGTAGTCTATGTCCTTTCTCAGGCTCTAGAACATCTGTGTACCAAATTTCATTTAATTCGGGGCAGTAGTTTTGGCGTGAAAACCGGACAGACAGACAGAGCTACTTTTGCATTTACAATATTCGTAGTGATTCCTTATCTTCTGAAGAACTGTTTCCAGAAGATATAATTGACTGTTTAATTTATAAAATAACTCACCTAGTAAATGTTTTGCACATACACATGGAAATGTAAGTAAGGTAAGAGGGAAAATATTTAGATACTATATATATTGCTTTAAAATTAAATCTTAGATCTACCAACATATAAAAAAACATTCCAGTTTCAATGTTGGTAACCATTTAATTTTTAATTTCGGTACTGATAGATACATTATTTTTATAACAGGTTGTCACAAACTTGTATCTGAGGATGCGTTACGCTGCGATGTGCGTGTCGCTATTGGTGGAAGTATTCAGCCAGTGTTTTATGGGTCAAATTATAAGCGATCATGTATGTACTATTTATACTTAAGATGTACCAAAGCCTCATTGATAGGTGTAGAAAGTGCACACAACTCAAAACCGTGAGATCAAACGTTAAAGGTCAAAGGTTATATTAGTCAACTTATTATTGTAGAAGCTGTGGTCACGGGGGAACTTGACTCTAAAACAAACATGCAAAATGTTAGAGCTTAGTTAAATTAAAAATAAGTCAACTAATATATTTCGCGTTTTAAAAGGTATTATAATTATTATTTAACAATTGCCAGAGCGAGAATTTAACGGAATCAATTTATTCATCGGATTGGCTCTACGCCAGCCCTGAGATGAAGAAGATAATGTTGATGCTCATGATGCGAACCCAAAAGCCGTTGGAGCTCACGGGAAATGGGTTCATTATTATGAATATGGATACATTTAGCAGGGTAAGTATCTATGCTATTGTTTAGAACGTCCTTCGTCTTCCAAATTCGAATGAAAGATCAACGACTTGTATTGATCTCATAAGATCAAAAAATGAAGTAAACACATTTAGCGTTAAATTTTAATTCAAAAAGACGTAAGATTATTCTTGACTGCTACCTATTGTTAAAATTATAGATGAGATACGATCATACGAAGCGACAGATAGTGTAACTCTACTAAAACAATTCTTTGTTTCAGATTTGTAGTACTTCGTACCAGTTTTTCAATTTATTGCGCACTGTTTACGTATAATCCATTTTTATTTATAGAAACTTAAGAATACAATATTATGATAAACCCGATAGATATACAATAAATTGCGTAAATAATGTATATATATAAATAATAATAAGCATTAATCTTTCGTTATTAGACCTAGTTAGAAATCATTATATTTTTTTATCCATATGGGTTCTACCAAAATGCTAAGGCGCATAATACGAAAGCAAAGTCGATAGTACACAGATTGCACACAATATTCAGACAATATGTAAAGATTTCCAATATGAATATTGGAATGGTTGAAAATTACGAGGTGCATACGACAGCGAAAGGAAGGAGTTCGCAAAATGGCTATATTGAAGTTATTCTACCGAAGCCATAAACTCAAGATGTCTACATTATTACGAATCTGTATGAGACTTGTGTTGAAAGAAGATATGAGCTTTATTACAGTAGAATAGAAAATACGGTTCAGTAACACGATTTTATAGAGTTTTAACTTTTTATTTATTATTGCAAACAACCTCCTCAGCTTTGACGTCGACAGCGTCCCGTCGTTTTTGTGTGTTAATCTTTAAAGATAGTCATATATTGTCCCCGACATTTTAGATCTGTTTTATACATAAAAATATGTACGTAAGCTTAATAATATAAGGATAGAAGTAAAGATGCATTAGTGAAAATATTTATAACTGTGCTAGTAACTTTGCCCGCTATGAATATTTATTTTGGGCATCTAAATTCGTTTTTGCAAAAACGCACGACGTCGTTCGCGTCATTTCCCGTCGTTCTTACAAGTTAATCTTAAAATATAGACATATATCGTCGCGGACTTTTTTTTAAATTAGAACCGTTTTTTGCAGTGTACGCCTCGGTAGCCCATACGGATGAATAATTTTGCCATTTTTTTTTACATTTTCTGCTGTATCTTCGCTTGTATTAGTCACAGGGCGATGTTTTATAGCCTTTAGCCTATCTCGATAAATGCTCTAACAAACACAAAAAGCATCAATTCGAACCCGTGGTTCTCGAGATTAGCGTGTTTAAACAAACAAACTCTTCAGCTTTATATATTAGTATAGATACGGCTATTCTACAAGGTAATAAACTAATGTTGTTTTATAATAAACTATTAAAACTAGGTATTCCAGAAAGACAGCTATACTAACGCCAACTGAATGAAAAAATTTGTCCAATTGTTTTGGCGTTTAAGATTAACGAACATACGCAGGCTAAAAACTAATATGGGAAAATAATAAACTACTATTAAGAGTTCAATAGAGTTTAATTTAATAATAAAATCGTTTATTATAGGAAAATATGTATTTTTTATCGTAAATGATCACGACTTTTATATTGAAACGCAATAATTCTTTATCGATATATCTATCACGACAAGTCGGATTCGGGAATACTTATTGTTTTACGGCTTTTTTTTCTATATATATTGGATATTGTTAAATCTTTATGTTAAATTCGTCAGCCCTAGCAGGCAACAGTACGATGGGAAGGCGATACAAATTTATATTTATTTATTTCTTAGTTTTACCTATAGCACTACTTGGGGAGAGTATACTACCTGGTAAGCCATTAATAACTACTTACAATTCAAAGCACTACTAACCCAACATCATGGAAGACAGATACCAGTTGATCTGTGTCTTACAATATATAGTTTTTAATTATAATTATAGATTTTATGTAACCGTAAGCCTCAGGCAATTGTTAACTTAACTAAGTAACTAAAACGTCGGGCCCTTGGATGGATTCATGTAAATAAATACACAAAATAACATTAATAATTTTGTTAATTGTTTGTTTCAGTACCAAGTGACACAGCAAATGTTGCTGCAAGTGGTAAGTTTATTTTGAACGATATGCTCAAATGATTGTATTGTAATACTTTATCTATTGTTCTACCTAAATACTGTCTATAGTTTACGCGAGTAGTACACATTTAAATAAAACACTTTAACGGTTTAAAACTCGATATATTAGTTAAACTTATTTGAAAATGATTTTTAACTTCGGCCCGACGTTTCGGATGCTTTGCAGCAGCCGTGGTCACGGGGAGTCTACCCGTTTTAAACCGTTAAAGTGTTTTATTTAATGTTTTACCTTCTTTTAGATCTCTTAATATTAGAGCATTCACTGTACTTAAGAAAATAGAAAGTACAAAATCGTAGAGACCACGATAATAAATATGTCTTTAACTCGACCGAGCACACCTTTCTTATAAGGGTTGAAAATTAAAAATTGTTAAAAAAGCCGCTGGACTCACTTCGTCAATATTCGTGAAGCCTAGTCTCGTCTTAGCCTGATCGACTGCACTTAAAGCATTGGGCCACTGAAACAGACGTATTAGACACCTAAAAAACAACGTGCCACGCTCGAATAAATTTTAAAATAGCATCCTGCGCCTACTAACAGAATATCAATTTTCAGCCACCGCGAATGGAGCGGGAAATGCCAATGTTGAGGTTGCTGCTAGTGGTATGAATTTATTTTTTTACCTTCTTTAACGCAACGCTAGGCAACACGTTAAACCATTAAGCTACAGAGGCCTCACCACCACTAACTTCTTACATTCACACAGGTTACAACCATAGCATTTAGTATACAAGTCCAATCAAAATACGTTTATTTAAAAGTAACACAGGCGAGTAATGTCCCAACACTGATATTCTGTGGTAAAGACATTTTGTTTGTTTTGCTTACATGGAAAAGAGAATAGGTACAAATGTACCTAAATTTTATAAAGAGAAAAGATTTGTATTTTTGTATGTAACGGATAAATTAAAAATGTACTAGTTCGATTTTAATAATTCTTAAATTAAAAGTATTAATGATAGGACAAAAAAAATGTCGGACAATATTATAGAATATATCAATATCTACAAAAAACATCGCGAGAGCATATGTCTAACTATTGTACTTACGTCGCTATAACTACTTTTTTACATTTAACAAATTAATAGAAATGCCGATCAAAATCAGACCGTGTTATTCATACCATTTATAAATTTTTATCCAAATAAATATATATGTAATAAATTCAATGTTTAAGACTGTCTCAATACCTGATTAACTTTTTTAATTATTGAGACAGCCAATCAAGAATTGAAATTAAATAAACCGGCTGCCATGCCGCGCATCGAGTAACTATTCGACGATAGAAGGGCAGTGAGCTCCTTAAGTAAGTACGCAGCAAGATTAGCAAAAGTCGGTTGGAGAGTCCCAATCGCGAGCCAGAGAATCTACGTGATTTTCATTTTTCTTAAGTACACGCAAGATCGTCGAGCGACTTGAAGGAAATAGACTAAGAATTCGCGAACAGTGACTCGAGGTTGTTAACGATTAGGACCGCAATACATTTTTTCTAATTTAGTGATTCATGGTCGTTTTAATTAGATGCTTATAATTTAATATTGTACCTTTTTTCTACCCGTGCGAAGCCGGGACAGGGCCGCTAGTGATATATAAATTAGTCTAATATTCTTCTGTTAAGTATTTTAAAGAAAGTATATTTTACGGTGTTCCAAAAATTGAAAAAAAACTCGAGCTGGGGCAGGACTTAAACCGGCATACAGAGCGTTCCGTGCTGATGCTCTAACCACTTGAGCAACCGAGTCCTACGTCATCGTCGATTTTTTTTCTTAATTATACAAGCACCTCTCACAATTGTTTTCAATTTATAATCGAATTTTAATTTATATGCCATCATGTGAAAAATATGAAAGTTATATTTTTCTGTTTTTTTTTTTTACAGTAACCGCAAACGGTGAAGGTAGTGGAAATGCCGGAGGATGTGCTAATGGTACGTAAATTTGTAGATGAATTACCAATTAGTTTTCTTTGTCGGAGTTTAGTATGTAATTTAGAAAAGTTATTTTTCAATCTTTACAGCAAATGGGGGGAACAGTCCGTCAGATAAAAGTATTTGAAAATGTTTGCAAACGAAGTATGTCGTGTTACTTAATGTCAAAACTTAAATTTATTCACTTTTATTATGTTTGACGGTGAATTGAATCTATCTATAGCTTTTAATGCCATGCCTAAGCATATTCTCGAAATCTGTCAAAACCCGTAATAAAGTTTATCTATACTAATATATGCTGAAGAGTTTGTTTGATTGTTTGAACGCGCTAATCTCAGGAACTACGGGGTCGAATTGAAAAATAATATTTCAAATAGTTCGATTTGGTTTTAGTATTTATCGAGGAAGGCTATAAAACGTCGCCCTGTGACTAATACAAGCGAAGATACAGCAGGAAATGTGAAAATTTTTGGGAAAATTGCGTACGCAGCAAAAATGTATGAAACAATGATTCCTCTTTAAATAATATAAAAAAAAGTCCGCGACGCTATATGTCTATCTTTTAATATTAACTTATAAGAACGACGGGAAAGGACGCGATCGACGTCGTGGGTAAACAGCTTAAGTTTATAAAGAGGGGGGTTTGCAAATACGAATTTGGATGCCTGAATATGGATATTCTTAGCGGACGAAGTCGCTGGCACAGCTAGTCTATAGATAAAATTAATAACAAATTTATAACTTATTTCCAGATGAGCCTGCGAACCAATTAGAACCACCAGGAGCACGTGAGTTCTGAAAATTTTATAGTATTAAGCTTAGCTCACACTGCGTGAATTGTGCGTTAGGAGCAATGCACACTAGCGCAAACTTAAACCGTTTTATTACTTTTTTTAAACGTTACATTGTAGACGTTAGTTGTTTGACTGAGTAAAATATAGTGATATTTAAGACCAACTATTTCTATTTTGTGTAAGTACATACCTACTTATGTTGTTAATTTTTTTTACAGCTGACACAGATGACTGTAAGTTGTTAATTTATTCATTAAACACGATAAGTGCAAACTTCGCGACAATGCTTTTTTTAATTTTGCTTATCGTCAACTTTATATTGAATAAAAATCAGTCCTTATATTTAATAATCGTATAGAGGGCTTACAGTAGCTAATCATTTGCATTTATTAAAGAAGTTGCTAGTAACGGCTAGTTATAGCATTATTTTGAAGTTTGGCTTGTTTCTAAGGTCACAATATTATATTCTTATTATTTAATTTAAAAATCGAAAATAAATTGAAAAAATTTTCGACCAATTTTTTACCAATTGAGCTACCGAGTCGGTAGCTCAATTGGTAGAGCAACAGCACGGAACGCTGACGATGCCGATTTGTAAAAATTAATAAAGTTTTCTTATTATTTTTTCAGACTACTATGACTCATTAGAACCTTCAACAGCTGGTTAGTTTGAACTTAATATGATATTTATTCTCAATAGCTAATAATGTTCTATTTAAACAAATAGCTAAACAGACTGTATAATCTAATTTTGCGAAATTTTTGCATTGATTTTTGGTGATTAAAACTGTTTTTAAAATATTATAATTTTTAATTCGTTAAAAACCGTTTTTTTCACTATGAATTTATGAAATTAACTAACACATTACTTGAATTATCAGTCCATATTTGTTAACAGATGCGCAAGCAATGGCGACTGGTAAGTACTTTTATAATATTTCTTATACAGACAAGAATAAGGTAGCTATGTAAAAACTCATAATATTAGCATATCGAGAGCGCGAGTTCTGAAAAAATCTTGTCAATTGTCAAGTGCTTGATTCTTAACTTGAACGGGTACAATATTGTGTACATGCACTAGGAATCGTTATTTCTTCTGCATAATTACTGTTAAAAAATTTTTTACTATCTTTAACATATGTACATGAATTTTAGAAAGGATAGGAAACAATAACAATTAACCCGTTGTGATTATTATTAAGACACTTTTATGTTTTTAGCTGGATCTAATGGAAATGGTCAGTCAACAGCTAATGCAGCTGCGCAAGGTATCTCAAACCATTGACAAAAAGCACCAAAAGAAATTGAAGTAGACTTACACTAAGTTATTTGATTGTCAACTTTATTATTTTTACTTGATTAAATTAACACTTTCTTATTTATCTCGTCGTCAATTATCAAACTGATCTCTCATTATTTTTAGCAACTACAACAACGAACAGACGCAAAAGGAAAAGGAAACCCATCATACCGAACAATGAAAACGCAAGCATTGGCTCGAAAAATTCACCCGCTTCATCAAATACTACAGGCGCAGCAAAAAGTAAAAACCAAACAGAACCTAAAACCGGTGAATCACAAAAACCAATAAAGGGCACTCCTAAAGAAAAGTCATCAAACAAAACAAAGAGCCAAGAAAAGGATGATCAATCACAGCCATCAAAAAACACTTCAGAACCTGAAAGTAAATCAAATGGGCAAATAAATTCTAAAAGTAAAAATGCTACGCAGCCCAAGTCATCGCAGCAACAAAATACTGGAAATAAAACGGAGGCTGGAAGTAGTACAGATAAAAACAATAAGGAAAAAGAATCTTCCAAGCCAATTGGTGCAGAGAAATCAACAAAAGATAAATCTAAACAAAAAGAAAATGATAACGATACATCCGAAAGTGATGAATCAAATGAAAGTAATGGCGATCAAAGCAAAAAGAAAAAGAGCAAAAATACGAAAAGCAACGAAGAAACAGATGATGACCTCGATACATCTACTAGTGACAAAACGGATTCCAAAAACAATAAAAAAAATACAGAAGAATCTAGTGAGGAAAATTCAGATAAAGAAAAAAAATCGAAACCAGCCAGGAAAAATAGGAAGCATAAACAATCTAAAAAACCAGCGTCTTCAGAAGATAGTGCACAATCCAGTGATGAAGACAATACAAGAAAACGATCGCGTAATAAGGAAAAGAGGCGAAACCCTTCACAGACTAGACATCATGGACGGAACAGATCGAGTCGGTCAATTAATGAGGACACACAAAACGATGACGACTGCGAAGATAAAATTGTTGACGACTTTATTCAATATGAAAACCAAAATTCTAACAGTCACGAAGAAAAGCCTTGTGAGGATAAGGTATTAGACAAGTTGGAATATTTAACAAATCTTAGCGATGATAGCAGTTCTGCGGAATCTGATAGCTCTGATGAGTCGGGTTCCCCAAGTAATCCTAGAAAACACCAGAAGCCCAAGCCGGGTAAGTCTGGAAAACCGGGCAAACACAATCAACCCAGCGAGGAAAGTAGTTCTGAGGAACCAGATAGCTCTGACGAATCGGGTTCACCTAGCAGGCCTGGTAACCATCAGAAGCCCAAGCCGGGTAAGTCTGGAAAACCAGGCAAAAACAACCGACCTAGCGAGGAAAGTAGTTCTGAGGAACCAGATAGCTCTGATGAATCGGGGTTCACCTAGCAGGCCTGGCAAACACCAGAAACCCAAGCCCGGGTAAGTCTGGAAAACCGGGCAAACACAACCAACCCAGTGAGGGAAGTAGTTCTGAGGAACCAGATAGCTCTGATGAATCGGGTTCACCTAGCAGGCCTGGTAAACACCAGAAGCCCAAGCCGGGTAAGTCCGGAAAACCGGGCAAACAACAACCGACCTAGCGAGGAAAGTAGTTCTGAGGAACCAGACAACTCTGACGAATCGGGTTCACCTAGCAGGCCTGGTAACCATCAGAAGCCCAAGCCGGGTAAGTCTGGAAAACCGGACAAACACAACCAACCCGGTGAGGGAAGTAGTTCTGAGGAACCAGATAGCTCTGATGAATCGGGTTCACCTAGCAGGCCTGGTAAACACCAGAAGCCCAAGCCGGGTAAGTCTGGAAAACCGGGCAAACACAATCAACCCAGCGAGGAAAGTAGTTCTGAGGAACCAGACAGCTCTGACGAATCGGGTTCACCTAGCCAGCCTGGTAAATACCAGAAGCCCAAACCGGGTAAGTCTGGAAAACCGGGCAAAAACAACCAACCCAGCGAGGAAAGTAGTTCTGAGGAACCAGATAGCTCTGACGAATCGGGTTCACCTAGCAAGCCTGGTAAACACCAGAAGCCCAAGCCGGGTAAGTCTGGAAAACCGGGCAAAAATAACCCACCCAGCGAGGAAAGTAGTTCTGAGGAACCAGATAGCTCTGACGAATCGGGTTCACCTAGCAGGCCTGGTAAACACCAGAAGCCCAAGCCGGGTAAGTCTGGAAAACCAGGCAAACACAATCAACCCAGCGAGGAAAGTAGTTCTGAAGAACCAGATAGCTCTGACGAATCGGGTTCACCTAGCAGGCCTGGTAAACACCAGAAGCCCAAGCCGGGTAAGTCTGGAAAACCGGGCAAACATAATCAACCCAGCGAGGAAAGTAGTTCTGAGGAACCAGATAGCTCTGATGAATCGGGTTCACCTAGCAGGCCTGGTAAACACCAGAAGCCCAAACCGGGTAAGTCTGGAAAACCAGGCAAAAACAACCGACCTAGCGAGGAAAGTAGTTCTGAGGAACCAGATAGCTCTGACGAATCGGGTTCACCTAGCAGGCCTGGTAAACACCAGAAGCCCAAACCGGGTAAGTCTGGAAAACCAGGCAAAAACAACCGACCTAGCGAGGAAAGTAGTTCTGAGGAACCAGACAGCTCTGACGAATCGGGTTCACCTAGCAGGCCTGGTAAACACCAGAAGCCCAAGCCGGGTAAGTCTGGAAAACCGGGCAAACACAATCAACCCAGCGAGGAAAGTAGTTCTGAGGAACCAGACAGCTCTGACGAATCGGGTTCACCTAGCAGGCCTGGTAAACACCAGAAGCCCAAGCCGGGTAAGTCTGGAAAACCGGGCAAACACAATCAACCCAGCGAGGAAAGTAGTTCTGAGGAACCAGATAGCTCTGATGAATCGGGTTCACCTAGCAGGCCTGGTAAGCACCAGAAGCCCAAGCCGGGTAAGTCTGGAAAACCAGGCAAAAACAACCGACCTAGCGAGGAAAGTAGTTCTGAGGAACCAGATAGCTCTGACGAATCGGGTTCACCTAGCAGGCCTGGTAAACACCAGAAGCCCAAGCCGGGTAAGTCTGGAAAACCAGGCAAAAACAACCGACCTAGCGAGGAAAGTAGTTCTGAGGAACCAGATAGCTCTGACGAATCGGGTTCACCTAGCAGGCCTGGTAAACACCAGAAGCCCAAGCCGGGTAAGTCTGGAAAACCAGGCAAAAACAACCGACCTAGCGAGGAAAGTAGTTCTGAAGAACCAGATAGCTCTGACGAATCGGGTTCACCTAGCAGGCCTGGTAAACACCAGAAGCCCAAGCCGGGTAAGTCTGGAAAACCAGGCAAACACAATCAACCCAGCGAGGAAAGTAGTTCTGAGGAACCAGATAGCTCTGACGAATCGGGTTCACCTAGCAGGCCTGGTAAACACCAGAAGCCCAAACCGGGTAAGTCTGGAAAACCAGGCAAACACAATCAACCCAGCGAGGAAAGTAGTTCTGAGGAACCAGACAGCTCTGACGAATCGGGTTCACCTAGCAGGCCTGGTAAACACCAGAAGCCCAAACCGGGTAAGTCTGGAAAACCAGGCAAAAACAACCGACCTAGCGAGGAAAGTAGTTCTGAGGAACCAGACAGCTCTGATGAATCGGGTTCACCTAGCAAGCCTGGTAAACACCAGAAGCCCAAGCCGGGTAAGTCTGGAAAACCAGGCAAAAACAACCGACCTAGCGAGGAAAGTAGTTCTGAGGAATCAGACAGACTCTGACGAGTCAGGTTCACCAAACCACCCTGGCAAACACCAGAAGCCCAAACCGGGTAAGTCTGGAAAACCAGGCAAACATAATCAACCCGGTGAGGGAAGTAGTTCTGAGGAACCAGATAGCTCTGATGAATCGGGTTCACCTAGCAGGCCTGGTAACCATCAGAAGCCCAAGCCGGGTAAGTCTGGAAAACCAGGCAAAAACAACCGACCTAGCGAGGAAAGTAGTTCTGAGGAACCAGACAGCTCTGACGAATCGGGTTCACCTAGCAGGCCTGGTAACCACCAGAAGCCCAAGCCGGGTAAGTCTGGAAAACCGGGCAAACACAACCAACCCGGTGAGGGAAGTAGTTCTGAGGAACCAGACAGCTCTGACGAATCGGGTTCACCTAGCAGGCCTGGTAAACACCAGAAGCCCAAACCGGGTAAGTCTGGAAAACCAGGCAAACACAATCAACCCAGCGAGGAAAGTAGTTCTGAGGAACCAGACAGCTCTGACGAATTAGGTTTACCTAGCAAGCCTGGTAAACACCAGAAGCCCAAGCCGGGTAAGTCTGGAAAACCGGGTAAAAACAACCGACCTAGCGAGGAAAGTAGTTCAGAGGAACCAGACAGCTCTGACGAGTCAAGTTCACCAAACAACCCTGGCAAACACCAGAAACCCAGACCGGGTAAGTCTGGAAAACCGGGCAAACACAACCAACCCGGTGAGGGAAGTAGTTCCGAACCTGATAGTTCTGATGAGTCAAATAATCCCAAAAATGGTGGAAAACACAATAACTCCCCCTCTTCTTCTAGCGAAGACAGTTCTCCATCGTCAGAGTCTTCCGAATCTTCATCTGATGAAATAGGAAAAGGCAAGGGAAAACCAATTAACATACAAATGAGAACACCAGATTCCATATACGACTTTATAAAACAACTGATCGAGTATTTCCTTCAACCTTCAAATAACATGGAACCAAATGAAGAACAAGCGAAGAAACTTCTACGTTTATACTTACACGGCCTCGAAGAAAACCACAGCGAGGTATCGAGGGATGACATTTTAAATCTCATAGCATTGTTTATTGATAGCACAAAGGGAACCAATTCTGATGTAAGCGTGAAACAACTAGAAACATATATTCAAGATCACCATCTACCAGCTCAGACGTCCAACTTCATCGTTAAACTGTTTGACTATATTGTACAGCTTCGGGACTCAGGAGCTTTGCAAAAAATTATTGACGCAGAGAAGAAGATTCCAAAGGCTCCAGGAAAGAGGGGTGAGGACTCTTATTTAAGGGATATAATCTTCCACGTGTACGGTGACATTCCGTTTAAGATTCTAAAAAATGGCACTACATCGATATCTAAAAACGCTACCAAGGACGCTAACTACAAATTGGGTGATACATCCCACCGCGGAATAGTTCCACTAAGTAATCCACGTACTTTGGAGTACCTGGTAGACACGTGCGGTGCACTTTTGAGGCAACACAGACCTTCTGCTATACATTATAGAAGATACCTGTACTTGCCACAATTGGAAATAAAAGGTACGTAACATTTGTTTTTGTACCCAACCTAGTGTACATTGAAGGCTTCTCCTAGATTACCAAGAATAAGTTAAAAAACATTATGTGAACAAAAAAATAGATAAAAAGATACAGACATCATAAAATAACACTGATTTTTTAGCAATGTGAAGTGTAAACTTTAGTAACTATTAGGAGGTAGATATTAAGTAGTATAGAGAGGTAGTATTTGTCAAAATATTGTTTTGGTTTTTACAGGAAATAAGCAACTTAAGAGTTTTCAAAAATCCTCAGGAGTTCGTCTCTGCCCTTGCCCCCCTATAAGAAAAGGTAAAAAAAGATAAAAAAAAGTATAGTTTTAATTCAAACATCTTTTTATATTTTAAAACATAAAAATATTACTCTACAAACATCAATGAGAAAAAACTTATTTATTATATTTACTATTAATAATCTTTACTAATATGTTTTTTTTTTTACAGGCATTTAGACGGATTTAATATTGAACTTCTTTCCTTACCTCTTTACGGACCTTGGCAGTGTAAAAAGGAAGATGATGAGAAAACATCGATATCTACTATTTATAAAAAAATGTTTGTAAAGTATTTATTATATTGAGCATCCACAAAACTTTATTTTATTTACCCTTACTACTAGTAAAATGATAATACTATTTCCTCTGCACTATCAGACACAAAAAACTTTTTTTTTGTGCAACGAACAAAAAAATAATTTCAGTTGGAAATTAATTACAAATAGCAATTGTCATGGGATCCCCATGAAAAAAACATATAACGCTAATTTAATTTTTCTTCTTATAAAGATTTATTGCGCTATGATTAAGTTAACTAGAACGTTTGACAGGAGTGGTATCAGTAGGGTTTAGATAATAATGTATTTTAACTTTTCAACTGATGAAAAACGTTCATGCAAGCGAAAATCTATACTAATATTATAAAGAGGAATGATTTGTATTTTTGTATGTAACTCAAAAGTACTGGACCGATTTTAATGATTATTTTTTCATTAGAAAGCTACATTATCACTGAGTAACATAGGCTACATTTATTACTTTATTACTATAGGCATCTATAGACATTCTTACTAAAACCAACGGAAGGCGTAATAAAATTAGCCGTAAAATGTCTTTCTTAATGCGAAAAGTGTTAATGGTAGGACAAAAAAATGTTCGACAATATTATAGAATACAAAAAACATCGCGAGACCATATCATGTCTATGTATGTCATATATATTGTAGTTACGTCGCTGTAACTACTTTTTTACATTTAACAAATTAATAGAAATGCCGATCAAAATCAGACCGTGTTATCCATACCATTTATAAATTTGTATCCAAATAAATAATTTAATATTCAAGACTGTCTCAATACCTGGTGACTACTTTATTAATTATTGAAATCGGACATTCTATTCAAAAGATATCATGAAATTAAAAAAAAAATACATGCCGGCGGCGACCACCACGTCGCGCATCGAGTAACTAATTCGACGATAGAGGGGCAGTGGGCTCCTTACGCAGTGGGCGCGAACGACATTGAATATTTCGATTATTTTTTAAACACTTTCATGCTTCACTTAAAAAGTTCTTTTCAAAGCTACTTAGTTTTAGTGTTAGGAATCACACTTTGTATAATGTTTGTCAAAATTCTATTCAGAACTATCGCTTTGAACTTGAATATTTTCTTTTGTATTATTATTAGTTTATTCTTAATTTCTCTGATTTAAAACAAACATCCTTCATAGCAATATGCCTAGAAGAAGAAGGTCGCAGCTATCTAAGAATAGTTTCCAAGCGAGATTAGCAGAAGTTCGTCGTATTGGAGAGTCTTCTTTCTAAAATGATCGTCTAGAAAGTATTAAAGTGTACGCGTCCCAACCGCGAGCCAGAGAATCTATCGTCGAATGTTCAGGTTCGTCTTGCAGAACAAAATGCAAGATCGTCGCAGCGACTTGAAGGAAATAGAGCTAGGAATTCGCGAAAGCATGCACGGGACACTAACACTAAACGCTCGCAATGGCTCCTGAACCAGCGAGATAGACCACGGTTGTTAACAACTAGGACGCGCAATACGCCTTTTTTTTCTAATTTAGTGATTCATGGTCGTTTTAATTAGCATGCATAAAATTTAAATATTTGTACTTATTTATGTCTACCCGTGCGAAGCCAGGACCGCCAGGGGACCGCTAGTTATTTAATAAAATAGATGGCGATTGTAATATTTTTGCCGAACAAAGAATTTATTGAGACAACGCTAATCAAATCGTACAGTTTTACGTTAATACGTCAATAAAGTATGACCGCATAACGAGATGCCTAAGTATTGAAATGTCAAAGAAATTTAAAAATCAAATTTAGACTTTACGACACAAGATGATTGGGACTTGCACCCATAGTTCCAGCTTTTGTTCTAACGATTGAGCTACATGTCCTAAGTTGTTTTTCAAGGTAGCATTTAGACCACGGTTGTTAGCTACAGACATGATCGGTCAATTTTTAATTAAAATAATCACACGTATTTTTCATGTTGTAATATTCAATAAGATAATTCATATCTAAAAGCACACTGGCTTTCATTGTCATTCATACTGTTGTGATTTTCCTGGATCGACTAAAATAATATAAGATAAATATTTTCTTGTGGATGTTCAAGTCTCGCCCATGCGATGGTTTTTACAATCCAAATAGATGTTTCATTATTTTATCATATTCCAGGGAAACGATCCCTCTGAACGTTAGACAACGTTTGTAGGTTACTAAACTAAAAACGTGCTTCAAAACTTTCTAGAAAGTCGTGGTTCAATAAATTATTTTATAACAGACATAAAATATAATCAAAGTGAAAATTCATAAAAAGAAATATGACCACAACACGACTGACAATTTTCACGACACTAACAAATTGTTGCGATGAACAATCTATTAAGATTAAAATTAAGAACTCGTTTTTCTGATAGTGGGGGAACGGGTTGTGGGTTGGATTCAACATATTTCTAATCACTTTATCATTTTTGGAAAACTATTAGACTTCTTAAAATTGAGAGACTATATGCTAGGAATGTCAAAATGCACGTCACGAACCAACGACCGAACGAACAAGGCAAAATCAATGTCAATTGTCTATAGTTTACGCGAGTAGTACACATTTAAATAAAACACTTTAACGGTTTAAAACGCGATATATTAGTTAAACTTATTTGAAAATGATTTTTTATGGTCTCCCCGTGACCACGGCTGCTGCAAAGCATCCGAAACGTCGGGCCGAAGTTAAAAATCATTTTCAAATAAGTTTAACTAATATATCGCGTTTTAAACCGTTAAAGTGTTTTATTTAAATCAATGTCAATTGTCAAACTTGAGCATATCTAGGATTAACAAACAAGACTGAACTGGAAAGCGCACATTGATAGTGTTTGTGACAAACTAGAGCAATTTTAGCTAAATGTACAATAATTAAACACAAAACACAATATAAAACACTCTTACTTTTATATAAAGTGCTGGCCGAATCTATATTAACGTACGGTCTGATATGGAAGAACGTGCAAATCTAATCTCGACCGTATCTTCTCGTTACAACTTCGAATATTTAAAAAAAATGTTCCAAGCAATCTGAGACGTTAACACAACAAGGATTATCGGGGACTCTTCGGAATGTGCAGAGTCATACCAATTCACGAAACAACTGAACTGAAGCTTTTAATAGAAATTACGACATTATTGCAATGGACACTGGGAACATTAACAGGGCACTAAGAAAACATAATATTAATCTAAATACTGTCTATAGTTTACGCGAGTAGTACACATTTAAATAAAACACTTTAACGGTTTAAAACGCGATATATTAGTTAAACTTATTTGAAAATGATTTTTAACTTCGGCCCGACGTTTCGCATGCTTTGCAGCAGCCGTGGTCACGGGGAGACTATTATAAGATTAATATTATATACTATATATATGTATATATCTAAAATGTAATATCGTATACGGTAAAAGAACATTGAAATACATTATTCCAAAATTGGTTAACAACCTACCAAAAACTATTAACGAAACGCTTACAGTAACTATTTACAAACGAACAAACAACTCAAAAATATTCATATAATTGTCTCATATTGCATAGACGCCCTAACGCTAATCAGTGTGAAATCAGATTGAAGTCGAAACAATTAATTACAAATAAACTTCACATCTATGGACGGTGGTTCGTAACCACTCATTTAACGTTTGAAAACCTATAATATTTTTCACATGTTGTTGCACATGATGGCAAATAAATTAAAAATCGATTATGACCGACTAAATTCGACTTGAACCGACATCTCACGCTTATTATACTTATAAAACTACCCAAACTCCAAGTTCCATATTAAAAAACGTTCTTTACTTTGATATATATCGAATTTGTTTTCTTGTAAGAGACTACCAATTCCACTTCGTTCTATCATTAGTATTTTATTTATTTTTTGTATAGTGCAATAAAATAATTAATAAGCCTTGTAAATTATTAAAAGAAAGAACATTATGGAAAATAATCTATTACGTGAATTACATTTAAATGATACTCATGAAAGCATAAATATTTTATAGTTTATGGTTATAGCTAGCGTATAAATAACGAAAAAGGTTTTATTTCGCCAACATTTGTTTCATATTGTTGGAATTTAAAGTAAAACCTTCTTCAAAATGTTTACTAAACTGGTAGCTAGATTGTGCCTCATCAACTTTATAATATTTTGTGGCTCAAGAATAGGTATTTGTTTTTCGATTTGTCTTTTATAACAGTATAAGACTGCCTATAGTTTACGCGAGTAATACACATTTAATAAAACACTTTAACAGTTAAAAATGTGTAATATATAAGCTGTCTTCCCGTGACCACGGCTGCTGCAAATCACCCGGAACATCGGGCGGTAGTTAATATAATTTTCAAATAAAAAAACGATTTAAGATCGTAAAATTTTTATAATAATGAAAATTGACAGTGTCAAATTTCATTATATGTTCATTTACGGATTTATTATCAACTTGACTATTCACAAATTTAACATATGCTGTGGTAAATTTTGCGTAAGGTTACTTATATTATTAGTCGGAAATCAAATATACGTTGAATTAATTTAATTCTCATTTGAATAAAATGCAAGATGCATCCAGAACTCAAAAATTGTTTTCTACAGGATTTCCGATGACTTCCAAACTAGTACCCCACGAAGAAGCTGAAACTACCTGCGCCCCCACTCAGATTAACATGGATGTTGCTGTCCACGCCGAAGCAGCGACTACGGCTGCTCCCACTACTACAGCACAACCACGTACTTACGTTGTTAGCAAAGAAGACACGTCGTAAGGTCTTCTATAGAACATAAACTATAAGTTTCAAATTTGATATAAAGCTGTCATAATATTCTAATTCGTTATCTGTAAATTCAGTTTTGGTAAATAGAAAATAAAGTTTATAGACCATAAAGTTTTTTTCACTAATGTCTTGTATTCAACTTACATAGCAATAAATACTGTCTGTAGTTTACGCGAGTAGTACACATTCAAATAAAACTAGTCTCCCCGTGACCAAGGCTGCTGCAAAGCATCCGAAGCGTTTAAACCCTGAAAATATCAGAAAGTAGCTTAAATAATATCGAATTTTAAGTTAACAATAGTAATAGTAATTGTGTTAACCCTTAAAACTTCTATAACTTATTAAGAGAAAAAGATAAGTTATCAATATTTTCGCTTATCGTTCGGCCCAGACGTTTTTGTATACTTGAACAACCCTTAGCAGCTATAAGAGTCAAATGATTTCTACATGTATTAAAAATTAATCTATCATTATTATTAGAATGATTAAACAATGTTGTAACAAAGACGTCAATGAAATTTCGATAATTTATTATAATTGCACGTGTAAGTGAATTGTCGTGATCCTAAACGGGTTGGAGGTGAATAAAATCAAATGATTTTCCGTAATCTATCATTACACAGTCAACATGAAGCAGAATACAGTGTTTGTATTGGTATTGCTGACTTCGTGTCTGATCATGTTTTCATTTGGCAAGTTTTATTATCTTAAGCATTTTGTTAACATGATAAAAAACCTAAGTTCTAATATGTTACATAATTTGAATCCTTTTTTTAATTGCTTTTTTAACCTACTTACGTTGTATAGTCAACAAATAAGTCTATAGTGTATGAGGAATTATTATTTAATTTTAATTTTGACAACCACTATTCAGAACCATAAATTGACTCTATTTTTAATTCAACCTCTTTTAAAACACTTTGATTCTCATTTCAGCCGAAGATAAGACTATTATAAATGGTAAGTACGTAAGTGTGTAAAATTTGAAACAACTACAACAGTCTTCATAAATTAATGTTGAAACACTTTGCATTTTGCATATGTATTGAAGTGAACTTTAATTTAATTGTAATAAATGTATTATTATTATATTTTTAGTTATACCTGTAAATAAAGCAACCAATACCGATACCCAAACGGCGAAAACAAATCAAGGAGCTGGACGTATTCTTAAACCTCTTCAAGACATGCTTAATTTGATACCCGTGCCACATATAGCCTAACAAAGGTAATGAAACTTATAAAATTAATTATTTAACAATAGGCTAAATAAATTTAAAAACTGAAGTTATATCAACAAAAATGTCAAAATATCAGAACATAGTATTTACTTTCAGTCAATACTTAATATATAAAGCTGAAGAGTTTGTTTAATTGTTTGAACGCGCTTATCTCAGGAACATCGCGTTAAAATTATTTTTGAGCTAATACAAGCGAAGATACAGCGGGCAATGTGAAAAAAAAATTGGGGAAACTATTCATCCTGAATGGACAGAATGATTCCTCTTTAAATGATCTAAAAAAAGTCCGCGACGTTATATCTATCTTTAAAGGTTAATTTGTAAAAACGACGGGAAGGGACGCGACCGATGTCGTGGGTAAAAACAAATTTGGATACCCAAAATAACTATTCTATGCTAGTCAAATCGCGTACAAACCTTTTTTTTTTTAAAAAATATGTCATAGTATACCAAAAATTACTTTTAATTAATAACTATCTATTAGACTTAATTATTTTGTTTATAAACTATCTATTTTCTTATTTTTTTTCAGTGGACCAGTGTAAAATTAATAACTTTATATAACTATGAAATATTGTACTTTTATTAAAAATATATGACAGTTTTAATCGGTGTTTTATTTAGCTGAAAATTATTATTTATTTCATGTAGATAATTTTTCTATTCCTTAAAAGTTCGCTAAGAGTCTTGGCTTTGAATCTCAGTTCTGTTCTAATACATTATGTTGACAATACATAACACAGCAATAAAATGAACATACGTAAATAAATTTTTCATTACATCTTTTTATAACTTGTATTGGTTTTAATTACTTCTTTAAAATGATTTATATTAGTAGTATTTGCTTAGACTATTGTTAGTCTCACAAAGGTTTAAAATGGAGAAGGGTTTACTTTTGTGTTTATTTATTATATCATGCCTAATGATGTTTGAAATGGGTAATGTATAATGCTATTATACTATATTTTTATTTACAAATGTTATATTAATAATATTTATTTTTATTTTAGTGACAGCAAGAGTGCAAGTTATAAACAGTAAGTTTTATTTTAAATATGTGAATAGCAGTTTTTTACAAGGAAGGAAACGTTCCTCTAATTTTGCTTTTATTACAATGAATATTTATTATAACTATAGCTAGATAAGTTTTTTAAAATTAATAGAGGCCGTTTAATCTGCTTGTATTACAAAAAAAATCCAAAAAAATAAGTTAGAAAGTGTTTGATGGTAAGATTCACATTTATATTTTAAATGTTATGTATTTACAATTAAACAATGATGTAAATAGACCCCAAGACTGAAAGTAAACTATAGGTAAGTTTCAACTGAGTAAATAAACTTCAATCTATTAGCCAAAATCTAAAACAACTACATTTGTTTTATTTGTTATCTCTATATCATAATTATTGTTTTTTTTTATATAGTTAAGCCAGTTAACGATGCTGGGAATGGTGATGGCCAGGATACTTCAGGAAAACAGTCACCAATTAAAGATCTTATATGTCTAGGAGGGGTAAGTTATTGCTATAGTAAGTTAGGTGCATATAAAATTAAAAAAAAATAACATCAATTTTGGGCAATTAGATATTTTGTTTATTTAAAGTAGATAAACTACTTCTGTGCTTTTCTCCACCGAAAATAATATTTCTCGAGACCGCTTGCGCTTACGGGTCACTAATACCATGAAGGGTTAATTTTAAGGTGTTTTTATACCTGGTGAATTTGTTAGAGTGAAAAATTATGTAAATTTAAAAAACCGCCGTATTAGACGTCGTAGACCATGCTACGATCTTGTAGAGGCGCTAGTAGTCCTCTACGACATTCGTAGCTCGTTCGTAGTGAAGAAAGTTGATCAGTGAAAAAGATCATGAACGCGTCTTTCCAATGCCTCTCGTAGAGATAACTGAATTTCACAAAGTGAAAGAGTTCTGGACTTATCTTGGAGTAACCCTAGTTTCAGTAGGGCACATGTTTTACATCATGTCAACTGATGTACAGTATACTATATGTGACAGTAACAATTATTTTTTGTTTCAGATAATATGCTAATTTCGGCGTTTAATTAAATTTATATAAACGATAAATTTGTGAGCTAAATAAACAATTGATAAACATCTGTCTTTCTTTGAACAACTACTAATATAATTAAGATAATTTGGTTGATATTATACTTTATGTAATAATAGTAGACTGTAAACAAACAAAGTACACATTTTTTTTTTAATAATCTTAAGTTCCTGAAGCACCTTTGTACAGCCTGGTGATAGCCAAATGGACAGACACAAAAATGTATTTGGGTCCTGTGTTACTTTGTACACGGTATTCTAAAAAGTATTCAACATTAAAATTTTAATATTAATGCCCAGAAACTCTTGAAAAAATCAAAACAAATTTCTCTTCTTTACATTTGATTATTTCCAATTTACGTTTTTCTTACTTCTACAGGAATTTGATGTGATGTATTGAATCGAAATATACGGAATAATACATATATATCACTATGATAGACATTGTATCTTATTTTTGAAAATATTCACCATTTTTTCATAACATTAAATTTGTAAAAACTTTATCATACATTTCTTACGTGTTAAATATGGGTTTTTACATTGTAGATAAAAAATAGAATATGAAAATAAATGGTCCTTTAAATTAAACAATCAGTATCTTTTATTTTTTTATTTATCAAGAGTCAGTTTGCTCTTTTTGTTAGGTACATAGATTTATATGTGATTAAAAACCTGCACGGCCCAAGGCAAGAAGTCGGTTGTAATAACGTATCAGTGGATTTCCACTCAGCTGGGATTGGGTACCATTTACTTTTTGCTCATTGTGATTTGTCGCTACATTGGATGGATTTACTGGAAACAATAATTATAAGTTAAAAACTACTTAGTAGAATTCAAATAAAACACTTCAGTGGTTTGAAACCTGGGGAGACTCTGTGACCACGGCTGCTGCAAAGCATCCGAAACGTTGGGCCGAAGTTAAAAATAGTTTTCAAATAAGTTTAACTAATATATATTGCGTTTCAAACCGTTAAAGTGTTTTATTTAAATGTACTACTCGTCCTGCCCGAGTCGAAATTTTTTTCAATTTATTTTCGATTTTTAAATTACAGACATTATGTTGACCTTAAAATTTAAATTCAAAATCATAATCTCGCGTTTACGATTAACCGTGTCAATCTAAGTTAGGGTATAAATAAATAATGATATTGTACCTCGAATCACATCACTTCCCGGCTGTGCTGTAAAGGAAATAACATAATTATCATTATTATAAGTCGAATTAAAAAATACACATTTTACAATATTACTTACGCAAAGTGTAAACGTTGACTGTGAGACATGCCAACACCAAAATTAAACATAATATTTTTCCCTGCATTCTGCTAGTATTCAAACAATTTTGACAGCAAATAATGTCTAATAGAAAATGTGATTGCTTTATATTTTATATATTTTACCCATTTCACATGATATCGCTGTAAAATAATTGAATCGTGATTAATAAAATGACCGACAACACAACTAAGGCTGCGGTCTGTTAGAAACGCCGTAGATCACGTATATTATAATTAAAACGTTTTACGCTTCTTTAGAACACTTTGTTTCGTTCACCACGTAAAAATGTGATGATTAAAAGTAACTTAAGTTTAGATGTATCGGACCACCTCTGTAGTCGAACAGTTAAACGTATTGCCTTGCATTGCGTTAAGCGCGAGAGGTCCTGGGTTCGAATCCCAGGAAAACAATAAATTGTTTCGGCCAGGCAGGGCACAGAAGACTGATCAACTACTTGCTGTTAAATAACGGATCAGTGAAACGGACACAGAAATGTATTCGCCCCATGCCCCACGAGGGGGGAAACGCTATTTCACTTAGATGTATAGTATGCATCCACCATATGGCACTTGACAAGCACGTTTTTTAATAGTGGGTGGCTGATTGTCGTGATGCTATACGCGATATCATAACGCGTTTCTAGGAAAACACAGCCCACCGCCCCGACTTGTACGACCTTTAGTTTTCCTGTTAGGCGATAACAAATTTTCTACCTCCAAATCAAACTATCTGAAATAATGATCCATCTATTCTGGTATATGGTTTTTGTATGCAATTACTATAAAAACATGCGCTCGAGGATGGATGTCAAAGCTGCGACGAATACAATAATAATCCCCGACAATTTTAAACTGTTAGTAAAAGACACTAAAATATTAATACAACCCTCGACCGGCTTGTGTTATAAATTATAAGTACACAAGTCGTACGATCTAATAATACCAGATATAATATTAATTGATAATAAGTAACGTAGGAGAGTATTATAATATAATTTTCGTTCGGTGAGGCCTACATCCAGTATTGGACTACTGGATGTAGGCCTCCCCCATATACTTCCAGTACGACCCGTGTTATAATAAGTAGTAGTAATTACTAATTAAGAATAAGTAAACCAGCTCTCCCCTGACCAAGGAAGGTGAGACCCCGTCGTTATTTAGTCCAATAGCGACATAAAAAACCTATTTACTCAATTAGTAATAAATATTAGGTAAAATTAATACTAATGTTAATAGAACAAGTATTTGATGTTATCTGTAACGATTACTTTGTTGATTTATTACGGAATCGTGTTAATTCGAGTTCGTTCTTTATATAGAACAATTTAGTTATTTACATAGAATATTTTGTATGCAACCGTTGTATTTTTTCTTCTAATTGTGACATATTAATTTTATTAATCGCCTCCCAAGGTAAATGACCAACGCATTGGAATTACTGTCTCGTTGGTCTTAAGTCAACGTGGTCGTGGGTTAATCGCCTGATCCAATGTGTTTCTAATAATTGTATATTTTTTCTGAGACATGTTAGACTTCGTATAGAAATAGGGAAATTGAACGGTTGGTAGGAATATCGATACTGTCCGGATCACGATCCACCGTCCACAGATGAAAAAGCCACTAAGTTTCGGTTTCAATCTAGGGATTTCCAAATATCCAAAGCCAATATAAGTTCATATGCCTGGGATATTTCACCTGCCATCAAGTGAATCCCAAGCCTGTTAATCCTGCTTTATCATTATCATATAAAAATAATACTGTCTATAATTTAACGGTTTAAAACGCGTCATGTTAGTTCGTCGAACGTCGGCCGAAGTTTAAAATCAAAAAAAAAGAATTTTGAATGGAGTAGTACTTTATAGATGCGCGCTTATCTAATATTTACAATATTATAATAAACGATATCATCTTAGTTTTGAGGAACAGTAGCTCAATCGTTAACCAACAAAACAGTAAAGTACTGTCGTAGGCTCAAGTCCTGCTCGTATCAAGTATATTTTCAATCTTAATTCTTTTTATAAGTAGTTGTATGACAACAAAATTCTCAATTTTAAAATCAACGGCAAATGCTTACATTTTTTATTACCTGGCTTGTCTAGCTATTGTAATAGAACGGTCATTTCCAGATTATTGTCAGGTTTAATATCTAGAACCACTTCTTAACACTTCTAAACGAACAGCGAAAATCCAAATAAGTTTAAGAACGACCGTGAAAGTCTTATTTAATTTGAAAGAAAAATATTCATATTCCTTCTTATTTCATTTTCATGGCTCAAGGAATTCTACCACCATCATCAAAATGTCTATATACATATAATCTATTACATATTGAACGGATACCTTAATTTCACGTGAAAAAAAAATTTTAAAATAGTTTCGTTAAATTGATGGTATTTCATTTCCCAAACGTAATTCTGTTGAGTGATGAATAGCGTGATGTGCACCATTTAATGTATTTATGTAATTATAATATGAAAAGAATAATAAATTACCGCTTTCTAAAAATATTTTTTATTTAAAACAGTTCCTTTAACTAACCTTACCCCTACTTATATCGTTTTATAAATATTTTAATTGGATTTATAAATTTTCCTCAAAATCAAACAACAATTATTTTAAATTATCAATAATGAATAGTTTTATTCCTTTGGTATACACAACATTTTAAGAAGTACATTGTGCTGATTATATTACCACATATTAAAGCAATGGGAAACCTCTTTGCTGAAGAAAAGACCTTAGTTCTTGTAAATTTTGATTGATCGCCTGGTTGGAAGGCGTTACTGAAAAATAATTTTATTACGATTAAAACATTTGCTTGAAGTTCGGTGACAATAGTGATGAAGGCAAGTATTAAAAAAAATCCTTATTGATTATATTCCTAATAATTAAAAACACATCACGAATTTACCTTGCAGACGATCATGGCCGGGTTGAGCTGTGAACAAATGTAATAATAATATTACATGAAATAATTAGATACTTTTTAATTTTAAACTACAATATTACTTACGCAAAGTATACACATTCGCTATCAAACATGACAATATTACAACAAAGAGAAAAAATATTTTTCCGTCCATCCTGCAAGCTTGTTCTATTACAACCTTTCTAAAAGCGAAGCGGGTTCAGCTTTTATACATATGGAACATACAAAATATTGCACGATAACGCAATAAAAGAATCGTGATTAAGCAAAATTATGGCATTATTAGATTTTTTTTGTTACAGAATTTGCCTTACAGCGTGACGCCGCGTGACGACGTTTAACAAAACACTGGCTATATATTTTCATCGAAATCCGGTACATGACTTATATAGAAAGAGTAAAACGAGTTTATTAATAATATACAAGAAAAATTAAATATCTAAAAAAAATTCTGGCTTTCACGGCCATCGTTCAGCTTATCATTGTCTTTCGGGCTGTTTGGCCGACGTGAGCGAGAAGAGGTTCTCGACGTTTCGCCATCACGTGCGGGCAGAAAGATGTTAACTCCTCGATTGCTCGAAGAATTCTTTGAGAACTCGAACAGTCCGAAAAACAATGATATAGATAGTATCTTTTTCTCAAACCAAATTTTCAAAAACCTTCTTCGAATCAAATCAAACTTGCTGTACTGGTCGAGTAACGGTCGGCAATAGTTGTATGAAAATCCATATCTGTCGTGTTTAGTGGCCAAATAAATTACTATGTAAACGTAGATTTGTCGTGTAATTTAAAAATGGAACAATATTTTATTTAAAAAAAGGAAAAGATGTAGCAGAGTAAGGAGGTAACTTATCTTCTGATAAGTTACCTGAAAGTTAGTTGTTAATTTAAATTTCGAATCGGCTGGCACATAGAAAGCTCTTTAGTGCAAAAAAATACTTAGGCGTGTAAAAAAACCTTAGTTGTGCGTCAATTTTGTCATTGGTTTTAAAGTTCTGAATTGTACTACTCAGTTTTAATTTCCGCGCGTTATTTGAAAACCAAAAGTATATATAAACCTTAGCCGCAACTAGGCATTGATGGACTCACGAATGTGTGCCTGAGCTTCGCTTAGGGCCACATTCCGGCCGCTTTAGTAATTGTCTTTATAAATATATGAAATATAATAAAAAATATATATATATGAAAAATTGTCAATGGTTTTCCTTGATGCTTTGCAGCAGCCACGGTCACGGGGAGACTGTGCAATTATGTCGCAATTGGGACATTGAAGTATGATGTATAGCATCTTGTACTGAATTTCAGTACATATTTGTCTCCCTCGTACACTGCTGAAGTTAGCGCGACCATCTTGCGGATGGTACCGTCAATTTTAAGCAAAATGTGGAGTCCCCCGCATCCGCGCACCCCTTTTCTCGCAACGGATACCTGCTTTTTGCGTTCTGCGCAACCATCCGCACTAACTTCAGCCCGGCCAAATAATTATGAGAGTACCTACTGTACCTGACTAGCTAAACTGGATGATGGTCATAATATTGAAAAACATTTACAGAATCATTCAAGTATTGTGTTGTTTAGTGTAGGTATTACATACTTGTTTTGGCATAAGACAATAATTCTAGGTTTTAATATTTATATTCTGTATTTAGTATATTCAACTATTGGTTAATTGAATTTATGTTAATAATGTTAAGGAATCCATAGAAGATTTTAATCAATCTACATGATAACTTGATAATTTGAAGTAAGATTAGCATAATATGATCTACGGTGGCTAGGTAAATATATGGGTCGCATTTTTTTAAACAAAAACATTTATTTTAACAATTTTTCTTCTCATACTAAGGTCTTTAGAGACCTTTGTAAGTTACCTACTTAATGCGAAATCCAAATCAGTCAAACATTAAAATCTTTGTTTGTAACCAATCATATTCGATTGAAAGGAGAAGCAAGTAAAAAGCCATTTCTTTATGTATATTATTTTATTAATTATTATCATTGATCACCACCCATCCTTTATCAATCTGAAAAAAAAACAATCATCGTTGATCATATTTATCAACATAGTACACAAGTACATAGCATAAATCGGAGTAGTGAGTCCTCCTGTGACTACGGCTGCTGCAAAGCATTCGAAAAAGTCGGGCCTTTAATTAATTATTTGGCGTTTTAAACAGTTAAGAGTGTTTTACTGAAAAGTTGTTTTCAACATAAATAATTTCCATATACAAATCTATTTGAAAGATATTTATATCAGATTGATTAAAAATCGAAGGTAAATTGAAAAAAGTTTTGCCTCGGGCAAGACTCGACCCGGCAATGTAAGCGTTCCGTGCTGTTGCTCTAACCAATTGGGCTATCGAGTCAAGTCCTGCCCGAGTCGAAAATTTATCCTCTTACTAAAGATATGTGCAATACATGTAAACAAAGTTTTCAAACCTTTATACTATAGATTACTAAAACAATAGATATTGCAACACTAAACGATCATACTCTGAAAGTTGAGGAATACCTTACTTAGATGATTCCTCCATGTTGGCCTTGACCGAAAAGCGATCCCTGTAGATTACGGTCTTCAGCATTGTTAGATGGAGATGCTGTAAATACGAATAATACATTTAGTTGGTAAGTTCCAATACAGTAAAATGTAAATCAATTATACTTACATCGTACTACGTTTGCATCTGGGAACACTGAAAGAAAGTAAAAAAATATCACAATAAACCAAATTTACTTTAAAATAATGGAAACGCGAATTATTTAAAATAAAATATTTTAACGGTTTAAAACACAATATATTAGTTAAACTTATTTCAAAATTATTTTTAACTTCAGCTCGGCGTTTCGTTATATATCGCTTTATAAACCGTTAAAGTGTTTTTTTTAATAAGTGCTGCTCGCGTAAGCTACAGACAGTATTTAACGCTTATTTTGTTGAAATTAGTAAATTCTCCTTCAACATTTATTCGACATCTTTAAACTTACACGAAGCATAACCTGTCGCAAAGTAGCAAGAGAGAAAGAGGAAAGTCAAGATTAAAGTTTTAAAATACATGTTTGCTAAAGATATAAATAACTTAGACATATAAATTATTTTTTTTGGCCGCAATATTTATACTCCACTTGTACTGTAGACTCGTATAAAAACAAAGTTGTCACGAATTTACTAATATTATTTCATTATAAATCACGATTACTTATTTGATGATAAAGTTACGATGATTAGTTAATGTGTTTTTAAAACACAGTACAGTTAACGGAGTTGACACGTAAAATGTATACTAATATAGCTGAAAAAGTTGTTTGTTTGTTTGAAAGCTCTAATATCAGGAACTACGAGTTTGCATTGTAAAAAATATTTTCTGTTGGTTAATGCGTTTATCGAGGAAGGTTATAAACATCTCGCTACGATGGAAGCTAATAGGAGCGAAGAAACAGCGGGAAATGTGGCAAACACGGGGAAAATTATTCATGCGGGTATGAATAATTCCCGCAGGTTTCCGTTGCGTACGCCGCAAAAACGGTTCAAGATACCCAAAAAATATTTATACAGGAATGATAATTCTTAATGATTACAAAATGACAATTAACTGAGCAAGAATGACGAGACGCGAGCGAAGTCGCTGACACAGCTAGTTTTAAATATCTTTTAATTAATAAAAGCGATCAGTTACTTGAAAACTGAAAACACTACATAATTATTTAAATAACATTCTATTAATGCTTTAAAACGCAAAAATATTAGTTAACTTATTTACAATTGAATTTAATCTGTCTTTATATTTGCTTTATAGCAGCACGTTTGCCACTGTAAAGCATCTGAGAAAACCGTTTATTAATTGAATGTTTTCTACTCGCATTAACTACAGACTATAGTTAATAATTATTTATAATAATCTGTCTGGTATTGAAATGATTCGAAATTGTGCATAAACGATCCTTCAACGTTTAGCATTTTATTTACCTCAGTACTATTGGTTCTTATTCATGAATGGGTAAGATAAACTTAAAAAATTGCTTTAACCGATACCAAATAACCGTTCGTAATGTGTTTAGAGTTAAAAATAGTAGAACATGTATATTAAAATAGTAATTCAGTTATTAGCCATGATCCTTTTGATTTTATCCATAGTAACTCCTCTGTATATTATAATTTTACCAACAACGTATAATACCTATACCGAATCGATCTAATATAGTGGTATTGACGTTTGACAAACTGACATTGAGACTTGACAGACGGTTGTTGACGGCTCCAGACAGTCTCCCCGTGACCACGGCTGCTGCAAAGCATCCGAAACGTCGGGCCGAAGTTAAAAATCATTTTCAAATAAGTTTAACTAATATATCGCGTTTTAAACCGTTAAAGTGTTTTATTTAAATGTGTACTACTCGCGTAAACTATAGACAGTATTTAACTTGTTATTTTGACATAACGTCGGAGTGGAATATCTAATGGTGAGACAGTCTCGTGCCCACATGGTATCCTGGTTCTAATCAAAAAGCGATTGAATGCTGTTCAGAGTGAATAGTCTTCACGAACGTTTGTACGCTTGTTTACGGACGTAAACTTAGTCCAAAAAAAGGATCGATTCATTTAATGCGTATTTTGTCATGACTTAAACAGCCTTATTCCAAAAAAATACTTAAACCAGTACTGCGGAGTCTTAGTTTAACTCTTAAACCATGGTCTAAATAAATCTAAGTTAGTACCATAGTTAGTCCAGTACAAACGTTAAACTTCGTTTTGTAATAAGGATTTCAAATAAACCAGGTTTGAGAGTTAGTCCTTGTTTTGTAATAAGAGTGAAAGACGTCTACTATGAGTATCTCTATCAGTAGAATATTCTATCAGCCATTATAAGGGCCATTCATTTAAAAAAATATTCTGTTTACGAGTACTAAGTAGTCTGATTGCCTTTGTAACTTTAATTTTTAAGCGTGTTGCTTAGCAGTGCGTTAAGCGCGAGTGGTCCTGGGGAAACAATAAGTTATTTCGATCGGACAGGACACAATAGTCTGATTAACTACTTGACATTTTAAAATATTCACCAGTGAAACTGACACAAGAAATGTCCCATACCAACTTTCTTATGAGGCCAAGAGTTCGAGTCTCAATTCTATATTTAAATAAAACACTTTAACGATTTAAAACGCGTAGATTAGTTAAACTTATCTTGAAAATTATTTCAATGATCAAATAAGTTTAACTAATATATCGCGTTTTAAACCATTGAAGAGTTTTGTTTAAATGTGTACTACTCGCGTAAACTATAGACAGTATTGCGATACATTTTAGTTAAACTTGTTTGAGAATTATTTTTAACTACGGCCCGACATTTCGGATGCTTTGCAGCAGCCGTGGTCACGGGCAGACTAAAGATGGAGGTTGTCTCTGACGTCAAAGTAAAAATTGCTACGCTAGCGCCATCTGTTCCGTCGAAGTTGGTATTTGGCGAAACTGACCGGGTCCTTACAGAATTGATAACCTTGATCTCAATTCTATAGTAAAAAAATGTTTGCACAAATATTCGTAAAATGTGTTTAAAATCTCAATGCCCTCTGTGGGAATAGTCAAACACATATTTTTGTCTGTTTCATAGGTAGATTTAATTTACAGGTTTAATATCATTCCCCCGAGATTCGAACCCAGGATTGTGCAATGCTAGATAACATGTTTCAGGTGGATTAAATAAGAATGCTTATAAATTATTTAATTGTTTATTAAATTGTTTAACATTATAACCAGGGTGATTGACCACCAACTTTAAGGGGCATCAAAATAGTCCAGGGCGTTGAAGCTGACCGCCGATTCCTAATTGTCCATTTGTGTCTTCAGCGTTGTTCCTGGGGTTCGCTGAAATTATTTTTTCACAACTTTATAACGTACTTGTGTATTATTATAAATATTGCAGCTGGCTAGTACTTGACAGATGCATATAATTGTTATACAAACAAATCAAGTTAACTCACATGTGATGGAATTCAAGTCCGGGTTAGCTGAAAGAAAAAACGTTTTTTAATTTTAAGTGTATAACATTGATCGCCGAAAATTTTTAAAGGTGGGCTTCAAATCCACGGCCGACATAGTGAAAATATTGAAATAGGGTTTCATTTTTAGAGACGATATTATATTCATGTGCTATCATTCTCTTCTCGTTAGTGTTTTATTTATTTTTAACTGTAGCAATGAAAGGTTTCCATTTTTGACTATACCACGACTTCTTGACTAAATGACATCACAGCTTTTAAAAAGGTCGCGAAAACCTTATACAATTTATATGTTACAAGAAACTTCTTACAAGTTTTCTTCACTTACCTGAAACATACCCTACGGCGAACAAGCAAGCAACTAGGAAAAATACAAATATAATTTTTGAGTTCATGTTTGTTGTTAAATGTGCTAAGTATGAATAAAGCACGTTCGCTTTGTATTACATTATAAAGGAAAGAAGTCGTAAAACGTTATTATTTTTACAATTTTATGCTCACGAGTGCCTTTTAGGCGTTAAACTGTTATCACCACTGTGGTGGAATTCGTCAAAGCCCACCAACCCGAGCTGTACCAGTGTACTGAATCTAAGAACTTAAGACTCTATGGAAGAAGACCTTTGGCCAGAAGTAGGACATCAATAGGTGAAGCACTCTTGTATTAGGTCCTTACATATGAAATTAGATTTCTCGCACACTCTCTTTATTATAAACTAGCTGTGCCCGCGACTTAGCCGCGTAGAGCTGTTATTTTGGGCATCGTATTATTTATTTTGGCAAACAACCTCCTATCCTTTATAAATTTCAGGTATTACCTACGACATCGTCCGCATTCTGTCGTTCTCGCGAGGATATTAAAAGATAGAATAGAGTAGAAGATATTTTTCTAGATCATTTAACGAAAAAAAATTGGTTTTTATTGCGCCGTTTTCGTAGCACACGGAACGAAATCAATGATGATATGATATGATAGATGAACATTTTTCCTCATGTTTTTCACAAGTTCCACAGTTTTTTCGCTCCTATTAGTCGCAGCGTAATATTCCTTTCTATTCTAACCAGCAGTTCCTGAGATTCACGAGTTTAAACAAACAAACTCTTCGTCTTTATAATATTAGTAAAGATTCAACATTTTTATCTATTTAGCAAAGAGATCAACTTCGATAAACGTCCCATGAAATTAAAATACATATAGATAATATATAGTTTAGAGTGAAATAATTATTTTAATAAAATAAAATCACGACATTGCAATAAATAAATAGCAATTTTAAATAACTTTAATTTCTTAATCGCTTATACATGAGTGATATTTTTTATTCGATAAGCGTGTAGAATTATTTATTACACAATTTGACTTATGTCTAATTGTCTTATAAAGTAAGCAAATATATGTAATAATTGATACAAAAATAGCCTTACTCCTACATTATATATTAATAATATATTTTTATTATATTATTATTGTTTTTTTTTCTTGCACTTCGTCGATAAAATACGCCGTCAATAATAAATTAAGTATTTCAATTTCTGTAAAACTGTTTCGCCCTATGTTGTGTGTCTACCCTATACACAATATAGGGTAGACACATTTCTGAGTCCGTTTTACTGATATTAAAATATGTAGGTAAATTATTTTTACTCGGAATTCGAAACTCAACCCCCTTGCGTTTTACAATTGACTCGACGATTGTTAACTATAATCATATGTATTATAGTTAACAATCATTATCAGGTTATATTTTTTTCAGATTCCACATTTCTAAGTATTACAAAACATTCTAGAACAATATAATGTGGTTGTCACGATATAATTTACTATGAGTTTTATTTCACACTAGTAAAACACCCGTACAGCTAATTGGACTTGACGAATTGAAAATTTAAATTACACTACAATATGGTTAACTTTTTAATAATTATTTACTGTATAATTTTTCTGGATACTTTTCTAATAATAACAACATCGAGTAAGTAAGTTGCTTTAGTCGGTAAGTATCTTCGTATGAAAAATCATAATGCTGTATATTTTCAGATATGCTACGAGTACAAGCTGATTACATACATAGTAAGTATATATACTTATATCTAACTTATGAGAATAATGACAACTACGCATGCATGGTTATTGTGATATACACTATTAAAAAAAAAACTAGCGACTTCGTTCGCGTGGAATAGTAACTGGGGTAGAATTTCTAATTATTTAGGCTGTTTATTAGTTTATGTAATTGCGCATTTATCGCAGCCAATCTATGTTGTAAGTGCTACTTTGCCGCAACACTCTCACCTCACTCTCACTCCCACTTCCAATCCCACTCCTATTCCTAAAGAAGAAAGTTTCACTGTTCTAGCTTCAAAAACCACGAATTTCCATACAAACGTTCACCCCTCCTTTTAACCACTTTCAACCCCCTTTTCGCAATAAATAGCCTATGCCCTTTTTCAGGGTCTAGACCATCTGTGTACCAATTTCATTCAAATCCGTTCAGTAGTTTTGGCGTGAAAGAGTAATAGACAGAAAGAGTTACTTTCGCATTTAATTTAATTTAATTAATTTAAGGATAGTCTGAAAAGCTTTTAATTCTTAGATGTTTGAGGTTATCTATACTTCACGCGAATATAACGCATTTAAAAGACGTTAAAAATCGATTAATTCATTTAACACGCGCTTGGGTATTTTGACCGCATTTTAAACCATTAAAAGTTGTGACAGAGATTGTTTTTTTATCTACAGACTTAAGATAATTTATTAGCATGTGGGCATTTTAGGCTACGAAAACACATTGAGCTTAAGAAAATTAAATTAAAACTATTAAAATTGCTGGAAAGACAGGGCTTAGCATTAAAGTTTCCCCTTATTGTCTAAAAACTTATTTTTCATAATGACACATAATTTTCTTTTACAGTTAATTCAAGGAATGTTGCTTCCAACACTTTGAACGAGAAGACTGAAAGACAGATTCAAAATACGATAATCACAATCAAAGATAATGACAAGAAAAAATATCAGAAACACTAATAAACGAAGATTATTGTTTCATTATAATAAATAAACCTGCATACATTGTAATAGTTTGTCTTTTGTTAATATATCCAATAATAAAATAATGATTTGTTCTGAGTTAACATTTTTAATTTAATTCATAAATGACTATTTAAATATTTACAAAATATTATATGTAGAAGGTAGAAAGACATTCTTTCAAATACAGCTTTCAACATGGCTGCAGTTACACGAGACAGAATAGCCAGAGCCCAAAATAGGTCGATGGCACATCTTGTTTAGATATTAGGTTGCTGGGGTATTTCAACAAGTAAACCACATGCTTGTATAGCATAAAAAATAATTGTAGGTATATGTAGTTATAAGGAGTTTCAATTATCACTCGGCCTATAAGTGAGAAATTAATCTTTCGTACATATCTTCCGGTTGTTTTTAATTGTTTTCGCAACGCAAAGAAAACCTTCAAAAATTGAGCATTTTCTCAGTTTTTGTCTACATTTTCCACTGGTTCCTCGCTCCTAATGGTCGCCGTGTGATGTCAAATAATTAGAACCAGTAATTTTAAAGATTAACGCGTTCGAGATTGTTTATTAATAATTTGGAAAAATAATAAGATTTTCATGAATATTACAAAATTATATTTAAATAACATTTAGCAAGTAAGTAACAGTCCACATTTTATTTAGACGGTTTGATTGCCACGAACTTGCTCTAAAAATATTGAAATTGCCCACGACGACACGAATTTTGAAATTAGTCTCATATAAAAGAGATTTTAATAGCTGTCAAATCAATTGTAGAAACTTCAGCTTTCAACATGAACGGAAAATTTGTTTTCATCACACTTTTAGTATTATCATGCCTTGTCGCAACAGCTATGAGTGAACGTAAGTAAATAATTTTATGAAAAAAAAAACTTACAGAGTACTAAAAGACCTATTTTAATTTCAGCAAAAGCACAACCTCAACCAGGCGGTGATGCAATCTCTGGTATGTTTAATAGACTTTATCTATACTAATATTATAAATGGTAAAGTAACTCTGTCTGTCTGTCTGTCCGGCTTTAACTCCAAAACTACTGAGAAAGGACATAGGCCACTTTTCAATGCTAAAAAAAGGGTAGATAAGGGTTGAAAGTTTGTAAGAAAATTCGTGGTTTTTGAAGCTAGAACTTTCTTCTTTGCCTTTTTCGGAATAGGAGTGGGAGTGAGAGTGGGAGTTAGAGGAGGAGTGATGTGAGGTGAGAGTGTTACGGCAATGTAACACTTACAACATAGATGGCTGTCTTAAATACACCTTTACATAAATTAATAAACAACGTAAATAATTAAAAATTCTACCCCAATTCACTATTTCACGCGGACGAAGTAGCGAGCACAGCTAGTACTATATATGTTAAAATGTAAATTTCATTGCGCAAGAGTTGAGTGTATATGAACTGAAAAATATCGATGATCACCTTTAATTGTATTTGATTATTTTTTTTTATTTTCTTTTTTTAGTTAACCCGTCCAACACAGCAACGAATAGAGACGACCAAGGGACTCAAGGAGCTCAAAATCAAAGGGGAAGATAGGTATAAATGTAGGTACAATAAATAATATTTGAAAGAGAATATTATTTAATAGGTTTTTTATGATAGAGATGGACAGACAAGCATGGGTTCACTTGATGGTAGGTAAAATTCCCCAGCCATACCACATTTTAACAAGAAACGCAATCAAACATCATAGCTTTTTCATTTGTGAGCGGTAGTTCGTGACTCCAGCGGAATTTCAATATTGTAACCATCCATTATTCAGATTACCAAGCGAAGTACAATATGTTTTAGAAACATTATAAATTGATTGGAAAAATGTTGGTGGGGATCGAACCCACGACCCATTGACCCAGCCATACATTGTTACTATTACACCAACCTCGTCTTTCGTGATCACTTTTATAGTGACGCTGGTGAATACGTGCTATAATTTAATTTTGTTCCTACATTTAATTTAAAACTGTACGCTTAAGTAACTCAACTCTACTACCCCATTAGGTATATGTACTACATTTCCTTCTAGTTTCGAAATTTGTAAATAACTTTAAGCGCTATTTTTATTTTTCAGGATCATGACTGAACTGAATCGGATTCAAAAATGATTAAACAATTGAAATGATTTACTAACTTTTATTCAGCCAACCTTATCTATATACAACCTTATCTATATATATGTAATACAGACAAGACTATCTGTGGCTCTTGTTTCTTACACAAGATTATTGAATGATCAGATTTTTATAGGTTTCAATAAAACACTTTAACGGTTTAAAACGCGATATACTAGATAAACTTATTTGAAAATGATTTTTAACTTCGGCCCGTGACCACGGATGCTGCAAAGTATCCGAAACATCAGGCCGAAGGTAAAAATCATTTTCAAATAAGTTTAACTAATATATCGCGTTTTAAACTATTAAAGTGTTTTATTTAAACGCTTAGCCATGTTGATGCAGGTCTAATAGTATAAGTACTAGATAATATAAGACTAATGTTTGTGGGTTCGTGAGTTCGTCCCCCAACCTTGCAACAATATTTAACTAAGTACTTTAACAGGCAAATCGTGAAAACAAAACAACGACGTATGTCATCTACGAACACGTCTAGCCAGAGTGGTAAGATGGGTGCTACCTACAGCCCTAAACCCTCCTAGAAGCCCTTATAGAAAATCATTCCCAGCGTTAGGAACTCTTAAAATCTTTTATTCAACGTCTCAAATTTATCAGTTAGTTTTGTATTTATAATTATATTTAAAATGTGAATGCTATTTGCCTGAAGATGCCCTACCATATTTTGTCTTTGGATATTCGGTAATCCACAGGCTGGAACTGAAACGCAATTAGATTACACGAGTTTTTCTATGGATAATCCTAACCCGGACAAAATGTTTATATTCCTACCAACCATTTAATCTAATTCTAGGCTAACACCAACATATTTTTAGAAAATAATGACGCATTTAACGGGGAAAAAAGTAAATTGTAAATAAGTTAACTATACATTTTCTGAAACTAAACTAAAAAAAAAAAAACAAAAAAAAAAAAAATTTCTCGCCCCCCCAAAAAAAAAAAAAAAAAAACACAAATCACACACAAAAAAAAAAAAAAAAAAAAAAAAAAAAAAAATAAAAAAAAAAACCCCCCGCCCGCCCTCTCACCCCCCCCCCCCCCCCCCGGCGGGGGGGGGGGGGGCGCCCCCCCCCCCGGGGGGGGGGGGTTTTTTTTTTGGGGGGGAAAAAGGGGGGGGAAACCCCCCCTTTGTTTTTTTGGGGGGGGGGGGGACTCTCCCTCCCCCCCCCCCCCCCACCCACAACAAAAAACGGGGGGGGGGGGGGGGGGAAAAAAAAATAATAAATTTTAATTTTTTTTTTTTTTTTTGGGTTTTTTTTTTAAGGGTTTATTTTTTAATTTTTTTGGGGGGGGGGGGGGGCGCGCCCCCCGGGGGGGGGGGGGGGGAACCCCCTTTTTTCGGGGGGGGGGGGGTGGGGGGGGGGGGTTTTTGGTTTTGGGGAAAATTTTTTAAAAACCCCCCCCGGGGGGAAGAAGAAAAAAAGTAAATATTGTATTAATGTTTTTCATAAAAGGGTTTGTATTAAAAATCTTTGTGGGAAATAAATGTCTTTAAACCGAACTATACATTTCGCGTCTTAAACCGTTAAAATTATTTCAATAATTTAATTCTAAAACCTTACACATACCATAACATTCAATTTGATTATTATTATTACGCGTGATAGATACATATGTCCTTAACCATTGTTAATGTTGCTTACTTGTTAATTACTTAATAACTTTAAACAAATGACAATTTTATAATAGATGTACATATTACTTACAGTTACATATACAAATACTACCTTATGTTTTACATATTTATTTCTATATCTGTCCATGATTATCGCTTACCTACAAACCGGTAAGGTTATTGTATAATTAAAATCACAATCGTAGTTTTTTTTCTAAATTGAGCTACCGATCCTACACCTCATCGTCGAATTTTTTAACTTATTGATAATGACCTCTATGTATTTATTGTTTTTAAATGATTCGGATACAAGTCATCTCTTGCATAGTGACAAGTATACCACTGAGCCACTGAGGCGAAGAAGTATATAATTTTTTATATTAAAAATAAACACAAGCAAAATATGTTACATAACGCAAAGCTGCAAAATATCTAAAACTTCGGGCTGTAGTTAAAAGAAATTGTAAATAAGAAATATATTATTTGAGATTTAAACCGTTACAAATGTTTTATTTAAGTGTGTGTTACGCGAGTAGACTGACAATCATTTTATTATTGTTTAATTCATTTTATGTAATCACGATTCATGAACTTCTATAAATATAATAGACAATTTACCGTTTAAGGTTTTATTATATACTTAGTCTTCAAAATGAACGGAAAAATTTACTTTGTTGTAATGTCGGTTTTGTCTTCTTGTCTTATTTCTACAGTTGTATGTGAACGTAAGTGGAATCATTCGTTATTTACGATTATATTCCCTAATTTTCCTCTACTTTTTCTTTTCAAAAAAAATGCATACATTAATTACTCTGAATCGTCTTAAAAGGCAAATATCAATTTAATTTTAATAATAAAAATGTGTAAAAAAGGAAGAAAACAAAGCGACTTTCAAACGTGGTACAAGGATTAGATATAATACTCACAAAGAAATTAAAGTAAAGACCATTTCGTAGTTTGTATTTAAATAAAACATTTTAACGGTCAAACCGCGACTACAGCTGCTGCAAAGCATTTGAAACGTCGGGCCGTAGTTAAAACAATTTTGAAATAAGTTTAAGTAATATATATTGGCAATTTAAACCGTTGAAGTGTTTTATTTAAATGTGTACTTCTCGCATAATTTATAGACAGTATTCGTAGTATGTATTTAAAAATGATAAACGAACTTAAGAAGAAGACTAATTATGTTACGAGACAATGTTAAAAGTGTTCTTGATTTTCCCCTTTTCATCTGTGTTCAGTCCTATCTCTAACTTAGAAAACTGTTTATTTTCAGCTAACTCACATGTTGACGACTTTATAAATGGTGTAGTATCTTCTATATTATTATAACGCTATGCGCTATGTGCTTAATTGAATGACACTTCTTGAATTAAATATATGACAGAAATGTAACTCTTAATTTTTTATTTGACGAATTTTACCCAAGATTAAAATGCATATCGACGGTAAAAAAGTTAATAAGGCTCTACAAAAAACCGAGGACAGGAGAAAAACTTAAAGTTATAATTTGCAAAAAAAAGTGGCGTAACTTCTTTATTCATCGGAAATTTGTAAAGGTTTGAAATGTGGAAATAACGAACAATTATGTGTATATAACTTTACTTAATTCTTAATTAAGAGAACCAATAGAAGGCCACAAGTCACAAAATTTTAAAATGACTTAGTTGGCTAAATAATTATAAGGAACTGTCTAAGTGCCATTGCTTGGAACAGGAAGGTTTTTTTGATGTTAATAGATTAAAACAGAAGGTACACTCTACTCTAGGTACAAAGTTTAACGGTCAAAGGTAACGATGACAGCTATCAGTTGGTATTTTCTTATCGTACACGGTAGTGTAAAATCTTATTTAAATCACGATAAGTAAAAACACACGGCATATACCTTCATAAAAGTGTTTATCAAATAAATAGCTGCTTTAATAATATATACATTTATAAACAATATACGTGTAAAACCTTAAAAATTTGTAAACAACTTAGAAGAAGGCAATATGTTAAAATTTAAAATTGTTCTTGATTGATAAACAATGCGATTCAGTGTTCAAGTCGTGCTCTGTTCGAAAACGGTTTTTATTTAATTAACTCACAAAATGATTAACGATTAATTATAAATCGTATACCGTATTTTCTATATTATTATTAGCATCCGCTATATGCTTAATTCACAGTTACACTTCTTTAATTACAGCCACTAATATAGACAGAAATGTAACTCTTAGAGGTTCTCTTAGTTAACAGATTTGGAATACCCAAGTTATCTCTAACACCCTTTATCTCAGCTTAAGTAAGTTTACGCTCCAGTCTTTTGATGTCCCACTGCTGGTCCACAAGTCTCCTTTTTTATAAAGATGTTTTTATTTGATGATAAAGAAGAGACAAGCTTGAAAAAAGGAGACATACCCAATAATAACAAGCCATAGAACATCTAAACAATTTTTTTGGGGGTTTCTAGTTTAGATGGTTTACACAGGTCGACAGCGTAATACGCTGTCGACCTGTTTAGGCTTTGAATATTGGACGTAAGTAAAAGTTAACAGCCATATTTTACTTTTTGTACAGAATATGGGTGTGCTGTTTATAATAATTGCAAAAGCGGTGAAAAAATGTTGGCTTAATAAATAAAAAAATTATCCGTTTTTCTTTTATTTGTTAACACTGTCAATTGTCCTTACTATTACCAAACCAGAGAAAACAATTATATATAAGACTACTAAAATTTAACTATGGATAATTTTAAAGTTTAAAGTAAGTCTTAAATACTTGATAAAACAATGTAAAATATTTTGGATTTTCTTGTTGCCTATAAATATTCGTAAAAGTGATATGGACTGTATCTGGTATAATATATATCTACTAAATAAAACCACTTTTAACAGTTTCAAACGTGAAATATATTAGTTAACTTGTTTAGAATAAATTTGCAGCAGTCGTGGTCACGGACCTACAAACAATACCAGGACGATAGATGTAGAATATTTTTAATATTAGATAAGTAGTATTGGAGACTCTTATATCCTGTTCTGAATAATAACATACATCTTAAGGTATAATATTGTTTAAGTTTTCAATATTGGACAATTACAATTCAAATGTCCCCTACAACTATATAATAAACACAATTAAAATGAGAGCAAGGCATACTATTTTTTAATATATCCTCCATTTTACAATTGAACACGAAATATAAAGAAATTAAATTTTTCATGATATACTAATTTATATACATAATATAACATCACATAGTAGAGACAGGTTCCAAGCCACCGTAGGAGTGGTTTGGTTAAGTTCAAATTACATTGCGCAAGGGGTGGATGTATCTATAAGTTGAAAAAAAATCGACAATGAGGTGTAGGACTCAGTAGCTCAATTTGGAGAGCAACAGCACGGAACGATGACGATGCCGGTTCAGGTCCTGCCCAGGTTGAATTTATTTTCAATTTATTTCGATTTTTAAATGTCATCCAATTTAGCTTCGGCCACGTGGAGAAAGAGTCTCGTGTCGACCATTTTCTTTTCTACTCTTATCACATATGTACGCATCTGTTATTTGACAGTTACCTTCCTATTTAAAACTACATAAGTTAGGAAATTTTGTTACGTACTTGGATAGACCAGGATACGAGACATTCAATGTTCATTATACAAAATACTTTGGTAAGCCTTTATATTACAGTAGTTAAGATGACAGTCTACTTACTATATACTCGTAAAAGGTGGATCACTAGAAGGTTAAATATCCTAGCCCTATTCATTACTACCAATTAAGATGCCCTGCCCTTATATTTTAGCTTGGACAAAAAAAAAATATATTCCTAGATAGGAACATAAATTGTTAATATAAATAGAATGATACCTACACAAAAATTTGTATTTTGTTATTTATGTTTAAAGACCTTAATTCACACGCAAATTTTAGATCATTACGTGAAACACTTAAAACTTTATAAATTTCAGTTTTATCACCTCATCATGCGGGTAGTTTTAAATACCCGCGTGAGTTGTTAGAGCATTTATTAAGGAAGGCCATAGGCTATAACATATTCGCCTATGGCCTGGCCTATTGGCCATAACAGGTGTGACTAATAGAAGCGAAGAGACAGCGGGAAATGTGAAAAAAGCGGAGGAAATTTTTCATATCTCTGGATTTCCGATACGTACGCTGCGAAAACTGTTCAAGTCACCTAAAAAGTATCAAGAAGATTCCTCTTTAAATGATTAAAAAAAAATGTCCGCGGCACTATATGTCTATCTATTAAGATTAACTTGCAAGAATGACGGGACCAGAACGACGGGTCGCGATCGACTGGACGAGACTGATGTCGTGGGCAGCTTCAATTTAAAAAGATGTAGAGGTTTGCAAAAACAAATTTGGATGTCACAGCTAGTAGAATATAATACTCACTGAAAATCAATTATACAAACAAAATAGAAATTAAACGTAAGAACTTCTTTGTTCGATGCTTTTTAATGCTAAAACGAAACTACGATAGAGAAATAAAAAAACTGAAAATGGTTGCGTAGTTTATGTCTAAAAGATTTATATTAAGGAAATAACTTACCTCAGTGTAAAGTAAATTACCTTTAATGTAGTAAAATGTAATATTTTTATTTGACAATTAAAATATTAGTGTTTAATTAATGTTTTCGATACCAATAAATGTAACACATAAATAATAACTCACGACTGACTATCAGCACTATAAATATAGTAGACTATTAGAATGTTAGTTATCAGTTGTCAAACGGAACGCCTTCAAGATGAACGGAAAGGTCTTTTTTATCGCTATGCTTGTTTTGGCATCCTGTCTTATTGCAACTGTCTCAAGTGAACGTAAGTAAACTAGTAGATTGAATTACAAACAGTATTGCTTACATAATTATATAGATAGTATGAAAGGTAAACTTATTTGAAAGAATTTGACAAACTCATTATAAATTGAAAAGGAACTACTAGATATAAACAATAACAATTTATTTTACAATTCTTTTACTTCTCAGTGATCAATAAGACAGTAAAGTATTGTGTAACAACTTGTAAAGATGAAGGAAAAATCGAAAATATTTTTTTACAAATTTACAACTCGGGCTGGACCAGATCGGTATTTTCGATTTTAAATTTATATAGTGCAATAACATTAAATATTACAATTTTTACAGATAAAATACAGTGCATGTTAATGAGTCAAATTCGTTAAATTTATTTAGAGATACGCTATTTTCTTTCTGTTGAAAATTGTTTAATTTTTTCTTGTTATTGTTTCAGCTAATCCTCAACCTGGACACGACTATATTAGCGGTAACTAATTTTAACTAACAATAGATACTACTAAGTATTAAATGAAAGACATTTCCAGTTATCAAAAAAAAAAAGAAATACCTACATTTATAAAAGTTCTTGTGGGGCGTCATGCATTTGTCATACAAAATAAAATAGAATCATCTCATATCTCAAGAAATATAATTATTTCTATTAGTTTAAATACCGTATGCAGTTTACTGGATTAGAACACATTAAAATAAAACATTTTAACGGTTTAAAATGCGAAATATATTAGTTAGACTTATTTAGACAAAGAATTCCAAACCGTCGGAACGTAGTTAAATAAGTTTAATTAATATATTTCGCGTTTTAAACCATTAAAGTATTTTATTTCTATTAATTTCATATTTTCTACTCCAGTTAACCCATCAAACACTGCAAAAAATACCAATGGCCAGAATACCAGAGGTTCTCAAAGTCAACGCGGTGGCTTAGTTTAGCCTGAGTAAGTAATACTAAAGTTAACTCAAATTAAAACTAAATTTTAGTTGAGCTAAACCCACCAATTAATCAATATGTATTGTTTATTTCAGAAATGCGGCGTAAATGAACTGCAACATAACTATAACAAGATTTTAAATAAAAAGTTACCATCATTAATTTTATCGTTTTATTGAATCTAGAGCTTGTCGAAAAATATAGTTGCAAGAAATGGGTGAAAATGGGGTGTATCGCTAACAAACAATTTAAAATTTTCCGGCGTTACTAATGTCAACATCTTGTACTTTCTGACTTTTTGTTGCTTATAAGATCAACTATATGTGTACATAACTCTTAGAAAATAATATCAGACACTGAAAACAGAAATATTACAGCCAGTTTCAACTTCACTTCAACCAAATCTGACTATGATACAATTTGGTTTTGAATAAAACACTTTTAGCGGTTTCAAACGCGGAATGTATTAGTCGCAGAGTCGGACCGCGGCTTGTGCAAAGATTCCGAAACGTCGGGTTGTAGTTTAAAAAATTATACAAGTGTAAATAAATCCATTTTGATAAAATTATTACCGTATCGTTATACATTGACATTACATTTTAATGATTAACTCACGAGTTCATGGATGTGTGAAGATAATAAATAAAAATGCATTAGTTTAGAAATTGTAAGTTGAATTTATTACTTACTAGCTGTGCCCGCGACTTCGTTCGCGTGGGAAAGAGACTTGGGGTAGAATTTTTAATTATTCAGGCTTTTTATTAAATTATGTAATTTATCGCAGCCAATCTATGTTGCAAGTGCTACTTTGCCGCAATACTCTCACCTCACATCACTCCTACTCTAACTCCATATAACTCCATATTCTGAAAAAGCCAAAGAAGAAAGTTTCAATGTTCTATTCAAAAACCACGAATTTCCATACAAACTTTCACCCCCCCTCCCCCCAAGCCTTTTTACCCCTTACCGCAGTATAAAGCCTATGTTCTTTCTCAGGGTCTAGACCATATGTGTAACAAATTTCATTCAAATCCGTTCAGTAGTTTTGGCATGAAAGAGTAACAGACAGACCGAGTTACTTTCGCATTTATAATATTAGTAAGGATGAGAATTGTATTTTGTATCGTTACATTACACATAACGCAGTTAGCTAAAGTTATGTCGCCAGACTGCCTAACTTCTTATTGTTTCTGGTAATACGGTCTATTACTATATATACTAAATTTATATAAGAAAATGAAAAAAAAAATATATATATAGACTCTTGTTATTTCTTTCTGTGGTACGCCAATTCACGCACTATATCTTAAATAAGCTTAAGCTTAAGAAATTATGGACAAATAATTAATCTTAAAACATACCAGTTATCCACTACGTTAATAATTATTGATATACTAATATTAAAAAGCTGAAGAGGTTGTTTGTTTGAACGGACTAATCTCAGGAACGACTGGTTCGAATTGAAAATGTGTTTGTTGGAAAATTTATTGAAAGGGCATTTAGGCTATAAAACATCTGGCTGTGACTTATAAGAACGAAAAAATAGAGGAAAATGTGAATGTGGAGTGGAATATTTTAGGATTGCCATATTCGTATATGTATGAAAGAATAAATACTCTTTAAATGATCTAAAAAATTTCTGCGAAAATACAACTTGATCTTTTAAAATTAATTAAGCGTTTTTATGGTAATAAAATTTCGTCGATATTTTTCTTATGGCAAAAGTATAGGTAATAATAGCTTACCGGGCATACATTACTTTTATATAAATAAAGAAGAAAATAACTAGTATGATATTTATTTTATATTTTATTTGAACGTTAGCAAGAAGTTATTATCAATGTTACCATTATTTTTCAAATTAACTCACGAAATCACGCATAATAGTCATAAAATCTTAAAGTTTGGCCATAAATAGGACAAAACCCAACTCCCGGAACAACATTTAACATTAGAAGTAACAAGATGAACGGGAAATTAATATTCGTAACTATTTGTCTCGTCACTTCCTGTCTTATTTGCATCGCTTTGTTAGACCGTAAGTATTTTAATCTATAAACTGTGTAATTTATACCCGTGTTCGATTAAATCTTTTTATTAACTTCTAAATTTTTTAATGAAACGCTTATAACTAGGTATTTAAGAAATTTATCGAAAATGGCTCAGCCGTTTACGGCGTTTACCCTTAAAGATATAAAGATGAACAATTAAATAATGTGGAATCTGAATTCTACGTATGAGTACATTAAACAAAACACTTTAAACGTAATGTTAATAGGCTGTGAGATTTTAACTACGATCCGAAGTGTGACAAAATACTAATATATTTTGTGTTTTAAATCGTTAAAAGTGATTTTTATATTAGTGAAAATTTTTTTAAAGGTTAACCGTTTAAGATAAAGAAGGTATTAAAACAAATATTGTGCTTGCTTTATGTAACATAAGTATTGCGTTAGTCCTCTAATAGAATACTTTCAACGGTCTACAGATTAGAGTTTGAATGACGGAAAAAAAAACTTAATGTGTGTCAATTGACTTTGTAAGATTGATGAAAATGAATATCATTTTATATAATTTAAATAACTGTGGAAACTTTAATAGTTATTGCACAGGATAGCACTATATAAATTAAAAATCGAAAATAAATTGAAAAAAAAAAATTTGACAGGGCAGGAATAAAACACGCTAACGAGACGATGTCAGTTCTAGTCCTGCCCCAGTCGTATTTTTTTTCAATTTATTTTCGATTTTTAATTTATATACTGTATTTAATTCTTGATCGTGCTTATTTGACTTTTTTAATTGGCATTGGATCGTTATTATTTACGACAAAGTCGTTTTAATGGTTACCTCACGACATTATCATATAATCATAAGATATAGACTAAGCTAGTATAAATATAACAGAATTCATGCAATTTCAGGTTTCAGTTCAGAATAAACTAACTACCAAGATGAACGCAAAATTTATATTCGTCGCCATGCTTGTGATGTCGTCGTGTCTTATTTCGACTGTTGTATCGGAACGTAAGTGATTTTATCTACTATAATAATATTATTAAATAAAGCTTTTTTTTATACTCTAAGTGGGTATTTTACGACCATCTAAATGTCTTGCATTGTTAAAGCACGAGAGATCCTGGTAAAATAATTGTTTTCTAAGACAATAGTTTCGGTCGGGCAGGACACAAAAGTCTCTTATAAGACTATGACATGCTCGTTGGTGCGACAAATTCTTTATTTACTTAAGACTATTCAACATTTAATATAATTGAAGTTCTAATGGTAGTAATGTAGAATCAACGGGTCGTGCGTCCGATCCCTACTGAGTCCGAAATTTTTTCTAATAAATGTAGGGAAATACGGAAATCTAAATATTAATTGGGTAGTAGGATATTTAATATTCTGTCTGGGGCACAAACCAAAATGGAAAGCCATGAGTTGTGTGGATTTCCGAATATAAATTTCAGCCATGATAATATGTCGCCGGCGCATGTTCTTTTGATGTTATATGTCTGGGGTATTTCACATACTATCTAATAAACCCTATTGCCTGTCCTCTTCTATCATAAAAGAACTATATACATTTGATTATTTTAACATACGTACAGTTTCATAGGAAAATTATAAATATAAAGTCTTTAGGCCGATAATCATTTTTTTGTGAATTATGTAAGTGTAAGTAAGTGTGTTGTTTCTTATTTCAGCTAATCCACAACCAGGCGGCGACTATCTGAATGGTAATATTTGTAGAAATGTCTTCTTAAATTAAAAGATTATTAAGATTGCAAAAATAAGGCACGGGCGGGACATGAACAGTCGTCCTTCCGTGCTGATCTAATTGAGCTACCATGTCCTAAACGTTATTGTTGAATGTATTCAACTTATTAACACATGCACATATGCGTATTGAAAAGTCTATTTAATTACTAGAAACGCCAAAAAAGTATCAAAATTAATATTTTGTAAAAATTTCAGTCAACCCTTCAAATAAGGCATCTAATAGCAACAGTCAAAGCACAAGGGGTTCTCAAGACCAACAGCGTCGTTTTATTCGCTAAGGTAAATAACTTTGCTATAAATATGCCTAAACATACCTTTATTAGAAATACTTTATTGAAATAAATAACTATGTAACACTACTGACAATCCTGGTCAGTAGTCTGTTGCTGTAGTTTACACATTTAAGGTAATACTTTGAATGGATTAAAACACGAAATAATATATTAGTTAATTTATTAGTAATGTAATGTAAGTACGTCCCGACGATACAACATCTGTGGTCACGGGAAGATTGAAGATTTGGTTTTTTTCACTTTGGTTTCACTTATGCATAGTCAAAACTGCTACCGCTAGCGCCATCTGTTCCATCATTGTTGGTATTCGGAGAAAGTTGGCGCAGCGTTTTAAACGGATAAAAGTGTTTTTCTCTAATTATGTACTCGTCTAAATTACAGATAATACGCAGATGCAAAAGTTATGTGTTACAACTGCAACGAAATTGGAAATAACTTTGCTGAACATATAAAATTCAATAAACTTATGTGTCATTATGTCTTTTTTTATTGAAACTAAAATAAAAACTTCCTTTGGAGTAAGTAGATAGTAGGTATTACATAGACATTTACTCTGACTTTCTAAGGCCTTGTTTTGAATCTCTGTAATCTGTGAAACCCTGCAAATAGATTAACTAATTAATGTCTATTGAGTCATATTCTTTAAGATTATAGAAAAATTGCCAAGGCTTGGACTACTAGCTTCTTCTTCTTAACTTTGTTTGAAGACTTTCAAACGATTTCTTGAAGTTATCTTTTCAAGTAACATAATTTCCAGCGTAATGAAATTCTTTAATTAAGAAATTACACACTCTTAAACGCTATAATCGAAATAATCCATAACACTTATTTAATGAAACTGTGATAAAGATGTAGAAAATATAATGACAACGGCAGAATACATTTCGCGGGATTAATTCCGACTTGTTTTGCCAATTATATAATGCTCTCCTTCATCAACTATGTAAACCTATGTAACTCAGTGGTAACCTGTACACAAATATAAATATTAGTTGTTAATAATGTTGTTGAAGGAATATACTCTTCTTCGTCTTAATAAATTTAAGCTGTTGACCCACGACGTCAATCACGTCCCATCGTTCATGCAAGTAAATTCGAACCTTCGGTCCTTAGCACGTTCAAACAAATAAACTCTTTAGCTTTATAAATATACTAATAAGTAGAGATTGTTTACAGTTCCCGGAAAAGAAACACTCTCTCAAAAAATCACTTCATGAGGGCCGCTTCATCTTCATCACACATGAGGGCCGCTTTATATCTTTTTTACAGCATTATTATTTACCTCAACTTTTCTAACGCTTTCCAATGATTGTGAATGACTGAGACTTCTTCCTTCTACTGTCGTTGACTTCTCCTACATCCCCAACCCTATATAAATGTCAAACTTAAGAAATTTTAATTAAAACAGTCCATTTACATTAGTTCATTTTGCGATTTTATTTATTAAATTTCCCAATGTATTTTCAGTGTGAGTCAAGATAAACCTTCTGCGGAAAGGAGAGTTTAATATAAAAACGTTTCGTGAACACATTGTAAATATTTGCCAATGCAAACCTTGGTTTTGTCTTACGACAAACCAAGGACTTTACGAATATGGCTGCGGTGCGGGTACTATATGACGCATTGGTGCGTAGCCATTAGATTTTAATTTGAAGAAAAATACAAACTCATGTTGGAACGCATTCAAAACAAATTTGTTAGGCATTTGTACCATAAAATGTATGGAGTATATCCATTTTATCCTTTAATGTATCCGACTCTTTTTGTATTAGGCATGGTCGGGTACAATGAATTGAAGGTACGGAGGGACTTATTCCTTGTGATATATCTGGTAAAAGTATTGCGGGGTCGAGAGTTGAACTCAGGAGTTCTACAGTCCTTACACTTGTCAGTGCCGGACCGATACGTGTGGAGGCGATTACGACCACCGTTACTTGCGCTGCCGCACTCACGTACCAACTTGCTGATAAAATCCCCTCTTGTCCGTGCTATGCGTGTTATCAATAAGCTGCAAGAGGGGATCGACATTTTTACGTGCAGCTTGGGTGAATTGACAAAAACATCACTCTATGAAATATGTATATAATAAGTCTATCGCAAAGGAATTTTTCCGTAATGGTAGAATATGTTTATAATAATATAAATAAATAAATAGTCCGAAACAGTCCAAAACAATTTTTATAACGGTAGGATACAATCCTGAAAAAATTATTTATAACTTCTGAGTATTGTCTGTAGTTTACACGAGACAAAAATTATTAACTAATATGTTTCGCATTTGAACCATTAAAAATGTTGTATTTATTATAGAAAGTAGTAAATAATATTAGGGTTGTTCCACGTTGTACTTTCAAAATGTAACTATCGCGTGTATTCTATAAATATCATTAAAATGAAAACACGTATTATGTAATTAAACTTCCACACGATTTCATGATTAAGTACAGTTAAATGATAACAACTTTCTTTAACCACGAAACAATAAAACTCATTCGTACATAAAAATATATGTACTGAAATATGGCGATTAATTGTAAATAAGCCGCAATCGGAATGAAATTAATTTTGGTTGTAATTGCAGCTGTGCTTGTTCTAGCGAATTTTGTAGAGCCATGTACTGTACCTGAATGTAAGTTCTTCCTACCGTGTATAATATTTTTTGTTTTGCTTAATTACGTTTTAATTTATATGAAGCTGTATTTGTTTAGTTTGTGTTGTTGTGTAGTTGTCTTGGCTTAGTTGCATAACATCTGATGGTGACATTTACTTGTACGAGCGAAACGTCGCCTACGATTTGTCAACTACGACGCTCGAAACCCAAGTCGTTTTAAATAATTAATTTCATCATCTTATCTATACTTTTTTTTAAAGAAACGTTAAGGTTTATATAAAAAATATGGACATTATAATATAGACGTCGAGAATCAGTTAATGTAAAATCACAATTGTATCACATTTTATTAGAGTTATAGCCGAAAAACTTGCATACCATAGCTAATTTATTTGATACTTGTCTAAATAAATTCTCCGTTTTAAACATCGATATCTTTTACAGCACAACCATGTGGCCACAACGAAGGTAGGTTATGTTTCTACATAATTGTCATACTTTAAATTTAAAACGAAATTCCATATTTATGTATGTTGCATTAAGAAATAGAAACCACTTCATATGTAAACCTTAAAACAAACCAAGGTTTAATTTGTAATATGAAGTGAAAATATTTAAAATACGTATTAATGTGATACAACTTTTAGCAAAACGGGAAGGTGGCCCTAGAGGAGGTAATATTACTAGTTGAGTGATGGTAGGTACCAATCACTCATGTTCCTAAGTTTATAAATATAAATGCTAAAGAAATCCAAGAAAATCAAACGAGGAATCTCTTTTCAGAACATTCAGGACGTGGTTCTCATGGTGGTAAAGGTATGATTGTGGTCTACGTATTTTAGGAGGAGGACAGACAAGCACAAGGTTCACTGTAAAATAAGGGTACCACCTACCATGGCTAGGAAGCCATATAACACGATGCGCCTTCGACCTATTTTGGATATCAGTAGTCAGAAATCCATGGACTGAAACCGTGATTAAACTTTACGGCTTTAGTAAACGGTGGTTCGTGACCACGACGGAATTTCGATATTCCTACGACCAATAACCAGATTTTCAAAGTGCCACATGTTTCAGAAAAATTATAAATTGATTTAAAATATGTCGGACCTGGTGAGGATGGAATCTAGGACCTGTTGATTATAATCCATACATTGCTACCATTACACCAAAAATTAGATAGCCTCGTTGGTTCTGTGGTGCCACCAACATATTGCGTACATTCTGGTATCTAGAAAATATTTAGTAAATGAAAGACGGTTTGATGTAAAAAATTGCCAATACATAAACGTGTTTAAATCTAAAAACGTTTTACAGGAAAACCACACCATGGTTCAAAAGGTACATAACATTTTAAATACATATATAAATAAGGATTAGGAAATTACTACCGTTCATAAATGTGCAAATTATTCATGTCTTTGTGAAATTAAAAGTTTTTTACGTAAAATGTTACTAAACGTTACGTTAACATCTCCTGATGATGCCGTCCGCACGTGATGGCGAAACGTCGAGAACCTCTTCTCGCTCACATCGGCCGAACAGCCCGAAAGACAATATGCTGAACGATGGCCGTGAAAGCCAAACAATTTAATAAACACATTCTGTTTAAAATGTTCTATGAATATTTAAGATCCTCTAATGTTAACTAATGGTAAACTTTTCTTTCAGGTTCACATGGAGGTTCTGATGGTAACAAATTTCTTTGAAAATTCTTATTTTATTCAGTAATAGAAGCTAATTTCAGCTTGTAAATAATCGCATTCTGTTTTTCAGGAGAAGGCGACACCATTAATGGTAACATTTTTTATATTACTTTAAAACCTGTGCAATGACTGAATTGCTAGTTCAGTCATTGCACAGGTTTTTCTAACTGAACTTCGAAAAAACCTGTAGGATATAAATAAACTCAAACTCATGAGAACTTATTGTAAGAAGCTCATTGGTCGAATAATTGGTATTGTAATATAAAGAAGAAGGAAGTTGCACATGCTATAATACATATTGGCAATATATGTATTATAATATGAAAAATCGACGATGACGTGTAGAACTCGGTAGCTCAATTGGTTAAAGCAAACGTACGGAACGCTGTGGAAGCCGGTTCAAACCTGCCCGAGTCCTATTTTTTTATCAATTTAAAATGGATATTTAATTAAAAAAGGAAGTGTTTGGTTACAGCCAGTAATTTACTCTCGGTAGTCGTTAAAGCCCACCTATCCTATATGACCCCACTTTCCTCTGAGACTAAAGATATATGCCCTGGAAAGACGTTACGAGGTTACCTAAATAAATAAATATATACAAACATCATGTTTCAGTGATTCCGGTGAACATAGCTCTGAACAGCAACGAGCAAGCTGCAACCGGCTCCCAAACCCAAGGATCGATTTGTAAGTTACATAATGTATACATATAATGGAAAAGTAATATAAAAGTCCTATACCTAAGTTTAATCAGATTCATTTTAAAATAGAAACATTTTTTTTTTGCAGAGATTCAATCTCAACATTGATCGCAGGATGGCTTATGGCTAAACTTCAATAAATAAATTCTTATTATAATATTGAGATTTTATTTACCCTACAACTTAAAAGCGTTAAACACGCCCACATTCAGAGAGATTTGAAAATGTAAATTTATGTATAAAATTCATCTTTAAAAAATCTATATCTATACTAATATAGCTGAAGGATCGCTAATCTTAGGAAATACGTTTGGTTCGAATTGAAAAAAATATTTTCGTGTTGGTTAAAGAATTTATCGAGAAAGCTATAAAACATTGTATTGTGGCTAAAAGGAGCATAGGAATAGCGGGATATGTGGAGAAAACATGGAAAATTATTCATCCAGTATAGTACAGATATTATATCTTTATTACATATCTGAGATCCTCAAACTGGAATTGGAAAAAGTAATCAACTACATTCTGTATAAAAAGTGGATCAAAAGAGCGGACACCAAAATTGTTTCTGGCGGAAGAAAGAAAAAAAACAAATACTTACACTTGATTTGATCATATTGAATGAAATAAATAAGTTTTGTGCTTACGTGAGTTTTCAACATTGAAATAAAAACTAGGGTTTAAAATTTTAAATATTATAGTTAACTTTTTCTAGAAATTAAGTCACTTTTATGCTTTATTTGTCTAATTTACTTCAGCTGACTTTTGCGGTTATCAGTGTATTTAAACCAGCAAAACCAAATATTGTGGAAAGATTGTTATGTTTAAAGCACGAAGTATGATTAGAAAAGTCCATAACAGCTCTATTACGACTTTCTATCAAAATCGGTCCAGCCATTTGAACCTGAAAACGTAACAATCATCTATATACCTTCACAAACTTTCGTATAATATTATTAGTCATATTAGGTGCGGGATTTATTTAAGTTGTATTTAATACCCTACAGGTTATAATTTAGAATACCCAAAATATGCCCTATTGCTGGGCCTATCCCACATAATATATAGGATTAATAGTCTTAATTCCATCGCGTTGGTTAGATTTTGCCGTGTTCTTCGAGACACAAGGTTTATAACATTTAATATAGAAAAATTACATTTAGACACAATTGACAACAATAATAACATTTACTGTAACTAAGGTATACAACCCTAGACCTAGTAGTCTGTTAATTAGTTATTTCCTTAATAGATCAAACACAAAAAATAGCTAATTAAAAACGTTCTGGTAAATTCGACATATTGGTTGTTCAAAAGCTATTAAACCGGTATATTGTACGTAGTGTACACATTTAGTACGTAGAGTAGAATAAACAGGAGAAAAACAGCAAGAGTATATTTTTTGCGGAGTTAGAAATACTCTAATTAAAAAGATCCGTGATAAGGCTTGAATGCCTTAACTTTAATACCATTTTGTAATTTCAAGTGTTAGTGGAGAGTGACTATAATAAAAATGTTAAATTGTAATTAAATGTTGATATTAACCTAATATAAAAAGGGATAATAAACATTTTACAACAAAAACATGACTTTCTAATATCATTACTTTTCCGTCACGATAACATAATATTATGAACACATAATTTTCTCTATTTATTTGTTATTGCCTAACAATGTTTCTGAATATACACACAACGTTTACATTTTTAATGTTGGTAGGCCTCGCTTCAGCTTGCTTACCAAAACGTGAGTATATATCACCGCTCCCATAGTAAAACATTCAAATAGTAACATCTATATTATTTAACACATTTATAGCTTGGACTCGAACCCACGTCAAACAGCTTACCGTCACTCCAATTTTAAAATGTTTAATATTTATGATTATTATCACTTAATATTATTAAAATTTTAACTTAATAAGTTATCAATTTTGTATTAAAATAAGTTTCTTTCTACAGATCATCATCATATTGAATATCATAGAGTAGAAACTGATCCGGACGGTGACTTTATTGATGGTAAGTTGATGTAACGTGTGATATTTAGAGCTTACTCAAAGTGAATTGAAAATCTTTATTAGGTGTAACTTGTTAGCACTATAGAAGACGTAATTATACAAAATGTAGTGCTTTCCATTCAATTTTCATAAAAAATAATTGTCGGGTCATTCAGTGGAGAGAATAATATTTATTGGTCTACTACTTACGAATATGTTGTTAATATCATCATCATCAGAGGCTGAACAGCCCCTTGTGGGCCCTACGCTCCTCTAGTCGTTTCCGCCATTGTGATCTGTCCCGTGCTTCCTGCTTCCAGTTTTGGACGGCCAAGATTTCCAGGTCCTTAGCAACTCCATTCCACCAGCGGAGCCTCGTTCTCCCGGGCTTTCGTTTACCACCTGGTTGCGAGTTCAGCAAGGACTTTGGTGTTCTTTCATCCGCCATTCTGTTTACATGTCCCAGCCACTTAAGTCTGTTGCTTTTAATGAATTGGACGATATTGGTTGATAATGTTGTATTGCTCTTCATTACATCGAACTCGCCAAACACCGTCAACACAGAAAGGGCCGAAGATCCTTCTGAGTATCTTTCGCCAGAAGATTACGAGAGGTGGGGGCCCAGGTTTCAGAGGTGTAAGACAGTAAATACTTTCGATGTTGTCTAATATAAGTTGGTAAAATTTACAATAACGATAGGGATAAATGTCTTCGAATTATACTAGGCGCAAATACATCTTCAATGTCATGTATAAGCGGCATAATCAACGTTATTTATTTTTCAGTCAGTCCACTTAATTTTGCTGTATCTTCAAATGTAGAAGATGTTAAATCCAATACATTTTCATCTGAAAACTATTTGAGTTTAAGCTGCCCTTTTGGAATGTTCAATTTTCTAGTAAGTATATAATTGTAAATCATATTACTGTATTTATTCTATGATAGAGGAGCACGAAGGATGGGAGGTGATATAATTCAGATGTAACATCTCAATAATGTACATTGTCCAGACATTTTGCCTTTGGATATTCGGACATACAAAGACTGAAACCAAAACGCAATTAAACTTTTTATTTGGGTGGTTGGTGACCTGGAATTGCGATATTCATACCGCACATTTAATATCCAGGTTTCCAGGCGAAATCCAACATGTTTCACAAAAAATAGACATTGATAAGACCCAGTGGTGACTGAATCCACGACATTGTTGCTTTCATTAGACTATTGCATAGACCAAGGAAGCCCGTCAATTTTTGATTTATTATCATTTCTAAATAAACTTTTGATTTTACTAATTCTGTACAGACACAAGAATTCCATTGATTTTTTACAATGTGGACTATGTAACAAATCAATAAATACGCTTCGAACTAAATTTATTTGTATTTTACCTGTCTATTAGTTTAAAAATCAATTATAAATTGAAAAAATTTTCGAAGGGCAGGACTTAAACGGCATCGTCAGCGATTTTTAAATTATATATCGCCTTCATGTGCAAATGTAAAAAATATTAAAGTTTTCAAACATTATTTTTTAAGCTCTTACCACAAAATTAATGTTTCAGTTCCCCTTTTGCTAACATATCTGCTCCTGGACTATAATCCGAATTATGTAAGTAAAAATCAAATTGTATTACAGAGGTGAGAGGTGATTGGTTTGGGTGACAGACATTTTTTGTCTTGTTTTTTAAATTCGAACCTTCCGGGCCTCCCAATTTTTTTTATTACCTTTCTATGTTTTTTTTATTTTCTGTGTTTTTTTCTAGCACGCCTGAAATTACCAAACACGGAACAAACTTCATTAAACACTTCACATAATTTATAATTGTTATATTCTTCATCAATTCTATTCTATAGATATTAATTAAATATACTAGCTGACCTGGCAGACGTTATTGTGCCATATAAAATTTTATTACCATAAAAACGATTCTTGTGAGTTAATATTAAAAGATATAAACATAAACTGTCGATTTATTTTTTTAAGGAGAAATAATTCTAACATACACATTTTTTGGGTATATCGAACCGTTTTCGCAGCGTACGAAATGGAACCCCTCAAAGATGAATAATTGTCCCCGTTTTTTAACATTTTCCACTGTTTATCTGCTCGTAGTATGATCTTATATGGCCTAAAGCCTTCTTCGATAAATACTTCATTCAACATAAAAGAGTATCAATTCAAAAACTAGTAGTGTTTCTGAGATTAGCGCGTTTAAACAAACAAACGTTTCATAATTATAAATTTGAAGAGTGTGTCTGTACAGTTACATTTACATTTTTACAGTCAAGTATAATGTATATAACAATAGAGCCTTTTTGTAAAAACCTTTATAGCCGATTTTATCAACAAAAGATTCCCTAAAGAATATTGCTTATTTTATCAAGGTAACCTTCCTTTGAAGATAAGTTTCTTAGCCGCACTGGGTGATAGATTCGCATAATAGGGGTATTTCGAATACAAAGCAAGAATATTGGCTGCATCCGAAACGGAATCTAATTTAAAAATAAATGGCCATCTGCGTAAGATATTTAGTTCTAGAGAATACAGTAGTTGTGGGATTTGAAGAAGGCTTTGCGTATCTTTACTTTCAGCCAGCTTTTCTCATTGTATTGTGATTGTTTATTTTTGGTGTCAATGTTAACCTGTGTATCGGTTGGTAAACGATGGCATTGGTAGAAAGTAGGTTTAAAATAAATATTGAGCTTTCATTATATGTTTATAAGGCAAACAATAATAAGAATACATCGGCTATGGGAAATGGCGTGAATTTCAATGGATATTTCACTGATATTTTTTTATTTACAGCGACTTGATAACGGGTGTTACGTACGAACAAACCATTTATTCTTATTACCCAGGATTTGAAACGTGGACCCACTGTGCTTGGCTAAAGTGTTTTATTAAATAATACCATTATTGCATTATACCTACTAAGGTTTTTCACCTCTAACCGCCTTTGTGATTCAAAGGTTAAATTGCGTTAAGTTTCAGAGAGATAAGTTTCTTTTAACAGTTTATAACACGAAATGTATTAGTAAACTTTTTACAACTTACTTAATTACGGCTCGATGTAGTGAAATAAATTTGGCCTGCCACGACCATATCTGCTGCAAAGCATTCGTAGTCATGTTGGTCATCGTGGAATAAAATAAATTGTAAATAACTAATGCATTACGCGTTTAAAACCATTAAAAGTGTTTTATTTAAAGTTTCTAACTATAAATCTTAAATTGTAATTTTTAATACATTAAAAATCTATTTAGACCAATTGATAATAATTGTAATTGTAGTAATTGGTTAGAGCAACTGCATTGAGATTTTTTATTTTAAATGTTTTTTTTATTTATTTAATGACGATAGCATAGTGAATAATAATAACGTACATAACTACGTTTAAATGAAGATGTCACCTTTGTATTTCATTGTATTAGTCATATTTCGATTAGGATGTGAAATGACGCAAAAAGTGGTCTTAAGCTCCAACATCTGTGAGGACAAATCTCATTTGCGTTTACTACACTTTTCCTATGACCCTCTGAGGAATATAGGATTGGATGTTGAGGTTGCCCCTAACCTTTTTATGCTTTTTATATATAGATAGTGATAATAGCGAAATTGTATTTCGCACACTTTGCTATTTATTTTATGTAGGCGTAAAAATTTCAGATTTACAATATACAATCCTTAGCAAGATTTTCTTATAAACCGTTATATAGTGCTATGGATTATATAGTATGTTATCATCTATTATGAGAAAAGATTATCTATAATAATATTATTGAGTTGAAGAGTTCGTCTGTTTGTTTTAACACTGATCTATAGAACAACTGGTTCAAATTAAAAATATTTTTGTGTTGGTTAGAACTTTTTTGTGCAAAGTTTATGTTTAAAATATTACGCTATTCACCAATGGGGTCGCAATAGCGGTAAATGAGGAAAAAACGCGGAAAATAATTCATCTTTGAGGGTTTCCGTTGCGTGCGCGCGAACACGGTTCAAGATTAAGAACGAATGATTTCTTATCTTTTCGTAAAAAAATGCCCCGAGCAGTTTATCTTTTAAGATTACCTTGCAAGAACGATGGGACACGACCGACGACGTGGGTAACAGCTAATATAAGCTACAGCTACAGCTACAAATTTTGATGCTGACAATAACTACGCGGACAGAAATCACTGGCATAGCTAATGTCTATAATGGAAAAATTGGTAAATGTAAAAAAGATACATTATTATTTATAATATTTTTTATTAGAACCCATACGTACACATACTTAGACCATAAATACACACTTTTATACAGATAAGTTAAACGCATTATATAAACATGCACAACATTTTTAAAACATGAAGTTTAAATTTGACTAATACTTAAGCAAGTACTAATTTACCTATCTTTACGACAGTTAAACTGGTTTAAATCAGAATATAAGATAGTAAATATTTTTAAAATTCCGTGTCCTAATGTAGCAAACTATAGTGCTCTCCAAACTTTTTGGCCGGACTGAAGTAAGCGCGGATTGTTGCGCAGAACGCAAAAAGCAGGTATCAGTCGCGACGAGAGGGGTGCGCGGGTGCGGGGCGACTCGACTTTTTCCTTAAAATTGACAGCACCATGTGCAAGATGGCGGTCGCGATAAATTCAGCCGGCCAAAAAGTTTGGATAGAACTGTACAACTCTTATATAAAGACGATGAATAGTTCAAACTTTCCCGACTTTCGAGTTTCTTGAACCTTCGTGTTTTGAGTTCTCTTCTGTTCTGTTCTATGAGAACATAATTCTCAATTCCGACGGCAAAACAGGTCGAAACCTCAAGAAGCTTATCTTTAGAGGAGTTACCTATTTACTCAATTGGAAAACTAGGAATACAAAAACTTTACTAAAGTTTTTCAAGACAAGGATTTTTGAGTATTAATGACAGCCTCTTTTGCATTTTCTTCATTTAATATTATTTACATAAGGAGACATTGTACCAAGAAAATTGTGAAATACCCTAACGAAATAAAATATTAGTTGAAAATATTTCACTAAGTCATAAAAGTTATTTTACATAAATGGTACAAATTACTTTATTAGACTACTGTGGTCCACTTTTATCTTCTTGAAAAGTATCGGCCGTAGAAGTAACGAGGGTAGACGGGACCTGAAAAAAGAGAAGTAATGTTCAATTTATTTGATTAAAAGAGTCCATATATTATATAAAAGTGACATTCATATACATATTATGAATAAAACTCCACATAGTTTTTTATCATATTTAAATAAAGCACTATATACTAGTTAAACTAGTTTTGAAAATTATTTTAACTACGACCGGACGTTTCGGATGCTTCGCAGCACGGTCACGGGGAGACATATATATCGCCTTTTAAACCGTTAAAGTTTTTTTTTAATGTGTACTACTCGCGTACCTAAACTACAGACGGATTTAAGTTCTTCATACTTCAAACCATTTAAGTAAAATTATAATAGTGTCTTTTCATTGGCATAATAATTTTATGGTTAGTTGCTGTTGTTCGTCTCGATTTTTTCACAAGCATGGAGATAATTTGATGGAAGGTAAAATACTCCAGCCATATAACATCTAACTTAGACGCGCTGTCGATCTATTTTGGCTTTGGATATTCGGAAATCCACTCGAATCGCGATTCACTTCACGGCTTTTTCGCCTGTGGACGGTGGCTCGTGACCTGGATGGAATGTCGATTACCACCCATTTAATTTGCAGTTTTCCAGACGAAATCCAACACGTTTCAGAAAAATTAGGAATTGATAAGAAACATGTTGGGCCTGGTAGGGATCGAATTCACGACCTGTTGATTATTAGCCATACATTGCCCATATTAGACAAACGAGCGCGTCTCATCGTGAATCTTAAAATGTTGTCTTCGAAATAAGAAAGAAGTATCTTTAAATAAAATTCCATATCGTATATCGTCCATATATATAATCGTTTTTCTATTTATGACAGAATCGAAAGACTGTTCATAGTACGTGTCATGTCGTTTTGTTGTCATTGTTTATTTGAAGGGTTATATCGCGTCGGATTTCACGGTTAGGAGTGAAATGCACAAAGTTTCCTTTTGTGGCGTTTCTCATAACTTGATTTGTAGCGCAACCCTTCAGCTGAGTTCCGGAGAGGCGCCGCTGTGGCGAGACGTCGCAAGTTCCGACTTACGCGCTGACCATATTTTAAGTAAAATCAAGGAATTATCGCCTCAATGACGTAAAGAATTTTGTGGCCCTACAGCGTAGTTGGAAGTTAGTATTAGTAATTGATTATCGTATCCTACGTATCTTGTACTACTTTCGCATTAGAACTATTTTTCGTAGCGCACGCAATAGAAACCCACAAAGATAAATAATTTTCCGCGTTTTTTTCATTGTTTTTTCACTCCTATTAGTCACAGCGTGATTTTTAATGACCCAAAGCATTCCTTGAAATTTATTTTAACAAACATAAATAGTATTATTCAATTCTAATTAGTAGTTCCTGAGATTTTCACGTTAAAACAAACAAATAAACTCTGCAACTTTATAGTAGTATAGATTATATGGATGTTATGTTTTGACTTGCATTAGTATAAATTTAATATAGCAATTATAAATGTAATTTTCTTAATTTTTAAATCATATCTGTTAAAACTATTCTTAGTTAGTACTAATATACTTAAGTCTTAAAACAGTTAAAATGTATCCCATAAATAAAGAAAAATATGGCCACCCTAACATCAGAAGGCACGCCTCATGACAAGACGTCGAGATACTTCTAAAATGTTACATGTGATTTCTTTTGCTCGTACAAAACCGAACAGACAACATCGGTTCACACGCTTTAAGCATTTTTCATTTCACTGTACATTTTTAAAGTTTTTAAATAAGACTGCATTTTGGGCAAAATTATTTCAAATCTTTTTTGTATTGTATTTTGAGCTACATGTCACACATATCACGTTGTGGATAGGATGAAGGGAAAGTATCTTTTAGGGTAAGAAATGACAACTCCCAATGTATGCAAATAATCTAGTTCCTCACTCTTTATCTTACAAAGCTATTCATATACTCCAAAACCTTACTTTATACTACTTTCCAACATTTTAACTATAATTATGATTCTATTTAACTTTGCTACAATATACAACAAATTTAATCTGACCTTTTTACAAAATAAAATTTTATAAAAAAATATATAATTAAAAATAATAAAATAATTAATATTGATGTAAGTTTTACTTCAAGTTTTACTACGTAAAAGAAGCTAGTACTTAAGATTTTTCCTCATTAATGTGTATTTTCTGTGGTGTGTTTTATAATTATCACAGCAATAATAAATAAATATACTAGTTGTTCTTAATAATGTGCATATTAAATACTGTCTGTAGTTTACGCGAGTAGTACATATTTAAACAAAACACTTCAACGGTTTAAAACGCGATATATTTTATTTAAGTCTTCCCGTAACCACGACTGCTGCAAAGAATCCGAAACATCGGACCGTAGATAAACGTAGTTAATTCAAACAAGTTTAACTAAAATGAATCGCGTTTTAAACCGTTAAAGTGTTTTATTTGAATGTGCATATTAAATGACCTTAGGGCTATCATAAGATTTTCTAAGGCTTTTGGAATTCCATTAATCTATTTGCATATGTTTTGCCGTATGTTTAGAAAATGTTTGAAATTACATTAATTTATGTTAGTTTTCCTAAAGTTTTGTATAAACATGAATTTGTAAGTTAAAGCCTCATCGTGTAATCGGTTACTAAGGTCACTAATCATAATAATAATTATAAAGACAGTAAAATTATCATTCCAAGATGAACAACATATCACGCTCAATGCAAAAGTTATTGAGTGACGGAAATAGGACTACATATTGTTATAATATAACATTGAAATTTTGTCGTAATTGAATTATGATTCAAAGGTATTTTAGAAAAACCTTTGGCACAGGCGGCACTTGACCCCACTACCGAACCTTAAAATATAACCGTTGTTAATTTACGTATCTAATGACCGCATTGACAACGTAATATAAAAATTAAAATTATATTAAACTATTATGTTGTATTAGAGTTGTTAAAATATATTATACAGTATTATTATTTTAAACATTTAGCAACAGTATTACACAAAGACCGAAATGTGAAACCTTAGTGTTCGTAGCTCTATTTTAAGAAAATTGCTTTTTTCAGTTAAATAAAGAAGAAGGACACTTTTTTCAACTATAGTACAGTTCATCTAGGTTAACTATATTAGATAACTACATACTTAATTTAAGTTGCTAACTAAAAGTTAAACTACGGCAAATCGAGACAGAACCTCTAAATAAATGAATTAAATACTAATATGGTAGGCAGGTAGGTCTGGTACCTACAAAAATCCCTAGAGAAATTATTATATTTTTGTTACAAAACATCTATTTAATTAAGTATTTTATTTACCATTCGTTCGTCCTTAAATATATATATACAAAACATAAGAGACATTTATACTCTCGCATTTATGTTTTAAATAAATATATCGTAACATAATTGTATATATTCATGTACAACTAAAACGAACAGCAGTTTTACATACTAACAATAACCTTAAGACAACGCCTACGTCATTAAAATACATTCCAGTTCGCTTAGCTGCTGTATGCTTTTTAATTTTTTAACCGGTTCAAATTTCCGTATAAGATAATTCTCAATTAAAGTACATAATATGTACTTTATATTATAAAGTCTGTTTGATTTAGTAGCAAGTGCATTTTATATCTTTTCTATGAAAGAGGACGACAGACAAGCTGGTGTAAACTAACCCATTCCTCTTCTTTCAAATGATTTCCTATATAATAAGAATATTTATATATAAATTCGTAAAATCCTTGTCTCAGATACATTAGACACATTTCTGTGTCTATTCTTCTTCTTTAAGCTTCATTGTTTTATATCATATGTCATACATATTACTAAATTGTTTATCACTGTAAGTTGTTAAGTTTTCCAAATCTATACTAATATATAAAGCTGAAGAGTTTGTTTCTTTGAATGCGAAATTCTTAGAAAATACTGGTTCAAATTGACAAATTATTTTTGTGCCCGCATGTGACAAATAGGAGCAAAGAAACAGCGGGAAAACGATCCAAAAACGGTTCAAGATACCAAATATGTATTGAAGAATGATTCCTCCTTAAATGGTCTAATGCTGAAGAGGACGAGATTTGCAAAAACAAATTTGGATGCCCAAAATAACTAACAAGAAATAAAAACAAAAAAAAAATTCACTAATGGATTGTTCGACTGATTTATTATCGGAAATTAAACGAATGCCTTAACGCTTATCATAATTCTAGACTAGCATTGACCACTGAGCATGGCGGGATAATTGCGCTGTTGAGAATAATGTATGTCCGAAAAATACCTGGGAGCGAAAAATCTACGTGCAGTAATTAAACAGAAAACAGAATCGCCCGTCTGCAATGAATAATGTATGCAAAAAATGAATTTTCTCCGTCGCGAATTAATTCAACACTCGCGGTATTCCCTTTTACAAGTGCAAACATATAAATATTCATTAGACACATAACAACGGCTAGAAAATGGTAGAGGCGGTCTCCTACTCCAATTAGAGTCCGAACTCTTTTATTAAATTACAAAATGTCCGCGTCACTGACCTCTGGACTTTTGATATGTCAATTTCATAATTAAAATGCGTTTGACCGTGCCGGGGGGTTTGGGGGGATTAAGATCAAATTGAATGTTTGCCGGTCGAGTTCACACTGAACCCGAAAGTATGAAGTCATTGAGATATTTTACGAAATATAATTAAATGAGCGGATATGAATAAATGAAGGTTTGTGTTGATTGCTTAGTATGCCCTGTTTTGTTTGGTTTGTTTAATTTTTAGAGTTCCTTAACCAAAGGGTTTAAACGAGATCATTCATCGTAATACTAATATTGAATTTAATAACCTATACTGTCTGTAATTCACGCGAGTAGTTCACATTTAAATAAATCACTGTAACAGTTTAAAACGCGATATAGGTATATTAGTTAATGTTTGTCTCCCCGTGATCACGGCTGCTGCAAAGCATCCAAAACTTCGGACCGTAGTTAAAATATTTTTCAAATAAGTTTAACTTATATATATCGCGTTTTAAACCATTAAAGTGTTTTATTTGAATTTACAAATTTTTATTATTTATGGTTTATATATAAATTGATGTTCGTTGTAGTAGAAGTACTTTAGTATCTTACTTCCCTATTCTTAATTATTTTTATTTATATATATTTTACGATAGAGGAGATCATGCAAACATGGGATTTGATGGAAGAAAAAAATAATCCAGTTATATGACATCTAAACATGAACGCTGTCAGTCTAGCTTTGGTTTTTCGGAAATCCACAGACTAAAACCGCAGCGCGATTAAACTGCACAGCATTTTCATCTGCGTTTGTCAGTTTAAACCTAATGTACGTTAAATAAATTTCGTATGAATAAAGCAAGTTTAAGCCTAAAAGTAACGAATTTCCGCATCCGACTATACTTTTCCTTAATAGTGACAGATGCAAATGTACTCACAGTATTTTATTAAAAAAGGTAATTTTCAATGAGATTTTAAGGACTAAATATTTCTAATTACAAACCATAATTTTTTTTATTTTTTATTTGTGACTTTCTTTGTTTATAATATACGAGAATGGTTGATTGATACATTAGACAAAAAGTTAGTAATAGGTTATTCACAAACCAACTAGAGTTGAACGCACTTTTAATATTACCCTTATATATATAGAGATTTACAATAATAAATGATAATACATTTATTATTGTAAATCTCTATTCTCAAGGTAGCCTGGAATACATCGCTTGATAAGGCCGCCATTTCTAGCTACATTTTGGATTTTTAAATCAAGCTTTATTTTGTAGCATTATGGTGACAATAAAGTATTTTTTGTTTGTTTGTTTGTGACGATGAATTTGTGTAACAGTTATATTAACAATTTTTGGTTCACTCTACTCTTGTAGATTAACATTTTTAGACTAAAATAATATCAATAAGTCCAGTCATAAAATTGCGGTTAGGCTACTCTGCCTCTCGCGGCGACTCGTATACTTTTTTTAATGATCTAGTTACTTTTTACTGAACACTTTCAAACGAAACACGATGTACTTGAAAGCCTCCAATTAGTTAATTATTTCTTTCAATACCGTCCATCACAATGTTAATTATAAAGACTTTATCTGTATGTTTATCTTGTAATGTTATTATAATTAACCAAAAATATACAGCCATACTAATTGAAGCTGTAGAGTTTGTTTGTTTGAAAGCACTAATATCAGGAATTACTAGTTAGAATTGGAAGATTCATTTTATGCTTGTTAGAATATTTATCGGGGAAGACTATATACTATAACATATCTCGCTGTGACAAATAGGAGCGAAGAAAGAACAGGAAATGTGAAGAAAACATTATTCAGAGAGGAACATTATTCATATCTTTGAGGGTTTCCGATGCGTACGCTACGATAACGGTTAACGATACCAATAAAAATGTGCAAAAGAATGATTCCTCTTTAAATGATCTTTTAAGATAACCTTGAAAGAACGACGGGACGCGACTGACGTCGTTAGTAACAGTTTATTAAACTTGAAGAGGATGTTTGCAAAAACGAATTTTGATACCCAAAATAAATATTCTATGCGGACAAAGTCGCAGGCACAGATAGTAATTCATATGTATCAAGGCAAAACAGCAACTTGCTAATATTATTATAATTTGTCAAATTGACAATTATGACGAATATATATGACAAAATAGAAGGAAGTCGGTCTGTAAATCACGTTGATCCGGCATTTTGAAGGCCATCTAATTGCGGAGTAATGCCGGAACTGGGTTTAGGTAGAATATAATATAGCTATATGGCAAGTGAATCATAAACAGCTGTTCTATATAACGAGAGAGATTTTACATCTTTATTTTATTTCAACAGTGTCACATGGCGCTATTATCCCTTTGCCAGATAGAGAAACGTGCATAAGTAATATCATAATAATATAGAAAATGTAAATAATAGAACCAGCTATTTAATTAAGCAATCTTATGAACGATTCGGTAACTTTATTGTTTAGAGCAACGGCACGGAACGCTGACGATGCCGATTCAAGTCCTGCCTGAGTCGAAAAATTTTTCAATATAGAGCCATCATATGCAATAACATGTAAAAAATATTAAAGTTTTCAAACCTTTAAGTAGGCTTAAGGCTGCTGTAAGCAAACAAAACTTCGGCCCGTAGTTAAATAAGTTTTAAAATAAGTTTTGCTCATATATTTCGCGTTTTAAACTGTGAAGTGTTTTATTTAAATGTGTAGTCAGACTTAAGAAGTAACTTAAACGTGAATTTTATCAAAATTGGTAAACTGTAGAAATTAGCTCTTATATAGTTTGATACATTTAATTTACTTTCATAAATCTAATATATTTTAAAATGACACTAAATAATTAAATAATTTTAATTATACAATTCGTCCGTTATAAGTAGGTCACTAGAAACACTTTTTTTCAACAATAAATCAAAACAAGGTATATATTTTATGTATTCGTTATTCAACTTAGCTATTATTTTTAAATTAATATTACTACATATATAGGTATATTGTTATATCACATACATTTTTTACGCACATAGCGTAAAAAATAATCCGTTTTTATTACTTGTTACGTAATAATCAATACAAGTAACGCCAATAAGGTGTAGTAATGAAACAGGAAACAATTCTTAATATTTATTACAAATAAATATTTACATCGGCCATATTTACAGCTTTATGATACAACAAAAAAAAAACAAGTTATGTAACAGAATAATGCTTTTATACAACCAAATAATTTTGACAAAATTCCAATTTTTCGAAAAATAACGGTGGCACAGTCGAACCTTAACTTAAACAGTTGCTCTATTGCTATCGAAATAAATTACAAATCATAAAATCAACAATGAACCAACCAAATACTAAGACAACAAAGTGAATGAGGTGAACAAAAATGAGGGTAGAAAAAAAACACAAAACTTATCTACTTAAAACAAATATCACATTAAATTCGAAATAACAAAAAATGCGTGTTAAGTTGTCTAATCAAAATGGTGGTAATTAACTAAAATATTATCTATTTTTATCGACCGTAATTACCTTGCGAGCCTGGAGGTTGGAAACCATAACCTGAGGCACCGGGAACAACGCCGCTCGTTTGAGATGGATCACCGGGTGGTGATGGTGGGAATACAACGGGACCTGGAAAGAAATACCAGATTAGTTGGTTGGTTTTATGTGGTCAAGTTCTAAATATATGTCAGTGTTTTTGTTTAGTTACATGCCCTAAATTTGAATCCCGGGAAACATGACAAATTCGTTCGATTGGTGGCAAAACGCAAGGAACTCGGAAACGAGCCCAAACCCCCAATTAGAACAACAATGTCCCCTTGTGTGGAACACATATTCATGTATCCATTCACTGATATATGTACTGGTAAGTAGTTGATCTGGTTTCTGTGCCCTAATCGACCGAAACAATATATTGTTTCCCTGGAATTCGAACCTAGAACCCCTTAACGCAATGCTAGGCAACACGTTTTAGCCATTTAGCGACAGAGGTGGTTATAACATAGGACTTTATTTAAATTGGATAGTCAACTAAAACTTTGACACACCTCGCTTTTATAAATAAAGGACGAATGAAAAATGTATGTACCCTACCTAGTAAGATAAAATTCCATAACCAAAGTCAGTGAAAGAATTCTAATTTCAAAATAATCCTGAAAAGTTTTCAAACCACAGACGAAGTTAACAAATCTCGTTCACAAGATCGGGTCTGTAGTTTTTGAAAGTAGATCGCGTTAACAATCATATATTGGATATTGGCTATGCGACCTCCAGCATTCTTAAACAAAAGAATTTTATAAACAAACTATTGTACGCATTGGCTAATTGCTGACTTTCATTGACCTTCGCAGACTGTCAATTACGTGCATATTATCCGTCGACTATTAATTACAGACACTAAATAAGATGTTATATGGCAACATAATGGCTTAGTAGGCGTAATAAGCTAGCTAGTTTTGGCTCAAGGATGTTAATTATCTTTTAAAATTGTTTTAACCTAAAATATACATTAAATATGACACTAAGAATAAACAATTTTAAACCATTATGATGTTAAAAACATGTATACGTTCGTGTTTTAATTAGTCTTTTGAACCTTTGTACATTTATTTCTTATGATAGAGGATAGATGGGACAGACAGGGTTCACTCAATGATAGGTAAAATACCCTAGCTATATAACATCTAAACATTGCGCCGTCGACCTATTTTGGCTTTGGATATTCGGAAATCCACAGACTCAAACCAAAGCGAAAGCTTTGAGACTTTTTCATCTGTGGATGGTGGTTCGTGACCTCGACTGAATATCTATATTCATACCACCCATTTAGTTTATCATCTGTGGTTATTGACATACAAACATAGTTCATATAGACAAATGTAAGTTAAAGCAAATTATTATTTCACTAAGTTAATCGTTTGTCCTCATTTTGGGTCCAAGTTTTCTTATGTATTCGTACCATTATTTATAATTCTCATATATTAACAGAATGCTTCAATTGGTGAAGCATTGCCAGTGGGTTCGAGTCCCGACTTCGTCGTTGCAATGTTCAATCTTACGAAATCAATTGTTAAAGAAATAAATAACATAGCTTTTTAATCAACTTTACTTGCATTTTGTATTACTTTTTTGTAACTACAAAAATCTCACGTATACCGTTTTCGTCTTAAAGGTTATTTATCTTAAGCAAACTTAATATTATTGAAAAGGCGCAGACCGATCTGTTTAACAATTTAATTTATGATCTCTCAATGTGAAGTAAATCAAAATAATTGGCAACGATTAACGAACGCAATTATTGAATATTTGTACATTTCAGTGTGTTAAGGTCGTCACAGTTCCTTGAAGACTATTGCCAATCCAGAATTGTTGCTTTGCGTACAATACTACTACATTTTAATATTTATTGTTTCATTTATATGGGTAATTTCATTTAATTTAATTAAAATGTAACACTCATTCGAAAATTATTTTAACTACGGCCCGACGTTTTTGCTTAGCAGCAGTCGGGAGCCTAAAGACGGAGGGTGTCTCTGACGTCAAAGTAAAAAAACTGCTACGTTATTAAAAACCGTTATTATTACAATGCGTACTACTCGCGTAAACTACAGAGAGTATTTAATTTCATTCAAAATAAAATGACTTTATGTATTTCTTTTTTTTGATAAAATATTGTACTTTTATTATTAAAATTAAATTTAGATTTCCAAGTCAAATAATGCACCGCTGTTTATAAATCTAGCTAGATCTAAATTTGCAAAAGTAATTAATGTTTGAGTCTGAATTTAAGCATTAAATAATTTGTATTTTATTTAAAATACACTTAATAGTCGAATTATTCGTTACTGGGTCGTTATCATAACAATTACTGACACTGACCGATTTATTCATCAATTATAATCGCCTTTATAATACAAAACTACTATAAAATTGCTTTTATACATATTAGTCTAATAATTTTTATTATGAGACATTCGTTGTTTCCATGATCAAAGAATGAGCAAGTAGAATATGAGAGCATTAAAAAAATCTATTTAAAACATAACGTCTTAAAATCAACTACCACTAAATTTGATGTTACGTCTTCATTCTTATCAGCATAAAATAATCAACACTAAGCTGTACCTAAATGGACAAGAAAGCATTACAAGCAAAGTTAGACATATCTTCTACACTACAAGTCAGCTCACAAGAAGACGATTTTATTAGAAGAAAAATATTGTCATAATGTAATCGTTCATATGCCCTTCGTTGGTATTACGAAATGACATTGAAGGCATAGGATCATGCACCGTAACATGCCACAATTAGGAATGTACTTCAATTAAAGCAACAAGTGATTTTATCTCGCGTTTCGTTGTGAAATACTTACTAAACATCCACGTCGTGTTATCTATTTATGTACTTATAATTTACTGAATTTACTTGTTTGTTTGTTTGCAAAAATTTCGTTCAAATTTTATTAAATAGTTAGTTATAAATGTATAACAAACAGAACTGAAAGAGATTATTATATTTGTTTTTAAGCACAAAACTAAAGACCTAACTTGTATAGGTTACAAATCGAAATGCTGTAAATATTCTGTTGATAAAAGTAGTTTTAACAGCAGAATGGAATCTCTCATCAGGTAAAGTGTTTGATTGTCGTAAATCATAATACTAATCTAATCTGCGATGGAGCTAAACAACTTTACTAGAGGTATAAGATCTTCGATCGACTTCCTTGGAACCTATTTTGACTCTTTATTTTCCGTTACCCTACCCGGTGTGGGGCAAGCGCATGTGTAACAGACACACTGATCAATTTTATTTATAGACAAGGAGTTCTTTCTCGTCATCGATGTAGTTGTTCTTGGAGTGGTATCTGTGCCCTTTCTAACCGAAACAATTTTTGGTTTTCTTGGGATTCTAATAGAGAACCTTCTGTGGGTAATGCTCGGCAATTAACCATTGAAGTTTTGACGTGATCTTTGGAATAACCGTGTAATACCAAAGAAAAAATCATTTTACTGTGTTAATATAAGATTACAATACAATTAGGTTTAATTTACTTTAATAGAAACTCACAATTAATCTTAATAGGCAGCGTGTTCAGAACATTCGCAAAACCAACGCTTTTGCTTGACGAAGCATGATTTTGTCATTATGCTAACCCTTTGTCCCAAGTTGGGACTTTATAACATTTACCAACATTTGGTGCCATTGTTTAAGTCTACGTTATTAGATATACGGTCTTATATTATTTTAAGTGTCTTTAAGCATTTTTTACGAATAGCATTATCTAAATAAAACACTTTAAACGGGTTAAAATGCGAAATGCATTTAACTTATTTGCAGTTTATTTTTACGACCCGACGTTTGGGATGCTTTGCTGCAGCTGTGGTCGCGGGGGTGATTAATTCTAAGCCGAAATTACGTTTACAAGTAAATGGCAATACATATTTTATTCTTGTATCATGCCGGTTTTAATACTAACGCCGTGTCTGACGAAGTGTCTAACGAGTTCGGGCGTGAGTTTGAATCCGGAGAAAATGTGATAAACTAAGTAAACTTTAATTAACACAAAAGTTTAATTAGCTCCTTGCTGTATATAGATCAAGCAATAAAGCGGACTCAAAAATCTAGATCAATATTTCACTTGGTACTTAAATTTAAAATTCAACTATAAATAAATCTTCTGTCTTAGATATTTTTGTCAGAATTGTTCTGGATTTTTTAAACTGAACAACATAATAAATACTCGTACGTGGAAAAGGTTATACGTAAGTTATATAAAGGAACAACTGGTTCCTAGTTTTATAGAATCAAGAAATTCTAGATAGACTTTTTCTAGAATCTCTGAGTCAATTCAATTATGTTATTTTTTATTTTAAGTATAACAAACACTCAAGTTTTATGTATAGAGAAGGACAGGCTAACAAAAGGCTCACTAGATGGAGGGTGATATGCCATGAAATGTGTTGTCGACCTATTTTGGCTTTGAATATTCGAAAATCGACAGTCAAAGCAAAACCCGATTAAACTACGTGGCATTATCATCTATCGATAGTGGTTCATGAGCCGGACGTTATTTATATAGACGAAGTCCATCTTTCAAAAGAGTTATAAATTGTTAAGAAACATTTTGCAGTCGGTGAGAATCGAACCCACGAACCGTTGACAAACGAGAATAAAGTCATTGTTTTTATGTGAGTTATGAATTTAGTTATCGCTTTGGTTTGTTTGGTTAAAAATTATTTCTAACTATTTGCTAATAGTGCTCGCGTCGTTAGAAATGACCACAACAAGACAATGAATGCATTACAACACGATGTTGCAAATAACTTTCAACACAGATACATTACTCGGTAATTGTAGAACTGTTACTTGAAATTAAACGCGTAGCTATGATGTCTTCGATATAAAAGATGAACAGTTTGTTTGACAAGCGAACACTAACCTCGGGAACTGCTGGTTCGAATTGCAAAAATCGTTGTGTTGATTGGACCATATATCGAGGAAAACTTTAGGATATAAAACACCAGAATGTAACTAATAAGTGCGAAATGGGGAAAAAACGATAAAAGCTATTCATCTTCGAGGATTTGCGATGCGTACGCTTCAAAAATGGTTCAAGATACCCTATATGTTTATCTTAATTAACTCACTAGAACCTTGTTTATAGTAATAAATCTGACTACCGTCTATAGTTTACGCGAGTAGTACACATTTAAATAAAACACTTTAACGGTTTAAAACGCGATATATTAGTTAAACTTATTTGAAAATGATTTTTAACTTCACCCCATGTTTCGGATGCTCAGTCTCCCCGTGACCACGGCTGCAAAGCATCCGAAACGTCGGGCCGAAGTTAAAAATCATTTTCAAATAAGTTTAACTAATATATCGCGTTTTAAACCGTTAAATTTTTATTTAAAAGTAATAAATCTATCGAATACTTCATATGACCCAAAATTTGCCAGGTCAGTGATAAAATAATAATGTGTGTTTATTCGTTAATAGGACAGACTAAAGAGGTACTGTGTTATGATGATGTAAAGAGATTATTAGACTTTAGGTTGTAGGCAACGTTTTAATTTGTCCTAAAAAATTATTAAGAACTAAGCGTAAAATAAAATAAAATAATAATTTATGTAATCCAAAATAAAAAACAACTAATTAAAGGTTTAACGCCACTTAAATCACCATAAATAATAAAACTACTTAAACTTCACGTTTCACGAAACTACTAGTTTTTATTAAACATTGTATATCTATAGTCGTTACTTTGAATTCGAAGCGTTTGTCTAAGAATTCTTCTCATATAAAATAAACTATCGTAATAGCTCAATTAATTAAACAACATTCGTTATCTATAAAAGTGAGAAAGACACATAATTTCCCATAGACGGATTTTAATTAGTAAATTATTTCTAATTGTTTATAATTATAACGGTTATCACAATTATGATCCTGCGCAGATAAGGCCAAAAGCATTGAATTTACCATTTAAGTATACTTGACACTTAAACAATATAATCTTGGAAATAAGTATTTGTTTTCAATCCCTTTAACATGAGTAGACAATGTTTTGTGTCTATTTGACTGATGATTTTATATTACAATGTATTACTCAATAAGACTCCTGGAAAGTCGAAACTATTTCTATGTCGAAGTGGCGGCGAAGTTTCTTGCCAATTCTTCTTTTCTTTAGGCGTCCCTAGTTTTTTAAAAACTGGTAATAAACGTAAATTATAGTTCTTTTTTGTATTTAATGATTTTCTGACTTTGACTTTGCCTGTTAGTTAATTAGTTTGACTATAGTTAATTATTATTAAATAATTATTGTTATTTAAATAATTTCTTGTATAAATTATAAGCCTTAAAGCTCTTTCTTCTTAATCATAGTTTACCTGTGTTAGCTCTAGGATCCCTCGCCGATAAGCCATTGAAACCGGCGCCACCAAAACTACCCAAATAACCACCGGCAAATCCAAAATTGTATTGGGCTGACGTTAACGCTATACACGCGCATATTAATAATGCCTGGAAAGAAAAGAAACAATCTTTAAGAAGAGAAAACAACATAATATGTGTTTACAGCCACAGAGTAAAGCGTAATTCTTAGTCTTAATTTCTTGAGCGTTGCATGCGGGTATAATTGTAAGAATAATGTTGAATCTTGGTTGGTTGGTTGCTTGGAAGAGATAGCTTAGTTATTTAGATTTAGCTAGAAGTCGCCGTCTGTCTTTAATTTTCAACAATTTCTTTTTGTTGTTTCATTTTGTGACAATAAAGAATATTTGTTTTTGTATCTTTTTTTTAAATAAATGTCTTTAAACCTTATATACATCAATATGGCTGGTTCGTTGATCGAATAGTGACAGTGTATGGATAATACTTAATTAACAGGTCGTGGATTAAACCCTGCTCGGGCCAATATGTTTTAAAGTATTTTATATTTCTTAGACTTCTGAAAATCTAGATATTAAACGGGGGGTAATTCGAAATTCCGTCCACGCCACGAATCATCGTCGACAAACGAAAAGGCCGTAAGTAAAAGCTTGCAGATTGTTAAGGTGTTGTATTTCACCTTTCATCAAGTGAATATTATGCTTGTCTGTCTTTATATATCATAAAAAAATGATAGCAGTGTTATAAACTTTGAACTTTTTTAGATTTAAACTGACTTGCAATACGACTAAAGAAAATAGATATCAAATATTTGGATATATATATAAAACTCCTGTTCTAAGCAATTATTAATGTATAATCCTGGCTTGTAAAGAAATATTTACTATAACCAATCATTTGAGCTCTATTGTAAAATTAGTATTACGCAAGCATCGTAAAAAAATAGTTATAATGAGAATGTCCGATGTAGACCTAGAATAAAGGAAAAGCTAGAACAAGGTTAGGTAAAGATTATTTTAAAAACGTTATTCTATTGTGCTTTATGCGATGCACGTAGTAACGATAAACAAATTTTGAAAAGCAATCAATATCAGTACAATAAAAATCTAACAACAGTTTTTTGTAATACTTGTTTACTAATTCAAAGACTATCATTAATTGTGCATAATAAAAAAATGGACAGAATAAAACCCCCACAAAAAAAAGGGGGGGGGGGGGGGGGGGGAAAAAAAAAAAAAAAAAAAAAAAAAAAAAAAAAAAAAAAAAAAAAAAAAAAAAAAAAAAAAAAAAAAAAAAAAAAAAAAAAAAAAAAAAAAAAAAACAAAAAAAAAAAAAAAAAAAAAAAAAAAAAAAAAAAAAAAAAAAAAAAAAAAAAAAAAAAAAAAAGACCCCCCCAAACAAATTGTCCGAAAATATTTTCTCCTTTCCCTCCAAAAAAAAAAAAAAAAAAAAAAACTGGGAAAAAAAAAAAAAAAAAAAAAAAAAATCGAAAATTTATAGTCTGTAAAGAGAAAAAAAAAAAAAAAAAGGGGGAAAAAAAGGGGAAAAAAGGGGGGGGGGGAAAAAAAAAAAAAAGGGCGGGGGGGGAAGCTCAACTAATATATATCGGTATATAAACAGTTAAACTATATTATTTAAAAGTATTATAAGCTATACCAATTTTATAAAGCTGAAAGTTTGATCGCACTACATTCAGGGACTACGAACGAGATTTTTTGTGTTGGAGCACTTATCGAGGAAAACAGAGTTGTATCTCGTTTAAAAGTATACATGCAAAGAAGTGTGATCTTTAGAGTTGACTTTACTTTTTAATGTTTTAATTATAGTTTGGGAATGCTAAAAAAAATTCTCTGATTTGTAAAATAATACGACATCCTGCACGTGCAATACTTATATTTGACGACTTGTTGAGAATTCAATTATTAGATACTTTTAATACAAAACGAATTTCATAGAAAAATTTATATGTTCTTATGCATTGTAGTTTTTCATTTTAATTATAACACAACTTGTGTAGGAAATTTAATGTATTTGCAATAAATTTACTTTCCCGTTGTTTTATTGAGTGCAAGGTTAAAATAAATTTAATGTTATAATAATAATTAACATAATAAACTAAAATTAAATAAAAGTTAAATCCCATTTAGGTGGAATGTAAGACATTTCTGTCATGTGCTACATACCATCTAAACTAGATGGTATGTATGCGCTGACGTTGTGGCTTTCCATATTTGGGAGTCCACAGACTGAAACGCCATTAAACTTCACGGCTTTGTCCGGCACGACTCGGAGTTTAGATATTCAAATCACCCATTTAGTATCCAGATGTCCAGACAAAGTCCAACATGTTTTAGAAAAATCATAAAACATGTTAGACCTGGTGGGGATTAAACCCGCGGCCCGTTGACTATTAACACATACACTGCTACCCTTTCAAACCCATCAAATTTTGTATTGAAACAAAACAATCGCGGAAACGTTTACATAACAACACACGTTGAACTGGTTCAGAACCGAAACTGGTGCATGAACTTGATGTGTGACCTCAAGGGAGGCCTGCGCGAAGGCGGGCCACTTATGAACTCGAAACCAGCTGATGTAGTATTAGTCATCGTGTGTGTCCCACTCCAACGAGCCAGCCACAGCGTAGACAACTTCCGCGTGGATATAAGAGGTCGTTTGCTCTTAAGTTACAATTTAATTCGTAACTTACGTTAGTTCATTTCTCGTCTATACTAATATTATAAAGCTGACGGGTTTGTTTGTTTCTTTGAACTTCTTATCTTATCTCAGGAACTACTGGTTCGGTTAAAATGTTAATTTTGTGTTAGTTAAATTAAATTATTTATTTTTATGGGGCTTCCGTTGCGTGCGCTGCGATAATATACAAAAATGTACCACTAGACCAACAATCTCATAAATAAAACACTTTTAACGGTTTAAAACGCGAAATATTGTTAACTTATTAATAACAGCGTGATGTTTCAGAACCTTCATCAATAAATGCTCAGAAAAATTGTGTTAGTACACAAAATTAATTTTGAGTACACGAAAAGATTTTTCAATCCGAATCAATTGTTCCTGAGATTAGCCCGTTCAAACAAGCAGACAAATTCTTCAGCTTTATATATAGTATTTCGCGTTTGATACTGTTTAAAGTGTATTTAAATGCGTAATCCTCGCGTAAACTAGAGACTTCGCACATCTCTCATCAAACCTTTACCTATTATTTTTAAGTAAATATTAAAGTAATTATTACAAAAGTAATTAATTTTAAGTAACGCAACTGTATATTGGCTATACAAATTTTAATTATCAATTTATTTTAGGGATACATAAATCAATTATGTATTTCGCACTAAGGTAATTAAATTTAACCTCGTCTGCATAATAACAATTAGGTTTCATTGCAAAAACAGTTTTGACACCGAAAAATTTAAAATAATTATTTCCATAATTAACGAAATATTATGTATTGACTTGTGCTATTAATATATGGGAGAGTCTCTACCTTCTTACTTTTTATGTCTTATGCGTGAAAAGACCTGTATTTAATTCCCTGGGGAAATTAATAGCTCCCGACTAACTGGGCACAGTTTTGCTACTTGTCTAAGTGAAACAGCCACAGAAATGTCCGCCTTATTCCATATACAACGAAAAATATGTTCATTAGATATTCTTACAGAATACATATATAAGAGCTAAAATTAATACGTTTAAATACAATACAAAACAAATTCTTTCACCAAACTTGTTAGGATTATAGTAATTATAGGTTTGCCCCCCAAAAAAGGAAGCCTGGGGGGGGGGGGGGGTAGACTCTTCCGGTGCATTTCGAGAAAAAAAAACAATGAAAAACTTAGTATCTACTTATAAAGTTATTATATGCTAAGTAATTAAAATATAAAAAATTAAACTTAAAAATATAGATAACATTTTGTCATACAATTACATTAATACATTTTTCTGTTTGAGTATAATTTAATTTGAGAAGAAACACTTTAATTCAAAGTTTAATTTAAAATACTAAATTGATTTGACAAATAGGCCTTTTAATTGAATTACCACTAAACACTCATTTTAACGGTTTAAAACGCGAAAATGTTTAATACATGTTTTATTCAAATGGTTATAAGCGTTCCCTAACACTACGTTAAGCGCCAGAGGTCCTAAGTTCAAATTCCGAGGAAACAATAGATTGTTTCGATTTGGCAGGGCACAGAAGTTTAATCATCTAGTTTCATGTAAATAAAACCGATCAGTGAATCGGACTCAGAAATATGTCCGTCACATGCCCCACGGGGAGAAGCGGTATTCACTTGGAGTTTAAATTATAATATAATATGTTATTTTTTAATAAAATTTCAACACTTCTCGTTGTTTATAACGCCCTAGTATCTATGTATTGTATAATAAATAAACGTGTATTGTTTTAAGACTAGGATACAGTCATCAAAGAACGTAAGCGTCCTTGTCGGGATGTCGGACTAGATTGTATGTTGAAGAATTTATGAAAATTACTAAACAAAACCTTGTTCTAGTAAAGGATAACGAGCTTACATCTTGTGAGAATGGATCGAGAGTATCGAAGTATTATATTGTTAAATTCAGTAATTGTACAACTCTATATTTGTCGTATTATGGTAACAATGCATGGCTACTAATCAACGGGTAGAGGGCGATTCCAAACTTTGTAAATTTTCTGAAACACATTAGACTTCGTCTGAAAAGCTGGCTATTAAATGGGTAAATAACACAAATAAAAAACATCTTAAATTTAATCCTGTTTCGGTTTCGGACTAGATTTCCGAATATCCAAAGCCAAAATAGGCCGATAGCACATCTTGTTTAGATGGTATATGGCTGGGGTTTTACGCACCATCAAGTGTACCCCCGTTTTAAAGGACAAAAAAGAAAACCCAGGAGGTACCAGGGTTTAATAAACTTAGAAGAGATTTATAATCATCCATTAAAGGTAATTTATAATATGCTTTATAATATGTACTTGTATCTAATATCATTAAAAAATAATTATTGAAGTTATAATTGAAATGTTAACGTAACTATTAACTTTAATTATACGATACCCTGGCATTTTAAACAAACAAATGTATTTACGTAGTTAGTTATTTAACAAAGCCGTCAATTTATATTCAACTAAGCTATAGACACTACTTAACTTTGACGCTATTTAGACAGTATCGGACCAATCTCTATTTGAGTCATAGAAAATGCAGTTGAAAATAAAAGCTATTATTAGGTTTGTAAAAGTAGACGTGAAAGGCGCACTTAAGGTTTGCGAAATTCCGTACGTTAAACTTAGATATTGGTGCCCATTGTTTTCGAATAGGGCTTTTAATCTAGAATTTTTAGGTCTATACGCTCATAATATCGATCTAATCTTAAAAATATTTGCCATACTTGCAAAAACTACAGACTCATTTATTTATCTTGCATTATACAAAGAAAATATCAATGTAGATTGGAAATAAATCGACAAAGGCTTAAACCGGCAGGGCAAGCGTGTTCACTTATTGGAAGATTGTAAACTAGATGCACTGTCGACCTGTTTTAGCTTTGGATGATTAAATTTCGTTGATTAAATATCCCTAATACACTTAATATATAAAGCTGAAGAGTTTGTTTGTTTGTTTGGTTGGGCGCGCTAATCTTAGGAACTACTGGTGGGAATTGAAAAATTATTTTTGTGTTTGTTGCCCTGCGTCCATAAACAATGGGAAATGTGTAAAAAAAACGGGGAAAATTATTCACCGTTGTGAGCTTCTGATGCATACGCTGCGAAAACGGTTAAAGATACCCAAAAATATGTACAAAAGAATGATTCCTCTTTTAATGATCTAAAAATGTCCTACATGTCTATCTTTCAAATTTAACTTTCAATAACGATGGGACGTGACTGTTGTCGCGGGTATCAGCTTAAATTTATAAAGAGTAGGTTAGCAAAAACAAATGTGGATGGCCAAACTATTCTTTGCGGACGAAGTCGCTGACACAGCTAGTTATTTATAAAATTAGCTATCGCTAGGCCACCAAGCCAAACACTGAAGTATTGACACAGCTTGGCACGTAAAGTTGAAACAAAGATATGTCATATCAATAAAGTAATCGCAAATTCAATAGACCGTGAAGGTACGCATAACTGAATTGTGTCTTCGGTCAATCGGACAAGGGACGAGGGTTTTATATGCGGTGCTCATCTTTATGTGCAACTGTGCACACATGCGCAGAAATTGAATCAAGCGTGCCTTACCACATGGTTACGTCATCTGGTCCTATCCATTGAATTTTTGTATTAAAAATGTTTGACTATTGAAATTTGTATGAAAAGTTGCAAGTCTGTAGTTTTCGCGAGTAGTGCATATTTAAATAAAGCACTGAACGGCTTAAAACGCAATATATATAAGTTAAAATTGTTTTAACTACGATCCAATGTTTTGCTGTGGGGAGTCTCCTCGTGACCACGGCTTCCATAATATCTAAACAAGATGCGTTATCGATCTATTTTGGCTTTGGATGTTCGGAAAACACAGAAACCGAAACGCGATTAAATTTGAAGGCTTTTCATCTGTAGACGGTGGTTTGTGATCTAGTCGGAATTTCAATATTCCTACCACCATCCGTTTAACACCAAAATTTACAGATGAAGCTCAACATGTTAACAAAAATGAGAATTAATTAGCAACAGTCAAACAAATACCTATAAACGACCGCGATTAATAAACGTGACTAACTACTGACCGACAAGGAACCCATAAATCAATTATCTTAACTCCCATAGATATAGACCACATTCCTCAAATTTCACAAGCCACTGCGCACAAAGTAATATTACTTTCTGACAGCTGATAAAATGTATACAGCTTACAAAACAGCCTATTAAATATTCAACGCAATGTGCATAGGAAGCTGTAACAGTTACAAAACTAACAGAGAAATGGCGACTACTACAATGGACACATGATGTTACATCAGCGAACTACTTAGGACGTTCAGCAAATCGTTAATGGCTTACTGCCTCTATATCGCTAGACTTGGACGTCTGAAAAGTGCTTTTCCATGCATGGAATATTGATTTTATTGAGAGTCAAGAGATTGACCAGACTTTTGTCCATATATATAATAAACTAGCTGTGTCAGCGACTTCGTCTGCGTAGGATAGTTGTTTTGGGCATCAAATATTATTTTTGCAAACCTCTACATCCTTTTAAAATTGAAGCTGCCCACGACATCGGTCGCGTCTCGTCGTTCTCGACCCGTCCTTCTGATCCCGTCGTTCATGGAAGTTAATCTCAAAAGATAGAAGATATAGTGTCGCGGACATTTTTTTCAGATGATTTGAAGAGAAGTCATTCTTACATACATATACGTACACATCTGAAACCCACATAGATGACAATTTCCCTCCGCTTTCTTCACATACATCACAGCGCGATGTTATAGCCTATAACCTTCCTCGATATGATATGTTCTAACCAACATAAAAAGATTTTTTCAATTCGAACGCGTAGTTCCTAAGATTAGCGCGTTCAAAGAAACAAACAAACAAACTCTTCAACTTTATATATTAGTGTAGATTACCCCGTTTACTTACTTAAGATTTATATCTTGATTGATTTTAAAGCGATAGAGATACTTATTAAAATATAATTACTACTTACAGGTGTGCCTTGCTTAATTAGATTTTTCGGCTCTACCAAATTTAATAATGAATAAAATATTTTTAAAATAAGTACGTACGTCATAATCAAAGGGTAAATATTTGCTATATAAATGTTGTTTGTTTCGTTGCCGTCAAATTATTTTAAATCTATACTTATATATAAAGAGTTTGTTTGTTTTTTGAACGCGCTATATACATATATATTGCAGATAAACAATGTTTTAACATACGTATTTGATACGTGGATCAAGTTGTAATCTTTCCTTTTCACCCGATATTGTGTTTAGATGCCCAGCTATAAAATGACGTAAGACATCAATATACTGTAATACATATTATTAAATGTAAGATTTTTACAGTGGTAATATAATTATGTATATCTTTAAAAACTCGATGTCGCTAAGAGCTTTTAAAAAACTTAATTCTAGAAGGAAATGGCACTCATTATAATGACAGTATGCAGCCATACCAATTAATGTATTAATTATCAGTAATTTGATATATAGCGTGAAAGGCATACTACAGATACGTCATAAAAATTAATAGGCCGAAAAGAAAATTACGTCAGCCGCATGTAACTTAAGTGCTAACAATTTATACTTAGCCATTACTTGGGGCCTATTAAATTTAACACTTCCGTGTAATTGTAAAGTTTAAACACATTCAAACGACGTTTAGGACCTATATTTTATAATTAAATCAACATCGGTCGTGTTTTTTAGCTTAATAATACTATACTAATTTGTAAGTGACAAATGTCCTTGTGGGGACAATGATAAATTGTTCTATTAAATTAATTTGTTTAGTCTGTTAATAGATTTATTGAGAAAACTGTTTTGATTTGTATGATTTAATATAACTTAAGTAACTTTGACATCTCAGATAAAGAGAAAATTGACACTACTATTTTAAGATTTACTTATTACTTTTTTTTAATATATAGAGTGGTTTAAGTATCAGCACTGTAACCAAGCGTAGACGGGGCGGGTCGCTTCAACACAAATTATTACAACAAATGAGACCTAATACTAGCAGTGGGACTTAAAAGTTTTAATTGTAAAAGTCGAATTGAATAAAAAATATCGTTCACAAAATTGTTTGCATCGATAACATTGTTTGTACATTCGACTATTTCACTTATTTTATCCCCAAATAAAACCTCTTTAATCGTAACAATAACTGGGGGTCATTTATTAACCTTGATCGCTTTCAATACTTTTCAGACGAATAGAAAGGACATAAGGCTGCGGTCACCTCTAAACGCTATCGCTTAATCTAAGACTTATCGCTCAGTGCACATTTAATTTGACGCGATGGTTTCTTCTATAAATATTACTCGATTACGCTTCATGTTCAAAATTTACAATGGTTTTAAATAATATGAAATGATATGCAAAACTTTTTTGCGTCAGCGAAAGGAGACATTGGAAACACACTCATCTGTACCAACATATTATATAGTTGTAGAGTTTGCTTGAACGCATAAATCTCAGGAACTACTGGTTTATATTGAAAAAATATTTTACGCTCTGTGAAAACTGTCTAAGAAAACAAAAGATATATGAATATGATAAAAGAAAGATTCCTCGTCTATCTTTTAAGATTAAGTCACAAGAACCCTAATCAAATTATTTTTTACATTTGTAACAACATATGTTTAATTTGTCAACAACAAAATAATGTTTGCTGAATTAGCTAGTTCTTTAACAAGCGGTGTATGCGACTTATCGCATTTATAGGAGACAACAGCCTTATTCGGACTGTTTACCGCTTTGTAATGCTTGGTTTAAATATGTAAGGTGCGGCGTTAACTATTAGTTGTGTGGTAACAAAGTATTCTACTAGACTCAACCTTCGCTATCTAGGTGACAGCAATGACAACTTAACTTTGCACTTTGATTACCAAGATTGACTGGACTACAATCGCGCCTAAAAACATGTACGTTCAGAGTAATAACATCATTCTAACATTTTTATATCAGTACTAGCTGTTAACATCGACATCATCCTGTCTCCTCGTTCTTGCGAGTCTTAATAGATGCAGATATAAAAAGGGGTATTATTTTTTTTTTTTTTTTTTTTTTTTTTTTTTTCCCCCCCCCGGGGGGGGGGGGGGAAAAAAAAAAAAAACCCCCCCCCGGGAAAAAAACCAAAAAAAAAAAAAAAAAATTTTTAAAAAAAGAGGGGAAAAAAGGGGGGAAAAAAAAAAAAACCCTCCGTTTTTAAAAATTAAGGAAAGATTCTTTTCAAATGAGATTAACGTAACGATAGAAAACTGACTTTACTACTGAATTACGGAAGCGCTAAAAGTCTTAACACGTATTCAGAATTCACAGACCACATCAAGTTAAAATTAAAAACACGGACGTTCAAATCCACGAATTGACTTACATAACACATGTATTGATCATTAATTCAAGTCCACATGTGTCGAGTACGGCTATAATAGCTCGTATGTCGGGAAGCCATGCCCTAAGGCTAGCACATTGCTCGTAAGGTGTAAACGAGCGATTTTAATTCACAACTGCGACTTCTCTACGATTTATAACGAACGCTATAACTTATAAATTGCTGACGACAGTCTAAACAAGCTGTTTAAGACTAACTCGATGTAAACTGCAATCAGAAATAATTTAGCGCTCGTAGAGTTAAAATTAATTTCTTTCCATAATCAAGTTAACGTAGTGCGGTATTCACAATATGGCAATAGCTTGCAATTTAAAGCTGTAAAATTTAATGGAATATTGATCAATTACCTTATTTTATATCACTAATATTTTACAGTGTCGACGCTACAATGTTTATGGTATTGCAAATTCTTTTATCAGGACGTAAATTTTACACAATTTAAATTCATTTAAACTAGCAATATTGCAATAATGAATGCAGAGTGTAGGCGGTGATAAACAAGTGTTTACGACATCATACTTATTTTCGCATAAATAAAGCATATTTTATTTGACTTCTATGACCCAGGACAAAGCCTTGAACCGTTGCGATTTTTGTCGTTTCGATATACCGACCTTCGATTGTCGCTCGTTTGGGCAGCGCCTCCGTCGCAGACTCATATTAACATAGTCGAGTTCTCATACGTCGCGCGTGTGCGCACCAACCGGTCTGTGCTTCCGCCTTCCGCGATTTATATTTCTTATTTATTTGAGAGCATTTCTCACGCAGGTTTTTTTAATTTGTTAATAATTTAATGATTATACAAGTAGATTTTTATGAACTCAGATGTTCAGCTGAGTTACCTGGAAATTGAAGATGTTATCGACCAAGTTTCCTAGGTTTGCTAAATTCGTTTTGACAGATAAAAAAACTACAACAGGTTTTTCTCTATAAAATTCCAGTAAAAGAGAGAGAGAGATAGATATATTTTTAAACTCAATTATACCCTGTAAATCAAATGGTGTACATACCACCAATTAACATAAAAAGAGGTCTAAATCCTGTTGTTTTCTCGCCTTAATACGTACTTTTAATTTTCTTACCATCCTTTAATTGAATAAAACATGTAAAATAAAACATTTTCTTCCCATCAAAAATTACAACACGTACATTTATGTCAAAATCTCAATATTGACAAAAAGTCTAGAGCTGGTAAGGCCACAATTATGTAAATTCCTATCCAATGACAAGGCCTCAATAGGCTTTACTTATAAAATGTTATAAGTGGACATTTGCCTTGACTCCTATAGTGAGGCCAGAGAGGAAAGGAAGTTCTGTGCCCCCATTCATGATTATCTGCTGTCAATGGAGCCGTTGTTTTAACTGCTCATTGTAGTTTGCGAAATAATTACCGAAAAACGAAAACAATGCGATAGTTAAACGCTCTTAAACGGTTGTTGAAACGAAAACGTCGTATCTCCGTGTTTGACGATAAAGAAGAGACAAGCAAAGGTAGATGGAAGGCAAAATACCCCAGATGCGCTGTCGGCATGTTTTTTGGCTTTTGATATTCGAATAGATGTTTAATTTACAGCCTTTATTGTTACCATGTATGAATGGTGCCGATGAAACTTGTTTTTCGTATTAGTATTTGTCTTTCTTAAGAGACCATGGCAGTCTGATATAGGTAGTTAACAAGTAAAGATAAGAACTAAATAAAAAAAATATGACACGGGCGAGACTAGTATTCCACGACTCTTGATTGTTGATTGTAATCTGTACTCTTTTAATTTTATCATACAACTTTTCGCTAATTCCTCGTTCATTACTATACATTTTCCATCGTTAAGTAATTCATATTATATTTTAGGCTACGCAAATAACTCATGCGCATAATATTTGCATAATAATATTTTCATCGGCTATTAAATAATATCAAGGATATTCGATATGATAAGTACGTACTTACATTTTATGCATTTCCGTTTAACCTTTAAGGGGCGTCTATTCCCAACAATGATTTTATTACTACGACAAATATTAATGTATTAATTATAAGTTATAAGTAAAATAATGTCTGTAGTTTACGCAAGTAGTACACATTTAAATAAAACACTTTAACGGTTTAACGCGATATATGTTAGTTAAGCTTATTCGAGTATTATTTTCAACTACGGCCCGAAGTTTCAGATCTGCAGCACCCGTGGTCACGGGAGGAACGTCGGACCGAAGTTAAAAATAATTTTAACTAATATATATCGCGTTTTAAACTGTTAAAGTGTTTTATTTAAAAGTTATAAGTCATATGCATGAGACTTTTCTTTATGTTTATTAGAACTAGTTTAGTAAGATATAATAAATCAGAGTCTCGCTCGTTTAATTTAATAAGGAACTTGGCATAATGCAAAAAAATCGGTGACAAGACTAAATGTAACAATAGATAACAACTACGTCAAAACAGAAAAAACTGTATCGAAATACGTAAGCGGAAAATGTACCTTACACAATATCTATAATTTTTTTTCTTTAATATAATGTATCTATTAGACATTTAAGAATGATTTTCATAAAATAAATTAACTATTAAGAATCGCACAGGCGAGAATAGACCCCGCAACAGAAACATGATCTTATTATTATTTATAACATTTTGTAGGTTCGAACAATCCGAATATCCAAAGCCAAAATAGGTCGATAGCGGTGCATCCTTGGTTACAAGATTGGTAGGATGTTATATGGCTGGGGTATATGACCTCCCATCAGGTAAACCCCACTCTTGACTCTCCTACTCTATGCATATCTGTCTCACATATTATAAGCTACTGTTTCTACTAACAAAATTTTTGATTAAGTGGAATCTTTTCCACTGGTAATTTAATATTTAAAAATATTCCATAACAGGTAAAATCCTCACTCGCTTCCTAATTACGATAAAAATGTCACATTCATAAAATACCTCGCTGTTTATTCTGCGCTGGCGCTTTCTGCATTACACAAGCGTTGCGACACATTACGAGTCGTCAAGTCCATTAAATTCCTATTATTTTGGTCACACAACTTATACAAGGCTAAAATGTCGCGTGTTCTAAATAGGCGTTTGTCTATTGTTACCGAATCTTATCTTTTTCATGGTTAGAAGACAAGGTTTTCATTACGACGTTAATGAAACGTAAGATCACGATATAATGGACTTTTTCGAGATGAAAATAGATAATGCCCTGAACTACTGGCGTATAGAATTTGAAGTTAAGTTTTAAATAACTATATATTGTGTTTGAAATCTTTAATATTATTCACATATTATTTCACACGATGGCACAATATGATTTAAAATCGATAATAAATTGAGAGCAACAGCACGGAACGCTGACGATGCCGGTTGAAGTCCTGCCCGAGTCGAAAATTTTTAAAATGTATTTTCCATTTTTAAAATAATAATATATTAGTTCTTGTAGGTTTCCATAAAAGGGGTTTTATTCAATGGTCAATGCAGATACGGAAGTACAATTGGTTAAAGCAGCAGCACAGGACGTTCTGGAAGCCGGTTCACACACGCCTCTGTATCGTAGTTAATATATGTAATGCCATCAAATTTCAAATATATACAACAAATTCCTGGTTTCTTTACCATCTTTGTCACTCGTTTTGAGTAAGATGGCGACGCTAAATACTACCTACTATTTGGGGTGAGAAAGGGTCCTAACCGCTACGGTCACGAAATTTGGAAGGAATATTTCGACCGTAGAGGTAGAGCTACTTTATCTACATTGGTGTTGTATTTACAAATAAATTCCTAACTTCAAAGTTTTCGTACCAATCGATATTCAACAATAATCTGTTACAAATGATTACATCTGGTTATTACAGACAATTTTAACGCGCCGCTGCCCTCACCTTGGCGGGATCAATTAGCTAATAGTTAAATTAGATGAATAATGTATTAAAAAGATAATATCGCGTAATGATGACTATATAGGTCGTTCACCCACTAGCCGCGAACGTCGAAGGTCGCTTTTTACATGCCAGCATAACTCGGTCACGAGCATCAAGGAACTTCATACGAGTGACCATAGTGATTTAAATTGTTTAACTGCTAATACGATATTGACCTTTACTACATACTATTATATACTAAAATTCTGTGAATATTATGCGCGTGCGTCTCGAGATTGTAATAATGAGCACCTGTAAGTACATTGTCTTAACCGAACTATACCTTGGCCGTAATTAATCATGTTCTTTTGTTTGATTTGTACACGATAAATCCGAATCATGTAAATTTGATGATTACTCAATGAATGATGAAATTGGTAATAACATGGATTAACGGGCTCCTTGGTTCAAAGATCGCAATGGGGTCCAATTCCCAGCGGGTCAGGCATCTTTGTTATTGGATTTTAATAACAATGTTAATCCAGTTGAAGTAGATATTAAATACGTGGTAACAATATTGAAATTCCGTTCACAAATGCATAGTTGTAATCTGTAAAATTTTCAGTTTCCGGACTGGCAAAACTATCTATTCGATTTAAATAAAACACTTTAAGGGTTTAAAACGCTATATGCTTTGCAGCAGCCGTGGTCACGGGGAAACTGAACGAAACGTCGGGCCGAAGTTAAAAATCATTTTCAAATAGATATAACTAATATATCGCGTTTTAAACCGTTAAAGTGTTTTATTTAAATGTGTACTACTCTCGTAGTAAAAACTATAGACAGTATCTATCTATTCGATGTCAAACTATCGATTTTCACCTACCATCAAGTAAATTCCAAACTCGTCTATCCTCATCTGTCACGAAAAATATACTAATCCAAGTTTTGTAAATTTGAAGATTACCCAATCGATGATGCAATGGTTAATGACGAAGAATTAAAGATCAAGATGTTTATATCCGCACGTGAAGATGACTTGCATAACTAGATTACTCTTTAAAAGAACTAACTATTATGATGGAAGCAGGTGTTATATACATCCGGATTATATCAATGCTATCCAACCATTTCTCTGATCAACAATTAAATAAGACTACAGAGTTAAATATAATTGTGACGAGACCTTATCAAAATATTGATTAATTACATGGCAATTTTATATGTATGGTGAAAATACCTTAGCACTGTATCAATGACGTTAGTAGACCTATTTTAAAATCAGTCATTGGTTATTTCGGATGTTGGTCCATCAAGATTAGGGGGTAAAGGACGAAGACTACACAGGACCAGGTTACATTATTTTAGCTAACTTTATTCAAAGTTATCATCAACAATCTACTTAAAGTACTGCTAATTTTGTGTTACAACAAACTAACTGACCTCAAAGCAAGCTAAATATAACGTTAACTTATAATATGATTATTTAACTGTAGGTACATATAGATGACATAATGTTATGTTGACATCTGGAATATTTTCTGAAGTCAGTTAAGTAATCTACACATAACTAGAAGTTGAAACGACTAAAGATATTTAAATATCTATCTATGTGTTTGTCATCAATTCCTGTCGAAATAAATCCATGAAAACTTGCTTAGTTTTGTATTACAATTTAGCATTTTTCAATACAAATTTTCATAAGGTTTCAAGTGTAATATGACAATGATAATATCAGAAAGAATTGACTAATGAGTTCACTACGTATTGATAAGGAAGTGATGCCGGATTTAACTAATTTATTTGCTTGTATTAAGAAATTAGTTCTAAATAACCAGTTTGACCACTAAGTCGCGAGTCTTGTATTTTATTGTCTGGCCTATTTCCTATCTTGTCCAAGCGATAATTTTAATAAGGATGTAAATAAATGATGTTGATTGTTCGAATATATTATATTAACTGTTTTTGTAACTGGCAGCGTATAAAAACATATAAAAATGTAACAGAATAACAATCCATCAACAGGTCATTATCTATGGTTCGGTCACAGATAGTAATCTGTTTTATGATATGTTTAAATAAATATATTACGGGTTCATCACAAAGCTTTTGCAGATTGTTTATGCGATAAGCTAAAATTGATTAAATAACGTATTAATATCAAACAAATTAATTTTCAATTGATAAAGTTAACACGAATGTCTGTAGATCCGCGTAACAGTAAAAGTTAAAACAAATTCGGATCTAAATTATTAAGTACACCTTCAAATGTACGCAAAATGTTGTTATATAAATATTCTCGTATAAAAACGCATGTCATATTGCACTTCAACGTTAATTGAATGATACCTTTTTTTAAATTTATGTTTATTTGTAAAAGTCGTTTAATATGCAACATGACTAGAAGAATATGTTTACGGTTGGAAAAATATTTACTTTTAAGAAATGTTGCAAAATACCGTACAAAATAGTTATTTGGATATATAATAATTTTTTAATATATTTAAATAATAATCATTAAATATTTTAGCTAAGTAGGCAGGCATTTACTGAAATCAAGCACGAAATCTTAATAATAATTTTAATGGAAGCCGCTACAATATTTTTTTTCGTCTTGTTTATCTCTCATTCAATTTTATTAAATCCAAAAACTAGTTATCGCGCAATTTAACGATGTACATTACTTAAAAATATTATTGATTTTTCCTTTTTTTATCTATACTAATTTAATGGTATTAAATATACCAGACTCAACAAGACTAATTATATACACACCAGCATAGCACTGAAAACTTAAATATGAAAAGTTACTTACGATTTTCACGCAGCTATTCATATCGATAAGGGCCGTTACACACTGTCACAAAACCGGAAAGCGAACGCGTTGTTCGCCTCAGCCGCGCAGACTAAGCCTGTTTCGCCTGCAAGCAAACGGTTGGTGGTGGTAACTGGTAACATATAAAGCACGTGAAAAGGGGGAAACTGTTTCGCAAGTGACCTTGGCTTTAGTCATTTGTTTTTTACGTACTGTGATGTTGGCGGGTGTTGGCCGCGTGAGATTTCCTCAGGTAGTAAGCGCTTCTGTCGCGACTTCTAGTTATATAGAGCAGACGGCGACCTCCAGGTTGTACGCTCAACATATCCACCTTATCTTTGAGGATTAACGCGCCTTTTCAACGCGTACAGGGTGCTTGGGGTACGTGATACTCACGGAAACATATTTGTAAATAAACCAACACAAAATAAATGTAGATTATTATATTTACATATTTTATTTGAAGTTTATTAGACTAATATTTCTTATTAGGAAAATATTGTTTTTTTTTATTATATTCAACAGTTCGGATTTCTTCTTTTTAAATAACGCGATATTACGTGGTCACGGAGAGGCTCTTCGTCGGGCCGTAGCTAAAAGCATTTATAAATAAGTGTAACTAATATTTCGTGTTTTAACCCGTTAACGTATTTTTTAATGTTACTCGCATAAACCACAGACAGTATTTTTATATCACTACTTTCAAAGAATGATAATTAATATTTTAATTAGCGTAAGGACAATCAGGCACTGTAGACATTTTTAGATCTCTGGTATTATTTTTACCGAACAAATGTAGTTTTAACACTATATGGACCTGTCTTTGCGAATTTTTAATAACCTAAAACATAACGATCCCTTACAAATAACAGTCAATCCCGAAGTTGTAAATAGTTTTATAGTATCGCGTTAGTGGGATTCCAGGAAGACATTGTTCGCGTTTTTTGGCTATATATAAAATCGACCAATGAAATGGATTTTGTATTTTTTCTATAAAACTGTTTTAATTCAGTTACATTTATTTGGAGTAACGTTTAAACGAAAGAAATAATGCCAAGGCTACGTTTTATCCACGGTAAATTCTATTGTGTAGTACAAAGATAAGTAACTTTTAATTGCATAAAATAAAATTCAAAATTCGCCACTTATCGCTATTCAGTGATAATACACATTGTTTTAGGTATCAAATATGAGTCTAGGTTAGTCTTTAATGTACCTAAAAGATTAGTAAACTTGCGATAACTTTTTTTCACAACATTATGAGTAAATTATATTTAAATAAAACACTTTAACGGTTTAAACGCGAAATATATTGGTTAAACTTATTTGAACATTATTTTAAACGACCGATTATTTGGCCCGACGTTTCGTGGTCAAGGAGCGACATTCATTAAAATCATTTTCAAATAAGTTTAAATATATTAGTTATAATATATTTCGCGTTTTAAACCGTTAAAGTATTTTAAACACGTACACATTTAAATAAAATACTTTAACGGTTTAAATGATGCTTTGCAGTAGTGCGTGCCCGCGTTTGTTGCAAAGCATCCGAAACTTCGGGACGTAGATACAATAAGCTGCAAATAAGTTAACTAATATAATTCGCGCTTTAATCCGTTAACAGTGTTTTATTTAAAAGTTTAATTACTTCACCCTTTGTATTCGACTGATTTTTTCATCTATCAAGTTCAGTAACACTTGTCCTAACAAACGATCTTCAAACAAACTGACATAAATAAAACTTAATTTACCTTTCTACAAAAAAATTTTTGAATATTAATTTTAATTATGATTAGTACAATTTAAATTTAATTAAGGGGTTAATGTACAAAAATAAGGATGATAATTACTGCTTTTTTACAGTATCAATGTATTTTTTTACATATACAAATTCTATGTACCTTTCATTTGTTTAGTTGAAACTTAAGATTGCATATAAGACTTACATAGATTAAAAAGGTATTTTTTTATATGAGCGGATTACGAACGAACGGATCAATATCGATTGAGGTACAATCTTTCACAAACATAATCTTTCTGTTACTTACTGCCTTTTTATAAAAAGGAGAAAGAAAGAAAGAAATTTATTGACTATTAAGGCTAACAAAAACTTTTATTAGACTTATTATTAAAACATAAAAAACAAAACATAATTTAATATTAACAGGACAAATATATATTATGTAAAACTCCGATTTCCTTACTTGACACTTATGTGTGTCTGTTTCACTGATCGATTCCTAGAAGGCATATAAGATCGCGATGTGACTAGCCAAAGACAAAGTGGGAAATGTGGATTAAACACGGAAAGTTATTCATCTTTAAGGATTTCCAATGCGAACGAAGTCGTAGACACAGCTAGTGTAAATTAATTCTACTTCACCTTTAAAGTTAATGGAATGGGATGTCCAACAGGAAGCGTTGAACAAACCAGTTTGGAATTGTCTTTAAAGCCCCTTCAACGTTTCTTGTCTGACTTTGAATAATTTCAAGAACGATAACATTTCATAATCGTGTGAAAATTATTCGAGTGATACTGGAAACTGGTTTTAGACTGTACACAATATAAGATTTTCAGCTTCACATCAATGGACAATGGTCAATGACCCGGAGCATTGAAATAATTTAAATTTATAGTTATTTGCTTGTTGAAGCAGAAATAGCGAAAACTAGCTACTAGTACTAAAATGTCAAAAATATATTATTAGTCTCGGTTTTTATATTTCACACGTTAGACTAAAAGAAGACCTAAGTAGGTACTTAAAGAATAAGTTATGTTAGTGTTTATGTAAAATAACTTAAATTTGTATCACCTCTTAATAACTCAAAACTATAAGAGAGATGGGAAGATCTTCCAAAATAATTTGTTTGGTATATATATGACATCTAATAGTTGGCATTCTAATCAAATTCCGGTAAAGAAATATTCTTGTGAAATATTTTTTTCACTTTTCGAATGATAAGTACTAACTAATATACAAGAAATTAAATAAATTAAAAATCGTTAGAATGTACAAGTAAATATTTAGAAACTTTATTATTCTAAATATTAAATATTCTGCTGTTAAATCCTTTTTAGCTTATAAGTACTCGCGTAAACTATAGACAGTATGTCTATAGTTTACGCGAGTAGTACACATTTAAATAAAACACTTTAACGGTTTAAAACGCGATATATTAGTCAAACTTATTTGAAAATGAACTTCGACGGAACAGATGACGCTAGCGTAGAAATTTTTTACTTTGACGTCAGAGACATCCTCCATCTTTAGTCTCCCCTTGACCACGGCTGCTGCAAAGCATCCGAAACGTCGGGCCTTTTTAGCTTATCAAAGTGTCACATACAGTCTTTTTAAACTTGGAGTATTAAAATACTTATTACTTCAATTTGTAATAAACTAAAGCGTTAAGCATATATTTTGTAAAAAACAGGAATTCTGATCACGATTGTCTTGCATTGCAGTTCGGCATCTTTTCATCTATTTAAATTTTTCAGATTTCATTATAGTTCTGAATTGTTAATCGTATGAAAGAATGTGGAGGTAAAATTGTATACACCGCCTATCGTCGTTAACTTAGTAGTGACATCTGTCGGCAATATATAAAATATTTAATTGAGCGATGTAGAACACGCTACGGATTAACCACGATGCGTTGAATTATGGATTTGCGAAATTATTGCTCACATCAATATATTTGTATCTAAAAAGTACGACAAAATACATGAACGACTTCCGCATTACCTGGTCTGTCGAAGGTGAATGGCCGCCGGCCGCAATGGACAATGTCAGTGAGTGGGAGAAACTTTTCGTCACCAAAACCCTTCGTAACCTTATCTCCAAATTGGCGTTTATGTGAATGAAATTTAGCCTTAAAAATCTTGTATTCCCTGGAAGCGTGCGCGACAATTCGAATAATTTATTTTAATACGACGATAACATCCGTAGTAGTTTTTGCCTTCGTAAGGTCTCACTTTCATTATGACTATATAAAATTTCAACGTTTTTATACTTTTGAAGAAAAGATCTTAACGGTTATAAACGCGATAGAAAACTGATTTGAAAATTATTTTTAAATACCATCATTTCAGATTCACAAACTTAAACGCGAATTTACGATGTCTTTTTCGTTGATGTTTTCGTGTCCATTTATAACAAAATTAAAGGAGTTCGTTAAATGATGCCCGAGTTAATTATTCATTTTGTAGTAATTTAACCACTAGAAGAACTGTATGGTTAAAAAAAATGGAATATGTTTGAAAACATTAATATTTTTAATTTATTGAATAAGCACTATATAATTTAAAAATCAAAATAAATAAAAAATTTTTCATGTATAGTTGAAATTAAAGGTTAGGTGTATGGAAGAGGGCTACGATGTTCAAGTCCTGCCGAGTCGAAAATTTTTTCAATTATTTTCGATTTTTAAATTATATAGGTATGAAACATGTAAAAATAATTTTTAAACGTAAATTATATTATATGTGAAGAAATTGAGAAAGAAGGAAAATGGGAGATAGTAATTGGGTAAAGAGAGAGAGATGGTATCCGGCCGGGGCAAAATTTTTTCAATTTATTTTCGTTTTTAAATGGAATTGTCTTCCGAACCTTATGCTTCTCATATATACAAAATATGTTATCTAACAAGGAAGATAAAGATAAGTTTGTAATAGAATGATATTATTCAACTCAATATATCTATATTAAGTTAAATAACTATGCAATAAATAATAACAAAATAATAAAACACTCCAAGGATTTATTAATATACATTTCGTGTAAAATTGCACAATATTTCGATAGTTACGCCAAGGATGCTAGTACGGTTACATAAAATACAGGTAATTTTAAATAAGTATGTAATTACTTACCTCAAATATTAAGTTTCTATGTATTAAATTTAATCCTTCGGGCATATCTTAATATTGCGGTGTCAAGTTTAGGTTTGCTATACTTGTCTATAAATATAACTAGTCACAGGGTAAATAATTATACATAAATATTATCTTAGGTGGGTTTTCGTTGCTGTTTCCACCCAGTTTTCTAATAAATTATACTATAAATAACCGTATCTTGAGAAACCAGATCCAACTTTTCCAACCAACCAAAACAGATTCATAATAATTTTCTTAACCTTTCTTGAACGATGCCACAATTTTTACTTAAGTTTCGGCTAGCGGTAATTGATCGATATGTAAATGTTTAGTATTTATAGATAAATGTATCGTAAAAATTTGTATAAACTAGATACATATAACTACTGTAATTAGAGCATTATATGTATCGTTATGTATATTTCGAAGAGTTAGTATTTTAAAAACACATGGCTTAACATATTGGCTCTTCACTTTTTATTAATTATAATTCACCTTCTCGCAACATTGAACTTGCATTCTGACAATGACCCAATTGTGTGTCTATAGTCTATGGTTCATTGATCCAAGAAGCCCATGAACGTCAAAGATCTATTGATGCGGATCAATAGAGCTTGCGCAAAAATTATATCATTTATGCTGTGTTATATATTTTCTGTATACATAATAGATTTTAAAGATATTTGTTGACTTATAGAATGTATGTTCATTGTTATAGATATAATATTTTCATTACTTAGCGTTGTGGACCACAAGATTATGGTATAGCTCTCATAATGAAATCATAGCGGACATAACTTATTATTATATCGATAAATTTTAAGTATACGTTACTTATTACCTAGATTTTTTTGACCCGGCTACGCCAAATGTATTTCGTTTATGTAAAATCCACTCTAACGCTTAAATAAAATCCGTCATTAATAAAGGTGAAATTCGCAATACAGGCGCGAGTTTTGACGGTTCCAAACTATTTCTAACTAATTTGTAATTTTCGGAAACATGTTTTATTTCGACTGGAAATCTGGATATTAAATGAGCGGTAGGAATATCGAAATTCCGTCCGGTTCACTAATCAATGTCCACAGATAAAAGTCGGTTTGATCGCGTTTCGATTTAAGTCTGTTCCAAATATTTAAAACCAACATAGACCGACAGCGCATCTTGCTTAGACGTTATGTGGCTGGAGTATTCACCTTCCATCAAGTAAAAATTGTTGTGTATTCTTTTAATACAAAATGGTTTCCAGCTATTACTTGGCTTATAATTAAGCTTTGAGATATATTTTTATTTGCGACTGAACACCTTCACCTTGCCGTCTCACTCAGGTGTAACATAGACGTAAAAATCTCTCATTACCTAACAATATCGGTGCCAAGTTCACTTGGCACGCTCCGTCGGCACTCGTTTCAAATTACCACTTTCGTTACGCTTACTTTATAACACGTAGGCTTTACTAGATTACGCTCAATATATTAAAAATGCTCATGCTAACCTAACCTGGCTTTTTTATGTATAATCTGTCTTCTAAATATATATAATGTCATAAAGTAATTTAATATAGCTTCAGTCTATAAGCCATAAAAAAATTTGCATCGTAGAACTTGGACGGTGGTTCGTGACACGGACGGATTATCGACATTACTACAGACGAAGTCCAACACATATATACATTGCAGAAAAATTTAAAATTGATTAAAAACATCTTGGACCCGATGGGAACCATTATTAGCCATACATCGCTAATGTTAGACCAATTTGCAATTTATGGCCCAACGAAGCATTTGTGGTTGAGTTGTAAGTTTTCTTGAAGTTTGGAAGTACCTGGTAATCAAATTGATTGTATAAAATGATTCAGTAAAATAGATACCGAAAACTCTACATTAAATACTGTCTGTAGTTTGCGAGTAGTACACATTTATATAAAACACTTTAACTGTTTAAGCCTGTCATTCACAAAGTGGTCTATATCGACCCCTAAACTTTTCGTCAGCGAAAAAAAATTTGGGAGTCCATGAAAAGAAAATGGGGGTCCAGAATAGTAGATCCCAACAAATACACTGATAGTATCTATTTACCTACGTCATACCTACTATCTTATAATATCAAAACATATAAGTTACTAGCTGTGCCCGCGACTACGTCCACGTGGAATAGTAACTTTGGGTAGAATCTTTAAATTCTTTAGGCTGTTTAAATAAACAGCTTGAATAATTAAAACTAAATAAAAAAATATATTTTATGAATTTAATAAGACACATGTGTAAATACAGTGTTCCACTGCAAAGAGCTATATGGGTGCTGCAGGTAGTGTATATCGACGTAGGAAACGTATTAGCTGTAAGCCTCAAAAAATCGAAATTACGTTTTTTACATAATTTTATCAGAAAAAATACTGGGTCGATTGGTCAGGTTGTTTAAAAAAATTGTGTTTTTTAGTCGCAAGTCTACCAAAAACTAGTATTTTTTATGCACTTTTTCCTTATGCCATTTCTGCAGTCAGCAAATTTTTCAAACTGAGGCTTACGCCCGTTTAGCGGGATGATATTTTCTCATTACTCTTACGTTTTTATATATCTCATTTGATTATTGATTTAATTTGTATTTGATTTCGTTAAATATGTTATTCATTATAATAATAAGTTTAATAAAAGAAGCAACGTTTAAGTTTTCAAAGTCTTTAATTCGTAAAAACAGTGTAAGACAATAATTCTTCATCACGGCTTACGCCTTTTTAACTATATCTAAAAACACCCGATGTCTTCTACATCATTTTATAGATCTAAACGTAATATAATTATTTTGTTGCCATAGAAAATTCCCTAAGGTTACAGCGTTATGCAGATCAGTAAAAAATAATTAGTTTGTTGTAAGACACAAAAACATGGACAACAGTTGAGTGAATATCTTTGTAGCCAACATATAACGAGAAAAAAAATGCGTGGTCCTACGATTAATTATTTATAAAATAAAATACTAATTTCAAAAAAGTTTTTTGGCTCTGGTTAACATTTTATATTTTGCGACTTACAGCAAACACGTTTTCCTACGTCGATAATGTTTGCTTTATAACTTAAAAATACGTCCACGATGGATAATATTATGTTCAAGCAATCAGTTTTAATTCGTATAACCTTACCTCCAGAGAACATATTGTCGTATTAGTCACGACTTAGGCAACTAATATTTACCTATTAGGTACTAAATGATATGTCATAGCTACTCATGATGTACTAGGCTTACCCGCGGCGTTGCTCGCGTAGTTATTTTTAAAATGCCTAAGAAATAAGACACCGATAAAGAAAGGGAATATCGAAAATCTAGTGTAGTCAATTGTAATCTAAGTCTCTTTTCACTTTAATAAACTAAAAGACGCCACATACCTCTCTCTCTATAGGTATTCCTTCCATTCCAAATTTCCAGACGAACTCCAACATGCCTCAATAGAATATAAATTGATTACAAACATGTTAGACCCGGTAGAAATCGAACCAAAAAACCCGTCGTAACATTTTTAACAAACACAATTTTTATTTATTTGTTTGTTGCTATAGTGGAAAAGACAAAATAATTATTTGCTTTTTTAGGTAACCTTTTACTGGAATTAAGTAGAATAGATAAATAGAAGCGGAAGGAAGGATGTAGGGAGACCTTGTCTCACTTCCGACGTCGAGAGATAGGGTTCATAGTGTGGCCTTCTTTACAAACTAATCGGTATTAATTATTTATGTATTTCAAATCCAGAGCAATGAATATTGCATTACCATTAAATACGGTGACCGTGTGTTTTCTTGCACTGAAACATATTTTTATTAAAATGACGGTCAAAAAGTTCGAGATATAATTCTTAACTATGATGACCAGGCAAACTTTATCTTACCACGTTAATTATTACGAAGAAATGTGATTCCGATAAAGATGTTTCTTGTGAGTTAACCTTAAAATTTAATGAAATTCTCAAAGATGAACCTATACTGCCAGGGACATTGAATAATGCGTATATACATATTTTTGGGAAAACCTTCAAATATATTGTAAAGAGGTATATTTTCCCCCCGTTATTCAACATATCCTCCTATGACGTAGCGTGGTGTGTTATATATATGTATTATTTGACTGACAGAAATTCTGTTACGTTACTAGAATTTATCCATACTAATATTATAAAGCTGAAGAGTATATTTGTTCATTTGAATGCGCTAATCTCAGGAAGTAGTGGTTCGAATTGAAAAAATCCTAATATATTGGTTAGAGCATATATGGAGAAAAGCTATAGACTAAAAATATCAACAAACAAGGAGTGAAGAAACAGTGCGAAATGGACGGGGATAATTATTAGGTATCTTTGAGAGTTTCAACGATTCAAGATACCACAAAAATATGTATGAAAGAATGATGCCTCTTCAGATGATTCTTTATAGATTCTCTATCTATCTTTTTAGATTTACTTGCAAGAACGACGGGACGCGACCGACTTCGGGATAAAAGTTTTAACTGATAAAGATAAGGAGGAGGTTTGCAAAAAAAAATATGCCCAAATAACAATTTCACGCGGACAAAGTCGCTCAAAAGCTTACGCATGTCGTTAATATTTTGCGCCTTCTCAATAATTTCAAACTGTCAATGTCAAGTTGTAATGACGTTATTCATTTTATTTCATTTTTATTAGTTCGATTTATTTCAGCATATCCGAAGCAATGCGCGTTAGTTATACCTATCCTAACTATAATACTGGGTATGAAATACTAATGCTAAGTTGTTTAACCTAAATGCAAATATTTTTCATTTAGGTTAAACTATTTTGCAAGCCCGCTTTCCGAGAACGTCATAAAAAATACAATAAAGGAATTAATTCAACACGCGATGGGTATTTCGTGTGAGAAATTTTTGTTGTTTTAAATCAATGAACCATAACTAATCACTTCGTAATTGTGATTTCAGATGTACTTTGCTATATATACATATCTATATTTATATTTAGGAATTGGTACACAGAATCATTCACTTTCTAATAATCTTAACTTGGATTTACTTAACCAACATTTTACTAGTCCCTCATTCACATTTCATACCAACGATAAGATTGGTATTTTAAGCTCTCTTTCATCTGTGCCAATCCCTACTGGTCCACCGTTCAGCTTCTCTCCGTTCACTGATTGTGACGTTAAAAAGAACATAATTTCCATCACTTCTAAAACTGTCGGTAGTGCATGCATTAGTCGTAACATGATCGTTCCTATTATTGATATCCTTGCTCCCGTAATTAGGCATATACTAAACTTTTCCTTAACATCGGGTGTGTTTCCCAATACCTGGAAAGATGCCTATGTTATACCGTTTCCTTAAAAAATCTCGTCCTCTAACATTCTCGGACTAGCGCCCCATTTCAATTCTCCTCATTCTTTCCAAGGTCCTTGAACGCTTAGTCCACCATCAATTTTGCATGCATCTTAACCAACATAACTTTCTTAATCCATTCCAATGCGGCTTTCGTCCTGTCATAGTACGACTACTGCACTTGTTAAAATCACGGATGACATCCGCGCAGTATGGATGACTAGCAGGTGACCATCTTTACTCTTCTCGATTTCAGCAATGAGTTTTGTACTGTTGATTTTGACATACTACTCAGCTTACTCCGTTCTATCAACGTATCTCCAACTGTGATCGGATGGTTTCATAGTTATTTGAAGGGACGCCGCCAGAGGATTGACATACAGGAAAAGTCTTCCTCATGGCGTGATCTTACTGCTGGCGTATCCTAAGGTGGCGTGCTATCACCTCTTTTTATCTCTATTTTTATTAACTTTTAACATAGAAGAAATATTACTAGTGATAGAGTAATATTTCTTCTCTGTATCACATTTATGCAGACGATCTTCAGATATACAGACATACCAGTCTCGAGGAACTTCCTCTAGCGATTCAGTCTACTAATCACGACCTAAATATCATTACTGACTGGTGCACCCGCTTTGGTCTCGAAATTAACCCAACTAAGACCCAAAGTATCATCATTGGTAGTAGTAAGCTTATTGGCCGGGTTGACAGGCAAAGTATTTCACCGGTGGTGGTGTACTATCTTTCCTTTCACTTCTTCTGTCAAATGTTTGGTTCTAATTCTTGACGAAAATCTGTCCAAATTTTGCTTGCTCAGTTTCATAAATCAATCATCATCAAATATTACATGTGCTACAAGTGCTCCGTAATTGCTTAAAATTTGAAAAATGTACTCTAATAAAATATATAACAAATATAAAATGTAAAAAACATTATTGTTCTCCTTCCCTTCCCTATATTACTCGATGATATGGTATGACCATCCACAAAAAATGTTAAATATTGATTTTTATTTTTTCCACTGAAAATCGACTAAAGAAAAAATGTTGTGTTACAAATGGTAACCCTAGAATACCTAAATAGAATAAAATCTAGAACATTCTTAATGAATTTATGATAGGGGAATACCCAACCTATATGAAAGTAATGTGGCAGTGACAATTGACATCTACTTCGCTGTAAACGTCACATCTAGCCAATCACAGAAGCACAAACGATATTAATTGTAGATTGTCGTACACATAATAAGACTATTTTGTCAACAATTATTAAACATTAATAATTATAAAGAACTATTGCGATAAGTGGAAACACTTAAATAATTAATTATAGTGTGTGACGTACATCATTAGTTGCGATAAAAGGTAAGAAAAATATGATTTCACAGGTTCAACATTTATGTTGCACCATGATTGATTAAAATTGCCATCAAATTCTGTTTTAGCGACAAATAAACCCAATTCGATACCATTTTATGGGACATAAAACTCGATTAGCTATATATAAATGAAATTTAAGTGCAATTAAACCAAAATTCGTGTGATCAATTCAATGGTGGATTAAAATTAAAAACCAAATAAATAGACATCTACAAAGTAAACAGCAATGATAAAGTTTCTCTTACATAGAAAAAAAATTACAGTTTGGTATTGCCAAACTTCCCTTAAAACCCAAACAGGTAGCAGCCATCCTCCACCACAGCCATTATATGATTCAAGAAAATGTTCATATTTGATTATATTACAAATAACGTTATTTAAGAAGAATATGCATAAAAAAGTAGCAAGCAAGATTAGAAGCAAACATGGAAATAGGTTTTAATTACAAGGAATAAAGATTGTATGTGTGAAATGTGATTGGCCTCTTGAGTTCATTTAAAACTTTACAGTGAACTTGTGTAATTTTTAACATGGTTACTAGCTAACATTTTCACATCTATTCCATTTTACAGACTTCGAGACAAAGACCAACATGTTTCAGATTTTTTTTAATTGATTAGAACCATGTTGAACCTGGTAGGGATTGGAACTACAATCCATTGATTTATTACCATGTGTTTATTCCAATTACTTTGAAAATCTACAATCAATACTTATTATTAGACTTACAAACATTTATTCATTCATTTGTTCAGACAAAGTAAAACTATTTTATCTTGTACTGGCTGAGAATGTATGTTATAATCTTGTTTCAGATACTTTGAAACCTAAAAATGGGAAAGGGTATGTATATACATATATTTTACTTTTATTGCTTTCTGTTTTACATATTTATGATATACTAGAAGCTCTTTAAAAAGAAAACTTTAGAAATACAAAAAAATAATTAAATCCTTGTATTATATTATAAGTAGGTATATTATTGCAGAGTAATTATTTGGTTCCTTATCTGTAGGCAAGAAAAAGGGGAAAAAGGGGGTTGAAGATGTTCCAATTGGAGCTCTAACTTTAGAAGAGCAACCCTCATCTTCAAGCTCCGGAACAGTTCAGCAGCCAAAGAAAGAAACTTCAGTCCCACCAGATATTGAAAAAGAAGATGATATGGATGGTGGGTTGGACTTAGGAGGACCAAGAAGAAGGAGGAAGAAGAAGAAGGAGGCAACCTCATCACAACAGGGAACACCAAGGGTTATTGAAACTCAGCCTGTAACTCCTAGTACTGCTGCAGCACCTGCACCACAAACCTGGAGGCAGCCTCAGGCATCACCTGCTGCTCCTGTGCCGAGTCGTGTGGTTGAAAATCCACCACCTGCACCTCCTGCTGCTGTGCCTCAACAAACTGATAGTGCAAAATCTTGGGGTAAAGATGCCACAACAGAACAACCATCATTTTGGGGAAGAAGTGACCCACCATTGCGTGGTCACGGTAGAGGTGCTCCATCACATGGTGGCCAAGGGAGGGGCAGAGGTGGTCCAGGGTATGGAGACCACCCAGGCATGCAAGCACCAGAACCTGGCAAGTTTGCTTCACAACCTATGCCCTCCCAAGCGCCAGTGCCAGATGTCACAACAGAACAGCCATCATTTTGGGGAAGAAGTGACCCACCATTGCGTGGTCACGGTAGAGGTAGAGGTGCTCCATCACATGGTGGCCAAGGGAGGGGCAGAGGTGGTCCAGGGTATGGAGACCACCCAGGCATGCGTGCACCAGAACCTGGCATGTTTGCTTCACAACCTATGCCCTCCCAAGCACCAGTGCCAGATGCCACAACAGAACAGCCATCATTTTGGGGAAGAAAGGACCCACCACTGGGTGCAGGTAGAAGTGCTCCACCACAAGGTGACACACAAGGCAGAGGTGGAAACCGAGATCAACGACCAGCACCTACACCACAACCTACCATGGTTGCTTCACAAGCTACATCTTCCCAAGTATCAATGTCCTCAGTTCCTCCAAGTAGGGTTCCTCAGGGTACAGGCAAAGCTGTGGGATCAGTGGTGTGTCGCTTTCAAATACCTAAAAAGACTAGAACTAATGCACCAATTCCAGCAAGTGCTACGAGGGTCTTGACAAACTATTTACCAATGAATATTAAGCCTCTGAAAATAGTAAGTAGAGTATTAACTTATTTCGAGTTTAATATTTATATTTAATAAATAGTTATAGAGCCTCATATTCGCCTATGTATTTGAAACGATAATGATAATAATATCTCTATCATTCGTAAATATTAGAACAATGCAACAATTCAGTTCTCCTCGGAGAAATTATTCATTATACAATAACATTGGCTCTTAATGTTTTCAGCACCGTTACGATGTCGCAATAAAACCGGATAGGCCGAAGAAGTTTATGTCAAAGGTGTTCCAGGCGATGAAAGCTAAATACTACCCTAAACACATAATTGCATTTGACCAAATGAAAAACTGTTATGCGGTGCAGGCTCTTATCAAAAATGATGAACGCTTTTGTACTGAGGTGGGTTACATTTTCATTTATACATCTTTAAGGATACCTAGAGGGTAAAAACTATCACTTGACCTAACACACTAATACGTTCTTCTTGGCTTTCATAAGTCTATATAATTAGTGTCCAACTGTAGTATGTTTTGTCAGTGGTATGGAACAACTTGGACCCACATTTGCCTTTTTTATTTTTTCTGGCTGGCTTATAAAATCAGCAACAAAAACCAAAGCTTTGTAACCTTACTTAAATTTTTTGGTGGAAAGATATTAGTAGATTTTTTCGATTTCCTTTAAAGACCACGCAAAATGGTGTGCTTAAACATAATATAAATAAATTCAAATTGTCTCCCCATGACCTCGGCTGCTGCAAAACATCTGAAACGTCGGGCCGTATTAAAATAACTTTCTAATAAGTTTAACTAATATATATCGCGTTGTAAACCGTTAGTGTTTTATTTAAATTAAAATAATTCAAGTAAAAACTTTACATAAATAGTAGCGACCGCCCTTATTTTTTATAGTTATATAACTTTGATAATTGTTTGTATAATTTTTACAGGTCGATATAAAAGATGATAATGGAAAAACCTGTACATATGAAATTGCATTGAAGTTAACTGGAATGGTAGACTTGAGTGTATTATTCAAGTAAGTTTTTATTAGTATGTTAATTTTAAGCTTATTAATTTAATTTAAACTAATTAAGTTAATTTTAAGGTAATTATAGCTTTTTTTATTATTTATCTTTGATTACAATAGTTAAGCATTATGACAATAGAATTATTATGTATTTTTAAAAGTTAAAGTAACCTGATTTGTTTTAAGGAAATAAAACAAGGTGTTTTGTATATGTGATATTCTAGTAAAATTGTATCGGGTTATTATTGGTAGTTAAAGATAGATGTTAGTTTATAATGTTCTGAAGTTTAATTTGTGCAATCATTTTCAGTTACATGCGTAGTGGCACAGCATTGTCACCTCCAACCGAAGCCATACATTGCATTGATGTCGTCCTGCGACAAGGAGCCTTGGAAAACTATGTGAAGGTAATAATATTTGCTCTTATTAATGATGGTGGAGTACAAGCATGAATGGCGTTCACACAGTGAAAGGTGAAATACCACAGTCATTTAAGATCTAAACAAGATACGCTGTTGGCTTTTTTTTGTTATATGTAAAATATAACCTTTTTCATCAGGGAATTTCGATATTACTATTTTGTGTTCAGATTGTTGCCAGAGATAACTCAATCCTAATATAAAACTACAAAAAAAGGAAAAACAGAAATCCATGCTAATTTAATGTATAACGTAATCAATAAGGCGACAAAGTTGTAAATGTTGAAGAAATACAAAACAACAAAACGGTAAATACAAATTCAAAAATGAAATTAAGATAGTTAATCGCTTCAGTAGGCGCTTCTCTACTCTAGGTGGTGCCTAGCATGTACCCCATTTCCCAAGCACTCTTCCAAGTTTCCATTTGTTTGTTTTTCTTCTTCCTCTTTTTTTAAATTAAGCTAATATTTAAGTTATTTATTCGGTCTTTTGAAATAAGTGATTTGAGTTTGTAAATGTTAATATATTCAGGGAGTGCCTGTTAGAGATTATAACTATGGTTTAAAACTGGCATTGGTTTAAGGCATTTTTAAATTCTCTAAAACTTATTTAGGCCAGTCGCCAGTACTTCATGCGTCCCAGGAATCCCATAGACCTCGGAGATGGCCTGGAAATGTGGACTGGTTTATTCCAATCTGCGATATTCACATCTAGGCCATTCATTAACATCGATGGTATGTAACTGTTCATAAGTAACAACTTAATATGATAAAATAAAACATTTTGTTAATCGTTAAATGGAGGATAAAGAAAATTTATAAGCATATTTGTCTGCTACAACTATAGCAAATAAAAATGCAACGTTCTCTTGTTTTGTTTGTAGGTAGCGTACACATTTGAATAGAACACTTATTATTTTTTATTTATTCGAACCACGACCCAACAATACGTCGCTCCTGAAAATAGCATAACAGAATTGACGACATTGAAGACACCCACCAACTTCCCCAGTTGCCTCAAAGCCTCGGAGACGTCGGGTCATAGTTAAATTAAGTGTTTAATGACTTATTGTGCCATGTTCTAGCACATACTAAGACATGGAGATTAGTCCTAGACACTAGTTCAAACTCACCTAGTTTCTCCAGTTTGGTTTGACAGGTTCTTATGGCTACCGTCGCTACGATAATTATAGCTGAAACCGACGGCGTGCTTTCCAGGGCAATGATCTTCTGTATTTAGTATAATATTTTGACTTCTGTTTTATCATCACAGTGGCACACAAGGGTTTCCCGAAGAGTCAGCCGTTGATCGACACATATAGCAGGGATTTCCGCTTGGACCTTAACAGCCCCATTGAGAGGCAGAGGAAAATGGAGTGTGAACTATTCGTTAAATACCTACGTGGTTTACGGGTAATTTGAATTTACTTTAATTTGCTTTTACACTTTAAAGGCTTCTAGATTTAGTTAAAATGAAACTATAGTTAAATCAGTCATATATAGGACAAAGGTTGAGTTAATAGAGGTGATCATGTTTCATTATGATTGATAGATTAATATTCGATGACACGCGCGGCGCGTGAACTGGCATCCACAGGGATCCGTCACTGTGTCTTTCTGTACTAAAACTTTATAGATACTCGATTCCATTCAACATTCGAAGAGATCAAAATATATTAATATTATAAAGCTGAAATTTGTTTGATAGTCTGTTTGTTTCAACAAGGTAATCTCACTTACTACTAGTTTGAATTAAAAAATTACTTTGTTGAACCATTTATCGAGGAAGGCGAGGAAGCTATGAAACATCAGGCTGCGACCAATAGGAAAATGTGAAAAAAAGGGGGAAATTTAATATTCATCTTTGACGGTTTCCGTTCCGTGCGAAAACGGTTTAAGATACCCGAATTATAAGTTTAAAAGGGTTATAGTTTACGCGAGTAGTACACATTTAAATAAAACACTTTAACGGTTAAAACTTTCACTTTGACGTCAGAGACATCTTCCATCTTTAGTTTCCCCGTGACGACGGCTGCTGCAAAGCATCCGAAACGTCGGGTCGAAGTTAAAAATCATTTTCAAATAAGTTTAACTAATATATCGCGTTTTAAACCGTTAAAGTGTTTTATTTAAAAGGGTTACTTCTTTAAATTGCTGGTTGCGTTTTGTGGTTATAAACTTTTGTGGTCAAAATACTTCATAGGGAAAAAGAACGTTTGCCAGGTCAGGTAGTATAGTAATGTCATTCAAATGGCGTTAGCAGGTTTTGCTTCGACCACGTGTGGCCACGGTTGTTGCTAGAGATCAGAAACTGTTTTATTTATTTGCATTGTATTGTCATTTTTCAGGTGGTTGCCACAATTGGTGACTCACGAACGGGATTCAAGAAACGCGAGTTCATTTGCAACGACATAAAGCCACCAGCCAACGCCCTCACGTTCACCATCACTGAAGAGTCCGGTCGGAGCAGGACTATCTCTGTCGAGCAGTACTTTACTAGCAAGGGATATAGGTACAGTATAACTTACTACTCCTCTTCTTACTACTACACTCTACTAGTATTAATTAATGTCCAGTCTCCTAATGTTATTTTGATGTCTCAAATAGTTATTCCGGGGAATCCCGGAAAAACTGTCGGACCCACCAAGAACACTATATTTAAAAAGTGGGATAAGTATGATAACACACCATATGCAGTACATATATAAAAAAAAATTGTTATCTAGAAAGGAATAGAATTCTGCTAAAAAAATACTTAGTTGAAATATAAGAAATTCATCTACCCTCTCTTGCAGACTCCGATACCCAAATCTGAATTGCGTCTGGGTTGGACCGAGGGACAAGGAAATTTATTATCCCATGGAGTTACTTCACGTCGCGTATGGCCAGGTAAGTTGTTAGAAGAAAGAAATAAATTTATTGACTACTAAGGCACACAAAAAAATATATTAGACTTATTACTAAAACATAAAAAACAAAACATAATTTAATTTTAACAGTATAACTTAATATTAAAAGCATAAAATAATGTGTGCTGCTAGTAGAATAGGATCTTACTCAGTTCATATCAGGCCCTTTGTTGACCTGATACTGATTTTCAGTAAGTCCTTAGAGTGTGGACTCAAGTGAAAATAGACAAAAAAAAAATTACAAAATTTTTTTTTCTAATAAAAAAACAGTAAACTTTACAAAAAAAAGTAAGACAAGTCAAGCTGTATAAAAGAAAAAAATAATTGTTCCATTAGTACTACATAATATAATGGGTAAATATCATAGGTTTCCACTGACAGCGCTACCAATGTCAGTTTTTTGTAACGTTTCTTAAAGGTGGTAAGTGCTATTTTAGTCCTCAAGGGGGGTATTAGATGACATATTTACTTTACCCCCCTGTATAATTAGTAAATGCATAATTATAATAGATGCAAAGTTTTGCATGAAACTTTTTTTATAATGTATAAATAAATTGTTTTGATATATTGGTTAATTTTCTCTTTAACAGGCACTAAACAGACAATTGAACGAAAGGCAGTTGTCCAAAATGGTTCGAGAAGCCGCTACTCCTCCCAGCGACCGAAAGAGGAAGATCGAAGAAGTCATTCGAGATGTAAGTGTAGCATTATTGTTTAAGTATGTTTATCGATACAAATTCTATACCAAACCAGAGATAGGGGGGGGGGGGGCCGGGGGAGGGGGGGGGAAAAAAAAAAAAAAAAAAAAAAAAAAAAAAAAAGAAAAAAAAAAGGGGGGGAAAAAAAAAAAAAAAAAAAAAAAAAAAAAAAAAAAAAAAAAAAAAAAAAAAAAAAGAGAAAAGGGGAAAGGGGGGAGGAGGAGGGGGGAGGAGGGGGAAAAAAAAAAAAAAAAAGGGGGGGGGGGGGGGGGGGGGGGGGGGGAGGAAGGAAAAAAAAAAAAAAAAAAAAGAAGAAAAAAAAAAAAAAAAAAAAAAAAAAAAAAAAAAAAAAAAAGGGGGGGGGGGGGGGGGGGGGGGGAGGGGGGGGGGGGGGGGGGGGGGGGGGGGGGAGAAAGGGGGGGGGGGGGGGGGGAAGGGGAAAAAAAAAAAACCCCCAAAAAAAAAAAAAAAGGGGGGGGGGGGGGGGGGGGGCCCCCCCCCCCCCCCCGGAAAAAAAAAAAAAAAAAAAAAAAAAAAAAAAAAATTTTTTAAAAAAAAAAAAAAGGGGGGATTTTTTCAAAAAAAGGGGGGGGGGGGAAACCCCGGGGGGGGGGGGGGGCCCCCAAAAAAAAAAAAAAAAAAAAAAAATTTTTAAATTCCCGGGGGGGCCCCCCGGGGGATTGGGCGGGGGGGGGGTGTAAAAGCCAAAAAAGGCTCGAAAAATGCTCTGACCAAAAAAAAAATATTCAACCGGTAGTTCGTGAGATAGCGCGTTATATTAGTATGTATATGCGTTATATAGTAGAGCTTTTATGTTTAAGCGTTCCTAAGCAACACGTTAAACAATAGATTTTATTAATTTTTAATTTAACTTTCAGATGAAATATTCCAGCAACGAATATTTCAAAGAGTTTGGTTTGGAGATCACTAATAGATTCTATGAGGTCGACGCGAAAGTTTTGAACGCTCCAATCTTGAATGTTGGCGAAGGGACTGTGAGGCCCAGGTAAGATATAAATAATATAATCATGTAAGACCTAGCCAGCATACTAGACCAAAGGAACATGTCACATATTTGCTTTAATGACGGTCTCAACTTAGCATTATTGCACATTCTGTAAGTTAAAGTTTCCTTTTGCAGCTAGGAAGTCTTCATAACTATCTATGAATTTTACTCTTACTGTGTCCACTTTGACTACCATCCTCTAATTTTTGACTCATATTGCTGTCCTGAAATAGAGCTGGAGCATGGATGGCCAAGAGGCTCCTGCAAGCAAGCGCCCTTCAATCTTGGGGATTCCTGGTGGTGGAAACTGACCCCAACCGTCTTAGATGCGAGGACATCATTCAAAAGGTATCAGCACCTATTGTTTTATTATGACATTTCACTATACCGTTATAATTCTTTTAAATACTTTAACGGTATAAAACACGATATATATTAGTTAAACTTATACTTCACCATCGGTTCCGCCGTAGTTGTATTTGGCGAAACTATCCAAGTGCTTGCAGAATTGACTAACGGTGTCTTTGGATAACCGGTATGCTGTTATTTGGATCTCATATTAAAGACTGGATTTCAAAACCAGCATAGCAGAAAACGCGAAGACAAGACGAAACAGATGGCGCTAGCATAGAAGTTCTTACTTTGACATAGAGACACCCTCCATCTTTAGTCTCCCCAGCCCGTAGTTAAAATAATTTCCAAATAAGTTTAACTAATATATATCGCGTATTTAAATTGTTCAAGTGTTTAATTTAAATGTGTACTACTCGCAAAAGTATAGACTTGTCCCGACTTGAACCGGCATCGACAGCGTTCCTTGCTGTTGCTCTACCAATTAAGCTACCAAGTCCTAATACATACATAATATTACCACTACTACTACATGATATTTTTTTAGATACAAGCCGTCGGTCGACAAATGGGGATGGCCGTACAGAGTCCAGCGATGACCAACTTTAACGTGAAAGCAACCGAACTACTCAGCATTTTTAGACGAGCGGTCGACTGTCGAATCAACTTCCTCTTTGTCATCGTCAGTACATGGAGTAAGAATCTTTATCAAAAGGTAATTTTCGAAACATTCTCATTTACCTAGTTAACATTTGTAGTTTTAATATAACTAAAATGTATTAACACCTATTGTGTCCCTCTTTGTTAGTATCTGTCTCGCTCTTACATGATGTCGCACCAAAAATAGAGTTTGAAGATTCCTAAACAGACGCTGGTTCGTTTTTCGTGCATTCGTGTTTTGTTTCATCTGTAAGTGGTACAGTGCTTTATACTGTACTAGCTGTGCCTGTGACTTCATTCGCGTGGAATAGTGACTTGGGCTAGAATTTTTAATTATCTAGGCTGTTTATTAATTTATGTAAGTGCTACGTTGCCGCAACACTCTCACCTCACATCACTCCTACTCTAACTCCCACTCCCACTCCGACTCCGACTCCTATTCACAAAAAGCCAAAGAAGAAAGTTTCATTGTTCTAGCTTCAAAAACTACAAATTTACCTATTTCATAAAATCCCGCCTTCTTAAATTGTAGTGTTCTATCATTATGATTTTTTCACAGGTTAAGAAGTTAGCTGAATTGGAAGTTGGTATATTGACCCAATGTATAAGGGACCAGACCGCTGAGAGACGTATGAACGAGCAGACCATACGTAATATATTACTCAAGGTAACCTTAGTAATATCATAAGTTCATAAATTTCTTGTTTAATGTACACGTATAGTGTATTTTTTCTAACTTGGCATTTTTGGTAAACAAATACGCAATTTACATGAAATCGCGATTTTCTCAAAAGATTTACTTTAAAAAAACTTTCTAGAATACATATTAAACTAAGGAAATACTTCAAATTCAATTAGTAAAAACCACAATTTCATGCTAAAACTAATCCTAAACATGAATTAACTTTAATGCACACATTGAAATTTCTTTCGTTTAGAATTTGATGTGATGTAACAAGTCAACGACAATAATTTGTATAAGTCTCACTCATGCACGATCGCTCAAAAGCGTTAGCGTTGAGTTGAATCATAGTGACATAAAAATTTAAAGGAAAAAGGTCGCCATTAAAATGGTTTTCAATATTGAGAACGTCTGGCCACACTTCATTCTATCAAAGGCCATCGCTAGGTTAGGTACGGGTTTGGAATCGGCCATATTTGTCGTGGTGTTTTATTTATTTACTTATTAAATAAAAAAAATCTACCTTTACAGGTTACACCTCATACGATAGAAAAAAAAATACAAATACTTTAAAATATTAATAATTACATATTATATATGAATTGCCAAGTTAAGAAAAATACACTATGCGTCGTAGCTGTAATGGACTATATCTTTTATGTAAATTTACAGGTGAATTCCAAATTGATGGGCGTGAACCAGACGTTGGGCAATACATCAGAGCCGCCGTGTCTGAGAAATGGAGACGTTATGGTCGTCGGAGCTGACGTGACTCATCCATCGCCCGAACAAGTATGTATGAAAAATAAGCAGTTTAAAACGGGAAATGTATTAGTTATCTTATTTACAGTTTATTTTATTTGTGATCCGACGTTTCGTATCTATGCTTTGCCACGGCCGTGGTCACGGGTCCACATAGACCGTAGTCATAAGTTAAATAAAATTTTCATAACATTACATTTTAAAACCATTAAGTGTTTTATTTAATTGTATACTACTCAAGTAAGCTACATATGGTAAAGAGTTTTCCTTCGTGAGCGAACAAAGAATTGAAGAGAATTTTAAATATTAGATTACTATTATAAGGTGACTAGTTAAACTCTAGTTTTCATAAACTATAGACTATAGAAAATAAAACAATCTCTATATCTATTTCCTTCTTTTCAGACGGACATTCCTAGCATCGCCGCAGTGACAGCGTCATTTGACACTAAATGCTTCCAGTACAATATTCAGTTGAGCATTCAGACACCTAAGGTTGGTACTACTTTGCCGATAAGAAAGAAACATAATGAGAAATAAATACTACACAAAAACATATAAAAATTATTACTTAAATAAAAACTAAGATTTTCTTTTAAATTTTGCGCTACTTAACTGTCTAGTAGTTCTATTTTCTTAGTAAATTATTTTCTATTGGGGATAGATGATAGAAGGTCGGGTGATCAGTCCACGCCGTTTCTGACTATTTCACCCATTCCCCCTCTGCGGGGAAGTCTTTCTTAAGGCTTAGTGTTGGTAATATTTGCGCAATAAAATGTTTCTATTGTTAAGAAATGTTTGAATCTAAAACGCCCGACTGACATAAACAACACTTATGTGCATTTATGTACATTTTTGTGGAAAGTAACCGGCCTTTGATATTTATACTAGAAATAAGCTTTAGTATAAATAATTATACTATCTAGTCAAACAGTGCGAATATGCAAACGCTTAATTCCTAGTATCAAGTTACAAAACTAAGGACATCAATTTCAATTCTATTATTATAATTCAATTCTAAATAAATGTCGGGCCACATACTCTGTTGTTAATAAAATAAAATATACTTTTTCTCTTAAAAAATTAAAAAATGTTTGTTCGTCGTGATTCTACAGTGCAAAAGAGAAAAACTCAAGTCAACCCAAGAAACTCAGTCAATACATTTTTGTAAACTTATTAACAGGAGTAATTCATATTACTGCCAGGCGGTCTTGTCATTAAAGAAATCGTTCAGACAATAATACGCCTTTTGAGACAATCTAAGTTTTATAACTTTCTTAAATTTATTTATCGATAAATTTGAAATCTCAACTGGCAATGTAATATACATACGAAATATTATTCTATTGTTATTTTCTGACACACAGAAAGAAATGATTGTGGAGTTCGAAGAGATGATGGTAGAGCATTTGCTGGTCTACAAGAAACATCAAAGGTCTCTACCGCGCAAGATTTTCATATTTCGAGACGGCGTCTCTGAAGGGCAGTTTGCTCAGGTAAGCAGAATAAAATAATAACCAACTCGTCGCAATATTATTAGTAGAAGGATACTGCGATAGACAGGGTGGCGTCAAATTTCCAGATCTTTCTCGTTCCTTTGTAGTAGTTAAGTAAAATAGCAGCCTTTTAATTCAAGTAAAACACTTGTAACGCTTTCAACGTGAAATATACTAATAAAACGAATATTTTATTTAAGAAAACTAGTAATACCTTAATACGCAAGTGTTAAAGTTGAAATTACATTGCATGTCAATAGGTTGAAATAAATCGACGATGACGTGTAGGACACGGTAGTTAAATTGGTTAGAGCATTTAAATAAAACACTTTAACGGTTTAAAACGCGATGTTAATAGTTAAACTTATTTAAAAAGGTTATGGATGCCTGTTCAAGTCCTACTCGTGTCGTAAATTTTTTCAATTTATAATCGTTTTTTAATTGGTTTTTACTAGTTAAAATAATAACATTATAGGATTCATATTGTAACTCATTTACTTACTCAACGTTTTCAAAACTAAAACAGGTGATGAACAGTGAGCTTGTCGCGGTTTACAAAGCCTATGAACGTGTCGCCGGTCCCAATAAGAAGCCTGAAGTTCTGTTCCTTTTGGTGCAAAAGAGACATCACACCAGGTAAATACGACGCACCTCTCTGTCCACCTAGAGGGAGGCCTATGTCGTAAAACAAACGAATTCGTTGATTTATAAATAATGTTAATATTAAAAGACTTAGCTAGGTAGATATAGTTAATCGTATTTGGCATAGTTTAAGATATATAATTTAGGATTTTAAAATGAAGCCTATAAAAATTCTTGCATATCTTACTGTTTACATTGGTTTGTAAATAAAGGTCATTTTATACCTCCACCTATAGTGTCCGTGGTGTCCGTATTTCATAGTCTCGAAAAATTAATGAAGGAAAAAATACTTTATCGTCTTTTAGATTCTTCTTAGGCGAGAACAATGCGCAGAATGTCCTGCCTGGCACAGTCGTCGACAAAGACGTTGTACACAATAGCGAAATGGACTTCTATCTGGTAAAAAACATCCATTCTTAAAATAAAACACAGCTGTAATGACAAACAAATGTATGTACACACACACCATCATTGAAAATATGAACATGCATAACTGGCGTTCAAATAATATAAATTTTATTTTATTAGCCTAATATTATTAGCCGCATTTCTTCGTCTTCTTCAGACATAAGAAACTGTATATAATATTTTGTATCCAAAATAAATTGTCTGACTTATATCACCTAGTAACCAAACCTCACTCTAATCTAAAATATCTAAAAAAGTGGGAAAATTGTTCTAATATATTAATTACATTTTAGGTGTCCCATCAAGCTATAAAAGGAACAGCCCGACCGACCCGATATTACGGCGTATGCAACGATGGCAACATTCCAATAGAGGAAGTGGAACAACTGACATTTTATCTATGTCATCTTTACGCACGCTGCACCAGATCTGTGTCGTATCCCACGCCTACATATTACGCCCATCTTGCTTGCACGCGGGCCAAACATCTCACCTTGTAAGTATTACAAGCATAAATACTCCCCTACTACTTACACTAGGCAGCAAGCTTTCACAACGTAATCTCCCCATCTATACAAAACTTTACCAAGAAGAAGAAGAGTTTTTTTTTTGTTTGTATGACCGCGTTCATGTCAGGAAATTCTAATCGAAAAATTGTATAAGGTTCAAGTCACCCATAAAATATGTATGAAAATAAAACACTTCGGAAACGTCGGGCCGAAGTTAAAAATCATTTTCAAATAAGTTTAACTAAAAAAAAATAATGATTCCTTTTTTAAAAAAAAAAAATAATGATTCCTCTTTAAATGATCGAAAAAATGTCCGCGACGCTATAATATGTCTATCTATTAAGATTTAATGGCAATAACGACGGTCGTGAGTAACAGGTAAAATTTATAAAGATGAGGAGATATGCTAAACCAACTTTTGATGCCCTAAAGGATTCATTAATAGTAAGGAACATCGTATTCGGTTACCGACTGCATATTTTTAAACTTTTCTTGTTCACAGTGGTGACCGCTTCAACAACAGGGATTTGGAGCTTAGACCTCAACGTCTTCAAGTTTTGAATCGAATGTTAGACAATAGCCGTATGTTCTTCGTGTAAAATTGAGTTTATTAAAAACAAAAAAAAAATCGAAAAATATCTACCAAAAAAATGTAACACTTCAAAATATATTTTATTGTTTGTGTGTAAGCAAAATATGTGTGAAAAAAAGGAATTTATACAAGGTTATGCCTACTTCATGCGAAACCTGAAAGTAGTGCACACGTTATATTTTTTGTCAAAATTGTATGAAATTTTTGAAATCTTGGATTATGGACGATAAATTTCGTCACGTGTTTCAGCTTTAGTATCTACAAAGAATAACCTTGTATAAGTAATTGTCAGAAGTTGATAGACACCTAACTCTTTGAATTTTCTATTTAAAATAATCAAAATTATTAAATGTTATTTTGTTTGAGATCTCATGTTTTTGTGTTTTTTTATACAAATCATTTTATTTGTATAGTAGGCATCTGATATATTTTTTATTTTGCCTTCAGTTTTAAATGTTTTCATTATAGCGTAAAACATTTTGTAGTAAAAGTACCCTTATTGGCAATTCAAATTCCAGATAATGTGTAAAATCGTTTTAACAAATAAATGGTCTGTGTAATCTGCGTTTTTTTTTATTTTATTGGCGTTATATTACACTATAACAGCAGGTTGGACCAAGTCTGTTGCCAATCCTTACTAATATTATAAATGCGAAAGTAACTCTATCATCTGTCTGTCTGTTACTCTTTCATGCCAAAACTACTGAACGGATTTGACTGAAATTTGGTACACAGATGGTTTAGACCCTGAGAAAGGACATAGGATAGGTTTTTATGGCGAAAAGGTGGTTAAAAGGGGCTAAAAGTTTGTATGGAAATTCGTGGTTTTTGAAGCTAGAACAAAAAACTTTCTCCTTTGGCTTTTTGGGATTAGGAGTGGGAGTTTGAGTAGGAGTAATGTGAGGTGAGAGTGTTGCGGCAAAGTAGCATTTACAACTTAGATTGGCTGCGATAAATGCGCAATTACATAAATTAATAAACAGCCTAAATAATTTTTAAAAAACCCAAGTCACTATTCCACGCGAACGAAGTCGTGGGCACAGCTAGTATTTATATAAATTCTACTGTGTTCTCAGTAGGTTTACACAAGATTTCTCCGTTTTATTTTTGCGCTCTCACTTAGAAAAATAGAAATAAACGCTAGATGGCAGTACTTACAATTATGCCATTATTTTAACTATGTTTAACATAATATGTAAATATAAAATTTAAATGAAACCCAAATATTTACTAATGAAGATATAATATGATGTGTATATAAAAATATAATATTGGTTTTACTTACAACTAAACCTATATTAAAATAATGGTTTTCACAACTGCAATTGGTAAAAATTGGTTTTTCACTTAATTTTTTTTTTGATCTTAAAGATGTATAGTATTTTATAGTTGTTATGATATTAATATTTTAAATAAGTAAAATCTTAATAAATTATCTGTTGTAAATAACCTACTAATAAAACTAACAATAATAATTATAATATGTGCTCCAATTAAGCTACATCTGTGGTATCTAATGTCTAGTGTATACTACTCTGTGGTTGTAATTTGTAAATTACCATTTATCACAAATCACAATTTTTCTATGTTTTCAATGGAAATTGGAAACTATTTTTTTCCACAAAAACTGCAAAATTACACCAATATTTATTTTACGTATTCAATAAAAACTTCCAAACAAGAAATATATTAGGTAATAGATACGAATGCTTGCTTGTGGAAAATGATATTTGCGTTGTTTACAACCGCATTGTTTTGTGTGAATTCTATTCATGCTAAATATGGCCTATTACAATGCCGGCAGTGAATTATGTTCGGGTAATTTTAAAGAATTGCTGAGTGAAAACTATATTGTTGACGATTTGTCTGTAATTCCTTTAGAAAAAGATACTTTTGGTAAGTTATTTGCCAGAATCATTTCTTAAAAAATACTGAATTGTCCAGATTTGCTGCCACAAATTATTCAGGTTTAAATTGTTGCAATTTTAATTTGTGGTACGTACAGTATAGAGTGCGCGCATAATCATTTAGAAAAGCATTGGTTAACATTCAAATCAGAGACCTGACACTTAGGTGGACCTGACTTAATATTCTGTTTTAAGCGATATGTGAATTGTGCGGTCGCGTCGGGAGAAGAGGTCAGTTTTACCCAAGAAACAACAAGTTCTGTTCATTAAGATGTCATGCGAGCAGCACTAGAAAACGACATTGCAATTGGCGTTTCAAGTTAATGGAAGGTGCAGAACATATGGCAGGCATGATTCCTCTCGAACCATTGCCACAGTTGCAACATTGGCAAGCTACATACAGTGACTTGCAGGTACTAGACCTCTAATCTTCTATAACTAAGTAATGCGGGCTGACCCCTATTCTATCGTTAAAAGTTCATGAGCATTTCTTAACAGGCTTATTTTCATTGGCTTAGTGTCATGATTCGAATTAATACATAAAGAACAATTACTAATTCCTATCCAGAAGCTTTGCAAAGAGGTTTGAGTTAAAAGACCAACTGACAAAAAATTATAACACAGGTGGGAAATTGGGACTTGTGCTGCTGATCTAATGAATCGGGCTAATTTATCTCTGTATCCCTGCTGTATGCTGGCTTAAGTGATATTTGTATCATCAAATTATTTTAATCTAAATAGTTTTTTAATCTAGATAATGTCATCATAAAAGTAATAATGTTTTCAAACCCCAACATATAATAATAGTTCTAATAAGTGTGGTGTTATTAAAGGCTGGGCCGATAAAGCAGTCTGCAGCTGCTCTAGCTAATAGCTATGAATGGAAGGATGAATTATTTGGCTGTGAATTTCTCGCTGCCCCCGTCAGTTTATTCAAACATGCCCCGCTTCATGAAATGTGGGATAATACATTTGAGGGCATGAAAGTTGAAGTGAAGAATATGGATATAGAGAATTACTCTGAGAAATTAAATGACTTCTTTTGGGTTGCAACTGTATTAAAGGTATGTTAGATACTCATATAAATCAAATTACTTTTGTTTACAAACCCTTGGATTGTTTTCTTTACTTTTATTTTATAGCTTGATTATGCTTACAAAAGTATATTGTGCCTTTCAAAATTTAATTTTTAATGGTAACAAAATTTCTATAAAGGTCATATAATTATCTTTATGGTTCTGGTATTATCTATGATGTAGGATTCATTATTTCTTAACTAAATGTTTTAAATAGTAATGCTTAGAATTTCAAGTGCTGTATAATTCTTGCATTATTCATTACAATGTACAACTAACATAGAAAAGATTTCAACCATATTGACTTTCTAGTTAAGTTAATGTTGATATTATATAACCAAGTTCTGCAATCATATGTGTAATAAAAAAATCAATACTGTGTCTAGTTTTCCTTTATCTTACTGCAATCCTAAATGAAATCAGTTAGGTGATATTGTATTTATCATTATTTTAAATAGGTACTTCAATTTGTTATGGCAAGTTTTGCATATACTTGACTTGGTATTATATTAATTCAAATTTACTATATTATTCATTCATTTAAATTTAAGGTCAAAGGGTACATGGGTCTACTTAGGTATGAAGGCTTTGGTAGTGATGATTCTAAAGATTTTTGGGTAAACCTATGCTGTTCGGAAGTGCATCCAGTTGGATGGTGTGCCACGAGAGGGAAGCCCCTTATACCACCGAGAAGTATAGAAGATAAATATACAGATTGGAAAAAGTATGTTACTTTGAGAAATGGAGTATTTTCAGATACCATATTTTTTTAGTGTACCTTTTATTCTTATTTACCGCCTCTGCAGCTAAATGGTTAAACGTGTTGCCTAGCATTGCGTTAAGCGCGAGAGGTTATGGTTCGAATCCCGGGGAACAGTAAATTGTTTCGGTCGGGCAGGGCACGTCTGATCAACTACTTACCTGTAAATAAAATTGATCAGTGAATCGGACACAGAAGTGAGTTCGCCCTATGCCCCACGAGAGGCATTTTTTTTAAATTCGTATGTAATCACTATTTCAGGTTTCTCGTCAAACAATTAACTGGTGCTCGTACATTGCCTGCTAATTTTTATACGAAATTGAATGACAGTCTCGTGTCGAGATTTTCGGTTGGTTCTGTTATGGAAGTTGTGGATAAGAACAGAATTTCACAAGTAAAAGTAAGACATATTTCTTTAATCTATCAATTAAAACATCAATCGATTAAAATCTACGATTATCAACAGATATCGTAATAAAAGTAATCAAATTTTCATACTAATTATATGAATGAGTGTACTATGTCACATGCTCGATGCTAAGGAAAGAGCCTTTTGACACAGATTTAGAAACGCAATCTTTATTACTATTTTTAAGAATATACAGTATGTCTGAAAAACCTACCTATTTATATGTTTATTCACAGGTTGCCAGTGTCTGTGAAATAATCGGCAAACGTTTACACGTAAAATACTTCGATAGTTCACCAGAAGACAACGGCTTCTGGTGTCACGAAGACTCACCGCTAATACATCCTGTTGGCTGGGCTTTTAGAGTGGGTCATCCTTTAGACGCACCGCAGAATTACTGCCAGCGAGTGGCATCCGGAAGATTATTTCCCAATGACTCTACTATAGACATGTTTTACAAGTATCCAACAAACGAGCCGCCATTATTCGCTGAAGGAATGAAGTTAGAAGCAATAGACCCACTTAATTTATCTGCAGTATGTGCTGCTACTGTTATGCAGATATTGAACGAAGGATATATGATGATAAGGATTGACTGCTATCCGGCTGATGCCTCTGGCGCAGACTGGTTCTGCTACCACCAACGGTCTCCCTGTATATTTCCAGTCGGTTTCGCACTGGCTAATAACATCCCATTGGTGCCTCCTATAGGGTATGTTATTTTTTAAACTTTTTAATTGTGAACTAATCTTGTACAAACTTTATTATTGTTTTGTCGCGGGTTTTATACATGAAAGAATTGCCAAAGTATAACTTAATAATTTTGCACCTTCATTATATTTTTCTTATTATAAAATCTAAATTTTATAGTAGACGAGGATAGAGAAGCATGGGGTTCGCTTGATAGGAGGCGAAATACGCCATATAACATCTAGACAAGATGTACTGTCGATATATTTGTGCTTGACAGTGCTCACTCGGCCTACTATGAGTGTCCCCATATAGAAAATAATAATTTCTGCTTTGGATGATTAGTAATCCACCAACTGAAATCTAAACGCAATTAAACTTCACTTCTCCTTCCGTAGAAGGTGGTTCGTGACCCGTACAGAATTTCGATATTCCTACCACGCATTTAATAGTCAGCTATATATACTATTTAATGTTTTAAAATTAGATTTACAGCAGAGGAGTTCAGTTGGGAGGAGTATTTAAATACGACTGGCGCCCGCGCAGCGAGTAGGACAGTGTTTGCTGCGCGTGGGCACGTCGTGTCGCACGGTTTTGTCGCAGGCATGAGACTTGAGTGCGCTGATCTTATGGACCCGCGTCTCGTCTGCGTAGCCACTGTCGCCAGAGTTGTTGCGGACCTTCTTAAGGTATTTTATATTCTTATATGAAACTATGTATGGATATGATAGTTCTTTGTGGGTCTTTGGAAAGCTGACCATTTACAAAATAATACAGACTGCTTAGGAAATATATACATTAAAATTATTACCATTAAATTTAAATAGTATTTAGATTGAAAAAGCTTGATGACTCGGGCTCGAGGATTTGAACTGTCGTCCACAGCAGTTCGTGCTGCTACTCTGAGCAATTGTGCTGCTGTCTCATTGAATTTATTCAACCATTGATTACCTCGCGTACTAAGTAATTTTAACTTTAACAATTATTTAGTCAATATTAATTTACTATTCTTTGCTGCTTAAGATTATATTTTTATTTATTAAGATTACTATGATCAAAAAATAATGGCAGTTGGGCAGTTGTTACTTTTCCTCCTCCGGTACATTTACGTATTTTCATTAACATAGGTACACTTTGACGGGTGGGGCGGAGAGTACGATCAGTGGCTGTGGGCTCATAGCACTGATGTTTATCCAGTTGGCTGGTGTCGCGCGGTGGGACACCGGCTCGAAGGACCATTGCAGCCACCGCCACGGGCTACTAGAAAACCACAATCGAAACCGAATAGACGTAGACGAAAACAAGGTACATTTACTACGAGTTTTATACTGACAAGAAATCTGCATATCTATACAAAAAAAAAAAAATTCAACTTATTTTTATTGCTCTTATCTTTCAGTGACAAAAGTAGCACCCCAACCCCCCAACACAACAGAGGAAAGCTCTCAGAACTCCGACATGTGCGATGCTAAGAGCATTTCTGATGCTGCAGACACCAAAAGTCTATCACCACCAACCAGTGTGTCCGAAGTATCTCAGGAAACTCGAACCGAAGAACAGCCAGTGAAAATGGACGTCGACTCTGATGTCAAGGTGGAAAAACAAGAGGCTATTGATGAACTTGCTGCGAAAATGGAAGCTGATGAAGAGGTTGGTGATTTCAAGCTTTATTATATTATTTACAGCTTAACCTAGAGATACTTAAGAGATTATTTTAATATAAACAGCTTTTAAATGTACGTTGGTAAAATCACAAAGCCTAAAACATGACATTACATTATGTCTGTATGATCATGGTTTCAATTAGCGAAAGACCAGTAACACTGGAAGTCTTTGAGGGAGGCTATGTCTAGCAGTGGACACCAAATGGCTGTAATGAGATTTTTTGTGTGATCATAAACTAGTCCTTTCTATTTCAGGTAAAACCTCCAGTCGACTCAATTAAAAAAGAGGAGATGGTTAACAAAATAGAAACATTACCCGTTCCAATTAAGAGTCCCGAGGTTCCAGTTAGTGACGATAAAATCATACCCAGATTGGTCAACACCTCAGTGCCACTCGACATCCTGAATTCAGTCGATCCAGAGAACTGGACAACGGCTGATGTAGCCAAATTCCTCACAGTGAACGACTGTCAGCCGTACTGTGTCAACTTTAGTCAAATTAATGGTCCCATGATGCTGCAACTATCAAAGGATGAGATCATAGAGCTCCTAGAGATGAAAGTCGGTCCGTCTCTCAAAATATTCGACCTCATTCAGCAGCTGAAGTGCAAAATTAAACAGCCCCAGTGCAGACTTATCGGCGGCTTCAAGTAGTTTAAGTACGAAAGTGATAGCTTTAGCATATCTATAATTTATTGAAATATTGTGTAACAATGATCGTTTTATATGCACTATGCTTAGTGGCCTTGATAAACTGAGAGTTCCCGGTTTGATTAAGCAATAATACGCGACGTTTAATCAAGACATCATTATTATAAAGTGCTTTATGATTTGAAGCAAACTCAGTGTGGCTTAAGACTATTTTGCCAGAAAGGTAACTTTTATCACCATTTCCCCTATTTATAATGGCAAATGCAGAGTTTTTCCACATGGCTGTTGTTAACCCATCTAACACCTGAGGATTAAGGCGTTTGATCACACTAATGAGGAAAAAATCATGGTTTATATTTTAGTGTATATCAAATTCAAACGAAAAAATAATACACAATAATTACTATAGTATAGAATTATGAAAGTAAAACCAGTGATATACTTTATTTCGATCTATGTTTTCGCCAAAGACGCAATACATATGTACATTTACATATATTAATACTAATTTTGACTCATCTTGCATTTTATATCGTTTAATCTTGACTATTGAATCAAAATGCCTTTTTAGTGATTATTTAATGGAAATTAGTGTTTGTTTGTGTTTTAGCAATTAAGTGTATACTGAATAAATATTTTTAAAAATTGTAATGTGTAGTTTCCTACTTCCTAGATTCCTACTATGACAGTTTGTGGATGGAGTCTCTTCTATTCTATCCATATCTACCAATATACATCCTTGCTGGATGAAATTTCTTGTAATAGCTGATTTGTAAGTAATCTGAAATTTATAAAACATTTTAGTCTATATCTCAATTTTTGTGGTAGAATTGCAAGAGTTTTAACTCATTAAGACAAATTTTAATAATTTTTCAACCAATCAAACAGGTCTAAGTTTTATATAACTGTGTGAACTCCATGTTTGTCGGTTTCCCTCTATCACAAAAACTAATCTAGGTAGAATATTATCATAAGTGAATATAGGGGAAGTAGAATTACCTCATAGTGTGTGTAGGAACTGTTGGTGCATAGAGAGCACAGGCAAGCAAATCTCCAACTCTCCGAGCATGCCATTTGTGATACTCCGAACACCAGTAAGTTTCACTTGGGCCGGAGTGAGAACCACATTCTGATATAGAAAAAGGTATTTTTATATGGAAGTACCAAAAGTAACTATATTTTTAATAGTGTTAATACAGTATAAGGGAGTAAAGTCACAGAACAATTGACTTGCCTAAATACTTATCTCATTTGCATAAGCTATTGTTGTTATATTGCGAGTTAGTATTATATTACAGAGAAATAGAGGTACCTTTTCCATCATCAGCAATTTTTAATTCAGGCGCTAATTCCTTCGCTGTAGTTACAAAGAATGTTCTCAATATATCAATTCTATGTAATCCCGACATGCTCTTGCTTTTCTGATTGCTATGTAGATGTCGTGAGAATACACATCGTCGTCTGTTAATATTCACTATAAGAAACCTGAAAGGAATTATCTTTTTTGTTAGGTTATTTAAAAGGTTACAAAAACTATTTAAAACATTTTGCAACAGAAGACCTGTGCATGAGTAAGATATACAGTTAAAACGTAGAAAACATATACTAATATATAATTTACATAATGGAACAATTTACTTTTTTGGAGAGAGTAAACCTACTTAATTTAAAACATGTACATGTACTTAATTATTGAAATATTATAATGTCATGCTTGTTAGTAAAATCTTAACCTTAATTTAGTTCAACCAACAGCCCATTAGATTGTGTCCCATACCCCAGAATACATGGCTCAAATGTAATACTGATTGGAAAGTTTCTTGGGTACATAAGTTTGGCCTCTTTTATGAGTTGAGCAGAATTCTCCCAGCAGTGCAGAACAATCTCATCAATTTCACTGAGTGCTGGTGTGGCACCGCATATAACCAGCACATAGACGTCAGCCAATAGCTTGCATGTCACAGCCCTAAATGCCACCTGGGTTCAAAAAATATGTGATAGATTAACAATATAACATATGTGTATATGCAAATTTCTATTTTCGTGAGCAGTAAACAATAAATGAAAGAATTCTAATTAGTAAATGTCAAGTTGGACTTAAATACTGAATGTTTTATTTTGGTCCCTATATTTAGACTATTGTATCCTTACATTAGGGCTCATCTGTGGTAAATATACAGGGGTCTCCCTCAATGGGGCTCCATCCTGTGATGCTGCGAGTAACATTAATAGCTTTGCTTCTATTGAATCCAGCTCATAGAAGTCTGAACTAGTAGCCACAAGGTATCCAGATATAAACAGGCATGCCCATCGACCTGTCACTCTTTCTGCGTAGTTGTCTAATACTTGCTGTAACAAAAACAAGTTAAAAGGAAACTTTAAAATATATAGTAGGTATGTAGTGTTTAGAAATTTTACAAATGACGGAAAAACAATCATGAAAAATTAAAAATTAATTCAACATGCCTAAATATGTATATAAATAATATCTTTAAGCATAAATTGCCTGTACAGGCAAGACATTATAGTTATGCTTACCTGTAGCTGCTGTGCCTGTGGACATAGAATACTTTGGATTAGATCTAAGAACATTGAAGTTTGAGAAACACTATTGGGATCAAGGGCCTCTAGTAGATGATCCAGTATGGGGTAACACTGCCTCAACTCCCTTTTCACTTGTTCTAAGTTTTTGAGATTCTCTATCTCTTTTTTTCCAATACAGAATATCATAAGGTTGTGTACATATAACAAGAGAAGCTCTAAATCACACTCCAGCCCACCAGTTGCAATTCCTATAAGGGTTATACTGAAAATGTATTCATAAGTTTGTGTATAATGGAAGAAAAAAATACAGTGGTGAAAAGTTATATTGAAATAAATAATCTTTAACATTATTAGATGTAGGTTTTATGATTTTCATGAATTTTGTTTAATTTACCTTTTATTATATTCTTTCCACAAAATTGACCCATTCTCTAACTTTGTGTTTAACATAGATAAGTTATGACATTTACTGAACATGTTAATTCCATGTAAAGACGCTATTGTTGAAAACTGAATCTGTAAATGGAGATGGGAAATAGCTTAATGCTTTAAAAATCACGCCTTACCGAAAGATAATAAAGAAAAGCTTACATTATCCATATTTCCGCGTTTTCTTGAAAATATCGGAACTCCACTTTCTGTAGCTACTGCTATCACCATTACCGACATTATAATTATAAAACTATCTTTGCAGCTTCAAAAAAAACAACAGATATTTTAAGTAGAGACGCCGAATGAAGTTTGTTGTTGTTTTTACTTGTTAGTGTCGATAATAAACGTCAAACAATTTTCACACAAGTCAAAACAAACTGTACCAATGACATAGTGATGTGAAAGTTGTTGATATTACGATGTTTTCGAATAATCGTTACAGGCAATGATAATAAATATTGTCCGATTTTTTTTGTAACGCTTATAAAAGAACAATACTTTTTCTAGTTTAATAAAAAGTAAAAGTATGGACTTACTCTTACTTAATTTTTTGGGAAACTAATAGGTTCATAAGAAATAATTGATAGTTATAAAAACTTAATGTGTAATATTAGATTTATTTGCAGATAAGTACTTTTTCATATAATATAAAAGTATATTAACTACGTACAATTATTGTCACATTTTTGTGTGTAAGACAAAAATGTTATAATCTTCTCACTCTGCTCAAGTCTTAAGTATCATGTACAAATGTATGTTAAGTTGTGTGTCATAATTCTGTCGACCCGTGTTCTTGAGATCTTTGAGATAAGTCTACACTTTGAGTAGTTTTTGTGTGTGCTGAAAAAAGGATTAAAACTTGAGATACAGTCCAAAGTTTCTACAATTATGAAAATAACAATTCACCGTACTTACATTCTTTGCTAAGCAATCTTGGTCCGGTTAACGCTATCAGGATGGCACCAACTGGTGCCGAGATCATAACACTGAGGACGCTCATAGCTAGAATTGTTTTCCCGTATATTTCTTCTGCATCGTGAGGATCACCAGCTGTTTTACCGTTATTTATTTGGTCTAGAGCAGCAGGCCCTAAGGCTGCCTACAAATAATTCAAATTTCATATATTTTTAAAATTGTATTTAATATATAACTTGTTAATCTCAACAATTGAGGCATTGATTTGACACTATTTGTACCTGAACAGTTGCTTTAGCCATCCATGTTAGCCCAATAAACAATTTTTCTTTCGAATTCAGTCCACATCCAAAGCTAACCAGAAATGTTGCAACTACCCTCAAAACCAAGCAAGATAATAGACAAATTGCTCCCATTGATATAACATCTGGATCTAATGCACTTAGCTGGAAAAAGTAATTTGAAAATTTTTATGTTCATTGTTTTTAATAGAAAATTTCGTTACAATACAGAAATAATATATATTACCGTAACTTGAGCCCCTGTGAACGCAAAGAGTATTGGTTCAAAGAAAATCCAAAGTATTCTAAATAAGTTGCTCACTGGGTTGTTATTGACTGGCCAACCTTGTTGTTCCCAGAAATAGGCAGCCATAAATCCAGATGATACTATTGCTAAGGGTCCTGCAATAAGCAACGGCATTTAAACGATAAAAAAGGGGGTGAGAAGTATGAATTTGATATCTGCAAATTATTGTTCATGTATGGACTAACCTGCCCCACTCCAACCTATTAAACTAGAAATAAAAAGTGAAAATAATCCTCCGAGAAACAGGGCTAAGAATCTTAAGGAAACAACATATCTATCCCCTCTCTCCGGAATCACTGCCGTCAAACTACCCCAAAGTCCACCAAAAACGATTCCCACCACAATTGACAATGGACCCTGAAAGCAGAGAAATGTTTTCAAAGATCTTTATAATATGACATCATTTGTGTTGAAGAAAACTAATATATCTTACCTTTATAATATTGAAAGTAGCTGAACCGGTAGAAAACATAGCATTTAATATAATAGCAAAAACGGCAACACTGACGGAGTCATCAATGGACGCTGCAGCGAGGAGAAGAGTAGGGATACCCTTCTGGACTCCGAAGCCTACTTCGCGAAGCCTAAACAAGCAAGGGACTACTACTGCTGGAGACACTGATGCAATCATTGAACCAAGCAGGAAGCCTGTAAAATGTTAATAATTTTATTTAAATAACATCTGTTTTTTTTAATATAAATCTTAAGAAAGCTGAACTGCTTCTTCCTTTTTTGCCTTTCCTTCCTGTTTATCAGCAATACATTTTTAAAACGAATGGTAATTTTGTGGAACCGAAAATAGTGGAGAAATCAAAGTCTGTACTTAAACTACTATCGATATGATACGGTCGTTTTTATAAGGTTCGCTTACCCCAGATCCAAGGTAAATGCAGTAGATAATGTGTCATAATCGCAATGGCGACACACTCAACAAGCCAAGGCAAAAGACCCAGTTGTAATACCGCTATGTAATGTTTTTTTAAGACATCAGCGTTTAGGCCCAACCCAGCTCGCATTAATATTATGACTAGAGCCACTTTCCTGGAAAATGTTTTATAATGTAAATAAATAAATAATAATTTATTGATCGATGCTATAGACGAAAAATTATTAAAATAAAAAATGGATACGTAAGGAAATAGTGCTTACCTTAGATCTTGATTAAGTTGTCGATAAGTGTCTGTCATATTCACCAAGTGCAAGTTTTGAAAGAGTATTCCAGTAAGTAACATGCCAATCAGAGCTGGTAAAGTGGTAACTTTTAACCAGATCCACCCAACTAAATACGATGCTATGACTAGTAATGTCATACTAAGTAACTCTCCATTCAGGCCAACGGGCTCCCCTATTTCTGCGTAAAGTATACCCCATATAAGGAAAACTGGAAAAATCAAAAAGGGATTTAATATAAATCTATCATAGTATCATTTAATAATTAATAATACTCACAGAATATTATGATGCATATCTGCTGGGCTGCTTGTCGAAATGTCGGGAATAAAGGAAAGGGGAACAATTTACCCCACCAAGATGGCTCCCAAGCTGGCGTAGTATCGCTCTGATGGCATCGTAAGCAAATTGTCTGCCACCAACTTAAAGATTTACAGAAAAGTAAGGGATAATTAACTTGTCAAAGACGCTGTAAATTACACATTATACATACTTCAATTCATGTCGCGTCCTATCCTTGTCGTCTGTAAATATAAAAGAATATATTTAAAAATTGTGTGCTGTTTATTCGACAATTCTCCCATGCAAAAAATAGTGCTATTTCCTTATCCTCATGCGAGTCAAGTGCGCGAAAATAAAAAAAAGTGCGGCCATACAAGCAAAAAATAAAACCGATAAACAACAACCATACAATATATGAATACTATTATTTTTTTAATCATAAAGTAATTTTATTAACTAAATATATAAAATAGTTTTGGAAGTAATATTACGATAAAGCGACGAAAATACAGATAAAAAATAACGTTCTATAAAGTTAAATTATAAATACCAACACCACATCACCAGCACGCTCATGTTAAATAAAATCCACTACAAAACAAAACAAAATTTTACCAATTTCCACCTACCAACGAAAGTATAGACGCGTACACCTATGGTTAAAATTGAAACAATTTTAGTATAATAATCCTAAACAAACCTAATACATTAAAATACATTTAAGTAAAATTAATTTAGATTTGTTTTTGTTTCTGTAACTTTTATCGATGGTTTATCGATTATCGCATTACACAACGTCAATCGAAAAAATGTACTTCAACAATATAACGCTTTTTTTGGATAACAAATATTCATCAAAATTAAATGTGACATGGTTGAAACTAACCTGTTTCTTGTATGTTTGGTGCCATATCCTCTTCCTTATCATAGTCCCCTGGTTCGTCTATAAAAACTTTAACTTATTGTTAAGGGACATCAATAGCAGACGCAACACTGTTGGGTCGTGCTAGTGATGTGCCTTGCCTATCGATGTAATTGATTATCAATCGAAACAACACTTTAATATACAAAACTCAAAATGATTTATTAATAATTATAAATGGTTTTACAATTAGACCTTTTGATTGTAACATTGATGAATAATCGTTCTTTCAGTAATCGATTTTTATTTCGAAAATGGTGTTCTATAAATAAAGAAAGAAGGAAATTATTGTAATGCTAATCATACTATCAAGTAGCTAAACTAACAACTGAAATATTAATTGAATTTCAAATAGACAAATTTAAATTATAACCTCTAAAAATGTCAACTTTCAACCATAATACATACCGAAATAAAAGTTACTTTACAATCCAAATATATAATTTTGACGTGAACTGCCAAGCACCTAAAACGAACATCAATGATTTTTAAACCGAAACACTAAGGCAAGCAACATTCCCCCGCAAAAGTCGACTGCATACTGTTGAAACTTGAATGTCAATCGTTTTGACAGATATATTTACGTCATGTGTTCGTAACATAAGTCAACAAAACGTAAACATTTGCCGTTTAGCGCTATATTATATAGTTCAAATATAATGATAATATTAGTTACTCACACCTACAGCTATGACATGGACTGGCTACTTCCGGCAATATATACTGTCCCTGTTTATTTCAATAAACATACTCGAATCACATGATCTTAATAAGTAACCTTGTGATGGTAATAAAACCAAAATGATTAATTAATACGTAATACTGTAAAGTGGAACATTTGTTTATTAAGCTAACATGTGAAAGAATAAAGTTTTTAACTTATTATATAGCTCGAATATATTTATCATTAAATTTAATTATCCAAAATCAAAACTTAGTGTTTCGTAATTGATCTTGAGTATCTCTTCGGTATATCAAGCCTAGACGATGACAATTTAAAGCCTCCATGCAGGATTAGAAACAAGTAATATAAAGTGTCATTGTTAGTGAAAGCCCGTTTCCCCCTCGTGGGGGCGAACACATTTCTGTGTCCGTTTCACTCTTCAGTTCTTTTAACGGGCAAGTAGTTGATCACACTTCTGTGCCCTACCCGACCGGAATAATTTTATGTTTCCCTAGAATTCGAACACAGGACCTCTCGCGCTTAACGCAATGCTGAGAAAAAATTTAAAACTTTTGGGGAAAAGAGGCAGTCAAAGTGTCATTGTTGCTAGATATTAATGATTTGTATGAAATCCTGTTTCCCCTCGTGGGGCGAACACATTTCTGTGTCCGTCTCACTGCCTGCAAATAAAACCGATTAGTGGATCGGTTTTATTTACAGGCAAGTGGTCCTTCAGACATCTGTGCCCTGTCTGACCAAATCAACTGTTTCCCCAGGTTTCGAACACAGGATCTCTTGCGCTTAACGCAATACGGTATTTTATTAATAAAGGAACTAAAAAATCACTGCCAGTAAAGTATAACGTTCAAACACTTATAAATTAGTAGCTATCTAGTATAACAAAGATAAGAATCATTTGTCTTAGCTATATGTAAACTAGTGCAATGTGTTTGATCTCACATAGAAACAGAAAAATATTGTTATCTAATGTTATGAAATAATCTTAGCTATCTTCCGGCTGAATAATATTCACGTGATACAAATCATGTGTAAGGTATTTGTATTTATTTAGATAAATCACTTAGCTCAATAAGAAATAGTATCATACAGATGGGAATAGAATTTTACTTACTTTTATATTTTTTAGTAGAATAGATCTTGGTTTCAAATTTTAGGGAAACAGTGTTTGAGTCGAAGAAAATACTAATTATTTAGTTCCTTATCGGTCAGAGAAACTAGGGACTCACTAGATCACCTTTCTAATATTACTATATAACAATAAATTTTGATGCCCAAAATAACTATTCTACGCAGGGTGTGTCGCGGATATAACTAGTGTAAATATATTTTTAGACAATTAACAAAACGCAATGTAATGCATTTCGTTATAAGCCAACTCGTGCACTTTTTCCTCGCAGGAAATTTCCTTTGACGAAATCGGGCTATTAAAAAACAAAAGCTGTTTGATACTGTCGGTCAACTAAATGGGAAAAGTTAATGCGCCTTTCTCGCGGTTTGCTCGCTAGGCGTAAAGGCAGGCCAATGCGCAGGTTGTTGTCGTCGAAACCACCTGTTACTAAATATGCCCGCCACTTGAGACCGAGTGAAAATAATTTGCTAGTGAATTACCCTTATCTTTAGTTACCACGTAGTGATATATAGTAGGAAATGTTTTTAGCTAAATGTGGTTTGGTGACGATTTTCATCTTTGGAACTGTGACCACGCTGGGTAAGATCTGAGAGCCTTCTAAAGTAGAAATTTCACTCTGTTACATTTAATATAACCGTGTACTCACTCCGAGTATAGAAATTTTAATTAGAAGTGGTTAAAAAAAACACTTTAACGGCTTAAAACCGATAATCTTATAACTTGTTTGGCGTATTTTAAACCGTTAAAGTAGTTTATTTTGAACGGGTACTACGTCGTAACTATATAGTCTTAGAAAACGTTTCCTGAAACAATGCGATGAATAAAAATACTTGAAGTTAACTGTAGAATTCCGAACTTACGATAAATGATTTAATTGATTAAATCCAAATTTTAGGGCTATTATTGCTCATTGTTATTTAATATTTCTCCATGTATTTGTATATAAACTAATTTTGAAGTATAATATATTACTATTTGTGCCACTATCCAATAAAGTTGTTATTGTTGTTTTAATTATTTTATAATAAATAAAAAATGCTTTAGAAATCATTTTTACAAATTATAGAAATAATCTAAAACTACTTAAATACTGCCTTTAGTTTACGCGAGTAGTACACATTTAAATAAAACAATTTAACGGTTTAAAACGCGATACATCTCACGTGAACACGGCTGCTGCATCAGCGTGGCCGGTAGTTAAAAATATTTTTCAAACAAGTTTAACTAAAATATATCGGTTTTTAATAACTAAAAATACTTTTTAGATATTAATTTAAGCATGCGAACTTAAATTCCAATATCAAATTCAAAAACCGTTATACTATTTTGCAACGTGAATTTTTAAAACTCCCCCCCCTCCAAATACCCCCAGGGAATAGAATTTATTAAATAAAACGTGTCGGACTGTGTCCTACGCGATATGAGGAAGACCCGGTATTTATCCCTTGGTATATTACTGTAAACCCCATTATCCTACAAAGAGATAGGATCAATATTCACTTTTCAAAGGCATCATTGTTTACTAACATTGACAATACAGAGTCATCGTTTTATCCATTGCCGCGTGAAGGATCGTGAAAGTGGTTCTGTGGTAAACATTTTCCGGTACAATAATTCTACATTATGATAAAGATGAAGTAACTTTCATCATTGGGAGACGAAACTTTCCATAGAGCCGCGGATGCCTTGAAACGTGTTTTTATTTATCTCATATGCGATGGTGGATATTCGAATCCTTTGTGAAAGTGTTTTATGTTTGTTTCTCGGGTGAAGAAAGCAACGGGTCAGGATTAACATATTACAACATAAACATTAAGATATTACATAGAAATATGTTCATAATTTAATGGTTAATTCTAATCATTAAAACAATAAGTTATCTAGGAAATTTTAGTATTAAAAACTTTATACACGTTTTTTTTGTAACTTCCTGGTGTGAATCCCGAGGTGACAGATTGACGATCGCAAGTTCTTGCTTCATCGCTTACTTCCCTGAGAAAATTGATCTAAATAATATCACAACTTTAAGCACAACATTATGTTAAATAATTGAAATAATCTACTTTAGGATAGCGCGTCTTCTTATCATTGTTGTTCGGCTGCCGTGAGGTTCACGACGTTTCGCCATCACGAGCGGACGGCATCATCAGATGTTAGCTCCTCGATTGGTCGAAGAATGAATTAAATGTTAAATAACACAGCAGCGGCAGCACATCTTATATGACGGAGGTATTTCACCTGCCATCTACCCCGTCATCGTCTGTCCTCCGCTATAAAAAAACGTTTACAATACTCAAGAGCAATCGCGGATATGGATAACTAAGTTATCGGCTTCGTTTTTAACACAAATGAAAGTGTTTTGTTTTGTTAAGTAATCTTTTCCCATTGTTGTAAAATATCTCATAATCTCTCAACACGCTATACGCTATTGTTGGAAATTGTAAACTATTTGGCGTGGAAATATTAATTAATATTTATTAGTGTATTGTATCGAAATAATTTCTGTTATCATGAAAAGTAATGAATTACCGAGGAATAAAATGAAATTAAATTTTTATTAGCCTATTGTTTATTTTTAGGTTTATGTTTGTATTTACTCATTAATTGTATTAATATGCTGATAAAATTAAGTGATATTTTATGCCAATAAATAAAACACTTTAACGGTTTAAAAATCGATATATATTAGTTAAACTTATTTGAAAATTATTTTAACTAAGGCCCGACGTTCCGGACACTTTACAGCAGCCTTGGTCACGGGGAGACTGAAAGGGGCTCGCTTTTTTAACCGAAATAAAATTAACCTAATAAATTTAAATAAAATCTTTTATCATTAGAGAGCTACATTCACTGTGTGTATATTTATTGCTATAAAATATCATGGATTCATGTTAAAACTTTGTGTAAGAAAAATACTATGAAATATCATCGTCGTATGCGCTGCGGAAACTGTTAATTATAGCACACAATAATCTACTACGATTTTGCAGAACATTAATTACATAAATTTTTGACTTCAAAATTGAGAACGCAAACTTCAAACTTGAAAACGCGTGTCGTCGCAGAAGTCTCGAACTCATGACCTACCGTTGCTCTCAGTGTTAAACAACGTTACACAGATACGTTACAGGGCATTAATTCGTTTTTTTTTTAATTTAAATAAAATTTTAGTTTACATTCGATAGGTAATTCTTGTAATAACGTTTTGGTAAATTAAACATTTGTTTTATATCAGCTCCGGATGTAAATGGAAATATGATGTCGATGCTGGACTTCCGGTATTGGAGATGTGTTATGAAGAGAGAGTGGAAATGTCCAGACAGTGAGATCAACTTCTTCTTACACACCCCGTAAGTACATAAAACATATAATACCGCGTAAGTACACATTGTAATTAGTCTAATTTGTTAGCAATGTAAAGATCCACATAACACATATCTATCAACAGACATAGGTAATTCATTCACTCCATACATACACTAACACACACAATATACAAATATCCACTCATTATTGCATATATCACATTAGACACTAATTGTAAGTATACATACATTAGCTTTAAGATATGTATATATTCTGGAAGAATGAGGCTGCTAAAGTGGCCTAGTAACAAAAAACATGATTTTCAATAAGGAAGAAAATGCAGAATTAACTCAGGCGAAAATTAATTTGTACTATTGTTGGTATAAAAATTATATTAAAAATTTTCGGCTACAGTGCTCTTGTAGATTGACACTTTTAGACTATGTTATAAAAGTTATAAAATTGCGCTTAGGCTACTCTGTCTCTAGGGGCTTCATATAATGTCTATAGTCCTGGAAGTTGGCACTAGTGTGGGGGCTAGGGACTCTATCTCAATATGTATATGGAAACATAATAAAGAATTATTTAATTAGAAAAAGTCTAATTTATCATGTACGCATCATATTTTTTTATTGGCTGTAAAGTAACTAGCATAATATATCGCTATAGTAGAAATTAAGTAGAAAAATTACACAGCTCATTGTGGCTTAAAGACACATCTGGGCTATCGATACTTTTTATGTTCATACAAATTTCTTTTCCTTACATTTCTGGAATTTGCACGTTGCCAGTTCAAGATTGACAAAAGATTGCTTATCTAATATAATCTTAAGTCTAAGATTTATCTGACGTTATTTTATATAAAAATAACTTGTATCTTCAGTGTCAAGATAACTGTTGTTATAACAGTAATCGACGATTAAGATTTTCATGTCAGGGGAAGATCGGGGTTTGATTAACTTGGTCGATGATAAGCTGTCAACCTAATTTGGACTAAAACTGAAAGGTTTTTCCATAAATTGAATATCAAGATAAAGTGAATCATTTAAATAAAACACTTTAACGGTTTAAAACGCGATATATTAGGAATATTGAAAATATTTCCTTTCGTTTTGCAGCGCCGTGGTGGGGAGACTAGAAGGATTCTTTCAAGTAATTGCTATGCTCCGAGGGATTTGGCGAAACTGGCCGGGTCCTTGCAGAATTTACTAACGGTCGGTAATTTAGTAAATTCTGGAAGGGGGGGGGGCCTTTTTCCAAAAAAACTTAACAAAAATTTTTTTACTTTGACGTCAGAGACATCCTCCATCTTTAGTCTCCCCATGACCACGGCTGCTGCAAAGCATCCGAAACGTCGGGCCGAAGTTAAAAATCATTTTCAAATAGGTTTAACTAATATATCGCGTTTTAAACCGTTAAAGTGTTTTATTTAAATGTGTACTACTCGCGTAAACTATAATATATTTAAAGTTAATCATTTTCAAAAACTTATAAAATTTACTGTTAGATTCAATGGGAAACAAACCTACGGCGCATTGCTGACATTGCAATATATTTATATAGCCGACATTTACAAAAGTCTCTATCAATCTATCATCAACACTAGCCAACTGCAGTATTTAGTTTGAGTGTCTTGTACAGACAATCAAGGAGTCCTGAATTGTCTGTACAAGACACTCAATAATCCGGGCTCTATAGCGAGTTTGTTTTACTGGTCAATTTTACGGACAGACCTGTAAATAGTTAATCAGACTATTCAGCCCCTATACTTCACATAACTCAAAGATAAAGCAAATTGTCATTAAGTTCATCATATAAAAAACAACCATAACATTAAAGTTAATTACATCAGTGTGTGAAACAGGGAGCGTCCTCACCAGCAGTGGATAGACGTGAGGAGAACGCACCTTCTACCAAAATTCGGCTGGAAGTTGACAAGGAAAAACGTGTTTATCATTCATGGATTTAACGGGACACATTCCAAAACTCCCATGACTTTCTTACGTGATGGTAAATATTTATTCTATCCGCGTTGTTCCTACCTGCTTAGAAAGGTAATTTACTTTCTACGATAGCCGAAGCTAAGCGAAATTTCTTAAGATATTAATTGTGCGGAAAAACATTGTTAAACGTTAACTGAGGTTATAAATAAATTAATTATATCATCGTTTGAATTACTTTCACCATTTCTTAAACATTTGGAATATATATGTATGTACCTATTTATAATTTTCGACGAGCTCGTTGGTGGTTGTGAGTTAGATCCCCGCCGAGTCCGACATTTATCTAATCAAATTATATTTTTTCTAAGACAAGTTACTCTGTCTGGTAATCAAGATATTAAACGCATGGGGGATTTCAGCTACTAACAAGTAACCCTATTGCTTTTCTGTCCTTCTCTATTAAAAAAAGATAAGTATTAAAGTCGAAATTTCATTTATAAACTGGAGAATCGATCGTTGTGCACAGTAGGTACATAGTCATTTTATAGACAGCACAGTCCGGCCCGTATCACGTTTATAATTACATTTTCATTAGTTACAAAATGTACCTTTATAATTTCAGCGTACTTGTGGCGGAAAGATTATAATGTATTCATGGTGGATTGGTCAGAACTATCAAGGTTTCCCTGTTATTTGTCTGCCTTGGCTAACATGAGGTGAGTGACTTCAAAAAAATGATTCTTGACTACCACGAAGTGGTACAATTTTAAGCGTTCAGTATTTCTCCGATATTATAAGTAGTGTTGAAAAATCAATAAACGGTTAAAGAACTAGTAGTAGTGTTCTATAAAATACTTCCAGTAATTTAATAATATTAAAGTAAAACTAAAATCTATGGTCACGGGATCCCGCACCTTTGCTGCTGCAAAGCACCCGAAAGGTCGAAAGTAATGAATATATTAAACGTATCTAACCGTGAAAAGTGTTTTATTTAATTTATATTTATTAGCTTACCAATTTCCACAGGGGTGTAAATCGGTTAGCCACAAGTTGCATTTCATAGGCAGTCGAAAAAATATCTGAACGAGAATTTTTGTAGTCTTTCCAATTGCGGTCCTGAAGGGGACCCTTATTAAAAAAAAAGAAACTGTATGTTGTCTGTACTTAAAAGATAACATTGAGTTTTTACTACCTTTAAGTCTTTTTTTATAAAAGATAGTAAGATTAATTGGAAGACCATTTTTACTAGTAAATTTGCATTCCAGGTTAGCAGCCCAATGTACAGCGCAACTTTACTCCTATTTGACACAAAATGGCGTCCTAGCAAAAATGATTACATGCGTAGGACATTCCCTTGGTGCGCACATCTGCGGCATGATGTCTGGACATCTTACCAAGAAGCAGCATAAGATAATTGGTAAGTCAATTTGAATGTTACCTAATTTAGGAAAATGTTACCATGGCTCCCTCAAAAACACCGTACCGGGCTGGTAGTTTATTTAGTGGTTCTGGTCGGCTCTTATGGTAGTGTTAGAACTGCTAGTTTAGTAGCATTATACTATTAGTTAAAAAATGACAATGTAAGCTTTTAGAATAGGTCTCTGTCGAAAGACAAAATGTTGTCCTTACAAGATTATAATAACAATAATATTGAGAATTATATATCGTAGATAAACGTACGTTGCCATTAAAGCTAAAGGCCGCCTCCGTCGCGAGGTGTAGGATTAGAATTCCTGGATTCCTCATATAATATATAGTATCGATTAGTTTAGTAGTAGTAAGCAAAACCGTTGTAGTAAAATTGACGCGCCCTATGCGAGCGAAACGGAATTCAACTTTTTATGTATAATATGAAACTGGGTAGACATGATAACATATTTAACTTTTGACCTTATTTAACTTATGTAATTTGAGCGATATAAAATTACAAATGTTCTTAAGAAACATTAAAATGGGATTCAGACTACTACTACTACTAATGCCATGCGAAATTAGGCGTTAGAAGTAACTTGAAAAAGTAAAACAACAGTTAACAGAAGGATAATTTATAAAACACTTTATGTCTACATGCAATTAAAAAAATATCTCAAAGCAGTGGTTTCTTTGGTAGGGCCAATGTGACTGTTTTCACTTCTAGATATTGGTTGACACCGTCTTCGCCTCTGAAAATGTAATAAAATAATTTGTACAAATTTTTAACATAATATAAAACAAATTTTTATGAGATTGGCTTACAATTCGCGGCCTAAACCGGAATCCTTGAATCCACCAAACGGAGTCTGACTGGTGACGTGATCGTACGTGTTCACCCTGGGAAATACAATCGACTATAAATAATAAAACTATCTTATAGTTTTATCTCCAATAAGCAACAATTTTTAATCTGTAAGAAAATATCTGTCCTAATAGTAATTTCATTAATAACTAACTTTGTAATTTGCGATATTTGGTTTGTATAAATTTATTATACTCAAGTCCCTAAATCTAAAAAAAATGAAAGGAGTAGTTTGCAATACTCGCTACTCTCCTATCCTTGTCTCGCGAATGAATTATTGAATATGAACGAAAGAGACAAAAAAGGCTTACTTGAAAACTTACCACACAGAACCAGCCCGGACGTACTTCGCGAAACTAAGTGCTGTAGTGATGTCATTTGTGATAACTCCAGCACCGAGACCATAGTTAGTGTTGTTCGCACGGTCTACTACTTCTTCGAACGTATCAAACTTTAATATACTTTGTACGGGTCCAAAAATCTAGAAATAAAGAGCTGCGTCTTATTTAATAAACACGTTGGTTATAAAAACAAATCAATAAACAATCTAGACGTCTCTTTACCGGTTTTTATTAATGATAAATTATGGAAATAAGTTATTTAAATTTAAAAAAGCAACACCAATATAATAATAAGTACAATTGCTATAAGTTCGACAAACTTATACTGTGACAAGCTGGCTGTCTCTAGTAAAGAAACTCAGTCTTATTTTAATTGATAAATCTATTTAGATCGAAAAGATGATACAGGCGAAACTTTAATACGTAAGCTTTAAGGTTCAAATTACATTGCAGGCGAGGTTCACGTATCAATGGGAACAGAAATTCGATGATAACGCGTGTGCACATAACAGCATTGATAATAGTGGATGCTAGTTCAAGTGCCATCTATGCTATCGAACTTTTTCCATCTAAATAGATTTCAATAATGCCATAATATGACATTAGAAAAGTATTAATGTTTCCGAACTCGGTCTTGTTTGTCCTCATATCTACTTATACAAGGAAATTTATAAATATACATTCTTATGCTTTATTTTTTAATATCTAGCACCCTTATATCTTTAACTAAAAATAATCTTAAAAATAGACTGTTAATTCATTCATAAAGATTCTGTGACTATTTTCTTAGATTCTAAAAGGTCAAATAGTACTAGTAATAATATTGGGAAAATTCTTGCCTCTTCCTTAGCGATCTTCATGTTATCCTCAACATCAGCAAAAACAGTTGGTTTTATGTAATATCCTTTATCACCGAGTTTGTCTCCACCGGCTAGACATTTGGCGCCTTCATCCTTTCCAGCTTGTATGTAGCCCAGTACTTTGGAGTACATCTCTTTATCGATCTAAAAATTCATATTTGTATATGTTATTGTTTTATCCGAATGTCCAAATTCATAGTACATTTACAACGCATCTTGTTAAGATGCTAATTTAGGTAAACCTGAGGCGTGTCTACTATAGCTTTTGTTGGCATTGTAGCAAGATGTTTCAACGCCAATAAAAGCTATAGAACATGTGATGAATTCAAAATAAATATTATTTGCGTCTGTTTCACCTGTGGCAACAAATTCACTATAAAAAAGGGCATCACTAGTCCTCTGTGGTTTGAAATCGACCATAATTGTTGTGATCTTTTTCTGCCAAGTTAGAAAAAAAAATACACTATATGTAGATAATTTTTAATCAAACATTTCTGATTATTCCTTATTATTGTCATTGATGTTAGGTGGTTTAAAAATGTTAAATATTATCAGAAACCTGAGGTCCTTGTTGAACGTCATCGAAGGGGTTTCCTACAGATCTCTTGTTAGCGATCTCAGCGGCTTTCTTGATGAATTGCTCGTAAATACCGGATTGCACGAACGTTCTTGTTCCGGCGCAACAGCATTGGCCGCCGTTAGCAAATGCAGCCGCATGCGCCAATTGTGCTGCTTTTTCCACTAAAATATTAAAATGAACTTAAGTTGGGACCTGAAGTTTCTTAGGTCCACCAAAGAAAATAAATGTTCAAGTGTTAAATGTCGACACAACTCTCTGTAACCTTAAGTTCACACGGAGTTGACAACCTTTGGTTTATTATAATAAAGTAGTTACATGCCGCATTTAGCGTCGCTTTTGTTTTGGTTTACGACAATCAACGTCTCATGTGTTCGATAACCAGTCCAATGAGTTTCTTATCGATTTAAATAATTTCTCCAATGGCAAAATTGGTCAACGGTGTTTATTGTGTCAGATATTATATGGCTTATTAAATGGTTCAAATATTCCTCTCAACAAGTAACCCCTTTACTTGTCTGTCTGCCTTCGTCATATAATATTCACAAAGCTCACACATGTTCATATATGGCGTAAAATAGTAGAACCATGGTTAATTTTTCTGCTCAGTTTTATAACTATTCCTTATTGTCTACTCACCATCAGCATCGTTAAACACAACCAGCGGGCTCTTTCCTCCCAATTCCAATGTAACTCGTTTTAGATTCGCAACTGGCGCAGCGCCAAGAATCAATCTTCCCACCTGCAAGAGATTGTAGGAATACCAATTGACTATCAAACAAAAGCTAACTTAAATGCAAATGCAAATCGAACCAGTAATTTTTAAGATCATAGCGTTCAAACAAACAAGCTCTTGAGCTTTATAATATTAGTATAGATGTAAGGTGTTAAACTATCAGCATATGTGTTGTATTATTATACTTTTATTAAGGTACTGGTAGTAAGGTACTTTTATCAATTAGAAAAAGTAAAAAAATATTAAAACAATGCAACTGGCACAAAAAATGTTCTTTACCTCTGTGGAACCAGTAAACGCGACTTTATCGACGTCCGGGTGATGAGTAAGCGCGGCACCAGCTGTCGGCCCATACCCTGGCACGATATTCACTACCCCAGGGGGAAAACCAGCCTCCTTTATAAGTGCACCGACTGCTAAAGCGGTTAGTGGCGTTTGTTCTGCAGGTTTTACTATAATAGTGCAGCCTGAAATTAAAAATAAAAAATGTTATTTTAAAAAAATATTTGTTGTAAGTATTGCAAAGTATATATGCTTTAAGAAACGAAATAATTTATTTTTTTATTAAATTAACCAATTTTTCATGTGTTATTGCACATGATGGCACTATATAAATTAAAGATCGATTATAAATTGAAAAAAAAAAAATGCGACACGGGCAGGACGTGAACCGGTATCCACAGCGTTCCGTGCTGTTGCTCTAACCCATTGAGCACGTGTCCGTTAAACCATTTTGACGGTTTAAAACACGATATATATTAGTTACACTTATTTGTAGATTATTTTAACTAAGGCGCAACGTTTCGGTTTCTTTGCAGCAGCAGTGGTCACGGGGGGTTTCTTTGCAGCAACCGTGGTCATGGGGAGTTTCTTTTAAATATCAACGTTAATATGTCTTCGTAACCAGTGTAACTGAATTCTTTACCTGCTGAAAGAGCGGGCGCAATTTTCCAAGACATCATTGGTATAGGGTAGTTCCATGGTATAATCTGTGCGCACACTCCGACTGGTTCTTTAAGTGTCATTGAGAGGACGTCGCCATCTGAAATATTAATTGATATCACTGAAAACACTATAATATTATTGAATATAAAATATTTATTGGATCGCTGTAGGTTCGATATCTATAGTAATATTATAAAGCTGAGAGTTTGTTTGTTTAAACGCGCTAATCCCAGGAACTATTGGTTCATATTGAAAAAATATTTTCGTGTTGATTAAAGCATTTATCGAGGAAAGTTTAAAATGGCGCTGCGACCAATAAGCGTAAAGATACAGTGGAAAATGTGGAAAAACGGTGAAAATGTATCTTCTTGGAATTCTGACAGACACCGGATCCAACATGTAAAGATGTGTAAAATCACACGATTGGTTTTTATTAAATAAATAAAAATAAAATGTTTCTAATTTTACAATTTAATTTTTTTCTAAATGGACTTCGTTTGAAAATCCGGATATTAAATGGATGGTAGAAATATCGAAATTCCGTTTAGGTCATGAACCACCGAAATATATCGAAAGCGCACCTGGTTTACATACTATATGGCTGAGGTAAACACAAAGACAGTCATTAGAATAATCCGTGTCTAATTATGTATTGATTATAACGTATGTACGTGATTCATAAAACCGCTTCGAAATCATACGACAATCATGCATTGTTATCGAAAATTACATATGAAAATAGCGATACCGGAGGTCAATACTGATAACAGACAGACACGCGAAAGTGCATTATTGTACGGATTTATCTTAATTCTTAGAAAGCCAATCGCTGTGTTAATGTTATATAATTCCTGGGCTACTGTCTGTAGTTTACGCGAGTAGCATAAATTTAAATAAAACACTTCTTACGGTTTAAAAAGCGAAATGTATTAGTACCTATATTTACAAATTGCATCCGAAACGTCGGGCACATTTTGCGTTTTAAAACGTTAAACGTGTTTTATTTATTATATAACATACTGTGTTATAGTTGAATACTTAGGAATTTTGAAAACAAATTTAATGAAATTTTAGGAAATAGTTATTTTTGTAGTTTCTCATTATAAGGACAATGTTTTTTATTTTTTTACATATTATTCCACATGATAGCACGTGCCCTGCCACGTTAGCTCAATTGATTAGAGCAACAGCACGGAACACGGCGGTAGTCGGCTCAAGTCCCGCCCGTGTCATTTTCAATCTAAATAGATTTCTTGTTCAGAAAAATAAAAAAAAACAATTCATGCTTTACAAAAGCCTCTGTCACGGAGAAATCTATGGTGCATAGTTCAAGTTTTAACTTGTGAAAAATGTTTTATTTATTGTCTACTAATTGCGCAAACTACAAATCCATAGTTCACTTGCAATAAAAAGGACGGTAGACAAATTCGTCATATGTTACTTGTATAGACACTATCACTCAATATTATTTCTAATTATTATGAAGCTGTCATAAACACGCATGTTTTCACATGTGAAAATTATACGCAATAACAACTTTTTTAATAATCAAATAGCCATCAAAGATAAAATAGCAGATAAATACTACATACATATACACTTTTCTATTAGCGTATTATATTATATTACTCTTAAGACACTTCTTATAAAGGATGATTCATTTGATGTTATGTCCTAACATTATTCATAAAAATTAGTAAAATTATTTAATATGTATGACATATTTTTTTTTATAATTCGCCGCTTTGTTTCAACCCATTAATATCCCATAGCTGGGACACACAGCTTAAAACCCACCAAACTTGAGGCGGTAGACGTCAAAATCCGCCCGCCCGGATTCTAAGGTCTACCGCCGCGATCCAATCGGGACCGTACTAAACGTTTTGTATGCGATCCCGGACCATCGTTGTCTACAGTAGAGTCTACTAACTACTGTACCAACGAAACGTCGGGCCTAAGTTAAAAATCATTTTCAAATAAGTTTAACTAATATATCGCGTTTTAAACCGTTAAAGTGTTTTATTTTAATGTGTCGCGTAAACTATAGACAGTATTTAATATATTTACTTATTTTTATAAAAAAGACTTCGATGTGCTATTTGTCTTCTCTTTTGGAGATAACTGTGTTGTTAGAAATAAAAAAAAAAGGTGATTCCCAAAAATATACCTGCTGGAATCGTGTTCCCATGAATCTTATCAGCTTTTCCTGCGTAGTATCTCAACACAGTGGCTGAATAATACACTTCCTCCTCAGCTATTTTCACTGGTTTCCCGCAGTCCAAAGTCTCCAGTTCAGCTAAATATCTTGCTTGCGCTTCCATCAGGTCAGCTAGTTTTAGCAACAGCATTCCCCTCTGGGACGCGTCCATGGTCCGCCATGGGGCGTAACGATGGAAAGCTTTTTTTTGCTGCCACTACTGCTAAATCTACGTCTGCCTATAAGGAAAAATATCATTGGAATTATAAACAATTGAAGATCAAATTTGAAACAAACGTACTTTTATCATAAACTATGGCTATGCGACTTCGTCCGCGTAGAATAATTATTTTGGGCACCAAACTTGTTTTTGCCAATCTCCTTAATAAATTTCAACTGTTACCTACGACGTCGTCCGCCTGTCCTGCGGTTTAATTTTAAAAAGGTCGGATAATTGTCGAGACCTTTTTTATGACCACTTAAAGAGGAATCATTCCTTCATACATATTTTTTGAGTATTGACCGATGTCGCAGCGTACGCGTACGAAACCTAGATATGAATAATTCTCCCCGATTTGTACACATTTCCCAGTTAGTTCTCTCGCTATTAGTGACAGTGCAATGTTTTATAGCCTATTCCTTCCTCTAGTGAGTCTAGCTAATAAAAAAAAATTCGAACCGAAACAAACTCTTCAGCTTAATATTTTCGCATTTAATGAAATATAAGAAAGGGCATCTCTTCTCCATTCTTTTCCTTTTAAGAACTAAGAAGTAGATCCTTATATCTTTAAGTATTTTGAGTACTTCTTAAATATGAAAAAAAAAAAATCTTTTCTATAAATTATAACATTATATGACATAAAAAGCTAAACTATCAATTAGATTTGGCTCTCAACTTAATATGATGTTAGTATAAACGCGTGAAAGTGGACGCGAATATATTTTTCCACTGATTCCAAGGACGTTTTGCCCAGAATACATACAAGATGATTGTGCAAAAACATTTTGATATCAAGATGTCTAATCGTTCGATAGATATGCAAGATAGATGTGAAATGTATTAAGTAGGAATACTAGTTACATTTTCAATTGTTTACGTATAATATGAATAGCTTTTACTTAATAAAACACTTTTAACGGTTAAAATGCAAAATTAATTAATTATTTTTTAATTACGTGGACCTGGCGTTCCGAATTCTATTCAAAACCGTTGTCACGGGCACACTGTCGGGTCGTAGTTAATATGACCGGTTATATTTCGCGTTTATACCCGTTAAAGTGTTTTATTTAAATACCAATTTTTGAATCTTTCACATTTCTTACCTTATCTCCTTCTGCGACTTGCGCAATGATGCTTTCATCTTGAGGGTTTATGGTAGGGAAAGTTTTTTTGCTCACAGCATCAACCCATTCGTTGTTAATAAAGAGCTGAAAATTTTTTTTTTTTTTTTAATAAATAAAAAAAATAAAAACAAGACAAGTGCGCACTCGGACTCACGGACGAGGTGTTTTGTTTTTAGTAATTTTAAGTCTTCAATTCTTTTAAATAAAACACTTTAACGGTTTAAAACGCCATGTATTAGTTAAACGTATTTGGAAATGATTTTTAACTTCGGCCCGAGTCCCCCGTGATCACGGCTGCTGCAAAGGCATCCGAAACTTCCGGGCCGAAGTTAAAAATCATTTCCAAATAAGTTTCCTATATATGCGTTTTAAAAACCGTTAAAGTGTTTTATTTTTAAATGTGTACTGTACTACTCGCGTAAACTATAGACAGTATCTTCAATTCTTATTTATTAACATCATTAATATAATAAATAAAATGTGCTTTTTATTTATTATAATATCAAAACATACAATACAGTATTTAGTGAACATTTAATATCAAGCAAAAAAGTCGCGGTGTTGTATAAAAGTGAACTCTTATTACACAAACAAATATAGAACAGAAACAAACATTTTTTTATTTAATATTTTTTAGAGAAACTCATAGTAGTAAGGCTATAATAACCCTTAGACACCCTAAAAACTTATAAAGCAGATCTACAGACAAACAAGCTAAAACCTTTTAACTAAAATTTTTTGTTGTTCTTTGTATGTTATTTTATTTATTTGTAATAATTTTCATAACCTTATTTACTCGTTCGTAATTTTATGACCCTTTAACATAAACAAAAAATCTTATCAACTGTTTGCTTTCTCGGAATTTTATCAGTGGAATTTATTGTGATTTAATAATATGCTACCAAAATTTAAATGTGAGAATAATATTTCTTTCTGATTACAATTTATTTCTATCAATAGTAATACATAGAATAATTTAATTTCTTTAGTAATTTTTAGGTTGGGTGGGTATTTTTGTACAAACGAGTCTACCTTAAAGCGAGGTACAAGGAAATAAAAATAAAACTTAAAGACCGGTTGGCGAGCGATACCTGCATTTCTACTTTAACCCTCACAACGCCATTAAGAGAAATTTAATCTTATCAGATCAAAATTGACAAAAGTCATCAAAAACCATTACGAGATAATACTTTTCAAACATACGTTACTGAATCTTAACTTTGTTATAAGTACTAGTAGTATTCTTTCTTAAACATATATATTTTTTAAGTTTTCTGATATTTATAAATTATTAGCTCACCTTAGTGTACTTCACGTCAACTTTAACCATTTTGCCGGATGTATGTTTTGATGAGTGATCCTGACGTGCGAATTAACCGCCGGCAAAAAACAAACTGTCAATCAAAGAAGATATCTGTCAATTTATTGTACAGTATAAAGTTTGACGTTGTCATTTGTTCGATTGCATCAAATGTCAAATCTGAAACCTTTTGATTGAGTGTTGCCAAATCTGATAAATATATCTATTTAATATATTTTGCAAATATGAGTTAGTGCAACGTATTTAATACGATATTCTCCTACTATTAACTCACACAGTTTATGCAAGAATAAAAAAGAAACAATCATTATAAGCTTTAGTATTAGTATGATATTATTAACTATATTTTGTTATTCTTGTATAATATTATATATTATACAATCGTCGAGAATACATTTGAGATAGAGTATGTTATATCACTAATAATTATTTCTCTATAAACCCAATTAATCATATTATTTGGTTTTATTGGCTTCAATGTCTCTTTGATTTTATTTTTTATTGCGATGTAATGGATGATTCAAATGTAAAAAAACATTTGTTGTATAATTAAGTATTTTGTGTTTATTTTTTAACGTAATTTCACTATAAGAAATAATCGACTTCATATTTCTTCTTATAAAGATTTCCTATCTAACCAGTACAGTAGGATTAATTCGCATAATGAAAGAATCAAAACATAAATGATGACGATTTTATTTAACAATATGGTAATAACAGGAATGCGAATATTTATTAGAAAAAATCAGGTTTACAACATTGCTTTCTTTGGTAGGCTGATAGTAACAGTCTTGTTTTCTAAGTATTGTTGAATTCCGTCTTCACCCCTGTAAATACGCAAGAAAAATGTTTGTAAGGAAAATACATATTTAAATTTTTACTTGCTACTTAAATTCTTAATTGGGCCACTTACAATTCACGACCGATGCCTGACTCTCTAAAGCCACCAAACGGTGTCTGGACTGCGACATGTTCGTAAGTGTTTACCCTGAAATTACAATAATATTAATTAAAAATCGATTAAAAAAATCTACGGCACGGGCAGGGCTTGAGCCAGCATCCGCACCGTTGTTCTAAGCAATTGAGCTACCGTGTCCTTCACGTTATTATCGAATTTTTCAATCTATTGATACGTACACCTCTCGCGCAATGTAATCTCTACCTTAACTAAAAATAAGTAAAAGTAACTGTTAATGCCATTATGTGCAACAAAAACATGTGAAATCTATTAAAGTTTTCAAATACAAATAATCTTTATTAGTTCTGCAATAAATAATTAGTCGAACTGCTTTTCTTTCGTAAATCTTTCATATTTTTTCCAAAAAAGTACATACCATACGGTTCCAGCACGAGCGTATTTTACAAAAGCTAAAGCTGTAGTCACGTCATTGGTTACAACGCCAGCACCGAGGCCATAGTTAGAATCGTTGGCGCGGTCCACAACTTCTTCAAAGGTTTCGAATTTCAGAATGCTTTGGACTGGCCCGAAAATCTGTGTCAAGGACATTAATAAATTACTATCTTCTACCATAAAAGAGTAACGCAAAGAAGAATTCGTTTTGTCTTACCTCTTCTCTGGCAATTTTCATGTTGTCGGTAACATCAGCAAAGACTGTGGGTTGAACGAAGAAACCAACATTTCCGTGGCGACCACCACCAGCTACGCAACGAGCCTCCTTCTTACCAACCTCTATGTAGCCCATGACTTTGGTGAACATTTCTGTGTCAATCTATAAATTAGATAATATAAGGATGTGGTGTTGCTTTAAACGTACAAATAAATATAATTGATATTAATCACACCTGTGGACCTTGTTGAACGCTTTCGTACGGGTTTCCAACTGTTCTCTTCTTGGCAATTTCTGCTGCTTTAGCAACGAATTTGTCGTAGATGCCCGATTGTACGTAGGTCCTGGTACCAGCTACACAGCATTGCCCAGCATTAGCAAAGGCAGCTCTGTGAGCAATTTCTGCTGCTTTCTCAACTGTCAATGCAAACAAACATTGTGTTTTACTATCTTAAAAATTGAACGTAAGTTATTGCATCTTACTAATATTTAATTACTAGCTGTTCCCGCGACTTGGTTTGCGAGTTCACCTTAAAAGTTATAAGATAGACCTCATCACTTAAAGACGAATCATTCTTTCATACCTACAAACCTTCTTAGGTTTCTTAATCAGTTTTCGCAATGCAGCCAACAAACATATATATGTTCAAAGATATATATGTTCCCTTGATGATGCTTGATTTTATATAGACTACAACCGTCCTCGATACATTTTTCGATTCGATCCAGTAGTTCTTTTATAATATTAGTATACATTACATGACGTCTCTAATTGCTACTAGACTTACCATCAGCATCATTAAAGATGACCAAAGGACTTTTGCCTCCGAGCTCGAGAGTCACACGCTTGAGGTTAACAGCTGAAGCACCTTTCATAATAATTCGACCGACCTGCAAATATTTGAACTTACTTACGTGAAGTGCTTTTCGTATATACCTACATATAGTTGCTTTACGAAACAAATTTTACCTCAGTGGAACCAGTGAACGCCATTTTATCAACGCGTGGGTGGTTAGTCAGTGCCGCGCCAGCGGTAGGGCCATAACCAGTTATGACACTAACAACACCTGCAGGCACTCCTGCTTCTTTCACCAGAGCTGCCATAGCCAACGCGGTGAGGGGCGTTTGTTCTGCTGGCTTTACGATGACCACACAGCCTAAAAATATAAAGGGACTGTACGTCAAATAACCACCGATCAAGTATTTAATACAATATACGAAAGATTTAATGTATAGGACTATATAAAAGTAATTTCATTGATTTCTTACCAGCAGCCAAAGCTGGAGCAATTTTCCATACGAACATGGGAATTGGGTAGTTCCATGGTAGAATTTGTCCGCAGACACCCACTGGTTCCTTCATAGTCATTGAGATAACTTCTCCGTCTGTACAACATATTGGCATTTTTTAGAAAATCTACTTTGGGGTAAACTTAAGGCATGATACCGCCCTGTCGCTGATATTGTTTTTGCCTTGTATTTTACAACCAAAATTTGCTATTTAGTATTATAACACCAGATTTTTATCAACATTTAAGGTTATACAAAAGTGTATTGTCTGTTTTAATGTTGTGTGATGGTTTCGAATTGTAATTCAAAATATACCTGCTGGAATAGTGTTCCCAAGGATTTTGTCAGCTTTACCAGCATAATACCTAACCACATGAGAAGCCCAGATGACCTCGCCGAAAGCTTGAGCCACTGGTTTGCCATTGTCCAAAGTTTCAAGTTCGGATAAATACTTCGCGTCTCTCTCCATGAGATCGGCGATCTTGTTTAGAAGTCTGCCTCTTTGGGAGGCGTCCATGGTGCGCCATTCTGAATAACGGTGGAAGGCTTTTACAGCAGCATCAACTGCTAGATCTACGTCAGCCTGAAAAACATATATGTATTTGTTATAAAATATTTCATTCGTTCGTCTTTTAAAATTGTATTCTTGTTGATTTTTATGAACGAACAAGTTCATTTTTTTAATGGTAGAGGACAGATAAACATGGTTCACTTGATAGTACGCGATTAACTCAACCCCTTGGCATTTGAACAAGATGCGCTGTCGACTAATTTCGGCTTTGGATATTCGGAAATCCACAGACTGAAAGCGAAACGCGATTAAGCTTCACGTCTTTGCAACTGTGGACGTTGAATCGATTTCTATATTCCTAACAACAATTTAATATCCAGATTTCCAGACGAAGTCAAACATGTTTCAGAAAAATAGAAATTGAATAGTTAGAAACATGTTCGACTCAAACCCACGACCGATTATTAATCATACATTGCTACCATTAGACCATTAGACCCGTCAAAATCATTCATATCAATTACCTTGTCTCCTTCAGCCACTTGAGTGATGATGGATTCATCCTGAGGGTTGATGGTAGGAAACGTTTTCTTGCTAACAGCATCCACGAATTCGTTGTTAATAAACAACTGTAAGTAAACATTAAATACAATTCAATAAAAAAAAAGCAGTATAGACAAATAAACTTTTCAACATATATTTTTTTTCATAGTCGTTCAGACAATGTTTACGGACGCTTCCGAACGCTTCGGAAACAGCCGTTTTGTTGTAGATTGTTATCTATTAAGAATACTTAATGAACAATTAAAAACTACAATAGGTCGAGACCTATTGTAGTTTTTAATTATGTAACTGTTATTGGATTAGAATTATTTATTTGTTGACAGTTCTTTAATAAAGGGCTTTGCTACGAAACGGTTCAAAAAATATATGAAAGAAAGAATCCTCAATTGTCCTTAACAGTATATGTCTATCTTCTAAGATTAATTTGCAAGAACGGCGTTACACCAACGACATTTTGTGTAACAACTATCTATAGTTTATAAATATGATGGACAAAATAACTATTCCACGCGGACAAAGTCACGGGCACAGTTACTAAAATGTATATAATAGCCACGTAATTGTTCGTTGAAGTAGAGACTGACAAAACATTAGGGTACCCTTTCGACGCTCCTGGGAAACCTCACAATAGACTGTTACCCATAATAATCGCACATTGACTGGTAAATACTGTCTACCAAGTATAACACACATAACGAGTATTGACATAAAGGCCGGATGTTCAATTCAGTACAGATTATTTAGAATTACATCGCTAGAAGCGATCTGATATTTTTCAAAGATATTTCTGTTATTTACTAACATAATGAGGTAATTGTTTATAATCTTATACATTATTTCTACGTTCTTACTTGGGTCTTTTGTCAAACCGAATAGTAAAGTTTTGAATTATTCAAAAAAACTTAACGGGTTAATATAAACAATTGTTTAACTACGGCCCGACGTTATTGATGTTTTTCCCTCGGGGGACAGCTGTAATCATTGGAGTGTACGTTATCATCGGTAAAAGGTTTAGTACTCGCCTAAACTGCAGACACTAATTATTTTCAAAGCTATTATAATTAGGTTTTTGCCAATTTAATCAGCTGATAGTTTAAAATTATATAAATTGAAGATGGCTTTGAAACAAAACTTTGAACAACGATTACACCGTCGTTATCCATTCCGTGGACTCGAACATGCTAATGCATAATAGTTCAATGGTTTGAACGGCACGTTACATTATCAGTCATTTGTTCGTGCCCTGTTCGTGTCGTTATTTTTCAACATTTCTGTAAGATTGCTTTTCAAGCAGTTTTGCTTCATATTTTAACACCATCTTGTCATACATTAGACTAAGACTACGACAAATGATATTTATTTATATGTATATCTACATAATATATTTATTTACTTGCATTTTTTTTTAATCTTTCGCCACCATGTAAAAATATTAAAATTTTAAAATATTTATTTGTCTTGGTATGTCACATTTATAAATATAGCAAAAGATAATAGATGATTTCTAAGCTAAAAATCTATTATAGGAATGGTAACGATTTGTTATTATGTAATATTTTATTTGTAAATCTCGATCCTATTTTTTATCACGCCATTGGCGGTTTGCCCAAGTCGCTCTAACTATTTTGTATTAGAATACAGTTTCGCTAAATAGTATATGTTCAAATAAACTTGACCCTGAACACCTACTGATGTGTTTACATCATTGTCATAAATTGTGAATACGAATATATAAGATAACGTATTGGGCTTGTTAACTAGGCATTTTAATATATATTAAACGGTTTTATTTAGCTTCAGCCGTACGGAATTAATTTACTTGAGTCAAAATTGGAAATTGAAATTCAAGCATTTTCCCGTAATCAGATTGATTTGAAATTTAGTACACACTTTTACTTTAGATGACAATACAATATAATAAAATCAATAGACTTATAAATCCAAGATGGCCGCCGATACAAAATGGCGGATTACATATTTTTCCTCAACTCCCTTAATATGGATACCAAATGAAAGGGCTACACTAGTAAAACACGATGATTATGTCAAAATAAATTTTATTTTTAAACAAAACACTTTAACGGTTTAAAACGCGATATATTAGTTAAACTGATTTGAAAATGATTTTTAACTTCGGCCCGACGTTTCGAATGCTTTGCAGCAGCCGTGGTCACGGCTTTTAAAACGTATACAAAACACTCCTTTAAAAATCATTCAAATGTTTTGTTTTTTTTTATTAAAATTTATTAGTGTCTATATTGTGCAGTTAATAGTAGAAGCAGATTTGCCTTGATTTGTTTCATGTACTTACTACAATGTTGTTTATTACATTTAAAAAATATACAAACGAAATATATAATATAATATATAAAATCGATTTGCAAGCCTCATTTTTTATATCGATTTAAAAATATTATAATATTAACTTTTAAATCGACCGTATGTTTTTAGATCCACATAGAAATAATTATTACCATTTAAAAACATAAAGAATTACAATTAATTATGCAGGTATGTATAATTTTAATTGATTAGAAAGTAACACCTGAATTTTGATTCGAGTATTATTTGCGTAAGTAAAATAATCTTATCAAATAAGACAATTAATATTTTATGGTATTCACTTATCTTCGTTATCAATGAAAGTGGGCAAAACATGGTACCCTGAATTAATATAACACGAATTTATGTATTCTCATAATATAATTTCATAATCATAATATAAATTAATTTAAGTACAGTCTCTTATCTTTACTATATGTGATTTTCAGATATTTTGTACTAGCGTTACATTAAGTCCATTTCATAATAGTAAACACAATATACAAGAACCGGCCGGCATATAGTAAGATAAACGTTTGAATATTATAATGGTAATTTAACCAAACGTTTTAGGTTTAGGGACAATGCTAGTCATATTTAAATAACAAATAAACTAACCTTAGTGTATTTAATATCAACTTTAGCCATTGTGTTGTAACGTGTGTCGCACTCGACAGCCTTCCACTGAGTGTTTTGTTAACCAAAATCCAAATAGTCGAGAATAGCCTATACAGCTGAATTGATAAAGAACACTTGATATACGATTGGCTATTACGTTTTACAGTGTGTATCCGACTATGCGGAGATGTATTATACCACTAGCTGTGGCCGCGACTTCGCGTAGATTAATTATTTTGGGCATGAATATTTGTCTCCATATCTATATCCCCATGACGTCGCCGTAGGATACACATATACTATCGAGGATATTATAGATCAATTGAAGAAGAATCATGCTTTCATAAATATATCTTGGGTTTCTTCAACCGTTTCAACGGTCGATCGTTCGAACGTCGTTCAAGTCGATCCAAAAATTTTCCCCGTTTTTTCATTATTTCATATAATATTTTAACAAGATACGCGAGCGAAATGTTCTGGTGTAAAAATTCAGAAATTCAGGTCCTGAAACCGAAATGCGATTTAATAAGAAATAAGAAGTCATAAAGGCTTTTGCATAAAACACGTTTGAAGCCTGATATATTAACTTAATCCTACCGTGACTATGGCTGTTTCAAAGCATCCGCGTCGGGCCGCATTTAAAATAAAGCATCAATAACAAATATATTTCGCAATTTAAGCCGTTTAAAGAACTATTGAATTGAGTTATATTGCATAAAGTGCCATAATTTTAGAACTACACTATCTATGTTGTTAATTTTCATAAAATACTATGTTCCAAATAAATGTTACAATCTATATCTGTAACTCTTCATCATCCCGTAAAGGTCAGTCACTCGGGTGTGCATCCGTCACATACACGTAGCGGTGGTCCAAGCTGAGGCCGATGCCCCTCGGGGTACTCTTGGTCTAGCCGCAAACAGTGTTAATTCTCTTAGGAACGTCTTATTAAGTACATTTTGTTTGAAATAATAAAACATTAATTTTATATTCATAAAACTTCAATATGTTACATTCATTTCATTACTCATAATTGCTATAATTTTGTATACATATTTTTATATATAATTGCGGTCCTAAGAATTCTGACAAATATTTGTTTGAATGATTTTTTATTATTTAAATTTACAATAATTTTCAATCACTTAATAATCATTAGACGATAAATACACAATATATTATTTATATATATTTATCTTTTGTAAGTGACAGCATTTAAATAAAATGGTGATTATGGAATGGCTCAAGATATTTATCGTTTGATTTTATTCAACGTTACCAACTTTTACTTTGACTTTTCAGTCCTTAGATAGTTGTCTAATGTATTGTTATTGAGTATAGAGTTACTAGCTATCTTATCCAAGAATATTTTAGTAGTATAAAATGCCGTTTATCTCTGTAAGGCACGGGGCCTATTTTTGTGTCCGTCGCACTAATCAATTCTAATTTAGAAGCAATCATTGAAAAAAAAAACTGTTTAATGTTAAAACGCGAAACATATTCGTTCAGATATTTTTAATTCATATTAACCACAGTCCGACGTTTCGGATCCGTTGAAGCAGCTGTCCCAGACCTGAGACCAGAAGCTTAAAAGTGTTTTACAGTATAGTAGTTGACAGAACCGCTGTGCCCTGCCTGACTGTAATAAATAATTTCTACGCCCAGAAATCGAACCCAAGACATTTACGTAAGCAGTACTTGCAGCCTCCCTTGTAATGAGTTGCGGTGCCGGTCAAGAATCAAAGTCTTTGTTTTTTTCAATTTTAAATTAGTTTTCAAATTAGTTATTTTCCACTTTCGTCGTGATGACACTGTGTAACGGAAACTGTGGAAAGGAACAGTGTTACCATTTATCAGTAACTAGCTGTGTCCCCGACATCGTCTGCGTATAATGGTTGTTTTGGGCATCAAAATTTGTTTTTGCAAACCCCCTCATCTTTAACAATAACTATTGCCCAAGACGTCGTTCGTGTCTCGTCATTGTGAGGGTTGTTCTTAATCGATGATATATACTGTTGCGAACCTTTTTTGAGACAATTTAAGAGGGAATCAATCTATCATAGGTTACTTTTTGGGTATCTTAAACAGGGCACGCAACGCAACGTAAGCACTCAAAGATGAATATTTTTCCCAGTTTCTTCACTTATTTACGTAATAATCTATACAACCTTTCTCGATATATGGTTTATTCACAAAACCAAAAAGAATTTTCAATTCGAACCAATAGTTCCTGAGATTAGCGCGTTGAGACAAACAAACAAACTCTTCACGTTTATAATATTGGTATAGATATTCAAAATTATTTTAAAATTTCACAATAGGAACAATGGTTATGCAGTGTGCTATTGTTAGCTATTGTTGTTATCATTTGACAGAACCCATCTCTTAACAATATGATAATCATTTCCCTTGTTTAGTTGTCAATTGCTAGGTGCAGACTTATTGATAAGATAACCTTCTGTTTGACTAGCGCATAGAGGGAAGATAATTCATGTGTACAGGGAAATAATCGATGTCCCTAGTTTCCTATAGCTGTACTAATATATAAAGCTTAACTCTTTTTTCACTTAATTTTTTTTTCATGGTTAGAGCATTTATCGAGGATGGCGATACAGCGAGAAATGTGAAAATTTTGGGAAAATTATTCATCATTATGGGTTTTCGAGGCGTACGCTGCCAAAACGGTTCAAGATACCAAAACAATCGGCATGAAAGAATGATTCTTTAAATTATCTAAAAAAGGTCCGCCACACTATACATCTATTTTTTAAGATTAACTCCTAAGAACGACGGATCGACGTCGTAACAACTTAAATTTATAAAGATGAAGTGAAGGTTTGCAAAAACAAATATTGGTGGCCAAAATAACTATTATACGCGAACGAAGTCGCGTATTATTTAAACCTAAGCTGTTACCCACGACGTCAGTGGCGCCCCTTCCCGTCGATCTTGCTAGTTAATCTTAAAAGATAGACGTCGGGGACTTCTTTAGATCATTTAAAGAGAAATCATTCTTTGATACATATTTTTTGGGTATTTTAAACCTATATTGCAGCGTGCGCTTCGGAAACCCATAATAATGAATAAATTTTCCCATTTTTTTGCTGTAGCTTCGCTTGTATAAGTCACAGAGCAATGTTTTATAGCCTTCCTCTATAAATGCTCTCACCAACACAAAAATGAGTTTTCAATTAGATTCCGTAGTCCCTGAGATTAGGGGTTTCAAGCAAACAAATTCTTCAGCTTTACATATTAGTATAGATAAGAAAATAATTTATGTTTGAAAACTTTAATATTTTTCACATGTTATTGCACATGAAGGCACTATATAATTTAAAAATCGAAAATAAATTGACAGGATTCGGTAACTCAATTGGTACAGCAACAGCACGGAACGCTGATGCCGGTTCAAGTCCTGTCCGAGTCAAAATTTTTTAAATCATGTGATTTTTATTTTATATTCTAGGTTCCGATCAACTCATCTATTAATCTATCGATATTTTTGTCTTTTCTTTTAAGAAATCCTCTGGTCGATACCATACCATTGCAATCCATTCTAGTAGAATGTCAGCTCCCTCGTAAAATATTTCTACTGTCGTGTTTAATGAAGTTGTTATAATGAAATAATTTAATTTTAACTACTGGACCTAATGACACCACTGACAGCATATCGACCAACATATTATAATAAAAGCATGTGGTGATTGAATTTCTATAGGATAAAACCAGTCTTAAACCAGTTACGTCGAACCACAAATACGCATAGCATATCTATTATAATATACTAATATAAAGCAAAAGAGTTTGTTTGTTCGAACGCGGTGATCTGAGGAACCACTGGACCATTTATTGAGAGAGGTTTTAGACTATAAAAGATTTTTTTTATACGTATTGGGTCCGGGGCGTCGAATACTTACCGGACGTTTAGGCGCCGTGTTTGCGTCTAGACTAAGGGTGCCCCAAGAGGGCGACTATAAAACAAGAATAAAATAAGAGCGAAGCAACAAAGGGAAATAGAGATAAATGGGCATATTATTTAACTTTGAGGGTTCACGTTTAAGATATCCAAAAGATATGTATTAAAGAATTATTCTTCTTTATTTTGTTTATTTAATTAAAATAATAAGATAACATTAAGTTTGTATATACCTGGAGATTATGCGTAATTAACTATTTCAGACTTAAGTAACTATCACAGTACAAATATATATTATACAATTAACAATCTTCCTGTCTATACATATAATTGAATAAGTGATAACTAATTTAAAGAAATATTAAATACTAGCTGTGCCCACGACTTCGTTCGCGCGGAATAGTGACTTGGCGTATTTAACCCAGCCAATCTATGTTGTAAGTGCTACTTTGCCGCAACACTCTCACTCCCACTCCCAACCCCACTCCTATTCTCAAATAGCCAAAGAAGAAAGTTTCAATGTTCTATCTTCAAAAACCACGAATTTCCATACAAACTTTCACCGCCCTTATTAACCCTTTACAACTCCCTTTTCGCAATAAAAAGCCTATGTTCTTTCTCTGGGTCTAGATCATATGTGTTCTAAATTTCATTCAAATCCGTTCAGTAGTTTTGGCGTAAAAGAGTAACAGACAGACAGACGGACAGAGTTACTTTCGCATTTATAATACTTAGGAAGGATTCTTTCAATGATCTTTAAAATATAAGGCAAAATAACGTTCGCCAGGTATGCGCATAAGCATTTTGACGGTCGTGGGCTCGATCACCACCGGGTCCAACATGAGTCTAATTAATCAATTTGTTTTTTTTTATTTCGACTGGAAATCTGGACATTAAGTGGGTGGTAGCAATATAGATATTCCGTCCGGGTCACGAACCACCACACATATTAAAAAGCCGCGAAGCTAAATCGCGTTTCGGTTTCAGTCTGTGGATTTCCGAATATCCAAAACAAAAAAAGGTCGCCAGCGCATCTTGTTTAGGCGCTATAGGCTGGGGTATATCACCTACGGCCAAGTTAACCCTGTGCTTGTCTGTTCTCCTCTATCATTAGAAAAAGCATATTAGGTGAACAATGGTTTAAGTCTAAATTGGCCTTGTTTGTTTTGATACTTATGTTTTCAATGATAGATTGTTTTTATAACCTTATAGCTATCTATAGCTTTTATCTGAGTTCGAATTATTATTATGTAATTTACTATCTTCATTTTTTTTTCATTTATTTTCTTTTTTTACATTATTTGTGAGTATTTGACATGAGATTGATTAATACCTTCTTTAAGTAATGGAGTGAATTTACATTGGGAAGGGAAGTTATTATATATTTTTATAATTATTTCTGTCCTGTACTCAACAATTAACTGCCCAGATCGAGTACTATAAACATCATTTATAGAAGTCCTGTCTGTGTTTTTTTCATGTTTGCCCGGGTATTACGTAAAAATTACTTGACAAAAAAGTAAAATGAAAATACTATGAGAAGGAAACGTTGATGAAATCATGAAAAAGTGAGATAAAAATATTTTGTTTTTTTAATTTGCAAACTGATACACAGCTCTAAACGTTGGCATTAACTTCGTTGTGCGACGTTTCAAATTGCGCTTCGTTTTAGCAAAACACGCATTATATTAATCAGAAAAAATAAATATTTTATATCATTCATCGGCTACGTAAAGAACATTAAATTGTCTGTTATTGTGTACGTCTACACTTTTTACTAGAACTGAATATACAACTTAAATATATACTTATATTATAACGCTGAAGGATTCGTTTGTTTGAACGCGCTAATCTCGGGGATTAGTGGATTGAATTGCAATTCGATAGCTAGATCGTTTTTATTTTAAATTACATCAATCAAGAAAGGCTTAAGACTTTAAAACTCTGCACCGATAGTGATCAAAAAATGTGGGAAAAACGGGGAACACTATTCTTGCTATTCATTATTCTAGGCGTGGTTCAAAAATGTATGAAGGAATATATTATTATAGTATATATTCCTCTTTAGATGATACAAAAATATGTCCGCGACAGTATATGTGACTATCTTTCAAGAATAACTCGCAAGAACGTCGGGACGCGGAAAACGTCTTGGGTAACAGAACAAATGTATAGAGTTGAACAGGGGGCTTGCAAAAGTCTTCGTCTACTATAAACTAAAAATATTATTACAGGATTAGATCCAGCCCGACCACTGGTATCTGAATATGGCTCGAAGCAGTTCCGTCTGAGCCGTGATGATGCTAACGTAGTGCAGGTGGTGCACACGAACGCTGGTTTCCTCGGCGAGAGCGGTCAGATTGGACATGTCGACTTCTGTGTCAATGGGGGAAGATTACAACCTGGCTGCAAAGGGCATATGATGCGTAAGTTGTCTGACACTAGCTGTTCTCCTGACCTTGAATTAAATTAATATTAAACGCGCTTCTTTGCATATCCCGCGCTTTTTTTTAATAATATAAAGGGATGACAAGCACACTTGATGTAGGGTAAAATACGCCAGTCATCATATTACATCTAAACAAGATGCGCTGTCGGCCTATTTTGGCTTTGGATATTAGGACTAAAGTACTAAAGACTTCCACAAAACTATAACATAAATTGAATACATTATAAAATAAAGTGGAACAAAGATTCTACTCCAATAGATGATAGATACAGCTTATTTCTTTTGTCTTTTTTAAAGCATATTTCATATTTAGTTACTAGTTGTATTTTATAGATTAGTTTTTTTGTTAGATGTTTTGCTATTAGACCACGAAACGCCACGAAAACCACGAAACGGTTTTTAGACAGAAATAATAATTTATATAGCGTTTTCAACGATTAAACATTAACGATTAATATACGTCGTCATTACTTAAATTTTAAATAATTCCTTAAGGTGTAAGAAACAGTGACACAACGCTAATATTTAATTAGTTGTACAAAGTATCGCAACTGAATTCATTAAATTTCGCCTTTAATACATTATTGTTTATTTTCAATACAGGTGCTTATAAAACATATTATCAAGAAGATAATTCACAGCTTTATTTATTACTAGCTGTGTGCACGCGACTTCGTCCGCGTGGAATAGTGACTTGGGTTAGAATTTTTATTTATTTAGGCTGTTTATTAATTTATGTAATTGCGCATTTTGCGCCTTGTACTTTGCAGCAACACTCTCACCTCACATCACTCTTACTCTAACTCCCACTCCTATTCCAAAAAAGCCAAAGAGGAAAGTTTCATTTCCATACAAACTTTCATCCCCTTTTTCAACCCTTATCAACCCTTTTTTGGCATTCAAAAGCGGCCTATGTTCTTTCTCAGGCATTCAGTAGTTTCGGAGTTAAAGCCGGGCAGACAGACAAACAGACAAATATACTTTCGCATTTATAATATTAGTATAGATTAATGTTTATTTAATGATTTGACAACAACTAGGTATTTAGTTAATTATCTCTCGTCATATACCATGATATGCAGAATATACATCTTAAACCTTTGCTCTTGTGTTTTATATAATACGTATGTTATCCTACTTACCTTACTCAAATAAACAATTTCTAAGCTTAAAAGTATACAATAGATATATTTCACATTCGAATGACCAAAAGGCCGATTTCACTTTACAGGGCTAAGCCATCGACATGAACATGCACGGACGGTCTCGCTCTGAAACCGGCCTTTAATTATGAATATTGTCTTAATATGTATAATAATTTTAGGGAAATTTACTGTTTAATAATAGAAGTATATTAGAAAAATAGAGTTGGCAGTTAAAATGAAATAAGAGAGTATTTTATGCATATTATGACTACATACATACAGTCAATGTGTTCGATGTTTATTGTGACTGAATTTATTAAAAAGTTTATCTATAAGGTTAGGGTCATTTCTAAAAGAGATAGCCTAACTTATCTACTTTATTTGACCTTTACTGACAAAATTTCACCTATTTTGTAACCGCTATTATCGTATGATGTCAGGTATTTTGGATATATTGACTGAGGAGAGATAGGTGAGCAATCTCTATTTTAACAGTTTTTTTTCTCTTTTTAAATACTCTATTTGGTTACTACTTAGTTAGAGTACTAACACAAAAAGATTTTGCATTTTCTGCAAACCTCCTCATCTTTATCATTACAACTATCTATCATAGGTACTTACTTTAAGCACTCAAAGATGAATAATTTTCCCAGTTTCTTTTCACATTTTCACATTTTCTACTTATTTACGAAATATATCTATAACAGCTTTCCCGATAAATGGTCTATTCACAAAGCCAAAAAGAATGTTCAATTCGAACCAATCGTTTCTTTGATTAGCTCGTTGAAAGAAACAAACTTCAGCTTTATAAATAAGTATCTATGGGCTGCATAATATTAGGATTGTTATTATATTAAGATTCTATATATTTATGTTAGGTGTTGCTAGATGCAGCCACTTCATGAGTTCCTGTTACTTTGCTGCAAGTCTTCGTCGACGTATTCAGATGGTTGGTGTTCCATGTGACTCCAGTTGTCCAAAACAAGATACGTTAGTGTTGGCAACAAACGCAAAGCCTCTTCGTATAGGCGGAGATATACCAGATTCGTAAGTAATTTTAATTAAATACCATTAATATTAACTTATAATAAATAAATAAGTTAAACTAATATATTTCGCGTTTTAAACCGTTAAATTGTTTTTTAATTCAAACGTGTACGTAACTATAGACAGGATTAAAAACCATTAATTGATTCAAAACGCGATATTACATCGAATCATTATTTTTCATATTTTACTTAGAGCCTCTACGAAATCTTGTTTAAATAAAACGTATTCACACAAAGTTTGAGATATTTTATGATCTATGAATTAACTCTTAGATAAAACCCTAACTAAAATGCGCAGTGAATTCAATGAAAATAGAACGTAACAATACCTGACAGTTTTCCATTATGATAATATGTCTTTGCATATGCATAAGTTCTATAACGAATAAATTTAAATGCTTTTATTGATTTTAGATCACGAGGGATGTACTGCGTTAGATTGGACCATGAAGAGAGCTGTCCCTTTGACTGATTTGTATAGTTTTTAGCACTTAACTATTTAGAATAACTTCTTAAATTATAAGAACAAATAAAAGTATGAAAACTTTCTTTTGTCTTGTTATTTAATACGTTTAACGAGCATTGTATCTTGCTAACACCGCCTTAATTCATTTAATTATAAAGCGTATAATGTTCACTATTAAGTTGATGTTGTATTTTTCTTCGGAAATATTTCTACCCTAACGATAGTACATGAGAAATTACATCTATCATTGTAGAAAATTGATTTGAATGTCATATTACCATATAGAAACATGCCACCATAATAGTTTTGCGCCACAGATTCTATATTAATGTCGATGTGGTATCTACCCTAAAAATAAAAATAAATTAAAAATGCACCTGCCATCTATATACGTACTTAATAAGTCGATAGCGTATTTGTTAATAGAAGTAATATTTAATGTAATTAGACTTAGCACATCAATATCTAACTCTGATTTATATATTTAATTGAAATAATTTCTTAGTAAAACGCCTCTAGCATGCTACTTGGCACCTATCTCGAAGGACCATCACTTACGACGCCTGTTGACGTGAGTATGCTTACTTTTTTAAATACACAGTCCTGGGTAACGTTCAATATTGCTTGGAATAATGGTTTTATAAACAGATGATCGCAAGGCTTTTTCATTTGAAGTCGCACCAATGGTTTTCCGTTCACAGTTGCGAATATTTTACCCTGAAAAAGTTCTTTCACAATAAATTTTATAAAATATGGAAGTATACCATTTAAAGTTGCAATTCTAATGGAGTTTACTGTTTACTCTTACAGAAATTGAAGAACATATACAATATGACATAATACCAAACAAAATCTTACAATAGCACTTAACTTAGTAATTGTATATGTGAGAATAAAGAGGTGTATGCAAGAAAAAATGTATTATTTTTTAGTTTGGGCAGTATTCCAATTTAGCTAATTTACCCGAGTCGGAATAACATCCTCTTTTATATTAATATCATAAGACAATATAATTTCACTATCCATTCTTGCAGACACATCACAACAGTCCCTATGTTTGGGTCCTTTGCATGTCTCCATGTGTTTTACGTGTAGTGAGAATTCACCCTGAAATTAAATTTGGTGTATGAAAAGCTCGTAAAACTTATTTTTAACTAAGTAAGTACGTACTAACGTATCTCGAGACCACAAATACCTTACGATATAACTATACGAAAGACAAAAACAGACAGACAGAAAAAAAAATTTTGTTCTGAAGTTCTGAAGTTCTTGTATTTGTTAAAATTTATTTGGTCCAAAAAGTTTTAGAAAAAGAGAAAAATTGTTTCAAATGTTTGACTCACGTAATCCTTAGCTGTCTCAATAACATTAACAATTGTCCAAGAAAATATCAAAGAAAAAATCAATAAATAACAATTCGAAACCATACTGGTAGCACAAATTTGTTTCAAAAAGGATTAACTAAGTATGGTATACAACTTCGTAAATTATTTTATCTGATAAAACGATCTGATTTTATTTGGCTTGTTTAACAACATAATGCTAAAATAAAATGTTTCTCTTTTGTGTGTCCACTTAATAACATATGGTTATAGATTATTACAGCGGTTATGTGAACGTATAATTAAACGTAATTATTAAATTGGACTGAAATTCAGAGATAGAAATGAAAACTTTAATATTTTTCACATGTTATTCGATTATTCATTTAAAAAATACTTATTACGAGCCCTGTCCAAATAGCTTTTGTTTTTTCATTTTCTAATCGATTTTTAATTTTTTTACATATTTTACAAACACCACAATTTGGTCTTAAGATTGATCTCCGGCAGTGGATTCAATATTTTTTTTCGTATTTGACTGAATTTATGGTAAACATTAAAAAAAGCCGGCATTTTATAGAACTAACTTTTACTAACGTGATGTTAACGTTTGGTTAACTATATTCTTATTTAGTTTCACTTAATTAACTCAATAATAATGATCTAAGTTCATTTTATTTTAGGTCTCATCAGCTGATATTTTATTTGCACATCATAAAATTAACAACATAAAGGCTCCTATAATTATCCTAATTCATAAAATAGATAATAATACAGTGTTTTGTTCAAGAAGGATTAGATAAGTCTGTTTCTTGTAATATAAAATTTGTGATATTTAAAAACGTAAAGCATCGTTAGAGGGCGGTAAAGGCAACGCAGTTCAGCGCTTTGACTTCTTTGTCATTTGTTGACATATATTTATTTTTATATTTACAAATACAATACAATATATTTCCTCCTTAACAATGATAGGTTTCTGTAAATCGACAATGGTTTTTGATTTGAGACCAATCTAAAAATTAAATGTATTGAGTGTAATGATAGCAAATGTATCGAGTGTTATATTGAAATGCTGCAGTTTGGCCTGTGTGATCGGTGCTGCTGGCCTTTGGGCCGGATCGGAAGTCGATTCCCGGCCGAAAAAAAGGGACGAACAAACCCTCGTTGGAGGAGCTATTTGGTCGCAATTAATAATACCTCTGGGTCTCATTATTTCTATGGTAGTGGAGGAGGAGTTGTCCACGTTTGTACATTGCTACTATCTACTGGTTGGTTCAGGCTGGTTGATTGTAACTGGAGGTGTTTTGGTAAATCAGGACGTTATATATGTTATAAATTATAGTTCAAGTTCATATAACATAAAAGCCATAAAAGGTCAACAATAGACGCGCTGTCAATCTACTTGAGCGTTGGATATTTGGAAATACAGCGACTGAAATCGAAACTTCACGGTGTTTTTCATCTGTGGGCAGTGGTCCGTGAGCCAGACGGAATTTCGATAATGGCCCATTTAATATGCAGATTTTCAGACGTAGCGTAACATAAATTGTGTAAGACTTTCACGATCCACCTTCAGAATATCATTGTTTTTCGCGCTGTTGGGCCGTGAGCGAGAATTGGTCTTGACGTTTCGCCATCACGAGCGGAGCGCATCCTCAGGGGATGTTAGCTCCTCGATTGCTCGAAGAAATATGAGTTCTCCGCCGTGGCCTCAAATTCTATTTTCATCTTAGAAATAGAAAGAATGAATAGGAATCGGATCATGTAAGCTAGTGGCAATACGTCGACCATTTCACAATTACGACGGACGACCAGCTAGATGTAGCCCGCCCAAATGCCCAAAATGGCCGCGAAAGCCGTATAAAATCTAAATAATAATATTAGTGTACGTTAGTATAGAGAAAACGTTTTTTTAGATGATCGGTGAATACCACAGATTAGGAAGATGGCGTTTACACGGATTAGAGGACGTCTTAGAACATCCGAGCCAACTCACCACTTTACCACGAAGTTTTGATAAAGTATATTTTAGTATCGGCTTGCTTTGTTTTTTAGCGAGCATTTTTACATTTCTAGACTTTATCGCCGTTATCCTTATGTAAAAGTGTATTAAAATCAATATATTTTTTAATAGTATTCGTTCTATTTACATTTGTATAAAAGCACTTTAGATTCGATAAATTTAATACATGGTCGGGATTCAAACCCATAAACAATATTATAATATGTTCACTCAATTGAGCTATCAGTGATTATCCAATTTCTCAATTCTTTTATAGTTTAATAAAATGGTTTGAAACGCGAAATATATAAGATTGTGCACTACTCGCGTAGAATACAGCCAATACGGACTGGATAATGCAAATAAGGTTATCTTATGTACTTTGCGAATTAGTCGTGGGCTCGAACATTTTATGATTTTTTACGAATACGCGGCATCACTCGCACCGCTTATGTATTGTAGTATCGAGAATTTTGTTCGTAGTCAAGGTTCGAAATCCGGGAAATCTACAAGCAGATTGGGCCAGGGCATTCTGATTAAATAATGACCTATAAATAAACTAGTTTAGTAAAGCAGACATAGATATATGTCCCATGCCCAAACTTAGGGAAAACGGGTTTCTCTATAAAAATACGTTTCATATCTATGTAACTACAGCCGTCTCAAATGCTTTGCAGCAGCCGTGGTCACTGCTGAACGTTTCATTTGTAATATAGTAGCATAATAAGGTCTTACATAATAAGAGTACAATGATATTTTGGTTTGAACAATAAGGTCTTATTTTGGTATATTATTTACAAAATAGACAATGTTGTATCAACATTTTGATTGCAGTCATTATTTTTGATATAAGCGCGTGGTACACTGCTAGATATAATAATTAATAACTTTAATAAGAGACTGCTAGAAACAGAGTAGCCTAACTGCAATTTTAAGACTTTACTTATTTATTTACAAGAGCGCAGCCACCTACAATTGTTAACATAATTCTTACAAAAATAATACGACAAATTAATTTGGCCCCCCCCTTTTTTTTTTTTTTTTTTTTTTCCCAAAAAAAAAAAAAAAAATTTTTTTTTTTTTTTGGGGGCCCCCCCCCCCCCCGCCCCCCCAAAAAAACCCGGGAATTTTTAATTAAAAATTTTCTTGTGGGGTTTCTTCTTGTGGGGGGGTTTTTTAAGGTGGGTTGGCCAAAAAATTGGGATACAACATCTTTGTGAAATATTCTCTAGTTTTTATGTTAGATCATCGAAATTATGTATTGCGAATATATTAGACAAAATTGGTGAACAGCGTATTTTAATTAAATGTTATTGAGACAGTTTTCTCATGTAAGCCACGTGTTTATCTGTCCTCCTTAATTTTTGATAGATAGCACAGTGGATCACAAGCTTAAATACGCAGCAAGTTTAGATATATAAGAAGACAATGGTGTCTCTGAATTAATTGAGGAACTACAACTGTCATGTATTCAAGACTTTCTATCTGTTGGAGAAAAAGATAAAATGCCCTTTGGATTGTGAGTTAACATATATCTATTTAAATAAACACTTTAAACGGTTTAAAACGCGATATATTAGTTAAAAATCATTTTCAAATAAGTTAACTAATATTCGCATTTTAACCGTTAAAGTGTTTTATTTAAATGTGTACTATGGTGCGTAAACTATAGACAGTATATATATTTATTTTTTGTTTACTTAATCTAACTTTGTTGTTGCGCAGAACTTCTTTTTATATAATGACGCGATATATTAGTTAAAAATCATTTTCAAATAGTTTAACTAATATATCGCATTTTAAACCGTTAAAGTGTTTTATTTAAATGTGTACTACTCGCGTAAACTATAGACAGTATATATATTTATTTTTTGTTTACTTAATCTAACTTTGTTGTTGCCTGCCAGAACTTCTTTTTATATAGATGACTTCTTTATGCATACTATTTTTCCGAATGAAAAGCCAAAAATAGATCGATGGCGCGTCGTATTGAGCTATATATGGCCAGAGTTGTTTCAGTTAACATCAAGTGAACGTCAATTACTTAATGGGAAAATATGAAATTGTTATGTCATTAACCATATTTTTTGCTTAACATCACTTAATTTTCAGTATTATAATAACCGGAATACTGGCTTTTGGTGCATATTGGACTACTAAATACCTAATGAATATGGCGGAACATAACTCCACGACGCTGCAATATTCCACCACAACTACAATCTCGCCAAAACTGTGAAGATCTATTATTTACATAAGAAATGTGTATTGTACAAAATATTTATTAGTTGTCTAAGATATTGAGATGCAATAAAATGTCTATTGTTTTGTAATTAAATATTTTAAAACTTAAACATATTTCGACACAATTGCATTAAGATAAAACATGAATCATAACTTTCCTCCCATAATGTATTACCAATCCACTATTAAATTATATATATATATATATATTACGTATCTTTTTCTACAGCAATAAACTATAAAATCAATGTTGAATCTATACATGTATAAAAAAGCTGAAGAGTTTGTATGTTTGAACGCGGTAATCTAAGTAACTAGTGGTAGTATTTATCGAGGAACGGTATAGGCTAAATAATATCACGCTGCGATCAAAGAAACATTAGGAAATGTGGAAAAATGCGTCGGAAACGATTAAAGAAACATGGTTTGGCTTCTTTGAATACCCTAAAAAAACATTTTTTTTATAAGATTAATCGTTAGAACATATATATATATATAACAGTCTGAGCTTATTTATTAGGACTTATTTTTGGGATCCCAAATATGATGAATGAAACGGAAATAAAAATTCCTAGTACAACTTGCTTTGGAAAATGTATAATCGTAACTACATTGTCCTAATGAACAAAGAGATTGGTTGGATAATCTCTTCCTGTTTTCTTTTTCAAACCTGCATCATTGATTAGTGGACTTGAGATCACAGCTAATGAAACATACGCTATGACATTTGGATTGTAAGTATAATATTGTATTTTATTTTTTAGCACATGTAAAAATAGTATTTTTCATTAAAAAAAGAAAGGACAAAGACTCGTCTCAAGTCTTTAGATACCATAAATAATGATAGAACATGGAGTGTTTTCCTAGAAAAATAACTTTTCAGCATAGATTTGAACTATATTTTTTTAAATTATACTTATATGCTATACCTATATGTTTTGGTTTTAGTTTATTGGTAACATGTCTGGTGGCTTTTGGAACATATTGGTTCACGAAGTACGCTTTAATGGACGGTCGTTTCCTAGACAAACCAGCTAACATTACTAATACACAGAAGAGTAACAAAAGCCAGGATGGTAGCGGTGATGGAGGGGGAAGCGGTGACGGCATGGGCAGTGGAGATGGAATAGGTGGTAGCGGCTATTACGGTGGTAGTGGTCATGGGGAGAAATATCCTGGAACACATGAAGGAAGACCGGGCGGACCAGGCGTGGCCCCGGGGGGTCAAGATCTCTACGGACCTGGTGCTGGTCCCCCTGGCACAGCAGACTCACACATGGTTCCACCTGGGCCACATAGTCCACCACAGAAACCAGATAACGAGCTTACGCCAGATCCAACGCCAGGGCAGGAATTGTTTTATTAGACATTTTAATATACATTGCCGTTATGTGAGAAATTAAAAAGTAATCAACATCATTTATCATACTATCAGTTAATTCAGTTAAGCATACATTGCAATAGACCCAATTTCGGCAAGATATTATTAACTAGCTGTGTCAGCGACTTCGTCCGCGTAGAATAGTTGTTTTGGGCATCCAATTTTTTTTTGTAATCCTCTACTTTAAATACTGTCTATAGTTTACGCGAGTAGTACACATTTAAATAAAACACTTTAACGGCTTAAAACGCGATATATTAGTTAAACTTATTTGAAAATGATTTTTAACTTCGGCCCGACTTTAAAAATCATTTTCAAATAAGTTTAACTAATATATCGCGTTTTAAACCGTTAAAGTATTTTATTTAAACCTCTACTTTATAAATTTAAGCTGCCCACGACATCGGTCGCGTCCCTTCGCTCGCGACCCGTCGTTCTTGCAAGTTAATCTTAAAAGATAGACAAACAAACAAACTCTTTAGCTTCATATCTGGTCTAGTATGCAATGTTTGTCAGAAAATATTTTAAATTATCAAATCAACCAATGAAATGTTAATGTTTCATTATTCCTATTTCGTGGTTGTCGTGTTTTTTAAGCATCAAGAACGAGTACACTGATGACCATGATTACATCGTTTGAAACGGTTAAAATATTATAACAAATATGGTCAACGGAAATTCGTTGTATGTTTACGTGGTTAATGAAACAAAAGGATGTTTAAAATAACCAGCGAAGTAAGTTTAATGTATTGTTGGTCGCTGTCAGTACAAGTTAAAGAGGAGAACCGGTTGCTCGGAAAATGATAGCTGGAACGTGAGTTTATTTTTAAAACTATTTAATACAGTTATTGAACGATGGACCTACTTAATTTCTAATTAAATCAAGTATGTAAATTAATTTATGTCTATTTTGACGACTCCTTAGTCTAAGAACGGCAATGACTAATCTGGTTATTGGTTCGATTCGAATCCTTAATTTAAAAATCGAAAATAAATTGAAAAAAATTTTTCGACTGGGCAGGACTTGAACCGGCATCGTCAGCTTTCCGTGCTGTTGCTCTACCAATTGAGCTACCGATCCTACACCTCATCGTCGAATTTTTTCAACTTATTGATACATGCACCTCTCGGCAATGTAATTTCTACCTTAACACTTGCGTATTAACTCAATTTTATGTTTAGTTAAGAAATCATTGAAGATGAAATTACAAAGTTATAAGTTTGAAAAATTAATATTTTTCACATGTTATTGAATGAAGACTATATAATTTAAAAATCGAAAATAAATTAAAAAAATTTTTCACTGGGAGATTAACCATGTCAGCTTTTTTAAATTATACGATCCTACACCTCATCTCAATTTTTTCAACTTATTGATAATACCTCTGGAATGAATTTCTACCTTAAATTGCGTATTAAGGCTCAATGTCTATGTTTGATTAAAAATCATTGAAATGAAATTAAAAGTTATAATTTGAAAACATTAATATTTTTAATTTATAATAAATATATAATTTAAAAATCAATTAAAAATCAAAATAAATTAAAAAAAAATTTTTTTCAATTTATTTTCATTTTTAAATTATATAGTGCTTCATGTGAATAAATAAAATAAATATCTAGTTAACGTTTTAGTAGGACTTATTTGATTTAGATATTCTTATTACTGAAATAAATTATGTGAATTGTAGTATTTTTTTATATGTGTGGATTAAATTATTTGATTTGATTTCAAAATCCAAAGCCAAAAATGGACGACCGTGTAGAGACACACAGTAAACTCGTTGTTATAAAAACAAACCTTTATCGCCTTGTACTTTTATATGATATTATGAAAATAAGAAACGCCTTAAACAATATCTAATATATTATTTAGGCTTAAGAAATAATTAAGCTATTTGAAGTCTACGTTGCTATGACGCATATATTCACTGAAATGGAAATTCATTTCAGATTTCTTATCTTCGGTGCCCTCATGGTGACATTACTTTTAGGCGCCAAACATTTGTTGTACATGGATCGGGTCAACAATGAGATCCCGATCACAAATTTAACTGGATTAGGTGGATAATTTCCTTTATTTTTATATTTACATTCATTTATTTCACTGATGTCTGGCAACATGTCCTTACATTATGGAATTTAAGTATACTAATATAGAGCTGAAGAGTTTGTTTGTTTGTTTGAACGCGATAAACTCAAGATCTACTAAATTGAATTGAAAAATTATATTTGTGTTGGTTAGAGCATTTGTCGGGGAAGGCCTAAGGCCTAACATCGCTCTGTGACTATTACTAACGAAGATACAGCGGGAAATTGTGAAAAAGAAAAACGGGGACTATTGTTTATGTTTGTATTGTATTGTTGGGTTTCCGTTAAATGCTGCGAAAACGGTTCAATATACAAAAAAAAATGATTTAAAAAATGTCTGCGACACCATATGTTTATCTTTTAAGATTAACTTGCAAGAACGACGGAACGCAACCGACGTGGGTAACAGGTTTAATTTACAAAGATGAAGAGGTGGTTTACAAAAGAAATTTTGGTTGCCCAAAATAACTATTCTACGCGGTCGAAGTCGCTCGCGCAGCTAGTCCTAGAATAAACGGACAGAAATATATATATTTTCTGTATTTTTAAATATTATAATGGGGAAAGAGTTAAATAAAATCTATTGTTGTCTCTAAAACCTTCTTTAAAACTTGCTTCCTTCTCACAAAGACCTTTTATATTCTTAAGATTTATTTACATAAAAGGTCAGAAAACAATGCAATAAATTATGGATTTATTTTTAGGCGGTGAAAAAGTTAATGTCGTTTTGAGAAGATTGAAGATGAGTGTTGAATAATACAATAATGTTGTGAGTTGTAAAATGTAAGATAATAATAATAATTCTTAACTATTGTAATAATAGTCATGTAATAAAGCTATTAAGTTATTATAAGTTTTTACATGTTACCTAACCTGAAACCTAAAGCATTATAATCGTAAAGTAAAGTCAGAAAAGCTGGCCGAAACTGAAGATTAGCTGAAGTTTTTAAAAATAATGATTTATCGAGTTTAAAATCTTTAGGTATCCGAATATTACATGATTTTGGAAAAAAAAATCCTATAAACTACGTCTATATATTCCTATGAATATATAGACGTAGTTTTACAAATCTATACAAATATATTATATAAAACTGAAGAGCTTGTTTTTTTGTTTGTTTGAACGCGCTAATCTCAGGAACTACGAGGTTTCAATTTGAAAAATTAGTTTGTGTTGCTCCAACCAACACGTTTATCGAAAACCACTATAGGCTAAAAAACAAAATATCGCGCTGTGACTAATAGAAGCGAAGATACAGCGGGAAATGTGAACAAAATGGGGGAAATATTTCATCTCTGTGGGTTTCAGATGCGTACGCTGCGAAAACGGTTCAAGCCACCAAAAAAAATGTGTTTTATTAAATTATTCAAAATAATTTCCAATGTACATCCATCTTTCACATTAAACATCGTCTGGAAATCTAGATATTGAATCGTTGGTAGGAATATCGAAATGCCATCCAGGGCATGAAACACCACCCACAAATAAAAAAGACGTGAAGTTTAATCGTGTTTTGGCTCCAGCTTGTGCTTTCCAAATATCCAAAGCCAAAACAGGCATCTTTGGATGGGGTAAATCAACTTCCATCAAGTGACCTCATGCTTGTCTGTCTTTATCTATACTAATATATGAAGAGTTTGTTTGTTTGTTCGTATGTTTCAAAATTCGAACCCATAGTTCCTGGGAAAAAATGGGAAATTTATTCATCATTATGGGTTACAGAGGCGTACGCTGCAAAAATATGTATCAAAGAATCATCCTCTTAAACGATCTAAAAAAAGCGACGCTATACTATGCTCTTTTAAGGTTAATTTGTAAGAACGATGGGATGGGACGAGACCGACGTCGTGGGTAACAGCTAAGTTTATAAGGATAAATGGGTTTGCAAATTTGGATACCCGAAATAAATATTCTTAGCGGACGAAGTCGCTGTCACAGCTAGTCTATCATAAAAAAATGTATCTGTTTCAATGTTCGATCTCCTCTAAGCTCCAGATCAACTTCTATGGCCTATCTTTAACATCATATCCTTCTTGACGTAATTGTTGTATGTTTAACTATATTAAATTGAAATATGTATAGCGTATATAATATATTTATGTGGTAATAATACCACTGCTGTCAAATTGGCTTGTATCTATAAAGGCAGGATATTCTTTGTGTAAATAAATCGTCAAGTCACTGCCTCTCACAATAATTGTGAGGCCCTTTGCTCTTTCATCTCATCAGAAAACATTCACCCATTGTTACTCAATCTATTCAATTAAAATAAACACCAAAAATGTTTATAAATAAAGGTATATAGTTCGATTCAGTGAATGAAGTGGTTCAGTTGGCTTTGTTACCTGTGCCTGTGCTGGAAGCAGTCAGTGTGTTGTGTTTCATGCTGATTGAATAAAATGGGAGCTGGTCTGTAAGTAAGCCATTAATAACTTTTTTTTAAGGATACGGAGACAAGCGTCATACGGTTTCATTTTCCAAAGACATGTTGTATATTAAGCTACTTTAAACGGTCAAAAGATCATCGAAAACGTTGTGAAACATTTTGTAAGGTAAAACGACAAGCTAATATACTTATTGAAGTAATTTAAGTTTTATCTGTAGTCCAGTTAGCTTTTTAATTTATTTTATCTACGGGTCTACGTTTGCAGCAGGCCGCAGCCGTGTCCGCGGTTAAAAAGAAGAAAACAAATAAATATTAAATAAGAAGATAATGCATTTAAAAAAAAGTTAATTTTATGTCTGTGAAATAAATTAAAACAGGATAATAGTCGTAACGTTATTGCTTTTTTATTAATTTATTATTCTTAACCCCTGCGTCTATGGTGCAACAAATAAATAAATGTTTAAAAACAGCAGTAATACACATTTAAGTATTTTTTATCATGTACTTTTGGTTATTTAAATAAAACACTTTAACGGTTTAAAACGCGATATATTATTTAAACTTATTTGAAAATGATTTTTAACTTCGACCCGACGTTTCGGATGCTTTGCAGCAGCCGTGTTCACGGGGAGACTCTTGTTGAGATGTACTTTTAGTTTCAATTTTTTACAGTGTCGCTATAATTGGCGCCATACTGTTTTCGGCTTTCTGGTCGACAAAGTTTTTCAATGTAGTTTACTCGGCAACAAAACGGAATTTGACTACCACTTTCGCCACCACCACGACAACTGGTATACCGTTTAAGCGAGAGTACATCGAGTATAACGACTAGGAATACTTAAGTCGTTGAAATCACTAATGACAGTGAGTTATTAGTATTAGTTCTAACATATTATACTTATCAATTTCAATGCTTCGGTAACTAATGATTCTAAATGAATGCCTTGCTTACACCTACTAACCAAACATATTCTAACATTTGCATATTGCATTAATTAACTAAGAATCGGTTATTCTTGCTCCTTTTTCAAGAAGTATATGTATTACCTGGAAGGATTTTTTAGCAGAAAAGATGTCTTGAAAGAATATTTATGATTTTTCTAATAGCGGTGTTAAAAACTCTAAACACAAAACCTTCTTACAACCAGAGTATGTGAAAATCGCTACGCAAGTCAACTATCTTGTCCAAGTCCTGAGTTCAAAACATAATAATTAATAAACGTTTTTAGTCAGCCATAGAGGCCACAGAGTGTAAATAGACTGGATCAGTAAAAGAGACATTTTAGTGAATTAAATATAACTCTTTCAGGTTTTTACTGACCGGAGTGTTGGTATTCGGATTATATCTAATAGCGAATCAAGTAAGGATATTTGTTAAGAGCAAAATGCTCTCTGATGATGAATCTCCGTGGAGTGATGGTTACCTGAATTGGCTGCAGAATATCAGTACCACGCATTACGAAAATACGTAACAAAGCCCAAAGACAATATAGTGTATGTTATTCATAGATATCATAATTAAAGTAGGAATCAACTTTAGACTATGCGTCGAAACAGTTAAAGAGATCGTTGTCTCTGTCCCACTATCCCCTGTACAAATGACAAGGACGAAAACTGTCTATTGTACATCCAGAAAAAGCGATGACTTTTTACTCAAATTACTCCATTTTTCGCTAACTCCTTTTGATTTTATATACACTATAATTATTATTTACTAATATTTTGTAATTTAAATATCGAAAATATATTGCAAAAATTTTTTCGACTAAGGCAGGACTTGAACCGGCATCGTCAGCTTTCCGTGCTGTTGCTGACGCTCTGGAACGCTGACGATGCTGGTTCAAGTCCTGCCCGAGTCGAAATGTTTTTTTCACTTTATTTTCAATTATATAGTGCCTTCATGTGCAATAAAATATGAAAAATATTAAAGTTTTCAAATACAAATATCTTATTCTAAAAAATAAACTATTTCATATCATTAAAACATTAAGCAAATGTTTTAATACATTTTTAAATGAAAATTTATTAGATATAATAAAACTCATAGAATGGATCTCATTATTTATTGTATTTTATTCATTTTGTTGAACGTTTTAAAGAAGAAATTATATCTTTTATATTTGAGCGCTCCTTTTTTGTTTTGTCTAGTTCCAATTATATTGTGTTTCTAATTTTTAAACTTACATTTTTGTGTTTACTATTTAAGTCACCTCAAAAATACAGTAAATGTAAAACAAAACAGTTAACAGAGTAAATATTGAGAAGTATTACTTATTAAATAAGACAGGGAATAGTTCGTTGTATCTTTGTGCGTATATAATTAAATATAGTTGTTACAAGCATTAAAATAATACGTGTTTGTGATTTAGCTCTTACAGTCTGAAAGAAATATAGTCAAGCTAAGCTTTACTAAGAATGATGTAAATTATATACCAAAATTGTTAATCTATCTATTCTAAGCAATGATTTTATACAGTTTCATGAAATAATTTACAAGTCATTTGAATTAGAAGTTGTACATATTTTAACAAAATCATAACCTATAAGTAATTATGTAATATAGAGTGTGTAAAATTATGTATAGTGTGATGTTTTGTGATATTGAATATGTTTTAACTTAATATTAATGAGATTACAAAGGTCGGGTTCTTTCATTTTCCACCAGACACTTCCTTACTAATTTTATGCACCAGACGTTCCAATAAAACGTAATAGATAAAGCCTAAGCCATCACAGACTAAAGATTCTACGAGAAACTATGTGTTAAGGGGTTATCGTTTTTTGTTTTTACTATTTTTCTTATGATGGATACCGTCCATTCCTTTTCCGAAAGGTGATTGAGAATTTGTCGTAAGGTAGAAGGATCCTCGGGCACTGTAATAAAGCAATTCATTATAATACTGTATTGATAATAGAAAAACACTTTAATGTCATAGTTTAAGAGTTAGGTATTCATAATGCCAAAACGTTAGTTGGAGATATAATTTTAAGAGAAAAGTTTTAGTAACTATAAAACAAAAGAACAAAATTTTTTACTACTATTTGTAAGTGAAGACTTGATCCTTCGAGCCGGATAAGAATCTAAATTATTGTTACTTTTGTGAATTGTATCTAACCTTGTATCACAGTTAACTCCCATATACACCATTCCCACTTCGGGTGATGGGTTTTCTCTGAACTTGTGGTAGGAATCCGCAGGTGAGGCAGGAAACGCTTCCGGATTTCTAACAGATTCAGCATAAAAACGCCACGAACGCCAGTGACTGCATAAATCTGAAGTGTTCAACGATTTAGTTATCTTATCGCTACATCAATCAGAATTCGTTCTTAAGATAAGAAGTGCTTCCAGCAAAGATTCGACATGATTTCATCTAAATTTACACATCGAGTATTCTGTGTTATATAAAATAAGAATATCTTTTATAGTTATCTGTTAAATATATTTTGATAAAAATAATATTGTTGATATTCTTATGCAATGAGGTTTAAACGTAGATACAATATTATTACTACACTACAAATCAAAAATAAAACCCTTGTTTTTAAAAAATATTCACAAATTTGTCTTTAATTCCTTCAATTAATTAGGTCGAAGGCGAAGTACTAGTTTAGTGTAATAGTTATGATCTAATTTATTTTAAAACTCAGGTAGCCTGAAGTTATAACTTGAAAGTTGTCGTTTACTTTTAGAAGAATACATGTATGCCAAAAATGCGTGTTGTTTGCAAATTAATTTTCTTGTAATACTTACTATCTTCTGATAGAGGTACTGGAGCAAATCGTGGGCACCCAGGCTGAATACCTTTCCCACCGTTGGGCCAGAAGTCAACAGACCCAGTCCGCACTGGGGCTCCGTATACTCCTGAATCTGTATGTATCACGTCAACGAATTCAGCATCTTTGTCTGATATGTGCTCCATTACTATTCCGTCTGGATAGAATGCTGGGAACGCTGGATCTAGAGCTGTCACTCTGAAAGGAATAGTAATGAGATAAGTTATTAGAACAATATAGGTTCAGGGAAATATTAGTAAGTATTATGAATAACATTAATCGTTGATAAACGATTGAATGGATAAATATAAAAGCTCCATGTGAAATATTTCGATTGGTCAACTATGATATTTTTTTTTCTTAAAACAAAAGAGTGTTATATTTTAATAATTAAGGTACCAATTGTAAGAACGGTTACAAAGAAAAATCGAGAGGACGAAAGTTGTTTTTCCATACCATCCAGTACACGAAGAAAAGTAACCGATCATGGTTATACCGTTTGCATTGACGTTCTTGATACTGATTTAGAACATATTGCATTAAAAATAATTATATTAATAAGATAATGGGTCTTTAAACCCACTCTCTCTTACTTATAATATACTCCTAATACTTTATACGTACCTTTTTACTGTTTTTCCGTATTTATTCTTCAATTCCCTCGCCAGATAGCCAGCTACATGGCTGCCGAGAGAGTGTCCTATCAAATGTAATCTGTCCATGGATAATCCAGCTTCTATTAGCCTATTTACCTGGGCGGCGGCGGCTGCTCCCACCTGAAAAGAAACATGATAGAAATCTATAGAAAAACAGTCACATTTTTAAATGCAATGAAAATAATAAAACGAATTAACAAGAAACTAAAACAAGCTGTGGTATTGTTTTATTTGGGCTTATAATCAAGTGGTATTAAATTCAGTTCACGCCAGATCAAAAAAGTTTCTAAAATGGATTTATATTTTTTCTGAAACATGTTGTAATTTGTCTGGGAAATCCGGATATAAAATGGATGGTGGGAATATCATAATTCAGTCAGGGTGACGAACCACAGATATCGAGACGAGTGAGATCCACACATGAAAAGATGTGAAGTGTAGTAATTTCGGATTCAATATGTAAATATTGTCTACCAAAAGCCGACATAGATCAACAACGCATTTTGTTTAGACTGTATAAGGGCTATATATGTATATATAGTACCTTGTATCTATTATGTAAGCTTGTCCAATATTGTCTGCAAATATTTATAATAAAACTTAAAAATTAGTTAGTGTATCGATGGGCCCACAAAATTTCACTGTTGGGACTACTGTCCCAACGTAGCTAAGTGGACTACTTTTTTGAGGCAACTGGATTATTGTATTTTATCACTATTTACTTTTATATTGCAGTTGTAATTCTACTTTTAACATGTTTGTAAAATAAGTTTATTGTTGTTAACGTTTTTATTTCTGAATAAACATACGTACTACTATTGTAAGAAATATAACATTCAAACATTATATTTCTTGTTGTAACATGAACTTAACAATTAACCCCATAAAGGTTATCTTTATCTAAGGTCATAATAGACTCTGGGAAAAAACCTCTATTGTCACTTCAAACAAGACATTTGATCTTGAATTGTAATAAAAAAACACGTATTATTACCGAACTAAGTCAACTTTCCCACTTAAACAACAAAGCCTACATTCAAGTAAAGGTCATTGCCCTACGACATCGGTAACAGACGGAACCGGTTTACAAGCAATTCATTTAATTAAAACTTTCTGACAACGCTAAGAATTCACTAATAGAACATTTATGTAACTTTGTTTAGACTACGTCTCCCCGTGACCACGGCTGCTGCAAAGCATCCGAAACGGGGGGGGGGGTTGTAAAAAAAAATTCTCATACAAGTTTAACGAAAATAGAGCCGTTTTAAAGTTAAAGGATTTAAACGTGTACTAGTCTTCTCAATTAACAAGTGTGGGGGGGGGGCTGGGCGAGTAGTACTTATTTAATTAAAATATATAACATTCATTAACTGTTAAAGAATGTTTCAACGGTATTAAACGTAAAATGTTAGGTAACTCTCGTTTTAATTACTTTAACTAGAGTTTGGGTACTGCCGTAACGCGACTATAGAGTTTGTTATGCAGGTAAAAAAATTAAGGAACTGAGTCGTGACCTGGGAAGATCTACGGTCAGTCTCAAATTAAAAATTAACGAAAAAATCTTAAGGAAACATGAGTCGCCCCGTGACCAAAATTGCAACGAAATAAATAAAATAAGTAAATATAGAATAAGTTAACTGCTAAATTTCCCGAATTTAATCTTTAAAAGGGTTTAGACTTAACAAAAAGTAATTATTGTTTTATTAAAGTAATTTTAAGTAATTAGCTTAGTTCAGTATAACTTTTAAACTATCGATAACGACAGGTGCGTGAAGGTAAACAACTTATTAATGCGTCTTAATAGCAAGAAAATACTAAAAGGTCAATTAAACGTGCATGTTTTTCAAGCGCCGCATGCGCATGTCATATGTTGTAATTTTATCTTTTATCTATTATCACGAATAGAATGGATAGAATTTTTGAAAAACATTAATATTTTTCACATGTTATTGCACATGAAGGCACTATATAATTTAAAAATCGAAAATAAATTGAAAAAATTTTGCCTTGAGCAACAGCAAGGAAAGCTGACGATGCCGGTTCAAGTCCTGCCCGAGTCGAAATTTTTTTTCAATTTATTTTCAATTTTTAAATTAAATGGATAGAATTCAGTCCTCTCAGGTTAATTTAGTTATATAGTCATATATCATAGTAATAACCTTTCCAATGTCTTCCTTCTTGTACAACTTAGTCCTTACTTTGTCTTTGCATTACCTGTTGTGTCTGTCTATAAGTGTTTTACACAATTTTGTTTTTTTTTGCATATTTTAAGTTTAAGCTACTGTAATTGTAATAAAATGTCGACAGTCCTTATCCAATAAATAACTGCTAATTTTAATATTAAAATCAGTAATGAATAGATCATAAAATAGATACTAAAACTGGCACCGATTGTCACCCGGTACCAGTCTCAGCTGTGCTGATGAATACTTGTCACACTGACTAGCGCTGACTTTCAGATTGGTACAGTACAAGAAGAGTGAAGTTTATAAGATGGCCCTTCCTTGTGTCTCCCCGTAGTAAAAAATAATTTTCAAATAAGTGTAACTAATATATATCGCGTTTTAAACCGTTTTAGGTGTTTTATTTAAAAGACGGCCCTTGCCCTCCATTGCACGTCTCAAATTATACAAACCTTTTTGGTATTTCTGGCTGCATTCACCAAGTAGGAACCGTGGGCCATGTTCGACCAATCAATGAGAATAATGTTTGTGTCTGGCCTCGTTTCTAAGTAGGCGCTAACCATGACCTGAAAGGAAAACAAGAAGATAATTTAATTCATGTTATATAATAAGTATCTTTAGGAATTACTTAATCGTATATTCGACGTGACATGCACCTTATGTAAAATAGTATCCATATTGTATGTTAGAGAACAGACAAGTATGGGGTCTCGAACCCAGAACCTCTGCGCTTAACGAAGCTAGGCAATACGTTTAACCATTTGGCTACAAGGGGGAAGCAGTATAATAAGGAGACTTAAACGACACTGGGGCTCGTGTCTATTAAGGGTCGTCCAACATTTTCTAACAATTCATAAATTTTCCAGACACGTTGGACTTGTCTGGAAATCGAAATATTAAAAGGTGTTAGGAATATCGAAATTTCACAGATGAAAAAGCTAAGTTCAATCTTTTCGGTTTCAGTCTGTGCTTTTAAATAAAACACTTTAACGATTTAAAACGCGATATATTAGTTAAGGCTTATATACAATTAACGAATATATCGCGTTTTAAACCGTTAAAGTGTTTTATTTAAATGTGTACTACTCGCGTCAACTATAGACAGTATTTAGTCTGTGCATTTCCGAACATCCAAAGCCAAAATAGGAGCCATACATGCCATCAAGTGTGCCCTATGCTTGTCGGTCCACCTCTTCTAAATGTTTCATTCCAGTGAAACTCGTTCAGATCTAATATACATGCATATAGGACAAAAGTAATTACTTGTATACTCTCTTGTTGAGCTGTCTCGATGAAACCATGCATGTACAACACTGTTCGGTTATTTTTTTCGAAGCCCTTGCTGTCCATGATTCGTTCTGCTTGCTCCAATGGTACGTCCACATATTCTTCCCAAGTTTTTCTGTTAGATGGACAATTAGTTAAGTTATATTTAAATAAAACATTTTAACGGTTTAAAACGATATCTATTAGTTAGACTTATTTGTTACAAGGTGACTAAAAATGGTGGATGTCTCTGACGTCAAAATAAAAACTGCTACGCTATCGCCTTCTCGTTTCGTCTCGGGTTTTATACCGTTAAAGTGTTTTATTTAAATGTGTACTACTCGCGTAAACTACAGACAGTATTTAATTTAGTATTATACAATATAATGCTTCCAAAAATCACAATAAATTTTTGGAAGAAAAACAATCCTATCTCAAATGCTATAATATATGCTAGAATACAATGTAAGTGTGTAAATTAACGGCTTTCAACGCGAAATATTTTAAACTTAAAACGGTTTTATTTGATGCGTTATTAACTTGCGTAAATTACTGAAAATGGTTTAAAATACTTTCCATACGTGTATATACGTTACATCTACAAGTGAAAACTCATACCGAGATATAAAAACATATCGTTTATTTTTAGTATTTGATTTGAAATGATATTGAGGACGTTACGACTATGACATTATGGTCATTAAAAAATTGTCCTTACTTGATATTTCAAGGTAATAGAAACACCAAAACACATTTATGACTACAACACAATGATTACAATGTGTCAGTATTATGTTTGTTTAAAATAGCGGCGGAAGTCCACTATCATTAGTCTTTACTTGCTTAAAATTACTGAATAGATTAACATAATAAAACAATAAATAACTACGAAAGCAGGTATTAATGTATTATTTGCATTCAGCACGATAAACATTTTTATTTTGCGTTAAATTTATGTATTTCGGGTATTCTAAACGGCTTTTTACATACTATTGGAGCTGATGTATGATTTAATTATTGAAAAGTCAAGGTGCTTCTTCAATCTATATGTGAAAATATACAACTTATTAGCATTCCAAATTATATATTTATATTGAAAGAATCAACGATATAGATGGAAGAAAAAATAAATAACAAACAAGATCTCAACAATAAGGACACAGAAAATTTAGTTATCTGTAAAGTAAGTAGTAAGTAAGTATTAGATATTTACCCATTGTAGAATCGTAAGTAAATGTCTTCAATACGGTTCGTTCTATCTGGTACCACTCCTGAAAAAAACATGCTAATATTAGTAGAAATTTTAAATTTCCTATTTCTATCGCAATATATTTTTGTATTGAAGTTAACCTTGTATGTTTGTACTTTGTACTATCTTTATGACGTCAGTATCAAAAGAAATCAAAAGTGAATTTTGTAGTGAGTCTGATTAGCGAGTGATTCTAGCGTGATGTGAGTCATTGTTGTTGCGTAGATTATGATACACTATCCCTAGTTTTTAGTTCAAAGTAAGACGAACCATTTAGTTTTTTATACTATACTTTTTCTTATTTGTCGACTTCGAAGAGACTAGTTTGTTGCTTATGGTTTCATCTTCTGTTGCAACGCACAACATAATACGCGTGGCAGATATTAATAATAATTTAAACACCGAATTACGGTTTAAATATACACATAAGAGATGTCTATTGTTTTGCAACGTGGTTTAAATTAAAAAAATCATGTAAAGATGTTGGCAATTTTTTTTAGGTATGTATGTAATCAAAGACTATTGAATTTCCGAGATTACCGCAAAAAAATTCTTTATTTCGAAGAAGAGCGTACCAAAGGAATGATTTGTTTAACCCGTAATTATAGCACTTTACGTATTATTGTTATTATACATTAAACTATTGTATTTACCTAACGAATTCATGTAAATAAACGTAATTTTTAGGTACTGGGGCGCGAATCAATGTAATATCATGTGTACATAATACAACATTGTAGCTACCTTTAAATCAATAGTTCTGAATGTGTAATGACCCAATTACAGAGTGCTGCAATGAAAACCACGTCATACAGTCATTTGGACACTGCAATACAAATTAATTATGAACAGTTTTTAATTTATTTAATACTAGTGACACGCCCCGGCTTCGCTCGGGGCAATGCTGATACTCATTACACTACGGAAAACTGTGAACGTTGTATGTATAAAATAACCTTCCTCTTGAATCACTATTTATTAAAACAAAAACGCATCAAAATCTGTTGCGTAGTTTTAAAGATTTAAGTGTACAGAGGGACAGAAAATGCGACTTTGTTTAATACTATGTAGTGATTTGGATTGGCTCGTTGGTTTGATGGTACCAACATATTGTTAATAATCAGCAGATTATAGATTCGATCCTCATTGGATCCAAGATGTTTCTAAGCAAGTTATTTTCGGAAACATCTAGACATCGGGAAGAATCTGGATACATAAGTGGTAAAAATTTGGTAATTCCATCCGGGACACAGAGATTACAAGTCCTGAAGTTAAATCGCGAATCGGTTTCAGTCTGTGGACTGTAAAGCTAAAATAGGTCGACAGCATCAAGGTGTTCTATAGCTGGGCTGTTATCTTTCGTTATAAAAAAAATATATAACCTACCTTTTTCATTAACATCAAAAACCTCAAACGCATTACAGATACGGTAGGAGGCAAAAACTAGAAATCCGTAAATAATCGTTTTGAACTCCATAATTCTACCAGCGTAACTTCTTGGAAAATGTATTATGAAGCCGTGTCAAGGCATATATAATGTAGCTAGTGAGGTTTTTCCTGAGATCTATGAGGAAATCTTTATATGATTATTCAGTAATTTCACAGTGTTTTATTCTAACCTTGCACGACAATTGAGATAAGGATTATTACACACTAGCTGTGTCAGCGACTTTGTCCGCGAGAATCGTTATTTTGGGTTTTATAAGCTTAAGCTGTTACCCATAACGTCGGTCGCGTCCCTACCCGTCGTTTTTGCAAGTTACTCTTCACAGATAGACATATATGTCGCGGATGTTTTTTAGATCATTTAACGAGGAATCATTCTTCCTATTTTTTTGCAGCGTACACCTGGGAAACCAATAATGATGAAAAATTATATCCCATTTTTTTTCATATTTCTCGCTGTATCTTTGCTTGTAATAGTCAAAGGGGATGTGTTATAGCCTTCCTCGATAAATGCTCTAACCAACACAAAAATATTTCTTAATTAGAATGAGTAGTTCCTGAGATTAGGGCGTTCAAACAAACAAACTCTTCAGCTTTATATATTAGTATAGATTTGTTAAGTATATTTTTATACTAATGTAATGCATGTTGCAAACAGTTGTTAGGAAAACATTATAGGGAAATTTTAGAAGAGAAAAAGGCTAAGCTGCTACTGTCGTTTAGCAATAAATTGTTTATACTTAAAGTCTTCCACTTCCTGTAAGTTCCCATAATTTGTTTCTTTACTTGGGTTGCCTGGTAGATAACGCTTGATAAAGACAAGGTCGCCCGTTCGCACTATTTTTTTAATATTGATTAATACAAGTACTTGTGAAAGATTAATAAGGTTTCATTTCTTGTACATTGTAAAGATTTTTCAACTCTAGCGTGTAATTATTCTAGAATTGCAAACGAAAAAAATATAGTTGTGTCGATTTTTTTATATCCCGACCTTTTAAAACTCCGATTAAATGTGGTTGTGTAATTCCAAGTAAGATTTTATTAATCCACGAAACAGTAATGGTGTTATTGTGGTCAGTATAGGCAGCCACCACGACTGAAACGGTATGCAAAACAAAAGATCGAAGTAATTTCGCAGAATTCAAAACGGCCTTGCATAAAAAAAAAAATAAACAGATATAAAATTCGTTTTTCTTAGAATGCCTTGGTCAAGTTTTTTTAGTAATCGCATCGTTAAGGCCCCGCTAAGGCAGATAGGACGTTTGGGTTTTAAGTTAGTACAAATACAAATATTATTTATTGCTAAATAGCTATCTCTTCCAAGCAACCGTGGTAGAAATGAAAATATAGTAATAAAAAAGGAATGCGTGACAGCTGAAAAAGGACTTAACCTACTTACTACAACTTATAATAAACAATAATACAAAATGAGCTTAATCTAAAATCATTAATGACTTTCTTAACTAAGTTACTTAATTAGGCATAAATAGTGGGACTTGACAAGATTTTTGAAGGAAGCGAGGTTCTGGGCTTTTCTTATATCGGAAGTTAAATTGTTCCAAAGTTTTATAGCTCTCACATTAAAACATGAATTATAGAATCTAGTTGAGTGAGAATTAAAACGTAAAATCAGGCTTTCACCTGACCTGAGATTAAGGCCTTTATCGGAGAGGAACTCATATTTTCAGGTAAGTTGAAGTCTTAGGATCGAAGAGTATTTGGAAAAGAAGAAAAGGAGCATGTAGATTTCTGCGTAAACGAATAGGGAGCCAGTTAAGGGCGGAGTGAAATTTAGAAACATGGTCAAATTTACGAAGTGCTATAGTTAAAATGCATATTTTGCATAAATTTAAATGTAATTGCACAATATAATTCTATATAATAGCTTAAATAAATTGTTCTTATAAGTGGTTATTTACTTTATTATATGTTTAACTTAATATTATAAGTGCAATCTTAAGAACCGGTATTGTACACCGGTCTTAAGGAAACATGTGACACAGTATTTTTATAGTACATCATTTATTTATGCATTATTTGCTCAACTTTGACAAGTATGTCATTCTGATGTGTAGAGTTTGAAGTATCTATACTTATAAACCTCTAGGTTTATTTAAATTTAGAACTGTCGCTGTGGTTCAGTGGACCCCTAGTAAAGCGCGAATGAGGTTCTAGGTTCAAATCCTAAAACTGTATTTAAATAAAACATTTTAACGGTTTAAAACGCCATATAATATATTTGTTAAACTTATTTGTAAATTTCGATGGCGCTAGCGTAGCAGTTTTTTTTCTTTGTCCTCAGAGACACCCTCCATCTTTAGTCTCCTCGTGACCACTGCAAAGCATCAAAAACTTCGGGCCGTAGTTAAAATGATTTTAACTAATACATATCGCGTTTTAAACCGTTATAGATTTTTTTTTAAATGCGTACTATTCGCGTAAACTACACACAGTGTTTACTCAAACTTTCGTCTAAAACGATACAGAGATTACTTTGTCTGTTAATAGAACCGGAAAATAAGTAAACTAGACATAGATTTGACTAAACCGGTTCTGTGATATTTTTAGAATACATCAAGATCGATAGTACAGTTAAAACTATTTTTGTAAATTATTAAGCGCGTCGGACTGCCTGCAGTCGTTACTTACGAGAGTTCCTAGGATCTAATATCAGGGGAAAATAACTTGATTAGGTCAGGCAGGGCACAGAAGTCACATCAACTATTCGCTTGTAAATAAAGTTTAACGGATTCAGTAAAATGGACACAACATGGTGGTTGCCCCATGATCCACAAGGGGAATTACTTAGTAATTATGAAATGTCATGACTATTTAATTTAAAAATCGAAGATAAATTGAAAAAAAGTTCGACTCGGGCAGGACTTGAATCGGCATCGTCAGCGTTCCGTGCTGTTGCTGTGCAACAAGCACGGAACGAATACAGCACGAATTTTTTTCGATTTTTAAATTATATGGTGCCTTCATGTGTAATAAGATGTAAAACAATAATAAAGTGTTCAAATGTCATGACTATTTTTAACTTTATAGGTAGTATAATAGTAGTCTAGTAGACGTTAACATATGTTCAAGTATTTGCTCATGTTTGACTTCGTAACAAACTACTAATGCACGTTTTTAATTCTTCCGAAGTTTTCACACATTAAAATCGTAACAAAAAATCTTTATTATGTTTCCACATCACATACATCTTTAATTATTTTAAGAGTTCATTAAAAAACAATATAATGTTCCTTAATTATCAAAATTATGAATGAACAAGACATTTTGAAAGAAAAGACTGAACACCTGAATTTTAATTTCGAAACTAAACATTTTTGTTTTTTAAAATACACTTTGCTCCTCGTTGTTATCAACTAGTCATGTCAACAAAATCATATCTGACTAATTATTATTCATGATAAATTTTATCTCGAAGCTGTTATCGAGTCATCCGTGCGATACATCTTAGAGTGATAACAAAATGCATACATTTATTTCAAATTATTTTTAAACAGTATTATTATCTTCTTCTGGTTCTAACCACAAGTATTTTTATACGTATATTTGTATACCGTACCGCCTCTGTAGCCAAATGGCTTAACGTAATGCTAACCTAGCATTGCGTTAAGCGAGAGGCCCTGGGCTCGAATCCCAGGGAAACAAAAAAAATTTCAGGCAGGCAAGGCCCAGAAGTCTGATCAACTACTTGCCTGTTAAAGAACGGATCAGTGAAACAGACACAGAAATGTGTTTGCCCCATACCCCACGAGGGGGAAACGGGATTTCACTTTATATATGTATAGCATTACTTAAAATGTATTTAACGGTTTAAAACGCAAAGCCGGCATCAGAAACGTCATATCTCGTCGTTAAATAACAAACTTCGCGTTTTAAACCGATTAAAATGTTATATTAAAATGTCTCTCGCGTAAACTACATGCAATTCTAAATGACGCATGTAATTATTGAATACATAAGTTTGAACAAGCTTTTAAAATTCACGGTCCGTATTATAAATATGATGTCATACTATTTTTTACTCTGTATGTAAACGGTGAACGGAAAAGGAAGTGAAGATTTTGTCTGTCTATTGCATCATCTAAGCGTCTAAACTATTAACCCTTTTTCAATTAGCATGTAAAACTATTCTTAATGGCCGAGTGAATTATAAATTACATATAGCAGATAAGAAATATAACATAATTTAAGATTAAAACGGAAAATCTAACCGCGAAATTTTTTTACTGATAATTATTTTACGTGTTATTGATTGCTATGAAAACGTGACTTATGTATTTATAATATTGGCACGTTTTACAACACCACTTACGGTAGTTAATATGCCAGTGTAAAGTTTTTATAATATATCTTAAGATGTTAGAATATTAATCGATGTAGCTTCTTAGATTTTTTAGGATTAAATCCTGTCATTTGTTTATTTAAGGCAGATGATATAAATGCATAGACATATTTTTTCAATTCGAACTGAACTCCAGCATAAAACAAAGAATCATATAAGTACTTTCGACATGACGGCCTCCGTACCCAAATGGTTAAACGTATTGCCTAGATTGCTTCAAGTGCGAGAGTTCTTGGGTTCGAATCCCAGGGAAACAAAAAATTGTTTCGGTCGGGCAGGGCACAGAAGTCTGATCAACTACTGGCCTGTTAAAGAAAGGATCAGTGAAACAGACATAGAAATGTGTTACCCCCATGCATCACAAGGGGGAAACGGGATTACACACACTCTTACGGCATATTGGTTTCAAGCTATAGTTTTTCATATATATAGCGACCAATTTTGTTCGTTTTAAAAATTCAACACCTGCTTGACTAGACTTCTTAAACATGTTTACTTAAAATTTATTTTAAAAATTAAAAATGCCACAGAAAAAGGGAACTGTACCGTCCTAATATCTTCTTGGGTACATTACGGTGTGCATCACCATTTTATATTTATCAGGAAATCCAGCTTTAATACTCGTGATAACTGTCTTACAAAGACGGTCTATATTATTGCAATTAACTCGCTGTCATAGATCATAAAGATCAATGTTACTGGTAGGGATGGGCTGACGCGCCGTCAATAAATACATATTCGGTTTAACCGAATTTTCGTAGCGTAAACAGAACTTCGGATTAAAGCAGAATTCGGTACGAGAAAATCATTACTTAATTTCATGTCTTTATTAGTATTATGTACTTAGAAAATAGTAATGTAATTGTTCTAGGAAAATAATAATTTAATTACTGTCTGTAGTTTACGCGAGTAGAACACATTTCAATAAAATAATTTAACGGTTTAAAACGCCAGATATAGAAGTTGAACTTGTTTAAAAATTATTTCAACTATGGCCCGACGTACTGGCTACTTTGCAGCAGCCGAGTCACGGGAAGGCTAAAAATGGAGGGTGTCCCTGACTTCAAAGGGAAAACTGTACGCTAGCCCTATCTGTTTTGTCTAAATTGAACTTGCTGGGACCTTGCAGAATTTATATGTTATTCGATAACTTGAGGCCCTCCTCCCTATTGAAATTTTTGTGTTTTATAATTTCGAGTGCTTCGCGTATCAATATTATCTTTGAGGACTTTTTCCAACAAGTTTAACGAAGATATATCGCGTTTTAGAAACGTAATAATTTATTATCTTTATCTGATCATTTGAATTTATTTTTGAAAGTTTGTAAGTTTAAATGGAAGAATAAAAAACGCATTTCGGAACATCAACTCTTTGTCGGTAACACATTCTTACTAATTATTCGAACTGAATTTAAATTTGTATTCTGTTTCGGTTCCAAGCAGTTGCGGCTCTTCTCTAGTTACTGGCTACGAAAAAAAACGAATCGAAAACATATTATTGATTTTGATGGAGTCGCGATCGTTTAAAGATGTCCATTGTTGGAATGAATCAATATATTGAGCTAAAATATGGTACAACCGAGGGACGTTGGCGTATTTTTCTATTGTATGGTCTGAAGTTTGATGTCCGTTTGTGCAATAAAACAAAATCTTTTAACTGATGTCAGTTACGTGTTTTAGGAAATACAACTTTAATCATCGGTTCAGGTCCTCGCTGTGGAAACTAAAGAGTTATTTACAATGGTAGTTTTGTTTTAAAAAGTAAAATCTACTAAGGGCTAGACTAGAACCGTTTTATAGTATTACACTAAAGTATTTACTAAAATCTTCAATTAAGGACATTCGTAAAGAGCATATTTTTTTTAAGAGTAGGGCAGAGAGAGGAGTTCACCTTCCATCGCATTTTGTCAAGATATATGCTGCTAGATATGGTATACCAACTTCGAATTTTAGAATGGATGGATGATGGAGATTCGCTATCAACCTATTTTCGGTTTGAATAACTTAAATTTTTCTTATAAAATAACATTAGGGCTTGGTTTCGAAGATCAAAATTTTGTTGCTTGGAAGATTTTACTTTTTAGCGTTAAGGTCGAATTAAAGCTTATATAGTTAGTTTTCTATTAATTTGTCATTTTGCGCGTAAGCCCTCCCTCATACAGTTAAAATTAGATGATATGTATTATTAACACAAAGCCACGGCGATAAAAATATATTCTCCTTTATATTTACCTCGTCGTTCGTTTTGTAATAATTATTAACACACAGACGTTAATTGGGAATTAACATAAATCTTTATTTGATCTCCGGAGGAAATAAATGTTATACAACTCTAGTCCGCATTTAAGAATTATTTCAGAAAGTCCGCATTTATTTCACTACATATAATATAAAGCACCAATGTAGTAGCTTTTCTTTTACGGTCAACCGATCCTCTTATACATGTTTTAAACAGTTAAAATATTTTATGTGCCAAAAAATTTTATATGTGTGTGTCAATGCTGTTGGCATACTCTTATAGCTTAGACTTATATTAAGAGGTAACACAGCTAACATCAAGATTTCTTGAAAGTTCATGTTAATTTTTTTACACATTACATTACCTTGACTATAATGTATTCTTTAAAATATTCTGACAATTAATAATTGAGAAACTAAGCCAAGAACAAACTATTTTTGACAGTTCGTAGGCTTTGAGTATCGTAAGTTATTTCAGATAAACGATTCGATGAAATAGCGAAAATATTCTCCATATTTTTGGGACAAAATTCCTCAATAGGCCTGAAAGGTTTCGCAATACTATCATACGCTATTAAGGTAGCTGCGTATTATTAGTGATAGTAATTAATATGATAACTTTACTTCTTACCATAATTTCTTATTAGAAGATCTACGAATATGTGGTATATTAAGTAAAATTTACAAGTCAAATATATCTAGTTTATAACTTTAAAAATGTACTAAATATAAAATAAATTAACAAACCCGTTTTGATATATACAAACTGATATTATCAACGAGGGATTAAACGGTTTAAAATGTTATCTTATCGCGGATTGTGCGGTTTGTAAAAATACTCGCGAATTCGCGTACAACTTGACAAACGGCCAAACCCACGTGCTCAGATACTGAGGGGAAATGACCGAATATAAATAGTTTTGTACCACTGAGAAATAACAGCTAACAGATGAATGGGTATTAAAAACAAAATAGTACACGCAACGTTACTCTATAATCTATAGTTCATAGGAACGTATGAACCCAAGCGTAACAGTGCAACATTTCCAGAAGGAAAAAAATTGTGCTCTCTCCAACCGAAACTATTACTGCCCTCTCGCGTAAACAAAGATTCGGAGTTAAATATATAGTTCAGACACTCTGCGGGTTGAATTTTTTCCAGTGAATTTAACTACTTTCCACTTTAAAAATGCTCGCTGACCGAGATATATTTTAGCTTAATTGTAGAGTTTTCCGCGCTTGGAAATCACAGTAATTATTTATTTATAAACTACAGCGAATATTTTAACGTTAGCAAATAGTTAAAGTGGTCACCTACCATTTCCCCACCAGTATTTCTTCCAGCCAACTGACACAGCACGAAACATTGTCGCGTGCGTCACTCACAGCGCGTGGCGGCCGACTGACTTGCATTTCACATCAACCGAATCACGCTACGAAAAGCGAATGAAAATTGAAAATCTAGTTTTGAAACGGCCTATTAACGCGGGTGCATTGCGGCAGAACAAACAATATTGCTAATTTCCCATTCACCAGAAGCTAAACACGTTATAGCTAGTGACAAAGAGGCTTTTCGTCAACTCAATTAATCTGTAATTAGAGACTTGAGTGCTTTTAACGCCTCGTACATCGCCTGTCGCTGGTAAATGGAAATTCTGACATCTCGATGCCTCATTCGGGCCAATTGTATCGAAATTTAGGTCAATGATTTACAGGCTTTAAGCTGCTTATTGAACTATTTAATAAATGTTTTGAGTTGTAGTACTTGTAACGATCTAATATTAATTAGAGTATTGCCTTATACAAGTTTGATATGATTGTCGACTTTTTAGTCCACCTCACTTGATGGATTTTTCATGTAGGTATTATTTTTACGCCAGTACATAATGAGAATGTTTAATCGCTGTAAACGGTGTATTTGATTAAACAAAATATTAATATGTCATTCACAATAAAAAATATGATCCTTACAAAAGTCAAGTAGCAATAATGTACGTGAACAAAATTATTTTTTGGCTTTTATAAGTCTTTCGAATCATTTATTTATTTGAACTTACAATCGAACGGCCTCACATAGCAATTAATTAACAATAAAACTTAAAGAATAAACGAGGCTAGGCCTTACAGATTGCTTACATCGCTATAACGGATTCATTTACGGAAGTGAGAAGGAAAAAAAGGAAATTAAGATAAAAATAGAAAAAAATTGCCGACTTACAATTTGCTTAATACTGCTTTTTTGAATTAATTAACTCACATAAGCTGCTATTGCTTTTAAATTACGTGCAATTTTATTTTGTTTCATTGTTCGATAGCTACCGGCTGATAGTTTTCACTGAAGTCTATATTTTATAAGGTTTTAAACTAACAATAGAGTTGTATAAACAATAAAACAATTGTCGGTATTGAACTTTTAAAAGGACGAACACAGAGTTTAGCGCGTTTGACAGCTGCAATGAGTATTACTTGGTGAGCGATAGATGGCGCTTTTTTTAACCATCAGCACTTGTTATTAATTATTATGACTGTACTAAGACTTGCAGAAATAAGCTTTTCACGCGCAAATAAAACGTACATCGTTGTATAAACTAGCATTAAAAACCCTACTTAATATTCTCATTAATAAATACATAAAATTGTTATTAAGTAGTCTTCAATAGAAGTCCATTAATATAATTGAAAAAAGTCTCACTGACATTGACAAGAAATGCCATAACTTCCAATTTGAAAAAGAGATGGCGCTTTTGTAAAAGTTATATATTATTTGTAGAAAATATGGATGGATATCTTGTTTTATTCACGATATAATCAACAGCGTTACATAATGTAAGCAAATCTAGTTTACTTGGCTATTTAAATATTTACTATTTAATAAAAAAATCATAGTATTTTATTAGCATTAACTGAGTCCATGGTAAATAATGGTTGTCTAAAATATTAGTGTTTACTTAGCAAAGTTTATGGCCCATCGTGTCCACTAAATAGTAGGATAATATCCTATCTCATACGTGCAGGAGTTAAGCCTAGATTTAACATGTATTTCTGGCGTCTGCGGCTAGCGTTATTAATTTTGGAAAGGCACACTCTCACGCCTGAACACCAATCATAATATACTGTATGTAGTTTACACGAGTAGTACACATTTAAATAAAAAATTGAATATTCGGGCCTTTAAAATAATTTTCATATAAGTTTAACTCATATATATCGCGTTTTAAACCGTTGAAGTGTTTTATTTAAACCAATAATATGTTTCCAGATCGAATATTAAACTTACTTGAATTATGTGAAAAAATATAACGCTTATCAAAAAATGATCCCAATAATCATGTACATGATAACTTACAAGGTTTTTATATAGTAGAACAAGACACACAAGCGGGGGTTCACTTCATGGAAGGTGAAATACCCCAACCTTATAGCATTTAAACAAGATGCGCTGCCCTCCTATTTTAGCTTCAGATTTGGAAATTCATAGACTAAAACCGATACACGATTACATGCGATAGATCCTGATGGTCTGTTAATCATTAATAAAGTTCTGAATAAAATAAATAAACTTCCTTAAATTCGTCTTCGCTAGAGTACGCTGTTGGATGAATTATTCGGCAATTTTAAACGTGTATATCTATCATATCTTTCTAATATTTATATTTTACGCGATATCGTGTACAGTCACAAACAGAGGTCCCTTAGGAGAATACTTAACTCCACGCACGTGCCTGGACATTCAAAGTGGACTAATTAAATGCCATTCTATGTTGACGCCACTTACACGTGGTCTAGTGTCCAGACATTGTAAGGCAGGTTTTAATAGAAAGACAGTAATTCTCTTATTCGGTATATAGCAAGGTACATTTACAACATTAATTTTATAAGCATTTAAAACAATTGAAGTCGGGTTTATTGGTATATTAGTAGCAACGTACGGTTAATAATTAACAGTCCGTGGGGTCGATCTTCATCAGTCCCAACATTGTTCTAATCAATTTATAATGTTTTTTGAACATTGTGGCCACTAAATGGGTGTTAGGAATATCGAATATCCGGGTCACGAACCGCCGGCCATGAATGAAAAATTCGTGAAGTTTCATCGCGTTTCGGTTACAGTCTGTGGATTTCCGAATATCTAAAGCCAAAATAGGTCGACGGCGCATGTTGTTAAGATGTTATATGGTTCGGGTAATTTACCTACCATCGAGTGAAGTCTATGCGTGTCTGTCCTCTACTGTCTTAAGAAAATGAGTAAAATTTAAACTCTATTTCACTAGAAAGTAATATAACACGATATGCAAAGAATATCGTAAGAGAAACAGCACGTAACGCTGAGGATGTGGGATCGAGTCCTGCCCGTGTGATTGAATTTACAATCGAAAGTAGATTTAAATTTATTTTAATCTATATCATGTGAAGTACAAATAAATATGTTGTTAAAATTAGTTTCGACGACCGCTCATACTTCTATTAATCGGACTCGTTAGTTCAATTACAACCTACGAAAGTGAACCAATTGCGAAACAGCATTCGTTGAAATAAAACTCACGCGCAGCCGTTGATTAAAGGTCTTGCAAGCATCGAACAATGAAGGGGACCAATATTCAAGTCACAAAATGTTGACATTTACTCACTAGATAGTTTACAATGTTGTTTTTAATTCATAAACGACAAGTTTTTACACAAGGTTTTATTTAGAGATGAAACATATTCGTCGTAAAAAAACATACATTTTCAATGCAAAAAAATTATTGGAGTGGTTGCGTCTCGTAGTTTAGTAAGGATAATTTCTTTTGGTGTTGACACGATATATTCCAGTTCTGAAAAGAGAGAAGAATACAATGTTAACATTTGTTTGTTTATTTCAAGTAACATTGTATCTACATGTAATATAACACTACTTGAATTTTCGAAATGTTCGACCGTCGTAATAGAGAAGTAATTGGTTTACGACGTTGCGCAATCACTAGTGGATTACGACGGCTAATCCAATTAGCCCTATACAATTTTAATTCATGATATGTTATATCAAAATATTCGATATCTCTGTACGCATTAGATTTTATCTATTCTGGAATTAGTTTTGATTGAATCTTAATCAAATTGTTATCAACTACGTGATTTTAATCATTTACAGATAAAATCGCTGATTATTTGACTAAAAATGGCCTCTGCCTTTAGTTTATATCGGTTTTTGAACCTTTATTAGATTTTGCTATGATAATTTTTTTCTTATCTACCAACTTGCCTGACAGACAACCCATTTGAAGTCTAATTTAAGGTGGGGTCTAGTAAGCCTACTGACCTACCCTCTAACTGATAATTAAAATTAAAATTTGAATTATATCTTTTTTTTGAATAGACTAATCTATCGACGGATATAAAAATAGTATCGCAGTAAATGTACAATTAATTAAATAGATCACGTTAAACGATTTAAAACGTCAAACTACGACTTCACTTACTATTATTTTGAAACCTAGCACTCTTTCCTTTTCGATATCTCTAAATACATCAGCAGAAATTTCAATTCTATCACTTACCCTAGCTTAATCAGAGCATTTGTACCAATTGGTAACAAGAAACCGCGGCACGTGTTCCATCTCATATCCGACATGTGCGCACATTGGTTGGCATTTAGGTGGTTGTGGGTCACTGATGCAGCAAAGAGTTCCCAAGCGCGCTTATGGTTGCAGTCGTTTGATAGGAAACATCCAGGCTGACTGGTTCCGCCATTGGGGAAGATGTCCACGTGACCCACAGGGTCGCTGATACCATTAGAAAACAAGCCGAATGCGTCTGTGTGAATCACTTCGACGTAAATTGCATCTCTTTGGGAGAGACGCTGAGAATTGGCACCCCATTGGTTGCTTGTTGGGCTCAAACCTGTAAGAGGTTTATTTTGTTTTATATCGAAGTCTATATTAGCTTCATAGATCTGATAGTTACGTAGTAGTTAGTTTGTACCAGTTGTTTGATTAGAAATTAAATTTATGTACTACTAGCTGTGTCAGCGACTTCGTCCGCGAGAATCGATATTTTGGTCATCCAATTTCGTTTTTGCAAACTCCATCATCTTTATAAACTTAAGCTGTGAGCGACGATGTCGGTCGCGTCCCTTCCTGTCGTTCTTGCAAGTTAATTTTAAAGGATAGTCATATAGCGACCCGGACTTTTTTTTAGATCATTTAAAGAGGAATCATTCTTTTGTACATTTTTATTGGGAATCTTGAACAGTTTTTGCAATTTGAATGAATGAATTCCAATTGAAATTTTCCCATTTTCTTTTACATTTTTCACTATTTTTCGCATGTATTAGTTACAGGACGATGTTTTATAGCCTTCCTAGATAAATGATCTAATCAACACAGATATAATTTTTCAAATCAAATTCGTCGTTCCTGAGATTAGCGCGTTCAAACATACAAACTAACAAACAAACTCCTCAGCTCTATATATTAGTATAGATATTCTTTATTCTGAACTTGATGAACTTCTTTCGTATGTTATTCGGAACTAATATTTTAATAAAAAAATATTCATTATTAACATTCTGCTACTGCATTACGTTTAACTTAACCTAATTTTACCTGTGATTCTCGCAACTTGTCCATTAAGCGTTCTTCCGGCATACCCAGCTACATGTGCACCAAGATCAAAACCAACCAAGTGGACCTTATCGAGGGTGGTTATTCCGGCTGTAACGAGGTTCTGAATCATAGAAGCCACGTATGTACCAACACTGGGGACAGCACTGACTGCGTTGGAGTAACTTTGACGAGAATACTGCGACCAGTCGACGATAATGACGTTGGCATCTTCTACACTGAGAATTGCTGGAAATAAATAAAGATTTTACAATAAATAAATAAAAATAATAATATATTATATATGAGCACCTTTCATTTGTAGCACTACTGGAATGAAATAAAAGAGTAGAAGCTTATAAACGAGACTGTGGACTGTGGACTTTGTTTATTAGTAATCAATTGTAACATATACAAGGAAAGAAAAATGTTGCTACACATGTTCTGGATAAAAAAAAATATTAATGTTATTACCCTTCAATCCAAACGACTGGTAATATCGAAAGAAGAGAATTAGCGCGGATAAGTGTAAAAATTGATAAGCTATCGAGGGGATTATAAAAAGGAATAAGTGACTAAAATGATTATTTAAAAGAGAGGCTGGTAAAGAAGGTTGACAATTTATACATCCTAATTGTTAAGTGTATACTTACATTATAAAAAATAAAAATCTTTACGGTTGCACAATCTTTATCAATATTGGTTATAAAATAGTTATTAGCGTACTTACAGAACTACTGAGTATGCTGATAAAAAATGGCTAAGGTGTTCCGTTAAGGAGTATAGGAAGCAACAATGTGACACGAAAAATTTATGCTATCTATTGCTTACCATCTTTTACAGTCGGGTTAAGTGTATTTGACACGGAACCTTGATGGCCGTGAATAATGACTGTAGTGACATTACGTGATGCATTCAAGGTAGTAGTTCCAATGGATTCAACTGTACCATTGAACCTTTCTACATTGCGATTCGTTTCCCTGGAAAAAAATAAATATATTAATTACTAGCAGTGCCCGCGACTTCGTTCGCGTGGAATAGTGAGTTAGGGTAGATTTCTTCAATTATTTAGACTGTTTATTAATTTATGTAATTGCGCATTTATCGCAGCCAATCTATGTTGTAAGTGCTACTTTGCCGCAACACTTTCACCTCACATTTCTCCTACTCTAACTCCCACCCCTATTCCCAAAAAGCCAAAGAAGAAAGTTTAACTGTTCTAGCTTCAAAAACCACGAATTTCCATACAAACTTTCACCCCTCTTTTTAACCCCGTACAACCCTCTTTTCGCAATAAGCCTATGTCCTTTCTCGGGGTCTAGACCATCTGTGTACCAAATTTCATTCAAATCCGATCAGTAGTTTTGGCGTGAAAGAGTAACAGACAGACAGACATAGTTACTTTAGCATCTATAATATTATTAAGGATAAAAAATTTGTTCTTACTGTGTGTACGCGTAGTAAACATTTAAATAGCCGGCAGCTGTTTGAATTTCCTCATATCCCCGACACGCTAGAAAAAAAAACACAGATCATGGATTACAGAAAAGCTTTCTAGTCCTACGAACACACAGCTGATGGTAAACGTTTAGACTTAATATGTTAAACTTTTATGAAATTTATTGTTATGTTGCTCTCTGGATCTCTGTTTGTGTCGGAAATTTTTCCAATTTATAATAGAATTCTAATTTAACTAAATAATTATTAAAAAAACTAACGTTGCGTTGTTTAAAAATGGTTAGAGTAAAACTAAAGTAATGCACTTATATAATTATTTATCAGTATTAAAGTACTATCTAAAATACGAAATTCATTTATCGCGTTATAGTACACAAACATATTGTCCCCCCTCTGTCTTATAATTTACTGTTATTAGATATTGTGCTCCGATACGAGTTAACCCTTTTTAGCCATTTCAAACAATGCACAAAGGTGATAAAAAGTTTAAATAAAACACTTTAACAGTTTAAAACGCGATATATTAGTTAAACTTATTTGAAAATGATTTTTAACCTCGGCCCGACGTTTCGGATGCTTTACAGCAGCCGTGATCACGGGGAGACACGGGCTAAAAAGTTGTTACTAGAAAAATACATACCTGCCACAGCCACCGACAGCAATAGCAGCTTAAAGAACATCTTATTTATAACGCGTCTTGACAAAGTTCAAACATGAATGGCAATTAATAAAGTCGAATTTATAACGACTACAAAGCGATAGCGTCGATAAAATTAAATCCAAATCGAATAAAAATCTTTCCTGTATTAAGCGGTACCCTTTCATCTTTCACGATTGTTTTTAACGATAGTGATGTAATGATTAGATTATGATTATCTCTAATAAAATTCATCAACATCCGAGGTTATAAAACTATAGATTTGCTAAAGAAAGGTCTTTGTCAATCGAATTACATATAAAATTACTTACGAAACCTTGAATTCGGGGAAATACATGATAATAATTGATGCTGTAAGGTTGTTGTTGTAGTTTACGCGAGTACTACACATTAAAATAAAACACTTCAACAGTTTAAAACGCAATATAAGTATAATATATAAATACCAACTACGTCGGAACAGATGGCGCTAGCGTAGCAGTTTTTCCTTCGATGTCAGAGACACCCTCCATCTTTAGTCACGTGGCCGGGTGCTGCGAAGCATCCGAAACGTTGAGCCTTAGTTAAAATACTTTTCTTATAAGTTTAACTAATATATATCGCGTTTTAAACTGTTAATTGTTTTATTTAAAAATATACTTAGGTTTAAATCGATCATTTTTATGACGGAATAGCCGAACTTGCAGTTCCCTTTGTGCAAAATGGAACTGCCCTTGCGAAAGTATTTGAAACTGAATGAAACCCAAACACAAATATACATTTCACGGCTTCTCCATCTGTAGGTTGGGACCCCAAAGTAATTCCTTTCACTTATTTAATGTCCAGATTTTTCATACGTGAAACGAACACGTGACGCTACTATTCAGCCTAAGCCTGATTATGGTATAATTGTTATTTTTAAAGGACGTCTGTATAATGTTTTCGATACATTGCCGTTGTCACTGCAATATTATTGTAAGTACCCTGGAGGAAGCAAAAAGTTTTATTATAGATTTTTTTTAATGATAGAGTGGATGGAATATGAAATACCCCAGCCATATAACATCTACACAAGATACACTATCGACCTATTTTGGATTTAGAACTTCTTCAATCCGTGGACTGCAATCAAAACGCGATAAAACTTGACGGTTTTGTCATCTGCGGACGGTGGTTGGTGGTGGACCCGGGCGGAATTTTGATGTTAATACAACCCAATGTAATGTCCAGATTACCAGACGAAGTTCAACACTTTTCCAAGAATATGTAGCTACCATTATATTCAGCTAACGTACATTTATTAAAATTGTTAACACAAAGTATAGTGTTTACAACTTTGCTCGAAAATATCTAAAAGGCTTTTAAAGATTGTTTGATTAATATAAAAATTATCAACTTTTGTAATCCATTTACGGAAACCTTATTAAATAAATGTGACTCAAACATTGCTGATAAAGAATTAGTCTCTTAAGTCCAATTAAACTTGCATACCAAAACAGTGTGTAACTTAAAGTTACAGACATGTTTTAGATAAGTCGGGTTATTCATTGAATTTCTTACGGGCAATTATGTTGTTGGCATGATGACTAAAGATTACCAAAAATATCTTTTTGATTAGGATTCGAATTGCGGACTTTTCAACTTCATGACAAGTGATTTTTTCTTAGTATTAAAAGCAAAGACGTTTCGAGCTTGTGAACCATGGCAATCGATACAAAACTTGTGCATGAAATCAGACATATTTTTGCATCTTTACTTTACTATAATGAATATTCATATCTAATACACATCATTTTTGCTAATGTGGTCGGTAGGTTACTCTTTTTATACATCTGTTAAGTGATTTAAAAATCGAAAATAAATTGAAAAAATTTTCGACTCGGGCAGGACAGGACAGGATTTTTTTTTTTTTTTCGATTTTTAAATTATATGGTGCCTTCATGTGCAATAACATGTAAACAATATTATTGTTTTCATCTTTTAAGTGAGTCAATATAAATTAATTCTTCTCGTACGAAAAACGTATTTAAACCTCAGTAACATTTAATCCAATGACTAATTATTATATAGTACTTTTAATTGTTGTATTTTGATAATAGTGGACGGACAAGGTTGGGGTACATCATGCATGCATGTTACAGCCATGTAACAGCTAAACGAGATGCGCCGTCGAGCTATTAATTCGTCTTTCGATCGAATGACCATTGTCTTAAAAACATCCCGAAGGAAAATTTAAGTTCGAGAACATTGTTCTTTTTGGCTCCAATGATAGACAATGTGTCATTCTATTTATTGATGTCATTAATTTCAGTAATCATAATAAAAAATCTAAAACAAATTACTATTGGAAAAGTAATCAAGATTATATTATTATAATCAAAATGTTTTGCTTAATTAATGTTGATAATATGACGAAATTAAATAAAACACTTTAACGGTTTAAAACGCGATATATTATTTAAACTTATTTCAAAATGATTGTTAACTTCGGCTCGACGTTTCGGATGCTTTGCAGCAGCCGTGGTCACGGGTATAAACAGTATTTAATATGTCGAAGTACAGTTCACCGACCAGCTAGACGTTTAGTATTAGGGCGAAGCCTTCTATGTTTAATACGTACTTATTGTATAGGATTACAAAAACCTACTTTAGCGAGTCGTCTCTTTACGTTTTAACTTTGGAACTAGAAACAGGGCATACCCCTTGCAGAAGTGCTGTCTCGATCGATTACTAAATCGAATTAACCCCTAATTAAAAATTGTCGTAAGTTTATAATAAAAAGTGGAATAGCTATTTTAGACATAATATTATTTATTATCAGCTTTAGAAACTATAAATTTTAACTACGACGTCCCTGTGCCGTCGTTCTTGCGAGTTTATCTTAAAGATCGTTCTTTTATAAATATTTTTGGTTCCTGGAATCATTTTGCTGCGCACGTAAAAGATTAATTAAAAAATTTTAATAATATTAAATGTAGTTGGTCGGGTATATATATCAAATCAAATTTGTATCTAAAACTCTTTTAATTAAAAATTGTATACTGATACATAAATAAGAAGACATGAATATGGTTGACACAATATTGCTTTAATTTATATACAGTGAGCGTTAAACAAATATACACTTTCTTTTACTATCGCGAAAATAACAATAGACACATAAACTAAAGACAAGCTAGGGCTCACTTAACTTAAGTCCGTTTGGTATGGCATCTCGCTTCTGTGTAGGGTTTTTCTCAATTTAGGCGCCATTATATGGGGCCAGTCACGTCATATCGGATGATGCAATTCCATATTGATGTTGCGTCATTTCACTTCTGTGTAGGGTTTTCCTCGATTTAGGTCCGTCCGCTGTGGCTTCGCGGGAGTGAGTGTGCGGGGCGGGAATGCTGGGGCGCCATTCTATGGGCCCAGTGACGTCATATCGGATGATGCAATTCCATATTGATGTTGCATCATTTCAACGTAAAACTAACATAATACATTTATACAAAAATTAAATAGTATAATTATAAATTTGGTTGAACAATCGTTTTATCAGTAACTAAATCGTCTTATTTATAAAGAAAAGCTTTACATAAAATACATGATTCAAAATAAGTTATAATTGTATGTCTTAAACAGGACACTGTATTTATAATGTACTAATTCGGTTTCACATGTTAATAAGTTGTTATATAGTTATAATAATTAAACGGTTACATTTACATTTGTCTTAATACAATTTTGTAATATTTATAGAATATCTGTATGACTTTAGAGACAAATTGAGATTAAAACATAACTTAGTGTAACAAAAGAACTTAAATTATCAGAATAATCTAACACACGCAACGCCGATCCTTAAAAATGTAATAATTTTCTTTGCTTTTCGAGTATTTCTCGATAAATTGTCCAACCAACACAAAAAACATTTTTAAATTCAAACTAATTGTTCCCGAGCTTAGCGCGTTCGTACAAACAAACAAATATAATATTATAATTGAAACACGTTTATTTATAAGCAACACAAGATTTACTATAATAAAGCTATATTAACTTAACACATACTATGAAATAAAATTAAAAAATAAACAATGAAATACAATAATGTACATTATATAAAGACTAAAAAACCTTTTTAAAAGAAAATCACGTAAGTTGGGACTAATATCCCATACTAAAATATCACATTGATATTCTGTGGAACCGTCAGAGTCAGAAGCCGCGCTAATGAACGAGAGATCGCTTGAATTTTCTCTATAATATTTTGTATCAATGCGTTAATACGTAAAATATATATTTAATATCTTAATTATATATAATATCTTTCTGCAATTCTCATTATTGCCCTTAAGATGATTAGAGAATATTTGGATAAAGTAATTCTATAGAAAAATATGTAATATAGACACTAGTAAGTTATTAAAAAAACTGAGGGCTTATAATTACCATTTTTAAACTTGCGACCTCTTAAATCTAGCTTGTGTTTCAAAAAGTGTTTCCTATTGGAGCCACATATTTTTTAATTTTTTTGTTTGCCACCGAAAAAGACGTACTTGGAGCAAACTAGATAATGTGTAACCTTAGTGCTACAAAGGGAATTTTTAGTATAGATATTACAATTAGACCATTAAGCGTGCAATAAATTATTTACTTACGTGAATCGCTCCTAACTTTTGCATATCCTTTCATACAGTTTCGAATTTAAAGAAACGCCTTGAAATTGCAATGTGGTGTGTCTTACCAAAACAGTTGAACTCAGCTACGTATGGTCAGCAAAAAAAATACATATAAATTTAGAATAATAATATTTAATCTCAGACAAACACTGGCTTTAATTTTACTTACTCAAAACAAGTGACGTTTAATAAGTTTAGTAAAAATAAAAATAAGTTCCTTTCATGCTGACGGTAAACTACGTTTTTAAAATTTCATGAGTCCTCCTACAAGCCTTTTCTATTCTAGTACTTATCTAGAATCTGTTGAAAGTTTTATAACAAAGATCAGACGTAGAGTTATTGGGTTTACAAAATGAAAGGCTTTGAGAGTTTTATTAAAAAAATCGTATAATTATTCGATATAAGGTATATGAGTAAGGTACAATATTAATTTCAGACATAACGGACTAGGCTTCGACCACAGTTCTTCAGAGCCAAGAAAGTAAAAATGGGTATTTTGATTTTGTGTTCAAACGGTATATTCCACTCCTGAAAAAAGGAATTATGTTTTATAAAAAGGTTTAACATTTGAATCATCCTGATGCACATTAATTTTTAAAATGTATGACACAAGTGGGATTCGAACCCATTAACAACGACACTATTATGACTAATCGATTTTTTACTAACACGTAATTACTCAGAAAATGCCACGCTTGACCGAAAAAAATATTTCACCGAGAACTGAACCTAGGGTCCCTCGTGTGTTTTAAAATGCAATGCTTGCTTTAATCATTGGCATTTAACAGTTCAAATGCTCAATTAAAACTTAGAAACAAAACATTATAGTGCTTCATATTTCACAAAAACTTCAACCCCTTTTAACACTTAGGTCTGAGACAATTTTAATGAAAAACATTATGGGCATACTGACAATGTTACTCTACTCTTTGTGTAAATAAACGTCATAAAGCGGCAATGGCTACTTAAACTGAGCTTGCTTTTGATGTTAGCGATCATGACAATCCAAAACAGTGCATGACACCTATAAATGGTGAAAACTTACCCAAGCTTAACCAACTCGTTCGTTCCCATTGGATGAAGGAATCCTCGGCAGTTGTTCAAATTCATTTGCAGCATGGAGCTGCATTGGTTCCCTTGCAAATGAGTGTAGGCTAGAGACGCTGCGAACAACTCCCATGACCGTTTATGACAGCATGGTCTGTAGAGAAAGCATCCTGGCTGGCTGGCACCTCCGTTTGGGTAGAAGTCCGCGTGTCCAATAGGATCGCCGATTCCATTCGGAAATATTCCAAAGGTGTCCGTGTGAATGATTTCAACGTATTTTGCGTCTTCTTTGCTGATGCGAGGTGTGTTAGGACCCCAACTTTTGCCAGATGGGTCTAGCCCTGAAAAGAGCGATAACGTAGTTCGTAAGTTTTTAGGTAATGCAATTAAATTAACGATAAACCAATTTTTTTCAGGCAGAGCATTATAATGATTATTATTCTATCTCCAACTTCAAGGTTGCCTGGAAGAAATTGCTTTTAGCCATAAGGCCGCCGTTTCTCGATATATATATATATATTTTTTGTAATTTTTACAAATTAAAATTTATATTTTTAATATGGTGATAATAAGGTATTTTTTGTTTGCTAGCATTACCGGTTATCCTTGCGACTTCACCACCTAATGTTCTCCCAGCATAACCAACAATGTGAGCGCCTAGATCGAATCCAACCAAGTGGACCTGGTCCAGCGTAGTCACATTAGCAGCAACCAGATTTTCTATCATCGCCCCTAAGTATGTCCCAACGCTGGGAACCGCTTTGACGGCATTTTCGTAAGATTGCGAAGAGAATTGCGACCAGTCCACAATTATTGCGTTGGCATCTTCATTTGTTAGTAGTGCTGAAAATATGATCATATTGAAAGGATAAGTTCAGTCGCCACTAACCAGTGAGTGACCTTACTGGTTAGAAAAGAGAAGAAGAATTAGGAAGAGAAGAATTAGGAAGAGAAGAGTTATATCGTTTAAAGTTCGTAGGCTGATTGAATATTTTTTTTGAAAAAGGTTTTTTTTTTATTATTATTTTATAATAAAGGTTTTTTTAATATAGAGGAAAACAGATAAGCATGGATTTTAATTGATGGGAGATAAAATATCTCAGCTGTATAACATCTAACCAAGCTGAGCTTTCGGCTTTTTGGCTTTCGATATTCGGTTTATCTTTTACTATATTATTCGTCCGTGACTTCGTTTGTTCTTCCAATCGAAAGAACAAAAAACAAGTACATAACATAGTACTGTGTGTAGTTTACGCGAGTAGTACACGTTAGCCGAACAGCCCGAAAGACAATGGTCTGCTGAACGAAGGCCGTGAAAGCCTTACACATTTTATTTCTTAATTTAAATGACTTACCATCCTTAACAGTAGGATTGAGAGAAGACTTGGCTGATCCTTGGTGTCCGTGAACGATAATAGTCGTAGTCAAGTTTATATTTAAAGTAGTCTCTTGAATTGATTCTATAGTCATGTTGAATTGTACTCCTAGTTGTCCATTTTGTACCGCTCTGTAATAAACGTTCATCCTTAGGAAAACCCACTACGCTTTATCTGCTACAAAACAGTGTATCAAATCCGACTGCACACGCTGCAGTGTGGGATTATAGACTACCTAGAAAAATTGAACTGATGGACAATCCCATTTTCTTTATTTGTTTTTTCTCATACATTCTAGGTTGCCTGGAAGAGATTGCTCGTTAGCGATAAGGCTTTGAATTCAAGCGTATAAGTTTTTTCTGTATTCTTATTTTTATTTTTGTGGAATAAATATTAAATAAATAAAACGTGCTTGATAAGGTGCGTTAATATTGATTAGCTTAAAATATTTACTGTGAACAAACCAAACAAGTGTTCTCTTATTATTATTTCAATAAAATCTCAAGCCAATAATTTTCTTTTACGAAATATTGCTTAAAAACGATACACTGCGGCTGCTGCAAAGCATTCGAAACGTCGCGTTAAAAATAAAATAATATATTTCGCATTTCAAACCGGTTCAGGTGTTTTATTCAAATAATACATTGATACGTAGATTTTACGTAAACTAAAAAAGGTTGTGTTCATTTAATTTAAAAAACGAATTCACCCGAATAAAAAAGACCCAAAACCGGCAACTGTCTAACGCAGATCGCGTGATAAATCAGAATATTTTCTCGGTAAACAAATTAACCGTTTTGAACTCTACCTCATTTAATTTATTCTCTTTTTACGGTTTTATTATTAACAGAGGCCTAATACTATATAATAGAACAGAAACATTTTAGCGTTCATCGTAACTTACAGAATACTAGTAAAAAGGCATCTTTCTGGAATCTACTACCTTGCCCAACGCTAAATGGTTATTTACCAAAGAAAGGCATCATTCATTCATTTTTTTTTCATTCATGATCAGCTCAATTGCCTCAAAGACGACAAATCATTTTTTCCTAGCATTAAAATATTAATGCAAATTCCATAACATTTTACGTACGTATTATTTACCTTGTGTATGCGAAGTACTGATTAAGACTGCCTGAACCACCGAGTTCCGGTGATTGGCAAACGCTTAGTGCTGAAACAAAATTTAAAAATAGAATATTTAATTTAACATTTGTTTCCCACTCCACTTAAAAAAGATTAGTCAATAAAACATATGTTAACAGTAGGGATTTCCCTGTATAGAACATCGACCTCTTTTCTTAGTATATATATGTATATTATATTTGAAACTTAAGTATACATCTTTATATTTTATCCATAAATTTCCTCTTAATATTTTATTCATCGTGACTAATATGCACTAACTTGTAAACTAACTTAGAGATTTTTACATTAAATAAAATACCCCCGTGACCACGGCTGCTGTGAAGCATCCGCAACGTTGGGTCTTAATTAAAAAGAACTAAAGTTAAAGATCGCGTTTTTAACCGTTAAACGTGTTAAAAAGGCAATTATAAAATCGAGACACGGTAGCTCTTGTTTAGAGCAGCAGCACGGAACGCTGGGGATGCAGGTTCAAGTCCCGTCTGTGTAACTTTTCCAACCTAAATAGAATTTTAATTCAATCGAGTCTAATATACCTCTTACAAGTTTCGTTTAGTATTACAGATTTTCTCTAAGTAGTAAGGGAAATAAGAATGTAATTTTATTTTAAAAGCTTTACTTACCCACAAAGGCAGACAAAACTAATATAAGTTTTAACAACATCTTGCTTTTGAGCTTGTTATATTAAAATGTGATGTTTACGAATTTTCTCTCCCTATTTATTTAGGTTTCACAATGATAATTTCGATAGATAATAAAGATAATTTTAATCCTTACCTAAAGAAATCTTCGGTTTATCTACGATTTCCTTTGATCCAGCATAATGTTGGTCAATGCCTAGATAACATTATTGGTTTGATTTCGGCAATTAAAGAACTTTTACTGTCACAGATTATCTTTGTTATATCAAAAACATCAATTTCAATAACTAGGTTAATTGGAATGCGTGACTATTTGAAGCAATTTAAAGAAGTAAAAGAGAATTCACTAAAATATGTTCTTTTACGTCTTTTAAACCATTAAATTGTTTTGTTTAAAAGACGCAAAAGAACATATTTTAGTGAAACGGCCCGACGTTTCGGATGCTTTGCAGCAGCCGTGGTCACGGGGAAATTCGGGGCCATAGTTAAAGTAGTCTTTAAACAAGTTTAACTTATATTTGAATATTCCGTCCGATCCTCGCCTACTCCAGCTTCGCGTTCGCAAACACCGCCCCTAGCACACTCCACAGGTTCCAGGTGCTTCAGAATCGGTTCATTCGAGCCGCTACTGGAGCTACTGGAGCCCTTGGTCTAGCCGTAAACGTCCGGTTAGTATTCGAAGCCCTGGGCTCAATACGTAAAGTCAAAATAAAACAATTTGAATAAAATAATATTTAACAAATATATATCGCGTTTTAAACCGTTAAAGTGTTTTATTGAAATGTGTACTACTGGCGTAAACTACAGATGATATTTAAGTTTAACTTATATTTTACGCGTTTTAAACCGTTCAAGTGTTTTATTTAAATGAGTTGTAGCTTATTTTTGTATTCTCTTATTTATAATAAAAGTACCAGGACAGTAAAAATTGGCCTAATTTTTAAAAATATTGGGTCAATAGCTACAGTATGACGCATATTAAGCTAGGATATTTGGCATAACTTGGCTATTACTCGTCCAAGTTCTGTAACGTATGCGAGATACTTACTTACTGACCCAAAATTACTTGGCACGGGATGTCTAGACACATCCTAAGATTTGCTGATCGATATAAGTACGGTTTACGATGATTCATCATTTTTTTATAGGCATAGAAAGGTACTGAGATGAGGTGTAAAGATTTGATTTTTCACAAAAAAAAAGTAATTTTAATTGTACATATATTTATGTGTTTAAGTGCACATATAGGTATTCATAGTTGTTAATTATATAATAATAATAGTAATAGTATGTATGTCAACTTTAGATTTTTTTTTTTTCGAATTTTTCTTAGCCCTGATCTAAGAATAAAAAGAAATACCCGCAAGCCGATATAAGAGAACCAATAAACTCATTCACGTCCTCTTAATAGCCTTCATACGAATACTCAAGAGTGATAAAGCCAGAATTAAATCCTCCAACGGTCACTGTTATGCGCATGCGTGTCAGAGGTCGTCCATTAGTGCCCAGTGACGACGGTAGTTCTGTGAACAGTGGCATAGATGGGAGACGCATCTACCTCTCGCATTTAAGACGTAAAACTTTCGATAACAAGTTGGTGATATAGTTCTTTAAGTGATTGTACGATGAAGTGGAAAATTGCGGCTGCCTTCTTGAACTTTGTGTGTACTGGTGAGTTTTGTACGAACTTTTATTTCCAGTTAAACTCTTTATAACGTAGAGAACACTAGAGTTGGTTCACGTTACCCACATACAGTGTCACTTTATATAACAGTCAGGACAGTAACTTAGTGGTGTAACTGTTACTCGAGAATCTTTTTAAAGAGTTTACCCTATATTAGTGAAATTGACTAATTATATACGCTAGATGCTTGAAAATATTAATATAATAGATACTTTAAGTCTAAACTTTGAAGTTTGACGTCATATAAATGAAATATTGCAATACGCTTCATAAAATATATGAACAATTATGTCTATCACATATAAGTGTTGTGACAGTCGTTGTATAAAGAAATATTTTTATTAACAATATATTGTGATTTTAACATATTAATATAGAATATAATAGAATTAAGAGAAATAACTGAATGAAAAAACAAGAGCTAAAAATCATCATATAATGTTTAAAATTAGCTTCTATTAAAAAAACTATTACATATTAATTAGTTAATTTTGACTACACCACACCTTAGTTTAAATTAAAATTAAATATATAACTTACCTAGAATACCTTTGCTTATAAACATTTTTAGAAACAGTTTACTGAAATAACAATTAATAAATGTATAGTAAGTTTATTTTTATCTTTTGTAATTTATGTGGTACATATATTTTATAAATAATAAAACTATGTTAAATTAATAAAAATATATTAATAGAAGTATATAAATTTTAGGTTTTGTTCAATTTATTTATTATATATGTATTTGTAAACAATGTGGAGTTATTAAAAATAACAGGACGTGGAATCTTTTAATAAAAGTTTCTGGGAACGTTTAGTGTACGTTTTCTAGTCACGTACCTCCCCTGAAATAAGCTAGCGGCAGTTGGGCACTTACCCAAAAATATCTTTTAGATGGTAACTTATTAATACGGTAGTGTTTTACAGTTACGCTTTGTAACTCAACGTAAGAAACACTAAAATCCAGTTGTGTTGAAGTTGACGCACAACAATGAGTTTAATGATAACTATAGCAAATTTAAATAAACCGACGTTTCCGATGCTGGACGTCGGGCCGAAGTTAAAAATCATTTTCAATTAATTTTAACTAATATATTGCGTTTTAAACCGTTAAAGTGTTTTATATCAACGTGTACTACTCGCGTAAACTATAGACAGTATCTAACTATAGCAAACTTATAACTAATTTTATCATCATTATTGTCCTTAGAAAATGCCCGCCACGGTATAGACTTTTAAGACTAACTCGCAAGAACCGTTTATATGAAATTTCTTCGAATGGCAAGAGAACGTTTGCGAGGTGAACTAGTCTAAAATTACATATTCATTTGCCCTTTTATCAATATATTGTAGTTTCTTAAGATGACGGGCTCTTTGGTGTTACGGTAGCAATATACGGCTAATAAACGGGTCGTGGGTTCGAACCCCACCGGGTCCAATACTTTTCTAATCTATTTATATTTTTTCTGAAACATGTTTAAATCTGGATATTAAATGCGTGGTAGGAATATCGCAATTCCGTCGAAAACGAACCATTGTCCACAGATGGAAAAGCCGCGGACTAATCACGTTCGGTTTCAGTCTGTGGATTTCCAAATATACACAGACAAAAAAGGTCGATAGCGCATCTTGTTGAGATGCTATAGGCTAGTGTTCCACCTACCATCAAGTGAACCACAAGCCTGTTGATCCTCCTCTACCATTAAATCCTATGTGACAATGTGTTTTCACAGTGTTCTTTAATAAAAATCCCCCATATATTCAGGGAAATGTAATAATCGTTTCATACGAGTGCTGTAATTGTCGGGTCAGGCGGCATGTCAATTACAGTTCGTTCAACTAATGAGGTTACTCACCAATAAAATAACATGCGAATGACGCACTTATAATCTGATAGAACTCTTTTATTGTATATTATTGTATTTTCCAAAGACTGAATTAAAAATCGATTATAAATTTTTTAAAAATTTACGCCACCATTGAACCGGCATCCAGAACGTTCCGTGCTGTAGTTACCAATTGAGCTACTGTGTCTTACACGTCAACGTCAAATATTTTCAACCTATTGGAAAATGTGTCGTATTTTTTTTTAATTTTTAAATATTTCGTGCCATCACGGGCAATGTGAAAAAAAAATAAAGATTTCAAACCTAGACTAAGCCGAACGACTCAAGGGTTGCCTAGATTTAAATAAAACACTTTAACGGTTTAAAACGATATATATTTTAGTTAAACTTGTTTAAAAATTATTTATCTAAAATATATCGCGTTTTAAGCCGTTAAAGTGTTTTATTTAAATGTTTACTAGTCGCGTAAACTACAGTTTCCTTATCGTACCTAGATCTGAATTGAGTTGCTTTCGATTCTTTTTTCGGTCAGGTAGAGCAGAGAAGTCTAATCAACTATTTTATTTTATTATATATTTACTGATATTTAGAGAAAGAAGAGCAGAAGCAATCCCATTTTAAGGAACTGATACAGTAACCGCAGATAGACACTAATGTTAATTGATTCGTATTATTATTATTTTCATTTTTATTGTTTTATGACATATTTGTAATATTTTTGTTTGTATCTGAAGAATTATTATTATTATTATTCAATTGTTTTATATTTATATATTTTTACTTTAAAATCACATTTCGAAATATTATTTAGTTGTAATTTCGATATATTAAATGTTACATAAGGAAGTACTGCACGTTATTTAGAAACACAGTTTCCCTTTGAACGAAAGTTTCTCATTACTGGAAAGCAAATATAAGGTACGAAAAGTATGTTTCCGTATAAGTTTATCTCGATTGAAATTCTAGATGAAATTCTATATATTCGAGGTAATTATTTCTTGTTAATCATAAAATTGTTGGAAAATAAAAATTATATTAATTTAACTTGTTACTGTACAGTGTTTGATAAGTATATAAAACTATATTTAAGATTAAAAACACTAAATGACACGGTACACAGTAGTTGGTTACATCAATAGCACGACATAAGGTGACGCGTTTGAGTCCTCTCCATGTTATCAATTTATTCAAACTTTACTCTACTTTCTGTACTTTACGTGATTAGCACACATTTAAATAAAACACTTTTAACGGTTTAAAATGCGAAATGTATTAGTTAACTTATTTACAAACGTGACCACATCTGCTGCAAAGCATCCAAAACATCGGGCAGTAGTTGTAAATAAGTACATTGTTCCATGTCGCGTTTTAAACTGTTAAAAGTGTTTTGTTTTAAGATATAAAAATAAAAGCGAACAAGAATACTTTTTCAACAGAACATAATATTATTTAAAGTAAAAGTAAGTAGTGAAAAATCTTCAAATACTTCGTACAGACACAGACAGACATTCGCTATACAGACAACGATAATAGTAATTGATTGTGCATTCGCTCGACATTCACTAAATTAACGACAGTGTCCATCGGTTCTTGCGTCATCACTCACATATCATTAATTCCTTTTATCATCTGAATCATGAAAGACGCAAAACATCACAATAAACGAATAAAAATAACGACTTCCTACAATAAAATTTATGAAAAATGCAATAAACAAGACGATATTTAAAAGTAATATCCTAAGAAAAGGATATTAAAATCGCCGCTATTGTTAGAACTATTACTACGAACCTAAGAGAACTTTACTCAAAAGGCGAGCGAAGATTATAAATCTATTGTATCTAGTTCAACAAATATTGGTTACATGAGATATACAATCATATTAATCTCTTTATTTGGCATTAATTAAATGCAATGCTAGAAAGAAATAAATGTAATTATTACTAAATAAATAATACAAAAATATTAAATTAGGTTTTATTCTCCTCGTGACCACGCCTATTGCAAAGCATCCGAAACGTCGGGCCGTAGTTAAAATCATATTCAAATATATATCGCGTTTTAAATCGTTAAAGTGTTTTATTTAAATGTGTACTATTGGCGTAAACTATAGTCACTACATTTCAACCAAACTTCACGTAAATTGGCGCCGTTTGGCAAGAAAGGGAAATATCAAATCTCAACCAGCACTTTAGTGAAATACGCTTTGCAATAAGATCGTGAACGTAATAATTGCCCCAAGGCAATAACAATAAAATATATGACAACTATGTGGTCACAGCGCTGCGCCATTTTAATTTCCCTCATATCCGCCCAAACAATGGCCATTGACCCACTTCGGCCTTCGTTTTATTGTGCACTTAATCATATTGTCGCCTACATATTTTATAGGGCTTCCCGGAAGGAAATCGAGACTGCACCGAGGGGTTTGTTTTCTACGTGTTTTACTCCCGAAACTGAGTTGAGCCAATTTGCAAAATGTCTTTCCTATATTATTGTATGTATAATGTATTACTTTTAAATTTCTATGGTATAATGTATTAGTTTATAAGACATATATATTCTTCTCGGTCATGTTGCTCTTTGTAACACTCTGTAGAATCACTACAGACGAACATCCTTTGACGAAACTAAATCATTTTTGAAATTTTAGAGAGAACAAAGTAAAATTTATTTTATTTTTATTTAATACCTTACCTATATTAATATAAAAAATCTTCCTAAGAATTGCCTCTAAAAATATTACGCTAGTTGTAGACGTGTACATAAAATACTATTCAACGGTTTAAAACGCGAAATATATTAGTCAACCTCCGCAACATCGGGCAGTAATCGGGTTCAATTAAATGTCAAGAAGGTACTGATACATTTGCGTTTTAAACCATTAAGTAGTGTTTTAACCTTTCCGAAATTCAAATATTCCTCAAAGAAAATACAAATGGCAATTTAGGACAAGTTTAGAATAAATACATTTTCGCCGTGCTGTTTAATTATTCCAATCGAAATAAGAACTAATTATTTTTCAGTTTGACAGTTACTAAAATTGGCTCAGAATTCTAAGCTTCTAAGAAGTTCTGTTATTGAACAGAAAGTTTTTTTTTTACAAACCCCCGACCTGGTCCGCATCGTTCTTGCGTGTTAATCATAAAAGATAGACATATACATAAGAGATGGACATCTTTTAAAATCATTCAAAGAGGAAATACTATCTATAGTTTACGCGAGTAGTACACATTTAAATAAAACACTTTAACGGTTTAAAACGCGATACATTAGTTAAAAATTATTTTCAAATAAGTTTAACTAATATATCGCGTTTTAAACCGTTAAAGAGTTTCATTTAAACATTCAAAGAGGAGTCATTATTTTATACATACCCGTTTTTCTACATTATTCAAAGTTTCTTCCCTCTATTACAACCTAATATTTTATAACTTAAGTACTTCGTCGATAAATGGACCAACCAACAAAAAACTATTTCTCAATTTAAACCAGTAGTTCCTGAGATAGGTACATTCAAACAAACACGTCTTCAGCTTTATTAGTGTAGATATATTATACATAAACTGACAAATTCGATACCCTTTAGCGTCGTCGAGTAAGAACACTAGACAGTACACGTCACATAAGTCACGCGCCGCCATGCATTATCTGTAACAGCCAATTGCTCTTCGCAATTATCGTTCGAATCGCTTAATCTTCTCCATAAAAGCTGTAAAAGCTGCATTTAAAAGCCCTAACAAAGTTGTGTATTGGCGTGGACTTATAGCTACTTATACCGGTTCGTCGTTCTGGGCTTGGCCGGCGTACCCACTTTACGAGTGATGAAAAACTATTTACGCGGCGAAGGGAAATCGTGACAGTAGCATTATTACTTTGTGCTACATTTTCAATTACTTATAGAACGTGTATTTTGATTATCTGTTTGTGAATTTAGAGGATATTAGACGAGCATGGAGCTTGCCTGAAAGAAGGTGAGATACCGCGAAATTTAAACAAGATCAGGCCATCGACATTCTATATTTGAATATTTGTAAAAACAACGCATTGAAACCAACCCTTATTTTTTCTTGTAAGGAATTTAGAAGTAAATTACAAACGTTATTCGTTTTTTCTACTTGTAAGAGGACTCAAATTAAAAAAGAAATTTCACGTGTAAATTGTTATATGTAAACATTTCTTGTCGTTTAAAAGTAATTACTAAAATCCAGAATTTACAACACCAGCTTCATTTTATTAACGGAGGTAATATTATAACAATTTAATAGCTAAAAATGTACTGCATTGTTGCTCTCCATATTTAAATACTTTCAGTTAGATAATGTTGAACAAACAGTCTATCAATACATTGTAGTCCGAATCTAGTACATTTAAGCTCAATACTATGTGTGACAATCATCCACTCAGAAAAACAAAATTCTATGTTATTTAATAAAGTTTGAAAAATAACAGTTTCTCTTCCTTACTATACCCACCGTACCTTCATTTACATATTTTAAAAGTATATTTTTCGACAGAATACATTCTTTGATATTCATAAGGCAGACTCGTAGAGCACACTACAACAATGTTTAGGTATTACCATAAAGTTGTTTGGAAATCGAACGCTTTTCCAATTCCTCTTGGGGTAGAATTGTACCGAACAGAATTTTAGGTCGGTTTAACTGAATACAAATATTCGGCCCTACTCCGCATCTAAGGCTCCATCTTGTAAATTTAATCCATTAATGTAATATTTTATAATAGTCCGACGTCACAATGTACGTATTCTTTGCGATTTCTTTACGAATACTTTATTATATATAGGTGTATGAAATTCAAATAATCATAGACGAAAGGAATAGGATTTAATATATTTAACTTTAATAAATATTTATAATTTTTAGATCACTTCAACACTTTTGCAACACACACAACGGACGCTCTCAACGATGAATATTTTTTTATATATTAATATTTTCCACTATATGACGCTGTGACCAACACGCTGTGACCAATAGAAGCAAAGCTTCTATTGGTCACAGCGTGATGTTACATAGCCTAATCTTGAATTATATGAGATAAATGCTCTTTCCTACAGAATATTTCAATTCAAATCCGTAGTTCCTGAAGTTAGCGCGTTCAAACAAACAAACTCTTTAGTTTTATAATATAAGTAAAAAAATATAAATCACTATTTAAATGATAACAACTCTTGGGGTTTAAAAGAACCCAGTCTAACAAGGAAACAGACTTAAATGCGTGATGAATTTGTAGGTAATTGAAACTTGGCAACAAAAGAAGTGGCGGCGAGCTTCTTGCCAGTTCTTCTCGTTCGTTCTGCGTCCTGGCAATAAATGTTAATTTAGAGTATTTTATTTTTAACTGTGTTGACGTACATTAATTTTTTCGTCTGAGCTGTCAAGAAGCATTTTATTTTAATTATGCAGCTGTTAATAACATTTGACTGTGCTATACACAACTAGAACCGTTTATAATCTCTACGTAGCACTCGAGCTAACGACGTGCTTATGTCCTGAGTGATCATTATCAGTCGAGGACAAGAGATATTCAATAATCCACCCTTTGATGGAATAGGAGCTTATTCATCTGGTCTTAGTAAGTAAACAGCGTTTAGCTCTATTTTAGTTCGGTTTAACATTTACGGAATGAATCTCAAACACATTTAATCTGCCATATATAAAAAAAAATGTATTTTTTTATAAAGATTTCAGGATCTACCCTTTCACTTGGAGAGAGACTCTTATATTACATTTAGTTGTTTTGTTTCTAATTACCGTTAAACGAGTATTATGTTATATTTATCTATTTGTATGCGTACATTTCTTATGTTCTGTCGTTTCGTCTTAATACTGGTTTGGCGAATTCTATACAGTATGTTAAAAATTGAGATCTTATTTTTGCATTACTAATCATTATATTCTAATTTTCTTTATGCGCCTCGAGTTCCGCGTAATATTTCAGGTTCAACCTGGCTGTCATACCCATAGGACATTCCGATAGAATGTGCCACTGTTTCTTATGTAACTAAGTACTTGGGTTAATATTTTAGTCTTATCTCTTTAATTATTTTAAAGGCTAATGAGGGGCAAGGAAAGAAGAGGTTTGTTAAAATGAAATATTTGAGACGTTTTGGATTCAGCAGTCGTGGTCGAGTGCTCCATTGTCCACGGTTGAAGTTTTAAATAATTTACTATATTTTACGTATGGTGATATTATAATCCTATCAAGAACATACACGTGAAAAGCCTAGTTCAAGAATGATACAAAGAGAGTGAGCTCTGAATGGGTACCGAGTCCAATATTAAAAGATATATAATATATTCTAATAAGTTATGATAATACTCATATACTAATTATTATGTTCGTTTTCCCAAATAATAAATTAAGAACCGACAAGTAACAGGCTAGGAACCTTCGAAGGCATTTTTTCCGCGTATCTAGGTGCTAAATTAAGCATTTTCTTATTTTGTGACTGTTTCGTGTCCTTATATTTTTAGTCAACATTTTAAAATTGTGATACGAGAAATAAGATTTTAGACTTATATGGACGGAAAGAAAACCACAAAGTGAGATACAAATGTCCTACATCCCTTAATCTCTATGTCTGTTTTGTTATCTACCTCACAATTTTGGAGAATCAATATAACATTAATTTTTAATATCTTACAATATATCTAGTGTTCATTATATAAATACGAATATGTATACAATGGTTGTGGGAAATGGCATAACACCATAACATTAAGAATCTAATTTAATTAAAACCATGGTTTTAAAATTTTATTCCGACTAAATGACGTAACGTGTAGGTTTCTGCTCTTTAATGGGGCTTATGAAGCCCCACATGTAGAGCACAACTGTCGATAAACAAACGTAAGTAGTCTACTCAATTTTATCCCCGAGTTCATCCATTCTTGTTTTATAATGGAAATTAAATTCTTAGTCATCTTTCTCTGAAACATATAATCTACATCAAGAGCTAAAACTTTATAGATTTGCTTAATCTGTAATAGTAGGTTTGCCGTGAGTAGTTCCAGTCTCGTCTGTCATCGAATTGTAACGATATAAGAATCACTTTTAACGTGTTTTAAGTAAACTTTTGCTGTTTGAATATGATTAAATGTCATGCCAACAATTTCTTTAGTAAAGGATTGATTTTATGAAATAAAACAAATTGAGAGTTAAAAAAGCAAACCATATTTTAATACTGGAGAGCAACAGCACGTAACGCTGACGATGCCGGTTCAAGTCCTGCCCGAGTCGAAAATTTTTTTCAATTCATTTCCGATTTTTAAATCATTTAAACTATGTAAACCATAATTTTAGATCGCCTTAATTTATATTGATTATCTCCTTCTCCTACTCACGTAAACTACAAGTAATGCAATTAAAGTATTTATTTCTAGCTTAGGTTTAGATGATTATAGCTTCATAAATAAGCGCTTTCCATAAATTAACAAAATTGCTAAATTAGGACAAAGCTATATTCAATAATAATATTCACAACTTTTATGCCGTAATAAAAATAACTTTCTCTTGTGAGTTGTGGCCTATGGCTGACGCGAACTTAGCAAAAACTAATAACCAAGAAAACAGATGTTGCGATATTACTTATCGGTCAAACACGGAAATCTATGGAAATGTTGTGTTATTTATTGAGTTAATAAATAATACAAACGTTTCAGTACAATGTTTGTTTTATTGTGTGTATTACATTTTTATATACAAATAGTAAATAAGAAATTAAACTACTTTTTTACAATTTGGGTGCACAAGTTTTTCTTAAGACAATATGTACTTCTATAGCTAAATGGTTAAACTTGTTGCCTAGCATTGTGTTTAGCGCGAGAGATCCTGAGTTCGAATTCCGGGGAACCAATTAATTATTTCACTCGAGTCTGAAAAAAAATGAATGTCTGTAAATAAAACTAGCACTGTTGCGGGTAAGGGAGTTGTCATATTTTACAATAATTTAATTTATGTCATTAATTTTTGATATCCTTAAAACCACTAAGTAGACGCAAATATTCAGTATTTCAGAATTATTTAAAAGTTACCCTCCGCTAAAAGTCATTTAATTTGAGCGTTAAATTAAAACTTCAACGAAAAACGATGATTACTTAAAATGTCATCAATTAACTCTCATTAATTACTTGAATACAATTAGATTAATGAGGATATTGTTAGCCGTCTGTTAAGTGTATATGGTCGGTATGTCGTATTATGAAGATAGTTTGGATATTGGAGACTCATTAAGAACCCGGATATATAATATTATTAATAACAGTTCTGAGCTATATACATATATAAGTTCGTGAAGAAAAGCAAACGTGGTTTTGAGATTAAGTCATTAGAAAACATTTCTAGTCTAATTTTCCGAATAAAATTCTTAATTTTTTAAAATTGTAAGCCTTAAAGTTCATCAGTAATTCCGTGCATCAACCTGGAACTTCAAAACTCCCTCACATTTTTAATTCATTTTAACAGTTGTGGTCACGGGGGCTCGGTAAAAAATCTAAAATATATATCGCGTTCTAAACCGTTGTGTTATTTATGATGTATCATCGAATGTCGCTTTAACAAAATAATTAAAAGTTATCATTTTTATTGACACTTTAAGAGCTTAAATACAATGCTTTAATTATCAACAAAATAATTATTTCTTTAGCTAAGGCTAATTTAATGGAGAGTGAAGGTCGACAATATAAAACTTTGCGTTATACAATAAGAAATAATAAAAAAAACGAAAATCAAAGACTATTATGAATTTTGTATTTTTTTCTCCATTTGAGTTTATAATGTGAAAAAAACGTGTATATTATAAAAAAATGTAATATAATTTAATAGTATATCAGTAGTGCCAACAATTAAACGATTTTAGTTCTGCCGACTTATACAGATGAATATTCACACCCGAAATAGGTCGGTAACGCATCTTGTTTCGATGTTATGTGGCTGGGGTATGCTAGTCTGTCTTTTTCTGTCAAAACGAATAAAGCGAGATCAAATAGAATGTCTAATGAGGTTCATTACTTTTTATATTATAACGTATTCTTCAATTCTCTCGTTATCATTCATAAGGTGTCGGCAATTCCATGAATCATAAATTTCTCATTTCCATGGAAGATCAACTCACGTCGTCAGAGCGTTTTTATTGTCATCGACGAAGGGAGGGCGAAGTCACGAAATCGGTAACATGTGTACAAATGGGAACTCTTTGTAATCGATTTGAGAAAACCTAGAAATGTTTTCGAATACAGCCGCTACATTGTATAAACCTTTTACTCTACAAGCGTGGTGTTTCTCTGTTTCCTATAACTAAATTCGACTCTAAAGTGGAAAGCATTGAATCGATTATTTGGTCATTTAATTTAATAACAGCGAAGTGTCAAACGCAATTCCTTAAGTTTGAAAACGTTTAATTTATTATGAGCAACATTGAAAATACCTAAATCTTGGCACCGCTGCCAACAACTTGAAAGGCTTGAAAGAAAAGCATATCTATATAACTTTGAAGCTTAACTGTAACTAAACATACTTATTTTAATGTTTTAAGGGCCCCTGAGTGGGGCATTTAATTTACAAGTCGGCAACGATCGGACGGTTGTGTTCTTCCCTATCATTTTTTTTATCTAGCGACGTACAGTAAGACTAGATATATCGACTATAGTGATTGTCGGTTATTTTTAGTTTTATTTAAATAACGTTTTCGTGTTCAAATACTATATCCTTAACTAGCTGTGCCAGCGACTTCGTCCGCATGGACAATTATTTTGGGCAACAAAATTTGTTAGTGCAAACCTGCTGTTCAACTCTACATATAACCTATTACCCACGACGTCGTCCGCGTCACGCTGTTTTTACAAGCCAATATTAAAAGATAGTGTTGTAGCGGGCTTTTTAGATTGTTTAAAGAGAAATAGATATAAAAGATACTGTATAGAAAGTATAACTTAGTTAAGCAAAATAGCTTTATGTTTAATTTCCAATTAGCTTTCATGTTGAAGTTTTAACTTACATTGTTATAATTAGTTTTGTAAATTACATTTACTTGCGTAAAACGTAAGCACTGTGCTACGTTGATTAAAACCATTCACAAAAACAATCCAATTAAGATTCGTAGATTACTTTATCAACGTCTATTAATTCCTAATCTAGCCTAATGATAAAAACAAATCAGTGTTAATCCTATAGCGATATTAAAATCTTATCAGATAAAACACGCCCTAATTTCTATTTTTCGTCATATCGAATTAACTGCGCAAATGTATATATTTTATCTCATGTGTCAATGTCTTTTATACCTCAAAAAGTTATTAACAGAACTGGCAGCTGTCCTTCATAGCTTTGTAACTTCTTAAAGTTAGTTTTTATTTATAAAAACGGCATACAGGCAAACGCGAGACACCTTTTTTCTTTAAATACCAAGGACGATGGAAGAGATGGCGCTAGCGTAGCAGTTTTTATTTTGACCTTAGAGTCACCCTTCATCTTTAGTCGCCCCGTGACCACGGCTGATGCTAGCATCCGAAAGGTCGCGCCGTAGTTAAAATAGTTTTCAAATAAGTTTAATATTTTCCGCGTTTTAAATCGTTTAAATGTTTTATTTAATAGCAAATCATTATTTTTCTAAATAATAAATATACACGCATGCCCTAATTTGCAAGACTGATACTATCATTAATTATTTACTTTATTACTCAGAAAACTAAAAAAATTGTTTTTTTACTTACACTAGAAAAACAAAATTAAAATATCTCCGACTTTAGTGTGTTTCTTTTGACATATTATTATATTTGCCTTCTCCTAAATGTCTATAAAGTTTTAGTGTTTTTTATTATTTTGAGTATTTCGCTCCTATACTATCTATCTATATCTATACTAATATTATAAATGCGAAAGTAACTCTCTCTGTCTGTCTGTCGGGCTTTAACTCCGAAACTACTGAACTGATTTAAATGGAATATGGTACACAGATATTTTAGAGCCTGAAAAGGGACATAGGATATTTATAATGCCAAAAAAAGGTTGACAGGGTTTAAAAAGGGGATGAAAGTTTGTATAGAAATTCGTGGTCTTTGAAGCTAGAACAATGAAACTTTCTTCTTTGACGTTTTGGAAATAGGAGTGGGAGTTGGAGTGAGTATACGAATGAGAGTGGAAGTTAGAGTGGGAGTGCTGATCTTACTACATAGATTGGCTGCCTTAAATGCGCCCTTACATAAATTAATAAACAGCCTAAATAATTAAAAATTCTACCCCAAGTCACTATTCCACGCGGACAAAGTCGCGGGCCCTACAATACCTACAAACAGTTCTACTCTCATCTTCTTTATTTATCACTTTAAACCGTATTATAAATAATTATTCGTTCGTGCTCACATATTTGAAATCCACCAGCGTAGAGAACAAAGGAGATAAAAGGAAACAATAAAATATACTCCGTATTTATTAGGAACGACTAGTTCCCGGCGTCCCAATATTTTTTATTCATATATATATGGCGAGCCGGACGCGCCAATGCGACTAAAACTGAACTAAATATCCCGCTGTAGTTCATAACAAAAAAGCTTTTAAAGCCTTACTAGGATTTACGTATTGACAAAATATAATGTCTCCTAAACCTTTTAATATTGTGCCCAAGGGGAAAAAATGGCCGATGGAAATCCTGGATAATACGAGGAAATATTTTTTGGTCGAATGTCTGACTAGTTATTTTGATCCAAAATAAATTCAAATTATGGACATTCAAACGGACACATTTTGCCTCTGATCCATTGTATTAACCCAGGAAAACGGGATTTACTTATTGCTCCTTATGCTAAACGAATTTGTTAGGTAAAGTGCCCTGGACAAGAGCAATAGATGTAGTAAATTTACTTCAAAGGCAAAAAGACATTTTCTATGATGCCTGGAGTGAGCACGTGAAGTGTTTGCAGTTTATTATAGATTATGATATAATAAACGAATAATCACTAATAGTAAAGTGAATGAATGTAAAATAATAATAATGATATTAGTTAATAGTTAGTTATAAGTCATAGTTTCATTAAATTGTATATTTCCATTAAGTTTTTAAGTTCAGTGTTGAATTGGGCTTCCTGTCATGATATTGAAATTTTTATGGTTATTAATTATATATCTCAATTTCATATATAAATACACGTATTGTTTAAATGATTTTCAAATAAGTTTACCTAAAATATCAAGTTTTAAACCGTTAAAGTGCTTTATTTGAATGTGTACTACTCGCGTAAACTATAGACAGTATTACACTTATTGTTTCTAAAAATAATTAACCAAAAAAGTACGCGTATCAAACCGTTTCGACAATTCTTTACTGTAAATTAATTCGTATGTTGATAATTTATGAGAAAATAACTAACTAATTAAGTATAATAAACATACAAAACAAATGGTTATGAATATAATGTGACATAAGTTTATTTCAATAAAGGCCAACATTTCAGAACTTTTCAGCAAGCCGCAAATTTGAAAAAACTTATAGTTGAAGCAAAATTTCGAATCTACAATAAAACTTAACCACAGTGTTTGGATTGATAATTTTATTGTGTTTAAGACTGAGAGTAGCCGCACGAACAAAAAATGCCTAATTCCTTTCATCTCCTGGCTTGCTTCCAGACGCTTCAAGTCCGTAATATCTTCCACCATTGTAGCTTCAGCACGGTTGAAATGGACGTCAGAATTCAGTAATGGGTTTCAGTATTGGAAAATAGAAGTTGATAGAGAAGCACAAATAAGAAGCCTATTAAATGTTAGTATATATATATGTATGTCTCCTCCGAACTTGACGGAAGCCCTAAGTACTCTAAATTAAAACTCTTCATAGGTTCGTTGGTCCAATAGTAACTATATATAATAATGAACAGGAATCGATTCTCAGCTGATACATCAGTCATAGAAATAACCATTTGTGGAGCAACGGTTAATTGGTCGTGGGTTTAAATATATGAAGCTATAAATGTATAATGTAGGAGTATAGATTTTTAGCTGAATATATATTTTGTAATTTATTCAAGCTTTCATGTGCTCTAGAAATGGAGGTGGTACAGAAATTGGATAGTGAAATACCCTGGTTTTTAAGTGCTAAGTTTTCCGGACGATTTTCCACAATGCCTGCGAAAATGTATACATTTATTTTTAGAACTGATGTAACGGCTGGGAATCGAATTCACGACCCAAACTATGTAATTAATTATAATTTAATATATGTTATGTTTGAATTCACCTACAAGTTTTACTCCAAGAAAAACGCCGTACACTTGTGTATATTCTATTTTTTTATCGAAATCGAACCAAGACAATTTCTTACTAGTTTACATAGAACTAGATTAACAATGATTATTGTTGATACATAATGATAGTAAATTCCCAAAGCATTTTCAATATACTTTAATCAATTTCAACATACACTATTCAGTGAACGTTTCGTGAGTTCGTTTGAAATTAAAATAAGGTACTAGCTAGGTATACTCAGGCGATATTACTTTCTAGAGAGAAACTTCAACCATTATATAAATAATTGCTCCCCAATGATCCAGCATTTAGTACGAACTTTCTACAATACCATTTAAAGAATTAAGCATTCTCGGTATAAGCGCAGTTCCTGTTCACTTCAAGTCCAGAGGGCGAAAGTAAGGGGTAGAACACAAATGCTAAATTAAATCTTAACAATCACTTTATTACTTTGTTAATCCTATATACAGTATTAGTTGTGTCAGCGATTTCGTTCGCGTAGAATAGTTATTTTGGGTATCCAGTTTGTTAATAGAAACCTCCTTTTCCATTTAAGCTGTTACCCGCGACGCTGGTCGCGTCCCGTCGTTCTTGGGGGTTAACCTTAAAAGATAGACATGTGTCGCTGTTTTTCTAGATCACTTGAAGAGATATCATTGTTTAATACTTATTTTTTGGGTATCTTGAACCCTATTTACAGCATACGCATCGGAAACTCATTTTAAATTTTCTACGATACCATAATCGACTGTAAAATGCAATTAGACATTATAAACGCATTGTATGTAATAATCAACGGGTCGTGCGTTTAATTTTTAAAATTCTTATTGAGCATTTATCGTGGATAGTTATAAAATATCACGCTGCGACCCACGGAGCGAAGAAAAAGTTGGATATGTGGAAAAAACGGGGAAAATATTCTTTCTTCTCTTTGGGCTTCCGCTGCGTGCGCTACGAAAACGGTTCAAGATAAAATACTGTCTATAGTTTACGCGAGTAGTACACATTTAAATAAAACACTTTAACGGTTTAAAACGCGTGGTCACGGAGAGACGGCTGCTGCAAAGCATCCGAAACGTCGGGCCGAAGTTAAAAATAATTTTCAAATAAGTTTAACTAATATGTCGCGTTTTAAACCGTTAAAGTGTTTTATTTAAACGGTTAAAAATATTTATCAAAGGATGATTCATCTTTGAATGATCTATAAACTTTCCGATAGTATATGACTATCATTTAAGATTACTTGTAAGAACGACGGAACGCGAACGACGTCGTTGGTAACTATAGTTAACTTAGGTAACTTATAAGTTATAGCGATGATGAGGAGATTTGCACAAACAGATTTTGATGTCCAAAATAACCATTCTACGCGGACAAAGTCGCTGGCGCTGTTAGTATATCATCTGTCTGACAAAACTATACGCCATTTTCAGTTAGCGTTTACTCCAAATTTGTATAGCACTGCACATCCTAAGGGCACATTCTACGTTTGTTTCGTTCAAATAGCGTCTTCCTTAATAAGTTACGTCTTCAGATGCAATAAGCGCTAACTCATTTCAAAGCGTGTTTTGCATATCATCCTCTCAACTTCAGAAGAGGAAGCGAAGACGCTCAAGTGTATCTTTAAAACTTCATTTGTTTCCCGGAACTAACCAGGATTGTGCATCTGACAAATTAAAGTTAAACTTGTATTGTTTTAAGATTTCGCTACAGATAGATGGAAACAAGTTAATAGTATCTTATTCGTGGTTCTAGATACAACCATTTCATTTTTTAAATCTAAACCGTTGCGTACGATATACTATAAAATATATAAAAAAATGTTTCTTTCACCTCACCTTAAGATTTAGAAAACAACGTTTCGGATGATTTGCAGCAGGCGTGGTCACGGGGGGACTAGGTTTTACTTGATTTCAATAATGGACCGATTGTCGTGTGCAGACTGGTTATCGCCTATCATATTCTAATACCATTTAGCTTACTGTTAAGATAACTATTAATTGTAAGATTAAAAATAAATTAACAACTAAAAAAGTTATTCGTTTCATTGCCGTACAGTTTAATTTACTAACATTAACTAAGGTTTGAACATTAAGTTATAATTAAATCGTGTAAGGCTTCCACGGCCATCGTTCAGCATATATATCATTGCGATTCACTTAATTCTTCGAGCAATCGAGGAGCTAACATCTCTTGATGATGCCGTCCGCTCGTGATGACGAAACACCGAGAACCTCCGCTTGCTGACGTCGGCCGAACAACCCGAAAAACAATGATAAGTTAAAAATTAAATACTGTCTATAGTTTACGCGAGTAGTACACATTTAAATAAAACACTTTAACGGTTTAAAACGCGATATATTAGGTTTTGCAGGCTTTGCAGCAGCCGTGGTCACGGGGAGACTCCCCGTGACCACGGCTGCTGCAAAGCATCCGAAACGTCAGGCCGAAGTTAAAAATCATTTTCAAATAAGTTTAACTAATATATCGCGTTTTAAACCGTTAAATTGTTTTTATTTAAAAGTTAAAAATTGTCTGTTAGTTGACAATAAAATATTTCATTATTTTATTTTATGCCCTAACGAATCGCGTAATTGATCAACAAAGGTGAAAATGTAATATTTGTCCAAATGAATATTTCAAGAGCTATAAAAATATGTCGCATTCCGCGCAGGTAATATAAATGAGAAATCCGTTTTAAATGGAACTGAAAGAGCAATAAAATGTCTGACTTTAATTAGTGTAACGTTCCTCAACATAAACATCTTTCTTCAATTTCATATAAATACTACGATTCCAGGTAATTCACTTTTAACAGGAGATCTTTCTTGGAACTTTGTTATTAAAGCGCAAGCTTACGTTCTCTTTACGTAACATTATAGTATAATTTATTATTATATGATTTTTTTATGATAGAGGAGAGAGATGCATGCGGTTCACTGATGGAAGGTGTAATACCCAGCCACATAACATTTCAATAAGAGACACTGTCGACTTAACGCAATGAAACTTCATCTGTAAACGATGGTTTGTGTCTCTGTAGGAATTTCGATGTTCCTACCCATCGTACCCATTTAATATGCAGACTTGCTAATGAATGCTAAAAAAATTGTTTGCTAAAAATATTTTTTTCTATACTACTGTCTCTAAAGTCTCGTGCTCGATTGCCTATCTTTGCTTTTCTAGGAGAGGCCCCGGGTTCGAATAATAGGCGAAAATAATAGGTTCTTTATTGCTTGTCAATAATCATAAATAATTTTAAAATATTGAAATGTGCTTTTCCGATGCTTGACAGAAAAAAAGGAAATTTCATTTAGAAGTCTTTTATATACTCGTAATACATAATCAAGTTAATTTCAGTATAGGACGAAAACCAAAATTTGCGTAATCTAGTTAATTAGTTTAACTAGCTGTGCCAGCGACTTCGTCCGCGAGAATCGTTATTTTAGGCATTCAAATTAGTTTTTGTAAACCCCGTCATCTTCATAAACTTCAGCTGTTACTCACGACGTCGGTCGCGTCCCTTCCCGTCGCGGACTTTTTTTTTAGAATATTTAAAGGGGAATCTTATAAAATAAAATATCTTGAACCTATGTTTTTGCAGCGTACGCATCGGAAACCCACAATGATGAATTATTTTCCTAAAATTTTTCACACTTCCTGCTGTATCTCCGCTTGTATTAGACACAGGGCGATGTTTTATAGACTATAGCATTTCTCGATAAATGCTCTAACTAAACAAACAAACTCTTTTGCTTTACATATTAGTATAGATATATAACAATTTGGTTAATTAACTTAATCAACGTAATCTGTATTCACTTAACGCGATATATACGTTTCAGTTTTCATGCCTATATACAGGGTGTGTGAATCCTCGCCACGTTAACAGATGGTTGGTAAATGTTGCCAGCTGTCATCCAACTACGTTTAATCCAATAGTGACATACCACAGACGACACATACGATATATTATATACTTTTATAGCCTGCCCGATTGTTATTATTTAAGTCTGCTATGTTTCTCTAGGGTTCAAACCCCGTACCTCTCGCATTTAATGCAATTTCACACTACGAATTTCGTCGAGTCTATGTATTGGTAATCGACGATAGAATAGATGAAGTACAATAAAACAGCTCTATTGCTTTTAATACAATGTTATGTATAAATTAGAATTTAATACGTTTTAACATATTTTTTTTGTAATAGGGGTGTCTTTTTCATATTTCTGTAAAATCTAGGTCCCCTCACGTGGGTCATGGGGCAAACTGTATGTCCGTTTCACTAAACTTTATTTCCAGCAAATTGATCAGTTTTCACTTTCCAGGATTCGAATCTAGCTACTACATTTAACTATATAAACGTCGACATTTTAAATTTATTCATTATTCGTTATTTCAGCTACTTATCGTCGCAGTAAAGCAAAATTATTAATTAATAAACAAAAAACCTAATTAATTTTAACAAAGTAAACTTTAAAAGTGTGTTAATAGGACGGAGCTCTCGGTAAAGATGTGTGTTTTGTATTAACGGTGTGTGATGTAGGCCGATTTTATGACGGTAATAACATTATATTATGATTTGATAACGTAAAGCCATAAATCTTGTCCCATTAAATCGACTATTATGGGTTTCGTATAGGTTAACATGTAATGAAGAATGTATTTGAAAATTTAGAATCTTATAGGATACAAAGAACTTAATTTCATGTTTAAATTATTTGTATTCAAATGTTATTTTTATTATGAGGAGAACAGACACGCGTGGGGTTTATTTGATGGAGATGAAGTACCCCAGCCGTATAACATCTCAACAAGAGACGCTGTCGTCTTATTTTGGCTTTGGTGATTTGGACATCGATAGACTGAAACCGATTAAACTTCACGGCTTTTTCATCTGTGGGTCTTGGCCATGATTTGGTGGATTGTGATCGGGACGGTATTTTGATATTCCTACCACGGACGTAATTATTCAGAAAAAAATATTTTTAGAGATACTTTGGACCCGGTGGGGATTAATTTTGATTAGTTGATATTAATCAACTAATAATTATATTAGCCATAAAATACAATACTTATACAAAAAACTACGAAAATTGTCCTGTCATATTGTACTATATGTAGTGTACCGTTGTTTACAAAACTTCAAATTAAACGGTTTTATTTAACTCGACTTGTACGTGTTGTATTTTATTTATTTGGGTCAAAATTGGAAATTGTAATTTACGCACCTTCCCGTTGTCAGATTGATCTGAAATTTGGTACACTCATTTAATTTAGATGAAAATACAATCACATACATTATAAATCTAAGATGGCCGCCGATACAAAATGGCGGATTACTTATTTTTGTCTTAATCCCCTCGCTATCAAATGAAATGGCTACACTAGTAAAACACGATGATTATGTCAAAATTTAAAATATTTATTATTTTCAATGCACAAAAAATAAAACCAATAACTATTTTTTTTAGTTTTTTTTACTTTAATACTTGTTTTTACTGTATACAGTCATAAGGATCTGATTTAATTGTAAAACTGCACTATCTCTATTCTATAAGTGAAAACTTCCTTAAGCTTCACTGTTCTGTACTTCCTATTACTAAATGGTTTATCATTGTAAGCTATTAAGTTTTCTAAATATTAAAAAAATATTGATTACCATAAACAATGGGTTAAGATATACTTGATTATACAGACGAGCATTGTTGTAATAAGAATTCATAAGCATCTGCACATCCCTAAAACTAGGACAGGCAATTTCGGCCCTAACTGCCACAGACATCCACTTTAACATTAGTCCTATATCCTAGATATATCAGCCTATCAGCAACTATCACAAAGTTAGCGATTGCGGCGAGGCTGTTACACAACTAAGTTTATATAACAATTTAACATACCGCGACCTGTACAAAGGTTACAAACTTATCCAATAATACTTGTATACTGTAGGTCTTCGTCTTTGGGATGCAAAATATGAAGCTATTACAGTTTCTAACGGATGCAAGTAACTTTAATCACAACAGTATTTGTAAAACCGCGATACATATCAATACAATACAATACAAATATTCTTCATTGTCACGAAGCAAAACAAAAAAATGCATAAAACATATAAAAAAACTTATTTAAAAACTATTTTACGGCCCGACGTTTCGGAAGTAAACTGTTAAAATAATGTTTATACATAAAATGCCTAAATCTTGTTTCTGATATGTAGGTTATAGGAAAGGTTATTTGTGTATTTACAATGATCTTGTAGCTTACGCAAATGAAACATCAAATCAAACATTTTTATCAAGTTAAATGTTTTACCTTCTAGCGTACGCGCAACGTCTATGGACTGACCGTCGCTCTTGCAGAATGTGTAGTATATAGTAAAGTGCGTTTAAATGATCATCATAATAGTAGTATTTTTATATATAATAATATATAAATATAATATATTAAATATAATATATTAAATATAATATATTAAATATAAATATATTATAATACGATGAGGCAGTAATTAAAATTCCGAACATCAAAAGCCAATATGAGCCGACATCGCATCTTGTTTAGTTGCATACGACCTGGGTATATTATCTTCTATCAAGTGAACTCTTCTATGCGTATACTTCGCATGATTTTATGATGAGGCGAATTTTTAAACAAATACTTCTTCTTTAGACATTTCAATTTCAGCCTTCTCTAGACATGGAAAGCTCAACATCTGATCATATCATCTATTATCAATTCGTTTACTTCCAAAACACATTTCATCATAATTTCAGAAAACATTAATTACAATGCAGAACAACGCAGATAAATATAAATAATTATAATTATGAATACATTTAATTTTAAACGTGCCATGAAAGAATTAACTATGGGAAATAAGATACACGATAAAGAATCTTTGCTGTGTTATAATTATAATAAATTAGATTTAGTTTGTGTGAGCGTTACGCGTAAATGTTTACATAAGTAAGTACTGTATACACAGTTGTAGAGCACGTAAACTAAATGCTCATTTTATATTTCCCTTTTCCACTCACTATCAATAAATGCCACTTCCAATTACGGATATTAGCAGGGAGATTATTTCCGCGAAATAACCAGCATTTATTTATTTCCTGGTCAGCCGCTTTCATTAAAACGTTGATAGAATAGTAATAAAGGATTCGCAATATATTATGCAATAAATTAAATGTTATGAGCGCAACTCGAAAATTTGCGAACGGACAACTCGAACTGGACCGCAAGTGAAATTATCACGTTAAATAAGCTGCCAAAGTTATTTATTCAATATTGCGATTTAGGTTATAACTGCGGACGCTTTGAACACTCGAACAATTAGAGGTGAAATTTATTAACATATTTTCGTTTCGGACATAGTTTGTACGCTTAACTGTACTTTAAAGTTTAATTTTAATCCAGAAAGGCCGCACTGGTCCAGTTACTAGTGATACACGTATGCACATCTGAGGTTCGTGTTTTTAGTGGTATAGTGGGCCCGAGTCCCAACAGTGAGAATGATTAAAGGGTTGATGGCCTACGACCTACAAAGGAGATAGAAGTAATAATAGTAGTGAAATCATGTTTCTCTCCCCGGGACATATGGCGAACACATTTTTATCACCATCTTTATCCTTATCTAATGTATCAACAGTCACATTTCACTGATTGGTCTTGTTTATGGGCAAGTAGTTGATCATGCTTCTTTGTCCTGCCCGATAGAGACAATTTACGTCTCCCCGAACTTCGAACCGAAGATCTCTGTTGCTTAAAGCAATACTAGTAAATGTGTTTAATCATTGTGCTATAGAAGTAAATAATGGCAACTATTTATTAAACCGGTTTTAATGGAGTCTTAATTAGGTATGTTGAATATTATATAATATAAAAATACATTACTGCAAGGGTTTAAATAAAACACTTTAACGGTTTAAAACGCGATATATTAGTTAAACTTATTTGGAAATGATTTTTAACTTCGGGCCGACGTTTCGGATGCTTTGCAGCAGCCGTGGTAACTAACTACCCGTTACTAACCGTTAGTCAATTCTGCAAGGACGCGGCCAGTTTCGCCAAATACCAACTTCGACGGAACAGATGGCGCTAGCGTAGTAATTTTTTACTTTGACGTCAGAGACATCCTCCATCATTAGTCTCCCCGTGACCACGGCTGCTGCAAAGCATCCGAAACGTCAGGCCGAAGTTAAAAATCATTTCCAAATAAGTTTAACTAATATATCGCGTTATAAACCGTTAAAGTGTTTTATTTGCATGTAAACTACTCGCGTTAACTATAGACATTACTGCAAGGGTTATTAGAAAAAGTGTAAAATTTCCTTCTTGAAAAACAAATTTTTATAAAAGTTCAAGGATCTTTATAGAATCCCGGATTGAAAATTAATAATCTCGAGTAGCAGGTGGCTTTAGAAGGGTGAGGATCTTAAATTGTTTCAGTGGGGCAAGCCAAGCAAAAGCGCAAGTAACTGTTTTCACCACAATTCCTTTAAAATACAATACTGGATACAGACACAGTTTTTTTACAATTGTTTTTCGGGCTTTTTTAAATTGTGTCAATCGAGAAGCTAACATCTCCTGAAGGTGCCGTCCGCTCGTGATGGCGAAACGTCGAGAACCTTTTCTCGCTCACGTCGGCCGAATAGCCCGAAAAACTGAAATGATATGCTGAACGGGGGCAGTGAAAGCCTCACACGATTTATTACTGATTTTTTTTTATAGAGGAGTATAAACAAGCACACGGTTATTTGATGAAATACCTTAACCATATGACGATATACGACCTATTTTGGCTTTGTAGACCTATTTTGTCTACTTTTAATACAAACATAAGTAGTCGAGTAGGACACATTTGTAAAACGCGAGTAATACACTTTTACGATATCTGTAGTCTCCCTGTGACCACGGCTGCTCCAACGCATCCAAAATGTCGGGCCGTAGTTAAAATTTTTTATAAATAATTTTTACTAGTATTTCGCGTTATAAACTGTAAAAGTGTTTTATTTATATATTTTACATTCAAAGACAAAACAAAAATTACATATTCGCGTAGGTAACTAGGTAGACTTATGAGCGTCACATCAGTTAAAAACTAAAACTCTACATTTATGCTTACTAACAGTTCGGCAAGGGCGTAGAACGGACGAGAAGAACTGGCAAGAAACTCGCCGCGACTCCTTTCATCGCCAAGATTTCTTTTACAGTCATGATTACTTTTTTGAAGCATTATACATTGCAGATTCTTAAGTATCATGTAAGATAACAGACACAATCTCATAATAGCAGACACTTAATTGCACACCGTTTTGCTCAGAGCAAACCTAGTATGTAGCGTAATCTGTAGCTGCTCGTAGAGCCATCGTAGACACGTAGAGCCTTAATCGCGTAGCATACATTTGGGAATCGTCACTGAAAACTGCTACGAATATGACGTAAGATTTCCAGAGTGCTCAACAACAGAATGTGGGAATCATTTCCAATCGCCTACCAGGTTATAAAATGTACAACTACATGTATAAATTATACACAGCTGTTAGTCTCTTACACGCGTTATATAATATTAATAAAACCCTTTTAACGGTTTGAAACATAAATATATTTGTTGCAGTATGTTATAGTACTAGTAGAATACAGCGGCCGTACATCGGGTTGTAGTAAAAAGTGTTATATAATAATTTATACTACTCGCGTAAACTACAAACATTAGAAATAGTTTTTGTGAGCAACTCTAGTTACGTCTTATGTCATCAATGACACACACATCTTGGAAAACCCTTGTGATGGGAAAATACTGATTCAGACGCCTCTAGTCTGATCATATGTTGGCATCGATCCCATGACGTAGGCAGCGGCGCCACGGAGTCCCGCCAGGGTGACGCCAACACAGCCTTCGGGATGAAGACCTGACCCCTTTTACAGTATTCGATTAAATTACGTAGGTATTTAAATATTAACAGTCGCTGGCATAGAAAATTCAGTATGTCCACACATTGTGTACCTAACAATTTCTATGCAAATTAGACGTTGTTTAATAAACTTTAGACCAACTTAGTGTAGTTAACGAGTAATCTTAACAAAATCTCTAACTTATTATTTAAAGGCAATACTAATATCGTGAATAAATAATATAATGGACTGAACTGCTTTTAAAACCGTATTAACTTTTGAAATAAATAACTTTATAATATTACTATAATTTGTTTTTACTCCAAAAGTAATCGACAATAGCTTGTTGGAAAGAAAGATAATAATGCATGGGAGACATATCGAAATTAATTCAGCTCAAGAACCACCGTCCACAGATGAAAAAGCGGTCAAGAATTTCATTTCCGAATACCCAAAGCCAATAATAGGCTGACAGCGCATCTTGTTTAGATATTATATAGCAGAGATATTTCATCAAGTGGTCCTTATACTGTCTGTAGTTTACGCGAGTGGTCCACATTTAAATAAAACACTTAAACGGTTTAAAACGCGATATATTGTAGTTAAACGTTTTTGAGCATTATTTTTTACTACTGGTCACGGGGAGACTCCCCGTCCACACCTGCTGCAAAGCATCCGAAAACGTAGTTAAAATAATCCTTAAAAAAGGTTTAACTAAAATATCGCGATATTTTAAACCGTTAAAGTGTTTTATTTAAAAGTGATCCTTACGCTTGCCTTTCCTACTCTATCATAAAAACGAAACAAAATCATTGAAAATACAAACCACAAAGACATAAAGATTTAAAGAATAACTTGAACAAATGCGAATGGAACTGAAAATTATATTTTACAACGAGTTACAACTTAAATAAGAGACCTTCGTCGATTTTCTTGTCTATCAGAATAATACGTGTCATGTCAACAATACGATGGCAATTGATACAGAAATAATATAGACAAGCTCTAAGATACATAAATATAGAAGACAAAAAAACAGTGAAAAGACTAATTTACCAACTAATAAAGAAATACAATTATTGTATTATTTTGGTAGACTGAAACCAAAATTAACTGAAATGGAATTCCGTTTAAAGGTTTCCTGTAAAATCCCTATTATTATTAACGCAATTTCCGGCTCCGCGGACGTCAAAACACATCCACTATAATGGACGGTCGGGTGTTTCAACTGTCCATTTTAACTATTACCTTTCAACCTTCAGGTTGTTTATTTCCTAGCCTTGAATGCTCTTCCCTCGCTCCGGTGACCTAGAGCATTGTGACGTCATCGGCGCCATTACGCCGCGACACATCGACGACTTTTAGAACTACCCTCCGAGACTAACGGCAGGAGTTTATAGGTTGCGAAGTGTTGTGAATTTTATTTTTACATTCGAATTGATTGTCTTTTTGTTTACGCGAGAACTAATCACTTAAATAAAACAGTTTGAATATTACTTAAAGTTTACTTTAAGTAATATTGTGTTGTGTAAGGCTTTGACGGCTACGGTCATATCATTGTTTTTCGGCCTGTTGGCCGAAATCGCGAAATCGAGCGAATGCATTAGTTAACTTATTTGCAATTAATTATAATTGTGGCACAAACAAACACATATTATTAATGAATTTTGAAATCCTGTTTTACTATGGGCAGACACATATTTGTGTCTATTTCAATGGTAATTTAAAGGTGCAGAACTGACTTCTATGAGATATACTATTACCTGATAAAAATGTTTAATGTACTGCGGGAATAAGATCCCAGGACCCCTATGAACTTAACACATCGCTTTGCGTTTTCTAACCTAACTAGGTGGAGGACTAAAAAATCATTAAGTATTATAGTGAATTTCAATCATGTGAATAAAGTATTGTCTGTAGTTTAAACTTTTGAATAAAATACTTTTACCGGTTTCATATACGAAATTTATAATTTATTGGCTCAATATGTTGGGTACTTTACAATAGGCGTGGTCAAAGGAGGACAGGTGATGAAGGGTGTCTCTAATGTCAAAAATCTGCTACGCTAGCGCCAACCTGTAAGAATTAGAGAACTAATAAAAACACTTAGCATTATAAATTAATTTCGAACATGTAAAAATAACAATGTGTCGAGTAAAAAGGTTAATATTGTGATTAACTGCTCAACCCAGCAATGTGGAGATGATAATCCTGTTTCATACTGTCTATAGTTTACGCGAGTAGTACACATTTAAATAAAACACTTTAACGGTTTAAAACGCGATATATTAGTTAAACTTATTTGAAAATGACTCCCTGTGACCACGGCTGCTGCAAAGCATCCGAAACGTCGGGCCGAAGTTAAAAATCATTTTCAAATAAGTTTAACTAATATATCGCGTTTTAAACCGTTAAAGTGTTTTATTTAAATCCTGTTTCATTTAATATTTTCTGATTTTCCGAAGCCGTTGTTTATATTACTTTAAGTATATAAACACTGGTATAATGCAGCGTTCTGTTAAAATAACTTAACCGATATGCAAATTTATGTTAAAAGGAGTGAGTGCAAGCTAATGTAACATATTTTTGTTGCGAAGAGCGCGTACTCCCGACTTCGTAATTAATTAGTGAGCTATTTTTGTTTACTCTCACTAAATTTTTTGTTGAAATTTCGTTTCATTTGAACGTTATTACTAGGATCAGCGTTTTTCTATACTGCTATAATTTAATATAAACAAGAAGCTTGAAATAAAACACTTAATACACGCGCGAAATGTAGGAGCTACGATTTATTTAAACTATGGTCCTTTAAGTATAATAATTAATGTATACTTCACGTCTTAAACCGTTCAAGTGTTTTATTTAACAGTTAAAAGTATTTTATTTAAATGTGTACTGCTCGCTTGATTTCAGACAATAATAATGAAGCTATGCGAAAAAATCAAAGATTATACAGATAAAGAATTTTGTTTGATTCTAAAAGTTTTAAATAATTGTTATTTAACAGGTTTATAAAACCTTTGCTATAATAAGAACTGGTAAACGCGTCGGTCGCGTTCCGTCGTTTTTGAATTAAAATGAGTTAATAAAAATATTTTTTGAGTATCTTAACCCGTTTTCGCAGTGCGCACAATGGAAAGCCTCAAAGATAAAAACAGTTTTCCCATTTTTTCCACATTTCCCAATGTTTAATTGGATTGCATTATAAAATCAATAGTACTTTAAATTAACAATAAGTTTAGTAATAGAACTAGAATAATATTCCAAGCACGACTTAGTAATGTCATTAGGGGATCGTTAGAGCGCAAGATATCGTTGTTACACGACTATTAATGTTACAAAGATAACATGGCTAATGAATCTCATTATTATATATATAATAGTATCTATAATCCAGATTTGAGGAAATGTATATACGACATTCGACCGCCTTTATAGCCACTAGTTAAACGTGTAGCTCAGCATTGTGGTAAGCGCGAGAAGCCGTGGGTTCGAATCCCAGGGAAACAATTAATTATTTTGCAGGGCACAGAAATCTGTACAGTCACGTTTCCCAATTAATTACTGGCGCGATTGTACAGATGCACAACTATCACCGTTCAGCGCTAAACATCCGTGTCGCGATCTTTTTTTTATAATGTCGCTTTTCCATAGCTAAATAAGACTTGTAACATTATAACTTGTAACCGAGCACTGCGTTGGCAATGGTTCTGAATTTGAAATTGGGAAAAAATTGTTTGTTTTTGATGAAACACTATATAGTGTTTTTTCGTTTCGGTTCGGTGGGGCAGAAAATAAGTCTGACCAACTACATGTCTAAATAAAGTCGGTTAACGGACACAAAATTGTGTCTTCACCACGGAGAGAATCGGAAGTTTTCTTTATTTATAAGATTACAAAGACTACAAAATGACATAACATGGATGCTGGACAAGTCCTGTCCAGTGCTTTTTTTTTATAATACAAAATCGATTTTTAATTTATATAGTGCCATGTGAAACATGTTAAAGTTTTTAAAGGATTACAATTTTTACAATTGACACTTACAGGTTAATCTAAAATTTATCGAAAAGAAAATATAAACTTGGAAAATGTTAACAATGTGTATTTCTTTGCTATTAAATTCCACTGCCTCTAAATATATCACCAAGACCTCTGACATTTCAAATATCTGTGTAAGTTACCTTTCGCTGGGTTTCTATGATAAATAAATATATATTGTACTACACGTAAGAGGTAAAAGCATCCTAAACTATAGTGATTAAATTAATTATAGGAAATACACAAGAAATTTTAATAAGTGAAAAAACATAAATCTGTTCTAGAATATGCCACTATTCTCTAGAATATAGATTTCTTTCTAGATATGAGGGTTATAGAAGAATGTATACACGATACACACATGGATTTTGGTGCTACGCCTACCAAAAAAATATACCAAAATACTAGACTGCCTGCTTGAGAATTTTTACTATGGACATCTACGTAAAATAAATTAGGCAAAATACCTAACTAGTCAAAACAGCGTGTACGTCCTTTATAGGGCGTGGAGCGAATACAATTCTGTGTCCGTTTCACACTTGTTTCATAATGGAGGAGGACAGGCAAGCATATAAATTGATGAGGTGAAATATCCAAGCCATATGACATCTCAACAAGATTCGCTGTCCGAATAGTTAGTAGAGTAGTGGCTTTTGATATTTCCGTGGCTGGTACAGAAACATTTATTTAGTCCCCGAGATTCAAACGAACGTTCGATTCCTTTACATACTAATTACTTCAGAAAATGTATTGAAATATTCTGTACCCTAGACGTATAGCGACGAACGATATTATCGACCGTTGCTCATGAATATTTCGCGCTAAGGTATTGCTATTTTAGCGTCAATGCGCGCGGGCCGCAACGAGATGAAAATCCACTGTGGGCCGCAGCTATTCGGCAGCGATGCTGTCAAAACGTGCTGACGCATCCCTGAATATGCATTGATTATCCACTGATGAGATGGCCACACATGAAGCGTGCTATCCTTGTTATTTGATGCTACAGGGAAATTTCACTGGAAAGATATAACACGGTTTTATTTTACGTAGGTGATACAATTCGAATTTTAATAATAATAATAATTCTTTATTCAGGTACAAACCCACATCTTACATGAATGTTTGTATGTGTGGTTTGTTACTCTTTCACGCAAAAACTACTGAATGGATTTCAATTAAACTTTCCAATAATATAGCTTATACATCAGAATAACACATAGGCTACAATTTATAAAGATATTGTGTAAGCTGTCCAAAATATGACATTAAGTGTCAAGTAACTAGGAAAAAACCTACCCTTCTGCGAGCTATTCTGGCATGCGCTGGCATAAACGTTAGTTACACATAATCGCTTTAAAAAAGATTACAAACGAAAATAAACATACATTTTGAAATATACATTTCATTATAAACTTTTTAGATTATATGTATTCATATTAACCAATTCAAAGCGGTAACATTAAACACTATCTGTAGTTAGGCGAGTAGTAAGCATAAAAAAAACCTTTTAACGGCTTAAAACACGAAATACGACGGCTTACCGTTAGTTCTGCAGCAAGCGCAAACATAATATTATATACATCAGTGCAATAAATAATTGTCGGTCCTATCTAACAAATTAAATTTGACAATCATTGAAATTCAATATCACTAAAGTACCTACAGCTTTCAATCAGAACCATTAATGACACGGCATTAATAAATATTTTAATTTGAAATTGTACATTTAGAAATAAAATTGCGCACCCACTTTCGCAGTTTCTCCCAGCTTAACATAGCGCAACGTACAAATGAACAGGCTATCTCAATTTTCTCACAAATTACATGCCAAGGTAGCTTTGAAACTTCTAAAGAAAATGTTCTTTTATATAGAACATAATATTTTCATATCACGACCTTTTACATTTAATGCTTGTTGTTTGTTATGAAAATGAGAAAGAAGAAGAACTTTGAGCATTATAGTTAGTATAGTTTTATTTTAAAATCAAACTGTAACTTTTGTTAGTTCCAAGTATATTTCTGGGTAACATACAATATTTTTTTGAAGTTTTCAAACGTAAATGTCTGTTATGACGTAGGCACGGCCGCGGCAGTGGCTCGGATTGTTGTGGTTCAAATCCCGCCCATATCGCCAATTTTTATATCAATCTAAATATATTTTAAGTCATCATAAAAGATTTTAAGAGTGTGAAATCATTCACTTCACTTCACTTTTATATTATTTCATACGTAGCTTACCATTTATTAATGTCTAGTAGAAATACGCAAAGATCCGTTTAGTATATGGAATTCTCTTAAATATTTGATTATTATTAAAATAAAAACATGAATGTGTAAAAATTCTAAACTTTTGATAAATATTACGTAAATAAAATCAAGGAACACAAGTATTAGCTTCTGTATATTTGTAAAAGGTTACTAAAAATGATGTATCTATTTTTACTACTTCTTATTGTGTCTAAATAAATCAAAATCGTTTAAATATAACACTTTAACGGTTTAAAACGCGATATATTAGTTTTATTAAATGTTTAAATAAGTTTAACTAATATATCGCGTTTTAAACCGTTAAAGTGTTTTATTTAAATGTGTACTACTCGCGTAAACTATACACAGTATTTAAATCAAAATCGCGTAAATTAATGGCATAGCGATACAAATCTAAAATTAAATTGAGAAATATTTCTTTTAATTTCAAATCAATTAAATCCGTACACGAAGTAATTTCATTAAAAGTTTAAAGGCAAGCAATTTGTCGCACAAAGATATCCAATTATGAGTGTGCGAAGAGACCCCTAGAGAAATTTACGTTAATGACATAAATCGATATTAATATTCAAACGCTAAAATTATTGAGATGTTGCGTAATCTATTTGAATTTAATATTGTCGACACTCGGCTTTATATCTTAATAGTTATAAACAAGTAGTCAATAATTTTATTTAACACCGTTAGGTGTTTTGATAAAAAAACGTTATTTTGGATCAGACCTGTACAAATCTGTATTGATATTAACATTTTATTTACATAAAAATAAATAATAAATATTTTGAATGTGGCAATAACGAGACGTCATAATAAATATCTGAATTCCGGCCATTTTGTATTTACGAAAATATTAAATCTACAGTTTATCTTTCACAATTTAAACAAATTGATGGTTTCGAATTGTTATGGAATTCGTACAATAATTATATTGAAATTTTTCGGTTGTAGAAATTGTTCGTTAAATATATTTAACGAAAGTAATCACTGATAATTCAAACTTGTTTTTTTATCATTTAATAAAAGTAATATAAACAGATAATGTTGTATACATTGAAATATTATTTATATAGTACCCTGTTGAGCGAAGGGCATCCCGTGCCTTATATGTTTTTTAAGACAGATAGATTGCTTTAACTAAAACACTTTAACGGTTTTAAAGGCGAAATATATTTGTATTTAGGAGACCCCCTGTGACCACGGCTGGTTGAATTTGCGCTACACAATGCTCTTAAAACCTTAAAGTCATAAATATTATAGGCTAACATACCAGTTGATGATTATAATAATCTTAATCAAACATCTGACCTCTTATAAATCAAAGCAAATGGGATATATAAATGGCCTTTATTAACGTCGATGGGTTTACGTCAGAGGCAACGATATGTCCTGATTTGGGTCATGTCAAATGGTTAATGCGACTACGGATTCGGAATGTAATAGGCCTCTTTATTAACACTCTCTTGTGTTACAAGATATGTGAATTAGTTACAGCCACTCTCCCAATTACTATTCGCATGGTAACACAATTACAGTGCTACTAATATCATATATACGTTGTAATATATGATATTAGTCAATATAATCATAGACTATAGAGATTCTATTACACAAAAAATGTCACAGAGTTTCTTAAAAACCAAAGAACTAATAGTTAATTAAAACAAAACGACTATTTTCTACTACTTTTTGCTTAACAGCTGAAATCTAGATATGGTCTGTTGTTTACGCGAGTAGTGGGCATTTAAATAAAACACATTTAACAGTTTGAATGCAAAATTATAAGTAACTTAGTCCCCTGTGACGGCGGCAGTTGCTAAGCATCCGAAGCTAATGAGTTTGTCCCTTTTAACGCGCGATTCCCAAGAACATCTAGTGGAGTGGAATTGAAAAAAAAGTGGAAATGAAAAAATGGAATTAAACTGGTTGTTTATGTTGGCTGGCTGCTATATAGTGTCTACGCTTAAGGATATAAAATATCAGGAAGGCTGTGCTGAACATCAGGCTGTGACCATTCGAGTCGTCCAGGAAAACGACGCATGAGGCCGCAGAAGGAGCCTCCTTCAATTCCAAATTGCGTTGTAATTCAAGAATTATACAAGCAAATAAATTGCGACGCTGGCTCGGGTTCAACTATTCTAAGAAGCTTACCTCTCGGTGAAGGAGAACGTATTAATGCCACCCCCAAAGCGAAGGGTGGATTATACTACACCGCGCGTTGTGTAGTCTAGATCTTTCTTTTAGCGTTTGGCCTGCGCCCGATGTTTTTCGTATAAATTAGTACTAATTCCGCGTGCGCCACAATTTATTGGACGCTCCAGTAATTGGCTGCGCGTGAGAGTTTTATTTATATCCGCGAAGTGTCCGGTGACTTTGCAGTCTTAACTTTTTCATTATCTTTTGTTTTTATATCTAAATATGTACCTATTGCTTGAGATTTAAAGTCAATTTAATTTTTCTAATACGGCACTATTATCTATCGCAATACCCAAAGTAACGCGGCCCTGTTGATTTTACCTAATATTACGTTTTAACTAATTTAAGCCGGCATAAAAATAACGGAAATATTCAACATCACTTATCGCAGTGATGTTAATAATAATAATAAGGTTTGATAATACCTTACATAAATAATCAAATTATATATTATGAAGGATCCATAATTTTTTACTACTGTATGTAAACCTTTTTAATACATAATATTTAAAACGAGTGGTAGCTACACAATAATTAAAAAGTTAACGGTTTAAAAATCTAAAATTTCAATACAAAGACCTAGTTAGAAGTTAATTGACTACTATATTTCGTGTTGTAAATGAATAAAAATGTTTATATCGTTTAAAAATTTTGTAACTTTTAATTAACTAATATCTCCTAAATATTGCTTAGTTTTTACAAGTTATCTCCTTCTATTTCAAATGTAACTTATTCTATCAATATCAACTACCTAATATCTCTCCGTCTATCCCCTGACCTACATTAAGAGGAGTCAAGATCTACCCAAGTCTGCCGATTAATCAAACAATGTTTGAAAAGGTTATTTTTAATTCTGCCAAGTCAGCGTATTCCCATTGATCGAGCAATTTGTCTAAGATCGCGTTCGCGAGTGAATTTCGACAAGTGATAGCATAACTAAGTTCAACTGCTTAGTTTAAACTTCGCTATTGAGATTGTGATGTGGATAAATTGATTGCACTTAGCGGAAATTCTTCGACAATGCTGAATGCTGTACCTCGGCTAGGTACATAATTGCTTATAACTTAGAAATGTGTTTATATAGAGATCTTCTATCTACCAAGCAAAAGAGAACCGATCAATTAGATCATCATTATCAGCCCGTTTTGGTCCACTGCTGGACGTAGGCCTCTCCCTCTCTTGAGCTCTATTTATCCATTTGCTGCCGGCTACTTTTTTCAGGTCATCTGTCCACCGTCCTACGTTGCGTTTGCCTGATCAATTAGATAGATTAAAGAATTTTGTATTGTCATGTCAAACGAGACACATAGTAATGAAAATTATATACAAACGTATATACATTTGAATAAAAACATTTTAAAGGTTTAGAACGCCAAAATGTTAGTTAAATTAGTTATGCTTCATTTCAACTACGGTTTTAAAACCTTTGCGGCAGCCGTGGTCAAGGTAATATATGTCGCGTTTTAAACCGTTGAAAGAGTTTTATTTAAATGTGAACTTGCATAAATTACAGAATACACGAATGTACATACTTTTTGTAGGCTTTCTGAAGCTGGTGTATATAACTTTTGAATTTATTTTGTATTATGACATTTTGTTATGTATAACACTTTTCAAAGATCCATATGTACAAACGGGACTTATATTCGTTAGTATCTTGATATAATTATCATAATTTTTACAGTATAAATAAAATAAAAATAAAAGTTGCTACTAATTTATGTCCCCAAATAAATAACCGTTTCAACACTGTAAAATGTTTGTGTAAAATTCACGTCTATAATTAAAGTTTTCGGTTCATATCCCAATTCTGGCAATATTAATGTTGACGTCATCCAGTAATATTGTGGAATTCTAGCACCTGTCACACTGAAGCACGCATGACATCAGATTTAATTAAAGCCTACTTAAAACGGGCACGCGTTAATCTAATGAAATACCTTCATAAAAGTGTGTTTGACTTGTGAAGAATAGGGCTCTACATCTACTAATACATAAAGCTGAGAAGTTTGTTTGTTTGAACGCACTAATCTCGGGAATTATTGGGGAGAATTGAAAAATTATTGTATGTGTTGGCTAAAGCATTTATCGAGAAAGGCATAAATATAAAGCATCGCGTTGTGCTTAATAGAGGCGATGATAGATGAAGGTTCACGTTTCAGTTCACAGCTGGGATACTTCTGTCTTCCTCTATTATGAAAAAAAAATTAACCGTTGGAGTATTTTAAAGTAATTTTGAAAAAACTTTTGTTGTAATAATATTCTTTAATGCGAGGTGTATTATCTTAGTCGTAGGCCTAAGCATACATAGTCGCGAACGCTTTGCAATATTTTATTATATAATATGTATTAACATATAAAAATGGTAAATACATTCATTTATTCATCCTCTTTTATCTATCAGTTATTTCCACGTGCACATCGATAACACACTCTACATATATAAAGCAAATAATCCTAAGAAATATAAGGTAAAGAAAACATTGGAAGGTTTTTTCGCTGAACCGTGAATACAACAAAAACATAGTTAAGTAAACAATGTGACTAGAGACTTTTAAAGTTCCCATTTTTAGTCTTGTATTTTCAGAGATGAATTATTTCACCGCTCCCAATTTATACAGTTTTGCGTTGTTTGGTTTGGTGGCTTTGTTTGCAGCTCAATTACGTAATATTAATATCATAACACGATTAATATTAAATTATGTTTAATTATATTTCAGTAACCGCATTTAAATGGCGGAAGCATCATTTATTGGTTTGTTATGAATGGCAAATTGTGTTAAAATCATTACTTGCTACTTCCTATAAACATTTATTGACAAAATGAAGTGTAATAATACTAATTGAAACAATAGTTATAGTAAAGTTAAATAATAATACAAATAGGTAGTCAATTTAACACTTTTAGGGACTACATTAGGTGTCCTCCAATATAAAATATATTTCTTATAATCGAATCGTTACTAAATTATATAAATCGACTTCTTCAGAGTCTTCTAAAGCCATGACTTGCGACCTCAATAATTACTGTAATTGTATCAAATTGTATCAAAAATTCCAGGGTTCCAGATGCATTTGAGCCTATTCTGATATATATGCTATCGAGCAAAATAATTGGCGACACTTGTAACACCGTACTTATCCTTTTTCTTAATAAAAATGAAATTTCGTTTCCCTCCTTGAGGTTTGGGGCGAACACATTTCTTATCAACACTGATAGACTCTTTTACATGCAATTTGATCTGACTTCCCTGTCCTACCAGACCGAAACAATCTATTGGTTCCCCGGGATTCGAACCCAGTATGTCTCGTGCTTAACGCATTGTTTAGCAACGTATTTAACCACTAGGTTATAGAGGCGGTCCTCCTCTTTCATAACATCTTAAATATATTTATTTACTTGTGGTATAAATATACTTGAATCGAAGGTAAAAGGTTACTGCGTTGTATTTATTGAAGCAAAACACGTTCCCAAGATCGACGACAGTCGGATGAAACCTTTCCAATGTTTAAATCTATTAACTCACGTTTGTACGATATATCGTTATATATAAACTAATATCTCGAATCCTTTATTCCCTGTAGCATCGTCTATATATAGAAATTCCTATAGTCGTTACATTTTAAGGAGCGTAGACCCTCGTGGGATGATCAACTATTTTATGTACGAAACATATTATATCAATATCAAATGCTTCAGTAATAATTATTTCCTGGCGCATATATTATAGTTTTAATTAGAGAAATACTTATAAAATAAAAAAAAGAATTTGGATTTCATTAGAAAATTTAAATATTTTATATTAATTAAAAATCAATTTAGAAACAAAATTACGTTTGGAAACTTCTATTTTCCAAACCAATACAGTAGCTCAATAGATTAGAGCAACAGCACGGAACGCTGTGGATGCCGGTTCAAGCCCCGCCCTTGTCGCAATTTCTTTTCAATCTAAATAGATTTTTAATTTAATTATGACATTTTCGAATGTCATAGATTTGTAGAATCACTGTCAAAAACAAAAAGACAAGAACAATGACATACATTTTTAGAACAACAGTCTTGACCATATAAAATAAAGAAAACGATTTCTTTATTTAAATAAAAATCTATACACAATCTGCTGTTAATAGCTCAGGAATATACAAACATCGAGGTTACACTGCTTACCTATTTTTACTTAGAATATTCAGAACTCATAGACAATAGAGAAACGTACAACTTATAGATTTTTATTCTATGAAGTTTAATCTGTGACCCGAATATCGATATCAAATATCACTATTCAAGTATTTAATAGAACTAATATCAGCAGTGAGAAATTTTAATTTGCTAAATATATAATATATAGTAAATAGTAGTATATATATATATATACTACTATTTACTAGTAATAAAGGTGGAACTATAATTTTTTCCTTGAGCAAATGGGACGATTATGTATTTAAATTGAAGGCAAGCACAATGTTTCTATGAAATTAGATATAAAATACATAAAAGAAATTTAAATACACAATTTAACAGCAACATTAACAGTTTTTAAAAATTTGTGTTTTAAATTTATAAGATTTAGAGAACACATCCAATGTATTATCTATTTTAAAAACACTATCATATAAATGCATAATCTGTTGTAACGGAGCATTTAGACTGTAATTACTATTGCTTTGTTTATTAAAAAAAATCCATGAACTGAAACTGAAATGAGATTAAACTTCACGGCTTTTTCATCTTTGGACGGTGGTTCGTAACTTGGACAGAATTAGATTATTCCTACCATTTTGAAACCTGGGTACTAAATGGATCCAGGTTTCAAAATGAAATCCAACATGTTTCAGAAAAATCATAAATTGATTAGAAAAAGGTTAGACCCGGTGTGGATCGATACGTTGATTATTAGCTATCATTGTTACCGTTAAACCAACGAACCCTTCAGAATCACATAAGACAAAGATTTCTGTGGGTTCTCACTCGGCAAGACAAATAACTGTCTTAACGACTTAGGCAGATGGTGCTCGGAGCCGCCTGGTGCATAATGCGCGTTTTTTTCAATTCCAACTATGAAATAAATCGAGCCGCTCCAGAAATGTACAATTCGAACCAAATTGTTTCTTAACTTTTTTTGGAGCTTTCATTCCAAAAGCTTGTTTCAGTATATTTAACTAAGACACTTATTTGTAACAAAAAGTTTATATAATGTTTTTCACGAAAGTATCTATAGTAACATTATAAAGCTGAAGGGTGTTATTTGTTTGTTTGAACGCGTTAATCTCAGGAACTAATAGTTTAAATTGGATTTTGTGTTGGCTAGAGTATTTATTGAGGAATGCTTTAGGCTATGACACATCTCGCTGCACCCAGTAGGAGCGAAGAAACGTAGGGAAATGGGGAAAATTATTCGTCTTTGAGGGCTTCCTTCGCGTGCGGTGCAAAAACAATTCATGAAACCAAAAAACTATGTACGGAAGGATCATTCTTCGTCACACGACGCTCATTTTCAAATAAGTTTAACTAATATATCGCGTTTTAAACCGTTAAAGTGTTTTATTTAAATGTGTACTACTATCGTAAACTATAGACAGTATTTAGTCGTATACCTGTTTTATTAATATTCAGAATGAAAACCAATTTTCCAAATATTTCCCTCTTGAAATGTTACGTTGATGTATATCTATTTCCAGTCCAGCTTCGAGAAACACTTTTTGGAATATAAAGTTTGATAGTATCCTGAAATATGTAGTGCAGCATAGAATTTGATATTTCATGCCGTTCCGATGGAATAATTTTCAGTCAGGAATCCTCACGAGCTCGGAAACCGTTTAAAAAATAAACGCACTTGAGGGTAGAAAACTGCCGAAAAATCCGTATTGACTGATCAATTTCTCTTCTGTTTATTTTGGCTTAATCGTTCACTTGGTCTATGAGGCTTTTGTGAAAAAGCATGTTTCTGTAGATAGCTCTGAAATGTCGACTACACATAATTTTAATCAATCATTATTGTCGGGCTCGTTGGTGTAATGGTAGCAATGTTTGGGTAATAATCACCAGGTTCACCACCGGGCCCAACATGTTGGACTTCGTCTGGAAATCCGGATGTTAAATGATATGGGTGGTCTGAATGTCGTAATTTCCACCGTCCACAGATGAAAAAGCTGTGAAAGTTAATCGCGTTTCGGTATCAGACTATATATCCAATAAATAAAAAAATAGTTACAAATATAATTCGACTTTTAAACCGTTAAAGTGTTTTATTTAAATCTTTACTACTTGTGTATAATACAGTGTTTAAAAATAACTTAACAACAATATTTCCAGTTTTAAACCGTTAAAAGTGTTTTATTAAGTTTGACCAACTACTTTCCCGTAAAATAGACTGGATAAAAATGACCCCATGCCCTAAGTAGAACGAGATTTCGATTTACGCCCCGTTTACTTTATACAATTTTATTTACCACTCCCCCGAACTACCGCCTATATTTTACGATGCAATATTCCCGCGACCAAAACGGCGCTTCATATTCCCCGAATATACCAATGTAAAAATATTAAACTTACGTTGTCATAGGAAAAATTGAACACGGCGCCGTTATTAAATCAGACTACTAGAGCAGGTGTGGCATCAATATGACGCTTGAATATTTTTAATATACACAAAATGCAGGAGTTTTAAGTGCTTTTTAAAATTTAAGTGAATAGCGGCGAACGCTGATTGTATGCAAAGCGCGGATGGTTTGGAAGTAATGTAACTTAGCGTAGTTTACTAAAAGTTCGCTGGCTTTATTAAAATATAGCGTTCAACCCATATTCATATTTTTAGAGAATCTATGTGAACAGAACTATTTTATACATTTTATACGTAAGTGTTAGTTTCATTTGTGTTTAAAATAAGCCAGGCGTATAACAAATACGAGATACGCTGTCAATAGACAGCTTTGAATGTACGTAGGTCCACAGACTGAAAATGATACGCGATAAAGCTTTTTCACCGTGGTCGGTGGTTCTTGTCCCGAATGGAATTGGTACCACCCAATTAATATCCAGATTTCCAGACAAAGTCTAACTAACATCTTTTAGACAATTTATAAATTGATAAGAATTGCGTTGAAGCCGGTGGGGAGCGAAGTCACGACCCGTTGATAATTAGCTATACCTTACACGAACTTACGACTTAGCGAATACACATTTCTACGATGGAAACAACGAGTTAAATGTCGGTTAGGTAATTTTATTTATTGTTATCTTACTTTATGAGTATTCTACCCAGTGGCGTAACTATACCGTTCGAGGCCCGTGGCAAATTCATCGAATGGGCCCTCCCACTTCCCCGATATATAAGGAAGCTGAACCAACAATTGAGATTTCCTCTGACCGGGGGCCCCTTCGGGCTGGGGGCCCGTGGCATTTTGCCGACTTGCAACCCTATAGTTTCGCCACTGATTCTACCTCTGTAATTTCCCTAAATTTTTCAATATTTATTGAAGTATATTTTATTTATGTGTTTAATTTTCTGAATACCTGCATGTAATATAGTAACCTTTTTCTACAAAACAAAAGACGGTAAACCATGAAGGAAAAATATAGCAAAACAAAAGAACATACATTTTCATCTCCTCCAAAAGAAGAAAACAAATTCCCCGCTATCAATCGTTTAGCCCATACTAATAAATCGGGGAAAGCGAGCTGCTATACCTAAGAGAAAATTAAATGTAAGGGGAATCAGTCAGGTTGAACTCCGGAAAACGAGGTAAGAAAAAGTTCCTTAGACTTTGCAATGGAAAATAAACAATTCAACTCTGATACAGTGGAGTTAAGTAAAATTGAATATATTATTAACTATTTAAAAGTCAATACTAAGTTACTATTGGTGATTTAAATAAAACATTTTAAAACGCGAAATATATTAGTTTACTTATTTTCAATATATTGTAATTACTACTCCCATGATTACGACTGCTGCAAAGCATACGCAACGTCGGATCACAGAAATATATTCTTAGTAAATTTACTAATATCTATTGCGTTTTAAACCGTTAAAAGTGCTTCATTATTGTTTAATCGTGAAATCTTTTAATCATGAGATTTTTACTCATTAATACCCTATATAGTGAGGTTTTTGTTTTTCACCGATAACTTATTAAAATGTTATTTAATTATATACTAGCTGTTTCAGCGACTTCGTCCGCGAGAATAATTATTTTGGGCATCTGCATCGTTCAGAAATCCCGTCACCTTTATAAACTTTAGCTATGCTTCCAAGATAATCTTAAAATAAAGACATCAAGCGTCGCGGACTTTTCTTTAGATCATTGAAAGAGGAATCATTCTATCATACATATTTTTTTGTTATCTTAAACCGTTCAAACAAACAAACAAACTCTTTAGCTTTATATGTTAGTATACATTTTTTTTATTTATTTATTCAGGTTACAACAGCTTCAAACCTTAAAATAAAAAAAAGCTATAACAGTAACTCACATTACATTAGGTACACATAGTAAAAAGTCAAAAGATCATTTTCATCACCTTCTCCACATAACATTTTAAAGAGTAAAACTGTTTTATGAATAGAGACGACCTGTTGATCAAAACCCTAAGCGCAAATGGGACTTCTCGCTCCAAATGGTTTGCTAAGCCTGAATAACCATTTGAAATATTTCTCTTCAAGTCAATTGAGGTTTCTAAATGGCGAACAAACAAACTTACAAAATAGTTTAGTGTTTTGCCGTACTAAACCGCATCTTAATAAATATAAATAAAATTTGGTTAAATAAACTACAACACTTGAAAAGTTAAGCTTATTGGAGTATAAATAAAAGACTTTAACGGTTTAAAACGCGATATATTTTAGTTCTCCCCGTTTAAGGTCTACCCGTGACCACGGCTCCTGCAAAGTACTTAAAAATATTTTTTTAAACAATTTTAACTAAAATATATCGCGTTTTGAACCGTTAAAGTGTTTTATTAAAATGTGTACTACTCGTTTAAACTACAAACAGTATTTATTGGAGTATAATTATTTATATCTAATGACTGAAATATTCTTAAATGTGTGATTAGCACACACTCAAAAGAGTTCAATTTGAAGGATACCGAATCTTCGTACAAAGATCGTCTTCACATATTGAAAAGCCGTAACATAGTAAATAGCGGTTTGCTTTATATATTTTCGAACGTTCTTAATTAAAACACATCTTAATTAGATGATGGCATTTCACGTGCCATAAAATGATCGATGTAATATACTTGGCTGTCTTCCTTTGTTTAATAAAATATATACCTAACACTAGCTATGCCCACGACTTCGTTCCAATGAAATAATTATTTTCTTATATTTCCATTCTTGGTTTCTTGAAGCAAAGTTGCATAATGCTCCTATTTCATCCACATTACTGTCACTCGCTCCTATTGGTCACAGAGTGACATTATATAGTCTAAAGCCTTCATAGATAAGTTTTCTATACAACACAAACATATTTTTTAATTATAATCTAAGATTAGCGCGTTCAAACAAAATTTCAGCTTTATAATATTAGTATAGAGTGATGTCAGTTTTACATAACACCCAAAAATATTAAATGCCATAGCTAACGCCACTTTCATGGTTCAGTAGTGAAACATCGTAACTTCTCAACTTTTCTAATATAAAAATAAGTTTATACAGAGTTACAATTTACAGCTTGTCCGTTTTATACGCATATTATATCAAACTTGGCAAACCAAACTTGGTAAATAATATATGTTATGTATATGTTTCATCTGTATAGAGTTACAGTGTTTGGTAATAACGCATAATTTAGAATGATATACTGCCATTAAGGAAATTTAATTGGTTATTGTAAACTGCACTTACGCTAGTTTCAATGTTATTATAGAATTTCTTGTAATAGTTTAAGGAATAAGTGTTGCTATATTGATACAACATATTTCTCTTTTATTTCTCTAAAACTGTGTTAGTTTAAAGCATTTATAAAAAAAAACAATTTGAACAATGCCTAAGGATCTACGTTTCGTAGTTTCGACCCTTATTTTACAAATGTTTATAATTAATATATAATATTCCTGTAACCTTTTGGACTTCGTCTGAAAATCTGATTATTAAATGGTTGTAATGATATCAAAAAAAAATATTTTTCCTAATTTCAAATTTCGTCTTGGTTTCAAACCACCGTCCACAGATGAAAAACTCAAGTATTTTTTTTTTTTTGTGGTTTTTCGAATCACCTCGCATCAAGTGTAAGCAATGCTTGTCTGTCATCCTCTATCAAAAAAAAAATCATGTTCTCATAGTCATTTATATCCGTAACTAAGAAGTTATATAGTAAGTAAATCATAAGTTATATAATAACTTACTTGTAATAACTTAGAAACTTTTATCTTATATATAAATCTGTGTAAAGTAAATTAAATTTATATAGCGCACGTCGCGTCGTCCATCATAAACTTTAGGTAGATGAAGATGGAGTATATGACTTCATGTTTAACAACATTAGTAGGAGAATTCTAGCAATATTCTCATAATTGGCAAGAAATATGAAGGTAGCTCAACGTACAATCCTGTAGCAATTAACTGTTCGGTTACAATAATATGGACTAACAAGCAAATTTAATGCGAAAATGCATACATACAATTATATTAATTGCGGCGCAAGAATATGTAAATTTACAAGTATAAACATTAACATGACTATATTAAAAACCGCTAAGAATTCGTCTTAGGGAAGGAAGATAAGTGTCTGTGTTAAGTATATTTAAGTAAAACTTTTAAGTTTAACTGATTTATTTTCAAATTGTTATTACTTTTATTTACAATTACGGCCCGATGTCACGGGAAGAGATGTTAAATATATCTTACGATATTATGATCTTAGCACAGACTCAAAACCAGCAATATACTACTTATAACAATGAAACGCAATACTTTTAAAATATGAATTCTATGGAACTGTTCGAATATAAACTAAAGCATTTTTTTTTTCATAACTTATTATATATTTATTTATAACTTGCCTTGTTCGAACACAAATAATAAATTTAATTTCCAAACACTTATTGACGGACTTGTCTAAATACTTTTTTCGAATATTACAACTATACGCTAAGATGAAATAAAAAATACCTAACCTACTTAAATTAATCAGCTGTTCACGTAACGTTTTGCGGGTGTGTAGGTCATAATGCTTCTTGGCTGAACGCTGTACATTTCATACTCGTATTTTAAACTTTGAAAAAAATCTTGAAATAAATGAAAATAAATAGCACCATATTACACCTTTTAGCCCCTAATATATGCCCTTATAAGTTTTCAAAACTGTTCCATTAACACCCTGTATATGATAGCAATGTTGATTGTCACTGGGTCGTGGATTTGAATTTCCCATCAAAGCAACACGCGTCACAATGTACGCCGTGTGGTTCTCTCTCGTCAATGTAGACTTTTTCTAAAACGTGTTTGGTCTGAAAAATGTGCATTCTAAATGGGTGGTTGGAATATTGAAATTCAATTGTCACAAACAACTGTCCACAGATAAATAAACTGTAATGCGTATATCAACATTTCGGCTTTAGTCTGTGAATTTCTGAGAAACTTCAGCGAAAATAGGTCGACAGTGCAACTTGTTTAAAGATTGGTTAGTTGATTGAGGGTTATGTCACCATCTATCAAACGTAGCTTGTCTTCCTCTGAAAACAAGATATACTTGTTTGATCCTTAGTAATTATGTACTAACAGTAACGTTATATATCTAAACTAATATATAAAGCTGAAGAGTTTGTTTGTTTGTGCGCGCTAATCTCAGGAACTGTCGAAATCTCGTTATGACTAATAGAAGCGAAGATACAGCTTGAAATGTGAACAACATTTCTCAGTCGAAAACGGTTCAAGATACCCAGATAATATGTATGAAAGAATTATTCCTCTTTAAATGGTCTAAAAAAATGTCTGTGACACAATATGTCTATCTTTTAAGATTAACTTGCAAGAACGACGCGAAGGGACGCCACCGACGTCGTGGGCAGCTTAAATTTATAAAGATGTAGAGAATACTGTCTATAGTTTCGCGAGTAGTACACATTTAAATAAAACACTTTAACGGTTTAAAACGCGATATATTATTTAAACTTATTTGGAAATGATTTCTAACTTCGGCCCGACGTTTCGGATGCTTTGCAGCAGCTATATAGCAGCAACGTGGTCGCGGGGAGACCAGTCTCCCCGTGACCACGTTTAAACAGTTAAAGTGTTTTATTTAAAAGATGTAGAGAGTTACCATAAACAAATTTGGATGCCCAAAGTGAGTATTCTACGCCGACGAAGTCGCTGGCATAGCTAGTTTGTATATAAATTTGGAGAACAATTCTAAGCACTTATATTTTATCTCTTATACTACGACTAATTAGTTTGTTTATTATCCTACGTATCGTATTTGCAGGAACATATTGCACAAGCTTATTATGTAACAGTCGACAAGAAAGCCTCACGCGTGACCTATATCGTCTGCTTGGCTTCAGTAAACCCCATGTTATTTCACTGTCATTATAATAATTAGATTATTATTGCATTGTAACAAAATAATAAAATAAGCTATTTAATTGCGTAGTTCAACATACAAACAAATAAGACTGCGTTCCAGTATTGGCCTGCGCGAGTAATTTAAATACTTTTAACAGTTTAAAAATCGAAAATAAATTGAAAAAAAAAAAACAATTTGAGCAGGACTCGTTTTTAACTAAGACCGGACTGAAAATTCCTCCTTGTGAAAAATTAAACCAATTTAGACTTTTCATGTTAGATGTTTAGAGTCTGTCTAGATCAATTAAGGTGGAAAAACAGCCTACTAGTTTTACTTACAAAGATTTTTCATTTTATGGTAGTTTGGTTTGGTAAAAATACCACTTGAAAAAGCAACGACTCCGGCGCAGTTCAGGATTCACAGAATTCATTTAATAAAACAGTTGAACGGTTTAAAGTGCGCAGTTTATTATTTTATTAATTTTAATTACGAGTGACGTTTCACATGCTTTGCATCAGCCGTGGTTACGGGGGGATTGAAGATGATGGGTGTCCCTAATGTCAAAGCCAAATGCTGCTACGCTAACTATACGAAAAACAGCATGATAACTGCAGACGTAAATCTTTTCAAAGTTTAAAAGACTTCGGGATACCTAAGGCCAGTCAAAGTTTAGCCTATTAGATATAAAGATTAACGTAATAGTTTTAGCCCAGCCCGTAGTTTGTGCTCAAACTGTCCTATCTCTTTTGAAGTTACGTCTTCCAATAACGGAATAAAATCTATATAAAACATTGGAGACAACGGAAAATTATTGAAATATCTACCTTACATGCTTTTATCTTTTGTTATTTTGTGGTAAAATTATTAGTATAAATGTGCAGAAAATCTCTTTGTAAGTGGATAAACAATTTTATGATATTATTTGGTATTCGTTATATGTTTCCGTTGTAAGTGTATTCAAAAATGTCTTTGTGAATCGGAGCGGACGTGATTTGTGTCCCGAGGCAACATAATTAAACTCGATTTGTGAAACCGATTTTGAAAAGTGTCTGCTCGATGCCATATGTAGCGAAAGGAGATTAACTTATGTTTAATTTACTTTTAATTTTTTGAATAAGTTTAACTGATATGTATCGCGTTTTAAACCGTTAAAGTGTTTTATTTAAACGTGTAATAATTCGTTATACACGGCTCAGTTAAATCATAATAATAAGCAATTTTTTAAGCCTTAAAAGTCCCCTTAATAGAACCAAATCAACCAGATTTACTTATATCTAGGCACACTTTAACAACTTACAATACTTGGTATCTATACTCAATTTATGGATAATAATTGGTTCTAATCGACGCTTATAGCAAAGTGCTTCAGCGAAGTATCGACGTGGCAAAAGCGGGAAACATGTGGACGCATTAATGTTGTAAATATTATCATAATCCGCTATGCATTGATAGGAAACGTGATGGCTAAGATGTATCTAGCGGTCTTTGAAATAAATATTTAAACAATAATACAGGGGAGAATATTCAAAGCCAAACTATATCGACAGCGCAGTTGCTAAAATGTTATATGGCTGGGATATTTCACCTCCATTAAGTAAACCTAATGCTTCTCTGCTGTCCTCCTCCAAATAAAAAAAGAAAGAATTGAAATGAGTACACAATCCATTGATAGATTATCAGTTGGTTTACTTGATAAGAAGTGATATACGCCAGCCATGTTTTAATCATAGTAAACATCTTAACAAGATACGCTGTCCATCTATTGTGCCTCTAGAAATGTGTTTAAACATTACAGCTGGATAGATTATGAATTCATCTGGTGGTGGTGGGTACCTAGATGGAATTTCGATATACCTTCCTGTTTAACATCCAGAGTTTCCGGACAAAGTCCAATATGTTTCAGAAAAATTATAAATGTGAGGACCGAGCATACAGCCCGTTGATTATTAATAATACAATGCTACCAATAAACCAACTAGCAGCTGGAATGTTTTCGAAACATTTTTACATAAAATATTATTAAATCAAACACTTTTAATCGTACACACACAATTTTCGTAAATCATATCTCATACTCCATCATATATGCATCAACCCTGGGAAGTACTGCATCTTATACAAAATAAAACATCATTTCACATAAAATATTCCAGAGTTTCAGCGAAGTAAATTCGATAGAAATTGATATTGCAATTTGCGACGCAATACCCAAGGTCTTTTCTATTTGATAAAATAAAGGATGTCATGGCTACTTAAAATGGCTAACAAATTGGCGCTATTGGAAAGTGACTATACATTTCATAGTATTTTATGTAACGAGAGATGAAGATTTAAGCAATTTATTTGTACATATTTTGTAAAGAATTGTAAAACATTACAGTATTTTACCAGCAAAATTATATTATAATTAAACTTAGGAATCCCATGACAATGACCACAGACATTTGAAGAAAAAAACAATACTTTTCTTGTGCTGTAGAAAAAAAATGTATTTTATGTATGAGATATGAAGATATAAAATATGTTGTACAAACATGTGCCGTAAAAAAACATTCTGAAAATTATTAAGCATTATTTTTTTAAGCAAAATTATATTTTCGGTATATACAAGCTGTTATTTTTTTTCATTATAAAATTGATAATTGTTTTTCGAAATACTCATATAATACTCAATTTCATAACTTTATATCTAAGAAACAAATGCACAAAATTTTCTACAGCGTATATCAGTATATTTTTTTTTTTTCAATAATCAAAGCAAAAAATGTCTCTAAGAGACATTGTCTTGGAGATTTTCAGGGTGATTCTACCAACTCGAATGTAGAAAGCATTCCAAATTTTATAAAAAATACATTTATAGTTTCCATTCAAAAAAGGGGGGGCAGTCATTAGCAGTAAGATATCAGCAACTAAAAAAACGAAAATATAGTTAAATATGATGATCCCTATTTAATAAGCCTTGATGTTGTTTTTGATTGATTTAATGTCTGAAGAGAGTTGGACCTTCCTCAAAGGTGTCACAGACAGTCTCACGTGACAATTAAGTCTTAGTAGGTGCCTTTGACACTACGAAGTTCGCCAAGTTACGAAGTATTGGATGGATCGTTTAGATAAATATGTAATTTTTTACTTTTCTTTTTCTTGTAACTTTGGGAAGAAAAGTGATTTATGATAGGAAAAACTATTTTTTTTAGGTATGTACACTATTTGTTTTTAGTATTTTAAGTTATAGTTTTTTTTTACATTTTTATAATGATTCACTAATCCTTTAACTTTTTAACGCGTTTTATTGCAAAGCCTTGCTTGTGTCGTACATGTTTTGAAAAATTATAATATTAATATTTAAACATACCTTTAACAAAATTGTGCTTATTCAATTGTTATAACTGGTTAATGCTTTGGGAGATTGGTGAATACGTGCAAACAAAAATGTACTCAATTTCGTCCACCCTGAGCAGATAGTTACCTCATTATTATATTTAAGATTTATACAATAAATATAATCGAATGATATTTTTTATCGTGATAAAAACCATATCGAGCAATTTCCTGTTATAATTAAGATTACTAAATGAATATTGTATTGTTTATCTCTTTATTTTATTTAGATACTATGGTCTACGTCAGATCTTTATTTCATCACTGACACTGACAAAAACAACTCTTTGTATTTCGCCAATGAGAGTATTTAACTAAATCACTTTTAACGGGTTAGACCTAGAAATATATCAGTTAACTAATTTTTCATGAGTAACAGTGTCCGTGACTGTCGGTTCATAGTAAAAATAATTTCGCCAAATTAGTTTCGCGTTATATACTTTCTATAGTTTACGCGAGTAGTACACATTTAAATAAAACACTTTAACGGTTTAAAACGCGATATATTAGTTAAACTTATTTGAAAATGATTTTTAACTTCGTCTCCCCGTTAAAGTCTCCCCGTGACCACGGCTGCTGCAAAGCGTCCGAAACGTCGGGCCGAAGTTAAAATATTTTATTTAGTTTAGTAGTTTTATTTAGTTATTATTTCAAATTTAAGTATTTTAATCGTTTCGCTTATCCTTTGCAAAACGTATTAAAAAAACGAGAAAATTATAGTGCGATCGATAGACAGGGAACTTCATATTATAGTGTCATAAATTAGTTTTCAGCATAGAATGGATCAGTCAAAAAGACACATAAATGTATCCGCCCCGTTCCTCAGTGTCGGACGTGCTCCACTCTACAAAACGCAATTAACCCAACCCAAGGCGCACGTAGTATGTACGCGATGCGAGAATTAATATAATAACACGTTAGCTATGTATGTACATACTTGTCGTACTTTGAAAGCCACGAACGTCGCAATAGCATCGAAAGTTCTTCAACGACAATTTAGTCGTTCTTTGCTTGTTTGCGTGGATTATAATGTTTTTATCAAAATCAATTTCACTTAGAAATTTAACAAACTCCCCTCCCTCCCCCCGTAACCATGGCGACTGCAAGGTATTTTAAACATCGGGCCACTCGTCTTTTATGTTATTTCTATTGCCCTTGCTTCTGAACTAGCTAGACGAACACGCACAGTAAACTGTTTAAAGTTCCGGAGAGAAGCAGGGCAAAGAAAAATACATATAAGCTAGGTGGTATATCAAAAGTCAAGTTTTTTAGTTATTACTTTTATATTTATTAATATTTTTAAGTTAGTTAAACATTGATTAAAATTCCACACGCGCAATTCTTTCTACATGCAAAGGTTGCCTGGAAGAAATCGTTGTAGGCGATAAGGCCGCCCTTGCACGAACATTTTTACTTGTATGTATTATTTTTTAGTGTCTATGTTCTACGTTCGTGTTTGTGCGATGAAAAGTTTTATTATTATTTAAATATGTTTTTAATATTGTTTTAGTTAAACAAGAAAAGACAACAGCTAAAGGCTAAGCTAAAAGCTAAAGGCGTTTAAACTAGTTAGGGGAGTATTTCAATTTAACATTTCAATAATTATTGATACTAATGTTCTATTCTACAATGACCATAATTAATAATAATGTTAACTGCTAAGTTGCCAGAGACGGTCCATTAGAAATCTTCCGAAGAAATCGCTCTCATTCATCTTGCTTATCTGCAGTAGTGCTTGCTGTGTTGGTCGACTGGTCGTATCTAGATGAAATCTAGATTTATCAACGCTGGAAACCAGCTGTCAACGAATCTTGGATATCGCATAATGACTATCCAAAACAAATGAAACCCCGTTTGCCTCAGTGGGGGGAACACATTTCTGTGACCATTTGACTGATCGGTTCTTTTACAGACTTGATCAGACTTCTGGACCTTTGTTTAACTCAGATTCGAATCCAGGATGTTCGCCCTTGACGCAATGGTTGGCAGCACGTTAAAACAGCTGGCTATTGAGGCGTTCAATAGGTCATATCAAATGTATTCATTTTAACTTATATCTTTTAACCCCAAGAGGATTTAAGACCGGACTTTAAAAATAGGACAATAATCCACATGGACCAGGACTTAAATCTGCGAGGGAGCACGAAGTAGTTTCTTACTTATTACTTATCATATTAACTCTTTTTTCGAGAATTTCCATAAACCTGACGAAAAAGAAGAAAACAGCTCTTTTGGTAAAGCTACGGAAGGACTAAAGTTCGAGGTGCGACTGCCGTCTGTATTATCTGTTGGTCTGGTGTTTTCTTTACAACATTAAAGACATAGTTTCAGTATCATAAAGAACAGATATTATCTAAATAATGTCGATTTAATTGTGGCTTATAACGCAGATATAAAGGACGATACATTTCTCTTACTGTCTGTAATCCAGGGGGCAAAACAAAAAAAAAATTAAAACGATTAACGGTTTGAAGCTTGAAATGAATAATTATGTATGTACTTTGCTGTTGATGTGGGTAAAATCGTTCTTTTTTCTGTTAAATTTTCTTGTTTTGTAGAGCTCTTTTGTTTTTAATATCCTTAGCAGTCACTTGTGTCACAAACGTAGTTCTTTAATCTCGTCTTGCCTGTGTACCTGTGCGAAGGTAGTCGTGTCATGAAACCACGTAATAAACCTTATATGAAAGCCACTCACGTCGCGCTCAGAATAATAAATTCATAGCATTTACCAAAATGTCGCAGGAAGTGTTTAAATAAGATATATTATGTGGTTCCTGAAAGTTACCCTTCGTAGTTTCTGAAGTGTTGGACTCTGCAATATTATTGTTATATCCACTCATTCGTGTATAGTTTTATTACGCCACAAGCTGTGACAGCGACTTCGTCCGCGTAAAACAGTTATTGTAGGCATCAAAATATGTTTTTGCTAACCTCCTCATCTTTCTAAATTATAGCTTTTACTCACAATATCGTCGGCATGCCGTCGTTCTTGCAAGTTAATTAAAAAAAAAAACATATATACTATCGGAGACATTTGTAGATCATTATTAGGGCTCTATCATGTTTTGGATAGAGCATTTATCGAGGAAGGCTTATAGAAATATAGTTTTTCAATTCGAATCCGTAGTCCCTGAAATTAGCGCGTTCAAACAAACGAACTTTTCAGCTTTTAAGATTGATCTGAAATATATTCTAAATTTATATTTTTATTACACTTTAGATTATTACCAAGTATAAATAAAGGCTAAGGATGTGTTATAAATAAAAATAGACTTTTTTAATATTGATAACACATAAATTAAAGGCACATAGTTGATTTTTTTCTATTCTAACCTAAGCAAAACGCTATTTTAGTTTAATTTATAATTTGACAGTAACCGAAAAATAAATTGGCTGTTATCATGTTGTTTTATAATAACTAAACTATTGGATCAACAATATTGACGCTAGAAACAATATTATTTATGAAAAGACATCTTTATTCAGGTTCAAGCAAAAATTTCAATACGTTTACGTATTCCTAGTAACTCCATCTTCAGACTAAGCACTGACAGAGGCGAACGGCATGACTATCAACGGAGCCAGCGTGTCATATCTATCTATACTAATATATAAAGCTGAAGAGTTTGTTTTATTTGTTTGTATGCGTATTTTAACGCGCTAATTTTAGGAAGTACTGATTTTAAATTAAACATATACACGGCAATAATAACAATACGCTGTGACTTAAAGGAGCGAAGAAACAGCGGGTAAAGTGAAAAAAACGGGGAAATTGTGCGAAATCTTTGTGGGTTTCATATGTATACGCTGCGGAAACGGTTCAAGATACCCAAAAATATGTAAGAGACAATGATTTCTCTTTAAATGTCTGTAACACCATATGTCTATCCTTAAGATTAACCAGCATGAACGAGACGCGGACGACGTCGTGGGTAAAATATTAAATTTATAGAGTTGAACAGGAGAACACAAAAACAAATTTCGATGTTCGCGGACAGAGTCGCTAACGCAGCTAGTTTGTGATAAATATTTATAGAATTATCCACGTCAATATCTCAAAGTTAGCTAAGTCCCCAGTTTATTCAAAATGTAGCTGAACATGCGAAAGTACTATCAATATATAACGTCAACAGGTTGGAAAGGTTATTTGAAGGCAAATAGTGTTGACACGCTAGCTTACTAGGTAAACATGTAAGTAGAGGCATGGCTAATGCATCGTTACCGTGCAGCCCGCAACAGGGACGTTACCCTGAATACAGAACAGCCTGCCTCCAGGGAAATGGCACGATCCAAGATACGTAATACATTGAAAGCTTGACTATTTTAAAACCCCTGGAAAATGTTTTGTACTCCTGTCATCACGAATGCCACTAACTCTACATGAATGGATCATACTATTCTTGACTGATTACTGTCTGCAGTTTACGCGAGTAGTACACATTTAAATAAAACACTTTAACGGTTTCAAATGCGATATATATTAGTTAAACATATTTGAAAATTATTCTTCTGGTAAGGCGAAATGCAATGTTACATCTTATTACGCGCGATTTGGGACTTATCTTGGTTTCCTCCATCCGAAATTTATAATTCATAGCTATTCCATCTGAGGACGGTAGTTCTTGATCCTTAATGACAACCAATCCTTTCAGTAGCGTAGTCCAAGTCTTTCTTAATTCTTAATATCGTCCATGTAACGTTCATTATATTAGATTGCGAACTACATAGTTAGTTATATATTTGACATATTAAAATAAAACAACTTTAACGGTTCAAAACGTTAAATATACTAGTTAAACTTATTGTTATTTCTACGACCCCACGTTTTAGATGCTTCGCAGAACCATTGGTCCCGCAGTGATTCAAGTTTAACAAATATATTTCGTGTTAAAAGTGTACGCGTAAACTACAAACTTTAATTTATATTGTTGATCAATTCTGTTAAACAATAATTACCTCTAATGAATCTAGAACTTTCCTTATTAGTACGAAAATTGAATATTTCAAACGCACTAACAGTTATACTAGATTTAAAGTGCATTTTCTACTCCAATAAATATATTATATTTGAATTGTGTAGTGAATATTGTTTGTACTTGGCAAAGTCTATACTAATATATAAAACTGAAGAGTTTGTTTGTTTGAACGCGTTAATCTCGGCAACTACTGGTTCGAATTGATTCTTTTTTTCCGGTTAGTTAGAGCATTTATCGAGTAAGGCTATAAAATTGCGATGTGACGTATAGGAGCAAAGAAATAGCAGGAAATGTGAAAAAAAACCGGGGAAAGTTCATCCTTGAGAGTTTCCGTTGCGTAAGCTACGAAAACGGTTAGATATAGAGACAAAATGTATGAAACAATGATTCCTCTGGAAATGAGAGATATAAAAAAATTAAATATATGTCATCAATTAAGATTAACGTGCAAGAGCGACGACACGTGGACTACGTAGTGGGGACCTATAATTTTTAAACATGTGGAAGTAGGTTTGCAAAAACAAATTATGATGTCCATAATAAGTATTCTACGCGAACGAAGTCACTGACATGGCTAGTGAATTATATTCTGATTCTGAGTAAATTAGTTATTCACTCAGCTTAATTAGCCTTTGGTGTAATTAGCAATTCACGCCCACAATGTGAATATTGCAGTAGCACACACAATAATACTTAATTAATTTATGATGTTCTCATTTAGTGCATTAGACTAAGTTTCTTGAGGGTTGAGCCAAATGGTGATATTTTTTCCTGTTATCAATTTGGTGTTTGAAATAAGAAGGTTGACATACATATCTTATTATATAGACATTCCGTTCCAGTGTTTGTAAAGAACATTTTCTATTAAGAGAGTTCGTTTGTGTTTGCTGAAGCCGTGAAGGAACACATCGTCAACATGTTTGAAATGTTTTATCCGTCTATTAATATTTACATCGTGAGTTTTCAAAAAGTCATTAAAGGCACTAAAAGGTATTTAACTCATTAAGGTCCTGGGTTCATATTCGGAGATACGTGAGATAGTATTTCGATCTTTGATGCAGCCCTTAAAAAGTCCGCTCCATGTTCCAAGGATAATATGATTTCACACAGCCAGATTCAGTACTATCTGTAGTTTACGCACATGAAACGTCGGGCCGTAGTAAAATTAAATTGTTATAAATTTAACTAATACATTTCGCGTTTTAAACCGTTAAAAGTGTTTTATTTAAACAATTAGATTAATTTTAATATAATTTGTTTTCGTTTCGAAAAATCTGTTTCCGTTAATCCAGCTAAGTCTTTATAGGAACTTCATAGATCTCTTCCATTTTAGGTATCTTTTCAATGTTGTATGAAACATTTTTTTAGGTTTATTTTGCTTTTTCATTAACCTACACGAATTTCCATTTTTTTTTCTTTTTTCGTTATATTTTGACATATTTAAAACTTGAAAGCGAGAAAAAAGCACGGAGTTTTAAATTTGGCGTCTGTAGCTTGTTAGTGAGTGTGACTTTTCTAGGTAGAGTTATTTCCTGTGGCGCAGAAATAACAAGCCACTCACTCAGGCTTGCGTGATAGGATTCCGAGATTTTTTCTCAAAACTTCACATTGAAACTTCGCAGTTAATTAAATTTATTACGGGTTCGAAAGAAACTTGAATCACGATTATTGAAGACCTATTCGTGATGTCTACTTTTAATACTTTTATCAAGGAACTTTAAGCCTACGAGTAGTTCGATAGCCCTGGAAAACTTGTGATTAAGAAAAATGTGAGTCATTACAATCCGTTATAAACATTTATGCTAAATCTTCACGTATATATTGAGTGTTATTCAAAGAAAACCATGTTATCGGTTTAAAATGCGTAATGTATTCTATAGAACTTCTTGCCAAATTATCTAATTCCGGTCCGACGTTCTGATGCATTATAGCAGTCACAGTTTTAAACCGTTTTATTAAAATGTGTACTACTCGCGAAAATCATCAGACAGTACTTAAACTAATATAATTGTAATATCGCCGACAAATTTTCATTAAAATATCTCATTGAGAATCTTAGAACTATATTTTCCCAGGAAAATACAAGGAATAATTTTCTCCTTAGGAGACCTAACTGATATACGTCGAGCCTCCTAAACTTTGTCCATTAGGCCTAGTAGTTTTTACACTCTAGGGATTTTATTCCGAACATTATGCTTAATAAAAACTTTGAATTTTTGCGCATTGTTTTCCTTCTCATTCATTGTTCTCGTGTTATTTTCACTCAGAACATTTTGAGGCTAATTTTAACGCTATCGTGGATTTAACAACGGATAGAAGAGTGTCTGTAAGTATACTATTGTTAAACTGAACAACAGTTCCCTTATTCAACTCTTAACTATCATTTAGACTACTTAAAATATAACTGTTCATTTGAAATACTTAATATAGAATAATAAATTAGGTACTATACGATACGAGTGGCATCACGAAAAGTAATCTGTGAAAGGAATGAACGACCTGTATAAAGAGAACGTGCAAAGGAAGTGCGCAGAAAACAGTAATTATAATGTTTGAAAACGTTAATATTTTTAACATGTTATTATTGCATATGAAGGCACTATATATTAATAGAAATTAGCAGTAATAAATTCTATACAATAAACAGCAATTTGCGCCCTAACCTCAGAATTACAAAAAAAATACCTATGAGGTATCGCGCCCCCACAACAAGGGAGGTATTAATCCCCCCCCTTTACGTCAACCAGCAGCAGTGTAGTTATGTCTATTTGAAACTACATAATATAACCTGAAAAAAAAAATTTTGAGAAACTGGAAAATAATACCCCGTGCGGACCTCGAACCCGAGACGAAACGTTTTCCATTCTTTGTCTACGAGTTAAGCTCCCGTGCCACCCTCGACTCAAACAAAACTTTCTCAACCGTTATGACCTTGGGCAGATGTCTCGATTAATTAAGTTTAAAGTCGAAGACAAATTGTTTGATCAGATTTATTTTATCGGGATCGAATCGAGCCTCTCTGAATCGAAGGTACAGCTTTGATTAAAAATAATTACGGATCTAATTCATAGAACTTCTATGAATACTTAGGATCTTGTATTTATAATCGTATTGAGGGCGATGAAATAACAGATATGTTAGTTTTTTGTATGATAGTAGGTCAGGCAAGATTGATAGTAGACGAAACACCTCTGCCACATCTAAACACTTATTTTGGCTTTATTAAAACACGATTAAATTTCACGTTTTTTCGCCATGGCGGAAATGAATTAAACTGCGATCTATCTCTACAAACTACTAGAACACCAAAACATTTTTCGCGTTTTAAACATTTGTAAGTAGTGTAAACTACGGTATTATAATATAATGAATTATTTTTATATTTTAAATTTTAATAAAATACTTAGTTGCGTCAAATAAGTTAAAATCGTATATAGAACTAAAACTGCTTGAAAAGAGATTGATTTAAGCGATAATGATGCTTGCAGTATGGAGGAACCCGTTCCAGCAAGAAAAAAGATGTGGTACTTAAAGTACGTGAAATCTGAAAAATAAAACTTTGCGATAAAAGGAGTGACGGCGAGTTTCTTGCCAGCTCCTCTCTTTCTTTCTAACCGTTAGATTTGGGAACTGGTAGTTAATCTAAATTTAGAATCTTTAGTTTTGTAACTGGTTTGGCGTTCATAAGTGTACCTACGTGAATGACTTTTGACTTGTATAGGCCACCGTTAAACACTGGGAGCATCATCTGAAATATCTAAAACATTCACTAGTCCATGGCTTTATTGCAAACGTCAGTCTGAACATCACAATACAGCGTATCCCTGTAGCGCAATCTAATATGAACGGCGCTAAGTTCATTCATTAGCCTGGACAAAACTGATAAGCTGCTATAGACAAACTAATTTCATTTATGCGGCCGTTACGCGGTCGCGTTTACCCCAATTGTTGGATTTAAACTAGCCAGTAATAAAAATTAACGGCTTTTAGCGCTTGCGTTAAATACAAAAATTAGAAATATTCAATGCAAATGTTATGACCGGCTTGTTGGTCTAATCGAGGTCGTTTCGATTCCCCCCGGGCACAGCGTGGTTCAAATCTATAGTAATATATAAAGCTGAAGAGTTTGTTGAACGCGCTAATCTCAGAAGGAAGTACAGGTGAGAGTTGAAAATATATTTTTGTATTGGTTAGATAATTTATCGAGAAAGGCCATAAGCTATACAACATCGCCTTACAACCTATAAGAGCGAAGATACAGCGGAGGAAATGAGGAGGGAACGGGGTAATTTATTCATCTTTTTGGGTTTCCGTTGCGTACGCTGCGAAACATATCACAAAAAATATGGATAAAAGCATAATTCCTCTTTTAATCATTAAAAAATGTCCACACTATTATGTCTATTTTTGAAGATTAACTTGCAAGAACGACGCGACCCAGCGACGTCGACGTCGTAGACAATAGCTTAAATCTATAAAGATGAAGGTTTGCTGGTTTGAAAACAAATTTGTTTCAAGATTGGTACGCGAAGCAATTGAAATCAAAAAACACCGAAATTTCAATAGGGAGGACGGCCTCAAATTATCAAACACTTGGGACCCCATTTTAAAAACTCTGGATCCCAATAAACAGCATACCGGCAAACGCGAAGACACCGTTAGTAAATTCTGCAAGGACCCGGCCAGTTTCGCCAAATACCAACTTCGACGGAACAGATGGCGCTAGCGTAGCAATTTTTTACTCTGACGTCAGCGACATCCTCCATCTTTAGTCTCCCCGTGACCACGGCTGCTGCAAAGCATCCGAAACGTCGGGCCGAAGTTAAAAATCATTTTCTAATAAGTTTAACTAATATATCGCGTTTTAAACCGTTAAAGTGTTCTATTTAAATGTGTACTACTCGCGTAAACTATAGACAGTATTTAAAACAAATTTTGTTACCCAAAATAGCTACTCCACGCGGACAGAGTCGTTGTCAGTCGTTGACAGCTATATGAAACATGTTGGATTCCGTATTCATCGTGAGTATCGAGATTTCACCGCCCACAGATGAAAAAGCTGATTTAATCGCGTTTCGATGAAGTCTTTCAAAATGCTTTATACCGGGCCAAGTTTAAATATAGAAGCGGAGAATAGTCAATAGACGGGAACTACACAGCCGTAGTAATTATTCTGATACAGGTGCTTGTGGCTTGTCTTTGCAAACGCTCTGACACTTCAGAAACTGTAACCTGCTTCTGAAACTTACTTGTGTACGGAAACAACTCATTCAACTTGCACCGACAAATATTCTTATGAACTTACGAAATTTTGAAACACGACTAAACCATAATCACTGTGAATTAAAACTGTTTATACACATACGTAGCATTATGTTGAAATAATACGGTGTAAATACTGTCTATAGTATACGCGAGTAGTACACGTTTAAATAAAACACTTTAACGGTATAAAACGAGATATATTAGTTAAACACCACCCTTTGTCTCCCCGTGACCACGGCTGCTGCAAAGCATCCGAAACGTCGGGCCGAAGTTAAAAATCATTTTCTAATAAGTTTAACTAATATATCGCGTTTTAAACCGTTAAAGTGTTCTATTTAAATGTGTACTACTCGCGTAAACTATAGACAGTATTTAAAACAAATTTTGTTACCCAAAATAGCTACTCCACGCGGACAGAGTCGTTGTCAGTCGTTGACAGCTATATGAAACATGTTGGATTCCGTATTCATCGTGAGTATCGAGATTTCACCGCCCACAGATGAAAAAGCTGATTTAATCGCGTTTCGATGAAGTCTTTCAAAATGCTTTATACCGGGCCAAGTTTAAATATAGAAGCGGAGAATAGTCAATAGACGGGAACTACACGGCCGCAGTAATTATTCTGATACAGGTGCTTGTGGCTTGTCTTTGCAAACGCTCTGACACTTCAGAAACTGTAACCTGCTTCTGAAACTTACTTGTGTACGGAAACAACTCATTCAACTTGCACCGACAAATATTCTTATGAACTTATGAAATTTTGAAATACGACTAAATAATCACTGTGAATTAAAACTGTTTTTACACATACGTAGCATTAAGTTGAAATAATACGGTGTAAATACTGTCTATAGTATACGCGAGTAGTACACGTTTGAATAAAACACTTTAACGGTTTAAAACGAGATATATTAGTTAAACACCACCCTTTGTCTCCCCGTGACCACGGCTGCTGCAAAGCATCCGAAACGTCGGGCCGAAGTTAAAAAAAATTCCATAGTTACAATAAATTGTAAATAAGTTTAACTAATAGATTCCGTTTTAAACCATTAAAAGTGGTCTATTTACTAATTAAAAAAAATAGAAATATATTAACAATCTTTACCCATTACTAAAAAAGACGTATATAGATGTAAGTAGAAAAACATGGAACTTTTTCCACAGTTGTCTTTTATAACAAAATAGATGCTTCTACGCCTCTGTCAGGAATAGGGAACATTTTGTTGTTATTTTTAATATAGCAAACTAAAAAATAATACATATATTCTGAAACATGGCAATAACTAACAGCTACCTAAGAATTTACACTAAATGTGAAATTACTAAACCACCAACATAATCTAGTTGCTAACCGGTAAAACGTTGTAATTCTTTTAACTAACGAAAAACAATAATATTGTTAAAGTTTGTGCAAGCCCATATTATATTACGCTTGTTATTTATTATTTGTGTGTCAGCGCAGAATCCTTTGTTGAGGCATTAATATAAAATGGTTTTAGAAGCACCGCAAAGCCCCAATAGTTAGAATGAACGTAGAGAGCTCAAAAGCGTTACATAAATTATAATAAACTAGCTGACCTGGAAAATGTTCTTTTACCATGTGAAGTATTTCGAGTAAAATTGATTAGCATTAAAAAAAAGACATATAATATCTAGCAGATCATTTGAAGACGAACGCTTCTTTTATACACATCATTTCGTTATTTTAAACCATTATAGCAGCGTGCCGCGTACGATTTCTTAAAAGTTGAAAAAAAATGCCGTCCTTTCCACATTTCCCACTGGTGTTTTATAGCCTTAAAGTCTTTTTCGATATTTGATCTAAACAACACAACTAGAGTTTTTTTAATCCGACCCTGTACTAGCTATCTAAGATTAGCGCGTTAAAACAAACCTTTCGGCTTTATAAAAATTTATAGATAACTAGCTGTAGCCGCGACTTCGTTCGCGTGGAATAGTGACTGGGGGTAGAATTTTTAATTATTTAGGCTGTTTATTAATTTATGTTATAGTGCATTTATCACAGCCAATCTATGTTGTAAGTGCAACACTCTCACCTCACATCACTCCCACCCCCACTCCCACTCCTATTCCCAAAAAGCCAAAGAAGAAAGTTTCATTGTTCTAGCTTCAAAAACCACGAATTTCTATACAAACTTTCATCCCCCCTTTTAACCCCTTACAACCCCCTTTTCGCAATAATTTCATTGAAATCCGTTCAATAGTTTTGGCGTGAAAGAGTAACAGACAGACAGACAGAGTTACTTTCGCATTTATAATATTAGTAAGGATTTTGAAATCGTATAATTCTAAGTGTATTAAAAATTGTTGAAGGAATGAAATGTATTAAACACTTAACATCTGAATAGGTGATTTCAAAACATTTCAATATTTTTAACGGTTCAAAAGGCGAATGTATTCGTTAATTTATTAAGAGTCTAGTTGTTTTGTGAATGTAAAACGTTTCGAACCGTTTTCTTAATCACATTATTTTATATCTAGACATGTTTACTTAACAGTAATTCTTCTCGTTGTTTTCCGCTGAGTTTTATTACTTAGAAATCTCTTCTAAGCCAAATAATTTATAGGTCTACTTCGCCCACAGCAGAATGACTCGGTGTTACTGCACCGTAAAAATGCGCTCTAAAAGTGCAATAAAAATGAAATTGTCCATGTTTTGATACAAAGCTATTAAACGGTAGATTTAACTAACTTATTTTATTACTTCGCACATTGCATAGGAATTCTGTAGTTCCAATAATAACACCACTTTCCTGTAATTATAAGAGTTGTGCATTGAAAATGAAACCTCGTTCTGTATATGGGGCATGGGACAAACACGTTTCTATGTAGCAGTAACACAAACTGGGGTTTTTCATTTATTTTAATGGGATTCAAACCCTTAACGCAATGCTAGTCAACGCAAAATTCGTAGATACACCCCGGAGAAACAGAAAAGTTTTAGTTTTATTTACTTTTATCGGTTTAAAACACGAAACATCCAATTCTTGTTGGGCCATAAGAGTGATTACCTTTTCTCGTTCCTAATAAGTTAATTCTTAAATTTGAAACGGACAATGTACTGTGTGTGCATATTTCCTACAAAAGGACAATGGTCCTACCTGTATTTTAATTTTGTAATTTAACCAATAACACTAATATCAAAAATAATCGTTCTAACAAATCGACAATCAATAACTACAACGTTGCAAATATCAATGCAAAATATTTAATACCTATTAGTTACAAATATTTCAATTTTAACGCCTACAAATCTACATTTCAGTAGCAATTGTAATTTATGTACGACATTCATTGCTGCGTCAGAGCAGTGTTTAATGTTATGGCTAGTAGCGAACCAGCAATACGACTACATTTGGATTTATGCGTCTAAATAATCCTATTGTATACCATTATTAATAGTCATAATACATTTCATATCGTACATTTAATACTAGAAGTTAAGCTTGAAGAATTTGAGATAAATCGCATAGTAATTAAGTTATACAAATTAAACAAGTAATTAGATTTTATCAAAATGTGAAATAAGTACAGGTGTTCCTTTGAACTTAATTTATAAACTCATTATAAGTCTATTGAAGTCGGCACCGCTGAACCGCCAACTTTGAACTTCGCTGTGAAAGCACAAAGGTGGAATTAGTGAAAAGTGAAAAATATTTCTTCAGGTAATTTATCAGTTATACTGTACTGTAGTACTGAATAGTATAACACAATAATTACGTGAAAATTTGTCGCCTGGTACAGTGAGCCATTAAAATGTATCTACTTAGTATTATTTCCTAAAACAATGGTTACATACAATTTATAATTTGTTTTCGACATTAAATGACAGTTATTTTTTTAAATCCTATTGAGTTGATACCTCAAATAAATTTAAGTAAACGTATTTAAAATGTTATCATCTTCAGTATGTTTTTTCAAATCGTAATATCTTTATTAGGTAATATATATATAAGGCTTTCTGACTAAATAATAGGAATCATAGAAAATATATTTACAAAAGTAAACAAACAACTTTGCATTTTACTACTTATGATAATAGAATTCAACAATAAGAAAGTATTTACCTCATTTAATTTATTTTGTTTTAATAATAAGCCAAATTCTTAACAATTCAGTCTTATTTCAGTAAAGGTCAAGAGATTTGTATACGCTATGATAAATTATGGAACATTTTTACTGTCGCTCTATATTTGGCGAGACGTTACGTCGCCGACCTGACCTAGGAGGTTTTGGCTGGCATTGAGATAAAATATATTAGTTTCTGTTACAGTGCTCGAATTAAAATGAGCTTTAGCTATCTGTGGTTCCGTGACTTATCAATGTCAAATCAGACAATAGGCAACATTAACCTAAATAATATTAGTCTTGTATACGTAGAACACTTTTTATACTTTAACGATTTCATCGTAAGTGACCTTACAGACTAATTAAACATTTTGATAAAATGTAATTATATTGCCACTATATTATACAAAATATAACCTGTTATATCTAAACTGTCTATCTGACAGCGTTTTCCGGTGGAACATGTGTCTCGACGGATTTCCAATAGGGCGATACGATTTTTCCAAAAATGGATTGGACTGTCGATCAAAGATAAGCACTACGATTTCGATCGGGTCGTCGTTTTGAATGCGACGATTATAGCGATCACTATAGAATCATTTCTTTGTACGTTAAAGCTGATAATCTTATTACTGCTGCATGAGGCCCAAACAGACCTTTGTGCCCGTTGTTTAGTTAGTTCAATTACGGACTCAAATCTGTTGCTTCATTTTCCGATCCTAGGGTCTTTTAAACCGGCAATACCATATCTTTTAGTGTTTCAACTGTGAGGGGCTGTAGCTAAAAGTTACCACAATTAAATTCCATTACATAGTCTCGATATTGGGTTATTTTCTTTGCTATGCCTGTGTTGCCAGTGATTGTTCTAAATAAAATAAGTCATGTGAAGCCAACACCTGCGATTCAGTAAATCATAACAACCGCGGAGTGAATTTATGCGCTATGTTCGACAGGTCAGTTTGTTATTGCCATCTAACCGCAGATGTTTTCAAGCAAAACTACCGTATAACACAATACCGTGTGAAATAAATACAGAAATAAAAATTACTCTGACGTAACGGATTATAAACCGTATTTAACGCGGATTAGCTACGACCCTGTGTTTCAGATTCTATTTAAAACAATAAATAATAATGCTCGTAAAAACTTTTCTTTAATTAAATCTCTTTTATACACGCTCTGTCATGCTTATTTTATACTGTTACTTTGAGAGTCGCACCAGACAGCTGTAGTCAATAGAGCTACATGAAACGACAGATATTTGATACATGTTATTAGTTTACATCTTAAATTTCATTGTTTCATTCACTTTTGTTTACTGTTTACTGGTAGATAATTTAATAAACTAAATACATTCAAACATTGTTCCAAGATATTGACATTGTTCTCAAACTTCCTTCTTTCTCCTACTAACTCTTACACGTAATTATAAGACTTATTGAACTTGATTTTTTTCTTAATATTGTACATTACCCGTACAAGTTAATATTGGTATTGAAGTAAAGAACTATAGAAAACTAATTAAAAAAAACTACAGTATATAATATGAAGACAATGGAAGAACGAAAATTTCAGCTATGTACAATTGTTGTAAGCTACGCTATACTACTACGGGCTATATTCGTGGTTCTGGGTACCTGTACAAATATATGTATTGCCATTGCCATTATTTCAAATATCTAAGTGAAATTCGACATGTAAAACCAAATAAGGAAGTTATAACTCTGACGACAGAGCACATTTTTTTAATTTGGATATATTCGTATCTTGAATTTGTGACAACAGATTTAAATGTTGCCGTTTATAATGAACATATTTTTTAAAACATCGTAACATAATCAACAATTCTCCTGCGCTGCCTACGTCGACACGGCCTGGTACAGAACTAAAAGAAATTATCAATAAATGAAGGAGACAACAATAGTGTATTTCTAGAATTGTAAATTGCCCATGCGAACGGCGACGTATCTAGCGACTTGAACTAATATTAGGCCGCTAGAGACAAAATAGCCTAACTGAAATTTTATGACTTGATCTATTTATATTTTCATAGTCTAAAAATCTACATAATGCAATTAATTGAAAATTGTTAACATGATTCTTAAAATAATAGTAATTGATGTTTATTGTTATTAGGCCACTCTGCCTCTAGCAGCCTGGTATATAATAGAATGATAGGTTAGTATCATTAGTATCATTAGTAGTCATTAATTCAAAGACCTACGGCATTTCTTGGGGACCACACCCTTACACTCTTACGCAGATTTAGCTAAATATTTCCCTCAACTGTTTTGAAGTCAAACAATTGTCTCGCAATTGAAAGCCAGCCTGTTAATCAAATAGTCTGAATCGATATCGCGCATATAAATGAAGGCGATCTGCATAATCTTTGTAACGACAGATTGGCCCATGCCTTCAAATATTGTTTCGTTTTAAACAGCTGTACCACTTTCTTTTGCATAAGACGGTTGGTGGAATAAATTTAATCTTCTCTTCGCTTTGAAAGTTCCACTTTGCAAATTCTTAGAACTTCTATGTATTGATTGGCATAAATTAAAATATCTAAGAGCAATATTTTATAGAAATTTCAAGTTATACTTAATCGTTTTATTACAAAGTGATACTTGGGGTATTCTGACATTTTTATTCGCTTTTTTGTGGTAGAGGGTTTCAGAGTTGACTTGGTGGAAAGTGAAATAACTCAGCTATATAGCATCTAATTGGAATGTTGTGAACTTGCCTTGGATTACATTTGGCTTTATACATTTTGAAATGTATTGTACTGAAACTGAAATACGGATTTACACATCTATTTTTCGTGTGTAGATCGTGTTCTGTACTGTTGTGTAGACTTCGTTACTCGGGATCGAATTTCGATATTCCTACCACCAGACATATACTAGGAAAATATTGACCACTGCAAATTATTGCACAGTTCGGTTCTGATGGGAATTGACCTGTACCATGTACCGTGTAACAAAATTTCAGGTAGACTATAGGAAATTTAAAAATAAAAGATTTTATTACATACAATACTGTCTATAGTTAACGCGAGTAGTACACATTTAAATAAAACAATAACGGCTTAAATAAGTTTAACTAATATATCGCGTTTTAAACCGTTAAAGTCTTTTATTTAAATTAAATACAATGTCAAGATAACGTACCAATGATAGTTAGGATTACATAACTTAAATTACTTAGTTTATATGTAAGACCCGTGACCTAACCCTTTGAATCAAAGCGTGTACTACATTAGATGAAGGTTTAATGGATTCACGATGTAATGTGTAACATTGACATTACATTACGTCATATTTAGGGCATGTCAAGTAATTTTATTACATTTAATTTAAAATAAGAACAGACCTACTTGAAAAGAACTTATGTTTTTTTAAAGTCGGACTTGTAAAATCGTAAAACGAAAGACGTTTGACCCTATTTGTGCAATAGTTGAAGCTGTGAAGTAAAGTATGTAAATTGTATGAGATCCCGGGTTCAAACCTTCGAATAACACTTTCGTGTAGAACAAATATGAGAAATGTATCTGCCCCATTTTTCACGTAGATTAAATTTTGAAGGGATTTTACTTATCCTATATCAAATAAGAACAAAAGAAATCTGCATTACTGAAAGATTCGGTTAAAAAAGCTTTAATTCTATCATATCTTACTGTACCTCATTATTATTTCAGATAAATCAGCTCCATTTTTTTGACACCTGTTTCCAAACAATACATCTCTTTACTGAATTACCAATTACAGCGTTGGATTTATCCGTTTGGAATAACTACATTGTGGTAAATTAAATTTAACGTTACTTAAACTATTAGGATAATTAGATGAAACAAATTGTCAATTTAAAATAGTAAAGAATTTTACTGGAGTTATGTCATTCGACGAACTTGATAAAGGTACATCAAGACAATTCAAATTATAAGAGATTAGTCTGATACTGTTTTGAATTATTATCTTGTTATCCTAACTTGTAATTTTTAGTATTAGATAGTATAATGAAAATATACAAAATGAACACGAAAGCTTATGTAAAATAAAAAATATCTCGGGAATATTGTAGTGCGTTACAAGCATACGAGTAAAAGAGATGTTTGGCTAATAACAAACTGGTTCCATTCTTCGGTATAATATGTTTATAAAAATGCAATTTTCCGAAACTTATTCAATTTTATCTACATTATAAATAGGTAGTCGAAAGTCCGTAATTATTACAAACTACATATACACAGTTTTTTATGTATATGTATATATATATACATAATGGGGTACCTTCCATCAAAAATGCATCTGTAACCTCCTATATCAAAAAAACATATTCACGTAATTAAATTTCATGTAAAAATATCATTTAAACGAATAATTACAACTAAACCGATCACTAAAGTATTCGTTTTCGATAAAAGTTAAGCCCGCGCCGTCCGTATCTGCCACTGAATCGTTAGACACTGTTTTTATTCTATTTTTCTTCGGAACGCAGAGAGCAATTTTTCCCCTTTGTCCTCGACGGATAATTGAATTCCGTTCGGAATAAGTACGTTTTGTGGTAAGCCGGTAACTCTTTACTCCTTTGAATTTCTTAGTCTCCGTCGCTGACATTTACATAAAAAGTTAAGTAACAGTATTTTATGTCGTTTAACAATAGGTTGAGAGTACTTCTATGGTCTCTATGGTTTTAAAAAGTAAGAAAATTTTGCATGCATTGTATATAATCGCATATACTTATAGATTCTGCATACAAAGGCATATTTTCTATATATTAAATTTAACATTATAATGTAGCAAAACTAACATAGACTAGAAATCTCTAAATAAATATTATTAATCCCATCAATTTTTTCAAGAGCTAGTCACATTAATTAAATACGTACCGTACAATATTATAGTAGAATACAAAAGAACAAAATGTCTTTAAAGAATGTTGAAAAAGATTAAATACAGGACACGTTTGAAAACCATAGGTACTAAACTATTCTAACCAATAATTTAATTTAATTTATACAAAAAGTGACTAGTTCTATAATTATGTATTAAAAAATAAAACGATTTAAATTTGTAAAATACTTAAATCAAGCAGAGATATTTCGATAAATGAATCGGGTTTGTTTTAAGTAGACGCCAAGTCATTCCAACTTGCTTTAGCTCAGCTCCAAAACTTAAGACTTCGTTTATTTAGTGATTTAATTTAAGTCAAACTACTTTCTCGAAAATCCGACCCGGGCACGTAAAATTCTATAAGCGGTACAGCTGCCGTGGACAAAATTGTAGATTTCCGCGTTATTAAATCAAAATATTCAGTCGCATAGAGGTAAAATATTCGCCTTAAACCGGCTCCGAGCATTTTCCACCATTTTCCAGCGATATTTGCAACTATACACCTGACCGAGAATCAACTATGCAAGATAATATTTCGTGGCACAATAGGCCACCAGCTTATAAGATAATCGATATTAAATATCGTCCATGTCGTCTTTATTATCATGCTTTTAAGCCGCTCTAACTCAGATACAAAGGGTTATTTTTATACATATACAAGCTACATATACACAAGGGGAGATACCATAGATCTACAGTTTAAATAAAATATTGTCAAACATTTCAAACGCGAAGTATGTACGTGGTTAGATTAGATATTAAAATAAAGGTTTTAAAATAAACTTTTTGTTTGGCTATTTAAACCATCAATCGTGTTCTTTTTTATATTTGTTCTACTTGCGTAAACTAAAGACTTGATCGATGTTTTACTTATGTACATAATATTTATAATATCAAACCAAACCCATCTGTAGCTAAGTGGATATAGACGAAGACGTAATTTCGTAACCCGGAAAAACATTGGGATCTGATTAGACCAGGGTAGCAGAGTCAAATGGAAGCAGTTAGACGACGTCTATTTCAAAAGATACAATGAAAAGAGAGATATTTTATTATATACATTTTGGAAAAAGTAAAGGGCTTTTTTTTAAAGGGTGAATCACAAAAAAAATCAAAGGCATATTTGTTATTGACAAAAGCCTTGGAATGTTGTATAATAGGTACTAGCGGTGTTCATATAAATCACATTTCAGCAAGCATAGACAATCATATTAACTTTTTGTGTACACTTAATTTCGTTTACACGGTTCAGATGGCAAATTCAACTGTCGACATGATAAAATTAATTTTCGCATCACGTAACGCTAACATATTCATAGCAATATTATTTGCGTTCAAGTTTGGGAACCTGTATCATTTGTGAAGCTGTTTATTTTTTAAGCTATATGATTTATTACTGACTAAAATTCTTAAATTAAACACTTTAACGGTTTAAAACGCGATATATATTAGTTAAACCTGTTGGAAAATTATTTTTAATTACGACCCGACGTCTCGGATGCTTTGCAGCAGCCGTGGTCACGGGGAGACTAAAGAAGGAGGGTGTCCCTGACGTCAGACGAGACGTAGAGCTGTAGTTAAAAAATTAAAAAAAAATTAACTAGTTTATATTGCATTTTAAACCGTTAAAGTGTGTTTATTTATATGTGTACTACTCGCCTAAACTACAGACAGTTAAAATTCTCAAGTCATAAATATACATAATAATGATGACATTATATTACTTCTATTAAAGAAGGAAAGTATCGTTTCCATAAGGATCGGTACTTAAGCCACCTGCCTCTTGACAAGTGAGTTTCCGTAGAACTCGATCGCCACTCCCGTTATGTAGACCGATGCTAAAAACCCAGCCTCTATCTTCTTAATAAAATTCCTTCTTGTTGCGTATAAATTAAAAAATAATTATCTCAACAACAAACGTTTATTGGCGCTCAATATTACTTATCCCGAGATTAATAATAAATATTTCTTTGCCAACAATTTAAGTGTATTAAGGAAAATTTAATTTAAACTCTGCTCGGAAACATGAAGCCAATTAAAATCTCTATTTAGTCTATCTAAATTGGCTTCGCTAATTAAGGCCAGCTAAGAGATCTTGGCCAAGAATCGCTTGATCAATTTCGAAAAACCTCAATGCCCGTTTTATTATTTACGATCGCTTTGATAGCATCTGAAACTTACTTCTTGTATTAAAATAAAAGGCTCTGCTTTATTACTTTTGGAATTAATTAAGTAAAGTTTATCAACTAAATTCTTTAAGTGTAGCATTTTGCATTTACTGAAATTGCGCTGAAATTAAGCAAGAGGAGAATGTATCAATGTATGTATTGCAAAAATTCAAAGATGGCCGAACGAAATGTGGTAGCTCAATTAGTTAGATCAGCAATACGGATCCTTTGGAAGCGGGTTCAAGTTAAAAAAATCTAAATAGATTTAGTTTATGTAATGCCATCATGTGCAATATGGAGAAAGCGATACATGATATTGACATGATAGTTGATGATAGTTCCGTGCCTTCCCCTACTAACTGTATGTTGTCGGAAAATAATATTCATTTATCACTTTTAAAGGTAAACAACAAACTACTATAATTCTAATTATAAGATTTTGTTTACAAGAAACCGTATAAAACAAATGTGGGTAGAATATTATAACATTCCACAAGTGTTGGAGTTTGTGATTTATCTCAAAATTTTTAAGGTAACTAGCCTTACATTGCTATAATTTAGAAACGAATAAAATATGACAATATTAAATTATATGTGAATTCAAACTTAGTTTTAATAATTCTGGGTCCTATTTTATTCGTATATAGATTAAATATAGTTAATAGGTGTAATAATTTAGAAAAACCATATATAATGTGCACTTTTAATATTTTTTTTGATATTATATATTTAGTGTGCCTGCTTAATATTCATTAGCAGAAAAAAGTGGAAAATTTGGGCCTAGTCTGTTTTTCCAGCGTTAAATTATTATTTTCCTATGTAATTAATATAGATATTTACAAGTTAAGTAAAGTTAAGTTAAGATTTAAAGTTGTTCTAACAAATGCGACGTTCTACTTACCAACTATATTTCAATAAAACACCTTAACGGTTTCAAACGCGATATATTTTTGTTAAAATTGTTTGAAAACTATTTTTTACTACGGCACGACGTTTCGGATGCTTTGCAGCAGCTATAGTATAATGAAATAATGACAACAAAAACTAAATTACACTTTATGAAGGTATACTGTAAATATACTGCAGTAGACGTTTTAGTATTATTTATTATATGTATGTTATAGTAATATTACGTTTTATATATATCATACAAAGCGATAGTTAAATTTTTGTAGATAATAAAAAAAATATTTCGAGAAAATCTACATTTTGTACCTTTAAAACGGTTCACGGTATGGAGAAGATAGGGAATCTGTGAGAACAGAGTATAAATATGCGCTCTTAATGAAAGCCTGGAGGTATGTTCTTTGTAACATACTTGCTTTCAAATAAATTAAATTTTTACAGACGAGCAAGGAAACTACTTTGTCCCACTTCTATCGTATCCTTTATATGTGACATCAGACGTGAAGTTCTAGTAGTTCATTAAATCTATCTCATTATCTACGATAGACCTTCCTATTGGTTTCAGGGTTCTGTTAGATAGGCATGAAAAATGAAATACTTTTGAAAATTTAGTATTATAATAATATTTTTATTGTTATATTATACTATAATATAATATTACAATAATACCTAGATTAAAAATCGAAAATAAATAAATAAAAAAATGAACCGGCATCGTCAGCGGTTTTCAGTGCGTAGTTTACGCGAATAGTATACATTTAGATAAAACACTTTAACGGTTTAAAACGTGATATATATATCAGTTAAACTTATTTGAAAATGATTTTTAACTTCGGCCCGACGTTTCGGATGCTTTGCAGCAGCCGTGGTCACGTGAGACTAAAGATGGAGGATGTCTCTGACGTCAAAGTAAAAAATTGCTACGCTAGCGCCATCTGTTCCGTAAATATGTACTACTCGCGTAAACTATAGACAGTATTTAATTAAGTGTTATTTTTTTAAACTGAATAACTTTTTAACTGAAAAATCTGTTATAAGACTTTAAGATCTTATCCTCACTTTATTCAAGTCTATCTCGCGTCTCAAACAAAAAGTTTGCATTATTACAAAAAAGTGTCTTTTTCTATAAGCCAGTGGGATTGCGACAAACATCTTGAGTTTCGAAGAGGGCTTTACAATTTGCGATTGAAGTAAGTTTTGCCTTTTCATTTCGCAACTTTTGACTTAAAACTTGATTAATGGCTTATCAATTGTTTTAATTTTTCTAAATACAGTTCAAAGGATATTCACTTATATGCCTTTGCAAACTATACCTATTTCACAACTGTGTACATATCTCTAGGGAAAAAGCCGGATAGTTGCCTTATTTTACGATAAATCTAAATATAACAGAAATAGAGACTTGCCAAAATGTTTCGAAAATTATAAATTCACTAGCTGTGCCAGCGACTTCGTTCGCTAAGAATATTTATTTTGGGCATCCAAATTCGTTTTTGCAAATGCCCTTTAAGCTTTAGAAACTTATGCTGTTGTTGTGTACCCACGACGTCGGCCGCGTCCCTTCCCGTCGTTCTTACAGGTTAACCTTAAAAGATAGACATATAGCGTCGTAAACTTTTTTTTAGATCATTTAAAGAGGAATCATTCTTTGATACATATTTTTTGGATATCTTGAACCGTTTTTGCAGCGTACACCTCGGTAACCCGTAATGATAAATAATTATCCCATTTATTTTACATTTCCAGCTCTATCTTCGCTTGTATTAGTCACAGGGCAATGTTTTATAGCATAGGCGATAGAGCCTTCCTCAATAAATGCTCTAACCAACACAAATAATTTTTCAATTCGAATCTGTAGTTCCTGAGATTAGCGCGTTCAAACAAACAAACAAACTCTTCAAGAAGAAGCAAAATTCCTTAAATTCAACTAATTGCTCAAGCATTATGTCATTACATATTCGAATTCATGCACAGTGTATGTACATACATTGTATTAAACTCTCTTGACTAATTCATGCTTACAGACCCTTGTCATGTCTTCAAACATTATGATATTATGTAATCTCCCTATGTGTATCCCTATGTTCTTCCTGTACTGTATTTATATAATTGATCGATTTTACAGGATTGAATAGTTGATCAAAATTCTGTGCCTAGAACGACCAAAGCTACTGCTTTTAACGCGTAAAATAGTCCGAAAGTCACCTTTGTTCTAATTGTTTTACGTACGACATATTAAATACCAACACTGTATTTGAAATAAGAAATTTATGATAAATATTTCGTAATAAGTTTGTGTTTTTTTTGTTAAATTTTGTAAAACATTATAGATGATAACACCACCTACTCCTAGATTCGCCAGACCCGGGATTCCTAAATCTTAAATCAAAAAGGGAAGCCTAAATCTTGTGATCTGCACTCTACGTGCTTACGACTAGACTAAGTACTTTATCAATATACAATATAAAACAATGTTAACGGTTTAAAACGCAAAATGTATAACTTAATTACAAATTATTTAACCCTCCCGTGAAAATGGTTACTTGAAAGCATTCGACCCGTCGGGACTGTAATTAAAATAATTTGTAACAAGTTAACGTTTAGTCACATTTCGCGTTTTGAGCCGTTAAAATTGTTTCATATAAAAATACTTTTTAAAATGCGCCATTTTTAACTCTGAATTTATATTCCGTAGACGTTCAATTGAATGCACCTCCAGCTGTCATGGCGGCAATATTTCAACGTTTAAACCCGCTCTCCTAGGATAACATTATATTCGAATGAATCTCTTTATTTAGTAAATACGTCACAAAGAATTTATTTCGATCGAGAGCTTTAATTTGTCGAGTCTGTCTTTGAATTAAACCACCTGTGTTTACTGAGTTGACGTGCTTGTTGGTTTCAAAAGAAATTGATAAAAGGATCAACGGATATGAAGTTCGAACCTAAACGGGCCTGCATGTTGGAATCTGAGTTAAAATTTAGTATACTACACAATAAAAATAATTTACTCTAGATATTAAAATAAAACACTTTTAACGGTTCTTAACGCGAAATATATTAGTTAACTTATTGAATATTAATTTTACCTACAGTCCCACATTTCGAAGGTATATATTTCACGTTTGAACTCTTTAAGTATTTTATTTAAATGTGTGTACTCGCGTAAACTACATCCTTCTAGATTAACGTCAAAAGTGTTTTAATTCAAAGTACTTCTTATAACTAATAAGCAATATTTTTCTTCGTATGAATCCTATTGTTCCTTATTTATAAGATAATTTAAGCAGCACCATTTAACAGTCTGCCCACGACGTTGATGAACATGGAGTGTGGAAAATACTCGTTTATTTATTCACTCCAAGCATATGGGAGTGACGTGTGTTTTATGAAATTTCCAGCCAAGAGCTGCTCGTTACAGTTAACCGTATCCATAAGTAACTACGTAAACAGACAGCTTTACCATATCTATATATATACATTGTGTTATTATGAAAATCGTCGGTACAAGAAGACTCGCATGGCGAAGCGCAGATGTGCTTTTGTTTGGCTCTCCATTCCAATAGCAGTCGCATAAATTTAAATACACTTTTAACGGTTTAAAACACGCATATTAACTTAGTTATTGTATTACACCGTTTCGGGTGCTGTTCAGCTTCACAGTTTTGTAGCCACGGCTGGATAAAATTGCAAGGAGTGAACTACCATATTTTATAATATATAATAATTTCTATAATATATTTCATTGTTTAAAATTGTTTTATTTGTGTCCTACTTGCGTGAACAACTGACAATACTCAAGTACATACTGTTGTTGCTAGACTCGTGTGCCCCGATGGATGGTGGTCGTAAGATAATCCTTCTATCGCAGAAGGCTGCAGACTAACAATACGTTGAGAGTCGGATAAACTATTTTTTAATTAATGTAGTTCACAAATTGTGTATGTTTAAATTGTTAATTTAAATTCGATGATATACTGCAATATCATAGCCCAGACGCTCCTATTTTGAACTTTAACATTAAATAAAATACATTTGTAACTGTTTAAAACGCAATATATTTCGTTTTTTTAACTCTGGTCGTAGTAATTTTACTAGTATATTTGTCGTTTATTTCATAAAAAAGGCAAAAATAAAATCCCTTTTCCACCAAGGGGCCATGGGACAAACAGGATTCTTTGTTCGTTTCACTGATAGATGTTATTTACAGCCAAGTGGTTGAACACAATTCTGCGCTCTACACGAACGAAACAATCTATTGTTTCCCCGGGATTCAAACCCAGGACTGCTTATCTATGTATATCTTATCTAATAAGCTAAAGTTTAAATGTTATACAGACAAAAGGATATATACTTTGACGAGAATTGTTTGTGCATTTAAATTGCGACAGACATTCCCAACAATAACGATATTTGTACAAGCGGTTTCGGGAACATAGACGTGATAGAATATACATTTGAAATATCTCAAACAGTGATCGCTGGAGCATAAATTCGCAATTCACTAAATTCGGCGTCAAAAGGGTTATAAAGTAGGGTTAAGCGAGTTTTTTAGATTCGCTAGCTTTGTAGAGTCTCCCCGTGACCACGGCTGCTGCAAAGCATCCGAAACGTCGGGCCGAAGTTAAAAATCATTTTCAAATAAGTTTAACTAGTATATCGCGTTTTAAACCGTTAAAGTGTTTTATTTAAACAGCTTTATAGTGTTTATTTAAAGGATCTTGATGTATGAAGCTGTATATTTAAAAACTGTAGCTTTCTATGTTTGTTTTAAGTTTTTAATCTAACTATTATCGATGTATCAATTCTTCTTTGAAAATAGAATCAAATCATATAAAGTGAGAGTGAGTGTGGTAGTTAGAGTAGGAGTGATGTAAGGTGAGAGTGTTGCGGCAAAGTAGCACTAACAACACAGATTGACTGCATTAAATGCGTCCTTACATATATTAATAAACAGCCTAAATAATTAAAAATTCTATCCCAAGTAACTATTCCGCGCGGACGAAGTCGTGTGCACAGCTAGTAATATATAAAAAGGATTTAACCTTATGTTAATAAACAACGGCAGATGGCATTAATGTAATTAACATACTATAATTATTTATCTCCTTTAGAAGAACACTTTTAACGGTATAAAACGCGAAGTGAAGTTAACTTATTAAGAATATATTTTGACTACCGCCGACGTTGCGAATGCATTTTAACAGCTGTAAATTTCTCCCTTGAAAACAATCGATAAAAAGTAATCGATTACAAACATCACTAAATCGCATTATATACAAATGATAAGCTTAAGCCGCCCCAAGCTATCAATCATCGCGACAGGTATTACTTCGCACCTTACGGCGTTAATTACGTCACTTACCCAATACTTATTCAAAATAAACAAGAAACCGAGTTTAACGGGGTTCATCTATCATTGAATCTGTATTCAGCAAAAATATAATGTTATCGAATGATGGATGTGCCTTCAGACGAACGGAATATTTATTTTATGTCTTGTTTTACTTCAGTGTGTAGGTTTTAAAATGGCTGCCAAGATAGGTAGATGGATTTTAAAGTATGAACTTTCTAAATACTGTCTATAGTTTACGCGAGTAGCATTTAAATAAAACACTTTAACCGTTTAAAACGCGATATATTAGTTAAACTTATTTGATAATTATTTTTAACTTCGGCCCGACTGTGGTCTCGTGACCAAGGCTGCTGCGAAGCATCCGAAACCTCGGGCCGAAGTTAAAAATAATTTTCAAATAAGTTTAACTAATATATCGCGTTTTAAACCGGTAAAGTGTTTTATTTAAATATAAACTTTCTAGTTCTTCTGTATTTCAAGCGTTTTAAACAGTTTCATTTAAATTTGTAAAGTACAGACAATACTTATGTAATTTATTTTCTTTTTTACGTATTCAATATCTATATTTAGGTTTGTTTTAAATGTTACATGAGATAGATTTAATATAGGAATCAGTGCAATTTCATTTCCCCTATGGGGACTCAAAAATATGTCTGGAATTTCTGTTTATTTTCCAATGATAAGATTTTTATGTTTGTACCTACTTATAAATGGTTATCCATATGGACAATAACAATAAACTAAATTAACAATTGTTAGTAGTTTACGCGAGTAGTTTAGAGTAGTATTAAAAAATCATATTAACGGTTTAAACGCGAAATATATTAGTTAAAATTGTTGATACATTATTTTTAACTACGGCGAGGCCCCCCGTAACCACGGCCGCTGCAAAGCATCCGAAACGACGGGCCGTAGTTAAAACTAATTTGTGAACGTTTAACTAATATATATACTGTGTCGCAGTTTTTGTAGACTCTTTAAAAGGGTAAATAGTTCTTTTATTTATTAGTTGGATTCTCATTAGTATGAAGGTCTGTTACACTAAAACCACTCCCTGGTATTAGTTACTCTGGCATAAATACGGAAACCTCATATCGCATTCACTTGCCGTGCTTTTGTGTAACACGAAGTTGGCAGTTGCAGTGTCGCAAGTTCAATATTACAGTGGTTATAAATACGCTATTGTGAGCTGTTATTTGTACGTAAAAGGCATTATTAATATCTTGTGTAATATTGTAGCTAAAGATTAAAGCCTATCTTATTATTAATACACATTTAAATAAAATACTGTAACACCGTAGTTAAAATTTAATTTATTTTAACTACGGCCCGACGTTTTGAATGCTTTGCAGCAGCCGTGGTCACGGGGAGACTTAAAATGGAGGGTGTCTCTGGCCCTACAGAAAAAAACTGCTCAGGACAGCATATTTTCTATTTAACCCTAGTCATAAAAAATATATTTTTTCCCTTGGACGTTTTAACTTGAATATCATTATATATTATAAGAAAATGATCTCCCTACCATAGTAGGGTTATCTTATTATTTTCTCGTTCCTTAACACGACGGTTATTTAAAAAAAATGTCTCTTTAATGTCTAAACCATTTATAGTTACTTTACAAAATATTATTTTATAAAATTAGTTTACACTTGGTTTACATAAGATTATTGGAATTACGTTCTATATTAATTTAATTTTATGGTATTTTATTAAAGGTTTTCCTACAATCGTTACAATTTTCTCGTTCAAAGCACGGATTGTTGTCATATTTTATTGAGATTATTTATATAACACAACAATCTAACAAGTTATAGTGTCATGAAAGGAAACAAACGTTTTGTATTGTCCTCGTAAGTTCCCCATGTTTATAGAGTAAATATCAATATAACAAAATAATAATCTTTTTCGATATTTTAGAGCCTTTATCGTTTTAGTTGTTATTATAAAACACTAGCTAAGTCAACGACTTCGTCCGCCTCCCGTCGTTTTTGTAAGTTAGTATTACAAGATAGACATATAGCGTAGTGGCTTTTTTTTAGATCATTTAAAGAGGAATCCTTCTTTCATACAAATTTTTTGGGTATCTAGAACCGTTTTCTTAGCTCACGCAACTGTAACTCACAAGCATAAATGATTCTCCCCGTGTTTTTTCACATTTCCCGCTGTTTCTTCGCTCCTATTAGTCACAGCGCGATGTTTTATAGGCTATAGCCTTCATCGATAAATGTTCTAACCAACACAAATAAATTGATTTTTCAATTTAAACCAGTGGTTCCTGAAATTAGCGCGTTCAAACAAACAAACTCTCCAGCTTTATATATTGGTATAGATTTGTGTGAATGAGCGAGAGAATATGTGTGAAAGGGACGGGTAGAATGAGATCAAAGATGGCGAATTAAGACGTAGGACGTAAAGCGCTAAGACGTATCGTTTACAGACTTGTGTATACTTTAATATTTTATTTGCTCACTCTCACAAATTTGCTCAAACTCACAATCTCTACAAATTATATATTTACACTGTATAATATATGGAATACAGTGACTGCTACTAATCATGAATCGATTTGTAGCAGTCGCAATTGAAAAAATATTTTTAAAGTTTCGTCATTATGTGTTCATGACCAGACGTTGCGCGTTAATATAAACAAAGACTAAACAAGTATCAACTTAACAAAAGTAGCTTAGAATATGAGCCCTACATAATGTACCTATGTTACCGGAAATGTTTGAAAACTAGGATTTTCCTTTGACATTAGAGATAACCTCCTTCTTTAGTCTCCCTGTGACCATGGTGCTGCAAAGTATTTGAAACGTCGAGTCGTCGATATTTCGCGTTTCATACCGTCTTAAAGTGTCTCATCATTAGTTTTAGCCAAAACTACATGGTAATCTCAAAATATGTTTTAATTAATAAATTTTCCAGGAATTGTTTACAATGTCGGATTTCGTACATTTCCCGTAACATATATTTAATATAAGAAAATTTCAACACAAAGATAGTAACGTCAAAGAAATAATACATCTCCGAAGCGAATGAACATCAAGATGGCTTCGCCTGTTTCAAGCCCGCAAAGGCTCTCACCTTTTACGGACATCAATTTTTTAAGCTTACTGAGTCGTTTCGAGAGCATGGAATATTATTCGAATATCATCTTGGAAAATTCATATTTCTACCTATATGAATGTTTGAAGTGATTGAAGTTGCGGAAAGTATGTGGTTGAGGTTCTTGGAGATGTGAAATGAGTGGGTTTTGATACTTCCAAGAAATAAATTTAACGGGTAAAAAACATTTTGTTCATAGGCTTGTTGGTCTAATGGCAGCAATGTCTCTCTAATATAATATCCAATATCAACGGGTCGTGGGTTTGTCTTCGGGGCAACGTGTTCATTCGTCTGATTGGTGGTAGGAATATTGAAATTCCATCCGGGTCACGAACCACCATAAAAAAAGCTGTGAAGTTTAATCGGGTTTAGGTTTAGTCTGTGGATATCCAAATAACTAACGCCACAATATGTCGACATTGCATCTTGTCAAGATGGTATATAGCAATGGAGTATTTATTTAATAAAGTATCATGTGGATAAAAATAATTCGATAATAATAACTTAAATTCAGTATTATTGTATGCGATGAACTTTAGTGTTTAAACATAGCTAAATAACATTTAAACAAGATATTATTTTGGCTTTCGACATTCGTAAATCCTTTGAATTTAAATGAAATGCAGCTTTCCCATCTATGACGGTCGCGGTGAAACGGTTTATTGAAGCATACTTCAATAAAATGATCTGGACGGAATTTTCGATATCTCTACCAACCTTTTAATGGACCTGATGGGAATCCAGCCAACGAACACGTCAAAACTGTAACATCTAATTAATTTATTAATATTTGGCTTCAATTTAACATTTGGAAATCGAATTTAACTTCAATAGTTTTTATAACGAATACGCATCTGTTGCAGTATTGTAAAAGAGCTTATCATACAAGCAGATAATTGTTTTACAATATTGATTTGCATCGCACACTGTAATTACCCATCCTTTATCAGGCGACATGCGAGTGAATACTGTAAATACTGTAAAATAAACAAAAAGCGCGCATGCATGAAGTATAAAGAGGTTTTGCTGTGTTTTACTCAATTTCGTGCACGGTGACCACAGTCATTTGTTCGCTCCGCTCCTGAAACAAGTTTAAACAAATTTCAGCGCGCCGACCGCTCTGTTTAACATTCTTTCTATAATCAATTTTCGACCTGATGAATTCCAAGTAGTTGTGGAATTTATTGCGTATTTTATAACATGGGTATTTAATGTATATCAATTATTATAATGAAATAACTGCCCTGCTGGTCCAGTGGTTTATACACAAGACTACAAAAAGTGAGGTCCATAGTTCGTTGGAATTGTTGTATAGGATGTATGTTATAGTTTTACAATCTCAGAATTTATCATATAAACCTCACTCTTCTTCTACCAATGGGTCAATGTGACAACCGGCGTTCCTGAATGTGACAAGCATTCAGCAGCACTGCTGAGAATGGTACTGATTGCCATTTATTATTCATCTATTATTGATTTACGCAATTAATTATAGTTAGAGTAAGTTATAGTGACGGTAGTTAATATTAGACTACCCGCATTAGAACAGCGTAATAGCTCTTAGTTCTCATTCCATAGAAGAGAAAACCATGCCCAACATTAAGATACTAAGAGCTTAAAATGACATTTTTTACTCAGATCAGTTAGTAAGTCAGTCAGTCAGTCATCAGGAAATAATAATTAATATGTATGATTTAAAATGCCCAAGAGCCCAAGAGCATACTTCAATATAATGATAAAAAAAAAATCCCCAAAAATTAGTCTCATATATATGTATATATTTAAATCTAAGTATATTAAATACTGTCTATAGTTTACGCGAGTAGTACACATTTAAATAAAACACTTTAACGGTTTAAAACGCGATATATTAATTAAACTGTCTCCCCGTGACCACGGCTACTGCAAAGCATCCGAAACTTCGGGCCGAAGTTAAAAATCATTTCCAAATAAGTTTAACTAATATATCGCGTTTCAAACCGTTAAAGTGTTTTATTTAAATCTAAGTATATTTTTAAATTACATAATACCATGTGGAGGAAAGTAGTCTTACTTAAAAGACACTTATATATGATATGTAGACCAATTCACAGATAATGTGAAGACCCTTTGAAGCCAATTTTTATGTTAAACGACGATATCTAGGGACATTTACGACACATGTTACAACTTTGCACGAGCTCAAAGCACTTTGTAATTAGGGGCTTTGTCCTTCTACGCGTATTTCTCTTGCTCTTTTTTCACCAAGATAATGGCTGAAAGCTGTTGATTTTAGTACTAGGGTTAATGGAATTAAGTACGATGTCATGGTGCCTGCATATAACTGTTCCTGTAACATGTTATAATACATACATCTGTATGTATTTGTTGTTAGGATATCTATAAATATCCTGTCACGATGTTTGTCCGTTATGGACTCCTAAACTACTGAACCGATTTTAAATTAAATTGGCACATCGTGAGCAGTCTGGTCCAACTTGAGACATAGGATAGTTTAGATCTTTATTATAGTCGCCATTTTATTTTATTGCAAATTATTTGTCTATAAATAATTGACAGTTACAATGGATTAAGTAATCAATAGATGGCACTGCTATGATAAACCGACAAACGTGTCATATAAGCTACAATTCAATAGATGAAGTTATTTATATGGCAAAACAACGTTTGCCAGATCAGCTAGTACATATATACATTCCTATTCACCGTAACATTTTGCCAAAGTTTTGCATATATGCATATACTATAAGCTTTAAATTAGTTTTTAAAGTCGGTTTTAGTAAGAAAATAACAAGTATTCAAGTTGGAATCATTGTATTTTAAAATGCAGATATCTACACCATTTTCTAGAACGCGATTAAACTTCTTACCTTTTTTATATGTGGATACGCGTGTATGTGTGTGTGTGTACGTGAATTTCGATATTCCTACCACATATTTAATATTCAGATTTCCAGATGAAGCCAACATGTTTCAGAAAAAAATATAAATAGATTAGTAACATGTTGACCCTGGATGTCGGCTGGTAGGATACAAACCACGACACGTTGATTCTTAGCTACACAACTTAAAAGAAAATGCACTAAAACAATTTTTAAATAGTCAGCAATATATAATCACAATTAGCTTGTCGACAATTTGGGAACCTAAGTGCAAATAATATAACTCGTCTTCACCCGGATTAAAAGTGTAAATGGAAAAATATGTGAATACCGCCAGTTTGTCAACTTTTTCATTTCACCTTTTTATTTTTGCATTTCCCCCGAGATAATTTAAGTTCGGTAACAAAATTATGACTACGTGAGTGTAATTCAAATATTAACAACTAAAATCACCGATTTTACGGGAGTGTGTGATGTGAATTAAAATTAACTGCGGGAATTACACATCACAAGTCTAGCAACACCGGCAAGCATGAATACAAATACATTTTGAATGTAACTAGAGCAACACCATGAACGTAATATTATTTATCATACGCTGATCATTTGCAAATACATCTTTAATTACATTTACAGCTGGGGACCCTGGCACAGGTATTATTCACTTGAAATGGTTTGCAGATCAAAACTAGATCGATGTAAAAAAATAGTTAACTGAATAAAAACTTTTGTTTTTATACTTTGACGGATACTACCAAACGAGCTTCAATGTACAGCTAATGGTCATGGGTCAATGTGTTTCCAATTTTTTTTTTACTGACAGATCTTGGACTTCGCCAGAAAAGCTAGATATTAGATATAGATATTGCAGGGATGGTCTACAGTCTGTAGTTGGTCCGTAACCCGAACGAAATTTTATTATTTCTACCATCCGTCCCATATTCAAATTTTTCCATTCCACGACCAACGACCTCGAATAAATTTTTAAAATTGTAGCGATAGTGTACGGTAAACATAGTTCAAATTAAAAAAAAATCGTAATCGTATCATAACAGTCACTATTGAATAAAACCGCAAAAAATAAAAACATCTGTTTTGCATTTCAACGTGACAGTGCACCGCGCTAAGGAAATTAAATTCCCCGTCGGACTTGGTAAACCTTCAGGACGCGATGTATGTCAAGCTTTAATTTTAGAAAAGGTATTTAATGGAAAATTCATGGTAAAAGAGTTATTTCCAACAAAACACTTCTACCTTGCTGTACGACACATTTAAACCGAGTAAAAACTAAGTAATATTCATTGCATTTACATTAGTAAATTATCAACAAGCTGGTTGTGCTGCTGCTACATTGCTGTTTAATAAAAAAAAAACATTTTAACTAAGAAGACGTATGTAACACCTTTCCTTAATTTTAGGCCATTTTTTTTCACTTTGACGCATTTGTTGGTCTTATGGTAACAATGTATAGCTAAATATTTTTAACGCAGACAAATATTAATATTAGGTATTCAAACTGAAATCTAGGCTCTTTTTTAAATCTAATATATGATACCCCACGACTGGTCGTAGTTAGGAAATTACGTAGTCACGTAAGTAAATTAGCTTATATATTTCGTGTTTTAAATGGTTAAAGTTTATTCAAATGTGAAGCATAGGTAGGGGATAAATAATCTACAGTTATGCATAGTAGACTACAAACTATATTACATAGATATATATAGTTGGATTTCACTAAAACATATGAGTATGACTCAAAACTTATTTTTGGCTATTTTAATAAAAAAATGTTCTTTTTTCACCGTATCGAATTTAGTAAGCTTAGTACAAAGACTAAAAAAACTCCTTTTAAAATACTTATTTTTTCTTCCAGTGCTATCAGCTAATCCGAATGATGGAGAACCATACCTGCACGTGATGGCCAGGTCCTCAGTATATAATGCCGGTGTCAAACGAGCGATTTATTGCAAGGGACAAAATCTGCCAGAGGTACGTTTTTCATTATTTGCTCAAATATCATTGAGAGAGTCAATCGAGGAAAATAGACAGAGTCCTTAATACACTTAATTTTAAGTTTAAATTCAGTGTGAAAGTTTGATAGTGGAGAAAAAAATGAAAGAAAAACTTTAATACGTAAGTCTATAGTATGGAAACAGTCTAAATAAGAATGGCCTTTTAACTTAACCTGATATAAACATACTTTAAATTACTTGATTTTGAATATATAAATATAAACATACAACTGTATAACAATACTTTAATGTAAAAATTAATCAATTGAAAGTAGAGAAAGTATAATAAGCTCCTAATTGCGTATGTACTTGTAATATATATTTATTTATTAAATAAGGCATTATTACCGGCCATTTTGCATAGCTACTTGGGTTTTTCGAGCCACTTGGCCATTGTTACCGATTCACAATTCCAATTCAAGTTCAACGTTATAATCCAAGGTGTCATACAGTCTTATTTTTTATAAACAAAAAACATACGGACTGTAGTTTACGCGAGTGGTACACATTTAAATAAAACACTTTAAAAGTCTCCCCGTGACCACGGCTGCTGCAAACCATCCGAAACGTCGGTCCGTAGTTAAAATATTCTTCAAATAAATTTAACGACCATATATCGCGTTAAAGTGTTTTATTTAAACAAAAAACATTATAGTTCTGTAACGCTCTCCTTTGTCGCGAACATCTTGACCTACCTAAGAATTTTGCTCTCGAAAATGTATGTCACTGGTGTAAAAGTTTCTCTCCGTTTTACCAAACCATAAATATTATTCTAAATTAAATGACAATATATCTCAGACAATGCTAACAATAAATTAAGTTATATTACTTGATATTATGGATTAATAAAAAAAATAAACACGATCAACCCTTATTTTTTAATAGCTATTTTTGTAAAATTATTTATATGGCAAAACAACGTTGCCGGGTCAGCTAGTATCTTATAACATTTAATTAAGATACACATCGACCTTTGGCTTTAAACAATTGAAAATCAACAGGCCAAAATGCGAACTTCGATGTAGATGTTCGTTACCAAGAATTTCGACATTGCTAATATATTAAACGTTGAGAACTCCCAGACATTATTATTACAGATAAACTTGGACCTGTTCGCTGTTATGCATACCTTTAGAACGATGAAACTACTAACATTCGCGTCAAAAATTTACAGTTAATAGACTGGGTATCGCCAGCCGGCGACGTGGTAGAAGGCCGCTCCACCAAGAACACACGAGTCTACGTAGAGAGGTCTAAGAATGATTCGCTAGTAAGCAGCTTGGTCGCCCTGATAATACAAGAGGCTATGATTGAAGACAGCGGCAACTGGACTTGTAAGGCTGGTTCATTGAACGAAACAATTGAAATTACTGTTGGTGGTAAGTAAAATATTTAAACATTGAAAACTATATAATTATTAAGTCGCCTTCATTGCAGTGCCTTTATTAAATTCTGAAATATAGATGCACATGAAAGCTTTAAGAAATAAAAACAGACGTGAAATGAAGTAGTACATGAGATGGATTCGAACCCACGACCAATATGGTACAGTGTCGTTGCTCAGCCAAATGAGATACGGTGTAGTAACGCGGTCGGTCGTCTGATGGAGTCCCGTCTATGTCACACATTATTTTAAATCTCCTATTTCTGATGGCGGTGAGTTTTCGTTCTTCTTTCTTTCGTTCTTTTTATATAAGAGATATTAATGCATCTTCAAAGTAATTGAACTAGCGATTTTGTTATAAAAATAATACGCTTTTCTCCTTACATCTAATTACAGCAAGTTTGTTCGTAAATTATTTAGGCTTTTGTCTTATTTCTTGTACTAAGCAAATTAGAACAAAGTTACTAAATAAATTACAACGTAATGTTGCTGAAGATTACTCTCGAAAGAACTAATTAATATTCTAAAAGTTTCTGCTCCTCAACTTTCCGCTGCGTAAATAAAAGTCATATTTCCTTTGCTAAAATGCTCTCTTCGTACAGTCTACAAGCAAATGCAGTTTCTGTGTAAGTTTTTAATTATACCATTAAGTGTCTTTACACTTCAAGTAAAACAATGACTCAACGCATTACGGTAAATGTTAAAAAATATTGCAATTAGGCGAGTACACATTATAAAGCTGAAGAGCGTATTTAAACGCGCTAATCTAAATGAAAAGTTCCAACTTTTGGTTCGAATTAAAAAAAATATTTTGTATTGGTTATAGACCATTTATCAAGTAAGGCTCTAGCTATAAAACATCAGGCTGTGACCAATAGTAGCGAATAAGCAGAGGGACATGTGAAAAAATTAGGAAAATTATCTATGTTTCCGTTGCGTTCGAGATACCAAAAAATATGTATAAAGGTATTATTTTTCTTTAAATAATCTAAATGCTTTAACAGTATATCTTTTAAGATTAATTCGCAAGAATATATCGATGTTGATCGAAACTAATATACCTACATATTATATACAAAAGAACGTTTGTCAGGTCAGCTAGTATATAATAAGTATAGTTCACTATGTTTTGATTGCTTTAGTTCGAGTATATAAAATCTGTTTATTTGAATTTTAACATTACCCGAAAAACTTGCAATGTATAACACTATCATAAGATTTATATTTTATAAGATGATCTTTAGAACACAGTAACTCAAATGCTCAAGACGAAACACTGTGGGTTCGTAACTGTTTACTTTTTTTAACTTTGTAAAAAAGTTTTCGGAATTTGAATAAGTAATTTAAAATTAGTTTTTTGAGTTATGTACAACCCGACTAGTGTGAAATCTTTCAACTATATAATGGTTGAATTCCGATGTTATATTTGACTTTTCTTTCAGTGAAAGCCATAATTTCGAACAAGTACGAAACAGTCGAGGGCGAAGAAGGAAAATCGGTCAAGTTCGATTGTGTCGCGAAAGGTCACCCCGCGCCAGTTGTCCAGTGGTATACTGAAAATGATCCAATTACTAGTAAGTGCTTACTTTCATTCAATACTAAGCGGGAATAAAATTGTATTGTTACAATGTTTAATATCGTATTTTTACCTAAGTTTTACAGTATTAAAAACTCAAGTAAACGGTGCCCACTTTAAAAATTGTCTACTACATTTCTTAATAAATCTTTTAGTGCTTCCGTAGGTCAATGTTTAAAAACGTATACATCAGAAACTTTAATATTTTTCACATGTTATTGTACATGATGGCACTATATAATTTATAAATCTAAAATTAATTGACTCGGCCTCGGTAGCTGGATTGGTAGAGCAACAGCACGGAACGCTGACGATGTCGGTTCAAGTCCTGCCTGACTCGAATTTTTTTTCAATTTTAAAAACCATTGTCATATCATTAAGCGCGAAGTTCAATGTTTGATTTCGGAGAAAAAAGTTTCCATTGGACACAGAAATGACACCACATAAGTGAAATGAAACCAGTATGGTTTCATTTAAAGAGTTTGGAAAGAAAAAAAAAATACACAATCATATCACATTTTTTTATATCTAATTTGTAGATGATCATAAAAAATACATCATAAGGGTGAAGGCAGACAATCACCAGTTGGAAATAAAGAATCTGACGCATCGTGACACCAATGAGTACGTGTGTAGGGTCACACAGAAGGCGCTCTCCCACTTTTCTGACAAGCGAGTTCAACTAATTGTCAACCGTAAGTATTTTTGAGTTTGTTGATTACCTTTTCAGATAGTTTAAAATGGTAGCAGGGTTTATTTTATGTGGGGCAACTGTGAGGTCGACTTCATGAAAATTATTTTCAAGGTAAAATTTATTTTATTAACTCAAAGTATTTCCAGATCAAGTTCATGCAAAAACAGATTTTAACTGATTTGACTGACACTTATTTTTTTAAATTTAATTAACCTGATTTTTATGCGAGTAACTTCGCGAGATAAACTTATATACTAAAACAAATGTGGCCGATTATTTTTAGATATTACTCAGAAAATTTATTGACACTTACTTTTAAATTCAGCGACTCGTATTTTCGACAAGTTTAATTTATTATAAAACAAGCAAAAGAAGTGGATTCTACATTTTTCACTAATTTTTATTATATGTACTTGTTTACCGTCAAACGAGAAGGTTGCATTGCCTAACATGGTTTTAGCGTTGAAAGCCCAAGTTTTAAATGTCTGTAAATTCGGTCACACCACTGAATCGGATATCAAATGGACACAACAGGGATTTGAATTTTCTATTAACATTCCTAGATACTTTAAAGTAAATTTACTAGTTGTTATTAAGCGGACCAAGAACTGACAAAAGAATTTACTTTAATTTTTATCTTCCTCAATTTTCCGCTAAATAGGGAAATATGCAGATATTAACAATTTTATTTTTGGAGTAATTTCTTGACAAATGTCTATCTTATTAATATTCCAAGCCCCAAAATGTTACACCCACGCCTATTAAGACCCGAGTAACAAATTAATAACAAGATAAAAATACAGACTCAATGAATAAATTACCACAGATTAATAATTAACATAATAGATGCTGAAAGCATAATGAAACAATATTTTGTATTTATATTTTATCTGTGGAAAACATTTACATGTGTTACTTAATTTTACTATAATTTATATACGGCTCGATGTTTCGGATGCTTTGCAGCAGTGGTCACGGGGGGACTGTAGATGAAGGGTGTCCCTAATGTTAAAATCAAATCTGCTGCGCTAGCGCTATCTGTTACGTCGTTGTTTTGTAAAACATAATTGTCGAAATAAACATACATACGCCAATTTTGTTAAAAAAAATTATATCTTTTTTATGACTGAGGTAGATTGACAAACATGGGTACGCAACCTTATACTATCTTAGAAATATTCATTCATCGTTGTGGACCTATTTCAGCGTTCGATATTAGATAATATTAAATCAAGATATGTTTTAATTTCGATATAAAGTTTTCTACGCTAATGACATATCTCTTAAAATATTTCAGATAAACCACTTTTGGTGGATGAAAACAATGAAGTATCGTACTCAAAATACAAGACAGAAGAAGTTTACGCCATTATGAATGAAACGTGAGTAAAAGTAGCATCATAAATTATAATTAACCTTAATTTTCCTGTACCTGTGCATAATAATAATTCATAGCCGAGTTCTTTGTTAAGAAGCTTCATTGTTCAATTTTAAATTCAGCCTTTAATAAATATTACAAAAATTTGGTTTGAGGCTTGGGATAGGGTTAAGTAGTAGTTCGGGGGGTAGTATTAGTATTAGTTAGAGGATTAGTAATAAAACTTAAGATTTTCATTTTTAATTCTCTAATTATATAAATAACGTTTTCAGTAAAAACATTACGTGCAGCGTCATCGCCAACCCTCCACCGACATTTCGCTGGTACCGTCGGCAGAATGGCTACGATGATGAAGTTATTACAGATTCTGAGACGGTAAATAAATCTATCTATCTATTTTTTTAAACAAAAACGTAAATAATAAAATTAAACACTTCGTCAACTTAAGGACTAAGTATTTAATGAAATGGTTGTATACCTTAAATACAAACTACCTCTTAGGAGACTTGCAAGGAAAAATCAGTTTGAGTGACTATTGATACATCACGAACCAAGTTAAGGAGATAGTCTTAACGAAAGTGAATACAATGCAAAAATGTACACTACTCTCAGCAATTATTATTATATTTTATCAAAAGCGTGGAGATCTCTGTCTAAGACGAAAATTCACTTGTTAGCTGTCCGTAACCTTTAATCGAAAACTCTGTTGATCAGGTTCTGTATTCAGAAGATGGTAATAGCTCTGTGTTCGTTCTAAGAACATTGGACACAAGCGCTCTAGGTGAATACAAGTGTTCGGCTAACAACAGTAAGGGTCATGTCTCCATCATCTACCATGTGTCACTTGGAAATAAACCGAATCCACCGGATTTCGTAAGTTTTATTATAACTAGCTGACCTGGTAAACTATTGCTATATAAAGTGTATCACCATCGACATTCAGGACATTTTTACCGTTTTCTCCACATTTCCCTCTATTTCGTCGCTTCGACTAGTTGCACCCTGATACCTTCCTCTAAAGCCTTTCTTGATAAATGGTCCAACCAACAAACATTTTTCAATGCGAATTAGTAGTTCCCGAGATAAGCTCATTCAAACAAACAACTTACATTGCTTACAAATGTCTAGACATATTAAGAAAAGCTCTAGGTGGTTACTTCTGCACTGCTGTAAATATTATTGCTTCGAATTGAGCACAAAAGGTGGATTGGATTCTCGTGCAAGTTTAAAAAAATATTTACAGGGCAGAAGACAATTTATGTTGCTTTACCTTCTTGTCGCATTCCGGACTTAAAATCTTTTAAAATGAGTCTGATAATTCTGTCAAGCGGCAAGACATTTGTCTTATGCTTTTTCCGTCTTCCTTTCTCTTGTTTTAAAGTGAGATGATATTCATTTTATGTTCTTCACTTTCAGATTGAATTAGTTGCCAAATCAATCAGTGACCTGACATTTAATGTAACATGTTCCACCTGCAACATGGCTTCAACTGAAGAAGATATGTCCGAAGATCCCGCTAATCTTACTGTACTGGGTAAATATTTACTTCAAATCGTAACTTTAGTAGAAAACATTGTTAAGTTTAGAAATATAATTAACATTTTTGACATGGGTGTTACTCATATGATCATACTTGTTCAAGTAGGAAGATCTAGATCTAGTACTTTAAAAACTATGGTTGATATTTTCTACAAAGTACAATCGGAATCAATTTCTCTATCTTTCTGTCATACTTAAATTTATTAACCTGAGTCTATACATCAAACTATCTATTGATAAATATTGTTCCATCTTTATCAATATATCTTGTCCTTTTATCAATATGTAGTATTACTGAGAATCACCGGATGGTAGGTTTAATTCGGTTTAAATCATTGGGTTTAGTGTTTGCTAATCATTGTCCGATTTTTGGCGTTCACTATAGTGCAAAGAATTTTCCCTCCAGTACAATGAACCTCAATCTTATGTATCCCTTTCTGATATAAAAACAAGGTATATATTATATTAATATCTTACATTGCGTGAGAGATCAATGTATCAATAAATTATAAAAAAATTAGACGATCAGGTATGGGACACGGTAACTCAATCGGTTAGAGCCACAGCACGAAACGCTGTTGATGGCGATGTAAATCCTGCCAGTGTCGTTAATTATTTTCAATCTAAATTAGATTTTTAAATTATTTATATCTTACTCGCAGGCTACTCATTCGCGCTTGTGCCAGTTCAAGAAGGTTTTCTGCCTGATTGGGATGCGGCTACTGAATTTATTCTAGACATTAAAGAATACAATGGTAAGTTTGTTTACTTAATAAGCGAGAGGCGTGTTCCAAGTACAAGAATCAGGTCTTCCACGCACTACGTTGTAGTATCGTTACAGTACTGTATATATACATAGTGTAATTTAGGGACAAAAAAACAAAATATGTGATCGTCAGATATTAGGTCTCTAACTATCCAACAATCATTATGAAACAATTTTAAAGGAATATTCCAATAGCTGAGCATAAAACGAATGTCAATATATTTTTAATTGAAAAGAAAAAGGGCTTTTCTTGTAGACTAGTAATTAAATTAACGAAGGAATGAGAAAAATTACCAAGTGGCTCACCGCTCCTACTCATTTTGTTATAATTATTTTCTAACATCGACTTTATAGCATAAAACGAAATCGGACATAATTTTCTGTTGTGGTACTTCATTTTCAATCTCAACATTAAAATTACCCGCTTTCAGATACACTTTTCACTGTGGGTCCCCTTATGAATACCACGACGTATCACGCTCGGGTGCGCACGCGCAACGCGGCTGGTTTCTCCGACTGGGTGACTATAACCCCGAATCCCACCACAGATCTCGCCAGTAGACTAACCATTTCGTCCATTCTTTTTCTTATTTACATCCTATACCCACTAATTAAATAATTAAATTTAAGGCCAACGCATACATAGGACTTTAAAGTACGAAGTCCGCTTTGCTTAATCTCATTTTTTATTTTACTTTGCGTTGGTTTTTCGTTGACACTATAAATATTGTATTTATTGTACAAATGTTTTCTTTGAATATATATAACGAGTTACATTCGGTTGTAAAGCCGACAACCATAGAGATATGTAGTATCCAAAAACGAGTTGTTGGTGTAAAAATATAATTATTTAAATTTACTGATTATTTAGACCGTCTTCAGTAACCGCGGCTGCTGAAAAGTAACCGAAACGTTGGAGCGTAGAAAATTTGTCATGAGTTTATTTTGGGTTTAAACTCGTTAGAAGTAGTTTTATTTACTGTGTATATTTTGCTTTTTCATTTTGGTTACTGTCGGCTTTACACAGCTTTAACTGCTAGGATATGTATAGTAATGTATTAATGAATTTAAGTTATCCATTAAATGTGATTTCGAGTTGATAAAAATTGTAATGAGTGTTCATTGGTATAAATTTAAATATTTATTGTCCCCATTAAATGATTATATAATCTATTAATGTTAGATCTACTTCGACTGCAATTATAAAATCCAATTATAAGAATAATATATTTAAGTAAGTTTAATTATAATAGATATATGAAATTGAGAATATTTATTGCGTTTAGATTAGGTTAATATTAATATACGTTTACTTAATGTCAAGATTATGTTTTCGACGATATTCAGAAAACACTATAATAATACTCGAATAAGCTAAGAAACAGTTGTCGATTGTAAATTATTATTTCTTACGATAAGGCTACTAACTTGCAAATGTATGGACTAAGTGTTCTAATCGCTTATTTAGTACGTTTTAATGCTGCTTACCGATTTATAATGACTATAACTAAATCTCTTACTATAGTTTCTTCTTCGAAAGTCAAAGCCGTAAGTAGATTAACTACATGGCTGTTTCACTTCGTCGGAAAAACTATAGGAATAATCTGAAATGACAATAACCTTTAGAAGTAACTATAGATTATCTTTATTTTACCTAAAACCAAATATAACCCTAAAGCATTACATACATTATTTCTGCAATTAGTTTATAGATAAATGAACAAAGTTCATTTAAAACTTATCAAACATGTATCATTATTCGCAGTATGAAATACGACTTCAAATATCAAAAAAACAAATGCGATCTGACCACCTTTATTTCTTATGTAAATAGATGATAGTTTTTATTTAGATATATGTATATTTTATTTTAGTTATAGCCACAGCTATCGCAATTAATTTTATGAATTCAAGAATTTAATATTGTTTGAATTAAATGCGAAAGTTCAACTTCAATAACCAATGTAGTAAATTGCGTAAAGTTTCCACGGCCATCGTTCAGCATATCATCGTTTTTTGGCCTGTTCGGTCGACGTAGGACAGAAAAGGATCACTACGTTTCGCTATCACGAGCGCACGGCATCATCAGGAGATGTTGTTAACTCCTCAATTGCTTGAAGAATTATGTGACATAATTCTAAACAACAATGAAAAACAATCATAAGCCAATAAAAAGTTAAAAAATGCATATGCAGACACTGTGTATATGCAATAAGAACTCCCCACAAAATTTGCTTGTTCTTCGCGTCATTAAGAAGCACTAATAAATATTAAAATAAATTTTCATTAAATCCAATCCTATTTAATACAACTAGGTACTAACTATACTACATGTAAAGACGTCCGTCAAATAACAATGATATTTCCAATACACTTAAATGTATAGTCTCTCAGGAAGACTGATTTTCCTACTCTTTGGGTAATCCCCCCCCCCCCACTTTCCTGTTCCTCGTGTTTTCAACGTTTTGCTAGGTATTTTACATAAAGTTATAGTAATCGCTTTTGAAACACTATCATAATAAATACTAATGATCTGGACTAGTAATTTTGTCTAGTGTTATTGGTTAATTTTCCCAACGTATATATGACCTTTATACGCGAATACAACCATCGGAACTCAAGATCAATTCTGAATCTTGGCTACTATACTCTTCAGGATATAATCAGGCAAAATTTCAAGCGGGGTTATGGTTGAATTCCACACTGGGTGCCTTCTTATAACTATCTGTGTGGTCAATGACGTTTATCTAAACCTAGGTAAGGAAAAATAAATTCGAATAATCCTAAACAATCTAAATACGTGTATCACACGACGATACTGTGGTCTGGTTAGGTAATGGTCTAAAACGTGTACAATCTAGACTTTTAGGAGTGATACCATAACGAACATATAAATAAATCGCTCTGCAGAAATATGTTTCAAATGTATCCCCTGACCCTGCTTTCACAGCAAAAACGAGAGACTGTTGTATTTCTCTGTAAATAAGCTCGTCATGTTAAACTTATTTGTCACTAGGATGTTTGTTGCAAATATATTATGTTACACGTATGCCTGTAATAAAGGTGGTTTATAAAATTTGTGTTATTATTGTCATACTATAAAAGGTTGTTTAGTTCACATATTTTTATTTGACTAAATTTCTGTCTAAAATGCGATGTCGATTTGTTTTAGCTTCGCATCATTAAGAATGTAGAAGGTGGATCGGGACCCGCCAGGAACTGCATCTACTAATTAAAGGAATAGTCATTGTCCGAAATTGTACAAAGAATGAAGTGAAATAAAACAGTAAACTATTAAACAGTTTATTAAGTTAACATATAGTTATAGTTAGCAGAAGAATTTTAGACTACCCTCACAACGAACATAGAACCAAACGCAACTACTAAAACCCCACCAGCAAATAATAAGCCATAGAAACGCGCTTCCGAATCGTGTGATTCCGGTCGTTTTTTAACCAAATTCTCCTGTACCTCCTCCATTTCTGGTTTTATATCTGTTGTAATCTTTAAGGGTGATGACCATGATGATGATCCAACTTCATTGGTAGCCCTGATACGAATCCAATATGTAGTTTCTTCATCTAGATCCGGTAGGGTAATAAGAGCACCTACAATAATAATGTTAACAAAAATGTTTGTTTCTATTGTGTCCTTAAATAAAATTGCTGTAGTTTTTCTCTATAGACCAATTAATTTATTAGAGAAAGAAGTCCTCTAAAGTGAGGTAAGAATTTTATTAATAATTATTTTTGATATAGTACCTCCACTTTCAGTCTCAACTGCATCGAATTCATCAGATTTTATTTTAATTGAAGTTCCTTTTTTCCAATTAAACATTCCTTTTCTCCTCGAAGCTTTATCCGCGGACAAATATTCTATTTCAACGCCTAGATTATTAAAAATTATATAAAAAATTTAGTTATCTAAAAAGATTATATAAGATAGCAGTATATTCTTGCAGTATACCTACCAGCTACTTGATAAAATGATTCCTTTTCCCAGATAACGCTTAACTGTATCGAATCGTAAGATGAATTGTTAATGTTGAACTATAATATAAAATACATATTACATTAGGTCATATACTTGTTAATGTAATTTATAATATGTACAGACATTCGCTAACAGCTTAAAAAAATCGATGTTGTACGAGATCATTATAGGCAAATAGTAAATACAATAATTAATATTATAAATAACATACATACGCATATAGGTAACATATATAAAGAACATACATGTTGAATTGAAATAAATATAGTACGAAAGACAATTATTGAAGTACTTATACGAAACTAAAATAAATGTTTTTAGAATTTATCTATATTGTTACAAGAGAATATATAAAACTGCTATTTATTTTCCTATTTTCAAAAAGCGAATATCCCAAACCCTCATGTTCTAGAATAAACTTTCCCAACACACTTCACTTTCACAACTAAACCTCGTTATGAACTCAATTAAAACTCTACCTCAATTGGTGGTTCTGGCTTTTCCAATTTTTGAATAGCGAAAACTTTATCAACAGTGCCGTACTGGTTGGTCGCGCGACAGACGAATCTTTGACCAAAATGTGCTTCGGTAACTTCCAGAGTTAAAACTGCTTTACTACCATCCTCCTCTACTTTTGTTTCGCTTTGCGCTATTTCAGACAAATCGCTACCTACTTCTTTGAACCATCTGTATGTAGGTTCTGGAAAGGCGTCAACGGAACATACCAATTCTGCACTGTAATAAAATCGATATTATTAATGGAAGAGAAGAAGAAAGGAAGAGGACATGCAGCAAATCAACTTTTACTTTGAGAATACATTTGCAGGCGTAGAATAATTATTTTTCATATTATAAAGGTAGATAGACAAGCATGTGGTTCACTTAATCTCAACAATATGCGCGGCCGATCTTTTTTTTTGGTTTTGGCTTTTTCATCTGTGGTCATGTTAGTTCCAAATAGTGATCCGAACCGATTTCGATATTCTATTCATTTAATATCCAGATAAAGTTAGATATTTCAGAAAAATTGTAAAGTGTTTATGACGACCCGTTGATTATTAGATATACGTTGCTTTATAGACCAACGAGTCTTTATAGGGCCGACAGCTATACAAACAGTACAACATTTTTTACATATTATTGCACATGAAGGCACTATATAATTAATCGAAAATAAATTGAAAAAATTTTCGACTCGGGTAGGACTTGAACCGGCATCGTCAGCGTTCCGTGCTGTTGATCTACCAATTGAGCTACCGAATCAATATATTGTTTTAGTTTGTAAACAAATATACGTACAGTTTATCGTCTTTAACAAAGAGTGTACTTGTTTCGTTTCCATCCAAAAACATAGGGGCATCTGAAAATGTAATGTTAATTATCTTACCGTTTGTAGTTGTAAATGCTATTAATTTTAGGTAGGGGCAAAATTGTAAAATGTGTAAGTTGGAAACAGTCTGTTTTATAGCGAATGATAAAACACAGAGTATAGTAAAATATTAAACAAGTAAGGTCCTGAGTTTGAATCCCTGTTAAGGGATAAATTGTTTCAAACAGTACACCAGGTTAAATATTGGAATTATACGTGAAATTTGATTGATTAATAGGATACGTACAGTTTATATTAAGAGTCACGTTAATATTCTTGCTAATACTGCAGTCTTCATCGTGAGGGCTGGCCTGTATTGCCTCACATCCGTATGACCCGCTATCATCTCTCTCAAGCGAACGAACTGTTAGAAGACCTTCAAAACCTTGGCTATTGAATTTAGTGGATACGGCGTACTTGGATGACGTCATGTCCTCTGCAAATATTGTGTTTGTTAATCTGTTGAAACACTGTCACTAGTTTACGCGAGTAGTCCATATTTAAATAAAACACTTTAACAGTTTCAAACACGATATATATTTATATATTATATTATTAGTTAAACTTATTTGAAATTTACTACGGCCCTACGTTTGCTGATGCTTTGCAGCAGCCGTGGGGAGACTACAAATAAAACAAGTTTAACTAACAGATATCGCGTTTTAAACTGTTAACGTGTTTTATTGAAATAAGCACATAATATCAGGAACATTTTTTTTATTATTTAAAGAAGAACAAACAACAACTCTCTGTCAACAAAGTTGATAAATTATCTTAGTTTTTCCCACTTTTCTGTCTGTTTCTCGGACTTGGTCTAACTAACACAAATGAAAAATCTAATTCGAATCAACAGTTCCTGAGATTAGCGCGTTCAAACGAACAAACTGTTTAGCGTTATTATATTCCTTTAGATAATACATACTTGGAAACAATAAGAGAGATTAAAAAGTAAAAAAGAGTTCGTAATGGAATTAATATTAAACATGCGTTCAATATATTTACTAATTTTTAATAATGTATTGAAGAAAAGGAATGACGATTACCAATGATCGGTTCTCCATTCCTGTACCACACGAGTCGTGGTTCGGGATCCCCACGCGCCTGACAGGTCAGTGTGATAGACCTTCCCAAATCAGCAGTCACTTCTGTGGGTGTATCTACGAACTCCGCTGGATCTAACCACCACAAAAGTTATGCTTGTCATTTGTTGGTCATAGAGATTTATGTAGCCAAATGGTTAACCGTATTGCCTAGCATTGCATTAAGCGCGAGAGGTCCTGGGTTCGAATCCCAGGGGAACAATAAATTGTTTCGGTCGAGCAGGGCACAGAAGTCAATCAACTACTTGCCTGCTAAAGAACGTATCAGTGAAACGGACACAAAAATGTGTTCGTCCCATACCCCAAGCAGGAGAAACGGGATTTCACTTACTTACTTATTTATTGACCAATGGTAGAAAATAATAATGCGGCGCAGTTTTCACTGAACTGAGTACCTTTCGGTGATTTTAGGATATCTTAAGAAAGAGAAACAGCTTTACCTATTATACATAGCGATACTTCTTTCTTCTTTCCTCCAGCGCGACATTCCCAAATTCCGCTGTCTTCCACCGTAGTGTGTGTAAAAACAAGTACGGCTGCTGGTACGCGAGTCCTATACGCCGGGACGAAGTATTCTTGTACGAAGACATGGTCAGATGCTACCGTTGGTACTACATCACCTGATGGGTCTCGCCATTGGACCTGAATTTAAATAGATTTTGACAGGTTGGTAAAATGGTAGCAATTGTTCTGCTAATTATTCGATTCGTTCGAATAAACGCGTCGTTTTTTCGAACCCCACCGGATCACAGATGTTTCAAGTAATCTTGTAATTCATATAAAACATGTTGGAGTTTTTCAGGAAGATTTTAATATTACATGGATAGGAATCACCACCACCAAGATTGGATTTCCTAATATCTAAAGCCAAAATAGGAAGAAAGTGAAGGATGGGGAATATTATCTTTTCCTAAGTCAACCTTATGCTTCTGTTTTAAAAAAGGTGACCCTTTTTCGATTACAGGCAATGTGTTTATTGTGTATTTGAGTAAGGTATGAAGAACTTATGATGTTTTGTTTAATAAGAATGATACTAATGATATAAATGATGAAAATATTTATTAATAAGTCAGTCATCAGAAATAATCATTCTCACCTTTTCATTTTTGCCGCCACCTTTGCAAATTACCGATTTGCGAATACCGGAAGGAAAATAGGTTTTATCTGCGCCATAGTATATTGGTTCTACAGATAATGTATTTAAAAATCCTTTTTGTATTGTTTTCAAGCCATAGACTAAAACATACTTTTAATATTAATACTTAGTTTATGGCTATAACTGCATCGTGCAGATATATAAATGGCTGAAATATAAGTGGATAAAATAATGTCTTTTTAAATTATTATTTAAAAGACATTTTTTTAAATTCAGTTGGATGTATAACATATAATATCCCAGGATTGTATTGTGCTCTAGTGATCCTGGATTTGATTTCCAGTGCACAGAATTCTGATCAACTACTTACTCACAAGTAGGTAATTAAAATTAATTATTGAAACACAGATATGGGTAACCTGTATTCCCCACGCAGGAGAAACGAGATTAAATTTTATCATGCCGAAAAGCAAAAGATTACTTTACCTATGTTAAAATAAATAAGAAATAATATTATTTTAAAACACTTCATTATGTCTCTTTAAAACACACTTCATATCATGTACAACTGTCAAAATGGAATGAAAGTTATATGGGACGGGAGTTCCCGTAATTTTAATTGGAACAATTAGGTATAATTATTTATATTACGCCAATGTCACAAGTACAGGAAGAAGTATTTAGGTGTTGTTAGAAAAGCAAAAATTAAAACTATAACAATAACGAAAGGTAAAGCGTACTAAGTCCACATTTTACTAACAAACATTGAGATCATCTTTCAACAACATAGATCGACAACACATTTTAATGTGTTATTAGTCTATGGTGGCTTTGGATATTGGAAAATATAAGAGCTAACAATGAAACGCGGACACTTCTACTAATATTGTAAAGCTGATGCACGTTTAAACTACTGAGAACTACTGAGCCGAATTCTGCTGTTGGTCATTTAACGATGTTTATTGGCTGTAGACTATATAACGTTAATCAGATTTTGTAAAATTAATACAATATTACCAATTATTTCTTAGTTTTGTATCAACGTAGTATTATCAAACTTACATACAACAAAACGACGTGTGCCGGAACCTTCACCTTTGGTTTATAAGAAAATGAAACGTAATCTTTCTACTCACCATTTAGTGTCCGGATTCTCTAGACGGTGTTTAACATGTTTTAGAATCTTGGACCCGACAGAAATCGAAACATGCTTAGCCACACAACCTAGCGATTCAAACGGAGATCTTTCAGTATAAAACAACAAAAAATCTTAACTCTTTCCTTAGTCTGACCTCTCTTCCAATACCATAAAAATAACAATAGAGTGTAATGGGAAAATAATTACGCATTGTTTGAAAGATTTAACACCTCCTCATTACATAGTGCTGAACTTTATTGACGTGCAGCCAACACGTTTTTCCGATTATCATTAAATACATGACTGCGTGGTATTTTTTTTAATTTTACATGTTTCTAACAATGGGCCGATACGGTCAGTTTATCCAGTCCAAGCTGCTTTCATCATCCTTACTAATATTATAAATGCGAAAGTAACTCTGTCTGTCTGTTACTCCTTCACGCCAAAACTACTGAACGGATATGAATGAAATTTGGTACACATATGGTCCCTGAGACCCTGAGAAAGGAGGCTATATATATTTTTATTGCGAAAAGGGGGTTTAAGGGATTAAAAGGGGGGGGGGTGGAAATTGGTACGGAAATTCGTGGTTTTTGAAGCAAGAACAATGAAACTTTCTTCTTTGGCTTTTTGGGAATAGGAGTGGGAGTTAGAGTACGAGTGACGTGAGGTGTGAGTGTTGCGGCATAATAGCACTTACAACATAGATTGGTTGCGATAAATGCCCAATTACATAACATAATAAACAGCCTAAATAATAAAATTTCTACCCCAAGTCACTATTCCACGCGAACGAATTCGCGGGCACAGCTAGTATTAGGAATAAATGCTTTTGTGATGGAGGACAGACAATCGCGGGGTTCACTAAATGGAAGGTAAGGCACTCCAGCTATATAACACCACAACAAGATGCACATGATATCCAGACATCCACAGACTAAAACTTAACGATTTTATCATCCGCTGTCGGTGTTTCGTGACCCGGAATGTTTAAATTACTTGTTTTTTATTGTAAATTCATTTCTAATGAAAAAGTATGTCGATACTATACCTAACTAATTTATAACTAAGGCTTAAAATATTACACATGCGGCCTTTTATAATTTTCCAATTTGCAATTACAAAGAAACGTTAACGTTTTATCAAATAGTTCTTGGGTACTCATAATTGTTTTTTAATTTAAATATATAGAAAGAAAGATATTTCTCGGTCTGTTTGGCCAGCTAACATCTTTTCTAAACTACTAACCAAAATGTTTAGTTGTAGAAAGAATATATGTTTTATAACTATTATTTTTTGCAGAAAGTTAGTTAAGGATGGGAAGAATTTGAATTTTGAACAATATATATTTTCTTATCAAATGATAACCAATAAATAAATCTTAACTTTCGTGTCCTTAAATGTTCCACATTAATAAGGAACACAAAATATACTAATTGTTTAATTATCATTTGTTAACAAATTAGGAAGTGCAGCTAGGTCAATTATATTTTTGATAAATTGATAAGCTGTCACGTATTATTTACGTGGATGAGAATTTAATGCGATTTTTAATAGATATATGAAAAAAACCTTGTCTTATAAGTGTTACAAATATTAGTGTGGGTAGTTCACGCGAGTAGTACCTACACATTTAAATGTACACACAGCACTCGACTCGACAACATAATATATTAGTTTAAATAATACATTTCGAGATCGAATCCGTTGATAGTCTTTTATTTAGTTACGTTATTTTTAATAAATATATATATTTAATCTATTTACTTAACTAACTTACCACAGCCTGACGTTTCCCCACGTGCGTTTCTGGTGCCAAGCATCTGAATTAACGGGCCATAGTTTAAAATTATTCAAAGTGTTACAAACACTATTTGCTGCAATGCTAGGCAATCATTGATTTATGGGGACACAAAATTGTATATTAATAAAAATACATTTTATGTTAATTTGTTAATAACTGCCAGTTGTGTTTTTTAGTTTACGCTATAATTATGTAAATACATTAGGAGTTGCCAACTAAATAGTTGGTAACCCCTTTTACTTAATTTTATTAAAACAATGAATTAGTATGTATAGTTCCTATTGTTAATTTTCAAACTTGTCCAAACGATTTATGGCGTATTACAAAGCACACCAACTATTTTGAGTCGTTACGTAACAGAATAATTCACAACTTTTTGCTAGTTGATATTTCCAGGTTCAAAGGTAAGTAGCAAATGGCATGGCCCTTTACGTAGGAAATGAAATCCAAGACACGAGACTAGGAAGAATATTATTATATTATACAACACATTTTGATTTAGTTATTATAGTTCTTAAAGGTGTAAGAATTATTTATAAACAGCGAATGATAAATATTGCTTTGACAAGCATGAGAGTCACAAAATTTTCTACGGCTTTTCCTTAATTGGAATTGGAGCCCGGACGGTATCTCGATATTCAAACTACCCACATAATGTTTTTAGACGATGTTAGAAAAAATTACAATGATTTACAAACATCTTAAAACTCACAGTCATTAGCCATATTATATATACAGTTACCACCGGGTCAACGAGCCTGTTAAATTTCTACCCTCTTATATTTTTTAAGTGCGTCATCACTGTCACTTTACTTCAAAACTAATTGTAATAAGGTCGTTCTTGCTGTATATATCTGTGAAATATTTTATATAGAAACTTGTGTTTTATGCAGAGCTAATATAAAAAACTTAAATCTTCGACAAAACATCGCTATATAAATACCAAAATGTATCATTGTGGTAAAGAATTATCATTAATTATTTACCTTATTGAAATTGGTGTTTTTTAATGAATCGATATTAAAATTAAAAATCTACCTTCAATATTTATCGACTATATGACAGGCGGAAGTCCTTTGTATTGGTTTTTCTTACGCACTTGAATTCCACTCTTCATCGCTTTAGTGATTCTAATACTCATACTTAAAAATACTATTTACATTTTATTTTATATTTAGGTACTTGTGTGTCTGTACGGAGAATATAATGATTTCTTTGCAAGCTAGGGCATGTTGTATAAACTCGCATCCAAAATTCTTAAGTGTGTGTATATTATCGTTCATTGTTTATACCGAAATACTCAACAACGAAGCTAAGAGGTTCAATTTGAAAATTGCTTACCTGGAAGGAAGATCGAAAGAGAAGGGGGACAAACATTTGATTTCATAGTAACCTATTAATTTAGAAAAATAACACAAATTTGTTTCACATATACTACTTAATAATCGATTATTTTTTATTGTTTTGAAATTCTTTCCCAATATCCATGTCATTATAAATAACCCTATTTTAAAGTCTCTTACGCTGTAAATAAAACATCCTGTATACGTAAACCCTGCTACTTAGAATTGGCTGGAAAAACCATAGTTTGACCGTGTTGTATGCATAACTTCGAGTGTACAATATTGTTTTCTATTGTATTTAGATTTTGCACGTGACCGTTTCACCCCACGTGGAAAAACTGAAGGAGGAATTTCCAAAACTAAAAATAAAATATTTTCTTTACGGACATAATAAATTTAAAATGTTAATAACAGATGTCATACGGCGTATAAGCGTGGTGTTCTTTCACTGGACGTAAATTACTCCAGCAAAATACCATCCAAGCAAAATCGCTAATTTTTTGCTTTGAAAAGTCCGAAATAATAAGCAGAAACAAAAACACGGTTCCGCAGCCTTGTGATTACGTTAGTCACAGGCAAGTTTAGTTCGTTAAAACTGTCATAGTAGACAAATAATAATTAGCAAGTATATACACCTATATATGAGGCTGCTAGAGGCAGAGAAGCCTGATAATAAAAAAAACATGATTTTCAATAAGGAGGCGAAAATAATTTTATACTATTATTTGTATAAAAATTATGTTACGATTTTCGGTGACTGTGCTCTTGTAGATTAACATTTTTAGACTATGAAAATATTTTCATATAAATAAGTCAGGTTTTAAAATTGCATTTAGGCTACTCTGCCTCTAGCAGCCTCATATATCGAAGTACGAGTATGTATATCGACTAATTTTAGATTCTACATTGTGCACTACTCTAAACACCAGAAATTGTTTTTTTAACATGATAATAAGAATAACACGACGACGTAAATATTCTATTATTGTCTATTTTATTTGACGAAACATGGAATATTTAAACCGGAAGTTTTTGGTTAAATTTGAATTAATACCAACATTAACATGATTCATTTAACAAAGAGTGACGCGCGGTCACGGTTCAAGGTTACCTCTTGACGTGATAAAAACGTATTTTTATCAGCACCATGTTATCGCTAAAGGCCACATTTTTATATTCACATCGCATTTGATTCGACAGGCTATTGAGAATTACGACGCATTTGACACTATAATTCGTTTCCACTAATGCCCATAGATGGAAACAGGTCTTCATCACAACGGACAGGCACGGTACGGACATAACGCCGGACACCTTCTTCCGAACTCCACTTAGATTTTTTTTTAATAATCCCTAATATCAAACTAACATTTCGCTAGATCTGGGCTTCGAACCTACCTAATAGTAAACCAATAACTACTTAGACTTAGCATACGTTAACGACGACTTACAGGCAGGCGTCAATTCTTAACAGAGTTCTTTAAGAATTCCATCGACTGTAGTTACTTGTAAGGTATTTATTTATGATAGAGGGTTTTCTTGATGGAAGGTGAAATTTCAGCCACATTACATCCTAACAAGAGATGCGCTATTTACTTATATTGGCTTTTAGATTCAGAGACAGACTGAATTCGAAACGCGATTAAAACTTTACGTTTTCATCTGTGGACAGTGATTAGTGACCAGGACGTAATCGATTCTTACCATAGATAATCTATATTTCCAGATAAAGTTTAATATGTTTCAGAAAAATATAAATGTTCGGAAACATGTTCGACGCTTCGGGACCGAACCCACGACGTGATTTTTTACCATACAATTATACACTTAGTAGACCAACGAGATCGTCAAAAACGAATTACAAGAATGCACAAAGTACGATTGATTGGTAAATAGTAGTCGTAGTCACTATGCTAAACCTTGTTCCAGGTCTTACATATTGTACCGTAAATCAAATTTATTAATAAAAAATATCGTCCTTTACCAGAAATGCCTGTTAAACATATATTCTCTATTTGAATATTTTCAACTATCTAAAAATCAAAGAAACGATGAAGGAAACCCAAAAGAACTTGGTTAGATTAAATATTTTCTTAAACTCTTCGCGTCCCATCTTCCCTGTCTACTCAAAAGGTCTCCTTAAGTTAATTTAACTACCTGAGGCTCTAATAGAAAGCCAACGGGATGCAGGTAAGCACATAAAAAATGTTGTCCACAGTCCAACAACAATTTTAAGCCAAGTTAGTATTGATCTAGCACCTTCGATAAAAATATTTAGTCTGTAAGATTCTCTGTCATTGAATCAAAATCGTACAATTAAAACACACAAGCGCAGAACGGTGTAATGTTAATAAAAATGTGTAGAAAAAAATATACCTATTGTATTCATTCTAAGCCTTCCACCATTTAAACCATTTCTTACTAGTAAAAAAGAAAGTATTTAATATCTAGATCATTTTATTAGTAGCAAATCGATACAGAGAATTACATAAATATTGTCTACAGTTTGTGCAAGTAGTACGTTTATTATATAAAAAAAAATCTCCTACTGTTTTTATACTAGAGCTGTGGTCACAACGTGTTTAAAAATGCTGGCTACATATCTCTATTAGGTATGTCGATAAAGAATCATTTATAATGCACAGTACCTATCGTATCGGTGTCGCATCGGATTCGGCGCAATGTCGGTATCGGCAGATATAAAAAACCCTCTTGTTATACTAAATGGGTTCACTTTATTTTCCAATTAAGTATGAAGTAAAATGAATTGGAAACGCGCAATTATCACAACTAGTTTAATTTATATATATAAAGGTTAAAATACTACATCTAATACGATGATAAATATAATTTATATTATCTGTGTATTCAGAATGATTTAAAAAATTCCAGTATTGACAATGAAATCGATTTCGTATATTTATATTTTGTCTATGTTTGATGGTGGCGTTAAAACAAATATGTACCTATATAAAATATAGTTATTGTGTTTGTATTCTACTAATAGCTTACAAATAAACCAAGTCACTTTGACATAAATTCTTAAATAAGTTAAAGCTTAGTAATTTTAACGGGCCCGTTTGGTAAGCAAGTGACCCCGATGTTTGTCTGTCCTCCCCTTTCATAGAAAATATATTGTCACAGATTGTTTGTTAAATTTTGCACATCGTCATCATATACTTTGACCACCACAATTAGCCACACACCAAAAAAAAACCTGATTTAAACCCTATGGAAATAATTTTGCAACTGACAGCATTTCTGGCTCGGTATCTGATAGCTAAAAAGTGTAACAATAAAAAAATAAAAGGAATAAAGCAGAAACAGTTTGAATGCAAACAAAACGGGTCTAAAGTAGACTGAATTTACAAAAATACCTTTATTTGATATATACGAATATTGTCCTCCTTAACCGCTAAATAACGATAACTGTAAAACTAAGACAATAGTTTTTTTTAATAAAATCCGAAACGAAAAACCATAAAAGTCGCACTGTAAAAAAGTTACGACCACCATTAAATTGTAAATAACCTCATTTAAATATTATATAGAATCGAAATATAGAAATAAAACATTGTTCGAATTATACAGAGATACGTCTTCTTATAACGATATAAGATCACTCACAACTAGCCATTACACACTACGTTGAACACCTATATTTTTTATTATATTATGAGAAAAATACTTAAAGTTCAGTAAAATTGATCTAGTATTATAACACAAACAAACATACAGACAGGTATCGTTTTTAAGTGTGCTAAGTTTCCTCCCACGCAATTGAATTAATATTTCTTAAATGTCTCTAAGGTATTAACTTAGTGGGAAATTTATTATAATATGTATACGAAAATTTCGAAAACGTTCCAACTTAACACTACTTAATGATTCCGTCGAAGAGCGACAATATTAAATAGCGAAGTAGGTTCTTGTGTATACATAAAATATGAATTAAGCACGTGTGGGCATATTTAGAGACGAATCTATACTAATATATAAAGCTGAAGAGTTTGTTTGTTTGTTCTCAGAAACTACTGGTTCGAATTGATAAATCTTTTTGGGCTATTTTCATTTTCATCATCATATTTCCGTTAATAAGGATTTCCATTGCGTGCGTTCAGAAAGTTTAAAAATATGTATAAAAAATTACAGCAACAGTATATGTCTATATTTTATGATTAACTTGCAAGAACGACGGGAAGCGGTTTTGCAAAAACAAATTTTGATTTCCAAATTATATTTTCTACGCGGACGAAGTCGCTAACACAACTAGTTGTTAGTTAAAAAACGTGACGTTGTCACATAAGATGTTAATAATAGTATAAAAAGTCAACGTTTTTTAACAGGCATGTCGATGTAATTTTTTACTGTTCTTCTGCCATTGTTTGTCTTTTTTATAATTGAAATATTAGTGTTCATTTGAACATTTTTACATATGATTTAATATTAAACAGTAATAAAAACGCTTCTTCAATTAGTGTGGTTATACAAATCGTAAATTTATTAATTCAATTGTAATATGGGAGTTAAAAAACATAGATAAAAAGTATTTAATCTATATATCATTGTACTATAGTCGTTTGAATATCAATGTGTAACTACTATATAAATTAAAAATATACTTTTTTTAGTAACGAATTTTCACTCTCCGCGCATGTATAATTAAGTGTCTCGATACGGAACTCTGTACTTAGGTTCGACTCCCGCCCGTGTCATATTTATGTTATATTAATTTTCCATTTATAAACGCCAACGTGCTACGTATAAAAAATAATCGCAACATCTATTTTTAATTCAACTGCACTAAGTACGCGACGTTTGTATAAAAAAATTTGCATAGACGAAGGTGAATACACTTGTTTGTAGGTCGATGCTGCTGCCAAAATTGAATGATGCGTTTTCAGTCAACTACTGAGATTACTAAGCTAATTGACAACTATACAACACGTAATTGAGAAAAAAAATGTATAAGGGTAGAATATTTACCAAATAGAGATCGTAACAGTGATCAGTCGCTTCGAGGCCCGCGCGCGAGAGAGTTGCGTTCGTGTACTCGCGTCAAGTAACACGCCAAACGTTGCGTGGTGCACTTTCGAATATTTTGTGAGAGTGAGTTAACCTGGATATGAGATAAGGTAAATAAAAAAATTACGTAAAACCACATTTAGCATTATTTCGACGATTCGTATCGTCTGTAATTTTACGCCGAGTAGCCGTTTAAAACGCGAAATAATCTGTTAAATTTATTGACAAACTAAATAAAAATATTTTGCGTCTTGAACCTTTGAGGTGTTTTATTAAAAAAAAATTATCGTTTAACAAAATTTTAATTCACTACAAACCGGTATTTTGATAAAACGTTATATATGTAATATAACCAATTTTATATTGGTATTAAAAATAAGTTTATAAACGATTATAGTCTTATTTTTGACACGAGTAGATTTTTTTCTAATCTTATTTATATAAGTATAAGTCTAACAATCGTATGCAAAACATGTGAAAAATGATGTCGGAAAAATTCGCATATTTATCAGTTCTGCTTATACTTATTTACAATGTTTAGCAATAATATAAATATGTTAAAGTAGGTAGGTATCTGCTATTTTAAACAACGCAAACTTTTGTCAAGTTAAGATTACACACAATACCTACATATGAATTTATTACCTATGTATCAATTATAATAAGGCGCAATACTATACTAAGTATTCATTATATTATTTAGCAATATTTATTAAAATAAATACGTAAACAACGCGGTATTAAGAATTTGTTTTTAACTCTTGCGTTTCATTTTTAATCAATTTCTCTTTAATTTTAATGCTCAAATATCTAAGATAAGCATAATTATTTATTAGTAGGGACCTTTATACATAGATAATCATTATCGTAGTATTGTAAAAGGTAATCTCCAAAATCATTTCTACGTAGTGAAACATCTTTAGGTTCTCGTTCCCTTATAAATACAAGGCTATTAATATAATTTAATAATTAGATTGGAGGATATATTTCCTGTTAAAAAATAAACCTTTAACAATCATTAACTATTAATTGTACGCACCTTTCTTGAATTTCAAAATCTACTCGTGTCGGGCGATTTCCTTTGATCTTTGTAGAAGGGTTGGACATCTAGAAAAACTAAAATAGTGTCAGAACAAATCGGTACTCATGACAATAAATAATTTCGGGTTTGAAACCCGATTGTAGACAAAAAAATATTTTTATGTTATTATTTCCGACCATTGCAGTAGTAATATTTTCTCTTCATAAAAAAACATTACTTTACCTATAAACCTATGTTATTCAGTATGTTTGTCTTTTTCGCGCAAGTTTATTTGCCTTAAGCGGGTATTACGATAATTTTTATTAGGAAGTAAGAATTATCTTTCTACACATTTTTAATCTATTAAATATTATTATTATCGTCTATCTATTAAGGAAGATGTCGGCTAATAAAACAAATGTTTCCATGTCAGCTTCCGGTTAAATAATTAGTAAAGATAACAATGACGGTCACTCTATAAGTTCCCAATAATATTATCGATAGGAAAACAATATCTTCAGCAAATATACTGCAAGTAATATGTTGCAATGATTATTAAAATGTTTTTATGGTATAACTCAAAATAAATTAATCATAATTTTTTAAGTAAGTAATACAATCTTTACTTACCTTATTCTTAATTATGTCTGTATGTAAAGTAAATGTCTGGTCATTTACTTTCTTACTCAGCAATATTTTAGAATTCGATATTTCGAACGTGCCTTCCTTGAAACGCAGGAGTTTATAGATAAAAATCTTAAAATAATAAGAAAAAATCCCTGACCCTGACTGGACGTCACCAGGCAAAAACATCAATTATGATTAAAAAAGGGGTCAAGTGCGACGTCGAACAATATTTTAATCATCCTGCAAAATTTATTATATTTTCGTATTCATTTAGAATACTTCACAATTGCAAACACTAATGACATATTTCCGTACGCAAAGAGATCCAGACTTGGACTAGATATTTTTCTATTTTATTCGGAAATACTAATGTTAACCAAAAAATAACTTTAGCTTCAATTCTTTTTCTATTGAGATTTGAAAAGGTTAAGTTTTTATTTAATTTTCCTTTTTTTTAGTTATTTCACTTGATGGTTTTACTTAAATAAATAGTCAATCATGATAAATAAGTTTTAGTTCTTTATATCACTCTCATGACTTTTTGTGTTTTTCAGTAATAATTCTTATAAGAAACATAGGCAATTTATATATAACTTTAAGAAAGAACTAAGAGAAAGAAAAACACTTGATTACTAAAAAAAATGAGATACAAAGTTATTAAAACATTTGCCACTAGGTGCCCCGCGTCTACAAAAATCTCTGCTTATGTCATTGTCAAAAGGAACTAGAAGGCTCTATTCTAATATCATATTCTAATAGATGGCCAATATGTAGTGGCATAGTAATTATAGATTAAAAAGCAATCTCGACAACATGTCGCCAATTGGTATCGATACAACAAAATCCTTAACCGAATTGCTACAAATAAGAACTAAAGAAAAAAAATGTAGGAGGAAAAATAATATTAAAACACTTTTAATGCTCTTTAAGCATTTTGAAATTCTATTCAAAAACATTCAAAAGATTCTGTAACCTGTTGACATTTGGCATCTTGTTACCAAAAAAGCCTAAACTGTATTTATTTTAATGTCCTGTCAAATTTTAAACAATCGATTTGACAGCGAAGATTCTGGATCCCTTTTTCATTGTATAGCCGTTACTTATGTAGAAGACATAAGTAACGCTATCAATAATTTTATCATTAATATACATCGCAATCCGGTTTCCTATGCTGTATGCAAAACAATGGGATGCATTATTATAAATTCATAATTATATTGAGTGTGATATGATTGCAAATGTTCACTGTATGAAAATGAAATTTCCTGTTTATATCTACTTTCAGAATCAGTTGTTGATAACCTTCCATTAAAGCAGACGAAACAAAGTCCAAAATGTGCTATTGATATTAGCATATAAAATGGGTTAGCTGATTTACTCCAGCCCACCTTGTTTAAAACGTCGCCTGCGCAATGAAACGCCTAAAAAATACAACTACCGTCCATTTTCGGTGATATACTCGGAACCAAGTTGAAATTTAATCGTTATGATCAAGTATAAATAATACTATCATTTATGGAAAAATATTATTAAAAATCATTACGAGACTTTGACGTAGATTTTTAGCAATATTTTGCAAATCAATCACTTGCATAAGTGTATTGACCTCACCTACTGCCCTCTTTAATCCCGATCTTTGAATTTTGCTTCGTATTGCAATGTTATGAAATTATCAGCTTTTATTAGCGCCAGAAGAGCTGAATTTATTGATACAAATTGCAAAATTGTATCGAAAACTTTCTTATTCTTGTTGTGTTTCTTATTAATGTCTTTTTTACTGTGACGTGTGTTTATAAGAAAAAATATTTAAAAACAATAAACGCTGTCACTACGGAACAAAAATAATTTGCTAAACGAATGAACCAAAAAGGATGTTCTACTTTCGAAATACAGTACCGGATAATAAATGGTGAAATCTGAACTTGGAAGAACTTTGTGGACTCGATGGTCTAATGGTAGCAATGTATGGCTAATAACAATCAAGGGGTCTTTGTTCAATGTCTAGAGAGTCCAATATGCTTCTAATTTTTCTAAAACATGTTGGACTTCGTCAGGGACTCTTGATTTTAAATAAATTGTAGCAATATCGAAATTCCATTCGGGTCTCGAATCACCGTGAAAATGAAAAAACTGTGACGCTGCAAAGCATCCGAAACGTCGAGCCGAAGTTAAAAATCATTTTCAATGCAGTTTAACTAATATATCGCGTTTTAAACCGTTAAAGTGTTTTATTTAAACATTCTATTATTTATATTATTACCATTGAGCTTAGGACTTTTAACGTAATTGAGACGATAGCTACCGATTTTTATAAGAAGGTAGACTACAAGTAGATAAAGTATCAGGAGTATAAAATGACTATTACTTTTATCGCCTTTCGAATAATTACTTACAGATTTCAAAAATCGAATTGCACTTCAAAATGTACCCCTAAGTCAGTGCATTAGAGAGAGGGTCATTTGGTCAATGACCTGGTTTAGTTAGAGTCAAGAAACACGTTTGAAGTACATGCGTTATACGTTACGTTGATATTTCAAATCTTACATCATTAACGTTAATCCTAATGCAAGCGTTCTTACAATTTTCCATTTGTGGTTTGACATAATGGAAAAAACATTAGAAATATTATTAGTAAATATATCAGTGCTATATTGTATGGTGCTTGTAATCTGATGACGCACGTAAAACTTCAGAATAAAAGTAAAAGGTTTTTCAGAAGAAACGATCTTTATCCTTTCGTATTATTTATATTTTTGAGAGGAAAATTAATGAACGCTGTTAACGCGCATGTGACGTCATTATTTCCAGTTAAATCATATATATTTATATATGTCCTGTATATCCATTTCTACGTCAAATTGCATAATATTTTATGGTCGGTTGTCCAAAGTGGAGGTTTTTAATTACTGTTTATTAATTATTTTTAAATATATCTATACTAATATTATAAAGCTAAAAAGTTTGTTTGTTTGAACGCGCTAATCTCAAGAACCAGTAGGGTTCGAATTGAAAAATTATTATTGTGTTGGTTGGACCATTTATTGAGGAAGACTTTAGGCTATAAAATAACGGCAAAAATCCGAAAACGAAATGAAGGAATTATTATTCCTTAAAAACTAAAAATAATCCGCGGCTACTTTGCATGGCAAAAGAACGTTTACCAAGTCAGCTAGTACCTACCTAATATTGGTAATTATTTTTTGTAACATATTTCCTTCTTACCCTAGTTCCACTTGTATGCTTACATCGCCAGTTGACGACATACTTCGTCACATACTCACTCAAATATTAGTATATGAAGGCTTACGAAATATTAAGACTTGAAAACGCAAAGCCAAACTGGCTTTACGTTTCAACGTTTCACAATCAAAGCCTGCCGGCTTATTATAATCATTAAACAATCGAAAACGTAAATTTCTGACAAGGTTAAATAAGGTATTAAATAATTTGTAAATACAAAAATTTTATATTATCAAATTATTGATTTGATTACAGATACTAATCATTTCTAATTATTATTAATCGTTACCATTTATTCTTCCTGTATTGTTTAGTGATAAGCTGATAAGAAATATATACATGTAAACACTCCTAGTATTCATGTGTATGTCTGCGGTTTTACACGTGTGAAGGTCGATAACTATAAAACGATGCAATCAGTGAAGAGAAAGATACTAAATATATAATTAAATGTTAACGCGGTACAATATTACTTTTATTGTATATGGTTGTGAGTTGAAGATTCAAAACTGGATTGCGGCATTAAGTTAGTAAACTTCAGCGGTGCCCTTTGCTAAAAATGTTAATTAGGTACCTAGTATTCTATAAAAATACTGATTTCATCATATACATTTAAAATGATACTTACGAACTGAGCCAAAAATGATAATAAATAAATAATTAATTAAACCATATTTCCATTGTTTACAGGTTGCAGACGAGTAGATGTCAATTCGTACAGAGGCTGAGGCCACACAACCCAGAAGCTTCCGTCGTAAACCCGATAACAGATAATTAATAATAAGTGTTACAGATAATAAATAATCTCATTGAACTTTTCGTCCGTCAAGTTGCTAGACCTGTCAGCTGAAATCAAAACATTACCCGCGCATGCGCGCTGCGGGATGAATTCAGTGTCTATGACTCACTTCTAGTATACACTCAGGACAGTTATTCGCGTAATCGCGCCGATGACGCAGTAATTTATGTTTTTGTATTTAAATTCGTAATTATAATAAGTGCAACAAAATGACGCCGGGTGTGGCAGACGATTCGTGTGTTTCGATGTGCAATAACAATATAGTGCCGCTTCTGCCTAGGAGTTCTGTGCGCTTGGAGTTCAAGAATATAACATGCTCGATCTCATTGCTGTCTATGCAAAAGTTTAAATTCGGTAAGTTATTTGTTTTGTTATTATTAGCTGACTATGATGCCATACAAATGGCCTTGACTGCATTGCGCTTATCGCAAACAAACAGTTGAAATTCCAGGTACACAACTTTAATTTTTGTCATTCGACGACGAAAGTAAAACAATATCATACCAATTTTTCATTAAAAACTCTTTTATATTTGACCGGCGGGAGTTGAGCACAACAATCTAATGTAATACCGATTCTTTCACTGGCAAATAACTAAAAGTTTGAATCTCGTCTGTGTATTTTCCATAAATTATTTGAAGTATATTTTCATGTTTATTATTTTATATGCACTATCAATTAAATACAATATTTATATCTGGAAAGAAATTAAGTAAAACTAGTTCTTTTATTAATGTTTCAAAATAGGTTTTACTTTAATTTACTGTAATAATATTTAACTGTTTAGTGACTCAAATGAAAAAATCATAATATGAAAGATCGTAGTCCTTAATTATTGTTTTTGTGGCAAACAATAAATATGCAATAAAAGCTTTTCATAATTTATTAAGTTTATACTAATAAATTGACTACATTTCATTTACTTAATTTTTCTAGAAATTATAATTAGTACTAAATCTCTAGTTACGAATATTAATGTATTCTAATATTCGCAATCTATTTAAATGAGGTATATTGAGTACACGCACATTATTGCTTTTTATGTAGTGTATACATAGTTCTAACTTTTTTTGGGCGTCAAAATTTGTTTTTGCAAACCTCTTCTTGATCTTTATAAATTATATCGGTTATGCACGACGTCAACCACCGAATATCGTTCTTGCAAGATAAGTAAGATAGACAGAAATGAATAACTTTCCCCCTTTTTCCACATTTCTCGCTGTTTCTTCGCTCCTATTAGTCACAGCACAATGTTTTATAGCCTATAACCTCCCTCAATAAATGCTCTAACCAACACAAATTTCTCAATTCGAACCAGTAATTGCTAAGATGATTGCGCGTTCAAACAAACAAAGTCTACTTTATGTTAGTATATTTTAAACAGCTTTACGATGTAAAATACGAAATATATTAATTAACCTACCTTTAATCGCGACCCGACGTTTCAGGTGCAGAAGCTCTATGCCCAAGAAAGTTTTACTTTTTTTAAATAACTATCGTTTTTTAGTATAATGTTTTAACTATGTACTAGTACTAAGTTGATCTCCTTCACGAGAATAATTCTAATATTAATATTAAGGGCGTCAAGATCTAAGTAGTGAAGGTTGGTTGCAACATTTCACACAAGTGCCTTAATGATTACATACATGTGAAGTTTAAAACTCGATGTGTTTTGAAATATTAAGTTTTAGTTTTAAGATTTTCACCAATAGTGTTTGAATGCAGTTCAAAGTAGTCACTTATTATAGGTATATCATTTGTATGTTCATTTAAAAATATTTAAAATATAAAGTACATAAAATTAATTATTAAAGTTGAAACATTAATACATTCATTGCTATAAGGAATGTCTTAATTTCCTTTCCGATCTAGTTTTTTGGTTGTACGAAATTTACATCGCTCTGACTAGTTTTATGATATTTATATTCTCTATTCTATATTCATTAATATTCTCTTAATAAATATGCAAAATAAGTGCCAAAGAAAAAAAACGCGTTTCTATAATTTTGAGTACTTCAGTAATACAGTGAATACTTCAAAGCACAGTCTATCACGGCATAGAGCTCAAAACGTCCTTTTCGACATTTACATTATCAGGCACAGCACTCAAATATGATCATGTACTTGGTTATATTTAGTGAATCTTCGTAAGCTCTTTTAATAGCTTAACGTCAGTCAAATTTCAAAATCGTAATCGTTGTAATGGTAGCAAAGTGTGACTAATAATCTATATGTCGTGGGTTTGATCCCCATCGGGTCCAACATGTTTCCAATCGAGTTATAATTTTTCTTAACCATGTTGGACTTCTGGAAATCTGAATATGAAATGGATGGTAGGACTATTGACATTCCGTTCGGGTCACAAAGACACACATGAAAGAGCCGTCAAGTTTAATCGCATTTTGATCTCTGGATTTCCGAAAATTCAAAGCCAACATAGGTCAATAACACGTCATGTTTATATGTCCGGGATATTTCCCCTTTGACCCCCCATCGCCTTTCCTCCTCTATCATAAAAAATATAAATTTATTTTACACTTCCAGAACTAAGCAATATAATATATAAAATATGAATAGTACTAACTAAAACCGTGTCAAGTAACTTATTGAAAACACGTGACATTATACTTCATTGCTTATTAAACACTGACTCGTTTAAATGTTTGTTTTTAACCAGACTTGGTCAATGTTATAGTCTATTTCGGTCAACTATAGAATAATTTATTAACATCTGTTGTGATATGAAATTAGTTAATACGACACATTGCTTTGAAACGGAAAACACAAAGTTATTTTTTTATAAGTATGGACATAGTAGTATTTAAGTAGTTAGTAATCATTAAAGGTTAATTTTGTAATTAGGTAAAAATGGTAAGTTGAAGTAATCGAGAAATGATTACAATATGAATGTGTGAAACTAGTCGTTTGAAAATTCGGAACGCACTTAGCATTGACAGTATTTACGTTTCCTTATTTTTTAAATCACTTTTAATCAGATTCCTTCTGTAATACTTTTTGTACTGATTTTTGAAATAAGGCTAATTGATTAAGGTTAAGTAGCATTTTGTATGTCAGTCGACAGACTCGGCTTACTTTAACATCCTAGTTGTTAGTCTATTGGTCCAACAATTTCAAAAATAAATTGACAATTCGTCTAAAAACATGTTACACTTCGTCTGGAAAATCTGAATGTTAAATGGGTAGTAAAAAACTATTAATATACAATTTCGTATGGGGTCATGAACAATCGACCACAGTCAATTCATGGATATCTTTATATCTAAAGACAAAATTAATTGACTGTACATTTCTAAGCTACATCGCTGGCTGGCCTCTGCTGAAAGGAAACAAATATGATTTAGACGAGATTAGAAGTTGATGTTTTCACTCTATAAATCACATCACATCATTTATAACTCGGTAACTTACCTTTATGCCAATTTGATATCTATTAAGATATAATATATTGTCACCCCGAATCGCGAATTCATACCGGGAGCCAAAAATTACGAATCCATTTTGTCTAGCGAGAACAAAATATAATTTCAATTCGAACTTACTCTATAAAAAACAAGTGAGTCATTCCGATTGTAAATTAAAGAAGCATTGATCACGTGTTTCTGAGTAGATTGATTTGCATGTCTCCAATACAGACGCGCTTTTGTCCACGTACACCGGAAAACTTATGAGAATTCCTTGTTTTTAAGCATTCGTAAGGGTTACGTGCAAGTCAGTGACCGAGCTTAGGGTATCACTGACCGATGTTGAATCAAGGTATATCGTACCCATAACATGTAATAAAAGACAATAATTTATTTGTAACGGCATCATCTTACGTAAACTATAAAATCACTCATGAAAACAATACTTTGGTCTCTTCCAAACGTGTAAATCTTTCGCTTTTTACGCAAACAAAACACTATAGGCATTGTTTTTATCCTCGTCCCTTTTATCGTCCCAGGTTCAAATTAACATTCAAAATCGTTAAATATGTATCCATCTTTACAATAATATTACCTAATTGTATTCGTAACTAGTGGTTATTAGTTACGTGGTAGTTTAACCATTCCTTCAATGGTTCAACGCATATATCGTATGCACGAGAGGTCCTACGATCAAATCCCAAGGATGTTGGTTTGGGTCGGGAGGAATATCTAAATAAGTCTGGTTCTGACTTGTCTGTGTATAAAAAAATATTATTAAAATATGTTATATTTAGCACTGATGTTCAAGGAAGTTTATGCTGTAGTTGTACTGTAGAAAAAAACGTGTTTTGTTCATTTGTTTCTATTTTTAACATAAATCAGTCCTAGTATGTGAAATATACTTCGAAATGTGTCAGCCGCAGGTATATCACATAGCAACGGTTAATGTAGTATATATACCTATGTTAATAATTTATTCATCTAAAATTATGAAAGTATGTTTACCGATTTTGGTCAGAAATGTGCATTTCCCATCGATAAATAAATATGTAAATTTTCTTAAGTAAATATGTTTTAGATATCGTCTGTAGTTCACGAGTACTACACAGCTGTGGTCACGGGGCGACGGCTGCTGCAAAGCATCCGAAACGTGGGGCCGTAGTTAAAAATAATTTTCAAACAAGTTTAACTACAATGTATCCCGTTTTAAACCGTTAGTGTTTTATTTTAAAATGTTATAGATCCCTGTTTTAATACAGTTAGTGCGTAACTAAATTCTTATATACTAAGCAATAAACCAATGAGTAAATATTTCGTTAATCGTATTATCCTGTTCGTTGACGCGTAACGGGCGATTGTAAAATGAGAACGTACAAACGTTGCACTTGTAATTAGTCATATCCGAGGAAGCATCTGGAATTATTGTTTTTTCGTGATAACAGAAATCCTTCACTATATATAACTGTGACTAGTCACTGACTGGACTATTGATAAGGAGACGCAGTTATACTGTATGTCTATTTCTTCTTCTATACTTAATTCTTGGCTTAATCTATGCATATATTATACAGAGCTTTTTTGTTTAAACGCACCAATCTCAGGAACACTGGTTCGAATTGAATAATTTCGTGTGTTTGTTAAGCCATTTGTCGAGGAGCGCTTTAGGCTATAAGAAATCACAATGCAACCAATAGGAGCGAAGAAGCGGTGGGATATGTGGAAAATCATCCTTGAGGGTTTCCGTTGCGCTACAAAAATGGTTCAAGATACCAAAAAAAATATGTTTGAAAGAATTAAATGATTACAAAAAATTGCGATACTATATGTCTATATTTTAAAATTACCTTGTAAGAACGCAACCTATACGAAGTTTCTCGCACAGCAAGTATATCTATAGGCGATATGCGAAAGTGCTATCGTATAGGTGGCGCGCGCTTATCATCTGTATAACCTTGAACCCGTTTCTAACGCCGTTACGAAATATCAATAAAAACGAAACGATCGTGCGAAAATTTGGTCGAAGAAAATGTTGATCAAATAATTTTATCGACGTCAGAATTATTCATTACAAAAAAAATGTTTTTGTTTAAACTATTTTTCACTCATAAAATACCCCCCCAAACACTCACAAAGGGTCAGTGTTTCGATATACGGAAATCTAGATTATCGAAATCTAAACTAGAAACACGTTGCTGTGGGTGAAACCCGCGACCCGTTTCTTTTTGGCCATACATGGCTACCCCTGTAAATAAGTCAAATAATAATAAAATAGTTATACATATACATAAAATAAAATCATCCCGATACAGTTATACCATTTTTATGAGTAAAAAATTTAATATATTCCTCACAGTAAGTTACAAGAAGTGCGAGAATAAATACGTACATATTATTCTTTCAGTCTCTCATTGTTTATTTTTACTCTCTGGTATTGTGACGTACGCGAAGAGAGCGGTATTTTTTAATGTGGTGGAAATTTATTATTAATATAACTGTTTAAACGCCACGTCCATTGTATCATTAATTTTACGAGACAAAGGCTTAGTAAGGGAGAAGCCTTTAAAGCAATGATCATTTAAAAATATTCAAGATAATCACTTGTGTCACTGCCTCCTAAGTTAGTCAAGGTTTTTGACAATTGTATGCTAATCATATCCTTCGTTGTGTTTTTAAATCTGAGGTCTTTCTTTTTTCAAATCAAAAACAAGTCCCTGTAACGATTCACTTTAATGAAAAGATTTTTAAATCGAATCTTTCTTTCGAAGTGATTCGCGTTCAGTCAAACAAACTCTGCTTTTTATACATTACTGATATTAAATATTTCGAGTATTTACATTTTATTTAATATCATCGCATATAATGAGAATCCGGAAACATTTATTAAGAAAAATAAGAGCGACAGACTAACAAATTTCTGTCAAAATGTTTCTTATAGAATTATTTAAAATCAAGTAGTTTTATTCAGTATTAGTTTAATTCCAATGTATTATAAATTTTTGTATTTGTACATATTAGTTGTCAACGTGTCTTTTGTTTATGTTAATTCTAGTACAATGTTGCATTCATCGTCATCGCTATGCATTTTCAAGCTAAGCTAAGCTCATTTTCAAAGATAAACAGTGTCATTAAAAACACGTGCGGACGTGGTAACTTAATTAAAAATGTAATTATAACTACTCGAAACTTAATTAAAGGTTCATTTATCTAGTGAGATTGTAACTTTAAAATACAATACTCTTCACGGCTTAAAAATGTACTGGTTACCTTAATTACAATTTATTTTAAATACGACCCGAAGTTTCAAATACTTTGCAGCAGCCGTGGTCAAGAGAGGGGAGATGTTTGAAGTTAGCTAATATATGTCGCTTTTTGAAACCGTTGAAATTGTTTTATATAAATATGTACTACTTATGATACTGCTGGCAAAGGTTGTAAACCAATCGGTTAGCTAACTCCAGTTTTCAATAACTTCAAACAAAACAGTTGAGGTCATGACTGACGCCCGAATCCGTTTAGCACTACAGATAAGCTGTTAAATTAGTATTTATACTTTATAGTTATTCGTCTGTGCAAGCAATGAATAATTAGTAAAATATAAAAGATTGTAGGTTCAATTCATATCTGTTTCTGGTTTGAAGCATGTTAAACTCTGTCTAAGAAAAAATTGACGTTAAATGAGCGTGAAGTAGGTATAATAACACGTTTCGATTTGTATCTGGATCTCTGAATGTGTTAAGACAAAAAACGTCAACATGTTCCAGAGTTAGAATATTTCACCTTCCATCAAATGAAAAAAAATTATTAAAAATACTTGTAGAAGACAAGGACTATCTTCCCCTAGTTTTCTAGGATACTTTGTGCTCAAGTCTTATTACATTAGGTCTTATTAAGTGTTATAATTATGGTGGTCTCATTGGTCTAATGATACCATGAATGGCTAACCATCAACGGATCGTGTGTTCGATGTCCGCCGTGTCCAACATGGATTTATAATTCCATTTATAAATTTTCTGGAAATCTGGATTAGGAATATGGAATTTTCCGGATCACAAACTATCAAAGTTTTATCGCGTTTCGATTTCAGTCTGTGGATTTATTAATATCCAAAACACAAAAGGGTCGACAACGCATCTTGTCGAGATGTTCATCTCAACATCGATATACGACGGGGAGAATTTCACCTACCATCGCGAACCCTTGCTTTTATGTCTATACTGTAAAACTGACAATTAGAATGACACTCGTAAATCAAAGCTTTAAATATGGTAAAAAGGTCTATAGTAATTATTTGTACAACAATGTGAGATCCTATTCATTCTGAATTGCCTAATTAAAGAATTAGATCTAGGCATCCTATAGAAGCAATTATTATCAACAATAGATCCATTACAGGCTTTTCACTTTTTATAGCCATCTTTATGTCATTAAACCTATTATTACAACTACTATAAACGATTCATAATAATAACAGTTCCGTGTTCTGAATAGACAAAGACGAAAGATATATTCAAAGCCAAAATAGACCGACAACGCAACTTGCTGATAGGTAAACCTCATGCTTATCACCTCCTCCTCCTTTGTCATAAAACATTTTTTATTAATACATAGCATTATTAATAGTAATAATATACCGTTTTTCCCCGGGGGGGGGGGGGGGGGGGGGGGGGGGGGGGGGGGGGGCGGAGGGCCGGGGCCCGGGGCGGGGGGGGGGGGGGGCCCCCGGGGGGGGGGGGGGGGGGGGGGGGGGGGGGGGGGGGGGGGGGGGAACCCCCCCGGGGGGGGCCCCCCCCCCGGGGGGGGGGAAGGGGGGGGGAGCCCCCCCCCCCCCCCGCCGCGGGAAACCCCGAAAAAAAAAAAAATGGGGGGGGGGGGGGGGGAAAGCCCCCCAAAATTTTTTTAAAAAAAAACCTTTTTCTTCGGTTTTTCCCTAAACTAAGTCTTGCTGTGTAAAACTATCACTAATTATCTTTAATGTTTTCTAAATCTTTATGATGTGATAAAAGTTATAAATGCCAACTTATACATTTGGGAATAAGGAAATGTTATGTGTTAAATTATGTATCTATTGTACTCATCTTTGAGTGAATATTGAGACCAGATATACATTAGGTTTTTGTATAAAACAAGCGAAGCCTTAAGGTAAGGAAAAGAAATAAAATATTATACAAAATTACCAAAGTTTTACATAATTTAGAATTCGGTTTACTAGTTGAATTCCGGGGAAACAATAGACTGTTTCAGTTCGGGCACAGAAGCCAGATCAACTACTTGCGAGTGAATAAAACAATTACAAAAAAAGGACACTGAAACGGGTTCGCCTGCAGGCTTATTTATGTTCTTTCAAATCCCTTAAGTCATTCAAATATCTTAGTTTTGCCAAAGGCAAAACTAAGATATTTGAATGAAAATGAAACTAGAACGGTGTACACTACGTTTTCCATTGTCTAAGAACAACCTAATTGTGAGAGTTTTTATATGATAGAGGTGGAAGGTGAAATACTCTAGCCATATAACATCCAACCAAGATGCGTTGTCGATCTATTATGGCATTGGATATGCGGAAGTAAGCTCCGGTTAGGCGAGGCCTCTAAACCCATAGATTTTCCAAAGCATTCACTATAGCTCCTCATGTTCGAGGATAATCCTGGATGTGCCACATCCTGTAATATGTCATCATAGAGCGTTGTTTTTTGTTATATAAATGACGTCACGTCGACGTAAAATAAATATCCAGAATTCTCTCTTCTAAAAATGTATATGCAATCTTTCCTGATCTTGAGCTACACTCTACCAGAGAAGTTAGAAGGTAACGCCTAGAAGAGTTATTACCAAACTTTTACCTTACTAAGAACCCTAATTACTTAAAATTTAATTCTTTGTGGGATTGTAACTGTCATGAATACCTAACTGCAATTATGTGATGAGTAAGAATATCATCAAAAGATCGCAACCCCTATATTATACAATACAGTCATAATTGATTCATAGAATTTAATTCACAGCGTGTTCTATTTAATAATTAGACGATGCGTGAATGTGAATTGCATGTCGACTGAGCAATGACACTGATAAGAGATTAATGTTAGTAGTAGATTTTTCCTCAACCATTCTTCTTACAATCTTTAATTTATTTATAGGAATTATTTATACGCAACAATAGAATTTTTATGATAGAAGACAAGCAACGGATTCACTTGATGATAGGTAAAGGCCCTATTCATATAACATCTACATAAGATGTGTTGTCGACCAATGATATCTTTGGATATTTGGATTTTAATCCATAGTTTGAAACCAAAACGCGATATAACTGCGTGGCTCTATCACATATGGACTTCTTCTTCTACCACCCATTTAATATCCAGATTTCCAAACGTAGTCGTTGTTTCAGAAAAATTATAAATTGATTAGAAAAATATTGGAACTCGTGGGAATCGAACCAACGAGCTCGTCATATAACGCTTATCGGTTCGTTGGTCATGCAAAGCGAACGGAAATGTTTGCGAATAAACAATCGCAACAATCAACAAACGACAATGATTAAACAATCAAGATCTTTTAAATAAAACCTTTAACAGTTTAAAACGCGATATATTAGTTAAGCTTATTTGAAAATGATTTTTAACTTCGGCCCGACGTTTCGGATGCTTCGCAGCAGCCGTGGTCGCGGGGAGTTAAAGTGTTTTATTTAAATGTGTACTACTCGCGTAATCTATAGACAGTATTTAATTATGATTATCATCAAATTCGTAATTCTTACGAATGTCGGGTTTCCTATCTCCAAATTAAGTATATATTGTATACTCTAAGTAGAGGAACAATATATAACACGACGTAACAATTAGAAATCATTACAACAATCGGGTGTTTTATACACAAACAATACAATATTACTTCATTACCTTATAATTATACGACCGCCTCTGTAGCAAAATGGTTAAACGTGTTTACCAGCATTTCATTTTAGCGGGAGGGGTCCTGGGTTCAAATCCTATGGAAACTAGGCAGGCACGTGATCATCTATTGTAAGAGAACCGATCAATGAAACGGACACAGAAATATGTTCGTCCCATGCCCCACGGGAGCAAACGGAATTTTACTTTTCTACTATAATTAAAAAAAGTGTATTGTTCTCACAAATATCTTTTTGAATCTAAACGCTATATGAATAAGACCCATTTTAAAGTATTCTAGGTTTAAACATATTGTTTAGTTATTTCGAATTGCGGGACATCTGGTTCTGTAAAGTGTTATTAATATGTAAATGAAGTTTCAATGTTACTATTCTGAATACTACTCCTATTGACTTAATATAAAAATAAATCCGTAATCTGAGGAATCAATTTTGATATTAAAATTGGCTCAATAGTGGAACGACTAATATTATGGCATGCTAAAAACTTCGGATGAAATGTCATGCAAAACTAACGGAAACACACATTTAACATTTAAATCTTATTTTTTAATAATATCCGGAGTTCATTACTTCCAATGAAGTTTATTTATATGCAAAATAACGTGATCGTAATAAATTCAAATGAATACACATGTATAACGTCACTCGGTATTCGCACCAATTGACGTCATCAGACACCTTACTTTAAACTTAAAACACGTCGCCACTGTCAATTTAAGCTGGCAACACAGTCGGATCAATAATGATTTATTAAACTGGAAAATGCCGTGACTTTATTTCTGAGTGGACTCGTTTTGACCGTAAAAAATAAGCGCCCATAATAGGTATATAATTCATATTCTAAATCAGAAAAATTACATCTTTGAATAGTTCGGTGTAGATAAAATTTTAGATTAGTTCACGCTTACTCAAACAATGGTTAACGTTTTATTAATTAAAAATCTATTTAAACTAAAAAAAATAATGACATATGTCAAATAGTTTTAATCTAAATTGATTTTTAATTTATATAATGTTACCATGTGATAAATATAAGAATTTTCAAATTATATTAAAAGGAATTGTATTTATTGGACTTTTACATTGTTGAATTTTTAACTTTGTAAAATCCTGTTCCTCCATTATGGGCCATAGTGAAGTCTGTTTGTTTTATTTAGCGCCTAATGCAAAGCTAGGCTATGCCTCTAACTAATACAGAGGTGATTAACCAAGTTATAAGATTAGGTATTTTTAGGTAATATTTTATTTGGCTTAAAAAATAATCAAACAAATATTGTACGTTAGTAACGACATATAATACTGAACTGTAACCTTGTTCTGTCAACATTCGTGTCAGTCGTAACGCGTTACGTAATAAAAAAAATGGACTACTAGATGTCATAGAAGTATCTTTTGGTACCAAATTTAGTACGAAACATACGTAAGTCCATATTGACGTTGGCGTTTAGCCAAAAAAGTAATGACGCACTTTTAGTACTAAGGAATCAATCAACTGACAAAGAATGTTTGTAAAGAAACATTATTATTTGTCATTTGACGTTAAGAATGCAACGGCCGGTTATAAATAATGTAAATGATTATTTCATTGTTATGTTCTCTGTGCTTAGCATAAATTTATTAAAAGACAAAAAGCGGTAAATCTTAAGCTTAAAACACAATTTTCCATTTGAAACCTCTTCGCACGTAGCACCTCTTTACTTTTGTAAATAATATACTCTTGCTGTGTTGCACTTAAATACGTTGATTGATTTTCCCAACATATTCTGCATTATTAATAGATAGGTGTTGAGAATACCAATTATATCTTCATATTTCCAACCGAAAAAAATTTTGTGATTCGAACTCAAGACTCAATGATCCAAAGCACGATCAAAGAAACCGGAGAGCTAGTAAATATTTTTTTTTAATTTCTTATGACAGAATGTGTCACATCTATACTAATATAAAAAGCTTTTTTGTGTGAGTTTTCTTGTTTGTTTGAACGCGCTAATTTCAGGTGCTACGGGTTCGAATTGAAAAATCTTTTTGTGTTAGTTAGAACATTTATCGAGGAAGGCTATATAACATATCGCTATGACTAATAGGAGCGAAGGTACAGCGGGAAATATCGCAAAAACGGGGAAAATTATTCATGTGGGATTCCATTGCGTGTGCTGTAAAAATGATTTAAGATACCCAAAAAATATGTATAAAATAATGATTCCTCTTTAAATTATCTAAAAAAAGTCCGCAACACTAGGTATATGTCTGTCTTGTAAGATTAACTTGCAAGAACGACGGGACGCGGACGACGTCGTGGGTAACAGTTTAAATTTATATAGTTGTACAGGAGGTTTGCAAAAACAAAAATTGATACCCAAAATAACTATTCTACGCGTAAGAAATCGCTGCCTCAGCTAGTCTATAACAAGTGGTTACTGCCAAGTTACCTATAGTAGTGTCGGACGTGGCTTCAAAGTCAGGGAAAACTATAAATCGAAACAATTCAATTAAATGCACAAACGGAATATATATGTTCGAGCTTATTATGCAGCACAAGTTAAACCAGCTAAATCGATTCATTACCAATCGAATATGTGAAACTGGTTCAGATGCACATAAAATTATAATAATATATGTACCGTATATTATATTGTTTATCACTTGCCACAGAAGGCATACGTATTTACATACGATGCACGTTCTTTAAAATTGTAATACGTCTAAGACTCACAATAATGATAAATTGAAAATAGTAAATGTAATTGCTATCGTTATTTAATTATTAACAAAGTGACAAGTTAACTATTAAGTTTTATTGTCTCGTTAAAAGTGCACTTAAAATCAAAAATTATTATTAACTTTAACATTTACGTGCTTATAATGGGTAGTTAAGTTAATAATTATTAGACTTTTTACAGTCAAAGTAATTCTTGTTTATGGAAAAAGCAAGAATTACTTTGACTTGGTTTTTTGTTAGCAAGTTGAGTTTTAAACAAAATAATCAATTACATTGTCTTATTGTCACTCATTAATCATTTTAAAATTGTTCTCATGACACAGTATTTTATTGTACTGTACTAAACTACTTGCGATTACACTGAGTAGCTTTGAAGTAAGTATAAATTTCAACCAATCAAAAAATGTTAATTAATTTTGCAATATCATTGTTATGTTGAACGTTATGCGTTAGCTGATACTGAAAAACAGGACAAACTAACTATTTACCGCAACTTGTTAACCACCATAAGTAGTAGATTTAATTTTCCTTACTCACCTAAATATGAGGGGTACACTAACTGGATTTTCCTAAACATCAATATTTCCTCCTAACAAATCCAAACTAACTGTAAAAGCTCGAATTAATATTAGAAAGGATTTTCCCCAACATCAAATCTTGATATTTAAAAGGTTTTCATATCATCGTCGTTATTTCCCCTAATGCTTTTCCTTAATATCGAACAGATATGTCGTTTTATATTATCTTTTTTATTTTTGAATGGATTTTGTGGCTGTAACTCATAAAATATAAAAAAGTATTATTCTAGCAACCTGTGCTTTGCCTCTAGCAATCAAGTTCGATTTTCGGCGAACTAATTTTGTCCGCTTAGGTGAGTTTAAAAAACACACACTCATTTTCGCAGACACAGAAAATCATTGAAGATAAAATTACAAACTGAACGTTTGAACACAAGTCGTAATATTTGTTTAATCTACAATCGATTTTTAATGTATATATGCGATGTGTAATATTAATGTTAACATGTGAAAAATATTAATGTTACAATTGTTACAGAGAAGAAGCACATTTTAAGAGGCGTAAATGGCTGCTTCAAGCCAGGGGAACTCACGGCCATAATGGGACCTTCGGGCGCAGGAAAAACTACTCTCCTCAATATCTTAGCCGGATACACGTAAGTACGCTATTATATTTATTCTTGCTGTGTCATATACGACGATAAAGAAGATGTATTATCGATTAGAAACTGCCGATGCGGATAAACGGCTCTCAGTTTATTGCTTAAATGTTAAGCATACGAAAGGTTCGAAACTCGGGGAAACTAAGCCGTCGATCTTACTCGTCTTATTAACTACTGTTTTAATGCAGATCATTGAAATAAACACAAAATTGTGTTTGCCCCACGCCTCCTCTTTCCGGGAACGGTACTTTGAACCATGCCTAAATTTAATGATTGAGTAACTTTCAGCACTACTACACGATCTATTGATTATTAGCCGTTATATATTTATATATTGGTCTAATACCAACGAACCCGTCAAATTTTTGTAATGTAAAAATAATTCACAGGACGCAAGGTGCAAACGGCGAGATCATAGTGAACGGTGTAAGCTCTTGCGCATCGAAGTCAAACGGTCGGGGTGGCGCGAGATACATCCGCCAACAGGATGATCTCCGAATACATCTTACCGTTTACGAGTCTATGGCTCTCGCGGCTGCGCTTAAGCTGGCTGACTTCTCGTCGTACGAACGGAAAGAGAAAGTAAGTTTGAAACGGGACAAGTCCGAGTTTAACTTACGCATGTAAGATATTATCTTTACTATACTAATATTATAAGGCTGAAGAGTTTGTTTGGACGTAGTGGTTCTAATTGACAAATGTTGTTTTGGATAGACCAATAATCGGGGAAGGCCTTAGGCCATATAATATCACGCTGCGCCTAATAGGAGGAGGAAACTGTGGAAAAGTAAAAGAAAACCGGAAAATTATTCATTTAGTGCACACTACATTCATTTGGGATTATTTTAGGTAACGGAAACACACAAAGATAAATACCTGTTTTGTTTTTTTTTAATATTTTGCGCTGTTTCTTCGACCCTATTAGTCCAATTGTAGCCTATATAAAGCATTCGTCTTTCTAAACAATCCATCCATTCTAACCAAAACCAGTTCTAACCAACACAGAACTCACTTTTTAATATACTACAGGTACTAGTAGTTCCTGAGATTAGCGCGTTCAAACAAACAGACAAACTATGTTATATTATGTATTAGTATAGATAATAAAATTTTGACTCTTTGTAAAACATAGCCTGGTAACAAACGGACTGATGAGTCTTAGACAATTTTGGTACGGAACCCTAAAACATAAAATGCGAGATGCAGTGAAAGTTACACGTCAGAGGTCGGTCGATCGATCGCTAATCATGTTAATATCATGCGGTTATATAATTAATTGCGTAATTGTTATGTACTGACTGTGAAATCTACGATAACTCCCTTATTGTCATTTAATTAGTTTTTTATTTTCTTACTATACACCACGATTCTTAATCCAAAAAGCACTAAATTTTTTATAGAAAGTATTTTTTTAACTTTACATTTCAAACAAATACTTTTCTTCTGTTGCTTTAACGCAATTTAAAAAAGTTGGATCAACTCTTTAGTAAATACAATCGATTATTGGAACGATCACGTGTTCGCCCCAAGTTCCATGTAACAATTTACTTTCCTAATCAACTTTTATTTAGTTCTAAACTGTTTTTGTATATTTGACATGTTGACGCTCAAACGACTTGGTGAGGTGAATGACCTTTAAATTGTTAAACTAAAGAGGGTACAACGAAAATAAAAACGTTTCATTGATAACTGCATACCAAGCGTGAAATTCTCAAAGCTGTTTTAATTTATTTTAAAAACGTAAAGCAGTGTATATTTGCTATGATACTTATATATGGAATACAACAAAATAAATATATAAATAAGATTTTAAAAATGTAACATGGGCGGACCTCGAAACCACGATTTGAATAACACGAAAATCTGTGGTCGTAAATTCGAATCCCGCCAATTTCATTTCCTAAATTTAAAATAAACTACACCTACTAACCAAAACTGCTTATTGCGTTAATATTCGTCTGTGATAGTACTCAAACAGGTTTATTGTCGCAATATATTCTAGCAATCTGTAATTCTCTTAAAATTCACAATCTAAGTAGGCCACTTGAAATTAGCAAATAAAAACGTTGATCTGGCTTTTAATACCTGTATTTATGTCTAACAAGAAGATTTGTTTAAAAAAATTATTTAATGAACATGTGATAATAATTTGGTTTGGTGTATAATTGTTTATTTAACGTAGTGTTTACAATTGAAAACTTTAATATTTTTCACAAGCACTAATTATAAAATCGATTTTAAATTGCAAAAAAAATACACGACACGGTAGCTCAATTGGTTAAAACTACAGCACCGAACGCTGTGAATACTGTTAGCAAATTGAGACTGTTGGAGGCAGATCGGCTTGAACAAGATTTTTAATAACTTAGGCGACGGAATTAGTTAACAATATTCGGTCACTGTCGATTAACATATTTCTCTTGTAGATTAATCTTTTTTAGGCTATAAAAATATAAATAACTCAAAGTCACAAAATTGCAGTTAGGCTACTCTGCCTGTAGTTGTCTTAATTATAAAAAGCATTCTGCAATTTTTTTATTGCAATTTTTCTCCTACAATAAATCAACCGTAAAAAAGGCTTTAAAAAGATCATCTGCGTCCATTAATCATTTTAAAGCCCTGCTCAAATGAGTGATGACTAGTAATAACACTTTTCATTCGAGTCACGTTTGGCGCCATTGGCTTCGATCTTGGACTTGATATCGTCGCGTAGTGATGTATCGTTGAACTAGTGATGTTACTATGTTACTTTATCACTGCGGTTATCGTAAATCTTCGAAGTGTTGCAGAACCCACAAAAATACAAAACTACCGATCTGTTTATACATAAAACTTTAATATTTTCCACATTTTGCGCATTATATTAATTGAAATCGATTTAAGATTGAAAAAAAAATACGACTCGGGCATCCACAGCGGACTGTGCTATTATCTAACCAATTGAGCTACCGTGCCTACGCGCCATCGCCTCATGCCTATTAATAAATAAGGTGGAGCCGGTCAGTCCTGCCCATACGTTAAAAAAATTTCAATCCTCCATGGATTTTTAATTTAATTTTTCACTATTCAATTAAACGTTAACTGACCATAACACAAAATCTAGATGTATTAAATCAAGACTAAAAAAGTATATGAAATTCACGGATCACTTCTTAATAATTCTATATAAGGACCTCATAAGAATATCTTGAAGGTCAGTTTGTTGTACACTGCTAAACCGTTTATCATGGATGTCTTTATAAGTCCCAAAAAACGACTAATTAAATTTTATGATAAAATTAACACCGCAGATAATAGCTAGCTAGCTACTAACAAAGACCTAGTTTCATATAGCACGTTATTCCTTAACTTTATTATCCATACTTTTAGCACAATAGTAATGGTGCAAATATGTGAGTACAATGATTCTAATTCTAACCAGGTGCACGAGGTGCTGTCGTTGTTGGGGCTAAATGGATCATCACAGACTGTATGCCGGGATCTCTCTGGAGGGCAGAAGAGAAGATTAGCTGTCGCGCTGGAACTACTATCAGACCCTTCACTGTTGTTTCTTGATGAGCCGACCACGTGAGTTACTAAGTTTTAAAACGTAAAAGTAGTACTTACATTGTAGGCATAAATATAGTAACCCACTCACCTCATTATCTTCTCAAATAAAAAGTATAAAAGTGTTAAAGTAAAGTCATTTACAAACAGACAATTGTTCTTAGTGTTAATGTATGACATATTTCTAAGTTAAATTTTTCTTCACCGTATTATTGTATATAATCCTTTCTACGTATCACTTAGCATATATTTAAGCTTGCAAGAACTTTTGTAATTCGTTACTTTGATGTAACAATTAATATGATGCAAATACATGCACCGGAAGAGATTGGCTACTTTTAATGGATTGAAACGCGAAATATTGTTTCGGATGTTTATGAAATAAAATATTTTATTAATATTATTAAAAAAAAGGTGTACAACGTCTTCCTATTCACTGTAGAATATTGTGCTTTCCTAAAATTGTCTCTGGGTTTTTATAGGATCCGTAATTTGTAATTAATAGTTATCCTTATCAGCGCCTAATGAATTTAAATAAAATCTGTGATGTAGTTTTTGTATGTTACAACATTTTAAACTGAATCTTTAAAATGGTTTTTGTTTCTTGATTTCTTCAATATCGAGTGATGACTACGCTGACAGTTGAACCACTTGCAAAAAAACTATTCTTAAATTTAAGTAAAATTTGTAATCTAAGCTAACTCAACGTTTTGCATATTTAAATTGCTCTTATCGTTTCAAGGTAAACTATTCTACATAATGTTTGAAAATACGTATTTATGTCATTAGCTATCGTTAACACTCTTTCTAGACCATGGAAATGAAAATACTGTACACTTTCTCTGCATTGTTGTGACTTTCTCCTTTCAATGCCTAAACGAGACGTCGACAATATTATACGCAAATACTGTTGAGGCAAAAGTTTGTTATGCACTTTTATACTATTTCCGAAGACTGAAACCTAAGGCTAATTGGCTTTAAGGCTAAAAACAATTGAACTATCGTGTCTTACACGTCATTATCGAATTTCTTTAATCTAATAAAATTAGTATCTCAAAAGCGTTTTACACGTTTGAAGATATGCTGCAAGTAATGAATAAACCTATGGAATTGAATAATCACATAAACACAGATCTCGATTTTAAGTCAAGGTAAAGTTCTACAGAAACGTGAAGTCTCCGCTATAGCACGATTATCTCATTATGGAGTTATGGACAAGAGCTATTCATTGAAATGTAATGAGTCTCAGTGCATATTTAAAAAGTATTAGTAAAAACCTATTTTCATTTACAGTATATTCATTCGTGCGCGCCTTTTGAATCGGGCGCTGGAGGTCATGAGTCATCATTTCAAAATGATAAATTGTTTAGGATCTCTAGACTTGAACTTTTTACTATTGGGTGTAAAAAATTAATTAAATGAACAAAGTAAACAATTATAAGCCAGGTACATGAAATTTATTTAAAAACCGATTCACTAAAAACACTTGTGACAAAATTTTAAATGATTCATTATGTTCAAAATTAACATACGGAATAGTCCTTGTTAATCAGTAAAATATACTCATATTATATTTAAATAAAACACTTTAACGGATCAAAACGCGATATATTACTTAACCTTATTTGAAAATGATTTTTAACTTCGGCCCGACGTTTTGGATGCTTTGCAGCAGCCGGTGAAAATGATTTCGCCCCGTCTCCCCGTGACTGGGAGAAATCATTTTCAAATAAGTTTAACTATTATAATATATCGCGTTTTATACCTTTAAAGTGTTTTATTTAGTTGTATACTACTCGCGTAAACTGTGGACAGTATTTACTCATATTAGAATTTTATAAAATACAAATAATTTAAATTAATATTTTCTTTAATTATAACCTAAGAGTAAAATAAAAAGGGTATATATATACTATCAATTTACGGTTGGTATCTAGGCTATTAAATTTAAAAAGTATTACAAACTACTTACTTATGGGTAGAAGTGGTATCACGAAGGTCAGACCAACGTACAGTACACCTGTAAATTATTGAAATATATATAATGAGACTTCATTGTCATCGGTTTAATGTCTTCAAAGTTCAAAGTATTTATACGACAAAATTACTATACGTCTTCATCAAGCATGAGCCATTGTTCGGGACTCACTTAACTAACAACAACGTATTCCAATTCAAATTGCCAAAAATAATTATATTCCAGAGAAATAATAATAATCACTCAAACGTAAAATAACTCGAACACAGTAAATAGAATGCGATAAAACTGTATTTTTTTATTACGATGGCATTTAAGCTAAGTAGTAAACTATGATAATGAAATATAATGGCCCTTTAAAAAACAAAATGCCTTTTTCCATTTTGAATAACTCTTATTCTTTCATGGGAGAAAGTCCAGTAACCGATAAAAGGAATAGCCTATTTAAAACTTGAAATAACAATTAACAATGAAAACCTATTAACAACTTACCATTCTAGGCGACTTGAACTTGAACGAAGTTGATACCATTTATATAGACTATAATTATATTTTAATGTTTCGTGTGGGCCATTTGTATTTATAAATTCTATAGAAACGGGAATTATAAAAAAAACGGGTTTTGGTTTTCAACAACTAATCTAAAACGCATTTTTGTACGTACATCTATTTTGTTTTGATGCCTAAATTTGTGTATAATTTCGATTATAAGACTTGAAATATTATAATAAAATACTGTCAATAGTTTACGCGAGTAGTACACATTTAAATAAAACACTTTAACGGTTTAAAACGCGATATATTAGTTAAACTAACTACTAGGTAACTAATATATCGCGTTTTGAACCGTTAACGTGTTTTAATTAAATATTAAAATAAATATTGTCCGTAGTTTACGCGAACAGTACATATGAAAATAAAACATTCCACCGTGACCACCACTGCCATAAAGCATCCGAAACGTCCACCCGTAGTAAAGTTAAAGCTATTTAATTCAAATGTTAATCAATCTTAATAAAATTTTAAACTTGTAAATAATAAAATAATATGACACAGTGGTAACTCAAAGTGTGCGGGTTCGAGTACAAGTTGCTTTTGTTTTTCTTTTTTTTTGCAAAATTAATCATCAAATCTATTTCCTTTACAGAGGTCTAGATTCTTCAGCGTCAGCGTCCTTAATAACTCTCCTAAGTGGATTGGCGAGAGGAGGAAGAACGGTGGTAGCGACAATTCACCAGCCCTCGGCTCTGATCTTCGAGAAAATTGACACAGTGTATTGCCTAAGCGCAGGTAGAACATTGTACTCGGGATCTCGGGCTAACCTAATACCAGCACTGTCTTCTGCGGACCTAAGATGTCCCCCTTATCACAATCCAGCTGATTTCTGTAAGTCTTTTTCTTATGTAAAAGTTGAAACCCAATAACTTTTGTTGTTTGTAAATCTTTACCCATTATAACTAGCAACATAACGATTATAAGCTAAATCCTGTTTCCCCCGAGTCAAACATCGTGTCAGTTTTATTTACAGGCAGTTGGTCAGACTTCTATGCCCTGCCCGACCGAAACAATATATTGTTGGGATTCGAACCTAGGACTTATTTCTTAACGTTTCTTATTTTTTTATTGTTATTCCTTAGCTTATGTAATGCATCTGTTTGTTTTCTTTTACTAAATAAATAAGTAACGATATTCTAAGCAATTCGTTTGACCATTTAGCTACAGAGGCGGTCAACATAAGGATAATAGGTACATATAATAGAACTTATTATCTGTACATTAGACATGTGAAGGAAAATTACTACAGTTAGAGAAATATTCATCTTTAAACTTGATCTGAAAATTGTGCAAGCGATTCAAGGAATGGATTTTTTTTTACAATCCCATAATTAACTCTTGAAATATTCTCAATTTAATTTAAAAATCAAAAATAAATTGAAAAAAAAAATTACAACTCGGGCAGAACTTGAACCTTCATTGTCAGCTCAATTCGTGACTAGGTAGCTCAATTGGAACAGCAACAGCACGGAACGCTGATGATGCCGGTTCAAGTCCTGCCCGAGTCGTATTTTTTTTTTCAATTAACTTTCGATTGTTAAGTTATACAGTGCCCTCACATGCATATGAAAGATATTAAAGTTTTTAAATATTATCGATATTTTATATTTAAAATAAATCATTCTATTTCGTATTAGTCGTTGTGACCTTAAATCTAACCTCGAGTTGTTTGCTCTCCATCTATTGTCAACCAGCTGGGAGAATAACGCGATCTGTAATTGTCACCTCTACAAGCTTCACTTTTATAAACACCACGTAATGAGTATTGATTTAGTGACGTCATAAGGACGCGAGGAAGTTGTATATTTCCCCTTAAACGTGTGAGATCACTTAACGGTTTCCGTTTTAATTTCCAGCTAAACAATTCTAAATATTTATCTAACGTTGCTGTTGTTTTAAGATAGGATTATATGATAATTGTTCTTATATACTCACTAGTTGCCGTGACTTTGTCTGCGTAAAATAAAATAAGTTTTGAGTCACTTGAGATAAAATGCTTTTAACGGGTTTAAATGCGAATTGTACGCAGTTAAACCCCGGGTTATACATGTGGTACTTTTAGATAGACAGTCAAAAATTAATTATAATGTTCTGTTTGATCGTATATCTTCCACTTGCAATATTTAATAATTCAATTCAAAATTCAGACACACATTTTCCACTGCTGTGTTGATATAGATTGTTCTAAAGAGATATTAAAAACCGGAAGTCACGATATGCTTGTGAATAAATTTATATCATTGTCATAACTTTTCAAGTAAACAATTATCATGTCGGCGTGAACACATTTATTACATAATCTAAAACATATGGATGTGTAATTTTTATACTACACTAGCCGTTACTTACGACGTCGTCCCCGTCCCGTGTCCTATGATCCTTGCGAGTTGATCTTAAAAGATAGATATAGTATAGCGGACTTTTACGGACACATATTTATGGAAACCGTTTTCGTAGCGCATGCAAAAGAAACCCTCAAAGATAAACTTTCTCTGTTTCGCATTGTTTCGCTCCTATTGGTTGCGTCGTGATGCGTAAATCCTTTCTCGGTAAATATTCTAACCAACATACAGAATAATTTTTCAATTCGTACTAGTAGTTCCTATAGTGCGTACAAGCCGACAAACTGTTCAGGTTTATAATATTAGTATAAATTCTACAATAGAAAACGATGAAGGAAATCGTATTCCATAAATTGGAATCGTAAAAATAATATTTTTTCCTTAATTTCATTGCAATTTATTTAAATATCAATGAAACAAAAAGTCATATTTCAAATGAGTTTGTCGCTAAGTAGCTAACCTTACAATACGTTTTAATTAAATATAAGTTATAGTACAAGTAGTACTACTAGTAAGTACTCGAGGATCATTCGATTATCTAGAAATTAATCTATACTAATATTATAAATGCGAAAGTATCTCTGTCAGTATGTCCGTCCCGCTTGAACTCCGAAACTAGTGAACTAATTTAAATAAAATTTGGTACACAGGTACTTTGAGCCTGAGAAAGGATACTTTTATTGCCAAAAAAGTGTGGATAGGGGTAGAAAAAGGGTATGAAAGTTTGTATGGAAATTCGTGGTTTTGAAGCTAAAACATTGAAACTTTCTTCTGGCTTTTTGGGAATAGGAGTGTGCGTGTGCGTGGGCGTGGGAGTGGGAATGAGAGAGGGAATTAGAGTAGGAATGATATGAGATGAAAGTGTCGTAGGAGGCAAACTAGCACTTACAATATAGATCGGCTGCCTTAAAATGCGTCACTTACATAACCCAAGTCCTCGTGATCACTATTCCACGCGGACGAAGTCGCAGGCACAGCTAGTAATACTTAAATAGGACTCATATTTATATTTACTTGGTTCTGCGCTAAGGTAGATTTAACGGTATTTCCAAATATAACAATTGTCAAGTAATAAAATACACAATATAATCTATCGGTCACCGTAAGGAACCGATTTCACTGCGCTCGATATTAATGTTCGATATTTAACCAGTTACGATAAATAATTACACACACACTACTTTTTTTTTGTTTATTATATCAGTAAATGATAGTAAAAAATATATTTTCAGTGATGGAAGTTGCATCTGGTGAATATGACGTGGATTTGGAAAAAGCCGCAGCAGCGATGGAACGCTTCAGTCCTGAACCGGCAGCGACACCAAGTGTCGAAGACAACATACCTGTGATATCCACCTTGCCTAACCCTTTAAGTAAGTGTTTCTCGAACACTATTAACATTTTTCAAAACTCTGCCATTAACAACTATATGTTAACGATCTTGCATAACGCATTGCGCTTTATGGTTTAACTTGAAAAATTACTTATCTAACATAGATGTCATTAACTTTGTGATCACGTGCAAATATATGTTAAAATTTAGAATATAGTTAGTACTGTATTGTTACCACCAACTAGTATAACCTGTAATATACAACACTTTACGGCTTAAAACTCGATATATATTAACTTAATTTACTTTTAAATACGGCTCGTCTTACTTAATTTGAACTCGATCTATTATTTCAGCTTTAGATACAAAGAAGAACAAAGAAAAATCACTTCAATGCAATGCGAAATACCTACAGAACTCCTCAAAGAACATGTATCGTCCATCAGGTCCCTTCAGACAGACATGGATCTTGCTTTATAGGAATTATTTAATGACAACCAGAAATTATGTAAGTACACACCCAGACTTATATTTTACGTAACGTTTAGTTTGCGTTCCCTTATTTGTAACCTTTCCTGACACCCTGGGTTTTGTTACATAAGCCTTTGCGTAAGTTAAGTGGAAAGTTTTAATCAAGGCAATATTCTACACTTTCTTGTTTTATAGAAAATATATGTATATATATATAAAGCGTGTTAGTTACACTATTCATAACTTAAGAACGGCTAAACAGATTGGATTGATAATTGCCGGGTGGGCTTAGAACAGACAAGGGATTAGAATGTATATATTATGACGTGACATAAAACAAGTATAATATGTTAAAAAATGGTAATGACATGGTAAAACAAAAATATATTTTTTTATATTTTTCAACCTTTAAATATCTCCTACAATCAATATTTGATATATGGACAAACAATTTCACGTTTATAGTTCGAAAAATACACATACTAAAATAACATAACTTTATCGAACCACTTTATGAATAATAACACTTTATAAGAACAAAACTGGAAGTTTGTTAAAATTCGTGGGCGGAAGCTGGTTATTTATAAATACCCACAGGTTTCACTCTCAAAATATCGACATTAGTAGAAACCAAATTGACGCAAAACATATAATCCTAAAATATACCTTGACTGTTTACTAGAGATGGGCCGAGTACTCGGTTGATACTCGGTACATTGTGTACTCGGTGGGATAACTTGTACTCGGCCGAATAATTCCGTTATACTTTGTTATTTGATATCGAGCATACATAAAACAATATAACGAATCAATATCTAAAATTTAATGGGAATTTCTATTGAACCAAGTTACTCGGCCGACTACTCGGTTGAAAAAGAATGAGTACATCTCGGTACTCGTTACTCGGCAAAAGTGTTACTCGGTGCTTACTTAAAATTGTGTAAAGTGTTTAGGAAAACTATTTAAATATGGAAGAACTGAGGTCATAAGCATATCTCAATATTGACTTATATCTTATTTTGGTTTCCAAACATGAATTTCCTAACACCAAGACAAATTTATTTATTTTCACGATTTTTTTTATAAAAATCTTAAACAACTTTACCGCTTCCTTTAAGTTCAAATTACCCCTTCGAATATGCATATATTCAAATATAAATAATTCATTACTATTCTTGTGTCAAAACCTAAAATGGAAAATCCATATTTTCCTCTTTAATTCGTGACCTGTCAAAAGTTAATTAATTATTGTATGTTATCGAAACAATGTCGTCATGGAATACAATAGAATTAATATTGTATTTTTATGGTGGCATTCCTTTTGTTTGTTTCATGATAGACTTCTGTTTACGTCATATTATAAGGATAATATCTCTTACTAGCTGTGTCAGCGACTTCATCCGCGATAAACCCGTCGTTCTAGGTCCCTGTAGGTCGTCAATAGACATATAGCGTCTCAGACTTATTTTTTTAGATCTTTTCAAGAGGAATCATTCTTTCAAACATATTTTTTGGGTATCTTGAACTGTTTTCGCAGCGGACGCAATGGAAACCCACAACTGTTTTCCATGGGTTTTTTCGACACAGGTTTTTTCGACATTTCCCGCTGTATTTTCGCTCTTATTAGTCACAGCGATATGTTTAGTCTATAGTCTTCCTCAATAAATGTTCTAACCAACACAAAATAATTTTTCAATTCGAACCAGTAGTTCCTGAGATTAGCGCGTTCAGACAGACAAACAAACTGTTCAGCTTTCTGTATTAGCATAGATAACTAGTAATTATTGTATATAATTGATGTACAATTTTAACGCACACAACAATATAAGACAAATTTAATAAAAAAAGTATACGGTCTATATTATCTCCAACCATAACGTCAATTGTCAAGTAATTCATTTTTTTCTTTTCAGTCTCTATTCATGTACCGAGTGGCGGCCCATGTAGTTATAGCTCTAATCTTCGGTTACCTATATCTAGGAGTGGGAAGCGAAGCCAGCAGTGTTCTAGGAAATTATGTCTACTTGTACGGATCTATGTTACTCGTTGTGTATACTGGGAAAATGTCTGTTACGCTTTCATGTAAGTATTATTATATCATTAGCTCTTTTGCGTTCTGTATTAAGCCTCTTGTCATGAGTAGGGCTTTATATATCACACGCTTTTAGGTTAGTAGGAATGCCCCAGACTGGACACCGGTCTCAAGTTCGAAGCCGGGACTGGGAAAATGCTAATTTGATATTTGGAATTTTTCTATATCAGCCAAAAATTTGTAAGTAGGCGTCATAAATTTGGTGTCTCGGAGAAAACCTTTAAACCTTTGCTCCCAGTTTACCACCACTTATTTAGAGACAGTAGTAGTTCAAGTCCGTCAACCTACACTGGAGTAGCATGGTGGGTCTGAGCTCTTAAAACCCTCTCTAAAGTAAGGAGACCTGTGCCCAACAGTGGGACATTAATACGTTGAAACTAAATCACGCTGACCGTATTGATAAATGATCTATCGATTTGATTACAATGGTTCTTTCACTTAAGAGTAAGTATCTGAAAAACAATGCTTTAGTTAAAACCGATTTTAGCCTTATATTAAAATATTAATAGTAATTCCTCTTGGTGTATGGTAATACATGACGTCAGGGAATTTTTGCTATGGATATGTTGTTTTGTTATAATGTAAGATTTATCACAGTTACCGGTTTATATAAATTATGCTGTTTCAAACGCTTATTTTATTTTAGGATTTTATAGCTAATCTTTCTCTGTATCAATTACTAACTACTAAGACAAATAGCATTATTGTATTTGTTTTTGCTTTGACAGAGCTAATTTATAATTCCTAGCGTCTATAACTTAGCAAGAAAAAGGCATTCATGAGAATTTGTATATTCCGTAAATACTGAAAATTAAATTAAACTTATTTCAACGGATTTATCGCAAATTATTATTCTATTTAAATCACAAGAACTATCTTACACGTGATAAGAACTGTTTATAAAACAAAATAATAATCTTTAATATGTTTCATAACGTCCTAAAACAGATAAGTTTAACCTTTCTCACCTGTTCAAAGTGCTAAGTTTTTTTGAGCTTCTCGGTCATCGTCAATAAGAATTGGTGATAACGTGATTATAGTAAATATCACCTGAGTATTCTTAAATATGGTAAAATAAAATATAATTCAAAATAATAGTTTATATCTATTGATATGAATAATCCTCCGACTTAGCGGGGACGACACAACACTAGTGCGACGCGATAACCACGCGCGTCCCCGCACTAGCTCAGGAACTGTCAAATACGAACGTTGGCGCGCATTTTGTCGGCTAAGCCTAATTTTGGCTAATAAATGAATATTTTAGAATTTAACATTGTTTTTCCGTCTCAATAATATATAGCATTAAACCAGTTTCCCCTTGTCTGCATACAGAAAAATCATAACCTTTTCCCCAATAATGAAACGCAATATAATATGGTTTTAAAAATACTATTTTTCAATTTCAGTTCCCCTGGAGATGGCAATACTGAAAGGAGAATATTTCAATCGATGGTACAGTTTGGGTCCATATATTTTCTCGATATTAGCAGTGGAGTTACCCTTTCAGGTAAATTTTTAAATTTTTATTCCTTACTATATAATAAATTAGAAATTCGATATTAGTTTTAAGAAGTTTTTTTATTTTAATTATACTAAACTTAAATTATTGACACCATTGTTGTTATACTTTTAGTTTTGTTTTTCAATATATCTTCTTTTTATGTTTACTTCTGTTTTTTTTTGAAAATTATTTTTCATCGACGTTTCGGATGCTTTGCAGCAGCAGCAAGTGAGCAGTGTTTTATTTAAATGTTTACTATTCGCGTAAACTACGGCGAGTAAGTCGTGTGTTGTCAGTTTTAGTTCAGACAGGTTTTTTATTTTCTTATTAACATTATAAAACTTATTTCTCTTTCAGATGATATCATGTGTGTCCTACGTGGTTCTATCCTATTGGCTGACGGATAACCCATTGGAACCAAATAGAGCGACACTTTTCCTCGCAACCATTGTTGCCACGTCATTGTGCGCTCAGGCCTGGGGTTATTTCATCGGTTCTACTACACCTACTAAGGTACGAACAACCAAAATATTTATTACTAGCTTCTAGGTTTTGGGCATTAAAATTTATTCTTGCAAACTTCTCGTCCTTATAAATTGTTATAGCTATTAAGCGCTACCCCACATCCCGTCGTTCTTGCAAGTTAATCTTATAAGACAGACGTATACTGTCCCGGTCAGTTTCCACTGTTACTTCGATCCAATTAGGCGCAATGTATTGGGTGTGTGTTTTATAACCTAAAGCCTTCCTCGATAAACGATCTAACCGACACATTTTTTTTTAATTCGAACCTTTTTTTCCTGAATTAGCGCGTTCAAACAACTCTTCTGCTGTATAACATTAGTATACATGTAAAACATGGCGGTAATAGTTGCAGGAAACTGTTATAAAAATCTTGTCAACTCCTTACGAATCCAATTTTCACTATTATCTGTTTGTTCTCCCACTTAAATTAATTCTATGAAATTGACGCAATCAGATTATTATTACGAGCGATGCTTAATAGTAGATAATGGTTGCGTGTGTAAAATTTCTATCGCCTTCTATCAGTAATTGGCAATGTCGTAACTACGACTATTTTCTTTGAAGTATGTTGAAGTAAAACTCGCCAATTGCAAATTGCAATGTTTCATGTCCAAATACTTAGCACTGATTAGAAAAAAAACTAAACTTTTCCCGTAGTAATCTGTGTTGTAGAAAAATTCTTATTTTATGTATTTGTTACTTAGATATGAGTATATAAAAATGAAGAAATTGTTCAAGCAAAATAAACCAATATATTAGTAAAACGTATTTAAATTATTTTAACTACGGCCCAACATGTGCCTTGCGGCCCCCGCTACCCCGTGACCAGTTAAAATAATGTCAATTGGTGTATTTAATATATTATGAGTTTTAAACCGTTAAAGTATAAGAACCATCGTTAAAAGTTATTGCTATTAAAAAAAATATTAGTATTTTTACTCAAAAATCAGTGCTAAGAATGTTTATAGCAGTATTATACCTGTCTATTTCCGTAACGTTATTGATAAACATTATTTAAATAAGTGTTGTGTTATAAACAGTTTATATTTGTTCCTACGAAATTTCTCTCTTATATATTTGTTAAATATTGTTTCAGATTGCTGTTTTCATCGGCCCGGTCTTAGCCTGTCTATTTTCAGTATTCGGGTTCTGTCTAGCACTAAGAGACACACCTTACTTTTTCCGATGGCTACACCATATATCGTACTTCAGAGCGGGTTTCCATCTTGCAGTACATTCGGTGTATGGCTTCAATAGAACGAAAATGCACTGTTCAAAGAGTAAGTTATTAATTTTCTGCTAATATCCTGTTTAAGCTTGTGATCCATGTATTTTCTTATTTATTAATGTTTCATTATGAATTACTAGTATATTTTTTATTTCCTTTCATATTGAATGCAATAAAAAATTGAAATAAGTTAAATAACTCTCCTGAAACGAAAAGTACAACTGTTTAAATATACTAGCTAATGTATGGCTAATCAACAGATTGTGGGGTCGATTTCCACCGGGTTAAACGTGTTTCTAATTTAAATAAAACACTTTAACGATTTAAAACGCGATATATTAGTTAAACTTATTTGAAAATGATTTTTAACGAGTATATCGCGTTTTAAACCGTTAAAGTGTTTTATTTAAATGTGTACTACTCGCGTAAACTATAGACAGTGTTTCTAATAATTTTATAATCTGTGGATTACAGACGATCCGAAGCGCAAAAGGTCGACAGCATATCTTAGTTAGATTTTATATGGCTGGGGTATTTTATCTTTCATCAAATGAACCCTATACTCTATCAAAAGAAAATAAAATAGATACATAAATGAATAACATTTACTCATTAAGATTTCACTCGTTTACTTATCAGGAGTTGACAAGGTTTTTTAATTTATCAATATTGTTTCAGTATACTGCCACTATATAACTCCCAGTACATTCCTGAAAGAAATGGATATGGCCGAGATTGACGTAGGAAGCAACATAGCCGTCGTCCTTTCCACAACAGTCCTCATGCACATATTAACTTGTACCGCTTTATGGTACAGACTGAACAAGAGATGAATGTAACGCCATCTATCGGAATGTGGACAATGTAAATTATAGTATAATATCTTAACAGAATTAAGATGAAATTCACTGGCTGAGGGTATTACTGGTTATAAAATAGCAATTTTTGCTTTAAAACACTTTTAGTGTCCATGTTGAAAGCGTAAATGCTAGATATAATTTTACTGCCAGACTGTATTGATAAATAAATAGATATGATGTATCTACTAATAGTGATTTAAATTGATGTAAAAATCTTTACTTTTGAAGTAATACAATCTAAAACTTAATGATTAATGGGTAAAAGACACTATTATAATGAATAAATTTGTTACTTTGTATATTCTCGATAAAGTAATTAAATTAATTTATATTACTTATTAATATTATTTTATCACCGTTCTTGCCTCACACAAAACAAATCATTACGATCTAATCGTTTGAACTTTAAGGTCAAACACAATATAGTTATTGTAAAATGTTTTATCCTAATGTTTAATGTAATTATTAGTTGATATACAAGTGGTAGAAACGAGTATTAGTAGATTATTTATTTTTATTTACAGCGTCAAATACAAAAGTTTGCAATCTCTGGCTATAGCTGATAGCTTTAAAGAATTTGAAAAGCATGACATTTTTGAATTAGCAATAGTCTAAGCCTTATGTGAAATTTTATTGAAGTATTTTTATAATTATAATATTTACACTGCTTTTAAGGTGTAGGTGTTATTTGAAACATTTAGCCTTAGTTTAATTTTAAGTAGTGAATGTGAATACTGAATTTCAAGAAATAACTTTTTTACTTCTTGGTACATTTTTTAATGCCTTGAGTGTATAAAGCTGTGTAAAAAGCAAACTAAATAGTGCAAAGAGTCATTCGACCAGTGATATTTAGGCCTTATTTTATGAAAAGTAAAAACCAATCGATTTAATATTGCAAAATTCGACATTTGTTATCTCTTGACTTATTATAGTTTGTCAATTGTGCACTTAAAGTCGCATAGTTTACTTTTTATACAGAATAGGCGTTGCCAAGTAAAATGTTATTTATATAAGTTCTGCAGTGAAGACCAAAAAATATTGCCTTTTCTCATATTAAAATTAAAACGAGAAATGTACGTGTATACAAAAGATTTTGATATCAAGTTTCAAACGTATACCTCTCGTTAACATTTGTATTATGCCTGTTACTTAAAATAAAATATTTTGTAATATAATATGTTTTATTCATACGCATAAAAAGTTTTTAATTTCCCTACATTGTTTTTAATGTATTTGAAGACCGCTGCCGTAGCTATAACTAGAGGAAAGAACACCGTTAGTTAGTTCTTTAAGGACCCACAGGTGACGCTAGCGTAGCAGATTTGACTTTGACATTAGGGACACTCCATCTTTAAACCCCCGTAGCCACGCTACAAAAGCATCCAAATTGCTGGAATTAAATTAACTAATATATTTCTGGTTTTAAACGGTTTATTAAAACAGTAGCACCTGTTTCATAGCTTTGCTGTTATACAACAGATTTTATAAGCTTAACTGTCCATAACATTATACGTACAGTTAGATTCAGTGTCCCTGACGCTAGATGTCGTTAGTGATCATTCTTCTTTATTTTGATACAAATGATATTAACAATAGAATTAATAAGAGACTACCATGTTATACATATATTACATTAGAGGCTTATGAAAATAAGAGATTATTAGAGAGATTATCTGAAATCAATATATTTTTGTGTGTATTTGTATTTGTAATCGTTCACCAACATTCATCAGTGTTTTTTTTATTATTACCCCAACTTCGTACTCTAAAATATATAATATAATACAAATATAAATGAAGTATAAAATATATAATATAAATAAACTTTCGTACTTTAAAATGTTGTCACAACTCCTCCAAAGTGGGAGTTGTGATAACAAACATTTTAAAGTTAATTAGAATTGTTAGTACATTGTAAGCTTCACATAGAAATCGTAGGTCCCACCAACATTGACTGTACCCTGTTCAACCCCTTTTCGCTCTACTGCCCATTAACGCCAACCGCCATTAAATTAGTGAGAACCGGTACCGACGGCCTAACGCGCCACACGAGGCATTATAATTGTATTGCCAAAAAAATTACGAAATAATTTTAGTCGTTTGAAACATTCAACTTGATAATGTTAAAAACGTCTCTTGATGATAACCGCATTATTTACATTAAGATGTTATTTAAACAGGGTTATCGTTACAAATCGTACAACATGATAAAAAATTACTAATACATCTCTTTCTCAGTTATTACTAATAGTTACTTTATCGACATATATCTGTAGGGCGTTTGTCGGATTCGTTAATCTAATCGTTGCGATGTATTGCTGTGGATTCGTTCCCTACCGGGTCCAACATATTCCCATACAATTTACAATTCTTGTGAAACATTTTGAGCTTTACCTGCAAATGTGGTTTTTAAATAAGCGGTAGGAATATTAAAATTACACTCGGGCCACGAAACACCGTCCACCGATAATAAAACGGTGTTAAACTTCAAAGTTTCTTCATTTGTTGTCGGGACTATTTCAGTGTGTCTATTTCTGAATCTTTAAGGACATAGGCCGATATCGCATTGGTTTAGATGTTATATGGCTGAGGTATTTCACAATAGATCATGACATGATGTGAACATTGTGTCCTTGTCTGCGCTCCGTTGTCATGAAAAATTAATGTGATAAAATAAGAAAGACATTTATTATATAAGGGCGGTATAAAACTGGCATTGCTGATTTAAACATAGAAACTCCAATATGCAGAGTTTCCTTAAAACACGTCATGCTCAGATTATTTCAAGCATTAAGTACATTCGTACTAGTCGCACCTAACTTTCATTGCATCGTACTAAGTTAATTCTTTTTATCGCAACCGACACAATCCGTTAAACAACTTACAAGATGTTTTGCTTTTATTTCCCTAAAAATATCGTTGTTTAGTTTTCAGTACATTCGTACTTAACTTGTACTGGAATATTTTGTAAAACCAAACACTGAGTAACTTAATGGAAGCTTGTTGATTAACATTTTTATGATTTAAGAACATTTTGGTACATTTTTGCAGAGCTAAGAATTGATAAAAATTAACATTTCAAATCTGCTTTGCCCAAAAACGTATTGTAATCCTAACTACCTAAATATAAAAGAAAAGTAATTCAATTGATAGTTGTAGAAAGATTTCTTACACAATTAACTACGAAACATAGTTTAACTAGGTAAAGGTTTACATAATGTTGATAATAGTTTATCATATGCCAGATAACACAATTGCTGTCCTTCCATAGTAAGCCATACGATATAGCTAAACGCCCTTTGCTTAGCATATTGAACAAAGAGCTTCATCACACACTTTCGTCGTAGTTGGTTCGAGTCTCATCTCTCACATCAGAGTAAATTTCCTTTAAATGTATTTGCTGTTTTATTAGCTATATATGTAGGTATATATATTTGTTGTAAATATGGCATGGAACCCAAACAAAGTCAAGGAAGACAAAAGTCATTCAGACTATAAAGTGATTTTGCCGGTTCTCACAATTAGCAGATTAATTTCGTCAAAATTAAGCAAACTTAATAAGTAGTTTGAGTTCGCGTGCACTCAACTCGCACCGAGAACTGACATAAATGAATCATTACATTTTTTTATTGCAATTCCAACACAATAAAGCAGTTTCCATGAGTCGAAAACCACATTTTCTTACAGCGTAATCACGACGAGGATATAAAGAAGTTTTTATTGTGAAGCGATATTATACTTTTACTATTTATTTATATCATAATCGTGATTTCCTAGCTTAACATCAGCTCCTCCGCAAGCCATAAAGCAAGTTACTTAGTAAGTTACTATTGTTTTGAACAGAAAATGATGCGGATTCGAGCCCTGGGATACAAGAAAAAATTAAGGAAGAAAGGAGGTTTAGAATATCTTAAATTCGTCACAGCTTCTGACCGAGCGATTAAATAGTTCGTGTTACTGTATTAAGAATACAACAGAACACTTTAATACCAAGAATAGTAGGCCGAATCTAACTTTTGTAATTTCTTCCAGCAACACAAGTGGAGATATTGTAATGTCTTAAATATGACATCGGTAGTTGTCGACCTTCCTATACTTAGATGGATGATTGGTTTAGACTAATTATCAATCATAGTTCATATACTTATAAAGAATTGATGTTTGTTCTTATAGTGCAAATTTTCGTTTTCCCTATGTTGATTTGACAAAATAAGCGCAAGAGGTCGTTGGTTTGAATCTAAACGAGTGAAACAGATATATTACATAAGTCAGGCGGGAAACAAGACTTCAATTTCAAAACGTACGATTAAAATAAACTATTATAACTAATAAACTAAAATAAATATATAAAAGTATTCTAATTCTCGACTGCGACCTACGAATCAAAATTCGCCGCGGCCTTCTATCACGCTAAGCTATCTACTTTGTAATTGTATTACAATAATGTTTCGACAACGAATCGTCAATTTGTTCTTTCTTTAGCATATTATGCAAATGTACTAATCTTAAGGAGCATGAAAGACTAAAAACCTAGATAACCTAGATATAACTGACTATGTATGACAAAGGCGGAAATCGAACCCGTAACCATCACACTGTGCAATTATTGTAGTTATATAAGCGTAGTATAATTGTCATTAGATTATAAATATCTGGATAATTATTATTATTAATACGTCATGTATGCTGAATATTTTTGGAAACTATTTTATTCCTAAGTAAGCATACACGTGAATATTGTGTAACTAAAACCAATGGAGACCATAAAAAAACCAACATCCGACGAAAGATATGAACAGGGCAATGCAACAACTTACGGGCTCAATCCAATAGCGCTGTCACTCTGATGTAATAAGTCTTACAGATTGCTTATTATAGCTTTTTATTCTTAATAATAGAATTCGTGTAAAATTTAATTGTTAGTGAATTGGCATAATAGCAAAAATATAACAACCATCTTTTAAAAAAAAATTAACTTATAACCACTTCAACTTTAATGCCTTATTCATTTAATACAACTTTTCTATTTAAATTTAAAAACAAATCGTCGTTTTATAAAATGTGCACACAAACTATAGACAATGTATGCAAGCTGACCTTAGAAAATGTATTATACAAGCGGAAATCGAATCCGCAACTAAGGAGGCATTCGTATTTTTTGTGAGACGATTTACGGGGGAGGGAAGTCGGCAATGTTTAATTTCTTCTTTCTCCTTGTAATAAACAATAAGGAGTCGATAGTTCTTACATAATATCACAAATGCACAATGTTCAAATTATTGCAATTGAGTTGGCTTTGAGCCCTTGGACTAAAAGTCTATATATATAGTCTAATAAAACCCAAGTTTATATTACCAAGAAATAAAAATGATTAGCATCTTTGTAAGTACAAAAATTTAACAAGGAGGAGGTAGTCAGCCTGTTTTTTATTTTTTTATAGAAGTCAAAGCCTAGCGAAAATGGTCGGACATAAAAAATGAATAGTCCCTAATGTTACAGTCGACGTTACCAACTAACAGATTAGCCCTTTATAGAGTACAAGACGAAGACCGGCCACAGCTAATAACCCAAAAACTCGTCAATCGGGGTTCCGATAACGGCAATCAGCTGCTAACTTGACAGCGCTGGTGGGGAGGACGATAACTGGATGTCAGTGCGCGTTCTATACCAGTCCCCCACTAATCGCTCCAGCGGTCGGGCGTCGGTCAGCGCGCAGCGTGATTTCTTTGTTTACGCGATCGCTTTGTGTCCCGCAATGGGCGCGTCACGAATTCTTGTGTAGTCCCAGTGCGTGTGAAACACCGAAAATGGTGACCGACAGCCGCTCCGAAAGCACATCAGCGTCGATAACCGACGACGTAAACATCGCCTTCGAAGACATAACATACAAAGTGCGGCACACTCTACTGCCAGGAGGTAATGTTTGTCAACATTCACTAATCGATTGTTATTACATAAACAATTCATTAAGTAATTCTGATTGAACGAAATTTATGTAAACGTACAAACATGTAATGTACACATTACACACTTTTTAACGGATTAAAACGCGAAATATATTAGATTACTAATTTTTGCTACGACACCTTATTGAGGATGCTTTGCAGCAGTTGGGATGGTAAGGGTCCATCCTAAACTTTCTCAAAGTTATAAATTAATTGACAAATAAATAAAGAGTCTGTAGTTTACGCAAGTACCCAGTACACATTTAAATAAAACACTTTTAACAGTTTAAAGTGCATTTTTTACTTTGACATTAGGGACACTCTCCATCTTAAGTCTCCCAAGACTGCTACTATAGTTATAATGATGTCTAAATATTTAAATAAAACACTTTAACGGTTTAAAACGCGATATATTATTAAAACTTATTTGAAAATGATTTTTAACTTCGGCCCAACGGATGCTTTGCAGCAGCCGTGGTCACGGGGAGACGGACTGGGGAGCATCCGAACCGTCGGGCCGAAGTTAAAAATCATTTTCAAATAAGTTTAACTAATATATCGCGTTTTAAACCGTTAAAGTGTTTTATTTAAATGTGTACTACTCGCGTAAACTATAGACAGTATTTGATGTCTAAATAGTTCAACTTTAATATTTCGCCTTTTAAACCGTGAAAGCTTTTTATTTAAATGAATACAGGGTTTAAGTATTTTATTTGAACGATACTACGTTATTATGTAAGTAACATTGAATACAACTGTCGGTTAAGGGTTCAGATATCACACGCGTTATTGTATGTATATGTTATCATACTTATCGCAGTAAAAGATTTAATTACACGTGTTCTCAGAGTCAAAGAGCGACGACATCTATTACAGCTAAAATAGGATGGATGCTAAACTAGACGCTTTAAATATTTCCGAATGAGTCCAACTGTAATTTTTACACTGTGGTCGTCTTTATTCAATAGTTTTTATCACATTGGTCATTTGATATTATTAAACATTCTTTGCTCGTGCCTAGGTCTCGTCATGTCATAACAATAAAATTAAACAGTTAATAAGCTCTTAAATTTAAACATTAAGGCGAAGGTTAACTGTTTAAATTCGTTTTGCTGTTATTAATTGCGTTATTTAAAGGTGATTTCTATTCGTCAGTATGTGCTACCAACGAGGGAAATCTAAACATGATTTGCTTCTTTTGAAGTTTTATATATATTATTAAAATTAAAATCGATATTCCCCTGTAAGTGGCATAGACATATTGTCTGTTACTCTGGTCTCTTATAGGCAATTAATCGAGAGATCTGTGCCCTGCCCGACCAAAACTACGCTTCCCGAGTATCTCAGGACCTCTCGCGGTCAAACTTTAACAAAAGCGACAGGAATTTAAAACTACGGCTATAAAATGAAAGAATAAATTCGTGCTTGAATACGAAACACTAAGAAGTAAACATTGAAAGAAGTTAGTATTGTGTAATAAAACTAAATTTATGAGTTCTTTATTCACGATCTTATAACTCGCTCGAAATTACATCACCACATACTCTTATGTCTTGCATATTTATCACCAAAATCCAGATACAGGTCAACAACTGTTCAAATCCCTATAATTAAAATCTCGTAAAAAATATCGATACTTTTTCGAGATATCTTGGTATCAGACTTCATTATGAACTAGCTGTGTGTAGCTTCGTCCGCGAGAATCGTTACTTTGGGCATCCAAATAAGTTTTTGCAAACTCCGTCATCTTTATGAACTTAAGCTGTTACCCACGACGTCGGTTGAGTCGCTTCCCGTCGTTCTTGCAAGTTAATCTTAAAAAATAAACATATAGCGCCGCGGACTTTTTTTTAGATCATTTAAAGAGGAATAAGTCTGTAATACAATTTTTTTAGGTATCTTATCTAACCGTTTTCGCAGCGTATGCATCTGAAGCCCACGGAGATGAAAAATTTCCCCCGTTTCGTTCACATTTCCCGCTCTATCTTCGCTTCTATTAGTCACAGCCCGATGTTTTATAACCTTTCTGGATAAATACTCTAACTAACACAAAACTATTTTCGTTAATTTGAACTAGTAGTTCCTGAGATTAACGCGTTCAAACAAACAAACAAACTCTTTAGCTTTATATATTAGTATAGATTCGTTTTAGTTTTCTTATTTAAAATATTTCGCGTAGGTATACAATTTAAATATATAAAACTCGTTTCATATTCTTTACTAATTAATAATAATTACGAATATATTAAATACATATAAAGAAAATTTGTGCTTCAAGAACTTATTAGACTTCGATCCACTTCCACAGATAAATAATGATTTCAATTAGAAGAATAACGTCTGTCGATGTGTAATGTCAATGTCAATGTCAAAATAAACTTCTGTTTAACCGGTGGTTTATTAGTTGATAATAATAAAAACATCAAAACTACTAAACCCTATTTTTTATAGAAAAAGTTATACTTGCTCTTTGTCCACACAAAGCCCGTTATTTTTTTTCTAGACAGCCGTTTTCCGGGTCAGCCGAATATTTTATATTGCCAAAATCACCAAACATCGCTTAATTAAAAAACGCTTATAACTTGCCAGGTTATCTCATGTGTAAAAATGTGGTACTAAGGTCACGTTTATCAACTTATTTAACTATTAAACAATTTTGATAAACAGCTCCGTGATCTTTTAAATTTTTCGTTATTATCTGTGTTACTTTTATGCCTTTATACGACTCGGATACGATAGCGTCGTAAAGAATGATAAAGGTTAATTTTTATGTAGATAAGTTCATTTACAATTCGGGAGTTTGTTATGTAATTGTATAAGGTTTACGCCATATTGGTGGAAACCACAATATTTCCTCGTTGGTCCAGTGGTATATAATGTTTTTGTGTTTGGAATTTTGCTTAGAATAATGTTCGCGTAGTAGGCCATGCCTACTACCCGAATCTGCCCAGCTGTGGGATAAACGGTTCAAACTAAAACGATTACAAACCCACTTAGACTATAACAGCAAAAACATACTCTAGACACAAGAACGATACGTTATTTGCTACAGTCATTACATTATTATACGAAAAACGTAAGTACAAAGGTTGATCGACGAGTTAATTGAAATTATGTTTCTCGTTAAGCGTCCACAGTCTTATCAGAATAATAATTGAATTAAAACGTGCTTTAATTATTTTTACAAATGAGACATTTAATTATTATTAAAAGATACCTCTAATAAGGGACGTCTTATTGTAATAAGTAATCAACGGTTTTGGCTATTTTATGGACTAGCTGTGTCAGCGACTTCGTCCGCGTAGAAAAGTTATTTTTGTCGTCAAAATTTGTTTTTGCAAATCTCTTCATTTTTATAGATTTAAGCTGTTCACGACGTCGGTCGTGTCCCACCTTTCTTGCAAGTTAATCTTTTAAGATAGGCATATAGTGTCGCGGACATATTTTTGATCATTTAAAGAAGAATAATTCTTTCATACATATTTTCTTGAATATCTTGAACCGTTTTCGTTGCGCACGCAACGAAACTTTCAAAGATAAATATTTTCCCCCGTTTGTTCCACATTTCCAATGGATTATTCGCTAAAGCTTTTCTAAAACCAGTAGTTTCCGCTTTATAATATTAGTATAGATACATATAAATAGATATTTAATGAAGGAAAATATAGTCGACTTTTGACCTTTATTTTCTATTCATTACCAATGCTAGGACACAAATACAGATTATATCTCCGTTAGTATTTTTGAAACTAGTCGTAATTTTAGAGCTCCGATGATATAGAGATAATTATTTTACTTAAACTACATAATATGATAAAACATTGCAACATGTTTATAATTTTCAAGTGAAATGAACTAAATTCGAGTTTTAAACGAAGTTAATTAAAAAAAAATTAAATGGCCGCGAATTGTAGAAACCTATTGTACTATTTTTCATGTAACTTTATATATTTTTAACATTTAAGTAATAATCGCTTAAAGCTGACGTTTATATTAAGAAATTTTTCCTGTTTAAGGTAATTAAAATGACCACATTGTTTTTACTCGTTATTTTTAACACTAAAAAACTAAAGGCGGAATTAGCCACTGTAAAATAAGTATGCTGTAAAATAAATTTTATTTTGAAACAACTTCAACGAAAGATATGCGAAATGTCGGGTAGAAAATAACACGATAAACATCATCGGAAAATGTTTACATTAAATGAGTGTAGGAAAATCGAAAAATTAGGTGGGTCAGAAATCCATTTATTCGGAAATGTATATCCGCGTCGGCGGCGCATTTTCTTTAGGTAAAATAAGATTTCTTTCTAGCTGTGTCAGCGTCTTCATCCACGTCCCGTTGCGTCTGTCATTTATATATATTTTTGGTTATCTTGAACCGTTTTCCGATGAATAATCTTCCCCGTTTTTTTTTTCACATTTTCCGCTGTTTCTTCGCCCATGTTTTATAGCAAATAGCTTTCCTCGATAAATATTCTAACCAACACAAGAAGAATTGTTCAATTTGAACCAGTAGTTACGAGATTAACGCGTTCAAACAAACTAGCTTTATAAATTAGTATGGATATAGCGGGGCAACTTACATTCCATTTTTTTTGCATTAACATCCTTTATTTGAAACTTATTTTTTCTTTTAATAGGATCCAAGACGATATTAAACGGTGTGAGTGGACAATTTAACGCTGGTGAAGTGAGTGTCATCATAGGACAATCAGGCGCAGGAAAGAGCTCTTTGTTGGACATCCTTGCAGGATATACGTAAGCACTACTTATAATACTATGTAACGCGTGCGCTGCCCACGCGCCAATATTTTAAAGAAATACAACTTTAAGTGTTGTCTGTAGTTTATATTAAAAATAATTGACGAACACGTCAAACTCGGTCTCTGAAGGCGCCACAGAACATCAGTGTTGGAATATTAGTACCATACTAGCAGAGTCTCCTATCCGCGGCTATATTGTTGTATTCTGTGTGTATTTAGTTATATAATATTATATATGTGTTATTTTATATTAGGTTGTAAAATTAGTCATTTTTAATTGTGTTGTTTCTAAATAAACGTGTTACTATTACTATTCTATTCTAAAACACTTTTAACGGCTCTAAACTTAAAATGTACTAGTTAACTTATTTTCAATGTATTTAAACTAAGGCCCAACGTCTCTGATGATTTGCAACGTGGTCACGCTAGCGCCATCCGTTTTCTCTACTAAACTAGCTGGATCTTGACAGAATTGACTGACTTTGTGCTCTCGTAATAGTAATAACGAAATACCGAGAGTATTTCGTTATTATTATTATATCGTATTTTTATGTTAAAAATAAATTGAAAATAAGTTACCTAATTCATTTCGCGTTCTTCAAGAAATCAAACTTTAATACCTGAAAACATTAATTAGCAACAAAACCTAGCGAATCGTATTTCCAAGGTTTAGCCTTGTGGTTATAATAACATTTATTTAAGTTTAATAAGAAATACATTCTTCTGGGTAAGATTAAAAAATATATAGTTAAGCACAATAAAATACAAAGTAGTAGGTACTTTGATTGTTTTTTATTTTTCATTGTACAAAAAAAATATTTCTATTGTTAGTTTTTATTTTGTTTAAATAAAACAATTAAACAGTCGTAGTTAAAATAATTTTCAAATAAATTTAACTGATATATATCACGTTTTAAAGCGGTAAAGTGTTTTATTTAAACTTTTTTGTGTTAATGGAAGGGAGACAAATATGGGGGGTGGGGTTCATTTGAGGGAAGGTGAAATATCCCACCTACACATCATCAAACAAGATGCGCTATCGACTTATTTCCGCTCTGAATGTTCGGCGCATTATTAATAATAAATTCATTCACTTATAATGGCTTAACACTACGCATTAGATATAAGTAGCGCTATCAGTTATTCTCTAAATAAAATATAGTATGCATTGTAATTACGTATCGATGTACAAACAAAATAACTCTTACACATGTGAAGTTCATCGACACTGTTTCAACACTAGAGCTTGAAATAGCTATGAGACACATTTGCGCCTTTGTTTTAGTCCTTTATCAGGCCTCCATAAACTCCATAAAAATGTCATTAAGTAATTAATTAAGTTTAGGGCTACATATTATAATACTTAGATGTGTCTATGAAATATACATTCATTGCTTTTAAATTAAATATTTATAAAAGTTAAAAATTTATGAATCGGGTGGATTTGGTACCCACGACCACATGCTTTTGAGCTGTCGCTCTTACTAAGCTATCGTGTGCTTGAGTACCGTCTGTGTCATAAATATATTTTTATTTATGTAGAGCTATCATGTGCAATAACGTATGTGAAAATAATTAAAAAGTCGAAAATAAATTGAAAAAAATTTCGACTCGGGCAGGAATTATATAGTGCCATCATGTGCAATAAATAACATGTGAAAAATATTAAGTTTTCAAGCGTTATAACTTTGTATTTTCATCTTCAATGATTTCTGTCTTTGAGGTCCGGTATTAGCAAAAGTAGCGTATTATGTAATCCTTTTTTAATGATTATTAAAGCTGAGAGTCTGGCGCAGTTTTTAAACTTACTTATGAGCTACAAAGCTACCTATTAATATTTTAAATTTAAAGTTAAAATTTTAAAACGCAATTCACGGCTCGTAACTTTTTCACTTTGAACCATCATATTTCTAACTTCCGTTAAGGTCACGAAGACAAATGTTATTATTAATGTACAACTCATGCTTGTTGAGCTGTGAAAAAAAATCTAGAAATGTCTTATCACGTTTTTAAAATTAGCGTTTAAGTTGTTTAAGTCAAAATTTTTCTCAAAAATTTAGAATAAAAATCGTAACTCGAAAACTATAAATAAACGCAGAACATTAATGGGGGTGTTTCGGATGCTCGAAGGGGTGTTCTATCTTGGGACCACTGCTTGACACTACTTCTTGGGACACCCTGTATAGGAAACACAGTAACGGTTTAAAACGCGATATTTATTAGTTAAACTTATTTGAAAATTATTTTACCTATTGCCCGGCTAGAGAGTATATAGAAAGAGTAAATATAATACCGATATATTTTAGTAGGACTTTTGATTTCGTTAAAATAGCTACAGTGATCCTTGTTGTAAAATTGTTTTATTTTTTGTTTTGTTTTAGAATTTAGCTAAATTAACAATTAACGAGAGTGGTAATTCTCATTATATATTGAATAAAAATATGTAACAATATGCAAAACGTTTATAAAAGCACAATCTAATGTTATACATTAGAAAGATATCAATTTCGTTTTAAAAATCTTTTATGGTCATAATAACAAACGAAGTTTTCTGTAAAACTTAACATGCTCAACTTAACATTGCATGCTTAAGGATAATCGTAATAGTAAGAACTATTGAATATCATATATATTATCATCTATACTCCGTGGTTCAAACACGTGGCATAGAGCCAGATAGCTACTGTTGTTTAATCCTTATCTATACATATAGCAGATGTCCACTCCCGACCCCATTAACATAATACTGGCATAGTTAATAAAACTATAACACACATATACACAAAGTTGAAAAGAGATAGAAAATGTCTATCTTTTTTTAATTTTTTATAGTGTCCATAGTTTTCGCGAGTAGTACACATTTAAATAAAACACTTTAACGGTTTCAAACGCGATATAGTGGTTTAACTTATTTGAAAATGATTTTTCACTTCGACGTTTCGGATGCTTTGCAGCAGCCGTGGTCATGGGGAGACAAAATTAAAAATAGGAGCCGAAGTGAAAAATCATTTTTAAATAAGTTTAACTAATATATCGCGTATAATTTAAAAACGTCAGCGTTCCGTGATGTTGCTCTCGAAAATTTTTTTAATTTATTTCGAATTTTAAATTATATGGTGCCTTCATGTGCACAACACGTAAACAATATTAATGTTTTCAAACATAATATATCGCGTTTTAAACCGTTAAAGTGTTATATTTAAATCTTTTTAACTTTGTTAAGAAACGGGTTCTGATAAAATACTGAACTATTCTCCAAGAATGTTACTGTAAAATTTGTAAAAAAATTTCTGTTATATAAATACTTAAGTTACCTCAGTAAAACCCTGTCTCCTCTATTTACGATAATTTCGAAGGATTTAGCTATATAACATATCCGGCATGTTTGTAGGTATTGTAGATTCTGGGTCGGTACAGCTTTTAAACTATTCAGTGGTTTATCATTGAACAAGAAAAAAAAACATAACTTAGAGGACAATAAGAAGAGAGACAGATACATCATGGATACAATATTGTCATATTTAAGATTCTGCTACTTAAAGTAAAAGGTTCTTTCTGAATACCAGATTGTGAAGAAATGTTTGACGTAGAAGAGACAAATAAACACTCGTATTTATAATATTATTGTATAGAACGCTTTCTAAACATCAACAAACATTATAGATATGTACTCAATGCATTTTACTTATTTACGTAAACTAAACACGAGTAATAATGATTATCACTATTTATTTACTATTATTGGACTGATAAAATCCCCAATCTCAAAATAATATGAATTTGACGGACTCGTTCGTGTAGTGGCAATGTATTGTGTCCTGGGTTCGATTCCCACCGGGTTCAACATTTATCTAAACAAACCACCATCCATAGGTGCAGAAGTCAGTCTGCGGATTCCCGAATATCCAACACCAAAATAGGTCCATAGCGCTCTTGTTTAAATGTTATATGGCATTGATATTGATATTTGTCAAGATGGATGCATTATTCAGAACGAAGTACCTACTAACAACGAATATTGTAAACGCGGGGAATTTGAGCTTGCTTGAGTTTTAATGGCATAAACGATGTAAATAACTCTTTGATAATCTATGAACCCATAAATTAGATTAAAGCTTATCATCTATGGGGCATAGTGAGTTATTAATACAAAATTTCAGTAACAATTTTTCCAATTAAATTTTTCAAATTTCAATTACACACTTCTTGTGTCTTACAAGTTACATTATAACACAGTCTCTATCTATGAGTATTATTAAATAAATACGAAATAAATCAAAAATTTGGGTTCCGTACCGAAAATTAAAAATACTAAAAACAACTTTTTGGTTTGCCTTTTACACCCGACTATTAAAAATGGTTGCCACGGCAGTTGATACATTCACAACATACCGAATTGAATTTATACTACAAAAAAATAATACTTAAAAGCTTTAGATGGCTTCATTACATTACATCGCCATTTTTCTTGATAAATAATAAAATTTGAAATAAAAAAGGCTCTGTTATGAAATTCGTATGCCTAAATACTGTCCTATAGTTTAGCGAGTAGTACACATTTAAATAAAACACTTTAACGGTTTAAAACGCGATAAATTAGGTAAACTTATTTGAAAATGATTTTTAACTAAGTTAAAAGTAACTAATATATCGCGTTTTAAACCGTTAAAGTGGTTTAATTTAAATTCGTATACCTACTATTCTTTACCAAGTTAATAACAGGGAAACCTTCAAGTTAGTGTCCAGCACTCTTCTGAAAAAAATATACTTATTTTTTTTTTAAATAATATCTTTCGGAATTGTACGATACCAAACAGTGACTCATCTAACTAAAGTTCAATGTATGACTAACACATCAAATGTCAACTTTGATAGGGATGTTACTAATATTATATCTATGGTTTGAATTATGTTATTACTTTCCCCCCACGACTATTTACAGTTTTACTAATACAGTGAGGAGGACAGACAAACATAAGTTTCACTTGATGAAAGGTAGAATATCTTACACATAACATCTAAAGAAGATGATTTCAAATCTACAGTTGTCAATTTCATCGGCTTGACATTCCGAATCCACAGACCTTAACTGATAATACAAAACTTTTTCGTCTGTGGACGCTGGTTTGTGACGTAGATAGTACTTACTTCCGTATTCTTACCAGCCAGTTAAATTCCAGATTTTCTAGACGAAGTCTGATAAAGATGTTTTAGGAAAAATCATAATTGCTTTTAAGAAACATATTTGTTTGTGAACTCAAGTTAATTATTAACAGTAAATGATAGATACCATTAGGGTATCGAGACTATCAAATTTTATGTTTGCGCACGGAACCGCCGCCGTTTTATTGTTCTTTAAAAACCACGAATTTCCATACAAGTTTTCAAAAAAAATTCCGTTTCTCCCAAAAGACATCACGATCTATCTCAAAGGGACCATTCAAATAACGATAATAAGTGACGTGCGTGTAATACATTCGGATAACATGTAATCTATTGTTCTAACACCACTAGCCTTGTTTATATCCTCATTGTTATGCTCCATTGCCATCTAACACGCTCCTCTAGTACTACAATTAAACTCTGTCCGTGTAATGGTACATTTTCGAACACCGGTATTACTTTACGTTTTTAATTGTGACGCTACATTTAGTAGAAATATTCTATATTAAAAAAAGTTACAAACAAAAGCAAGAAGTAATATCATAAGATTGAAATAAAACGCTTTAACGGTTTAAAATGCGATATCTATTTGGTACAGTTTTTTTTTAAATTATTTTGATTTCGAATAAAACACTTTAACGGGTTAAAAGATGCGCTATATTAGTTAAAGTTTTTGAAAACTTTTAACATCGGCCCGAAGTTTAGATGATTTTCAACAGTGTTTTAATAAATCCGTGTTCTAGTCACGTACAAGTATAGACAGTTACAGAATACGTATTGTATAGATGGTATGATATTGATCGGCCTTTGTACCTTAACAAAATAAAATAATCTGCTAAGTTTTTGATTCCAAATACTTGTACACTCATCGTGCTTAACATTCTATTCGACAACGCTCAGTTAGAAGTACTTATTTTGCAAAATGTTTCACAGTATGCAATGTAACGCTAACGTAACGTAAAAGCAATTCTTTTCTCTTATTATTTTAAAATATTCTTACTGTTACTTATTTTTATTGTTCTTCTTAAATACTAAGAAGTAGCCAACATATTGCATATTTAAACATATTTACAATTTATTTTTAATTTATAATCAATAATACAAATTATATTGTAAAATGATATTCACAAACGTGGCTCATTTGTTATGTATGTGTGCTAAAACATTAATTAAACTTAATATGTAAAATTTAGAGATGTATATGGTCAAACTTTAAACTATTGGTGAAAAAGATTGAACCAATATGCGCCGGCGCAACTAAGTCTGAAACTCAAGGAAGCATTCATTTACCGACCTCAGGCATTTCCTTTCAATTTAAAGTGGCGGCCTTTTACGTATTACTTATAAAGTAATTACTAATATAATACATTTTATTTGTGACCATCAAAATTTCCAGTTCTCGGAAACAAGAGTTTAACTATAAAAAAAGGAATGATAACCGCAATTTATGAATAAAATAAATAGAAAATATGACTAAAGTGTGTTACTGTAGGTATGTTAATTGTCTAAGATTCGTTCTTATCTCTTTTTGACAGGGTCGTTGGTCTAATGGTAACAATGTGTGACTATAATCAACTGGCCGTGGGTTCGACCCCCACGGGTTCAAATATATGCATATTTCAAATCAAATTATAAATATTCTGAAAGATGTGGGACTTCGTCATGCAATTTAGTTATGTAGGATGTATTATTATAAAAATCTGTCCGGGTCACGGACCACCGTCCACAGATAAAAATGGGGTTTCGGGTTTAGTCTGTGGATTTCCGAATATGAAGAGCCAAAATAGATCTCCGGCTATTTAGATCTACCTAAGGTATATTACCTACCATCAAATTACCCGCATGCGTGTCGTCCTTCTCTGCCATATAAAAAAAAGACAATACAATTATTTCCAATCTTTTAATCTATACAATAACGAGATTTAATTTAACTCCCGCAAAAACAAAAAAACATGGAGAACAGGAATGATAAAATTTTGTTTTCCCCAGATCACCAACTAGTGGCAGAATTTGCGTTAACGGTCGGCTGAGGAATGAGAAATTGTTTCGGCGTCGATCCTGTTATATTCTCCAAGATGACAGAGTACAAGACATGCTCACTATTGAGGAGTCACTCAAATTCGCCGCGGAACTGAAACTCGGGACTCACATCAGCACGCAACAAAAACTGCAAAGGGTAAAAATCTATACTAATATACAAAGCTGGAATTGTTTTTCTGCTGTTTAGGGAGGTTGATTTAGTGTAAACTTAAAACATTTATTCTATTTAAATAAAACACTATGAATGGTTTCGAACCGAAATGTATTAGATAAATAAATAAGAATTAAGTTAACTATTGTATTTCTCGTTTTAAACCGTTCAAAGTGTTTTATTAAATGTACTACTCGCGTGAACTACAAACAACATGTATTCTACTGTCTTCTGGAGTCGCATTGGAATTTAACAAATTAACGCAAGCGGTTACGTGTTCGAATCCCGTGAAAAATCTTTCAAAGCGAACACCGTGTGTTTCTTTTTGAAACATGCACAGAAATATATTCTCGCATGCGATATGTTAGGAAAAATTATCTTTTTTATTCTATCATCTAATCATTATATTGCAGGTAGAACAAATAATAACATCGCTCGGTGTAAGCAGAGCTAGAGATACGAGGGCCATTGACCTTTCTGGGGGACAAAGGAAAAGGCTGGCTATCGGATTGGAGCTCGTCAACGATCCCCCAGTTATGTTCCTAGATGAACCTATTAGGTACGGTCCATAATACTTCACTTTATTTAAATAAAACATTTTTAACGGCTTCAAATGCGAAATATATGACTTAAATAAACGTTTTGAACCGTCAAAAAGCGTAAACTATAGACAAGTTTAACTTCAACATAACTGACTTTATGACGTGACATATATTTTTTATTATTTACCCAACAATGTTATTATTAGCTGGTAACAGTATGTTTTAACAATCACTTGTTACGCAATTATTAAAGCCTTTCTTATAAGAACGTCAACGTCACCAAATTTAACGTTACCTAAATTCAATTTTAAATTGAAAGAACAATTGGATGACACGAGCGGGACTCGAACGAATATAACTAAATGACCATTACCGAATTTATTTAATTTAATAAAGCTAAGATGTGCAATAACAAGTCAAATAAAGAAAGTAAATCTTTTGAAAACCTTAGCAACAAAACGTTGCGACGTTAGACTAGTTCGTAGTTGTACATCTCCACGAGTAACCGCGTATAATTTATTTGAAAGCAATATTAACTTATTTCTTGACAGAATTATAAAAAATCCATTACAAACATGTATAATGTTCGTAAAAACTCCGACAAAATTGGTTTAAGCCTTTTATATTTAATTGGACCAAACATATTGTTTTTATTATTTAGGTAGTTTTATAATAATTATGCAATTATGATAAAGATGTTAATTGTAATAATATTTATTGCACTAAAGATTATAATTAAAACGGGACATTTAACAGGTCAGCTAGTTGAATAAATTAAATAAAACACTAAACGGTACATTTCATCAGCCAAAACAATGGGCCATAATTAAATATAGGTTAACTAATATATTTTGCGTTTTAAACCGTTAAAAATGATTAATTTTAAGGCGTAGTTCTCAAGTAAACTACAGGCAATGTTAATGTAAAATAATGATGTTAATAGAATTCCATTTTCCCAGTGGGGGCATGGGGCGAACACATTTTTACGTCCATTTCACTGATTATTATTATATTTAGTTAAACAAGTTGAACTAAATATAATAATATCGCTCTTTTTCTTCGAATCGGTAATGTCAAGATTGTCGATAACCTTCACCCAAGTAAACTTGTATATTTTAAAACTTATCTACCATTGGCGTAATTTCATCGAGCTAAAACTGTAAATCAAATATTTATTTGTCAGTTCATAGGTCGTTATATTATTATGAGAAATTTACAATCACACGCAGAAAAAGAAGTATTTTTACTGATAGAGGAAGACAGACAAGCACGTGACTGAAGCACTTGATGGTAGACAAAATACCCTAGCCATATAACGTCTCGGTAACATGTAACATAAGTATCGTGTTTTGAATTTGGACATTCCAAAAATAATATAACATTATTTTTTACAAGTAACATTATTTTTTATAAGTAAGTAAGTAAGATACATTAAAAATAAACGGGGTAAAAAAATGAACCTTGGTAGTTCAAATTATTGAAAAGTACTTATTTCTACTGATACACTCGCCGACATGGTGCAATGGTGTGTAGAGTAGGACAAACAAGCAAGAGGTTCTTGGAAAATGACTTATTCTATCTTTACAGGTATAACGTGGTAGAAATACTAAATTTATAATGTAACTAGCTGTGTCAGCGACTTCGTCCGCGTAGAACAGTTATTTTGGGCATCCAAATTTGTTTTTGCAAACCTCCTCTTCATCTTAATAAATTTAAACTACTATCCGACATCGACATCGGACGCGTCCCGTCGCTCGCGACCCGTCGTTCGAGTTCCGTCGTTCTTGCAAGTTAATCTTCAAAGATAGACATATAGTGTGGCGGACATTGTTTAGATCGTTTAAAAAGGAATTATTCTTTCATACAAATTGGGTTTTTGAATTCGCAGCAGTCGGCAGCTAAGAGATGAAAAAAGGATTTTTTTCACGTTTCACAGCAGATTTTATAGCCTATAGCCTTCCTCAATAAAAGTTCTAACTAACACAAAACAATACGAACCAGTATTTCTGAGATCAAACAAAAAAACTAACAAACTCTTCAGCTTTAAAAGTAAGAAGATTACATTTACATACAATAACAAATCTCATGAAGCGATGTTTTTGTCAGTTCACCCATGAAATACCTATAATAATAAATGTAAAAATGTAATATTAATTTGGATTCAAATAATTCCTGGGACACTTTTAATTGTTATCAAAAAATGGCATAATTTGAAGTTAGAAATAAGGAAACTGTCCCCAAATTTAATATCTAATTCATTTGCAGGGAATTGTATTCTAGTATAGTATTGTTAGTTTCAAATTTATCGATAAATAAATTTGAAAAAGTTATAAAATTTAGATTGTCTTAAAAGGCGTATTGTCTGAACGATTTCTTTAATGACTAGACCGCCTGGCAGTAATATGAATTACTCCTTAGGTTATTAAATTCACAATGTATTAGTTTATAAGACATGTTACAAAGGCCGGACTGAGTTTCTTGGTGTGCTCAGTTATGTTGCTCTTTTGAACACTGTAGAATCACGACGAACAGACAGACAAACAAAAAGTTTTTGACGAATCTGAATAATTTTTAAAATTGTTAAGAGAATAAAGTATATTTTTGTTTTAGAGTTACAAATTCTTGCGACCATATCTTTTTAATATTCATTGTTACTAGCAAACACAAAAACTATAGACGAGTTGACTATTGTTCCAACTAAGCGCTTATTAGGAATGAATTTATCGTAGCAATACGGTCAAGATCGAATATCGTTAAAATTATCATTTCTTTTTCCTTTACCGACCGCGTTGTTTGAAACTATCATTACAGGAAATATAGTGGTATTTGAAGATGATTTTATAACTTTATATTTACATATAAATAGTTACTATAATAGTAAGACTTCTGTGCTCTGCTCGACTGAAACATTTTACTATTAAATACTGTCCGTAGTTTACGCGAGTGATAGACACTTTGACCGTTTAAAACGCGAAATGTATTAGTTAAACTTTATTTCTCTTAACAATCTCCCCGTGACCACGGCTGCGAAGTATCCGAAACGTGGGACGGTGGTTCAAATAATTGTAAATGTGCTCAATAATTTTATCTAATACAATTCGTGTTTTAAACCGTTAAACGTGTTTTATTTAAACAATTTAGTATTTTCAATGGATTCTGGTCTCCTCGGACGCAGGGCTACACAACACCTTAAACTATTCAGTTATTTAACAACCAAAAAATCTGTACCATACATTGTAAAGTAAACATCTTGTAATAACGGGCCAATTTCACCCAAAAGTAAGTACGTATCTTTTATCAACTGTGATAAAATCCTAATAATCCTGAACACCTGTGCACTTAAGATACAAATGTCTTATCGGAGAAATTAATCGTTGTCTATCAACTTTTCAGTGGGCTAGACATATCGATATCGAAGCAGCTCGTTTATCTACTGCGGCGGCTGGCTCGCCAGGGCAGAACCGTCGTGATATCAATGCATCAGCCATCAGCGACTCTACTGGATATGGTCGATAGACTGTATGCCATCGTGGGTGGTCGTTGCGGTTATATGGGTGCCGTGTCGCTCCTTGTTCCGTTCTTGAAGGAAATCGACCTTATATGCCCTGCTTATCACAATCCAGTTGATTTCTGTAAGTATCTTACCTTACTTTAGATATAGTCTAAACATAGATTGGTACCATATGTTTATTATCGAACTACCTGTACCGACTTCGTGCCCATAGAATCCAAATATATTGTTGCAAACCTTACTTTTATAAATTTAAGCTAGTTTCCCATGACATCGGTCGCGTTCCGTCGTTATGTCAATTTTTTTAAACATTTAAAGAGGAATCTTTCTGTCATCTCCCAAAGAATTTTTCCCGTTTGTTCCACATTTCCGACTGTTTCTTCGCTTCTATTAGTTGCAGCGTGATGTTTTATAGTCTACAGCCTTCCTCGATAAATGCTTTAACTAACACAAAAATAATTCTTCAATCCGAACCAATAGTACTGAGATTAGCGCGTTCAAACAAACAAACTCTTCAGCTTTATATTAGTGTAGTGTGTAAATAACAGATAGATATTGTATCTATCTGTTATTTACACGCTGTTTGTTACATGTTATATATTATCCCTTGCAATACACAAATAACCGAAATGTACAAAGTAGATTGACCGCACTAATAACGCCGCGCCGTCTCGGACTACAAAGTACAGGAAATTCCCTTTAGGATGTGACAATTGATGTCTTACCCATAATTGGCGACGATCACGATAAAGGAAATGATGTGGATATTTTAGCTTATATGTGCACTGCTCGGAAGCAAAAGAATGTTCTAGAATTAACTCCTAAGCTATGTAACATAAAATATATACAATATTCTATCTAGAAACAGTCTATGGTAATTATCTATTATAAAGATATGTTTTATCTATTATGGAACTAGATTCTAGATAAATATATAGAACCTAGGTGCTAACTTCGATGAAATAACTTTACTTATTATAAGCCCTATGCATAAGATAAAAAAGTGAAAGCCCGTTTCCCCCTCGTGGGGCATGGGGTGAACACATTTCTGTGTCCGTTTCACTGATCCGTTCTTTAACAGGCAAGTAGTTGATCAGACTGTGCCCTGCCCGACCGAAACACATTTTTTGTTTCCCTTGGATTCGAACCCAGGACCTCTAGCGCTTAACGCAATGCTTGGCAATACGTTTAACCATTTGGCTACCGAGGCGGTCAGGCCATAAAAGTCTGATTAAATAGTTGTATAAATTAAAAGTCGATTTTAGATTAAACCGGCATCGACAGCGTTGCGTGCGTTGCTCTAACAATTTGGGCTACCGTGTTTCGGTAATTGGACATTGTAACATTTTAAAATATTAACCATTGCTGTAAATGTTACCCCTTATTATTATTATTATTTAAGGCGTGGTGCACATTTTCTAACTACCATTTCCTATCCCCCCTTTACGAATGACATTGGATCCCTCTCTCACTTTGTCCTCTTCAAAGCTTCGTAAGATTTGTAGGATACAAACCGTAAGAAAATAGAAATCTGATCTCTATAAAATGAAAATCATATTGATTTTTTTTTCAGTTATAGAAATATGTAACGACTATGAAAAGGATCTGGAGAATCACTCGAAGAATGGCAAAGATGACCAATATATAAATAATATATTTTCTGAGACTGAATCTAAATTATTAAGTATAGGTGAGTAATCGTAAACTATATAGGCTAAGACATAACTTAGTAAACTGGTTTTACCTTCGCGCGTTTGGAGAAGTAATTATAAGGATAAAGTATTGCCATTCGCAGCTCACTGGATACTTGAGGTCCTGGGTTCTGAAACCGAGGAAATTACTTTATTCGGGGATAATATAGACTGACTCAACCAGTAAAACAGATGCAGAAAAAAATATTACTTGAACCGACTATCCATTATTAGCCATACATTGTACCTCTACCTGATTAAGATAGTCTAAATTTTAAAGACTAACTTTTTGGTACTCTTGATAAACTTATGCGTGATTATTGCATCCAACAATGACATTATTGGTTAATAATATAATTACTTCCTAGATTTTAACATTAAAGAAGACGACGTTTGTTTGACAACTCTACCGCCACCAAAAGAGGACCCCACCAACAAAATATTGTTAGCGCTGAAAAGTACATATCCAACTACGCCGTTAAAGCAATTCGCTATTTTAACTAGAAGAGCTTTACTGGTAAGAGAAGTAGTATTTCTTTCATGTGCTATATACGTTTAAAGAGATATAGAAATAATGAAGCGAATAGCGATTTTGCAAATTTACATAACACATACCAAAAACGTCTACATTGTTGTATCAATCATAAATAGAATTTCTTTTTTTATAAGTACGATAGGGAAATATATAAATTTAATAAACAATATTATGCCAGTTTTGTTAGACGTGTGAATCCAACCCACGACAAATATCTTGGCCGTGTCTGACATTAGAATTTAAGTGTCACACCTGTTAGCGTTTACCAATTAGTATACGAACAATTAAATAATACGTACATTTCTATAAAACACTTTAACGGTTTAAAACGCGATTTACATGTATTAAACTTGTTTACAATCTATTTTTAACTTCGGCCTGATATTTCGGATGCTTTACATCAGCCATGGTCACGGGGAAACTGCAAATATCCGTATTCGGAACTCCCTAATATCAAAGTGAAAAGTTCGCATTTTAAACCGTTGAAAGCGTATTAAAATGTGTACTTATGCGAGTAAGTACTGACGGTATTTACCTACATTTTCAGACAGTTTGGCGGGACCCATCCTTTACTGTGATCAACGTAGGAATCCACTGTGCAATGGCACTGTTTGTCGGGTTGCTATTCTTCAAAGTCGGTGAAGATGCGAAATACGTTAGAGATAACTACAACTTCCTCTACTTCAGCCTTATGTTTCTCATGTTCACGGCCTTCAGTGGAGCAACAGTACGATGTGAGTATCTTTCCTCCTAAAAGGGAGAACGGGTGCAAAAAATGTAGACTAATCATCCGGCCTCTTTATGATAGAGAAAGACTGAGGTAGAAAAAATACCCCAGCATATAAAATCTAAACTTGACTCCATCCACCTAATTTTGACTTTGGATATTCGGAAATCCACAGACTGAAACCGAATCGCGATTATACTTCACGTTTTTTTTGATCGTGCACGGTGGTTCGTGACCCGGACGGAATCGATATTCCTACTACACCCACAATGTCCAACATGATTTCAAAAAAATTAGAAACATGTTACTTAAACATGACTCTGGTGGATCCAACCCACGACCCGTTGGTTATTAGCCCGTTGTGCTAGCCCGCTAGTGCGCGTAAAAACCGTCAACCTGACCTTTGGCAATTTTAACACGGATAAATTTGCATTATTTAACAACGTCTGTTAACATAGAATTTTAACGATTTTAACAGATCTTTTAAATTCATTCTTGCTTTAAAACAGTTTAATTAAAAATAGTTATGAAACACATTTTTGTTTTATAAATGTCCAATAGTTAGTACATAGTTAGTACATTTCAAAGTATGTTGAGCAACCGACATTTGGTGGTTAACAGTGGCTTAGCTATCGTAGGGCCAGGTGGTGCAATGCACCGGGGCCACGGAATTTGGGGGCCCTCTAACCTCATCTTCGAAAGATATAAGCGTAAAAGAAAAGGATTCATTTAACTTATTTGAATAAACTGGTTTTGTTGCTATTTATAATTTTGGAGTAGAGATGAGGGCCCGATTCTTTCTTATGTAGTCCGGGGCCCTTGTCAACCTAGCTACGCTACTAGTGGTTAATTTTTCAACCAAATTATTCTAACTCTTTTGTACAAAACTGTCAACATACTATCTCAATTGCAAGAACTGGAGTTAACCTAGAAATCCTTTTAGTTCCAGAACAAGTTCCAATCATACGTAGAGAGCACTTCAACCGATGGTACAACACCGGGGCCTATTTTGCGTCAACGTTAGCCTCTATACTTCCGATGCAGACAATCAGCACCTTGTCGTTTTGCTTCATCACCTACTTCTTGACTGGGCAGCCGCCTGAACCTTTCCGAATAGCAACTTACAGCGCCACGCTTTTGCTCGTTTCTTACGTAGCTGTGTGTGTTGGTCTGTTGAATGGCTCTCTATTTACTGTTAAGGTGAGTAAGTAGGAGTTAAATTTCCAACTGTGGAGTTGGGCGAACATATATCTGTGTCCGTTCTACTGATCGTTCGGTCTATCTGATTGTTCGATTGAAACAATTTGTTGTAGCGATATTAAAAAATGGAACCCTTCGTAGGCGTACTAAGTTAATGTATATACAACTAATAGTGTTTGTTATTAAACAGTTATGAACGGTTTTAAATTGAATATTTAGGACACGGGTGGGACTTGAACAACTGTAGTTCAATTGGTTAGATCAATAGCACGAAACACTGTTAATGCGATGCTGTTAAGTCCTGCCCGTGTTGTTTTTGTTTAAACCTATAATCGATTTTTAATTTATTTTATGCCACCTTGTGAAATATTTTGAGTTTTCAAAGTTGAGACTGTTTTTTTTTCAGAATGCTGTAGTGTTCGGCCCCTTCTTCATAATGCCGTTCACCATATTTTCCGGATTCTTCCTGAGATACAGCGACGCACCGTCCGTTTTCCGATGGATATTTCACATATCCTTCCTGAAACATGGTCTTGTGGGCTTGGTGATATCTGTCTTTGGGATGAACCGTCCAAAACTAGTGTGTACCGATATTTACTGTCACTACGCGAAACCCAGTCAGTTTTTGAAAGATTGTGATATGTTAGATGAGAAATTCCTAGTTGCGATGGTCTCACTCGCATGTATAGGGGGGGTAGTTATTACTCTAACGTATGTAATATTAAAAATACGTTTAAAACTCAGATGGTAATTGTGATACTACAAATATAGATGTAATTTCCTAGGACCAATTGTAATTTAATTGCTAGAATGTACATATTTAAGTGTCAACAATATTGTAGTCTTAGAAGATGTGTTTTGATATATTTTTTTACATTCCAAAGATTTTCCATAGATCATTTTAATAAACAGCCGTATTATTTTTTATGTTATGTTTTTGACTGACTCGGTGTAATGCTAGCAATTTATGGCTAATAATCAATGGGTCGTGGTTTCGATCTTCGATCATTTCTTATCACTTTGTAAAATGTCTTAAACATATTCGTTGGACTTCGTCTTGAAATCTGGATATTGAACGGGTGGCAGAAATATCGGAAATCCGTCCAGATCAGAACCAACCACGTCCACAGATGAAAAAGCCGTCAAGCTTTATCGCGTTTCGGTTTCAGCTTGTACAGTTCTGAATATCCAAAGCCAAAATAGGCCGACAGCGCATCTTGTTTAAATATTAAATGACCGGGGTATATTACCTACTATCGAGTGAACCCCACGTTTGTTTATCATAAAAAATGTTACATTTAAAATACGGGTCAGATACGCACAAATGAATTTTTCAAGTAATCTTTATAGCTTTAGGTAGCTAATAACTAAGAACTTGCCAAAAGCATTGTTTAGTAGAATATTAGAATAAACTATATTTTATCTAGATTAGATTTGTTTTTAATTATGTCCATATATGAAAAATTAGTAATAACGAACATTCGAATATTAATTTTTAACATAATATATGTGATGTACAGATTATATTTACGTTTTTTTTTGCCATAGATATACAACGTATAGTAATTTTACGCTAGATGTGGTACAAATGGTAGATTTTATTTCTACCACACAATTCGGGCTTTATAATCTGTGATGCATACGAACCAAGTTATTATTCACACTTTTGATACCGTTTGGAAATGTTACATCAAGTTTTGTCGTGTAATTTGAATAAAAAACTTTTTTGTTAATTCCAGGTTATTAATTTTTATCGAATTAAATAATGACATGAACGACTATCTTTACTACGAATCTCCTATGCTTGAGAATAAAACCCTTATTTTGTTTCGTATTTTATCAATTTGCTACATACTTTCTGTAGTTTACGCGAGTAGTACACATTAAAAAAAACACTAACGGTTTAAATCGCGATATATATGTATTGGTTAAACTAAAATCTCCTCGTGACTATGGCGTAGTTAAAAAAAATTCAAATAAGTTTAAGTAATATATATCGTTTGAAACCGTTAAAGTGTTTTACTTAAATTTGATACATATTAAAATGTATAATATTATTTATCATTGCCGTATTTATAGTTTAACTAAATTATGTTACTGCGCATAATTATTAAAGGTACTTTTTTGGAAATGTATTTCCTATTTAAGCGGAACGCCAAATCGGAAACTGTCCACAATATTTGCTCAATACTGGGTAATTTGTATGTGTTCATTTGTATCTAGTTTGTATATGTAAATAAATAAAAAAAAATTTTTACTTCTCTTCTTTTCCTTAAATATACGAAAGTCATTTATGTGGCCTATCTATACTATAATTATAGGGCTGAAGAGTTTGTTTGCGCTAATTTGAAGAACCACTGGTTCGAATTGAAAAAATATTTTTTTGTTCGACAAACAATTTTTCGAGGAAGGCTTTAGACTCCCATTGGTCGTAGCGTGATGTTATATCACAATGGGAGCCAACAAACTGTGGATGGGCCGACATAAATATTCGCATGTGAGGGCGGGACGCGAACGACGTCGTAAGTAATAGTAATTATAAGTTACGAGGTTGTTTGCATAATTAAATTTAGATGCCCAATTCCTACGACTATTCCCGCGGATGGATTCGCGGGCACACCTAGCTTACTAATAACTCGCAACTACGCTTGTGAGAGTCCGGAGCCTGCTACAACGGCTTATCCCTTTTCTATTGTATTACTATCATTGCATGTCTGACTGTATTTTAATCCAGCGGTATATGGATAAACTTTTGGTGACTAGCCCTTCATTGCGAAAGAAAAGCAAAGATCAGTATCGTACAATTATTGTCGTTCAAGTTCTTGTAACGATCACTACAAAGCATTCAAACTTGTGAATGATGTCTTTTAACAACATAGAATCATTTGACCACAAGGATAAAAATTATGAATTATTATTAATTATTGATCGATGATTAAAGTAAAATTAACTGTCAATTATCTATACTAATATTATAAGGCAGAAGAGTTTGTTTGTTTAGACGCGCTAATCTAATAAACTACGGGTTCGAATTGAAAAGTTATTTTTGTGTTGGTTAGACCATCACAGGTTAAAACATGGCTTCCGTTGCGTGCACTGCAAAAACGGTTAAAGAAACCAAAAAAATATTTGAAAAAGCATAATAAGGTTTTGCCTTTAAATAAAGCTGAGGGAGTTGTGTGCAAAAATAAAGAATATGATGTCTTTAATAACTATGCCACGTAAACAAAGTCGCGGACACAGCTAGTATCTACATGTAATTAATTATATCTATACAAATATTTAAGAAAACAATTTATTTTTTTATATCTTTACGACAGCAATAGTCGTACTTAAGGTTTTTTGTAGAATAAGTTAGATTTTAAAACTATGAATTGCGTTACACATTGCTTAAGTGGGAGACCTAGTATTAGAAAGTAAACGAGTCTAGCGAGACTTTAATTACTAATTATACAAGAGTAAAACAGGTGCAAACTCTTGTTAACCTAACAAGCTATCAAAGATTACAACGGATTTATAATTTTTATCACAGTTTTGGACATGGAAACAGATAAACAATGTAATTGAATTAGTAATTTGTGAATTATTGTATAGTGTAGACATAGAAGAATGCAGAAGTAAACACAAAGGACGACTGCTAACTCGTATAATCTTGGTATAATCATTCAATTCCACCTAAAGACCAGACTGTATTAATGCTTCCGCTGATATCTGTAATGGTATCGCGCTGCAGTGCATTTTAAAATATGGATTTTGAGCTGGGAAGAGACGAGCTGAGTATCGACGATGGACAATACATGGCGTTCAGTGGAATCACATATGGATTACATGTACCGTTATTTGGTGAGTAAAACATAAGAATATATAACTTTTTTATCAATGTGGCCAGTGTAATTGAAGCATTGTAAGTTCGTAGAGTTTGAAATTGGAAAGGCGGGAATCTATCGCGTAGCTGTCAAATTTTATTCCACAGACTATAATATTTTTTATGTAGTCAAAGAATATTAACTAAATGTATTGTTTGACTTTTTTTAAAGGAATTTAAAAAGGTTCATATCTCTTGCCAAATTGTGTAACGTAGGGTAAATATGAGTTTGATTTTTTTTATTGTTTTGTCGTTTGGAATTATACAAATGCACTTATGTACTACTTAGACATTGTATGGTTGCTTCAACATGAAGTCCCGCTAATTTACATTTGTAATTACAACACTGACTAGTTCAACAACTATTGTATCAAGGTAAATACTAATAATATATTATTATCATCGATATCTAAAGTAATAATAATTACTAACTTACTTAAATGCACGAACTCATGTAGACTATGTTGTTTTATTATTAATGTTTTTACAATCCAAATAGATTAACAAAATGACCGCGAAAGTCTTAAAGTACTGTATAAGTCCATGTATTATTCTTTTGACGGTTTAAAACGCAACATGTATTTGATAACTTTTAAATTTAATTTAACTACGGCCCGAAATTCGGACATAGGGCTCTTAACATTACTAACATAAAATCGACTAATATATTTTTAGTTGCAAACGTTTAAAATTGTTTTATTTAAAAGAGGTAAGGCCAAAAAATCGTATTGTGACCCAACTTTTCTGCTGGTATGGTGGCTAGCAAAGTTTATATTATCTATAGAGATGGATCATTTATGAATCACTTTATGAAACTCCAAAGTCAGGAATTGTACTTGATTTTCAACACATTCTTGTAGGTAACTTATAACTGGTATTTTAAAAGCTTCTGCTTACGTTTCGTTGAAGCAAACAAATGAAAGTTTACATGAACCGAGTGATTTGCTACTTATTCGGTAAACCAGATGCCGCATTTTGTTCTTTGTGTGTAAAGATTTATTCACATTCTTCTTACAATATTTTTTTAAATATTCTACTTATCCCTCAACAACGGAACTGGTTCTAGCATTCACTATATAAAATATTTTCAATATAATTATATACAACCACCCAATTCAATACGTTACGAGTATTCGTATTTTCCCATAAGTCATCATATTTATTATTTAGATGTAAAATCCTGAAGATTGTTATATGATCTATTTCTATTGTACCTAATCTATTTTTTATGTATTGGTTTTTATAGTTAATAGTTTTTATGTATAATTATAACGGTTTTGTGTAACTTGATAGTTGTAACTTGTGAACTAAGAATGAATGAATTAATTTTATAATTTAAACAAACAAACATGTGTCGGGAGTCATTTATATTTACGAAGTTAAATATTCTTTAACTACATAAGGAATATCATAGTCTGTGGCATACAATTTGACAGTTACGGAAGAAATTCGCGCCTTTCCAATTTCAAACTCTCCAAGCATTCCATGCTTCAATTACACAGACTGCATTAATCTTTATTCTAATATAATATAGACAAATGTATCGTGAACGTATTATAATATGCATTAAGTGCAATATTAACATATAACTATAATAATATAGTTCGTCACATTCCGCTAGAGGGAACGTGCGGAAAACGTTGTGTAGTCGCAGTAAATGTTTCTCGCGAAGCCGACATTATTTTACTTGTCTGTACGGACTTCACACGTGCCTTGAACGATAGAAATGGATATTGAAATCGGCCCGACTGGAGATAACTGTCAAAAGTTAAACAACATAACAGTGTTTTCGGATCTTATATACGAAGTTGAAGGTATGTGCTTATAATTGATAGCTAAATCTGCGGTGAAAGTTAATGATCGCGTTCTCGTCTCTTAAAACTATGTCAAAAGTTGGTAAGAGAGAAGCGACTTACTATTGTTCATATACTAAAAGTCTAAGTTGTTTTAGATCTCATTACATAATGAAAAATTGTAATCTATATATAATATATAAGAAGGTCTCGACCTGACATTAAACATTTTATGATTTAGATTATTGACTTAAAAATATTATACATAGCTTAATTTTATGGATATTAACCATTTACTGTTATAGTTTTAATAAGATGTATATTTTAGCTTAAACATTATTTAGGTAACTTATCTTTTATGTTTAACTAAAGTGCTTTTAGAATTCATCTCAAAAGCATCCTTATTGGTTTTGCGTACGAAAAATACCAAGCTTTAAAATACTATAAATTACAAGGTAAAAAAAAGAAATTATAAAAAAAAAAATTATTAAATTATTTAGAAGAAAAGGACAAAAACTAATTTAAAAATGATTACGATACACCATTTCATGTCAATTAAAAAATATTTTAATTGTCTCAATTTAAAAAATCTCTCAATTATTTATTATCCAACAGCACCTTTTACAAACCAGAGATAAAATTTAGCCATATTTAGTATTCGATCGATCGTATCGATTCCGGTGACATTACCATATATGTTTCTACGAAATATTGTCATATATATTTAAATAAAACACTTTAGCGGTTTAAAACGCGATATATATGAGTTAAACTTGTTTGAAAAGTAATTTAACTTCGGCCCGACGTTTTGGATTTTTTGCAGCAGCCGTGGACACTGGGAGAGTAATGATGGAGGGTGTCTCTGATGTCAAAGTAAAAAAACTGCTACGCTAGTGCCATCTTTTCCATCGAAGCCATTACTATCGAAACTAATCGGGTCCTTGCAGAATTGAATTCAAACAAGTTGAACTAATATATATATTAAATATGTACTACTCGCGTAAACTACAGACAGTATTATAGTACATTTTTAATCTCTTCACGTAATTACTTAACCAATGTTTCGAGTGACCTAAATATCATTATAGTTAATAGACACAAAGCATGATAATAAACGACCTTTCCACTCTTTATCACTTTTATTATCTACTTTGCGTAGCGTCCGTCGCTTTTTAAAATCTGTATTAATATTATAAAGCTGAAGTGTTTGTTTGAAGGCGCTAATCACGGGAACTACGGATTCCACTTGAAATCTCATTTTTGTGGTGAAATCAATCGATTAACCCTATAAAACATTAGGCTGAGACCAATATGAGCGTAGAAACAGGGGAAAGTGTGAAAAAAACGGGGAAAATTATTCATTTTTGAGCCGTTTATTGCGTGCATTGCGAAAACGCTGGAAGACAATATGTGTTTATCTTTTAAGGTTAACTTACCACAACCTTTTTAATTTTTATCAACTTTTGGTTGAACGTTATTATAACGAAACAAGTGAAGCAGCTAGTATTATTAAGTTAGCAAACCGTTATTGTACAGAAAATATAAAGTAAAATCCCGTTTCTCCGTATGTTGGGCATGGGGCAGATAAAGTGGCTTATTAGCTATATTTTATGTAGAGGACGAACAGTCTTTTATATGCCCCATTACTTTAATTGTAATAGTCCTCGATTCTATACAAATAAATTGAGTAACTAATTTCCCATGTTTCTTTTCCAATTGTTGAGGCACTGTAGTGAACAGTACAGTTCACTACAGTGCCTCCGTTAATAATATTATTTTTTACTGTGCCTAGCCTACAACTTTTGTCTCAATAATTTTCATGATTAACGTTACAAACTAAATATTTTAAATTTGATAATATGTATATCTAAATGTGTGTCTAAAGAATTAAAAGAATACGTTAGGTTCTTTGATGTTAGACCGCTTTGATGTTAAAACCATAATATGTCGATATAAATAAACAGACGTGGTGCTAAAAATACCTTGATCGACGATCAGGTTTTTCGGCAAAGCTTAAGTATATTTATAGAGGTATAACTGTTAATAAGTCAGTGTGAAACATCTTTAAATTCTTGAATCGTTACGCATCGATCGTTTATTGAACAGTATTATTATAGACTTGAACTAGGTGACCCGGAAAAAACGTTATTTATCGCTTTAATCATTATTTCGCGTAAAATTTAAATATTTAGCGTAAAGAAGAAATATTTATCAGCTGTCTTATTATATTTTTAAAGAACTATTAAAAATTGCGGTTGGTAATTAAGTGGTAAAAGTGTGTGTTGTATGAATACTTTTTTTCGCAAAATAAAAAAAACAATACAAATAAATAAATAAAAAATGAATATAAGTGTTAAGGTTGAAGTAACATGGCGCGACAGGTGCGTGTATCAATAGTTCAAAAAATCGCCGAAGACGTTTAACGTGTAACACAGTAGCTCAATTGGTTAGAGCAGCAGCACGCAGTGGAACCCGGTTCAAGTCCTGGCCGTGCGTTAATTTTTATTCAATCCAAATTGTAAATTCTATTACAAAAAAATTCTTTACAAAAAAATTTTTATAGAAAAGAATTATTCTAATAAAAAATATTGGGGATGTACAATCTTTATTACTTAGGGATATGAAAAATATATAGTAACGATTCTTAGACCTGAAAAAAATTCATGAGAATCGCTATAGCCGTTTCGAACGAAATTCGCATTATGATAACTAACATTGTACAACTAGAATGGTATATATTAACCGCATGTATATACAAGTATATATTTTATTTCTTATCAAGTAGGAAGTACACATGAAGTACATTGCATTTAAATACACTATTTAATCTGTATAACTTGCGCACGCGTACAGCGATTCATTTACATAGTTTTGCCATACTTTAATTGTTTCTACAGATATATAAAACCATCTAATTTACTGACCAAGGATATGCGCTGGGATCTATAGTTAATATTTACAATTTTGGCCACGGGGAGGCACAGCTTCTGAAAAGTATCCGTGTAAATGAGTTCGATTAGTGTAGTTTAGTAGAGTAGTGATTAGTATATTTCGCGTTCTAAGCTGTTATGTTCTGGATTCAAATTTATGTATATTTTTCCAGAAACATCTTGGATGTATCAAAAATGTCCTGATTTATTACTATTAAACGGAAGGTAGAAATTTTGTCGTGAAGCATTATCGAGTTTCGGTGCGATTATCCAGTGTCCAATCAACAGCGCACTTTTTAAATTTTTATAATAAAAATACCTATTTTAACTTCCTTCAAGTAAACCTTGCGCTGTTCTGTACTCATGTGTGACATATTGCAGGCAGTTAAAGGTTGAGGTTATTTCATAAAGCAACAATTCTCAATGACTTATTATTAAAAAAACTGCAAGTCGTAGCGAGTCTACAATTCATTTACAACCCAACACATTTCGACGGGCACGTTAAATTTATAGACAAACAGTATTCATACCTTTGTCTTTTAATTTAGATTCAATGTTAGACTTATACGTACGTCTTAAGTGTAAACTTTGGCATTCAGCATTAAAGCGTTAGGCGATAGCTCTACATGGCTCTACCATATGCTTTACATACAAGCACAGAATACTAAACAACCAGTGATCGAATCGTTTACAAGATAGACCAATGTTATTACTCCATTCTGAAGTGGTTCTGTAACGAATCAATCCATCGATTGATTTTATGTTATTACTATCAAAGGACTTAACTAGGAAAGGAAGGTTTTAAAGCGCTTGGCGTACATTTTAACTTCGGCCCGACGTTTCGGATGCTTTGCAGCAGCCGTGGTCACGGGGAGTCTCCCCGTTTTCAAATAAGTTTAACTAATATATCGCGTTTTAAACCGTTAAAGTGTTTTATTTAAAAGTATTAACCTACTGTTCATTTCTGTATTCTTTGATTCCGTATAGCCTTAACAATTTTTTTAACCTCATTGCGGATTGTCCTGTACATAAATCAGTGTGATTATATGATAAAGTGAGTCATTAGTGTGTAACATTGAACTCGACACCATTTGTCCTTTATTTTATCTATAAATGGCAAAATCGCAGGATGTTTGTACACATCGGTGTTGTGTACAGAAAAAATGTTCATTGTCGCCCTGACAGACAGACAGGCAGCGAAATCTTGCAAATAAATAAATAAATGAGCTTAAATCGAACTTAAAAAACTCCTTGGAAAGAGTTATTAGGACGTTCATCATCTTTAAACGATAAAAATGCTTGGGGTTTGAAGGAACTAACAAGAAAAAATATATACATCGCACTTAAAGTATGTGAAGACTGTTAAATAAAACTGGCGATAGAAGATCGGCGGCGAGTTTCTTGCCAGCTCCTCTTATTCGTTCTACGCCCTTGATTTGAGAACTGATAGTAAAGAGCCTTTAGTTCATAAGTGTACCTACTCACGTGAAAAAATGATTTTTTACTTTTGACCTATAGTAACCTTCTTAACCCTTTTAATACGAAGCAGTCATAAATATCGCTTTAGTTTTTTGTTGCGTGTTTTGTACTGGAGGAATTTTGAAAAAGATATTAAAATCTTCTCGAGTAAAACAGTCGGAATTTTTTATCAAGTCATTTTGTTCCTTATTCCAAATAATAAATTGAAATTATATATTTCTTTTATGATAGAGGACAAGCATAAGATTCACTTGATGAAAGGTGTCCCCACGCATCTTAAACATTTTGGCTTCGAGTATTCGTAGTAAATGCACAGACTGAAAACTGAAACGATTGAACTTCACGGATGTGAACGCGATATATTACTCAAACTTATTTAAGAAATCGTTTTCAAATAAGTTTAACTAATATATCGCGTTTTAAACCGTTAAAGTGTTTTATTTAAATATTACAAATATATACAAATATATTACGTATATGCATGTTTTTAAATATACAGCAAAAATTAATCAGTTTATATGCAAAAGCACGTTTTGAATTCGTATTGTCACAGAACATAACAATACGCATTGTTGCTGACTAGAATTTAAAGTAACACTGTGAGAGATTTACATAAGATATGTTTATTTACTTTTTGCTGTTTTTATTGTGCCTGTCTTTCTGATTTTATTCCCAACATTATCTCTTGTTAAATAAGACATAAGCGACCTTCTTTTTGATTTTCATCCCTTAGCTTCTTTTCACACTTTTATTTTTAAACGAGTTGCCAAGCCATATGTGAATCTTCCTGGGTTCAAATTCCGGGAAATAAAACGGTCGGATAGAGCACAAACGTCTGATCAAATTACAGTCAATTATAGTCGATCAGTGGGACGGACACAGGAATATGTCGGTTCATGTCACACGAAGAGCCCGTACCTTTCGCTAGGTACAAAAATATCGTATTGTTTCATTTAAATACTGTCTATAGTTTGCGCGAGTAGTACACATTGAAATGAAACACTTTAACGGTTTAAAACGCGATATATGAATTAAGTTGTTTCAGTTATTTCAAGCAACACATCGATGATATCGAGCTAAATAGGGCTGCGTCATTCGTTTATCGTAACTAAAACTGAGTATTTAGTAACAATTTTAATTTACAGTGCCAACTTATTGCATTATTGAACGTTAGAGGTGAGGTTAGATCATTAGCGCTTAATAGGGTTCGGTTTTTTCCCTACAGGTTTAGGTTTGCCACTAAAAACCAAATTCAACAATTTTACACAATAAACCGTACATATTTCTCAAACGATCTTAAGTAACGTTTCAAGTAGGTGTAATATGTTATATGTTCAGATAGCATAATACCTTGACACTAATGATTTATTGTAACGTTGTAGTAAATAATATTGTATACTAATATATAAAGCTGAAGAGTTTGTTTTTTTGTTTGAACGCACTAATCTCAGGAACTACGGGTTCGAATTGAAAAATTATTTTTGTTATGGTTAGATCATTTATATATATATGTATTATAAAACAATACGCTATGACTAATAGGAGCGAAGAAACAGAACAGAAGGATTCCTCTTTAAAAGATCTAAAAAATAGTCCACGACGGTATTTGTCTATCTCAAGATGAACTCGCAAGAACGACGGGAAGGGACGCGACCGACGTCGTGGGTTTAAACTTAAATTTTTATAGATGAAAAGGAGGTTTGTAAAAACTATTTTGATTTTGGCTATCAAAATAACTACTCTACGCGGACGAAGTCGCTGACACAGCTTATACAGTACATTATACGTAGGTTCATTATACTTGCGAATGCTAGTAAATTGTAGTCTTTATTGCAATCAAACTTCGATGTTTTACAAAAATATTTTCATAAATAGCATTTGGTTATGAGTTGTTGATTTCAACCAATTCCTAAACTTTTTCTCGTGTCTCTACGTGTACGTTATAAAGGTCTTCTTCATTTGCTATATGAAAACAAATCTCCTTGTTATTTTATGTTTCAGACAATTTTCAGATTTCTAGTTTTGCTGGTGTAAATTGTATTTTGATCTTAATTTAAAAATGATTTCAATAATTATTACTCAAAATTACAAACGTATTATTTGTACATTATTTTATTACGCATAGAATTCGCTTGCTCGCTCAACAAAATAAGCTGTGAACCTATTTAGGCCTTGTATTTTCAGAAATCCACAGACTTAAGTCAAAATAAAATTCAGTTCAATTATTCTACCACTCATTTGCCTAATGTCCAGATTTCGAGACAAAGGTCACCAATGTTTCAAAAGTAGTATATTTATATAAAAAATATTAGACCCATGTGGGATAGCACCCAATCAGTTGATTATTAACAATACATTGCAACCAAGGATCAAACCCGTACTTATTTTGAAAAGTTTAATATTTTCTTACCTTATACGTTGCGCATGTATCAATTGGTAAAAAAATGTAGGACATTGGTTTGAGCATCAGCACGGAACGCTGTAAATGCCGGTTCAAGTCCTGTCCGTGTCATAATTTGTTTCAATTTATAATCGATTTTTAATTTACACTTATATTAAAAAAAAAAGTAAAAAAAAAAAAAAAAAAAAAAATTTTTAATTTACACATATATATATATATATATATAAGGCTATAATTTACACGTACTACTAACATCTGTTTCTGAAAGTGTACTTTTAATTGGTCTTCTTACTGTTTACAAGGAAGATCATGGTTCGAAAGGAAGCAAGCAGAACAGAACCGTAAACAGACCATCCTCAAGGAAGCATGCGGGGCTATACGACCTGGAAGACTGACTTTTATCCTCGGTCCTTCGGGAGCTGGGAAGACATCTCTAATCAAAATACTCGCGGGACGAAAGTGAGTAACAATCTTTTAGAAATGTTGCAATTTAGAATTATTTATAGGAATAGCATATATTTTTGAAACATTAATAAAAAGATAATTAATAATAACATTTGAAACAATACATTTTGTAGCCGATTATGACAGCACTTAAGAAGAAATATCACAATCTCTGAAATCAAACGCGAAACACACGAATTAAACGCTAATAATGACCTTGTAGCCTTACAAATCAATACTAATTTTATAAAGCTAAAGTGTTTGTTTGTTTAGCCGCGCTTATCTCAGGAACTACTGGTTCGAATTACTTTTGAAAGCTTTAGGTTATATCACGCTGCTATTGCATCCTTGAGGGCTTCCATTGCGATGCTGCGAAAACGGTTCAAAAAACAAAAAATATGTTTGTAAGAATGAATTCTCTTTACATTATTTAATAAAAATAGCCGAGGCATATAATGTTTATCTTTGAATAACCGTTCTTTATGTAATAAATTTGGTCGAAATTAGTATCAAAATATAAATATCTTCGAATCTTTAAAAAATACAGTGTTAATGACTAAAATATTTCGCGTTTTAAACCGATGTTTGTTACTACATCAGATTTTCATTTATTGTTTTGTAAACAGTATGGTATGGAGCAAAATTGTGATTTTTTAATAACTATTTTATATTTAAATAAAACACTTTAACGGTTTAAAACGCGATATATTAAACTAATTTAACTATTATATCGCGTTATTATATTTATTTAACTAAGATATCGCGTTTTAAACCGTTAAAGTGTTTTATTTAAATGTGTACTACTCGCGTAAACTATAGACATTATTCAACTATTTTATATGGAATTATCTTCAGACAAACTGGAGTATCAGGGACAGTCGTTGGAGGAGGAAGTGGCATAGTTCTAGTACCACAACATGCCACGCTCATTGATACTCTAACTACAAGAGAGACTCTTCTATTCGCCGCTGCGCTAAAACTACCGAATGCATCGAGAAATGAACGAAATTATATAGTGAGTATTCGTAAGAGGGACGAATGAAAAAGTCATGAATTTAAAAACAAAACACTTTTAACTGCATTAAATAAAAAAAGTTAACTAATTTATTTCGCGTTGTATACCGTAAAAAGTTTTATTTACATATGCACTATTCGCGTAAACTACAGACAATGTGTAAGTAAGATTTTAAGCAAAAGATCACTTTATTTGTTAAGTTTTTAGGCAGAAACATAGTTTTCAATAAAAATTCCTTTAACATATATTATGTCATATAACATGAACAAAATGATCTGTAAATTATAAAGTATAATATTCTTCACATGTTATTGCACAAAAAAGGGGGGGGCGGGGCCCCCCCCCCCCCCCCCCCCCCCCCCCCCCCCCCCCTTTTTTTAATTTAAATAGATTATTATTAGATGTTATTAGCTAATCTCAATAAAACTGAATAAAACGTCAATCCTTACTTAGTTCCGTCCTGTTATATAAATATCAAACGCAGCTTAAGAACCGTATAAATATTATAAAATAGCTTCATCGACCTGTTACTAAGTGTTAAAAAACTTTGCTTAAAGCGTTCTGAGATATGTACAACAAAAAATTAATTTTAGAATTATGTTTCATATTTTAATTTTTCTTTTCACATTTAAAATTCCTTATGTTGTTGTTCTGCATAATAACTATATTATTTTATTGTTTCTATTTTATATTACTCGTTTATATGCTTACTGTTTCTTTTGGACTATGGCAGAACTTATCAACTAAAGTTCTTTTGCCATATAAAGTAATTCGACCAAATTTGGTTACAATAAGAATAGTTCTTGTGAGAGAAATGTCGCGGACATTTTTTTAAATTATTTCAAGAAAAATAAGGTTTTTTTTTCATATTTATGGATATCTTAAACCGTTTTTGCAACTCAAGTAACAAAAACCGCCAAAGACGAATAACAATCCCCGTATTTTTTCACATTTCCCATCTTTCTCGTTTCTATTGGTCGCAACCTTTAACATAATGATTTTTATATTGCATTACTAAAGAATTATTTTTCAGATCGAAAGTGTTTCAAAGCAACTCGGTATAAATGAAGTGTTCGGTACGAGAGCTGGGAAACTTTCTGGGGGTGAGAGAAAACGATTGACAATCGCCTGTGAACTTATCACGGATCCACACATTATGTTACTAGACGAACCGACGAGGTAAATCTATGTAAAGTTAACATAACCAAGTATTTTATATCCATTTTATTGGTTCACGGCTATCGTGCCTCCAAACCGATAGTAGTAAGTTGTGTCAACTTGTGTGGACTTTGGTCTCGGTCGGTTCGGTACACATTTAAATAAAACACTTAAACGGTTTGAAACGCAAAATATATTAGTTAAACCTACAGAGTATCCAAAGGTTCGGGTTATAGTTAAAATAATTTTTAAATTAGTTTAACTAATATGTTTCGTGTTTTAAAACGTTAGAAGTGTATTATTTAAATGCTAATAGCGTGAACACAGGCAAGATTAAAATAAGATTCATTAATGCATTTAGACTTATATAATTGTGCAGGTCTAATCTTTCGATATTTTTTACCTTCGTTACAAAATCTTTTTGGCGAAGTTGAATAAAATCTACAGGGTCATGTAGATTTTATTCACCTTTCAATCGGTCTTAGGTGTGGAAGAGTAATTAAAAACACTTGAAACCATAATTATAAAACTGAAAAAATATATTCAAAATGACGATTAAATACTTTTTCTTTCCGGTGTAAAATTAACTTTTGCTGTCAGATATTTTTTTCACCACAAAACTAAGGCAATAAACTTTGAATTTTGTATGTTTTTAAACAGTTTTATTAAGCTCGACCCGTACGGAATTTATTTATTTGGGTCAAAATTAGAAATTGAAATTGAAGCACCTTCCCGCTGTCAGATTGATCTGAAATTTGGTACACACATTTAATTTAGATGGCAATACAATATAATAATTAATAACATTATAAATCTAAAATGGTTGCCGTTACAAAATGGCGGATTACATATTTTTCCCTAACCCCCTCAATATGATATGAAAGGCCTACGCTAGTAAAACACGATGATTATGTCATATTTGCTATTTTAATTTGCACAAAAAATTAAACTATTTAACTTAGTTTTTTTTAAGATGATAATTGTTTGCACGTTTTTTCAGCGGCTTAGACTCTGTATCGTCTATGTCTGTATCACAGGCGTTACGATCTGTGGCAAACAGTGGCCGGACGGTAGCTTGTGTCATCCACCAACCTTCCTCCCAACTCTTCACTTCCGCTGATGATGTCATACTTCTAGCAGCAGGGAAGACAATGTACGCTGGGGCCATAACTGACTTACCAGATACTCTTAAGAGATGTGGATTTGTGTGCCCCAATTATTACAACATGGCCGATTTTTGTAAGTTTCATGATACTCTTTGTAGCTAAATGGTTAAACCTGTTGCCTAGCATTGCGTTAATAGCGAGAGGTCCTGGGTTTGAATCACTAGTTAATAATAAATTGTTTAAGTCGGGTAGGGCACAAAAGTCTGATCAGCTATTTGTATGTAAATAAAACCGATCAGTGAAAAAACGGACTTAGAAATATGTTCGCCCCAGACCCTACGGTTGAATCGGGATATCACTTCTAAAGATTATCTGTGGTTAAAATGTGGCGTGTGTTCTCAATAATAATAAAATAAGACAAACATATTAATTTTTGAAACAAACATTTCACTACATTCGAACCTACGTACCCTTCCACGCCACGTCTTTTTATTGAAGCTAATAGATTCTGTCACGAAGAACGATTATAAGTAATTAATTCATTACAAAATATTCACTACCGCTGTTATCAAAGTTGTCAGAAGTCGTGAATTATCGGCGTAATTATAAAATCACGAAGCCAATTAAATAAAAATATAAAGGTGCTGTAGATTAAAATAATTATACGGCTATTTATCGTTTACAACTATTGTATTACATTTTTTATTTGATAAGATATATACCGAAGGGTCGTCATTAACATAAGTGCGTTTTGCAAGTAACGAGTAGCGCTGGATTTCGTAAATCATTGTTTTCATTAATGACTTTTATATTTTCTTGATTCCTTAAATATATAGTAACAGTTTGAAAATCACTGTTATATAGAACAGAGACTCATCAACCAAAAATTGTTAACATAATTCTTACACAAATAGCATTATTATTTTCGCCTAAGTTCGCGAATTTTTTCGCTCCTTATTGAAAATCATGTTTTAGTTTATTAGGCCACTCTGCCTCTCACGGCCTCATATATATTCGCGGATCTGTATAAGTATTTTTCGTTTCGAAACTTATTCTAGACTTTTCGACTTTTCTAAGGCCATTAACCAACTGTGTGTCTGAACTCAGCAATTCAAAGTAAATAAATATAAACTAAATGAAACATATTATAGCACATAGCACACAGTAAATTCCCACTGAAAAAAATCAAGACAAAACAAACATAGAAGTAGAAATAGTATGAAAAACGCCTAGTCAATTGACATTTATAAAAATAATTAAAATCGCACATTTTATAATAAGTTAAACATTTGTTTTTTTTAATATCATTGTTCTTTTAAAAAAGTTCCGACGCATGTACTAGTACAACTATTACTGTTTTCTCGTTAAGTAAATGTTTATGTTTTTAGAGAAAATAAATTCCTTATAACAAACTAAATAAAACATTGAGTCTCTCTTATTTCAGTGTTAGAGATAGCAAGCGGCGAACACAGTGGCAACTTAGTACAGTTGGAGAGAGAAGCGAAACAATATGCATTGGAAATGAAGAAAATCGCTGAAAGTAATGTACAGCAAAAGAATGGCAAAGGTAACTTGGCTTCTCTTCTATACTAGATATTATTTGTCAATTGACATTTCAAATTTGAAGTTCACACTGCAATCATTTATAATACTTACGACAACAAAGGTCATGGGAGACGACAGTTTCATAATTAGTATATATCCGGTTTTCTCAGAAGACTTATATTCAGCACAAAAAATTACCAAAATTCGCCCACAAAAAGTCTCAATTGCATCAATTTTATCTTAAATATTATATTCAGTTGAACTCAACTAAACTACAGATATAAATGAGCATAACTTTGGTATTTTGGCATTTGATTGTCCCCTTTGATCACAAACTTCATAATGAGGTCTATAAAGACTCATTCCTAGAAGTTCCTAGTAGAAGAAGCCTATAAATTATTTTCTTGAGTCGTCTTTCCATTGCCAGCTTATTAATGATTTTCCAGACCCATCACCTGAAGCTGAAGCCCTCTTAAATCCAAGTTCTTCGTATGAAACAAAACGTTATGCAGCTGGGTTTAGTCAACAAATGAGAGCTTTACTTTGGCGGGGTTATATTGGAGCGTTGAGAGACGTCCATTTGACACAGGTGGGATTTATAATATTATTTTTCATTTTTAGTATTCACTGTTATGTAGTTGCCATAAAACAATTCTAAACTATTTTTTTATGTTACAGATTCGGGTAGTTACACATTTTTTCGTTGCGCTTCTCTTAGGCGCGCTGTACCAGGGCGCCGGCCAAGATGGCGGCAGAACGGTTTCAAATACCGGATGTTTGTTCTTCTTTCTTCTGTTTTTATACTTTTCAAACGCCATGCCAACTATACACACTTGTAAGTAGACAATTACATAACATTATTTCTTACGCGAGTAGTACACATTTAAATCAATAATATATTAGTTAAACTTATTTGGAAATGATTTTTAACTTCGGCCCGACGTTTCGGATGCTTTGCAGCAGCCATGGTCACGGGGCGACCATTATTTCTTAATATAATCTATTTATTAAGAAATAGATTTTATTAAGAATAGAGTCTATAATTTTTTAGGCATGTGACATTTCCTACAAAATCATTTGGTAAACATGCCGACGAAATGATAAACTATGAACTTCACTTTTTGATTGAAGTTTCTCTAGATTCAGTTACTATTTGTTTTATACTTTCTGGAACAGGAAAATCAATCGGTATTAAACAACGACATTCTATTTTTGATGAAGAATAACATCAAATTATTATTTCCAGTCCCGGTGGAAGCTACTGTAGTATTACAGGAACATCTGAACAAATGGTATTACTTAACGACGTATTGCTTGTCAAAAATCTTAGTGGATCTTCCTATACAGGTAAATTATTGTTGATTAAATGATTTCTTCTACATTCAAGAGTGGATAAAACGAATACATCATGCCAAAAAAAAGTTGACTTTAAGACGATGTTGTCAAGATAGCTTTAAATGAAAGAATACAAAATTACAATGTGAAATTTCCTTTAATCGGGTCATTCCTCCAGTTAAAGAAATGAGTGTGACACGCTTTCATATTGTCGTTTTTTATTTATAAGTCTTTAACTATAGGGTCTTTTGGTTCTTGCGATATGCCAACCACACAGTTAACATCCAGACGAAGACTAATATGTTTCAGAAAAATTTTGGACCCTGTGGAGATCGAACCCACGATCCGTTGTTTATTAGCCATTACATTACTACCATTACATCAACGAGCTCGTCCAAAGATGTCGTTCCTCGACTAAGAGAAGCTAAGCTTGTTAAGTATCTCCGGGACCACGGCTGCTGCAAAGCATCCGAAACGTCGGGCCGAAGTTAAAAATCATTTTCAAATAAGTTTAACTAATATATCGCGTTTTAAACCGTTAAAGTGTTTTATTTAAATTTAGAAGCTAAGCTTACTTAAACTCAATTGAAGACTTAATACGTCAAGTAACTACTTAAAATAGTTCGTGAAAATGTTTATACTTTTATCTTTAGCTCGTATGTGCAACGGTGTTTGTCTTTCCGGCTTGGTATCTCACGTCACAACCAATGGACATCAATCGACTGGGTCTTGCGTGGCTAGTTTGCGTACTCATCACGATTTTGGCGCAGACTTTCGGTTTAGTCGTTGGTGCTGCTTGTGGTGTAAAGGTGAGGTCGTGTTCTGATTACAAGATTAAATTCTTATAACTGATATAATACGTTTGAAATATATTATATGTGGCAACTGTTAAATAGCTATTGATGACGATAGATCATAGGAAAACAAATACGATTAATTTAAAGCATGCAAAAATGAAATTTTATATTGTGTCTTCGAGACTTAACGGTTAAATACATTGTGTTCAGCAAGAGGAGTCTTGGGTTCAAATCCCACCTTTATATGTCTGTTCAAGTATACTCCTTTAAATAAATTCAATTAGTGGCAAAGGCATTTACTTTTAAACGTGAATTATAAAACATGTTTTTAATGCCAACGTATGTAATAATTTAAATATGTTTAAAGCCGTATATATAAGTAACATTATGTCATTTTATTTCCAGCTGGGTCTCTTTGTGATACCAGCGGCCAACATCCCCATGCTGATGTTCTCAGAATTCTTCATTCCCTACAAAGAGATGCCCTCCTACTTACAACCCTTCGCCCTAATTTCATACTTCCGATATTCCTTCGACGCTTTCATGCAAACTGTGTATGGTTTTGGACGACCCAAATTGCCCTGTTACAAAATCATTTGCCTCTTCAGAGATCCAAAGTATTACTTAGAGTATTTAGGATTATCCGGTAATTTCACCACAGACTGCGTCGCGTTAGCTATCTGGATATTATTACTAAAGACCACATTATTATGCGTCTTAAGATACAGAGTATACAAAGCGTGTAAATAAACTTTTATATTTGTATGAAATCGACGCACATAGCTTTTATGCAGTCTGGAGCTACTTTACAGATTATATACAACACTACGTACGCAATTACTTAAGTACAGTTCTCTCCAAACTTTTTAGCCGGGCTGAAGTTAGCGCGACCGCCATCTTGCGCATAGTACTGTCAAATTTAAGCGAACAATCAAGTCGGCCCGCACCTGCATTTTGCGTTCTGCGCAACCATCCGCGTTAACTTCAACTCGGCCATCAAGTTTGGAGAGCACTGTATATTTCTGTCAACAAGGAAAAAAGGAGGTTATCTTTCACAATTAATATAGAATACCTCTGAATAGAACATCTGTGATATTGTTATAGTTCTTAGTTAATTACCTGTAATATTATGGTTGCGGGTATTTTATTAAAGTTAACAAATGCCTTTATCTGATTTTATATCTACAATAAATATATTATACTATACTATATTTTACATTTATGTACAATTCAATGTTAAAGTTTTATGTTAGGGTATTAAACTTAAATTGAATTTTTAACTTTGTAAAAAATTAAGATATCTATAATTTACTAAATTAAGCTATTTGTAATACCTGCAAACGAAACGTATTAATAACTTTATTGCTATAACACTAATCAAGGCGTTTTCATTTCAATATTTTTCGTAATTAAATTTATTTTTTATTTCAACAAAACAATGAAATTTGGTGAAAAGAAACCTTTTTATTGACTGAATCACATTTGGGCCGGGACTGTTAATACTAACCAGAGGTTTTGTATTTGCTACGATAAACAGCGAAGCATAATTATTAAAAGATGTTTTTATTAAGTACACATTTATTAACACTTAAACATGTATAACCATAGCGTAAATATACACATATACGTTCACCATCTAAGCTGTAATAATATCTACTATATGCAATAAAATGTCTTGCAATGCAACAATTTTTAACACAGTGGAATAACTACAATAGTTTTCCATCAAAAAATACAACTCTTTTAGTTGACTGGGCTAAGAAAAAAAACTTTCAGACTAGATACTTGGTCATTTTGTTCTTTTAAGTGTGCAATCACAATAATTTTACACTGAAACTAAATGTATTGGTCTTTTTTAAGAGTATTTATATAAGATAGATTCAGAAGTTTTAGCACATTCTATATGTCTAGGAACACTGGAAAAATTAATACGCTAACCGCTCCAATGGGAAAGGTTCTTTGTATTTTAAATACATAAATAACATCGAGTCTTTGGTGTACATAAGGAAAATAAGTGACTATTTTGCACAGCCATGTACATAGATATTATAAATTGACTGTAGCGTAAACCTACGCTGGTGTTTCGTTTAACTTTTGCAGGCGCCTGGAAAAGAGAACATCTTTAATAATAATTAAAAATATCAAATGATTCGGCCTAACAATACTCTTGTCTGTTTGATGTTGATGTGAAGTTTTGCTTCTCGATGTATGCTTTTATAACTTAGTAAAATGGCGTTAATTAACCAAACGACCTTTTACGAGAATGAATACATTTTCACTCACCTGCAATAATCTGGTGGCAGTGTTAGCGTCTTATACCAAAGTACTGTACTCAACCCAACACTCCATGTTCTCAAAGGACTTGTGAGGAATGACAAAGTCCCATATTCCAGCCAAAAGAAATATGCAAGCAGCAGTTGTATTGTCAAAAGAAATATAAATGGTATGTTCTTGATTAATCGTCGTAATACTGAGACGTTTTGATTTAATAACCGTGTCTCCAAGCAATGTGCAAGTACAAATATCAGCGGTATTTGAACGAACATCATCTGCACACTTCCATACATATACGTGAATGGTTCTGGTAGAAACGTCCCCTTGATGACAATACCCCATGCGAAGATCGTTCCTATATATCCATCTATGAGCTCTCCAATCGCCCAAGGCCCGAAAGGTAAGTACAGTGCATATAACACAATCGGATAGAATATTCTATCTATTTTACTCAACAGCCAAACTCTGCGTAGAATTTGACGGCCACATTTCCTTCTATACTTTGGTGGACTCTTCTGAATCCTTAAAATTACTAGAGGTATGACATTTATTATGAGGAGAGTTCCAAACACAGCCTGAAACTGAAAAAGATCTATAAATTTATTATTTCTTAAATTATTCATACAATAATATCAAACTTTTATCCCTCTATCTAACTTACCACAGATCCTGCATCCAGCATAAGTAAGACTCTCGGTGTCACATCAAAGTTCAACACAGTACCATCTAAAGTAAAAGGATGGGTTAAATTTGCTTCCCTGCCAATCTCATCTACAGCTTTCACATGCAAGTTATGAAGTCCACTTGAAAACAAGTGTGGTAGCCAATCGCATACATATAACGGCCCATCTGCAGATTTACAATCCAACCAACTAATTTTATCAAATGAAACTTTAACACTCTCCATTTTGACATCGCTAAATGCTAATATCCTTATATGAGTGGAATGAGGTATTAAACCCAATGGTTCCCTTCCAGGCATTACATATCTGGCATGTTTAGGATTAGTAACAAGAGCTATAGGCCAAGTATTATGCTTTTGGTCTACAAAGGAGAATATTCCATGATCTATTGCTGCTAATCTATACATTCTATTGTCTTTCCAGTCGCCTAGCTCCAGCTCTAAGAAGCCTTTTTTATGTTTTGTATACATTTTTGGTACAAGACCTCCCATGGAATGCAAGTGACCACATACATAAACCTGCGATCCACTTGCACTACCAATAACTTGCCTTACATTCAGTCTTTGAGACTCCCACTCTAAAGACAATATACATGATGTTGGATAGTGTCCAAACCATACTATATGATCAGCTTTACTCTCTGCTTCCTGTTTAAGTTTCTGGATATATTGCTGTTCTTGACCATCTAAGATACCAATGAAATTAAAGGGTCTTCTGAGGCCCGGCTCAGGGCAAGCATCAATCCCCAAAAACGCTACCCTTACACCATTTTTATCTATGATGTGAACATAAGATTTTGCATTACTAACACCTTGTACTGAATAATTTCGGAAATAGTTTTCTTGAGAATTCAATGTTCTTATATTAAAGTTATCTGAAATAGAAAATATTACTTAAACATTGATGAACATTAGAACATTAACATTCTGTAAAGTAATTATTTGATTAGTAATTATTGAATTATTAACAAATTTTAAATAGAAAGGTATATAAGCCAAATTTCCTGATAACATATGTTATCTAAAATTTCTAAGATTATCAGAAAATGATAATCTTCCTAATTCTGACACTAATATTATATGTCTCAAGATTGCTCAATATATGTATGAAATGACATTTTTCTTCTGCAGAACATAGAATGAGATACATTTTTATGTCCATTACATTAACCTTAGTAATTTACAAGCAGGCCCTATATAGGGCAGGGCATATATGAAAGATATTCTTTATAATTTAAAAAGAATTGAAAATAAATTATATCGTGCCTTCATGTGCAATAACATGTAAAAAATAAGGGATATGAAAGATATTCTTTATAATTTAAAAAGAATCGAAAATAAATTATATCATGCTTCATGTGCAATAACATGTAAAAAATAATAAAGTTTTCTAAGGATATTCTTTAGATTATAGATAGATAGGGATATCAAACAACAACCTTATTGTACTTATTGCATGTAGGCAAGAGATTTGAGCTTTGGAGGTGATTATAATAATAATAATAAAATTATAACTCATTCAATTCCTTATATAAATACTTACCATGATTTCCTCTTATATCTAACCAAGTTGTTTTTTCGGTGATTCCAGACTCTTTTATAATGTTATGGTAATATACCCATTCAGATTTAACTTGAGAACTTCCAAGATTATCTTTAGCTTTAGCATCAGTCAAGTCTCCCGTAGCCAAAACAAGTGATGGTTTAATTTTCTTTACTGTATTATCACAAAATTGCTGGAATTGAGATATCCGACCAGGATCCCGGAATATACTAATATGTATGTCAGAGATCTGTAATTGTAAAACAAAGTTTTAGCTGTCAAATAACAGTATTCACCACCTGTAGGTAAATGTTTAGTAATTAGTTTAGTGTACAAAAGAGCTTTGTTTTCCTAATCAAAGATTACAGAAGCAAACTCTTAATTCTGTCTCTCATTAGGGCAAAAGCCTCCGATATGTTTATAATTAATAATACAGATTCTTATATGTCACTGACCTGTAGAAACCAAATAAGATTCTTTGTGGTGTCTGTAATTCGACCGTACTTGTTAGCTAAATGTTGTGTAAAATTCTCCCCCTCATCTTTATTTTCATTGTAATAATTATGATCTGTAGCTATGGTATTTAATAAACTAGCCATAAATATGGATAGTAATAAAAGTACACACACTACAGACAACACTGCCTTGGAGAAAATCATCTTGTTGTTTACAAACAATGAATATTAAAACTCAATACACAGGACTATAGTTTTCTTGCGTACACTAGTAGTTATTCTCATTATCCTTTTGGTGTGAATCGTCGACAATGGAATTATTAACTCTTTGTTTAATATTTGTTTGTCTAGAACTTATCTTCCTAATAATATTTTTTTAGCACTTCTGCGTTCGTACGTTTGTTAACTAGACACAAACTGTTCAATGTTATTATCGCGCAAGCAAATTTCCAACGATTGCATCAGGTGTTCAATAATATTGATTAATTTACGTGTATTATTATGTATAGCAAATAGATTTTCGAAAAAATCGTCCTTTCTGTCTATTCTGTCAGCCGTCATTCCTACGTAAGTTGCATATTGAAGATGACAAATGTCAATAATCAATATCTGTGTCGCTGTCAAATATCAATAAACGTCATTTGGCGGGACACTAAACACTATACTGGATATGGTGTCTGGTGAATACTAGGCTACTACTACTAATTGCCTTTTTGATTAATATTATCATAGATATTACAAGTCTTATATTTCTTGTTTCCTTGAAAAAGCTTTTATACATCACATACATACTTTACACAATAGACACAGTTTTAAAATAACAGGTAGAGATAAATCTCTGATATGAATATCAAGCGGGAATAAAATGTAAAAATATGTATTCCGTCCTTTTACGTCGTTTGATTTTTAATAAATATACCATCAAGTTACAATAATTCGGTTTCGATTTTTGGACATTGGGAACCCTTCCTAAATCAATAATTAAACTCGGCTCATGAGTTTTTGAGCAATACTCAAATAAACATACAATTTTTACTTTAAAAGTAAGTTTGCAATCGATTTACCCACAAAATCTGTTCTCTTTCTCGTAATGTAACTTGTAAGTTGATACTAAATATCTCATTGGTTTTAACTTTTAATGCGATTAAAGCATGTTTCAAACTTTATGTAGCCTAACCTAATCGTGAATTAACATTCACACTTTAAAAGAAAACAATTAAAGACGTTGTTTTATCTTATGCAAATTAGTGTAATATACATATTGTGACGAATAGAAAGTCGAGATGTTTAAACTTACGAAATAACTAAACAACTGATTTAATGGTAACAATTTAAGCTACTAAATTATTTATTTTGTAAATTATAGATTAGTACTTCGTAGTTCCAATAGAGCTAAAGCACATTGTTTCCAACTTGAAGTTGTATAATCGAAAATTAACATTTACAGTTATAAAACAAAGCAATCAGACACCTCGTTTTATCTAATGCAAATTAATGTAATATTAATGTGATGGGCAATTCGACGGTTTGGCCGCGCATTCCGCGAGTGTGACGCCGGCAAGACGCGTACAGAGGAGGCTTCGTGCAGCCCGTTCCAGCGGGCATCCGCGCCACTATCATGCCGCATTCCACCGAGCCGAAGCCGCGGCGCGCCCCGCGCGTGCCTTCATGCCTTCGCCGACCCACGCGCCTTCTTCACTTCACTCAGTCGTTTCTACGCGCTTATAGAGATTATGCGCCCGCGCACCCGCGCTCCATGTTAACCGGTGTGAACGCGAGTGTTGTGTAGTGCCTATGGATGCGGTTTACCCAAGTGCTATAGCGACTTAACATTGGATTTGTTTATTGATGGTGAGTGCTGGATATGTCTTCGATCCATGGGTGCTTTGGATGCGCGCGCTTTCACGATCCGGCCACTTTCATTTCATACACATAGCTCGCATTCCGCGCTCGCACTGCGGCCGCTGACCCTGCCGCCCTTCTTCTTTCTACTATTCCACGAGACCACAGTATTGTGTTTGGGATTCATATCGATTATTATTAATCAACAAGAAAACACGCACTTGGAGCCATTGCAATCTGTCAAATACCTAATACTATTACAGTTTTATTCTGACTATTTAATGGCGTAGATACTTAAGCCTCTGGAAAGTATAAACCTACTAATTTAATCAAACCGCTGGAATGCCAATACCAAACACAGTATTGTAATCCGTCTAACGATCTAAGAAATTATTATACCTGCTCAGTTACAAATGCGCATTATCTATTATTACTTGGTCTTTATTATAAGCTGAGTATCTAATTACATATCAAACTGTATTTATCATATTCGTAGAACTTCTAGTGCCTATTATATTTTTTCCCTAAATACCTGGGTATATGTCGAAGGAAGGAAGCTGTTTTTTATGTTTTCTAATGATTATAACTGTGTGACGATATACTATATCATTATTAGAAGGTAATGCAACCTTAAAAATGGTTTACGGCCATAAAACCTTAGTTTCATGATTGATATAGAAAAATATGATTCATTAACTCATAAACAGGCTACAAACGGCTGCGACCGCATTCCTGCGATAGCGCGGCGTGTAAATACATCTAGCGATTGACTTCACATACCTAAGTAGGTATCCAGCATTTTTATTGCGTAATAAGCTACATAGAAACTTACAAAACGAAGATATTCAAAGAAATTTTGAAATAAAACCAGTCCTGTGATTCTGAGAAATAAATGCAATTATGCAAGATAGACTGATCCATGCTAAAATATGCATTGATCAGCATTTCGGAATTCTAATTCAAGAATGCTCAGGTCAGTGCATGAATCTTTGGCGGGAAGTAATAGTCTAATTTAATTTACGCACATGTACTAAAAAGTTCACGTGTAAAAGACATTCTCCCGAAATCTAAATACATAGTCAGCAAATGACAAAATTAATCAATACAAATAGATAATTTAAATAAAATATTTTTAACGGTTTAAAACGCGATGTATATTAGTCAAACTTACTTTTTATCAATTTTACCTACGAGTCCACGTTGCGGATGCATTGCAGCAGCCGTGGTCGTGTGGTGTCTAGTATCTTTTGCGTTTGAAACCGTTAAAAGTGTTTATTTAAATGTGTACTACTCGCGTATTATAGACAATGCTTATAAATATAGTGAAATTAATAAATCTATGCAAAGAGGCGAACTAAAGATCGATATAGCTGACCAAAAAATTAGCCTAGAATCAAATAAATTATTTATATAGTTCTAGTCTAAATACGCGAGTAGTATTATTAAATTTATTTAAATTAAACACTTTAAAACTTTAATTACTTAACTAATATATCGCGTTTTAAACCGTTAAAGTGTATTAGTTCTAGTCTAATTAATCGCTTTGTATAAAACTTTAAACTCAACATTAGTATTAGCAATATTTTACTTAATGTTTGATGCAAATACCTGCGCCAAGAGCTTTAATCAAGCCTGACAAATTGAATATGCATACGACAATGCTGACGTTAATAAGACTTTAAAAAACATACAAGTAAAACAGTAAAGATAAGAGAGTGTATACGAACTGTGTTTATTGACGTGAGCATGACGTTCGTAGCTTAGCAGGAGAACATAATCCACAATATTACTATCACAAACGCCATGCGATTTTTGTAAAGCGGCATGTTTCTCGTTGTGTATTATTATAAAATTTACAGTTAATATCAAAGATCTTCATGTTAAAATAACTTCTGCTCCCTATATACGTATGTAGATACTCTAAAAGTGAAGTATGACGGTAGATTGATATTTCAAAATATACATGTCACACTTAATAAAATGGTATCGTTATAGGGAATCAGGAATTTATCGACGCGTATTAGCAAAGTAAAATATCTAGCCGTAGTCATTTTGAAACCGACCAAATGAAATGTAGCAATTCTTTTAAATTGCAATCAAAACAGTATAATTATACAAAGTAGTAATATAATTCTTTTCTATTGATATTTAAATATCTTACTGAAAAACTTATTGAAATCGCAGATCGTCTGTTCGGCAACTGCGCAATAAGAATGCTACCATTGTTAGGCTTGTGTTGCACAAACAATAGTAAGAACACGAAATCCGAACACGTACGACAATCCTTAAAATTCCGTCCATTATATCATAACAACGTGCGAGTGTCAAAAGTGGTAGCGAGATGTCGAAAAGTGGAGGCAACGACGTCCATAGGTATGCGAGGACGCAAGATGCGGCTGGGGCCAGGGGGGAGGAAGGGGGGCGGTCTGAAGGTCGTCCGCATTCCTCGCGTCGCCGTCCGCTGCTACCGCGCTTACGTAGCGCCTCCGAGAGCGCCCAACCGGTCCGCCGCCCTCGCCTCACCTCGCCCGCCGCCATCACAAACTATCGCGCATTTACTAAAACAAAAAACATGTTCTTATGGCTATCAAGCGCTGAGCCGCAGAGGTACCGGATGCGATGAAATTTATTCGCGTCTAGTTTTTTCGAAGCGATCTCGCGGTGCTACATTCCAAGAAACGTTTTATAATACATACAGTATAAGGCGAGTTCGTAGCGCAACATTCTTGTTATTTCGCCCGACGCTTTGAATTTCGTTGGCGATCCCTTTATCAACACGAGGATAGTAAATTTTTATTATTAACCAACAGGTTTATTATTTTGAATTGGCAAATTATCAATGACATATTAATTATATAGTGCATAGTAAGATATAAATAGACGAATCGCCTCACGTGGAATATGCTGCAGATCAAGTTTGAAATCAATTTACCATACTAAATAAAACCAGATCCGTTATTCTCGGAGCGGATAATACTGTAAGCCTGTAGATGATATTGTGAATAATAATAAGATATAGCGAGATAACAATGCGATCGCCAAAGCTGCAGGTAGAAAAAAGTTGTGTCGAACAAAAAAGTGTGGAATGCACAGATGTTACGAGATCCGAACATTCCTCACACAGCCGTGGATATACTTTAATAGAATATTTTTATTATTGCTGCGTAGTCTCAAAGTGGGAGGATAAACAGTTTAATAAATAAAAATAGAATAAAACTACGTAGACGATATAAACAAAAACATTGAACAAAGTTACTTTTTAGGAAGATGAAAAGTTCACTGTTTTTTTCTAATATTCACTACCTCGTGCTCGATATTTAATTGAATAAATCATACATTTTATTATTAAATAATGATATGGATTACTACCGTGTTAGTTACTCGTTTATATTTGTTAATGATTGGAATATTAAGCAATTAATTATAATTGTGATTGAGGTCGATATGTACAACATATGATTTACAAAGTAAGCAAGTATTTACTTAAAAAAGGGTGCGAATTTATGTTCTACATACTCTCTACACTTAATCTAAGATGATATATGTGTAGGTGTAGAGAGGAGTCAAATTCTGATGATGAATGTCTTTTGTCTTGTTCCAGGGAGTGTAATAGGGGTGTCGAGATGCGACATGCGTGCTCTGTGTTCGGTTCGCGGGCCGTTGGGCGGGGAGACGCGCGCGCTCGGCGCAGGCGCCCGCCTCTTGTCCCTGCGAATGCCGGGCCAGCCTCAGCCCATCCACTTTGTTGTAGAAGCGAAGGCAAAAGTCAAAGAACTAAAAACATTGGCAAATACCCACGCGCAACTACAAGGCATGACCGACAAAGAGCTCTTTGGATTGGCTATTTTACAAAGTAATATATTTAAATGTGTACTACTCGCGTAAGCTATAGACAGTATTTAAGATATTTCACTTCAAATAGGGTATTATTTTTAAAATTAAACGAATTCAAGTAAGCAAACTCTTACTGACACTTCTGTAATTTAGAAATGAGGTTATATTCATAATTAAATGGAATGAATATGAAATGGACAGCAATGAAAGTACTTTAATCTAATATTTTAAATGTTATACATATTACTTTCAGATGGGGAGTACTTATTCGTTGATTTAGAGAGTAAACTATCAAAATATGCACCAAAGGGCTGGAGATCATCCCATACTCATGTAAGTTTTATTCACAGTATGTTAATGTTTAGTTAGCCGCAAAATTATTTTGCCCCAAAAAAAATGTTATAAGTAACATTTTTTTAATTACAGGGTTTAGACGCTAATGGAAAGCCGCTGCTTGAACTTCACCTAGTCGTACAATTCCACGTGGAGAGCCCTCTACTTTTACACGATGAAGTTGGGCGCCATTTATATTTCCTCCAACTTCTTCACAATATACGTTCAAGGGACGCTTTACCAGTAGAAATACTTTTACTCCTCATCGGGTTAGCTCTACAGGCTGACTACGGAGATGAAGAATGCTATGAAAACAGGGAATACTTTAAGATTGAAGATTATGCTCCGTCTTCTTTGACTGGGGACTGGGTGTCAGCTGCCGTCCGAGCCTGCCATCGAGAACATAGAGGCCTAACAAAAACGGACGCGGAAACAAGATTCATTCGTGAAGTATGCCTTCTACCTGATACAATAAACTCGCACAGGTATAGGCTGAAGCAATCGAAAACCGAACAGGAACCGGGCACCGTATGGTTACTAGTCACGGCTAAGGGCATTAAAATTCTACCCGACAATGGCTGTACATCAAATTTTATTTGGAGCTCTATAGGTAAATTAAGTTTTGATCGAAAGAAATTTGAAATTAGAACAGAAGAAGGCAAATTCACGTTATATTCCTCCAGCGAGGAGAAATGCAAATATTTATTTGCACTGTGTAAGGAAACGCATCAGTTTTCTATGAAAATATCATCTAAGTTGAATGAAATCTTAACTAAAGAAGAAGACGAACGAAAGAATTGTTTTGCCTATTCGAAATCATTCAGCTTAAATTATAATAAAAATAAGAGTGAACAAAGAATTTCTCTCATATCATCTACGAGTTCTAATACTACTTCCGGAATTGTAAGCGACAGAGTTCAATCTGAAGATGAACTAGAGATTATGATAGATACGCCTCCTGCTCCATCAACGGAAAGTTTAGCATTCGCTCATTTATTAGATTGTTCAAACTCATACAAAATATCTTCGCTCCAAATTCAAAAATCTAAAGCTAGAAAGAAGAGCAAAGAAGACATTGATAAAATATCTAAAAATGACCCGCCTTTCGAAAATCTACAAGAACCGGGAACTAAATTAAATGAAACCGATCAAAACGTTAGTGAAGCATTAACGGATAGTCCTACGTCTAGTAATATAAAATGCACTGGATCGCAATGTTCCTCATCTTGTAGTACAGTCATAATGGCAAGAACCGGCTTGAGTACTCTTAGCAGAGTATCAAATGGAAGTAGTTTAGAGTTGGGATACAGTCACACTGCCCAAAATTCGATACTAAGCGATAACAGCACAGTTGGCATAGACATCGAATATACACAGGATACAGCTTCTGCACTTTACGACGGCCTCGGGGAGGCAGTAACTGTGGCTGCTTCAAGTGAAACAAGTGGTGTATACACAATGGGCAGCTCGGAATTAACAGCACGATCAAAGCCTTATTCTATTTCTCAAGGAAGTCGAACAGAATACTGCGGTTCATACGAAAGATATAAAGATAATGACCTAGCAGATTTTGACAGCGTATCGTCAATTCTGAAACACAAATCGGAAAGGACTGTTATTCCTACGAAACAAAGAAGTCGAGTAGCACAATCTAGTTCAGATTGTATAGATGGAATAACTCAGTTCTGTAATCAAACTGAAAGTGAAATTAAAGAAAATAATTTTCGCGAACGCACAAACTCTAACGTAAGCGCAAATTCCTTTCATGGCGATGGAAGTGATCCTACCGATAATAAACATAACATCCTCAGTGCTAGTGAACTAAGTGATTTAATAGTAGGCCGGGGTGTATACCCAAAAACACAATCTGTTAGTGATACATTCGATTCAGTATCAGATTACGTGAGAATTCCCTTGCCATCAACAGGAGAGCGTTTTCTACAAAATCGTGACAACAGGAATTCTGGAGACAGTTACATTAATAATTCATTTTTTGATCGTCCTCCGACGCCACCGACTCGTTTGGACAGTAGAAAAGGTTTTCATTTATCGTTGCCCAATATGTTGGATTTAGATGAAAACACGTCAGCTTTCCCCAGATACCCTGACAAGCCTCCACCTCCATATGAGTACAATCATAAAACATTATCCTCTTCTACCTCAACCCCTACTAAACCACCTCCCGCATATCCAGGTATGAGTAGCTCAAGTGTACTCTCAAAACTTAGCACAGAAAAAGAGGAAGTGGAAGCTAGGGTAGTCACATCAAAACCTATGATAACTATCCTTAAAGCTGAAGCTGGAGAAGTTAATACATCAGGGGAACGTACCTTTGCCAGTCCGATGGTCTTAGAGCATAGATTTCAAAAGTCTAAACGACATCAAGCGTCAAGTCGGAGAGCTGAGCGATCAAAGTTAGCTCAAGGTCTCACCAATTTATCTCCTTCGAGGGAAGCACCTCAGAGTATAAATTCAAACGTTCTAGTAGCGATGATGAAGTTGCCACCACCGCCGCCACCACCTCGACATACACGATTACCTCCTCCACCTCCAGTGACAAGACTGCCACCTCCACCCCCGCCACACAACTCTATGTTTCACCAACAGTTATATAGTGACGTAGACTACGTATACTATCCCCTTCAAGATCCATCTGTTTCACAACAGAACTACCTCGATCACAAGCTGACAGAATCTAGAATTTCGAATATGCACAAAAACGGCTTACATTATAGAAGTACGCCATTTTTATCCACGTCACTCTCATGTTCCTCCACATATGGATCCATTCAGAACTTGTCGGATTCCTACGTTCAAATACCAGGGACACGTGCTAGTTGGTACTCGATGACTAGTCGTAATTCTACAAGTAGTCATTCCATTAATCTAGAGAGACCGCCCATACCATCACGCATCACAGAGGCTCCGAACTTTATTCGAACTAAATCACACGAAAATATGATTATAATTAAGGACCCACCGCCTTTGAAAATGAGAAGAATGCCGCCGCCTCCACCGCCTCCTTACGAACATAAGAAAAAGATTCCATCTCATTTGAAAGAGATTAAACTCCCAAATTGTAGTACATATAGAGAAAATAGTGTGAGTAGGACGAGCGATTCCGCCAATTGTGATCTAGATATTAAAACTCTTAGAGAGAAGAGCAAGAATTTGGATTTGCCTTTAATAGCCGCCTTATGCAATGACCGATCACTACTGAAACAAACTAAGGCTTTCGGGGCTCCGAAACTAAAGCCGACTGCAGAATGTGACAGTGATCGTAAAAGCGCTAAATCCGATCAAAGCACCACCGATAATATAGATGTTAAGAAGCCAGACCTTGGTAGCAGAAAAGTAAGCACAGGTACTCAAAAGAGGGTGTTAGTGAGGAATCCAACAGATAAGCTACCAGCCCTACCAGGTTCAGAAAGTCACACACCGAGAGCATTGTCAAACACTTATGTGATGCATCCAAGTGTTGTTAAGACTAAAAGAACTCAACCGAGCTCATGATGGACATGCTCATCTGTAACCCTAAGTATGAGTGTACAAAAAATTGCCACCCCAAAATATGTTGTAAATAAATAATTATAAAAACATTTCACCCCCGATCACTCGTACTAGGGCTCTTTTGTGAATCCTTCCAGTGCTATGAACTTTCCTCTTATTTACTTATTCATAACAACAAAGACTGAACGACGTACATTCCCTAGCCAACATGAAATCTGCGGAATGCTATAATTTTTATTAATAAGAACACATAATATTTAGGTTGTATAATAAATTGCTGTGGAACTTTTTTGGAAAAAAGGGATGTTTGAGTATGAATGAATATGCTATTTTTCTCACTATAGTCTCATCTAATCTTTTAACTAAAAACTTTGTTTATATTTTTTACCCATTTATTGCAAAGATTTCTCACTTCTACTGTAGCATTATTTATAAGTACATTAAACTAGAATATGAAAACGCACAACCATCCACAGTAACATAAATAATGTGAAAGATTCACTATTAAATAGTGAACGGATAAAGTAAAATACTCAATATTTATCTGAAACATTTATTAAAATATTTAATGAATATGTAAATTTAAAGTCATAGCTAAGTTGTAGTTAGCGATAGAAATTTAATAATTTTACAATTATTATTTATTTCACCACAAAATGTACATAGGAGATTGTTGATAATAAAGATATTGTAAGTACATCGAACGTTTATTGTGTACAAATACATAGTAAATCTTTGAAAAGAACTTGCTTTTTGTTTTTCTTCATTCCCTTATAACAAAAATATCATATTAACAAAAGTTTTGAGCTTAGCGTTGTACCTATTGAGATTCATATAAGATTAATACTTAACACCTTTAAACTTAGTAAAACATGGTAAAGGAACAATATATTAATTTACAAAGTAATTTTAAAATTACTTATAAGATTCATTCTAATACTGTTACGATATTTGGCTTAGTACTTTGTGCTATTTGTAGCTAAAACAATGTGAAGGAACAAATGGGACTAGATTTGATAATACCTATGGTTCTGGTTTCTCATGAGTAATAGTACTTACTACTTAAAAACTGTATTGAAGACTACTTTTCTAATTTTATAATGATTGCCGAATTCGGCTGAAACGTAACGCTATCAAAATATAACAGTTGGCCAACTAGAGACGTGTTTGTGGCACCGACAACTAACCCACCATAAAACATAGTCGATAGGTCTGTTGTTATCACTTCGCGGCCGAAGTTACCAACAAAGACACACGTGTTCCTACGAGGAAACCACCGTTCAACTACAAAAAGATTCTCCTCGGTCTTACGAATGTCTATATTCTTAAGAACATTGCCCTCTTTATAAATACCCCGTAAATATATCGTGGGTGTATCCAATCTCATTTGAATCAACTGCCTTATCGCACTCAAATATTCATATCTAGGCTTCAAAACAGATTGTTGGTTCCACGGCAGAATTGCACCATTTTTGTCATGGTCAGAGAACGACATTGTAGGTAGATTGTGCACGTGCTCGTGTTCATGGAAGTCAGATTCGATTTCATGTTTTTCTAAACTTCCCAACCCGATTTCATCGCCATAGAATATACCAACAACTCCTGGTAATACCATCTCCAAAGCTATCGTGGATAGTGTATTATTCAAGTCCTTAGTTGAAATCCTTTCACTATGTATATTCCCAACATTCCAATGAACCCAGGGATAATGGGGTCTCTCCCAAAGAATTCCTGATGTCACCGAATCTATTTTATCCTTGACAATTTTTATACCCTCTTTTAAATCCAAGTGAATGTCAATAAGATCAACTCTGTTTAACAAAACTGTGAGACTCTCGCCTTTAGCCATATTGAGTGCTGCCTCATTGGCCATTAAAATTTTGTCATTGCCTAATAGCTGTTTCCAGACTTGTAATGTTTTCCCAAAATTTGGATGATCCACAAAATTTTCCAAATCTTTCAAGTAGAGTCCATCAATATTTTGTTCAGATATCCAATACATAATGGACATGGTGGTTCTATCAATATTTGATAGACTTGAGTCATTGAAGCCAAATGCAGTTTGATTAGAGACTTCAAATGCTCCAGAATGAATTAAACTTGTTACAGGCATATCGAGAATAATATGCATTTCGCGGTTCTGAAGCTCTGTTACTAGATCTTGAAAATCTTTCAAAACGCCAATACTTCTATCGATTCGTAACATATTAGTCGCATTATAAAAGTGAACAGGATAATCAGGTCCTTCAAAAATATAATTCAAACGAATAGTTGAGCTGCCTAATTCTTTGATATAATCCAATTTCTTTATTAATCCCTTTAAATCGCCAAATCCGTCATTATTTGAATCCTTAAAACTTGCAGGAAATATTTCGTAGAATACCTTACCTTGATACCATGGCAGATTTGGATTACAGGTCTTAGGTATAGTTACAATCATAGTTATGATGGCTGCCAAACACGCAATGAGACCTGATAGGACAATCCATAGAAGAATATTTCTGATAAATGGCCAATTCCATGTGACAAAACTTGGCAGTTTTCTGTTGTTGACACTAAAACTGCCATTAAGTTTGCTTTCAGGCTGAAAAAACAATTTTACTTCATTTTCTTCAAATACTTACTCCTTTTAGTACATAGGTAAAAATGAAGTAACCAGAGAAGTCTCAAATAGTGAATAACATCCACAAGTGTATGAGAATTGTTCATTGTGTTTGTTCAATTGGTATCAATAAGTCAATTCAAAATCATTGGATCTAATTAGAAAGAATTGGTCTTTTACATGTTTGATATAAGTATAGTTTCAGTTTAAATTTGTCCCAAAATTACAACAAAATGCCTCTGCATGATATTTTTCATTAGTTCAGTGTCTAAATAAATTTTCTGTTCTTGTTTGGGCATTTGAGTCATTTAAACCTCATTTAATATTAGATCTTGAATTAAATCTTAAAAAATATTTACCTGTCCTAATATTATATCTCCATTCTTACTGAGAGTCTGATAGTCAAGCATACTGATGTTATTTATAAGCTGTGCACTAACAGGATCCTGTGCAACTGAATTAGAGTCACCTGAGGAACTTGAGTCTCCAGCGCTTACCTCTAGAATAGTAACAATTATTATTACTTTTAAAGTGACACTCTTTGGATAAGAAATTAATATAGATATATTAGTACAAGACAACATAAGGAATATAATAAAAAACAGATTTTTATCAACAATAGTAATTGGGTCAACTAAGGCACAGTCAATCGAGGCACTTTATCTTTGGAGGACATTTAATGCTTTTGCAATAAAGAAATTAAGAATATTCGTATTTGTTGTAGTTCATACACTGCTGGTGATGCAAAAGTATATAAAATTGGGTATATACTTACCAGAATTTCCAATATTAATACTTTTAGTGTCATCATTTAGTGTTAAAAATGCACTATCAGTAATTTCTTCAGAAAGTGGGTGCTTGAAGTCTAAAGTTGTCGGGCTCGGAGTTAAAAGAAGACATGTTGATGATTTTACACCATGCAGATAATCCAAAGTCTCAAGTTCTGTAGCAGGATTGCCGTTGCTGGTCTCCGGCGATTCATTCATCTTACTCTCTAGTAAAGACATGAGTAAACATTAAACTAGATGTAAACTCAAAATAATGGCCAACATTTGACCTAAGATACAAAAATAGCACCACCATTCAAGATATTATATGTTGTCAAGAATTTATTGTATCTAAAAAGTTAAATAAGATGGTATTTAGTAATTCTTGGATAAACTAAACATTAACTACCTTAGCTATTTTTTTTTACATACCAATTCGATTTATTCATTTATAAAATAATACTCTTTTGGTATTTGAATTATATGTACATGTAACAACTCTGGCTAGTTTTATATTTGAAATTGAATGAAAATGTCATTCTAAAATTAGAGCTTTGACATTTCATGACTTTACAGATAAAGACACAGATTTGTGAAATAAACAAAATCAATGTTAATTCACAGATAATGATATAAGTAATCACGCTCCGGCTTTTCTCACATATATTTTTGCCTTTTAAAATGACAACATTACCTAAAACGCTTAATATCTAATTTTATAGCATTGTAATAAACTTTTAGCGATGATAATGTCAACGCCAATTACATCTATTGTAATTATTTGTGCATAATTATATTGCATATCTATTATGTATCTATACAAAATGGTTCAATAACTAATACAGACGTACTATATACATTTCTACGTGTACTTCTTTCAAATTCGTATTGTTTCGGAATTTAGACTTTGACTTGTCACTTATGTACTTTGACCAGATTTTTTGTTTACGTTTTTCAGTTTAAGTTTAATTTGAACACTTGTTTATTTGTACATTTTATTTTATTGCTACAATTAATAGTTTATACGTATAAAAGAAAAGTTTAAGTTTGGTACGTAATTAAAATTATTAACTCTGCCTGTCTGTTTCTTGTTCTATATATTTTTTTAAGTACAATTAAAAAATATGTTAAGAGTATTTAAGCAGCCTAGTACTGGTCGAATAGTGACTAAGAGCTTAAAACAAAGATATTCAACTAAACATGTTCGGGACAAAAATTATCAATACTTGCAACAAAGCAAGCTACCAACAATGCATTTTCAAAAGTCAATCCCTAGGCTACCAATTCCGGAATTGCCTAAAACAGGAGAAAGGTATTTGAATGCCTTAAGACCGTTACTAAGCTCCGCTCAATATGCTGACGCTGAGAAACGAACTAATAAATTTATTCAGAACGAAGGTAAAGAATTACAGGCTAAATTAATACAAAAGGATAAGGCAAACAAACATACAAGTTACATATCAGACTATTGGTTTGATCTATACTTACGGGATCGTCAACCTTTGCCCATCAATTATAATCCATTGTTGGTATTTCAAAATGATACAAGGCCTGAATATAGAAATCAACTCATCCGGGCAACAAATATATTGGTAACAGCTTCTAGATTTATGCTTTCTATGCGTCAGTCAATACTTGAACCTGAAATATTTCACATGCAACCTCAGAAGAGTGATACTCAACTATTCAGAACTGTAACTGGTCTTTTACCAGAGAGCTTATCATGGTATGTATTTAAATGAAATTTTCATTTTTTTGCATGACAAGATTGTTTACTAAGATTCTTTTTAGGTATGGTGCGTACTTGTTTAAAGCATTCCCGTTAGATATGAGTCAATTTTCAGGCTTATTTAACGCTACAAGAATACCTCAGATTGACAAGGACATGATTTTCAGAGACCCTGCAAGCAAACATGTTGTTGTGCAAAAGAATGGACATTTTTATGTGTTTGATGTATTAGATTCTAATGGTAATTATTTTCCATATTTTAACAATATTTTTTGTTATCCCTATAATGAAATACTTTAATTTTTAATTACAAAGATTAAATATGATTACTCGATAATAATTTAGTATTATAAAAGTAATTTAAATAAATAAACAGATCTCAATATCCTATATCCTAAAGCGATATGTACATATTTTTGTTCTTGTTTAACTTCCTTGAAATTCATACCAGGGCTTTTGCTACAAAGTAGGTTTATATGCTAGTAACAACTTACATAAATATGTTATATACATTCTCATGTAACAAACATTTTATCTATTCAGAGATTTTATTTTATTGTAGGAAATCTACTTAGCCCTGAGGAAATACTTGGAAACATGGCAAAAATAGTCAATGACACAACACAAAGAAATGATTATCCTTTAGGTATTTTAACTTGTCAGAATAGAAATGATTGGGCCCAACAAAGAAGGCATTTAGAAGAAACAGGTAATGCAGATGCATTAAAAAAGATTGATTCTGCAATATTTAATCTTGTCTTGGATGATGAATCAATTCAAGACGATAAGCATAAAATCCTCAAGCTTTTTCTACATGGAGATGGAAATAATAGGTATTGTTTTAATGTATTTTACTTGATTATTCTTATTTCACACTTTGATTATATATTTTAACAAGATATATTAGTTAAATAATTTTTCTTTAGATACTCTTTGTTATAAATACCACTAGAGTTTAACTTAGTGACATACATATAAATATTGTTTATGTTATTTATGTTATACAACATAATTAAATTAAATTTGTATAACTTACAGGTGGTTTGACAAATCATTTAGTGTTATAGTGACGAAAGATGGGGTCTCTGGAATTAACTTTGAGCATTCATGGGGAGATGGTGTAGCTGTATTACGATTCTTTAAAGACACATATGCTGAGATTACAAACAGACCATTTATACATCCAGAGAGTAAACCTTCTGAGAACAATATTAGTGTTAAGAAATTAGGTCGGTGTAATTTTTATATATATGTATTTGTATGATAAATTATATTTTGTTGTTTTGATATTTTATGATTTTAATTGGTCTTTGTTTTCAGAATTCAACTTAGATGATGAAACTAAAGAATGTATTAAAAATGCACAGATTGATTATAATGAATGGTGTGATACTTTGAGTATTGATTACATACTTTATGAAGGACTTAACAAACAGGCTTGTAAGAAGTATAATGTCAGCGCGGACTGCATTATGCAGATATCATTTCAGGTATATGATTTTTTTGCGTAGATCACTCACACACATTACAATAAAATAACTGTACCAATTATATGTCTTAAAGAATATTTATAGAAAGTAAACTCCTGCTAAATATTTTTTGTACATTAAAATTCTGTTAGGTACATACTTTTTGTTACATATATTTCCTATATACAAAATTAAATAAATAAATATTATTCTGAAAACTTTATTATTTTTTACATGTTGTTGCACATATAGGCACTATATAATTTAAAATTTGAAAAATAAAAAAAAATCAATTTTTTTCGATTTTTAAAATATTATTTTTTCATTTTCAGGCTGCTTATCATCTTTTATATGGAAAATTTGTGGGGACATATGAATCCTGCAGTACTTCAGCTTTCAAACACGGTAGAACAGAGACGATGCGACCTTGCACAGACAAAACTAAAGTAAGTTAATATAAATTATATGGTATTGTGGTGTTGTTGTTAATGGTCCTTTTATATTGCATAATGATGATGGCTGTATAACAAAAATACTTTTATAATTACGTTCCTGTCTTGACTAAATTGTCTATGATGTACAAATACTTTTAATCTCTAAAACTTGTTACAATAAAAGTAAACCATGTTTCAGGCATTCTGTAATCAACTTCATTCTAACAAATCATCAAAAGACAGCCTTCGACAACTGATGGCAGAATGCTCTTCATATCACAGCGAGTTAGTAAAAGAAGCAGCAATGGGCCAGGGTTTTGACCGACACCTTTTTGCTCTCATGAAGATTGCCCAAGACAATAAATTACAAAGGCCAGAAATGTTTGACTCATATGAATACAATTTCTTGAATAAGTCAATTTTGAGTACAAGTACTTTATCTTCTCCATTTGTGCTCGCGGGAGGGTTTGGACCTGTAGCACGAGACGGTTTCGGAATCGGGTAAGTTTTTTTGTCATAATTATAGAAAATTACCTAGAGTGCCTTTAAATTGGAATGGCAAGATAATGGCGCGTAAGTACCTACTACCGCCTTTGTTAGTGTTTTAATGTGTTGAACATACATAAATTTCTTGAGAACCACAAGTATTTCAGTTTCCGGTAAAAATATCACATAAAGTATCATATTATAGTAAGATGCAAATAATATATATATCCTAATAGCTTCTATTTGAATTGTTTTAGATACTCCGCTTTCGCTGATAAATTGGGAGCAGCTGTAACGAGCTATAAGGAACACAATGACAGCAAGCAGTTTATTGAAGCATTGCATAAATCCTTCATTGATATAACAGGGATTTTAAGTGTTTAAAAATCATGTTCAACAATTTTTTACCCAGTGCCTTTTAATTATGTACATGATTTAATATGCAAATACAAGGGATTAAGACTGACCCAAAAAATTCGCTTCAACATTTATTTATAAGTAAATTAGTTACTGTGACGTTAAATTCAGCTATGTTCATTTATTATTGCCTCCTTTAATATATAGAAATGCTCAATAAGAGATAATAATGGGTTGCTGAAAAGACAAGACTTGTTATTGTTTTGTAAAATGTTTACATTTAATCCAAAAATGCATTTATTTATTGTATGTATTCATACTTTTAATGGGTATTTATAATTAGTTTTAGCTTAACAATTAATTGTATTAATTAATTTTAAAGCTTCTTGATTATATAATAATCTTAATATTTTATTGGATGTGCTATGTATGTGCCTTTCGTCTAGGAACCCTAGAGTTAGAAGATATTTTATATTGTTAATATTTATAATAATAAGCATATTTTTTACAAGATGTTTTGATAAAATAATATTGTATTTAATAAAGTGTTCTTTATCATACTTTGTGTGTCTCTTTAAGCCAGGCCCCCTCAGGGCTCAATACGTAGGATCATTTAAAAAAAGTGTCTCTTTTTTTATGATAGACTTGTCTAAATAATATTTTAACAAAATGCGTTGGCGAAAACAATTTTGGCTTTGGATATCCGGTAAAAGAATAAACTAAATTGGTATTAGTTGCAAAAACGACTATACCTATATTAAAATCTCAGTTACGACCAAATAAAAGTAGCTTCTTTTTTATTTTAAACGTGACGTTATGACGCATAAATTTTGAGGTCAGGTTTATTTTCAGATCTTTATATTTAATTAAGAAAACGATAAGTATTATTTCCCTTTCCCCAAAAGCGAAGACAACATAAACTGAAACTTGTCAAAAACTACACGCTCCGTCTAAAATATTTACAGTCTATGACAAGGAGTGAGGAATGAGGCGCGGCGTATGAAAGTGAAAATGTCAAAGTTCACTACAGTAGTTTAGTCTCGCTCGCAGGTTTCGTTCGTGTTGTTGTAGGTACAGGATTTATACCTACATTGTAGTTGTGGGTTGTGGTGATTGCAAATTGTGCATATTGTGTAGTATTATACGAGTGATAATTGATACCTAGCATAGGAAAATCTAAGAAATTCGCCTGTAACTAGCTATCTACGTAATATCTTTTTCTTTCCCGAATAGAAGCAATGTTTTACTTCAGCGGAGTACTTGTAATGTGTCTTTAGGGATATTAACTGTTGATTGTGATTTAATGAATAAAGTGCACTTCAGTAACGGTAAGCATTAATCAACGGTGATCTGTCTATGTGGATTTACCTTATATTTGCGCGTATTTATTTGACGGAATTATTGATTGCATTTCCTTTCGGTAATTCCTATTAAATATACAATTATCAGTTTTGGCCATGTTGTAACCTTCTATGTATTTTTTTGCATAGGTAATAAAATATACACAACATAATAATTTATTTGAGACTAATTTAAGTCCAGTAGAATAAACTACTCAACATTTACCTAGACCTAATTAACAGGAAATTATATGTACTTGTTATGTTTTAATGACTTCCTGCTTTTGTATATAAATTATAATTTGTAAATAAAAAATATAATATTTGGTCTCTCATGTTACTATAAAACTAATTTAAGCAAATAATATGTTTTTTGTCCTTTACTTTGTATGAGGTATGTTTGTTTTATTATCACAAGTATTATATGAATATTTATTAGGTATTTTAGATCCAATATATGAAGGATATATAACTGAGGATTAATTTTAGAATTGTTTTTTCAGACTACAATGGTTATACACCTATGAGGTAACAAAAGAAGTCAGAATGCTAATTAAAGAGTATAGAATACCATTGCCCCTTACGGTTGAAGAATATCGTATTGCTCAACTTTACATGATAGCAAAAAAGAGCAGAGAAGAAAGTTCTGGTGAGGGAAGTGGAGTAGAAATTATAGTAAATGAACCTTATGAGAATGGCCCAGGGGGCAAAGGCCAGTATACACAAAAAATCTATCATGTAGGAAGTCACTTGCCTGGTTGGTTTAAGAGCTTGCTTCCAAAATCTGCCCTAACTGTATCTGAAGAAGCGTGGAATGCATATCCCTACACAAAAACGAAATACACATGCCCATTTGTGGAAAAGTTTTCACTCGAGATTGAAACTTATTATTTTGGTGACAATGGACATCAAGAGAATGTTTTCAAGTTAAGCGGTAGTGATTTAAAAAGTCGAACAGTTGATCTCATAGATGTTGTTAAAGATCAATTGTATGGTGCAGATTATGTTAAAGAGGAGGACCCAAAACTTTTTGTTTCACAAAAATGCAATAGGGGGCCATTGACAGAATCATGGTTAGAAGATTATTGGAGAGAAGTTCAAGGCAAAATGCAACCATTGCCTAATGGTAAATCACTTATGTGTGCTTATAAGCTTTGTAGAGTTGAGTTCCGTTATTGGGGTATGCAAACTAAGCTTGAAAAATTTATACATGATGTAGCTCTAAGAAAAACCATGCTTAGAGCACATCGTCAAGTATGGGCATGGCAGGATGAGTGGCATGGTCTGACAATGGAAGACATCCGGGAAATTGAGAGACAGACACAATTAGCTCTCAAGAAAAAAATGGGCGGTGAGACTAGTGATGAAGCTGACCAAATTTCTGAAGACAATTCAAAATCTCTAGCTGCTACTATGAGTAGTTTAGAAAAGAATGAAGATCTAGCCACACCAGTCACTACAAAGAAAAGTAATTCCGAAATACATTCCCAAAAACATTTATCACATGAAGGCTCTCCTGCAATAGAAACAAGGAGTTCTTCCAAAACAAATTTAAGATCAACATCATCAGGTTCTTTAAAAAATTTGCAAACACAAGTTTCTAATTGGAGAATGGAAACGTTAGTTAGAGAATCAGAAACAGAAACTGGATCAGAAGATGAGTTTTATGATTGTGAAAGTTCTTTTAATAAATGGTCATCATTGTGCTCTTTGGACGAAGCTGATATTGATATATCTCCCACACAAGGAGATCATAATCAAGAAGATAGTATATTTAACCCAACATTCCTAAAAAGGGTTACTTCAGAAAGGGGTTCACGAAGAATGGTGGCTTTACATAGTCATCCAAGCATTGATGGTTGCCCTGATACACCAGTCCATAGTTCCTGCCCAATAACCGTCTTAGTGCTTGTGTTCCATGCTGGAAGCGTTTTAGATGCTAATATTGATATGACTGCAAAAAAGTCAGATGTTACTACATTCAAGGGAGCGTTTGAATCAGTGATGCGCCAGCATTACCCTACACTTGTGGGACATATCGCAATTAAATTAGTTTCTTGTCCATCGATTTGCACAGAAGCTTTAGGTGTTTTATCTACACTAAGCCCATATAGTTTTGACTGTTCACCTTCAACATTGGAAACACCATCTTTGACAAATGATCTTATACCTATTGGAGCCATCCCACTCATTGCTACATCATCACCTGAATACTCGGATCATGTTACGAAAACTATACTTTCGGCAAATGGTGTTTATAATGAGTTTGTTAAATCGGAGGATGGTAAAGGCTTTGGTGGACAAATTTGTATCGTCGGAGATAGCATGGGATCCGTACTAGCATACGATGCTTTATGTCGCACTGTACAATATCAATCACGCCATGATAGCGAGACTAGTATATTAGATACAGAAATAATGATACCAAATGAACCTACAGAGCTTTATTTAAATAAATCTCATCTACAAGCGCCAACTCCACGACGACGATCTTCTACAGCCAGTGATAATCATAGTAAACTTGAATTTGAAATATCTGATTTTTTCAGTTTTGGTAGTCCATTGTCCCTAATTCTGGCGTCAAGAAAAATATCCGATGATAAGTCTCGTGATATAATAAAACCACCCGTTCAACAGGTGTATAATTTATTTCACCCAACTGACCCCGTCGCAGCTAGACTAGAACCATTGTTGTCAGCTAGGTTTACAAACCTGCCACCTATTAACGTTGCACGATATGCCAAATATCCCTTAGGGAACGGACAGCCATATCATTTGATGGAATTGATTCAGAGCCATCCAACTCTCTTTGGTGATCATTTACAAATGCCACCGACACCAGTTTTAAGAAGACTGTCTGAAGCATCAGTACAAAGTACAGTGAGTGGTTTAGTTGATAACATACCATTAATTACTATGAATGCTCTTCAACAAAGATGGTGGGGTTCGAAACGCTTAGACTATGCTCTCTACTGCCCAGAGGGTTTATCAAATTTTCCTACAAACGCCTTGCCTCATCTATTTCATGCAAGCTACTGGGAAAGTTCAGATGTGATAGCTTTTATATTAAGGCAAGTAGGTCATTTTGACTTAGCTTTATATAGTCACAATGATGATAAAGACTGTACACTCTTCAATCCTGGTCAAGATAAAGAGAAATGGATTAAAAAGAGAACATCGGTTAAATTAAAGAACGTTGCCGCGAATCATCGTGCAAACGATGTTATTGTAAAAGAGGGATGTCCTCAAACATTTACTGCGCGATTTATGTACGGGCCTCTGGATATGATTACGTTAACAGGAGAAAAGGTAGATATACACATGATGAAAGATCCACCAGCTGGCGAGTGGACTTTGTTAGAAACTGTTGTAACGGACAAAACCGGTCGGATAACGTACACGTTGACCGACAAGCAAAGCGTTGCGTGTGGAATATATCCTTTTAGAGTGGTAGTCCGAGGTGACCACACGAGTTGCAATTTTCATCTTGCAGTCGTACCACCTCAGACAGAATGTGTTGTGTTTAGTATCGACGGGTCCTTTACCGCCAGTGTTTCAGTGACTGGTCGCGATCCTAAAGTAAGAGCGGGCGCAGTAGACGTCGTAAGGTTCTGGCAGGATTTAGGCTACCTTATACTCTACATAACCGGCCGCCCTGACATGCAACAGAGAAAGGTGGTATCGTGGTTAGCAGAGCACAATTTTCCTCATGGACTTGTGTTTTTCTCGGATGGATTATCCACGGATCCGCTGGGTCATAAGGCTGCTCACTTGAACAATCTTATTAATGAGCATGGCGTAATACTTCACGCTGCCTACGGATCGGGGAAAGATATAAGCGTGTATCATAACTGTGGGTTATCTCACAAGCAAATATATGCTATCGGGAGGATTAGTAAGAAGTACAATAACCTGGCGACACCCTTAAGCGAGGGTTATGCGTCGCATCTCGCAGATTTGAAACAGCCGGGTGCCGTGAGAGCTGCTAGAGGTAACGCTCGTTTACTAGTACCCCGACGGCTATTAGCTCCTGTAAGTAATTCGTCGGCATCGCGCTCGCGTCGTTAAACTTTATAACCTTATTAAGTATTAACACTATCACAGTTATCCTATTAAGTACGATAAACTATATTCTGTTCAAGAAAATCCTTTGATTTCGAAACATAATATACCTAAAACAGATACAGTATATTTTTTCAATGAACATTAAATAACGTATTTGATATTAATTATTATAATATACATATTTATAATTATATTATGAAGCTAATGTAAAATATATCTCTTGTCACATGTACCTTACTAATTTATTCTTATAATTATATTGTAACTAAATATAATGTTCAGTAGGAAGTTGATCTTTTCAATTTTTATCTTAAAGTTGTTGCTGTAAAGTGTTTGATTATTGCTAAAACTTAAGGCTGGGAATCTCTTTATAAATTGTGGATATTTGAAAGTATTCTAGTCCTCCTAAGATTTTATTATCATTTGTAATGTTAAAGATATAAGATGACTAAAGAATTGAAAAGTAAAGCAAAGGTGTCATTTCGATATTATATAATATGTAGGAAAGCGAACAGATAAGACTTGTGTTTTTGTGAATATTTAAAACACAATGAACAGATCTTGTGAAATTTATACGTACCTATAGCTTCATCGTTTACGCCTATTTTGAGTATAGGTAATTCGTAATAAAAAAAATATTTACAAACGTTTATATTAAACGCGCTTAGCACTATATTTCATTATTTACATGCAAAATGTCTTGGAAGGTCACAAAAATCTCTCTCAGCAATGCACAGATGTGAACCCTTGTCGTTTGCAAAATAGCTAAATAAAAGTAACATGTTTGTAGTAAGTAGATATTAGCACGTCTTAGCTAATAAGGTTAAATACGCTTTATCTGACTGCGATATATTCAAGTCACTTGTTCCTTATATTTACCGAATACACGAGGCCAGTTGTATTTTTGATTAAAACAATAAAATAATTTATTGCTTCTTATTCACAAATAGTGGAGAAAATGATACGTTTAATTTTTTAAAGTAAAATGTTTGTTCGTCGTTCTCTGTCCCATCTTAATACTCTAATCGCAGTCAGGTTGTAGAAAAAATTGTTGGGTGTTAAATGTAAGCTTCCTTTCTGCATTCGTTTACCTATTTCGCAACATCGTTTGCATCTTGTAGGCCACTTTATACACATATAAATATATAGTGAAAATATATAGAAATACGCTTTAGTTCACGCATATGAATTTATATTAGATCATTTTATTTCATAGTACCTAAATGTTACACTTAATACGTCACTACATATAAATGCATTATAAATAAGATATATTTTGTGAGTTACTTACACGCTTAACGTATTTTTATAGATCTCTCATAGTATTGTGTTAGGATTGTTCCGATATAAATAATTTTAGAAGTTGTATTTGAAAATATTGGTTTGAATGTAAAATGGAACTCTGTTCAAAGCACTAAAGAAATACGTATTATAATGTTATTTTTATTATTGCAAAATGGAATACTAGTCCGTGTTCACGTTTAAATTCTATCAAAATTCTTCTAATCTTTAGTTTTGTTGATCTAAATCGCAAAGAAATTTCAAAGCATAAACTACTATACTAGTATGTGCCAGTATTTCGGCTTTATGACTTTTCTTCAGCGGCTTTTCAAATGTGCAATTACATACGTCTCATTAAGGACCAGAATATTCTGCTTTAAAGAATGAGGCGGCATTAAAAATCTTTATATAGCCTTCAGTTCTCATAAGCCATTTAAAGATCGCCAGATCTTGATATCGTAATTCGATTCAAAACAAGAAGCCGAAAATAGAAGAGCTGGGAATATAATGTAGTCAGAGGAAAGTTTACGTTCCCGTCTTTGTTTATGGTCTGGCGTATGTCATAAATCGAGATTTTTAATTAACTATTGCGTCACGCTATATACTTACTATACTTTGCTTTTGAATGATTGATTTCTTGTAAATTATGGGTATATACATACAAAGCCGATAATAATATAAAACTTTGTAAAAAATGTAATAGCTAAGATGGTTTCCCAGTGCAACTTTGAAGTACATATTAGAAAATGCACGTTTTGTCACTATACACCTAATTGAGTTTTGTACTTTGAGATTTCTGTGCTCACCTCGCGTCCTATGGCTTCTATACGAGGCCATTTCATATATTTATTGTATTTGTACACCTTGTACGTATTCTGTAAGCTTTAAGATCTAAAGTTGGTTGAACTCTCGTCGTCTAGGTTTTTGTAATATAATATGCACTAGAATTATGGAAACTTGATCAACGCTGACATTTTTATATAAAACCTGCTTAGTAACTAGCTACTTGTATTTATAATTAGGAAGGTAGAATCAGTTTTAGATGACAAAATGTTTGTTCTCAGTAATCACTGAGATATTATAATTTGAAGACGTCATATACGAATATATACGTCTTATAATTTCCGAGAACACATTCTAAGTAGGGTAGTTACTAAGAGGTTTATTCTTATTTGTACCTCTTCCTTTTTCGTGTCCGTAAGAGAACTACCCCCGAAAGACTACGAATTTTAAATTGTGAATTCACTTTCGTCGTTTTCAAGTTAAGCTGTATCATGTCTATGAGATATTAGATAATATGTACAAGACATATGTATGGGTTAATCCTATCTCCATAAGTTCCCAGTATTTCAATGAAATCTTTTGTTGTTCATGAATAAGTGTATCTCAACGTTTCCTGTATGGTATATGTTAATTTCAAAGTTTCTGGGAATCTCTTTGTTCATTTGTGGCGTGAAATAAACTTATGTTGTTACTTTTAAGTATCTTTAATTTATATAAAAATAACTCAGTGCGTCGTCAGTTGTTTAAATTAAATGATTGATATCATTCTTTGGTGTAGGGTTCCAATAGTTATATTTAGTTGTTGTTTGGTAAAGGGGTTTCATAGTTATGTAACTACTCTGTAACTAAGGCGTATTTTCTTTAACTGTATAATGTTAAAGCTTACTAGTCAAGTCAATTGCATATTCCTATTTTTATAAATACACTTAACATGAGGCTGCTAGAGGCAGAGTAGGATATTAACAAAAAACATGATTTTCAATAAAGAGGAAAGTGAAAATGCGCAATTAACTTAGGCGAAAATGAATTTGTACCTACGTGTGTAAAAATTATGCTAATAATTTTCGGTCACTGAGTTCTTGTAGCATAAAAATATAAATATCTCAAGTCATAAAATTGTAATTAGGCTACTCTGCCTCTAGCGGCCTCAAGTCATATTAACCGCTATACGTACACGGTTTAAACGAATTCAGTTGCCCTTAAGTTACATGATACGTACTGTTTTTTACTATATTTTTACGGGTGTTTGTCCTGAAGATTTGTTTTCGGGTTATTTTCTATTATATGTGATTGAATAGGTACAATTATTACGCCATGACTGTATTGTAACTACCGTAGGCACGTAGTTGAAGCGAAATGTAAATGTGTTTTACTGATATATGTAGTTATCTTCCAAAAGTGCTGTGCTAGCTTCAATTTCTTTTATATTTATTAAATTTAACTATGTGTGGATAAAATAAATTATTATTGTTGGCTCTAAACTGTTTTTTATTTGAAATGCGTGACTGTATAATCGCTTTGTTGGCAGTTTCCATTATTATACTATCATTAAAGTACTTACACTGAGAGTCTAGATTAAAACCCTCCTAGGAAATGTCTGTAGGTCTTATTCCTATTGTGTGGACTTATAACATGCAATTGATGTACAGGGCCTCTGGCATGCTGTAAGTCAAAAGTTTGAGATTTTTTTTAACATAAGAGAGCAGACTAGCATGGGGTTCGCTTGGTGGGAGGTGTAATTGTAATTGACCTATATATAGGCTTTGGATATTCGGAAAATTTCCCTCCTTACAATTATACCGTTACTAGGAAGGTTCGCTTTGTCTCGTACCTACGTAGGTAGATAACGCAACCTTCAATTAGAACTAATAAATTTAAGTAGCTTAAGTAATAAGTAGTCCCACTGGTATTCTAAACACGCAACGTATAATTGGAAAGAAACATCAATAAAAGTATAGAAATAAAATTACGTACGAATATAATAGGTACGTCGTTTCGACCTATTCATGTACCGTTAAAAAAAATAGACCCTACTGCTTTAGCGCGGGTAGTAAATATAGGTATCATACCTGGTACCTATCTCCCAGGTTTAGTACTCCAGGTACTAAACCTGTCAGAACTAGCTGGACCCTGACGTCCTGATGAAGCGACTTGTAGAGTTTTGCTCATCATCAATAGTTTAACGTACCCCGAGCCATGTACAAAATCATTTATTTTTTTATTTTCATTAAAATAAGTTATGATCTCAATATACATCGTTTAAGAGTGCCCCGAGACATGCTGAAAATCATTTTTTTAGAAATAGAAAGGAGTGTATATAAATTTAAAAGGATATTTTTCGAGATAAAAGGAATTATATTCTAATCTATTCTTTCGGCTGCGAAGAGCCAAACGAAGAATAGACGCGTGCCTGCTTCTATTTTCTTGCTGGTTTTAAGAGCCATTAGTTGATCAAACTTCTGCGCGCTGTCCTCAAAGAACTTCAAAGGGAGAGATTTATCGACACGAATCAAAAGGGGTATTTGTGACGTCATGTTACGACGTTATATTTTCTAATATTACTAAATGACTTGTGTCGTATTTAGGTTATTTGAAAAAACCACATATAGTGACCACATTTATTATGTTTCTTTTGACATCATTCATTTACACCATAACACAGTACAACATTAGAAATCATCTTTTCTACATAATACTACTTAAACTAATAGTAATGTAACATGCACAGAAATTCGATAATCACTAATTTTAAATATGTTCTCACTTAATCAATTTAATACTATTTATATTCATTGTAAAGTATTTATCACATAACGGAACTGTGCTTTTCGTAAAGGCTTTCGATCACGATTGAATTGATACAAGAGGCGTGTTCGAATGCGATGATTTTTCATACGAGATTGAACAGTAGGGCATAAGAGGTTAACCCCTGGTTCGGCAACTTTTCATTTAATAGGCAGGTTCTTGGCATCTCATTTTTTGTAACCATAGGTATCTGTTTGGGTAGCCGTTAGAAATGTTTAGCCAAAAATCTATTTTTGACCCTCCAAATTTTAAACCACAAGTAGCCTATGAAAACTAATTAAATGTGATGATTTGTGATACAACTAATGATCATGATCATAAGCGTAAGCGCTTAAAGCAGCAAGCAATGTCTTTTAGTTTCAAAAATGAAAACTTACCCTATACGAATTACAAAATAAAATGTTTTTTCTTTTGGAGATGACGCCGAGCTAAAATATCCCACTTCTGATGTAGTAAAAAGATAATTTGGGTCAACAAATAAGTATAATGACCACTTCTTTGTACAGATATTATTTTCAAATGAACGTAAGGAGCAACCCTTTAAGAAAAGTCCTAACACAACTTTACATAAGTACCTGTCTCACATTTGGACTATGACTAATATATATATACGTAGTAATAAGAAGCTTAAAGAGATCTTGTATTTAAATAAATTCTTACATAATACTTAATCACAAATGAAGCGATTTACATACGAGTTTGATGATACAAAAAAATATATATTATGTACCAATTTGTATGTTTCATTTCACGAAATCTTACGTAGGTACCAAAATGTACTCTATACACAGTGCAATGAGCTACATGGTTTTGAATAATGCGTTATATAACGTTAAAATAATTAAAAGTAATCCAACATAACTTGTCTTTCAATGAATTACTTATTTAAAAAATAATCATATTTTAATATTAATAATAAACAGACAAATTGACACAACAATTTTGTTGTATCAGTGAAATAAAAGCTTATCAAAATGGTAAAATACAATATTTTCCCAAGGTCGTCATGGATATTAAAAGCTGCCAATGTATAGCAAAACTACCAAATCAAATTATAGAGGTAAAAATATGAATCTCTAAGTAATAAGAAACCGCTATGTATATTTTGATTTTATAACGCAAACGCATTTAAAGCGAGTAAATACAATAATGGTTTGAAATGGTTGGCACATTTCAATTAATTAATTACAAAATTTACAAATCAAGCTTTATGTACATTCAAAATAACTAAATAATATCGCAAATAAACATTTAAAAAATAATTATTATATCAAGCGTTTAATTCATTTATAAAGGGTATAAATTATATGAAACTTTCACTATAGGTATACAATTTGACTACACTAAAAATGACTTATTATGAAAGAGACACCGACACACATCAACGACATACAATTAAAAAATTTCCACAATTTCATAGTAATTATACAACAATCATATTGTTCGAGTTTAATCTCTTCTGGAGGCAAACGTTGTACCTCGTTATAAATACATTAAAATCACTATAATTAATTGCACATGTTTCTTTTAAGACAAGGACATGTTCTAGAAAATACAATCGATTCACACTATACGCTTTTTAAGACCCTATTTATTAAATTTTCATTATGTTTCATAGTTCACGTGGTGGAAAGAGAACTAGTCCAGTTATGTAAAATTTAAACTTGATGCGCTGTCGTCCTATTTTAGCTTTGGACATTTGACTATCCACAGACTGAAATTCAAAGTTATACATTGTGGCGTTGCATTCTTATCACCAATTAAATAAGTGGATTTTTCGAACGAAAACAGCCATGTTTAATGAAAATTATAAATTGACTCAACTCAACAAGGCAAAATACGATTTTTACTAATATTTGGTTTGGTTTGTTCCCAAAAAACGACTAGTGTAAATTGATATTTAGCCTCAAAATTCATTATATATATATATATATATATATATATATATATATATATATATATATATACTACCAGCATCAAAACAAATGCTAGTTTTCAGTACAATAGTGTTTTAAATTTTCAAATTGAGTTCATGATCATTTCGAAAAATACAGCCTTTATTAGTTATGTTTAATCTAATATATATTATAATTAATCTGAAGTATTTGAATTTTATAACTTCAAGAATGCCCAGTTACTATTCGTCAGGGAATATCATCAACATCTGTCATCTGTCATCAACATAATTACAACTGTCATCAACGTCAGTTATGTGTTTTCAATGTACCCAGTTTTTATTTTAATTTCTTGTTTTTTCTTTTTAAAATCCAATTTAACAAGTTAAAAAAATTGATTTGGCGATTATTATTTTACTATTTAAAAATTGTACTTTATTCTCGCTTCGATTGACACCTTGGAGTTGATTCACTAATCAGTGGTCCATGGGAGTTGCTATGAGAACGCGATGCCATTTTTGTGAGGCCGCGTAAAGATCACTTCTTCATCATCAGCGTTGATGCTTTCCGCTGCTGTCAGCGCCACGGTATCGCTGTGAACTACGTGCGGGGATTCACTAAATTCATCCAACTCTTCGATGCCAGCTGGAAATGAAATACGAAACGATTTAAATACTGTCTGTACTTTACGCGAGTAGTACACATTTAAATGAAACACTTTAACGGTTTAAAACGCGATACATATTAGTTTCACTTAAAATTATTTAACTACGGCCCGATGGTTTGGACGCTTTGCAGCTGCCGTGGTCACGGGGAGCTGCTAAAAGCTACTACGCTAGCACCATCTGTCGTAGTTGGTATTTGGCGAAGTTGGCCGGATCCTTGCAGAACTCAGACCCTTTCAGGAGTCTTACTCGTATCTAAGTTACCAAAAGGTGAATCACTCACCAGTATAATCAGGTGGCGCCAACAGCAAATACTGTTCAGATCGCGTTGGCCATAAAAGGTGAGCCATGATGCAGAACGCTAAACAGTCTGCTGAATATGTAATACCTGGATATAAAAACAATTGTTGTATTAATAATTATACAATTTTATACATAACTAGCTGTTGGCGCGACTTCGTCAGCGTAGAATAGTTGTTTTGGGTATCAATATTTGTCTTTCCATAATCTTATGTTTATAAATTAAAGCTGTTACTAACGACGTCGTTCGCGTCCCGTCGTTAACTGTGTAACTACCTATATATATACTAAATAAAAGGAAAAGAAACATAAATTAATAAATTTAAGTCTGCGCAAAAGGGTGCAGAATTTCAGTCTTTACGTGGCATGGCGAGAAGGACGATTTTGTGTTCTTTTTTTAAGGTTAAATAATATGTGTGCGTAAATATTGCATGCTATAAAAACTTACCTAAAATAAATTTGAATCGCCACAGTGGGCTTATCTGCAGCGCAATTAGCGCTATAATGGGCAAGTAAACGAACCACACCAGACTCGAAGCGCCAAAGTGCAACAAGAAGTTCAGCTTCGGCATATTATGTTCGTACATCATTGTGTTGCGCAGTTCCAATACGAACCACGTCATGATGGCCACTCGCAGCGTCAAAACGAGCCAGCCAGGCCACGTTTGGTATTCGTCGATTTCCTCAACTATATCCACTTCCGTCTGTAATCATTAAGATTACACTACAAAAGTGTTATTTTTTATTTATTAAGTATTTAGGCTCGGGGCTGTCAATACTCTGTCTACGGCTAGACCAGGGGTGCCCCGTGAGGGACCTTGGCTTCGACCCCAATAGAAAGAAGATTCAAGATCGAGACAGAAGCTCACCCAAGTGAGCTGTACGCGGAGCAAATTACATAAATATGATAAAAAAATCTACACAACCATTAATTGCTTTTAAAACAACAAACCCTAACCTCCCAAAACCCTTTCGTTTATTATTTTAATGTTCTATTAAGTACATAGAGTATAATTGTTTTTATGTCTATAATATCAAAATAATACATTAATTAATTTTTACTTTATTTGTTAGGCTTTACAGTAGAGTAGAGTGGTTTCTGATAGTGTCTTTCATTAAAAACACATTAAAACATTCCCCATGTGCAGGAATGCCTACTAAATCCTATTGAATACTATCTTGAAGAATATCGCAATAGCAGATAGCAATGAGCCATTTATCAAAATAATCTGTCAAAGAGACAAATGTATAACCATCATACTTGATAATAAACTAGTAAACTTTTATCTTATCTTAATCGTAAATGTCACAAATTAACGAATGACTACACAATTTTTATACAAATAACTTACAGTATTCCAGACATATAGTAATACATGGACAATTCCATAAACCATCCACACTCCAAAGACCAGTGGTTTATATGTCAGTTCGAGTCTTGTCACAGCCCAGCCTTTGGCAAGCAGGAGCAAAAGTAGCATGAATAGTGTCTGAAATACAGAAACGAACCATACTAACTTTTATCACTAACACTAAAAGAAATTATTATTAAAAACTTAAGCAATTCTTAGAATTTTTACCAGACAATTCAATATCAATTTAATGTATCAGACTACAGTTTAAAAACACTATATTCTGGAAAGGGATTATGTGAACCTGGCCTTCTATTGACCAAATAATAATAATCAATTACAAAACATTTATAACTGAAGAGAAAACGTGGCCTTAAAGAAAATATTCCTCTTACCCTGCTCATAATGTCAAATATATCTCCAGCCACATCCAAACCGGTAAATCCGACTCCATCTGCAGCAAACTTCATTGTATGGAGGACATTAAAGCAGAGCGCAATGAACTCTAAAACGAGACTAGAAGTGAATAGCTTTGTTACTGGGTGCCTTTGTATCCTGAAAAACAGAAATTGTTAGTAAATCAACCTAGTTTTTGAAGTTACTTTTGATATTATTAACCAATATATTATGTATAATAAAACAACTTGAAAACATAAAAATATATATTAATAAGACACTTACCTCACAGCATATAACTGAACTGGAACCAGAATAATGTAGCACAACCAGAAAACCAGATACAATTCCAGTGTATTTTTTCTATCAAACGAAAACTGATACAACATTGTGTTATAGAAAGATAGGTTTGGGCTTCCATTTACAAGCCAGAAGTCATAGTTGATAATTTGTGGGATCTCTGTAAGTGTTTTGTTATCTGCCGATGGAGCACCGGAGTAGTGATGCCAAGAACATGTTGTTTCATCTAAATAACATGAAACCATTGACACATACCAAAACCTGAAATTAAGATGAGAAATAATTGTAAGATTATTTGAATATGGAAAGCAACATAAAATTTTTCATTTAAAAATTTCATTAAGCCCTAAAAGAATATATACCCATGTGCCAGTAAGTACTAGATATGAAAAGAAAAAGTTACTATTAAAAGTATAGTATTATATTTTAATATATTTATTTAAAATAAATGTATGAGGATTGTTTCAATCCCACAATACTAGTTCATTACTTATTTTGTAATATACATGACATATTACAGATAGGCAATAAAGCCATACCTTGGCTGTCCACTGTTTTGTATAACATATGTGAATTGGTTGTGTTTTATCACATTCCATGGCATATCCTCATCAATGCAAAGCTGATTATGAGGACATGGGATTCTTCGAAATAGGTCTTGACCATAAGCATTACATTTTGGATGGTAGGCTGAAGCGTTAAGATTTTGAAACATATATTGACATGCTGTTTCTTTGTCGCTGATGTCGCGGTTGTTATAATAATGTATAAAATGCTTTCTGTCCAACACCGCAAAAGTGATCGGATATTTAAAAGTGTCTTTCGATGTTATGTTTCCGAAAATATAACCATATGTTTCTTTCTGGTTGTGGATCTCGGTCTTCTGGAATCCAAACTTCACTAAGAACTTGAAGAATTCGTCCGTAGAAAAGTCTCCTTTAATGTGCGTTGAAAATACATCACAATATAAAAGGAAAATAACTAAAATACAAAAAGGTATCTTCATACTGAATCTGGTGTTTTAAATTAAGAGTAATTTGGCGATAAACGTATTAAACTGTTTCGTCACACATTGTCTATCAATTGAGTATTCAACTACCTAAATTTTCGAACGAAAAAGAAATGGGTATAAAGTTTTTAGAGCAGGATTTCATTATATTTGAAATCCTTATCAACCAATTATTTTTATTTTTTACTGACGACGATCGACATTACAAGTGACAAGATATTTGACAAGAAACAGTTGACGGTAACAGATTATTTTACTATCGATTAAACAATAAATATTAAATAGTTCTACAATTTTACAGGATATAACTACAAGTGTTTTGTGTTAATATTTTGCCAATGTTTAAAAGTAAATAGTATCAATAATATATAAAAATATCGATGAATATATCAAAATGTGATATATAATTTGTTTAAAACTTAAAGCATTCTGACTGGAATATTATAAAGTGGCAACACCGCAACATGTCTAAAAGCTAAATTATAAAATTGTGCATTTTGAGCTTAATTTCTACTGAGTTCCAAATTCAAGTCTTATATTTTTTCTATTAAGCGCTTTATACAAAAGAAAGCATTTAGTTATGAAACAATAATAAATTCAACGGCTTCCATAAGTACGAGTTAATCTTACTATCAAGATGCTTTACAAAAATCAGTTTCATACTAGGTTTTGCGCTTGTCAGCCATAGTACTTTAAATGTCTTACAAGTACGCTCTCTACGGTTCTTTGTGATTTTACATTTACTTTAATACAGTGTAGTGTACCTTTTTTAATATGTATGTGACTAGTGTGTATCATGCTGCTCTCTAGATCATAACGCTTGTGTAAGTGATAAATTATTATGACTATATCTCGTAACCTCAATCAGGCGGAAGTAGTTATTGCCGCTGGGTGCTGGTGTACATGATTTTTCTTGTTCTGTGAGCTGAAAACCTCAATAATTTTTCCTTCATACGCCACAAGAATGGTGGAAATCGGTGCTCCTCAGCAGGCTGCAGAAGAAAGTTTGGAAAATGCCGACTGGTATTGGGGCGACATTACTCGGTTTGTACTGATTTTTATTAATTCACAAAATAATGTAAATTACAATAATATACATTGTATTTCTGTATTTTATCTTCTCAATTGAGAATTGTGTTCATATTTAATTTCACAAGTAGAACTAATGTTGCATAGTTACCTATTGTATGAGTACAGAATATACCTTAATTTCACAACTTTCCATCGGATTATAACAAAATAATAGAATAATAATTAATTAGTATGTTAGAAACTTATCTATGAAAAGATCTTAACATAAATTTAGCCACTGGTGTAGTACTTGTCAAAATAATATGATAATATCAAAAATATGGATATGGACTCAGTATAATTTGAATATACTCTTTAACACTTAATTTTTAATATGGCTGTAAGAGTAGAAAATTTGTTTTTTCCAGAGATGATGCTAATGAAAAATTAAAAGACACCTGTGATGGCACATTCCTTGTCCGCAACGCTTCAAACAAAGATGGAGGCTACACACTTACAGTTAGAAAAGGAGGCACTAATAAATTGATAAAAATTTATAACCAAGATGGCCGCTATGGATTCTGTGAACCATATGAATTTCACTCGGTTGTTGACCTGGTTAGGTTCTACCGGGAGTATTCATTGGCACACTGCAATAGTAGCCTAGATATTAAACTTATGTACCCTCTATCAAGACACCAAGATAATGATGGAGGAGAAAACATAAATGATGATACTCTGGAGCTGAACTACAAAGATATTCATAAAAAATTTGTTCTCAGAACAAGAGATTATAATGAGCGATCAGAAAAATACTTGCGCCTACGAGAGGAGGTAAAATTCAAAAGACAAACATTAGATGCATTCAAAGAAACTGTTAAAGTATGTGAAGAGCACCTGAAGTTACAAGAAAAAATGCAGGCTGAAGCACAACCTCATGAAAAGAATGATTTAATTGAAAACAATAGACAGCTTATTTCAAGAGTAAATAGCTTAAAGCAAGCTAGATCTCAGCACCACAGCATCCTAAGGGAAACTGTTGATGCTAATCTGGTACTTGAGAGAGAGATCACAAAATTAAAGTCGGAAGTCATTAATCTCTATAAAATAAAAGATAGATATAAAGTGTAAGTAGAAACATATATATCTATTTTATTTTATGTATTGCTTTAATTAAATGAGATTTTTAAGGTTTTTGTATTATTACAACATTTTGCATCAACTTATTATGATGAAATTTTTTGAGTGGAAAAAATTTAAAATGGTTCTGTGTATAATGTTTTTTTTTCTAAATTTCAGGTGGCTACAGAAAAGAGGTAAAACAGAAGAATATTTACAAGCCCTTGAAGATGACAACATTCATAAACTTGAAGAGTTATATGCGCACAGAGAAAGTGTTACTTGGATGGTCGAAAACTGTACACGAGATATGGCGACCCGCCTTCTTGAAGGAAAACCCCAAGGAACCTTTTTAATACGGCCTAACTCTACTGGTCAATTAGCTTTATCTATAAGTTGTAATGGTATGGTGTACCATTGTATTATATTCAAGACTGAGCGTGGATATGGGTTTGCTGAACCCTACAATATCTACAAGTGAGTATATGAAAAAAACATTTAATTAACACAAAATTTCGACAACATAAGGCAGACTGGAAATATGTGTCGACGATTTTTCATCGAATAAAAAAAAATTGACAACTGCTTTTTTTTTTTTCAGAACATTAAATGAGCTTGTACTGCATTACGCAGTTAATTCTCTAGAAGAACACAATGACCAATTGCGAACTGCCCTTAAGTACCCTATTAATGCACATTTAGTGAAGAAACCAGACAAAAAAGTTCATGATACACAAGATTCACACCATTATCATGATAGCCACCAAGATAGTCACCTGCGTTCTCACCACCACCGACACTGGGATCAGAAGCAGGTTATTCCGTGAAGATATATATTAATGACAGGAATCAGTCAGCGTATGTCACTATTTGCTATTAAGGTAAATTTTGTCATATCCGTGAAGTTTTGAAACGGCCTGATATGGGCGAAGTTGTTTTTAATATTATTGAGGTGTTCTTTAATTTATTTTTGTTAACATGAAAGGTGATGGTAGTGAGTTACTCATTACCAATGTGCCCAAATCTTTAATTAATATTGTGATATGCTCATATTATTGTAGCTTTTATAAAAGTGTTACTTCTCTATTGTGACATATGTCACAAAATTCACATATAATAGTGAATTTTAAACATATTTCTGCTAGGCATGCATATTTATTTTAGTTGCATGGTTTTATACAAAAAAGTGTACAAACTTAAATTCTTTAAACATTTAAGAATATGTAGAAGAGCACTCTAATAAATTAGGTACTAAGTAAACATTAATGTGTAACAAATCAACAAATTTTAGAGAGACATTTGATATATATATTTGATTTTAATACTCTTAATAAGTTTATACAAGGAATTAATTTGTTTATTAAAGTTAGACTATAAATAATTGTGATTTTTGCACAAAGCTGCTATAACAATGGTGATAAAGTCTTAAGTTAATTAAGGACTTCCAAATTATAAACTGTACTCAGACAAGTATAAACAATAATAGATTTCTCACTACATATATAATATTAACGGGATTTGCAGTCAGTTCCAGGGATGTTGCGCAATTGTAAGTTTCTGCAGTTCTGCGGATCTTAAACTTTTATTATAAAAGATAAGCGAGCTAACTTTTATGCATGAAAGATTTATTACTGATACCCATAACAAATGTTACTGATTGTATTTAATAATTCATAACATGACTACTAAGAATATTAAATCTTGTTGGATGTCTTCAATTCATAACTTAACAAATAACAATGACAAAATCTTATTCTGTCTTGAGATTTAAATTCAATAGATTATCTAGTTAAATATTTAGTTATTCGTACCCTGAGCACCTGTGATTACACCTCATAAGTTAAGTTTGATTATTGCGGAATTAAGAATCCATTGCGTCATCCCGTCAATATATTTTGTGAAGATAATAAAACGATTTTTGTCTATGCAATAAGTTTATATAAATATTAACATATATTAATAAATTGGTATATAGGAGGCTTCTTATGTACAGTGTTTTTAAATGTGCCGTGGCCAATAGGAATGGAATGGTATAACTTGACCAACAGTTTCTTCCTAAATGTTGTGTTGTCACCTTTGTTTTCATGCGGTTATGAATTTCTTCTAAAGAAAAGCTGACATTTTATACATAATATTATGGATTTTAAAGATTGTTTAAGTGTGATTCTTGGAGTTATTTTTATAATTATTACAATAATATAAAAGTATTAATATTTTTTGTATATAAAGAAAATGTCTACATTAATTTCATTTAAAGTTAAAGGGGGGTCACTGCAAGTAATACATATTTAAGTAGTGTGAAATAAATGTGATCTCAATCAAAAATTAGTTACAATACTAAGATAACATTCAGTATGAACATTATAAGTAGGTACTTTTAATGATGCCATTTTATAAATTCCTACTGTAAGTGTTAATAAACATTTTAAGAAAATAATAAAAATGGTTTTAATGATAGTGTTAATTTAACACAAGTAGTATTTATTTACAGTGCTTTACAAGAGTCTTTTGAATAGAGTGGATTCTAATACGGATCTTTGGTTTAATCTCCTGTAGATACAAGATATGATTCAGCAATGTATTTTTTTTTATAAGATGGACTTAGTTCAGGAAATCAGTTAAATCTAAAGTACCCTTTTTAAACGCAACCGCAAAGGCAACGCCTTTTTTTCCACCCGATAGGTTTTACGAAATTTTCTCAGGGGCAACTTTTTTACCAACGTCCACAGATGAAAAAGCTGTGAAGTGCATTGCAGTTTCAGTTTGTGGATTGCCTAATATTCAAAGCTAAAATACATCGACACCTCATCCTGGTTAGATTATATGGGAAGTGTATTTTCTTTTCCATCAAGTGAACGGTTTATCTGTCTCAAATCCTCTGACTTGCTATCGATAATAATATTATGTATGATTTATGGACAGAATTGAGTTTGGAAGTAGGTCAAACGGTCAAATTCTTTTAAATTCTCATCACAGCTATAAAGAGGTAAACTCGAAGTGTCACCCAGGATTTTACAACGAAAGAACACATAACATCTCGTTATTAAAATCGAATCTAATTTTGTAATTTAAGCACTATATTGGAAAATATAATGTATAAATTTACAAAATGATTGCCTCCGGCCAGTGGCGTAGGTATCGTAGGGCCAGGTTGTGCAGTGCCCCAAGCCCCCAAACTTAAGGACCCCCTTCCTTATCTTTGAGAAGATATAAGCGTAGAAGAAAAGGATTTTTTAACGTTCTTGTTGCTATTTATAATTTTGGAGGTTCATTTAATTCAAGCTATGCTAAAAGAGGGGATGAGGACCTGATTCTTTCTTGAGCCTTAGGATTAGGTAGACCGGGGCCCTTGTCCAACTAGGTACGCTTCTGCCTCCGGTAAAGCATTGTCTGAGGTAGAGTAAAAGATTTAAGATCCGACAAAGAAACAACCATAGGTTACCACTCATTTAATTGATAGAATACATGAGGAGATTAATTTATTTGGGTTTTACTTTAACAAACAAATCGTACGTAATAGAAATGATTTTAAGTTTGGAAATTATTTTATATGTAATGTCGATCCATGTTCACGCAAATTATCTTCATGTACTATAAATCCAGAATTCCTATTGTATCTGTGGCGCAATAATTGCATTTCTTTCTTTATATCCTTATTATTATTTAATAATAATGTAGTCTTTTAACATTGTCTATATCATTTTTACTCTTTGCGTGCTCTATTCTCTATACTTTCACGCTTGTCGGCCATTTTGGCGTTAGGCTCGAATCGATTCTGTGTTTTGATATTATACTACTATTACTGTATTCGATGAGATAGAAAATTATTATATTCACGTTTAAACAAATGGTGTAAACAAGTTCTCCATAACTTAATAATTGCTTGTGAGTATTATTTATGAATCGTGAATGCGTCTAATTTTTATTGCGCCAATGACTGCTTGGTAGCGCAAGCCATTACAATTAGGGGTTACACTGATACCGGCTAAAACGTGCGAGTTTTTCAAAAGTCTGTTTTTGTTTAAGGTAATTATGTCACGTTACGGTGATTGTAAAATTTACGTGGGTGATCTAGGCAACAATGCTAGCAAACCTGAACTAGAAGATGCTTTTTCGTACTACGGTCCATTGAGAAATGTTTGGGTGGCCAGGAATCCGCCAGGATTTGCATTCGTCGAGTTTGAAGATCCCCGAGATGCTGAGGATGCAGTAAGTTGTGTTTTACACGTTGTTTTTAAATTTAATTTTTAATGGGCTCGCATTTAATATACTTCTCTTTTTAGATTCGCGGTTTGGATGGGCGTACTATATGCGGTCGCAGAGCTCGTGTAGAGTTGTCCAATGGTGGAAGAGGCTACAGCGGTCGTGGTCCCCCTCCTCGGTCTAGGCTGCCTCCTCGTCCATATGATGACAGGTGCTATGATTGCGGAGATCGTGGGCACTATGCTAGAGATTGCAGCCGGCGCCGTAGACGCAGGTGATTTGAATTGCAAAAAGGACTGTTGTTATATATATTGGTTTGGAATCTTGGCAAAAAGCATAATATGCACTTTTTTAATTAAAAAAAAAGATTCCATTCCGACACTCAATATTCACCATAAACCAATGATAACTATGTTATAGGTTATCATTGGCCTGTGCGCCGAGACCAAACTCTTCAGTGTCTGCACTTCTTATTGTCTGCGCTACGTAGCTTTCACTTCGCTGCGTGTTCTGCGCTAATGTTGGCTACTTCAGTAACTTCGCTCTGCGAACCTCGTACCAACCTACGTGCACGCTTCACTTGTCGAGAACTGCATTGAGCATAACATACTTACTGCGCATCGCGCCACTTCGCGTTAAGTAATCACTGCGTGCACTCAGTGAGTTACACATTATTATGATGGCATCTGTCTTGCGGACAGATCAACTAGATACAATAAACCCGATACGATTACTTCTTCTGAGCACTGAAGAGTAAGTGAAAGAAGGCAGTGGAATGAAATAGTTGAAATATTTTATTTGTTATTTACAAATATAGTTTCTCAGGACACTAAAGTTTAATTATACAAGATATCATATTATTTCTAGGTCTTCTTGACTGTTTGTTATTTAGTAGATTAACATTTGTTATACATATTAAGTCTCTTCATAAAATTTCAGGGGCTTCCGTGGTTTTTTATAACACTATTTATATTAAATAAGTATACCTCATCTCAAGTATAACTCATGAAAAAAAACTAACATATTTTGGAATGTTTTCAGTCGATCAAGGTCTCGACGTCGCAGCCGCTCCCGTTCTCCAAGGTCTGGGTCCAGGTCTCGTAGCCGGTCTCGCTCCCGTTCCCGCGACCGATCTCGCTCCAAGGGAAGATCAGTTTCCAGATCAAGGTCCAGGTCACCTTCTAAAGATTCGAAAAAATCTAATTAAGACTGTAGTTCGCTACTACCTACATAATATATGACATATTTAGTTTCCAAGTGTTTGCTACTTTTTTTCACTTATCATTCCTGTATTTTTGTTGTTTAAGGTACAAAGTCATGATTTATCAATAAAATAAATAAAACTGAAATGGTTTTTTGTATTATTTTAAGGACAAAATTATTAATTTAATTTTTAGCAGCAAAACAGTTCTCTAAGTAAAGGACTTACGTTTTCATTACGCATTTGAATTATGAATGTATAAGATGCGCACGAAGATTCGTAATGACAAATAATTTCAAATTTGCAAGAATAGACAAACATTAATTGTTGGTATGTGAGTTCTCTTTAATCTATACTAATATTATAAAGCAGATGACTTTGTTGGTTTGAACGCGCTAATCTCAGGAACGAATTGTGCAAATTAATTTGGTTTGTCTATACAGACAATTTATAGAGAACGGCCTTAGGCTTTTTGGAGCGAAGGAAATATGGAAAATGATAAAAAAACGGGGAAAATTATACCCGTTGTGTGCGCTGCGAAAACGGTTCAAAATACCCAAAAAAAAGGTTTAAGAAAGAATCATTCTAAAAATTATCTATCAATATTTATCTTTTAAGAATACCTCACGAAAACAGTTTTTTCATCAAATAATCAAATGTTGTCGAAAGAATTCATATGACAAAAGAACGTATTGCAGGCCAGCTAGTGTGTTATAATTATTAGTTATTGAAGTATAAATTTAAATGAATTATTAACATATCCGCCACCATTTGTGATAAAAAAAAATAAGCGGAAAGCATCGAACTAGTAGGTATTAAAAGTCGAAGATAAAGAATTAAAAAAATATATTTGCCATGAGTACATATTTCGTTATAATATGTTATATAAATAGAGCAAAGGAACAACTTAAATGATATAATCTGATACATTTTAAATATAAGTTTTTAATCTGTAGACTTAAAACCAAAATTTTGTTAATATATCTGTGAAAATAAAATATATCTGTGTTAAACCATATCTCTTTATGGCAACACCGAATTAAAAAAAGGCAATGTTCGGTGGACGGACGTCGTTTCGACTTTTGTATTCCGTCATGCAATAATTTTTGTCATTCATGAATCCATTGGAAAAAAGATATTTAGGTGGTGTCACCGTCTTGAACGTTAGATTATAAATTAAAATGGTATTTTAGTATTGTTTTCGCGTAGTATATGTTAAAGCACTTGATAGGTCTGTGACAAGTACGGTAATGGTGGCCATGTCATGAAAATCCCTACAGCCATGGATGATAGCTCCGTTTCTCATCACAACGGAGGGCAAGTGGGATCTGAAATAGGTGTTAGTGTAAATAATAAACAAAATGAAGAATCTAGTCAAAGTGTCCAGTATTCGATACCGGGCATTTTGCATTTTATTCAACATGAATGGGCGAGATTCGAACTCGAGAGATCACAATGGGAGGTGGATAGAGCCGAGTTTGAGGTATTATTTTTAAACAAATTATTGATTTTTCAGTGACAAATTTGTATATACTTAAATTTTTAACTAATCTCTAATATGTCATATATTTATAGATAACATTTTGTCACATTTATGTTAAACCTTGTTTTGTTATTCGATTCCAATTGAAATGTTTTGCTCGTCAAATGTTCGTAATATTCGTCTAATATAAGAGAATGACTTTATCATGTTCATCATATCATGTTATATATCAGTTTTTCATAGAAATATCTATGCTTTATACTTAGGTAAAATATTGTGACAAAGTTTACTTCCTATACCACCATAACACCTTAGTACTTCCAGAAATGTGTTGGATAAACAATTATTTATGTTTCTGTGTTTTTTAAAAGTTCTTTTAATTGAACCAGTACTAGAATTTAGTGTAGATTTTTGACGTTTGTTACAACTTTTTTTATATTTTTCAACAATAGGCACGAATTGCCTTCCTCCAAGGAGAAAGGAAGGGCCAAGAAAATTTAAAAAATGATCTTGTAAGGCGGATTAAAATGCTTGAGTATGCTCTGAAACAAGAGAGAGCTAAGTTTCACAAATTGAAATATGGTGTGGAGCTACAACAAGGTGATATGCGCCCACCTTCTGACGAGCCACCTGTAGAGCCAGAGCCGGCAGAGAGAACTCAATGGAAGCAGGGGCGCCAACTCATCAAACAGTACCTGCAGGTTTGTGACTTGAATATCTAATTTTATGTTCACCCTATTTGTATGCTTACTGACAGCCATATTTGTTAAACTGATTCAATCACTTACACTGATAATTGTTTTTCATAAAATGTACAGTATGGACTTTGTAGAAATTTGAATCTAATCTAAACTACTTTGTCTTGAACAACTGACCACTGCTTACACCTCTAAACTATGATCAGAAACTTGTAGTGTTCTTTTGTTCATTGAGACATAGTAATAAATCATGATATAGAAATTCTATTTATGAGCGGGTATAAAAAGGGGTTTTGTATAGGATAATTGCTATGTGTCTATATATATGTAAACTGTCCAGGAAATTGGTTACACGGACACAATACTTGATATACGCTCGAATCGAGTAAGGACTTTACTTGGAGAAAATAGTGAAGAACAGACAGAGGAATCTAACTATCGGAATTGTGATAAACACCGTTACTCTACAAATACTGCTGTGGGACGCAAAAGGATGATGTATGATTATGGTATGTGTTTTTGATGGCAATTTTATTGTATCCACATATATAATGTCTATGAATTTTAATCTTAACTTAAAAATTAAATTATTTTTATTAGTGCATTATTCAAATTCTTATTAATGTAAGGAAATTGAAAGACATATTTATTTATAGGAGGAAGGAGTGTAAATAAGTGTACAAGTGTAATTTATTCATATATTGATCTTTATCCAACTTAACTCTTATTTAGTGTAAAACAGACAAAAATTATTAATATTATTAAAAAAATATTAATAAATAATTATACAGAAAAATTATTTCAGTTTTGAATTTCTTGTTTTAGGTGGCAAAGACCAACAATGCAAGGGTGCTGTCTCTGGAGGATACAACGAAGAAGGTCTCTCTGTACAGGAAAATGCTGTGTTTGCCAACTTTGAGTTTCTCGCTAACCAGGAAATGGACATGGATGAAATCGAAGATTTAGATACCAAACAGGCACATCATACTCAAATCAAACAAGGTATGTAAAATTGACCTTATGTTTCTTTGTACTAATCCTCATTATAACTTGTTCAATGTAAAGACATAATCCCTTTATTTTATTGATTAACTTACAGTTAAATGAACAAGCAGCCACCCTTCGGGGTGATGTGTGGAAGCAAAATAAAAGTATTGACTGAACTTTATATTTAATAACAACAAGTTTTTTTTAACAAAGAGATGTTAACGAGAATTTCGTAATGTCCCAAATAGGATGCGCATTTTTATTTCTGTCAGTATTCTTATTAGTTTGCTTACTTCAGCAGGTCTAATAAAAACTGCTTTTGACTTAACTTTCGACATTATAAGATCATCTTTATCGTTAAATACTTTTTCTATTCATCGGTTTTAATGTCTACAGAAGAAGTGGATCATGAAGCAGAGGAAGTGCTCAATGAGCTAAACCTGCTCACCGAGACAGAGGCCGATGGGGGTGGACAAGGCGACGAGTATGTCGGTATGTATGTTGCTAGAGAACCTGAAGTGGAACTGTGACCATTGGAGTAGTACTGCTACGTAATTAATTTTGACAAAATAGGTCTTCTTTTAAAAGTAACTAGCTGTGCCCGCAACTTCGCCCGTGTATTGTATTAATTTCTACCAGAATTGATTACCATAAAAAGGGTTTTTGCAAGGTAATCGTAAAAAATAGACATTCTGCCGCGGATATTTTTTTATTCTTTGATACATATTTTTTCGGCATCTTGCATTGTTATTATTTTCGCAAGGATGCAACAAAATCCTTCAAAGATGAAAATTTTCACATTTCCCTTGGTTTCTTTGCAGTGAAATTCAGTGTGATTTTATATAGCCTAAAAACTTCCTTCTTAGAAAATTTTTTTCTTATTCGATTCGTTAATGACGGTACAAATTTCCTGATATTAGCGCGTTCAAACCAACAAACACACCTTTTGGTAAAATTTAAGGAGGGTATTTATGGAAGATTATAAGAAAATCACTTGTCTAGTAGTAGCAGTAATTCAATTAGTTGTCGAAGATAAATAAATAAATTATTCCTTTATTATTAAGAAAATAAAAACATCTTTAACTTACCCACATTTTTATGTAACATTCCATGTTTCTTCCTTCACGTTTTGCCTTTCACTTTATAATAATGTTTTATTTATTAAAAACTTAATTTATCTCATAATCACCCCCTGAATTTTCGCGTTATCGCGTAAAAGATTACGGTTTGTGCATAACAACTTACAGTGAAGTTTCCGTTTGGTAACCCGAGCGTTTATCCGGCAGGTGCATCCGATGAGAAGCCATTGGCGCTGGGTGAATTGGCACAGCTGACTGTCAGCAATGAGCCGGAGGCTTACGACGTGGCTGGCGCCAGCAAGGAGTCGTTTAGGAAGACCTGGAATCCCAAGTACACGCTGCGCTCACATTTTGATGGGGTATGGATTTATATATGTGTTTGAGAAATAACAAAACACAGATGTATTTTAAAAATAACACAAATAAGTAATTCTGTAGACCCCAACAGATCATATCGACTTGATATCCTAAAATACTCGACATTGTTCATATACTATATCTCAATTTAAAAGTGACAATATGTTTAAAAAAATACTTTGAACGGTTTCAAAACGCAAAATGTATTATTAGTTAAAAATATTTACAAATTGCTTTATCTATGGCCTAACAACTGGTTGCTTTGCAGCAGCCGTGGTCACTGAGATTGGACTAAATACATTTCGCGCTTTGAAACCGAAAGTTTTTTTTTTTACTTTTCAAGTAAACTATAGATAGTAAAAAACAATTGTTTGGGTGTTTATTGTGGATATAATTACATTTATTATTAGCTTATGATATTATATATATTAAATGAAGGATTTCTTAAAAAAGCAGGGTCTATATTAATAGAAATATATTGTAGGTGCGCGCTGTTGCGTTTCACCCGAATGAAGCGGCGTTGGTGACAGCTTCCGAAGACCACACCCTGAAGCTGTGGAACCTCCAGCGGACCGTACCAGCGAAGAAGTCTGCCGGACTGGACGTGGAGCCGCTGTACACGTTCCGAGCGCACACCGCGCCCGTCCTCTGTCTCGCGATGGGCGCGCCCCGATCTGAGGAGTGTTTCTCTGGTGGGATCGACGCCACCATTCGCGTGTGGAACCTGCCATCGGCCACAGCGGATCCCTACGATCCTTATGATGCCGCTGTACAGGTACTTCATTCTATTTATTGTTACAATTCGAGTATTCTCAATTTCAATAATATGTAAGAGAAAAATACATCATTCCCATGTGATTGTTTTTATGCTAGGGAGGTATAATATCATAATTGTCAGTCTCCCCGTGACCACGGTTTCGGATGCTTTGCAGCAAAAGCATCCGAAACGTCGGGCCGAAGTTAAAAATCATTTTCAAATAAGTTTAACTAATATATCGCGTTTTAAACCGTTAAAGTGTTTTATTTAAACTATAATATGCAATACTTTCTATTTCTTGTGTACCTAAAATAATAATTTTGTTTTTCCAAGATCTGTTTATGCCATACTATATAACGTCATACTTTTATTTTTTATTTTTAGTTTATTTTTTTTTATCATAAATTGTCTTGTCAATTATTAAGGATTAAGATAATAGTTTTCAGTGATAAAAGTGTGTTTTTAATTCAAATTGATTTTTAACTTATAAAAATGCGTTGCGTTTATTCTAATTGCATACTTTCAAGTGAATAATACCAAAATTATTATGATAATGAAGACTTGTAACAAAATTCATACACTTTGCACAGGGACCAGTACTGCGCGACCATACCGACGCCGTGTGGTCTCTATCGAGTTTGCAAGGTCGTCTTCTGTCTGCGTCTGCTGATGGTACGGCACGACTCTGGTCGCCCCGTGCTGCTCGTCCGCTGCTATGCACGCTCCGTGACGACGCCTTGACCGCTAGTAACGCGGCGCCCGCCGCCGCGGACTTCGCGGATGCAGCGACCCGCGCTGCTGTCGTATACAATGACGGGACGCTTTTGCTTTACGATCTGGAGACTACACAAGTAAGAATTTGTTATGACAAGTTTTATTTTTTGGTTTACAATTTTTAGCTAACTATAGCAACAGTGATCACTTATTTAATAGTTTTACTGATGTTCTTTAAGGTCAGTCGGTATTTTTTAATTTAATGAGGTGTTATTAATAAAACATTGGTTGTCTATGTATTTACGGCAAAATAATAATAAAAAACGTTCTTTACCAAGTTTTAGGCACACATAAGTCATATTTAGTTATACTTACATCTCTGATACAAACTTAAATTATTTTTTGTTTTAAGGGCTTTTTGTTGTAATAAATGTTTCTTTCTTTCTATAAAAAAGGTGACACTTCCGCACTAAAGAGAATTAATTTCATATTAAAGTTGTGTAAAGTTTAGTACTTGTTGAACCACTGCAATGCTACTTTGAACCGTTTGAATCTAATATGGAGTGGTATGGTGTTCCAGGCGGTGTTGCGCGTACCGTGCTCTTCGCCGGCGACGAGAGTCCGCTCGCACCCGTCCCTGCCGGTGTTGGTGACAGCGCACGAAGACCGGCACATTCGCTTCTGGGACGCGGTGTCGGGTCGCTGCGCACACGCAATGGTCGCTCACCTCGACGCGGTCACCGGCCTCGCGCTCGACCCCAACGGCTTGTTCCTGCTCTCCGGCTCCCACGACTGCTCCGTGCGCCTCTGGAACCTCGACACCAAGACCTGTGTACAGGTAAACATAATCTCAAAATCCATGAATTAGCACAACTAAAAATATTTATTATTTTTAGTTAATTAGGTTTTAATATATCTAATAATTGTCAGACTTCGGTTCGGTTAGTTTTAAGTAGTTGTTGTGTTAAAAAACGTTAAAAAACAAAGGCTAAATTTAAAATTACCCCTACTTCTCAGATCAAGGGGTTAAGAAACGAGAAGAACTGGCAAGAAACTCACCCCCTCTCCTTTTATCGCCAAGTTTCATTTTGCAGTCTTCACGTACTTTGAGTGCACTGCATAATTGTTTATAAACATCAAAATACGAAACCAGTGTCACATTGCTTATAACTTTTTGGTGCATCCGCAGGAGATCACCGCGCACCGCAAGAAGTTCGACGAGGGCATCCTGGATGTGGCTTTCCACCCGGTGCGGCCCTTCATAGCGAGCGCCAGCGCGGACGGTCTCGCCAAGGTGTTCGTTTGAACGCCGATATATCATTATACAATAATATGTAATTTTACTTTACGAACTCTATGTTAACGCAGTTAGCATACATCTAGGGTATACTCAATACTTAATAAGGGTGATACTCGTGGCAAAAAGCGAAAGACCAAAATACGATGTATACCGATTGTATGAAGCTGTTCAAGTATTGCGTAAGGTGGTTTCGCAGTCACCCCCCCCTTCCCCATGTCACTAAATGCCCCACTAACGCAACCATGGTATCTACATGCAGTTTAACACAAGTGAAACGCTATATGGGAATCCTACATGTCTTTCATTCAGACATAGACACAATGTTGACTGCCATGTGTTAACCCCCCCCCCCACTCCATAACATGGACACCCCTAAAGTACTTACGTAATACTTAGCCGCTACGCGTAGTCTAAGTTTTTCATTATAAGCATGATTATGTGCAATGAATTAAAAATCAAATGTTTTTCGGTAGTACGCACTGTTAGTGTTAGTCTCGCTTGTGTTGCCGACGTATCGAGTGTATCCTACATGTGTGGCAGTTAGTAGGCGAGCGACCGGTACACCGTACGAGGATGCGTCTAGTCGACCACCCCAGTGGCGCTTGCGTTTCGTGAACGACTCGGTCACATCACCACCGGTTCCAATTGACTAGAGACGCGGCTTGCACACGCTAATCTCAATGTGTAGATGACAATACCCAGGGTGCGCATGCGCAGCGTCCACGAAGCGCAAGGGCGACGTCGTTTTAACGTATTTAAAAGTATTGTAACGTTCCGGCGCGCTGTCGACGCTCGTTATAAGCGCGTAGTGGACTCATCTATGTATAGACATTTGGAATCTATTATAATATATTTTTAGACTTTCAGTATGTGGAATTTAGGTTTTTATCGCGAATTTTTCACCGATTTTACTATACGCAGTGAGTAAAGGACATTGTTCGTTTCTATGCATCAGCTGTAAGCGAGACCTTTGTAATAAATGTTCTGAGGATATCGAAGATGTTTTCTTGATGCGTACACGTCACGTGTCTGTACAGTTAGATTTATGCAGTATTTGATATGTTGCAGATAACGTTCGAAGTGATTATTAGCTAGTATATATTTTATTTAAATCGTTTCAATTTATATAGAGGATACTTATGTTATGTCTCGTATCGTCTCGTAATGAAATCGCCCGCGTCGCCCGCGTCGCACGACGCCGTGCGGGGGGCGTTTGAACAAAAATTTTATGAGTAGCGTACTGACTTCCGTATAAGTAAGTGATGTTTGTTCGTAACGAATACTGCGATGTAGGATATATATTATAAAACATTACATAATTATTTCTTATTTTCCTCGAATTCATATGTACACATACATCCAAATTGATAGTAAAAATCAACATAACCGAACTACACGTTGTTTTTTTAATCACTCATCGTTCCTTCTATCCTAGTCAAATTTTGCGGCGGTTAGCCCCCCCCCCCCTCTGACCTGTGACATCCACAGTCTAACTGTAGCAGAAAGTAGTAAAATTATATGTTATATATAACAAGTTCCATTCCAACGCTCTTTTTTTACGGGAAATGAAACAGATATTCTGTCTCGTTTCAACTATCTTTTTAAGATCTTAGTTCTTACTCTTACAAAGGATGGCAAATTCTATGCAGTAGGTCATTTTAAATATTAAATCAAAATTGCGACCACTCGATGTATAACTCAATTATGTTTCTGTACGTTTTATTAAAAAAAAATATATAAAATAAAACGAGACTTAATAGAAATCAATGCTTTTAAATAAAAGAGTGAACCCCCATGACCAAACTTCGGGTCGTAGTTAAAATCAATTAAAAATTATTATTATTATAATATTTCGTGTTTTAAACCGTTCAAAGTGTTTTATTTAAATATGTACTACCCGCGTAAACTTAAGACCGAAAATACGCTAATAAATTATTTGACAGTACATTTAGCCTTTGTTTACTTGCTCACTCTAGGATGTTTGTTCTTTTTTTCATAAACAAGAACCAAACTTCGCGTTCATTCACCATTTATTTCATTGTGTTTGGGTTGCGGCGCTTGCTTCGTTAACTCTATTCGATATGGTTGGTAAGTACTAATTACCAGTTCATTTACATGCAAATCAAATATTAAGTTAATTAACTTGGTTTTAATTTACTAAGTTCGATTAAAAAACACATTTTATAATAGTATAGTGAGTCGCCATAGCTCTGGACCGCCGCTGTAACTAAATAGTTAAACGTGTTGCCTAGAATTGCGTTAAGCGCTAGAGGTCCTGGGTTCGAATCTCGGGGATTGCTAAATTGTTACGGTCGGGCCGGGCATATAAGTCAGATCAACTACTTGCCTGCAAATAAAACCGATCGGTGAACACAGAAATCTGTTCTCCTTCTTCCCCACGGGGGAAACGGAATTCACTTTTTTTATAGTGAGTCTACAGAAATCTGTGTTTTATACTTAAGTTGGGTATACTCTATAGTTTACGCGAGTAAATAAAGCACTTTAACGGTTTAAAACGCGATATAGTTTAAACTGCTGCGGAAAAGAAACCGAAACGTCGGGCCGAAGTTAAAAATAAATCATTTTCAAATAAGTTTAACTAATATATCACTTTTTAAACCGTTAAAGTGTTTAAGTTGGGTATTTTATAATTTCAATTTACAATCCCACCAATTTCAATTTAGTTCTTTATTTCTCTTGTCAATTGTTAATTTCATTCGATAATAGAATAGCTGACAGGTGATATTTTATCGTTCTTCCTTATTATTGATTACAAATTAATCTACTTGGAAGTTGCAGATAAATTAGAAATGTATAGATAAAAACCAAAATTAAGTTGAAACAATTTTCGACTTGAGCAGGACTTGACCGGCATCGTCGTATATGGTGCCCATCATGTAAAGTAACATATAATATTCAAGTTTTCAAATTAGAAACGTTATAAAACCCCAGTTGGAGGAATTACTCTTTTATACTAATCTCGCATTCCTTATTAGAATCTAGAATAAGAATCTTAGAAGTTCCAGCTGTAAGTCGTATGTATGTAACTTACAGGAATGGGCATTTTCATCTACTTCTTAATGTGGCTTACACAAAAATTATCGGAGCTTCCCAGTCCACCACCGCCTGATGCTGAACCGGCGTACGCCCCGGACAGACACCTGCCCCCGACCCACAAGCCCAAGATGGGATAGTTAATATTCAATGGAATATAAACCTATATAAAATAACAGATAAATTTACTTAATTTATTTTATTATTTTACCATTAATTAAGTGAATGTGACGTCAGAACGTGTACATAATTTACTGATGTTTTCACTTTGTTGTTTTTATTTGACAACTTAGGGTTTGTACCACGTAGACATCTTAGTTTAGGGAGTGACTTTACAATAGAAAACTAAACTATTGGTTAACCAGTGCTCATTTTGACATTGTAGGAAAGTGAGGGTAGTTACTTAAAATCCTTGTCTTAGTAATGTACAAAGTATACAATTTCGTGAATATTGTATATTTATCTCTGTAATGAAATCAACATCTTGCTTTACATTAAATAGAATAGAAATTCAAAGAAATTAATACGACCCATATTTCTGATAGATATTTTTCCACAACTGCATGCGTTCTTTGTATGGAATAGACGTCATGTGTCTATCGTTTCCAATTGATAGGAACCTTAAATTATTCTTCTCACTTTTCAACCACTCCACACCGGGGGCCGAAGGAATTCTGCAAGTCGTATTTACGATATTATTTCTTCTTTAATAAACAAACACTACTAAAAATACCAAAACACATCATAAACATTTACTACAAGTATTTTCATTGTTTACGCCAAATGTTATTTTTCGAATTTACGAACCCGAAGGTAAAAAATAAAATAAACGAATATTTAGTATTGCTTTTTTCAATTTAAATAAATTTTCAATCGATTTAGCAAACTTACCCAGTTTTAGTAAAATTTGTCCAAGCATTAGTCATAAATTCAACTACCCTCCTGTCGTTCTCCAAAAAAGGCAACAGTTTAAGTGGCAAAGGATCAAATATATAAAACAGTTCATCACCGTGATTAGCACCGGGCGTGAACGGTAAGCCAGAAATAAATTTATTCAAATTCCTCAATGAATCGTACATGAATACATAATTGTAAACTGTTGCGTTTCCTTTCAAAAAATGTTCTATCACTTCTATAGAGGGATATATTATTATACTGTCTGACAAGTAATTTATGAGACCATTGTAATTAGCACCCGTATTGGCAAAATATATCTCCTTTATGTCCCTTATTACCCTAGCCCTGTCACCTTTGTTTTTAAAGATAAGGTTGCTAGGTAAAATTTTGTTAAGATGATGGTCTATATCTCTTAAACTGTCTGAGTCGAATTTTCCTGCAAACATCAGACCCTCCTTATTATTAAAACCCATGACTAAGTTCAAGTTAGGATCTACTTTAAACCTTCTCAATAGTTCTCTTGGACTCGTCGTTAAGAAGGGTTTGGGACTAGTTTTCGGATCTTCCGCGCACGGTGGGAACGTATACGGTTTTCGAATATCGTTCTTAACATTAACAAGAGTAGCCATAGTGAGTTCGAACGCGTCAGCGTTTTGTAGAATATCCAATATTTCATCAACATCAGTGGTGTTATATCCAAGTCGTGACGTAAATGCTCTAGCGCTATCTATGGGATTCTCATCAAACCCTACAGGCACTAGAATCGAACCGCTTTCCATTATACATCTTTTGAATAATCCTTTAGTCAACTCTGACATCACGAGATATTGTACTGAGAGAGCGCCGGCACTTTCACCAACTAAGGTTACCGAATGCGGATCACCGCCGAAGCTTTCTATATTTCCATTTATCCATTGTAACGCAGCGACTTGATCTCTTAATCCCATATTTCCTGGTGCCTCAGTTTTATTTAAACACAGGAACCCAAAGAGACCAAGTCTATAATTGATCGTAACAACTATGATGTTTTTTTGAGCGAGATATTGAGCGTCGTACAGTAGGATTGTGTTACTACCGTATTGGAAGCCTCCACCGTGGATGAATACCATGACCGGAATCAGATCGTGGCTATTTTTCCTCTGCGGCGTAAAGATGTTGACTACTAAACAGTCCTCTCTGCCGACAGCAATGTTTAGTACTTGTAGAATTTGGTTACATCTGATGTTACCGTTGGTTGCGTAAAACGTGCCAGACCAAGAGGGAGGAGGACCTGGTTCCTAAAAACCACAGGATTTTGTGCAAAAATAGATTTTAGAGAAAGGTTTTATAGAAAATATAGTTGTCATCTTACGTTCAACGGTCGGTTAATTTCAATCAGAGTTATTAACAATTATTATTAGACCTAAGTGTATGTACTAAGACATTATAAGCAAATTACTCACGCGAAATCTTGCCGGAACAGTCGCGTAGGGTATACCTAAGTATGCATTATATCCGTTTAAAGTTAATCCTCTCAGAGTACCTTGTCTCAATATTACGTCACTGGTGAAAGAGAGACACGACGGAATAAAAATATTACATAAAATGAATGCAAATACGGTACGTGCAGCGGCCATTATGTTTAGTTCGGCATTGCCTTGTATTTGTGAGATTGATGTTACTTTTAACACATGGTAGGAGATTGTTGGTAGTATTGTTGTGATTATCCTTCATAGTTATAATTTTAATAATATTTTTGGAAACATAAAACGATCAACGATATGGTATTCAGTTGGTCGTAGATTTGTCTCACCTGTCATTTTTAATTTATTTAATTTATAGTTAATGTTAAGTGTATTAGAATTAACAAATAAGAGCGTGCCGCTAGAACCCTTCTGATGCGTCACATCACAACACCTCAGACACATATAAATCTACCTTCGAATAATGCTTAACACTTACAGTAAAGCTTAATAGTGTTGTGGAAGTTAGATATACATATCTGTATATTTATTTAGTAAAACGGACACAGATATGTGTCTGTCGTTGGAGAAGCGGGATTAAACTCATGAAGATTATAATTATAGGCTTACAGTAATTTCCCCCACACTGCGTATCTGGCGTACACAGAGATAGTGATAGAATTAAGGATACACAATGTTTTAAGGTGGAAATTAGTTACGTAACGCGTCATCAGTCTATCATCAGTCATCGACTTTTTTTAACGGAAAGAATGAAAATAAAACAACAATGTATTTGTCGCTGTAATTGTTTTTATTTAAAATGTGAGATGTTCACACATCTCGCATCTACATTCTCGCAAGGCTCTAGAAACGCGATAACAAAGAGACTGTTTCGAATCACTGTCATAATTCTTCTTGTCTTCGGACTGTTTACTGTACCCGCACTGCAAAACAAACTGAGATATATGTTTGTATATAGAGAACATTTTAAAACTGAAGTAGTATGTTTGTAAATTACTTATATAAAACACATTAACGATTTAAAACGCGAAATGTATTATTGAACTGCTTTAAAATGTATTTTAACTGCAGCCCAATGTTTCGGATGCTTTGCAGCAGCCGTGGTTTTCAAACCGTTAAAATGTTTTATTTAAATGTGTACTACTCGCGTAAACTACAGACAGTATTTTAATGTCCTTACATAAAATATACGTTAAGAAATCCTAATACTAAACAGGCATTAACTAACAAAGGTAGCCATATTTTCGCAATGCAATCTGCGCGCGCTCGGTTTGACGGTGTTAGCTAGAAGTGCCCATGCGCGCCCAGCTTGTCTATCCAGCTTGAGGGCCTGAACTGCGCAAGCTATACCACATGATATAGCAGTAGCTTGCTCGTCGGTTGCGCCAGCGTCGCCACCCTCTCCGACCACACTCCGCTTTGTACACATATGGTTAGTTTTATTCATGCTATTTATGTGGTACTAGCTGTTTTAGCGACTTCGTCCGCGTGGAATAGTTAGATTCGGCATCAAATATTATTTTTGCAAACCCTCTCCTCAGTTTCATGAATTCTAGCTGTTACCAAGTCGTCGATCTTGCAAGTTAAACTTAAATCAGATATAATATACCGTTGCGGACATTTTTTAGATTGAAAAAGAATCAACTTTTTATACATATTTCATGAGTTTTCGCAGCGCACGCATTGGAAGCCCTCAAATATGCATATTTTCCCCGTTTTTAACACATCTATCTTTGTAGCTCCTATTTGTAGCAGCCTGATATGTAAGAGCTTAAAACCTTCCACGATAAATGGTACAAACGCAAATATAAGTCTTCAATTCCAACCAAATTTTTCTGAGACTAGCGCGTACAAACAAACGATCTTTTCAGCTTTATAAAATTGGTAGAGATAACTCGTTATAAAAAGGATGTACTTTATATATTTTAGCATTGCATAAAATATATTTCATTAATAATACCATCATCCAATCATCAGCGAGCGCCAACCATGCGTATGCGCTGGGTTGCCTTCGTATAAGATCTGTCAGCATTGCTCGTATGCGGTGAGCTTCTCTTCGTGGCAGAGACAGAAGTATACTGCAACAGTTGACAGACACTTACAACTTAATACAATAATAAAAGGATCGTTCAAGTAAGTAATTAGGTACACTTATTTTTTCAATATCATGATTCTTTCCGCCAGTGGTAAAAATAAAATAACAGCTACTAAAATTTAAAATATCACAACTTGTCGTTCTTCATAAAGACATTTGACATTGGTAGAATCTTTTTAAAATGGGGAAGCCGTCAAACTAAGAAGAAGAAGGCGAAGACGAAGAACAAAGTGCTACATTTTTGGAAGGAAGGTGGTACAGTTGAAAGGTAAAATTTACTACGAGCTTTTTAAGTTGTTTCTTTACCTATAAGCACCGAGACAGCCACCGGCTTTTTCAAAAGAGATCTTTGATTTAGGGAAATCCTTCTTTCTATGGTAGCACTCACCTTCCAGGCTTCTTAAATAGAATATCTAAAAATAAAAAATATAATAGAATTATCATCGAATCAACATCATTGTACAAACTTTTTTGGTTTTTGCTTGACTTCCCTGACAGTCAAGAGTAAAAACCACAGGCAAATAAAATTACTCTTTATAATACTAGCTGAGCCCGCGACTTCGTCTGCGTGGAATAGTTATTTTGGGCATCTTTATAAATTATAGCTGTTACCCACGACATCGTCCGTCCCGTCGTTCTCGCAAGTAAATCTTAAAAGATAGATATAATGTACTGTCGCGGATATATTGTTACATACATCATGTAAATAAGAATAATTCTTTCATACATATATTTTGGTTTCTGGAACCGTTTTCGCAGCGTACGCAACGGAAGCCCTAAAATATTTTCCTCAAATTTTTCACATTCGTTACCGTTTCTTCGCCCCTATTGGTCGTATTCTAATATTTTATAGCCTTAAGCCTTTCTCGATAAATGGTTAAACTAACAAGAAAAGAATTTTCCAATACGAATCGGTAGTTTCCAAAAATAGCGCGTGCAAACAAACTCTTCAACTTAACAATATTGGTATAAATTGACTAACGTCTCCAAACTTTTCCACAGCACTATGCAAGTGGCACAGCGTCGTATCAACGTCCTTACGCAGTCTGGTGCATAGTCCCAGTAAGTGATAGTAAACTGGAGATTCACCAATTTCGGTCAGAGCTCGAGCGAGGCATACTTCCGCTAACTGGGAATAATCATACGACACATTACTATAATTTGTGTAAAAAATATGTTAACAATTTTCGATCACTGTGTTTATCTAGATCATCATTTTTAGACTATGAAAATCAAAAATAAGCAACATAAAAATATCAGTTAGGCTACTCTGTCTTTAAGCGGCCTTATATCACATACACAGTGTTTTTTGTCATCTTGTCATCGGATCTTAAGAATAAGAACTTTAGAGGATCTAAAACTAACTGATATAGCTCGTATCCTCAAAAGAAGATCAGCAGCATCATAATAGCGACTCGTCCCTGGCAGCAATGGAGTCTGGTCCCACCAGTCACCGAGTTCCTTTTCCCATGCTCTAGGGTAAGGCAATTCTGCTGCAAGGCCCTCTGCGTGCATCCTTCGTTTTAAAACATATTTAAATGTAAGATATGCCTTATTAATATATTTTATCTATGATATCACTTTTTTATGACAGAGGAGGACGAACGTCCACGGTTTACTTGGTGTAGAGTGAACTCTTTGGATGCTAATTTGTCATAAATAACGATATTGTAGAGTAACTAAGACTCTGTATGTAGTTTAGGCAAGTAGTACATGTTTAAATAAAACACTGAAACGCGAAATATATTACATAATTTGTTTAAAAAATATTTTAACTGCGGCCCGACGTTCCGGACGCTTTGGAGCATGGACAGGTGGCGCTAGCGTAGCAGTTTTACGTTGACATCTTTAGTCTCCCGTGACCACGTCTGCTGCAAAGCATCCGAAACGTGGGTTCGTATTTGAAATAATTTTCGAATAAGTTTAACTTATATATTTCGCGTTTTAAACGGTTGCATTGTACAAAGTAGAAATTTACGTAAATTAAGGTTTTCAAGCATACTTTTTCACATAACACATTATTTCTGTAGACATGTGAAACAGCTCTCTATGCCAGTAATATGCACTTGCAGCGACCCAAAGAACTGTCCAAAAGGGATAGAGACTCAGGAGTGACACAAAAAACGGTTCCGCGGCGTCAGGGTCTGAATCAAATATCATGCATCCCTTTGACAAGAGACTGAAAATAATGATTTAGGTTAAATGATAAACTGGAACATGCTCTAACCATGCCGACTAGCCGGTCGGCAGAGCACGAATCAAGCGATGAATTTCGGATCGAGCGAAAAGCTCCTTCGGTAATTGGATATAGTACCAAACGAGAATTGAAGTTGGAGTCAACCCTATGCTATTAAGAGGTCTTAGGGTTCTTTTCCACCAGGGATATATCCATGCGGCTATGGTGCAAAGATGTGGAATCTATGCCGCCAAAATATGTGTCCGTTTCCACCAATCCACCAACTACGCTATGTAGGTAGATAGAAAAGCAACCGGCAGACATTCAAGGAAACTCTGGAAATAGGAATTACAGATTTTGAACAGGAAAAAATATAAGTACAGTTGAAAATCTGTAATTCCTAATGGTGCGTAAGTGTGTTTAATACACACCTTAAGGGATGTCGAGGGTTAAGAATTATCGATTTATTGATACAGACATTGGCTGCATCCACATCTATATCCTTCATGCAAGTGGATAGTTCACGCCAGAGGTCTGCGTCACGTGGTGCTTTTACAACCGTCTGTAAAAGAGTTTATATTAACATTTGAAAATGCAATAATTTCGTATTGACGAGTGTGTGTTAGAATACTATGTAGCTCACAGCATATAATGAGATGAGGTAAATATCTGTAGTCAAGGCGGGTTTAACAAAATACCATTATTGGTTTTATAAGTTGGATGAAGAAAAAAAACAAAATTTTTAACCGTTTAAAACGCGCCTTTCGGTGTCCTCTGCTGGACATAGACTTCTAAGACTTCCAGTACTACCCGTACCGGTAGCGAACGCGTTTGTTGAATTTTCCAGCGTTTATTAGTTAATTTTAACCACGACCCGACATTTAAAATATATTTCGCGTTTCGCGTTCGCAAGAGATGTCTTTGGTTTCTGTACAGAGGAAACATAATAACTACTTTCTGTAGGAACAGGAGTATTAAGAGCCTTTTATATTAAAGAAACAGACATACAAAAATATCTGCTCTGCTACGGAGGGGAAACTAAATGAAATCTAAAGCCTAGGCAAGGCTTTACCTGATGATAAAGATCAGCTGCATGGTTCGCATCTTTGAGTTGACGAGCGTGTCTCGCGGCCCTAAGCGTCGGGTCGATCTCTTGTTGAAAGCCCTTGTTCATTAAGTAATCAGTTGTCATTCGCATGAGGCACGCGTGAGCCATCAACGTCATTTCCTAGTAATACAAATATTGTAAGCAGGTCAGTCTAGATTTGAATACGATAGTCCGCTTCTGTATTCTTCTCGACAAACAACAAATCATATAAGTAATGGTAGAATGCGTTGCCATAAGCGTGATAGGTACAAAGTTCGAATTCCGAGAACAATAATAATTTTTTAGGGTTGTTAAGCCTTAAACTGTCAGAAAACGGAATTAGATGCAGAAGAAATAATAGTTAAATACTGTCTGTAGTTTACGCGAGTAGTACACGTTTAAATAAAACCACTTTAACCGTTTAAAACGCGCTATACATAAGTCTCCCCATGACCACGGCTGATGCGCTGCATCCGAAACGACGGGCCACAGTTAAAATAATTTTCAAATAAGTTTAACTAATATGTATCGCGTTCTAAACCGTTGAAGTTTTTTTTTATATAATATGTCAAACATCGAGTGGAATTACTTCAAAAGTATCATTGGAGTCCAGAAAATTATCTAGAACGAAATTGTTGTTCACATAGATGGCAGCCTCTTGCCAGAAAGATGTCAATATTTCGAGACGAGTTCTTGTTCCACCTAACTGGCGATTGATGAGGCAGATATCAGTTATGCCTGAAAAGTATGTTAATTTCTAGATTTATATAAAGTAAGGTCATGTATGTAAATAAAAAAAAATGTTTCATTCGAACTGTAGTTCTTTTCTTTGTGATAGAAAAGGACAGATCCACTTGATGTTAGCTGAAAGACCTCAGCCTATAGCGTCTAAACACGATACGCTGTCGACCTGTTTTGCATTTGGATATTCGGAAATCCACACACTGAAACCCGAAACGTGATTAAGCTTTACGGCCTTATCATCTATGGACGGTGGTTCGGGACCCGGACGGAATATCAACATTCCTACCATCCAATATCCAGGGTTATAGACGAAGTCTAACATGTTTTCAGAAAACTAGAACCTTGTTGGGCCCGTATTAGCCGTACATTGCCACCATTACAACAAAGAGCCCGTCACAAAACAGTTCTTAAAGCTTTTGTTATATTTTATAGTCTATGATCTGAAATACTGTCTCTAGTTTACGCCAGTAGTACACATTTAAACAAAACAGTTTAACGGCTTCAAACGCGATATATGTTTGAAAACATTAATATTTTTCACATGTTATTGCACATGAAGGCACTATATAATTTAAAAATCGAAAATAAATTGAAAAAATTTTCGACTCGGGCAGGACTTGAACCGGCATCGTCAGTTTCCGTGCTGTTCTCTACCAATTGAGCTACCGAGTCCTACACCTCATCGTCGAATTTTTTTCAACTTATTGATACATGCACCTCTCGCGCAATGTAATTACAGCTCAATTGGTAGAGCAACAGCACGGAAAGCTGACTATGCCGGTTCAAGTCCTGCCCGAGTCGAAAATTTTTTCAATTTATTTTCGATTTTTAAATTACGCGATATATGTTTAATAGTTAAAGTTACCTTATGCTTTGCAGCTGTCGTGGTGACAGGGAGATTCCCCGTTACCGGGGCTGCTGCAAAGCGTCCGTAACGTCGGGCCGTAGTTAACATAATTTTCAAATAAGTTTAACTAGTATATATATATCGCGTTTTAAATTGTCATTTTTTATTTATCTAAATGTCTATGATCTGGTTAATCTATTTGTAAGCTTTATTTTCTATACTGCTTTCAGCTCAGATTGAGTTCAAACCATTGAATTATTCAAATCAGAAATCTAGACATACCAAAGTATGGAACTCTTCTCAAAGATGTATTTGCAGACCGAACTGTAGATAGCCAGTTACTGTCTGTTTGACCGCGTCCTGAAGATTCACGTTTGCTAGGTATTGTCTCAAATGCCGACAACATATCATTTATATCTGACCTGTACAGAAATGTAATTGTCTAATTGGATTGTCAGCTGTCCACATGGATTTGTTTTACTAAATTTTCTTTTTTGAAAGGTTCGGGTCATGTATGCTATTCAAGAATTACAATAAATCGCAACTCGGTAACCAAACAATTCAGAGCTTGACCGTTTAGCGGCGTATTTGTCGTTAAGATTACAATGATATATGTATAGCGTATTTTTTCTTACTTGGCATTTTTTGTAAACAAACACAATTTACATGAAATCTTGTTTTTCTCGCAAGTTTACATTGATTCACATTATAAACACTTTCAGACACAGGATTACAAGTTTACAACTATTAACAACCTCAAATTCACTTACTAAAAACTACATTTTCATGCTAAAATTAATTTACGCAAATGCACAGATTAAAATTACTTTAGTTTGACATTTACATAAGGATTGGTTGTCAAAAAACTTTTTTGAGTATATTATTTGAGTAAAAGTTATTGAGAATATTAAGGTCGGTTAGTCCACAGATTACAATGGATATTTCTTTAAGCCTGTCTCATCTGGCCATATTTGTTGTTATATTTTGCCAAGTTAGAAAAAATACACTATAAGTAAGCTAAATTCTAATTGCAGGTTTAGTGCATTGTAAAAAGCATCTTGCGTAATTAAGTCATCCTTATCATCTCACTACTACACAATAAAAATTGTGTCTTATAGCGTAGACATATTTGTCATATTTTTTACAATGATGATGTATGTAACTGTGCGCTTCTTGACTTGCTTAGATGTTAAAATTACTGAGGTATCAGGGGTGGTATAACAGCTTCTTTAAATGGTCTAGCCAGCTTGACTTCGATGAGAAGAAACGACGGGTTCTCATCACTTCCTGTTGGGCGAGGACCTATAGTTTTAGATGTACTGGTATTGGTGCTGGTTTGTATAGATTCTGTTGTAGCTCTGAAATATAATAAATACATTTATAACAGATATTCAAGAAACGTTGCAATAGTTATTAAATATCTATTTCACAATATGCGAGTCATTAATTTTAAATAGCGACTAATAAATCATAAAATCTAAGCGATCTGCCATACGTACCAAGGTTAGTACTAGCTACTGCGTTTTAACAATAAGCATGCGGAACGAGTCTGGGATTACATTTTGCCCGATTATTAGAACAAAATGGAACCCAAAACATACTCTACATTGTCATCCGCGCCGGACAAGTGTTAGGAAAATAATCAAAGAGTATTTGACGGGCGCGACATTTAAGTAAATGAGGTTATATTTATATGTAGGAATTATGTTAAATATTAGATCACATGTTAGCAAGTAATCCGTGGCATAAATAAACCGCTGCACGGTCTCTTGCCTCGTGAATTTATATAATGGAGATAAAGAAACAAAAATAAAAGACTGTCTATAGTTTACGCGAGTAGTACACATTTAAATAAAATACTTTAACGGTTTAAAACGCGATATATTAGTTAACCTTATTTGAAAATGATTTTTAACTTCAGCCCGACGTTTCGGATGCTTTGCAGCAGCCGTGTCTCCCCGTGACCAAGTTAAAAATCATTTTCGAATAAGTTTAACTAATATATCGCGTTTTAAACCGTTAAAGTGTTTTATTTAAAAAATTAAATGATATATCATAACGTAAACTTACTTGCTGGATTTCTGGACGGTAACATAGGATGAAGGAGATTTCTCATTAGATGGTAGGAGGAATTCACAACCGCATTTCTCTAAAATCAGCTCGGAATTCACCCAATGCAGGGGCACCGCTATCCGAGCTGTTGTTTCTAAACAGATGAAAAGAGCCGATTAGATATTAAGAAAAAATTCTGCCAATCAAACGAACGTAAGACAATTATTAGTATAGAGAAAGACTGCTTATTGCTTGGATTTTTAAAGCATACACACAAACATATTTTATTCGATGTTTGATCTCCTTATATAACGTGTGAATATAATCGTATTATGACGTTAATCAATATTTAAATGATAAAAATGCTTGGGGTGTGGAGGAACCCGCTCTTACAAGGAAAAATATGTAGTGCACTAAAAGTCAAGAATGTAAAATGAAACTTGGCGATAAAAGGAGTGACGGCGAGTTTATTGCCAGTTCTTCTCGTTCGCTCTACGCCCTTGAATTGAAAACTGGTAGTAAATGTAAAAGTTAGATTCTTTAATTTTGTAACGTTCATAAGTGCACATAGTTATCTACATGAATAAATTATTATTTTACTTTTACTTTGAATAATTAATTTATTAAAATTATTTGTCACTACTGAATATAGTAATTTATTGCAATATTAATTACTTTTTTTTTTAGTTTTGTCTTTTAAAATTAGCTTAACTGCAATTATTTTACTTTTATTATGTCTTGTTTTGTCTTCAAACATGTCGAAAAATTTAACCATACTTACCGCCCGGATAAAGTAATCTAAATAAATCCAGGAATCCCACAAAACTGTATCCACAATTGTTATCACCATACAAGTGAAGTTCGAAAGGCCATTTGTATCGCCGCAAATGATAAGACAACCATTTCTCCGTACTCTTCAGTAAGAGAGTCTTATGAAATGATTTCCATATTGCTTTATCTATAACAATGACTAAGTTATAATATCTAAAAACATAAAAACTATTAACGATTTAAAACAGTTAATTCGGCTGCAGCTAAGCCTCCGAAACGTCGGGCCGTAGTTAACATAAATTGCAAATCATTTCACTTACATATTTCCTGTGTCTTACTCGCGTAAATATCAGAAAATTATTATTATTTATTGAAAACCAGTCACAAATCCTATATATACTAAAATATACCTACAAATGGTTACAGCGACCACTAAAATAAAACAAATGTGAAATATCAGCTGTCTAACCCCAACAGTTCACGAGTTCATGATGGTTCCGGGTTATTTGAATTAATAAATTAAAAAATTAAGGATCTATAACGTTTTTGACATTTTGAAAATTTTGACAATTAACTTCTAATGATAACTTTAAATTTATGACAATTGACTTCGTTTGTTATTAAATGTCTCGCAATACTTTTCAATAAGTATACTGTTTCTATAACTATTTAGGGTTTTGTTTGTTTGAATGGAAAGTAGGTACTTACAAAACTCGGGGGCACGATCTACATAATATTCCAAATCGAGGTTCTCCTCGTTTTGAAAATCATTTAACTTCGCCGAAAACTTTTCATCTCCTTCGGTAAAATGCTCATCACCAAGACGAAGACTTTCCCAGTGCGTGTTGAAGCTCATATTATTAGATCTTCTCGGGATTCTGTATCCTTGGTTAAACGTGTATAGGCTACAATTCTGAAACATCAAATTTAAGAAAATTATGTAATGTAAATTTAGAAATTATATTTTTAATAATTTTCAAGAGAGGTGACTAAGTATAAGTAAGACTAAGAAAATAAAAGCACATCTTGTATAGATGTTTTATGGCAGGTATATTTCATCTTTATCGAGTGAATATAAGTAAGATCAACATCCTTCATTCCATCAAGAAATCAAACTCACTCTATTAATTATCTAAGAAAATGTTATTTTAATCTGAGAAAATACGACAATCTAATTTTTATATAACGGTTCAAAACGCGAATTTATTGGTTTATTTATTGGTTGGGTACTGCTACTACAACCATCAGGCGTTCTATTTCACGTCTACAATATTTAAGCTCTTTGTTATATTATATTAGTCCTCTGAAAAAAGGCTATAGGCGTAAATTATAATTTTATACTCGACATAATGAAATTATTACTACGATACTTAAGTCAAAATAAAAACCTGTTCGTTATGTATAGGCATCTTTGTAGCCGCCGTGTAGACGAACTCGTCGTCATAGGGGATGTGCATATTGTAGCATCCAATTAAAGTTAATTTCATAAAGTTTGCCTCTTTTAAGAGTTTGTGATGTTTCAAATTAGCCGGATTTCTATATGCTGTAATTTCCAGGGTAAGTAGAGGTAAATTGTCCCAACTCTTCGCTTGACTTGCTGGCGGTTTTATCATTGGCTGCATTCTTTGTCTTAGGTATAATCTATTAGTACCTGTTAACATTTATATATTTAATAAAACCGGCTAAGTGCGAGTCGAACAGGGTTCCATACCACAGACTAAACAATAGTGGGATTACAAGTTTCATATTGTTCAAACATCATTTGAAAATGTAAAAGATATTATCATTTTTTAATATATCAAATCTTATATAAAAGCAATAAAACTGAGATAGGTAGCTCGGTCTTAATAGGTCTTTAAGTTTCGTTGTTTGATACGGACGCTTAAATATCAACGTCATATACCTAATGCTTTATAAATAACTAGCTGCGACAGCGACTTCGTCCGCGTTTTTTTGTAAACCTACTCTTCATATTTATAAATTTAAGCTGTTTGACATTGGTCGCGTCCCGTCGTTCGTGCAAGTTAATCTTAAAAGATAGACATATGGTATTTGTGACTTTTTTTAAATCATTTAAAGAGGAATAATTCTTTCATACGTATTTTTTGGGTGGCTTGAACTGTTTTCGCAGCGTACACATCGGAAACCCAGAGAGTGGAATATATTTCCCCCGATTTTTTTCACATTTCTCGCTGTTTCTGCCCTCTTATTAGTCATAGCGCGATGCGAGTTACCTAACACAAAAATAATTTTTCGATTCGAAACAGTAGTTGTTGAGATTAGCGCGTTCAAAAAAACAAACAAAGTCTTCACCTTTATATATTAGTATAGAAATACACAATGTAAAGAACCAAATACAAACCAATGAATATTGATAAAATATCGATGTTACAGCAAAATATATCCAATTTTGGTCTCGTTTTTAATTTTGCCTCTTCATCCAAGGATCCGCTTTGAGATTCCGTGTTATCGTATAATATTTGCATTTCAATATTTTCCAAAGATTGAATTTTAACTAAAAGACATTGAGTATTATTGTTTGGTCATATTAGGAAGTTCTTTCTTACGAAAATAAATTTAAAAAGTTATAAGATGCTTTGGTTGGCCCATACGGTGTTTTTTCCACCCCACCTTTCTTAAGAAATACTCTTTTAGGGATAAACCATCTAATAATTACAGAACTCTTCAAATTAACAGAATAGTTGGTTCAATGTGACCATCAAATTCACAAGTTGGATTATCATAGGGTAATTTTCTGAGTTTGAAACGTGAAAAACGAAACATTTTGATGTTATAGGACTGGTCGATTTCACCTTTCATCCAAATAAACCTCAAGCAGACAAGCTCTATTATAAGTATAATGAAACTAAACTGGATGGATGGAAAATGAATGCAGACCCTGAGACCCTTCATCTGTATAATATAAAAGACGAACTAATAAGAACTAACTTGTCAAAGGATTATCAGCAAACGTGCACATTTTCTCGTAATCAGAAGGATCATAATTCATCGTCCCTTTTGCTAACGTCCTTCCTTTAGCATTGTCCCTGTGGCCAACTGAAGTAATGAAGGACGATATTAACAGTTGATCATAGAAAACAGCTTTGATGGCGAATTTTTTTGGATTCTCATCAGGTAGCCGTAGACCTAAAACTCTGACATTCAACACGTCGAGAGGAGGTATATATATTTCTTCTGCCAGCGCCGTAGTATCCGATTTCGTTTTCGATAGAGACGCGTCTGATTTAGTCTGTGGAATATTGTAAAATGTATTTATCATAAAATATGGGTTCAAACACAAACTCAATCACTGCAGAACATCTTAAACTTCGTGTTGAAACTCGTTTAGTTCTCGCTTAATATCGTTAAAAATGTTTAATTTAATGCGTACTATACTAAAATATACAATAAAATAATATCAATATTGCGTACTTTTCCTCTTTTCATTTTTAAAGTTTTTTTTAGTGTTTAAAAGACTTTATTTACACTTTACTTTTACTATATTCAATCTGACTGGTACTTCATAAATAGTGAAGCCCCTTTCAGATGTTGTGTGTTTATTGTCTATGGCATAATCATTAAGGGAAGTTAAGGAGTTTTTATTACACATGGGCCAAATTAATTTCTCTTCCCGTGACAACGTCGGGCCGTAGTTAAAATAATTTTCAAATAGTTTTAACTAATATAATATATCTGCATTTTAAACTGTTAAAGTGTTTTATTGAAATGTGTACTACTCGCGCAAACTATACAGTATTTAAAACTCTTAATTGGCACGATGAAATCTAGCTATATGAATGCTATAATATTATAGCTTAGTCTGACTAGAGTCTAATACTTATTTCTACATGCAAAGGTTGCCTGGAAGAAATCGCCATAGGCGATAAGGCCGCCTTTGCACAAACATGTTTTATTTTTGTATATGTAATTCTATGTATCCATGTTCTTATGTCTATGTTTGTGCAATAAAGAGTTTATTATTATTATACTAGATATACTAAATATAAAACATCCGACTTATAATCATCATTAGTTACTCGTTATGCAAACAATACTATAAGCATATTTATAATTCAGTACATCAAATAGCGATAATATTCAGATTTTCGTAATAACATCGTTTGAGCTCGTTAGTCCAAAAATTACTTCCTCCCCTTTAAAATGTAGTTTTCACCTGAAAGTACTCAAATGTTTTTTAAATTTAGTTTAGTAAAGATGTTAATATTTTTCTGTATGATATTATTTTATGATTGTAGAATCAGTGCTTCAGAAACGGACATAACTGCTGTAAATTTTGTGAGGAAATGTTCATTTATTAAAATGTGAAATATGAAAATGTTGACTATTGACTAAATAAAAGTACTAGTGTACATGTAAATTATATTCAATCAATAAGTAAAACCCAACCACCTATATAAATATTACAGGATTTAACAGGTTAAAAAGAAAACCTAAACCCAGTGGATAGTGTTATATGTCTCGGGCACACAGTAAAAAATAATTTGGATATTCAAATATAATTATTTTTAATATCTATTATTAATTTGAATTTACCATTTATACAGGGTGCTTATGACCTAAAATGGTCTGAATGTGAAGCATGCAGGGGACCGAGGTCGAAAAATGCCACAGATTTCAAAATGGTATTAGTTCAACAGAATAATGATGTCTATGGAAATCTGTTACTAGATGTTCATACTCAGTGTCCGATAGACGAGGTAAATAATCGAAATCTTGTTCTTTTGCATTCTGTCTTATGTCTTTCTGAGATCTCTGTAGCTTAATTTAAAATAATGATTTTCTGTAAAACGTACTTCTATTTCGTTAACCGTAGGAAGGTTAACTGCAAACCATAGTAGGTTGAGAATCTATACTAATATGTAAAACTAAAGAGTTTGTTTGGTAACGCGCTAATCTCAGGAACTACTGGTTCGAATTGAAAATTATTTTTTATGTTGGGAAGACATTTATTGAGGAAGCTATAGCTAACACCGCGGTGTGACCAATAGGAGCAAAGAATGTGGTAAAAACGGGTAAAATTACTCATCATAATGGGTTTCCGAGGCGTACCATTTAAGATACACAAACAATATGTATGAAAGAATGATTCCTCTTTTAATTATCTAAAAAAAAGTACCGCCACACTATACGTCTATCTTTTAAGATTAACTTGCAATAATGACGAGACGCGAGCGACGTCGTGGGTCGTGGGCAAACTTAAAGCTCAAAATAACTATTCTACGCGGACGAAGTCGCTAACACAGCTTATATAAAAATGTTTTATCAACACGTTCAAAACAGTTTTTGTAATTTTTGTGTATCGTACCAATTACGTTGATATTATGAAATTTATTCACAGGTGAAATTGTGGGTCTATAAACTGAAAGGTAAAACCAAAAGCCTATTGTGGGTATATAAATTGGCGGATATCTGCAAGCACTTTTTATTTTCAGAGATTATTAAAAAAGAATTAAAGGCTTCAAATAATTGTGTAATAGAAAAGGTTTGTATATCCAGTATACATCGTATCGTGTCTTTGTTATTAGCATTAGTAAAAAGACAATTGATAGTGTTGGTACTACAACTCGTGATAGACCATTCACTGAAATTTTACATTCACTGTGTCTACCATTAGGTTATCGTGTAATATATATGTATTTAACTCTGTCGCAATTCGTTGAGTAAAGAAGTAAAGGTAGCAAAGTCATGGAACCTAGTCACAATGTCCACATAATTAAATAAAACACTTTAACGGTGTAAAACGCGATATATTAAGTAGTTAAACTTATTTGAAAGTGATTTTTAACTTCAGCGAGACGTTTCGGATACTTTGCAGCAGACGTGGTCACGAGGAGACATCTGTCGGAGACCGCCGTAAGCGTTAAAGTGTTTAAACCGTTAAAGTGTTTTATTTAAATGTGTACTACTCGCGTAAACTATAGACAGTATCTAATGTCCACATATTTAGCATTGCTTTTTTAAGAAAAATGACAATAGGTTTTGTGCTGTAGAAAAAAGTATATCGTGCATTTGCGTCTGAGATATGTAGTTGTGAAATTGAATATTTTTGTAATAATAATAATTAGCATAATTAGCACTGCTTTTTTTGCTAACTAGCATTTTGACGGTTGTGTTATCTTGTACTGACTAACTGAAGAATGAATAGAATTATTTTTTGAAAAAAAAAATGTCCCCTACATAGCTCTTTGTTATATTCAGAATAGTATCACTATGTTTTGCCTTTTTTCAGGGAATTTACAACTCAAGTTTAAACTTTTCTGAAATAACGAAGAAATTAATGGGCCAATCTTTCTTCTACGGTGACTACCTAATGAAATCACTCGTCACTTCCAAAAAGGCTAACTTTATGTGTGTATCGATAAAAGTTGAACTGAGCAAACCAAAATAAATTAATACTTCACGATTTTATGATTACTCTATGAAGATAAGGAAAATAATATTTTAAGGATTAAAAGGGGTTGGTTTTATTATTATGTTAGTTCTTACTTTTAACAAGATGTGTGTGTCTATTTCACTTTTGTAACAGTATAATAAGCAATTGTCTTCATGTTTATTTTTATAAAATCGAACATTTTTTACGGTTTATACTGCGCCATACTTATTCTTTTGCAAACCTGACATTTTATATTATTTTTCTTTATACCTATTTATTCTTCTTAATTTTCTAATCTTAATATATTATTAAAAGATGATAAAACGAAATAGTTAAATCCATTTATTTATAAAACGCAAATATATAGGCAAATTTAATGTTTAACTAAGTTTAAAGTTTGAGATACTTTAGAGTAGCCATGGAATATGTCAAATTTAAAATTCAATAAATTAGCGTTTAGAACCGTTAAGAGTGTTTTATTTTATGCGTTCCACTACGCTACAATAAGGAGGATATATTAAATGAAATGACATATTTCTATTTGTCGTTTCATTACACTTCTACACCGATGTAAAGACATGAAGTAAAGTTCCATAATGTATTTCGCTTCATGAGAAGTGGTAGAACAATTATACGTATATTACATTAAAATCAACTATATCTCTAATTTACACACTGTACCGAATTATAATTAATTAAAGGCAAGTGAAAAAAATACCTTAACCACTTCCGTATTATCTTAAATTGTTATTTGTGTTGGTTAGTGCATTTATCTAAGAAGGCTGTAGGCTATAAAACATCGCCTTGTGAATAATACAATCGAAGATACAGCGAGAAATGTGATAACATTGGGAAAATGATGAATGATACTAGAATAAGCATATTGATATTTAGTTTATATTAAAGCAGATAAACGATGCGAGTGGCAAGTATAAGCAGCTAAGCAGTTTTATTGCAGTTCTTATCACTAATTCGATTGTGTATGGAAATAACTAGCTGTGCCAGGGACATCGTCCGCTATACATATTGATTATGGGCATCCAAAGTTAATTTCAAAAGACAGACATATAGCGTCGCGGATTTTTTTACATCATTTAAAGAGAAATCCTTCTATCATACATATTTGTTGGGTATCATGAACGTTTTTGCAGCGTACACCTCGGAAACCCACGGTGATGAATAAATTTTCTCATTTCTCGCTGTATCTTCGCTTGTTTAGCGATTACTATGGAGATTAAGCTACAAGTCAACATTTAATATTCTATATCATTTAATATGGTCCCTATTTTATATTAGCTTTATAATAGTGTCAAATAAATAAATAAACTTTAAAACGTGATTTATATCATTTAAACTAATTTGGAAATTATTTTAATCACGGCCCGACGTTGCAGCAATCGTGGTCACAGGGAGACCCGTAATTTCCAAATATGTTTAACTAATATATATCGCGTTTTAAACTGTTAAAGTGTTTTATGTAAGCGTGTCCTACTCGCGTAAACTACAGACAGTATTTGATTTCAAAAATAACCAAGTAAACTAGCTGAATAGTAGTGATGTTATAATTTATTACTTTTTGATGTATATGGCAATGTTATTAAAATTAAAAGTCAAATCCGACGATGATTTCTCCAAATTATACTTCTTGTGATCGCCTTCTTGCATTGCATAAGCAAGGTCATCTAAGAAATCATCGAATTGTTCTTCTGGGATGTTGAAAGGGATTAGCGCTCGTAATGATCCTGAAATGAAATAAGAAATAAGGAGTTACGAGGTCAAAATAATCGATTAATTGTTTATAAAAATATCTCATCTAAATAGATGATCTACTAAAAGCGGTCAGACGGCAACCGTGTCGTCTGGTCGGCAACTATCCAATTGTACATTAAAGCCGACAACTTTTCAAAGATTTTCAAACTCATCTGCCAAGACGTATGGAGCCATTTATTTAAACGAATGACAATTGTTTTTCTGACGTTATATCATAAAAAAATGAGATATTGCTAAAACCCTTAATCGCCTTACATTATAAATAAATGTCCCGTGGCTAGAATAGTTAAGAGTTGACATTACCAAGTAACAATTACATAGTTTTAAGTGTTAAGTGTTTTACTGTCTTGTTAATCTACTCGTAATTACACTCGACTGCAGACCTCGAAGTCCCAGATTGGAATCCTTGGTCGGGCAAAATTTTACTTTGATATTAGGATTTTTTAAGAAATTGCTAGGTCTAGCTCGGAGTTCGGGGTGGGTTGTGTTATCCCAAGACGTCGGAGAGCACGTTAAGCCTCCGCGGTCGGTCTCGGTTGCGCCCACCAACCCCTACCGCAGTAACGCGGTTGGTCTAAGCTCTTACAACCCACTCGTGCAAGATTTCAGTCCAATGGGACATTAATAGAAAGAAACGAAACACATATATAAATATAAAACACACTTTACTAACCTCGAAATGAATCTTCGTTATCATGACTAAACGCAACGGGCTTTTCATTTATGTCGACGGTTGAAAACCCAATTTTTAGCAACATTTCCTTTAGCTCGCTGACAGAGTCCTTAAAAAAGTACATAAGATATTAATCCAAGGCAATTCTGAAAAAAGGGAGTTTCGACTTTTGTGTCCTATTTATGACTTTCGTCGGCAAAAATCTTATGTCATGCACTGAGCAGCCGGTAGCTCAATTGGTTAGAGCAACAGCACGAAACACTTGGAACGGATGGCGGTTCAAGTCCTTGGCGATATTACTTTTGCAATATAAACCGTTTTTTAATTTATGTCAACCTGTCGAGAATTTACCACCGGCGTACTTTAGTGCAATATAGCCCTGAACTATTTAAATCACAAAACATATTAAATAAGACATAAATTTAGCCTTTGATCTAACTAAAGTCTCAAGAAGCCAAATCCAACGGTTTAATTAATCTTGAGGAAAACACGCGTAGCGAAATATATATTATTTCGGCTTGTTTTTCCTTAAATTAAGGTAGAACATAAAAAAATGTAATGAATATATGTATAAATGTTTTATGCCATATTTGCCTCAAATTTAAAATATTGGATTAAAAATCTATTTTAGTCTTTAAAAAATACGACACAGACGGGGCGGTTTGAGTAGAGCAAAAACATGTAACCTAGTGGATGGCGGTTTAAGTCTCGCCCGTGTCGTATTTTTTTCAATCGAAAATCGATATTTAATTTATACAATGCCGTCTTGTGAAAAATATTAAAGTTTTAAAATTAATATACCTCTCCATCGTGGTAAGGTGAGACGTATTTTTCATTTTCTTCAAGCAGACCACGCCATTTCTTGCTTTGAGCTAGATCTCTGAAGCCATCATAGAGTGCTGCTTGGCCAACAACAATTAGAAGGCAGTCCCCATCATTTCCCAGAAGGTCGTAAATATTTTTAAATGCGATCCTAAAATAACGTCATCATCATCATCTGCTAAAAATCAATTTATGACCCAGGCCAGACTGGAACCAACGATCACGTCAGCTTCCGAGACCCACCCTTTATCACTATATCTATCAATTTATATTTTCAGTTACCTGAATCTTAACGTATACGTATTGAGGCTCATCCATGCTTTTCAGGGTATGACATCATCAAAAGTAATATATATTTTAATCTCTCATGAATACATGCTTTATACTAAACGTAATTATAATTTAAATTACTTAAAAATCTTTTTAAATGAGAAAATACTGTTCAATAAAGTTATTATTTGCAAAAACTAAAATCACTCACTCTTGATTTTTCACCCAGTGCAACACAAAGAAGGAGAATGCATGGTCAAATTTTCCCCTCAGACTTCCTGGCACTTCGCCCGCTATATCTAAAACGATAAAGTTAATATCTTCCGAAGAGTAGTTAGCTTTAGCGAAATCCACCATATCTTTATTTATATCACAGCCCATGACCATTTTGCAGTCAGGTATGGTTCTCTTCAGGACATTTGCCGTCAAGCTTCCATCTCCACACCCGATATCCAGAATAAGAGCATCTTTCTTCCATTGAATAACATTGATTATATTCTTCTAGAAGTTTTATAGCTCCTGTCCGTTGCAGGATATTACACTTGTTGTACAACACAACGTCGTTCATAATTACAAGCGACGGTGTCAATGCACAGAGTAAGACTTTGTTAGCGCGATTGCTTCTCACGTTATATAGAATGTAGGGGGAATAAAAAAAGGGCATAAAACTAAATGTCTACTGGTGCAGTCATGCTAAAAAAGAATGAGAATGCACGCAGACGGATTTAATTGTTTTATTCAATGTTTTCTTCTGCAATAATACAAAAATACAGGGTTGAGAGATTTTCTTTAATCAAAGCAAAGCGCGATACATTTTTTTGACCTAATGCGTGCACTATAATAAACATGTTTGAGTTGTGTGAAGAGTACCTTTATGGTATCACATGACCATCTGCTTCGGGTACCAACGGTACCAGACACTGCACACTAATCCCTGCGGTGTATAGAGAGTGCCCTGGGATCACGTTTGTAATACTCCTAATTGTCTAGCAGGTGGAAACTTCAATTAAAAGATGTGTAAGCTCCGCTGACCATGCTAATTGCGTGTGCGCAAATGAATTTGCGATAATCATATCTATTAAGATATTATATAAGTCTGGGTTATATTTAAGTAATGACAAAGTTCATTTGGTTTTTTAATCATTATAAAACGTTTTAAGTATATACATAAAAATCAATTTAAGATTGATTTACGAGTTACGACGCGGGCTGGACTTGAACAGGCATCCACACTGTTCAGAGCTGTTGCTAATAACAATTAAAACTATTTAAGGTCTTATCTAGTCGCTATAATATGAAATAATTGATGTTTATCACAAATTTTTGTCGAAGACTTAGGTAACCTTCCTTTATTGTATATAAAGAAAATCATTATAATTTTACTAACTGTGCATAAAAATTGTATAAAAAATTATTATGCACAGTTAGTTCCGTCTCGCAAAACACCACAAAAACTCGATAACTATGTAGTATGTGTCATTTTGGCTTTATCGTATAGATAAAATATTTAATAAATTAAATGAGACGTCAAATGATGACGAAGACTGATGCCGCCCCGCGCACCTACTTATCAAGATCATACTATTTTATCATCTTTAGGGAATAACCATCGATTATATAAAAACACAATATCTTCGTTCTTCTAACACTTTTCATGTAAAATTTTGAGCAAATTTAGTACTAAAATTTCTGAAGTCATTTTAGATGGCTACAAAGGAAACACACCTTCAAGTAATAAGGACAAAGTATTTCATATATACATAGGTATTATTTCAATAACCTTACATAAAAATAAAATTGACGTCGGAGACATCAACAAATATAAAAGATTAGAATTTTTGTAAATTAATTTTATTTATTTAAGGAAAATTAAGAATTAATTGTTATAGGGACAAAAAACTGAGCCTCAGATAAAATCCACAGCATTACGTGCGGCAACAAAGTTGCTACAACATTAGCACCATCAAAGTTTGATGTTTTCGAAAAGGTACAGAAGAAAATTGTTAATAAATAAATTACAAAATTAATAATAATAAACTCAGTTAACTCTTTCCCACCTCTGTAGCTAAACGGTTAAACGTATTGCCTAGCATTGCGTTAAGCGCGAGAGATCCTGGGTTCGAATCCTAGGGAAAAATAAAATTGTGTCAGTGAAACGGACACAGAAATGTTCCGCCACGTGCCCCACGACGGGGAAACGGGCTTTCACTTTTTTAACTCTTTATTTAATTAAATCTTGTATGCATTATTTTGTTTTCAAAACATTTATACCTATATTGAAATACAATGTACAATTAACAATTTTATACTTTTTGTCACATAACAGGAAGTGACGGTTTAAAAAACTCATTTCATTTAACTTGCCTGTTATTGTTTTAACTCATTTAAAATTACAAATACGTAATGAAATTGCTCCTTAAAAGATACATAACGTCGTCGTAACGTATAGACGTATAGCGTCGTGGACTTTTTTTTACATCATTTAAAGGGTAATCATTCTCTCATAAATATGTTTGGGTATTTTGAACCGTTTTTGCAGCATCCGCCTCGGAAACCAATAATGATAGATTATGATAAACAATTTTTTTTACATTTCTCACTGTATCTTCGTTTGTATTAGTCACAGGGTGATACCTATAGCATTCCTCGATAAATGCTCTAACACGAATAATTTATCAATTTGAAACAGTAGTTCCTGATCGTTCACGATTCCTGAGCGTGTTCACACATATAAACAAACTCTACAGCTTTAAATATTTGTATAGACGTTTGAAGTTTCTTTCTTAGACTATTTTATATATTTACACTTTATTGCACAAAAAAAATTTAACAAAAATATAAACTTATATACTAAACATATGGAGTGCAATGGGCGGCCTTATCGCTAACGTTTTCTACTATGTTGACTATGTTTTCTCCATGTTTTTACCTTTTATGCTTGTTAAGTCAGGTCAAGTCAAGTAAGTCAGGAAGAGATAAATGATCGTCTAGTTTAAAATGCGATCTATATTAAACTTATTTACAAATTATTTTACTATGGCCCGACGTTTCGGTTCCTTCGCAGCAGCCGTGGTTCGCTTCTTTATTTTCTCATATATAAAATATGATTTTGGAAGTTCAGTGTCCATTCCAACGAAGACTTCAAAGTTGTACTTCTCCGCGTCGGCATGTTGGCATGGCTTTGAAGAGTTCATTCAAAAATTCTTCAGAACTGCTCTCTGAGATAGCAAACGGGATTAGAGGTTTTACTCCCCCTGAATAAACAAACACTTATGTTTTGTATAATATAGGAGCACATACAAGTATGGCGTTCAATGGCGTAAGGTGAAATACGATAACTATTTATTATCATGTCAAGATCTATACGTATAACTGAATCGGAAACGCGATTAAACTTCAAAGGCTTTTTTCAGCTGGATGGTGGTTCGTGTCAGGAGGGAGTTTTCGACATTCCTATTTATTATACAGATTTCCAAACGTTTCAGATAAATCTAAACCACGACCAGTTGATTATTATTAGACCTACGAATTTAAAACCGTTTTGGAACATAGGATTTTTTATTGATGAGGGGATCTTAGTAAATTAACCGATTCAAACATGACTACTACTACTACTGTGTGATTTTTGTATTTTTATATAATTCAAAACTTTCGTATCTATTAGACATTGGCTTCGTTTGAACGTCGACTCTAATAAAACCAATTTCGAGCAACATGTTTTTCAATTCAATCAATTAATGGTTCCTACAACAAAACATACAAAATGGACTTACTTCCTTATACAAGTTTTATGGAATGATTAAAAAAATCAGAAATGGTAGATTGCACGTTGCGATGTTAGTAGTGGATTCGGTGCCTGTCTGCGTCATCGAATTTCTGAAATACTCTTGTTTCCCTTCAATAAGATTTGCTTATCTACCCTTAAAATTAAAGTAATGGAAAAAAATAACTTTAAAGAATTAAAAACATTTTAGAAACGCTAATGTATGTAGTTGTAATTAATTACAATAGACAATGAAAAACAAAAAACTTTCCTGTTACAAACTGTTAAAAATATGTAAGGCCAGAGTGTAGGTTGTAAAAAAAACTCGGTGCGATAATACAAAAGTCATTTTGTACGCAAATAGTGATAATAAGAAACTAAAAAAAACTGATTACATATAGTTATACAATTTTAATTTTCCTCTTATTTTTTTTGGCTTTCAACTCAAAATGATTACACATGCTGTATATGAAGATATCTTTGAAACCGGCAGTTTTAAAGCCTTATTGTATAAAACAAATTATTTCATATAATAAGGCTTTAAATTGTATACATTTGCTACAATTCAATTAGTTTTGACTACGGTGGTTTTAATTGTATGAATAATCAAAGAAAAGAAATAAATAAACAAATCTAGTGCTTTTTTATTTATATCTCAATTAATTATTTATTAATTTAATCATATATTGTTATAAATTATGTATTCTTGTTGCCATTGTAATAAAAACAATCTGACGAGAACAGATGAACATGATAGAGAAAATCAAATGCTTTCAAATGACATCTGGTAAATAATTTGTCAAAAATATGTTGATAAATATTGATTTCGTTTTAAAAAAAATCATCAATATCGAAGCTGTTCTTGAGGACTTTCGAAGATTACCTGTTTAATGTGTTCATTGACGCGACCTGTTTTATGTATTTAGATTAATTAAGATTTAAAGAAAAAAGCTTTGTATTGACTTCAAGTGGACTTTTATCTTGTCACCTGAATGTCTTGGTAGGGTGAAATGTATTTCTCAGCGTCTTTAAGTAAATTCCTCCATTTTTCGTCTTGCGCCAAAACTCTGTAGGTGTCATAATGTTCTTCTTGATGAATCAGACTCAAAAGACAGTCCTTCAGTTTTTAATAGGTCGTAAACATTTTTAAACGCATCTCTGAGGAAATATTATAATTATGTACAAAGCCCACAAGTTTATGAGAGCAATAGCAAAAAAAAAACAACATAAAAATGATTCAATTAATTCAAATTCAATTAATCCTACATAGATTCTTTAACCAAAATCATTTGAATCATCTGAACTTATATTAATTTTTTTCAATAGTTTTTTGTCTGTCTTGGCTTATACTATGATATGTGTACTGATAACAAAATGCATGTAGCATGGTAATGCTTATTAGCAAAATCTACCATATCCTTATTGATATCGCAGCCTATATATAGCATTTGGGTATATTATTCAAAACATTTTCTGTAAAACTTCCGTCACCACAGCCAATGTCTGACGCATTATCCTTCTAAACAAATATTTGTGCTTGTATTCTTTTAGAACCTTCTGACCAGTCTTTTGTAAAATATTGTACTTGTTATACAAGAGAGCGTTGTTCATAGCTGGCGTCTTGTAAGGTTCGTGCTCAAGGCAAACATCACTGTGTATTAATAGAAAAACCCCTAAAGATCCCTTGGTAGTTTTGGCAATGCTAATAGACTTAATTTGGTTTTATAAGGTATACAATTTGATGTTTGTTCACTGTTGAGTTGTTATTTAAGTGGGCTAAAATTCTGCTATAAGCACCAATAAATAAAAATAAAGAAATATGTATTGAATTTAATAAAAAATATTCATAAGATTGTGATCTAGTAGACCAAGTAAACAGTGAAGTTCACGTACAGTATTAGTGTTTAAAGGAGGCTTGACACACAGAGATAATATAAGAAGTTTTAAGCTTGATGTAATGCTTTCGTATCTAAAAAATATAAAACGAAACTTAGATCATCATAGTTTGGGTTGAGGGAAATAGCAAATTGTATGGTAACTATATAGATAGATATATGTACCCTGCGTACAGTAGTCCGATCAACAACTTACCTGCAAATAATATCGATCAGTGAAACGTACCCAATATGTTATGCTCTACAGTACTCACTTATAATGGCACTGGTGTTGAACAGACAACATTTTAAAGCTTAGATCGCAGGCTGAGTTAACGAGTGGAAACGACAGTGACAAAGTTTTCACCGAAGCACTGGGCGCTACTTGTGTGAATGCACTAGGCAAATGAGGCAGTATTTATCTGTATTAAAACCAGCAGAAATATTCCTGTATTACCTGTCCTATAATCTACAAGAAAAGCGAATGGAGGAAGCTTATGCAAGGCGCTAAAAGGAAAGTCTTGTTTTGAAATATTTTTTTTATTTTTACACAAATCACGAGTAAATACCAGTAATACAACTGCTTTATATAAATTAAATATTATCACTAGGTACATGCATCTAACTATATAAATACTACCAACAATAGAACTACTTTTTATTTTATTAGCTACCAAAGCTACCTAGGAAATAATTTTATAATAAATTTATACTAAACAAGAAATCGTGACAACTGTAAAATATGGTAGATATTTAGGTACACTTTTTTTTATATTTCTTGACATCTTTTTCATGTACTTCAAAGATATTTATATGCTTAACTTTTTTCTAATACTTATGCAAGTATAAAATTTAACAGCTAAATGCTAATTAAACGAATACATTAATAATTTATGAATATAAGGACTGTTAAATAAATTAATAAACGACGTTACTTCTTCATATACAAGAGGAAAAGACTAAAGTTGTGAACAAATTCTGGAGTAGATTTTTCGTTGTTGTATTTTTCGATGTCAACTTGTTGCATAACATCGAATAAATCATCTAAAAAGTCTTCGAAGTGCTCTTCTGGGATAGCGAAGGGAATAATCGCTCTTATTCCTCCTGCAATATTAATTAAATTACAAATTTATGGCATTAATTAATTGGCGGGGAGTTTGACTATTTTTCCACACACATACATTATGTCTCTCGTTAGAATTAATCATTATGAATAAAGGGAAAATTGGCCGCTAGTTTCTTTCTTTAGCTTCTATTTTCATTTGATCCCCTAGATCCGAGTCGTTATTATATGGATAATTCACGTGAGAACCTCGAGAATGAATAGAAATTTTACTCCAGTCCCAAGATCGAAGCAACTGCATAAAGGAAACAAAGGCCCGGTACCTCACCCCCACGTACCGGAGTTCATCATACTGTCAGATCCTGATAATCCAAAATCTTAAATATCCGATCATGCGAACTTTTTCAATGACAGCAATTTTTAGGTTAGCGCCTGACCAAATGCATAAGGCAAAGGTGGTTCATGACAATTGTAAAAAGAATAGGTGAAAGCGAATCGCCCTGGTGGACCCCTCTACTTTCACACAAGCGCTCGTCTAACCATTTTTGAGAAGTTTAATAATCGACATTTGTACATGGCAAGTCCAAATGTGGGACATTAATAAGTTGAAACGAAACAGTATGTTTTGACTTCGACAAAACTATTATTTAGATAAGTATTAAGTACTGTTGATGTTAATAAAATTGTTAACATTGCTTTATGTGAAGCAATAAATTATATAACGTCATAACTGCCTTATCAGGTTATTAAATGTAATTGCTACCATGAGGATGAAAATTGCATAACATTATTTACAGTAAGACCAAAAGATGTCTACACAAAATATAGAACAAGAAATTAAAAAAACAACTGAGTACTTTGTGAATATTTCAAGCCAAGAAGATAAGGTAACATAAAAAATAAAACTGATGTGTTTTGTTTTATAAAATATATGTAGATTCAGTTGCAATGTATGGTTTATCAACGGGTTGTGGATTCGACCCTCACCGGGACCAACATTTTTCATATCAATTTATAATTTTTTTGAGGCATTATGTCTTTGTCTGGATATTATGATATGTGAGGAAATCGAAATTCCGCACCAGTTACAAACCATCGACCACACATGAAAAGCTGTTAGGTTTAATCGAGTTTCCGTTTTAGTATGTGGATTTCCGAATATTTAAAGCCAAAATAAGTCGACAGCACATCTTTATTTGATGTTGCTCAATTTTTGATGGCTCAAGTCCTTCCCCTACTATCAAGTGAACCCCGTGCTTGCCTGTCCTCTTAAGGCGGCAACAGAAAGGTTACTATGTTGTAATACCTTTGGGTATGAAACCCAAAAAATAACACGATGATCTATATATTTATATATACCTAATAAAATCCGCCATAAACATAACGTGCGTCATGGGTGTAACGTATCAACCAATACACCTCTTACTTATCGACGACTATTAATGCGACTTCGTGCTTTTCACGGAATACATGAATTAAGATTATGTATAACAATTCTGGTCTCACCTCTACACGGTGACGTGATGACCCTTTAAACAGCTTCTATTTTAAATAAAACTCTTTAACGGTTTAAAACGCGATATTATTAAACTATGATAATGATTTTCACTTCGGCAGCCGTGGTCACGGGGAGACTTCGGGAACGTCGGGCCGAAGTTAAAAATCATTTTCAAATAAGTTTAACTAATATATCGTGTTTTAAACCGTTAAAGTGTTTTATTTAAATGTGTACTACTCGCGTAAACTATAGACAGCTTCTATTTTCTACGTACCTCTAAACAGTTCTGAAGTGGCATATTTATATGGCGATCGTCGGTATTGAATTTCCGTCTTGCTGAAACCGGCTTTCAATACAATTTGTCTGAGTTTGTCTATTGGATCCTACAAATTAAGTAAAGAATTACGTTATTTAATGAAATCGTTTAGATATACATATTAAATGATGATAACACTTGGGCAAAAAAATTGTAGGGAGCTACCGCTTTTATCAAACACTGTAAAAAATAGTATAAGAAACTAGCGCGAGCCGTTTTTAGCCGTTATATTTTATTTTTTATATTTTTAGCTATCTAAAAGGCCACAAACACTCCCAATTAGATTAAATGTTTCCTGTTTCTCAGATCTTCGCTACTTTATCGCCCTTTTGTAGCAAGATATAATATGTATACATAGAGAATGAAATACATAAAATTTTTATAGGGGCTTTTGCATTTAAATACGTCTGTAGTTATACGCGAGTAGTTACACATTTTAAATAAATCACTTTAACGGTTTAAAACGCGATATATTTTAGTTAAACTTGTTTGAGAATTATTGTTAAGTACGGCCTGACGTTTAGGATGCTTTGCAGCAGCCGTGGTGACGGGGAGACCACAAACAAGTTTAACTAAAATATATCGCGTTTTAAACCGTTACAGTGTTTTATTTAAAGGTGCTATGTTTTCTGATACAAGCGCATTTAAACTACCAACAACTACAACGCTCTTTAGACATTAGATTAGAATATATAGAATCAACAGTATATTTATTAATTTACTATTTATCTACAACTACATTTTATAACTAACTCGTAGATAATTACAGTATAAAATTTATCACTTTTATGTGGTCGCTATCGTGCTACTTCAAATTTTATTGGCGTTGTTATACATATTTCATTAAAACAATAATAAACATACCAAAGGAACATTTTCCCAGTTTTCACGTTAGATTCTGGGGCGAAACACCTTTTTTTTTTTTTTTTTTTCTTTTTTTGGGGGGGGCCCCCTTTCCTTTTTTTTTTTTTTTTTTGGGTCCCTTTTTTTTTTTGCCCTTTTTTTTTTTTTTTTTTTTTTACCTCCTTCCAGACACCAATATCGCACGCGTCTCGTCGCTCGCCCGTCGTTCGGATTCTCTCGTTCTTGTAAGTTAATCTTCAAAGATAGATATTTAGTGTCACGGACATTTTCTTAGATCATTTAAAAAGCAATCATTCTTTCACAGCGTACGCATCGGAAAATTACAGTTTTCTTTTTTTACATTTCCCGCTGTTTCTTCGCTTCTATTAGTCCTTCCTCGATAAATGTTCTAACGAACACAAAAATATTTTTCGAATCAGTAGTTCCTGAGATTAGCGCGTACAAACAAACAAACTCTTTAGCTTATATTAGTATAGATTCGACATTTACAGTCGTTTATAGACGTAGTCCAAGTAGAATCCATTATTGGAGAAATAATAACAGAAGAACCACTATTATCTTTCTTTGGTATAAATCTGTTATTACTGAGATATATAATTTATCCTTTTGGTTTTCCGTTGCGTACACTGCGAAAATGGTTCAAGATACTCAAAAAATATGTATGAAAGAAAGATTCCTCTTTAAATGTCCTAAAAAATGTTCGTAACAATATTCGTATATCTTTTAAGATTAACTTACAAGAACGACGGTACGAGGGATGTCGTTGATAACAGATACAATTTGTAAAGATGACGAGGAGGTTTATAAAACAAAAATTTAGATCCCAAAAGTACTTTTATATGCGGACAAAATAGCGTCCACAGCTAGTACTTTGATGAGTAGAAGTTACAAGGAATAGAAAAACTTAAGCTGTAAAGTGAATTACCCTTGCTTCGTGATACGGAGAGATGAACCTCTCCACTCCATGAATCCACTCTCTCCATCGATTATTTTGAGCTAATATTTTGTAAGCGTCGAATATCGTCGCTTGCGCAACAAACGCTATTAGGCAATCTCCTCCAATTTTTAACATATCGTATATGTTTTTGAACGCATATCTGAAAACGTAATTGATTTGACATATTGCAATTATGACTTAATTTTGAAAATTTTCTTGTTCAGTTTGTTTCTGCAAAGCATTTCCCACGTGGTACAATGTCGACTGCAGTAAGTTTTCTTGCATCCGTGAAAAACCTTGTTTTTAAAAAGCGCGTAATAACGCGGACCCTTCAATAGCAAAACATAAAGCAAAAGCCATGATTCAATTTTTTAAGAAAGACTATTTTACATACTATATAATAATCTTTTTCTTTTGATCACCTCTGTAGCCAAATGGTTAAGCGTACTTAATACCTAGCATTGCGTTAACCGCGAGAGGTCCTGGGTTTGAATTCTAGAGAAACAAAAAAATGTTTCGGTCGGGCAGGGCACAGAAGTCTGATCAACTACTTGCCTGTTAAAGAACGGATCAGTGAAACGGACATAGAAACGTGTTCGCCGGATTTCACTAACTTGTTTTTCTATAAAAAATATCCCATAACTTAATCCAAAAAAATTGCTTCGACCATGAGAGTGAAAAAACCTTTTAATTTTGTTTACAGTTTTATGGTGTAATATTTTTTGCTAACATCGGTGTTAATGATGAACGTCATTATATTGTTATTAATTTACTATCTATCTGCAGTATAATTTAAATAAAAAATGTAAAAAGTAAATTAAAATTTAAAAAAAAAACAAGTTAAATGTTGATAATTCTTGTCTTTTACGCAAGTACGCGAATAAAACCGGTTTTCGATTGTATTACTCGGTGACTTAAAAAACCAATTTAAATAAAACACTTTAACGGTTTAAAACGCGATATATATTAGTTAATCTTATTTGAATATTATTTTAAGTGCGGCCCGACGTTTCGTTTCCGAAATTATTACTCGTGTAAACTGCAGACAGTATTAAAGAAACCAATACTAATTAATATGTTCATAAAGATTGGACATAGAATTTGATCTATATAAACAATTTATTTAGAAATCAAATTATGAGATATTAAAAGTTTCACATTTTTTACAACCAAGTACCTAGTTTAAAAATCGAAATGAAATTTAATTCGATCAGGACGTGAACCGGCTTCATCATCGTTCCGTGCTGCTCTGCCAGTTGAGCTACCTAGTCTTACACCCCATAGTCCAATTTTTTCAAATTATTGATACATGCACCTTTCGCGCAATGTTATTGTCGATTTTTTATTACATAGTGCCTTCATGTGCGATAACATGTGGAAAACATAAAAGTTTTCAAAAGTACGTAGTTGAATACTGTCTATAGTTTACGCGAGTAGTACACATTTAAATAAAACTTAAATTAACTTTAACGGTATTAAACACGATATATGACTAAGTCAAATACGGTTAACTAATATATCGCGTTTTAAACCGTTAAAGTGTTTTATTTCAATAATTACGCAGTTGATCAGTTTTCCGTACCCTACCTGACCGAAATAATTTATCGTTACCCCAAGATGGGTTACTAGAACCTCTTGTGCTTAAAACAATGATAGGCAATTGAACGTTGAGCGGCGGAGGCTTCTACATATTAATATGGTATATCTTAGCTGAAGTTTTGGGCTCAAAATAAGATGAAATCCAGCAATTACACATCACTTTCATCGTCATTATTCTAAATATTTCTAGAGACTAATTACTGTTTAATTTACTTACTGTTGGTTCTGCACCCAGTGCATAACATAAAACGAGAAAGCGTGGTGAAATTGACCTCGTAAATAATCTGGCAATTCGCTACTAATATCTAATACAATAAAATCGACGTCTTCCGATGCAAAGTGTTCCTTGGCGAAATCAATCATGTCTTTATTAATGTCGCAGCCCGTCACCTTCTTGCAATTGGGGACTGATTTCTTAAGTACATTGTTAGTGACGCTTCCGTCTCCGCAGCCGATGTCCAGAACTCTTGAGTCCTTTTTCCATTCGATTTTATGCATAAACTCCTCAAGATGTTTGGAAGCACTTGTCGTTTGCTGAACGTTGCATTGGTTGTACAGCGTAGCGTTGTTCATTTTAATTTCCGATGTATTGGTCTGTTTACGTCGAAGTCTTGGTACATAGTAACGTGGTATTAGATGTTATTTATCAACGCACACTACATTGTTTTTTTATTCACCATGACCTTCGTAAGCGCGTTAAGACGCCGCACAATGTAATGAACCAGGGTTTCCTTCTTAATATGAAAAATTTATTGAATATTTAAAGATGGTGAAAATTGCTTCGCCGTTACTATACGTAAGAATTTGTGTTCGAAGCTCGGGGGAAACAAATAAAAATGATCAGTCGTGCAGGACGCTGAAGTCTATTTAAATAAATAAGTTATAAAAAAATTAAAATAAGTTTCAAAAACTCTTACTAAAGATATTTATTTCTTAGAGAATCCTCATACGTTACTCGTTAGCCTTCAAATTAAACATTAAATATCGTTCAAAAAACTACTTCAGTCTTTAGTCCCAGTGTTTCAGTCTATAGTAATTCAAGGTATAATAATTAAATAATTGGCAACCGCAAAGGATTGTCATTGGAGGAAACCATGAAAATATTTTTCCTGTTGGGTTCTTATTAAAAACCGTAGAGAGACTCAAATAATATCATCACCAGACGTCATCGACTTTGTCTGATACATTATTTGTCTAACCTACCCTCATACTTATAAAGATATAATATAATATATATCCGCGCAAATATGATTAAATACCTTATAATTAAGCTTTAATTAGTTCAAACATCAACGGATTATTATTTGTATTGAATTAATTGTAACGTAGAGTCGACGATAAACATGTAATTCTTTTAAAAATCGAAAATAAATTGACAAAAACTTTCGACTCGGGCAGGACTTGAACCGGCATCGTCAGCTTTCCGTGCTGTTGCTCTACCAATAGAGCTACCGAGTCCTACACCTAATCGTCGAATTTTTTCAACTTATTGATACATGCACCTCTCGCGCCATGTAATTTCCACCTTAACTCTTGCGTATTAACGATTGTACATAAAAGTAGCGAATCGTGTAGTGTAAGGTGCGGAGTAGAGGGAGGGGGTGCGAAATAGCGCGCTGCGTCGGCGCCTGCTCAGTGACTATGATAATGCGGGATAAACAATAACATGAAAAAATTTAATAACTTCGTGAATTTTCATTTTTCTTTAATTTTCATGTTTTATCCTGATTCTGCGAATAAAGAGACGTTTGGCGTGTTTCAGCTTTAGTATCAACAAAGAATTACCTTGTATAATGATAGAAATATGGCAATATAAGTTTAGCAAGGATTTTTGGTTAAAAATTGCACTCGAGACCAATAATAAGTAGAGCAAAAATGGTTAGAGTTAATAATTTGAGTTTTCACTTGGCTGTACCATGATTATTTTTACTACAAACTAATGAACATGAATTACCTAATGTTGTTTCAGACGGATAATAAGTAACTAATTAATAATGGAAATTAAATTTACCTGTAATCGTACACGAGTCAGTACAAACTCTTCACAGTGTCAATCGTTTCAAACAAGAAGTATACTTCCTATATAGTTGTATAACTATCATAGACTAGCTGTGTCAGCGACTTCGTCCGCGAGAATCGTAATTTGGGGCAGCTACTCGTAAGATCGTTCTTGCAAACCACTTTTATCGTTTATAAATTAAAATAATCAGTTGAAAGGAGAAATATTTTTGGTGAACTCCGAGCTGCAGTTGTCTGTTTTAAATTTTGTTATTTTGACGTATAACCGAATTAGAGTGATGAAAATTGCGGTTATACTATAGGTTAGTAGTTTTAGTAAAATAATATTAATACTGACCGATAATTACTTAAATAATTTTCAATTTCAAATTTCTTTAGACAAATCATAAACACATAACCACAAAGTGAAATACGCAGTTAGACATCTTCCTAGACTTTATTTTTGTTTCATTTACATTATTATTTAAGAAATGGGTAAAGCAATTTTGTTATCTTACATTATGATTTATTTTACAACGTCCATATCAAATAAAATTTTATCTAATACATAGATATAAATAAAAATACAATGTAATACGCACTGCTGGTATCCAAATTTCGATTTGATTCGGTTGTGTGGCATTCTTTGATGTAGCTGACAGCGATGACTAAATACGAAATTATACACAAGCTTAATTTTATCATCCGTTAAAGATAATCAAACGCTTATAAAAAATCAAATCTTTGCTTAAATCGATATCAAATGCGTATCACGAATATTTGAATGCGATATAGTTCCTTTTCATAAATATATAACAATAATAGATAAAGGTTATTAGTTTTTATAATTATTTTAATAACATATAGATGTTATTAAATGTAATGATAGCAAAGTACGAGTATAGCTATCAACGGCTTCGGGGTTGGATCTTGATCCAACATTTTTCTAAACATTTTATAATGTTTCTGAAATATGTTTGACTTCTAAATAAAACACTTTAACGGTTCCAAACGCGAAATATATCAGTCCCCTCGTCATCACGGCTGCAAAAGATCCGAAATGTCGGGCCGAAGTTAAAAATAATTTTCAAATATATCGTGTTTTAAATCCGTTAAAGTGTTTTATTTAAATGTGTACTACTCGCGTAAACTACAGACAGTATGTTGGTCTTCTATAAATTGTGTAAGGCTTTCACGGCCATCGTATATCATTGTTTTTCGGGTTATTCGGCGCAGAATTCTTCAACCAATCGAGGAGCTAACGCCGTGCGCTCGTGATTGCGAAACAGCCCGAAAAACAATTATAAGATGTTGGACTTCGTCTGGAAATATGGACAATTAAATGATTCCGCCAGGGTCACGGGTCACAAACTACCATGCTCAGATAAAATGGCGAGTTAAAAACTAAGGTTTAAATAAATTAAATATAAGCTATGGTATCTTTATTATTTCGTTGCGTTTTTAACTGTTAAATGAGTTTTATTAAAATACAAATGCATCTAACTTTACGTCTATTATTTTAATCAACATATCAAGAATTTATTTAGTGTAGATTTTCCCCCTTTATCATTGACTATTTGAAGATAATATAAATTCCAAAGGACATGAATAACAAAATAAGGAAAATGTTGATTTTTCATGTTTAAAAACTTTAATAATTTTTAAATAGTATTGCACACGAAGGCGCTGTATAATATAACTCGGTAGCTCAATTGGTAGAGCACCAGCACGGAATTCTGACGACGCCGGTTCAAGTCCTGCCCGAGTCGAAAAAATTTTCAATTTTAAAATTGTTCATGTTTCTAATAATTTTTTACAGGAAATATAGATCCATATACACCCTATAAAATCAAACAAAGTAAAAATATAACCCCCCATTTACCACTCTCACGTTAGTGATTATGTATTTTTTTTAATAGCCATTATGTTATGTATATCTATACTAATATATAAAGCTGAAGAGTTTGTTTGAATGTTTGAACGCGCTAATCTCAGGAACTACGGGTTCGGATTGAAAAAAAAATATTTCGTGTCCGTTAGAGCATTTATCGAGGAATGCTATAGGCTAAAATTAGGAAAATTATTAATTGTGTATAAAATAATGATTTCTCTTTAAATTATGTAAATAAGTTCTCTAAGATATATGTCTATCTTTTAAGATTAACTTGCAACAACGACGGGAAGGGACGCGACGACGTCGTAGGTAACAGCTCAAGTTTCTAAAGATGAAGGGATGAATGCCAAAATAACGATTCTCGCGGACGAAGACGCTAACAAAGCTAGTAAATACATAGATGTATGTACTGCAAGAACTTTGCACGTGCTTTTGATAATAGACAATAAAATATTATCACTTATTACTAGTTATTCTCGTGTAATCAAAACGTGCAACATTGAAATATGTACCTATTCCATCCTATATATGTTAAATCAATATATAGACAATTGTCATTATTTCAAAGAATTAAATACTAATAATTTATTCACACCAAAGTACACAAACCCAATTATGCGATAATTAAAAAAAATAAATGAATTGGTTACAATAAAGAAACAGAAAGAAAAAAAACAACAGAGCTGCTTTAATTTTTAAACGTTGAATTACTGTTAAACTTATCTATAATTTATTTGTTAAAACTAGTTGAATTAATGTTTCACTGCTGTCAAGGTCTCCAGTGTAATAGAATTGAGGGTTCAAGATCTTAGACACACCACGCCGATCCAGTGCGGTTTGGTGGGTTTTAACGAAAACAACCAAATAATTATGGTATTTGGGGTCGTACATGTCCTTTGGGGTACGAGGACGATAACTCTGAATTCCAATTTAAATTCCAAATATAAACAAACATTTGAATTTGCTCCTTTGCTTACTCCATAATTTAGGCATAAAATATTAGTTTCTATAACAACCGCTAATAAGAAATTTGAGGTTTAGTCTACGTACGCGACCGCAGATGGCGTTAATAGACAGTTACGCTGTTAATTGTTTTTCTTAAAATACCCATTGTTCAACACACATTATACAGGGACAACAAATATATATATATATATTAATAGAAATGAATCTAGTATGTAACGTATAATTTTATAGCAATAGTTTTAGAAGAAAGAAAGAACCGTAACCGTTCGCCTGTTGAAATTCACTGCGCAAAATGAACAGTTCTAGAATTTGCTAGATGTTATTTATTTGAGTCGTCGTTTATTGTCCCTGATTTTTGACATTACGCGAGTATATGATACAACTGACCATAAGTTCTTTTATTAAAATCCTTACTAAAGTACTTATATTAGTGTTCAAAAAATAGTTTTAAGAAAATTACTCCTTTCTAAACATGTTATTGTTAAAAATATTTTACCCCACAGAACTCGCATAATCAACTAAGAAGGCTTGACCGCTCTCGTTGCTCAATACTTAAAGGCGTTGCCTTTTATTACGAGATATCCTATGTTCGACTTTTGGGAAAATAATAAATTGTTTCGGTCAGGTGGGCATAAAAGTCTGATCACATTGATATCTGTATATAAAATCGATTAATCAAAGGGACATAGAAAATTTACCTAATGTTTCATAGGGAAAACGGGATTTGTTTTTTTGCTCACATAGAGATAATTCATAATATATTTAAAAACACCATATTTACTTAACCTAAGAGAAATATTGAATACTGTGTGTTTCTGAGAAATAATACAACTGTAAAATTTTCATAATAATTTACCAACTATAATAAATAGTATAAAATCTACGTACATCTAATTCAAACATTTGTACTTTTCAACTTACCGTATAGTGTTAGTATTTACTTAACTAGTCCCTTAAAATACCCAAATTAATCTAATAATACTAATATAAAATTATTAATAAAATAATATATACAATCTAGCCAGATCATATAAAAAATGAATGAGTTAAAATTCTAGAGAAAGCGCGTTAAGTACAACACAATTATGTGGGAGTTAGTTGGAGACTTTAGAGTTTGTCACTGACATATAGATTAATAATGATTTTAAGCTTAGCCGTCTCCGTCTCACATAACACAAACACTTTCGTATTGTGAATTAACTTTTTATTGAATAGATCTGCTTCGCCGCTGCGAAACCTTAGGGCGTAGTTAGAAATTAATTAGTTATCTAATCTAGATATTGGTTTAATCTGTTAAAACACTTTTTATGGCGGAGTTACTAATGTATTAGGTATCTATTGTAGTCCGCGTTTTAAGCCGTTGAATAGTGTTTTATACCACGTGTACAATGCGCATAAAAGTTTCTTGTAAACTAAAGACATCTGTTATACGCGTACGTTTGTAATAGACATCAACTTTTTGGAGAAATTTACGCCCTTTATACCTTATTGCTTTCTAATGAAAGCTTGTATTATAATATTATTTTGTCTTTTGCAAAGATTTTAAGTTATTTTTCACCATATGCGATTATTAGATTATAATTAGTCCTCACTGCGACAGAGCTCTCGTTATTATTAACCTTATCAATAAGTTCCATGTCACGAACTATGGAGATGTAATCTTCAAGTAATTCCTCGTGCAGTTCTTCAGGAATTTGGAACGGATTCACTGCTTTCACAGCTTCTGAAATATGAAATAAATTACCTGCTTAAGGGATATTATTCGATGTACACTTGTAGATGTCGATATATAAGCTTGTATGAGTTATTACAAACCCTACAATAAGGTACCCAAAAAATGTTTAAAATATCGATGATGAGAAGGGGGGGCATTTTTATCATTGTTCCAGCACTGTATTCTCATAATATTATATTACAATGATAATATAATTTATTTATTTCACACTTAGGTACACAAAACAGAACTTACAGATACAATGCAAGTTAAAACTATAGAGTGTAAAGAGCAACCATATCGCTATAAGCGATCTCTTCCAGGCAACCCTATGAAGAAACTTGATGATAATTAAAACTAGACAGTGTGCAAGAAGCGCGAAACTTACTACTTACTTACTATTACTTAAATTTAAAATAATAACCAATCAAAATAAAAAAGGTTAAACAAAAAAAAATTACATTCTTCATTGTTTTAGTATTAATATGAAATAATACCTCAAAAGGATATATAAGACACGCTAAGGCTAAAATTAATAAGGTAAGCAACAAATTATTAAATATTTTTTGGACCAATCTAAAGAATTTTTATAATTTTACAGAGAGTGTTTTATTTTATTTCATTCATTGGGTATATGTAAAATTTACTATATTATAGAATAAAAACATAATATTAACCAGACATTATATAATAATTATACTAAACTGACTCTGAATTCTGAAGAGAATTATTTTATTACGACTAAAAGTCTGATCAATAACTTTCCCATTAATAAAAAAAAAATGAAACAGACATAGAAATGTGTCTTCTTGCTTCCTTATTTTTAACGGTCATATACTCTAAGTCTTACTCACTTTTGACAGCTTCGAGGCTATCGTACACGAAAGACTTTGGTTTGTACTGTACGTCCACATTTCTGAATCCCACTTTGCACATCATACGACGTATCTCCTTCTCTGGATCCTGGAAAAACTCTTACATTTCAAAAAATAGCCCCCTAAAATCATGGTAAATGGCCTTTATAAATAAATTAAACAGGTCGCAATATAGATTGTTTAATGAGTAGTTAAAAAAAGACTTTTTCACATGATATATTAAAAATTTTAGATTCTTAGAAAACTTTATTATTTTTACATGTTATTGCACATGAACAAGTTAGACTACTCTACTCTAGCGGCCTCATATGTCTTCATTCGTTTGATTGATTTTTTTTTTCCATTTGTGGCAAGAAGTTTGATTGATTTAGATTAAAAATTAATGATTTTCACCTGACAATCGTGGTACGGCGATACAAATCGGTCGACATCTTTCAACCAGTAACTCCATCTGTTGCTTCGAGCCAGAATCCTGAACACGTCGAAAAGCGGCATGTGCCCGAGGAAAATCAGAAAACAGTTCCCACCGTCCTGAAGTAGGTCGTATATGTTTTTGAACGCAATCCTGGGAGCAAAAAGTTTATTACATAATATAAGAACGATTTGAGATTGAATAGATTTTGAATGAATTTGCGTGGCATCACAAAGCCACGTGTCTTCTCTATCATTCATTCAAGTCGGAATTTGAATAAGAATGACGATATTTTTATTCTTAAACTTTTATAAAAATAACCATTTCTATTGTATTTAATTTTGTCATTTGATAATTGTATGTTGTAATCATTTCTAAACATTAAAGTCATCTCTTATTAATTACATAATTTATATAAATACCAAGAAAATTTAGATTAAATAGCATTTATCACTGAAAGAATTAAGTTTTATTCTACGATTAAAAATAGTTAGAATTTTATTATTAATTAATAAATCAAAAAAATACTTGTAACAAATCATTAGTCAGATGTTGTCTTACAAATAACTTAGTGCTAGAATTATAGAAGCAAAGAAAATAGATTCTATGCTAAGTTTAGGAGAGCTTATACGAATGTAACTCACTCTTGCTGCTTAATCCAGTGCAGCGTGTAAAAGGAAAAAGCGTGGTTGAATTCGCACCGCAATGATTGTGGTATGTCACCCTCAATATCAAGCACCATAAAATTGATATTCTCCGAATTAAACTTTTTGCTCGCGTATTGTACCATTTTCGCGCTAATATCACAACCCACCACCTTCCTGTAACCGGGTAGGAATTGCTTCATCATAGCCGCCGTGACGCTGCCATCACCGCAGCCAATATCGATGATCAAAGCGTCCTTCTTCCACTTGATTCTCCTTTCGTACTCCTGGAGACACTCGAAGGCGTCCCTCTTCTGGAGATTATTACTTTTGTGATATAGCTCGGCATCGTTCATTTTTTTCGGGAGGTGTGATTTTTTTAATTTAACTTTCGGATGCGCGTGCGTCAGGTAGCCGTGCTCGACGCGGTTTCGGCGGACAGTCTCGGTACGAACGCACACCGTATGTATTTATATGTAATACGGACGCACGACATCATCGACTATTGTGGCTGGCCCTAACTAGTATCTCATGAATATCCCTTTTGCCGCTGAAAAAAAGAGGATTATGTCACAGATTTTATTAATTTGTTTGTTATATAATTCTACCCAAAGCGAACTCGCAGCGTAATTATCTTTATCTTGTTAATTATATGTATTATGTACGAGGATAGTAATAAATATATATCCAATTTATGTCCCTCTAAAAATTCTCAGTTTGCTTTTAAACGAATAACTACTTTGGTTATGTAGGTTCGTAATGTCAAACACTGTCTGTACACGCGAAGTACATATTTAAATAAAACAATTAACGGTTTAAAACGCGATATATTTTATTAAGCACGGCTGCTGGCAAGGCATCCAAAAACTCCAGGCCGTAGTTAAAATAATTTCCAAAAACTTTAGCTAATATATATTCCATTTTATTTTATATTCATTTTATTTTTATTTTAAGCTGTTTAAATATGATCTATCCAGCTCTAAGTTTTCCAAGATAATCTTGAAATACGTGAAAATCATTGTTACGACGATTTCTTTAATCCTTACCAATAATGTGGAGAAGCACTATGATAAAATATATGTAGCGTTTGGCACTTCGCATTCTACGAATTGACTACGATTGTGTCTACGCGCGTAGCACTCTCTGATATCTTTATCTATTTGGCCAGTTCATTTCAGACACTTTGAAGTTTGATCTTTAAAGATTCAAAGCTATGTTCAATGGCTTGGCGTTTTAAATGTTTAAGAAAGGCGTTATAATTGCCCCGATGTAAACAACATTATTTAGCATATTTCTATATCATATATGCAATGTTGTCGAATGGATATGCTTTTATTAATGTGTGTGTAACATTAATTATAGTACAAAATTAGATATTAAAATAAAAATCATAAAATTGTATGTGTGAATATCTAGAGAAGTAGATTTTTTTATTTATTTGTGTTATGATTTGTTAATCTTATTTATATTCTGAAACCAAATAAACAAGAATGTTTTGAAAATATTTGTTAAATTAAATACTTTATATTTTACAATTTATATAATAATATTATATTATTTACTTTATATTAAATAGTGAGTTATCATGTTTATCATTTGCTTCGATGTGACATTTAGAAAATGATGATGAAGAACAGGCAACACATTTAGATTTAATCATTTTTTTAAAGTTTAACAACGATATCCTTATTATACTGACTTATGACAGTCATAAAGTAAAACCTTCTATTTTAGAGAGCAACAGCACGGAACGCTGACGATGCCGGTTCAAGTCCTGCCCGAGTCGAAATTTATTTTCGATTTTTAATTCTTAAAGTATGTCGCGGGAGAAATTAATTATTTAATTTATTTAATTATACCTATCGCAACACGCGACGTATTGACTGATTAATCAATAATGCATGACTTTTGAATAACATTCAAGAGCATAATAAAATGCTGTGAAAATATTGTATTAGAGGACCGTTACGAGGTGAACAACATCAAATCTTTTTGGTTACGTAATTGTGCTGCATCTAGATTCATTCTCTTAGTGCGTTGAACTTGAATTAATATAACCTATTTTTTACTTAGGACTCGGTAGGTCTAGTAGAGTACCAGCACGGAACGCTGAGGATGCCCGTTCAAGTCGTGCAAAATTTTTCAATTACGATTTTTAATTCATATAGTGCCATCATGTACATTCGAAAAATATTAACGTTTAAATTAAACTATTTATTACTTACTGTATTTATACTGATTGCTATAAGTTCTGAACTGTCCCGACGTTTCGGATGCTTTGCTGCAGCCGTGGTCACGGGAAGACTAACCGAAACGTCGGGCCGAAATTAAAAATCATTTTCAAATAATTTTAACTAATATATCGCGTTTTAAACCGTAAAAGTGTTTTATTTAAATGTGTACTACTCGCGTAAACTATAGGCAGTATTAAGTATCTACTTTCCTTGTTCCAGACTTTTCTGTAAATGGTACTTCTGCATGACATCCGCGCATAGAAAATTATCTATGTTCAAATCATCTACACTCGTGAATGTTCCTTTGTGCTCACAATATACATCGCTGTCCTTCATCTTGTCTATTTTTATTTAACATTATAACAAAGCAATTTTCGTAATAATGTTCCTCGTTCTTTGTCCCCTTTTCCGTGTGTAGTTTCTATAGATCTTTTCACTATTCAAAGAAAAACGTACGATAGAGATCTATACATAATAATTATTACCTAATGTAGTTAAGATATTGCTAAACGGGAATTCCAATTATTTTGCGTCGTATTTGTCTGAATTACTAAAAAAGGGAGTGGTAACTTTTATGGTAGTAAAATTACAAATATATCAACTATTAATCAGAACTTATGAATTATGTAAGTTATTTAGTTCTTAAAATGAATATGTATGTATATCGATTTTAATCTTTTTATATTAATGTCAATTTCTTTATACACAGATATCTTTTTATGTCATTTAAATATTAATTTCTTTCCATTTATGACTATCAGTTTTCGAATTCCGTTTCGTCTGATTCTACTATAATGATGCTAATTATCTTCGTTTTATCAGTGTCGTGATTAGCAAATCAAGACATATCTTTATGATGTACCTCTGGCTCAATAGTTAAACGTTTTTGGCCAGCTCTAAGTTAAGCGTAAGAAGTCCTGGGTTCGAGTACCGGGATACTCAATGCACAAAACAGTGAACAAAAGACATAATATGAACTAGCTACTTGGCTTCAAATAAACAGATACTGACACGTTCCCCAGGCAAATAATATATGACTTTCCACAAAGATGTTTGTTACTCTGTCTGGCTTAACTGATTTTGATACAATTTCGTATCAGTTAATTTGACACCTAGTAACATAGTAGATGTTTTTATTTACATTTACAATTACAATTTGAACTGATTGTTTTATACTGGACAGTTAAGTTTAGTTTGAATCACCATTCTTACTCATAGTTATGGTATAATGGATCAGACGGGTTCCATCATTTGATATCATGACCTTAGTTACGATGAATTGCGTGAGCCTTTAACTCGTATGCATTTCAATGCGTATGCGACGCCGTTTGTATTATCCAAACAACGTCATTAGAATATTAATTGTATTACAATTCGTTTAGATCCAATTTCCCTTGTCAAACATTTCGCATCCGCGCCAACATTTTTGGCAATAATCATTTTGACATTGGAAAATGTCATCTATGTCTAGGTGGTAAGGTTGAAATTTATAAGGTGCGTTGTAAACGTTAGGTTTTATTCACGGTTTATTAATAAAAATGTATGTGCAGTAATAAGTTTGTAGAGTATTAGACGCTATTACGCTGTATTAAGGGGCATAATGATTTGCGAATTCTGTATGCAATTGTCATGCAATTCAAGTTCAAATCCGAGCGGGTACGATCTTCGTTGACCGTCCACGAAAAAGTGCATTGCCCCGGGTCCCGACGTTTTTTATAGTCTTTATTCGCGCCGGTATCTACTCAGCTGGGTTAGGAATCTTGACCTAGCGTAATAAAATTTGTGTTGAGAACCGGTATATTAGACGATTGGGTAACGGAAATTTGAGTGCATTCAGTAGTTGGTTCTGTGAATTTTAATTAGCATTTAGATATACGGAGAGGCTTTTAAAGATATATTTATACGGATTTGTCAGATAAATATAATACTAACTGAAATCTCGTTTATCTCCAGGGACATAGCGCGGAAATATTTGACTTAGTTTTTTATAGATCGAATTTTATCTACCGGGGTAGGATACCAGGACTTCATGATCAGAAGCAATGAGTCACTAAGAATTACATAATATACACAAACTGAAATATCTATCTTTAAACACTGTCTATAGTTTACGCGAGTAGTACACATTTAAATAAAACACTTTAACGGTTTAAAACGCGATATAAAATATTAATTATTGTGTACGTATGTACTTTGTTACGACCTACAAGTAACCATCAAGCGATTGGGCCATGTGAACGCTGTAATCTAAACTTGAAATTCAAGGACGAACTTTAAAACCGGCAAAAAATTCGAGTTGGTGCATCACGCTGCAAGTGCACTGTACAGTCAGACATTACTCGAAACAGTTTTGATACTAGCGAACGAGTTATACTAACAACAGCTTTTAAATATTTGTTTATAATTCTTTTAATGATAGACGAGGACAAGCACGAGGCATCAATGATGGGAGGTGAAATATCCCAGCCAAATAACATCTACACACGATGCGCTGTCGGCCTATTTTGGCTATGGATATCGATTAAACTTCGCGGCTTTTTCATCTGTGTGTGGTGTGACCCGGATTGATATTCAATATTCCTACCGTCCACTGAATATCCAGATTTCCAGATGAAGTCTAACATGTTTCAGAAATAAAACAAATTGAAAAATTTGTAACACGTTAGACCTAGTGGGAGTCGAATCCACGACCCGTGAAAACAGTATCAGTAGTGTAAAGATTTATAAGCAGTATAATTTAAAAACAAAGCTTATTAACTTAAAAAGTTTACAATGTTTAACTTTGTTTAACTATTCATTAACTCTTACGCACAGTCAAAGGTATAATTAACTAACTGTATTTAATTATGCGACTGTGGCTTTGATACTTAGTATACTGATACTTAAGTATCAAAGGCGCACAGTCGCAGTATATTATTTTGTATATTGCAGTCGCTTGCAATGTCACCCACGTGGGTTCAAAAGCCCAGGGTTAACATGGAGAAAGAACTGGCTTTCGGGAAATTTTATACCCCGCACTTTCTATTGGTACTACGTGTGTTGTAAAAAAAAGGAAGGGGGTTCTATTAATTAGTTTTTTGTTTTGATTTCTCTGCGGACATATTTAAAACTCATTTTACTTTAAATACTGTCTATAGTTTAGGAGTAGTAAATTTAAATAAAAAGGGGAGACGTCTTCGATGCTCGAACTCGACGTTCTATTAATTAGTTCCAAATTTGTTTACTGATTTCTCGCGTTTTAGCGGACAGTGTTTTATTTAAAACTCATTTTACTTTGTTATAGTATGTTTTAGTATAGAACGATATGACGTGTCGCAGATAGCGAAGGTGAGTAGGTACCAATAAAACAGAAAAAAGGTTTAATAAGTTAATTTCATACATATTCAAAGATCGATGACGCAGTCGGCCCCTAATTTGTAACATACCGTATCATCGCTTGCGTTATGGACATTAAATCTTTTATCTAAAGGAGAAAAGTTATATACATTCCAAGAACAATATAACAACAGAGAGTTACCCTTGCGTCCTCTTTTCCAATTATTTGTTGTTCACTCTATGCAGGTTTTAAGTAATAGTTGATGCGAGTAATTCACATTTAAATAAAACACTTTTAACAGTTTTAAACGTAAAATACGTTCGTTAACATCACCTACGTGTTAAAAAAATTAAAACTAATATTCAATAAATTTCAAGTTTTAAACCGTTTAGGGTCTTTTATCTAAAGATACTCAGTATGAACAATCAATGTCAATATACAACATTGTGGCTCACGATACATCACTAAACTCAAACTCGCGCAAACAAGCGATTGGTGGCTTGGTACTATAAAAATAATTCTTGAGGTAAAGAATTTGTTTCAAGATATGTTTCTAAACAAGGCGTTGACCCTTGTCTTGGCTGATGAAATAGGGAAGTGAAAGTTTGGAAAAAGTCAATACTAAACTGGCCAGTTTGAGATACAGTAGCATATCATAATGGTGCATTTAAATGGAGAAAGCAGCTGACCTTGCGATAACATCGTTAAGTGTTTCGTAATAGTTTGGGTACTGGATCGATGTTTTATAGTACTTGTCAAATGTATGGGTAAAGTTTGGTTCTATTTTTTGAATAACGAATACGCGTTTCGGTAATACGTGAACTAAACTAACACTAAATTTTGACCTATTTTTTAAGTACCATCTTTTTTACTCTTTGAATTCTCTGTTTGTTAGTATATCTTGTAAGTATGTCATGTTAAGGCTAATAAATTTTGTATAGATTATAAATACGGTTTACCATTTTAATATAACGATTTATTTATCATTAACAATTACCCTTTTATACTTATATACATACCCCAACACAAGAGATAGCAAGAAACTATTAGTTCATATAAAGACAGATATAGACAAGATACCAACTAAATAGGTAATAATAGGTATATTTTTTACGGCACGATCTTTCGGATGCTTAGCAACAGCTGTCAGGAGGGTTTCAAAGTATTATAAAAGTCTACAACATATTTTGGGTTTATAACCGTTAAAACTATTATTTCATAGATTAAAGTTAGAATTCTGCTACGGTAGCAGATTATTCGCATCGTGTTATTAATATAGCTATCTGTTTTTGGCTTGGAGATTTCTGCAGAGGACTGAAATAATTATTTCACTGCAAAAATTGTACTTTCGTCCTCTCTCAACCAGTTAGTGAGTGCGTTGCCCCTAGTACATTACTACCAAAATTTTACATCGAACGTCTGTCCCTATCACTCATATATAAAAAAGTTGAAGTGAGAGGGAGTCAAGAGATGAAATAATTTGTTTAGGCATTGCCAAATTGGTCTCTTACTGATAAAGCGATCGCAACGGCGCAGACCTTAAGGCAGGTTATGTACTAGCTGCATTAGTCACGACAAAATTGTTATACCTAGACGATTTCATCATTAATTTCAAGTAGCGACTGTTGTATGAAAATTTGTTTAATTAACATACAATATAGTTATTTTGAATGTAAACAATTACTTCGTGTTAACAATAAACCCATTTCGCAAAAAAGTAGGTAAATATAAAATATTTAAACAGAAGTTTGAAAAATCCATGATAAAATTGGGTTTTAAATACCTTCTTCGTAATTTTTTTATCAATATACTCTTGTGAGAATTATACGTTTCCAAACAAATAATCTTCCTCTTTATAAAGTATGATTCAAGAGCCAACTAGTAATTAATCGATTCTTATAGCTTTAAGTTTAATATTTATGTTTGTTTATAATAGCGCCATCTAGCGGATTTCAAGAGTAACGCCTGAAAATTTTATTTGTGCTACATTTGGTTTATGTACTGACGCATTCAACCTTACGTATACCCAAGAATATGTTATTTATAAAGTACAAACACAGTTAAATAGAGGGCAGTTAACCACATATAGGTATATCTTCCTTGTAACCATATTAAGTACAAATATAGCACATCGCTGAGACTATCGTGAGGTTTTTGGTAAGAAACCTAGAATAACGTTATAAATATATTAATTTCATTCTCTAATATTTTGTATTTTTTTATATGCTTTAATATTTCCCGTTTCAAACCGTTAATATCCATCCAAAGTATTTATTGTGTTCTACTCGCGTGAAGTACCACTGCTTACGGTTAAAATGTCTTACATAAAAACTAAACCTTGCAAATTATTATACAATACATAAATAACAAATATTTCTATGACTTGTGAGCAAGTTAGATAATAATCACTTGAAATGCTTATCATGTATAATGAATTAATGTAGGTTGGCACCGAAGCTTTTTCTTATATAAGCTTACATGATGGGGGAAATAGATACATATATTGAAGTGTCTTTCAAAAAACATACAATATATTTCAACCAAAATTTTTGGACCGTTCACTTTGGTAAACGATCTCGAACGTCCCAATACTAACTGCACATGAAAACTGGCAATTTCACGAAGTCAAAATCAATTATACTTTCAAGAAATTTTCTCATCTAAAAGCTCTTTACAAAGCGTCGAAAAGAAAGGAAAATAAATACGAAAAAAGTTAAAATGAAAAAAGATGTTCTGAAGTTAATATTCGGTCACAACAACACTCAAAGCTTTCATTCCCATTCGCTCGGAATGTTATTTACTCACACACACAGATGTAACAGAAGAATAAGTATACAAAAAGCCTTCGCAAGAATAAGCGGGACGGAGTGTGGATCTTATTTTTCTCGTGGACCTTTTCAGTCGCTCTCGGGTGGTGGATGAGTGGAGTGGAACATCCACCCCCCCACCCACTGCAATAATACTGCGTCACTATTTTGCGCCATTACCTACACTCGCTTCCTATTCTATAAGTAGCGCCAACGTCGTTCTTCGACGTTGCTATGAAAATTTCCGTGCGAGGATTATTAAAATTGTCTACAAGACAGCGCGGGAATTATACACTACGACGACATTAACTTAGTTAGGTGTATGATAAAAATAACTTCACACATGGGTTCTCTAGCTATTTTATAATTTGTTAAATTTTGCAATTTAACCGAACTTGTGGCTCTTCGCTTAAGCTTCTAGCATATTAGGTACTTGGGACACATAATAATTTAGGGCACAGGTAATTTGTTTACATATCGTACAATAAATTACTTAAATATATAAGCATATTTCTGATCTTTAAAAAAAATATCTTTCAAAACAAGCATTTACCTGTAGTTTATGCATATTTAATTAAAAACATAAAGTTTTAACCGTTAAAATCTTATTTTTAACAGCCGTGGTCACGGGGTGACGAATCTTTCAAATGACATAATCATTTAATGCCTGTAATTAAGACTGTGTGATCTTTTGTCCTTGTGAGTCCTTTATATACTACAGATAACGACAGAGGATTTAATTCGAATATTCGATTACATGCGCACGATATTATCAAACCATTATTACATGAGATTCGATTAATTTCGACGAGAATTTGTGAGGAATGCGATTAACAGGGTAACTAGTTCACAATACGACATCGACTAAATGTACTTAGAGAAATAATTTAAATTATATCTATGTTTAAATCGGTGTATTGATAATTTACAAAAGTTATTTGTATTTAAACAAAAAAAAAAACAATACTGTTGTTCCACAAATGGGATTCGAATTTACGGCCAACAGCATATCTTATTATTATCAGTAATGGCTCAGTTGGTAAAGTGAGATCACAGGTTCGAGTTAGGTATCGTGAATTTTATTAGATATACAGAAAAACAATTTTCATCGATAGAGGAATGCATACAACCATGGCAAATAAACTGTAATTGTAACTTCTCAATAATATATAATATCACTCAACTTATAAACAATAAATTATACGGGTCGAGGAATTCGATTAAGTACGTTTAATATTTGCAAAACAATATCGGAAACTGACGGCGAATGTATAAAAGCTCAAACTAGACGCAAACAATGTTAAGCTTTAATAAAACTCGATGAATAGTTATACATAAGCAGACTGGAAATGCAACTATCTGCTCCGAGGACGCCTAAACATACCGCTGCAGATATAGGCTCGGAGACAAAGTATTTACCACTCGACGAGTTTCAAACAATTAATTATATATGCTTCGAGTACATTGCTGTTTTCTCATGTGTATGTATTGGGGACCCGTTCACACAGCGCAATGTATGTTGTTCAGTACGTAATCATGATCAGGGGAGGATCCGTTAGGTTTTCAGTGTGCAGAGTTGGGTGTGAGGCGACGGTCCTTTGATTCTGGCGAGATTAAACGTGCGGCAGACGGTGGCGCCTCTATCGATTGTTGTTGTAATTACAACGCTATCCTCGCCCAGTCGCAAATGAAATTGTTCCGGGCAGAGCCTGCTATGGATGCTTGTGTGTTATTGCAGTTGCAGCCCCACAATCGCACATCTACATCTACCAGTCCAAATTGGACCGTTATCAATTTTAATTATAATTTGATTATTCACGTTTGAACATTCTTACGCTTCTTTTTTAGAGATTTGAAGAAATTTATGGGCATACAGTGGTATGATAGACTGTAGTATCTCTATTATATAAGGTTGCATAACGAGATTTTTGATTCATATAGACCGCGAAAGTTCTACAGTACCTATCTACTTTAAAATAGATATACAATAAATGCCTTCTGTTGCTAGCTTCATAGATCGATTTAATTGTTAATATATATGTGATATACAGACACACAATTCATTTTTTATAGTATAAGTACAAATGTTGTTTGAAAGTACTTGTAAAGATATATTTTAATTAGACTTGCAACGAATATTGTTACTATTGTATTTTGTTTTTATATATTGTAATACCAATATCTAAATATTCCAATAACAATACTTAAATAATATATTTTTATAAAAAAATTGTAAAATAAAAATTAAAATATTGCTTACGTATATATTTATATTTTTATTTTTTAATCATATATATAATGTACATAATAATAACGAGTAGTTAGAACAAAACAAGGACGCCAAAATTATTTAGTTTTTGGAAAATCCAGCCGAATACTTTTCTAATATTGACTTTGTAGGGTCTCCCAATATTCGTATTCGGTTTCAATATATTATTTAATTTAAAACATAAACATAGGCTTGCATTTCTTTTAATTATAGAAGCAACTCATTAAAAGTCTGCGTTCTACTTCTAAAGTGTTGTATCGTAGGTATACTTATAAAAAGATATATCCATAATTTTCACGTGAAAGTAGGTCGCGACTCCGTATAGAATACAACTCGATTTACGTCTGCGCAGATGGAATAAAAGAGCCACAAATCGACAATCGTAACCGAAGTGCGAATAGGAATACAGAAGGAGAACCCAATAAAACATTCGTGCCAAACGTAGATACGACTACGTCACGTAGACGCCTACCGCGAACGCATGCGTAGAACATTCGCACAGTACAAACGTACAGTTCCAATTTCAATTGTAGAAAAAAATAACCAATTCGAAATGGAGAAGGCTTCGCGGCGACCAATGGGAACGCGAACAGACGTCATGCCGACTGTGTGGGAGGAGCGAATGATATCTAGCATTGGAATGTGCCTCGTATTTGTTTTGCTCGATCCGAAGGCTTTATTGCTGAGTATTTGAGCCTCTTTCCCCTTGAGGAAGGCGCTGGCGGAAAGCCCGGTACGCTTTTGAGATGGGACATTCCACATTATGTACCTTAGTTCTGTTCGGCCTACGAATGATCTACATTTGGAGAATCTATTTACCTCAGAAAGCCTCCACTGGTACATGCATTGTAGTTGGATTTAATACCGGTTATACGTGCCTTTTGTAGAAAATCAACGCAGTGAAGTAAAAAAGGTCGTCGCCGTAAAGTGCTGAGAGACACAAAGGTATCTGAGAGAATTAGCCCTCGATACCAATAAAGAGTGTCTCTTTTCATTTATATATAACAGTGAGTATTGATTTTTCGATAGGGAAAAAACGAAGCCAACGATCTATGCAGATCTGGAGTGCTCTCGGCACATCAGATGGCACCGGCGGGGCAGCCTCCGCAGACAATCGAACGGAGGGGGGGCCACCCCCACTGGAGGTCGGAGAACAGCCACAGATTATTGCTAACACCACAGATGTATATTTCAGAGAATCGCTTATAGATAATGCCGAGCAATTTGACAGTAACTGGCCAATAAATTTAGGAACGAATATAAAGTTTCTTATGCATTTTGGCCACGAAGACGAGAACGAAATAAAAACATGAATTATTAATAATCTTCCAAAATATAAACTACTTTATTGTATGTTGTAAATAATGTCTTATTAAATCAATGAGTTACTATCAAACGGAACGATTGAAGCAGATTTTTACCGTATCAAACCACACACAAATTTCATAATTCTTTATTTGACCAACAACTATTCATCTACGTTTCAATAATATGTATAAATTATGCCGTATTTTTAAATATAGGGCGTGCTTATAACAAAACAATTTATAGCCACTAACTTACTATTAATCTAGAGTAATCCAAGTAAAGGATAGCACGAAATGGATTTCTGTTTCTGCCTTATCTTTGTCGATATCGACCCGGCGGCGGCGACTTCCCATTCTCGAAGTAAAACACGGCGGGAAGGAAACCGCGGGATAAACCGCCCCCCACCCGCCCCCCCGATCTTTACGTTTCAGGAATAAATATTTCAGAGCGTGTGCTTGGCAAGTTAAAGTTATGTATCGCCTACACTAGCGGTAACAATCCGAGAATGAGAAACGCTCCCACTTTTATGTAACTTGCTTTCTTAGCGTTGACTTGCTGGAGCGAAGTTTGTTCCTGTGGCAATTCCTTGCGAAATTATTTCCATATTTTCATGCTTCTGAATTTTTAAGATATGTGTCTACAACTATAGCATTTTATAAAAAAATATAGTAACTACTATCTTTCATCACAAATATAAATACCTATATGTATGTATATTTTTTTTGCGATAGAGCTTGGGGTTCACTCGAAAGAAGGTAAAGTACCCATATACCTAACATCTCGGCACGATGCCCTGTCGACCTATTTCAGTGTTGTTTATTCAGAAATCGACGGACTGAAACCGAAATGCGATTGAACTCGGTGGTCCGTGACCCTGTCGAAGTTTAGATGTCCCTTCATTGAATGTCAAGATTTTCAGACGAAGTCTAATATGTTACAGAAAAATTATTCATTGAAAAGTAAGATGATGGACCCTGAGGGAATCCTCCAGTGGTTTATTAGCATTCAGTGCTAACAATAGACCAACAAGCACGTCAAAAATAGTTTTTTTTTTCATCTTTTTCTATGAAAAATTTTATGATTATGACGGGGCTGAAAACGAACCACTGCAAAATATAACATTTTATTTTAGACCAATATAATTTAACACATTAAAATAAGACATATAATTATAATATACACATCGAAAACGCCTTAATTCGACATACCTGGATTCTGTAACATCAGTAGAATGCCGATGTTTCTGTTTTCCATAGTTTTGCTGAACAAATAAACATAGACATGCAACAGAAAAGTAAACCTTAACAGAAACATGTTATCATACTAACAGCTTATTAGAATGAATTAATATTAAGTGGATAGGAATACCGAAGTTCCGTCTAGGTCACGAATAACTGTGCAAAGACGGAAGAGTCGTGAAATAATCGCGTTTCGGTGTCAATCTGTGGATTTCTGAATATGCAAAGTCAAAATAATTCGACAGCGTATTTTGTTTAGACGTATACGGCTCAAGATCAAGTGAATTTGTTAATTAACCTCGTCATTTGAAACCTTTTTTAAATTTTCGTAGTCTATTAGTGTTCACCGCGTAACAATAATAACTAAGTATAAAACACAAGGCCCGGCCGTTCGCAACAGGAGGTATCAATTGTGGCAAATCAATCTCGCTATGGTAAGATGCAAATCAATAAAGGTACAGAGTTAATCAGTAAGAAGCAGGAGCGATTAGCTAACAAATGAAACGTGATCAAAGTTTTCCTTTAGCTCGCGCCGGTAGAGCAACTCACGTGCCCTTACGCAACAAATGATAAGACTTCACTCGCTGCTACTGTAGGTCAGTTCCAATTTTAAAATTCGCATGTTTCTATTTTAGTTATTCGCGAGTACAGTTAATTTTCCAAAATATTTATGACGCGTTCTAATGAAATATAGATCACGCTGAACAGTTTAAAACGCGAAATATGTTAATTAATTTATGTTGCGTTAAGTCGTTGTTTTATATAAATGAGCACTGGTCGCAAATATTACAGACTAACTTAGATACTTGCATAAAGATTGTTATACACTACAACACCGTAGTTAAAAATAGTGAATATCTACTTTGGAATACAAAAATAATCATCAAAATCGGTTGATCAACGACGAAGTTATACTTGCACGAACATAAATTGCAAATCGAATTGAGAGCCTACTATGTATTTCGGATAAAAATTAAAAAAATATATATTTGAAATTAACAATAAAACCGCGATCAATATGTGTATAAAAATAAGCTTTCTATCACGGTAAAGCTTTTAATGTGACATATATATATACGATTTGCTATTAGGAACAAATATTTCTTGTTTCCTTTTGCAATAATAAAAATATATGTTTTTAAAATGGACGTCTCAAAAACTGCAGTTTCAAACTTAAATTTATATTTTTTCAAATTATTCCCTTTAAATAAATGTGTGTGTTGTTTTAATAAAACTTTTATTATAATCGTAAATATATAAATAAAAGAGACTCACCACTTTTATGAATTATTATATGTGCCAAACCCAATAAAATTCAACACACACACACTGCCGTTCAAACTGATTGAACGTAAGAAATCGAATCGTAGAAAATCTTGACTCATGTGACGTATTAGTAGGTAAGAACAATACTTATATGCGCGTCGCGTATCTAATTATTACGATTCGAACATAAATCCAATGTGCGACAATTGCGCTGGCGCATTTCGTAGATTTGCGTCTGTGCTTACTATGAGACTAACGTATAAACATTTGTAGTGATGATGTAGGTTGTATTTTACTTATATTGTTTACTGTGACAGCGACTTCGTTCGCGTAGTATAGTTATTTTGGACATCCAAATTAGTTTTTGCAAACCCCGTCATTTTTATAAACGTAAGCTGTTAGCCACGACGTCGATCGCGTCCCTTCCCGTCGTTCTTGCAAGTTAATATTAAAATATAGACATATGGCGTCGATTTTTTTTTGGATAATTTATTATCTTTTATTATTATTATTTTTGATTTATTAGATTTGACAAATATAGGTATAGTGGGAATTATAAAAAGGATTAACAAAGTATAATTCCCTTACTATATTGGCACATTAAAATGTTATTCTGAAATAATTAAAACACTAATTTTTAAATATTTTTATGGTTTAATAGATATTATTTAATATGTTTTAACTACGAATGTTAAAAGATATATTTCAGCAGCCGTAGTGGTTCTTTGGTATTCATTATAAAGCCTTCTAACTCTCAAACATAATGAACAATATGTATATGTTTTGTATATTAGAATAAAACGAATGAACGTTATAATTGAAGTGGGTCAAGCCAATGGTACTAACTACTAATGATTGATATTTTAGTTCCAGTAGAGGCCATTCAAATAGTTGCTCACTCGGTAATCGATATATAAGTGGAGCAAAGCAAAGTTCGTATTTGATTGCATAATTGCGTTTGCGCTATTATTATTATACGCAGGAAAATATTTCCGTTATATACGTTCTTATGGCCATTATTGATTCTAAATGCGTCGTAGAATTCCATTGAATTGTGGAAGCCCTATGGAAAATGTATTTGTTTTGTTGATATTGCAAGAAAAAACTTTAACCGTTTAAAACGCAATATATATTGGTTAAAGTTTATAAATTATTTTAACTACGGGGCGACGTGCTTTTCAAATAAATTTAACTAATAAGTATCGCGTTTTAAACAGTTAAAGTGTTATATTTAAATGTGTGTACTAGCGTTTACTACAGACAGTATTTGTTTTGTTAATGTTTTACGCAATTTACAGGTAGACAATACTTAGTGGTAGTAGATGGAGATTTTCAAAGCCTTTCTGGAATAACGCTGCCTAATGCTTGGTATTGTACCTACCACTAAGGCGAGTCTGTTTGTGTTTTTACTAATTTGATAATTTGTTATTAAGGTGCTTAAAAAATGCTTGAATTGTATCTAGATAAGATCGGCATCTAGTTCATTGTTATCATAAATGATAATAAAAATACTTAAACCGTGTTTCATTTACGAGTTCTATTAATTTATTTGAATATAACTATTTAATTAATTTTTCAAATCGCTTAAACATTGTATGATTTGTTAGAAAAAGATTATGTTCTAAATAACAAACATACCATAATATACGCTGTTTAGTTTATATCTTCACAATTTTTTATAATTTTATATTTCTGATTATTAATGTTACCGGCTGTTGTTGACTCTGTAGCCAAATGGTTAAACGTATTGCCGAGCATTGCGTTAAGCGCAAGGGGGCCTGGGTTCGAAGTCTGATCAACTGCTTGCCCGTTAAAAGAACGGATCAGTGAAACGGACACAGAAATGTATTCGCCCCATGCCCCACGAGGGGGAAACGGGCTTTCACTTCTTTTTTATTAATTGTTATATAAGCAGATGGATCTTAGACCATCTCAATGTAAAATGTTTTTTAAATACATATTTATACATTTTCGTGTGCGCCAAAATGCAAAATTAAGAATTCATGACTTGTCTATTGTCAATGGTGTTCCAGTGGTGTTGTAAGAGAAAAAAAAATTACTAATGTTCTCTATGACATAAGGAAAGACATCCGTGTTATATATTATTTGATTTCATCATAAATTCAATATTATGATGACTCCAAAGTATTTATTTTCAACTGACTTGCATTACACTTAATGCAAATATTACATAATTACACAATATTTATTTTTATTTACACATACAGCTAATACATGTATGAATCAACTTCTAAAGTCGAAGAAGGATACACAATTCCGAATTGCTGAATACTTGCGTAGCAATACCAAAAAAAAATTGCTCCCTCGAATTTAACACGGAAAATTATATATAGGGGAATGTAATAACAAAAATTTGAAACAAGTGACGATTGTATTGAGATACAATCGTCACTTGTCTCAAATGTCAAGTAAATGATTCTAGTATGAAATTGTGACAGAGGCTGTTAGTTGGATAGCCTAAGCGGCTGGTCAAAATGCCCTGAAAGTTGGATGTATGTACTTTTTATGTATTGAAGGAAGTTAAAGTTTTTATAAGGCAATGTGATTTCTTAGTTCCACCGTACTTTTTTTTAACAGACGTGTTTCTTATTGTTTATATATTTAAACATATCCACCAGAAGTGTAAAAAAGGAAACGATAAAATAAATCTCGAGTAATGTCGAGGGGCACCTTTAGTTAATTATTAGATGAGGTTTGCCAAATGTTATTTTAACTAACTATAATAAGCAAAATCTTGTGTAACTAAGCGAAAAATATACAGTTTATATGTTCACGCGAATTAAATGCGTATTTTAAAAATATTTTTTTCTCTAAAGTCATCGTATTTTATTAATTATAAGGTATAATGGTATGTTAAGTGATATTGCACGTCGCAAGATTCAACACTCAACAATCTGACGAACGACGCCCGCATAATTTATGACCGATAGATACTCGTAATATTGGCGAAACCTGAACGACACGCGACGCTGCAAAATTAACCCTCAGAATATTCTTTCAAAACATCTTCATAATAAGTATTTTTGGCACATACTACATGTGAAGTGAAATCCCATTTACCCAACAATGGAATAGCGCAGACACACTTTTGGATCAGTTTCACTGATCGAAATGATCAGGCCATTTTGGGCAAGTAACTGATCAGTTCAGATCAAAGATTTGTTACCTTTTCCTGGAATTGTCCCAAATATATGATCATGAAACAGTTTTTATCTACATAACATATTAATTATATAAAAAAAAAAAAAAAATTACAACCAACTGCTGGGCGCGAAATGCGTTTAAAACAGTTAAAACTACTTATTACTTATAACTATTTCGTGTAAACTACGAGTATAAGTACAATTCATTAAAATAGTTTGTAACATTTTAAAATGGTACAAACTATTTTTTATGTTTGCTTGTGAGCAACGTTAAGTGAGAATTCTCTAAAGATTTGAATCCAGCATTAAGGAGACCTATATAAACTCCTTATTGTTTAGTGATATTCGTTCGAAGTGAGAAACACGTATGTATATTTTACTCTGTCATACGCACAAACAAGAAGGAATCATAGATGGATATACCTTATACATTTTCTAGAGCCTAACTGGAAGTACTTTGGAGATTCTCTCAAAAAAATTGTAAGATAAACTGTTTAATAAAGTATACGTTTCCACATACATTATTGTGTATACGTAGAGATAACTCCATATGTTTGTAATTTGATTCGAAGATATTTCAAATAACGCCTGTACGCGGCATATAAACAAAATGTTAAAGAATGGTCGAGAGATGAGACAGCACTTGGAAGAAAAATGACGCTATTCCCTCATTGTGTGTAGAAGAGTTTCTTTCTCGATTTAGGATTAAATTGCTTTTATTTTTACGGATAGGTTTGTAAAGTACTGAGTCACGGATAGAAATGTTTTATAGGATGGGGCTTGGGTTAGATAGAGGACCATAAGATGGGTTTTAGAAGAATTACTGATACATCACTACATGAAGGCGAAAAAAAAGATACTATCTATAGTTTACGCGAGTAGTACACATTTAAATAAAACGATTTAATTAGTTAAACTTATTTGAATAGTCTCCCCGTGACCACGGCTGCTGCAAAGCATCCGAAACGTCGGGCCGAAGTTAGAAATCATTTCCAAATAAATTTAACTAATATATGGCGTTTTAAACCGTTCAAGTGTTTTATTTAAATCTTTTAATAATGTTAACTAAAATATATCACGTTTTAAACCGATTAGTGTTATTTAACTACAGACAGTGTTTAAAAATATACTGTTTTACATGGATTCATTATTTTTAAAACCGAGATGCGAACGAACTTGGCGAAAGTGATTTTTTTTTACTTCAATGCGTAATTAAGAATGAAAAGGTTGCTTGATTAATTGAAGGAAAATAAATCTGTGATCAATACACGTATTAACATGGAATTTAAATACCTAACGAGCAATGCAATTTTGTAGAATAATTACATTGTAAGCTGCAAAGATTTTTACAATTCTAAATAGACGAACATTATTTCTCTTTACTTAGAACCTTTAACACATAACAATAACAATACATTATTCATTAATTTAATATCCTTGTTTACTTTTAGGAGTTTAATTAATGTTCAAAGAATTTATTTTCACATGTTATTGCACACGATGGTTTCATATAAATTAATGTTAATTAAAGACATATTTCTAAAGAAAAATAATTAACAATCTGATCATTGTCAAGCGATAAAAGAACTATTAAACTTTTAGCATTATCTAATTACTGTCTATAGTTTACGCGAGTAGTACACATTTAATAAAAACACTTTAACGGTTTAAAACGCGATATATTAGTTAAACTTATCTGAAAATGATTTTTAACTTCGGCCCGACGTTTCGGATGCTTTGCAGCAGCCGTGGTCACGGGGAGACGGGGAGAATCATTTTCAAATAAATTTAACTAATATATCGCGTTTTAAACCGTTAAAGTGTTTTATTTCAATTTTAGCATAATGTTACATTAAGCAATTAAGATTCTTTATACCTACCAATATTTTTTATACACGACATATTTTGGTAAAGACTAAAGGCTGTATTTCATATATAAGATTTTGACAAAAGTTGTGAATTTTTTGACATGTTATCATGTCAAAATATCAAACTGTATGTTGTTTAAAAATCGAAAATAAATTGAATAATTTTCGACTCGGGCAGGACTTGAACCGGCTTCGTCAGCGTTCCGTGCTGTTGCTCTACCAATAAACCAAGTCTTACACCTCATCGTCGATTTTTTTTAACTTATTGATACATGCAACTCTCGCGAAATGTTTAAATTTATTTTCTATTTTTAAGTTGTATAGTGCCATCATGTGCAGAAACATGTGAAATATAATAAAGTTATCAAACTGTATGTCTTCTAGCGGTTAACGCTACAATTATGTCTGCCAAATCTACTAGTCAACTGGTGGGTAGAAGTAGTCTACTTTTTGTCGAAAGAATAGTAAATAAGTCTTTGGAACGTTCGTATTGAATAGAAACATTAAGCAGAAGGGTCGATGTGATTTACAAATTAGCAACAATGACTTGCGACTTTGACAGCCCCATTGCTCTCTTTTCACTGTTTACTGTCGAGAATTTTTACGTTTCTTGTATTTTCATTTAGTATTTAAGTTAAAATATATGTTACATTTTGAAATTTCGTAGCAAAAGTTATAGAATCTACAAATAAAAATATTTGCTTAAAATTACGTCTTTTTTTTCAATTACTTTAAACTAAATATGTGAATTTTATAAATATTAATAATTTTTTCGTTGTTAATGTTTGTTTTAACATTTTTTCAGTGATTAATGACTTAATTCATCTCTTCAATCTGTCTTGCCAATTTAAAACGCAAGGAGAGACTGATTCCAGAATCAGGCTCTCCTTATTACCAGTAATAAAGGAACAGTGAGAAACAAAGACAGGCGATTGTCACTAAACGTCTATAGCCTGCCAAAATTTTGGCAGATTAGTCGTTGATTTATAATTTTAGGCTAGTGAATGGTAAGCGAACGGTAAATATCAGAATCAGACAACTGAATCATTCTGACTTCACGTACTGTGTTAGAAAATGCGAACCCTTCTACACAATATGATTTGCGTCAGTGGAGATGCGTTTAAAATAGATCACCAAACGGTAACCGACTGGAAAAAACGCTTCTCATCGGGTTCCTGAGAAATCCCCAAATACGAGTAACGGTATACGATGTAACGAGAAATAACATCTATTTAATCTCATCGTTTATATGAATACGGCGGATGTTAAAGAAAACATATCTAACTAACATTTTTATATAAAAAGTGATGGCGTCATAATGATATATATTGTCATAGTTTAAAAACCTTTTTAGATTGAGTTCCGCCGCCCATGGGCATCTGCAAAAGCAGAGGTCTTGGAGATGCGTTTCCGGCCTTTTAAAAAGGAGTATGTTCTCTTCTTGAAGGTTTCAGTGCTTTAAAGAAATGCAGTTCCATTTGAACCTCCACCGCGTTCCATGTACCATGCTGCTACTCTAGCCTATTGAGCTACCATGGCCTACTCGCCATCGTCGAATTATTTCAGCGTATTGAAACGTGCATCTCTTGAGTAATGTAATATATCCCGCCTTATATAGAGCATCGTTTAGGAAACTCGGAAAAATAAACACTTTCGTTCGGACAAGACACAAAAGTCTGACCGATAGAACTTAAACAAGAAATTAATGATTCTCTTTATATTTTTTCTATCTATTAAATGCGAATTACAAAATGATATCTATTATAAACAATTAAATTAAAATTTTGATTAATTTAACAAATTAAGACTATAATAATTGATGCCATTAACATATTAGTCCACAATGTCACATGCATTACCAAAACTAGGTATTATAAGTTAGGAGTCTAAACAACTTGGGAGCTTTGGAGTCGTAAAAACGTGTTCCCAGGGCTCTCTTTAAGCACCGTAGGGGGATGGTGGTGTGTTTAGTGGTTTTGGTCGGTTATACGATTTACCACACTCCCCACGTCACACCATCAGTTAAAAAAAAGTATTATAAGGTAGGAGTCTAATCAACTACTTGTATATAAAATCGACGATTTCCATGTTTGTCTCAAAACCCACATAGGGCAAACGGGATTTCGGTTTTTATTCGCGTTCCCAAAACACGGCGTTAATTAAAATTCGTCTGCTTAATTATTATTTTAGAATAAAAGGTTATTGTATTTCCAAAGGCGTCAACCGCGAGGTGGGTAATGTTATCATTCCATTAATTACAACAACCGCCCCCTGCTTTTTAAAAGTAAATTAATCCGATTAAGGGGGGGGGGGGGAGGAATCGAAGAACTCGCTCCGTCCGAGTTTATTCAGCCAACTTTCTTACGAATAATTATTTTTTGTAATTAAATCCATCAACACGATTTTTTCCTAATGATTCTCCCGCGGGGCCGGCGGGCGACAGTGGGTGGACCGGTGGTGTTTTTGTTGTATTTGTGTTTTTCTGATAATAAAGAGGCCACCAAGAAAGCCATCTATAGGTACGAACGACTTTTTAGGTCGAAATAATTTCTTCGATCTTATGTGGCCTTCTGAAGCTAATAATAATAATCACATATATACAATCAATTTATATTGCAAATTCTACGTTAATTATTGCATAAAACGATTTTTAACCGTTTGAAACGCGAAATTTATCATATAATGAAATTTTACTACGAATGAAAACGCTTAAGTTTTGATTAGAGGGGAAAAGGTTGGGTTTAACATACCTGATAACATTTACAACTGAAACAGTTAAAAAGAGAGTTATTTCTTATTTCATTCGTCGCGTAGTATTTTTTTTTGTTAAGAAAAAAGTCCGATCTCAATTATTATAAAGTTTCTTAATTGAATTATTTTGTAACACCCTTAAGTTAAAAACGTGTATTGTATTTCATGAAAATATCCTATTAATATAATTTCCATGGAGGAGAACCTCCCTCGGTGTTAATGATATCTCGCTTTTAAAGGGCACATCATTTACTTACTTTTAAGAAAATTAATTGAAATGAGTTTTGACGATGAAAAGATGGCCGTACAAAAGAGAACGGTAGCCGCTAGGTGTCGCTCCGAGATAACTTGTTCGAGTTTAATTAATTATTTTGCGGCAAAGAATTTGTTCACTTTGATATTTTGGGTTCTATTCAGAATTATTCAGATAATTACGATTTCGATTAAGAAGCAGTAGAAGTGAAATAAATTATTGAAACAATTTTAATTAAGTCTAAGAAGGCACTTGAGGTAAACTTGCATCTATTAAAAATTATAAACGTTTTGTTTTTGTAGGTAGATTGTCAGACAGTAGTTTACGTGAGTAGTATACACTTAAATAAAACATTAGTTTAACTAATATAAATCGCGTATTAAACCGTTAAAATGCATTATTTAAATATTTTGTCAGATTTTATGGCAGCGAAGGACAGTGATCGACGTACTGTCTGCTGGGAATCGAACTTAGATTTTTTTATTTTAGAGGAGGACAACCATGGGGTACAAGAGAGAAGCAAGATGCGATGTTGACCTATTTTAGATTTGGATATTCGGATATCCACAGACTGAAACACAAATGCGATTAAACTAATATTAGCGTAATGGTTAATGTCCACAGAGAATACAAGCATGTGGGAAAGTAAGTAAAAAGACTGGCACGTTTTTCCCTTTATTGCCCTTCAGGGTAAAATAAGTATGAATAATAAAAAGTCGTACGCGAAATCAGTTTTTAATTTGATTTTTATTGCGAAAGTTTCTTGTCTAACACAATAATTACGTTTGTTTTCTTTGAATTTCTTGAAAGTATCAAATGTATACTTTTATTTTTCAACAAAGATTTTTTAATTGTTCTCAACTAACCGCTCTACTTTGAAACATCTAGTCTACAATAACTTAATTGCAGTACTTTTCAAAGTTGAAAGTTTCGATCACTTCGCCCGGTCAAAAGTTTGCTTTTAAACCCTTAAGTTATGCTGTTATGGCCTAATTGGTATTAATACTAGGTACAATTATTTAAATAAAACACTTTAACGATTTAAAACGCGAAATGTATTAGTTAAACTTATTTATACATTATTTTAATTACGGCTTTAAAAATCTTTACTACTTAATTTAAAAAAAAAGTTAAATATTGCTTAATTTGAAAACAGCGTTTCGTGTTACTCTGCTCTACAGAACAACAGCACGGAACGCTGACGATGCCGGTTCAAGTCCTGCCCAAATAGAATTTTTTTTTCCATTTATTTTCGACTTTTAAATTATATAGCGCCTTCATGTGCAATAAAATGTAAAAAAATAATAAAGTTTTCCATCTATACTACTATTATAAAGATGAAGAGTTTGTTGTTTTTAAATGCGCTAAACTTAGGACCTATTAGTTTCAAATGCAAAATTATTTGTGTTCGATAGATCTCACCCTATTTAACGTCACGATGCGGAACAAACATAGTGAAAATTATGGAAACAACGGTAATATTATTCTTCTTTGAGGGCTTCTATTGAGATGCGTTGAGCACAGGCGCTGCGAAAATGGTTCAAGAAATAAAAAAAAACATCTAAAACCGAATGAGTTCCGATTAAATGGTCTCAAAATTTTTGCGACTTTTTCACTCTTTTATCGTAATCAAATTTGGTTGAAATTATTGCGTTCGAAATCCCGTTTTCCCCCTCCTGAGGCATATAGCGAACACCGTTTCACCGTTTTCGTAACAAGCGAGTCATCACTCGATTCGATCAGACTTCTATGCCCTGCCCGACCTAAACATTTTTCGAACCCAGAAATCGCGCGTAACGCAACTAGACAATACGTTTAACATTTGGCTACGGAGGCGGTCGGCTCAAATTAATGCATTATTACAAATTATTTGCAAGAGATATTAAAACAACGTGTCGATATAAATGTTACAATTGTGTATAGTCCTCATATAAAAAGTGTGAGGAAAATATAAGCTCGTAAAAATGGGCACACGAGTATTATATCAGAGAGAGGATCGCTTGAGAAAGTGGCGCTCGGTCGGGGGTCACCGCGGGGCCGATACATTTCCCACAAACGCCTTTACCCCCTACTGCCCCCACGGTTGCCCAAATATACTTGTCTTATTGATATCGGTATTCTTTGCTTGGGCAAATCTAAGATCCGGTGATTTTTTATGAAATAGTATTACGTGATAGCTACTTACATAAGAGTACATATAAAGTATGAAAAATCTAAAATTTAATCTGTACTGAAGAATTTACAAGTGTGACTCTAACCAACGGCCGGGACATAAAATTCTTTCGTTATTTGTCAATGCGTGTCTTTGCTATATTATATTGAAACAAAAGATTATACAAAATGTCAAACTACGAAGTTATTTATATGTAAGTGAAATTAGAGATCAGTTAATTAATATCAGTTAATAAGCAGTACAAGATGGATTAACAGACACTATGTCGAACAGATGTTGGTATTTCGTATATTTCCCGTTATATGTAATGAAGGAGTTTTTAATGTTTAGAAATATTTAAATAAAACACTTTAACGGTTTAAAACGCAATATATTTTAGTTAAACTTGTTTGAAAATTATTTTAAACTCGAAATTTCTGATCTCTTTTATTTGATCCATTCACCTTTAATGATGATTGATAATATTTTTTCGGCCTGAAGCAAAATTAAGACGAGATTTTCAATTCATTGGTATAAGCCGCAGTCCTACACGGTCGCCTGAGAACTTTTAATGTAGTTTCCAGAAGTTTCGAATAGACGACGTGGCTGCAAGGAAAACATCTTTTAAAAATTAATAATAATATTTTATACAAGTTTCCCCTTCGTTTTATGCGACATTTTCACAATCTTATTTTACGTTTATTGTCTGGAAATTTAGTAGCTAACCACTACACAATTAGTGTTAGATTATTGCAACAGATGTAATAATAAAACAGTTGTTATCTTATGCTTACTGCGTCTGGTAATTGTTAAATGGGTGGTAGGAATATCGGAATTCCGTTCGGGTTTCCGATATTCCTACCTCCGGCCAAAGATGAAAAAGCTGAGAAGATAATCACGTTTCCGTTTGAGTCTGTGGATTTCCGAATATCCAACCCCTAAATAAGTCGATAGCGCATCTACGTTAGCTATTTCACCTACCATGAAGGGAAACCCCAGGCTAGTCTCTCCTTCTCTATCATAAAAAAATTGTAACGGGGTTCTTTAAAAATTCAGACCTGTAGACTTCATTATTTTATTTCTTAAAGATGACTTAATGATTAAGTTACATTTAATGTTTATTGTTAACTCAAATGATAAATAAAAAATTAAGAATAGTATGGATGGTTTTGTTGTTATTTTGTATTTTAATCTTTAACTTTGATTTTTTACTATTATAGAGAATTTATTTCATTATATTGCATTGTGCATCATAACTTCAAATAGTAAACGAATTCGTTTTGCGAAATTTTTAAAATTTTATAAAGTTAAACAGGCAGTTCAAAAAGATTTCACTGTCTCTGGTGATACGATGTGAACGACCCCTGTAGAGCTCTCTATTATACCTTTGTTTAGTGAATGTGTCATGAATTTTCCAGCAGATTTCCATAAAGACAGACATATCAACATATAATAAACTCTAATATAACTAGTTATTTATTTACTTCTATACGTATACTGTTTGGTTCAATTCGTTTGACGGTTTAAAATTGACATTTTAATAGTAATTTTTTTACTATTGTTTGCAAGGCGTTCGCTGCAAAAACGGTTCGAAATACCCAAAAATATGTATGAAGGAATTATTTTTGTTTAAATGGTGAAAAAAAGTCCGCGACGCTGATGTCTATGTTTAAAGGTTAACTAGGAAGAACGACGGCAAGGGACGCAACCGACGTCGTGGGTAAAAAGGAATTTTGATGCCCAAAATAACGAATCTCGCGAACGAAGTCGCTGACACAGCTAGTATATAACTTGGGGATACATCATATATAGTTTCGATGGAAGGAATATCTAAAATTCGCATCACGAACCACTGTCTGCAAATGAAATAGCTGTAAGTTTCACGTTTCGGTTTCAATCTGTACTACATTTGATCCACATGTCTATCATAAAAATATAATAGGCTCAAAATATCTGGTGTATTAATATTTATGTATTCATGCTAAACTTAGAAAATTTTGATCGAATCCAAAACTGATGGGGTTTCCATTACTCACGCGCATATTAATGAAATTAATCAATCTAATAACACAAGGTATCTTCGCGATTCTTGTGTGAACAATAGCTAACAATAGCCATTTCTATGTGTGTGTAAGCTCGTTAATCATAATTCCAGACGTTTGCGTATGTATGTTCGCAATATTATGTTTTGGGGATAAGAAATTAGTTAGTGGACATCAAACTTGAATATCATTAGATTTAATAGTTTTGATACTTTTGTTACGTCTCTTGTTTAGAGTGTGATTCAAATTAGACGGATTACATTTTGAGGTCGCTTTAAGAATTACATCTATGAGTTTTACTCGTAGTAACTTCTAAAGATAAAAACGATTATATGCGACCGATACGACGACCAGATGCGATGTCGAATACATGCGACCTCAAGATTCCTCGAGATAGTCAAATTTTTGAGTTCACCTGTTGGAAGAATAATAATGGATGCAATATTTGTAGTTCACCACCCTTTTAACATTCAGATTTTCCGAAGAAGTCTTATATATTTAAATATAACAAATTGATTCTAGCAACATGTTTGACCAGACCTATGACCAATTTATGACCTGTTATCATTGCTACCAATCATCAATGAATTTGCAAGTCGAACGAGGGGCAAGTATCAAGTCATTTTGGTCGCGGTGTAGAAAACTTAGCAAGACGCATTAAGGCACACATAGCGGGGACTGACCCGTCATGAAATTTAAATCTAGATCAATAACCGCGCTTATATCATTGTCTTCATTAGAGATAATTGGGTTCGCTCCCGACGGCCGCAACTTTGTTTGCTTGCCGATAACTTGAGACGAATTACTTGGCCATTATAGAGGCACCTACATCACCCAGTTTCATTCATCTTCTATTAATCTTTGGGTTCTAATAATTTAAAACTTTAATCGTTATCGTCTTTATTCTATAGGCTGTGAAAGAAGGATACATATGTTTTGTCTTCTACGACTCAAAATATTCCGCTGTAGGGTAGACAGTTATTATTATTATTATTTTCTTTCGGTCTGATCACCCTTCTACCACAGGTGTCCACCTGTGGTAGAAGGGTGATCAGTCCACGTTATCAGCTGACCATTTCACCCATTTCCCCATTTCCTCCTTGTAGGGTAGACAGTTAAACCTTAGTGCAATTCACTTAATTCTAAAATGTATTTATAACTTAACTAATGTGAACTAAAATTTAATGACGTAACTAATATTTAAATACTGTCTATAGTTTACGCGAGTAGTACACATTTAAATAAAACACTTTAACGGTTTAAAACGCGATATATTAGTTAAACTTATTTTAAAATGATATGCAGCCGTGGTCACGGGGAGACAGTCTCCCCCTGCAAAGCATCCGAAACGTCGGGCCGAAGTTAAAAATCATTTTCAAATAAGTTTAACTAATATATCGCGTTTTAAACCGTTAAAGTGTTTTATTTAAAAGACGTACGTATTTGTTTAATTTATGTTTCTCTTAATATCATAGTTGAAATACATAAGGTTTATAGATCGATATTTATTATACTTTTTAATAAGCCCGCGTGAAGTCCCGAGTTCGAAAACTGAGCAGTTTGATCAATTACTGTCATTTAACCAAATCAAAGTAAAGAAGATTGCGCCCCATACCCCACGCAGGGGAAAGGAGTTTTGTTTTAATACCAAGAAGTGGTAATTATTTAAATTAAAAACCTAACAGACTGATCGTAAACCTCCGCGCTCATATTATTTTCGAGTGTGTGCAAAGAAATACCGTCATTTAGCAGAGAATATGTTTACTTGCGGCGAGTAAACACGATTACCTGGAATAAGGGTAGTGTTTTATGTTGTTATTTAGACGACATACGACGACCTCGGATGTTCTACAGTCTAACACGTACATGTAATTAAATGAATTCATTGTATTTTTCCGCTTTTAACAATTAGAACGAAAACTGATATTGAAATAAATCTTCTTTTATTTTTAGGAATTTATGTAATTTAAATATTTAAACAAGGAATTAATGTTCTAAATAAGCAATAAAAATAGCTTCATTTTTAGAATAAATGGAAATATCGATATGTTAAGCGTTATTATTAAACCGCTTCTGTAGTTTAATGGTTAAACGTGACGCCTAGAATTGCGCGAGGAGTCCTGAGTTTGAATCCCGGGCAAACAATTGCTTGTATCAGTCGGGCAGGCACAGAAGTCTGAATCAACTAATTGTCTGTAAATAAAATCAGTGAAATGGATTATGGATGGATAATGATGGTCCATGAGGGTAATTCGGAATCGTCTTAAAAACATACTGACAAATTTAACAATTTAAGCCGAAAAGAAGTGTTTTATTCCATATCAATATATATTTAAAAATATTATTATGAATTAGATATATTCTGCCATTGTGTTTCTATTCAAATTCGCTGTTTTCCTGACAAATACATATATATACCTACAATTTTATTTCTTATCAATTCATGGTGTGTCTACGGCGTAGACCCTAACAGTAAAATTTAAGATAAGCAATATTATGTTTTTTAGTAACTAATAGGTACTTTATTTTTTTTACAATTAAGAATGAGAAGTTAAGTCAATGAGAAGTTAGTAATAACTAGTATAGTAACTAATGAATACGGAAGTTAATAACGAGTAATAAATAATCTTCTTTTCCGACACTATAACAAAAAAAAAAAACAATAAATTTTATTACTTACGATAGTTAGTAATTAGTTTTTATTGTGACGTCTGGTTTGTTATATAATAATGAATTATATATTTTATAATAATGACTCAAAAGCAATTTTACACATAAAAGTTATTAATTCGTATTAAATAATTTAATCAAGTGTAAAATAAGTATAAAAGTAAAAAGGCTTAGTGATAATTATTAAAGAAAGGAGATATTTAAAAAAAAACTATGTGGGATTGACATGCGACTGAGTTGTTTACTTAGTTTTAATTTTCGCGCATTGTTTGGTATGGTTACCCTGCAGAAACGGTTCCACATATCCAAAATATATGTATTAAAGAATGATCTCTCTTTCTAAAAAATGTTCTAAAAAATGTCCGCGATGCTATATATGTCTATCTTTTAAGATTAACTTAGCAACGTCGTGGGTAACAGCTATTTGCAAAAACAAATTTTCATGCCCAAAATAACTATCATACGCGGACGAAATCGCTGGCATAGCTAGTCTCCTATAAACAACTAAGTACGTGTATCAATATAATAATACCACCCTTAACAAGTGCTTTCTTCGCTCGCTCTTCGCAACCATTTAGTCGTATATTTTGCATACCCCCAGATCGATTTCCACTCGATCGTTTTCTAATCCCCATTTTCGCGATGCCATTACGATTCCACGAGCTCCACCTTACTCCATACTTCCGCGCGTATCGCGACGATTCACAGATCCATTATTTTTTATAGCTCAAATACACGACGCTTAGTACAAGTCACCCTCTCTTACTTGCGTTAACGTCTGTTGGATGCGGGGACATGTTCGTGGAGTACCACCGATATCACTAATCAATGATAAATTTATAATTTATTATCTGTTCCCAATACAGCCTATAGCATTTACACGTATGACGCTACAAAACTTAGTCGTGGAACGCCGTTTAAAATGTATGAACGCTAAATGCCAAATAAAACAATTTTGAACGGTTTAAAACTTGATATATTAGTTAAATGGCAGTAGATTTAAACAGTTCGACGTTTCGTACTAATATAATTTGCATTTTAAACCGTTTAAAGTGTTTTATTTAAAAGTATACTACTAATGTTAACTACAGACAATAAATATTTAATTGTGATAAGGTAAGTGTTAAGAATAAAATCATATTTTCAAGACCTGTTTATAGTGCTTGAATAAATTCGATGCAATGCGATATGGGTTCGAATCCCGCCTGTATCATAGGGTTATTTGAGTCTAAAATATATTTCAATGTTTGAATATTTGTTTGAAATAAGTCACTAGGTCTTAGGTACCAATCGGTCTTAGAGGGCAGTATACCGTTTCTTTTTTATGAGTCCTTCTTTAATTTCTTATTTTGGTTAAAATTTCACTAATTGTAATTGAGTTTGTTTCACAATTGTTACAAAAAAATGTGTACGAACAAGACTTCACAATCAAACAAGAATTCTCTTCACCTTCAAAATTCCATTTCCCCAAACGGTCACGTTCCAAACCGAAGATGAAAAACATCGTTTCTATAATTTCCACTTCCCCCAAGCTAATTCCCGATTCAGCCGATCTCTCATTTTATCGACAACCGTCACTGACGCTGCGTGACACTTATGTAAATATTTAAATACGATCTAGTACAAGCTATGAATATATTAAACTGCAAACCTCCGAATTCGTATTTAGACGAAATAAATTATAACCGCGCGCGTAATAAGGCTGAGATTGGCGTATTGTTGGGTTTACCTTCTTGAATTATATCTATGCATAAAATGATCTGGTGAGTGTTCGCAAATTGAGGATCGATATTAAAGTGACGAGTTACGCTGATTGGATTTTTTCAAGTGTATGCCGAGGGGACGCTGAATAATTGAGTGCGGTTTACTTTTATGAGTTTCCAACGATTCCTTGAATTTATTAAGATTGATTTAGTTTAAATTTTTACATTAACGGTTTAAAACGCGATATATGTTGGTTAAACTTATTTCAAAATTATTCTCATTCTATTGCTATTTCTTGTTTGATTGAATGAATGCATTCATTCAATCAAACAAGAAATTCAATGAAAGATTTTTTAAACCTCATATCTACCTTATTTAACTTTGCTACTAGAAAATACGCAGGAGATGTAAAACCTAACCAATAGCCGCCTGTGTAACAATAGATTGTTTCGTTCTGGCACAGAAGTCTCATCAACTACTTACCTGTAAATAAAATCGTAGTGAATGGACAGAGAAATGTGTTCGCCCTATGGCCCAATATTATATGTAACCGTTAAATAGAGTGGAAGTGGTGGTAAATATAGTTTATGACAATGAAATTTCAATAACAGATATTATTATAACTAAGGATTTTTTTGTTTAAGTGGCAATATTGTGGTTTATGGAACAAAGACTTAAGTGTTTAGTGGTGCATGGGACAGACACAATTTGTGTCTGTTTTAATGATGGATCTTAAAGACAGAAAAGGTTTAAATTTCAATCTCTCGTCTACCACTCTGTGACTAATTTCGTCCGCTTTGTAGGCATTGAATACAAGTATCTAAATGTGCAGGAGTGGAAAAGAAGTGGTGGTCCGTGCCGATATCAATTGATCACGCAGATTCCCGAGATGGTGCTCATTCCAATCCACTAGGGATCAGTCGAGTAGCTCTCACCATCTTTCCGGTTCTATCTTTTGTGAGGCACTTTGAGCTGCCGCACTCGACAGCCGACACCGTCTTTGTTACATTGTCTGTGTAAGTGATTGGTTATGGCGACACTCGGTGGCGGCGTGGGTTTTTATAGCTTTTGCAGTTTTATAATGCTGTTTATAACGTATAGTGCTGATGGGAGAATGATATATAAAGCTGATGAGTTTTTTGTCTGTTTGTTTGATCGCGCTTATCTTAGGAACGACTGGTTCGAATTGAAAATATTTTTGTTTTGGTAAGAGCATTTATCGAGGAAGGCTATAAAACGTTGCAGATTCCGTTGCGTACTTTACCCAAAAAATATGTATAAAACAATGACTCCTCTTAAAATGATCTCGAACAATGTCCGCGACAGTAGGTATATGTCTATTTTATTTTTAATTTGCAATGGGACACGGACGACGTCAACAATTTAAAATACAGTTGAACGTGTCATTGATACGTGCTCTCGCGCAAACTATTTTCTTTTAATATTATTTAACGCGGTTTAATTAACATTTTTAAAATAATGTTTATATTAAGGAAGCTTAGGTGTTTTATGAAAGAGAAAAAATACAGTAATTAATTACTTATACGAAACGGTAATGTTATAACTTAAGTTTCACGGCTTACCCTTCCCTCCCCTCCGTTGTTATCACACAGTGCGACTTTCCGCTTTTTAAATTATAATGTTTCAAATGAATAATATTAGTAAACATATGGTACACACATACATATATAAATTAATGTAGTATATTTTTTTACTGTTAAACTTATTTCTTGATAAGAGTATAACTCTGCATATTAACTTCTTACTTCTTCTTACTTCTTACTTGTATAATAAAATTTTAGTCAATATGACGCGATAAAATGGTGATTTTAAAAGCCACTATCCCAGGTGGTGACTATCGTAATATAAAGTATGCAATGCGGCCGATTCAATACTTGTTCTATTACGTATTGCGATAGCCACTCTAAAATTCTAATAGTAACACGGAATTGATCGTGAGTATTTTAAAAACTTTTGAAAAACTAAATTGTTTACAAAAATCAGTATGGTTTATTAATGGATTTCTTTACCGTCACTATAATTTTTATACAAATTGATAATTCATATAATAAAATAATAAAAGACTGTATAATAATTAAGTAAGAATATAAAAATAAAGAAAGTTTCTACTTGCATAATCTTAAATCTACTTTAGCTAAAAACAACTACAATTTAAAGTCTGCAATATACTTAAGCTATGAAGGTATGATTAAATTACTGTTACATTAAATTACAAACTACTTATTCAAAGTGGTTTTAATTAAGTATTTATTAATTTATAGTTGACTGGGATTGGTCATCGAAATCCCGTTTCCGATGTGGGGCATGGGGCAAACACATTTCTGTGTCGGTTTCACTGATCGGTTGTTTTCAGGCAAGTAGTTGAACAGACTTCTATGCTCTATGCACGATCGAAACAATTTATTGTTCCACCGTGATTCCAATCGAGGACCTCTCGCGCTTAACGGAATGCTAGGCAAGACGTTTGACCATTTAGTTATAAAGGCAGTCTTAACATAACATAGGAACAGTTTTGAAAAGTAGTTTTGCAAATTTTTCTTTATGTTCTGTGACGTATTTACGCCACAGAACATAATTACGTGAATTTTCGTATTTCGAACATAATAATGTTCGAAATACGAAAATTTAAAAGTTAAAAAATTCAAAACGTCTTTGCCAGCTTAAAAGTGTCTATGAAGACACGTAATAGCGGATCGGGAGGGCGAATAGCATTGATCATAATATCGGCGGAGGCTTAGGCGAGTGATAAATGGACGGTCACAACGTCACTGCCGGGATGATGTGGGCGCCATATTTAAATCGCGCTGTCACATCCGCGTATCCCGGGAAAAGGCCGTTATATTACTTTCTTTACAGACATTTCAGTATTGAATGAAAACGGGGTCACATTTCAAATGTGATAGAGAATATTTTAAGGATATAGAGTCCTTTGTAAGTTTTTGACAGTCTCGTTTATATAATGATAACAATGTTTGGCTAAGGCAATGTATGGCACGGGCCGTGAATTCAATCCCCACCCGGCACCCAGTCCACTCGGGTTTACTAAGATATGGCTTCAAGTCTGGTACAGATACCCAAAGAGAAATCGACAGTCCAGTAATCCAATTTTCTCTACAGTCAACTCATGCAATCATGTTTTATTAATATACTTTATTAGTATAATTTTATTTAGTAATTAAAATTAGGTAATATTTAAGTAGATAATTTACGGCTATATTACTTTGTGTACTGTATTGACTTATCAAAGCAGTATCGGATGTTAAGCTACACATTTTTTCCATCTATGAGCACGGATAAGATAGGAAATTAAAATCATCAATCAAACGAAAAAATACAAAGGCCCGAATTCCATTGTCGCCGATATGTTTGCAAAAACGACTTTGTCGCATCACAGTCGAACCCATAAAAAATTTGCGCATAAAATGGTTCATACAAGAAGAGACAGTTTTTTCGGGTTGGTTTAGCTTTTGGTAAGAAAATTTAACTTATTTGTTAAATTATTACAGAAAATAGTTTAGTTGTCTATAATATACGCGAATAAAACATATAAATATAAAAATAATAATTTTATTAAAAAAATTTAATCGTAAGTTTCCATTTTTATTGGACTTATTGGATGGATGGATTTATTGGACTGTTTCTAAATGAATAGGGATTTTAAAAAACTTTAAAGCAAATACTTTAACGGTTTATAACGCGATATATTAGTTACACTTATTTGAAAATGATTTTTAACTTCGGCCCGACGTTTCGGATGCTTTGCAGCAGGACCAGTTGTAAGAAATGGACTAAAATATCAATAAAAACAATGTTACAGCTGGTTTTAAGTGGTTAAAGTGTTTTATTTAAACTATTATAACTACTGCCTCACTATTTACAGAACTTCATGACAAAATTTAAAATTAAAAAGCTTGACTCTAAATATTATCATGGGTCAGCCAAATGCTTGTGTGTATGTATTTTCTATTGGAATATTATTATATACCTTCATATTTTTTTGGCTATTTTTAACACGGATGTCCTTTTCAGTCACCATAGATCTCTGTTAGCGCAAGGCTTTGTGATAGGACGTAATACGGTCACAATTGGTTATTGCGTTACAATGACTGTGCGGTTTGCGGAGGCTCCACCATGTTTGCCGATGAACGTAGAAAAGGATTACCTTTTCATGACGTTCAATATTTTATTCTGTGGCAAAATAGATCCTCTTTATCTACTATGTTTACAGAACTTTGTGTGCGTGCTTCGTAAATATATGTTTCAGGCACGCACGTTGTTTAGCAATCGTGACGTGCATTTGTTTTTTTTATTTCAATCTCTTTTTATGAAATAGGAGAACAAAAGCAAACACCGTCACCGTGTTACATCTTAACTACTGTAGACTCTACTGTAGACCTATTTTTGCTTTTGACAAATCCACAGATTGAAACTGAAAAGCGAAGACTGCACGGTTTTTGTGAATTCTCCATATTTTTATCCTCCATTTATTACACAGATCTTCCAGAAAAACACTAACAGTTTAGTCCTAGTTTGAAATCAAAAGTACGATCCGTTGGTCATCAGGTTGCATCTGTTAGCCAAGTAATAAATCGTGGGGTATGGGGTGTGGGACAACCGGATTTTTGAGTGCTATGCTTTTCTTTGTTTTTCTAGGGTGAAATCTAAAACCCAGAATTACGCAATACGTTATTTATTCAAACTAGATTAAACCAAAAACATAGTCAGCATCATAGGTATATATGTATATGTGCTATAAATGTATATTTTTTTGCCAGATTTCGAATGTTAGTGTCCCAGCTAAATATATTATTCTTCTATGTAACTGTGATTATAGCGGTATCCTTTACGTACTTTATACAACCTCCGTCGATCATCATCATTCACAGTTTCTTCAGCAGGAAAACTGGGAAGGGTTTGTCAGTCTGAATGATTCAACACTTTCCATTGAAAAGTTTATTCGAAGATTACTTCGTTGTATAAATGTAATAAGCTTTGGAGACGGGATTAGACCCCAAATTTCACTCAGGCATTAATGACATTTTCACTTGGTGCGGGGGCTTTGTCGTTCGTTGGCAATGTTGTGACAATAATTCTGAAAGTCATTTCGCCAAGCAAAATCACTCAGATATTAACAACTTTGTGATTGCGCGAACATTTATCTATATTCGTTAATTAATTTTATTACTATGCAGTTTTCTCTTGAGTTTTTCCACGGTGGGTGATCAGAACTGGAAATCTTTAGCATCTTTCATTGTTAAGTTTCTTGCTTGTTTCTTCTACGTTCTTGGAGTCTTTTATTAACTGGTGTGATGTTCTAAGTTACCTACGGGAACACATGATTACACACTATGATATCAATTTTTAAAGCAAAACTAACGGATTCGTTGGTGTTGTAGCAATGTGTAATCAACGTATCGTGAGTTCGATTCTCATCTGGTCCAAAATTTTAACCAATTTATAATATTTTGGAAACATGTCGTACTAAGTCTAGAAATTCTAAATAATAAATGGGTGGTAGAAATGTCAAAATTCGGTTCGGGTCATGTACACAACACCGTCCACAGATAGAAATGCCATGAAATTTAATCGCGATCCAAAGACAAAGTAGGTCGACAAAGTACCTGCGATTTAGGTATTTTACCTTCCATCAAGTAACCCTCATACTTGTGTGTCCTCCTCCATAATAAAAAGTTGTTGATGATGATTAAAAAATAAGATATCATATAATAACAAAAGAAAGAACAAACCCCTTTTTTATAATTCGGATCAAATTAGATTATGCAAAAACAGAGATTCCGCGATACATTCAACTTGTTCATGGGCCGTGCATGAAATTTACATGGAATTTCGTACTTGTAATAAAGAATGATGAATTGGGCCCGCATTGGTAATTACGGGCACCAGTCAGCTCTCGCGCCGATATTAAATTGCGAAATTCAATAATTTTGTTATTTGTACTTTTTGTGGACGCAACGATGACGGAAATTTGATTGCAACTTATAAAAACGGTCGGGCAAATAAATTCTTCTTCTTTTTGAATTATTCAGAGTTTGGTAGGGAAAAGGACAGGAATTTATCGTCAAACTAAGAAGTTCTTAAGTTGATGATAAAAACTTAATACTGCACTCAATTTAGTAATTTTAAAAATTAGTTTTCATTATAAAACATGGCACGGGCGAGATGCGAACTCACGACCAAGTATACATACATAAGCTCTGATGTATTTATGTATAAGAATAAGAATTTTGTATTATTAACTGTAAAGTCAAAAATGAAACTCAAAATTATTATTTAAAGAACAACCGTTAAAGTGATACAGACACTGAATGAACTACAGACAGTATTATCTTATTTATTACAATTATACATACATTATGCCTAATTAAGTAACTTAGTTAAGATAGTATTAATGATTTTTAAATTAAGCTCATTTTGTAATGTTCATTTTATATTATTATTTATTATAAGTTTTAGTAAGTAGGTAAAGTCCTGTTTCTGCTGTCACGCCTCTGTCATTCCTCTTTTTAATTCCTAAACTTTCTACCACGATTGCTTGGAAGAGATAGCTATAAAGGCGTCGTTTGACCTTAATTTCCATCAATTTTTATATATTTTGTTGTTGTTTTGTTTTGTAACAATAAATTATATTTCTATTTGTATTTGTATGTACTCAATCACGAATAACAAACAATTTCAAGACCCCTGGCTATTCGTAATTATCTACTTTCCTTCTTATATTAAACTACATTTCGTTTATGAGAAATGGCGTTAATAAGAGCAATTATGAAAAACAAATGCAGTTACAAGGAAATTCCATAAAAGCAGCGAGACTGTGCTGGTATTGTTACTGCGGTGTATGGTTTTTGTGATCGTAATTGGTTTTTATTCGAGCGATGATGTAGTGCCCCCGAGTGAGGTATGGGCCTTTGTCACGACACTATTTCCTATACGCGTTCCATCGAGACACAAGTAGTATTTTTCATTAATTCAATAGGCACCAATATAACCATATTATATTCAGAAGATTTAAAAAAACGAAATAAAACGAAACGCTAACAGACACACTGTCCGTTTCGTTGTTTCGCTTAGTTAATCGGATTTGTGCACTGCACGACCAAAACTATCTAGTTTTGAAAAAAGATTAAAATCTATATGCCATTTCTTTTTACTGGCATCTATTTTAAGAAATTTCTCGCTCATAGACGTACAAAAAACAACTTCCCATCTCAGTAGTAGATATCAACTAATAACTTATACATATTAATAATCAGTTTTCGATATGAAACAAAAGAACTCTTTGAGTAAATAATTAAAAGAACGATTTTATTTACAATATCGTTTTTTCTGGAGTGTTAATCACAAACCCAGATATTAAGCAAATATAACAAATTCACCATGTTTTTATTTGAGAAGGATTTCTTTCCTATATATTTATTTTTAGTTTAATAACATCGAATTTTCGAATAACATCATATGCGTACATCTAGCCTCGTTAGAAGGGTAACTCGGTACATGTTTTAAAATTATCAACTTGGGTGCTAATTCTTAATTTACTGGTTCGATGGTGTCTCGTTTAAAATGATTGGACGGGGTGAGACTGGGGCAAAATTCAACTGGACCATACTCTGATATCTTGTATAAACTTATTTTTAGACGCTTGAGTATTTGAAGATTTTAAGAACAGCTATTCTGTGGCGCTTATTATAATATACAGAATACATTGAAACAACTAAAGCCTAGTCAAAATATTGCTGAAAACTAAATTAAACATAAAAAATCGTATTAAAACTACTTTAAATGTACCTAATATTAGGTTTTTCTTTTACACTTTAACGGTTTAAAACGCGATATATTAGTTAAACTTATTTGAAAATATTTTTAACTTCGGCCCGACGTTTCGGATGCTTTGCAGGGCAGCCGTGGTCCCCGGGAGACACGGCGCGTAAACTACAGACAGTATTTAGTTTTTTCTTATTATTCACACCAAAGGTGTTCTGCGTGTCTCCTAAAGCTTCTCTTTAATGGTTGATTATTTTATATACCTTTTACAAGCAACGTAGAATTTTCAAGTCCAAATTTACAGCGACGGGCCTGGTAATGGTAGCAATGTATGGCTTAAATCAACGGGTTCGATTCCCATTGGGTACGTTTTCTAATTAAATTACAAATTTTCTGAACAATATTCCTTGTTTGGGTTGGTTATTAGATGGTAGGAATATCGAAATTCCTTCGTACAATCAGATAAAAACTAAAAAATAGGGTGGAGGGAGTTAACTACCAACGAATTAACTCCATGGTTGTCTGACCTTCTCTATAGTAAAAACAAATCTTTTTTCATATTAAAATATGTTTAAAGAACGTAAAAAGAAAAAAAAAATATTATTTTCCTCGATTTCTAATGAACATATGAATGAATCTAACAATTCTTACATAAGTAGTATCTATAATGGATAGTTATAATTTGCATATTTTCTGTACATTATAAAAACTTGTAAATTGTTTTTAAAAGGGAATATTGTGTTATATTCATGCTATGTAATAGCAAAGAATATTGTACACTGTAAAACTGTGATACTAAATTAAACAAATAAATCTTAACGAATATGCAAATAACGACGCAAGAGTGTCATGGATGAGTATTTCTATTGTTGTTTCTCATCTTTTTCTCGTTGATCAAAGCACGACTGTTATTTCAAATTAAGGCCGGTTAGCCGTTCCAACATTCATGACTAAGCTATCGGCAATTTAATTTGGAGCTATGGATGTTTTAATGAAAACGAAGCGATTTAGAGCACCTTCCTGAGTGATAGCGATCTTTAATATCGTATGAGTGGGTGAAACGTTAAAACGAGAGGCGAGCGGAAGTGGCCTCGCCCGTCAAAGGGTTAACTTACTAACTTAGATCGATTGAATTTCATCTTTTGTGCAGTCATCTTGTTCCTGACGTAGTGACGTTGTGAAGTTTCAAATAGATAATAAAAAACAATAAATTGAATTCAACTTATAGATATTAAAAATTTGCATTTGGTATGGGAACTCAATTAGTTAGAGCAGCGCGGAAGGACCTACCCATTCGCCCACCTTGCACATCTCGTTTTCCCGTAAACTTTCTCCCCTTTATCTTGGGTTGCCTGGTATAGATCGCTCATTAGCGATAAAGCTCCATATTTTTAGTATATAAGTCTCGTTTATATTTTTGTTATTTTTTTGTTGCAAAAAAGTGTAAATAAAAAAATTATAAGTGGATGCCGGTTTGAGTCCTGCCCGTGGTGTAATTTTTTTTCAATCTAAAAATATAATTTATTGTATTCGTAACTGATTTCTTAACTTTTTTTATATCCATCTAAATTAAATTATAATTAATATTTTAATTATAATTAAAATATAAAAATTCAAATGCGCTGTCCCTATTTTGAACACTCGAAATATATTATTAAGTGAAACTATACCTACATAAATTTTAATTACAAATACATACATTAATTAGTTAAAGATTATTTTGTTTTTATTTTTTTATTAAAAAGGTCTACAAAGCATTAGACACATGGCTTAAATAGTACAAAGAAAAAATGTACAAAATGAAACCTCTAAATATTATATATGCAAAACTTTATTTGCATGTCTGCGCAAATAAAGTTTTGCATACCAAGTGAATAATAATTAAACTGTATCTAAATATAACTAAACTGTTTAATCTGGTTTAAAATGGTAGTAGTGTAGATACAATAACAGCGAAATCTTTGGAGTGAAACCCGACCCGTCCCTTCGAAACTTCCAATTTATTACCTACGTCAAATCTTAGTTAATAATTCTAGAAACATCATTAAACAGGATGTGGTCGTATCTTCCGCTACCCTCCATTAAATTAAACTAGAGCCGACGCCCGGATTTGTTGGCTAGTATTGTTATTTTGCGAGAGCTAGTAATTTAAAAGTACAAGTATAATAATAAATGGAATATGCAATTAAAATTCGAACCAATATATTTAGTAAATAAGGTAATTCAAAATTTAACTAATTACTATAATTAAAACACGTTTGACGCTTTAAAACGCGTAACGTATTAGTTATTAACAATTCATTTTAACTTTATTTAATTTAAACCAATTCGAATGCTCTACAACAGTCGTGGTCACGGGAGGACTGAACAAGGAGGGTGTCCATAATGTGGAAGTAAAAACTGCTACGCTAGCGCCATCTTTTCTATCGTAGTCACCAAACCTATGGTGACCTCTCGTTTATCGATATGCTGTTTTTTGATTTTAGATCGATACCCAAGCCTTTTTTTTTGTCTGTGGGACTATTACCTTCTAGGAGGAACTACCACGTTGTTGAAATCCCTATTTTACGATTTTGTTTTTTAATACACGACTGGACATCGAACTCAAAATATCAGGGACAAAAAACTGCACTTCCGCTGTTAATACTTTCCCTAAAAAATTATATACACGTGTAATTTTAATTAGGTAACTTTATTCTTAACAAGCTATTACGTCACTATTTACATGAGAACTGACCACCGCCTCACCATTCTAGATCATCCCTAATACCAGAAGACTTACAAGTGCTTTGGCTTTCCATAATGTAATATTCATTGTAATATGACGTCTTGAAGACCGCATTTAGTATGTCTGTGACTTGCATAAAATGGACACGGTTTTCACAAAGTTAGATTGCATTGGAGTATGAAACGGATTTTGTATGTAAAAGTACGGAAATTGCTTGTTCCTATTCATACATGCTCATGTGCGGGAGTTAAATTAGTTTTCGGAGACTCTATCTAATAGGATTTACCTACTGGTAATGAAACCATCTTCTTCTTCTTGTCTCAATGGTAAGGCGCATCACTGAATGGCGATAGCTTGGGTTCAAACCTACAGAATTAACGGGTGTAGTTCCGAAAAGCGCATATGCGACTGAATTTGGAACTTATGTATTGTGATCACGAATATCATGACTGACACTGGAAGAGGTTTTTTTTCGATTCATATTCAATGGGTTTGGCCAATTTTCGTTATGATATTCGTGTTAGGAGGTCAAAATACAAGTAACCATTAGATCGATCGGCGGGCGCGGGTTTGATAAGTTTCATTTATTAACATGGGTGTGGACAGGAGTCTAGTCATCCACATCCATGTTAATTACATCGAGCACAGATACAGGTAGATAGACACAATTATCTGGCTCACATAAGAGAAACAATGATTTTGAATTAGATATCTATACTAATATTTTAAAGTCCCCAGCTTTGTTTGTTTGACTGCGATAGTCTCAGGGACAACTTGTTTGAATCGAAAAAGAAAATTGTTTTTGAAAGATCAATTATAGAAGAAGTCTATTTAACATTGTGCTGCAACCCATAAGAGCGTAGTAACATGTAAAAAAAACGGAGAGAATTATACACCTTTTAGGGTTTCCGCTGCGTGTGCTGCGAAAACGGTTGAAGATAGCCAAAAAATATATATTTAGAAATAATGAAAAAAAAATTGCGACATGTCTATCTATAAGATGAACTTGGAAGAACGACGGGAAGCGACCGACGTCGAGGGCAACAGCTATGATTTATAAAGCTAAAGAGGTTGATTGCAAGAATAAATTTTGATGTCCAAAATAACCATTCCACGCGGACGAAGTCGGGGGCACAGCTAATCTAGCTATTATATAACTAGATTACATTATTATTATCACATTATTACATTATATTGAGTTCCTGAGCCCAGAATCAAATCACTGACATAAGATTATGCGTTTTTTTGTATTTTGTTCATTGAACATTCAATTTCGGAATAATAAAAAACCAGTATTATTTATTTCGCGTTGTTATAACTATGTGTATTTAGTCGAGTTCTACGGTCGCTTCGTGAATTAAAATTCCTTTATATTATAAAGTATAGGCTAAAACGATTAACGAACTAAATTGTAACGTCTAACTCGGATAAGAAAATCAATACCCCAACTGCACATCGTAGATCGAGAAAATGCGAACGTTAACAGTGAAAGCGATAATCCCTGTCGTCTGAGACCTGAGACCCACCTAAGACTAACGAAGTTCTTACAATCCTCCGGCGTCTTGCCCCAGCCTCCCCCAATAATCTAGTTAGTGCCGGCATCACACGCTTTATGCGTCTCTGTAATGGCGACGTTGTTTCTTTTTTTTTTTTATAAGTAAATAATAATATATTTAGACTTAAGATTCAAAGATTGTCGTTAGCTCGAGTAATTTAAATAAAATACTTTAACTAATATATTTGACGTTTGAAACCGTTAAAGTGTTTATTTTAAATCTTTTCAATACTTAAGCATTATCATTGCATGCTTCATCGAATTTTAATTTACATTCCTCGGATTTACGTAGTCTCCAACTAGCCTAGGTAGCCCAGTAGTAGTAGTAACACACAAAGTGTTGAAAAATGTTCGCAAATCACAGGATAAAAGTCCCCTGAGATTAGAATATGCAATAAGATCGTTGGCACTTGGCCCAGAAAGGCGGTCTGATGGAAGCCGGCACGCGACTTAGTTCCACTCCTACAAAACGCAATTGGTCACCAAAGAAGTGATTTATTTTGCGCTTATCTTTGTATCACCGCAATGGCCGCCGTAAAATACCTTGCACTTATTTATAATAGAGGAGAACATGTTCATTGGATGGTAGGTGAAACACACCAACCATATAATCTAAACAAGATGCGCTATCGGCCTATTTTGGCTTTGGATATTCGGAAATCCACAGCCTTGATGGCTGTCATTTGTGGTGCGGACGAAATTTTGATATTCCTAACCAAATCAGCAGATTCCCGCATTATTATTATAGATTATATCTTGATTAGAGGAATGTTAGACAAGGTGGAGACCCACGATCCGTTAATTTTAAGGTATACAATAGTAGCATTACACCAATAAGCTCGTTAAATTGTATAAAATGAAAATGTAGAAGTAACTTTTCTTCTTTTAAAATTTTAACTACTTTCCATTTAATGGATTTCCCATTATAAATTGATTCCTCCAATAACTTGTATCGTTGAGAGACTACCATTCTATCTCAGAAAAGCACAATAAATTTATTTATGAATCTATTTTTGATTAAAAGTCACTTACTTTTATCATGTGCCGTCACATTTGAAAATGTAATTGCTTCAAGTGTTCAAACAAATATGTGTCTAATATTTTAGTATATAAATCAGTGTGTTATCTTTAATAGAAATGGTAAAATAATTCTTATTGTAATATAAAGGATTTATTTAACATTTTAAACTAGTCAACTATAATATGTAAAATACTGTCTATAGTTTACGCGAGTAGTACACATTTAAATAAAACACTTTAACGGTTTAAAACGCGATATATTAGTTAAACTTATTTGAAAATGATTTTTGAGTGTTTTATTTAAATATAATATGTAAACTAAATTTACTTAAGAGACAACTTAAGTTAATTATGACTGTTGTAAATAATCTTAGACGTCGGGTCATCTTATTAATGAACATAATATATATTTTGTCATTAACTCACGTAAACTTCACAATAGGAAGACCATAGGTCGTGTGCACATCATACTTTAATTTCAGTTTAATTGCAGTTAAGCAAGCTTTATGAAAATTTAAATAACGCACTAAGGTTATATTTTAAAAAATTGCAACTTCGCGTGTTGGTAGAACCTACTGGGACGTGTCTTTGCGATCTAAATAAATAACTCTATTACTTTGCCACCGTTGTTTTCCCTGTACTTATATGAAATAATTGCGATCATTATTCTATTACGATTATTAAGGCATTAAGGAAATGCCTTAATAAGCCTTAGATAATTAAAGGTGCAAGCTATTCAATTTGAACGTATCTCTATTTAATGGCATGAAACATGTGTGCAACGAAAAAGTTGACTAGGAAATTAATATAATAATACTAAATAAATGGATATACTAGTAGAATAAAATAGTTATGATACCTATTTAAATAAAAAACACTTTAACGGTTTAAAACACGTGATATATTAGCAAAATTTGTTTACGAATTATTTTTAACTCCGCCAGTGGTTTGTTCTTGCAGCAGCCATGGTCACATGGGAGACAAACGATGGAGAGTGTATCTAATGTCAAAGTAAAAACTATAGTTAACGTGAGAAATACATACTCAAATAAAACACTTTAACAGTTTAAAACACGAAGGATATTAGTTAAACTTGTTTACAAATCTTTAATTTAACTGTATATGTATAAAAATATCTTTGTTTATATGAGTAAAAAGATTTTCTTTTAATCTGCTATATTATTTTCAGAGTTTAAGCGTAGTTGTAACTAAAAACTTAACTCGAGATACAACATGCTGTAATAAAAATGGTACCTAAATAAACACGTGAAGTAATTTCGAATTCCACATCAAACAATATTCGAACTAGAATATTAATGTTTCCCGAAACGTATTTACAATCGTATGTATCAATTGAGCGGTATCGGTAACTAATTAAACGGTTAATAATTCACTTTTGTCACAAAATGCAATGTTTGTCGTGCTCAATTTGCTCAAAACCTCACATTGCACGTGCAAATATTTCCAAACGGAATAGCTAACATGCACTGTGTGATAAATTATGACGAACTTTTCGATGTGCTTTGAAAATTTAGTTATAATTTCTCTATTTCAGTGGTGTGGTGGTGCGAGCACGACAAACAGAAGGGACAAACAAGGCTGCATTGTGTGCCACACGAAGAGTGCTCTCTACGCCGCTGCGCTGGTTTGGAACAAGTTATAAGCGTCTAGTACACTATAGTAGTGACCGTTTATAACATATAAATCCTTCTTGTGACTGAACCTTAAAAGGTGCATAAAATCTAAACATATACTGTCGCGGTCATTTTCTTGGATCATTTAAAGAGAAATAATGGTTTTCTACACATTTTTTGGGTATCTTGAACCGTTTTCGCAAGGCAAGCAACGAAAACCTTCAAAGATGAACAATATTTCCGGTTTGTTCTACATTTTCCATTGCTTTTTAGCTTCTATTGGTCATGGCGTGATGTTATATAGCTTACAGCCTCTAATTATCACACAAATAATATTTCAATTCGAAACGTAGTTTCTGAGATTAGCGCGTTCAAACAAACACTTCAACTTTATAATATAATAAATAGATATTTCAGCACATTGCATCGCAGTGTCACCTAAAAGGAATGTATTTGTGTTTTGTTAATTGCACTTTTAGCAGAACTCATGCTAATTGACGGGAAAATCTTATAATATTAATTAAAATATGGAACTCACGCGCGCTCGTTGCAGACTTCAAGTTACAAGGGCGTGGACAGCTGCAGATTAAATGTCATAAGCATAGACTATATGAACAAGGAACATTATTACAATACTTTGCACATTGGCTGTTTCGACTTGTATCGTGTAAATTGGGCCACACAAACAGAATATGTTATATTGTTAGGTCTGGACTACCCGTGGTCTTTTGATTAAGTAAGTGCACCTTTATTTTGGCAACCACACTGAATTTAATTTACCTTAATATTGCATGAAACAATTAAGTGTGTTTGGATCGGTGGTCAAAATTATTTCTAGATGAACATGCTGCTTGGCTGCAATTATTTTGTATTTTCGTAATAATTAAAATATAAAATAACTTCAGAGCGTATTGGGATTATGTTTTAGATCGGACGTATCTAAAATTTCGTTTCCCCAGTATGGGGTATGGGGCAGATGTATGTCTGAGTTTTACTTATAAATATGGTGAGTACATTGCTAGAATTTCGTAGAAGTTGAGATAAGTGGAGGGTCAGTTACAAAAACACGAACTAACCGATTATATATATTTCAAATGATTATACATATTTGACCTCGTGCATTAGACAACCCATAAATTATTGGAATAGGTGAAAAGTGTTCGATTTGATGAGTGGTCCCGAAAATAACATTAACAACGTTAGTATCAAATCGTTTATGGCCATAATAATCATTAATGTATTTCCATTTTATTCGAGCTCAAAGCCGAACCTGTTTGATTATGATCTCTATCCTTTTTTTGGGGTTCCTTGTGCCTTAAAGCCTAACTATTATGTCCAATAACTTTTCATAGAATCTTCTTATTGAATTTAAAATAAACTGTAAATAAGTTAACTAATATATTTCACGTTTAAAACTATTGAAAGTGTTTTATTTAAATGTGCACTTGTCGCGTAAATTATAGACAATCTTATTTTCCCTTTAATTTTACTTCATTAAAATAATAAAGTAAAATTAATAAGATACAGACCATATAATTGTATATTTATATTTTATACTCATGTCGCTATGTATTTTATACGGAACCACAACTCTCACTCAACTTTTTCCCTCTTTAATTAAAATCATATTCGAATGCAAGGGAAGGGAAAACAAGAACAAGTAGTTTTGGAACATATAATTTGGGTAAATAGCCATTTGATACGAATCAAATCGTTTCACGAACAAAAAGCTATAAGGTGGAGTTTATTTCAATAGAGCCTATCCTTGGAGGCTTTCAAATGATGGGTTATATATGTACCTCTATGTTTATGCGAAACGCTTCATTAGAATAAATGAGCAAAAGATTTATGTGCTGCAAATTTATTCAGGAAAATGTTTCAGTTACAGTAAACGTGTGTGTATTTTCTCGAAGAATTCTTATTTATAATAGACTCACCTATCAAAGCGAGATATGAAATGAAAACAATATTATTTAAAAAGTATATTTTTCATTTGTTTTTCAAATGTTGATTTAGACGGGCAGGTTGATTTAATAATAGCAATATATTCAAATAAATTAACGGGTCGAGAGTTCAAACCTCACCAGGTTTAACATTATTCTAATCAATTAATATTTTTTCTGAAACATGTTGGACTTCGTCTGGAATCTCAACAATCCACCTGGGTCACGAAACCACTGTCTATAGATGCAAACATTACAGTTTCAGTCTGTGGACATCATTCGGATGTCGGATCCAAAGCCAAAATAGGCCAATAGCGCATCTTGTTTAGAAGAACCTCATGCTTGTCTGTCTTCTTCTGTCATAGAATATGATTAGGTGCCTAATAGTTTTATAATAAATAACTAATATAAGGAATATTTTATTTAAAACGAAATTTTCAGGTTCTTTCAAATTCCTAATACACTATCTAAATTAGGATATAATTGTGACGGGTACATACAACATTTTGCACCTTTAAACAAATTTGTCATCATAAGTGGCTTACATGTAGGTAGGTAGGAACGCCTGAAAGAAAATGTAAACGAACGCCTTATATATAGTCGATACTTACATAAGAAGTTTTTCTTATCAAAGATTTGCACACATGTGCACTAATTACTTGCATATATGTAAAAAGTGCACACAGGTGAGCGCGAGGTGGCTTGAGTGCGGGGTGGTGGCCACACCCACGGCGACGCCTGCTCATTTTAAATTGTAATTACAATTTATTATTGTGTCTCTGTGCCGCCTTCGTCCGACGCCATTTTATCGAACGCGCTTATAATTCAGTTTCCAATGCAAGTCGAGAACCCGGCACATCAGATACATTTGCTATCTAGGGAAGAAAATGACGAGTTTTTGCATAATTCATTGTAAAAGTGCATAACGATAGAGTAGTCTCTGTACAGAATAAACTCTAATTAAAATCAATGAAGCAGTTGGTTAGAGCAACAGCATGGAACGCTGTGGATGTCGGTTCAAGTTCCGCCAGTGGCGTAAATTATTTCCATCTAAATAGACTTTTATTTAGAGAGAGATGTGTCAACATCATGCCTCTAGACTCTAGAGTAGTAGAAAAACCTATAGTAGAATTGAATAATTCTCCTATTTCCAATTACAAGAAGCGATAAAAAAGTTATTACAAAATCCAAACTGACGTCTATTTGTACAGTTAATCATCTTTCCATGCACATTTGATTAAAAGGACTTTGAAATTACATATAGGTAAATGCTGTCTATAGTTTACGCGAGTAGTACACATTTAAATAAAACACTTTAACGGTTTAAAACGCGATATATTAGTTAAATTTATTTGGAAATGATTTTTAACTTCGGCCTGACGTTTCGGATGCTTTGCAGCAGCCGTGGTCACGGGGAGTCTCCCCGTGTGTTTTATTTAAATACATATAGGTACACAATGTTTAATCTGCCATTTAAATTAATATTATGAACTCCGTGTTTATGTGATTAGTGGTATTATGTTGACGATTATTAAATAAATCCAAGAAAATATTATAAAGGAGGTATTTCCTTAGTTAGATTTATTTATAATAATTACAACACGTGTAGATCACTGAAAATGACAACTCACGTTTTCGGGTTTCGACCGTAGTCTACCTGCAATATCTATAACTACTTATTTCAAATCGTTTAATTCACACACACACACATAAAATAATACACAAAAATACAATGACAATAAATAATAAAAATAGATGTATGTGGAGGTAACACCACTCAGCTTTTGTGGAACCTGGAAGTAGACACAACGCCGATTTTCAGTGATGTCCCCCTCTTTCAGTATTTAACATTTTAAGGTTGATTACGTATTTAAAAGTAAAACTATAAAAATAGATTTAATCGGATTTATTAGATCTTATCTAATTTTGAAGTATTGCGCGTGATTTGATTCTTAAAAACGAGATCACCCAAGATCAAACGCTGGTCTGACAATAGTAGGCTCTAATCTCATTCAAAGATCTTCATTTCATGAATTACGAGATGAAGTAAATAACTTGCTAATAGGTTAAGGTTTTAAGCCAATTGGTAGAGGATGCGGCGTCGCCCTTAATTACTATCTGAGAGATTGTAGTGTTCCTACTGTTCATACTGATTACCTTCAAGAAGATGTCATTTGGTCTAAGACGTCTTGAAAGAATTAAAGCGCAAGATTTGGCCAATATAATATGTACGTACATGATCGAGATGACGTCACAACATTAAAAATATATATAAGTTTATTATTTTACTAGCTGTTGCCCGTTATAGTGAGTATATCTGAAAAGAAATATTGTCGTGGACATATTTTAAATTATTCAAGAGGAAACAATTTATACACATCCCTTTGCTTTCTGTTTTCAAAGCGCACGCAAAAATGATAGATATTCCCCGTTTTTTCCTTTATTCCTTCGCTTCGATTGGTCACCGCGGTATTCTGTAGTACGTTCCTCGATAAATGGTCTATTTAACACAAATTTTCAATTCGAACAAGTACTTCCTGAGATTAGCGCGTTCAAACAAACAAATTGTACAGCTTTATTATATTAGTATATGTTTTCACAAATAACACTGAGTAATTATGAATTTAAAAGGCTTTGTTAGCTTTTGCCTCGTATTATATTACACATATCGTGTTTAAAATCGTTATTCTAGAAACATTCAAGGATCTATAACTTGAAGGAACTTCGGGAATCAAGAAAGCTGGCTTATACGAATACTTTTTTATTTTATAATCAACATTTTATTGCACAAAACAAAAAACAAAGGAATTTTATATACTAAAAATATGGATTCGAATGGTCGGTCTGATCGCTAACAAGCGATCTCTTCCAGGCAACCCAAGATGAAAGAAGAGAAAGTTTACAGGAATAACGAGATGTATTAGGTGTGGGAAACAAAATAAATGTTAAAAATATCAAAACAAAACTTACACACAATTACAAAGTTAGCAACTAACGTATCTACGGAAACTAAACTAAAAATTAATAGATAATATATTACTATATAGAAATACTATATCAAAGAATATATATATCTAATAATTGTGATATAATTATGATACTTCTATAACTTATTCATTTGAAGGTTGAAACAAAAGACACTGATGCTTCACCCTTCCCAAAACCCTTTCTAAGTTGGTAAGTTGTTATTACTAGGGATTTTGTTGCCACCTTTCATTGTAAAGTAATCGTCCCTCTGCCCCTTAAATGGAAATGAATAAAGATTATTATTTTAGGAGATTAAAACCGCAATGCTCGTCTTTGTATAGACAATGTGACACTTTTCGTTCAAACTGTTTTCACTTGATTGAGGAATTATAGTGAGTGCAAGCACTCTCAATAAATAAGTTCAAATTGTATGTAAAACAAAAACTGCTTGGAATTGGTTATTATGACGTCAATCAATATTTAAATGATAAAAGTGCTTGGGGTGTAGAGGAACCCGCTCTAACGAAGAAAAATATGTAGTGCACTAAAAGTTCATGAAGAATGTAAAACTTGGCGATAAAAGAAGTGACGGCGAGTTAATTGCCAGCTCTTCTCGTTCGTTCTACGCCCTTGATTTGAGAACTGGTAGTAAATGTAAAGTTAGATTCTTTGGTTTTGTGACGTTCATAAGTGTACACAGTTTGACTTTTCAAATACTTTAATTAATATAAACACTAAGTAAATTGTAGAAAGTCATCTATAATTACGCGTGTAAAAGATTAATTAAGAACTTAAATTATGGGGATAATCGGATAGATTATCTCACTTATCTTACTTATGCACGTTATCACGTGCACTACACCATTTTTAGTTATGTTTGAATATTTAATTAGTCTATTTATCATGATAATACTACACTCACACGTCAATTTTAACAGTTACATTCGCAATAAAATATTGAATGCATGATATTATATTTTATTGTGAGAGGCTTTTTTTAGTTTTAAATTTATATTGTTAATTTAAGATTTACACTGAACCTCTCGATTTCAGCGATCCATTTCCAAATCATTTGATTTATTTTAAAGTGCCCTAAATATCCTTAAAATATAGTACTTAATAATATGCACTACAACAAAAAATAGGTCGACAGCGCATCTTGATAAAGGTGGGCTATTTCACCTTCCATCTTGTGAACCCAACGCTTGTCTGTCCTCCTCTATCATCTAAAAATTAATATCATTTGTAAAATTTCATTGAAACTCAAATATCTATAACGGAAACTATGGGCCTATTGCGTATTAAAACATTAACAATTACACAAGGCATACATCTTACCCTCCAACCAATATAACAGTTAACAAGACAATAAACAAGGCCATACATCACGCAACGAACGTATCTCGAAGTTATTTAATTATCGTAAGGAAAAACTAATCCGTAGAGAGCGAAAATTACGCGCCTCGGCAGGTGATATGCGTGTGCGAAACGGACTATACAGAGTGTTCCTAATGACACGTTGAAAGTATTAAGTACTTAGAAGGTTAAACTATTTAAATATATAGTATTATAATTATTAAGTCCATTTTTGTAATCTAATAGTTGGTAATCTGTGTTGTCTGCCCAAAAAAAAAAAAAAAAAAAAAAAAAAAAAAAAAAAAATACTCCCCCCCCCCCCCCCCCCCCCCCCGGGGGGGGGAAAAAAAACCAACCCCCGGGGGGGGTTAAAAAAAAAAAACACCCAAAAAAAAAAAAAAAAAATTTTTATATTTTTAAAAAAAAAAACCCCCAAAATTCCCCATTTTTTTTTTGGGGGGGGGAAAAATAAAAGTAACAAAAATAAAAATTTTTTGGGGAAATAATCGCATCTAATTTTATTTTATCGTTAGGAAACACCCGCTACGAGGAAATGGTAATGCCCAAATAGCTTCATAATAAGGACATTTCATGTACCAACACGTCACTAAAAACTTTAATCTTAATAGAATATGTATTGATTGACATGGAAAAAATTAGGGATTTTTGGGAAAAATTAAAAAGGTGGAAAAAAAAAAACAAAAAATTATGGTTATGCGCTTCGTATATTTATCTACTTATAATATTAACGTTTTCATAAAAATTTGAGTATTTAGAAAACTTGTTTGAAAATTATTTTATGCTTTGCAGGACCACGGCTGCGTTTATTCAAATAGATAATTCATGTCAACTACTGTCAACTATTAACACACCATTGCTGGTGAACTCTTAAGTATTTTTAGAGAAAATATAAAAGGGTTGATTTAATTCTGATCCTCCTGTATAAGAGCCATACTTCAATGGAGACTAAAGGCGGCAAGACCCTGTCGTGTACGATATTTATGCTCGCAATATTAACTGCGATGAGACAACAATTTATTTGGAAATGTTTCGAGAGGTTCTATGTGAGTTAATAATAATTCACGAATTTATAATATATGAAACAGAAAATGGAAATATTTTAAGGGGAGACATATTAAAGACGAAGGCATCGTGTACGTGTAAAGATAGAAGAGATAAAAACATCTCAGAGGCTTTATATTTACTAGCCGTGTCAGCGACTTCGTCGCGCAGAATAGTTCTTTTGGGCAGCTAAATTTGTTTTTGTGAACCTCCTCTTTATCATTATACATTTTAGCTGTTACCCACGACATCGGTCGCGTCTCATTGCTCGCGATCCGTCGTTCGGGTGCCGTCGTTCTTGCAAGTAACTTAAATACTGTCTATAGTTTACGCAAGGAGTACACATTTAAATAAAACACTATAACGGTTTAACGTAGCAGTCTCCCCGTGACCACGACTGCTGCAAAGCATCCGAAACGTCGGGCCGAAGTTAAAAATCATTTTCAAATAATTTTAACTAATATATCGCGTTTTAAACCGTTAAAGTGTTTTATTTAAATTGCAAGTAACTTGGTAATCTTAAAGATAGACGTAGAGTGTCGGCGGGCGTTTTTAGATTAAGAGGAATCTTTTACATACATATATTTTGGGTGTCTTGAACCGTTTTCTCAGATGAACAATTTCCCCGTTTACACACTTCCCCACTATAAAATAATTGCTGTAGTCAGAGCACATATAGCCTTCCTCGAGAAATAATCTAACCAACAGAACATAATTTATTTAATAAAAACTTTAACGGTTTATAACATGATATATTAGTTAAACTTATTTGAAGTCCAATGATTACCTTTAACAGTAGAGCTAGTTAAACATTACATTAGTTCATTTTTTCATTATGAACTAATAATATGAAATAATACTTCTTAAGTTCTTTTTGTGTATAGTAGGTATTTTCGAAGATGTGTTTTAATCTTAAATTAATATAAGTTTTCGTCACTTACTAGAGCCAAATCCCCTAAATAATAGGTTTATTTATTCCTTCTTCGTCTACAAAATAAACGAAACAATTGAGTTTATAGTAAAGATATAAAACTACATCGGATTAAAATATCATAATATAGATAGATCACTACCAACGGTGCAACGGACGTATCTGTTTTTATACAAAACGGGCTTTGCCCCGGGCATATCAATAATGTTCGAAGTAAAGCCCATCTTTATCTTTAATCGAGCAAAAATGTGTTCAGGATAGACCTCAATAAAACGATTGCTCGTGTCCGAAATCGGAAAGGGTGATCGACGCTCCGATGCGTCCGTCCGCCCGGGGCGAATACAAAAATCATTCATATGGACAAAATAAAATTGCATCCACATCGGATCATCCGCCGAAAATCTATTAGCAATAAATATGAACTTTTCCGATGTAACCGGATTTTAAACGGCAGTAGAACTGTAATAAAGTTAAACTTCATTCTTTTGGGCGTTTCAGTTTTATGTTACTGCAGTTTTTGGGTTACGCAAGCTCGGAGGACGGCAAATAATGTCCATCAAGTTTAGTAATTTTACTATGAGTTTGTAATCTTATTATTAATCTATACGTGTATGATAATCAAAGGACATACAAGTCCAAGTAAGAGTTAAATATTAAGGAAAATAACAATCTTAAATTTATCGAAAAACTTCTTCGTTCATTTATATAGAAAATCATATCTACTTGCGTATTTTAATCAGAGGTATTTTTAACACATTTAAAACAGTCACATCAATTAATATTCTGAATATTGTAATGTTGATTAAATAAGCTCTTAGCTTATTAAGATTAAGTGCTATGACTATGCAGTTAAGAACTACCAAATTTAATTATTGTCAGTATTTAAAAAATCAATAGATTTTTGGGGAATATAGGAGAAATCAAAACACAGTCTGATAATTTTCCCTTTTAATCTTGATATTTTGCTCTACAATACAAGGCACACACACAATTTAAGTAAATTATTAATAATTATAATAGAAATAATAAATAATGCTTGCTTCAACATACGATAACCGAGGGTACATACAAGCCTCCACTGTCTAATTGACAAAGAAAACCCAAATGCCGAGTCGTGGATGCAGAAAAAATCGTTACATTATAACGTGAAACGCGCATTTTTATTTAGAAATTAAACCATATCGGAAACCACATTCATGCTCTGTACAACCACACAGCTTCATTCATCTAAACATTTATTATAACAACTAGATTATCCATTACTTATTACCCATTACAGATAATGTGTATGAAACTGACAAGCCTCTCATCGACACTTGACTTCGACTTTGTCGGTGGCTTTACCCAAGTCAAGACTTATAAAACGATAGCGAAATTCCAAAATTAAACGCCAATCTTCTTCTTTTGTAACTACGTTATCGTTTTCCGTAATTTGAGCATGGGTCCCCGATGGACCTATAGCTTCAAATTCAAGTGATAGCCAAGCGCCTATGTTGTCGAAATGTCTTGTCTATTATAGACTTGTTTCGTAATCTATGTATAAATAACGCTATCGTTTATCATCTATAAACCTAAATACTTAAAAATACTCGTACTGTCGTAGATATGGGATGTTGCGTTATTATACAATATCTAACAAGCGAGTGTTGGAATCAAGAGCCTTACTTTCAGCGAACAAGTGAATGTTTCTCCATTATTCAGTCGCAATACTTATTGTAAAGTCAAAGAACCGTCTGCCGGCTTACTTAAAATAGCTATCGTACATTTCTATATTTTTAAAGATAATCTATCATCAGTTACATCTAATCATTGCACTAAATTTGAATAAATTACACATTTGAAGATCACATGTCCTTATTGAGTTATTCCATAAAATTGATTTTTACAACGATGTCTCAATTTGTATAGTACTTGGCTTCTGATATAAATCGTTACATAATTCAGTGATAATTATAATAAACAGAATTACAAACATCGAAATGACTTAACAAAGCAGTCTTCTATCAATTCCAATAGTTTCAGAAAATAACCAATCAGTTTTATTGAAAGAACAGGCAATCTTACGAAGGAATCTAATGCTGATGTTACTGTAAAATTATACTTACAACGTAAATATGGCATTTCATACAAAGTTTTAAGGTACATTTCAAAAGATTTAATACGTGAATAAATAACGTGAATCGCGATAAAGTCTTACGGCTAACATATAAAGAAATATTTACAAATTTCACTATGGAAGAAATGTTATCGCTTCGTTTTATGCAACATCTACGGCCTTACTTAACAAGTTATTTACACCAATCTCATTACGGAAGTGCAACTTCGCCGAGATCCCGATACATTAAAAACGTTAATCAATAAACAATATTAAGAATAAATTTAATATACATGAACATACGGGCGTCGTCGATCTTAGGAATCTATTTAATCCTATCCGAGGATAGAATCCATTTTGAACCGTACCAATAATAATCTTTGGATTCATTTTTCTCTGAACTCAGGTTTCACGCTGATAATAGGTTTTCTCGTATCGTCGCTATCTTTTTCGCACTCTTGAATGTCGGGGTAGTCGGGGACCCCGGTGCTCGTCAGCTAAGTAGCTGAGCTGAATAGAACTGAGTTCTTGTAATAGCCGGCGCGGTCTGATAGCGGGCTCTTGACGTCACGCTCCATGGCTTGTTGTCTGGATTTGCGCTCCATCTCCAACTCCTGCGCCAATGATTCTGTCAACAAAGATAATAACATTATCACTTATTTTTGTATTTCAAAGATCATTATCATATGTTTATATGTCAAGATGCGACGTCGGTTTTTATAGAAATAACTTAAAATTTAAGTATTATTATATACCGCTTATTCTATATAATTTTAGGCATGCAGCGGACACATTTGTGTGTGACCGCTATATATTTTAACAGTTGTAACCATATGTAACAGCGTTATATTTGAATATTAATAGGCGTATGTATTTCGCAGTGGAAAATGTGATTATCGCTTCGTCAAACGCTGGGTAACATCAAACGGACTCCGCATCTATGGCACTTCCTAATTTAATGTTCCCTTCGGTAAAAACGTACACTTGCTATATTAGAGACGTTTATTAACTCGCATGAAGGGTTGATTCTCATTTGTTATAAGACATCTCAAATGTAATTACTATGAAATGAAATTGTAGTGTTATATTATTGTTGTATTCCATAATATATTATAAGGAGTTCAGCACTATATTATATATCTGACTTGACGCTTGAAGCTATGTAAAATTATTATCTATTGGATATACCTACATTAAATAAAATTCTTTTTATGGTTACTGTCTTATGGTAAATTTGCGTAGATGCGAAGCATTTTAAACTCCTTAAAGCATTTAAGACGGTAAAATTTCTAGATCGCTTGTGTTGAATCGTATACAGATTTAAGTATTCGATACATATGTATACAAAAACTGACTAACAGACGAAATTATTATCCCCTTTCTTTTTAAAATAAGAGAAAATTTCTAATACGATTTCAAGAAAATGGACAAAGTTCGTGAGTAGGTGAGGTAAGGCAATTGTCTCTGAAAACGTCGACGTTTTACGAAATATGCTTATTCAATTTCATGCAACGCTTGCCGCCTCCTGCTATTTACGAGATATAAAAGATATAAACGGAATCGCGTTTTTGCTTACTCCCATGGAAGATTTTTTAACGGAATATTCAATTCCGAGTCGACATTCGATTACGAATAAGTTATTTATGCTTTTTGTGTGAAATAAAATGACTTTCAAAGAACACTGTTTTATACTTGAAGAAGTATTTGAAGAGGTGTTTTTGAGTTTATTGACCAAGATTTATATAAAGATTATATTTTTGTTGTCTTACGATACTTAACATTTTTGTAAAGACGAATAATTAAATCATTATTAGATACTTAGTATTTGTTTGTCTTTAAATATCTAAATTGCATGGAGTAAATCTTTAGATGTTTGTGCGAAAACAATTTGTCTTTTTTATTATTATTCTAAAACCGTCACAGAAATAAGTCTGCCCTTGCTCTCTCTAGCGGAAATTGGATTTCATTCGAATCCTCCGATTGTTATTTCAAACGCGTCAATTTGGTGACGTAAGATTAATTTGTCAGTTGAAAAAACTCAATTATAATCCGATTTGTTCAGACTGGCTTCAGGGCGTCACACTCGCAAGTGTCGCTCGCCGAGGGTTGTCCCAAAACAGAAACCTATTATCCCGGGCGAGATTATTCGCCTAGGGCGTCACAATTAAATATTATACACTTAAAAGCTTCGGCCTTTGCCGTTTCACTTGGCTGCCACCCCTAAATGTCCCATTAGGTCTGTTTGAATACGTAATATTTTTGCATTTGCTGCTCCTAAAATAAAATTGCCGGCTTCTTTGAGTGCTATAATCTATTTGTTCTTTGATATAACTGTTGTTGTTGATATGCTTGAGCGCTTGAATTACGCCTTTAAAAGTTTTCTGTTCTTTAAGTTGAGATATTAGACTATAATTTGGACCACTTGAAAGCTTAAGTGTTAGGGATTCGTTAAAAAAAGGATGCCTATGACTAAGTTCGCTAACTGCCTGGCTGTCAACGCTATATATCCACAACTCTAAAGAGTTAAAATTTTCTCAAACTCTGGACATCAAATTAAATCTCTCTATAGCTTATATCATTATGTTATATCATTGTATGTAAAGTAATTTTAATTCAAATAACACTTTAACGGTTTAAAACGCGATATTTATTTTTAACTATGGCCCGACGTTTCGGATGATTTGCAGCAGCCGTGGTCAGAGGGAGACTGTAGTTAAAAATATTTTTCAAATAAGTTCATATATCGCGTTTTAAATCGTAAAGTGTTTTATTTAAATGTGTACTACTCGCGTAAACTACAGACAGTATTTAAGTAATTCTAACAAAAAAAAATCTAAGTAAACTTTATTTCGGTTGCCGCTATAACCATACATACTTAAAACGAAAAAATGTAGGTACCTAGACAAAGCTACAAAACCATTCTTACTAGAATTCGACTTGCACTAAACCGGTTTATCATTATTTATTTTCTTTGTTCTTTTACGACAAAAACTAAAGATGTAATGCAGTCATTGTAACAATAGCATTAACACTTTGTTGTAAATAAAAAAAGCAGTTCATTCTATCTAGAGAGTTGGTAATTTGAAGAGAAACGAATCGATTCAATAATTAAATAGAGGTCCGAGCAAGAAATAGCGTCTCCAGTGTTTTCCATTCTAAAGATAAAATATTGTTCTTGCTTTGTCCTCACAAAAACACGACTTTTTAAGCTCGATTTGAAAATATTAATGTCATCGATCTACACTTTTGAAGGCTCAAACTTTTTCGATGTTATTCGATATCTTCGTGAAAAAGGTTATAATAATTTTTCACGCGGGTCCATTAATTATATGTTATTAAAAAATAATTATTTTTCTGTAAAAGGGTGCCCTTTTTTAAACTTGAGACGCTTTGAAGTTTTAACAAAGGATTTGTTATTTTTAAAAGGGCTATTAATTTCAACACACGAATTGAGATTGTATTTTCTAAACAATATGATAGTAAAGACTGCCTCGTTGGCATGATAACGCTACGAAAGATAATAAGATCACGGCGAAATGTTAGTTCCCTTAAAATTAGGTCTGGAAGGAGGTGTCAACACATTCGTTAAGGGGACGTTAAGTATTAGATCCCTATTATCATCACTAATTGTTTGGCTGTAGTCGTAAGAACCCACCAACTCGCACTGGAGTAGCGAAGTGCGTCTAAACTCCTAAAATGGCCAGCCTATCAGCATACAGAACTATACTCAGCTGAGAAACATAGTAAAAACTAATTAATGCAAACATTTTGGTTATATTATTTATTGTAGTTGTCTTTGTAGCCAAAGTCCTGGGTTCGTATCCCAGAATCGATTGTTTCGTTTGGGCAGAGCGCAGAAGTCTAATTAACTACGCGAAGGGATCAGCGCAACGCACTATGTCCCACGAGAGGAAACGGCATTTAAATTGTATATAAATAGATATAAAACCGAGAGTTAGCTATGTGAGCCATTCAAATATATCATAATATTTTTCAATGAGCTGCTGGAAGCGAGCCCTTGCGCAGTACATAGGCGTGTCGAATTGAACTGATTGAATTGACTTCCTATTAAGGTATAGATTTTTTTTTCAAAGAATCAATTTCAACGTGACAGTATAAAATCGGTTTCGACTGTTCGAATAAAAAAAACAATTCTTTGAATCAGAAGCGAGATTGTTCGCCTAGAACACGGAGTCTTAGCGATGCAAGAGAGTGCGTTGTACGTATGCATATATTTTCCATTATGAACAAAAAGTTAATATCGTCAAAGGTTTCGGGCGCACCTGTGCGGTACAATTTTATTTCCATTCATTTTACAAGCGCACCTAAAAAGTGGACGGGGAAGTTTCCTCTTTATTAATTTTTCAACTTTGTATTACTTAACATCAGTTGCTTTATTCGTTTCAATGGTGTCTGTAATGTAATATGCGCAGACGATGTTGTTTTGGGGTCTTTATTACTATTCTTGCTAGACAATATTAAATGGATGTTTCTTAATATAGCTAAAGCTGTCTTTAATTAAATATATATCTAAAGAACACTAGAATTTGAAATTGAAAATTTGAGATAGTAAATTAAAAATCGAATTTAAATTGAAAAAGGTTTACGGCCCGGACTTGACCCGGTATACAGCGTTGCGTGCTATTGTTTTAACCAATTGACCTACCATGTCCTATACGTAAATGAAAAAAAATGTACCAATATAGTAAAATATTTTTCTATCGTCGTTTAATTATTATATAAGTATTTTGGTGTTTAACTTCTTTTTATTGGTATATTTACGTCCCATGTCCCACATCGGTTCCATGGGGTTTCACTGCGCTACAAATATAATTGTATCACTTCAGCTGTTAGCAAAGTGCATTGTGATTTTTGCATTTGCGTGTTCGCGTGCATTAGACACTGGGGCAGCATAACACTTAAATTAGTTGCAATTTCTACTCGAAAAGCACTCGACTGTGGAGGGGAAATAATTTGTCGTATGCTGCACGTAAACCTTTCGACTGCATAAGTATGCAAATGTCAAATGGCTGCAGGTCGTGGGCGATACTGACGGAATGACGTCAATATTAGATAATCAATCTGTGTTCATTGGAGGTATTTTGTTAGGTAAATAAATGTGGGTGTTAACGGGATCATAAGATAATACTGAATAAAATAGTAGATATTCACGATATACAGTACATACATAAAAACGACGACGACACGTAGACACGGTAGTTAAGTTAAGAAACAAAACAGATAACTGTGGTGAAGGGTTCGAGTCCTGGCAGGAGTGTTTTTTCCATGAGCCTACACGTTACATTGAGAAATATCAACATAAGTAAGAAATTGCTTCGCTTCGCCATAATTTATTTTTAAGCTTAAAAAATTACAGTTCTATTAATAAATACAATGTTGTCGTTAGAAGCTACATAGAATACAGCTAACTTGCAAAATTCAGTGAAAAACCGACTTGTTTAGTGAAAATGATTTGGTATTTATTATACTTGAAATTACATCAGGCTTTACGAAATACGCTACTAAATCTTTGTATGCTACTATCAATAGATGAAAAATATTTTCTATTCTCCGGTAAAGAATCTATAAAAACCAATATGAACATTCCAGGATTTTTCAATACGCGATTTGAATCAAAACGCCCCAATAAAATTACAAACATTGCGGAAGCGTGTATCGTTCATTTTGTGCTTTTAAAATACTTGACATTCTCAATTCACAATGGTATGTGATATGATGCGTATACATTTTTGATGTCGATTTTTCTTTCAGTGGCACCCTCTTTCGGTTCCTTATCAAAATTGAAATGCTTTTGAATGCTGTTTTTGAGTACATGTTATGTATAAGTATCTTTTAAATAAACCACTTCAACGGTTTAAAACGCGATATGTATTAGTAAAATTTATTTTAACTACGGCCCAACGTTACGGATGCTTTGCAGCAGCCGTGTCCAAATGGTGTCTCCTCATGGCCACGAAACGACGAATATAAAACGCGTCTTAAACCGTTAAAGTTTCTATAAATGTCTACTACTCGCGTAAACTATACAGATATTATATTATAAGTTGGTTTTTAAATCATACTAATATTATTCTATAACTTTGATTGTCTTTAATTGCGATTATTGTACAATGATTAACTTGTAGAATTGCTTTTAGAATGAATATTTGGTCCCCAGATAGCTAAGCTCTAGAGAGCTGTACATTTCGTGGATATTTTTTTCCTATTATTTAACTTACCAGAGTAATTTTGCCAAAAGGCAGCTCCTCCGCTCATGATGTCCACTGGCGGTGGTGGGTAGTTCCACTGGGGCTTGTCTGGAGTCCTTGGTGGTTCTCGTTGGAAAGGCGGTGAGGTGGTCGGCGGTTCGGTACTCGGTGGCTTGCTCTCAGTACCGTTTTCCCTCTCCGGCCGGTTTTCTTGCGACTGCGGTGTCAGATTCTCTGCAAAGTGTACACAAGTTTAGAGATAGTTCTTGAAGGATAGTATTCACAGGTGATCGTACATCTATACTAATATATATATAGCTGAAGAGTTTGTTTGAACGCGCTAATCTCAGGATCTACTGGTTCGAATAGGAAAAATATTTTTGCCTTGATTAAAGCAATTATCAAGGAAGGCTTCTCTATAATAAATCTTTGATTGCCAGTTATAGGCATAATAAACTGGTGGAAAATGTCTTCAACTGGTATAATTTATATTATATAATATACTGGTGAAATGGCAATAAAGTGATTGAATTTGGATTACATAACACAAGTAAAGCTGAAATTCCACAATAACGAGTTCATGAAATTTCAGCTTTACCTGTGTACTTCGTGAGCATTATTTCTTACAACGATATTATTACGATAAATTTATTAAAGGTCAATTCTTCTGCTAAAGACTAACAGAATTATGTAAGTAGAACTCGAATGCGTGTTGAGTACAGACCCTCATTTCAAATGGCCTGCGAAACGATTTCCTGACACGGAGATTAGTACACACCATCACTGGCGTTTACCCCCTTCTTACGTCACGCACTCAACATCAAATCCACATTGCGCAATTATAGTTCCAATCATCTAAACAATACAGTTGAAATTGGTTTGTGTCAAGAGCTAGAAGACTTGATATGCAGATAGTTTGACAGACGGTAAGTTAACATGTCAGTAACAGTCGAAGTTACTTGTTGAATTGACGATTTGACAGGGAAATACTCCTAATATAAGTAACCTTTAGTGGAACGCTGGTTATTTGAAGCTTTAGTTACAGACAGTTTAGTCTACTATGTATTGAATAAATAATATTTTTAACCAGTGTTAATAAACATTTAGAATTACCTCAAATTACTGTTGCACATTTAGTTAAACTATAAACACGAATATATATAATATAAATATGATCTGTGTGAAGAAAAGTGTGTGTGAATGAGACCGTTTCAGTATTTTCTGTGTTTTATCAAAACTCTATCATACTGGACTAACCTGTAACTATTCTTAGTATTTCCGAAGGTGCCCCAGACTGCTTCAAAGCTTCTTCAATCTTCTGTCGTCTCTTCAATTCGAGCTCTAGTTGTTCTTGCATTTGTTGTCGTTGCTTCCGTTCTTTTTTCAACCTCTTCTGATACATAACTGTAAACAAGAGAAAGAAAGGTATAGAATATTTATTCTGACTTTGTTTTAATTTAAATTAAACATAATTAAAAAGAGGGAACTCTAAAATTTATAAGATATTAAAGTTGACAATAATGTCCTATGTTTAAATAAAACACTTTAACGGTTCAAAACGCGATATATTAGTTAAACTTATTTGAAAATGATTTCTAATGACTCCCCGTGATCACGGCTGCTGCAAAGCATTCGAAAAGGAGTTAAAAATTTTAAATAAGTTAACTATATATCGCGTTTTAAACCGTTAAAATGTTTTATATAAATGTGTACTACTCGCGTAAACTATAGACAGTATTTAATGTCCAATGTTACAGTTATATATATAGGATCGTGGATTTGTATCCCACCAGGTTGGGTATTAATAAATACCTACCTTTATATTTGCTTATAATATACATATTAAATATTATCTCTAGTTTGAGTGAGTAGTACACATTCAAATAAAGTTCACGTTTAAATATAACTTTCAGATAGAAAAATGGCTTTTTTATGTTATTATGTTTACTGTGAAGCAATTAGCGCACAGTTAAACTAGAAAGCGGATTTTCTAATTTAGTATTCGCTAGTAATTAATGTTGTTGCTAATGAATCGGTCGAGGTTCACTAGTGATCGACTCCTACGCATCATTTGTCATCTCACGACCCCTGACACGGCGCATCATAATGTACCCATCATAGGGTTTTTATTCTCATACCCTATTTGACGTCTGTCTCGCTAACTTCACTTATTAAGTGCATAATTAAGTTATTTCGTACTCATTTTGATAAATTGAGAAAGGTTTGTTCTTAAACGACACATTATGTTCGAGTTCCTTAGAAAATAGTGGTTAATTATTTAAAGAAATATTGTTTTTTTTTGTTTCATAAGAACTAATCTTTTTTAACGTATTTAATGTATGAATATAAAAAAATAATAAAAATAAATTGTCTGTATTCGCTTAGTAATAATTAAGATTCCTTGGAAAGAAGATCCACTGAAAGAAAACAAGTTTTTTTTATGAGAAAGGCGAAGAAACAAACGGGGTTCAAGATGAAAAATACCCCATAAAAAAAAAAATCTTGCACCCGGTTGGGTCTGGGGTCCAAGATGAATAGCTATACATTGCTATCATTACAACAACATACAGCGAATATACCATAACATAACATATGTTAGACATTAAAGCAAGACGGCTTTATATATAAGAAGTCACATAGTAGTTGTCATTGCACGAAACCTTGTGGAGCTTCCACATATGTAAAGCTCCACATATTGATGAAAAGGTTCGGTCAATTCGAATGTGTTCATCCGAACGTCCAGTCAGTGGAAAATTCAACGGGCCGTCGACTCTGAACACCGATACAGTCTAACACCTCTGAAAAACACTTTCTCACTTCGATGACGTTCATTTTCGGTCCTTTTTATCTCGCCTCATTTGTTTATTAACGCATAAGAAATTAACCATAACCCATTTCTTCCGAAACTACTTCTTTACATAAAAGGTAGAAAACCCGTGTCCCCACAGTGGGCAATGGAGCGAACATTTTACAGGTTAGTTAATCTTGCTAATCAGATTTCTTTACACTGCACGAAACAATTTCCTTTTTCTTGGGATTCAAATCAGGACCTCTCGCGCTTAACGTAATGCTAGATATCACGTTTAACCTTTGGGCTACCGAGCGAAACTAATTCTTAACATAATACACATACATTTTCTTTATAATTTATTCGTTTTGCTAATTGTGTTATTATTATTACGAATAATTTGATATCGTTTATTAAACTCGGCTCGCTTAGAATCGCTTAGAATGCAGCGCTATAATAAAACATACAATATGTAAGTATGTTTTATTATCGACTAGACTTCGCCTAGTAAAAAACTAAGTTTGTCAATATACGTCGAAGCGATCACAGATTAATATCCTTTTCAATATAAAAAGAGCGCTGAAACCATTCATTGAATTCAATAAGGCGGAGTAGCAATATCGGTCTATTGTTTTTATGAATCAATATTTGGTTACGGATCGTCGGCATCGCTTTGTGATCAACCGCTCCTACAAGCTTAAGTTCACGAACAAAGATGAATCGTAATAATTCTTCAATAGATTATTCCTTTCATCGAAGCGGTCTTAAGTTCTTTGTTGTCTATTCTATAATCGAAGTGAGACTCGTCTAATTGAATTAACAATTAAGCCACAAGTAGTAATTTAATCAATTTCAAATTTGGAACAACGATTACGTACGCACGAAACAATTCAACGAACGTTGAAAACCGCCGAAACATTGAAGGAATCCGCTCAAAGGGAAAAAAATGCAATAAAAACTCCATCCCGATACAGAATGGGAGTGTGGTTAAAAAGCAACGAACGAATATGGTTGTGAACATCCGTTGCAGACAAAAGTTCGGCTACTTGACTATGCAAATTATATTTGCGGACCGCGGCGGTTGAGACCGATCTCCGCTATTCCGTTCCTATGTATAGCGGTGTACTCTTTTCATATTTTCATCCGATTTCCTTCCCCTAGTTCATTTTGTTTCGTTTTTAAAAGTCGCGGAACAATGCTTCTTCCGCGGGGCTCATTCGCCTCGGGCGATGCTTGCTTTTTTATATCTATCTCTTTATTCATATCCAGTTTTTCTTTAATACTTTCAACTCATAAATGCTCGAAACGGTCCCCCTGGGTGCCTCGCTCAAATACTATGTAAATGAGTAGGATCCTCGGAGCGAAATTAGAAATATAATAATTTTGTTTTCTTGCCGATCATTTTTTAATATAATCGTTATTACAAGACGTTTTCAAATTATGCCTTCATATAGGTATGTCTGAACATTAACCAAGCTGCTTACGGCAGACATTCAAGAAATTTAATGTTGCACCTCTCTCATAAATGAGATTGAAAGACGTAACCCCACCACACTGCTCTAGAGTGGGTTGGTGGGCTTAAAATACTACCGCAACTTAAAGAGTGGGCCAAGTAAATAATTCATGAACTAAGCACTGGACGAAAGGCAGTCAAGTTACGTGTGCTATAGACATTTTTCACACTAGTACCGTATAATGAAACGTAAATATGAATCTATTTTTATGACAGTCTCCCCTCTCACACCGAAGCCATTTAGATAAGTCTTTTTTATAGTTCTTTATTGAAAATAAATTGCCTAGAATAAAATCAGACACATTCGGTATGGCTTTCCGATAAATGTGTATGAAATAATGTCTGTCAGATAAGATGAGTCACTTATCAGGAGCGTATGTTCACTTCAATAGCCATATTGATTTCGGTGACTTACACATTTTATATGTACTTTCGCTATGAGTATCACCGCTATTTTTGCGTTGATGTGTAAATAAACATACATAAATCCCGTTTTCCCCAGTGGAGCATGGGCGAACATATTTCTGTATACGTTTCACTGATCAGTTTTATTCACGGGCAAGTAGTTGATCTGACTGCTGTGCCTTGCCCGACCGAAACAATATATTGTTTGAGTCCAAAAATAATTTCTTTCACTTCTCTTCTATTTAAATATGTGTTTAATTATTAAATATAATACTTGTCACAATCTCCCCGTGACCAAGGCTGCTGCAAAGATTCAACGTCGGGCCGTAATTTAATTAAATTGGAAATAAGTTAACTAAAACATTTCGCTTTTTAAACCGTTAAAATGTTTTATTTAAATGTGTAGGTACTACACCTGTAAATCACAGACATTGCTTAGATTTTTAATTTAAGATTTTAATTAGCTTATGAGTAAATGTTCTACCGTAAATTCTAGACTCTATGAAGTAAATATACTAGTTTCATTTTAACAAAGCACCAATTACGATCGCCGTACATCAACGGGCTCCCAAAACTGTCCACACCAATACCCGTAAACTATTCGCTGACAAGTGTTTAGCTTTTTATCTGTCTCCTCTGTTTCATTTCGGCGAAATTTATGAGGCGAGTGGCTCGCGCGATAAACATTTTCCTCAGAATCGCGCGGATTATTGTTCTCGTCAGGCGAGTGGGGAATTGAGTTATGTTGTACGAATGACCTTACACTACAACATTTTTCGAGTCGTGCTTGTGACGTGGATTTTACAGTCACATAAATTACGTTTCTCCATCGAAATTTAATATTCCACAACGTTACATTCCATACTTACAATAAAGGTAAGGGAAATTTGTTATGAGAAAGGAGAGAAAATTGCCAGCGTTTTTATCAAACCGATCAAAGGGCCGGTCGGACATTCCGACTTCTTACGACGTTAGTAAAAAATACAATCTCTCTTTATAGTTACCATTCCACTGGTTATTATATCCGTGTCGATACGGTCCGACTTACGGACCGTGAAATGTACGACCCTGGTATTACAGCCCCCGGCTGAACGTTTTAAAAGTACTCCGTTGTGATAATCTGTGTTTTTCGTATCTTCATTTTCAGTTTCATTGACGGTAGTTGAAATTATTCAATAATAAATGCATTAAACGGGAGGTCCTGGTTGAAGTAATTATTTGTTTGGGTGGAGAAGAGCTTAAAAATCAAACTATAATCACTACATAGTATGTAAAAAAGTCACTTATTCTGTCCTTATGTACACTTAAAACTTTAACACTATGCGACGGACTTTTTTCAATAGATAGAGTGTTTCAAGAGGAAGGTTTTTATATACAACGTTCACAGTTGTTCACAGTTTTTTCTGTAGTGTATTTAGTATCAGCGTTGCACCAGAGCAAAGTCGGGGCAGGTCGCTAGTTATCTATAAATAAATCGATCAGTATAAAAAAAGCAAGATCTTACTTAATCATGAATTTGGTTTAATATTTTATAACGAATACGTAAATGTTAAAAATGTGACGGTTAATTAAATGTAACGTTTCAAAGTCTATATGTTTTGTCAAACTTCAAAACACTGTTAAACTCTATGTAAACTACGATAACAGACACACAACTTTGAGATCGTACTTAAAGTACTAATGTAAAAGTCCATATTAGTTATAAGTAAAAAAAAATATCTAAGAAATAACCAAGAAAAGTCAATCATTATAAATAAGTTATGATTCATCTGAAGGTGCTAATGTCGTCCAAACATCGTACGAGTGTTACTGTCGCAGTATCAAATTTTTATGCTTCGTAAAATTTTCGATAAGTCAAACATTCAGTTAGAACTATGAAGACATTTAATTTTACGACGTAGTTGTAAAACTTTGCCTGTTTATAGATTACCTACATATATGAAAGTTACAAACTTTTATTACTCTGTATCAAAACATACAGTATTGACAGATTTGAAAATAGAATCTCTCCCCGTGACCACGCCTGCTGCAAAGCATCTAAATCGTCTGGCGGTAGTTCAAAAAGTTTCAAAAAGTTTATTTAATATATATCGAGTTTTAAACCGTTAAACTGTTTTATTTAAAATCGAACAATAGATGACAGTAGATTGATATAAATACGATTCGGTTATGTTTAAACGTATTTAAATTCTGAATGTTGTCGTCAGGATGGCTCACCGGGCCATGCTTCCTGCGACATCGGTGTGGTCGTAACCTGAAACCTTTATTAATATGCTTGAATTAATAATATTGTAGATATTCGTCGGAGGGCCCCGATATCGCGTGCAAATGAAGTCGTGAGGCTTCGCTGAAAATAAATGAACTTACTTTGTTACATGAGGAATTCATTCCATGAAAAAAATAATCCACAACTTTTTACTGCAATATTTTCAACGTTGTTGGGAATCTAATCCTCAATCTAAACTGTCATTTAAACTCTACCTCTAATTAGCAGTTGCAACGTTTTTAGTTAACGCGAGTAGTAACATATTATTTTTAATTTAATTTTACGGCCCGACGTTAACAAAAATATTGAGCGTTTTAAAGTGTTAAAGTCTTCTATTAACGCTATACATATTAGTTTTTAATAATTCAATGTTTTTTTTTATTTGTAGGTACAATTCTCATCTACTACAGACAGTTCTTATTGTTGTTAGATCTTAATTGTATCACTTGTGCTTCATTTACCCTTATATGAATGTTATTAGGAAAAATAAATAATAAAAAAAATTTGTACGTAAAGATATAAAAAAATAAAGTTCAACCGCCTATGAAAAACAAAATGCGAGCGTTAAATTACAAATGCCTGAGTGCCCTAGCTGTTAATTATTTACAAACAAGCCATCATCAATGTCCAGTTATTACGGAATATTTATGTCACGCCTTTATTATTGTAACGATGTGATATAACTGAAATTGAACGTCCTCGTCGTTAAGGCAGTCACAAAAAATATTTAATCATTATTTACGACTCATAGGACGTTTAATTTACGCCATTAATGACAAGTATGACGAACGTAAAGGTTATAAATGTATATATTCGATCATATTGGTGATGAAATCAATTTATACGAAGTATCGATCAAGTGCTAATAATGTAGCGCAAGATGATTGAATTTAATGACACTATTTGCGACATTCAAAATAGAATTAAATTTACGCGCCATGAGTTTGACAATTCAAGATAGGGATGTGGTTGTATATAATTCTAATCTATTCGATTAATCATCGCATAGAAGTCTAAATTGATCTACGAAGCGATGTTTAAGTGAATTAAAAATCGATTTTAGATTTTAAAAATTTACGACTAAGGCAGGAATTAAACAGACATACTTAGCGTTTCGTGCTGTTGCTCTAAACAATTGTACTGCCGAATTGCCTGAATTTCTACAAATGTGATCAATCTAAAATCGATTTTAATATGATTTAATAAGTAATTGATACAGTGCTATTAGTATACATAGTGACATCAAACCTTTTTTAAATAGTTATTTGTTCTATACAAGGCGCTTAAACGTATGGGCAGTGCTCGTAAATATACGTATGGACAGTACGTAGAAAAATAATCGTAGGCAATTGTGTGTGTTTAAATAAAACACTTTAACGGTTTAAAACGCGATATATTAGTTAAACTTATTTACGGGGAGTCTCCCCGTGACCACGGCTGTTGCAAAGCATTCGAAACGTCGGGCCGAAGTTAAAAATCATTTTCAAATAAGTTTAACTAATATATCGCGTTTTAAACCGTTAAAGTGTTTTATTTAAATGTGTACTACTAGCGTAAACTATAGACAGTATTTAATTGTGTGTGTTTTAACATGTTATTTAAAAAAACAAAAATTAACTTCATAGACATGAACTGGAAGACTTATCCTATCTAGTAACTTAAGAATTCTTTATATAATAATTGTTAATGAAGTGGTAAATCCTTCCATTGAAGCAAGTCTAGCTCAACTTGTGCAATATGAAGGCGCAGGTAAATTTCAACAAATATTTACAGTGGATGATTGTGGCCGTCCAGCGAGATCCCCTTGGCAAACTCCGAATTAAAATGGGGACGAGAAAAATTAATCCTAATGCGATTTTAATGAACTCGAAATGAACGAATGTAATAATGAATTGTTAAGCCTGGATATTCCTTTTGTGTTAACGTATAATGGAATGAAAATAAAGAAATGAACGATTCCTGCTTTACTTTTTATACGCATTTCTTTAAGATTTTTAAATGCAAGTCAAGTTTTATTCATGTCTATTCATTTTAATACATTTCTGCCTGGTTTTTTTTAACGGTAAGGATACATCTACACACAGGATAAGAATTGGAATACCGGTTCGAGTGATATGTCAGTTCGGAATTAAACTTTTCTAAATAATAATTATAACCAGCCTGTAAGGCCTAAAAATTGTGTTCTTCGGTCACTATTGTTTCTACGTTTAAGCATGGGCTACAATCAACCCGCGCTGCACTGTTGGGTCCTTTTTATGGGAAAAGCGCTAGAATAAGTAATGGGTTTGAAACTCGGGAAAACGATGACTGTTTGGATCGGGCAGGCCACAGAAGTCTGACTTGCCTGTAAAAAAAACCGATCAGTGAAACGGAAAAAGAGGGGGGAGTTTACTTTATGGGATGAGAGGTCTATCTACCCAGCAGTACATAAATAGTTTGAAACCAATCTATTACTGATAATTTTACGACGATCCGCCCTGTTATTGAACACCGTGTGCCCTATAATAACGTCGTGTAAAAGCTAGTGAAATTGCTTTCTTGAAGGCATCCTAAAGACGTGTACGAGATAAAATGTAATAATAATTAAGGCTTAACATTGTACAAAGTCGTACGCCTTGGAATCGAGTATAAAGCACACAAGCGCTGAAAATGTACACCTGAAGTCTACGCTCGCTTTGGCATTAACGAATGCGGAAGCGGCACTGTGCATACAGGACGCGTTGCATCCCCCCTTCCCACTAGGTGTTCCCCCTAACCCCCCTTCGTAGACGCCTCCAGCTGCCATATCCCACCCGCGCGTTCATTACCTCCACGCGACCCGACAATTCAAGTTTGCTTTCCACAATCTACTCCGGCAGACGAACTATACGCTGGCCACTCGAATAATAAAGATGGGAATTAACCTGAGCCCGGAAAAAGCGGAAACTAAGTGAAGCTATCTCGAGTTGAATGGAGGTAATGCTCGCGAGCACTTGTACGCGAATGAAAGAAACTGCTCGGGAAACGAGATGAGTCTGTTGGAACAGAGGGTAAATGTCAACTGCGGAATAAAAACAGTCAACAGATAAATGCAAAGGATAAACACGACGAGAAACGAGATATGAATTTCAATATGCACTCTCGACTTGTTGAGTGAAACGATTGTTTTGATAATACTTTTCTATGCTTTACTGATAAAAAGTATTTCCTTGAAAATCATTGGAATTCTTTTTCTCGTTTAAATAAAACACTAACGGTTTAAACGCGATATATTAATTAAAATTATTTGAACATTCCTTAACTACGGCCCGTTTTATTTAACTTAGGATCATTTACCATTAATCTACATTAATACTATACGCACATATTTTCTTTTCAATTGTGCCTGTATGTATCCCAATTAATTCGCAACTTGGTATTGGTATGGCTTGATTGATTTGAAGTACTGGGGGTCCGAATGTATGGTAGCAGACGTCCTAAACAATTAATTATTTATATAAAAGAACAAATTACATTTAAAACGATGTCAATAAAGTTAAAGTTTTATGATGTAAAATAAATAATGTTTTCTATCTTTGCTTTATTTCTAAAATTAACATTAACGTTTCGTTTCGCTTCTTACTATATATTATTTTTATATGAACGTGTTTTTCTTAGAATAATCAATAAACACAAAGTTTTCCGCTCTAAATTACCTCTGGCCCATAAAATATTCAATTACGCATAAGCACACATTTGTAAAGGCAACAACGACCACGCGCCACCCCCATTAAAGATGCCTGAAGGTTATTTAATCGGTCAGTGGATGTAAATTTATCGGCCCCAAAACAAATATCCCCAAACTAATAAGGAAACGAAATATGTAAATCGTTTGCCATATTGTTTCACAAGTGAAATCTTCCTTTAATCTTATAACAAATCCGTGTCCAAATGGCCGGTCCGGGCCGAATTTGAATATTAAGGGTGCGAGGAAGGGTCACGAGACACCTCGTGGCTTCGAAGTAATGTATGCAAGACACGCACCGAGGAGATAGCGCTCATAATGTTGTCCTATGCACATATTGCAACAAATTAGTGTACTTGTGAACACGGAGGAAAGTAATGCCAAGACGCCGTCTGCGGGTAGTTTGCATGGATATGAGAGGCAATATGCCCCACAGCTGCCGGTGTGCTCATTAAGATGTTTTATGGTCGGCCCGTCGGACCGTGTTGCCAATTTAAGATATTTCTATGCGGGACGGCGCCGCGTTAGTTTGGCTTCCGATTAGGGGATTACGGTAAGTCCTTTTAGGGTTTTAGTGTAATAATTGCGGGCTCCATTATGCGGTTAGTACTCCCTTGGAAACGATTAAGTGCTGTCAATGTGAATTCGGTGAAACGGAGATTTTTATGACCTCGTCCGCGTGGAAGAGTTGTTTTGGACATCCAACCTCCGCACCTTTACAAATTATATCTGTTACCCACGACAATCTTTCATGCAGGTTGAGGTAAATCATAAAAGATGGGCATATACTTTTGCTTGCCGCGTAATTTAATATAGCATAAAACCTTTCTTCCTAAATTGACTATCCAACATAAAAAGATTTTTCAATTTGAATCAGTATTCTGACTTGAGCGCGTTTGAAGAAACAAACTCCTCAGCTTTATAATATCAGTATAGATGAAGACTGGAATGTGAAATGTTCCAGATAAAGGACAGTGATGAATGATGCTGATCTATTTAGTCTAATTAAACTAAATTAAGGCTTTTTCGGGTGTCAGGTGCAAAATATAGAACCTGTTTGAATCAAATCGAAACCAGTTTTTCAAATATTGCTATAAATAAATCAGCAGCAAAAGCTACAACAATTCACGTTGGAAAACTCGTCAGATGAATGCAAACGAAATGTAGATCAAAGGAAACGAACGGACGGCGAATAAATCGTTCGATTTGTCGCATACCAATTCCCCGCTTTGCAAGTAAATCAAAGGGTGTTGAAACTTTACACCCACTTAAAGCCGGACACAGTAATAAAGCGTTCGAACTTCGCCAACCCTGGACATCAAATAGGCGACCCCTTCTCACATTTTGTTCGGAAAATTAAAAGTTCACAAAACGCACGTGAGATGGATATTTAGTATTCTTATTTGGTAAAAAGTATGTATCATATGACGCAATTTAATATTTTTTATTTACATTTGCCAGTACAGTGTAAAATGTATTATAAAATAACTAACAGCTTGTGACTTAATTAATTATTAAATGGGCCTCGTATAAAAGACTAGATCCTTGAATTTCCGGTAAGTGTTGTTTTACGTATGTCTATGTAACTACGCTAAAATAAAATCTATTATTTGCTTAGTTTGGACGTGAAGCACAACCAAACATACCTTTGCAAATACACGGATGTGTTTTCTAAGTTAGTAAGTACACGCTCGAGTGAGTAACGGGACACGATTTGCTCATGAGTTACGAAGTCAGCAATAACCCGATACCGGTCGACGCCGGTCATTCGGGATGAATAAATTACAGATGAGTTCTGCTCAGCTTTGTAACACGAAGCGAACGAATTAGAGAAACTTTCGAGGAGCACTTGAGTGTTTAGATCAGCATTCGGTACAACTTCCCCTTACCGAACTTGCTAATTTAGTGCATGCGATGCATAGAATAATTAAAATAGATAGGGTTTAAAGAAAGCTTGTTTGATTAACTATAAGAAACATGTCATCTATGTACCTACATGCACTTATATTATAGATTTGAGACACTCCAATGATAGACAGAAGCGAATATGATAAAAAATAAGCCTAACGTATTAATAATTATTATAACAATGCAATTCAATTTGGAAAATCAGATAAAAATGTGTGAAGGTTTTTGAAATTTGAAAATTTAAAAATTCGACGGCGACGTATAGGACACGGTGCCGGTCAAGTCCTGCCCGTGTCGTAAAATTTTTTCAATCTCGAATCAAATTTTTGATTTATCAAAAGGTGTTATCTATAGAAAAACTTTATTTTATAGTAACGCGATGTATAAAATAAATGTTTTGTTTTATATGTGAAATGGACGGTAGTTTTAAAAAAGCTAATATGAGATAATCGAAGAGGAATAATTGTTCAGCCGCGTCCATTACGACCGGCTCAAAGACATCTAAGTGCAAGGGTCCTAATCAAGACGGAATTAATTGTTTCTAAAGAGGTGATTTTGTCGTGTACATTCCTTGATTAAGTACAGGTCGGCTCCACGACCGAGGGGTTATTAAATAATTTATTGTCTCACAACTATTCGAGAGGGGCACAGTTTAAGTGTTTCACTAAGATTCTGTTAAGTTTTGTTGCGGTATATCGCTGGTGTAAACTTTGTCCATGAAAGTTAAATGAATTCGCGGGGCGATTTTGTCGAGTTCGTTCAGACGAGTGCGGTATTATTCAAACTAATTTGAGAACAATCTTTACAATACGCTGCGATAGTTAATGCAGTTTTATTTAAAACGACAGTGCAACAACTTCACATTTGTGAAGAGTTCGTTTGAACTACAACCACTCGAAATTTCAATGTTTACCCATCTAAAACCCAAAAACCCAGAAATACGCCAAGATAAGCAACTAAACAAGATGCGCTATCGACCTATTTTGGCTGTAGATATTCGGAGATCCACAGACTGCAACCGAAACGCGATTAAACTTCACGGCTTTTTCATGATGGCGGTTCGTGACAGGGACGGAGTTTCGATATTCCTACCACCCATTTAAAATCGAGATTTTCAGACGAAGAACATGTTTTTAAAATTTAGAAATATGATGGATCCAGTGGGAAACGAACTCACGCCACGATGATTAGCCATACATTATTACCATAAGACCAAAAAACAAGTGATAAAGCTTTCGACTTGTTTGCAAATTGTCCCCTTGCACGCTTGTTTATAAAGTTATCTTACAGACAGAACAATAAAAGCGTTCTGATTGAGTTTGGTTCGGCCTTTATAGCTTTTAATGTTCATTTCGCCCTGTCAGTGGCAAATTTCGCTGGCTGCCCATTCACGCTCAAAAATCACTCTCAATCGAGTCAAGTGGGACCAAATAAAAGGTGAATTCATCATGGGGGTGATTGCGGACCCCAGTCGGGAAACCAGGGCGGGAAACGTATGTCCGGTCCATTTGTACGCACTAACAGGTGCCGACACTTTATTAATTTAAATGCTCGACGCGATTCGAAACGAGACAGAGTGCTTATTGTAAAATTTTATATATTTAGGGAACTGTATAATTGTAATTTAGTTCTATCGACAGTGTAATAAACTATACACTTCACATTATGTATATAGTATTTAAGGATGAACATATTAAGAAACGCCATAGATTATATAAAAAGTACATATTATAATAGTAACAAGTGATTTTTCAATCTATAATCGATTTTTAATCTATATATTGCCAATTTGTCAAGAACGTGAAAAATAGTTAAGTTTTTAATACACTTACTTCTTTGAACGTCATTTCAGTACAATTTGTTACTGTCTGTAAATTACATTAGTACATTTAAATTAAACACTTCTAACGGTTTATAACGCGAAATATATTCGTTAAACTTATTTACACTCTAACTAAACGTCTCTCCGTGACCACAGCTGCAAAGCATCCGAAACGTCGGGCCGTAGTTAAAATATTTTGTAAATAAGTTTAACTAATATATTTCACGTTTTTAAGCGTTGAAAGTCCTTTATTTTAACATTTCGTTACTTTAAAGGGCGATTAAAAATGTATGATACAAATGAGATACGAACCACGACGCAATAATATTTCGCCCATAATACACCCGTGTTGATGTGATACGTATAAGTTTTCAATTAAATAAAAAGCCTTCCGTAGTTCATTCCATTTTTTATGAATCAATTCAGTAAATGGCCTGCTCATAGCGAGAGCCTTCATCTTTTCAGCGATATCGAATTATTTTTCGGAGTTATTTCGAGAGAAGCGCCAATTTCAGCTGGATTTTAATTTCGTAATTTATTCATCAAGAACATGTGAAACACTAGTCGCACGGTGTGATGTCACTCGCGTTTTGACAGATACTAGCTGAGTCAGCGACTTCGCACGCGTAGAATAGTTAATTTGGGTATACATTTTTGTTTTAGCATACCGCGTCCCGTCGTTCTTGCAAGTTAATATTTAATATTACAAGACAGACATATATTGTGGCGGACATTTTTTTTAGATTCTTTAAAGGGGAATATTTCTTTCATAAATATTTTTAGGGAATTTTAGGATTGGAAACCCTCAAAGATGAATAACTTTCCCCGGTATTCCATATTTTTCCTTGCTTGCCTTCCTCGATAAATGCTCTAACCAACACAAAAAGATGTTTTTTAATTCGAACCAGTAGTTCCCGAAATGAGCGCGTTCAAGAATACAAACAAACACATTCTTCAGCTTTGTATATTAGTATAGATTCTAAAACGCTAGAAATGTAATAAAATTGTTACGTACACAAAATAATCAAACTCGGTTACAGTGAACCCGACACATCCCGTCGCAACTGACCAATGCAAAATCCGAGAGCTAAATATGATATTTGATGCATAAATACGATATCCTGCAATCAATTCGGTATGGCTTCATGGTCGACGTCTGTTCGCCGGTGATCGTGTGTGGTCCAGTAAACAGATCTTCGAGTCTATACTTTGTCTAATTTAGGATGATACTTTTGACAATACAGATAATTAAATTCATTAATATAACAGAGGTTGTGAAATCGATTTTATCTGTGTGTGACAGTACATTTCAGTGTCCGTTTCACTGAACCGTTCTTTTTATTGATTTTGATCAGACTTCTGTGCCCTGTCCGACCAAAACAATTTTATGTTCCCCTGGGATTCGAACTCAGGACCTCTCGCGCTTAACGCAATGCTACGCAATACGTGTAACCATTTGGCTACAGAGGCGGTCGATTTTATCTGTACTAATATTATAAACCTGGCGAATTTATAAAGATGAGGAGGTTTGCAAAAACAAATTTTGATGGCCAAAATATACTCTACGCAGACGAAGGCACTGGCACAGCTAGCTTGTACTAAAGTATTTTTCGTAAATAATAAATAAACACACGAGCCATAATGAGCAAATGAAATTACCTACTAGAATCTTATATATTGTGTTATTGAATGTGTGAAAGTGTGAAATTCCGTTCCTCGTGGGGCATAGGGCGAACACATTTCTGTGTCCGTTTCACTGGTCCATTCTTTAATAGGCAAGAAGTTGATCAGACTGTGCCTTGCCCGACCGAAACATCATGGGCAATAATACATAAACTAAATTCCATACATTACTTGCAGTACTTTAGTAAAAAAATACTTAGGCGTAAACAGTAAAAGTTATCTTCCTATATTAGACAAAGTATAGCAGCGTAATCGTAAACAAAATTAGCGAATTATCATTGTCCAATTCGCTGAAACGATAATTGACGAGTGTCTGATTTCATTAGGTATTCTAGTTCTTGGATATTAATGCATAACCTTAGAAACGAATAATTAACGAATGTTTAACTAATATATCGCGTTTTAAACCGTTAAAGTGTTTTATTTAAACGAATAATAACTTAAATGTTATTATTCAAAGATGTCTCATTATTCAAATTGCTTATTTAATACTTTAGAAGGCAATTTCAGGCATTGTAAGATTATACTTAGAATAAACGAGATACTGAATATATGAAACAAATACTTTCTGCAAACCATACTTATAAACCATAAAAGTTAATGTATTTAAAAGGTTTTATATTTTTTGACAATTGAAAAAGAATTGCGATTAGACAGATCTACGCTATTTGCATACCGAATATAAAGGGTTTATATTGTTTAAATTTTCTTTATTTAGACTAATACACTATACATATTAGTACTTAGTGTAAAAACACCATAAGGTGGAAAAAAGTCGACGAAGGCGTGTAGGACACGGTAGCTGAATTGGTTGGAGCAACAGCAGGGAACGCTGTGGATGCAGTTTCAAGTCCCGAGACGAAAGAGAGAAGTAGCCGAATCGTATTTTTTAAAAATTATAATCGAGTTTAACTTAAGAACGATCTTCACTAAGAAAAAACTTAATAAAATGATGTCTTCTAAACTCAATGTTTTTCTATTTTATATATATTAAATTATCAATTTAAAATTGAAATAAAAAGGAGAATTCTTATGACTAGTTAAAGAGGACAATATATGCACAAAACATTGTTTAGGACCGTTAAGAAAACTAATATAGTTTAATTGTTATTACCATCGCACACTGTTGAGTTGAATTCGAGATCGATAAGTAATTTACGAGACACCGGATGCGGTCTAGCGAGCACAAGTTCAATTATTATTGAATTTCCTATGCTCGGCTGGGAGGAGGGAAAAACACTAGGGCCGCATTTCCCTTACAACTTCGGACCTTGAACGATGCAGAACATCTGCGTAGTAAAGCAGATTTAATATCTAATTAATAGTAGGTGTCTTCTTAAACAATCGTCATCAATTCCTTAAATTAATTAAACTTAAACTTTTGTAGTTCACGCCAATAGTACTCATTTAAATAAAACACTTTAACTTATCAAATGCGATATATATCATGGGATATAAACTAATTTATATCGCGTTTTAAACCGTTAAAGTGGTTTATTTAGAATTAAACTACATTTTATTTCGCATATAATATATAATAATGGACACAGAAGTCTTACTTGCCTGTAAATACAAAATCAGAGAAACGGGCACATAAATGTGATCGCCTCATGATTATCACGCTACTAATAAAGTTTGTTTGTATCGGTAGCTTTGATACGATACTATTTTTGTACGATAGCAAAAAAAAAATAATTAAAATATATTTAAAGGTAATTGTCTACCAGTAAATAATTAGGTTACAGACACCTAATTATTAAAGTAGTAGTAGATACCTACTAAGTTGTTAGTAGTAGTGAATGTTTAAGATTCTATGTCAATGTCGCTATGAATATGTGATATAGTTATCAAATTCTCGTACTGTATTATAATAAAAATTAACAAGAAACCCCTATAAATAAAAACGTCGGCATAAATCGATGCTTAAAATTAAATTCAACTTCTAAAAGCCATGACACTAATTCCAAGCTTCGTTTGTTTCTGTAATTAATTGTTAAAACTTCTTCAATAATAATTACAACGGCAGTCAATGTTGTTCTTGGCTTTGTCAAATACACGGGTTTCAAACTTTATTTTTCAAGTTTTTAAAGGGACATTAATTTGATTTGTGCTATAAATGTAATTTGATAAAATTTATTGCCTTTTATTTATCAAACAGGTGTTGTTTAAATTTTTAATTAATTTTTAAATATAGAAGTAATTTTATTGGAAGTTAGTAAATCCTAAGGGTAAGGATTTTGGGAGTCTACGTAAGTAGGTATCTAGTTGTCTTGTTATCTGTCGTTTCTAGATTTTAATGAGCTGTAACACATAAATCGTATATACGCCGGTTTTCCAGCCTTTGCCTAAATACAGATGTTTAAAATGATATTATATTAAATACTGTCTGTAGTTTAAGCGAATAGTACACATTTAAATAAAACTCTATAAACGTTAACCGACTGACAGTCTCCCCGTGACCACGACTGCTGCAAAGCATCTGAAAAGTCGGGATAAAGTTAAAAATAATTTCTAAAGAAGTTTAACTAGTATATATCGCGTTTTAAACCGTTAAAGTGTTTTATTTTAATGAAATTAGGTTACTTAAAAGTTATTTCTCCTAAACTTGCTTAAACAAAGGGTTACCAATGAAATAACACTGACAAATCGCACGAGTAGACACATTATCTCAAGCAGTGCGTCACTCATTGAGTGTTGCCAGTTAGAGACAAAACTGCAAGCACACGCAACACTGCTTAGCTACAGTCCAATGAACAGTACCAAATTCTAACCTGTTATCTTCCTTCTATTGTTTCTGTTATTTTGCGTTTGTTTATTCATTTTAGTAATAGTAGGCTATTTCTCTGATCAACTATATGCCTGTTAAAGAACGCATCAGTGAAACGAACACATAATTATGTTCGTCAAACGACTTTTGCTACTGCTGAATATTTCGCATTGAATGCTTTACAACTTCAATTTAAATTTAGAATTAATTTGAGAAAACAGAAAAATTAACGGTTTTGAACCGACATACGCTCTAAGCAATTGAGATAGCGTGTCCTACACGTCATCGTAAATAAAATAGAAAAAATGTCATCTAAAATCGATCAATTTATATGTTGCCATCGTGTTTGGCCTAAAATACTCTAGTGAAATCTACGTCATAATGTTTCAATCGAATAAAGTTCTACTTAATGTATATACAATTTTAGTTTAACCAAATTTCTTGTTTCAAACCGTTTAGAGCGTGTTATTCTAATAAAATCTCGCGTAAACTCCAGACAATGCTGATATATGTTCATAGGCTATATGCCCGGTGGCCTATTGGCAAAGTCGATTTTCCGAAACAAAAGATATTAGTGGAGGCGATTTCTGTATCGGATTACAAATATGATACGCTGAACACATGGCGCGCGCAGTCAGTTGAACGAAAATCGACAATTCGGTCGTGGCAAAGTTGACACGACTAGATGCACTATTGTACTGACTAAATCTATACTATATACTATTATATAATCTATACTATACTATACTAATATTATAAAGCTGAAGAGTTCGATTCTATCCGAATTAATAAAACGATAATAAAAGAACTAAGTTCCATAAGAACTAAATGCTATTGATAGTTAGACATTTTATTTTAGCTTCGTTGCGATTGTATATTAATTTAGTTGGTCAAAGGTACTGAATGAATGAATAAATAAATAATTAAGTCAAAGTACAGCTAATCAGAAGAAATAAATAATTAATAATAATTGAAACGATCACTATTATTATCTGATTTAAAACACTTTTTAACGGTTTAGAAACCCGAAATATATTGGTAACTTATTTGCACTTTATTTTAACTACGGCCCAACGTTTCAGGTGGTTATGGGGGTAGTTCACTTAAATTGTGTATAAGTTAACTAATATATTTCACGTTTTAAACCCTAAAAAAGTGTTTTACTTAAATGTATATCGGCATAAATTACAGACAATATTGTCGTATTACCATTATTTTTTTAAACGTCTATTGTATGCAGAGCCTAAACCCGACGAAATTTCATTTGTAACTTATCAAGGGACCTCGTAACACAATATCTGTATCAAGAAATACGCCCAAACAATATCTCATACATTCATAAATTCTAATTTAGCGTGCGTAGCTCTAGTTACCACCAGTATGATACTCATTGTGCGCCGCTCCCAAGACGTCGCCCCGCACCGTATACAAAATTAATTAGACAAAATCTCGGGGTCTTGTAATACTTTATTATTATTTCTGCTACTGATTTAACGATTTATATTTATTGCTCCTCCTGAGCTGAATGGGGGCTTGATTAGCATCGTTCCTGTATGTGTTGTACGAGTTGGTAATTACAGAAGTTGTAATTATAAGGTCGGTTCTGAACCTTCGTCGGTATTCTGTATTCGTTATCTCAAATGTTGATGCTTAAATTAAACGTCGTAATTTCATTATGAATCTATCCTAGTTTTATTTGTATTGTGAAGAGGATGTTACGAGATTGTTTTAGTCTTTAGTTTTTCTTTTAGTTTGTGTTGAGACAACGGCGAAGCCATACAGAATACATACATTTGCATAGAAACATGACTGATGTCTTATTTTATGATAGAGGAGCACAGACAGCATATTGTTGCGAAAGTTGCGTTGTCGACCTATTTGCCTTTAAATATTAGGAAGTCCACATACTGAAAACGAAACGCGGTTAAACTTTGCGGCTGTTTCATCTGTAGACGGTGTTTCGTGACACAGACGAAATTTTGATATTCCTACCACCTTTAAATAAAACGCTTTAACGGTTTAAAACGCGATATATTAGTAAACCGTGACCATGGTTGCTGCAAAGCATCCGAGGGGTCGGGCCGAAGTTAAAAATCATTTTCCAATAAGTTTAACTAATATATCGCGTTTTAAACCGTTAAAGTGTTTTATTTAAATGTGTACTACTCGCGTAAACTATAGACAGTATTTAATTCCTACCACCTGCTTAGTATCCATGCGAAGTCCAACATGTTCCAGACAAATTATAAATTGATTAGAAATATGTTGAACCCGGTGGGAATCGAACCCACGACTCGATTCCACTTGATTACTAGCAATACACTGTTACCTTTGGACCAACGAGTACGTAACATTGAATGAATGCTTAAAATAAACATATACCACTTCATAGTATACTCTATAAAAACTTGATAACAGCTGTTGTTTTGCGAGTGCGCAAGTTTTAATTTGAGTTCTGTTAACAAAAATTTACGTATTGTAAATCTAATAGACAATGCACACTTTAAGTCAAGTAAAGAAACTATTATCTGGTGTTTGTTTGGTTTCAATTCTTCTTAACTTTCTTATAAGGTAGTCCATTTGTGTTCCTCGTGAGGTTAAACAGGGTATTCTACTTAGCTGTGAATTGTGTAATGCCACGGGATTCATTCGGATCCGTTTTCAAACCGCCCTTTGCAGATTTAACACGGCTAGTCTTTTAATTCGACAAGACATCAGCCAGTATTTTACTAGCTATTCTTTTAAGACGGTCGTTTTATCTTATTTTGTTGCATATTATAAACGTGACCGCTTAAAGGGATCTAAAGAAATCGGTTTACAATACAAAACTATCACCATGTCAATTGTCATCTGTCTAATCTTTAGTACATTTGGCAGTTGACATATACAACTGTTATAGATTATAAAACCTTTTTTAAATTGATAAAATCGATGACACGGCAGGACACGAAATTGAGAAATACATAGAATTTATTAATATGCCTGTAAACAATATAATGATTCAAGATTTCTAGGTCTATTGTCATTTCTCAAATGTACTAATGCGACATTGTAAGTAACCCTGATCATTTAATTTGTGGCTCCCATATAGCTACCATGCATTAGGGCAAAGCGAGTTCTGACCAGTTAAATCTAATCACTTGCATTAGTGATGCACGGCCGAAGCTCATACTCCGCTTCATTTCACCAGAACATCCGACATTGATCCGATTTGTGCGTTTGTTGCTTTCCTTTTATTGAAATTTCCTTCTTTCAGGAAATTGGACGAGGATTATGCTGGAAAATATTCCCAGACACAAAGAGATGCAGATAATAATTGGGGTGAAGTTGTATGAGTTGAAAAAAGAGTATTAGTTGCGACGTCTAATTCTAATCATGGTATATCCTTTGTTATGTAAATAGGTGCTGTATTTTTATTTTGGTTTAACTCTATGCTAAAATGCATATTAGAAAGAAATGTTTTTATGATGAAGATGAAAAATATATACAAGTTGCAGATAAGTCGGACTTTTCTACATTTAAATATAATCATATTTTTTAAATGCGTAACTTTTTTCATTTGTAAATAAAGACTAATAACTACTACTTAACCCAGTAGACGTAATAATAGTAAAAAGTAATGTATAATTACTTACAAAAGGTTTTTTACGAACCCTGTGAACCTTGTAAGTACAGATATAAGACTTCGAACCCAAACTGAAACGGTCGTGTAAAGAAACCGACAAAAAGAAAGCCGACCGCTAATGCAATGTTGAGGAACAAATATTTACCTGACACCGACGTTTGCGAATTTCTTTTGCACCACACCACGCGAAGTTATACCGCAAATGAAAAAAGTTAATCATCCGATTAAGGTATTGACTTGAACGTTTTTAATTTTTCCGGGTTTAAAAAGTTTATTGCCGACTTTTTTATTATATGTATAATAAGTGATATAGTGCATAGTGCGGTATTGCTATGATAAATATAATGTGAAGTTGTCATATAAAAAGATTTAGATATACAGTGGGCTCGATTTATTACAGTAAATTTAGCAGTGCATAAGTTCGATTAAGAGTAACATAACAATTATCAAAAACAAAAATTACGTTCGATAACATGTAAAGATGTTAATGTTTCATACAGAGTAAAAAGCGAGAAATTCCTTTAATTTTACCACAACTTTGATGTTTTTGTAATTTTAATTATTAAGATTGTCGAGAAAATGGCAACTTCGCAGTTATCAATGAATGTGATTAATTCAAGTGTTCTGAAGCCCTGATCTGATGTTAATTAAAAAAATAAATCCTATGGCTTACGTTAGAATTCGTATGTAAAAGTGGCAATCATAATTATTTGGATTTAGACTGTAATGATTATATTTCCGAGGAAAAGACGTCGTTCTGTCTATAATTGAATTCCACAGAGGTCTCTGTCTAATATGCTGTACACGAACAGGGCGCGGTCAGGATTTACGAAGTATCGGAAATATTTTTCGATATATCTCAATCAACTCGTGGTGTGAGATAGAAGAATTTTTGGTATTTTTGTAAACGATTTACGGGTGTTAATGCCTTTTCGAGATTGTCTTGTTTGTAACTAATTTTTCACAATGAAACAAAGTATTATTTATTATATGTTTAATTTTTGATTTAACTTTTTTAACTAAACTTAAAATTTTAACTTAACTTAACTTCTATCTTTATATGTGGAATTACCAAATTAAAGAACCAAAAAAGGAAACGTTTCATTTTTTTTTAACTATAGTGTAAACCGGTTTCCCCTCGTCGGGCATGGGGAACATATTTCTGTGTCTGTTTCACTGTTCGGTTTTTATTTACAGGCAAATAGTTGATCACATTCCTTTACCCTGTCCGACCGGAACAATTTATTATTTCCCCGGGACTCGAACCGTCCTCTCGCGATTTACGCAATGCTCGGCAGCTCGTTTCAACATATACGGAGGCGGTAATTTTTATATTAATATTTTATATATTATCAGTCTCGATCGTAATGTATTATCAGTGTGAAGTCGAACACAATTTACAAGATCTAAAATGTTACAGAGAGATAAGAATTTCAAATAGCCATGCTAAAAACTCAATTATGAATCGATTTTAACATGTTCTTGCAAACTACACAATCTAGTCTGTGGTAAATAGTACAGACAATACTTAACAATTTAATTGTAAGGCGTCGAAGCATTGAGCATTAGGTGGTCAATAATGTGTTTCCGTTCAATGCCTCGCCGAGACACAATAGCTGCACATTTGACAGTGTAGATAGTCCATTACCGACTACAAACAGCCTTTTAGTGTTGGCACTAGGTTTCCGATACGTAAACGTATCTTTGAAATAATATTTACTTGTCGAACACTTAAGATTTTATTCTAAAAGATAATAAAATCGCCTTTTTAATAAACTAGTTTTTTAATAATAATTAGTATTGCTTTATTAGCTTATAAGTTTATGGATGTTATCTTTGGTACAGGAAAAATGATTCTTTTTTTTATAGAATTATTATTTACTAGCTGAGTCAGCGACTTCGTACGCGTGGAATAGTTATTATGGGTATAAATTTTTGTTTGTTCAACTCTAGAAATTTAAGCAGTTCTTATTAAGTTAAGTAAAGTAATTCTACAAGATAGCCATATACTGTCACAGACTTTTTTTTAGATCATTTAAGGAGGAATCATTCTTTTATACATATTTTTTGGGTATCTAGAACCGTTTTCGCAGCGTTGACAAACCACAAGGATGAATAATTTTCGTTTTTTCGACATTTCCCGCTGTATCTTCGCTCCTATTATTCACAGCGATATGTTTTATAGCCTATAGTCTTCCTTAATACATTTTATAAAGAACATACACATTTTTGTGTTGGTCAGAACATTTACAGAAACATTTGAACATTTTCAAAAACCAGTAGTTTCTGAGCGCGTTCAAACAAACAAACTCTTCGGCTTCTTCTTCTACGGGAGTTTAGTTTTATAAGAGTCAAATTAGAATTTTAGTGCCAATAGGTCCGTACCAGTCTATAAAACCGTACAAAATAGATATCGCCAACTCTAAACGCGTAATTTACCAGTCTAGTGCTGATAATAGTTGAATTGTGCATTTGGTCAGTGGACTGTCTAAATCGAGATAAAATGTTAATTGAATTTCAACTGAATTATATTTGATATTAGCGATTGGGTATAGCTTCAAAACTGTACTTATATTTAGCGTTGGTAACATTTATCCTTCTACCCGCGCTCGCGCACACGTTAACGTCGTCTCTCGTTCTAAAATCGAATTACAACATATTTAATTCAACTGCCAATAATATGATTCGATAAACAGTTACTGTAAGCGGGGCCGATCAATTTACAGTAATTATTTCAGTGCTAAACCGTGTGTGAACTTTGTAAAGCATAATAAACAGTCAGCGCATATAGTGTCAGTGGGTTCTCGAACATTACCGTGCCGGCGTACATTGTATTGTAAATGTCAAATGTCATTTGTACTCCACTGATACAGAAGAATATAAACATTTATTCCAATTATGCCTATGAATGATCGTTTGGTGTAACGGCTTGCGCGAAGTCCTCCCAACGTACAGCCACGGATCGATCCCGAGTGAATTGACTAGAAATTTATTTTTATTTATTATTTAATGATAGTGTGAAACGGAGAGCAAATACTTTTTAAAATATTATGATGGCGCCTTCAACGACCTGTGCTAAATGTTTTAAGGATTTGCATAACAAAGACTTCTTGTGTTGTCAAACCTGTAAATTAAAATACGACCTCGACTGCGCGGAGGTCTCTCCTGGGCGGTTCGCTGATATGTATGCAAGACAAAAAGTGGCGTTCAAGTGTCCTGCGTGCACACGAAAACTTCTTAAATCGACAGGGTCATTGCAAACGTCTAACTCAGAAGATAGCGCCCACGATCCGAGCTCTGAAGACTCGAGTCCGAAAACATTCGTAGACAATATTACATTGCGCCCGAAGGCCGCCGGTAAGCCCTACTCTAAAGCACCGAGCCAAACAGTGGTCACCGAAGATAAGCTAAGGGATATTCTGCAACACGAATTGTCATCTATTCTTACTGCGACGATTAAGCAACTTGTAACGACTGAGATCAGCAATCTTTCAGAACAGTTTTCTAGTTTCCAGGAATCGATCTCTCTCTTGAATCTGCAACTTAACGAATTGAAGGCTTCAAATGATGAAAAAAACATTATTATTGCAAATTTAACAGCGGACAATGAGAAGCTGAAGTCTTCGCATGCAGACCTTCAAAAAAAACTGAGCTCTGTCGAACAACATATGCGTGCGAATAATATTATTATCAATGGTATTCCGGAGACCAAATCTGAAAATTTGTTTGACACCGTGTGCAAAATTGCCAATTCTGTGGACTGTCCGCTTTTGCCCAACGACTTGCATCACGTAACAAGAATTTCGAAAAATAAAGAATCCTCGAGTAGACCTCGGTCAGTAGTAGTGAAGTTACAAAGCCCTCTTTTGCGCGACACCTTTATTGCGGCTGTAAGCAAATTTAATAAAAATAATCCGCGTGACAAACTAAACTCGCGACATCTTGGCATTAGTGGAATGATAAATCCTATCTTCGTGTCTGAGCATTTGACGCCTGAAAACAGTTCTCTTTACTCTGCTACTCGAATTAAAGCGAAGGAATGTCAATATAAGTTTGTATGGATCCGCAACGGGCGCGTTTTTGCAAGAAAGAATGAAAACAGCAGAGCCCTGCTTATCAGTGATCGTGAATCGTTAGATAAGATAGTTTAGTTTAGTTTTTATGTTTGTATGTTCTTGATGATTGGTAGTTGGTTGTTTTTAGTTGTATTTTAATAGTCGTATAATTTTATTTTGTTATGTTACTTTTTTACCAGAACGTGAACAGAATTAAAAGTAAAATTCATAGTCTGAATGTAAATGTATTGAATAGCAATTTTGATATCATTTGCTTAACTGAGACGAACCTGGACCCTTCGGTTAAGGACAGTGAACTTTTAGACAGTCGTTACAGAATTTTTAGGCGGGACCGTGACGGAAATACAAGCCGCAAGGTCTCAGGGGGGGGTGTGTTAGTGGCAGTTAAGAAAGAATTTATTGTTGAAAGAATTCATAAATGGGAATCTGACGTGGAATGTATATGGCTTAATTTTAGTATATTTAAAAATAAATACTTCAACAAAAACATTAAATTATGCCTTGTGTATCTTCCACCGGACTTGCCTACTGACAAATTAAGCGCCTTTTATGATCAAACTGCGGATATCTTATCTAACTCAGATGACCCTTTTTTACTATTGGGCGACTTTAACACACCGTGTATAGATTGGCTGTTGACTGGGGTTGGCGCGATGAAGACCGTGGAGGCCAGGTCCGTCTCTTTGGATGTTAAGAGTCGATTGTTAATGGATTTTATGTCAATTTGTAACCTTTATCAATATAATTACCTTCAGAATGTAAATAATCGCACACTAGATCTATTATTTGTTCGTGACATCTCGGTGTTCCTAAATCAGTCGCATGCATTATCAAAACAGGACGTGCATCATCCTGCCTTTGAGGTCAGTTTAGGTGGCACTTTAAGACCTTTTCTGAAATGTCGCAAGAATAATGGGCTTCTTAATTTTAATTTTAGAAAATGTAACTTTAACAATTGCAGACATGAACTTATGAGTACCAGTTGGAACGTATATCTGTCCTCAACAGATGTGAATCGGGATTTAAATGAATTTTACAGAATCTTAATGAACATAGTTAAAGCTAATACCCCATATAAAAGAAAGTTTTGTTCAAATATGCCTATTTGGTTTAGTAGTTCGTTAAAGAAGTGCCTCAACGAAAAGAATAAATTTCATGAAAAGTTTAAAAAATTTAAAAACCCCCGGGATTATGATACTTTTTCTCTTTTACGGAAAAGATCGAAAAAAATGATAAAAGATTGCTACCGTAAATATATCAATAGCATAGAAACAAATCTGTTGAAAGGCAATTCTAAATTATTTTGGAATTTTGTTAAAAACAAAAATTTAAACTCCTCTATTCCACCTTCTGTTTATTTTAATGACGTCACTGCCACAGATGGAGAAGATATCTGTCAAGTGTTTGCGGATTATTTTCAAACTGTATATGAGTTTGGTAATTCTTCTGCATCAAACGTTAATTATAATTCAGACCAACACTTTAATTGCCTTGGTAGTGTGCGTATTGATGTAGATGAAGTATATAAGATTTTAAAAGGAATTAATCCTAATAAAGGTGCTGGTCCCGATGGCATCCCGTCGTACTTTGTGAGGTCGTGCAGTGACGTCCTAGCCGAGCCTTTGACAATAATCTTTAACAAATCATTGACGTCAGGAATTTTTCCCGACTTGTGGAAAACTGCGCATGTTGTACCGATACATAAATCTGGTGACAAAGCAAACGTCTGCAATTATAGGCCAATATGTATTCTAAATTGTTTTGCGAAAATTTTTGAACGCGCTATTTTTGGAAAACTTTACACTCACATTAATCAGTTTTTACTTCCTGCTCAACATGGTTTTGTATCGCACAAATCTACTACAACAAATTTAACTGAATATATTAATGTTCTATTTAATGTCATTGATGATAGAGGTCAGGTAGATGTCATCTATACTGACTTCCAGAAGGCATTTGACAAAGTCAACCATGACATACTTCTGAAGAAGCTTCTTTCCTGCGGTATTCATGGAAATTTACTACGTTGGTTATCGTCTTACCTAAAAAATCGCTCGCAAATTGTAGCTATTAATGGATGTCTTTCTAAAGCAATTTTAGTTCCCTCTGGGGTCCCTCAGGGATCGCACCTAGGGCCTTTATTGTTTGCCCTCTTTATAAATGACTCACCCTTAAATTTCAATTCAAATACCAAATATATTTTCTACGCTGATGACTTAAAATTATTCAGAAGAATTAGAAGTATTTCCGACTGTATTACTCTTCAAAATGATCTTTATATTCTTGATTCCTGGTGCCGTTGTAATTTAATGAAACTTAACGTTAATAAATGTCATGTAGTTACTTTTACAAATAATTTAAATATAATTGATTACTCATATAAAATCTCAGATATATCTCTAACACGTAAGACCTCTATAAGGGACCTAGGTGTTATCTTTGATAGTAAATTATCTTTTATTGAACATATTGATCATGTTGTAAAAAAATCAAATCAAATACTTGGATTTATTTTACGAACGACAAAAACATTTAATAACGTAAATAGTGTGATAGTCTTATACAAATCTTTGGCCCGTAGTATTCTCGAATATAACAGTGTAGTTTGGTCACCTTTTTATAAAGTACATATTGATGCAGTTGAATCTACCCAGAAACGCTTCTTAAGAATGTTATGTAATCGTTATCGTCTGCGAAATTCTCTTCGCACGTATGACAGTCGTCTAAAATATTTCAATTTGGATTCTCTTGAAAGGCGTAGAAAATACATTGATTTGATATTCATGTACAAAATATTAAATTACATAACTCATACTGAGCTACTTTCAAATTTTTCTTTTCACTGTGCGCTCAAGGTTACTAGAAACAATTGCCTCTTTTACTCTCCAACGCCCCGCCTTGCGACTTCTGCCAATTCCCCGATTAATAGAATGGTTAGATCATACAATACAATATCTAAAAATGATATAGATATAGACATATTTCACAACAGCCTGTACAGATTTCGTGTTCTAGTGCGACAGGCATTAGGTTAGTCTTAGTTCACGTTCTGTCTCTAGTTTGTTCATTTCACATCTTTATGTTTGTTATTTTAGTAGTGATTAGTATAATAGTTATATATTAATTAGAATTATAGTTTTAATTGTGTGCCTATTTAACCGTATTTGCAATGTGTTTCTGTGTAATTGACGTATATGTAAAAATTATTGTTCTGCATTAGTTATAAGTATGTAAAACACATATATGTTGTATGGAAACCAAATAAATAAATAAATAAATAAATTTATGTTAGAATCCAACTATATTAGTGTTTAAGTAATAAAAAAAAGATCCCATTATAGACTTTTTATTATGGCTTTCAAATCTGCATGTATGAATTAAATATTTAGTCAAATATTCAAAATTTTCCAATTTATTTAATACAGATATTTTAGACTTGTTGGATGCAAATGAAAGAATTAATTTAATTTTTATTTATTAAACTTAAATGAGTGTACATTTTTTTACATCTTTTTCATCTTTGGTCATATCTTATCGTTTCCTACTCACTACCCCCGGGAAAACAATAGATTGTATCGGTCGGGCAGGGCACAAAAGCCTGATCAACTAGTTGGCTATGAATGAAAACCAAGTGGTGATGTCTTTATATTAAATAAAAATGTATCTATTTCGCGGGAATTCGACTTAATTCTTTCCTATTTATGAAGGCTGTGAGGCCTCGTGCGAGACGCGTAAAGCTATGCGACATAATTATTTCCCATCTGAATTGCAATGGTAGTAAAGGACCCGAATATCGATAACCCTCCATTCCTCACATAATTGGCGTAACATTTCCCCGAACCCTTTCAAGGCACCCGTAATGTTACATGTTATTTAATTACACAATCTCAAGTACAATGCGAGACGTTCACTCGTATTAAATATGGAATCATAAGGAAAATTTAATGAAAATTACATTTTGGAAAATGATACATCGAATATGAAGCTTTATATTCTACGTGTAATTAATTTCTTAATTAGGGTGGTATATTGTTTATTAATATTATTTTCTACTAAAGATAGGTGATTAAATTAAATAAGATTTCATACCTACTTGAACACGTACACTTGTAATATCAATGTAGGTTTAAGTAAAACACTTTAACGGTTTAAAACGCGATATATTAGTTAAACTTATTTGAAAATGATTTTTAACTTCGGCCCGATGGATGTTTTGCAGCAAACCGTTAAAGTGTTTTATTTAAATAAGTCGATTTTTTTCAATTTGTTTTTGATTTAAAATTTATATAGTGCCATCATGTCATAGTGTCATAAGGTTTTCAAAAGTAGGAATAAATTTACGCTATACACAATTGTAGAGAGAATAACTTTGCAGGTAATGGAGAAATTCTTGGGATGCGTCAATTTCCATACATTGTAGCCTTACAATCTCGAAGCAACAAGAAACTACGACTTCCTGTCTGCTCCCTTGTAAACTCCCGTAAGATTCTGTGGTAATGAAGGAATGGACCCTTGTAAGTCATCCCTTACACGACGAGGTCTCAATTATAACCGAATAAATCAGAATCATAGAGTCTCTATTTCTTGTTAATTAATTCATACATTGATAACCTAGTTCAGAATTAACTTATTAAAATAATCCATTAAGTTTAATCAACAATTTATTATCTTTGATAAATAAATGCATTATGTGTAAATTAAGTAAATTTCAGAGCCTTAATCTAAATATTTGTTAAGATACAAATTATATCAATATTCGATGTTAGTACGAGTATATAGGTACATAATAATGTGGTAATAACAAAGTTTATGCAAAAACAATAAAAGATGATTAAAGATACTTGTGTTAATTAAAATTATAATGCGAGAGGTGCATGTATCAATGGCTTGAAAAAATTCAACGATAACATTTCGGACAGGGTAGAGCCAATTGGTTAGAGCAACAGCACGGAACGCTGTGGATGCCCCGGTTCACGTCCTGCCCGTGTTGTAATTTTATTCGATTTAGTTGTTATTAAGACTTGTTGCGGATATAACAGCGATGTATTTTTGACATAAATCATTTTCGCTAAGGCACATTTGGGGCTCTCAAATGTGCTGTGTGGCTTTGGTTTCGTTTAATTTGCATACATTCTGATATGAATGCAACGTGGAACGCAACAAAGAGGGAAATGCAGATCCCATACATATTTCACACGGTGAATGGACTCGATTGCGACGTGAGCAATACTGTTAATTGCCAAAAACCAATCATCAGATAGGGCTCTGTGTCGACGCTATGAAATACGCCTTTAGTTACAAAAGCTTTCACCACCAATGTATGTCCGTGAAATTTTAACTCAATCAACAAACAATTGCATTTGGCTAGCACCAATTTCATATAGCTATTACGCACGTATCGTGAGTTTATTTACTTTAAATACAAATGAATACCTAAGTGGCTCTATGGTTTTGGGGTTAACAAGATGTGGAAGTGACATTTCATACAATTTAGTTTGGAGCAGTTTCTTTCAGTACGTTTTAAAGATTAAATGTTACTTTTAAATTATGTACTTGCTGGTCTTGCAAACTTTTTTTCGCCTTAATATGAACTTCTTTTGTTTTTGTCAATTCGAGTCAACTTAAATTGATTACCATAACAATTATAACCATAAAAAAAACTTTTAAGTTAAACAGTTTTGAAAGTACTTAAAAAAAAAAAAAATATTACATAATCATCGTGTTTTACTAGTACCCTTTCATTTGATACCCGGGCGTTAAGGAAAAATGTGTAATCCGCCATTTTGTATCGGCGGCCATCTTGGATTTATAATGTTTTTGATTTTATTATATTGTATTGTCATTTAAATTAAATGTGTGTACCAAATTAAGATCAGTCTGACAACGGGAAGGTGCTTACATTTTAATTTCTAATTTTGACCCAAATAAATAAATTCCGTACGGTCGAGCTAAATAATGTTATAATGTTAAAAAACGGTCCTTGTGATTTATTTTAAATGTCGCGGTTTTAATATTATTTATTTTTTTTTTTTTTAAAAAAAAAAAAAAAAAAAAAAAAAAAAAAAAAAAAAAAAAAAAAAAAAAAAAAAAAAAAAAAAAAAAAAAAAAAAAAAAAAAAAAAAAAAAAAAAAAAAAAAAAAAAAAAAAAAAAAAAAAAAAAAAAAAAAAAAGAAAGAGAGAAGGAAAAAGAAAAAAAAAAGAGAGGGGGAGGGGGGGGGGGGGGGGGGGGGGGGAAAAAAAAAAAAAAAGAACCCCCCCCGCCCCCCCGGGCCGGGCCGGGGCCGAGAAAACCCCCAGGGGGGGGAAAAGAGAAAAAAAAAAAAAAAAAAAAAAAAAAAAAAAAAAAAAAAAAAAAAAAAAAAAAAAAAAAAAAAAAAAAAAAAGGGGGGGGGGGGGGGGGGGGGGGGGGGGGGGGGGGGGGGGGGGGGGGGGGGGGGGGGGGGGGGGGGGGGGGGGGGGGGGGGGGGGGGGGGGGGGGTTTTTTTTTTGGGGGGGGGGGAGAAGGGGGGGGGGTTTTTTTTAAAAAAAAAAAGGGGGGGGGGGGGAGGAAAATTTTTAAAAAAGAAAAACCCCCCCAAATTTAAAAAAAAAAAAAAAAAGGGGGGGGGGGGGGGGGGGGGGGGGGGGGGGGGGGGGGGGGGGGGGGGGCCCCCCCGCCCCCCTTTTTTAAAAAAAGGGTTTTATTACCCCGCCACCCCCCCCGGGGGGGGGGGGGGAAGGGGGGGGATTTTTAAAAAAAAAGGGGGGCCGGCCAGGGAACCCCCCCCCCCCCTTGAAAAAGGGTTCGGTAGGCGTCATAACTTATTAAAAATTACTTATTTATTTAAAGAATAATATTTGTTTTATACATTGAAATACTAGAAGAAGAATCCAGTCTTGGAAATAGCCATTAAGATTAACCGCGTCGGTTTCAGTCTTTGGATTTCCGAACATTTAAAGCTAAAATAGGTCACCAGCGCTGTTTAGATTTCATAGGGCTGGAGTATTTTACCATCAAGGGAACCCAATGCTTGTCCTCCTCTATCATAAAAAAAGGAAATTATCTGTTGTATACCCGTTAATAAGTAGTCGTTTTATATGTGAGGTATATGTTTTGTTATACTCATATGTTAAGCTGTACCGTGGTCCAATATCAATCAATCAGGAAGGTCCATCGGAGTCTGCCACGAAAATTGGAAAGATGAACTTATAGAACATATTATATAATGTTGAATCTCTCCAATAAACGTCTATGAGAAAACGAACAGCCTATTCAATACTGTAAACTGTATTTGCGTTATAAAAATAAGATGTTTCTTTTTTCTTAAACTGTTAGTCATTTTTATAATTGTAGCTTGACATTATAAATTGTTGTACTAATATTCCAAAGCTTTTCTTTGGATACATATAAAATTATTACATTATTTTAAACTTTATAACCAAAATCAACGAGAAACACATCGAAGCATTAGACATTTTAAATTATTATTGTGTAAACTGAATTAATTAAGCAATAAGTTTATTTATGGATGAGTATTTAAATAAATAATATATTTTTAAATAAGGAAGTAAATTCAGGAAGAATAGTACACAAGATAGTTCAGCAATAGGAAGGAATAATTTGAACTTATGAAATAAGGATATAAGCTAGGCCCCCAAATAAAGGCTCCATAAAAAACTAATTCATTTCGGGGAATTGTCATAAAATTTAGATTGTCTCAAAAGGCGTATTATTGTTTAAAATACTTCTTTAATGACAGGGCTGCCTGGCAGTGATATGAATTGAAATTCACAAAAATGTATTAGTTTGGTACATTGTTTGGTAAGAAAAAAGCCAGACTGAGTTTCTTGGGTGTTCTTCTCGGTTATGTTGCTCTTTTAAACACTGTAGAATTACGACGAACGGACAGACAAACATCATTTTTTTTGCAAATCTAAATAATTTTTATAATTTTATAGAGAATAAAGTATATTTTCTTTTATTTCATTCATTTGTAGACATTTGGATTTCTAAAAGGTTAATACAAACACTTTCATTTTGAATAGAATAGACATAAACCCTTTGTCTTAGGTCTTTATAGTGTCACTTGGCATTTATACCAAAGGTTACGCACTGTACGTTTTCTTTGCTAACACAGTTTTATTAAGGGGTGGTATTGTATGACTTGACCTTTTACGGCGGCAATACACATAAGTCATTCGTAATTCGCCTTCTATAACCGTTATTCTTTGAACTATAAAAGAATAGGATAATTGAAGCGTTTGTATAAGTGTTAAATGGATCAATAAATCAGTGATCGTTCAATGTCGAGAAAATTACAAGATTTATTTGATTGCTTCGACAATGAGTCGTAAGTAGTGTGAAGTTAATTAAACAAACGCAATTAAATTGTTTGCAAAGGTTGTTTTTATAATTTGAATACTTATCTTCAATGTTAATAAAGCGTCTTCACTTGTTCAAATTTTTATGACAGGCAATTAGGGATCTGAAAACTAACAAACTGACAAGATAAGAAAAATATAAGACACGGGGGGGGGGAACCGGGGGCCCGTTTTAAGGAGGGGGGGGAGAAAAAAAAGAGGGATGGAAGGGGTACCAGTTGTGCGGGCGACCTAGCTAATGTTGATAAGAGTTATAAATGTTTTTGTGGTTTCCAAAGGGGGCGGTTAAGGCAACTGCTTCTTACCTTATTCGAATCCAAAGTCTACGTATTTTACTTCGACATCATAAACTATCGTATTTACGTACCTCTCATTTTCTGCTCATCAAGTAGTTGTCTCTCGAGATTGTCTTTGACCTCTCGCTCCCTCAGCACATCCATCTTCAATTCAGCTGCAACAGACAATAAAATCATCTTCATAATTCAATCGCTAGATCTTATAATTTCTGTTTATGGCGGCTTATGAAATAGTGATGCGCCCGTAAATTGAACCGAAACCGAAGCTCCACTGGAGATTGGGTACTGAAAAATTGTTCGGAATTGAAGAATTTCAAGTAGCTAAAACCGTAATTTAAGTGAGTAAACTTTTGTATTATTTAAATTAACAATCTATTAAGATTGAGAAACAATTTCGACACAGGCGGAACTTGAACCGACGTCCACAGTATTCCGTGCTGCTGCTCTAAACAATTGATCACACATGTCCTATACAAAAAAATAATCTTATTTATAGCAGCAATTAAATTGCATGTTATCAGACAAAATTTAAATAAGGTACGACATCAAACCGAAGGTCGGTTACTTTTCTGTTATTCGGTTAAACCTAACATCGAAATCTCTAGAAATAATAGCATAAACAACATTTAAACTTATAAATGTTTCACGGTACACAAAAGGCTTTGTATAAATTTAACAGTGAGCTAAACCGGTAACAAGGCCGTTAGCGAGGGGCCGATTAGGAACATAAACACGGATTAACTCATTCGGAATCCCGGTACCATTGTGAAGGAGTCGAATTTAGAGATTTGCATAACTTTCAATTAAGGCTAACCTGACGGAAGCGATTGGGGAGGAACAACAATCCTAGGAAGCGGTCGATATCGTGCGATTCATTAGGTAATATTATTGGTGTCATTAATTATTGCTTTGAGATAATAATTATTGTTTAATATAAAGGCTTTAAAAGCAAATTATATAGAGAGTCTAAGACTAAATGGGTTAGATATTGGAGTTGTATTTGTTAATACAAATTCACTCACATGCAAGATAATGCTTTCGTTAACTGGGCGGGAAACAAAGAGAACAGTGCTAATGACGTTTCCGACATTCTTAAATATTTGACAATTAACCTCTAAGACTACAGACTTTAATTTACAGTTGTCATTATTCACTCTTGTATGAAATTTAATAAGACTATTTAAGAATATTGTAACTCAATCAAATAAATAACTACCTACTTGTCATCACTAATTTTTTATATTGTAATTTTCGTTTTCCCTTGGGAGAAATTACACAATGATAAATATACTATATACTTATTATGAATCATGTGAGTAGGTTATTATAATCACAGACAACAACAAAGCCTACAATTTAGTTCCTTAAAACGTTAAAATAACAACGATGCGTTATAGACTTAGTTGTCCTTTGGAAAACTTGTATTTAAACGGACACTTTTTTTAGAAAGAAAAACATCTCTACAATGGCATAGAAGTGAGCTAATATAATTCGCGTTTAATCTTTTTTTTAAGTATCTTATACAAATTAACTGTTAGTATTCCCAACATCTCAAATTATAGTAACGCCCAAGCAAAACATCGTGAATAATTCGAGTACTACAAAGGTTGGCAAAACCAGGTTTCAAGTCCGACATACTGTTCCATGTAGCCTCACTGGAGTTTAGCGAGTTGGCATCTATAATTACGGGTTGCGAATATCGATTGTAGCTCGTAGTATCGAGCTAAAATAATTACAACGTTATCGATTATTAAACGAAACAATGCCCAGCGTATTGAACATGATAACTGCGGAGTCAAATAATTGTCGTTGTCTATGATTTATTATTAGAAAATAACAGTCTACTTGATTGTTCGAGTATTGTCTGTGGTATACGCTAGTGGTACATATTACTATAAAATTTAGCAACGATTGAAAACCACATCTTCTGTAAATCATTAAAAATATCAGGCCGTAGATAAAACAAAAAAAATTATATTAGTGGGCTTTATTTAAAAAAAAATAAACATTGTAAAATGACAATTCAGCTTACAAAACTTTCCTACCTAAAAACTTACAAGGGCAAAGTCCGCAACATTATAATTGTTCTATCTGTATATACATTTTTGCTATTTTTTATCTGTAATAAATTTATATATAGCATTATTTATACTATTATAATACAATTCGTTCGACGCACCGATTATTTAAAATAATTTCAGTATATTCAGCCCAGAATAAACACGCAGTCAGGTAAATACAAAACTAAATTGTCAGGCGAAGTTTAATCAAAGCTTTTTTCTAATATCGAGAAAATTGTAATTCTGAAAGCTCTGAATACGGAATTAACGCCTTTTCTATTCAAATGAACATTGGCGAACTCCAATATACGTCTTATTAAGATTCTTCGGACGTTGTGTGGCGTTAGTAAAAATAAGCTATCGCATGAAAATAAAACTACACGAAACCATAATAATGCTACGCTTAACCGGCTCCATATTGTATCGTCGGACAATAATCTCGAAGATAACGCAGAGACAAGTTAACTTGCTTTTATATTATGCCATGTGATAAAGCCTAAGAATAAAGGCGTGTCGCACCACTATCTACCACCCCGATCTTGTAAATTGAAATGTTGTCTTGTCCATTGTTTGTTTCCAATATTCTTATTACTAGAGATGCGCTGAATATCCGAAGTTTTTAAAGTCGCAAGAAGTTAATCGCATTTTAAGGTTTATCTTTAAAGAAATGTATTAACGCAAGAATATAGATTCCCTTATGATAATATATAGTAACGTATGCGTACAATTAACTATTTTCTAGTAAAGGCAATATTACTCACTATATAAAACTAAAATACAAAGAGTTATGTGACTTCCAAGCCACAATAAACCGCAAGAAAAGGTAGATATTAGAAAGAAGAAAATGTTTTTTACATAAATGAAAATTGTATTTTAGATAAAAAAATACGACACTGGCAGGACTTGAAACGGCACAATGTTCTGTAGTGTCGATCTAACCAATTTAGCTACCGTGTTTTGCACATCATCTCATGCATGCACCTTTGGCTCATCTTCAAATATTTTAACACGCCACTTATTATTAAACCCCTTATATGTCAGTCGTTACCTAATTTGGCCCATTTAAGATAAAAACTACTTGTGTCTTGCGAAAAACCTTTTCTCGCACCTAAAGCCGAAGTACCGAAATTCGGTTAATCTTTGAACCGAAGCTGCCGAGCCCTAATTATTAAAGACAAGTAACAACGCTAACCAAGTATTAAAAATAGAAGCAATTTGTGAGATTACTACAGAATCGGCACTAATTTCATACAAAGCGTGTATTCGTTCGATCGTCGAGATTAATTTCAAATCAATCCCGTTGTATGCTATAATTTAGAAGGCTTTTAGTTAAGGACGGTTTCGCACATGAGACTTAAATTACCTCAGCCGAGGGACGACCATTAAGGGTCCGCGTTGGTATGCGGCATATCTGAACATCTCGCGATTTGCGAGCTACACAAAAGGGGCTCCTGGTGGTCTTTGAGGTAAGTGGCGATCTATCTGTGTATTGTTTCATCTGTGCACTGAATCTCTTCAGGACTCAACGTGAAGCTATCGTCTGTAGACGTAATAATCGAGAAACGCGAGGTTTCAAAAACAAAAAAATATATAATATGTTACTCTGTGAATGTAAAATTATCACATATTCTTGTAATTTTCCACGATATTAATTTTCTTTCAAATCCTCTATATACATAAGAAATAAGCTCTGCCATTATTAAAATTGGTTTCATACATTGTCAGTAGGTATAATACGCGAGAAGAACTTAAAAAAAACACTTTTAACGGGTTAAAACGTATCTATATGTATCAGTTAACTTATTTACAATTAAACGAGAAACGAGAGGACACCGTGAGTCAAATCAAGTCTGTTGGGACCTTCAAATACCAACTATTACGAAACAGATGGCGCTGGCATAGGAAATTTGACTTTAGGAATTCCCTCCATATTCACCCACCGTGACCACGAATGCAAAGCATCCGAAACCTCGAAACGTAGTAAGACTAAATTGTAAATGACATAACTAATATAAATTGCGTTTTAAAACGTAAAAAGTTTTATTCAAACCGATATAATTAACTCTATAATATAAACATTCAAATATAGACAGACAAAACATCATATAAAAACGACACGCGTAAAACATATAACCATAATTGGAAAACACATCTTATAGGAACCTACGTCCCAATTTAAAAGCGGTTCACGGAAATTAAACGAGTGATAAATTTATTAGCGCATTAAATGATTGTTATCGAAGCAACCGGCACATTCGATTATAACTAAATCGATCTTTGTATCGAATCAATCAAATTGAAAAAAAAAACATAATAATGCGGAGCGGAGGAAAAAATTATTACTTTATAAATAAAATAACAATAAAACTGATGCGCCGTTCAGGGGAATATGTAATTATGGACAATTATTATTATACCGAAGCTCAATGGCTGATAGATGATTGAAAGGATCGAGACCCATAAACAAAAGGATCGATTTTGGTTACGCAATTTAATAATGGCCCCGAGTAATTAACTGGTGCCGTAATCGCTTCTCGAAATATTGTGAGCACTTATGCCCGTCTCGTGAATCGGGAAGTCACTCCGTTTGTTATTTTTAGGCAGCAATGAGATTCCGCGCGCCCCGAGGGTAGTAAGAGAAAATTTTATTTCTCTTCAATTCCACGCACTCAACAAAAGCAACAATATTTAAATTTATCCGTCGCACCCCCAGATCGCGACTCAATTGGATTGCACTCTTTCGTTTATTATACAATAAGCTGAAGAGTTTATTTGTTTGTTTGAAAGTGCTAATCTTGGGAACTAGTGGTTCGCGTTGAAGAAATATTTTTTCATTTATGGTGGAAAGCTTTAGGCTTGTTTAACAGGGCCGAAAAACCAGAGGGAAATGTGAACAAAAAAACACGGGTAAATCATACATCTTCGAGAGTTTCCGTTGCGTGCACTACACAAGAAGCCAACAAACTATGTATGAAAGAAACTATGGTTCTTCTTTAAGCCAAAAAATGTGCGCCATAGTATACGTCTATCTTTTATGATTTACTCGCAAGAACGACCGATTAGCAGAAGAACGGTAACAGCTATAATTTTTAAAGCTAAGGTAGTATGCAAAGTATAATACGAGTATATCATGCCGAAAATCACTATTCCACACGGACGAAGTCGCGGGCACATCTAGTTACAGATATAGAAGGAACGACAAATAAAACATTTCCCAGGTATTAATACAAATGCGACACAAACATTAGTAACAAAGTGGAGGAATTAAGACATATTTTCAGTGGTAACCCCCTCCCCCCCTGTAAGTCAAGCTTGCAGTTAAAATAACAATTAAAGTCCGCTGAAAATTTACGACTCGGTACTGACAAAATAATTTAAACGTAAAGGTGCGACCGAAATAGGTCTTTGAAACTGAAAACAAAGGTGAAGCATTCAAATCCCCCTCCGCTTGTTCTTAAGACGTTTTAAACACAGACGAGGTTATCGTTATAATGCAATTGTAGTAATATTTATTACTTCAGGATTACGTTTGTTTGGCCGCCTCCGTAGCTTAATGATTCGGCAATGTGACGGAGGTCCTAGGTTCAAATATCGGGAAAACATTATTTAACTTGATGTTATATTTTGATTAGATTTGATTTGAAACGACAGATTAAAAATGTTACACAGACAGGACTCATACCCACTGCCGCGTTACCGTTGCTGTACCAGATAATCTGCTGTGGTTTTATAAATGTTTCAAGTACTAAACCATTTGACAATTCATGCATATACGCTTAAAAATGTATGTATAGAGACTTAATGATATATTAGATAATTAACTTATCTTAATAGACAAATTGTTGAGCATCTTATGAAATAAAGATTTTTCAAACAACGCAAAGATATAAAGCAAATTCGCTTGGCACTCGAAATGTAACACAAAGTAACGATAATGCTTGTCAAGGCGTAGTGAACGAATTTTCTTCCCTTTGTGTTTTAAATTTACAAACCGGCAGCAATTTTATTTTATTGTTATTAGATTTTTCCGGCTTATGTCACACGATGTCACCGGAGGATTATTCCGGCAGTCTCTACGCTAATAATCATAAGAATCGCTTCCCTTTATTACGTGTGAATTTCAGAACGTAAATTCTTTGCATCTGCACGTTTTATGGAGATTTCATCTATCTCTGCGGAAATAAGTGGCCGTAACCACATATTGCTGGGCCCTTCATAACCTCCGTTGTTTATGTACAACGCACCACGTATGTGATAGATATAATTATAACGAATTTATTATGTAAAAGCAATCTCGACAAGTTTATTTACGGTCTCATATTTCTCTCCACCTCGTTATTCGGTCCAAGAACAAATAATGGAGATGTCTCCGCGAAAAAGGGTACAAAAACAAAATAGCGTATCGAACGTGCAACTTCGAAATAACTCCCGTTGTTATCGACGCACGCGCACCCAATCTGCGATCGGAACACAACGGATAAGATTATCCGGTAGCCCTGTATTATTTTAATGAGACTACACTGCTGATTCGATGCGATATGAAAAAGCTAAGGTAACGATGTGTACAAAAACAATAGTGAAAAGTTATAATACCTATAGGAAGCATTGGCAATATGCGAATAATCCAGGCTACGAGAGCTTTTAACAAACTCAATAAACTTAACATCTATGTAACCCCTTGTCAGCAGATCAGGATATGTATTTACTTAGTAGATAATATACATATATACCTTCTATATAGTAGTACACATTTAAATAAAACAAATTTAACGATTTAAAACGCGACAAATTTCAGTAAAACTATTTTAGAAAGGACTACTCGCGTAACTACTAGTTATTAATAAAAAAAAAACACCCCCCCCCCCCACCCCCCCCCACTTTTTTTTAATAATTTTTTTAAATTTTTTTCCCCCCCCCCCCCCCCCCCCGCCCCCCCCCCCCCCCCCCCCCCCCCCCCCCCCCCCCCCGGCCCTAACAAAAAACTTTTTTTTTTTTCCCCAAAGGGGTTTTTTTTTAAAAATTTTTCTCTCTCCGCGTAAACTATAGACAGTATTTAACTTTGAGATAATTCATAGCAACAAAACTGAAACCTGTTTTCTGAAACCCGAAAATCAGTGAAGCTTGTACCCTTTCGGCTTTTTGCCAACTGAAACCTTTTCGAACTGTCGCTCGCATCGAGTAGTGTATGATCTTCAGTCAAATTGAATTATAATTTTACAGGCTATTTAAATAATTGTAATTTTTGCAATAATTGTAAATTGTATTAAAATCTAAATGCGCTCCAAATCGAGTATTTGAATAAGACATAACTGTGAACATTGTGTTGAGTTAAGAAAGTTCCCCTCGCGGATATATTGGTATTAAAAATGTAAGGGAGATTTATGCGAATGGCTCTAAGCTTTCATTAGTTGTTCCTCGTGCAATGTTTCTGCGGTCTCCTCACCCTGACCAGTAATTTTTCATTTCCCACTTCCTTGTGAGGTAAAAATTTAACTGCATATAAAACAGATTTATATTCCCACGGTGTTCCAGATGCAGGCTACGACTTATTACGAATCTTCCCTCTATCCTGCTATTGAAATTAGGAATATAAGATTTAATGAAAAGTAATGGGAGGTGGTGTTTTAATAGCCCCATTTGTAGTCGGACCAGACTTGAATATTTTAAAATTATTCACCCATTGTAAGACAAAAATTATCCAAGTTGCCATTCTTTTTAGTTGATGGCAATTTATTAACGATATAAGAATACTAAGCGGTTACTTGTATGAAGGTACATTTAATGTAATAAAATGGTATATCTACAAAGCTAATTAGTTTTGCTTGAGTAAAATATAGCCTATATTTTATCAGCAAAGCTTGTGTTCATACAATTTGCAAGCCATTAAAATATTAGAAACGTACACGATAAGTCAATAAATGTTTGAATTAATTACTCTTTTCAATCACGGATATCCGAAATGCGGTTTAAAAACACAAATGCGCAAACTACCTATACCAATTAGATAGTTCGCGTTTTAATCCGTTATAAAAGCTTTATTAGTGTTTTTTTTTAATATAAAATAGTGTAGGTCTAATCTCATACTTATTTTTTTAATTAAACTACATTTCTATAAACCTTATTGAATGAATGCTGTTAAAATTTTGTTTTTTCGCTCCAGACAAAATTGGGGCCTCGAGAGTTATTCAAATATCCTTATTAAAGGACGTTAAAAGGTTTTCAAACATAGCGTTTCACGTAATAAACACATGCAACAAGCGTATCACACCGGTTTGTAATTCCGTATGTAAATTACAAGTAGAGCAAGGGTCTTGGCACACCCCATGGAGACGAATAAAACCAATGGAAGTGAACTCTTCAGGGATACGAACACATTGTATTCGGAGGCCTGCATAAAATTTCATCTAAATAACTCCTTTGCTAAGGTTTATGTTGATTTTAAATATTTAAAACGTTAAATCTCTTAGAATAGATGAGTAGTTTAGTTAGGGGAATTATGTAGTATCAAATTCGCTTTTCTACAGATTTTCGATTTTCGTTCGTAGCATACATTATAGTATTGTTTGTAGTTTACGCGAGTAGTACACATTCAAATAAAATACTTCAACCGGTTTTAAACGCGAAAAATATCAGTTAAACTATTTTTCTACGACTTACGGTTTTTTGCAGTAATGCTAAACTATTTTTACATATGAAATGTTTCGCGGAAAAGGGCATTAAAAGAGGATTTTAGGTTACTGTGCTTTGCAGAAACCGTGTACACGGATGACGAATGATAAATACAAGTTAACTAATAAATTCGGCATTTTAAACCGAAATATGAAACATTATTAAATATATCCAATTTTAAACCTAAACTCTATTGCTACAAGTTCATGTTTTATAAATATATTTATTTAAGGGCTGAAATATGCCTTTTCGATTCACTTACGCTGATATTCAATAAAGACATTTCTCGCACACATTATGAACAATTCGGCGTACGTCACATTAAATTATTTCGGCTAAGTAATTCCGAGCGGTTAATTATTGTGCACAAACTGGGAGGAGAGTTGAGAATGTAATTATTATTAAACTTTACGATTGTCTCACTTTACCCTTTTGTATTACATCTGGATCTACAACGATATACACGACGCCAACTGACATACGACTTCCACTCGCATTTATATAGCGAGAAGGTTTGAAATCGAATAAAGCGTGACGAACACATTTGACAATTCAGTTGGAATCCCCTGATCCTAAGGGAGCTTCTTAGGTTGTTGCCGTGCAGATTCATATTTGAGGTACCTTCAGAGAATTTATGGATGTGAGTAACGAGAGATCTGAAGACGTTTATCAAATTTCATATGAAATAATTGAGTACGGATTTAATTTTAAGAATGATTTGATGATTACTGTATAACATAGGGCCTTTATATATACCATAATACTTTATAATACATATTAATATTTCAAAACTTTAATATTTTGCACATGATGGCACTATATAAATTAAAAATTGAAAAAAAAAAAACGATCCGACGATAGACGATAGCTCAAATGATTTTAGTAACATCACGGAAAGACGGTTCAAGTACTGCTCGTGTCGTTAATTTTTTAATTTATAATCGATTTTTTTATACATATTAAAAGGTAAATCCTTACACAGTAGTACACTCTATATAATAGGTTAACTAATAGAAAGTTGGCATTATTGAAATTTTAAATTATTTAAAATGTTACACGAGTTACTTCGCAAGAATAGAACAAGTCGAGTTTTAGAATTTCCGTTTATGAATTGATCGTATGAAGTAGAAATTTTTTAAGATATGAAAATACAAGATAACACTGTGTATTAATTAAGAAGATGTGGCCTGTCGACATTTACACGATACGTCATGTTCAGTGTTCATAGCCGAGACCACTAGATGGCGTGCGTGTGGTCAAGTCGCGTGCGCACTGAAACCGGAGCAACACGCGCAAGTAATCCAATATGGCCGCCCGATGTCGCGTATCTACTTTGCAGGAATGCCATTTTAATATCCTTGTGTTAATGGTGGTTAATGTCACTTATTGTTGGGCTCACGATTTATTGGAGCGGAAGCCACATATCTATTTTAGTGCTAATATTATTTGAATATATGAACATGTCTTGCTAATCTAAAGTAATATGAAGTCACTAATCTCAGGAACTACGGCTTCCAATTGAAAACAAATAATAATTTTTGTTAGATAGAGCATCCAGGAATGCTGTCTGTAGTTTACGCGACTAGTACACATTTAAATAAAACATTTTAACAGATTAAAACATGAAATATATTAGTTACTTGTTTACAAAATATTTTTTACTACGGCCGGACATTTCGGATGCTTTGCAGCCGTGGTCGCGGTTTTATATGAAAGTAAAGGTTCTGTAACTGTGGGAATATCTGGAACCTTAAGCGAATCTTATGATGTAATAGCCATAATTCATCTCGTCGAGTTGAGGTAAACAAACAAAGATTGGATTCAGCGATTTTTGTGGCACACCTCGAGCACAATGGCGCGAAAGCTAGCACGGAACGCCAACAATGCATCGTTGCGTCTATCTGCGCACAGGCATCTTCAGTGAGCTCAGTGGCTCGTTACTTCGCTGGGGGCGGTTGTTTGCATTACGATCCCAACTCACGGGCCACGTGATGTACAGCATCGCAAATTCTATTACAATGGAATATTACGAGGACTAGCAACCACGAACTGCTTAAAGATAAACGGTCCTATGTCTACCATTCAACACGCATGGGTGACGATTAATAGCATAATTCGATGGTCTTATTGTAGCAATATATGGCTATTACAACGGGTCGTGAATTCGATCCGCACAGGGTCTAAAGTAGTTTTTTTTTAATGTATACTAACTATTAAACAAGGTGGAACTTCGCCTAGAAACATGTATATTTAATGGGTGGTAGTAGTAAAAATTCTACAGATTTAAATAAAACACTTTAACGGTTTAAAACGCGATATATTAGTTAAACTTATTTGAAAATGATTTTTAACTTCGGCCCGACGTTTCGTCGACAGTCTCCCCGTGACCACGGCTGCTGCAAAGCATCCGAAACGTCGGGCCGAATTAAAAATCATTTTCAAATAAGTTTAACTAATATATCGCGTTTTAAACCGTTAAAGTGTTTTATTTAAATGTGTACTACTCGCGTAAACTATAGACAGTATTCTACAGATTAATAAACCGTGAAGTTTAATCACATTTCGCTTTCAATCTGTGGATATCCGAATAACGAAAGCCAAAAAAGGTTGACCGCACATCTTGTTAAATGTTATATTGTTTTTGCAACTTCCCTCAACTGAACCTGATGTTTGTCTGTCCTCCTCTACCATCAATACAAAATCGCGTTTCAATGTTTTAACCAACTTTGAAAAATTGAGGATCTCAATTCAAGTGTTATGAGTTTTTATGACTATATTGTGTCCATGTGTACAAATTATTCTTAGCTTTGAGTCCGTAGATTAGCGATTTCTTCTAGAACACATTTTTAATGGCATACCGTTGGCTTATTGCTTGTGATAGCATGCTACTCGGGACCGTTCGTAATTTAATTAATGCACAAAGACTGTATCCTCCGTTAAATAAAAAGGGAATCGCAAATTGTCACTAATTTGATTTCACCACAACGTAATAGCATCTGTCCCGTCATTGTAAAAGCTTTCATATCAATTGAATCCATTAGCTGAGTACACAAGTCCTGTCTGTTTATTTGCTCATCAGTTTTTATCATTGACCAGTGCATGTTTGTTCGATCGGTCATATTCACATTATTGATGGTTTGTTTCCCTAGACGTATTGCATTTAGCCAGTCGGAACTTAAGCGAAATGTTTTATACCTACACGGTATGCGACACGGTAGCTCAATTGGTTCAAATAAGAACGCTGTCGTTTTTTTCACATGGAGCCTCCGTCGTTAACTTTTTTCATAAAATCGTTTTTTAATTTGTGTTTATCTATTTAAACGTTGACTCCTATTCTCGTTTTATTCTTTCTCAAAAAATATAATGTACATTAAAATAAAACACTTACAATACACACTAAAAATGTGAAATGTATTAGTTAAAAAAAAAAAAAAAAAAAACTTATTTACAATTAATTTTACCCAGTACGAAATTCTCGAAATACCAACTTCAAAGAAAAGGTATTACTTCTCTAAAATTTTGTGATTTAGATTATTATTGACGTTTGACGTCTTTCCGTCTTATAATATTTTCTCGTTTTTCAAATTATGGCTCTATCTTTGACTTTAGCAAAAAAGAGTCTACTGTATTTAAAGGATAATGAAATGAATGCTTCACAACGTTAATAGGTTTTCGTGTTATAGTTATATGTTATATTTTTCATATAATAAAAAAAAAACGACACGGGCGGACCTAAAACGCACCCACAGCTTCCCTAACCTCTAACCAATTGAGCTACCGTGTCAAATAATTGCATCTCCTACAATAATTTGTACAACAATCTACAAAGTGAACTAATACTGCGTACCGGGTGACTACTAGCACTATCTCCAGATATGGAGTGAATTCCCTTTACACAGTACCCATAAAGTACTCGCGCTATCTACTAGCGCATGTGCCATTTGTCCGTTCAACAGCACTTAGCTTAACAAAAACTGATAGTTGTAAAACAAAAGAGGCGCATAAAAGCGCGGTAACAAGAGCCGGGACGGTCCAGAAATAAACTAAGTAAGAGTTAACAGGGATTAAAGGTAGCCGAAGCAGATTTATGCGACGATCGCAATCGGACGACTCTTGCTATTTTATAAGGGCACCTTAAATCGGAGAAACGTTTCGTATCGCACGATATCGATGTTTTGGAACGTTTGGTCTAGTCTTTTTTTATTTTAATGTTATATCTATATACTAATATTGCAAAGCTATTCTATATTATGTATGTATAGGGAAAATTATTCATGTCTGAAACCCAAAAATTATATATAAAATTATTATTTTTATACAAATACTTTAAAACACTGTCTGCGATAGTATACATCTATCACTTGAGATTACTTAACAATGACCGTTTTTTTGGTAATCAAAGTTCGTCGAAATACCTACTTATTATGGAAAAAGAAGGTTTAGCAAACCAAATTCAGCTAGTTAGCTAATATAACATTAAAATTTCAAAGATTTAAAATTTGAAATATATTTGTTAATTAATTTTAAAATTAAGGGTAAGCACGTTATATATAAAACACTTTAACGGTTTAAAACGCGGTATATTTTAGTTAAACTTGTTTGAAAATAATTTTTAACTACGGCCCGACGTTTCGAATGTTTTGGAGCAGCCGTGGTCACGGGGAGACTGACCACGGCTGCTCCACGGCTAAAATGACCGTACCGTTAAAGTGTTTTATTGAAATGTGTACTACTCGCGCAACAACTAGTCCCTACTGTTTGTACTTGACATTATATTTTTAATCAATATTTTCCTACTGAGGCTGACCTCAGTAGTAACAAAAGGAATAAGATTAGTTTGAAATGTTACACTACACATATTTATTACGCAAGTGTTTTCCTACATAAACGTCAGGCCATCTTCTATTTCGTCCTCTGAAAACGTCAGAATTTCCCATTCATAGCATGTCTATTTACACGATCAAATCGCAAGGTTTATCATAGCCAAAGCCTTTCAAACAACCCTTCTCACGGTTATCTGATAACGCAGTGAATACGAGGCACATTTGTCTGCGACACCCACTTTGCAGTCTGCATGTCTAGTGTAAAAATTGCCAGCAAATGTGTCTAGATAGTGATCTTTTATTTACTAGGGACGGAAGGGCGATTAAATGTTTGTATGTGTAGTTAGGTACGTGGACTGACGTCAATGGTATATGTAGCTTTAAATAAAACACTATTAAACGGGAAATATTTTGTGTAAGTTTAATTGCGACCCTATTTTTTTAGAGAAAGATAGACATTCACTTGATGAAAGGAAAACATCTGAACATCTGAATATTCGGAAATCCACATGTCCTTATATCAATAGGTTGAGAAAATTCAACGATGATGTAAGACATGATAGCTCAATTTGGTTAGAAGAACAGCACAAAACGCTGAAGATGCCGGTGCAAGTCGCGCCCGTGTCGTAATTTTGACACAGACTGATAGCGAAATGCTATTGACGGCTTTCATCTGTGACGGTGATGACGTGGTGTTAGCTTAAAACCTTTAAAAGTGATTTATTTACCACCATTTATCCGCCACGTTATCTACAGAAAACATAAATAGTTACTTTTAAATAAAACATTTAACTGTTTAAAACGCGACATATTAAATAACTTATTTGAAAATGATCTTTAACTTCGACTCGATGTTTCGGATTATTTGCAGCAACCGTGGTCACGGGGTCCGAAATCTAATATATCGCGTTTTAAACCGTTGAAATGTTTTATTTCAATGCGTACTACTCGCGTAAACTATGGGCAGTATAAATAGTCACTAGTAGTAAAAATGTTTATAGGAACTGCTTCTTTTAAAGTCTGTGATTGTCTTGAAATTAAGTCTCTAGTCTCTACTAAATATATTTTAGTTATATAAGTTATACCGAAAGAACACGATTTTAGAACGGTTTTGAATTGGTAAGGTATCTCACATTAGTTACTATTTACTTATTAACAAACTATTCTTGTGCATTTAAATAAAACACTTTAACGGTTTAAAACGCGATATATTAGTTAATGATCATTTTCAAATAGTTTAACTAATATATCGCGTTTTAAACCGTTAAAGTGTTTTATTTAAATGTGTACTACTCGCTTAAACTATAGACAGTATTTATTCTTGTGCAATTACCATATAGCTATAATATGTCTTATAAGGGTATAAAATTACGAAGAACATCGTAGCCAATGAAATACAAGATATTAAGAGATAAGCCAACAAATATGCGAGCCTCGCAACCAGTAACACCTATCAATCGAAGCGAGCGGGCCACGCGAGTGATTGCTGTAATTTCTATAAAAAATCGACAGTAAAGTTCGCCAGATACGTCGATTCGTAAAATGTTTCATCAACAATAATTTTATTATCGTAATAACAAAATTACGGGTTCGCACACGCACAATTTCGAATCTTAATAGAGAGCGTTTAGGGGGCTATTCGTTTATCGCATTTACATGTCGGGGGGGAACGAAGCCTTTTGTTGGCCTATAGCATTATTATTTCCCATTTTGTTTTGTTTATTAATACAATTGGCTCGAGGCGCAATATTGATATTCAAGTTTTGATGATGACTCCGGCCGCGAGTTTTCGCCTCCTCTGTATTTTTACGGATCTCGTAACAATTGTGTTTCGTTATTCTTTTGTTTAGCCACTCGCAAACTGTATAATGATGGCGTTTATTTTAATATTCCGCAACGTAGAAGATAGCTTAAACAATCGATAAATGCGTGTTATCGTGGTAATAACTTAGCAGTTTCATAGCTGTTAAGTTGAGAAGTAATAGATAGACGTTTCAACGAGGCATTCCGTTTCGACGGGCATAGCGCACGAAGATATTTCTCATGGGGAAAACGGAATGACGTGAATAAATAACTCGAAGAAATATCAATTAAACAATTATGCTGTCCGAATGGAATCGTATGTAATGATAGTGGGCTGGGCTATAACTCAGGCGCATCTGTTCTACGGCTATTTGCAAACGGCACGACGCGCGCGCCGCCGCTGTTATTTGTACTCGTACTGTCTCCGTACATCATACTGTGCTCATAATTGTACAAAATGCTTTAATACTATTTATATCAAATAATTACTCTCTACTCAATAATCCCTCTTCGAAGACTAACAAAAAATTGATTGATGTGAGATATTTGGGTTTAAATTGGTCTTCTTTAACTTACTAATTATATATCGCCTATAATTGAATTTTTTATTTACCGACTTAATATTTTCTGCGCTAGAAGATGCAGACCGTACATCGCTCTACAACGAACTATATAGGTTCGCCGACATCAAAAAATACTTTGAGCATTCATAAGAATAGTTCAGAAAAGATTTATCATGTTATATGATAGTAAAAAAACTAATGGCAATTATAATATATGCATCAGATCATGGTCTAATTTAAATAATTTGACATAATCGCAGAAAATTTTGTATGATGTATAATTTATTTCAGAGTCGTAAAGATAAGATCTAACATAGTTAATAACGATAAAGTTAGCTGTTGAAAGACCCGAGAAATGACTCAATAATTACTTATATACGAGAATACTTTTGAAATATGTTTCTCTTTAAAAAAAATACTTAAAAGAAGTAGTGGAATTGGAGCATTGAAAAGCAGAATTCTGGGAATTTTAGGGAATATTGTATTATTTATTAGAAAAAATACCTATTCCCCATTCTAATTTTAATATGTAGGTAGTTTTGTAATGCCGAAAAAGTTTAAGCTCCTTTACCCCCTTCTCTTCTCAACAAAGCTATATTAAGCTACGAAATAGAAACCCCCCCCCCCCTCTCAAGATTTCAATGGCAATTATCAGAATTACTGTTTATCGGACTACTATACATGTCATTCTTTCCTAGTATCAGATACACTTTTTAGTGTAGAAACGTGTGTTTTATAGTCTTACCTTTTTCGTAACTAATCTGTCTTTCCTGTTGGCGGGCGTTGTCAGCGGCGACTTTGAGGAGCCCTTGGATATTCCTCAGGAGTGTCTCGGTTGAAGACACCAGGGTGTCCGCTGTCGGGTCAACTGGAACGGAGGGCGGCGATCCGGATTGTGGGGCATAGCTCACTGGCGCTGGGGAGTTGGAAGATTGAAGGTCTCGTTCTCCATCGCTTAGATCACCACCTAAAGATAAGTACATTCATCTTTATTACCATGAACAATAAGTACAAGTGGAGTCAATATCGTAGGTATATATATATACATACAATATAAACTCTATAGTGGAGTCTATATAGTATATTTATGTGTGCTTTTATTGATATAGTGCCACTATGTGCAATAAGCTGTAAAAATACAAAACTTTATAAACATACATTTTAACTCCACGTCCATTAATTTAAGTTGAGATGAGATTTCAATTCGATCAGAATCTTACAAGATATAAGTCCGACCATTACACTAAAGCCCAACAGAGTTGCGTGCGCGCATCGTTCATATTGCAATTATAACTGCGCATGAACATCGTAATCGCGTGGTTCTATGCTTAGTAGGGCTTGGATGCAAATGAATTCCCATGTAACGATTCCGATATAATAAACGACTTATGATGGATAGCTCAATTTAATGTTTTAAATGTTGATTTCTTTAATTTAACATTACACTAAGATAAACATTTCCATCTATATTTATTTGATCTTCGAATAACAATCTAAAAGATGGTAGAAAGTAGTACAATTATAATATGAAAGATGTCTTGTAGTATTTCTCACATTAAGAGGTTATCTATAATTGAAAAAATATTAACTCACTACAATGTTACTAAGAGTTTTAGACGGCCCTATATTCAGTAAAAGCCGAAGAAAACAAAAAAAAAACAAATTCAAAAGTTCAAAATCTTGCTTCTCATTGTCTTAAACTATGAGGTCTTAGGTTCGATTTCCGAAGCAAAAAAACTCAGTTGGGCAGAGCACTTATCAACTACTTGCCCGTTCATACAATTATTCGGAGAAAATTTCACCTTTCATATTGTAATATGTAATAACAGTTTACGTTTCCTTGTGACCTTGTTAATTTACATTAGTGTAAACCTGAGTAAAAAGAAACTAATCAGTTTTCTCACGGTCCAAAGTAATCTATCGATACATTTAATTTAACTGACAAGATAGTGCTCATCACCTAATGAAGACAACATCGTTTCGTCATTGTCGATGCTCACGATAGCACTTTTCAGTTGTCACAACACGATCTGCCTAATAAGACCAATTAACGAAATATCAATCATGCAAATTTCAACCTTATCTACTAACACCTATAGTTACAATCAACGCTAACACTAATCTGAAGACCGACCTGTGATTGGAAAGAGGTAATATTATAGTTCAACAAAGATCAAAGTTGAATGACACAGCCGTTGGGGAAAAGCTTTTTTGTACTTAGCGTAGTCTTAATCTCGATCGTGATGTTCGTTTAGAATTAATTATAAATATATCGTTAGGTCTGCAATTATTTATTCAAGATAATTTTTGAGTGGCATCCATAGCAACGTTTTCAACTGTTATTCTTATACAAATATACGAAAAACCAAATAATGTTTGCACATTACCATGTTGATTTACTATTTATTTACCTTTAGATAAACCACTATACTATATAACTTACTCACTTACTACGAAGTATAATACAATTTTTTTTAATACAAGATCAAAAATAAACTTCAACCACAATCTTTAATTACGAAAAATGCAGTAAAATACGACGTTATATTTTTCACATGTTAACAATCAATTCATTTTTTAATTACCTCGCAATGTTAATTAGTAATCTCAAAAAGGAAGTGCTGCGTGGACGCACCTTTAAAAATATAAAGGTAGGCAAATCTCAAGTTTTGAATTACAATTCATATAATAATCGCCAACCCTTCGGATGGAATATTTCCCACGCTTTTCAATTTTGTGTACAGTCTTCAATAACTGAAGTATACACACGTTATTGTTTCAAGTAATTTAGCTATTGTACTCATCAAGTATTTACATTTGTCGATCATTGTTTTGGCTTCACGGTCCCCATTCGCAAGTCCAAGTTTCTAGATTACCCGACGACGAAGAAAGAAAAGGAGGGGTAATGATTTTGTTACTTCGTGTATATGGGTATGTTTAACTTAATATAATTTTTAGTTTTAAACGACTCGTAATTATTGCTCGTGTTAGCCTTACACGTAAATCGTAGAAAGTAAATATCGCGGAGTTAAAGTATTATTTGTAGTTATCGCGAGGAGTATACATTTCAATAGAAAACATTTAACGGTTCAAAACATAGATAAATTATTAATTTATATTAACTGCGGTCCGAAGTTTCGGAAGATTTACAGCAGCCGTGGTAATGGAGTTTAAGTAGTATATTTTGCGTTAAACCGTTTGAAGTGTTTTTTTTAATGATAGAATTAAAAAAAATATCCCCTGAAAAAAACTTTGTGTCTTCGCCATTTTTTATTATTACATCGTCAGATTGTTATAAACATTTACACGTTTTCATTTGAACACTAGCTTCAAATTGCTATCGTCAGATAATTTCATGACGCTGCATTAATAACAAATTTTCTCTTGATTGATGATCATGGACTGATGGAGATAGTCATAATAGTATTTAATATAGAATAAAATCAATCTACAAAAAGCTAAGAGAAAATATTGTAGTCCGTCCGTCAGCGCGTGTGTAATTTTGTATAATGTGACGTACCTACACGATCTCTAGTTTAAAATTACTTTTGCATGTACAATTAAATGTTTGCGGTTAAGTCGATTGCAGATAATAGAAACTATCAGTGTCAACGATTTCATACGCGTAGAATAGTAATTTTGAGCATCTAAAATTGTTTTTTCAAACGTCCTTTTATCTAAATCTACCCAACGACGCCGCATGCGTCCCGTCGTTCTTGCAAGTTAATCTTAAAAGATACACATAGGTATAGTGTCGCGGTTTTTTTAAAGATAATTTGAAAGAGCTATCATTCTTTCCCACATATTGTTTGGGCATCTTGAACCATTTCCACATAGTAGCATCAGAAACCCACAGGGAAAATAATTTTCCCCGTTTTTTCCACATTTCACGCCGTTTCTGTGCTCCTTTAGTCACAGCGAAACGTTTTATAGCCTTTCGCAATAAATGCCCTAACCAACACAAAAATAATCGACTCAAACCAGTAGTTCCTGAGATTCGTGTGTACAAACAAACAAACAAACAAACTCTTGGGCTTTATATGTATATTCGTGTAGAGTATAGATGTCAAGAGCAGGTCGTAGAAGCCGTATACTCCCAAAGGTGTAAAAATAGCGAGGAGTCATGGGAATTTATTTATATTTCTACAGTCGAGATTGTTTCTACGTTCTTTTTGTTTCCCATATACTATTAATATCTAGCTTGAGTAGCTCTTTACTTTTTTTGCTAATCTACCGAACGATCAGTCACCGTTTTAATTGAAGCACTAGATACGAACTAGTCACGATAATAAATAGATAAAAAGCGTTGCGTCCTAGTAAGCAATATATTGACGGATATATTTCGCGTTTCAAACTGTTCAAAGTGTTTAACATAAATAATTTCCCGTTTAAATTTTTAATATAAGAATATATGTTTTAATAGAAAACTTTGAAATATTTTTTACATGTAAATTGCACATGATGGTACTATATAATTAAAAATCTAATGTAATTGTCAAGTAGTGTTCTAACATACCTTCATCCTCGTCCTTAACATTATGGTCGTCTTGGTCAGAAAGTGCAGCATCACTCTCATCGGTGTGTGATCTTGGAGATGGCGCTGTGGCAGCCGAAGGTAGCCGAGGTGGCTGCGGCGTCCGGCGTGACGCTGCAGAACTTCGCCCACTGGCCGAGCCTTCGCCCCTTTCACCGCGATCCCTTTCACGGTCAGATCTGTCGCGGTCTCCGGAGCCCGACTTTGATAGGTTGAGCACAGGACTGTGGCCAGGTGAAGAACCTGCAAGGGAAACAGTTCGTTGCATATATCTTTACATATATGTATTTAACTTGGATATTGTAATTCATTGTGTATTGACATAATTTTAACATTTAAATAGAACACTTAACGGTTTAAAACGCAAAATACATTAGTTAAAATCATTTTAATTTAATTCACCCCATAAATTTCTCGTTTTAAACAGTTAAAAGTGTTTCATTTATTATTATACTATGCAAATAAGTATATTTGATCACCTTTATGTTAAAAATATTTTTTTAAATTAAATTATTAACTTTTTAAAAAAAGACTATTTTAAATTTAAATTTAGCAATATATTTTGCGTTTAAAACCGGTAAACGTTTTTATTATTACCATGTAAATCATTTATAGTCTTAGAAAGAACAAAATAAATGTATTTGATCGCCACTTATGTAAAAAATTTTTTAAAGATAAATACTAACTCAAAAAGCTTTTGTACTTAGACTATCTAATAAAGACCTCTTTGTCACGGACAGGCTAAATTACCTGGGTTGTTTATTGAAATGACTCCATAGTGCCTTTTATAGGACCTAGGTTCAAATCGAGGGTTAGTATACAATTTTGTACTCATTCCGAAAGGTGAGTATTTTGACAAATGTATTGAAGAAACACTGATGTTCGTAATAAGTTATGTAACAAGGTAAACGTCAAACCGTTTGAACGTACCATTATGTGAACCTTCGCGAGCTTTATCCATCGCTATGACGCGTTCAATGTCGCCTCTCTCATCGCGTAACCTGAAACCAAACAGAGACAGATATAGACCTAGGCTATATAAAATATAGTAAGAAATGAAATGGGTCTAATAATTAAGGGGCCGTGGGATCGATCCCCACCAAATCCAACATTTCTCCATTCGTTTTAAACATTTACTGAAATAGGTTAGACTTCGTTTGGAAATCTGGATATTAAAATGGGGGTAGGGTGATCGATGACCTCTCTTTCGATGTTAAATCTATTGTTAGTTTAGTATACTTAATACTTATTATAATCAATATCTTAGTGCAAGTCTAAGATCTAGCTAGTACAATGGAGGCTTCGCATTTCACGATCCGTGACGTTCAGACGTAGCCGCGGGCGAAAGCTCCCGTATGTTATTATTTTGACGCAAGATAAGGCACCTCTACTCTTGGAAATCTTAAGAATTTCCTTCTACATATTATACTATATATGAATTTCTATGCATAAAACCATAGAGCAAGTAAAGTTTATTTACGTGTAAATTAAGAAATAACTGACTAAACGTGGTGCCTAGCATTGCGTATCGTTGGCCGGGTTCAAATGCCGGGGAAACAATAGATTGTTTCGGTCGGGCAGGGCACAGAAGTCAAATCAAATACTTGCCTGTAAAACTAAAATGCTCCAAGAGGGCAACGGGATTTTACTTATAAGGTTATCATGGTATTTTATGGTATGGTAGACAAGTCGTAAAACTTATCCGGTTCTAAAACTGTCCCAAGTATTTTACCATAATAAAATGCAATCAAAATAAAATCAAAGCGACCATATCATCAATAACCAATACTCAGCACGTCGCAATACTTATTGAAACGTTGATAATTTTTAATCAACAAATTCACCCACTGATTAATTTATGTGAGGCAAAAAAGTACGAAACACGCGAAGGCACGGGCACATGAGCCGGCAGCGCATTAATTGATATTATTAATGCTGTATTCATATGTCAGTATCTCGTTAAAGTAGCAGCAATAAATCGGTCACGCTACCACGCAAATGGAATCAACAGAACGGTAACAAAGCCACTAACAAACAGTTTTATCATTGGAAACCATAAGCGAAGCTACCCACTGCGCAGTAGTCCAACTACAAAGCGAAAAGTATAATATTGTAGGACCCCGCTGCGTTTCTTTGTGAACGGATAAAGACGGTATGTAATCATTTTGTACGGATGCGAACCGCTACCCTAATTCTTCGGGCACGTTTGATTATGAATTATTAGCTTATAAGCTTCCGTTTCGTATCTTTTTGCTTGTTGGGTGTATTTATTATTCTTCTTCTTAGCATTTTTATTTTATTTTAAGCACGGTGTGCACTATTGTTTTTATTTATTCACTAGCTGGGCCGCACTTCGTAGTACGCGGAATAGTTTTTGGCGTGCTATAGGCCCTTTGGGCCGAAGGGGGGGGGGGGGGGGGGGGGGGGGGGGCGGGGGGGGGGGCCCCCCCCCGGGGGGGGGGGGGGGAAAAAAAAAAAAAAAAAAAAAAAAAAAAAAAAAACGGGGGTTAAACCCCCCGGGGTTTTTTTTTTAAAGGGGGGCCCCCCGGGGAAACATAAAAAGGGTTTTAAAAAAAAAATTTTTTGGAAAACCCCTTTATTTTTAAAAATTTTAGCCTTTACCCCGTGGTACCTCGTTATTCTTGCAAGTTAATCTTGAAAGATGGACATATACTGATCGTGAATACTTTATTAAATTGTTTTGTTGTTTTGAAATCACTATTTAAAGCATATTTTTTGGTATCTTGAACCGTTTTCGCAGCGCACCCAACGCAACGGAAACCCACTATGAAGAATATTTCTTTCCGTTTTTCGACATTTCCCAATGTTGTTCCCCTATTGGTCGCAGCGTGAAAACTGTTATAAGAAACTATTCCTCGATATCTATCCAACCGAAAAAAAAATTCAATTAGAACCAGTATTTCTTGAGATTAGCGCGTTCAAAGAAACAAACTCATCAGCTCAGACCAAATTAATTCAATTTTAAAACGTATGTTCAATTTTAAATGCTCGTCAAACTTAAGTTTAAATTGATTTTGATGGCACGTAATGCGTTCAGTAAAATAACAATTCCTTTAGCAATAAAGTTTGCCAAGACAAAAAGCAATTTATTTCAAAATAGTATCGCCGATTGCTTAAAAACTGCGGGCGTATTACAATAATATTACTAATATCAAATTAATTTCCCAAAAGACATCAGCGCACGATGAAAATAACAGCATTAGGTACAACACAAGATCGTGAAAAATGATTTCCTTGTCGGAACCAATTTCGCTCATTTCAAAGGGGTTAATTCTACAATTTTTGCCCAGTAATGCCTTTTGAGCATTTGAATATAAATGACGTCTGAAAGTGAAATGTAACATACATAATAAGTGGCTGTTTTAAGCTGTGGAACCCTTTTGTGGATTACAGAGTAATGCGGTACACAGAGACGCCGTTCACTGCCTTCTATACGACGGACATTTGAGGCCGAGGCCGGCTAGAGGCAGGGTCACTGCAATGTTATGACTTGAGTTATTTATATGTTTATACTCTAAATATATATACTCTGAAATCTACACTGCATTTTTGTTTTTCTACTTATTAAAAATCATGATTTTTTTATTAGGCCACTCTGCCTCTAACAGTCTCATACATTCTATGAAGTTTCTATTGCAAGTATCAGCTATATAAATCTGCACAAAAGCAAATGTATATGATTTTTTATAGTTTTATTGTTTATAAAATACATATATAGACATATATATATATCATTTTACAGACATGATGATTGATTAAATATTATTATTAGGTGAATATATTATTCTAATAGCTCTTTTTAATGAAAACAAAACTTTTATCCGCAAGACATAAAGACGTTGCTTGAAATCTCTGTATCACCCTACTCTGTGGTGCAACCCTCAAAATGGAGTCGTTTGGTACTTTACTGACGAGTCACGGGGCTCCGACTGAATTTAATATATTTTTCATTTCCGCCGCTATTAATATGTTAATAATTCTTTATACCTCGCAACCGCGAAGTTTCTTGCTCCAAAACTGGAATTGGCAAAACATCAAAGGAGGTAGTTCGAAAGGTTGAATGAAAAATCATAAAAAGTTTAAATTAAATCCGATAAAAAACCACTGACAGAGTGATAACAAGATTTATAATTTATATATTAGGTATTTGACAAATCAATTCGTTGTGAACGAATCTAAAATTAATGAGGTCTTGCTTGGGACGCGTTAAAAAAAAACAAAGCCATCACGCATCGATCGGACAAAAGATAACGCCTGTATCAATAAAGCAATAAATTATTTTCACTTCCTTCGTTTTATTTTTATCATTATAAAACTGTTAATGTGATCGATGACATTCACAATGTGTTATATTTAAAAGGAGATATTAATCATTATCTAGATAATCATTGTTCCAGGTTTTTTAGATGTTAATAACTATTGTTCACCAATAAATAACCTCAATATTATATCGTACTATTAAATGTACTGTTTGTTAATGTTTTTTTTATTATAGACAGACAAACATGGTGGTTCATTTGATGGTAGGTAAAATACGACTGGCTATATCTAATCAAGATGCGATGACTAACACCGGAACGCGATTCTGGACGAGTTAATGAAATGGAAAGGCCGTCAAGTTTGGCTTTTCCATTTCATTCACTCGTTTATCCTGGACGGAGTTTCGATTCCTCCCATCCATTTAATGCCCATTCAGATGACATGTTTCCGAAAACTTATTAATTTGACTTGAAAAATGTTGGATCTGTGAAGATCAAACCTACGGTTCGTTCTACCTACTCCCGAGTACACATGAAATGAAGCACACTTGAAGATTTGAATCGAGAAATAATCCTCACTGCCTTAAAGCAACCGAAACATAGATTCGTTGTTAAAATTGTATTCACGTTTCAATCAGTTAAAAGAACTTTATATATCTTTCTAATATTTAGCTACTTATTAAGGGCGTAATGAATAATATTTTTAACTATATGAGTTATTTTCAGAATAAATCGTGCTTTTTCTAAAAGTTAATCAAAGCAATGTTTACTTTGCGTACTTGAAAATAGATTTTCCTGGGAAATTAATGAACGATCTCCCTAACGAAGTGCCATCGCCAGCAGTCATACCAGGAATCGGGCGAAGTTATTCATTTGCTTGTCAAATTGTAAATAATTGGCGAAGGAACGTCACCCAATGAAGAAGGAAAAATCGTGACGGACAGATGGGGTGAATTATGCTAATATTATTTTTGTGTCCCGATATCCTTTTTTTTCATTTACTCAGATGTCACCAACCAGTGAATTAAGTTTTATATTTAGTGCCCTAAATGATGTTAAAGACTCACTAGAATTCACTAAAAAAGTTAAATTGTTTTAAAAGATTTTTACATCAATAGTTACATTGAAATATTCTCTTGAAATATTAACTATCCTTCCTAAAAACATAAAAATGATGTAACATCTTGCGATTTACAAATGAAAATCAATTTGTATGACGGTGTATACGCAAAACTTTGAACAAAACCATTTATTATGAATTATTTAAAACATATTTCCAGTGTCGTAATAATATTAAATGATAAGTAAAATGTGCCTTAATCTTATAGTTAAGTACCTCTTTTAAGGCACCTTAGGTTACCTAACCCTAATACCGAAACCTTGTGTTAGTTAATAATATTATTTAAACAAGTTTAAATTTTATATTTCACGTTTTAAACCGTTATTTATGTTTTATATTAATGTGCACTACTCGCATAAACTACAGACAGTGTGTAGACACAATTAGATATAAGAAAGGCGATGTAATTTTTGTTCCAAGTTCAAATTACCTAGAGAATATTACGTTTTAGACGTTAGCTTAATATCTACATGTCTCTTAAATATGTATCAAGCAAGTCTTTATTATGATTGAATTGTCTCTAACAGGTATCGAATACCCATCAAAAGGTATAATATCCAAACTACAGCCTAATTAAGGCTGAACATGCAAATGTCCATATGGATAATAATGAAAGTTAAGTTAGTTAGCGCTAACCACTGCCATTACAGGACGAGCAGTGGCCTAAACAGATATTCCGGGCCCGAGAGCGCGGACAATGCGATGCAATCTACCACCCGGCCAATGTACGCTGATTAGTTAATTCTGAACCGCTCATACAGCCTAATACCGAGGCACTAACGCGAGCCGTTCTTGTATGCATAATCTGATTAGAGGAATTATTAAAGCTTGATAACGCTCTCGTTAAATAACGCTGCGTCAACGTTGCGAAACAATCGAAAATCGAGAAGATCGCTTAAGATCGACGTGAGCGAGTAAAACATTCGCTTGACACCCAAATCAAAAATCGCTTTAGCCCACCCTCCCCGGGGGAGATTGGGGACGCGTCGACGCCTCAACATTTATTATTTCAGACATATCACTCACATGCAAAACAAACTCCGTCCGATCCATCAAAAAGTTTCCCCCACCTTTGAACAAATCGAGTGTATAAGTAGCGGTTTGAGGATTCGATCTCGTTCCGGAGTTCTTGTGGCGCGGATTAAAGGTATTATAAGTATTGTTTAAATACACCATTTTTATCCATTTAAAACCAAAATATATTATGTACTTAACTTTTTTTTAACTACGGTCCGAGGTTTCCAGGCGTACATGAATGCTGCCAAGCATCGGAAAATTCGAGCCAATTAAAATAAATTGTGAATAAGTCGCATTTTAAAACCGTAAAGTATTTGAATACCAATGGAATACTTTATATGCATATGTCAAGGATGAGATAGTAAATTAATTACAATTTAACGGTTAGACGGAAAATATTTAGGTGGGTAGATATATATTTTCAGTGCTTTATAAGAGTATTATGTGTTGTTAAGTGTTCCAATTTCAAATGTAAATACAATTACAATGTCATATATAACGCCCTTATGACTACAATGTCAATATTCGTCCTTAATTCTCATAAAGCTATTTATGTAGATATATAATTGTAAACAAAAAACAAGCTTGCTCATCCACAAGAAAGGCAGTAACCCTCTAGTAACAGTCAACAAAGCTTCGAAGAAAATCGAGCGAAAAAAGGCTAAAAACACCTTAGGGGTTTACTAATCGAATAAAAAATATCAGCGGCCGATGCAACGTAGGGGAGAAATGGAATAAATTATAAAGAAAACAACACGCCAAGGGGATTCGGAAACGAGAACTTTCTTATGCTTTATCTTAATTTGAATGTAAGTGGTTATGTGTATATAACTTTTTACAACGTACTGTTTTAAGATTTTGTTTAATTTTTCCCTTCTTGCTCTGGTGTAGTCATTCATAATTCATCAATTTCATGCATTAAAAAAAATGATATGTGTAAGAGACTTATGCCCAGTTTTTGAACGGAGATTGACTTAGATTTTATTCTGTAAAATCTGCAAAGTAAACACTGTCTGTAGTTCACGCAAGTAGTACACATTTAAATAAAACACTTTAACGGTTTAAAATGCGTCTCTCCGTGACCCGGCTGCTACAAAGCATCCGAAACGTTGGGCCGTAGTTAGAATAATTTTCAATTAAGTTTAACTTACATATATCGCGTTTTAAACCGTCGAAGTGTTTTATTTTTATCTGTTAAGTAGTAAAAATAGAAGGCACCGTTTCCAATTACTTTTTAAGTGCAATAAAAATACATAGTACTAATAACGTATTAGATAATGATATTATGGAATATGCAAGCAACAAATAAAACATAATTACCTATTAAGTGCAATGGAAGCTAAAATAAATAAAATCTTGAAAATAATGGGAGAAAGTAACATGATGACTTGTTGGGCGCACCCTTCGCATAAACGTCACGATGTCATTTGTAAAAATTGCGGCCTACGAGCTTCTTCAGTTTCAGAACAGAGAAGGCGTGGAGTAGATCATATTATTATTTTCATTTATCAGTATTGAGAATAAGATTTATTATATTCGGTTAAACATATTAAAATTTGTTATTAGTATATTACAATTAATTATTTATACGGTTAATTATATTAAATTTTTATTTAAATTACAGTTAACTGTGTATTTATTTTTAATTAATTTTTTTTTTTATTGCAACATTAGTGATCAACAACAAAAGTATATAGATACAATTGCAACTAAAACTATGAATTAAAAACCGGCTATTTATATATATAAAATACAAAACTAAACTAACAATAGTGGAGACTTAAAAACGATTCCACGTATTTTTCCACTTCGTAGAAACAAGAGTCGAACACAGGAAAATCCAGGGGTGACAGAGAAATCGGCAGGGGAAACCGGAGACAGTTATTTAAATTTGAATAATATAATACGGAAAAAATTACGTCACTTAATACCGTAATAAAAGTGCACTAAGCGACCGAGGCATTACGCTTGCCAAATGCAAAGAGGGACAAGAATTCCGCTTATGAAACGTGAAATGAAATGTTAAATGTGTCGGGAAGAAAATAAAATGTGTCTTCGGCGCTTTCGAGCTCATTACGATATTGCGAGTACGTGACGAGATTTCACTTGTCGCGCGAAAATCTGTGGTGATGAACGATTCCCACTTAGACGTGTTTAGTTTAAATAAAACACTTTTAACCGTTTACAGTGCGAAATATGTTAGTTAACTTATTAACGAGTTATTTTTGCTTTGCAAAGCTTTGCAGCAACCACCACGATTGCTAAAAATGGTAAATAAATTAATTATTAATTATAATTAATATCGCTTTTTAAACCGTTAAATTATTTTATTTAAACGATAATTGCTCGCATAAACTACAGACGTAAACGCCAAATATATTATTTTATTTATTTTTGAGTGAACCATAATAGATCGCGTTTGCGGCATTCGTGGTCACAGTCGCGGGGTGAAGAAGAAATATATTTTGTTTTATTTACTTGCTACTCATCTAAACTACAGATGATATTTGCTAACCATAAAGAAAAACTCTATACAGTAATCGTTGGACTTAAACATAGACAATAAACAAACAACAGGTAAAATTATTACATAAAGTTTTAATCAAACATGCACAGATTATATATTTAATTATTAAGATACCTCACACAGGAGTTCAACTGATACATGCAAGTAGACACGAACGATCTATCCAGTGAACAAAGGAAATTAATTACAGCGAAGTAGTTCTAAAATTTAATGAAATAACGTCGTATTTGTTGAAAGCAGATTACAGTACGGTAACGAGATTCCGATCGAGGATGTTATTAGGATTTAAGCGCCATCGCGTCGCCTGCCCCGGCGCAAGGGCGGCTAATTATGCAAAATTGCTCCTACGACTCGTAGACCCGGACTTTTTAGGGCAATAACCGTTAACTGTAATGACTGTGCCTTTTGATAATGTTTAATTTCATTGTACCGAGGGAATCGAAGTTTTTTTTTGATAGAGACTACGACCTGACTTACGACGACAAATATGTTTAACGGTACGTAATGTTGTATTTACCCGTCACAATTCTACCATCATTTGCGCTACACTATATTAAGCATTTTAATATAACCGGAAAAATCTTTTTTTTATGATAGCAGAAGGCAAGCATGGTGTTCGCTTTGTGGTAGGTATACCCCAGCCTATATCTTCTAAACAAGATCGCTGTCGGCCTATTTTGGATATTCAAAAGTCCTCACTGAAACTAAAACGCGATTAAGCTTTCGTCACCCAGGTGGAATTGTGAGATTTATATTTGTTTAATATCCAGATTTCCCGACGAAGTACAACATGTTTCAGAAAAGTTATAAATTAATTAAAAAAAATGGACGTGGTGGCCAACCCACGGCCCGTTGATTATAAGCAATACATTGCTACCATTAGACCAGCTCGTCAGAAGTTTTTTTTAAGCGTAACACTAGACGAACGATTTGTCGACCACAGATTGCATAAATAAGGCTTCGCACGCAGCATATGCGAAAACCGCAGAGAATTTACATGCATCAGCAGACTTCCAGTCCAATTCCTCCAATAATTCAATGAGACAAACCCTTCCTGATCTTTCAGCTGCTTGAGTGCTGCTCGTCAAATTGAATCAGATTTTCTTTAAGCTACGGTCTCCTATTATCGCTTTTAGTCGCGTACAGCTTAACCCATCGCTTTGTTTAGCGATGGATTAAGCTGTACGCGACTTAAATTTTTCTAGATATTAAATGGATGGTAGGAATATCGAAATTCTATCCGGGTCACAAACTACCGTCTGTCTGTCTTTCAGTCTGTGAATATCCAATGCCGAAATAGGCCGACAGCGCATTGTGCTATGGCTGCAGTATTTCACCTACCATCAAGTTAACTTAATGCTTGTCTGTCCTCCTCTATAATAAAAAAAAAGATAAACGCGGCTAGGACGTTTTACTTTTCTTCTACCATGAGCACATATAGTGTCAATACATAAGTATTTTGTTCAAAACAATACTCGAACCGCTAGACAACCGTCACTCTCTGCCGCACCTCTATTTTTGTATCGAGCTTGGCAAATATTGTGAACGTGACGTCATATTTCGTGCGTAAATTAACGGACCAACAGGGTTTACTTATTAACATCGTGACGCGGCGTAGCGCGTTACACCGTATGAATTACAGTTTTATATGCGACCATAGCCTTACCGCTTGAATTTCCTTATAATATAAAGCTGCTGATTGGTCTAAAACCAGTCGCATGGTTAATGATTGCAATCAATGTGATCGCTTGCACTAACCGCAACATGTTCGCAATGTGCCGATAATGGCGGTAATCTTTTATTTTTCTGGTAATAAATAGAATACAATGGTGCAGAATCAGGTCCACTATCTTTTAAGCTTTTTTTCCACTTTGCTCGTTATTTAACTAATGTTAAATGGAAACTAGATAAACGCAAATGACGATGGATAAGCGGAGAGCGGTCCTGGATTCGAATCCTACGGAGATAGGTGGGAATAGAAGATTTGATCGTCAACTTGCCTGAAAATACAATCGATCAGTAAAGTGGACACATAAATGTCTTGTATTAGGTAAACTTAATTTCGCTTATTTTAGTCTGTATTTAAGTAAATAGAGCAATGAGAATTAAAAAAATAAAATATTAAACTACTAAAGCCAATAGTAGGTAAGTATTTTAAACTCTTGAAATTCAAGAATCATAAAGTTGAGGACGTTAATTTTTGGCCTGTAACGCTATCGAGAGTGCCTTTTCTAATCTGTATCGAATAGTCATATGAACATTTAAAAGGAGATAGAATCTAGGACTATGTCAAAGTTATCTCGTATGGACAACGCAGCCACATCGATCATGGTATTGTTCATTTCATTGATAAAACTAACATGAATGGATAAAGAGGGTCAATTTTAATTAGATGCCTCTCCGTAATATTGTATCTGTGCTATCACACGTTTTATTGGTTTATTAAGAATTTATAGATAAAAAAGGTGTATTTAAACAAATATTTCTTCTAAAGATTGTTATACTATCGATTTCTTTATAACAATCTTCGGTTGTCTTACTTTGACGTCAGAGACATCCTCCATCTTTAGTCTGCCCGTGACCATGGCTGCTGCAAAGCATCCGAAACGTCGGGCCGAAGTTAAAAATCGTTTTTCAAATAAGTTTAACTAATATATCGCGTTTTAACCCGTTAAAGTGTTTTATTTAAATGTGTACTACTCGCGTAAACTACAGACAGTATTTAATCTTCGGTTAAATGAAGTGACGAATTTTGTTTACGATGTTTTTAAAACTTCTCCACAATATTGTAACTTGAAATTTGTCTATTTCTAGTTTCTAGCTTAATACTTGAATTATTACCTAAATTAACCTTAAAACATTTTTCGCTCGTAATAAAAAAATATTCTAGGATATAGATGTATATTTAAATTTGTTAAATACAAAAGATAGTCCACAGACAAAAACAACTTCATCCAAACAACTCTATGCGCAAAAAAGGTACTTAGTCGTTTTTTAAAATACAAATGTCACTCCACAGACTAAAAACATCTTTAACAGCACAACTCTATGCGCATAAAAAAGTATTCGATTTTTTAAAATACAAATGTCAGTCCACAGACATCACACAATCAAGCTATTGATACTTTTTGACAATTACCGTAATAGAAACAAACATGTCTGTATCATCAGGCAGAGTGGGGAGTTTGGCAGAAAGTAAACAGAAAATATAATTTAGAAGCAATTTGCCGCGGATATGTCCGCAATCAAATTGTCTCGTTAATACCGCGCCGCTATCAAAACATTTGATTTGTGGCCGCTCTGTAGGGTTGAATGGTTATTTAACCCGTACGATGCTACACTGCGCTGATGAACCTTATTTATCTAGAATCAATTATTGATTCTCGTTCTCCGTCTAGCGTTTTTTCTATTGTTTTGTTAGTATAAAACGAAGTAGCTTTTTCTGTCCCTATGTACGCTGAAATCTTTAAAACTACGCGACGGAATTGAATGCGGATTTTTTAATAGATAGAGTGATTCACGAGTAAGGATTTTATATACAACGTTCACAGTTTTTCTGTAGTGTATTTAGTATCAGCATTGCAGCCGAGCGAAGCCGGGGGCACTAGTTGTTAATAAAAGAAGTTCAAAGTGTACATTTTGAAATTATTGGAATGAAAATAAATAGAATTCTAAAATTTATGTTCAATTAAGTACTGTTAAAAAAAACAATCAAAACATTGGGGCATTTATTGCCTAATATATTTCGCGTTTTAAAATTAGATTTCTTTATATACCCATAAACTTGACGAACGTTCGTTTTGCATAATATTGCCAAGCAGCGTTTTCTACCTGGCTTTAACATATGTAAACTAAGTTACACAAGAAAATATAAGAATATTTCTATTTAAAACCATTAACCCTTATTAGCTTGTTCTAGTTTTTCTATAATGCGATTTTGTTTTACTTACGCAAAGCAGTGGTATTTGTATGTACATACAAAGTCTGTGGATGTAACTTAGGAAGGAAATTAGTTTAATTTAATTATAGAAACTACTGTAAAGTTTTAAGTTGTTGGCACAAGAAATACCTGTAAAATAATATAGTTGAATCAGTTCTTCAGCTTGTCTTTTAAAAGTGTAAATCCATTTTACTTAGCATTTTAATATAAGTATATGTATATGACATACATATTAAATTCAGTTGTCAATATTTAACTGAGTGATTGTTAAAACCATAAATTACGTCGAAATCCGAATCTGGGATTTCCCGCCTTAAATTTGATGCTCAGTGATGTATCTAACCACTGAGCCGCGTGAAACAGTCACATAAATGTGTCTGCTTCTTTCCCCACAATGAGAAAATGATATTTCACTTTATACGCTAACAGTGCAAAGCTATTTTTGCTTAGCGTCGTAATTTTTCAACGAATTTATGCACGCTCACACTCAACATGTAGCAAAGTCAGCGTGTAAACAGAGAAAAATACGTTTTATTCGCGTTTAATTCCCCAGCGCCTGGGATTTGCATAACAAACCGGGAAAAGGTCAGAAAGCGAACTGAATGGCAAGTGTCCAGGATGATCACTAGTCAGCCTTTTGGACGGACGGCCGCTTACACTACTTATTATTAAACATCGATGTACTTTTAAAAACATTAATATTGTTTACATGTTATTGCACTAGCATATATATAATATATATCGATGTACTTAATAATTTGAGGGCACTTTGTAAAAAAAGACGCCTAGAATGCAGGTCTTATTATATATTAGATGGGATAGAATTACAATATTGAGCAAAACATTCTAATTATAAGTATTATTTAAATGAATATTATGTTTCCATAATTATATCACAGTGAACATATGACAAATAGTAAAAAATTGAGGCTATTAGTCATACGAAGGTGTAAGTTATATTAAATAGTAAATTTTTTACGTAAAGCCTTTTAAAATGCATTTTTATAGTAAACTACAAATGTAAAGTTGTCATAAACTAAACAATGAAACTATTCTCTTGTATTATCTATTTACTTTATTTAAAATATTATTGTTCGTAACGAAATTAATTATTTAATTACGTAGTGTAAACAAGATGCTTGCTCATTACTTGTATAGCAAAAAGTATATAATTTGAGGGTAGAATCACTGTCCATGCGTCATTGCAATTTCTAAACGCCCTTCAAAAGCGTACAAGTGCACAGTTTGCAGCAAACACGGCTCTGAATGTTCAAACTCCGGCTTGAAATGCATATTCATGATTGCCACATGCAAATTCTGATTTACACACTGTAATGAATTCTTTTGATCTGTACATTCACATATTTGATTTACCCCATCGATGTCCGTATTAATATGACACGTTCATTTCGTATTCATAGTTTTTGGGATTTTATTATTATCTGTATAATTACTCGGTTTAATTAAAAAATAAGTTATAATCTGTAATATTAGCATAGTCTGTACAATTACTAAATTCTGCAATGCGCTTTTCAAAAGAAACGTTAGGTCACATTTATAATGAAATTAAATACATCACGTTTTTTTTTAATGTAAAATGTTATCCAGATTTTTTATATGATAGAGGTGGTTGTACATATACCGCAGCCTTATAACATTTAACACGATGCCCTGTCGCCCCTATTTGGGCTTAGATTTAATATCTAGTTTTCAGACGGAGTCCAACATGTTTTAGAATAATAATAAATGTATTCAAACATGTTAGATCCGATGGGAATCGAACCCACGGCTCGTTGATTACAGGTCATATCATATTCATAATATTACAACATTAAAATAATTAAACGTATTCATATGCATATTTTGCAAAAACGGAGAAACATTATAATTAAAAGAATGTAATCAACTCCAAATGAAGGAGATACGTTCCCGCAAACGTAAAAAGCCGACTAAAAACTTACATAATTACTTTAGCGATACGACTGTTCGAAAGAAATGCATAAATGACAAGACGATGACAAATGAGTATCGCTCGCATCCAACACAGTCGGGTGGCGGACCTCATCAAATTATTCCCCACTTAAAAATCTCCGTAAACAAAAAGGTAGGGAAAAACATTCGAGTCGCGGGGTAAAAAATAGGTATTGGCAACATTGATTGATGCGCACTAATAGGCCGCGAAGGAATGAGGCCAAGATGTAATTAAAGGAGAGGTGACACCTTCTGTCAGTGCCACTTCTGCGGTTCACTTCTAGAAATAGCGCAGTCACGCCTATTGGGAAGGAAGTGATTAGTGTTACGAACTTATTAAAAATTATTGAGTGATGGCACCTAATTGATTTGCGGTACATTTTCGTTCCAATTTGTTTCGTTGAGGTGATGCTTTGTTAGCACGTGTTAAAGTGCCTAATTACTTCAGTTTCTCATTCCTAGATATGTCGAGTATTATATTAAGAACAGAGCTTAAACTAAATAATAAATAAGACCACCGTACACATCGAAAATCGCAAAAAAGATCTCATTAAAAGCGCAATGTGAGACATAAAATCGATGAAGATAAGCGGTACACCGTGAGTTTTTATAAAGCATCCCTTATCGTTGTGTACATATCATTAGTAATGCAAAATAATGGGATACAGACACCTCGTGCCGTTTGCGAGCTAATGATTAATGCTGTTCACCATTAATTCTTATTTTTGATGAGAAATTTGACTTGTGCTGTCAGGCGCCGGATCCAGATTAATATAGGCTGACTCTGCAACTTGTGTAACAATGTTAGACGCCCCACCCATAAGGCAATCACATTGTGTTCTCATTTTGAATAAATATTCTTTTACTTCTCCAGAAGACTGAGCTTTTCTATCTTAAATTTAACGTTTATACAATTTAGAGAGTAATAGTTTAAAATAGCAACATCCTCGCAAAACAAACACAAAAGACAAAGCGAATAGAATAAATAGTTCGGTTCACCGACGAAACTATCCGAATAGTTTCGACCATAAAAGGGCAAAGTACAAAGAGCTTCATAAAATGCCAGCACGACCACATCGGCGACAAACTCGGGAGGTATTCAGAGGGCTGTGACTCGGCACCCTTTAAACAACGCCCTTTGCATATTAGCCAACTGAAAATCAAAAGTCGCCATTATTAATGGCATCGCGGCATGACAATCGAAATATCTCCGAAACTTGTCAACGCTGAGAACCGAACAGAAGCTACCGAATAAATGTACAGCCACCAGATGCGATCGCGGCAATCATATTTCAAATGGGAAGAGAAAAATTATAGACGATCCTCACTCCTTATCTTTATCTTCCGGATACAAGAGTTCATTTTATGACCATTAATTTTGTCTTTTCCTCGGGTGTTTTATCGCAGCGGAGGAGCACTGTCGCGCGTCTCATTAATCAAGAGCATTTGTTTACAACGGAGGGAATGTGATTTGATTAAAATAATTCGCAATATCCTTGATAAATATCACCCTCGCTCTTCGTTTGATCTTCACTGAAATTAATGGTGGAGGATTCAATCACGCAAGTGTTACTGTCGCGTTTCGTGGCGATTTCTTATGAAAACGAATCAATGCAGACGTCCACGAGATACTATACAATATTATATTTAAACGAAACACTATAAAAAATAGTAAATCGAAAACTTATTGGCGACCGTTAGTAAATTCTGCAAGGACCCGGCCAGTTTCGCCAAATAACAACTTCGACGAAACAGATGGCGCTAGCGTAGCAATTTTTTACATTGACGTCAGAGACATCCTCCATTTTTAGTCTCCCCGTGACCACGGCTGCTGCATACCATCCGAAACGTCGGGCCGAAGTTAAAAATCATTTTCAAATAAGTTTAACTAATATATCGCCTTTTAAACCGTTAAAGTGTTTTATTTAAATGTGTACTACTCGCGTAAACTATAGACAGTATCTAAATAAACACTTGTCAATAATTTAAAACAAGATCGCTTCAGATGCTTTAAAGCAATCTTAACAATGTTGTGGCGTCTTAAGAATCTTATTTACCAAGACACTAACAATAAATCTAACAAGAGTTTTCGTAATGCTTAGAAGATGGATTCCTATAAGAATTGGTCTGGAACATTGGAACCCCAATACCCATTTATAGTTCCTCTCAAGGTGAAGCCATCGTAAGAGCTTACGAATGTTACATTTTTAAACAAGTGTTATAGAACATAGAACTATAGGAGGTCCTTGGAAAATACAAAAGGTTAGATTATAGAATGATTTTTGGAAAAAACCCTCGAACGAGGGTTAAGGCACCACCGGTAGTGGGAACAGAGGAATGAATAACGATCGACGTCAGAGCGATGTGTGCCCGCCCGGCCGGCTTAACCCGCCGCACGCCGATTAATCGCAGCTAATTCGATCCGAAACGGAATTAAACCGGACGAATGCATAAATCCCAACGATTTGTTGACTGCTAATTGAGTCGACATTTGATTTACTGCGAATTGTCTCTCTTGTTGGCTCTCGACTGCGTTAAAAGGATAAATTCCAATGATAAAGTTACATCTACCATAAAGAATCAATATGTTTAATGAAGAACTTAACGGATTAAAGGGAAAATATTGTTATTTATTTTTTATTGCTTTGTTATTTATATAACACACCACAGAAAAAAAACATTAATGAGAAAAAACTTATGTACTAACTTATAAATAAAAGGCGGCCTTTCGAAGTAGGATAACTAAAGATACAGGATAAAAAATATAACTAATTAAGATTTGAATATATACGATTGAATTTTATTAAATTGAACCAAAAAAATCCTTGTTTTAAACTGTTACAAATGTTTTATTTACTAGATGTAACCTTGTAGAGTGCAATTCTTATATTTCACATTTTTTACATGTTACATGACGAAATTATACAAATTTAAAATTTATTTAGATGAGACATAGATGTTTAATTTAAAGTAAGCACTATTATGTTGATTGGCACTAATTGATTGCAAAGGCAACACGATCGAGCGCGGATATAAAAATACTTAAGATAAGCGAGTTTAAAGCAACTAATAAGCACAGATGAGCGCACTCCAAGGAAACAAAACAAACATTACAAATTATATTAAATCAGAGATAATCCTGTCAATTAATTGGACTTAAGAGAACCGGTTGAGAACGCATGCGCGAATCAAACGGAGATAATGTGCTCACAAGGAAACTCAAGGGGGTAAAGTAATCTGCGCCGTTGCTTCTTGTGGAGAAAAATGATATGAGTACAGTGATGGGTGGGTGGTCTACTGCATATCTAGCAGGCTATGACGGTGTATACAGGGTGTTTAGAATTCAACGTTAAGGCCTAATGGGGTGATTGTAGAAAATTTAGACAAAAGTCTATTTCAATTTGAAGTTATGGGAATTTAAGAAAAATCTAGAAATTTGGTCAAAATTTTGAAACTGTAATCCTTAATAACATTTCTTCTACCAAGGTAAAATTAAGACTGTATATAGATACACACACTATGTAAGTATAGATAACACTGGGGCCTGTTATCAATCCTAATTTGAAAGAAAAATCATCACATCCTTGTATTAATTATTTTTATTTACACGAGTATTAAAATTAAAATTACACTTTTAACGGTTCGAAACACGGAATATATATATTAATTGATTTTTAATTACGACACGACATTTTGGATTCTTTGCAGCAGCCGGGTCGCGAGGATATTAAAAATGAAATGCGTGTTGTGTTTACAAGAATTTAAAAGTGTCAATTTGTTATCTATTTATCAAGAGAGCTGTGTATTAATTGTAATAAATTTAATTGAAATATAATAATTTTGTAGTTAACACAACTGTGGTACATACCAAATAAGGTTGCTCCATTAAATTCTAATAATTTGTTCCTGTGGTTATTAATGAAAGAACAACATTTCAGGTTTATTTTGTAAATACTTGAAACACAAAATCCTACGCTAAATTTGTTATTAGAATGCGTGTGAATTAATTTCTTTAAAGTTCTTTTAAAAACGGCCCTAATCCCCACACTGGGGGCTTGACAGTGACACATCGGTACACGGCGCCCTGTCCAGCTGTAATTCTACCCAACACTGTTCGAGGGACGGACACAGATACGTTGTGTTTCAAATATACTAAATTAATTAAGAGGATCTGTTTATATTTAAGGATTAAGAGGAATATCTTTTCAAAAAAATAAAACCTTTTAAAACGCGATAACAATAAAACCAGTTGTGTGTGATTAACATTAGATAAGGATAACATTATTAGTCCCCTGAGACCACGGTTATTGCATTTGACGCATTGGGATCTTATTATGAACAATGAACATATATTTTAATCGTTTAAAACCTTACCGCGTTTTAAACCGTTAAAGTGTTTTATAAAGCATGTTATATTTGTTCTATTTTTTTAATTTGCACTATTATAATTTTTGATATGTATATTTTGCTTTTTTTATCTAATCCTGGCAAACGTTATTTTCCGCTAAAAAGCATTTCGATCTACATTTGATTCCCATAAAACGATTATTGTGAGTTAATTTGAAAACATGGAGGTACCTTCACGGATTATTTTTTGGGTATCTCGAAATGTTTTCGCAGCACCCGCAACAAAAACCCTCAAGGATGAATTATTAAAATAGTTCTTGAGATTAGCACGTTCAAACAAACAAAAAAACTCTTCAGCTATATATAAGTATAGATTAAATACTGTCTATAGTAGAAAAAATTAAAAAAAAAACTAGTTTAAACATTTGAGATTTTTAACTTCGGCCCGACGTTTCGGATCTTCGGAGGGTCGGCCGTTTCGAAAGCATCCGAAACGTCGGCGAAGTTAAAAATCATTTCAAAAAGAAAAAGCCAATATCAACCGTAGTACCCAGGGCTCTCATAAATCTCTTCAATCAACATCAGATTGCAACATTCAATTGAAGCATTTGAAAATGAAGTCAAAACCGCGGGTATCGTTCAAGCGAACCGCCGATCAATCACCATCCATTAAACAAGAAAAGAAAAGCGCTTTCCCCCATGGCCCTCGATCGGCCCAATTTACATGAGAGCCGCTTTTTCCTCGCATCGAGATTAGCCCTGAATGAGTTTGATGAATTGTTCGTACCCTACGTCCCGACGAGCGGTCATTTGTTAAAAATACACCCGATCCAACGATCTAATTGTCTCCTCTAATTTCACACTCCCTCTTTATTTCGTTCCATTTAAATGAACTGCCCCCGATATCCATTTCAAATCTACTACAGCTTTAGACACGACTGGCTGGCAACGTCTTTTGCATATGAAATATTTCGACCGAGAGTAAATCTTTAAAGGTAGACATATAATCTTGTGGACCTGTTTTTTTAGACAAATTATTTAAAGAATAATAATTCATAAGTATTTTTTGGGTATCACGAATCGTTTTCACACGCAATGGAAACCCTAAAAAATGATAACATTCCCCATTTTTCCCACAATTCCTACTGTTTTGCTCTTACTTCTTACTTAGCTCCTATTAGTCGCAGCCTGGTGTTTTATAGCCTTAAGCCTCGATAAATTCTCTAACCGCCACAAAACTCAATTCGAACCTACAGTTCCCGAGTTTAGCGGGTTCAAACAAACAGAATTTTCAGTTTTATAATATTAGTATAGATAGAAAAGAAGAATGAGAAGGAAATAATGATAAAAAAATAATAAAAAATATAAACTTACCTTTCGAGATGTTTAACGATGTCCTCGTAAGCGGCTCTACAATTCTCCCATATACCAGATCTGTCGACAAAAAAAAAATGAAAATAAGGAAAGAGTAACTCATCAAAATAAGAGTACAGCAAGTAAACGTGGAACGCAAATTGAACATTTCTCTCAAGCTCACTTCGTCTTCAAAGAATCTTAATAAGAGACCGATGGAGAGACAAGAACTTGTGTCGAAAAAAGTTGCTAAATGAAAAGGGTTCTTGCGATGTTTATGAGCACTCGGTATTAAATGTTCCGTTGGTCGGGGGGTCGAAGAAATTAATTATGTTTTTAAAACAATCGCCTATATTTGCACTGTAGCCACTCATGCGTGATCGTTGGAATTGTTTCTCGATTGCTAAAGTACTTTGTTTTCATTAAACTTTCCTCGAGGGAATACTTCTTACAATAGTTAAAGAGGGTTACATCAATGCCGTCCTTAAAACGATACTTGTTACTGGGTCTTTAGATTATTTCACCGTTTGTGAGACTCAAGAAACACAAATAAAACAAAGAAGCACTCTTTGTTAACAAAACAAAGTGACACATTGAATATGTTCTTAGCAAACTACATATCCAGTAAATCACAATTAAACAGGTTACTACGCAAAATATATATATTTGATTAACATACATACATGTGTAAGAAAAAAATCTTTTCGTTTTAAACCGTTAAAGTGTTTTATTTAAATGTGTACTACTCGCGTAAACTATAGACAGTATTCGTTAAAAATGTCTATCACAACCTTTATCTTCTGACCCCTTCGTAACCACGACTGTTTTCTAGCATACGAAACGTCGGGTAAAATAGATAAAAAGTTAATTAATATTTGAAAACTTTAATACTGTTTCACATGTTGTTGCACATTATGGCACTATATAATTTAGAGCAACAGCACGGAACGCTGACGATGCCAGTACAAATCTTGCCCGAATATTTTGCGGTAAACTTTTCCAAATCATTTTCGATTTTTAAATTAACTATCTAAAACGCGATATATTAAAAAAACATGGGAATCGATTAACGTCGGCGACGTTTCGCATTAAATAAATTTAAAACTGTCAAGTTCATCAATTTAACTAATTTATCACGTTTTAAACCGTTTAGAATGCTTTATTTCAATGTGTACCTCTCGCGGAAACTATAGACAGTATTTAACTTATTTGTTGTTTAGAAAATGCGATACTATAAGAAATATCTCCTGTAAATTCTAGCATTTATATTTTGGAAGTACGGTCCCTTATAACTTACGAGGATCTTATTGGGTGAAAAGTGTTTAGTGGACGCGTAAACAAAAGACTCGCGACGACATGTGTTCGAAGTTAATCACGAGTGGCAGTAAGACAGTGGGGTAAGTCGAGTCAAGTGAACATTGTGGGTCTTCGGGCGGAAGTGAGGGCACTCATTGTTTGTACTTTTCTTATTGGATTAACTCGCTTAAGGACATTTAACCTGTATCACTTCTGACCCGCTAACAGGTTTCTTTGGACTCATTTGCTGGTAAGCTGATTACGCACTAATTATACTACATTTTAAAGATTTCTTTCACTTCCCAAGTATGTATGACGAGCGGAAAATATTAAGTACGGTCTGTAGTTTTTTTGCTGTACACATTCAAATGTTATATTGTATTGTTAATTTTTAAGTTAATTTTAGTTAAAATAAGTTAATATTGGAGTCTATATGACTCGAGTAGCGGATAAAAAAACCGTTATAATGATAGATAAATATGACAGGTTACCCCCAATTTTCAAATCCCCCGTGACGGCGACCATTTAAAATATTGAAACTAAAATAATTTTCTGTAATGTTAAGCCAAGGATTAGGTAATATTAGGCCTTAGTAGATAATAAAAAAACCTAATAAAGACATAAATAATTTTGTACTCGTAAAATGAAATGTTTATAAAAACGATGACCGCATACAAGGATCATTCTTTAAACAATGAAACAAGAATAACGTCAACCCCTACAATATTAAATTTTATTATAAATATATACCAAATTGAATCCTGTAGCTGCCATGTATGGGAAGCCACATTTTTACGCCACCAATATCCGGACCACGCACTTTATGACAATTTTGGTATATTGATTTATTTATAGAGTATATTTATCAAGACGTCAACTTGACTCATACTTGCCTCATAACTTGGTAAAAAACAAGACCATGTTAACTCGTTACTATAAAACTAGATGGCGCTATAAACTCTAACGACCTTTACAAAAATTTAACAAGCGACTTTGACAATTGATAAATAATTAATTCTTAATTACTTAACGCTAAAGCTTTTTTACGGATTTTGGTTGAAAACCAAAATCCGAATCTACAAGACCGTCATCCGTCCTATTCTACTGTACGGATGCGAGACATGGACGTTGACGCTTAAGGAAGAGGAAAAGTTACTGGTGGCCGAAAGGAGGATTTTGCGGAAGATTCTTGGCCCGACACAAAGGGAGGATGGAAGCTGGAGAATCAGGAAAAAAGGAGATCGAAAACCTCTAAACAACCCAATATAATGGGGGAAGCTAAATCCCAAAAACTCCGCTGGGTGGCATTTGGAAAGAATGGGAGATGATCGGATTAAGAAAGCGTAACGGAATAACCCGCCAAGATATTAAGATGAAAATGGATAAGAAATAAAAAACTGTTTGGAGCCAAACATGGGAGGGAGTAGTAAAGCTTTTTTACGATTAATACAATTGAGATGTAAACTTTTTCTAATACATTTGGTTACTCATTAAGTTTCTTAAACGTATAGCAGAGTAAACCGTTTTGAGGCATATTTAATGTGTTATAAAGCGCTTATGTTTGGCCACTGATTTAAATATTAAATAATTTAGCATTAGTTCAATTTATATATTCGGTCGGGCGTCCCGAAAAGTACGTTAATGTTCTAAAATTGTACCGCAATTCAATTGCTCATACATTTCACATCGGTCTGGTATATAGATTTCTTTATTAAGTCTGTGGGAGTATTAAACAATTGCTTATCCAGCTTAACGTGGATATAGCTGGATTATCCATGCTTATGTTAAGAAATTCCTACCTCGCGAGTGCTTCCATGTTGTGCATCGGCTGTCCCTTGATGATGGAGCCGTCAGGCCGGGGTACTCCGTGATGTGGCATACCGGGTGACATTAGAGCGTGTTGGTGCATAAAGCCCATGGGCCCCAAGTGAGTGGGGGGCGCGTTGTAACCATTCGCAAGCAGCGGAGACTTCTCCATTCGGGCCATTTCTGTAAAAGACAACTTGGGTTATATCAGGTCTTATAGACTTAAGTTTATTTAAAACGTCTGTTATTTGTTTTTATCAATAAAATTCTTTTTTATTACTCTAGCCATTTGCAAAGGCGATGATTTATTTAGTCGTATCGTTAGAAGTTGGTAATAACACAAAGAGTTATGTTGTACGAACTCGTTAGATTACTTTTCTGCAACAATTACGCGTCAAATAATTTTTAGTGTATTTTTTATGACCGATTTCAAACCATAGCGATTTAGTGATGCCCTTTTTTATCTAGAAATATATATATGGACCAAACGCCTCGATACTAAAACATATTGACGACTGTTTTTTGATTTTTTTTATGTTAATAATATGATTAAACTCTATGTTTGTAACGCTTTGCAACGATTCTTGCATGAGTGCCTTTACCCTCCATTGTCGTTGACTTTGCTTACACAAATGTCAAAGTAAAGAAAATGCATTATGTGAATTTACGAAAATACATTTTTTTTGGTATTTTTACGAATTGTAGCTTAAAATTTAGGATTTTACAAAGTGATTTTAAGGCACTTCGTTAATTTGACATATAGTTCAGTGTCTCAAAGTGTTTTCAGTGTAAATCAATGGAAACCGTGTGAGGAAATCACGATTTTATGTACATTGTGTGTTTGTTTATCAAAAATGCCAAGTTAGAAAAAATACACTATAACACTAACAAAAAAAATGTAAGAATCGAGACCCCGATTCACGATGTCGACTAAGTACATACCACAGCACTGAACAACAAACGAACGACTACTTTGAAATATTCAAATATAGAACAATATTGAATACCCGTAATAAATATCTCTCGAAAGTAATCACGTACCCGCTCAGGTAAAATCCAATTAATACCCAGTATTATCATTTAATTACTCGTTCCAATAATCGAATCGGCCGTAAAACGGTGTATCAACAATAATAAAATGAGCAATGAATTTCGAGACTATTGTTTTCTGTACCACAAACAGCCCGTGTAAACATAGAGGGTGGTTCGCAAATATTCTTAAAATGACCCCCCCCCCCCAGTGGAGGTCTACAGGGTGATCTTTCGGGCACAGTCGCCAGTCCCACCCCGAGGTCACCAAACGGACCGGGGTGTAGGAAACAATTAACAAGGTGTCGAATTAAACACGAATTAACGGTTGGGCTGTAAAGGAAAATAACCTTTTCCATTGTTCTACAAAGGATTCGGGATTGCTGAGTATTAAATATGTGTTCCGCTTTGTTTTGCGATTAGCGAACGGTATTTGTAATGTAATAACCTTGTCACAAAATTGAATCTAACGCTATGAGGTTTAATATAATCTCGTGATATTTGTTTTACGTTAAAAATGCATTAGATAGTGTGGTTTACTTAAAGAACACTGATAAGTTCATTCATGTACTTATCACTGTGCATGACTACACTTTAACTGGCGCAGGCCTGTTATTATAACTTAGCATTATAGATTTTCGAATCTTAAAGTATGATACCTAAGTAGTTTGGATCAGATCAGTTCCAGGAGTTTAATCAAGTGAAACAGACTCAGAAAAGTTTCTTTACCGTTATCCTCGACATTTGCCAATTTTGTGGAAAATGCCTATTATTTGCTTTTTAATGATATTTTAAAGTAACAATCAGAACTCGAACCTACGAATAGCGATATATTTAATATTTTTTAAAGTAATTTAATAATAACTTAGTTTACCGTCTATATATTATCTTGGGTAATAGCTATCATTTATTTAACTGAAAAGGTTCAAAAAAAAATAATATGATGCCCAAAATAACTATTTCAAGCGGACAGAGTCGCGGGTAAAGCTAGTGTATTAATAAGATTTAAATGTTAATCTACAAATCGCGAGCTCCAACCATTTCGTAGAAACAAACATCATGACCAATGGACCCTGAATTAATTGGGCAGGTTTATTTACTTAGTTTCCCGCCTCACTTATCTTCTCAGCCATACACCGTAAATGTATTGTTTGACTTAAGTTTGATGCGTATAGTTTTGTTTTATTACATTAAACGAACCAAAACAAACCTAATATAACTGGAACCGTGCTTAAAACGTTTGCATATTAAAATAATGCTATATCTTAATATAGCTTATAATTAATTTAAACGAATAAAGTATTGTCTGTAGTTTACGCGAGTAGTACAGATTTAAATACGGTACAAATAATATACGCGTAATAACGCTTTTAACGTTTAAAACGCGAAATATATTAGTTAACTTGTTTTGCATTTATATAACCTAAGCCGACGTTACGGTGCTTTGCTATAGCCGGGGTCACGTGAGGTTTAGTCATAACCCCCGTTTTTTTTTAATTATGACAAATTAATTAAATTCAAATTAGGTAATAAGATCGCACAACATATTTTATCGATTATTATGTGAAAGCAGTGTAGGTACCTACAGGACTTACGTGCGTGTGATATTCCGTTACCTCTATTTTTCTCCGAGCTTCGAACTTAAGACCTCTTGTTTAAAGTGACGCTAGGAAATTAAATAAATTGAGCTACAGACCGTCTTAACAATACGACACTTCCAGCTTTAGCTTAACTTCTAATAGAATCGCTATTCATTTTGTATTTTGAGCTTAAATGAATTATTTGCCGATGGTATCATTTGTAACCACAACGGGGTCAGTACAACCAGTCATATTTACAAGTCCCCGGACACAAAGTATACCCAGACCGCACCGGTCAACCACACTTAGTAATTAACTAAATACGTGTTAAATCTCGTAATAACCTGCGGTTACATCAACCCCTCCCGACATCTCGTTCTTACTTCTCGTGTTTGTGTTTTTCTATCTCTGTCTAATTACGAGAACGGTCAGCTGCTTGTTACAATTTAAGCAACTTAGTAATTTATCGCAATCAAAGCTTTAACACAGCTTATAAACATTTTATACCGAGTACAGCTTAAATTAAAAATGTACAGCTGTACCGTACAAATGCCTTGTTACTAAGGTACAGTAATATTTGAATATTACTAATATATAAAACTGAAGAGTTTGTTTGTTTGAATGCGCTCATCTCAGGAAGTAGTGGTTCGAATTGAAAAATTATTTTTGTGTTGGTTCGAGCATTTATCGAGAAAGGCTTTAAAACGCCCTGTGACTAATTGAGTCGAAGAAACGGCGGGAAATGTAGAGAAAACAGGGAAAATTATTCATTTTTGTGGGTCAAGCCAAAGTAAGTCGACAATGCGTTTTGCATTGTGTTTAGATATGGTTAGAGTATTTTCGCTTTCCATCCAGTGAACTTCAAACATCGTCTGACTTTCTTAACACAAAATCCTTATCTACCTACTTCCGTTTCTGCTAAGATTTCAGATAAATATTTGCTTCTAAACGCTAAAATTGCCAAATTAAAAAAGTAAAGCGCCCGCGGCCCAAAAAAGCCCCTCGCTTAATATCATAACCGTTATTAGGCATCCACTGATCGGACATTTAAAGAAATGAAACATCCTATATCCCCATCATTATATGGAATTTATCGATCGAATATCGATTGTCCTCGACAAACGATCAAATTACCGGCCATTATTTTAAACTAGAACCGATAGAAATGGACTTAATTATATCACTTATGTGTTTAAAAGATTAGAACCACAAACGCTAACTTAACCGCAGCGTAAAAAAACGTAACATTTTAACAGCTTCTTTATTTAAATACTGTCTGTAGTTTACGCGTGCAGTACATTTAAATAAAATACTCCAACGGTTTAAAACTCGAAATAAATTAGTTAAACTTGGTTATAAACGGCTGCTGCATACCACCCGAATCGTCGGGACGTAGTTAGAAATAAAGTTTTTAAAAAAGTTTATTTTATATATTTCGCGTTTTAAGCCGTTGAAGTGATTTATTTAAAAGTTCTATTACAGTTTCAAACGCGAAATATATTAGTTAATCTTGTTTACAAATTATTTTTAATTCCCTGTGGCCACGGTTGCTGCAAAGCATTCGATACGTTGAGCGGTAATTAAAAATAATGTAAGCTAGTTTTACATTATATTTCGCGTTTTAACCCGTTAAAGTATTTTATTTAAATAAAAAAGCTTGTTTATTTGCTTTTTATCGCGTCCCAGAAGCATGAAATCCATGATATTTCACAGTAGATAATCAAAAGCACAATTTCGCGGCGACGTAATTAATTTTAAGCTTGTTACGAGCAAGGAACGATCTTACGTTTGTAGGTTCAATGTAATTGCGCAAGCGCAATAATGGTTCACTTTTATTGCCCGTAAGTAGAATGACCAAGGGATACCATAAAGGGAATAAGCCATCATTCACCTTCAGTATGCATCTATGATTATTAACGTCGTCTTTAGGAATAACGTGTTTTTTTGTAAATTTTAACCGTTCTTGGTATTCGTTAAGATCCAAACATGTTAATTATTACTTCCATATTATTTAAAACGAACACGGTAAAAAAGAAACGTTGGAATATTGCCGTAATATGTATATCGATTACTTTGATGATAAAAACCGACGAGAATAAATTAGTCTAATAGACTACCTTGAACAACTGACTTAACAGAAAAAGTCAAAAATAAAATTCCCTTACAGCCCCCCCCCCTCCCCGGTCACAGGAGGCGAATACGTTTATAAGTTCCTTCCACTAATCAGTTTTCTTTACACGCCCTAGCTGACCGAACAATTGATTGTTTTCGAGTTGATAATACTTAATATATATATTTGATATCAGATACTTAAATATGTAGTAAAAATAATGCAGGCAGTACTTGAACCGGCAACAAACACGCCTCACCGTATCTTACTATATGGTAATAAAATGTTTGGTTTAAAATGCACGTATTATTAAACCACCCTGTATAAGCTAAAGAATAGCACACTATTAACTACATCAGACTACAGTATAATGTAAAGAGTTATAAAAGTAATACAAAGTTGTATGAAGGTAATTGCAAATATAATACGCAAGCGCGAAGAACTGGTTCTTATATAGAAACAATTATATGAAGTAAACAAATAACCTACAGCATCTTGTTCTTGTTGATAACGACGGTCTTTAGAACTACGACCCGACGTTGACTGCGTTCTAGCCTCACGGAGGGACTTAGAGTGGTTCATTATATGTTTATTTCGCATTTTAAACCGTTGAAAATGTTTTATTTAATTTGTACTCGCTTAAACTACAAACGATCTGTGAAATATACCCGTCACGTGAATCCTATGCTCGTCTGCTTTCCACTATCATAGAAAAGTGTGGAGAAATGATATTGCTGTCTATTTTCCCGGAATTCAAATCGATAAATGCACTACAGATATAAATATCAAAACGTAGCGTTAGTCTTGTTCTCTGCGCATTTGTAATACACGAAATTTAACGGCTAAATATTTGCGCAGTCCTCGTGCTAATCCGTAAAAAAGTCAAACAGCGTGTAAATTATAAATATGGTGCCGCAAAAAGAGAAACCGAGAATCTTGGAAATGATACAAAACAAGGCGAATTAAATGAAAATTACAGTCAGCCGGCAATTGTGGCGTTTACAATAAACACATAATTGTACGGTCCGTTCACAAATGGCATATGCGATTGGCGAGGCTGTCTGCAATTTGGGAATCGCTTGTCGTTGGTATATATCTGATAATCAATGAATATATTTCAATGAGAGACGTGGAGAGGTCCCGGGACATAATTTCCAGTTCTGTATTCTTAATACCAGGAGTTCCAAGGCACAATGATTTCAATTTTTTTCATACCTCATATTCTTTTAGGGCCACCGATTAAAGGCCGAGTCCACATAGTTTGCTGACCATTCCACCCATTTCCCCTTTTCCACTTTTGCGGAGTATTTCAGTTATTTTATATGATAGGTACAATTTAATTACTTACTTCTATGCCCATAGAAAAAAAAAGTAAAAAGTCATGTTCCCACACCAATCAAATTCAGAACAACACAGCTTGCATGCCACGAATGTCACGACTTAACAACACAGTCTAGTAAACATATACAAACGAAAAACGTTTTTACAAGGAACATATCGCATAGGAAAGTATGAACATATCTCCACAACAAGGATATCTAATCTCTTCGTCAAATAAGGGAAAACACAAAACGTACGAGAAAAGATCAATCGATCAAAGAGCATAATATCTACACAAATACATTTGTCGGCACAAAGCTGTGTCTATATTGGACAGTCGGCGACACAAGTCACGTGCGAATTACAATCAATAACAGTACAATCGCGGGTAAAATGCAAGCGGTCAATAACGGGAGTCAACAGAATGAAGGAAACACGTACGAAATATTTAAGATTACACTTTTTTTTAAGACTGTACTAAGCATTATGTTTAGAAATTGCCCAGTCTTCTTAGGGTTGCAGGCTAGAAAAGGACATACGCTTTACTAAAATTAAGTTTGTAAACAAATTTTTATTGAACATGATTTTGTTCAAGTTGTCGAAAATCTTCTGTCTCCTCGTGACCACGGCTGCTGCAAAGCATCCGAAACGTCGGGCCGAAGTTAAAAATCATTTTCAAATAAGTTTAACTAATATATCGCGTTTTAAACCGTTAAAGTGTTATATTTAAATGTGTACTACTCGCGTAAACTATAGACAGTGTCTTTGGCTAGTTAATCAATAATAAAGCGAAATCAAACAAACGGAACTTAAAAAAAATACTGAAATGATCCCTTTGTTTTCTGGTAAATGACACTAGGTAAAATTTATTAAAAATAATAAAAGCTGTACCTATATATCGATAAAAAAATATGCACAAATGTCAAAAGACAAATTGAAAACAAATACATCCGAAAATTCCTTCCACTTCGAAAGACCGATTTCAAGAACAGTCTTGTATATCAGCCATAAAGTCTTTCATTTGGCTCGGACGCGCCTTATGAACAATAAAACGTTGAGGGCTGGAGATTTGGACTGTAATAAAATATTTGCCCTAGCACCGGCTAATCCGTGTCCCTAACTTGCGAAGGCAATTTGAGAAGTTATAGTCTCAAGAAAGCTACAACGACATTATATCTTTATTAAAGACGTGTGTAGGTGTACATACGACTTGACCCGAATTGAAATTCAAATCCAATACAAATGATCTATTCCACACCGAAGTGTATATAAGGAATTATATGACATCAAAAAATAAACAACACGCGGGTTACACGAAGAAAAAAAATTGACAGAAATAATTTTAACGGTTTAAAACACGAGCTTTTAGTTAATTCTTCACAATTTATGCTGCGAAGCATCCGAAGTGTGGTTCTTAATTACAATAAATTTCAAATAAATGAATAAAACACTTTAACGATTTAAAAGCGAAACATATTAGTTAATTTAAGTTTTTTGTTTATTACGTCAACTAATACAATATAATTCGCGTTTAAAGCCGTTAAAAGTTAATTAATTGTCTCTGTTAATTTATCTTCGTGTTGACTGTAACTCATTTACATTTCAATTTTTAAGCCATTAAAAGTATTTTGTGTAAATGTGTTGTACTCGTGTAAACTACACACAATAATTAAGAAGACTATCAAAACTCTAAAATTTTTTCGACACTAACGTTTAAAAAGAGAAGTTAAGAAACATTTAACTTAGCAGAACTAGTTTGCTGATAAACGCTGCGTTCCAAATATGTTTTTTTTTGGAATATGTACTTTCTTCGTCACCCGTAAGCTAATAATACGAAGGAAGTTCTGAACAATCATTGTGTAAACATAATAAAACAAACGAACGGAAATTATCAACTATTAAAAATGCTCGTTTCATGGAAAATCACTAAATCATTTATTTCAGTGATCTTCTCGAAGCGATTATTCAGACACGTGCTTCATACTCTGTCACGCTTTTATTTATATTGCGCGACATTAAAGGTTTTTACAACGCTAACGAAAATTGCCTAACCTTTGTACTTATATATTTATTTATGTACTTACTTTGAGATTAAAACATATTTAGTTGGATACTTTAATATCGCACATGATAACGTTATAAAAACGTGTCGTAGAATATTTTCAATACATCCAAACAAATTTGGAAACATAAAAACTTTCATTCAAATTCTGTGGAATATTATTGACGTGTGAAAACTATAAATATTGTAATAATTATATAAATGAAGCCTGACTTGTTAATTTTGTCAAATTCATTCCTAAATATAGAAAATAAATTTAAAGATTACATAATGCAATGTTAAATAAGTTCAACGTCTATTCGAGACTATTTCAACCTTGCAAATAAAAGTTTCCCCCCCTGATGTGCGAAAGAGGGTCAGGCTTAATTACTCGTAAATTGACCGGGATAGAGTTTTATCCCGGATAAATATAAATGTGTGGATTAGTATGTGTCATGCTCGTTATCCGTATTTTATTAAAGATTCTTCAAAAGGGCACCTCAGACCTTTTAAAAACTTATTTTTTTAATTATTTGCATGCTTTCGGTTATGTAAATAGATATTACATTTTAGCTCCACAAAATAGACATTAGCTTATATGTTTAATTTTACTAAAATAGAATGTACAATTCTCAGCTATAAACTAGATATATATCGACAATTTCATATTGGGATTTGACTTTTGCGTGGGATTTATCTATATTAAAAACAATAATATTTAAAAACTTTTTACTTGAACATATTATTGTACATGATGGCATTATGTTAATTAAAAATAGATATGTGGGGCGGTAGATTCAAGTCCTGCCCGTGTCATCAATATTTTATGCCTAAAATAGATTTTTCTTTAGACTGTCCTTACATGACACAATTTCCCATAAGCGGGACAACTGCTGATAACAATTAGTAATTCTAAATAATTCACTACACATATTAATCTCAGCATTAATATTATTTAATCATCGAAATATTACGACCCACAATTACATTCTACATCGGCCACTTGTTAAGGAGAAGTCATCCGTAAACTTTTACAAAGGCATCGGAGCCATTGTTGCACAACCAGCAAAGATACAGTAATATCGAGCCATATTTTTATTAATATCTTTGCACAAAAGAGAGATTATCTGTCGGGAGTTTTTATCGGCAGCTGCTTCCATTCAAATTGAATTTCGATGTTTTGGATGCCTCTCGTAATTTCGATTCCTCGGAATATTAAATTGTATCTGTTTTCAGGTATGCATAATCTAATATTAAACACAAGAACAGTAAGGCACGATAAAAAAAAAATTTTGTATCAAGCAACATTATCGCTCCCTTTAGTGTGTATTATAAATATGTTGTACATTGAAAATCTATTTAGAATAACAATTATAACCTGGCTTGCGCATCTACAGCGCTCCGTCTTGTGTCTACCCAACTGAGCTAGTTTGCCGTATTGTTTTTCGATATAAATAGATTCATAATTTAAATTATGCCACCATGTGCAATAACATATTAAAATTTTTATAATTGCATATATTATACACCCATTATTTCGTGGGTTAATTGTAAAAGTCACATTAATTGATAAATAATAAAACCCTATTTTGCCATATCTCTACATTTTACCGCAACTATAAATGCGCTTGCGGCATTATATTTAACATACCACACCTATCCTACGTTATTTTATTATCCCGAGGCACAATTAAGACTTAATACGAAATTAATTCTAATTGAAGTTTATACAGCAATTACAGTTGAAGTCGCAGAACGTGTTTTTTGATCGAATTCTAAAGAAGCAAGTGTGTAATTGTGGTTCGCGTGAACTTATCACACAATTATTCAGAAGCAATAATTCCGTGTCATTACTTGTTGATCGAGGAGCAACTGCACTGGTGCACGACAAAGAAATGTATAATTTAATTCCAACTGGCTGAATAAAACTTTAATTCGCTCCGTAATTTATTCTCGATTGTAACATTGAGAATAATTGAAAATTGCGGTGATGGATTACAATATAAATATGTTTAAGACAATGTTTCTGTGACGTCAATGTTTATTGGAATTATTGACTACAATTGTCAGCAGTCTAGTGTACTTAGTAGTCATGTGGTCGACGTACACACTGATTACCTGATTACAAGATTAGATGATGAGTTCGATATCTAAATGTATATTACATTTTTAACGGTTTATGACGCCATATACACATAGTCCACATTTCCCACTATTTCTCTCCTATTGGTCGCAGTCAGACTAACAAAAAAATAATTGTTCAATTCAAGTAGTTCCTGAAATTAGCGCGTTCAAACAAACAAATAAACTCTCCAACTTTATAATACATATTAGTATAGATATACACTATACTAAAAGAATATAAGTACATCGAACTCAATTAAAATAAAGCATATACAAAATACGATCTAAGAAATATCAAGTCGCAATAACGGTATCTGTGGATGTTGGAGTAAATATCATTAGGATCTAAGCATCCACGTTACCAGAAGAAAACGCATTACCCCATGAACTAAGATCGCTATCTTCACACTTGAACATGCGCACTACTGGAACTCGTTAGTACCAACTTTATGGGAGATACAGGTCATCGTTAGTTCCTTGTTTCCGATGTCGTAAACTCTTTGCTAAAACTAGACGTTGGGTTCAGTTTCACTATTACGAAGAACAAGGACTGGGGAATTTAACGCCAAATGAATCAAGAACGCTTGTTAAGTACTCACGTTAAGTGGTAAGATAAAAAGCTTTAACGGTTCAAAAAGCGATATATATTAGTTAAACTTATTTGAAAAATATTTCGAGACTCCCCGACACCCCGTGACCACGACTACTGCAAAGCATCCGAAACGTCAGGCCGTTGTATCGCGTTTTAAACAAGATCTCTTGTATTAAAATAGAACTCTTTAATTATGGTAGAGAAGGACGGACATGGGGTATTAGGGGGAGTCATTTTGGCTTTCGATATTCGGAAATCCACAGACATAAACCAAAACGCGAGGTAACTTAATGGCTTTTCTATCTGTCGTCCTATTTTAACCAGTCGTAAATTATACTTTTTAGACGCAAAAAAGAGGTTTGGAAAGAAAAATGTACTTTAATTGCATCTAAACGAAGTAAATTACCTGAAATATTAAGTTACTTATAAAATTCGCGTTTAAAACCGTTAAAAGTTTAATAAAATGTATATATTTATACCACTATTAACGCTTCACTGCGGACAATACTTAACGACTGAGGTACCGAAAATCTCGTGCTGGCATTCAAATACGCCGGTATTGCTAATTAAAAGAAATTCTTGCCTTATGCTTGAGCAAGGCAAAAACAAAATGAATGTTACCAAGGTGTGAGTAATGTTAATGCAAAACAATTTTATTCTTATAACGAGAAACAACGCAGGGCATTTGTGTAATCAAATAGTTGTTTTATTATCATTTCAGACACTTAGTATAATTACTAACGGTTTCAACGTATTTTTATAAGTCAGAAACACAAGAAGATGATATGCTCTAGCCCTGAAATGATATGATGCGCTGTCGGCCTATTTTAGCTTTGGACATTAAGGAAAAGTGTTATAATACTTTTAGAAATAATAATTATTAGGGTGTGTAATTAGAGATAGAGAATACATATAAGATTCGTATTATATGCTACATTGTCCACTAATCTAATTGTATGGTTAAAATTATAAAGTTATATCCACTCAATTGTTTTTACCATCGCTTAAGGTTAACTTAGTCAGAGAGATTCAACAGTTATTCGAACAGTTGATTATCTTTTAATGCCAGTCAACATTACTACAATGTTGCATTCATACTCGTATCTTTGTGCATGTAAATCTTTACTTGACATAGTTTAAGAGACTACTGTATTTATAGTAATATTATAATAATCCATTAAATTCTTATATTATACGAGACTTGCCCCCAACGTGGGGCATAAGCAAACTTAACTTTGTAAAATATGGCAACTTGTGCGAGACTTTCGCTGACCAAATTTATTTAAAGTTACAGGGCTCGAACCCAGCACCATTTAAAGTCAAACAAGGCAATGCTGACTATAAAATACACGCAAATGGTGCATTATAAAAACAGTATAAACAATGTTTGAAAATTGTTTTCCCTTTTTAATAGACGAATTTTTTTTTAATATACCTACACAGTATTTTAAATGTCTACTACTAAATAACAAAATCAATTTCGTTAATTTTTGATAGGTTTCACGGTTTATCATATAATTTTTTTTTTAATTTTTAATATATAATGTATTGTTAATAGGTCAAAGATCAAAATATTGGGTACTGATATTGTATTATTTTAAATAATCATTATAAATAAGTAGTTTTACACTATACAATATGTATTATATTAAATAAGTTACATTGGTAACATCTTAATATAATAAGCTCAAAATGGCATACCCCAATTAATTATTTGCCCTTTTGTCGTTTTATTTCTGTTTGTATCATATTTTTTTTTCTTAATAGCGTAATTCTTTATTATGTTTAGTTTTAAGCACTTTAAAGCCATGTAAGTATTGTTTAGCTGAAGGAATACCTAATTTAAAAAAGTAGTGGTAGGAGTAGGAATAAAACCCCAAGATCCACCGACTCTTACGCTATTGGTTCCATATCAGTTGGGCGTTTAATTATTGTTGCCACCACGCTCATTGGTACCGTTTCCTCATATGGCATTTAGTAATTTGTTTGATTACCAGCAATTGCTGGTTGATGTTTAAATCATTGTCCGTCTACTGATTGCTTAAATATGTATTATTTCAATCACGAATGTTCAGAAGGAAAAACTATTTAGATTTATTGACTTGTCTCACGAACGCTGATTTCCTTTTATTATAGATTCTTCATTTTAAAAACAATTAAACGTATAGGTTTCAAGAACAACAGATCTAAGTTCCCATAGCTGGGAACTAGCAATGGCGAAGAAGACTTCGTAAAGTAGTGTATGTGACAAGTATTAAATAAGTTAAATATGCTTATATACTTCGTTGTCTAAAAAGGCATTGTTTTATGATAGAGAAAGATGTTCAAGCAGGGGATTCACTTCATGGAAGGTAAAACATCCCAGTCGTAAACAAGATGGGTCGTCGACCTATTTTGGCATTGTCTATAGCCGAATCGGCTTAGAAAAAGTATATTTGAGACAAAACCCTTTCGAGTCCACAACCCAATTACAATTATATATCTCTTTAATCATAATATGATTCCAAACATGTCTGTGAAAAAAATCATTTATTTCCATTTAATAACTTTGTTTTCTTAATCTTGAAGTTCATATGAAATGTACACCAAGAATTTCTAACACAAAATAGTACATTAAACATTCAAATAAGCCAACGTTACAAGAACAATGGCGTGAAGAGAAGCAAATTGACGGATCCATCGCGACCCCGCCTCAAACACAAACAGGCAAATCCTTACTTAATTTCAGTCGCAGAATTCAATCACAACGTAGAGCTTTGTACCCCCGCGTAATGTTATAATACGTACATTATCCCCCGTTGTGTGACGACATCGTAAACCTTTAATTATTATCAACACGTCATTTTCATACCGCTCACGAAAAGGGTCGTTCGTCAATGCGAGACATCAAAACGTGTCTATCAAAACACTCATTTCAAATACTAGTCGATTTTGACAGGACTAACTGGTATTCGAGGGCCTCTGTGGCCAAATGGCTAAACGTATTGATTAGCATTGCGTTAAGCGGGGGGGTGGGGGCCCCCAAAAAAAAAAAATTTTTTTCCCTTGGGGGGGGGGCCTTTTTTTTCCCCCCCTTTTCTTTTTAAAAAAAAAAAAAAAAAAAAAAAAAAAAAATGGGACCCCCCCCCGGGGCCCGCCCCCCGGGGGGGGGGGGGGAAACCCCAAAAATTTTTTTTTTTTTTTGGGGGGGGGTAAAAATTAAAAAAAAAAAACATAAAATGTAAAAAAAGGAAAAATTTTTTAAATTTTTTTAAAAAAAAAATTTTTTTTTTCCCCCCCGGGGGGGGGGGGGGGGGCGGCATTTAAGGGTTTTTTAAACCAAAAAGGTTTTTTTTTTAAAGGATTTCCCTTTCTTAATTTGTTTTCAAAAATGGGTGGAAAAAAAACACATGCATAATTACATATACAACTTGCAATTACAATTACAATTACAATTGAATAATTGGGAAATGTAACGCCTTTTTGGAAAGAGGAAGCAGATTCACTTGATGGAAGATGAAATACCACAGCCATATAACATCTAACACGATATGCTGTCGAACTATTTTGGCTTTGGATATTCGGAAATAACAGTTAGTGAGCCGGTAGGAATATCAAAAAAACCCTCCCAACCCCCTTTTTAAAAAAAATACATTTATTATAAACGTTTAGACCTGGTGGGTATCGAATCACAGACGCGTTGTTTATTAGCATTATATTGCCAGCGAGCCTTTTAAGAGGAGTTTAGTAAAATGCCTTCACACATACACAAATTCTCAAATTCTATAATACGTTTGTCATTTGTTACAGAACTTAATGATGACAGTAAACTGGTTTATTAGCTTCTCGAAGAATTAAAACTTTATTTTACGATTCCTTGAAACGTAATAAATCTCTATCTTATCAAAACTGAATGAGCATCGATTTTGATTTACCATCTAAAGATAAACATCAACCCTTTCAACGCGCACGTGGGCCGATTCGTCCCTTTCGCGCATTTCATATTCCTATTTCCATTCCGCTCAACCTTCCTACGAGGATTATATTCTCCGATGTTTTCGTATCCTATTATTTCACGGGGTGAAAATGGGCCGCTCACACACTCCCAGGTCTACGCGTGTAACACGGGAATGTTCTTGGCATGTGTGCGTTCATCAACTGTAAACCACTGTCAACGACTCGTCAAAATAATATTGGCTTAACGTCAGCTCCGTACACCGGAGAAAGTAGGAATTTCAATGAAGCACGAATTTAATTATAAATAAATTAATGACAACGGTATGTTTTACGTATATTATTTTCAATACTATGTAACCTACATCTGATTATTACGCGTCTGTGTTAACACATGATTAGGAAATACTTCCTTAGATGTAATATAAAAGTTTGAATGTAAAAAATTCAGATTGTAAATTTAAACCATATGGAACAGGGAATCAAAACAGCAAAGCTGTATTTTTTCACTCGTGAGAGTGTTTCGAATTGCAAATTTTAGGGAAAAAAGCGAACCGTACTACACTCAAAGTCAAATGCGGCAGAGCGTGATAAGCAAGTGCCGCTTATGCAAGATCACGAATGTAATTGCTCCCTTGTCTGGCACGACACTTCAAGCCAGAAAGAGATACCACATCCACAATACACGGGAGCGAGCGGGACAATCAACAAAATAATAAACAAAGGCTAAGCGACAAAAATGATTGATTGCCAGCCGTCTTGCGTTGAGCTCTATTTAATCACTTTATTCCCTTTTCTCCGTTTGTGTTGGGATAATTTTGTATCTGTGTAATTTGTATATGGAATAAGGTATCTGTGAAGCCTACGGTTATATCCGGCGCCTACCCGGGTGTGCGGAAACCCGATTTATGTTATCACATCTCATCATACGACAGCTTTGAATTTACATTTTCGTTATGATCGTATTATAAAGATTATATGGGAGATTTAAAGATTTATATTGGAATGTAGCTTATAAAAACAAAACATAGGGTTAACAAGAATTAAATACTAATCTAACAGTATATATAGTTGATCTGTATCATTGTATTAAGTAAATCAATTAGTAATATGTATTTATATTTATCGCGGTCTAAGGTTTTTAGGTTAAATAGGGATATATAAGATATAGAAAAGTGTCAAAATGGCCACTTCTAAGTGTTCCCTTGCATCACAAAAGAAAACACAATAAAAATAGCACCTTTTTGTTTATCGGTCGGTAGAACTGTCATAATTAATTAGTTTTGTAACCATTATACGTATTGACATAAAAAATAACGACTTACCACTCATATGTCCGTTTTCATACGGCGAGTAGTCTCCGTTCTCGAGGCGATGTTTCTTGAAGGGATGCCCCGGGAACGGCGATGCGGCAAGCGAGAGACCAACTCCGGAGGCTCGTTTCGGTGGTCGACCCGGTCTGGAGCTGCGGACATAGTAGCACGTTACTGCGGTTTAAGACGATGCACTTTATAATGCTAAGTAAATTGTATCAAGAGTAGTATTAATTTTTAAATTTAAAGGTATATTTCAGGTTGGGTCGCAGTGTACCTTGTACGTTGCTGGTCCGGAATGCAAGTTACCGGGTATAGCCACTAAAAGCGATAAAAAAGTGACATACATTCCGTTTACCATCAGCGAGAGCGTGCATAATAAGCGTTCGGTGCGCGAAGGGTTAAACTAGCGATAAACACAAACCGAATTTTTGTATCACTTCATTACGGATTTGTTCTGCAGAAGAGAAATAATTTCCCATATACCTTTCTATGTGTAAATTAATTTCAATTACCGCATTTTTTTATAATAGAGGAGGACAAACAAACATAGAGTTTACTGGTTCGTGAAACACCACAGGCATATAACATCTTAAGAAGATCCTATCATTCTATTTTGGCTTTGGATATTCGGATCTGAAGCCGAAACCCAATTGAAAGTTGTGGCTTTTAATCTGCGGACGGTGGTTCGTGACCCGGTCGAAAATTCGATATTCCTACCACCCATTTAGTGTCCAAATTTCCAGACATAGTCCAACATGTTTCAGAACAATTATAAATTCATTTAAAAAAATGAGTCGGTGGGGATTGAACCCACGTCCCGTAGATTATTAGCCATACATTGCTACCACTACACTAACGAGAAAGTTGCTAAGCCAGAGTAGCCTAACTGCAATTTTATAATTTGACTTCTTTTTATTTTATAGTCTAAGATAGTAATCTACAAGAGACCGATACCATATTTTACCGTTACCGACATTTACCATAATTCTTAACAAGAAATAGGACAAATTAATTTTCGCCTAAGTTAATTGCGCATGTTTAAGCTCTATGAAAGTCATATTTTTTGTTATTAGGCCACTCTGCCTCTAGCAACCTCAATAGTCTAATTCCATTTTAAAAATAAAATCAATTAACAAATGATACACAAAACGTAAACGATAATTAATATCATAAATTTCACCTAACAGTAGCCATCCCGGGTATTTCTTGCGTTTTCTTAAAGGACTTATCTAATAAATCAAGTTCTCGCGAGGGTTGCATCAGATTTATTTTTATTTATTTCACTCCCCCAAGATTTAATACGGCAAGACATCGTTTCCACAATTTCACGCTTATTGTTTTCCCATCCCTGATTTATGGTCAAGTAATACTCTCGGTTTGGTCAACTCGGCAATATATAGCCACCTAAATCTTTACAGCTAAGCCTATTGTGTCTTTTATTACCGTAATTAACTACTAAGCTATAGCTACTCCTAAGTATTACTGCACTATTTTTGTAAAGTACCTACTTTTAATTAAACGAGTAATATTTAGTTTAAAAAAATTGTTTCGGTACTGTCTATATATTATTGGAGTACACGTTCTTACGGTTTAAAACACGAAATTTATAGGCTAACTTATTCTTAATTTAACTACGCCCCCACTTTAATATGTCAATTGTTAATGCGTTATTTGCTAATCTTATTAGTCATTAGGTTACATCGCATATATTCAAAACTGTGTAACATAGATTTTGACTGGAATTGCGAAGAAAGCCGCAATAAATCCCTTCTTCATCAAACCTGGTTAAGTGCACCTAGATTTGCGATGATGTGCCTAGATGTGCAGTTAGAATTCTGAGATATTATAAATACTTTTTATCGACCACCACAAATTTTGATCAACTTGTGTAGATAAAATCTAATATTTAAATAAACTTCAACACTTCAACGGTTGAAAACGCGAAATGTATTAGTTAAACTTTAAATTATTTTAACTACTGACGTCTCCCTGTAACCACGACTGCTGCGAAGCATCCAAAATATCGCGCCGTTGTTAAAATAATTTGTAAACAAGTGTGACTATATATTTCGCGTTTTTAACCGTTTAAGATATTTAAATGTGTACTACTCGCGTAAACAGACAGTATTTAAAATCAAATAGAGAAACACACAAAAGTATACCCCATACCCCGCGCGGGGAGAACTGGACTTTACAGCTAAGCCTCCATCTTTTAATCAGCTTACTCGTGTGAGTATGATCAATTACATTGCTATCCAGTAATGACACCGAAGTTGCACGATAGAGGAACAAGTTCGGCAATTATCGGGGGAGCGATGCTGTTATCATAGTATCGGCTTACGCAGAAACCGACTCTGGCTATTTATTTTTATGTCAGCAGCCGTCATTATGAGACACTCCATTAACTTGGATTGCGGTGGGACCCGTTTTCGGTTACGCCGGGGGCGTGCTTTTGCGACGATTCTTTTTCCGTTACGCGTGTTATCGGTAACGCATGAGTGATTAAACCTACGAGATATGGGTCAGACACAATTCTGTGTCCCTTTCACTGAAAACCGGCGCTTCTCCTCTACTCTTGAGTGCAGCCCATGCCGAGTGCTATCTCCCATTTCACGAGCACTCTTCATAAGTAAATTGTGTAAGGCTTTTGCGGAGATCTTTTATATCATTGATTTTCGGCCGACATGAGTGAGAAAAGGTTTTTGCCCGAAAAATAATTATCTTTTTTTTCTTTCTCTTTTATATTGAAATAAATGGTTTTAGTTTGAGGTTCGCTGATCGATTTTCATCATCGTCATCAATGGATGTTCTTGCCAATGGCCCCTTGATGGCGGAAGCTACTAGAGGAGGCTTCCGCCATCGCGATCTATCCCGAGCTTACATTTTTTCATTAATTAATTTTAACTACAGATTTTTTTATTTATTTACAAATTATTTGTTCTTTAGTAGTAAGTCCCGTTCTACGAGTATTAAAATGTAATTAGGGATTTGAAAACTTTATTTTTTACATGTTATTGCACATAATGGCATATTATATATAAAAAGAGACATTTATATAGTATTTTACAATATTTAAAAATAGATTCAGATAGAAAAAATAACGACACGGGCGGGATTTAACGTAATCGCACAACTGCAAAGCATCAGACATTTAATCTAAATACGTCATCGTTAAAGTTAAAATTACATAGTGCGAGAGTTGCATGTATCGGTAGATTGAAAAAATCGATGACTGAACGGTCTTAATTTTTTTAATCTAAAATATATTTTTAATGTTTTCTTACGGACGTGGATAGCAAAAAAAATGTTAGGACTATCATCTAGATGTATTTACTTAATGTACGTGTATAGACCGACAAGTATAGTAACTTAAGCGGTCTATAAAAGATTCAACAATATCGGGAGCAAAAATGAAACAAGACCAGGCGAAATCGAAGATTGAAAGTGTCGAGGGACACAGATAAGAGTACGCGTGCCGCTCCACAGTCACCACTTAGCCACAATCGGAACACCAAAGCTCACTCAGATAACTGCCATTAAAAAGCCTTCGATTTATTACGGAACGATTTCCGAACGATTTATATGCCAATGCGCCACTATCGAAATATTTAACGCTGAGAAGGCTTTTACTTCACTGCCAATACGGCAAATTGATAAAATGACTTTAAACTATATAAATATATTGAACTAGCTGAGTCAGCGACTTCGTCCTCGTAAAAAAGTTATTTTGGCATCAAATTAAAACAGTTGTTTTTGTAGACCTCTTCATCTTTATAGATTTAAGCTGTCCCCCACGACGTCGGTTGCGTCCCGTCGTTCTTGCTAGCTTATCCTAAAAGATAGACACCTTGAGAATAGCGCGTGCAAACAAGCAAACACTCCTGCTTTATAATATGAGTATAGATTCAATAAAAAATATTAACGGTTTAAAACGCGGATTACATCAGTAAATTGTTTTTTAACGACAACATTACGACGACTACACATCAGCCGTGCATGGGTGCATAACATAACACACAATAAAGATAAAACAAACTAATACACTTCATGTTTTAAATCGTTTGAAGTGTTTTTATTTTATATGTACCAATGCGTATACAAGTTGATAAAATCAACGATTTGGCTAGTAGAATAAGACTACATTCAGTACAAAATATAGTACAATAAAGTTTGTTGGCAAAAAAGCAAAACGCATTATTGGTGACGCTATCAAACCCTACCCCAGTGTAACTGATATTGCCGATAGTTGTGCTTTGTGTTATATTTGCTTAGCAATATTCATCACTCACCACCCATGTCACAGATCGAATGGCAACCACAAAAGAATCTCCAGATCTTAGATATACATCAATATATGCCATAAATATTGTTTACAGATATAGTTTATTGGCAAAATAAATAAAAAAAAGTTGCGGTTTGTTCAATGGACTAGCTTCCTGGCTATGGAAATTAAAAAAAATGGTGGTTTAGAAAAAAAATTTATCGACATTTGAATTTTGGCGCGAAAGAACAAAGCATTGTTAACATGATACTGGCAACTTATATCTTTTATTAAAAATGGAAAGTATTTTACCAAAACACACTTCAAAGTAACCAAAGAAAAAAGATTAACTGTCCATTATTTAGACGTAATTAAGAAATTGTGATAGATTTTCTTACAAAAAATAACGAAGCGGCCGAGCCAAGCGTTACGGAACTAATTATTATAATTAAACTAACACTATATTAACTACACATGCGTTCGCTTCCTCGCTTTTGTATAAGACCAAACACAAGCTGCTGACAGCGTCTACCTAATAGTCATAATATGTTTATAAATTTTTTGTTGCACCCTCTGGGAATGTTTACGTATTAAATTAGAATAATCGCTTATCCAAAAATAAGTACATCCCGTCTATGGACATGCTGTTAAAGCTAAAAGATGAGACAAATATTAAGGCGTTCTATTTTGAATGACTTTACGATTGTTTACGCGATCGATTTTAAAGATAAAAATCATACGTTCAAATAAATTATCGGTTTTAAATAACACCGGAACTTTATAAAGGGCAATATTTAAAGGAATCATTAAATCAAACTATGTTAAACAGGCTTACGCAAACGATACACACAAGTGCTTTTCGACAGCCGTGACCGGGAATAGCATGCGAAATGTTGAGCCGTGCAAATTAGCCATTTTAAATCACGTTTCAATTTGTTTAAAATATTTAAATAAAACCGACTATATTGGTTCAGAACGGACTTTACGTTAAACTTATTCTGCAAGCATCCGGAACGTCGGGCCGAAGTTAAAAATCATTTTCAAATAAGTTTAACTAAAATATCGCGTTTTAAACCGTTAAAGTGTTTTATTTAAATGTGTACTACTCGCGTAAACTATAGACAGTATTTGTTTAAAATAGTTTTGTATAACGGGTACTAATATCAGCTATGGATGATCTTAGAAAAACCGTTAAAATTTTTCGTTGTCATTCATGGATTTAAGAGCGTTTTGTAAAGGAAACACGGTGTCTAGTTAACGCCTAACAATGGGGCTCTGTCTTAAAAATGGCCCAGGATTCGGTAGACAAGGTAAAGCAAACGCACCTAATCTTATCTACGGTAAACTCAAACGCAGTAGCAGTTTGTCTTGGGTTCAGTACAAACATGAAAAATGATTTCGGTTATAAAAGCGTTGCTCTATTTTCTAAACGAGTTCCGGTCGTAGCGGGAAACATTCCTCGGTTAGGATACAATACCTACTTAGAGAAGTACCTGAGGAAGAAAGAGATATAATCGTTAATTTATTTAGAACAACAAGTAACTTCTAACAAGAAAAAGTCGGACATTCGTATCATTAAAAACAATGTTACAATAAGGAAGCAAAACAAAAATTTAATTGAAGCCAAAAATTAGAGGGCACAGCCGTAACAATAAAAGACGAAAGCAAAGCCGCGTTTAAGCGTGTCGTAAAAATAAAAATTAAATAAAAAACGGTTTTGGGGTGGAAAAGTTTTGCGGCCGTAATTCGGCTTTACAATTATTTCGTGTTCTTGTGGGGCAAGATGTTCTCCTAATATTACCTATCCCGGGGGTTTTGAGACAGAATCATTATGTACCTACTCTATATAATTCTCCCCGTTATACATTACTTAAATCAATTATGAATATTCAGTAGCCCGCTAATCCTACTTCGCCAAGGAATCATAATTAGTATTGTGGCGGGATCGTCGTCGAGGGTCGGTCGTGGGTTCGATCCCCACCATGTCCATCGCGTTATAATTTTTTCTGAAACATGCTCTACGTCACGAGCAACCGTCCACAGATGAAAAAACCGTGAAGCTTCATCACGTTTCGGTTTAAATCTGTGGATTTCCGAATATCCAAAGCCAAAATAAGTCGACAGCGCATTTGTTTAGACGCTATAGGCTGGGGTCCTACCATCAAGTGAATTGTCTGCCCTCCTCTATCATAAAAAAAAACTCATACAGAACCAATCATTGCTTGAATGTAACTGAAAAGTGATAAGAGACAGCAAGTCATCACCACAGTAGTTATTACAATTTAATTTCGATGTACTGTATTTACAAAACTAATTACGTTTGTCTGATGGGATATTGAACGGCCGGTCCCTCTTAATTCGTTGACAGTTAATAAAGACATTCCAAATGTATTAAGATCAGCTCCATCTTTGATGGAATGTTATTACTGCAGCTCCAGTTTTTATCAGCGATTGTGTATCGTTCCGAGAAGTTCCCGTGTATTTTACGGACACGATAAAATAGTTTGGGCGATAATAGTTCATTTTGTTTAACATTTTTATGTGTGTTGGCACGAACGGCGCACACGCCACGTGGTTGTGGATAATTGAAATGTCCAAATCTTGGATTTATGGTCTTTGCGATGACAGTGCGCTGCGTTTTTATTGCTGTATAATTTACTAGTTTAATTAAATACTGTCTATAGTTTACGCGAGTAGTACACACTTAAATAAAACACTTACTAAAATAAGTTTAACTAATATATCGCATTTTAAACCGTTAAAGTGTTTTATTTAAATTACTAGTTTAATGTTTTAGCGTAACCGTTAAGTAATATTACGCTGGGTTTGTAAATATAGATAAGAATTGCAAATGTTAGTAATTGTTTATTGACTATCTCCGATTCTCCCTTACATACGTTTATTTTAATTAAGATAATGCGAACTAACGAAGGAAAACGTAATCGTATAAATGAATAAAACGTGAAATTTATTAGACATTGGAAAATTTAATATTATTCACATGTACATGATAACATTATAGGAAAATAATCGATTTTAAATTGAAAAAAAAAATACGTCACGGGCGGGACTTGAACCGGCATCCACAGCGTTACGTGCTCTAGTTCAATTCAATGTAAGACATAAGACACGGTAGCTCAAGCTTAGAGCGACAGCACAGAACACTGTCGAGCCGGTTCAAGTCGTAGTGTCGACCTGTGTAGAGAAATTGTATCAATCTAAAATCGATTTATAAATAAATTTAAACTAACCAACTGTCGGGAAACTTTTCAGCCGTGTAGGGCGGTGATATAAATTATGTTTAAAAAGTGTTACGCGTTTTTTTAGATAGATTTTTTATTTTTTTTATATTTACATTTAAAAAAGTCTACTTGAATAATAAACATACAATAAATTGAAGATTTACAATGACTATATCAAAACACATCTACAAGAGTATCACTTATTCATAATTCAATTCTCAAAATGTAATATCGCAAGAGGCTCAACTGGCATCCCTTTCTACAAATGTTGGGGCAAAATAATCAGCCCCCCAAGGGACAAGCGCCCGTAATTAGCGGCTGTTCATTTCTTAATTTCAATATTTAATTACAAAGGAAACTCGACGAGTGCCGACAAGAAAGAGACGTCATCGTCAGAAAGAGTTCTGTTTTGTTACATTCGTTTGGTATTGCCGATACTGGCTTCTTCATTGTTTTGCGCTCTCAAAGGTTTGGTATCAAAGCGTAGTTAAATTACAATTTAGATACCTATTTTCATAAATAACTTAAGACTGTCTCAAAGTAAGCTCATTGGTTAAAAGACACGTTGCCTAGCATTGTGTTAAGTGTGAACGGTCTTGGCTTCGAATCCCAAAATAATATAACATTAAATACTATCTGTCGTACACGAGCAGTAGGTACACGTATAATAAAACACTTTAACGGTTCAAAACGCGATATATTCGAGTTAAACTTGTTTTAAAATTATTACAATTATTTTTTATTATAAATTTCAGGATATATTATGTTTGAGATGTATTTTTATATCTCGACATATAACTTTTATTTACATCAAAAAAAATTTAGGCCTTTGACTGCCTCTGCAGTCAAATGGTTAAACGTGGTTTTTGCGTTAAGCGCAAGCTGTTCTGGGTTCAAATCCCAGAGAAACAATTGTTTCTGTCAGGCAGGACACAGAACTCTGATCAAAGTCTTGTCTCTACAAGAACCGATAAGTGAAATGGGCACAGAAATGTTTTCGATTGAAGTCTGAATTTTATGCCTTACGCGTTTGTTAATACATAGTCTATTTCGATTAGGCTAGGAAAATATATATAAAATGAATGCTTTAAATTTCTCTCAAGGTAATAATACCATCATTGTAACTTTATCTCCTTTACTAAGGATCCATCTTCCAGTTCCCTTTGTCGTTACGCCATTGTCAGACTGGTAATAGCTTTTGACATATTATCCTTTCATTTCCTTTTTATCACGGTTTTATGAAATTTCTTTGTCAAACTTGATTCGAAATGAGTGCAGCGTACACGTTACCTTGTTTTCGTATATGTTTCTGACACTCGTATGTTGTGACCAATTTAAAATTGGTATCGGCAAAAATATTAATGATTTCTCTTTGTTGTCGATTTTCATTTCCCACTTTTCATTGCCACGTCGGTGGTGTGTTTGGCACGTTTTGTTCTCACTCTTTGACGGGTGCTGGACGCGGACGCATTGAATGGACAACCAAGTACTGTTCTGTTAAATGAAATTGTACAATTTCTGGACGACTGACCGCCACGTACGCCCCCAGCGTGGTACCCTCATTTCGTTATTGGTTGCAAATTGAAAATAAATTACTTTCGAAAATCGAATCGAAATGAAATATTTAAAATTTCATGTGGCATGAGTTAATACTTTGTAAATATAACTATTTCAATGGAGTTTAGTTAGTAACATAGTTAAAGTAACACTGAATATATATCGCGTTTTAATCCGTTAAGTATATTTATATAGTAAACTATTACTGGATATATCGGTGAAGTCTTTCCTTTTTTATGTCAAAAACAATTAGGGTAGAATTCTTGTCTTGTCATTTTAAGTTCTTTAAAAGTCGTAGTCAGTATTATGGCGGTCGTTATGTATCAGTAACACAATGTAAATCGATTGAAAAATTAATGGTTCCGCAAAACGGTTTAAAGAACGGTCCGTATCCTGGCGCCAGCAGAAAAAGTTGACCCTGAGTTAATTTCACAGTAGCTTTACTAATTCTGGCATACAATCAACACAACATTAAATGACTAACAGCTTTCTATTCACATTGATTTGCTGTTTGATGTTTCGGTACTGCATACAGAGTTATATTCGCTACTGTTTCCTACCCTTTTTTTTAGTTAAACGGTTTGAACCTTGAAAACCAAACTACCTGGTCCGCTTTGTTAGTTTCCAAAATAATTTCATCTAATTCTGGCAAAGTGTTGAGTCACATACGTTATCAGCTTTCAAATATGATTGCTAACAAAAAATACCTCTTGTTTTTCATCAACCGCCATTAAAAAGACACTTGAAAGATAAATGTAGCTGCATTGAAATATACAGTAACATTTATTTTGAAAGGGTGAGCATTGTATACATTAGACTAAACAGTTTTTACTAGTCATATTTATAGCGCATACATATTTCATCGATTTATGCTTTAATAGTATTCAAATAACAATAACAAACAAGGTGGTGATTTGAAACAGAAAAGTGTACATGTGATCGGAGTATATTTAACGAAAATAAACGTTTTTGTTATACAGATTATTAAAACATTTAAGCTGCCGACAGGTAGGAAGAGACCTAGTTGAAAAGTCAACAAATCTTGGGAACCATCTTCCGGGATGTACAGACATACATGTTGTTTATAGTGTAACTTGCCAATTCTTTTGGTTCTACTAATACGTTCTTAATTTAAAAACTAGTCGAGTAGAGTTGGTAGTAAAAAGCAATTTAGAGTCGTCTTGAATTGTACTTTCGTATTTTAATTATTTCTAAGTTTATACAATATACATATTGTGTAATACGTTATCGGCTTATCATTAGTTTTAAATGTTTTAAACTATATAATATGTGTATTAAACTGTAGGAATACCAAATATACAAGTGAATTATCTCAATAGAATAAACGCCAATTTGACCTGTAGTCGTTGATTTTGTTTTCTTAATTTGGCGTAAAAAAATCCACATTTTCCTATTTTGACATTCTTTTTTAGTATATTTACTATACATTTTTAGACTATATTATCGTATTGAAAATTTCAGATGCGAAATTATATCTGTAGGACCACTTTTGCTTCAACTGTGTCAATATATAGTAGTTCAATAAAAATAGAAACGGATCGCGAACTGTGTATCAAAATAATGTGAAGAATTTTAAAGTAAACATAGATTATGCGTAAATCAAATCGTAATACATTCTGACACAAAGTAAGTACATTTGAAAAATCTTTTGTTTGATCAGACTCAAGCATCTGGATGTTGAACAGAAGTTCATAATAAAATATCAAGAAAAAACACGTTAAGTCCTTTTGTATCGGCCGCGTCTATTTGTGTTCTAGTGCGATGTAACACTTTTGATAGTTAAACTTACTTACTATTGACTAGTTTTGAATGTATCGTATGCAGTTTACGCGAATAGTACACATTTAAATAAAACATATTAAACAGTTCAAGACGCGAATTATATTAGTTAACTAGTTTTTGTTAAAAGTGCAATCCGCCTCCCCTAAATCTGTGACCACGGCCACAAAACATCCGAAATGTCGGGTCGTCGTTAAGTTAAATTAATATTATGCGTATTCAACCGTTTAAACTGTTTAAGTGTTAATTTGTGGAGAATGTTTGGGGAGCAAAATATTATGTTAGGTTGGTTATTATGTAACCTGGATAAAGAAGTAGAGCCAATGTATCATGTTATTCTTAAGACCTGCCCCAGCAACATATTTTACCGTGCTTAGAACAGCAACTTTAACCAACAAAGGAATGATACAAAATTCTCCTCCACAGATGAAAGAAAGTTATGGCAAAAAGAATTGAAAAATTACATACACTCGAAAGTATCAAAACCAATGATCCAAACTACAAGTACAACCGAAATGTACTCACAGTGCTTCATACACTGAGATATGTTTTGATAATACATCATAAAACTATTAAATATTGGATCGCTGAGTGAGACTATCCGAACTGTTTTCATATTTCCGTGCAAGGGATAAACGACGAGCGAGTAAGCAAGTTCCTATATACCATAATATAAATAGTTACAGCCGCATTCTTCATATTAATGTAAACATTATTATTTTTTCAATAGTGAATATGTTGAAATCTGAAAGCTTCCAGAATCGTCGACGCTCGTGACTTGTACCATTTTAATCGTTTCATAATTTTGTTATTTCAGCGTTCTAGCTTTGTTATGTTTCGTTCAAACGCATGTGGGAATCAATTGTTCTAAATCCACATCCGGCTATGAATAACTATTTCTTTTAATTTAAACAAATCGTGGTCCTGAAGTAACTGTTTTGGGCTATGGCTTAAAACTGTAAGGTGACGTACCGTTTCTACCCCTTGCTATAAGCTATGTTTTTTATTGCTCAATAATGTCTTTATTTTGTGGGTAGGATTGTCGAAATACCGCCTGGATCACGAACTACCCTCCACAGATGAAAAAACCGGCCAGTTGAATCGCGTTTCAGTTGCAGTCTGTGGATATCTGAATAGCCCATGCCATAGCCTACAGCATATCTTGTAAGCTGTTATATGGTGAAGGTATTTCATCTCACATCATACTCGTATGTCCACCTCTATAATAAAAAAAAATTAAGAAAGGTTGTTATCTCTTACAACTGCTGTCAAAATACTTCAGGTTTTGTGGAGTTACTTAATAAGGATTCTATACAAGTTGATACAAAAATCCCAGAGTCTAAAAGCGATTAAGAACCTCATCCTAACTATAATATTCTTCTCGAATCAAGTTTCATTATCTCCGTGACACGTCAGGGGCATCAACTTCCGTTCCCAGCATCACGGCCTTATCTCGAGCAAATATAACAAATTAAACGAATGTATGTCTTTCTTTTTATGTAAATAATGTTGACATATTGTTATGTTCGGACACGGTGTGTTTGGAAAATTACCGAATGTAAAAGTGTATACGTACGTAAATGTCGTACAACGTCTGATACTTCAGTAGTTTTAAAGTGTCCAAGATCTCATTGTGTCACTGATAAGTTTTTTACTGAGTTTGTAATATATAAGTGTATTAATACGACAATTGATTTGAATTCGTTTGAAAACTTTAACAGTTAAACGTTGCCCGAAAGGTTGCATTTATTAAAAGGTTGAAATAATTCGACGATGACGTGAAGGACTCATAGCTCAAATGGTTAGAGCAACAGCCCGGAATGCTATGGACGCCGGTTCAAGTCCTGCCCGAGTGTTACGTTCTCCACGATTTCTTTATGAATTTCCCGCTTATCCTCTTGTAAATAGGCAAAGGTGAATGTCTATTTTACCGTAATAGTATAGAATAACATTCGTCCTTATTGTCGTGATGTGATTGGACCCGACACTGTCAGACCTCAAGTCGCGTGCCGCGGTCTGCGGTCGCGGGTATAGCCCATCGTGATGTTTTAACGTCTCATTAACGAATAGATATCGATTTTATGAGCCGTTTCAATTAAAAATGAATCTAAGACATACGAATGAAGGGTAAAAAGGAATAACAGAAATATAAAACATTTAGGAAAACACTTTTGACAACACTTTGGTAAGAATTATTCATAACTACGGCTGCTGCAAGGCATCCAAAACATCGAGCTGTAGTTATAATAATTTATAATTTTAACAAGTTTAACTAATATATTTCGCATTTGGAACCGTTAAAAAGTACTCGCGTAACTACAGACAGTACATATTTAATATTGTATACAACTGATTGTAATAACTGTATGTATTTATGTAGGTAATCTATGCGAATCTATCTATAAATGAGAAGTTATTTTCTTAAAATCATATTAGTTTTATATCATCCGATTACGTTTTACCAATAAAAACTATTTATAAAAAGTACACGGTACTTTTCAAACAATTTAATCTTGTAATACAGATATTTTTGAACTTTCTTGTCGAAGACAGTATGGTAATTATGGGCAAAAAAGTTAAAGCTGTAAGTGAATATTACGATAAACCAAACATTCCTATTATTAATACTGTAATTAAATAGGCGACTCTCCCATTTCACTGACTACAAATCAAAGCTCACCCCTTTAATTAAACAGCGGCACTGTGTCAACTTTAACTGTAGGTAAAACTATTCGGTCATTAGATGCTAAATAAACGCCTGGTTAAATTCATCAGAAATTTTAAAAGTTCGTGCTTTGGTAAATTAGTCATACTAATTTTCTCAACGGATGAGAACCGGGTTTTTATTGAGTACTTTTTGCTGTCTTTACCTTTGTCGTTTTGTTTAGACAAAGACTTTAAATAACGTGTCTACTTTTGCGTTATACGAATGTGGCAAACTTATTTATGATTCTTTATTAGTTTTATTGTAATTGTACACGTGTAATTACAGTAACTATACATATAATAATTGACGGGATCGTTGCTAGATCTGCCCCTGGCCCAACGCTCGTCAAGTCACGTAACATCAAGTTAACTTATGTTTTTCTATCATCCTCAATTATATAAAAAAAAAAATCGATCAATGAAACGGAGATAGACGTGTGTCTGATCCACATAGACGAAATGAGATTTGAATGCACGCCATAAAACAATTCCATAGTTAGAAATTGATATTGATAAACACCTATAGAGCCTAACCAAATCTAGGTATCAAATGAAATAATAATAATCGTAGCAGCGCAACGTCCATTCAATTATCCCTGAAAATTGAGTCTCATTAAAATAATAAAGCAGCCGGCGGCGACATCAAATTGAACGATAACAAAAGCGTGTGTTAATTCGAGGCGACACTGCCAGTTTTGGCCATGGCCACGGTCGGCGAACGAGAAACTATGTTTCTTTGAATATTATAAAAGTATCTTAATATAATAAAGAACAAGAACGAAAGAGAGTAAGACTTCAATTGATTTAGGATAGATTTGCAAAGCACAGTAATTTTTAAACGCATGTTATGACAAATAATAAGACACTACAAAGAAGTTTCTAAGAAATCAAATCCGTTTTTGTCCTTATTTTGTAACAAAAATATGGCCTAACATATATCCTGGTACTTAAGAATCCTTAGTCAGCTAGTCCTATACATTTTCCAATATCTAAAGACAAAATAGAACAACAGCGCCGCCTTTCATTAAAAACAATCTAATGTAAATAATCACATTTCAAATGTTAGTATAGTCTGTTAATAAGGGCATCAACATACGTATTTATAACAATAGTTATCCAAAAAGCAATCTTGCATTATCGCCGCAGCCATCCTAACCTATAGCTATAGAAGCGATAGCGCCGCTATTGAAACACTAAATTACCTAAGTTAATAAGCGTGAATCTATATGCATATGTCATAGATCACTAGGAATAGAGGGCGCTGTTTGCTAAATAATAGCGCGTGGATGCTTCTCAATGGGACCCCAAATGCAATTGTGTACATTCGTGCGAGGATTGAGTTACATTAATGCGATGGAAACATTTGCATCGACTGTCGATAGTTCGGGCAAATAGTTATGGCGGTATAACAGCTATTATCTTAATTTATGGTGGAGGGTTTCATTGATTTCTGTTCACTAATTTACGCTAAGCTATTTTACGTTTTACGTGAGCTGTATCTACCATACACTTTACATTTTACGTTTTACGTAAGCTATATATATCTATATAGAAGTACGCATGACAGAATAAGTAGAAGGCGGCCATTTTGTGATTCTTGATTACCACGGCAGAACAGTCAGCTCAAATAACCTAGAGTCTATTTTTTATCGTAGTAAATATACTTTGACAGTTCGAAACGCTATGTATATTAGTTAAACTTAATTGAAAATTATTTTAACGATAGCCATAGTCACGGGGAGACAGGAGGTCAAGTCCCAGCGACGACGGCTGCGGTTTTAAATAAATATCCTTTCTCAAGGAACTGAAAAATGAATTTTTGACTTAGACATTTGAAGTTGATTACATTCGAAAGTAATAAAGAATTCACTGCAGCCGTTCGTAAGAAACAAATAAATGTGGATAATGATTCACGTAAAAGGTTAATCAGTCTTAGTATTTCAACGTCTGTCTATAGTCTACAAATAAATACATAGAGTATATTAAGGATCGTTAAAGAAATGAATGTGGTTCGGTCTACCCAAGAATAAATCTTCGGAAACCATTAACACTGTATCTTGTCATTAATTAGAGCTAATTCAAACTGTTAACAGTTAAACCTCCCCCAGGCGAGCCCTGGTGGCGAGTGCCCGCGACCAGTCGCTGCCCATTCCGCAAATTGCTCTTTCCCAACAAATTGTCAATAAAACTCATCTGATTCGCAGTTAAACAAGCGAACGACATTATTAATTTATGCGATGTAATATGGCGCGAGCGCTGGCTGGATACTCGGTAAAATATTAATAGTGCTGGGGTAAAAATTAAGCTTAAACCGAATGGGTAGTTTGGATAGTAATGTGCGTTTTATGTTTCTATGGGCGGATTAATTTGAACAGACATAACGTTCAGCGAATCCATTTCGATTAGACCTGTTTCATCTAATAGCATTATGACTCAACTGAACTTGTCACCCGCAAATTTACACTGGCTGAGAACAATTTGAATGAAACATTTTTAACGTTATAAAACGCGAAATTAAATAGTCAACTTGGTTTTGATTATGCCATACTGTCTTGGATGCTTTACAGTAGCAGCAGTTGAGTGTTTTATTTAAATGTGCCCTACTTACGGAAATGTCAACGAATGGTTCGAGAAAACCCTTCAATTTTAACAAGAATAATATAAAAAGCCAATTCTAATACTAAATTGGTTTATAAAGGAATAAATAAGTTAAAGGTTCATCTCAGTGGAGAATTTAATTAAGTATGAAACAGTCGCATTTCGGAAGAAGGTTAACTAAACAACAAATAGATCCCTCGCGTCTTGATCTTATCTGGGAGAAAGCGATTACACAAATCTGAGAAGCTATTAATCCGCTTCGCTGCCCTCGAATGGCATCATGGTTTGTTTAATAAAATCGCGAATTTACATATCAAAACCTACAAAGGGGCATAATTGGAGCCGATGACTTAGAAAACGTGGTGGGTGAGGTGGGAGCGCCACCCCGAGAACAAACAAAGGAATTATACCCGCCTCAAGAAACTTTTAGCAATGGAAAACGCCTTAACAAACAGACGCGTGTGTATCTAATGAAATTCCTACGGTTGCATAACATACCCGCGCGAGCGCCGAGCGTTATTAACGGAATTATTTCTAAGGGTGAAATCTTTGAAGGCGATTGCTCTCCCGGAAAAGTTGCGAAGAAAACGGGTTGAGATCTTTTCGAGAATTCATTAGTTTGTACTTTGGAACTATGCGTTGTACGGGCATCTAATTTAACGGGTAGGCGTAGCCGAGGGAGCGAATGGGCAGCCAGCATTTGAAAATGGAAAGGAACCGCCGAATCATGTCTCTTTGAAAGACGCCGCCGCGACACGATTCGTTAAGAGACAAATGTTTAGATTCAATTTCGACGGTTTTTTACGCGGCCCGTAATTAGTAACGGCGCGTTAATACACATATTTCGGCCGCGAGCTTCCCGAAATAAATTAGTTCTGTCGCTGCTACCGCGCTTACAAAAAGGGCGTTTCTCTCGAATTCACGAAGATCGAGCCCAAAACGATCGATGATTTGACGCTACGTTAATTTAAATCACAAAGCAGCGTAAATAATGGTTTCGCAAAAAAACAAATTCTACTGTCTCCGTTGATCTTTTGTAAAAAATCAATCTCGATTTGACTTGTTAAATCGTAGAGCCAGCGAAGCGATCGATGGAATTCGTTCGACGAAGTTTCCAATGAATACCTATTTCTCATAAAACTTGTCACTAACAATTCTTAGCGAATCGAATCGTTAACTAAATCTGTATCTCGCTTGTTATTATTGCGATGGGAAAGTGGCGTAAAAAATTCGGCCATCTATTAGATCGAACGGTGTCCGGAGGAATGTTAAGAGCAAACATTTAGTAACGGTTACTATTATGCAATAAACTTAACTGTGAAACGTTGCTTTTTATTTGATCACGTGAAAATAACTCGATTCGAATACTTTCGAATCGAGACATATTTATTGTAAGGTGTTTGATGTTTTAATCGATTATTCTATCGCCATTATGGAATCGATTTAATCACAATCGGTATTCTGAAACCTCGCTTCGCGGAGACAACTCCGAGATTGCTGTAATTAGTATTGCGACGTCGTAAATTTCACCCAAGTTGATACGAGTGCCATCAATCGTATTATCGATTGCTTTTCTCATCCCGATGAATTATTGAATCTATTAACTCTCACGGCTCCGCCATTCCGACGAGTTTAAAAGAACTTGACAAAATATAGACATGCTTAAATAAAAGGAAAAATAATTAAGCTTATTTAAACTTAAATCAATACACTAGATTAAACAGAAAATTATATCATAGTAATCTCAATAACTACAAATCGTCAAAACAAATATAAACACCGTTCATCCATAGATAACGACATTTTTAATAATCGTGTAAAAAGCACAAAATGAAAAATGCATTCTATAATCTTCATAGCTCTATGTTCGAAGCAGACGATTTGTACTAATTATAACGCGCGAACGACGCGAGATGCGATTATCTTTCACTTAGAATTGCAATAGCTAATCTATGTAGCTGTATTGGTAATTATTGCGATAAATAAACAGACAAAACATAATTCCACTTTAAAAATGGCCATCCATTATACTTGCGCTGCAATAAATCTGCTTTCAACAATGACATTTAGTAGTTTTAAAAACGGCCATCTATTTGCTGTTTTTGCTTATTTTAAGCTTCTGCTCAGCCTATAACAAGATGAATTTATAGTTATCTAAAGCGCATTTACACAGTATTGACTTACAATACGCCAAATTAGCACACACAACATATATATGAGGTTGTATAGCAATAAAAAGTGTATGTTGAACAGCTTTTCAACACGTGTACATTTGTATTCATGTAACCTAACACGTGATAGAACAAAAGCTGATGACAGAGCAAGTGTCAATATCCTGGAGAGCGCATAAGACGCCCCTATAGGCCTGCAACTCATTCATACCACATAATAGCACTTATCTGTGGGAATGTTAGGCGTATAATAAAATAGATTAACGGCAAAAAATGAAGATTTAAAAACAAATAAACAAAACACTTTTAAATAAAACACTTTAACGGTTTAAAACGGTACATATATTAGTTAAACTTATTTGAAGATTATTTTAACTTGTTTTACTAATATATATCGCATTTTACACCGTTAAAGTGTTTAATTAAATGTGTACCACTCGCGTAAACTACAGACAGTATTTAAACAAAACTCTATATATATATATATATATATATATATTAGTGTGTCGAGTACAATAATATTGTTATTCTCATAAGCAGTGACACTGTAAAAAAATCAATAAAGATTTAAAAAATGACAAGTTAAAACAAAAGACAGTTACCTATTTTTTTATCGTTTAAAAAGAGACTATATATATAGAAGCCAATAAAAGCCATTGACAATTTAATCTTCGATACTTACAACCCTGGAAGGAACGAGGGTGCCTTAGACAATATTCAAAGACATACAGAAATGTGGATTACGAGAAACCTTTTAGATTCTATTAATGTCAACTTCGACCCCTAAAGAGTTGGAAACACGAAATGGAATTATAACATTCCCCTAAGTCGTAATAAGTATTTGAAGCAATTTATGCTGGGTTAATGATCGGTGCGTTTTATATCGAATTGGAAATGAATGGGTATAACCAATGAAAGTTTTTATGAAAACGAAAAAAAATAACGTTGAACCAAATAATTTCAACGTTTTTAAATTGGTGCAATAAGTACTTAAAATAAAATTAAAATGAAGGATAAGTACTATCCGTATTTTATGCGAGATTATAGATTTAAATAAAACGGTTTAAAACGATTAGCGATATATACGCAAACCTCGCGCCGTGTTAAAATAATTTTCAAAAAAGTTTTACTGATATATATCGCGTTTTAAGCCGTTAGTGTTTTATTTAAAAATGAAAGAATAGTATTTTGGTGCGTAGGAGATAACGATATGAATCTGACATATGTAATATAGTAAGGATATATAGTTTTCAACAGAATTTGTTTTCATTAAATCCGCTTAAAAGATTTGCGATATCAAAAGCCAAAAATAGGCCAACAGCACATCTTGTTTAGATGATATATGCTCGTCTATCCTCCTCTATCATAAAACAAGATATAAATAAACAAAGTCTTAACCATAGAAAATTGTTTAAAATGATCTTAGCGAAGACACGCAAACTCATTAATTTATAGCATCCAAAACAAACTTGTAAGTCCGTGGCGGGTGGTGCTTCGCAACTTTTACATTAGCGAGGTCGGGGGGGACTCTTACGATCACACCTATAACAATTCCGACTTTTACATCGCTTTTACCGGCCGATACTTTGACTTTTAAACCGACTGTGCAGAAAAATAATGGTAATGTTTTATTGGTATATAACGGTAAACATACATTTAATTAGTAACATGATATTACTAGTAAGCACTTACGTTCTTTGCCTTTGCCGGTCAAAATAAGTTGACAAAGTTTATTTTTAATATTCTTGTAAATTTAGGTTACTTTACAGTATGTCTATTATTAATTGTACGTGCATATTCCAGTTTCGTGTATACTTATATATTTTTTCTTTAGTAAGTCGTTTATACTGCATTATTGGCCCTCCTAAGTATGTTTTTTACAGCGCAATACATTTTACCACTTCGCAACAATGTTAAACATACAATAAACATATCAACAGAACAAGCTCGCTGTCAAATAAATGCAACAAATATTTTAAGGCCCTCTTTATTGGAAGCATAAACCGACCCCGTATGAGTCTAGCACTATAAAATAAATCTAGCCGAGTTATCGTCGCCGCGGAAGGCTAACGATTCCCACGCGAAACCGCTGTTAATAAACAAAATTATATATTCAAGAGTTAGGTGGTGTGGCTGTTAGCGAATACTACGTGGTCCGAGTTACAATGCAAATTGCGGGGGGGTTGCGCCGATGCCCTGTAACTGCGAGTAAAGATGGCCGCCGTAATGGTGAAATGAAATTATTAAGCATTGTCTTGTGAAATCGGCCGCAGTCGACACCTGAGTCTCCGGCTGCGTTGGCTTCGTGTGGACATTCCCATTTAATTTTCTTTAACAAATTCATTGTTTTCTTTTTAGTTTGGATAACCTAACAGATTTTATATAAAACACTTTAACGTTTTAAACCGCGATATATATTACTTCAGGTTATTTGACCCCGTGACCACGGCTACTGCAAAGCATCCGAAACGTAGGGCCGTAGTTAAAATAATGTTCAAATAAGTTTAACTAATGTATATCGCGTTTAGACCGTTAAATTGTTTTATTTAAATGTGTAATACCCGTGTAAACTACCGACAGTATTTAACTTAACAGCCTAGTGTGATAAACAATTTAGTAATAAGAAGTATAGAACAGCGAATCTTAAGAAAGTTTTCACTTATATTTTAAAAAAGAAACATTTTTACAATTAAAAGAGATCCTTATAACTCTATCAAATAAAAATTAGTGGTTTTATAAAAGAAACGATACAGTAAAGGTTTTTGCGACAGCAGAATATTCATTTTTTAACTTATTCAATATTTTCTCAAAATTAGTTGATATTGGATTATTAAAAAACAGATAAAACAAACACAATTAGTAATTTTTCCTTTAGGGAGGCATGTTTTGTTTATTCATAGATACGCATCTAAGTGGCATATCCACACGTTTCCAACGCCAAGACATTACTTACAACCCTCGACTGAAAGCTTCGTATTAAAATTTAAATCTACTTTGCAAAGTGTATTTTATACACGTGCTCGTGCAATTTTGATCGTTCATAAAGCTAGAAACAGCTACCATTATTACTTATTACCTCTGCGGTATTGGGTGTTACTCGTCCCCAACCATTCCTCTCAACGTTACGGCTCTCGCGGCATGTAACGAACCTAATGTAATAGAATCATTAAATGCTTTTTGATTTTGACGGAGTTTATTCAGATCGGTAGTAAGCATGGTTTAAATTTAAAAAAGTAAAAAACCGATTGTGTATTGCAAAATATTTATTACACGGGCAGGAGGAGGGGAAGACATGTCCAATATGTGTTTTTTTTTATATTTTATACACCACCACTCCGATAACTATCACTGCAGTGGTCACGTGGAGACTAGAGGTCATAATTAATAATAGAAAACTGAATACTTTCTATACTTGTATACTTTAAATTTGTTAGAGTAACAGCAAGGAACACAACTTGCCAATTTCGAAATAACTTCTGAATTAAACCGTTAAAATTGTTGAATCCTACTTTGGCGATATTTAATATACCTATATTAGTAATCGTAATCGTACATACAAATTAAGTACATCTTGACTTCGGTCAAAAGAACGAAGCTGGTATATTGGCCGTCTGAAATTCCCCTTTAATCCAACGCATACCGAGTCCATGTTTTTAATTTCACGCAAAAAACAGCTTCGACTTGGTGATCAATCAAAACGCTCGTTTCTTTTTTCTATCCAACTTCACTGCAATACTTTCCTGTAAGCGATGTGGATGTACCTTTATTTATTTTGTTTGCAAAAAGGAAATGGATACATTTTGGATTAAATTAGTTTGATGGATTTCGCTCTTAATGATTTATGTATTGGTGTAATGTAATTGAATCCTAATTTAATTATGATTGAAGACATTAAATGAGATTGTTTGACCACTTAAAGTTAATGTGTTTGAATAAAACCACTTTAACGGTTTAAAACGCGATATACATTAGTTAAACTTTTTTAAAAATATTTTAACTACGGCCCGACGCTACGAATGCTTTGCAGCAGCCGTAATCTGGGGAAAGCATTATTTTAAAATAAGTTTAAGTAATTTATATCGCATTTAATACCGTTAAAGCGTTTTATTTAAGTGTGTACTACTTGTGTAAGCTACAGACAGTATTTAAACGAATGTAAGCGAAAATATCGAATTTGGTAACCACGATGACGTCACACTTAATAAAATTTGAATTTAAAAATGTTTCACATAAACGTCACAAATTTTTATTAAAAAAAAGCGCCAGTATATTGTCGATAAAAGCAAATATAATATATTTTAAAATTAATCAGTATCATACATAAGTAATTAAGTAGTGCTACTAGTAGCTGTGGAAGCATTCTAGTGAAGCAATGGAAGTGTTGATCTTGTATTCGTAAGCTAAAGCTTTTTCATCAGTCTAAAACATTTATTCTATGACAAACTTTATCTGCTACGTGATGTTTGTAGATCACGATTGTAATTTCTGTTTTTGTGAACGACGTGACAGATTACAAATGCAAGTATTTTGGAAGGAGGTTGGCCTACTAGGATTATTTTATTATTAATGGTGATAACCACGACCCGTTGGTTATCACCATTGCCTCCTCGGCACCGTTTAGTCCATCAATAAGATATACAAATCTTCAGTCTTTCTTATCACATAATGTTCATTGTTAATCAGTAAACTGGTACCAAGATGTGCGCGTGCGCAAATGAGTTGCAATGACACTTTCATTTCTGTGCTACAGACGCGATATTAAACCTCTAATTGAATTAAGCTTCATAAAATAGCCTATTATTATGACATCAATTTTATAAGTTGCATCTAATCTAAATCTTAGGCGGTAATGATTTCCACTGCTGGGACTTAAGCGTTCTAAGTGAGATTCTGAATCCACTGCGCTAGCCAAATGCTTTCATAAAATTTTTGGTTTCACGACAAGTTGCTAGACAATGTCTCTCTGAATCGAAGGGAACAAGAATTTGTAGAAAGATTTATTCATACATATATGTATAGAGAGGGTGAGAAACATTTTAAACGTGAAATATGTTTATAACATATTTCCAACCACGACTCGACGTTTCCAATGCGACAGCCGTTGTCACCGAGTCTCTATAATCGAATGTTTATCGATTGTCATTGTTTTTTCTACATTCTGCCTCACCAGGAAGTCACTACAATGAATAACCGACAAAGCCTACACTGAAAAGATTCTGCAGCATATGTGAATGAAAGTACATTAAAAGAGCTTTAAAAATCCTTGTAAGATAAGTAATCTATTCGTATATCACTAAATCCTATTAAAAAACACGCAACAGCGGTTTCCAAAAGCATACTTTTAAATACTTAAGACACTCCCACACTCACAAAAGATTTCAGATGACACTCGTAAATGCATCGAGCTTTTTATGCTTTGGCGCCCAAATTCAATGTTAATCTTTAGATGTTTTCTACTTCAAGTATAGAAAAAAACTAAGAGAGTCCCCAATATCACATAGAATGTTATTTAATCCTAGTGCGATTTTAGAAGCCTAGTGATACAAAAGAAATATATATATTTTTTTTTAAGTTTTGTATACGTGTTATATCTTTAAAAACAATATAATATATCTATTGTCCATATCCAAAGTTTATGAATTCTTAAGAAATATTATCTTAGCTCGAAAGTGAAAAGACCTAGTTACGTCCATGTGAATTAGGAAATTTGAAATTTCGGTAGCAACAGTAACTCACTGAACAAACAAAGAAACACATTACAAAGCCATAAACCATGCAACAAAGCGACCGGCGCATACGTGTTGAAACTGATCCATCATGTCTCTTTTTAAAATAACAAAAACGCACACAACAGATGTTTTCGTAAAAAAACCGACCCCGACGATCCTCCCTTAAAAAACACTATCCGTAATTTCTATTAAACTTATTAATTTTCTAAACTGACTGATGTAAGCGTTTAAATGCAAATTTGGCATTCTGCTATATTAATTCCATAATTATGATAAATTAGCGCAAGTCGCCGACAATAATTTACTTTCTATAAGTAAAATGCGCAGGTGAAATAATTATTGGTGCCGCAATGATAATATTTATCAACGCGGCTATATTGGAAAAGATAATACATTATTTTATATGAATTAACACCTGAATTTATCATTCGACTTGTAACGGCTTACTCATTCGAATAACAAACATTGATATCGGAAAGCAAACACAATATCAACCAATAGAGAGTCGACATATCAACATGCAAAATACAAATTAGATTCCAAAAGTAGGAACGTGATAAAGTGCCGTTATTGAACTCGCTTATCTGTGTAATTACGAAGAACTAAGCTGAAACAATTTGCGTTTATAATGGGAAACTTCGAGTGCCGTACACTTGCTTGATAACGAATCGAAAACATTAGCACTGCACATATGTAATCGTCATAATGAGAAACGTATAAAATTTAGTACCAACATTTGGTATTTTATCAAAATTATAAAATGTGACCTCATAAAGAACGACTACAATATTTCAAGCGTAGAACACTTCAACTCTTTACAGTAGGTACAAAATGCCAAGTCAATTTTACCATTCTCTATAACATATTATCACGCTACTATAACGCTAATGTGGTCCTTTTAAATTAGTCTTGTTCTAACATCCCGTAAGACTTGTGACCTAGTAACTTAATTTTTATTATGTTTTAACGACTAAATAAGTCTGTATTGGAATTGTGTAATTCGATGACTGAGGAAATATACAAGTGATGTTTGGTTCTTACGTGTTGATTTATAATACAAACTGGTTCTGATTAGCTATGTTTCATTATACATGTTAAAAGTACTAAAAGACGTCGTCATTAAGAAAACCTATTAACTCACCGAATTGGCTTATTCACTCACCGCGAATTCGTCATAAGGGAGAGCACATCAAATATTCAATTTTAAAACAGCCGCTAAAAGCGAAGTGTCATCGTCGGCAGACGCAGATGGGCCACGACAATTTAAAAATTTCGTTACAGATGGGACACATACTTCGCCGGAACGAGAGAGATAAACCAAGGAATCGCATTAGCAAAAGTGAAAAATTTAAACGGGAACAACGCGAGCCCGGCTCAGCTGCACTGAAATTGCCTTCAATAACAGTTTAGAGGGTGTGTTGATGACAACGTAAGATGTCTCGGGCCTCTTGGAAATTATTCTGTCATGAACAAGGAAACGGTATGGAGTAGGAAAAATTTCATTAGCGCCAATCAAAATGACGAGGTCCAAAATGAAGCTGGCAAAGAGAGTCGTAATCACGGACTCCAGTAGGCACCCCCTCGACGTGAGGTCTTATTAAAGGAATAATATTTACAAAACGAGACGCCTCAGAAATCCCCAAATTAAGAACTCGCCGAAACCCGCCCAACTTCCACAAAGTGGAATCATTAAATTAAAAATGTAAACTTTTCTCTTAGCAAGGTAATGGGCATCCCGATGTAGATAAATAGATGGAATAGCTGCAAAAGGAGCATTTTCCTGTTCATTAAATTTTTCCTTCGCTTTTTTATTTCGACCCCTGGTGCTAATTTTGTTGGAATTCACGCCCCGCAACCCCTCCCGCTGGGACTCAATCACAGAAATTTTATATCCGGAATTAAATAAGTAGCCGAGAGCATTACTGGCCAAATTTAATATGAGCTCATTTTTACAGCAGCGTCGTACTTAATTAATGAAAAACCAATTTGTCCTTATTACATTCGAAACTCAAATGTCTAGAGTTCCGGTGGAAATACGTTGATACTTTGAAACTTGTTAAAGGTTGAAGAGTTTGATCAATAAGTAAAATATTCTCATCAGCGGAGGGTGGTTTGTATAACTCGATTGTCTATAAGATCGAGTCGCAAGTTGCAATCCCGTTGTAGGAAACGTCAGGTCGGTGGCAAATGCAATTATATCTACTAATATGCCGTCTGCGACCGACGCTCTCCACCTTCCTAGATACCACCACCCTTTAACTGTTTCGAGGGGATCACTTAGGAGTTAATTATTATACTGTTGCACCTGAGTTTACAATTTGGTGCTCGAATAACATCTCAAAATAAATGTTTGTTATTTCATAATTTTCATGATCCTGTTTATAATAAAACGCATAAGAGATACATAATTCCATCGTAAATGAGACTGACATGGTTTATTTTTAATTTGAAAGTAATGATATATTTTTTATCAAATATTAATTAAAATAATTGTTATGCCAAATATAAGTCAATTAGATGCTTTTAAATAAAACATTTTAACGGTTTAAAACGCGATATATTAGTGAACCGTGACCACGGTTGCTGCAAAGCATCCGAGGGGTCGGGCCGAAGTTAAAAATCATTTTCAAATAAGTTTAACTAATATATCGCGTTTTAAACATTTAAAGTGTTTTATTTAAATGTGTACTACTCGCGTAAACTATAGACAGTATTCAATTAGATGCTTTCATAGCAAAAGCATTCTTTAATATTTCATCTGTGACTGTTCTATCAACTTCAACAATCTCGAACATTGATATAACTTGTTGTACAAAGATATCGGATTCCCTTATAAGATATTGATTGGTGCAAATAAGGAAATCGAATTATTCAATGTCCGCCCCTCATTTGTTTCTCGCTCCCCTATCAAAGAGATGAAGAAATTCTTTCTGAGTTTTCGATTACTTGTCCAATTAATTTTATAGATTCATTTGTTATATAGTTTGAAACATGTTTTCAGTGAGTGTACGATTGATCTCATCTGTTATGCCGCGTGATAAATTGTTTGTTATGAATATTTATTTAACGCTCCGTCGATTTATACGGTAAGTTAATATTGCTTTACAAATACTCATATTATGAATATTAATTACTGTATTTGCACTTTGTCAGAAATTGAAAACACTAGAAATCATAACTGACATTTACGTACAACGCTAGTTTTTAAAATATCACCCTCGAAGCAACAGATGGCGTTAGTTCTTGACATTGACTTTTGGGATATCTGTCAACGGCAGTCCCACTTGATGAATGCTTTAGTACCGTCGAGTGCGAAACGTAATATATAAACCATAGACTGAACTTTTTTTTCCTAATTATAACCTGTGGTTACCAAGCTTGAAATGACAAATGGTTACTAGAATTGTTTATAAGCAAGTGACGTCATAAACCCGACCAATCAAGAGCGTTTCATGTCACGTGACGAGTTAAAAAAAGGTTATTTTAATTTGCGGTTTTTATATATTACACAAATTATTTTTATAATGTTTGACTTTTTTACTATTTCTAACATTATACAGTTTAATGTTGATAACAGGTATTGACGCGGTATTTTTCGCATTGTCAAATAGCTCATAGGTAACTTGGCGACGGCCTCAGTACTCCCTTATCAGTTGGGGAATTGCGACGAGAGGGAAAGTTCCTCCTCACGCCTCTACGCGCATCTGGGTGAGTGCGGTGAGTGAGGACCAACGCACCGGCCATTCGTGATATAATTCGCAACGGCCCTCTCAAGTGAACATTTTTTCGCATGATCAGTGGTATATAAAAATTAATTAGCGCCTTGGGGACATATACTCACGTCACAATCATTATATATAAAGTTTAGTATTGAAAACACATTTAAATAAAACATTTTAACGGGTTAAAACACGATATATATAACTTATTTAAAAAAATATTTATGAGGATTTGAAAGAAATCAATTTTCAAAGTAACTACAATCAAGCGAGAATTTAATTAATTTAATAAATAATTTTTGTATGAAACTTATTTTTGGTTTAACAAGACGAAGATGAAAAGGGGAATTTTTGTGCCTTTCAAATTTACTAGTTATCAACCATTGTAAACTGCGATACACAGTGTAAAAGAAGTTAATTTGGTAACTGCAATTCTAAGTACAAGAAGTGTTCGTAACACAATGCAACAGGGGTTCATTGGAGATTCACTTGCTTCTTAGCCACTAATCCTTCTTACAAGCTCTTTGCGGCATGAGCGTGTGGATGTAAGCTAAAACTTACACAAGAAATACTTAGCAATATCTATTCATTTTCAGCCACATTGTTTTATAGTTTAAATTAAGTAACCAAAACCGTTTAAAATGCTCAATTTAATAAATGAACGAGTAAGTTAAACTTGCAATACGTTTTGAACTTGCCACTAATATGTCAGCGTTTAAACCCGTCGAAAGTTGTTACTTCTGTCCGTATGGGGAACTTTTGGCTTATTATAATAGTAAATAGTAAGTATAAAAGTTAGTTAGTAAGTGTAAAGTAATAATTTCGTTCATGGCGGTTAAATTTGGATACGCACGCGATTGGATAGTACAAATCATCTGCTATCCAATCAACTTAATTTTGAGTTACAGCTTACTAAGAAGAGACACTCTCATTGAAATTTTGCTTTTTTCCAAGAGAATTCATTTATTTCTACGAATTATTATTTTAGGTATTCTTTTAACAGACAAAGTTATAACTGGTGGCATATTTTAACTATACAAACAATAAAAATTACGTTTGTTTCAATAAATGGAACCCCTCCGCACTGTTAACACTCGAAACCCTTAACAAAATCATTTCCATTCCATTTTCCAAAGTGAAAATTACCTACGGACGGTCGAAGGGGTTAAGGATTTACTGTTTGTTTCGAATCGGCCTTTATTTGTATTAAAGGTGTTTAAGTGTAAATGGATCTTTTGTGATTTCTGTTACTAGTGTTTAAGATTGATTAACTAATTGAATGATACACTTTTAACTGTTCAAAAAGCGAAATATATTAATGTTTTTGGATGTTTTGAAGTCTGGCCGTAATTCAAAATAAGTTAACTAATAACCCATTTGGCATAATAACCCTTGTAAAAATATTTTATTTAAGTACTACTCCCGTAAACTACAGATAATACTTATTTATTGTCTATATTTACATATTTCTTCCCTTCAATCATTCGTTTTAATATTAATTTAAGCAAAGAATACGTGTGCTGTAGTGTATTGCTTCTTTTCTTTTACTTAATTTGACCGCCTGCAAAAATAAATGGTTTAACATGTGTCAGGTCCGGAGATCGTTTTCTGAAGAAAAAATAGATTTTTTCGGTCGGGCAGGGCATAGAAGTGATCAACTACTTGCCTGTAAATAAAACAGATCGGTGAAAATGACACAAATGTCTTCGCTCCATGGGGAAAACGGGAATTTCACTTGAGTAAAAGTTTACAGTATATTTTTGATCATTTAATGAAGCGTAGGTTATGTGTCCAGTAATTTGTTTGGCCTATTCCTTGAATGTCAAAATAACAAGCCGTTGGATATATCCGTATTGTTTCTATTGAACCGACGACACAATAAAACCGGATTTATAAATCAAAGATGATTTAATACAACCTCTTATCCTAACTCCTATTCCATCTTAGGATTATATTATTTATTTTTTGACATAGATCTCTAAGGATTCGGAATCCATTAGTTAGATAAAAATAATACTCAATTAGTCCTCACGAAGGAGACGGCTTGTAATTGGATTAAATACTTAACGGATAACTATGACGTCATTACTAAAGAAATATTTGGTAGTTTATTAATTTTGACTTTTAATAAATACCCATGAGATTTTAAATTAAAAAATTGATACTACAGACAGGATTCGAAGCCATCACCAAGTTTTACGAAATCGAAACGCGATCAAACTTTCCATCTGCTTTTTCTGTGGTTTGTAACTGAACATTATTACGATATTCCTACCACCCCTTTAATTAAGACTTCCAGACGAAGTCCAACGTGTTTCAGACACGATATAAATTGATTAGAAAAATGTTGGATCCGGTGGGGATCGAATCCACGACCCGTTGACTATTAGCCATACGTTACACCAACGAGCCCATCAATATATGTACTCTTAAAAGTTTCACACGATACTATAAACATCATTAGCTATGTTGCGCATGCACAGAATTGTAGTTCGAATTGAAACCACTCATCATCCACAATGAACAATGTAGGAGAAAACATGCATCTTTGTGTTCGCATTGAGCTGACGGTATGGCATCCCACCTCAATGAGATGTCTCAGTGGGGAGCCAACGGTAGCGCAGCGGTCTTTTTTGTGTCGGCCAGTTTTATCAAACATGTTAATGGCTGGCTTTATGGTGCCAACAAAAGAAGCGTGCCAACGGAGGCGTTAAATCCCCAACGATTTGATGATTATCGTCATCGTTTGTCATAGGATCAATTTTGAACTTATGTCGCTAGCGGCGCGGAAGGACTACCTAGTTCCTCCGACAGAATGGAGGATAGACCAGGGGTAACTAGTTCAATGATAAGCTTTTTTTATTTTAATGTTTCGCGAGTTTGTGAACATGAAATAAGTTGTTCGGAATTTTCAGATAAATTACTATCAATCTCTTTTTAGGATACTTCGATTCTACTACTAATTGGAGCGTATTTTTCTTAAGATTATACTTTTGCAGGTTGGCTACCCCTGGTAAACCAAAGACCAACATACCGCGCGCTAAAATAAAACACAACCATGCTTAAACAAACAGGCATTACATCTAGGTAAATTTATCTGTGTTCAGGAATTGTAAACCTATTCAATTACAGAAAGGGTGTAACCTGGAACCATTACAACGACAACTACTTTTAACCACATAGTTCGATCGACATTAATTACAGTAAAATAAATCACACCACATATAGTTCGTCTTCACTTCACTAGCCAATGAAGCATTCAAAGAAATGATCTCAAAATCCAATGGTCAATGATAAGACAAACTCGTAAATGGAGTGAGTAAAAACCATAAAACATTGAAAATAACACACATTTAAGCTTAAAATTTTGGTGGAAGATTATACTGTTATCCTGCGTCGTGGTTGTCGTCTGGTCTTCCAGGCTACACCGTGGTACCGCGAGCGACCAGTCGAGGGGAACCCGCCCGAACGCTTTCAAACGAAACCGAACGCAAGCAATATAGCGACATACCTGTCTGGCGCTTTCATTGACAGGCACCTGAAATGAAGAAAAAAAGTCCATCCAATTCGTTGAAATTTTTTAAATTTAAACAAACAATTCTCTCCTCGAAATTGTACACAGATAAATTTACATGCAGATATGTCGTAGAAGTCTTACAGGCTACATAAAATAACTCGACGTTACGAAAACACAGAGCAACAAAAATTAAAAGTAAACATTCGAACGGATCAAACAATAATGTGGCAAAAACATTTAAAAACAACATTGCAAGATGTATTAGGACAGTTGTTAAAATATGGGGTAGCGTGGAACGGCTTGACTGCGATGATATTGCACCGGCACGCGATGCAACCGTGTTCGCGTACTGCACATCGTACGCCACCATACTAGCTATTATTCTATCGATTACATCTCATAATTGGCCTCACATAAGCATCGCCCGACGCGTCGAAATCGGAACCGGCATGTATGTAATCGTAAAGTATTAGCTAAATCCGTTGAAACGTAAAAGAGAACGATTAATATTGAGTCATTACGATATTGACTGCCCTATCCCAATGGACGAATTTATTAGATTATTGCCGGACGGGATCACGCAAACGAAATCGTAAATTCGAAGGAAGTCAATTTAGTTAAATTGAATCTAATTCCGACGAATTTCCTTTTAATGTGATTGTTTTTTATTTACCCCTATATAACGTGATCGCCAATATTTAATATTAGTCATTTTTATATGGAAAAACAATTTGGACTCGAATGCGCTATCAACATGCGCTAATGTTTACTTCGTTCAACCGATTGAGATAGACCAATACAATAAAGATCAGTCATTTGTAAAAGATTCAAAATTTTTTAAATTAAATTGCAATTCTCAATGACTGGCATTTCTATATATTTCTGAAGTGTCAATATAATCTACACTTACCGCTCAACTGACGCCGCGTACACGCAATTCAAAATACTCGAAAAAACCAATCTATCAATATTAGAACACAAAAAATAATGCAAGTCAGTTAATAATCCTGATTCGACATTCGACAATGGAAATAAAGTCACAGTCACTTTTTTAATAATGGCAATTCAGTTTTTCTTTTTCTACCGCCACCCTAGGTTCGTTTGACATTTGAACCGGCTGATGACTCGGCCCGTTATGATTGATCGTCGCAACGCTGTAAATAAGTGTAATTTAGCATTAATTTTTCCATTCTATTCCAGATATATTATTGTTATCTGCGCTATGCTAAAGCAATAGAAATCGATCAATAGTACGGTTAATAAAAATATTAAAAAGGAGTGTGGGCGATGTGAAAGAGTGACAAAATAAACAATACAGACGACAGATAGAAATCTGATGTCAGTAATAAAGCAATATATTTGAATAGTTGAGTTACTATATATTTTATAAAAATAAGTATTTAATCATTATAATATTATGGAACTACCCACCTTCAGCTAAATAGTTAAATGTTTTGCGTTACGCGCGAGAGGTCATAAGATTGAGTCCCGTGGTAACAATAGATTATTCTGAGGCACAGAATTCTGTTCCTGACCTGTATATAAAATCCGAACAGTGAAACGGACACGCAAGTGTGTTCGCCCATGCTCCAGGGAAGGAGACGGGATTTCACGTATGGAACTAAATTGCATTAAAAAATAAAAATATGCGTTCTTCGTGGAGTTAAAAATAGTATTATTTTCATACAAATTAACTCCAGTCTAGCGTTCATTTGTCAATCTGCAGTGTCATTGATAGTCTTAAGGATGAGAGTTTGAAGCCATCGTGCGTGAATATGGCCTTTTATCGCATCGTATAAGGTTGATATTATATTCCGGTCCTCGAGTCAAGAACTCTCGAGGTAATATTGGACATACAAAAGATGGATTGTTAAGGTTCAAAATTCCGGACGATTGTCTCAAATCCAGACCGAAAATGAATGACTGCATACGATTTATCATCGCGGCAAGTATCCGCCCAGGGCGTAACGAATCACTAGTAAATAAATTGACCACAAATATTTCGGATCTTTCTTTGATCGCGGACTGATTGTTTTCGAATGAATTTCCGAAACGTTTCGAATTCGTTATGAGCAAGAATTTGCACGTTCATTAGAAATTCTTGTGAGAAACTTTGCAACAATATATAATAAACTAGCGACCCAACCCGCCTTCGCTCGGGTCCAATGCTGATACTAAATACACTACAGAAAAACTGTGAACTTTTCATGTAAAAAACTTCCTCTAGAACGACTCTATCTTAAAAAAAAAACGCATCAAAGTGGGGTTTTTTTTCCCCCAAGAAAAAAATGGCTTTTATTATACATATCGTTTTATATAGCTAACATCAAGAACTCACTGCCTTCTTTTGCTCAAGGGTTAGGCCCTAGAAACCAGCTCTTATAGGGAAACAATATTTCGATCGGGCAGAGTCTAATCAAAACTCTATTAATCTAATCTTTGAATTAAACACAAAAATGTGCGAGGTTCTTTTTAACTATATACTTTCAAAATAGAATACTTTTAACGGTTTAAAACGTGTATAATTTTAGGCTTATTTTACTACTGTTAGGCGTTTCGAATTACAGCAGTCGTGGTCACTGTATATTCCGTGTTTTAAACCGTTAAAAGTGCTTTATTTCAAACTACATAAATTTTATGACCATGAAATCGTCCTATATAAATCTAAATAAACTGTGACTGTTAAATTATTGATGTACTAAGAATGAAATGAGATCATACAAATAAATTACATGTGATAGACTCGAATTAGAGTGATATGTTTTAGGTACCGCGATCAATTGATAGTGATGTGTCGGGATGTGGGGGTCTAGCAGCCTATTTAAGGCTGTTTATCTCACACGTATTACAACTGGTGAAATATAGAGAATAAATAGTAGTATGTTTTGCTAATGTTATTGAATGTTTTAAGGTTGAGACTTGTCTGTAGTTTACGCGAATTAACTAATAATTTCACATTTAAATGAAACACTTTAACGGTTTAAAACGCGATATATTTTAGTTTAACTTGTTTGAAACTTTCGCGTTTTAAACCGTTAAAGTGTTTTATTTAAATGTGTACTACTCGCGTAAACTACAGACAGTATTTAATAATTTCTCGTTTTAAACAGTTGATGTCTTGAGAATGACAGTTGAAGGCGAACGTCTTTGAAGCACATAGAACAACAAAATCTTTATAAATCTCGGCCACAGATTATAACATTCGTTAACTTAAAATACAGTTCTTAATCAATGACAATTTATAGTCTGTTATAATTATATAGTGTCTGTAATTCTTTCAATGATATAAGCTGTTTGAATATTTACATTTTCATTTGTTTATAATTTAATTCCAACTGTTAATTCAACTGAAATTAATATAGCACGATGATAAAGAAGGATAGAGCCCAAGGTAAACACTCTTCATGAGCTGCTCAAGGGGGTAGAAATATCTAAGCTCTCAATTAAAAGGTACGTTATTATTTTCCGCCCCTTTTGCAAATCAAACAAATTATTGCGTAGATCTCATTATTTACTTTGTTAATCTGTTATCAGATTCGTTTGTTATTATTAAATTAAATATTTTCAAATACAGGTTAAATACTGTCTGTAGTTTACGAGTACTACACATTTAATTAAAACACTTTTAACGGTTTAAAACACACTATGTATCAGTAAAACACATTCAAGTTAATTTGTAAATGAGTTTAACTAATACATTTCGCGTTTGAAACCGTTAAAAGTATTTCATGCAAATACAGGTTCCTTTTATACAATTTGCTTTTCTTTTTACTAAAGAGGCGGACAAAAAGATCATATTTTTAAAGGTCAGTATCCCAACCCTGATATGTAATTAAGGTCTTTCTTAGCGTTGGTCCTACAGAAATTTATCTAAAACCGAACCGCTTACACTTTGCTTTCACGTCGGAAATTCGATATTCCCGCCACCTATATTATTTCCAGATATTCCAAACGTAGTCTTAAATGTATAGAAAATATACATATCTAGAAATACGTTAGAAGAAGAAGTATCGTAATTATATTAACTGTACATACATTTCTTCTGTTGGATCAACGAGGCTGTCTATTTTTTTCATGTCGACGAAATTTTGTGTTAAATAATTTTTATATTAAAACGATGCTCTGTCTACCTATTTTGTCTTTGGATATTCGGAAAACTACCTTTCCAGACAGAGTCTAACATATTTCGTTCGAACATGTTTCGTTCATCGAACCCACGAACCGTGGATTATTATCGATACATAGCCACCACTACACCATCTTTGGTGTAGTGGTGGCTATGTATCGATAATAAAACTCTTTTAAGTATTAATAAGTAAAAAGTATTGTAAAAATGTCGACTGTGACGTTAAAGATTTAATTGTGCGCTAAAAGTTGAAACAACAGAAGAAGAAGGGCGAATAACTCTTCCAGCACACCTGCCCCAATACAAAGTTTTGACGTAACATTTTTGAAGAAAAATAATTGCACATTTATCCTCTGGAGGGCTTTAATTTCCCTTCACCCGCAATTCAGCTTCTAACCAACCCAATTAGTACATTGTTTCTTACTTTAAAATTGTATTAAGAATTCTCTACTGGTCTTGTTATAACAGAAGAACATAAAGAAGAAAAATACAGCGTGCATTGCGTACATTGTTATAACCACATGAGGTCGGTTCCCGGACTTAAATTAAAGTTTCTATAAAATCGACTAGTAAGAGGCTGTATAGAAAATTTCTCTTGCCCAATGCAAGGTCAACACGAATTTTCTTTTAATGATATACCTTTTTTCAACTGATAGTGTGAATGCCTAATGCACACCCAACTCGGGCAATAACGACGTGGGAGTGTAGTAAATCTTACCACACCCTCCTCGAAGACAATAGCCGACTAGAACCACCAAACACACGAACAGCCTGCTACGGTGCTTTGAGGGAGCCCTGGTAACACGTTTGTACGACTCTAAAGCTCCCATTTTATGGCATACCTAACGTCCATGATGACTCTACGAAAACAAGGTAAAATTTGATTTTTATTTAGCTCTTAAAAGACCCTATCCCCTTTTTAAATTCATCTTACACATTTACGTTATTTATGTCCAAAACAAAATATTTCATCTGAATCGTTTAAGTCTCTGCTCGGTCTTGTAATCCAATCTCAAATGAAAATGCTCGCCTAACGCTAATTAAAAGGGTTACTTTTTAAACAATTAATTGAAAAACCGTCTTATTTACTCTGAGTTTGCCACCTTAAAGGCATTTGGATATTCTATGTGGACAATGTTTGTTTTCGGCGTTCTATGTTTTGTCTAGAGTAAACACAGTAAACGAAAGAAATAATGGGGTTTAATGACTTAGTCTTGGACTAATATATTTTGTGTTTTATGCCGTTAAATGCGTCTTATTTAATAATCTATTATACGAAAGAAATGTGAGGCACATCGGGACTTGAACCGGCATCCTTAGCGTTCCGTGCTGTTGCTCTAAACGAATGAGCTACTGTGTAATGTTCCATTTTTATCAGTACCTTAATTCCTTAATTATGAAAGTATCTTTAGGTTTAGGCGTTGCTACTTAACTCTTAAAGTCCGTTACGTCCTTTTTACATTTCGCTCATATTTTCGTATTTGTATGTATGTACACTGTGGTTAGACTATTAATCTATCTATAGTATTACCTCCATTCTCCTGCATCCAAATGCATACAATAAATACTAATACTGAAATCGGAAAGGAACAGAAGCGATTGCCCGGAGGCTTCAACTGACAGCCTTCACGATTTATAACATACAAGTTGCATATTACAATAGCATGTTACTATTACAGACTCTTTGTGCCATATAGGATGTTGGACTTTAAAGCTTCTGGCTTACTGATAGTATGTAGTCTGCGGCTCTTATAATTTCAACATCAACGTTTGGAAATGCACATTCATGTATTTTTTTAATATTACAATTATCATGTATCACTGTTCTTTAATAAGACAGATGGTTAAAGTGTTGAGATCCACTATGAGATCTAGCGCTGGTTGGTGGGTTTTAACGACTACCCTCCAAAAATGAGTTATAATAACTTCGAAATCACGTGCTGATCTTCCGGAAACAGAAGCCTACACGTCTAATCTATAGGCAATCATATACTTAGGTATAGACTGTATGTGTTTTTTGTATGTGTCATTAAAACTTGTCAGGCATGTAATAAAGTTTTATCATCCAATGTTTCCATCAGATAGTTCTGTCCAAACACAACCATATATTTCCAGCCATTATACGAAATTTACAAAGTGGATGCTTTAAAATTTACGAAATAGTCTAGTAAATATTTCCTTCTATCAAACACACTGATAGCATAAACGGCGACCATAAAGGAAAATTATGTTGTTATAACTGACAATTCATCTCCCTACAAACCTCATGGTAACATGCAACTTATTTCAAATAAAAGATAGCATCGTTTATACACGAAATTGCTGTATCAATTTTAATACGCATACATTACTGTACTACGAATTCCTCAGACCTAAAAATGCTAGACCTGGAAGGTACATACAAATTATTTAATGTGTAATTAGAATTGATTATAAATTTTAATATGAACAATATCTAAAATAATATAAAATTCAATATTTCAAAACAGGAATGTATGTTTCAATACAACACTTTTGATTCTCACCACGTCCCGATAACCACAGACACACATCACCAAAAATTAAAAAAAGAAATTTTAAATAAGTTAAGTAATATATTTTGCGTTTTAAACCGTTAAAATAAAAAAATATTTAATTATTTATTATATTACGTCAAGTAATCAACAGAAATATTTGTTATATCGTAGCGTTTTCAATCATCCTTAAGTACTTAACAGTACTAAGTTATGAGAAGGTATCAAGGCTAAATGGTGCGACAGCATGGTAGGAATGTGAGATCGTAAGTTTGAGTGCCGCCTATGTCAATTTCCTTTAAAAAATTTTAAGTAAAAATAAGTGTCTATTATAGGCATATTATCTTCTGTCTTAAGCTATTTCAAAACAAATTCATACAATACAACCTCAATTTTCCGCAATAACCAAACTCACTTCCGATAAGCATACATCATTCGGACATTTTATTAAGACATCCAAATCGCTGGGGTGTTCGCTTGATACAGGAAATGCCTTGTGATTTACGTAAATGGTACAAATGGGGCATTATAACCATTAGCTTTAATCTTTCAGATGTATTAAACACGCCAACTGTTAAACATAGCTTCATCACGAAATTTCACAATTTTCATAACTAGGCAAGTCAATTAATCACTTGAATAATTTTAAACCGTTGTTAATCTAGAATTAAAAAAAAGGATTGTTGACACACATTCATTTAAAACCTCGAGCGATATCACAAATTATCCTTAACAAATAGATCGATTAAGAAGATGGATGAAGCCGTTGAAGCATAAATAAGTACATTAATGAAAAATCAACAAGTGTTACGGTGATGGTATGTGATACAGACTCTTGTTATTATGTTGTTGGTCCAAGAGTTGTTGGCTTATTCTCACGGGATTTCTGAATTAATAATATTCATTGTCAAGGATTGACATCTCCGTACGTCGAGTGCAGACGACGAATGATTTTCGACGTCAATTATTTGAAAACTTTAATATTTTTCACATGTTGTTGCACATGACGTCACTATATGAATTAAAAATTGATTCTATTTAAAAAAAAAATACGTCTTGACCGTGTCGTATTTTTTTTATCCATAATCGATTTTTAATTTATAAGACATCAACTGTTTTAAGTCATACAATAATTCATGTATTAATATCACACAAAGTATATCTTGCTTGTTTACTATCATTAATAATAAATATATTTTTATAAGAAGCTCGCCGCTCTTGTTCGCCGAACGCTTGATCAGTGTGTACCGAGTGTTGATGTCCGATTGACACGAAAGTCGACTCGTTACGAAACTCAACAATTAAAACTGTTAACGAATGTGAAACAGAGAATTCCGATTGTCTGATAAGGCGGCACGATTGTATGCATTGCATATGAAAAAAACATGCAAGCGAGATAAGACGTTACATGCTTGGGTTGAGGCGTCGCGAGCGAGCGGCAGATAATTGCATTTCCTACTGTTTTACATTCGTGCAGAACGACGTTCTATAGATAGCGTTTCGACATATTGATGTTATATTGGCGATAGTTATAGATACAGATCTAATTACGCTTTGGTGTTGTCTGTGGTTTACTTAAGTGATACCTCAATAGAAAAATACTTAACAACTTAAACGACTTTAAAACGGGTTAAAAAGGCATCGATTATATTTTTTTTTGTAGGACTCGGTAGCTCCATTGGTTACAGCAACAGCACGGAACACTGAGGATACCGGCTCAAGCCCTACGCGAGTCATCAAATTTTTTATTGATAATCGATTTTTAATTTTGAGAAATGTGTTTTCTTTAACACCTCACTATGAGACGACGATGAAGAATTATTCATAGAATAAATATACAATTATTTTTTGGCGACGACTATAAAACGGGTTAAAAATGTTTTATTTTACGGCTTATTGTAAAACAATGGTTAAGGATCTAAATGGTTGTAGTTAATGTTTTGTGGCAACTAGAAAATAATTTAATAAACATACTTTATTCATAATACTAAATTTAAACCTAACTTTTTTAGTTACTTTAAACAAAGCTCCGCATTACATAATAGTATAGTCTGTGATTTAACTGATCGGTTATAGACGCAATATGAAGGTTATTGTGACCACAGAGTGCAACATAGCTGTTATTGCTCCACCACTCGTGATACCATAGACCACAATTCAGATTGCGCGTACTTTATCGTTATTTATAGTCTTTAATCTATGTATAGACAAATACTATTTATCAATAAATTAATTTCATTTATATGTGTTTGAACTCGCTTTGGTATGAAAGAAGTTTTTATATATAGGTAGCTTTTTAACGCAACTTTAATGGCTATTGTTAGATGCGTGATTTATAACGTATTTAAGTTTAATTATTTATTTAATTTATAAATTAATATAAACTGATAAACAAATCTAATAGCCAGGGAATCGTGCAAACATAATATATAAAATATACAGTAATACAAAATATGTCGGCATTTAAATAACACACCATCTGTTTAAAACGCGAAATAAATTATTTTAACTACGACCCGACGTTTCAGATACTTTGTAGCAGCCGTGGTTACGAGGACACTTGTAAAAGTGTTTTATTCAAATGTGTACTGCTCACGGAAACTACAGACAGTATTAAAATATATAGACAAGATATGATTAAACATTATAACTCTAAATTTACACCAACAAATCCTAAACAGCGAGATATGGATGATAAAGTGACGATTATAAAAAGCTTATTACGAAAACGCGGGAGCTTTTGTCTCTCAAACAATTACCAGCAACAACATAGGAGCTATTCATAAATTTTCCCGTTTAATGATAACACTCGACATACAGATTAGACCACCGGGATAACAGGATGTGTATAATCTTGTTTACTGAACATTGAGTAACCATGTGAACATTTTCATATTAAACTTCTATTACTATGATAACCATAGATAATACATGCGCTATGTACAAAGCTTAAACTCTAAGTATAGTCTGTGCTGTACGCGTATAGAATATATATTATCTGTACATGTTAAATATAAACCGCAAAATATATATTAATTAATTTATTTCACGTTCAAACTCGTTAAAAGTGGAATAATAAACTATGTTTTAAAGTCATACCTATTGCTTATAAGAGGAAAGTATAAAACATATTTGTAATATTGGGGAAAAAACATTTATGTATTACATAAAGTTTGTAGATATTACAATATTTTACTAACTAGACGAATAGTAACAAAAACCTTTGAATACATTAATATTTTTCACATGTGCACATTATGGCACTATATAAATGAAAAAAACGATTATAATTTTAAAAAAATTACGGCGTCTACGCGGAACGCTGTGGTTGCCATTGCAAGTCCTGTCCGAGTCGTAATTTTTTTTCGAATTATAATCGATTTTTAACAAATAAATGCTAAAGTCGTAAATAATTAGTGTTTTGTAATACTCGGTTTACATAAATGTTAATGTTTGATCGACACTTATATAGAATAACCAATGACACACCTATTCGCAATGACAACTGAGGAGCTAATATTATATTGATTCCAATTCAAATATAAAAAAAATTGACTAACAAATTGAGCCTCTGTGTCCGGTTTGTGAACATCGAATTTTCTTAATACTTGAGAAATACAGTCTCGCAAACATCAACCTCAACCAATAAAGGCATATGTAAGACTTTGAAGCCTCATTTTCACTGAACTTTGCTGCAAGTGACATTTGATATTCCATGTGATTCTATCATCGTGTTTACACGCGACTCGTCAGTCACTAGAATAGCATAATGCACTCATATGTCTAGAAACAAAACTACTCCTAACAATAGACGCATCTGATTCTAGTAATAATGTTTAGGAATTTCAATTCATTTCAGCGGTGTCAGATTCACCCAGTATTATCGGTCTTTATTACAATAACGTAAGATATAGATACCTATTGTCAGACTTCAAGTAAACATCGAAATTTGATTCATTTAAATATTTTAACGTTTCTTTCTTTCTACCTTGTAGCTAATAGCATTATTACTATAATTGTTATATGTGAAAACTAGCTACAAGTCATTTTATTAAAGTCATACTCTATACTTTACTAAACGAATATTACAAAGCTGAAGAGCGTGTTTGTTTAAACGCCCAAATCTCATGAACTCACCGTTTCGAATTAGAACTCTTATTATGTTGTTGAGAGCTTCCTTACGTGCGCTACAATAACGGTTCGGGAAACCTAATAATATTAAAAAAAAGGAACCGCGCATATACCTATCTTTTAAGATTAACTCGCAACAACCGGTTTGTATGGTAATCAAATTTGATCAAAATTAATGCATTATTAACAGTTTGAGTTGTATCGACATAACAACCTTTGCCGGATCAGCTAGTTACATATATAAATAAACATAATCTTGCCATTTTTATAATGCTTTAAATGTATCTCGTTCTTTACCTATCATCTAACAAGTGAGTTACTAACCACATTCTTAAAAGTGTTATGCGCTAGATTCGTTTTTTAAAAGATCTTTCTAAAATATAATCAGAATATACCAAGTTATGGAATATGAATTTATTTATTTTGTCCTTAGTCCACTTTGGTTAAACAGAAGTTTAATATTTAATATCAAGTTGATTAAAATTGGCGAATGGAATGCTGCCGATAAAAAGCAGAGCCAAGGGTTGTCAAATTTCTTTCTGGGTCTGTTCATTTATTTAATTAATCACATTCTTATGACTGGGGAGCCTCTGTCCGAATGTTGGGATGTTCCGAATTCTTATTAAGAGGGAAATTGATGTCCATATTGAAGTTGTAAAAAACAAAGTAATCAAACTCGAAACGTTATCAAGATATGGATATGCCTAAACATATATAAATATTTTCGGCTTAAAACGCAATATATCTTAGTTAATTAATTTTTAACGACAATCAAATTAATATATATCGCATTAAATTTAGTATTAGCTGTAGTTTACACTAGTAGTACACTTCTAAAAGAACTTCCGTTTTAGAACTTTCAATGCGAAATGTATTAGTTAAATTTTCAAATTTATTTAACTATGGCCCAACGTTTCGGATACTTTGCAGCAATCGTGGTCACGAGGGGAAGATAGAGAGTTTCCTCGTAGTTGGTATTTGGTGAAATTACTCCTTACCTTACTGTAATTAAAAGAAATTATATATACGTTTCCGTTTTAAACAGTTTACAAGTTTTATTTCCATTTTTAATTAAAAAATATTTAACTGATATTACAACCATTTAAACAGCTTAAAAATATTAAATGTATACCAGTACATTTTTAAATTATTCCTTATTATTAAATATTTTAATGAATAGATGAAAATAATAATTAGAGGGTAGAAGTTACCAGTCATTTTGGTACAATCTTGTTTCTAATTATGTTGAAATTGGGGAAGTTTGAAGTGCGCATATTTTGTGGAGTCGACATAAAAATTATTATTTACAACATGTACTCCCGTCTTAATTGTAATGAAAATAATTATTAACTCTTTATTCACGTACTTATTCTCCTAAGTAGGAAATCATACCCAACGAATCGTATTTATTGCGTAATAAATCGTTTAATAACTCAATTGCTCGATTTATTTGAGCTTAAATTTTCTAAATTCATAAGAGTAAGTTCTCTCTTTCTTATTAATGTACGTGAATGAGTTTAAGAGAGAAGAGATTTAGGATAAAAAACTGCCAAATCATATCGCTGTGATCTCAAATATTTTTTATTTCAATATTCGAGGGTGCGCTAAACGCCGGCGCATACTCTATTATCGTTCGTCTGACGGGGCACTTTCGACGTTTGTTATTAAACGTAATAATGTATATCATAACGTATTCATATCTACAATCTCAATGGATATGCCAATTTCATTATTTTCGCTGCGAGATTAATGTTACTTTGCTTTACGCTTTTCCTCGCTCCGAGATTACAATTGGGGTGTTTGGACGATGTAAAGCTCTTTTTTTATCTATGAGTACTTACTTGTGATAGTCAATATAGAAGTGTATCATATATTAGTGTTTGTATATCCAAACAATATTAGATTTCTGTTATATTAGGATCAACTAATTTATCAATAACATAGGGACTTAATTTTTGGTTAATTTTTTTATATAACATTTGCTAAAATATTTACACAATATTGAAAAATAATATTTTTCTCATGTATTTGATGGCATCATATAATTTAAAAAATATATTTACATTAAAAATTAACTTAAACCAGCCATTTCTAGTCCCTAACGAGACCGTTAAATTTTTTTTTTTTATTTTTACATTTTTTGCACCAGTAAATCGAACATGTTTATGTTAAAGCGATAAACCTATTTATTATGACTTGGCATCGCCTAAAGTCACATCGTATTTACCTCAAAATGTTTCATTTGCATAATAGCTTTTTTTCCGCCATTACTATTTAACTTAATATTCTGATTTGTTTGAGCTGGGGTCGCACTCGCACGCACAACAAACATAGACAATCTGTACGTAGCGGCCATTTATGTAAATATTAGAGAATGGCCGAATGAGGTTTTACCGAAACCGACTTTTTTAGTTGGGTTGCATGATTCGGATAAAAACTTTGGATCATGGACATTAATAAAATACTAAGTGATTTCTATCGTAAGATAGAAAATTGAGTAACGTTTACCCAATACGCGTCTTAGTAAGTAATGTAATCATGTTTTTAAATTAAACTACAAACATATATTTTAGATTTTTAGTAACAATACTAAGGTGAAAAATATTTTCCTCTCTTCTCTGAGACGTTGTGTCTCAGACAATATTAAATGTTCCTCATACCGCATTTCGGCTTATGAAATGTTCGGCTTAAAGCGTCGATTTCGGTTGCGTTACTAAACCGAACGGAAGCTAAATAAATACAAATCTACTATGGCGTTATGAAAATTGTAGATACAAGGCGCGGCTATATTTACGTAAATCTATGGGTGGAGTTTTATGAATAATTTAATTCCCATAACCCACAGACAATTAATCACAAATCAGACGTTTTATTTTGGAACAACAAAACTCATGATTCGCTCGTGTTTAATCAACGCAGAAAGCCACAGCTTCAAGAGTGCGATAGAATTTCTCGTTTCGTCTTGAGCCATCAGAAACAAAGTGCGTCCGTCGTCGGTGGTGTTATTAACGCGTCTAAATAATTACAGGGCACATCAATCAGGGGGCATATGCAGATCGTTTTGTGCGAGTCAGCGCGCACTCGGCCCACTGTGCAACCCTTTTGATATCTATAATGATATTTCGAATGGAATTATTAAGAATGTGTTCCCGAAATTAACTAAATTAAGCGGGGCTATAAGGTTGTATCGCTAATGCAGTCGTTCTTTTGTGACGAACGCCTGGCAATGTGTGTACGTCTAGAAACGAGAATTTTAGATGAGTAGCTTAATTTATTATTAAAAATCAATAGATTTACATAAAACTTTGGGTTACTCAAGATATAAGAAGACATAAATAACAATAATATAATTTTATTGAAATATATTAATTTAACAGTGTTTCGGTGTAGGAATTTCTCCCGTCAAAGTTTGTTCTACTATATAAATAAATTCTATCGTTAAATATTTGTTAAAAATATATATTAAGTAACTAAGCCCTAACGTGCGATGTATTTTTAAAATTTCATTAAATTAGTTTTTGAGAAACTCTTGTAACAACAATTCTATGTTAGTAGAATTTCTATAAGTATTACATTAGGACTAAGCTTTTAATTTTTGTTCAAACATAAGATATATCTATTGATATCTATGAATAGGTGGTCAAAGGTGGTCTATGCAAATGAAATCAATTCAAATGCCAACACTGGTACGAGCCATCCGAGACAAAATTGCCTTTTTATACAAATAAAAAGAAACAATTGTATTGAATGATTGTAGGAGGATGATCAGCGTATTTCGTGTAGAACGCGACGAATGACCCCAATTAAAAGAACAATGAGTGCTATCAATACACCAAAACTTAATTTTCGATGGAAACGTATCCAACAGCCGATATAATGCTTTAATGATTTGATAAATTAACTTAGAATGTTCTGCACCGGTTAGCTTCAATTTAGTGAATACTAAGGATTAGTAAACGCACAAGGGCTAAGCCTAAGACCTAGATTCGAAAACCGGGGAATTATTATTGTAAAACTCAGCAGAAACGTTATTAAAATTTTAAAGCATGAAATTGACGTACTTTAAAAGCTTTGATTGCCAAGAAAGATCGCATTATTTTCGTAACATTAGTTGAGTAGTCTTTTTTCATGTATGTTTTAGTTTATTATTAGCTTATATAGCAATAAATAAATATAACGTCATAATAAGTAATAATACAAGTTTATTAAAATTGTCATTTTATTTTTAAATGTATATAAATTATTTAACGCTTGCAGACCAAGAATAATGCGTATTTCAATAAATTACAATCCTAAGCTCTGTCAGGTAGGGTACAATGTAAGATTAATTTGCTTTAAAATCGAAGTGTACCGGAGAAATGTCGAAGGACAACGGGACTCCACTCGTAATTAAGTAATTACAGCTTAGTATTCTAAGCAAATGACAAAAGTAGTTTTTTTAAGTAATTTAAGCTTAACATGGTTATAAAGGAAAAACGTAACAATGTAATGAAGATGTATGCGTGACCTTTACACAAAATGGCATAGTAATTGTTTAAAAATAGTCCGATCAGCTGTGTTTTATAACGACTAAAATAATAATTAGCCATTTGGCCGTGACAGTATAGTGATCGCGTCGGGGCACTGCGCACGCGTCAATATTTGATGGACATCTTAACTCGTCATCACTACATTATATTGTCATGACTAAACCAATCTGCTATTGATACAACTGAACCTTTATCCCCCGCAACAAGGTCAATATTATAAAAGCACGTCTCTCGTCCGTGGCGTACGTCAATACTCTGTCTTTGAAAGTAGACTAATTAAGTTTTTTAGAACATTTAACTCCGTTCTTGATTGGCAGATGGCGCTAGCGGCAATTTAAAATGAATACGTCACTTAGAATAAATGGAGTGTTTTTCTATAACATTCGTTACAATGTTACCTCTTTGAATTATAATGATCATTCAAATGCATCTACAGCGTACGAGTACACGATATTCGTGTGAATAACTAAAACTAATTTGAGTTTAAAGAAGTGGAGTCTTGCGGAGTCACGATTTAGATTTATATGCGGAACCACGTTTTTACGTCGGGTTTGACTCGCGTATGTTGCTCGAGTTTTTTCCCGTTCCGGCGCGTATCGTAATCTATTTGCACTTGCAAATTTAATCACAGAATTCGGGTTTCACACACGACCCGCGCGGGCCTCGCTCTGGAATCATAAAGAATCCATCACGCGAGCGCAACGCCGATCACAAATCCATCATCAATCATAAAACATCAGAAAGGATTAAAATCTACGTTGCACCTTCCGAAGCTCGAGTACCCTTGTTTTTCTCTAACCCGTAAATACTGAGGGGCGTAAGTATGGCCCGGGGGCGGTAAATATTATAGAGGGGGACAGGGTGTACCCCCGCCCCTGTAGGGGGGCACTATCCCTTATCGCGAGCGTTACCCTCGACGGCGCGGTCGCTAGACCGCCAAAATGTGGGACAAATCGATTCTTGTGCCCCATTTTTGTACATCTGGACCACTATTGATTTTACGCGCGCCGCAAATTATCGATTATTTATAGACCTCTTTAAGTGAAAACGTCAAGAACCTTGCATGAGAGGTTCTGATTCCGTTTTAAATTCTTAAGGAACGTAAGTCTGTTCCAACATGAAACACCTATATATTTTAAGTTTGCATCTTTATTTCTTAAGACACTTAATTCAACTACACCTAAGCACTGCCTTGCGTTACAATTTTTATTATATACTTCAACATTTCTAATTTATTCAGCCTGTAATATTTTTTCAAACTTTTACACTACATAATACTAATAACTTATAATGTTAAGCGCATACACTTAATCATAAACTAATAAAGGTGATCGCATTATAACATAAAATGTAGGCAGTTAAATCGTAAAAATAAAATGGAAAGTGCAAATACGCGAATAAAAATAGTTTCGACGATGATAAAAACGCAACGGGGCATCGGTAGTTAAGTAGAAACAAAGTTATTTCACGAGAGGCGACTATAATTATTTTAAATGTGTCTCTGGCGGGGATAAAAATAAATTTATATCGATCGTAAATATTCTAGATTAAACAGAATGCCCGGCTGATGTCTTCGCTCTTATACTTTGTATTGGCTTTGATTTCGAAATCAAATAAAAAAAAATACCTTTTATAGCAAATTAATTGCTTTGTAATTGCAATATCTATAAATATAACAATTATATATCTTCCTTACAATAAATAAATTATATTAACTTCCCACACTTTACCAATTTTGACAAACGTTAAACTTTAACAATGATAATTGAGCGAGCAAAAGGAACATTGCAGTCGTGAGTTCGAGTCTCTTTCGTATCATAATTTATTTTATATTAAATGTGTAAGTCTACATACTCATTAAGATAGGTTAAATTAAATCACAGAGATCAGATTATGTATATATATAATGTAAATATGTGGAACTAGCTGAAGTTTTGATTTGATCTTAGCATAGCTACCAGAATTAATTTATTTTAATTAGAGACACTTCTTAAATCTCGTTAACGATTTTAGTATGCGTCGAACATTTTGACTTCATCTAGTTTAATGGATATGTGCTCAACATTATTTTATTTTCTAATTACCTCGCATTACATTGTATCAGTGCACTGTTGGCAGAACAATAAAAACACTAAGACGCAATATTGTGGCTGTAAAAGCCAATAGCAAGCAATTTACTATCTTCCGACTGGCAGATTTGATATTCATTTACTTTTTATCGATTCTCTTTTAAATTGTTGCGAATGTTTTATTACTTTTTATTATAGACCGTATATCAGGGTTTAACGAGGTTTTTAGTTTGTATCGAGTAGGCCTTTTCTTGCTTTGTTGTATGCGTCAGCTATAACTTAGCTTTAAAAATAGGCTCAAATTAAAATAGAGATTTACAACATTGCACAAGTTCCCTACTGGTTTTATCGTTATCTATACTAATATAAAGCTGAAAAGTTTGAAGGCGCTAATTTAAAGAACTACAGGTTAGAATTGAAAAATATTTTTTTGTATTGATAGATAAATGTATCGAGAACGGCTTTGGGTTACAAAACATGACTGTGGCAAAAGGGAGATAAAAACTGAGGAAAATGTGGAAAAAATGGGGAAAATTATTCTGTATTTGCCATTGCCATTCTCTGTAATGACCATAATAACTATTAAATGCGGACGAAGCCGCGGGCACAGCTAGTACAGTATAGGAAAGTCTCGCGAACCTATCTCGTGTCATAATCTGTCCAATTAAGAAGAAGAAAGCAACACTAGGTTAGCGTTATTAAATAACTGTGCAATTAATGATTTTTACGGTCAAAAGATAAGCTTATTCTCACAGAGGTGAGCCAAGCGCATCGGGCAAAAACGTCACCGCTTGCATTTCCGCCTACTATTGTTTTGATATGCATCTCACTCACGCTAATAACTGTGTATGTACATACACAATCAAAACACAACTACTAATCGCTTCGCATTTGCATAAACATTACCTACGCCAAACTTAGACTGGGATCTTTCTTGCAACCATTAAGTTATCGAAGAAAATCTAGTATGTTTTTATAGGAGGACAGATAACACTTGATGGTAGGTAATACCCCAGCCTATATCTAAATAAGATGTGCGATCGACCTATTTTGGCTTTGGATATACGGAAATACATACGGTAAATTGATAGGAAAGTAACTAACAATATTATACCTTTACCTGTACTATACACAAACATATTTAAATAAAACATTTAAAACTATTTATAACACGAAATATATTTTACTTTGGAAGTGGTAACAGGGAGATAAACATTGATTTTGGTAATTTTGCCAAACGCAGAAATCCGTTAAATAAAAATTAACTAACGACTCCAAAAGTAAATAAACACGCTCAAAATCATTATTTAAAACAAAGCTTTTCAAAAATCGGTCATACATTACGACCTTGTCTCAGCTGTAACATCTGCAAAGAACACGGACATATAAATAGGACGCTAATTTTAAACAAATAATTTTTATATCCGCAACGATGTATTCACAGATGCTCTTGTCTGTACTCGAGGTTTACAAGTCTGTAACAGTTCATCTCATGATAAATAGCAATGACTTTGTCTATAATTAAAGATGATTAGTGCTCAACACATACTGAGCCACAATTATAAGATACAGCTCGTTCGGTGCATGCAATAGTTTTCCATTCAATAAATGGCGGAAGAGAATTTTTAATTGAATCTTTGTTATTAAAATAATCATACACGGCGCAAGAGAGCGCCTTGACAACAGTATTAATTTGAATAGTACAGTTTTAACGGTTCTAAACGCGCAATATAATATTTAAAATTATTCTCGTTTTATTAACAACCCTGTGACTACGGCAAACACATTTACGTGTCCGTTTAACTGATCAACTGCTCAATCGGAACAATCTGTTGTTTCTCCGAGATTCAAACACAAGACCTCTCGTGCTTAACCTAATACTAATTGCGTTTAACCATTTGGCGGTAGAGAGTAAAACATAAGTTAACTAAAATATTACATGTTATAAACCGTTAAATGTGATTTATTTACAATACATATCTTTTTATCTTCTGAGAATTTGCTTAAAATGATTTAAAAATCCTTTTTTTATATTAATGAGAGATAAATAAACTGAAGGAATATACATATGTAGTATGTCATGTGGTTAATAAAATTAACTAAATAAAGCTAAATAAATACTAATGTTTTAAAATATTTTCATTATGTTGTACGTAGTGTTTACAGTAAAAATGCCCACGAGACACTCTCGTAAACATCTGTATCAGACGTTTCAAATCCATTCAAATCTAACCATGAATGAATTGAGAAGGAGACGGAGATAGATTTCAGCGAGTTGTGCGAGAGAGACGGAATTTCAATAGTACGCGAAACGGAAATAGAGAGTTCGTGATAATTCCGTCTAGCCAGAGGGATTCCCTCGTGTCATTTGTGTGCGTTTTTAGGGTTCCCTAGTATAATGATAAATGCCTTAAAATTAAACACCACTGTTCATTTGTCATCAAGCAGAATATTTCAACAGGCTCGTCTAATGGTAGCAATGTATGGTTAATAATTAACTGGTAAACTAAATAATTCGACGATCAATCCAGCACGTTTCTAATCAATTTCTATTTTTTCTGAAACATGTTGACCTTTGTCTGGAAAACGGGATACCTACCTATTAAATGTGTGGTAGAAATATTAAAATACCGTCCAGGTTAGGAACTACCACCAACAGTTGAAAAGTTGATGTTTAATCGCGTTTCGGCTTCAGTATGTTATTTTCCGAATACCCAAAGCCAAAATGAGCCGACAGCGCATCTTATAGTTGTTATATGGCTGTGGTATTTCACCCTAAATCAAGTAAACTCTATGCCTCTCTGCCCATTATACCATACCAGTTCTGGACCTTGGCACACAATTAAAAGTGGCTTCTATGTACCGTTAAGTATGTTTACTTAGTAGTATTAGTAATGGTTAGCAGGTAGACACTTGCAAAAACATTGCACTTAAAATTGTAGGTACATTACAGCCTTTGTTTTATCGTCTTTATAAATGCTACGGAACCATTCGTGCGCGTCTCTCGCACTTGGCCGGTTTCCCGGATTGTACGAGTGTCGTGCGTTTCGTCTGTTATTTCCCGAGTTTCCGAGACGGGTGGGGTCCCGGCTTCATTCTTTCCGTTCCATCTGAGACCGAGTTTCCCCAGCTACTTGTTGATCAATCGTAATAAATTGCTTCCATGATATTCCCATTGTGGAACGGTTTGTCGCTTTACTGCTTCGGAAATTGTGTTTCCTTAAGCCACTTCAGTTTGTTTGTCGCTCAAATTAACTGCTCTATTTGTTGCTGTAATGTTGGTGGCGTGATTAAATGTTTCGATAAGTTAAGGGATTTAAAAATGGTCATTTGAATAATGCTATGGTTTAGTGAAAGTCTCAAAAAAGCGCAATTCAAATTTGGAATGTCACTTAAAATTTAAAAGTAAAGTAACGAAAATCATAATTTCATAATTTCTAATTCTTTTTTTTTTATTGTATGTCAGTTTTCGGTTTATATTTACTGATACATAACTGAAAATCAGCGTTGTGCCTCCTTCCATATACAACAAAAGCTGAGTGGTGTCTCTCCACATACATCAATTTTTTTAAATCTATTTTTATATATATAGTATATGGAATATTTTCAGTCTAATTAATAGTATAATTAATATGGAGAGATGTTTTGGGAAACAAAAAATGAATTGATTTCGACTTGTTCGGAGGCGTGAAGTAAACGTGCCCGACTTAGCACTGTCAGGTGTAAGATTGTAAGAAAAAATCCACTCTCGATTTCTGCTTCGCTAAGTACACTCAGTTAAACAGTTAATAAAAACATTTATTACCAACGGCTACTACTGTTACAACTTAAGTTGATCTTTGTTTAATATTAAAGTAATATAATCATTTTAAAGCCGTTATATATTCGCAAAGTAGGTACAGTCTGTAACTGTAAAACGTTATATTAACATTTTTTATACAAGCTTTAATAGGAAATAAGTTAGCTTAGAAAGGCTGAAGTTAAAAAACAATTTCCAAATAAATTTAACTAATATGTATCACGTTTTAAGCCGTTAGTGTTTTATTTACATGTGTACTACTCGCATAAACTATAGACAGATCATATTTTTGTCTAGCATAATAAAGGTAAGTTTACGCCTTAAATTTAAGATTCGTCCTAGCTCTACATAACTACTACATACTTACTAGTTAAACAAACGACACAGGACATCTAGACAGAAACATTGAAGAAGACCTTTGCCGATGGGAAAACAAAGCAAAAATCCCTACGTCACAATTAGTGATGTAAAATTTTGATTTCCATAAAGGCTATTTTACTTATTTAAATATTCTAAAAGCCGTCTTAAACCTTCATGTGCTAATGCGTCCCCGTCATTTCAAAGAAGCTTTAAGAATGTATCACAATATTGTTTACAGTCTGTGATTTGGGTCGAGCGCCTAAATACGAGTTATCAACGCCATCTATCGTTGGCCCTGCGGCGACACCTACACCAAATATCTTTGTTGTGAGAAGCATATTCACCCCGATTTTAACCTTCAAAATACACACATTCAACAAAAATATTTATCTTTATAAATTATAAATAAATAAATTAATTCAGTTAGAATTTGATCTTCAAATATGATATTTTTTCAGCTTCAAACAATGTTAAATAAACACATCTTTTAAATAAAACATTTTAACGGTTTAAAACGCGATATATATGTTAAACTTATTTGAAAATGATTTTTAACTTCGGCCCGACGTTTCGGATGCTTTGCAGCAGCCATAGTCACGGGGAGACTCATTTTGAAATAAGTTTAACTAATATATCGCGTTTTAAACCGTTAAAGTGTTTTATTTAAATGTGTACTACTCGCGTAAACTATAGACTGTGTTTCAACATTGATACCATTTTGTGAGTTTATGCTTGTAAATTGTAGTGCGTATCCAACTTATTTTCTACAATATTGTGAAAAAAATACATAATATATGTAGATTAGAGAAAAAAAAAAAAAAAATTTGGGGGGGGGGGCCAAAAAGCCGGCCACAAAAAAAAACCCCCCCAAAAAAAAAAACCAAAAGGGGGAAAAAAAAAAAAAAAAAAAAAAACCTTTTTGGGAAAGGGGGGAAAAAAAAACCTTTCAAAGAAAAATAAACTAGCATCTTTTGCGTTTTAAACTGTTATAGAGTTTTATTTCAATTGTAGTACTATTCGCATTAAAGCAGTTCTAATATAGCACCTCAAATATACATCTAATCTTTAATATTCTACACACGAAGCCAGCGGATAGTCGAACATGCAACCCCCCAGAAGACGTTGCATATAATTTAGTATTGCTAGCATATGCTTGAGACAGTGCGAGCGACGTCTTGGTTTAATATTTCAATGAGAACCACGGCTTGGAGCCTCGCCAGTCGGGGTTTCATCATTCAGAACACTTGCTCGCACATGCCACACACTATCTTTGGTCATTCCGTTTTCAATACTATCTTCGTAGGCTATACTATATAATAAAGTAAACCAATTCATGAATGCCTACCAAGTCAAATGATAATACGGCTTCATGCGCCATATACAGAAAATAGAATTAAACTCTTATAAAACTAACTTAGTTATTTGTTAAATTATAAAATCAATGCAATGTAATTGAAAATTTTACAACATTAGATATTACTTTAATAGTACTACACTACGCTTTGAATTGTTGTAACAATAGAAAAACCCAAAGCTTTCATGGTTAATTCTTCAGCTAAATATCAAATTATTTTGATTCGTTCTGAGTACAAAGACTGATGTAAATGTAACGTAATTGAGAATTCACATAAACTAGAATTATTCCATAAATATGTAATAAAGCGCATTGTATTGAACTTTGGCAGTAATAAGAAAATTTTATGACAATTTAAAGCCTGGCGAAAGCGCCGGAAAGGCGAAAAATAGTTATTAACTAATATTCTTTCATCGTGTTAAAAAAGTCCAAACTACCATTTACAATCACAAGCTAAATACTGTCTATAGCTTACGTTGAATAGTACACATTGAAATAAAACACTTTAACGGTTTAAAACCTGATATATATTAGTTATATTTTTTTGAAAATTATTTTAACTACGGCCCGACGTTTCAGATGCTTTGCAGCAGCATTGGTCATGGGAAGACACTAATATATAACGCGTTTTTATTTAAAAGTCAGAAGCTAATATTGAAACGTAACAGATAAGCCCTCTCCTTACGCCCATAATATTTAAGAGATCTAAAACAAACATTAGAAACGTAAGCATCAAACGCTTGTAATCCTTTTTGTATATTTCAATCCTTTCGCGTTTGGAACACAACAAAAAATGATCGCCCGGTTCCGTCACACCGGCTCTACAAAGGTAGTGACGCTGTTATTTCAGTGCTTTGTTTATTTACGAAATATCACTCCGTTTGAAGGCGGACCATCAAATGCGTCGTAAAGCTGAAAATTCCATAAAAAGTCGTGTTGATGACCTCCGTAATTGACAAGACGAGACAATGGACGGAACCGAACTGCGTATTGATTAAGAAACACCGAGTCTTTAAGGGAATCGAATGACAGACGGAATGGAAATTCAGTGGATGTTGTGAATTTAACGCGTTGATTGGTGTTAAGTAATTAATTTGTTGTTAATTACTGATAAGTTGCTTTGTCGTAAAATTTTAAATTGTTTCGAGAGAGAGATATCTATTTAAGTGATTACTACATGAAAACATAAATATATACTGCTAGTGTCTTTGCTAGTGTCTTTTTACAACAACGTGTTACTAATGGCATGTGTGTCAAATAAAATAGCACTTTTAATTAAGCAAGCATGAAATAACATTAAACAACCTAGATTTGTAACTAATTTCTTAAGCAAGTTAAAACGCATATCTTTAATTCGCAGCAAGTTATCGAGTGAAATAATTTTTAAACCCTTAAAATTTCAAAATAAAAATCTATATTGTTATTACAATATTCATATCTCTTTTCAAAATAACCTTGAGAAACCTTGGGTTCTACATAGAATCAATCAATAATTTTTATACTTAAATTACATTTATTTACAGAACGTTTATTTGACTAATAAAATAAACTCATCCGTGTTAGGAAATTAACTAGATAGAAGATAAAAGGTTAAGCACCTTTCTTTGACTATTCTATCGATTTTATTGCTAGTTAAGTATTTAAACAAATCTGACAAGTCCGATTTATGGTATGCTTTCTCGAAATTCGAACCCAAAGCCGCTCAAACTAAAGCAACGTGTAGCTATAGAGCCACGAAGGTCAACATAGCACGTATATAGAGCATACGAAAGAGTTATAAGTTAGAATGAAGTTGGGGTTCCGTTGAACAGCGAATGAAACCCGATCCGATCTCGTTTATCTGCTGTCGAGCAATTATTGAAGCGTGAAAAGGAACGTCCACCTATTATACACGTTTTGTTATGCGGGCGATGCGTTCTTGAAAATATCGCATTTCCTAGCACCATATTGTGGCCCACATGCGCCGGGAATCAAATTTTATCATTGCTAATAATGTACTAATCATATAAAAATAACAATTATATACATCACTTGTTAATTTATCACAGAACGAAGGCTCAATACTTATATATAAAAAAACCGGAATCTACGGAAAAAAAGCGCTTTTACGTAAATTCTAACCTATCACATCGTAAGTGCTAAATTTCCTATAAATATATTTCCTTAAATACAAAAAAGACCACAGAGCTAAAATCTAAGTAGGTAGATTCTAGACACATAAAACCTTTTCGCAAGTCAACCTCATCAAACAAAGTCCACACACGAAGCTATCGAGTGTAATAAAAAACCATTCGTAATCTGTATTTCTTTTAAGATGGAATCACTGAAACCGTAATAGTGGAAACATGTCAATACATTTTAACTTGACACGTTGCACGTTGCTTTTGAATTTCGAAATTCGAATGTTATCGACGGCCATTTTGAAGTTTTTAAAACCCAAAGCAATAATGTTATTCTTATTTATATTTATTAAAAGTTGTATTTGAAAAGTTCTACTTTAATATTAAAACTAATTTAAAATATACTTTAATTTGCATTCATTAAAGCTATATTTTTTCATATACCTATATTAAGCTACTTATAGATTTTTAGTTAAATAGGTGTAATTGTAAAATTGAATTTGCAACACATATAACTATTTATAAATGTGAATTTTTACATTTAAAGCAGAGTGAGTTATATTGCAGTTTACGAGTATAACGTATATAAAAACTTTTAACTGTTTAAAACCGTAAAACGCGATTTATATTAGTTATTTGCAATTAATTTTAACTTTATTTAAATAACAGGCCGTAGATGTTCGGGATGCTTTCCCGTCACGGGGTATTTATTATTTATTTTAGTATTAATGTAGTGTTTTGTTGTATGCAAAATTGGTTCGGCAAATGTAACAACGAAGAAATGAATCTAGGTACAAAACGGTATAATTTTCATAGATAGCAATCTTATTTAAGTATATGCAGGAACGAAATGGAAAAACAAAATCTCTTATTAATTAACCAGTTAAAGAAGACACGGCTCGTCAAACGAGAAAAAGACGCGCCAGCGCAGCCGCGCGGAAACGCAAAGATATTGATAGATTATAAATCCACGCGCTTCAAAAAACTTTCCGCCAATTATCTATTGTTCTATTTTTAAAATTAGGTAAGTTAATAATTAACTGTATATTTTAGTTACATTAGGATAAAAATTCTAATTATAATATCTATTAACAAGCTAAACACTGTAGTTAACAGATAGGTACGAACTGAAAAATCTAGATTAGGTATATTATTTAATTATGAAACTATTTGTGATTAATTTTGGTTGAATCCAACATGATTATAAATAATATGTGTAAAATATTATGGGTTACTTATTTTTAAATATTGTTATTATTTCGTTATAGTCGAGAACACAGATTATTCGGATAATAAATAATTCTGACGCGATAAGACAAAGATTTAGGACTTTATCGAGATTATGTTTGTGCTAAATTCTGACTAAACTAATTTATTGTAGACATTTATCAATTAAATTAATTCAAAGGTGGGTCACTCTTAATTTTATAGGTATGCAAGTAATTGAACTAAATTGAATAGTTCACTTAATAATATTTAAGATTAAAACTGAAATTTCTACTGGAAATATTGAGATTTCTTTCAGATTTATTAAATGAATGATTTATTGAATAAAATAATTTAAGAAAAGTCAGATTAATTTTGCTAAATTATTAACAGTCATTTGTTTTACACAGAACAATCACATGATGTAAATTTCTCTAAAGTATGACAAAATGTGTGCGTTACGAAACTTCGATAAAAATAAACCTGCTATTCAGTTCAGTGGGAACAATTAAACCAAGGGACATTACAAATTGGTACTCGAATAATAAAAGCACCACTGTTCAATTTAAAAAATATAAATGAAAAGGTAAAAATTACAAAAGCCACCTAAACCGGCTCGTCACCCCCAAACAAGCGTTCAGTTCATAAAACAAACATTAAATATTACAAAAACAAAAGTCCAATAGGAAAAGCGAAGTTTACAACTCCCAAAAGCCCAGTATCCACGCACATTACATTTTTAAAATCGCATTCAGGGATAAAGATATAGGCCTAGCGGGCCAGCGATTTGCGCCACACGAACAAGATTTTTTAATCTAACTTTAGCGTTTGTAAAAATTACAACTTAAAAATGCATAAGCCGGCCACTAATTAACAGAGATTTTAACCCTTCCGTCGCTGGAATGCTCTAATATTTAGCCCCGTGGAAATATTTGGCGCGTATTAAAATGTGAAAAATTAATGCGTAGCGCGCGACCCTCTACTGTAGAGATGTTTCGGTGTCGTAAAAGTTGTTTAGTTCAAATTTTCACTAACGAAATTTAGGCGATTAACGAGTGGAAAAATCTTAACAAATGTATTAAAAAATTGACTTTTGAAGTTGTGTAATTATTAAGAAAAAACGAGGAAATTACGTACAAAGTAATTTACTTAGTTTTCAAAATTACTGTCCTTTCGTATATTCTATTTTTATGCACGTACAAGAATAATTATAATTTTAAATATAACAATAGTTCTAACATTAATGATAAGATGTGTATTACAATTACAAAAACAAAAATCAAAAACCAAAAGAAGAAGCAAAGATTACTCAACGTGAACGGTCTACGTCTAACTAAACGAAATTAAATAACGGGAACAGTGAAACGTCTAGGTATAGTGAAGAAACGTACCTTGCCGTGGTGCAGTCTCTGTAGAGCACGTCGAAGTCCTTGCAGGACAGCAGCTTGCAGCGGTTGACGCCCGGCTGGATGGCGCCGAGGCCCCGAAGGATTCGCACCTGTTCCACATTGCACACCAGCGGCACTATGTCCAGTCTCTTCAACTTCGTGTACACAGTGTGTAGGCCTCCCACCAAGTGCTTCAAAAACAGTTCGAACGCCTGCGGCAAGCATAACATGGTGTCGCCCTGAATAATGAACGCGGCGACCTTCTGGCCGCGGTAGTCGACCAGCTTGCATTCGTTGGCCGACGGATCCGAGGTGGAGATGGGCGGCGGGCTGCCGTACCGCGGAGGCCCGTGGTGGTGCGCGGCCGCCATCAGCTCGAGCGGCGAGTGGTGCATCATCTGCAGCGAGCCCAGGAGGCCGAGCCCCGGCGGCGGCAGCGGCATCCTGTGCTGCAAGAGCTGCGGCGGGCTGACCGCGCGCGCCGGAGAAGCGGCCTTCACCCTCGGCGAGCCCCCGGAAGAGCCGCTCACCTCACTCGCGGTCGACGCTGAGTCCACGGCGGACTCCATGCTCGCAGTCGTCTAAACGCGCATCACACGCCCGTCGCGCGCGGTCGTTCGCGCAACAATAAATAAAAAGGGCGAGCGAAACGAGGGCGCGGCCGCTTGCGCGCGCCCGCCCCGGCTCCGGCGCGCCATTGGCCGCCCGCCGCTGCGGCCCCGACTCCATTGGCCGCGGCGCGCGCGGTGCTGCCTCCGCCCTTTTTTCCGTTGTGTTGCGGGCGCGCGAAGAAACGCTCCTGTTTCTTTTGGGTGGCGAGTGGAGCGGTCGCGCCGGGGGTGTATTGATAAGAATGTCACCGGCAATCAATATGGGACGGGATGCCGCGGAAGCGCGAATGAGCGCTCGTTACGTACGTTTGAATAAAACCACTCTTAGCGGCTTGAAACGCGATTTATATCGCTTCCATATTTTATTAACTTAAAACACATTTCAGAGCGTTTAAAGTAATTTAATTTGCAAGCATAAACCATAAATACAATCTGAACTTACAACTCGTTTCTTTGACCTGTCATTTTATGATTATTAGAAAAAATAATTTCAATAAGACTTCTTAATATATGATATGACATTTATGATACGTTACAGGGAGTAGGGTTTATATGGAATATCGTGTAGCGTAGATCGTACGTAGATAGAGGTACCTACCTAGTGTTGGCAGCGGATCGGTATCGGTCGCCGAATGGAGGTCACGGCCACTGGAGGTTATCAAACTTTTGACGGATACAGCCTTCGATGGTTAACTTAAAAATGTATTAATAACTTTACTATCTCAAACTTGCCTCGCCACCTGTTCTACGGCTCAAAGGAATTTAACTTAAACGTTTGTGTTCATATCAACGCAATTGATGTATTTTTTTTATCTTTATAACAGTTACGTAGGTAATAATTATTTCTGTCGCATTATATTCTATATTAAAGCCATTGCTAGACAACATATTTTAATGAGCGTTACAATGTTAATATAATTCATGAAGTATCACCACTGTCTGTAGTTTACGGAAGTAACATTTAAATAAAACACTTTAACAGTTTAAAACGTGATATATACCAACTAGTTGTCTCCCCGTGACTACGGCTGCGAACATTCGATACGTCCGCGTCGGGACGTAGTTAAAATAATTTTCAAATAAGTTATATCGGATATATATAGCGGATTTTTAAACATTCGAGTGTTTTATTTAAAAGAAATATTAGTAATAATTATAAATTTAACAGTTTGTAATTAAAATTATCTATTTGGTATTTTCTATCATTCTTTCGTTCATTTAAAACTGCGTGTATCGATATCGATCGTTCTGGCAAAAAATTTAATTAAATTATTTTTTATATTTTCTTTAAAGTTTTGTTTAAAAATAAGGTTATATATCTATCTGTAGATACCTATTGAAGTACCGTGCAACCCTACACTTAAAAAGCATGAAGAACAATATTAAAGGTGCTTATTTTCAAAAATATTGGGGTGCTAAGTGTAAAACAAAAGCAATCTTTAATCTGTATGGTATTTGAAACTCCAGACGAAACCTTTTATTGATCGGTAACAATTATTGACAAGAGTTTTACAATGGACGAGTATTTTCTTTAAAAAATTGTATGGCTAAATTGTGTTGTGATAGGTAGGTAGCTGAGAAAAATATAATTTCTTTTGTTTGTATACGTGAACTATATTTAGTTAATATTTCGTTAAGGGACTAGGTCCAGTGGATGTTTACGTTTTCTGATTAGATATTTTTGTTTAACTCAAGCAACTTAAAATATATTTAAGTGGATTTGAATTTCCCGCGAATTCCGAAGACTTGACATTATGCATGACGTTATGTCAAAATGGCGGATTTCAACGAAAAAAACCCAAAATGGAGTAATGTAGAGAAGTAAGATACATTAATTAATTTAGCACTTTAATTATTAAAAATAGGTATTGCCTTTGTTGTTTCTTTTTAGGTAATTATTTTTATATAAAATTATAAATCTTATCAAACAACAAATAAGTTTATTTTTGAAGTAAGTATATAAATTAAAAGAAGGAAGGAATTCATTGAAAATAGATGTTTTCTAGGTAAAGAATTAGTCACACTTAAATAATCCGGGGAGGATGCATGTTTTTTACAATCATTATCAATGATAAATCATTATGATAATGTCACGCGTTGAAAATCTTGAAAATGTGAGGACATCCTTATCTTTATTTGCTAAAACAGTAATTCATTACGGCTTCAGATCTTCAAGAACTAAATGTCTCATGATTTAAATTCTACACCTATGGTTAGAGTTAAGGCGAAGTTACTTATTGAACCAAGAACTAAGTATAATATAAAATAACAACATAATTAAAAAACAATCATTTTTCTGGTTAGTAATTTCCATCTTGCGCGAGAGTTGCTTGTATCAATACGTATGTTCAAAAAAATCGACAATGACGCGTAGGACTTGGTTTCTTAGTTAGAACAACAGCACGGAACGCTGTGGATGTCAGTGTAAGTCCAGCCCGAGTCGTAAATTTAAACCGATTTTAATCTAAATCTACCTATACAATATTTTTTTTTAATATAAGCTTAATTTTATGTGGACTTTCTAAAGGCTTTCGTGCGTTTGTTAAAGTAAGTCCAATTTAATATCTCTAAGCTAAAACTTTTTCGTAAAAGTGCAGTATGAATTTATTTCCATTTCGATTCGATTTGCATGCATTTAAATATAGAATCTTGTAAATGTATCTAATACTTGTAAGGAAATATTAGGTTCCTTCGAATATTATGTCTCTGCGATGCTTTATACGACTTAGACAAAATGTCAAATGGAAGCTTAATTGGTTCTACTTTAGTAGAATATATTAAGTAAGAATTGGTATATTTTAAACGAGGTAGACATCTTGAAATATCTAAGTATATTTATATCCTTTTAGAATTACAAAGCTTTCAAGTTAGAATTGTAAGGTTATTCATTGATAAAAATTCTAACTGGAAATTGTTATAATAAAAAGTTTAGCTTCAATATGTTAGATATTACCTGGTTATAATTTACATACAACACTATGCCGCTTATTCCATTTACCTGACAAATAAGCAACCTGCAAACGACCCCACTGAAGCCATATAGGACGTACGTAAAAATATGTTTTAGTTTGAATGCCTTGAAATAATACAATACTCGCAACGCTGCTAATAAATATAACGTCTTAACGGAAGCCATATTTGGAAGATTTATTCTACACCGTCCTTATATACATAGTGTGTAAGATGTTATATTATTTAAATCTACAAGAACACCATGTCTTACCAGAAACCACATTTGTTTTAAAGCCTATTAATTTAATGACCAAGGAGGACAAACACTTGTAGAATTCATTTTATGGAAGGTAACAAACTAGCCAATATAACATCTAAACGAAATGTTGTCTTTGGATATTTAGAAATCCACAGACTGACAAACGAAATACGATTATCTTTTGACATTTGACATTTCCATTTGTGGACGGCGGTTCGCGGCGCGTACGGAACTTCGATTTGTATTCTATAACAATTTAATATTAAGATTTTCCAATGATAATAAGCAATCGGACATGAGGAAAAATGGCTTTGCAGAATAAGGAACTAACCTTTCCGAAGATGAAGGATTAAGAGGCAATCTGCCCCCTATTATTTAAAGGTGAATAAATATATATTTAGTTCAAACATTAATAAAGAAACAATATTAACTTTAATTATTTAAAAAAACATACAAGAAAACATTAATTTATCAATGAATTCTGATTCCTAAAATATTGTTTTAGTTGTTCGTAGGTAGTAATTGATCCAAGTCTTTGTATTGAAAAGTTATAGCTTGGACAAAATCTCAATAATTATTTATGTCTATCCTCGCCTTAACAGTAATCTATGCCGCATTAAAAACGAAAAGAGCGGAATATTTTAACTTGTCAGATAATCTCAAGTTCCATTATCAACATACAAACAAACTAATAACACGGCTCTTGTTATCTGTTGAAGTTTCACAATTTGTTGAATACGCTACTGATTTAGTATTCAAGTTGTAAATTACATTAAAAGTACTGTCTGTAGTTTACGCGAGTAGCTCACAATTGAATAAACGGTCCCACGCGACAACGGCTGCTGCAAAGCACCCGAAACGTCGGTCTGTAATTAAAATAAATTGAAAAAGCTTTTCTACACCTGTTTAATTATAGATTTAATATAAAAGAGTAAATTCAGCTTTTTGTGTGTCAGCTCACGGGAGTCGAACTCAGGGCTAACTTTTAGCAATGAAGGCAGTAAAATTATGAAGGAGACGAGCTCGTTGGTCTAATTGTAGTAGTCTTTAACTAACAATTCGGGGTTCGATCGCCACGAGGTCCACAATGTGTCTGATTTTGATTTTTCTAAGAAATGTTGGACTCCTTGTGGAAATCTGCATATAAGAAAGGGTGGTAGTAATATACATTCCGCCCGGGTTACCACCGTACAGAGATGAAAAGCCGGTTTCAATCACTGGATTTCCAAATATCTAAAGCCAATATAAATTGACACCGAATCTTGTTGAGATGTTAGGTACATGGCTGGAGTAATTTACCTTCCACTTACTGAACCCTCATCTATCTGTCCTCCTTTCTCATAAAAAGTCCATTTTTTTTCTTTAAATTAAATTTCGAAACAATTTAAATTTCGAATACTACACAGAATAAACTTGCTCAAACAATTTAAATATACCTTGAATTAGCAAGGATTATGTTATAAATGTTATGCTTTCAGTTAAAAGTGACCATGTAAAAACATTATAAAAAATGTTGATTGTGTGAGAACATTATATTAGTCCACCTATAAGATTGACGTTTCAAATCAGTCCCCACTAAAAACGCGACACGACCGAGGGTGGTCGTTAGAAAGCAATAAATTACAGGAACGAAACTAATTTTAAATACCTACTGTACAAAAATATAATTAAGGGATGACAGTGGAATTTTCTTGTAAAGTCTTACTTGTGTATAATATCTAAAAAGTACATACTAAATAATTCTTAGATCTTTACTTTCTGCTCCGCGTACCTACCAGGTTATAATTTTACAAATATCTATATCAAAAACGCGTGTTCTCGTTTCTTCAACTCTGAAGCTTACTTAAATAAAACAATTTTAACGGTTTAAAACGTGAAACTTATTAACTCATTTACAAATTATTTTAACTAAAGACCGATGTATCGGATTCTTTGCAGCATACCGAAACCACAGCTTAATTAAGTAATAAATTTCGGGTTTTAATCCGTTTAAAGTCTTTTATTTAAATGTATACCACTCAGGTAAACTATATAATACAGAATCTTTAATTCAAAAATATTGTCCGATGTGTGACATATAGGTCTTTATGACACTATTTTTTACTTTTATACACTACATCGCCTTTTTTACGAGTACGGTACTAACAATTCTTATTAGAATAACGGCAACTTAAACATTACAGCTAATATTAAAATAGTTGGATTGATGGATTACTGACGATGGGTACTTAGATGTCATAGCTAAATTTGGACAAGAAAATACGAAGTAAAACACTACATTGATATTAATATTATATCAATAGATAATTAATCCTCTATAACAGAACAGACATGGCTCATTTAATACAAAGTGAAATGCCACAGCTATACTAACGACCTCTTTTGGCTATTTCATTTGTGTATGGTTGTTCGAAACCCCGGACGAAATTTGGACATTCCAAATCTGAATAACGTGTTTTTGAAATTTTTAATATAATTTTGTAACATATATTAGACTAGGTTGAAATCAAACCCAATGATTAGGGGCCGAAAATGACGACTATCCACAATATATGTGTACTCTATCTAGCATCTAAACAACATGCGCTGACTGTAACCACAGTTTTTTAATCTGTGGACTGTGGTCGTTGACCCGGACGTAATTTCAAAATTCCCACCACCCATTAAATATTCAGGAATATTATAAATTGATTAGACAAATGTTAAAACCGATGGAGATCGAAACCCCCATCCAGTATTAGCTATGTATTGTTACCTTTACTTCCACGAGCCCGTCACAAATATTATATCAGTAGAGAGTAATAAAGATGCCTACACCCGTTGCCTATTAAAAAACATCAGGCGCTCAAAAGTTCCAAGCGACAAAAACATGATAAAACATTTCAGCGAATGATAGAGATTTTATAGTCCGCAGAAACTATCGGAAATGAATGGTCTTTGCGAAGCAATAAATCGGGCTCAACAGTGGGAGCTGCAACAGACTGCGCGTCCTCGTTAAACTTTATTTTTGTATTAAAGCCGTAACTTTGCACCGCGGCGCGCTCACTGTAATCCGCGCTGTACGGTTTTATTAACGTATTACAGATATGTCGAACAGTTATGTTAATTATTGGCCCTCAACTGAAGCGAACGTTAAATGTCACTGTACATTGGTTTATCCGGGACCCTAGGAAATAATACTATGGATAAAGCGATAATAACAGTACGGACTAATCAAGGCGGTTCTTAATTTTTAACACATTAGCATTTTATCAATCTGTAGCAAAATAAAAAATGGTTAAATGTGTTGCCTAGCATTGCGTCAACCGCGAGAGGTTTTGGATTTGAATCCCAGCAAAACAATAGATTGTTAACGTCGACCAGGACTGGAAGGGAAAACTACATGTTTTTACAATTTTAAACGCCTCGTACATTATAAAACTATTATTTATTCGTTCCTTTATAATTCTTGAAGTGACACGCATAAGAGAAAATAATTTTTATGCAGGTACACTTTATGTTTAAGGAAACTGTCTATTTAAAAAAAAAAAAAATAAAAAAAAAAAATTTAAAATTTTTAAAACCCCTTTTTTTTTTTTTAAAATTTTTAAAATTTATTTAAACTACGGCCCGACGTTTCGAATGTATCCAAATCCAAATCAGTTTAACTAATATAAGGGGGGGGGGGGGGGGGGGGGGGGGGGGGGGGGTTTTTTGTTGTGGGGGGGTGTTGCCCCTTTTGTTTTTTTTTTTTTTAACAAAAAGAAGGCGGCTGGGGGGGGGGGGGGAAGAATTTTCCAAAAATTTTTGGGGCCCCCCGGCGCCCTTTGTGGGGGGGGGGGGAAAAAAAAAAAAAAAAGGGAGAAAAGGCGGGGGGGTTTTTAATAATTTTTACAAAAAAATTGGTGGTTGTTGTGGGGGGGGGGGGGGGGGAAAGGGGGGGAAAATGGGTGGGAAAAAAAGGCAAACCCACCCAAACCAAATGATTTCGCCGCTTAAAGGAGTTTGTCGTTAAATAGAGTGACGTTACATGGAGTTTACACTGTATATCGCGTTTTAAGCCGTTAAAGTGTTTTATTTAAATGTGTACTGTTCGCGCAAACTACAGACAGTATATAGTATTATATGTATTCTTATATTAGTAATACAGTTTTAAATAAATTAGTTTAACGGCTTAATACATAAAAAACATTAAGATTATATAAAAGCTGTAATCCCCTACAAAATTCATTAGCACAATGTAACCAAATAGTTATCTAAAGCACTTTAGTTCCAATCTAATCCAGATGTAGTTCGGAACACGCTATCTAGACCTATCTAGAGCCATTCCAGGACTATGAAATTAAATTTGCGAACAGCACAACCCGACCTAGGTGCTACGCTGTTTTCGATAATTTACAATGTTCTAATTAAATTTCGCTCAAAAGGTTTTACGTACGCGTCGGGGTCGTAAAACAGTTTGGCAGTAGGTGATATTAACATTACGGCTTTGTCTATACCTTAGTCGTGCATCTTGATCAGTTATTTATTTAACAAAGCTTGTATTGTTGGCCTTTGCTTTCAACACATAATTAATTCCTCACATCGTTTTAATTCTTAAATCGAACTAATGGCGATCTTATTAACAATATTTAGGTTTTAATATTTCTTTACATGTTGCTTGTGATGGCACTATATAGATTAAAAAGGTATATTAAAAAAATGTAATGCCATACATGCACGTATCAATCATGGACGCCTGTTCAACTCCTTCCCCTGTCGTAATTTCTTTTTAATCATAATAGATTTTTAGTCAATACTAAGCTTTTGTTTAATATCAGTTTTGTACCGTTACTATAGGTACCTATTGCGACATATTTATTGACGCAGGAAAATTTAACGTCACTTTTCTTCAACTCTGAAACTCTAATTTAATAATAAAAATTAATTAAATAGAATTAAATAGTCTAATAATAAAAATAGTAAAAAATAATGTAGAATGCCACATAAAATAATTATTTTTATAGTTTAATAATAAAGAACTTTAATTTAATTATAATTATTATACATAAAACAATTATTTGCATGTATTGCCAGGTTAAAATAATTAGACAAGTTTAACTTACAAATAGAGTGAATAATACTTACCTGTAATTTAAAATATATTTTAACAAACATCAATTCCTTTTTTATAGTTTAAGTTTTTATAACCAAATGGTGGAAATAACAATTGATTAGCATTTTTATAACTGTCAACTGAAATTTCAAATAGAAGCCTAATTTTAAAAATTATTAATAATAAGATTATACACGTAAGGTGTAAGCAACGAACGGTTTAATGTCATTTATTGTTATAATTCCATCGTATATCTAATGAAGAGATATTCTAGCTAACTAAATGAATTTTCTATGAAAAGTGTGCTTTGTCTCTTGAGTTTTATTAAAAATGCCGTCTATTCCGTTGTGAAGTGTAAATTTTCAAACCTCAGCAGTCAGCAGTCTCTAAACACGGCTGGATGTGTTGTTTACAAGTTGATTCAAGTTGCCGCTTCTTTTGATGTAAAAATCATCTCCCTTCGGTCCATATTGACACAGGCTACCGAAGTGCGATGTCACAATTAAACAAACCAGGCATACCTATTCTGTAAACCGGAATACCTTTATTTGGGCACGTTTAATATAGTACAAAATACACAATATAATAAAAGAACTTAACGGGCCTGTAACTGTAATGGCAATGTATGGCTAATAATCAACGGGTCGTGGCTTCGATCCCCACCGTGTCATACGTGAAATATATTGAACTCAGTCTGGAAATCTGGATATTAAATGGGTGGTGGCAATATCGAAATTTCGTCAAGGTCACAAAACAATGTCGAGATGGTCAGCCGTCAAGTAAATCGCCTTTCGGTTTCAGGCTATGAATTTCCGAATATCCAAAGTCAAAATATGACAGCACATCTTGTTTAGGCGTTATATGGGTATTTTACCTTCTATCACGTGAAGCCCAAGCTTTTCTGTCCCCCTCTAACATGTAAAACCTTAAATTATTCTTTGCGTTGTTTTAGGATTTAAAAATAAAAAGTAATGTTTATTAAAATGACTGATTTCTGAGTGATTGAGTTATCAGGTTGTTATTTTTAAGCAAAACATTAACATTTTGTTGACATTTAGATAAGATATGCAACTTTTTCAAATTCATAAGTTCAAGGTATGTTTTTTTTATAGTTGTAACATTCTCCCATGTCTATTTTCCCCAGCCCAGAGAGGAGGTAATTGGCTGATGCGCCTTTTATCTTCAAGATCACATAGGCTCCTTCCCTCCGTAGGGCTTACGTTTTTTTAATTCCCCTTAACTGAACACATTGATCCAAAGTTCCCAGAATAGTACGCGTGTCACTAGTAAAAAGGGACACTTTATTATTTTTTCCAGTTTTCATCACTTCACGCTCTGTCTGTCTTTTGATTCAGTGGCTGTGTAATGTGGTGTTGCCGCATTTATTTTGCACTCTTTCTTTAGTGTTGCCAGTTTATTTTGTATTCTCTTGGTGTTAGCTGTTATTCGTAGACGCTTTGAAGTCAAAGCTCTTTTGACTGGGCTTACTCGATGCTGACCGCAGCGTGGAATGAATGATAGTCGCAACCTGAATAGAATGTTACCTCGTATGATGCAAAGGAATGTACGCTGCGCTAAAGGAACGCAATTTTCGAAAGCTATTAAATGCTATACACACGACGCGTTTGTCGTCTACGGAAAATGTGGGTTTTTATTTTGAGCTACTTGAAGAGATGTCTCTCCATGACAGAGTAATCAAAGCTTTCAATCAATATGTCCAGACTGAAAACAGATAAAACTTAATGCAATAAACCGCATGTTTAGAATGTAATGACGTAATGTGGCGTAAAAATGTCTCGCCGCTTCCACATTGATATGTTATAAAATATAATTTCCGTCCGCAGTGGTAGTCAGCTATGTTGATTTTCATATTATGTTTTAAACATAGCTCTGCATTCACTATTCATTCGTTATAAAGTAAATCAAGGGTATTTTTATGAGATGGATTAAACTATAACAGACTATAACCCACCCCGCCTTCGCTCGGGGGCAATGCTGATACTAAATACTTACACTGTGAATTGAACTGGCATATGAAAACCTTCCTTTAAATCATTATATCTATTTAAACAACAGCATCAAATTCGTTGCGTAGTTTTAATAGATTCAAGCGTACATAGGGACAGAAAAAGCGACTTTGTTTTATACTACGTAATTATGTAGTGATTTAATTACTGTCTGTAGTTTACGCGAGTGATACATATTTAAATAAAACACAGAAACGTTAGACAATAGTTGAATTTTATTGTTATTAAGTTAACTTATACATTTCTCGATTTAATCATAGGAAAGATTAATTATTTATTTAGCATGCTATACAACCTTGAGGACAAAAGCTTTATATATTTTTTTTGTATTCTATGCAGTTTAAATGTAGTGACTGTTGATTTAACCAAAAACCCTTCTGTGATGATCTATGCGAAATATATATCGGTAGCATGTATAAACACTCCCACGAAATATGATACCTTATCGATAGATGCAATTCTTCTCCGAAACACACTGCGGGCTACTGATAGTGAGCTGACAAGTTTAATGGGAGTAGGAATGGATGAAAAATTATTCACACGGCAGTATTGACATTACACATATTGACGGGGGTGTTGTGTGATCCCGCGAAAATTTTAGTAGGGTTGCGCGACATCTTAACTTATAAAAATCATTTTAAAATATGTTTAACTAATCTTTATCGCGTTTTCAATCGTTGAAGTGTTTTAGACAGTATTTATACTAATCAATTACAGTTAAATTATATAAAAATCGGCCATAGTAAGTATAAAGTTAAGTACTTATTTATTTAATATATGTAGTCTACGCAAGTAATACACAGTTAAACAAAACGTCGGGCCGTAGTTGAAATATATTGTAAATAATTTGTCAAAAACATTTCGCGTTTTATACCGTTAAAATTGTTTTAACTGAATACTTTAGGTTTTTTAACTATAATTAAAATATTATTTTTTTTTAGATTGAAGAATAGAAAAAAATGGAAAATATTTGGACAGCCCTAGTACTTCGCGGAGTCTGATGTCAATGCGTGACGCATTTAAAATGTGTCTACGGCTTATTCGCGGTTATAAATAGGAGAAATTTTATCGAACACCCACAGGCCCCATAGGCAAATATTACCTATACATGTTGCATAAGTTGACTTTGTTAAACAAAAGTTTGAAGTACCCCATTTTAATTTCTTTTATAGTGCAGGTAAATGCAACTTGTCTATTTTTAAAGCCTGTAAAACTATGTACCAATAAAATCAATAATCCCATTTTGAACTAATCCGTCTATTTATGCTTTCAACACGTTCATTTTATTTTGCGAATTATAATTTTGCATAAGCTCTTTCTTTTCAATCTTTGATCGATCACTCTCGGATATTTAGGGGTGTCCCTTTATATTGCAAAACAAAGTTGTTAGAATAAAAAATATCAAAATTGACAAATGTACCTTTGTCGTACTTTAAATATTCGTCCGCGTGAAATGGTTATTTTGGACAATATATTACTTTTCTTGAATATAACCTCCTCAGCTTAATAAGGTAAAGCTGTTACCCACGATGTCGCCTGCGTCCCGTTTTGCGAGGTAATCTTAAAACAGACACAATATATTGTCACGAACATTTTATTAGATGATTATTGTTTTTTGGTTTCTTGAATCGGTATTTGCAGCGCCTACAACGGCCCCTAAAGGTGAATAATTTCCCCTTTTTCCACATTTCCCTCGAGTTATTTTGGTCCTAATGGTCGCAACGTGATGTTATATAGCTTAGAACCTTCCTCGATAAATGTTTTTAACAAAACAAAACGTTTCATTTCGAACCAGTAGTCCCTATGATTACCAAGTATAAACAAACAAACTCATCAGCTTTATAATATTAATATAGATAAAGGAGAATAGACACGCCTAGGAGTTATATAGAAAAAAAAAAAAAAAAAAAAATAAAATAATCAAAATCTGATAATGTGCTAATATGGAACCTGGTGGGAGGCTATAGACCGTTACTAACTGGACTAAAGAAGCAAAGATCGAGATCAGAAATGGCAATTTAAAAGTCTCCTCCAGGAAGCAGATGTAAAAGTATAATCCCACAATGCGTTCCCCGGTCGCCGCGTAAAATGTGAAAATCGTTCCCTTGCATATTTTCCTAAGTGCCATAAAATATGACATTTATTACGGTCAGATCTGCTCGAAGCACTATTGATAGGCAAATGAGAGAGTTTTTTAAAAGAAAAACGATGTCTGCTTTTTATGAGTTCCACGGATATGGCTACTTTTTAGAAGTTCTTAAATAACCACTCGAGATGGACGAGCCCTAATGTTTTCTTCCTGTAACTTCACAATATGTATTTCTACTTGTTTATACCTACAAAATATATTAAAATACTTACTTGTTTACTTTGACTTAATCTTCATTGATTGATTGTCCTATGAGCTGTGTTCAACCGGAACTAATCATTATGTTCAACCGGGATTTGAACCTAAAACTTCAGTTAAGATTTATGCTAGGGTTTTATTAGGTTTCCTTAAATTAAAATTAAAAGTTCTCTAAAATTGTATTTATTCTAATAATTACGTTCGGTCCTCACTAGGTTTCACATGTTTGTAATCAATTTATGATTTTACTCTTGATTTTCCGAATATCCAAAGCCAAAATAGATCGACAGCGCATCATAGTGAGATTCTATTTGGCACATATTAACCATCACATGAACTTCATTCTATCTTGAGAAAATAAAAACTTAAAATGTTGTATGAACAATGCCGACATTACGTAAAACCATATTTTTACGACCTAATATTATTCTAGATGCGTAGACGGTTAAAGAATCTTCAAATTGGGCTATCACGAGCGATAAGACCAATAACTCAGAGAATAGGTCAAGCACAATAGTGATGTCACCTATAATCGTATATTAAAGCCCTTATCCCTTTGAGCACCTCCACGACAATAGAATGGAATATATTGTCGAAAAGTGGCCACATAAAAATGACATACGGCTTCAATGGAAAAATAAACCAACCTCGGGCACTTTCGATTTTTTACTACATTTGATATCGTGATGGGATGAAACATTATTTCTGTAAACATTAAAATTTTATTTACGTAGATATTTATTTATTACCTTTATGAATTGTAACATGATCATTTTTTACGGATTCTCTAAGCAATAAATCACAATCCAGTTATGCTAAGCTACGTGGATTTTCAACTAAGCTAGGCCTAGAACCGCGCATCTCCTGAGGATGTCGTCCACTCGTCCGTCGACGTCGGCGAAACGTCGAGAACCATTGCTCAATTACCACGGTCGGAAGTCAAAAGCCCAAGTATACAAGATGGCCGCGTAAATCTACTGCAATTCATTTAGACAATGTTATTGCTTTTGCGTTAATATATTGATATGAGAAATACATATGCATAAAAGGAAATTATGTGAAACATTTTTTCTAATTAGAAGGCGCCTGTAGTCAAATGGTTACAGGTGTTACTTAACTTTACGTTACAGGTAGGTCTTGAGTTCAAATCTCAGGGAAACAATAGATTTTTTCGGTCACAGACACAGAACTCTGCCACTCTCACCACATGCCTGTTCAGCTCATTGGTATAAGTATTTGTTAGCTCAATTGGCTTCGAGCAACGGCACAGAATGCCGTTGCCAGTTCAAATCCTGCCTTTGTCGTATTTTTTAAAAATTTAAAATCAATTTTTCATGTAACAAGATTATGTTGCTCCTGTCTGTTACCTATATACTAAAGATACAAATATAAGAACATATTTATTGCATCCACAAAGCTTTGCACGTAGGCAATATCGAAGCGAGCATAATACATGACACGTTATGATATTTCCCTTATCGGATAAAAGTTTTCTATCGCACCAGGCGGCAAATGCGAAATCGTAATAAAAAGTATCCATGTCACATGTAAAATAGCAGTCATAATATTGAAAACTTCCAAAGTCCATCAATAAATGTTACGTTAGTACTGAGTGGGGAGTTGTACGTGTTTTCAAGGGTTGGCACGGCTCTGTCTCGTAAAGTTTCAATAGTTTTACAAAACAAAAAAATAATATCGAATTTTCGGATAAATTCTGTACAGATCTACAACATAAGATAGATATTAGTAAGCATATTGTGCAGAGCATATACGAGAATATTTTATAAAAAATGTACATAACTGCATATGGCAGCCACAAATCTATGCTTATTTCATTTTTTTACTTACGGTAAATAGTTAATAAAAAAAAAAAAAAAAAAAAAAAACCACAACCAACTTGTGTGTCTCCAAAAGACCTGTTTAATGGATACGTTCCTATACCTCTCGCACTGTACACAACATATAACAACACAACACATTCAAAGTAACCCTTAAAAATTTGTGACAGCCCTACTCCTTTCGATAGTAACGTCCGGGAGGCGTCAAAACGCATCGACCTCAACTATCAAAGAGAAATCTTTTCCGTGTATCAATAACGACGACCGCGGCGTCAACCATACATAACGCAGTTTATAGCTATATATATATATATATATCATAGGTAATGGTGATCTGTGTATTGATATTTTTTGGGAGTATAGGAGTACACCTAAACTTATTTTTATTAGTAATTTAAAGCAATAATAATAATAATATTTATTATTTAATTAATTAATTATTATTTAATTTGTTTTGTTTTTCTGTGTAGAGGTAGAGACTACAAGAAGCCCAGACGCCCAAATCCTTTCAAATTTTTTGTTTGTAAATAATTAAAAGTCCTTACTTTTTATATTTCAATATAGAAATTATTATGTTATTTTTTACGGTCCTCTACGAAATACAGTTTGAGATTTTTAAAATACTCGTTCCACAAATTTATTTAATTGACAAAACCTTTTAAGTCGACTTTTAATAACATTTTTTTTAATTGTCAACGATAACCTGAATTAAAAGTAGTTAAGTTGAAAAAATCAGTTAAAAAACCCTAAACGTTTTCTTTATATTTTCATATTACTCATAAACGCGGGTTAATATAGTTCGTTCTCCTATATAACATAAAAAAGACCTTCGTTTAAGTTGGTCCATAACTATAGCCCTCGAAATATATAGCAAGGGTTAAAAAATAAATTTTAATGATCGTTTAAATTTCGAACGCTAAAAATCAAGCGACCGTACTAGGAAAAAAAATAATCATAGAAAAAAATATATATTTTAATTTATTTTATAATATGATTTTTTCAATGATCCTTCAAATCTTGTACACAAAAAAGCCAATAACAAGTCGAAACACCACACAAGCCCAAAAAATGGGCAATATTTATCGCCAAATCACAACAAAGAGCATCATTTCAGTGTTGTGAGGGCGTGAAATTATTTTCCTTGGCGTATGCAGATTAGGGGAGGGTGCAGACGTAGCGCAGGATTAGTTCCGGTTTACTTTTTATAGGATTTCGATGATAAATGCTGCCAATGGAAACATGAACGGGTGGCGCGTGTAACAAGTCTTAATAGTCAGTTTTTATGTGCTTATATCCGAATGTTTTCTTATCGATAAGTTACCTATACATATAAACGACTAGCCAACGTTCTTTTGCCATATGACATTTTCGACGTACTTTCATTTCCATAAAGACGTTTTCTGTGAGTTAATCTTAAAAGATATACATATAAGTTACGGACATTTTAAAATTATTAAAAGAAAAATATTTTTTTCATAAATATTTTTGGGTATCCGTTTTCGCAGCGCACGCAAGGAAAACTTTCAATGGTGAATAATTTTTCCCGTTTTTTTTCACATTTCCCTCTGTTTTATAGCTTCTACTGGCCGCAGCCCGTTTGTTTTCTTTAATAAACACTTCAAACAACACAAAAAAATATCAATTCGAACCAGTAGTTCCTGAGAGGAGTGCTTCCAAACAAACTTTTCCGCTTTATAATATTAGGATATTATCAACACATTGGTCCAGTTGACAAGTTCTTTTTTTACATATAATAGGACAAGTACGGACATAGATGGTAGGTGAAATAAATCCAATATAACTAAACAAGATAACGCCTGTTCGTCGACAAATTTTTGTTTTAGACATGGCATTAGTTGTTTATAAACTAAATTATTTCTTTTTAAGTGTATTGTATGTGTGTATAAAGATACTATGCATAAAAAAACAGGGGCGAAAATCTAATTGAATTACTCAATAGTCTTACGTTTAATATTACGATCCGTATAGTGATGCGTAGCACATGCTACGGTTCGGTTTCAGACAAAAAACGGGAAAAATCAGGAGACAGACGGGAGGATGGGCGATCGAGGATACAAAATATGATTTATAGATCGGCCGTCAACGGCAATACGCTTTCTATACGTCAGAGACGTGTCACCGCGTCGGGAAAACGAAGAAAAATATACGGGCGTGTAGATTTATTTCGACTCAATATTTACGCACAGGGGAATGAATATTAGTACATTAAATATGCATCTTTGTGAAATTCACTGAAGACGGCTTTTATTATCTGTGTTTTATGATAGAGGACAGACAAACATTAGGCACTCTTGATTGTAGTGAAATAACCCGGCTAAATAACGAATCTAAACGAACTAAAATCACGTTTGACCAATAATATATAAAAAAAAATGTTGATTACTAGCTACAGATTACACCAACCAGTCCCATCAGTTGATTTACCTTAGCGTGACTGTTGCTTTGACGATGTATTTAATAAATTACAAAAAATAATAATAATTATACAATACATTCATACTGTATTCTTAGCATAAATACTTACTAATATTTTTTGGCACAGCGACTTCACTGCCCGCGGCTATAGATGTCTCACATCAAAAACTTGTCCAACATCTACAAATAACAATTGTATCGAATCGAACAATAATCGCTCATATTGTCAGTTACAATACAATTTGTTTGGAAAGTCGACGCGTGATAGAAATAATAACAAATGATTCGCGCCCTAACGCCGTCTGGCGTTGAAAGATCACGCCTATGGCTGTGCCGCTGATGAAAAAAAGAAAAAACCATTAGCAGCTTACGCAACGTAAAATTGAAAAAGATTGGCGAACGCATCACATACTGATATATGTTATTCGTTTTTGGTCGGGTACACAATAGAATATTTGAAACGTTCTTATTGCAATTTGAAAACACTACTTTGTAAAAAGAATCGTTGACACGGGTCTCAAACCCACAACTACGGCGTTCCGCGCTATTCTTACTCTTAAATCCTTGCTACGTCAAAATGAACATAATTAGATTTTTAATCTGACAAAATAATATATAAATTTTACACTTTTGCTTGACTAATTCGCATTATCAATTTTTATGTACCTGGTTTCAATTACCACAGATACAATAAAATAATATTATGATCCTTAATTATTGTGAGATGAGGGGCCTTAAAAGTTAATTTGTATATATGATACGAGATGTCGCGCAAATAAGTAAATGAATCACAATAACGTTAGAATTTGATAAAATGCGAAAGATAGCGCGATTTGCAATTTTACGACCTTTTCAAATAATCAATTTGTGTAATGACAATATCTTATTATGCTCATAAGATTCATAAGATTATTCAGGTCTTAGTCATATGGCACTTACACTTGTATGCCTAATTAGGGTATGATGTAAACAAAATGTATTATATCAAAACTTTATTCATCTTCCTTAACATCATGTTTCTTTCTCTCTGGCACAATGGGAACAGCTCCAGGCTTACTGTGGGCCCGTCTATTGGCTTCCTTCTTCTTGGACTTTTCCCGAATAGTCCTCAATTCCTTCTGAGCGTTCAATATGTGTTTCGGCACGTGTCTGTGTCGCGCTATACGTTTGATCTGAGGGTGACCAGCGAATTTCTCTTTCAAGGAGTCAGCATAATTCAAGGCTGTGCGTTCGCGGGGTTTTAACTGAAATAAAAAGTTGTAATAATGTATTATTCATAATAGCCAACCAACTGGTAGGTTGGGATTTATATACTCAGTTGAATACTAGAAATCTTATTTACATTGAATTAAATAATTTTTAACAGTTTAGCTGCTAATTATAAATGGTAATTATTTTTGAACACACACCCTGACATTTCTATTTCTTAGTGAAATGTTTAAAAACATGATTATTTTTTATTTATTATATCTCAATTGATTAAAGCAATAGAATAGACATCTATGGTGGTGGATACAATGACTCAAGTCAAGAATATGTTTAAATAACTAGATTCTCATCATAACTATGCATAAACGATTTTTTATTCTTGACAGAATCTTTTCTTATATATAATATAACTCTTAATTTAGACTCATGTTAATACTTACAACACCCAATTTTTCAGATGCTCTAGCTTTCCACATTCTAATATTCATTTCATCAGAACCGGTCATAATATACTTATTATCTAAAGACCACTTGACACAGGTCAGTCTTTGCATTCTTTTCGTATGATACACATCCCGCGAATGGCCTTTCAATGTTTCAAAAATTCGAACTGTCTTGTCATAACTTCCTGCCACAAATTCTCGTCCAGTCGGAGCATAGTCTACATCGATGACTGCAGATGTGTGGTCAAGGTGTATGTTTACAGGTTGCTTTAGCTTTCTTACATCAAATGTGTATAAACTGTAATAATATATACAATTAAAATGAAGAAAAGTTAAAACACTTTAATGGATTAAAACGGGATGTATATTAGTTAATTATTTTAACTATAGCCTTTCAGATGCTTTGACAAACTAAACTAAGTTTAAAAATCTACTGTAGGAGTAGGACTCGGTATCTCAATTGGTAGAGCAACAGCACGGAACGCTGACGATGCCGGTTCTAGTCCTGCCCGAGTCGAATTTTTTTTCAATTTATTTTCGATTTTTAAACTGTATAGTGCCCTTATGTGCAATAACATGTAAAAAAAATAATAAAGTATTCTAAACTAAGTTTACCTAATGTACATCGCATTTTAAAACTCTAGAGTGTTTTATTTAAATTTGTGATACGTAAACTACAGACAGTATTTAATCATTTTTTAATCAACTCATTGTTTTTCTAAATATTAATGTACATGTTTAATCAATGAGAGCTTCAAAGTTCCTAACAAATTTAACTACCATTTCATTAAGCATACAGTCAGAATTTTGAGTTATTTATTAAAAGATACCAATGAAAATGTTAAGGGGAATATTTCATTTAGGTTGTAAGCATGATTTTAATACTAAATATTAGTATTAAAATCATGCACTTTTTTTTAATTGTAGTCAAAAATATACTTACTTATAATCTTCATTAGCAACTGTGAACATGAAGGCTTCCATTGGATTCCAAGATAGTGCATTAGACCTCAGTTCTAGTACAACTTTCCTCAACGGTGCTGTTTCTCTACAGTCATATAAAATAATACTTCTGTCGCTTGCACATGAGGCTAGTAAATTATTTTCAACCTGAAAGAAAACATATTAAGTAAACTTTCAATTACTTGATGCCTGCATAACTCAAAAACAAAATAGGTTAACAACACATTTTGATAAGATGTTATATGTTTGAAAAGATTAATATTTTTCACATGTTATTGCACATGAAGGCACTATATAATTTAAAAATTGAAAGTAGAAAAGTGAATCCTATGCTTTTTTCCTCCTCTATTATGAATAAACCTAAGTAATAAAAGTAGTTTTTGGAATTGGTGGGGGCATATCTACAGTAGCAAAATAGATAAAATATTCCTAATAATGATTATCAACACTATGTTTGATATATATCAGTTCTGGTTTGTGATTCTATCAATTTTGTTCCTGCCTACTATACTAATATTTATAAACATCTTAAATACATATTCTATATATTTTATTTACATATTATTTAACACATAAATAATTAATTTACCTGATTAAATGCAACATGATGTAAACTATCTACGCCCCATTTAAATACCTTTACAGGTTCATTTCTAGTACTTTCCCACAATTGACAATGTTCTCCACATGTAGCAAAAATTGGTTTATCTCTATGATGTGAAACACCAGACACTACTGACATACTTAATAAAGTGTTCATAGGGTCTTCATCATCAGGATTCTCTACTTCCGATTTCCATGTCTTTATAGTTTTGTCATCTCCGGCACTAGTAAATGTTTGGCCATTTGGAGTGAAACATATTGATCGGACCCAACCTTCGTGCGCTATGAAGTTTCTGGTACACTTCCTTGATGTTAAATCCCAGAGCCTTATTTCTCCATCAAATGCTCCACTTGCCAACATAGATAGTCTGTTGGGATGCTTTGCCATACTGGAGACACCATCTGTATGACCGTCTAGGCTGCCAAGAAATGGTTTAGCAAACACTCTTTCTAATTTAACAGCATTTAAAGCTCGAACGTATTCGCGAGGCGCCTCAAGAGGGTGTTGAGTTGGGTCATAGTTTCGCTGAACTAAAAAAAAGAACAGTTTAGATCAACCTATTATTATTATTGCCCATATAATTAATTATTATAAACATCCCAGAGCAAACTTACTTTTATGTATATCTCGTTTAGTAGCTCGCAAATAGTCTTCTGGGTTGCGACTTATAACTTTTATTTTCAATCCAGACATTTTTGATATTAAAAGCTTTCGACGGATTAAAATATACTTCTAAACTTGACGTGCTATTCTAAAGAAATTTAAACACAACTAAATTCATAATTCTGTAATTCCTCATAATAATAACAGAAAAATGTTAATTATTTTGAGCAGGAGTAGAAATTATAACCTCAATCTCAGTGTATATTAAGAATAACAATAAGTACACCGTACACGTGACAACTGATTCATAGCCAATGTCACAGGTAACTGTCAATGTCAATGTCATGTTCACAAAATCATGCTTTATGCTTTTGACTTTTTTCAGTATTGACTTTTGAGCTTTGACAGTGCTTTAATATTTTGTTGTTATTTGAGAATATTTGTTTGAATTAAAACTCGTTCACATTTACGCTGCTAAACAATGCTTTGAAAAGTCGCGAAAGAATTGCAATTATTAGTGAGCTTTGCAACAAGAAATATAAGATTATATATTTCTATTATGAATAAATTTTCGAAAAGCCAGCGTTAATAGTCTCGGTGAGTAGACTGCATGCCGTATAATATGATAGTAAATATAATATTGTTTACTGAAATTACAATATATTCTTTAATTATGTCATTTCCAATTTTTCTTTGTGAAAGATATTTATACTAAAAGAAAATAACGGCACTACATTATTGTGGGTCATGGCGCCCCAAGGTTTTATCCTTATCCTAGTTTTACCCTAAAACATTTTTCTGTATTTGAGAGAAACATGTAACCCTTCAATCTGGATGTAGGCAATATAAGGCAAATTCCGGCAGTAATATACAATAGGGATAATAAATACTATTATAAACATAAAAGCTTCCCTTAGGTTGCTCTAAAGTTGTACTTTGAAACTTTTATCTTTCCTGCTTTTGTAAATAAAAAACTAATATAATTTAAAAATCGAAAAATAAATTGAAATTTTTACATGTTATTGCACATGAAGGCAACAAATAACATGTAAATAATAATAAAGTTTTCAAAAACCAATATGATCTAAACTGTGTATAAAAAGCAAGATTTATACTTCAGTTCATAACAAAATTTTCAATATAACTCTATACCTATTTATCTAATAATAAATTCTAATAGAACTGCTGTAGTTTCATACAAGTAAAACTAAGAAAAAAATAAAAAAAATAAATGTGACACACAACTGCAAAAAAAAATGCCTTTGATGTTGTGAAATGTAAATTGATAAGGTCATGTCACTGACCTATGTATGAATATACTCAAAAGAAGACAAGCTTTATTAAGTTCTCATTATTAATGTATCAAGAAAAATGTGAGTGCACATGTAACGTGACTATCATTTCATCATAAAAAATATATTTAAACACATTTTTAATACTCAGAAGGTATTTTTAGTATCTTTCTTTTGAACTGTAATATAACATTTAAAACAAATATAAAAAAAAACTAAAGGGCGATTTAGATAATTGTTATTGTATTAATAATATCCTCATGATGATAAGGTCACCGGCCACTAGTTTCCGAGCGAAGTTTTAATTTGTTCGTTGACCCGATCGGCCGTTGCGCGGGAGCACGTACGCGTGTTGATGTCGCGTATACAATCTCGAAAAGAGGAAGTTCAATCTATATGTGTTATAAATATTGTTTTCTCGTTAGCATGTCATAATCTGTGATATATTGCCTGGTGTTCGCGTTTTATGTTTTTCACACTCTCAACGTAATTATAATACGGTATGTATTTTTTATTGAATTTATTTGATTAAGCACCAATACAAACTAATTATATAGTGATAAATCATTTCTACATCTGTCCATTTTGGGACCACGGTCCGATATACAAACCAAAAAGTCTCGTTTGTTCTTCGGGTTGACATAAGAGCTTTTATAATTACGGTTACAGACTGTCATTACAAATTATCTTATAGTTCTAGAAAATTCCTGAATTTAGATGATTGGAAGATACAACAATTGTCTTTTTCAACGATCTTCGCAATCTTGCGCATCAACTTTACCCCTATATATATAAAAGACTACGCAATAACAAGAAATAATTTTAAACATTACCGGCTTATTGACAACGTGGACCATCGCATTCGGTTAGATCGTGGGCGGTGTGTTTCGTCATATCTTAATAATTCAGTGTCCCATTTTGCAGTTAGATGATTAGTTCAAATCTTCGATGCTCAGTTGTTAAACAAACTGAAATGAGAACAGTCATAAAATGATTCTACACTATGATTTCCTTAATTCTATTCTTAAGTCTTCATTGATAGTTTTATTTATATGTCATATGTTTTGTATTCCTCAATTCCTCAAAAAACAATAAAACTAACTATCAGGCCTATATTATGTTCAAACATAAATTAGGTATGGAGTCATTAATTTATATTTCAATTACTGATTTTCTTCCAGCTTAATTTCAAAATAACCATGAATTTTAATGAGAAATTATTTTTTCTGTACATGTAGAATTATATGACACACATTCATAAAGCCTTATAAAAGTGATGGCGCATTGATAATAATCATTTGTTATTAGTCTCTACATTTTTGTTTTGATAATAATTTTGAAATTTCAGGAATCATGCTGATATCAAAGTTCGTAGCTTCGTGCTTGATTCTCACTTGTTCCGTGACGTGGGCCAGGGCAGAATTATTCACAGCAATCTCAGATGTGGAGCCTCTCCTAGAAACCTATAAACGTATTATAGACGACTTAGACGACTACATTGTGAAGGAAGAAGAAAGATTGATTGTATTGAAAAGGTACTAGTATTTTCTAATAAATTTTGAAAAAAAAAATGTTTTTTTTTACAGATTTCATGCAAGTTTAATTAGAAATATCTCTATATTATTTTATATGGAAGTGGCTAGTGTCTGATTTATCCATTTCTATATCGTTATTATTAAGGAAATATATAATTACTTATTTAAAACTGATTGTACCTACTTATTTCATATAGCAATCAATGTAGACTTCGTGTTCAGAACTTGAACTCATGGCTCACAGAGGGAAATCATTTATAATTATTTATTATATTATTAATTTACTATTTATTCCTTGATTGGAATCAGCTACTCTCTCAGTGTATTGCTAGTCAACACGTTAATGCATTAAGCTACGGAGAACATAAATAGACTGTCGTTGAATATTTCACGTTTCTGGAACAATGTACTCATCGTATAAAAACCGTTATGTACAGCATTCAATTGTTTGCCAAAAACTCCCACTGCATACCTAATCACATTTACGTTTTTTCCTTATACTTAATAAGTTTAAAAGGCATTTAACATTTAACAAATTTGAACAAAAAGTATACGCTATTAAATCATAAAACAAAATTACTTAATTGCTTATTATTAAAATTAAATTTTCATTGCAAAATTTAATTAGACAATTTTGGATAAGGAATAAAGAGATGATGATGTTAGCAAATATCTTATTTTAGAGCCGTGTTCTCGTGGTTTGTGCATTCACTAGGTTAGTAGGTACATAGTTCGATTTCCAACATTTTTTACTTTGAGTTTACTATTCAATGACTGTTAGAAAACTTTATTATTTTCCAAATGTACATTGCATGCACACGATGACATTATATAAATAAAAAAAAATAGTCCGCTTAATAAGTATATTGAGACACATACAATTAATTTCAGACATTTGAACATCTACAAAAGAGATCATGAAAGTGCAATGCAAGATATTCCAAACTACTTGGGCAACCCAATAAATGCGTTCACCCTCATCAAACGACTCACCTCCGATTTGGATAATATAGAGCACAGCATCAAGATCGGAACAGGTATGTTTATTTATCGCTGTGTGACTTTTATGCAGATCTTTTTTATTTATAACGGTACCCCGTTGGTACCGCTGCTGCGACGACATTTTTTATCATTTTTAATCAATCGAATTAATGTGTTTGTAAACGTAAACATTTATTACTTTGAATTAAAATAGCGTGCATATTAAATTATTACTGTGATTTATCAACTTTTTGTCTTTTATATATCGCTCAATTGGCGAATTTTAATATTGACTTCGTACATTGACATCGCATTGATTCGCATCATTTGGAGATTATTTGAGAACGTTCCATGTTTAAATTATAAGTATTTATTTGTACTTATCAACGAAAATAACTTCATAGGTAAGCTGATAAGAAAATATATAATACATATATTTATTTAATAATTAAAGCTACAAGTACCTAAGTCACCTTTAAGTTTACGAAGGCTATGGTGTAATAACTTGAACCCAAATGTTACACGTCGATAATAAATGCCAATAAATTCTTCAATGTAGATTGTTTACCTACTCGTGATGAGGACAAATAACTCCTATATCGTCCTCATTACGCCACCACAGATGATGTAGTGATTAGCACATTGTGACAAGTATGATTTTACAAGCTGTGTTTATTTAGAATACAGTGGCAATGACTTATATACACGCACAATATCTATACTAATATATAAAGCTGATGAGTTTGTTTGAACGCGCTAACCTCAGGAGCTACTGGTTCGAATTGAAAAATATTACTTAATTAGAGCATTTATCGAGGAAGGTTGTAGGCTATCGGGATGCAACTTATAGAAGCAACGAAATAGTGGGAAATGTGAAAAAGACATTTATTCATCTTGGTGGATTTCCGATGCTTACGCTGTGAAAACGGTTCTAGGTACCAAAAATATATATATGAAATAATGATTCCTCTTTAAATGATCAAAAAAATGTCTAAAGATGTGGACGAGGTTTACAATAATACATTTTGATTTTCTCAAAATTCTCAAAATATTAACGAAATAAAGACAAAGAACTATCTTGACTAACTTGAATCTTGAGGGCACTCAGAAATAAAAATAATATTTAACGAAGACGAGCAGGATGTTGAATGATATCATCTTAATGTACCTGTTTGCCTAACTATACTCACGACTTTATAATTAGCTCTGAAATTTTCAGTTTCGTACTTTTCAAATTCAAGTAAACTAATGACTTTTAAAATTTTAATTTGTTTTATACAAAAATTTAAATCGATTATTGTTAAATATAAATTATTACTTTATTCTTATGTTTTAATACAAATTGTATTAAAACATAAGAATAAAGTAGTAAGTTAGGACGCGGTAGCTCAATTGGTTATAGCAGCAGCACGGAACGCTGTGGATGCCGGCTTTCTTAAGCCCGCCGTGTCTTTTTTTTTAAATCTAAATAGATTTTAATTGGGAAACGTTTCTCCCAATATTTTTTCGTCCGTTTCAAGTTCACAAATCGACATACTGTAGCAGTTAATGAAAAATGTTAATTTTATTTCAGAATACATTAAGAACCTAACAGTTAACCACAGTGACGTGAAATATCCCACTCTGGAAGACCTGGCCGGAGCGGCACAGGCCCTCACTCGACTGCAGGAGACGTACAATTTAGAAGTGTCTGAATTAGCAGAAGGAAGGTTAAATGGGGTTAATTATAGGTAAGAACATATATTTATTTAATAGTGCAACTGGTGCTAGAAGAACCAATATTTATGCTTATCTATGTTTTACCTTAAACCTTAAGCAGCCCATAGACAATTGTATACTATCATAGTGCAATTTGAATTACACAATACTTTGCCGGCCGCCCACAGACGCTTCGATGTCAAGTGGTTATGGTACAACCCGGGATATTGCACAATAATATTGATTGTCTATGGGCCTCTTTTACACAATTTATTAATATTTATGCATGTTATATCAAATAAACAAGCAATGAATACATTATTTATTTTAATATCTAATTAAAAGCTCATAGGCATTATAAAGGCTACGTAAAATAGTTTTAACAAACTCAAAAAATTGATAGGGGAGAGTATGGAAATTCGTGGTTTTTGAAGCTAGGACAATGAAACTTTCTTCTATGGCTTTCTGGGAATAGGAGTGGGTATAGTAGTGAGAGTAAGAGTTTGAGTTAGAGTAGGCGTAATGTAAGGTGATGCGGCAAAGTAGCCACTAACAACATAGATTGGCTGCCTTAAACGCGCCCTTCCATAAATAATTAAAAATTCTATCCCAAATAATTAATAAAAATGAATAAATTGAATTATATTACTTGAAATAAAACACTTTAACAACACGTTCAAAACACGAAATAATTTAACTAATGTCTGACTACACACATTACTCACATATTATTCAGTATTACGTGGGATAGAATTTTAATATTTCATACTTTGTATCCCTTTCAGTACTCCCATGAGCGCTGGTGATTGCTACGAGTTAGGTAAAACGTTGTACAACGAGAAGGATTACACGAATGCCTTAGCATGGATGACGATAGCGTTGAAGAAATATAAAGAGGAAAATCAGCCGTACCTCTTCAAAGAGACGGATATTATGGAATATATTGGATTCTCACATTATTTACTTGGTGAGAAGTTGTAAAATATACACAACTAACATTACTAACCGCACGTTTTTCCATCAATTAAAGTCATTCCATCTTGCAAAGCTGTCGACCTATATTTGGACTTTGATTTAAATCAGTTCTATACTTTAAATGTTAGAGTGGACTACGTAGAAAGTAGAAACTTGGTTGGTGGTATTGGTTTTTATACATAAAAAGAACATAAAACCAAACAATCATTTTGGTCGTAGTCGGGTAAAGAGGCGTAATTATGTTCATTCAAATCATTTTATATATTCTATAAACAATTTTATAGGTGACGTAAAAACGGCTTTGATTTGGACTAAAAAAATGCTAGCATTAGAACCGAACCACGTTCGAGCGAAAGGTAACGTACCGCATTACAACAAGATTATTGCTGAAGATGAGGAAAAATTACGGAGACGGAGACGAGGGGTAAGTGGCGCAAATATGTTTTGAAAAGTGTATGAAATGTAAAAGATTTACTACTAATATTATAAATGCGAAAGTAACTCTGTCTGTCTGTCTGTTTGTTCGACTTTCACGCCGAAAGTACTGAACCGATTTAAATGAAATTTGGTACACAGATATTCTAGAGCCTAAGAAAGGCTATAGGCTTTTTAATGCCAAAAAAAGGTTAAGGGTTGAAAGTTTGTATAGAAATTTGTGATTTTTGAAGCTAAAAAAAGAAAAATTTTTTTTTAAACTTTTTGGGAATGGGAGTGAGATGAAAAATGGGGGGAGTGATGTGAGGTGGGAGTAGGAGTGTTGCGGCAAAGTAGCAAATATAACACAGATTGGCTGCCTTGAATGCACCTTTGCATTGTAAAACCTTTTGCTGTACGAAAAAAGGTAGTAAGGGGTTGAATGAGGTATGAAAAGTTGTGTGGATGTATCGTAATTAATTTTTATGGGACTTACTAATATTATAAATGCGAAAATAACTACTCAAATAAGCATATAAAAATACACTATTACCTTGGATATACTTATTATGAATACCTTAATAAGCTCTTTGCTGGACTGTATTTTGTGTCTTATTATTTATGAAATAAGTAAATAAACAGCCTAAATAATTGAAAAATTCTACTGTAAGTTATATCAGTAAACCATGGGCACAGCTAGTAATCTATATATTAATAATAATAATCTGTATACATACACAGTTTACATAACTATGGACCAATGAATTAAACAAAAATCAATGTCTCACAAACAGCTGTATAATAATTGTTTAATTAACTATATAGATTATTTAAAAACGAATAATTTTCTTTTCAAGGATACCGGTGAAGACTTAGTTGAAAAGATCCCCGATAAAGAACCCAAGATGTCGCCGTTCGCTAAGGAGCGGAAGGTGTATGAAAGACTGTGTCGTGGCGAAATGGACGTACCGCAAGAAATATCCAAGACGTGGGTTTTTCAATTTTGATTACTTTCAAAAGCAATCAACTAAACCTTCATTTTATATTTAAACTGTACTTCAATTTTACAGGCTTCACTGTCGATATCTAACGGAAAACCACCCGTTCCTTCTGCTAGCGCCGATCAAAATGGAATATATGTACAGAAATCCGGATATTGTTTTGTTTTACAACGTCCTCAGCGATCAGGAAATAGAAGACATTCAAAAGATGGCGAAGCCAAGGGTAAGATTATTATAAATTGAAGTACACAAATACAAGTTAAAACGTGTTTCTGCACACAATCTCTTACAAAAAAAGACACTAAATTGAACATAATTTTATAAAATTACGACCAGACCATTTTTTAAATAAATAAATTCAGTTTATTGATTCTTTACTAATAATAAATGGGGGGTTTTTTTTGAACGCGATAATTTCAGTGACTAGGTGGGAATAATTACTTTTAGCGTTAGTTAGATTATTTCTCGAGTGAAGCTATAAAACATTACTATACGACTAATAGGAGCGATGAAATAGAGGGAAACGTGGAAAAACAGGGAAAAGTATTCATCTTTGTAGGCTTCCGATGCGTACGATGCGAAAGCAGTTCAAGGTACCCAACAAATTTGAACGAAAGAGTGATTCCTCATTAAATTATCAAAAAAAAATATCTACAATGCCTATCTTTTAAGATTCACTTGCAAGAACGCGACCGACGACGGTGGTAGCTTAAGTTTATAAAAATAAGGAGATTTTGCAAAAACAGATTTGGATGCCCAAAATAGCATCTAGCATTTTACGCGGACATAGTCGCTGACACAGCTAGTTATGTATATGTCGCGTTTCAAACGGTATTTTTTTAATGTTACGCGTAAACTTATGTCACTTAAAAAAGATATTTACCTCAGTTCCGTCGAGCCACAGTGCACGATACCAAAACTGGTGAGCTCGTTCCCGCTCATTACCGCATCAGTAAGTCTGGATGGCTGAGGGATGAAGAGTCATCGGTCGTGGCTAAGGTGTCCCGTCGTGTGTCCCACTTCACAGGACTCAGCATGCAGTTTGCTGAAGACCTGCAGGTCGTCAACTATGGTATTGGAGGGCATTACGAGCCACACTTTGATTTTGCTAGGGTGAGTACCCGACGCTTCAGATAACGCGTTGAAGTTATACATTTTTCAATTTTATTTCGTGTTTTAAACAGTTAACCATAACTGTAACGTATGTTAACTAGACTCCATTAATTTATTTACAGAGAAAAGAACCGGCGTTTGAGAAGTACAATGGAAACCGAATTGCAACCGTTTTATTTTATGTGAGTTATTTTTACTTCAAAAAATTAAAAGGGCAAACAACGTTTTTTTAAGGTAGGATTTCCAAAAATCAGGATCCTAAGTCTGCTTATTTACAAATAGTGCTATGACAGTGGTATAATGTAACAATTTTGCTTTTAACTTGTGGCTCCATCTATCTCACCGTAACCGCGGCTGCTGCAAAGCATCCAAAACATCGGGCCGTAGTTAAAATAATTTTCAAACAAGTTAACTAATATATATCGCGTTTTAAACCGTTAAAGTATTTTATTTCAATGGGTACTACTCGTGTAAACTAGAGACAGTGTTTAACAATTTTACTAGCACTACGAACACTTTACAGCATAGACCAATGATAATGAGTCCCTCACATGTATTTGTAATTAAGAAACTTGGGACCCTAGCTACATACTTCATTTACCTTGTTTCTAGATGTCCGATGTAGCCCAAGGTGGCGCCACTGTCTTTACCGAGTTAGGTCTAAGCCTGTTTCCTGTTAAGGGCGCTGCTGCATTCTGGCTTAACCTCCATCCATCTGGAGAAGGTGACCTGGCTACAAGACACGCAGCCTGTCCCGTGCTTACCGGTTCCAAATGGGGTAAGTTAGTTATTTAGCCTTATATATAGGTTGCCTTGAAATATTATAAGAACAGGTTACTGGAACAAATTAGAAATTAATATAGTTCGAAAATCTTTGAAATGTTAGTATTAAATGGTTTTTGGTTGAAATTACATGGCGCAAGAGGTGATCACTAATTTAAGCTAAACATAGACTATGAGTTGCAGTAAACGGTAACTCAACTAGTTAGAGTAACAGCACAGAACGCTGTGGGTGCCGGTTCAAGGCCCGCCCGTGTCGTAATTTTTTTTATTTTATTTAAAGTACATTTTTAATTTAATTTTTATGATCTCTTAGTTGCAAGTAAAAAAAGAATCAAATAGAAAGCTAAAATTAAGCAGATAGGGACTTTGTCATAAAAATATCTTTCTGGTATCTTAAGTTAAAAAGAGATCAAAAAGTTTAAAATAAGAAAAATACTTAAGTATAGGAATAAATATATTTACTATTGTAAAACTTATACCAAACTCTTTCAGTGTGCAACAAATGGATACACGAGGGCGGCCAAGAATTCATCAAACCATGTAATCTCGAATATCAGGCTGAGAGCATGGGACGGAAGATTCCTAGACCAGTGCCCAAATCATCTAGATAGGTAACACTTAACTCTATCATATAACCAGAGACTATAAAACTAAGCCTATTTCTTGCTTCTAAGTGCAGTGCATAAACGTACAAATTACTGCCATAGTCGACAACCATCGACAAATTATAATGTAATTTTTATCACAGCTTGCCTATAGATAGAAAAACGCTATTAAACCAATAGAAAGGCCGAATACTTAAACAGATAATAAAACTATATCTTTCTCTTTCTAACAGATACTTACATTATAAACATAGAAAGAGATAACCGATTTTGCGTTTAAGTACTCGGTCAGAGGCTGCCAATTTAAATTTAAATACGAAATGACATTTTTTAAATAATAATTTATTACATTTGTGAAAGCCATATACAAAAGCATTTATTTATGTGATTTTAGAGAATTAATAATTTGAAGTTTCTATTATTTTTATCCAATTTACTTTTTAGTATATTATAATTACGTAGTTAATATTTTTTTATAAATTTTACGTTTACGAAATGTATAGAATTTTTAATTAATATAAGCTAGAATTTTTACTAGAAAAACAGTGAGCTAATATATAACAAAATCTTATGACAAACAATGTACCTAAGTTAAGTTAATTAAAAGAATAAATGATCAAAATATTTGTAATTTACATTTTCGTTTGTATTCATATTCAATAATCTATTTTACATTAAAATGACAAATTGATAGGAACAGATTGACAAATAATAATGAGAAAAGAGATACATTTTAAATATGAAAACAATAATTCAATTTTTTAATCTTGCATATATGTTAAAACTATAGGAGTCTGTTTGAACGTCGTAAATCTCAGGAACTACGGGTTCGAATTGCAAATTTATTTTCGAGTGAATAGGCATTTATCGACTAAGCTTAGAAGCGAAGATACCGTGGGAAAATGTGATCAAAACGACGAGTAGACGGAACGCGACCTATGTCATTGGTAGCTTAAATTTAGAAGGATGTAGAGAACTATTCTACGCGGGCAAAGTCGCGGCTCCAGCCAGTAAATTAACAGTTGTCTTGCGTCTTCACGTTTTTCTTATGCCGATTGTAGAGCAATTTAAGACAACAAAAACGTTACATATAGAATAAAAAGTATACTGAATATAACATTCCTGTTGTTTATACATTACTCTGTATTCTTATCTTCTTCTGTATGAGCTAGTACGTAGTACTTTCTCTTGATTTTCTTACCCCCATACAAGACGTCAATTTGGGTGTTTCAGAACAAACAAAGTAAGTACATGCATGGAACTTTAGCATTGCACACTACTGTGTTTGCTGTGAAACACCCATATTTCTGGTTCTTCTCTTCTTCATGGCAGGTCTAAAGAAGAGCACGCATATATATTTATAGGGTGAATATCGAAAAACAAAATCGTCCACAGCCTCGTTCGTTGTATATAGACGCAAAAAACAGTTAGAAAGCAAAAGCATGGGATCAGTGCAACGATTGTAGGGGATTAAAGTGACTACGAAATGTATTTATCTCCTAACAATTCAATAAAAAATATATCCTTGTAGCCTCTACCTTGCCTATCAATCAAAGTTCACGCATGTTACATTTTCTACGACGTCAGTCTGCAATATATTTATAAAGCACTGAGGCAAACTTAACAATTCAACTTGAAAACCAATATGCTAGTTCTAACGAAATTACGTTAGGTCACCCATCGTTATTGTTTAAATTGTTCACAGTAAATGGCTTTTAGTTCAACGCGTGAGCTTTAATTTTATTATTGAATTTTAGAATTGTCTATTTACGGTACAGGTGACTAAAGTTAAACCTGATATTATTTGGAATACTGAAAATCGTGTCAATATAACGAAACCTCTTTGTTTTGAGGTCAGGAAATGCGATTGGATCTCGAGTTACTTCAATGCATGCCATCTTCATGGAATATTGAAACATGCGTCCACTGTAATGGTTCTTCGTGCTTCGTTATCTGTAATGCTATAAAACAAAAACTCAATGACACGAAATGTAAGAATAGCTTTCTGTTTATCGTAATTTGAGGTAATCAGGTAGGTAAATATTGAATTCAAACGTTCGATCACTTATTGTAGAAAACATTACTACTACTTTTAAATAAAACGCTGTAACGGTTTAAAACGCGATATATATTAATTAACCTTATTTGGAAATTATTTCACTGCTCGCGTACACTTCAAACAGTAGTTATTCACTACTGTTTGATACAGACTTTCGTTGGCTGTTTTTTTATCCCATTAGACCCACGACGGTGCTGACGGAGCTTGAAATACCGAAGTCCCATTTTCCGATCAAAAATTCGAACCCTAGACTATGTAATTTGAAGTGAAAAGTATCTTTTCTTAACGTAATCTTCTTATTGTATCAACATAAACCAATTAGTAATAGGTTATTCGAATTTAAAATTGTGTCTATAGTTTTAAGTGCTGTTGTGTCGAAACTTTTAAAGTAACTTCAACCGTACACATTTTACTGATCCACAGAAACGTTAAAAAAAATTGAATTTACGCTGAAACGTGAACACTAAATTATGAAGATAAACATATCTATGCTAATATTACACGGTACGCACGGGAAAAAGACAATAATCTCTACATTAAAACCACTATACAATATATATAACACGCTATAGCATAAAGTTTATAGCATTTAAAAATATATACCACCTCATAATGTCATTGAAAATAAGAGCCCATGTATGGTTAAAATTAGGTTGCCTACCTACCTACGTGAAACCCTTTTCTACGTGAAAGCTCCGACATTCTTCACAAGAGTAACAGGTAATTCCCCATAATTCTTTATCTAGCACATTTCAAGGTTTTATGATAAAACATTCCTATACTGATCTATGATTTAAGTACCAATTAATAGTTGATATAAGTAAAAAAATATATTGTTAAGTATGAACTAATCTTTACTCTCCATTTAAGGTTTGGGTCACTTTTACAGTGCCTTCTTTTAGTCGCTAAATCAATACCTACTCAAAGTATTCACAATTAATCATATATAACTGAGCAATTATTATGTTCTATCACACTTATCCAATAAGTCACAATGAGAACTGAACACACTTTCTCGTGGAAGAGTTAGCAAGACACTGGTGATAGCTAGTCGACCGTCGCCAATGAAACCGGAGCTGCCATTATAAACATCCAGTGACTGGAATTCAGCCATCCGCCATGATTACAATGGTATTCAAATTCTCATATAACCATGTAGTTGACCTATAAATTGTTTTCAAGACCTGCCCGGAGGTCCCTTGTCCAAATAATTTGACAGTACACACTTCTGATCCGGAACAGTAAAAAACATGGTGTTGCGGCGAAAAAGATGGACAGATTTTGATGAACCCAGTTAGGTTTAAATGGCACAGCCCACGTTTCTATGCAAGTTTAAGGTCTCGGTGGAAATTAATTATGAAGAGTTACAGTTATGCTTTACTATATATAATACTTAAATTTATATAAATTGAGACTGCTAGAAGCAGAGTAGCCTAACTGCAATTTAGGACTTGACTTATTTATATTTATACAATCTACAAGAACTTTGTGTTAAAGAATTGTTAACATAATTTTCACACAAATAATAGTACAAATTCATTTACGCCTAAGGTAATTGCGCTTTTTTATTTTCCTCCTTTTTGAAAATCATGTCTTTGTTGTTAGGCCACTCTACCTCTAGCGGCCCTATATAATAATTAAACTGATATAAATTTTCTCGCTGTAAAAGAATACTAAGTATATCCTGTTTGTCATATTTTAAAATTACTTCGACGCAGTCCATGTTGATGTAACTGTGGCACGCGTTCGTGTTTTCCGATGAAATATCTCCGGAATTAATAAACACACAACGACTTGACGCTTGTTAGCAACTTTCTGTATGTATTTCTTGGTAAGTCCTTTATTGAAATCTAACAGTTCGCGATAGTAAAGGTTAATTAAGCCTACGTGAAAATATTTAATTATGAATAAGAACTGAGTTAGCTGATATTTTTCTTTGAAGACGCGTTCAGGTTTGAAGATCTGAAGTTTGACTTCTAGATCAGGTTTAGAAAAAAGATTCTACGTATAATTTCATTATTTATTGAAACTGTTGAATTAATAATATAGAACCTTTTTCATAGTTTACTCGAAAAAGTACTCTTAAATGAGTAAAGAATTTTTACGTTGTTGTAAGTTATAATTGTTTTTAACATTAAACTATCTTTGAGCCGTAGGGCCAAGTTAAGAATCATTTTTAAATAAGACACTTTAACGGTAATATATCGCGATATATTAGTTAAACCGTTAGATTGGAAATGATTTTTTTAAATTCCCGTAGACCACGGCTTTTGTCAAGCATCCGAAACGCGGGCCGAAGTAAAAATACATTTTCAATGACAAGTTTAATTTGTATATTGTGTTTTAAACCGTTAAAGCTTTTTTTAGATAGTACACGCGTAAACTATAAACTTTACGTATTTTTATTGAATCAAACAGGCTATGGGCCCAGACCGCATTTTAATTTGTTCATGGTCTTTACATTGAGAGATTCAAACCCTCATTCAAAATTCCTCTTTCTGTGCTTACTACATAGTAAGTTTCTCTGATCGTTTTTTTTCATACCATTATACCAGCCGTTAATTATCTCATTAGGAATCTGAACTCCTTCCCTAACCCCCAAAACAAGTTATTTTTCCAGCAGTGGATCCCAGTGCCGGAAAAATAACTCGTGCTTAATGCAATGCGTTTAACTATTGAGTTACGTTCAGTAGACAATGGAATTATGAAAGAAAAACACAACGCTTTTTCTAATTTTAATTTCCACAGATCGTCATTACAACATAATCAAATCATCTTGAGTCTATATTGAGATTCTTGTATACATAAAATACTACTCTATGTAAATAACATTTATAGAACATCCAAAACATCAATAAATACTGTTTAAAATTTCAACACATATTAATCTCTACTATCTATCACTGGGTAACACAACATCTATAGACATTGAATCAGAAGAAGTACAAAAAATAGGAATACAGAGATGTAAATACTTAGGTCTTGTACAAAAACTTGTTAACGAAAGCCATCCTTTCCCTCCTACATTACCCTGTAGTCACAACACTTCATTTGTTCCCACCCTCACATTCAGTAGGAAATACTCATACAATAAAACATTGCAGATAAAAAGAGGATCAAAAATATAAAATCTTCAAAATATACAATAGATTCTTAGAATACATATTGTACTATAGATGAAACGTCTTCATCAGACTTATTTTAGGAATGTGCACAGTTTAAAGCTAGAGGAAGTCTACATTTAACATCCAGATTTCTCAAAACAGGGCCAGCTAACACCGACATAAGATAAAACCTTTAAAACATTGATTCAAGTTACATTCGAGAACGCTTAATTATTGAGCTGACTTGATAAATACTACGGTTTCTTATCCTAGTTCAACATTTAAAAACAAAAAACATTTAATGGCAAGATGAGCCATATCACATAAATTAAATACCACATTGGTTGTTGATAATTTGTCAAATTAGGGATGTTCTTTAAATTTCGTAATTACGGAATTTGGAGATGACGTCAGATGGTGGTTCCTGGCGTCCGCCACCCCAGCGTCCCCAAAGGTTTGCGCCGCCTTCAGAAGCGCGCCTAGCAGCAGCGTTGCTTGGTCCAAGACTGGATGGTCCAGATGAACGCCCTGAGTCATCTTCAAGCATGCGATCCTTGGTGTTGGGTTTGGACCAGTGCATTGATTGTTGGACATGGTCTTTCATGCCCAACCATTGTTTGTATCCCATGGCAATGCCACTATTTCTCCATTTGTCATACAGTGCTCTTTTTGATGGTTCACAGAGGGTTTCCTTTGCCTCCTATAAAAAAATATTTTCATTTTGTTATTATCTAATCTGTCTAGATCTGAAGTAGAGAAAAGGTTCATCATAAGATAACTTATAATAATATTCTTTGTTTGTTTAATTCACCTTTAACTTTTGGAATGTTGCTTCAGCTTCTTTGTCACCATTATTTTTGTCTGGATGGTATTGTAGAGCTCTTACTTTGTACTCTGCAGTTATTTGTTCAACCTGAAAAAAAGGATTTTACAAAATAAATGCCAAGGAACAAATGATAAACTAAATATTGCATATAACTAGTAGTGTATACAGCAGTTAGACTTGAGTTTTTATCACAGCTATGAAGTACCAATGCAATAACTGAATGTAGGTCAAATCAGATCCTTTGAGGTCAATGAGTTTTGTAAATCAATAACTTTTACATGCTAAACAATAAAAATAGACTAACCGTGGAGCTTTCGTCGCAGCCCAGAAGCCCGTAGAAGTCGTCGTCCGGATTTTTCTGGTAATTCAGGATTTCATCAACTCCAGTCATTTTCACGACCCACCCTTACAACACCCTGACGGAAACTGGTTGCCCTAGGCTGAACCTGTAATTGATTGTTGGATATTCTACAGTATGGCTGTGATTGTGAAAGTTACCTTTGTGTTAGCACGCTCAATTTTGATCCTGCAGACAACTTTATACTCTAAAACGAAAGGCAGAAGAAGCTACTAGTTTTATTGCGTTCTAACTTCTCTGCGCATGCTCTAGCCAATATTGATACATACATTCACAAGTCGTACGTAAACTGTACCTACTTACAATGTTCTTTTTTTCTTAGAAATCTTAGATTTTTCCCTCTGCATTTGGCCTTGTCTTTTGATGTGATATGTGAATTCCCGTAAATCTGACAATTGATCAATGACATTTCTGATTTGACTTTGATAGTGACAATTGACTTGGTTAATGTAACATTACTCAATTTAACAGCCATTAGCGACACATTACATTACAGGAAATATTTGTTTATTTAATTCTTAAAGTAGGTAATGATTTTCTTAGAAGCTTGATCTCGAATGAAAACATAAGAAAGCCTTTCAAAATGAATTCCACATTGCTAAGTGAATTCCACAAACTTGGATAATTTATTATATGTAATATAAGTTTTTATTTTATTGTGTTAGGTGGAATTTTTAAATGATAAACGAACAATTGTCACATTTATAATAATATTATAAGAAATGTGTATAGTTAAGTAGGAACATAACTTCCTATCTCTTATTGTTACAATTTTATTTATTACTTCAACTTACCGATATATGTATAGGAAAGTTATTACAAATAATATTATCATGTCGCTCACGTAGCGACATCCACAAAAAATGAACAATAAATCTGAACAATCCCGCAAAAAAGACAATAAAATAAAAAAGATGGGACGTGTACACTCAATATAAACATCAAGGCTGACGACATTGCATATTCCGTGCATGCTCTAGACATTGGCGTTTCGACCAGCACACATCGGTTTTGCATCAAAAATAGCTCTCGAAGACGATCTTAACGTAAGTTTACGCGGCTCATCGGACGTAGCGGCTGTGCGCATTGGTGAAAATTAATGTAACCTTGCCATGAGTTTTCCGAAGCGTTTTCGCGGGCGCGCGTTTTTATTACTCGGAAAAATTCTATGATAGTCCAGCAATTTCGTCTGACAAGACGCAGATCGAGTCTTACCTGTTCCAACATCATCATCATCTCAAACGTTTACCTTAACTGGAAGACATTGTAATACATAAGTCTTCAATAGTGTTAGGTGGAGTTAAGAAAAATACTAATTAACATTAGTCTTCATCATCAAAGCGCCGTTGTTATGACATCCAATCGGGGACATCGCGCGCTGTCAACGAACTAGACGTTCAAGATCCACCATCTTTGGCAGCGGAAGTAGCGGCGGATGTCCCGGCATGGGTGAGTAGAGTGGCATATGAATAACAACAATGCTCGTTGGTTCGTTCCCACATTCTCTATGCGCCCCGTGTCCCGCCAAAAGTTTGTTCAACCTTTTTTTTGTCGAGATGCGTTTAATATGTAGGCAGTACTCCCGATGGTGTTTATTTTAATTACTTGTACGTAGCCTGCGGCTCTGACGGTCCACGTTCAAAAATATAACGTCTATTTTTGAATATAAGAATTTTGAATCATACCTGCGGCTCGTACGCCCTTATGCCTCCAATGCGCTCCTATTGTTTTAAAGATAACAAGTGTTAATCTTATTCAAGTTTTTTTGAACCTTACATCACTTTTATTACTGTTATTGTCTGTAAAACGTAGTTACAATGCAAACGAGAAACACTTAGTCACTGGCTTACTTTCAAGACATGAACTAATTTGTTTCACGAAAGCATATGAAAGGTCTACCGGAGAAGCTCAGAAAGTGACTGCATTTGTATGGTGTAAAGATAATAGCGTGCAAAACGTCTAATTAATTATACTTCGTATAACATTAGCCTAGTAAATCTGTTTGTGACATTGAATGGTACAAAGGTACTGTTAGCTATGCGCACCGTACTTATATGGACCAGCTTTTAACAATGCGTCGATTATAGTTTATTATTCTTTGTTTGCATTGATGATCCAAGTTTATTAGCGGACAGCTACCAATACGTAATGATACAGTTATTAACGTTGCTAACACACAAAGCGAATAATTGCTTTTCGACGAATATCTCAATGGTAAAACGCGTGGCTTCGCAAGTGGGTTCAAAACCCGGGGAAGCTTTCTATCTTAAGTAAGTGAAGCATAGAAATCAAATTAGTTACATGCCTAGATGTCGGACAAACTTGGAAATGTCGTTTACCCTTGTACTTGATTTGACAATTAAAATATTTATGCAATGTATCATTAAAAAGGTAAAGAAAAATTCGTTATTGTTAAAGAAACAGTTTTGTGTGAACTAAATATTAAACATAATATTATAATTACTAAATACACTAAATATTAAACAATTAAGGTGTGTAATTAACATAGTAAGGGTTGACAATTGACAACCCTGAGGATGTTTGCAAGTGCACAATTACTATGTTACTAATACATTTTAGAATGAAGAATTTAGAGCTTGGTTGGTTAGGACAATAGCACGTAACGCTATAGTATTGGTTCGAGTACCGTGTGATCGAATTGTAATCTTAAATAGATTTCACAATGTTAATTCTTTTCGTTCCGATGGTTATCATTTTAAATTACTTGGCTTAGACCGTATATAAATTATCTACAGTTTGATTAAGGATTTTGGTTGATATATCGTTTAATGCGAAATACACTTTCCTCAATCCCAGGTCACGTGAAATTAAATTATTTTCGTCCTTACTGAGAATTTTAAGAAACAACACATGATATAATAATGTCCGAAGCGGTGTTCTTCCCCAATATGTATAACTGAGATGATCTAACGCATGCGTGCTTCTGGTATCTGTCTAATAAACTAGAGTGGTCGTTGAACCGTGTACTATCTTATAAATACACGAACAAACAGTTTCGTGGAGTTAAAGGTACTTTTCCCTTAAGAAGCACTATGGCTTAATGGTTAACCGAGTAGCGTGCTAAACAAGTTTAATTGTATTAATCGAATAGATTACAGAAGATCAACTATTTAAATAAAACACTCTTAACAGTTTAAAACGCGAAGTATATTAGTTAACTTATTTTAACTACAATGGTTTAAAATACTGTCTATAGTTTTCGCGAGTAGTACACATTTAAATAAACCACTTTAACGGTTAAAAACGCGATATATTATTTAAACTCTCCCCGTGACCACGGCTGCTGCAAAGCATTCGAAACGTCGGGCCGAAGTTAAAAATCATTTTCAAATAAGTTTAACTAATATATCGCGTATATACCTTTAAATGTTTTAATTAAATACAATGTTTTAAATATACTACACGTTTTAAAACGTTAAAAGTGTTTTATTTAAGTGTGTACTACTCATAAAAAGCATGAGGTTCTCTTGATAAAGATGAAATACCCTAGCCATATAACATCGCAACAACGAGGTGAGTTGTCGACCTATTTCGGCTTCGGATATTTGGAAACCGAAATCCGATTAAACTTGACGGCTTTTTCATCTGTGGACGCTGGTTCGTGACTCGGACGGAATTTCGATATTACTACCACCCATTTAACATATAGATTTTCAGACGAAGTTCAACATGTTTTAGAAAAATTATTAATTGATTAGAAGCGTGGTGATCGAGCTGGTACGGATAAATATTTGTCATTCACTGCTACCATTTCCAACAAGCCCGTTAACTCCATTAACCAGTCATGTTACTGCAAATGAGATCAATCGTTAAAACAGACACAGAATTGTGTCTGCTCCGTGCCGCATTGAAAGGTGAACAGCATGTCACACGTAGTGTATCTAGTATACTAGAAACGCATTTCAAATTATATTGGTGTGTACCCGGCATTATACACTTGATATTGTTACATCACGCTATTAACTTTTAGTCATGTTCATTTGATTAAAATACATCGCATATTTTAAATGCGAGATGTTCCTAATGAAGACTTCCATAGAATACTGAATGAGGGTCAATAGACAAAGATGGGCATTATGGGATGGACGTCGCGACATGCGCCGTCCAGGGCTTAGATACAATTGGTCACTTCCGTTTGGATCGAATTAATTCAGTGTCCATTCATATATGTATCTACTTGTAGGTCCTTGTGACCCCTTGTGGTATGGTTTCAGCTGCTCTCTTGCATGCAGTATCTATGTCTTATTCCCTGATGGATACTCTTCAAGACGACCACTAGAGCATTGACTTGTAATTAAAACAGTTTTGACGATTTAAAACGCGAAATATATTAGTTATTTTTAATTTGATTTACCACGTTGAGGGTTCTTTAAACGTAGTTTTAAACCGTTAAAGGATTTTTTTAATGTGTAATTCGTGGAATTTTTTGAAAATACTAAATAGATCAGACTATTTTGCCTAGAAATAGTATTTTTTTATATTTTATGGTAGAGAAATATAGACTAGTTTAAAGTTCACTTGAGAGGTGGTAAAAATCTTTAGCCATATACATCTTAACTTCTGTTGACTTTTTTTAGATTTGGACATACGAAAATCCACAGATTAAAACTGAACCAATTAAACCTTACTTGACACTTGTTTCATCTGTTAGCTTTTTTCATCTGAGGGCTCGTCACCATTAGGGACTTACAACATTCCTACTAACTATTTAATATATAGATTTCCAGACGAAATTCCACGTGTTACTGAAAAATCTAGATTGATTAAAAACATGTTTTGCTTATGGTAATCGAATCCATGACCCGTTAAATAGCTATGCATTGCTATCATTAGATTCAAATCTGGGTGACGTGACGTTTAATCGCGTTTCATTTGCAGTCCATGGATTTCATAAAAAAATCTGACCATCTAATTTAACGTATACGATTAGTAACCACGAAGGCCACACTAGGTATTATGATAATTATAAATAAAAATATTCCATTCCAACTTGATAATTAAAATGCATACGTCCTAATTTAATAATCAGGACGTATGCATTTAAATAAAGTCATCTCTTAACATTTATATTATTAACGCGTGTTGATGACTAACGTCGGATTTAATTTCGTTTTGTTCAGATGTTTCGTAGGTGCGTTTGCGCATTGCACAAATAAACACACATGCATTCCGTGAATAACAGGCGGGTCTTGAACTCGTACTATTAAGCTATTTTAACAGTAATTTAGTTCGGTGTTATTTTTCAAGTTTAAAGACAAATTAAGTAGTCCTAGATTTTAGATAGCTTTATGAATTCAATTCTTAAGTATTGTGTGTGTGTAGTTTACGCGTTAAATAAAAATTGTATTTTATTTTGAATTGAAGGATCTTTCTGATATTATAATACATAATTGCACTATATAAATAAATTTACAATCCTAATAATATAATTGTTTGGATTGATATTTAATTATTTGGATAAATAAAAAAAAATATGACATGGGCTAGACTTGAACCGGTATTCGTGCTGTTGCTCTAACCAATTGAGTCTCCGTGTCCTACACGTCATCGTCGATTTTTACAACTTATTGATATATGCACTCTTGCGCACGATATTTTTAGTATTGACAGATAACTAACGCACAGATGACTTTAACAATAATAAAAGCTATTTTCGATTCAAAATACACTTAGACCACAGCGTGATATTTCAAAATAGTAATCCATGATAAAAAAAAATGTATTTACTATTTATTAATAATTATGTTACATCGTAGCGATCATTCTAGTTAACGTAATCCTGCAAATCAATTGACATTCACTTGTCTATCTTTGTGTCCCCTTCGTCAATGCTCAGTGACACAAAAGTGACCTTTGTTTTACAGCAGATGCATGTAAACACAGTCGGATCAACATCTGGCGTACTTTTTTTAAAACGACTTTCAACGTCAGATTTACAGATTACGTCTTTCACATATTATTCGCCTTCGTCTTTCACATAGTTATATTGTAGATAACGTTTGAATTGAAGGCGTCTGTGCCCCGTGTAGTCAAGTTTTATATTTCTATTGTGTCCTACAATAATAAGTCCGTTTTATGCATTATTTACGGAGGTGATTGAGTGTTAACTGTAGTTGATTTGATTTTCAATTTCTTTATTAATATTGATTAACATTATAACAAAAACATTTAAAAGAAAGAAATAATGTAATAGTTAATTCATAGTAAATATATAAAAGTGTGTTCACATCATACAATAAATGAAAATAATTAACAATATTGCCTTAGTATTTACGTTACTTTAGTAATTATAAGAAGGTAAATTACTATATATATATATATATATATATATAATTGGAAACAATTAAATAAATCACTTTTAACCGTTGTAAATGAACTTATTAAAGAGTTTTCGAAATGCACCAAGGGGTCCCAGGACCCTGGGTTTTCCCGGAAAATCGCGCCTGAGATCTTGTGTGCCTTGTAGTAATTTTCAACTGAGCTGCATAGCACTTTTTTCGAAGAATCTAAAAGTACAGTTTGGAATTTCAACAGATATTATGGGCTTTTTGTGTTGAATTGTCGAAATTACTCAACAGGCCTACACGAGCGACGGAATTCGGTTATTAATATTTTGCAGGCAACAGCTGCGAACGATTGCAAACCGTCCTCTCCTGTAGCACTTCTCGTTTTACAAACGACTCCATTTAAAAGTCGTGATTTCAAAATGAACTCAATATGGGCCAACGATTTCGCGCAGGAAACTTTATCCGGCAATTTAAGAAGGAGACTTTTTTAGTATTAATAATAGTATGTACATACTTACTATTTTGAATACTTAATATATTGGTCGCCTATCTCTCATACTCGTACTTGTATATTACATACTTGCATGAATAACATATATAATATTATTGAAGGAAATAACTATACATTTATAAAGAATAAATATAATAACTACATACTTTCAAACACCTAAAAGGTATGTTCATGAATTTAGGATTCTTTGGTCAGTTAGTAAGTTATATAATTTTTAAATAAGAAGGGCAGACAATATAGCTCATGTATTGATGAAACAACATTATCTTAAGACAATCGGCATTCTACGGGTTGAAACCGAAACATATATGTTTATTTTTTAAGATTAACAACAACGACGGTACATCGTAGTGGTTATCAGCTAGAGTTTATAAATATGAGGAGATTCGCAGAAACAAATTTTGATGTCCAAAATAAAGGGGACGAAGACGCGGCCCAGCTGTAGCTTTAAGTAGCTACGATTGGTTAACGATCCCGTCACCGCAATATGAATATTGAACCAGATTTAAGTCATAGTACCATCCCGTTATGAACGAACGTCAACAATGTACGTCGTCTATTTACAAACAGTAGAGCGTGGCGTGTGCTACCAAAACGGACGCCTAAATTAAATCTGGAGCCAGGCTCCCCTGTTATAAACGTATGCCGGGGTACGTTTCCTGTGCGCGTGCTAAGAAAGCTTCCCTACAGAGCTCCGCACGTGTGCGACTGCTGAAGCAACCACCTGCGCAAGCGCAGCTTTAGCATAGCAGCGCAGAGCACGCTACGCGGCCGACGGGATGTGTTGTGCTTAACGGCGGCTTATCGTTACAGCCATGGGACCCCAATTCGATTTTTGTTTGCGAGCTACAAGTGAGTTCTTTTTTATACTCTAAGTGCATTCGGACTTTTTAAAGATATTATTGTTTTACATTAGCTTCAACTAGATAGTGATCAATATATATCTAAATATAGTGCCCATGTACATATGGGCATATTTTACATTGTAGTGTTTACGAATAGATATAAATTATATATTCTAAAGTTTTATATATGCTTAGACTATGTTGCACGGGAATGCTTCTTAGTGCAAAGTGGCTTGTACGGATACATTAAAAATCTATTAGTTTTTTTATAAAATATTATGGAGATATATTGATAAGTACATTTGTCTTTTAAATACATTCTCTGCTGTACTGAATCTTTAACCTTTCGTATGTTGACCCACTCGTCATAATTCCCGTCGGTGCCCGGCCACTACGAATCGCCGCGCAAAATTGTCTTGTGTTCTTATGCATGTGTGTGTAAGCATTTCAAATTTCGCGCCACATAGCGGTTACTTATATAGGAGTACACTTTGTTTGATTTTTGAAAATTGAATAAGCTTACTTTTGGAATGAAAATTAAAAACAAATTTACATTTATATTTTTTACTATTTACAATATTAATATACTATACAATACCTATTTGATTTATTTAAACATAAACATAAAAAAAAATTAAACTTAATACAAAGCAACACAAACTATACGAGACGATTAAATCTATTATAATAATAACAATTCATTATCAATTTATTGACAATCTATTTTAAAAATTATTATATATCTATTATATATTACACTAAATTTTTAATCAATGTTAATATATCAAAATGATTATACAAAATAAAATTATAAAATAAATGATTATACATATAAAACGAAAGTAGAAACAAAAACTGAACTGACTAGCTCCTCATACGTACCCTGTGCCGTGCCTATTAAAAAAAATCGGTGCAGTAGTTTTAGAGATACTATAGATTTTCGACAGTGTGATAATCTATCCAACACTGTCCGATACACAGGAATTTTTGGCACTTCTGACAAATGGTGTTAACTTCTTTCCGAAGTTTTTTAAAAGAGCATCGAACACATCGGTTTCTTTTAAATCTCACTCTTTTGTTCTCTACTCTTCTCTACAGAATAGAGTATATCGGAAAGTGGTTAAAACCATCTATCGTGAAACTGCAGGCGGATTCATGAGTAGGAATCGGGGATTGGGCAAGAGCGTTTAGCCAATTCAACCTAACGCTGGAGGGGCTTATCGCTTTTTGGCATATATAAAAATATTCAAAATGCTCACATTTAAAGCCGTTTGAAACTTTTAAATACCATTTCAACCCCCTTTTTCGCTCCATAAGTACATGAAGCATTTGATTTTTAAATCTACACCACCCATGTACTTATTGTAGTCGTGTACAACCACAGGCTTTAGTATGGGCCGGCCTGCTCTTCTTCCTGGCATCATGTTGGCATTGTGAAAAGTCGACACTGTAGTGACTAATCGAACATCTTTCCAAGATAAGACAGATACGTCACCGCAGTGTCTACTTGTCACTGCTCCTCTTGGAACTTTATTTTCCAGGAGAGTTTTTATTTCCCCTGGTGTACCAATTCTTCGCCTGTTTAAAGTGCCAACAACGTCAGTCTTATTAAATTTTAAAAATCGTGCCAAACGAAGAGAGTTGTAAAAATTATCCATAAAAAGACAGTGACCTTTGTGAAGAAATCCTTTCATGAGCCTAAGCACTACCTTGGCACTAGCGCTCGTAAACGCATTGAGGAGTTCTCTCCAGAGCTCCCTGCTGTGGATATTCTTTGCCCGTATAGACCTCAATTTTAAAAGATAGCCTGTTTAGATCGCAGAGTTCGTAAAATTTGATTCCAAATCGTGTGCTTTTGAACGGATCATTGGATCCAACTTAAACGCCCTTTGTAAAGCAGCAACGATTCATCGATACAAATTTCTCTGCGAGCCGTGTACATGCTATCAAAAATCACGTTACAATGGTCTATGATGGGCTGTATTTTTGCAACTTTCCTCTTAGACCCACAAATACTTACATTATAATTATTGACGAAGGCAGGAAACGATGAGGAGCCAGTATCGTTTTAAATCATAACTTTATGAAAACCACCACCGATAGCCACAATTTCTCCATTCCAGTATTGTCCACTGTCAGTACCACGATTGACATATACATTATAGCCCAAAAAGCCTATAAAGTTCGTCGTGTTCCCATCGTTTATTCGGGAATGAGAATCTACGGATTGGCAGCCTGCGAAATTTGTGCCACGCAATTCATTGTTGACCACAATTAAACTCATATATTATGATCCCAAACATGAGTGAACAGCTTTAGAGGATCTTTTCCTCAATGTTAGGGCCACAATTGCTTGTAAGTGGTCAGGCCGACAGAAATATCTCGTAGTACAAGACCAGTCGACGATTCGGCCGGATCCTCCTCCTATCGACAAAATCTTTGACCCTCCGAGGACCGCACGTATCTCTTCCACCGACATAAATTCGTCCTCACTTTCGCTTCCCGAATCAAGCCTTATTCCTACTAGGGGCCCGAGCATCTAAAATAGTAAGAAGCCCTTAATAAAACATGATTTTAATAATATGACAAATATAAAAAATTTATAAAAAAAATATACCTCAAAATCAAACGCATCAACTTTCTCAAGTGGCATTCCGTTGTTGAGATTGCATTGACCTAGTTTTATACAATAGCTTATTTTCAGGACATGTTGATAAGTATAATTTAATAAGAAAATGAAAACGGGATAACTAAAAAATCCAGCAAATTAGACAAGCGTATCATGCATAAAAAACAAGCAATTACTTATGCAACGATGAATTCATTGGCGGATAGTGGTCGTAACCGCATGACCACACTCACACCAGAAATGTTTGCCTTAGAGGAGGCGAATGTCGTTATGGCTATGGCCATGCGGATATGATGTTATGCGGATTCACAACCGATGGCATGCACCACAACTTTGCGTCGAGGAAGTGTTTTCACGGATTCGCACTCCCCGTGTAAAATAGCAAAAAGTCTCTCCTGTTTAAAAACTTATCAACATCTAGTACCACCACCATAGTAACCTAAAATAAAAGCAAATAGAAAAACATGCATATAATTAAAAAAATATATAATCCTAGGAGGAGAAAAAAATATTAAAGTTATTGTTAGCGAATAGCGAAACTAAGGTATAGTTTCGCATAAGGAGGAAAAAGTTCTTTATAAATCTATATATATGTATGTAGTATATTTATGATATGTCAATAAAGTGTGAAAAATATTAAAGTTTCAATTTCAACTCTCAATAATAACATCAAGCAAAGCAAAGTTTTATAATATAAACATTTTATATAACGACTAGTTAAAACTCAACGTATTCGAAATATAAACATCATACTGTAAACAATTTTGAGGACTCGATTGCTTTTGCGACATCTGGACGTGTAAGAACAATGCTCAAAAATGAGATGTGTGGGGTTTTTGAGATTAGAAAGTTCTAAATATTTTTTAATATTCTTTACAAACAATCTATATCTTTGACAGTTACAACAACCATTTAAAAGTTATAAAATTTCCTCTTTAATGATATATAAAAATATATTTTAAGCACAATGCAAGATAAGTCGATATGAAAATCAAAATGTTACGAAATTGGGGACATTTATTACCTATTGATTAAATTTATTTTTTTATTTTTATTTTTTTATAAGTTCTACATAATATGAACAATAAGTAAAGTAGAAAAAATAGGTGGAAATACTTACAGATATTTGGGATTGCTCTTTTAAGATTTAACAAATTGGGATGTGTCCACTCTCGACGCAAACAATAATGAGTTTAAACACGTTCCTATTGTATAAACAATCGACAATGGGCCCTTAAGACATTATTTAGTACACTTTGGATACAAAAGAAAGTAGACCCAAAAATACAGGAATTAAAACACAATATCCTTTTTAAAAATTAAGTTACGAGCATACACGTCCCAGGCATGTAAGGGTAAACATTTTTCGAGGCGTCTACGTTTGACGTTGTTAAACAAAATTATTATTAAAATCGGCTTTGACGTTTAGAGTTCTCGATGTGAAACACTATGAAAGTAGAGTTTAAAATTTTAGATTTTAGAAATACATAAAAGCGTCTAGTCTAGACTCTAGAGTAATATTAAGAATAGCTATATCATTCATACTCAATATACTATGTAACGTACTTATCCGTAAACCGTAAATCGCGAAACTACGTATCCCCCGTCATATGGACGCTTTTCCGAGAAATTTATTTGACTCATCTCCGATTCTCTAAGATTTTTGCTCTAATAACGTTAACAAACATATAATTCTGTCTGTGTTATATTAGTCATCAATATTTACCACTCCTTTTTGAAAACGTGCTATGTAACTGTGTGTATGTATACACACTCATATATTTAAAAATGCTTTAGGCATAATTTTTATTGTGTTTTTGATTATATACTTCCTACGCATCTATAGTTGTTCGTGTCGTCGTTGCCCTCTGTTACAACTTTCTATTTTAACTTTGGTTGATTTATTTTTTATGCAAGATTAGTTTCGTATGTTAAAATAACTTTAAGTTCAAATTTTATTATTTCATTCCCACGGTACTACAAAGTATAACATTAAGATTGGACACGATGTATTGTAGACTCATTTGTGGGTCTTGTATTGTTGAAAATGATGAGCAGCATGTGTCAGGGTGTATTCTTTTAACGCCCCTTCGGGATAAGTAGGGTAATACTGTCCACATGCGGGCCTACAAAAAACACTACAGCTTTGAGATACCATCGTGTTTAACAGTTTCCTAAAAATTTCATCACACGATAAAAGTATTCAAATAAAACACTAAATGGCTTAATTAAGTAACTAATCATACCATATAGTTAAACATACCTATTTTTATTTTAAAAGTAATATATTTAGCGTTTTATTTCTACTGATTGTTTAGTTTAAATAGTACACATAAATTTCGGACCAATTGCCTTATTACATTTAAATTTAAAGCAAAATAAAATAATAATGTATGTTTTCGAAATAAAAATAAGACAGTAATACAAATATAAAGGCACTGAACATAAAACACTTTAACGGTTAAACGCGAAATATTTTAGTTGAACTTATTTACAAATTATTAAAACAACGACGTTTCGAATACATGCAGTAGCCGAAAAATAAGTTTAACTTTTACAATAAAATACTTTAACGGTTTCAAACGCGATACCCCGTCTTACCTTACCATGGCTGCTGCAAGGCGTCCGAAACGTCGGGCCGAAGTTAAAAATCATTTTCAAATAAGCTTAACTAATATATCGCGTTTTAAACCGTTAAAGTGTTTTATTTAAATGTGTACTGCTCGCGTATACTGATTAGACATTGATCATTTAAACTTTGCCAAATAAATTAAGCCCTACACAATTAAATTCCGTTGAACTCACTAATTACTTAGTAATTCGATGTAGTTAAACCGACAATATCCTTATTAATAAAAATGGGTCACATATATCTTATCTAACGAAATCGGCAGTTGAGAACAGTGGTTTAACTATCACGCTGCTGGGATGAAGATTGCTTTCAATTCGTATTTTCCGGCGTAGGTACAAAAGTAGGTTGTTCAGAGCCCGTACGGTGCGTAATGGAGAACTGTTACTCGTTGTCGTTATTGAATAATTCCCTCAAGACGCAGTCTGACTCGAACAACGGCCAACCAGGACGTTATGACTGTCGGTGAGATTCGTAGCTTATTTAAATAAAGCAATTTTAACGGTTTGAAGCTTGAAGCTAAAATTAATGGGGTGGCTAACCTATTTAAGCAAAGTCCATGTAAAACCGTAGGATAAAGATTACGAAATAAAACACTTTCAAATGTTTAGAACGCGAAAATATTTCGCGTTTCAAACCGTTAAAAGTGTTTTATTTAAATATGTACTAATCATAAACATACATATACTTAGTTTCTAACGTCTTTCACCTTACAATAACTAAACGTGTTATCAAAAAAATACGGAAAGCATTTTTAGGTTATTTTAAGATTGGTTCTCTAAAAAATATTATTTCTTACGCATTGCGGCTCCTCGTCTTAAACACAATTTGTGTAGTTAAATTTACCGACTTATTTACAAGGTAGATTTTTAAATAAAAACAAATGTCTGTATTTTTCAGAAATCACATTTTATCAATGAACTTGGTGTTCTTATTTATTATAGCTATCCTGGGTAATAAATCAACAATTATCGCTTCTAGATAACCCATCCTACTTCGCCTTCCCGGACAAAGATGTCACAGACAACGCCAGTGCACCAATCAGTGGGCCGGAACAGTTCTCCCGGTCTGCTCCAGCCAGATCCTGGGTAGATGGGGGTAGACCATTACAGTCTCCGCGGAGGCGGGAACCCGAGAGCCCTAGACGGAAGGAGTTCAGGGCTCTACTGCGGTCGTTGTCTGCTAAGGAACCGGAAAAGGCTGAAGCATTCCTCAAGGGCCAACCGAGGCCTGGAGATTGTGCCCCTGGTGATATGAGGCACACATTTACGGCTCCAAGAATAAAGTAAGTTATTTTTTGTATACACAAAGTATTCGATAGGCTCGTTGGCCTAATGGTAGCAATGGCTAATAATCAACGAGTCACGGATTTGATCACCACCGCGACCAACACATTTCTTAGTTCTATTTCTATATTTTTCTCAAACATGTTGGACTGTGATCTGGAAATCTGGATATTAAATGATTGGAAGAAATATCTAAATTCCATTTTAAGCACAAACTGTAAACCGCACCGGTTTCAGTCTGTGGATTTCCAAATATCCAAAGCCAAAATATGTTTTTAGTAGCTGTGGTCATAGTGTTCACAGTGTTTATTTAATAACAAAAGCTTTACAATCAATTAGAAGTACGGTAGTTGTAGTACCTAATTCCCCCTAATAAGCCTAGAATAAAAGATAATTAAAAGATTTAAAGATTAAGTCTAAGATTTAAGCAATATTTAATAACCCACAGGAAAGGCAAAATAAGCACAACCGTAGTGACATCTGAAGGTACGAAGGAACATGAAGAGGTCTTCTACACGGTCCCACTGCAAGGTCGTCGTCGGCACTCCGTGGGAGGTTATCTGGCCACTGGCGCTAGTGGTGCTGGAGAAGTCACAGCTGTACCAAGCGAAGTACCGAAGATGCCACCACCAAGATTCAACCAGCAGGACGATGAAGTGAGACGGAGGCGGCCTAGAAATTTCTCATTTAAAGGTAAGGTTCTTGATAATACATAATAGCTAATTTTATTTAACGTCGTACCGCCCTAATATTTTGTATGTGCTTTAATTATTCACGTTTATGCAAAACTAATACTTAAAAATGTATAGGTAGGTTAGTAATTAGTAGATGAAAAAAATACAAATAGATTTAAAAGGAAAAATGTATTAGTTAAACTTATTTACAATTAATAACTACGTCGCGACAGTTTGCGTTTTTATGCGTTGAAAGTGTTTGTATGCGTACTACACACCTTACAGATTTTACTTAGATATGCTGTAATAGACATATTTTAAAATATTTATAGATGAATTTAAGAAAAGTGACGTAAATATTGTTCTTAAATATATATCAGTAGTGAAATTAATTTCTGTCCGTGCCTCTGAAAGGTTTTATTTACAGGCAAGTATTTTATCAGACTCCTGTGCTCTGCCTCACCAATACAATTTACTATTTCCTCAGAAGTAGAACTCAGGTAGGACATCTCGCGTTTTACGCAATGCTAGGCAACACGTTTTACCATGTAGCCCAACAGAGGCGGTTCTAAAATTTGGTTACAGTTAAATCAACTCGGCACGTCAATCTGGATATAAATCACAATATTTAGGCGTCACGTTTATTGCGCTTCAAGGAAGCTGACATAATTAAATTCTATTATGAGATAATAATTTATATGTACACGGAGACTTGATAAACGGCCATAAACAATACGAAGACGTAGGGCGCATAAATATTATCTTAGTGCGTTGCACTCGAGCCCTTCGACCTATCATGATATCGGTGATAAAAGTCCAAAATATTAGAAAGCGATCGGCGCCTCTACTCTTTCGCAATAGATACTTTATCGATGCCGACAATAACGTAATCGATATAATTATTGCATTTACAAAATGAGCTTAGAATTAAATACGTTTCTTGGTTTGAAAGTTCACAAAGATTCCACTGTGAAAATAGTAGATTACTGCAGGGGCTTGTGTAGTACTCTTCTCAAATAACACGCGGAAATAAATGCTAAGTAGTACAATTGAGAACTTTAAAACCAATGACGAAGTTGACGAACAACTAATAACAATAGTTTTTTACGCGCCAATTTCTTTTTAATAAACAGCTTTTTTGTATATGCTAGCCAGTTCGAAAATTAGATAAACCTTTGATAAGTTACCTCTTTGGTAGCCATCTTGCGGAGTAGAAGATCGTTCCATTTTTAAATTACACGACAAAATGACAGATATGGATATTCATACCACTATTGCCGGCCGCTCCATCAGTACAGCAAGTTTGATTTACTTCGAGATAGGATGTTAAAATAATACATTAATCAAATTTCCAAGAAGAAATATAAGAAGAATATCTTAGTTTCGTTTCCATACAAAACATTATGTAATCGATTAGATTTCACAAAAAAAAATTGTTGCACTCTAGAGTGTTTATACAAGTTATGTTTTTAATATTATACAACCTTATCGTCCGCTATCAAATACCAATATTACATTCAAATGTCACACATCTTAAGCAGAATGTATTGAACTTAAATCCTTATCATTTTTTACGATGAAGCTTATCTAAACGAGACGGACACAATTGTAACGTGTCTAGTGTCTATTTGGTAATCGATAACGATTCAGGAATATTTACATTGCCCATGCTGTTTGACAAAGATTAGAGGACAGAGATGGTGTTGCGATATTGCGGCGGCGAGCTTGAGTTTTAGTGCTTTTAGTATGCGAAAGGCGTGCGCGGGAGTTGGCTGACGCCAGAACAGTCCTGCGCTACGAGCCGACGCTTTGAACTGTGTTCTCAGGCTTCGTACGCATTTAGTGCTTAGCTGCATTTCAGTGCAATGTATCTTGACTTTGTGTGTCTGTTCTACCGGCGCAAGAGATGACGATGGATCTTAATTCGAGTGAGTGATTTTGGGCTAACTGAACAATATTTTTCCTTCGTTCTATTGATCGTTTATTTTTTTGTGACTCACAAGAGTAGCCAATGTGACGTCATATTAAATTCGTCTAAGAAAATAGATAAAAACAAAATTTGAGCCTTATTTCCTTTTTTATTTTTCTGTTTAAATGAGGTATAGATGTTTATAATAAACTGTTAATTACTATATTTGTGTGTAGTAGACACTTAGATAACTATTTTATGACTCCAAAGCGTCAAAACACCAAATAGACAAATATAGAATTAGAAAAAAAAAACAAACACAATTAAACCGAGTTCTTGAAATCCAAAGACCGCCTAATTCAATGTCAAAGAGTAGTTCGACCTTTTTTTACACTCTTATCCCGTGAAGAGACAATAGACTTAATTACATTTGGTGTAAGGCCTAAAATCGGATGGATTTTAAAAGTTTTAAGAGGTTCACTGATGTGGTCACATTAGTTATGCAGGGTGGCAAGACTAGCAGAATAAACATGGTGTACTTTACATGCATGGGAGCATCTAACGTAATGTACTCGTTGTGGGAATGTAAATGCACTGACGCCTATTTTGTACTCTTAAGTCCGACTCCCTTAGCCACACATAAATTATCTCCTTTCTGGCTCCATCGGAAGCACGTTCCAGAGAAATCTGGAATTATTTATAAGAACGCAATAACAATAGGAATTGATAGAGTACGTCGACTTTGCTTCGAAGTGTAACTTGCCGTGGTATAAGCAAATGACAAAAATATATATACGACGTAACAGATAGCGCAGCAGTTTTTACATTGACATTAGAGACACCCTCTTTAGTCTTCCCGTGACGAAGCATGGTAGAACTCATTACTTTGGGGGACAGCAATAGAAGTCCGACTGATCAGTCCATGTGCTAACCACTTCACCCAGATTGTAAAACCTATAAGAGACTCTGGTTCCAGCAGTAAATTGATGATAGTTAGTGGTTGACAATGCTTCGACTCTGTGTAAAAGGGTCTCTTAACTGATTTAACTGTTTACTCGTGCTAAATAGCGTCCTAATTAATATGAAGCAGACGTCGCCACACGCATATAGCGCCACATTATCGCATATTTCCTTTTATGACACTACTTAAAAGCTCTCGTTGTTTCATTCAATACAATTAGAATAATCTTTATTGCTATCTGTGGATCGATTTCGATTTGCAATTATTTATTTAAGGACTGTCTGTAGTTTACGCGAGTGGAACACATTTAAATAAAACACTTTACGCTTTATTAAACGCGAAATGTACTTATTACAATTCATTTAATCTAGGCTCGACTCACTGGGTGGCTGTAGATGGCATCTCTAATGTCAAAATCAACAATGAAGCGATCAGTCACAGATTTGACTTTAACATTTGGGGTACAATACATCTTTAGTCCTTCGTGACCACGGCTGCAGCATAGCATCCGAAATATCTATCCTTACTTAGTTACAAACTTTTTCAAATAAGTTAACTAATACATTTTGCGTTTTAAAGCTTTTACAGTGTTTTGTTTACAGTACAAAACATCATTATATATCATTTAGCACGCACTATTAAAATCTAGTGACTTATCCTCTTTTAATATTTTGAAGGTTCTTTTCTAAGTATGTAGGTATATAAAAATACCAACATACTTAGAAGTGTAATAAATACAAATTTTAGGTATAAAAGCGATTTATATTTAAGTTAATTACTGTGTACCACTTCTTCAGCAGGGCTTCATAATAAAAATAAACTTTTCAGACGTCCAAAGCCAAAGTAGGTCGACGGTTCACCTTAATTGGATGTGATAAAGCTGATGTTTTCCATTTACTATCAAACCCATGTTTTTTTGTCCATCTATGTCATAAAAAATACTAGTTTCTTTGATTTATAGTTTCTGAGTTCCTACTGCCTGTAGTTCACGCAAATGGGTAGTTATGAAGACATTTAAATAAAACCACGTCAAAAATCAGTTCATTAAAAATAAAATATGTTTTATATACAAATCATAATATACAAAAACTGTTAAAAGTACCTTATTGAATTAAATTCTTACTTATGTCAATTAATACATTTAGTTTATGAAATATTTAAGATAAACTGAACATAATGTCAGTTTTTAATGTTTACGATTATTCAGAAGTGGAGTATTTTTTACCCTAGGGGATGCAAGCATTTTTTAAAATCATATCATCAATCACCAATGTGCTGTGCTGAAAAATACAGACAGAAAACGCAGAAAAAGTGGTTCGCGTATTTTAATATCGTGAATCATAAGCCAACTCATGCTTCTCACTAAGAGTAATCATAACGAACTCTTTGTTTTTATAACTGCCTGGTACCACATTTGTATGTTGTTTAAATTGGGTTGTCTACCGGATATAGGCCGATATTGTATACAGGAAATGTCTCGGCAATACTCCCTTCCTTACAACGACTAATGGAGGTCAGAAAGTTCAATCCTAACTTGAAAACTTGGCCACAGCACGAAAAGCTGAGGGTGCCTGTTCCAGGCCCGCCCTTGTAGTATTTTAGTTTACCTTTAATAACCCTACCTCGTAAAAAGTAGAAAACGCGAATTACATTATATATCTTTTAATTAGAATAAATAATATAATGGTTATATGGTTGTCTATATGTCTGTCCTCCTCTGACATAACTCTTCCCAAAACGCCCTTTTTTAAGTACGCATAACCTACATTGTAAGGGCCAATTTTTCATCTCAACTAGCGGATATAAATTACTTCAAGTAAACATATCGCTCTACTTCTGTTGAGGAAGTTCGCGTAAACAAAAGATGACCTATTTCCAACCAGCATCCAACACCAGATCAAAACGCCACCTAACAAAATGGAAGCGGTTGTAGGAAACTGCAATATTTCATTCGACACTTCAAAGAGATAGGTCGTTGAACTGAAAACCGAACAGTGAAGCCCTCCGCCCTAAATACGTTTTAACTTGTCTTACAATTAGTTCGAAGGTACTTCCAAGAGTTTGATGCAATTAATGTTTATACGAATGCATTAGGCGCGAATGGTTTTAAAGCAAACCTATTTTTATTAAACTATTTTCGTATTATGTAATACAACACAACGAATCAATAAGTTCAGATGAAAAATAAATCATTAAAATATTATACTCGTACTACTATGTATGAAGACGTACCAATCTATTTTTTAGTTCCAATAAGTTTAAGTTAAAACTACCCACCAGATTTATCTGTATATTTTTAACGTAAATAAAGAAAATTTTAGTATTTTACAATATTGTTTTTTGAAAGCTATTAACATATATTTTGATTTCATTTACAAGATACATCAACAACTAAGAACAAACAATATCTTTTAATACTATAATAATAACTTAAAATAATATCTATGCATCAAACGATATTTGTTTAATTCTTAAATATTTTTGTACAACATTATACTCCGCATGGCAACAACTAGTTATAATTCCTTAACTATTTAGTCTAATGATAAAATACCTATTTTATACCTATATTATATATTTATCTCATAAAGTTAAATACAAATTCTGGTAGTTGGTTAATTAAATATAAAAACAAAGATGGTTAATTAAATATATGGTGTTATTTAGGGAAGTAGGCTGCACCCCAAACAATATCCATCGCACATAAACGACTATAGTTATTCCGGGCGTTACTGATAGACGTTTGTCTATTTAGGAAACGGATATTACATTTAGTCGGGTCTTCATTTGGCGGCAGAGGTGGATAGGTATAAATCCGTACGAGTTTCCGGCGCGCGAGGTGCATAGCATATTTTGTAAGCATGTTTTGCGTATGCGCAGCGCACCCCATAAAGTCTTAAACAGTCGACGTGTGTTTTCTTTAACACTCGGAAATGTGTTTTTAGGACGCGTTCACTTTTTTATTGCTACTTACCTACATATGGTAAATAATGGGGGTTAAACTTGTAACGCTTACGAGCCTATATTAAATAATTTTTAAACTTCAAAAATTGAGAACAACAAAGAATATTGCTCTAGTAATTGATCTACCATATCATACCTAGATTTATCTTGTCTCAAGTCAAGTTTCAAGTCTCGCCAGTGTCAACGACTAAAAATGTAAAGATCTTTGTATCGTACCGATGAATATAATAAGAATTCCTTGTTGATACTTACAAAAGTTCAACTTATTAACCATGAACAACTCTAATTGATTTCAAGTGCCATTAAAGATCAGTGTAATGGCAAGACAAGGGCCTGAGTGGAAAAAGGATTCAGATTGCAGACATACCACAGATACACACAGTTTGTATTAGTAAATACATCTATATATCTCTATATATAAGCAATTGTGTGTATGCTTGTAAATTATACTGATGTAATATTTTAATTACATTTTTGGTTTCGTACAACACACATTATATGTTCTAACGTCGTTCTTGTAACGAATATTTATTATGTAAAAAATATAATATAAAGGTTGCCTGGAAGGTATAGCCATAGTGGATCTAATGTTGATTATATTTCAAGTGCTCTAAAATAAAGGTTATTCAAGTAAATCTCACTTTCAAATAAAACTTTTTAACGCATTATAAGGCCAAAACACTTAAATTATTTCCGTTAACTAATATATTTCACGTTTTAAACCATTAAATTTGTTAATGACAATGATTAATCTTTGTAGAAGCCAATCGTTTCATAGTTCCTTCTTCAATAAGGCAAAATTTCAAGAACTCGTCCTAATCGGAATTTCCCTCCTAATAAATAACACATGTTCGGAGTACGGGAAACGTAATTTTACGATTAGACCGTAGCTTTATTGCCAGATCCGTGAACTTCGGTCCAGCCAATGACCTACGAGATATCAAGTGAACGACATCGTTTGTGCTTTGATTATCCCTTGACACCACTTCCTTTCAGTTTTCGACTTGATTGAGATTAGCAACATGACACCGTATCAATCATGCTTGGCTTTGAAGCTTGTGAGACTATATTCATATTAATATAAGTATGTATATTTACTAGCATATCCGGCGAACGTTGTTTTGTTGTTTGCAAGATTCATATCATGTTGATACAACTAAAACAAATTTTGATTACCAGTGATAAAAACGGTTCTTGCCAGTTAATATTATAAATTAGACGTTTACTGTTGCATACATTTAAAGATCATTGAAATGGAAATCATTCTTTCATACATATTTTTTTTAATTCTTGAACCATTTTTGCAACGTACGCAACGGAAGCCCTCGGACTTGATTTTTCCGCGTTTCTGCAAATTTCCCCTTGTTTCTTCGCTTCTACTTGTCGCAGCCTGAAGTTTTATAGCCTAAAACTATCTTCGATATGGCCCAACCGACACAAAAATATTTTGTAATACAAAACAGTACTTGTTCCTGAGATTAGTGCATCCAACGAAGCTCGTAAACAAACAAACTCTTCAGCTTCATAGTAACAGTATTAATTATTATAGATATATCCAATGATTTTGTGTCTATGTTTGAATTGCGTAAAGCACGAGATTTTATTTCTGGGAAAACTTAATTTCGTTGGTTTCGACCGGACGAACACAGAAGTCATATAACTAGCCTGTGAATAAGGTCAATCAGTTAAACGAATCCAGATATGTGTTCGTCTTAGCTACAAAGAGAAATTGATTATAGATATTTCATTGTTGGAACGTCTTTCATTGGTGGAAAGAAAGAAAACATTATTTACTTGCCATCATAAAAAATTGTTACATAATTGATTAAAGAAATATTTTTATTTATTAATTGTATACAATCGATACTTCTATTGTTTTTTTATTAAACTCATGCTTATTAATTTAATCCCTACTCAAATACAAACACTGTCAAAAATTTAATTATATTTAACAAAAAAATACTAGGAAAAACGTAAATCCATATTTATATGAAAACATATATAACACATTAGGTTTGAGGAAAAAGGTGTACACATTAAGTGCGTAACTTGTAACGATAACTTGACGATAAAATGAGTGGCGGCGAGTTTCTTGCCAGTTCTTCTCGTACGTTCAACGTTGTTTGGGAACTGGTAGTAAATTTAACTTTAGACATTTTTAAATGTTTTGAACTTAATACCTATATGAATAAGTTATTTTTGATTTGATTTGAAGCTTTATGGAAATTTGACATCATTTGAGTCTAAATAAAACAACGAAGTATCAGAAGCGTCTGGCCGTGTTCAAATTATTTTTCCCATTGGTGTAATTAATATATTTTGCCGTTTAAATCGTTGAAATTTTTTATATACATTAATATTTTAAATGAAACATGAATGATGATTATTTGCAGGCAAATCGTTTTCTTCAGTTCTCTGGTCTTATTATAAACAATAAAATAAAAGACATTTTTTTCTTGTTCCAGAAATGGAAGATATAGCAATCCTCTGGAGTTCTGGATCGCCGGAAAGCAAGCTTTGGTCTGATTATCTTGTTGCCAGTTTCGACAAAATCATGTCGCAAAGAGCGAGACATCATTACCGGTACATAGCTATATACTATCTAGCTAGCTTAATAATATTATTACCTTCTAACTGTAACTAACATATATATGAGGCCGCTAGAGGCAGAGTAGCCTAACTGCAATTTTAGGACTATGAGCTACTTTTTGTATTTTCACAGTCTATAAATGTTAATCTACAAGAGTATAGTGACCGACAATTGTTAACATTATTACACAAATTCATTTTGGCCTAAGTTAATTGGGCTTTTTGTAATGAAAAAGGTGACACGCTCTGAACTCAAAAGGGCGTGCCTTTGGACACTAACTACTGTATCGCAGGTTAGAATCCCGCCAGTGTAATTTTTTAAATATTGTCCCATTACAAATACGAACAATGTTGCCTTTATACAGTATACTAAACACACATGTACAGTGTACTATTTTATATTGGTTCCTTCTAAAAGGTTATCATTCCAGGGTGACGCCAATAACAACAGAAGAACTCATGTCTTCTGAGTCGCAGGAAAAGCTGGACAAACTGACGAAATCGCAACTGCAGATCGTTATTCTGTGTCCAATCCTCGCCACTAAACTGTACGATTTAAAACGGGACCTCCGCTGCGACGATGTATTCAAATCTGATAAAATACTTGTAATGCTTCTGGGCGTCGAGAGAAACAGTGTTATTGCTCAAAATTGTGATGGTAAGTACAAATATAGTTTCAGGTTTTGTTATAAAGCACATTTAACGGTTTGAAACGCGAACTATATTGTATTTCTTATGTTAGATTAGGGAATACAAGCTTAGAATATACTTGATGGTAGGTAAATATATCAAAGCGAGATGCGCTATCAACTTATTTTAGTTTTGGATTTCAGGTAATCCACAGACTGAAACCCAAATGCAAACATACGTAAACTTCACGGCTTTTTCATCTGCGAATGGTGGTTCGTGATCCGGGAGGAATTTCGATATTCCTACCAGCCATCTAAAATTCCAGACGAAATCGAACGTGTATCAAATAAAATATACAGAAAATTGTTGGACCCGTTGGGGATCGTACCCACGGCCTGTTGATACCATTATACCAACGACCTCATCAAAATTTTTAATTACAGCCCAACTTATTATTTTTTTTAGATTATCCATCAATAGACCAATGGCAGATGATGACAGTGCTTGAAAAGGACACAACTTTTGTGGACACATTCCTAACAGCAGCTGTAGGTATACTGCGGACCAAGGACTGTAAAGACTCAGCCACTGATAGAACTAGCTTCTCTATTGTGCCGAAGAAAGTTAAAATTGTAAGTACTAAATAAAAAAGAGTTTTATTTAAAAATATAAATTATTATTTTTAAAAATCGATTACAAATTGAAAAAAATTTACGACTCGGACATGACTTTAATCGGCATGGTTCGCAGGCAGTGATGTTTCTCTAACCAATTACTACAGATTCCTACATGACATCATCGAATTCGAACCCGGCACTACTTTCAATTAGCGCAGTGCGTTGAGTCATGGTTGATGAATGACGAATGTATGATGATATCAACAATTCTCACAAACAAAGAATTTCCCTAAATTTTATCATTGTGTACACAGGGTCAAAGTCGAGTGATAGCACTTTTGAACGATCCCATTAGAGACGAAGACAGCATTAAGATAATGGTGGACAAGAAAGGCGAAATTATACAGATACCTACCTTCAAGAAACGAAACCCGTATACCATACAATTTGATATACCAGGTATTATAATTATTCCGTTACTCCGTGGGCCATGGGGCGTAAACTTGTTTGTCTCCGATTCAGTGATCGAATGTATTACAGACAAATAGTTGATCAGATCTGTGCCCTGCCCAACATTTAATTGTTTCTCCAGAATTCGAACCCAAGACATCTTGAATGCAATGCAACACGTTTAAACAGATACAGAGTTAGTCTAGCTTTGTTTATGAAAAAACTCACGTAAAAGCGATGTACGATTTAAAAGCTTAAATTGATTTAGAAATAGCCTGTAAACTTTGTATGTTTACAGACTATTTTTAATAAAATTGGCGATAGCGAAATAAAGAAGCAGAAAATTTTGTAGATGATATATAATACCCTATTATCAATTAATGGTCTAAACTTAATTTTGTATTTGTCCTTTTAAACAGAATCGTGTCTAGAAGTGTCAATGCTGGTGTGGGTTAGAGTGAGTAAGAACGGCCAATCCCTTGGTAGACGACAGATCAAGTGCGAGAGTAGACTTAGGGAGTTGGACCAATTGCTCCGGGCGTCTGATCATCCTCTAGAGTTCATGTGCCAGGTAAATGTTCGTCTTACTTGATGGAGGTATTTGTATTATTATTTAAATACCTAATTGCAAGACTTAATGTATCATATCTTACAGACCTTAGGCTTCAAGACATCTAGCAAGGAACAGCTAGACAGCTGGATGCTTAATGCATTTCAGAAGAATATTCCGCCTCACTTCAATCTTCTGTCTTCTACTGAACAGTTTAATCCAAAAGCTGATGTTTCAAGTAAGTAAATGACTTTATAATATGTTATATTTATTATATGTGCTTGTGATTACCCCCCATATAAGTAGTCCGCTTAAGTCACTGACAATTTAATATCAAATGGTTGTATGAGCGCTGTCTAACAGACTAACGATAGGGTTTTGCTGAAAATCAGTGTTTTAGCATATCTGCTGCAACTTATGCTGACGCAAGACCCTTTTGGCATCACTTTTCTTTAAATTAAATTTAGTCTTCTTATGTCATTCATTCATTATATTATTGTAACTACATTTATTCTTTTATAGCATTGTACTAAATGGATGCCTTATAAATAGATTTATTATTATTTTAAATCTTATAAATACACTTCTTAAATATTAGGTGGTGAAGAATACCCCACTCTCTTGCATTGGGCTGCCAGATTCGGTCTTGAACGAGTTTGCTGGCAACTTCTCGAATGTCCTGGTGGTGGTGCAGCAGTGGCTCTGCGTAATGCGAGACAGCGCACCCCAGCCGACCTCGCTCGTGACCACAAACATTATAAATTAGCGGATATGTTAGCGGACCACCTAGTAAGTGTTCTGAACAATAGAAACAAAATATTTATCGTTACGTAAAACCTTTAATAATCACATTTCATTTTTTAAGGTAGCATGCTATCCCATATAGGAATTCCTTCCCTTTATAAAAACAAGTTGTGCAATTAATTGTGCCCTTCAATCAATAGCATTTAATAAGGCTTTGATATTCGTAAATTTTAACATTGTTTTCGTTTCCTTATAGAAAATAAACGAATTCTCAAACATGTACTACTACCTTAAAAATATGTCGGATCCCGACAAGGAAAATCACGAAGAGGTGAAACACGATGAACTGCACATAGTTGAGTCGACCGATATAGTCGATTCACCAACCCGTGAGCACGCATCAGAAAACAGTCCATCAGACCCATTCAGCGAGACGTGTACGCAGAATTTAGAAGACAATTTCGAGAAACTAGAAATCGAAGTTGCGAGAAAACCCCGTCCAAGCCTAAAGATACCGAAAGTCAGCGAGCAATTGTATCAAAACGATTTCCACATCCGAGATGACGCCGCAGATAGAATCCAACAAGCGATCGAACACGATTATTTAGTACAACCCTCTAATATCAAAGTAGAGAGCCCTAAATTTCGACCGAACAATCTATACGCAAACAGTTCAAGGCTCATCCCACAACTATCGGATGTCTGCCTTTATTCTCCCACCGAAGAGTCGAAGTCCTTCTTGATAGAAACGCCAACGTCTGATATAAGTCAGATCAATTTGAGCAAAGACAACCGGAATAGCGGTAATTCAGTGAAATCTGGTAAAGATGCGACAGGTCAGGAGGAACTCGCTGAAATAATAAACGATTTTAAGAACAATGTATTTACTATATCCGAGGTGGAGAAACTAGTGATGGAGTGGAAGAATAGAAATGAGACACAGCAATCGCTAAAGGAGAAACAAGAGCAATTGAACAAAATGCGTGAGGAATACGATAAAATACAACATAAGATCAAAGAGAAGCTTAAGCGACCGACGCCATTTGAACGAGTGAAGAAAATGTTCTCGAAGAGCAAGAGCAAACGTAAGTAATACCTTTAATTAAATACTAAATATTAGAGTAAAGTAGATATATTTTTATTACCGATACATGTTATTGCCTTGCAGATACAGAAAACAGTAGTAATACAGGAACTATCGAGAAGAGAAATGGAAGTACAAGACCCAACAGCAGTCTTAGTGAAAGTGAGTTAAGAAATCCAAATACTTTTTTCTTGTAGTACAAAAATTTATTTAGGCCTCGTATGATGCTTCTCGCATTGCATATAATGCTTCACCTTCAATATCTTTCCATTTGTAGGTTCCTCTTCATCAGGCCGTTTGAGTACAGTCAGCGGTAGCAGTGTGGGTGAAACAAATAGTGTACAATCCGAATTACACGATGATAAGGCTCGGTCTATTGTAAGTTGTGATAATATACATACATACGTTTGGTAGCTTTAGCATAGCAATTTTGTATGTAATAGATCTTATAACTTGGAGTAAGAAATTTGAATTCTTCTTATAATAATGTTAATTGTTAGTCGTTTGTAAAAATTGTCTTGGAAAAAAGTAGTTTTTTATCGTTCCCTTACAACTCTTCTCTATTATCTTATTACTTGAGTGTAAAGCTATACCCGTATCTCATTTTCCTTTTTAGATTTCGTCAAGTACGTTAACCATGAACTCTTTTGACGGCGATCACCGCTTGGACGATTACTTAATCCCGCCCCCGCCTAGGCCCGTCAACGGATGTGCTCAATTCACAACATTTGGACATCCCAAACAAGATAGGTAAAGCACATTCACTTAATTGTCATCAACTCGACAGGAATTCACTCGTTTAACTCGATTGAACAATTTTTATTAGGGGCTGCCAGTTATATCGTGTTGAGAGTTTAAACATACCCAAATAAAACGGATTTAGAACTGCAAAAATCCGTTGAATATAACGTTGAAATAGCTTAATCGTATCATTTGGTAAAATAGTTACATAATTTAAAAATTTTATTTTCTTTTCAAAACCTGAGATCTAAAATATGTCCTGTTTAAACTTTATCGATAATGAAGTAACATCTCCAAGAAGAAGTAACTTTGTTGTGTCATAATCTGATTGAATATTGAAAAAGTTATAAAGTTAAAAATGACTACTGACACTTTATAATTGAATTCTTTAATATTTAAACTTTTACGTAAATTAAAAACCTATTTTAGATGAATAAAACATTACGACACGGGCAGGACACGAAGCGGCATCCACAGCGCTCCGTGCTGTTGCTTTAACCAATCGAGCTACCATGTCCTATACGTTTTATAACTACTGCATGTTACTATAAAAGAATTAGCTTATGTAAATTATGAAATACAAATTACGATAGATCAGGAGCAGGTTTGAGCCTCTTTGTAAAAAAAAATTAAGAAACATTAAAAAAAAAGTCTTCCTCAGCTCAGCTTAAAGTTTTATTACTTTTTTTTCTTGTTACCATTCCATTTAGTTATTTTGCCCTTTAATCCACAGGACTCACATGGCTACAATAGTGGAGAGGGAGACGTCTGCGTCTCGCGAACGACTCGACTGCGAATCGGATTCGACACATTTGCGAATGACTTTTGGCGCCCGCGATCGTATGCGGTGCGACGACCGCGACGGCGCACACATGTACATGAATATATCAGCCACCCACACATAGAAAAAAACATATCAAGAGAATAAAATCTTACTATTCATTAAGCTTGGAAATTTAGCAAATTATCATAAGTGTATACCTGCTTATAAGTTTAAATTTAAAGGTTAAAAACGCGATATATATTAAAACTTATTTAAAAATGATTTTTACTGCGGTCCGACGTTTCCCCGTGACCACGGCTGCTGCAAAGCATCCGAAACGTCGAGCCGTAATTAAAATAATCTACAAATAGTTTAACTAAAATATATCGCGTTTTAAACCGTTGAAGTGTTTTATTTAAATGTGAACTACTCGTAAAATAAATACAAATATTGTAAGTAAACCCAAAATGTGTACAAAGAACAAACATTTCTTCTAGTAGTTATAGTTTGTATCTTAAGAGATGGAATTTGTGTAATTTACCCTATTTTAAAAGCTCTGTTCAAAGTTTTTGAATGTTTGATTAAAAAGCTTCTTCACAAACGAGTTCTTTAAGAATGATAAAGGTAGAACGATTTCTGTTTAAATTTTGATATATTTACTGTATGTGGTTTAATTGGTTTACAAAACACTAGATAACGTGCAAAAATTCTAATAAAGACTGAAAAAAACATTAAATCAGTGTAAATATTTGTAAATAAATTATGTAAGGCTTTCACGGCCATCGTTCAGCATATCATTGTTTTTCGGGCTGTTCGGCCGACGTGAGCGTGAGAGGTTCTTGACGTTTCGCCATCACGAGCGGACGGCATCATCAGGAGATGTCAGCTCCTCGATTGCTCGAAGAATGATGATCCACTCGTGATGACGAAACGTCGAGCCCTCGCTCACGTCGTCCCAACAGCCCGAACAACGAAGATATGATATTTGAAAATAGTTTATATTAGTAAATGAAATGTTATTTATTTGAGAATCTATAGCGGTACATATATTTTAGTAAATAGATAACTTTATTTACGGATAATACTCAATCAAAACAAGATATTTTATAAATAACTTTATTTCAACTTTCCCGAAATGCATTTATGTAAATATAAATAAATGGTTTAAATAAAATTACACTGTTTTATTTCTATGATCTATGGCAATAAAGTAGAAAGTCTTTAGTAAGTTATGTAGCTACACATAAATATTGTAATAATGCACGGATTCTTATATGGAAACAGACATAATTTTTAAATCTCGGGCAGGACTTGAACCGGCATCGCCAGCGTTCCGTGCTGTTGTTCTGCCAAGTCCTGCCAGAATCGAAATTTTTTTCAATTTATTTTCGATTTTTAAATTATATAGTGCCTTCATGTGCAAAATACAAAGTTTTCAAAGAAACAGACATACATAAAAATCCTACATGTCTCGCTACATTTAGAATAGAGATTAAAAGTACATTAAAGTTGAAGATTGTATTACAGTCGAGCAATTTAAATATATAGAATTTTAACATATCGTTGTATAAACTGGCATATTCGTATTCAATTATACAATATTAAAATGATAAACCCATGATCAACAAACCAAGACTTACTGGGCGAATCAAAAATGTTTTTTTTGCTTCGTCGTTATTTTGATAACCAATTGTAATTTTTATAACATGTGCGTTAAAACTTAAGATATAATTTAGCTTGCAATAGTTTACTATGTCTAAAAACGAAAAATTATAAATTTACCTGGTTATTATTACGTATAAATAATGAATTTATTTTGAAGTATAAGTAAACACTGTTCTCGATAAAAATCACGGTACAAAAAAGCCTTAAGCACGTAACACCGTAAGACGTACGTAGACATTTAGTCCGCCATTTTGTGAATATAAATATATTGAACATACAAAATACAACTGAATAAAAAAAGTCATTCCAATAAAATAAAAGGGTATTTACATTGTACATCTCGGTTCCTAGGATGTGTAATTTTTGGTCCTTCGCTCCGGATTAAAACAAAATGGCACATTCCGCCTTTCCAAACATTTTTTAAAGTAGTAATAAGCAAAATTATCGATAAAATTCGATTTGCATATAGATTTATTTGCAATCAAATTGCATTTTTCTTTATGTATTCCGGATACAGTTTGATTATTGTACCCTTATATATTTGACTCATAATTATAAAACTACCCTCCGAAAAATAAATTATTTGTGCACAGTACTAAACGAGTGTCAATTACATACAATAAACATATATTATAGAATTTGACACGTCGGTAACATTCACTTTGAGTGTTAAATATTGCACGTTCAAATACTGTTTGTCTATCACAGGGGCAGATGAATACATTAGATTTAGATATGAATTTTGACGTCATATACATATATAACTTTAGTATTTTCAATGTCAACTATGTCTATAACAGACCTTGAAAGTTTAGATTGTTTGATAAGATATTGATCAATAGTGAAAATAAAAAATATACGAAACTTACAGTATACAGTATTTTAGGCTAAAGTTACATACATACACATTGTATGTATGTCTCTTTACAATTTTAATTTCAAGACAAACGATTTGATTCAAAAAGAAGTTCTAATAAGGCAGAGTATTTAGAAGATAAATGCAATTACGAGACATAATAGGTCATTTCAACCCTGTTAAATGTTGCCCACATCTTTACACGTTACATATATTCGTCTGCCCAAGTGATTCATAACTGGTAACACTCACTATAACTTGGTGGCGTGGATCTGTCCGTTTGCGTGGTTAACTCGTGGCGGAGGTCTGGCTATTATGGCTTGATACATCGACCATATGGAGAGAGGTCGCATATAGGCCACGGACCGGTGATTCCCATTCTCGTAGAGGGCTTCTGGCGTCTCGAAGGATAGACCCATATTTGTCAAAGTGTTGTGGAGGCCGCCGGCCATCGAAAACGCCTGTTCGTGCATGCCTGGAGAGAAATGAAAACACCTTAATACAATAGCAGGGAAATCTACGTCAGGTTAATTTGACGGGATGCTAGCCCGCGACTCTTTCACGGCTGAGCATCCGTCCAGATCTCCAAACTGAATGATGGCTATGGCTCGGGGCTCACTTGGTCTTACCACTAACAAAAGTTAGTCCTAGCTACAAACACGTAATCCATTCAAAACATATATACATTTATTCTCTTGTGAGAATAAAAATATATCTACTGATACTTGTTTTTTGAACGACCTGGACATTATAAATAATTCAGCGCGATTAAGTTAAGGTTAACACTATTCACATAAATTACGAAGTTCAAATAAAACTCATAACGGTCTAAATGCAAAATATATTAGTTAACTTATTTTAACTACGGTCCGACGGTCCTTTATAGAAGTAAACATCCGATACTTCGGGCCGTAGTTATAACAATTTAATTACTACATTTCGCGTTTTAAACCGTTAAAAGTGCTTTATGCGAAAACTACATACTATACTTAAGCCACTAAATACAAAGTTGACCAAAATAGGACGACAGCGCATCTCAATTGTTTATAGAGCTGAGGTATTTCACTTAGCATCGGGTGGCATGAATACTTGTCTAACATCTTCTGTTGTAAAAAAGATACCTTCGTATATCATGAGCGAAGCGAGGCCGTAGGTGACACCTGGCCACACCTCCATACTCTGTAAGGCAGTGGTGTCAATTCGCCCTCGACGACCGGTTATATACCCGTTGACGGCACCGCATTTTCCACCGAGGAACTTTTGTACGTTATTATCGTATATCGCCTGGAGCGCCTTCTTCACGTTCGCTTCGGGAAACACCTCCTCGTTCCAGTCCGAAGCGCGAAGGTACCTGCAAGTATATTTCTATCGTAGTTTATTTATATTAAATTTGACGGTCACGTTGGTGTAACGGTAGCAATTTATAGCTAATAATCAACGGGCTGTGGGTTTAATTCGCATTGGGTCACAAAATATTTATAATAAGCATATCATTGTCTTTCGGGCTGTTCGGCCGATGTGAGCGAGAAGAGATTCTCGACGTGTCGCCATCACGTGTGGACGGCATCATTATATTTATTATTATAATAGATAATTATTCGAGCAATTCGTCCACAATATGCTGAACGATGGCCGTGAAAGCCTTACACAATTTATTTATAGTAAATTTATATTTTTTCTTAAACATGTTCGACTTCGTCTGGAAATCTGGATATTTAATGGGTATATCGACCCGTCCGGGTCACGACCCTCCGTCCACAGATGGAGCTTTAAAGTTTAAACGCGTTTTAGTTTCAGTCTGTGGATTACCAAATGCCAAAAATAGGTCGACATTGCATCTTGTTTAGATGTTATGTAGCTGGAGCATTTTACCTAACATCAAATACTTCACTATACTTGTCCGTTCGATGCTATCATAGAAATGGTCAAAAGTAAATTATATACATATTTCATAAACATTAATAGACTTCGTTTTAAGTGTTTTTTCCTTATATATTGCGTAAATATACATAATCAAAATAAGTAAGACGTTTTTCTTTAGTACTAAAAATATATTTTGAAAGTTTACGTGCACTGCCACGAAAATTTTCAATGGAAATAAAAAGTATTAATGCTTTAAAAGTTTTTTATTATTATATTTTTTATTGGAATGTTTTTATTGTATTATTTTAACTGGACATGTTAAGACTCACCACTGTCCCGCTAATTGATCAGCCATGACCACGTTCTTGTTCGAAGGTTTCGTGTCGAACTTATAGAAGCAGCCATTCCACAACTTCTCTCCGAAGGAAGTCTTCGCTTGATCTAGAAGTTTCGCGAAATCCCTTTCATCCTCTTCAAATCCGAGGATATGAGCCATCGCTCGCACTACGCTTATAGACGCTACCCAAAGGCTACCACAATATGCACTGAAATAAGAAAATTGCTTCAATAAACCAAAAATCCTTATTGAATCAATACACAATAATTTTCTATAACTAAGGCTGTTGAATAAGCATTTAAAAGTAGTTAACTTGTTAGTTATTAAATAAAAAAAATTGCTGGGTGTGTAATTAAATTTAAGATGTAATGAGAAAATGTATGTCTGACTGTGGCGGAAGTTCCCGAGTAGAAAAAAGGAGAAAAAAAAAGCGACTCGTGATTGGTGTAAAAATGGTAGTTCAGTCAATGCGGTTTCCGGATGTTGTAGCAAGATAATAGGTAATTTTTATTTGGAGGTTATTTTCGGATTTTAAACCGTTTATAAGTGTTTTACTACTTACTTATTTAGTCAATAGATTATATTTATAGATCATTTTATATTATTCAACGGTTTTTTGCGCCTTTTTAAATCTTCAATACATAGTGACTGTATAACGTGTTCTGGATATGCCTTACTTTGACGAGAAAAACCACTAATAGACATGGTAAATATTTTTTTTATAGTACATTTAATAAATGCAATCATTATTAGAGATACTCACCTAGGCCCAGACATGACCCAAGCATCATAAGTCTGATCTGGAAATCCCCCGTTCTCAATCAGCCCATCGCCATCTTTATCCCACATCAGAACTTTCCTCAACAGAGCGGCACAAGACGGGTACATGTCAACCAAATATTGTTTAGCGTTCCACGTGGCTACCGTCTCCCTCGGATCCACTATCTCTTGACACTCTTGAACCACCTCCGAACTTCGGTATAGGAGGTCGAGTATATCCGGGACTTTGCTAGGAACAGGCGACGGGTCTAAAGATAAGTCCACGGATAGATCCGGAGATCGTTCATCCGGCTGTTCCGTTGATCGTGTGTAGAGGTCATCTTCGGTGCCGTCTTTGACATCGTCTATGTACGCCATGGAATGGTATCGTTCGTTCGGGAATGGTGCGCTGTACGCCCGCAAGAGGCGGTAGTCTCGCATCACTTGTAAAATGTACTTCAAGTTGAGATCGCGCCATTCGGACACGTCGTGTATGTTGTACGCGTTGATGTTCGTGAATGGAATATCATCTGGAAACATAAGTTATCGACTACTTAAAACATTATTTATACATGTAAAATATCATGATATCATTTCGGTATATATGCTGTTGCTCTTTCTATTGGTACACGTTAGCCCAATTTGCAATGACACTTTTCCCGGAACTAAATTTTTTAGCTTAAGTACATTCCGGTATTACGCGAGTAGCACTTATAAATAACTAAAAAAATAATGTTAATGTTATTATTTATGCCCAAAATAGTTATTCTACACGGACGAAGTCGCTGACACAACTAGTCATGGAATATCTTACCTGGATCGCCCAAATCGTGCGGTATAGATTCCTTTATCTTGAACTTGACATATTTCCCATCGTACAACGATTGTCTGCATTGGGCTGTTTCTAACGCTATCGCATCTCTATACATATATTGTAAAACCACCTATAAAAAATATTCAAACATTACGGAAATGCGTGAATAAAGTCAAGAAATTCCAGTCTACATTACGTACTTGTAAATTAGGCCATAATTGTGCTAAGGCAAATGAGGCGTAGAAATGAACGTCGTAAGTGTTGTACATTCTATATTCGTGTCCTTCTAAATAGCCGAACAGGCCAAAATCATGTCTGAAAAAAAAACCAGCAAATTTTAGTTAAAAATCTATGTAGTATGGAAAAAAACGACAAGAGAATTACGCGCTGGTGGGTCTAAACAATTCTATCGTATAAATAGAACACTTTAACGGTTTAAAACGCGATATATTATAGTTAAACTTGTTTGATAAATATTTTTAACTACGGGGAAACCGTAACCGAACGGCGTTGCAAAGCGATTGCCATAGTTAAAAATAATTTTCAAACGAGTTTAACTAAAATATATCGCGTTTTAAACCGTTAAATTGTTCTATTTAAATGTGTTAAACTATAGGCAGTATTCAATTCTATCGTGTCCATTAAATATTGTTAAAACACCATTAACATTGCATCGCATACCATTGTATCTATATTCTGAATCTGACACAAATGCGATGTCATTTGACCAAACCAATGTTAGTACACAATTTTAATTACTTTAAAGGGTATATATAATAAAAATATTAATATTTTTTTAATTACTCTTCATAAACATTTATTGTATAAGTTTCCCGATCCCAATTATACTAATTTTCACTTTCCCTTACTTGTTTAGGTATTATCACGATATCAAATATAGCAGATTATTTATTACCTAGGATCAGTCTCTGGGAATTCTTCGCTAACATCGAACCATATCGTCCCACCGTCAGCCACGTAATAAAGCTCGTTCATTAAGGCACTTTTCAACCAGTCTGGTATATTGCTACGGGATGAAATTTAAAAGCATTTATATTATAATCTCATAACACACATTTATACCACTAACAATATATTCTAAATAATGTTTGTATTCATACGATAGAAGGGGGGATAGCGGAGTTCATCTTGATGGTGAGTGAAGTATCGCAGCCATATCTCAACAAAATGCGCTGTCGATCGTTTTTCATCTGTGGACGGTGTCATAGACGGAATTTCGATGTTCTTACCACCCACTTAAGTATGTAAAAAAGGGAACAGTAGAATAATGGGGTCAATTTAGGTCCCCTAAACCAGATAGAGACACATTCATATAGAACTAGCTAGTGCCGCGACTTCGTCCGCGTGGAATAGTGACTTGGGGTAGAAGTTTTGATTATTGAGACTGTTTATTAATTTATGTAATTGTACATTTAAGGCAGCCAATTTATGTTTTAAGTGCTACTTTGCCGCAACACTCTCACCTCGCATCACTCTAACTCCCACTCTCATTCCTACACTCACTCTCACTCCTACTTATCCCAAAAGGCCAAAGAAAAAAATTTCATTGTTCTAGCTTCGACAACCACAAATTTCCATAAAAACGTTTATCCCCTTTTTCAACCCCTATAAAACCTTATTTGGCTTTAAAAATATGCCTATGTCCTTTCTCAGGCTCTAAAATATCTGTGTACCAAATTTCATTTATATCAGTTTAGCAGTTTCGGAGTTAAAGCCGGACAGACAGACAGACAGTGTTACTTTCGCATTTATAATATTAGTAGGTATAGATTTTTTTAAATAAAAAAATATAAATGGTATGTAACACGGTTTGATTTTCTCCTGCATTTCTATCAATTTGTTAAATGTAAAAGTAGTTATAGTGACGTAACTACAATAGTTAGACATATGGTCGATGCGATATTTTTTGTAAATATTGATATATTCTATAATATTGTCGGAAATTTTTTTGTTCTATCGTAAATACTTTTCGCAGCGTATGCGATGAATGAAATTTTTGGCTAATTTTTTTACACCTCCCGTTGGTTTTCATAGAAATATCCTATTAGTCACGTCGCAATGTGTTATAGCCTATAACCTTCCTCGATAGATGCTCTAACCAACACAAAAATAATTTTTCAATTCGAACCCGTACTTCCTGAGATTAGCGCGTTCAAACAAACAAACAAACTCTTCAGCTTTAAATATTAAGTATAGATTTATTTTAGAACTTGCATTTATAGAGACATCGAGATTCTCTCGTTAAAGAAAAAGCCACAAGTAGTATTACCTGTTATTTAAAATTGGATCTTGAAACTCTGCGAGTTGCTTCTCCCAATTCTTATAATTCCTAAGCGCGTACGCAGCTATGCTTGCGCCCGCTATACCGTCACTACCGAAGTACTTCGTATAAAATCTAAAACAAAAAACAACTCATTATGGAAAAGTTACTACAAAATATTTAATAATAAAAGTTATATTGTAAATTAAACGAAATATGACAAAAACTTCTCGCTATAAACATAGAAAAATAAATACGCCACGGGCAAGACTTGAACCGGCATCCATGCTTCCATGCATCAAATTTTTTAACCCTATTGATATATGTACCCTTCGCGCAAAATTATTAAATTTTTTTATCGATTTTCATTTATATAGCGCCAGCATGTGCAAAATATAAACGTTTTTAAACATACCTTTTGTGTACTTTCCTTTCCTTCTTATATTTAATCATAGGCATGTCCCATACAAGGCAGAACTCTGCAGCATCACATCCACCGGGGTCCAGCGATATTGTGTTAGATAGGCCGATGGAATCATCTAGATCCGCGAGCAAAAACTTTAGAAATGTTCATCGTCGAATAATTATTAGTACAAACTTTTTTATCATGCGTCCTTAGATATTATTAATGACGCTTACATATTTGTTACGGAACAAATAATACTCGGGCGGGACTTGAACCGGCATCCACAGCGTCCAGCTGCTGCTGCTCTAACCAATTGACCTACCGTATCCTACACGCTATCGTCGTATTTTTTCAACCCATTGATACATGAACCTCTAAGTGTTCTAGTTAAAATAAATTGCGTCCTTTTAATGTAATTGTTTAGTATATAATAATGAATATTAAAATTTTCAAAGTCTGATGATAGATAGATCTTGCCTGTAGATAGTATAAATTCAAAACACATATTGTTGTTGTACATATTGTTGTTGTTTACTTTAAGACACACTTTAACGGTTTACAACGCGATATATATTAGTTTGCGAGAAAATTATTTTAAATAAGGCCCGACGTTTCGGATGCATATATGTCGCATTTTAAGCCGTTACAGCGTTTAATTGAAATTGTTGTTTATTCATTACACAATTCATAAACCGCGTCTGACCGCGTTTAACGTACTTACTTTTATATATTTTCTTTGGTTTATCGTGGTCATCGGTCTTATGGTCCTTATCGCCTTTGGGCGGCGTCGCTGTTTGACTAGGGTCCGGTTCCAACTTCCCATTCTTCTTAATGCAGTCCCATACATAACTCGCGGTTTTCGTCGAGTTCCACAGACAGTAGGCCTCGTGTATCGTCTCGTTTTCGGATTTATTCTTCGCTATTGTAAATGTTAGTGGTGCATCGCCGACCCTCTGTTCCAACGTCACACCGCAAGTACTCTCTTCGGAGTATCTTTCCAAATCTAGTTTTGCTGAAATGTTGATTACAATTTTATTAAGACTTTCAAAACCCTCAAGAAACCGAAGACCTCCTCTGTAGCCAAATGGTTAAACCTGTTGCCTAGCATTGCGTTACGCGCGAGAGGTTCTGAGTCAACTACTTGCCTCTTAAAGAACGGATCAGTGAAACGGACATAGAAATGTGATCGCCCCATACCCCACGAGAGCGAAACAGGATTTCACACACAAGAAACCGAAACTTTAAAGGAAATATAAGAAAGGACATTCACTAATACAATTAAATTAATTATTACGCTAGTCTAAAAACAATTAGTGTTTATTCCTAACTAGCTGATAACCCACGTCAACCGCGTCCCGACGTTCATGCGAGTTAATCTTAAAAGATAGACACATACTGTCGTAATTTGTTTAGATTATTTAAAGATGAATCATTCTTCTATACATATTTTATTTGGTTTTTAAATCGTTTTCGCAGCGTACGCATCGGAACCCTATAAAGATGACCCTAATTTTGAAAACTTTATTATTTTTTCCATGTTAGTGCACATGAAGGCACTATATAATTTAAAAATCGAAAATAAATTGAAAAAAAATTTCGACTCGGGCAGGACTTGAACCGGCATCGTCAGCGTTCCGCGGACTCGGTAGTTCAATTGGAGAGCAACAGCACGGAACGCTGACGATGCCGGTTCAAGTCCTGCCCGAGTCGAAAACTTTTTCAATTTAATTTCGATTTTTAAATTGACCTTAATTTCCCCTGTTTTTGCCACATTTTCCGCTTTTTCTTCGCTTCTATTGATCGCAGAAGTTTTAAAGCCTTATAACCTTACTCGATAAATGGTCCAAACCAACAAATATATATTTTTAATTTGAACCAATAATATATATTTTTAGTTCCTGACATTAACGGGTTCAAACAAACAAACTTTTCTGCACTATATAATTTAAAAAATCATTTTCGGATCGGGCAGATCTTGAACCGGCATCGTCAGCTTTCCGTGCTGTTGCTCCACCAATTGAGCTACCGAGTCGTACCTACCTACCTACCGAGTGGTTCATGTGCAATAACATGTGAAAAACATTAAAGTTTTCAAAACTTTTTAGCTTTATAATATTAGTATAGATACTAGTCTCTTTACGAATAAATATTACATAGAGCGAAGCAGATAGGTAATAAACACCCATACAATTTCTTATCAATACCGATGATTCACATCGTCCTTGATTACGCAAACCTAATGAACCTAAGCACAGTGAAGTATTGTTTGTCGATGTGTTAATGTATGATTGCTCAATAATTATGTTAATCAATCCCTATCGATTTAATTGCTCAAATATTTCATAGCTATTAGTAACAACAGATCTTTGTAATTCAAATTGCATTACCTCGAAACATACATATCTCACACCTGTGTTTGCAAGATAAGAAATTATATGCGATTATTTTATTGTCGTAAAAGTATCGTTTCGAGAAATGCAAATAAAGTATTTCTATTCATTTAATATTAAACCTTATTGAAGTTATCATAAGGTTGACATTTTAGTATGTACTAATCGTTATCGGATCTACGTTTTGCTGTTCTTAGATTTTTACCTGAATTTTTGCGTTTATTCAAACCGACCGGAATTTCCGTCCAAGTAAAGGTGATACTAACAAATCGTTTCTCGTTGCAAACGTTTTTGGCGGTAAATACAAAAACGGCGCAAGGCAAACTCGAATCCTGAAACAAATACTTATATTATAAAATTCCTTTTTCTCAATGTTAGTAACTTCGTCGAAACGGCTAGACCGATTTCAGTAGGTCTACGAAACGCTTCTCTTTTTAATACTTTAAAGAATAAAATTTTAATTTTTTAAATGCCTGATGTACATTTTTAGTCAATTTATCTCTTTTTTAAATTGAGGCATTTAAAATTATAATTTCCATCCTTGCTTCACCACCAAATATTTGTAATAGTATTTTCTTATTCACTTTGCGATCACAGTGCTCGAGTAAAAGAAGTAATTTTTTCTACACTAAAAAAACCCTAAAAATATATATTATTCTATGTCATTTGGTGTAATACACAGAGTTTTTTTAATACTGGTTTTAGCTGGTACATTTACATATTAAGCAACTGTACTGTTCCCTTATCAGGTTAAGTTTTATTTAACCTTTGTTATCACGATTGGATTTAAATTATTCTTTGTGAGAAGACAAAATACCAAACAATTATATAGGTTATGGACAAAGCATTACAATTAAGCAAAGTTAAAAATAACAATAGCATGTTAGAAAAGCATGAAATTTTTTTGTTTTCTAAGAAATCTTAAGGGAAATAAAAGCAGTTTGCGTATAAACCTACCTATGTTAAGGCTAACCTAAGTTAATTTCACTTTAACGGTTTAAAACGCAATATATTAGTTAAACTTATTTGAAAATGATTTTTAACTTCGGCCCGACGTTTCGCATGCTTTGCAGCAGCCGTGGTCACGGGGAGACAGACTAATATATCGCGTTTTAAACCGTTAAAGTGTTTCATTTAAATGTGCATTACTCGCGTAAACTATACACAGTATTTAACCTAAGTAATTTAAAAAATGCACAACAATTAAAATACAAATATTGAGAATGCTACTTATTACTTTCGATTTAAGCCAAATGGCTCGATTGATTTTCATAAAATTTGTTACTAATGCTAGAATAACTGAATGATTTTCTATATGTATATTCAATTCAATACAAACTTGAGGTCCACTTGATCAAAGGCCAATCCTTCAAAATAACATGCCAATAAATTTAAACTAAAAAAAAACAGTTTTTTTTGTAATTTTCCAAATTTGAGAGACGAGTTCCAACAATGTAAAATTTTACTACCCAGATAGCACTGTAACGATTAAGACAAGAGTATATTACCTTATAATTATGTGGTATAACTGGTGAAATTTGCCGGCAGACTAGTTTGATTCCATACTTGCTCAAATCATATGTGGTCCATGCTCTTGGGTATAAAGCTGTGTATTCACACTCTGTACTATCCAAGTTCCACTCCCAACTTGGAGGTGCTTTCTTTGGTTTGCTAAATAGATATTATAATACATTACTTGGTATTCCACAGATAATTAATAAATATACTGCCTCTGTGGCTTACAGGATTGTTTACCATTACATTAAGCATAAGAGCTATTGAGAAGCATGGTAAATTATATTGGGCTGTTAACACAAATCAATATATCTGTGATACACACAGATTTTCCTTAAACACACATAGAGAAAATCAGATTCTTACATAACATAGTATAATACCATTAGCGTAACAATAATAGAATGATTAATAAACTTACTTATATGTAGACAAAACTGACTGAAAAATTGTTTCATTCTTTTCATTTTGGATATTGACTATGAACTGGCATTCAGGCACTGTTATGTACTCATAAATCCCGGGGTATAACTGAAATCTACAGAATTCTCCTTTGAAGCCTCTGCCTATAGTCCCACCACCAATACCACCAATAGGACAACCTAATAACGATTAATGTTAATATGTTTTTACTGTTGTAAATAAAGTAAATATCATTTTATACTTGTAATTTAGAATCATTTTTATTATAGAATCATGCAGCTACATAATTTAAAAATGAAAGAATCAACAGTATCCATAGAAATTCTCATAATAATGCATGCAAATTTAAGCATTGTTCGTTTTCTTTGTTCTTCTGACTAATTTTGTTGTATGCATTCATGAGAGATGAATTTTCAGTATGGTTATTTAAAGATGTGGTCTTTACATCATTTCTATTTAGGGAACACTCTAAATTTATTATTCTTTCTGTTACAGTATTCTTTCATCATAACCTCATAAATGTATGTAATTATATAAAATAATATGTTTAAAAGAATGTTTAAACATACCATGCATCCTCTGAGCATTAATAGTGTGTAAGTAATCCATTATCGGTCTTCGTTTTTGCATCCTTTTTGCACAGTAATATTTCACATATCTACAAGAAAATGAGGGAAAACCGTGTAATTAACTGAATGTATTAAAATTAACTTTCTGTGTTAACTTGTGAAAGAGACATGAAAGACATATACAAAAAAGAATATGTTTTCAAATAAATATTAAACCTTATAATGATGGTTAATATAATATCAATAGTTACCTGGCTGAAAGAGGAATTAGATCTAAAAGTTGATTTGGTTTTGGTATAAGAAGCTGTTTCGTTTGTAATGGATATTCATGATTAAGGAGCATTTTAAGTCCCCATTTAGACGGTTCGTCTAAATCTAAAACAGCGTCGCCAATAGCTTCCATTGCGATTCCAATACAAAAATATATCTTTGACTTAGGCTCAATAACTGCAATATAAGAAATTGTGTGCACATTTAGTACTCATTAAAAATATATAAATCTCGAATCGGAAAAACTAAATAATGTCGCAATCAAAACATATTTTTATGAGCATGGTGTATTATAAAAATATTACATTTTTATTTGTAAATTGTTCACTTAAAAAATGAAGTTTGCATTAAAACTTACCTAAGGCTTAGTTTATTAACTATAATATTTTCTCTAAAAATCTAATTACATATTTATAGTGAATTTCCCTTATTTGCAGGACCACACAACAAATCGCGGCAAAAATACAAAGGAAAATGAAGAGAAAATTGAATTTTACGGAAAACAGTAGTGTTGTGTCAAATAGCAAATTGTGCACATACCACAGATCTCCGATAGAATTAGAATCATTTCTTATTATAGTTCATACTTAAGCGAATGGCAACACAATATGGTTAATCAACGCAATTAGAAAATCATATATTTTGTAAATTATAAATAAATAATTTTTGCTCACTCATCCTGAATAGGGTAAATTCTTCAATGTTAAACTCATTCAATATTTGACCGTGATTTGACCCCCCATTGATTAAGCATAATGATAAAAAATAGGCATAACGAGTAAGTATCTAAAATTATGAAAGGCATATTTATTTTTTGTTTTTAACCAAACATGATAAAAAATTACGATGTATATGTAGCAATCATATCTTAAATTATATATAAAATCATATCTTAAATTATAGTTATGAACAACAATTATTTAGCCTGTCTATTCTCTACATTTATACCTAACTCTGTATCTAGCCTCTAGAGTCAACTGTCAAGTCGTCAATTGTCATTTCATTGTTTTAGATTTAAATTAAACAAATAATTTAAACTTAGGTTTATTAAAAATACAAAGTAATCAAACTTTCACAAATATTTACTCACAAAAACAATGTTTTTAAAAAGAATACTAAACACTGAAATATTCTTAAGCCAAAGAGTCTTTAGCCGAGGTATCTATAATAATTACATATAGGGTTAACCTCTGTAAATTATTTATTGGTATAATAACTTTATATCAAATTATTTTTTTTCCCTGCCCGAATCTTTAACAAATGATCAATATTGCAGCGAATTCTTCGTGGGATGTTGTAACTGGTGTATGTGTGGAAAGATTGCCCGTAGTCACTCCACCTCTTAATGAAATTCAAAAGAAATACAAGGAATTTCTCTGGACCGTTGAAGTAGAAAACAGTTTGAAATCCGATCATGAACTACGACATGAAAACGACAAGTAAGTATATGTTTGACCAATTTTAACACAAATGTACCTTACATTGTTACTTATCTATTTATTAATCTGCATGGTTCAATTACTGAACAATACACCACACAAGTAATGTTAGATGTAATGTATAGTATGTTTCTGAAGTAAGTGCTACACATTAAAATCATAGCTCTAAAAAGAAAACATGGTATATTACATACTAGCTGTGCCAGTGACTTATTCCGCGAGAATGGTTATTTTGGGCATCCAAATTAGTTTTTGCAAACCCCTTCATGTTTATAAACTTAAGCTGTTAGCCATGACATTGGTCACATCCCTTCCCGTTGTTCTTGCCGGACAATATTAAAAGCGCAAGTTTTTTCGCAGAGTTTTTTAAATCATTTAAAGAGCATATAGCCTTCCTCGATAAATGCTCTAATCAACACAAATTTTTCAATTCAAACCTGTAGTTCCTGAGATTAGTGCGTTCAAATAAACAAACAAACTCTTCAGCTTTATATATTAGCATAGTTGGCACGTCCTTTTGTCATCATGTAAGTGGTTTTATAGGAAACAGGCTGAAATATTAAAAAGGGAGTCAGCTGAAGTAGACTTAGATGCTGTTAGTAAAATAACTGCTCAAGATTTTGAGGATTCCGCCACTGAAGAATTCGCACAATTTAAATTTGCTAGCATTGAAACTGGTAAGTTAATTTTTTCCTTCCATACTACTTATAACAAAACGCTTGGCTTTATATTATTATTAGGTGTCTTGGATTCAAGGCAAACTTAACTTTTGCCTCCACTACTTAAAGTGAATCATAAATCAAGAAAAATATGAATTTTAACTACAATTTTAGGTTTGTGGAATATTTGTTGTATAATTAAGCTAATTAAACAATAATATTTCAGAAGCAGATAAGAAAGGTGATAAATCCACTCATGATAGATGTTTGCAAAGGCATTTAATACTTGTCACTGAACAAAAATTAGGGAGTGATGTGAAAAATATTCTACCTCATGGTCAGTGGAAGGAAGGAGAAACTTTACGACAGGTAAGTCTAAATATTAACATATTATTGCTGTCCAGATGACTAATTGTCTTGTATATTGCAATAAATAATAATAAATACAAGCTTTGTGGGTATTTTTTAATATGTGCTCTTGGAAACTATTTAATAAATAAAAATAGATTGGTTTTATAAATAAATTGTATAAGGAGATGTTGTAAACTCCACATCAAGAATCTCTTCTCTCTCACGTCATCTGAATAGCTGAAAAAACAATGATATGATGAGTTTGGTTCTTTTTTAGACTGCTGAAAGAGTGTTACAGGAGAAATGTGGACCAGGACTTAAAGTTGATTTCTTGTCAAATGCCCCATGTGGATTCTATAAATATAAGTACCCTACTGCAGTTGAAGGAAAGATTGGCGCTAAGGTTAGTTTTCCTCAAAAGAGTCTAAAAGACTAAGCATATTACCTATAAATTTGGAGATTATTAAGAATATATTTAAATAAAATTAACTTTTAACGGTTTAAAAAGCGAAATGTATTATTTTAAGCCTTATGGTAATAAACTACTATGCTAGTTTGACATTAGGAACACCCTTCGTCTTTAATCTCCTTGTGACTATGACTGCTTTAAAGTTTCCGAAACGCCGAGCTGGATTTAAAATAAGTTTTAAATTAGTAATATATTACGTGTTTCAAAGCATTAAAGTGTTTTTATAAAATGTATACTATTCGCGTAAACTACAGACTTTCTTTACTGTAGTATTTAGCTTGTTTCCTAATTTTATAGATATTTAAAAAATTAGTTTCCCAAAAAAGATGAAAGGTTCGTTAAATTGTCCATAGATGTCGCTACTATATTCACTACATGAATTAATGTTTCAGGTATTTTTCTATTACGCTAATTACAAAGGTGGAGATGTGAACTTTAAAGCAAAATCTAATTGGCTTACTAGAAAGGAAATGACTGAAGTATTGCCCGACAGATACAATAAAGCGATACGAGAGTTCCTTATAGAAGAGACATACTGACTTTCATATAATTAATAGTCATAGAACTGTAGATAAGTAAAAGTTAATATATAAGTTGTTGATATTGTGATACTAGTTCTTTTCTTACTAAATTTGTTTGGAGATTTTCTTATGACCTACTTAAGTGTTGGACGCAAACGAACAACGTATAATATCTTTGTGGAGCTGAACTAAGTTGCGCTCAGTCTGTGAACTGTGGCAAGGTATCGATAAATATGGTGTTCTCTTCTAGTAAGCAAGACCAACGTTTTATTATTTTACTTGAGGAGTAAGTGAAGATTGTTTGAAAAAAGATTATAAACTTACTTTAAGCTCCAGCCGTTCCATGCTGCTGCTCTAACCAATTGAGAAGTATCCTAAACTTCATCGTCAATTTTTTTTTAAATTATCGATGTATGTATAGGCAATGTAATTCCAACCCTATCTCTAACGTTTTGGTTCAGTGTCTTATGCTTTGCAGCTTAAGAAACCGATGAAGATGAATTAAAATGCGATACATATATACATATGTAAGAAAATTGTCAGGGATTATGATTTTAGATAAACAATTCCGTTGCTATCTGTAATAAATATTTATTTCCTAATTCAAACAAATACAATACAACACAAGTGCACAAACATAACAACAAATCCAACTTGCCTGTAATAAAAGAAACGACATTAAATGTTTATACTTTCCTTTTTATAACCTCACGGTATTAATGTTCCGCATACACGCTGACACTCTATCTATCAACTTTAAAACCCAACTATAGAACATGAAAAAACTACAGAAGTATGTTTTTTTACATATATATATATATATATATCACATTTATATATGTGCCAAATCCCGTTTCCCCCTCGTGGGGTATCGGGCGAACACAGTACTTTCTTTCACTGATCGATTTTTTTAACAGGCAATTAGTTGATCAGACTTCTGTGCCTTACCCTACCGGAACAATTTCTTTTTTGTTCCTCTGGTATTCGAGCCCAGGACCTCTTGCGCATAACGCAATGCTAGGCAATACGTTTAACCATTTGGCTACAGAGGCGGTCATTTATATATAGATAGATAAATTTGGTAGTCAAGCCAAATAATGCCCGTATGTCCTAGCGAGTGATTAATTAATTTTGTGAACGCGGCTACCATGTCAAAGCTTTGCAATTATGCAACCACGTGCACGAACTAATAATACATTTTATGCTACATTGCAACATGTTATTAAAAGCTTCTTTAGTGCGCAGTTATGTTTCCCACACTTATCCGAAACAATATTTAGTGCGAATCTCGCGCATTCGAAATAGAAGTTTATTCAAACAATGCGCGTGAGTTACGGGTAAACAGATTTGTGTGCCCGCCGTCGAAGCTTCCAGGGGCATTTGTATATACCCATTCACACCATCCTAATTTGATTCCTATTTGTGAGCAATTAAAGTCGATATTTGAGTACCAATAATAACTTAGTACAGATATCAATGTTAACAGTATTGCTTTTGAAGTTTGAGTTTATCGTGTTGTGATGAAAGCTTAATTTACCTTGTGTAAATGGGTTAAGATGGAACACGTTACCTGCACTCTTCAAGGCTCCCGCCCGTCTTTCGTGTTCGTTTACAAACACAACACTGTTTGGCGGTGTAACATTAAATAATGTTACGTGCAATGTAAATAAACAATGTTATTAGTTATTGGAGTGTGTTCCGATTCATAAATCTAATTTATTTGCGTTGCTGGTGCCTTTGGTTCGAAGGTCAACGGGGAAACTGTTGAGCTTTTTTACTGTTTCGTTGGTACATTGGCGAATCCGCCTCGTGGTTTCGATTCCTATCAAATAGTGGGTCCATTTTGTTGGTAAATCGACGGCCTCGTTGGGGTTAATGGTAGCAATGTATGGCTAATAATCAATGGGACATGGGTTCGATCCCCACAGGATCCAACATTTTTCTAATGAATTCATAATTTTTCCGAAACATGTCTTCGATTCGAAATCTGGATATTAAATGCGTGGTAGAAATATCGAAGTTCCATTCGAGACACTATCGTAAATTTTAATTGGTTTTAGAATAACCAAAGCTTTAATAGGCCGATAGCGCATCTATATTAGATGAAATAAGGTCTGTAGATGTATCTCTCGCTTAAAAAAAAGTTGTTTTTGGATTGTGTATATAACTACCACCTGTTCTTCTTATTCATCGACTAAACACAGCTACTTTAAAGCAGTTTAAATTGAACTGAATTGCTGATATGTACGCTATATAATATAATTTAAACCAGATATTTCGCTATCTTATCCGTTGTTCTCATAATTTCACACCACTTTACTAATTCCCCGGAGGGATCATTTACCACGATATTAAATGCTCATAAGTCGTTTAAGTTTATCGTGCTTAATGTGTCTGGAGAAGTTGTCAAGCCAGTATTGCCAGGATTTGTTAGGCTTTCTATATGAGTAGCCCAAAGGCAAGTAAGCTAGGTAAGAAATCCCAAATCTTTCAATTACTTAAGAGTTTCTTAGCGGAAAATTATAGATTAATCTAGACCATACCCTCACAATACTAGTCTAGGTCAAATTATCTGTGTTAGTATTTATAGAGATACAAATTATGGTTAACTGTTACTACAAGTAAACTTAAAAAAACCTAATAATTCATATTTATTTGTACATAATAAAAATGAATCTTGGCTCGCAAAGTTTAGATTGAGGCAGTTTCAAAAAGTAATTCTAACTTGAGCTGGAAGTCCCGTATGTCTTAACATAATAACATTTAAGACAAGACAAAGACCTGATCTATGTCCGTCTGAGACGTCACGTGGAATACCTAATACAGCCTACCGGGTGACATTTGGTCTAGCTCCTCAGGCTCCTACAAGATTGCCCTCCTCGGGATACCCTTGGTCTAGCCGTCCGGTTGGTATTGACGACCCCGGGCCAATTCTCATTAGTTACTCAAAAAAAGCTTCACGTAGAAAAATCTGGAATTAAGTTTTTTTTACATCATTCACACACAGCGGAGATAGACACCTCCATGCTTATCACACGCTTGTAAAAGCTTTGTATTGTCATTAATATAAAGCTAGCCTATCTATATGCCCATCTTAAAAACACTAGTCATAAAAATAATTAGAAAGACGTGTAGGCATCCACAATGCAGGGAACTGTTTCATGTTAACCTTCTAGGCACCCCGGGGCGGTCGCCTGCAGCTAAGGAATAACATAATTGATAAAAATTCAAACTATAATCTCTGCCCCATAAAGCCACAATCATTCCGAGAAATTATATCAATGCGTGACCTTTAATAATATTTAATAGTGGGTCTACTAATCTTAGACATGAATTTGAAGTACATATTGTATTACTAATAGATGGCAAATCTAATATTAAAAGTAAAAAAAGATTTTGTAACTGTAACCCCGTTGGTACTACCGTTTTTGTTGATAAGACTAGCGACTAAGACTGCCTTGAAAAACTAAAAATATACATTTCCGAGATTCGAATCTCATCTTACGATTTATATTTTAAATAAAACACTCCATGGTTTAAAAGGTAAAATATAGACCACGTCCAGTCCCCCATAACCATGCCTGCTGCAAAGCATTCGAAAATCGAATCGAGTTAAAATAAGTTAACTAATAGGTATATTCACCATTTTAAACGGTTAAAAGTGTACTACTCCCGTAAACTACAAGGATGATAAAGAACTCAGACCAGATGTATGTATGTATGTACATATTATAGTTACTTATGTATGAAGATTTGTAAGTAAACTAGTGTAAGTTACCAACATAATTAGACAGCAGTGTCTGTTTTACAGCTGGGTCTTTAATTACTTAATAGGAGGACGTTATTAAACCTAACACATAAAATTAAAAATTCCACAGCATTAATAGACTAATTTTCGTAGCGGTCGAGAATTAGAAAAAAAAGCGGTAATAGAAACTGAGCGGGCCATTGTTCAAGGTTTAATGGACCACCCGACTGATACGATTCGGAATCTTCGCAAAAACCTCTCTGAAATGTGGACGCCGAAAAAAGAATGTGAAAAAGCGTATTTTGACTAAGACCCCCGAGGAATTCCGTAAAGTATTTTATCTCCGGCTTTCACAGTTCGATAGCGGTCGCAGTGTTAAATCGTTGACAACACAACCTTATCTAAACCTTAGTTAAAGTGAGACCCTTCGAGCTTTCGGAGCATAACAATTAAAGCTGTTTTAAGTTGGTAACTAAAATGGGAATTGAATTTTCTTGCTTGTTAAGTCTTCGAAGTTACAAAATATTTGGACATATCATAACAGAAAATGTGATAGGTACTTAGGTATATATCAGGGCGCTATAGGCAGAGTAGCCTAACTGAAATTTTATTTTCCTCCTAGAAAATCATGTTTTTGTTATTAGGCCACTTTGTCTCTAGCAGCTGATAACGTTCTTTTGAGTTGATTATTTAAAAAAAAAGTTATATTTATGAAGTTTATTTAAATGAAAGTATCGTACCTACTTCTACAGTAAGCTTACCGGGAGCCATCACTTAAGTTACAGAATCTCACCATTGTCCTGTTTTTTTAGGTATAGAAAGATTCAAAAATGTGGATGCCGGTTCAAGTTCGTAGTTTTTTGAATTTTTATTTTGAATAGTGCTCATGTGCAATAGTGAAAAATATTAAAAAATTTAAAACTTTGAAACAATATAAAAAGATTTAAAAAAATTATTGAAACTTTCACATTCAACAAAATCAAGTCGAGTTCAAACAAAATCAAATATTTAATATCGTCCAACCACCGCGTCCGTTCTATTGACGCACCTGCCTTGTTTGGGTCACTAATTACTCGGCAGTGTGAACATCGGATTAGTGTTAGAATCAAAATCCTGTATCAAAAGTCAATCAGGCAGAGCGAGGCAACGGAGATGACTCGCCTGGACGGTGCTTACACGTTGGGGGGATGTGTGAGTGCAGATCGCGAGTGTGTGTCGCTGCCAGGTGGCCCCCATTAGCAGGCGAGGCTCGAGCGGCCGCTCTTCATCTTTATGATAATTATTTTCTGTTTGTTTTCGTCGAAGAATCGGCCCGCCTAGCCGACCGACGCTTCTCGGAACCATTTTCCATTGTGGTAAATTAAAGCCGCCCGGACCCCTGCCACGACGAGAGATAATTCGACAGGATGCCGTATAATATTAATTGCACTATGACTTGTGGAAACGGAGCTCCGAGTTCAGTGAGTCATTCATTCTGCTGGATGCGACGCTGCTCGCGTGGGAACGCGCGCCGCTCTCGATCTACACCCACGACTTCTTTACGAGCTTTTAAAATTCCCTCCGAGACACTCGCCTCGGTTTCATCCTTTCAAGTTCGACCGATTCGGACGGACTCATACGGACACCGCTCTGTAATCTTTCACCGCAAATCAATTAGGGCGAAGTGAAAAGCTGTAAACGTTAAACTCCGCACTGCATCTGAAAAGAAACCTCAGTTCGTTAAATAGGGTTAACAAGGCTATAAACGGCCCGTAATGGAAAATGCGATATAAAAACCGTACCTAAATAAGCCGGTCGCCCGCCGTAAAAACGGGGATCGTCATAATGTTTACAATCTTGTGGCTTTATTCACTTTGTGTTCCAATTTCATGCTAAATCGAGCGAATAAAATCCTCTTTTATCGGACAGACTCGTCGTCTGCGCCGACTCCCGCGCCCCGCGCCTGGATCGCGTCAATCCACGGCGGCCATTAAGTGTAAAATTAAATACAAAGCCGACGTTGAATGGACCGATGAAAAGGTCCATTTATGATTTTTTAATGTGACTCAACAAATGGAACATTTTATTGTATATTGTTAATTCCATTAACAAGTTGTGGAGCATTAGAGGCCGCGATGCCATTGATGATGCACGTTGAGCACGGGATAAGTAAGAGGAATTCAAAATGTAGAAAAAATTCAATTACATTCCGTATGATACCGAGACATAACTCTGGGAACGCTGTAACATATTCAATTCGATGAGACTTAAAGGCCTCTTCACACGAAACGAGGAGCCTTTTAGGCAGAAAATAACGTCGTCGTAACATCTCTCTCTAAAAATATGTAAATAGTTTAAGATTCAAAGTCGGCAATTTTATATAAAAACTAGGCAAATATTTTTAATATAATTAATCAAAAGTTATAGGTATATGTAACCCTTGATTAATGATATTTTGTTGTGTAAATAAGCTACAACTTCAGATAAAGTATGTATTCTGTATGTAGACTACAATAACATTAATAGTAGTGTACAACATAGTATGCAACGTGACGTTGCTTGGATTACCCATTCGATTCCATTAATCAGTTTTTAATGGAATTCCAATTGTCCAAATCCGAAATAGGTCGACAATTTCAAATTAACATTTTAAAACGCGTCTTTCGAACCGCTTCTATTGTGAACAGCACGCGACTCAAGAGTGCATTGGTTAGGAGGCTCGACGGGTTATTAATTTTATGGTGTCGATGGCCGGACGCACCTGGCTGCAGCGGTCACTGCCGCTAAGCAATGCCCCCCCTCCCCCTCTGAAATCAATCACGTATTTGTATGTACACATGTTCGTTACCGTCATACGTGGTAAACACTTAATCGCTGAACCCATTGTTTTCGGTTACCATGGTTACATGGCCCCATTCCATCTTCACATAGCTTATATTTGAAACTAGCTGATCTGGATACGTTATTTCTACAAACTTTGATTACCACAATAACTCACCTTGCGAGTTAATCTTAAAATATAGACACATATACTGTCGGCGGATATTTTGTAGTATTATCTTAAATAATATTTTTTAAATTATTTAATATTTTTTTCAATTGGTTTCTTTAGCTTGAACGGTTTTCGCAACGCAAGCAACGGTAACCCTCAAAGACGAATCATTTTTCCCGATTTCACGAATCACATTTCACTCTGTTTCTTCGCAGCCTAATGGTTTGTAGCCTAATGCCTTCCTCGATAAAATCTCTAACCAACACAACAAACAAACATGTTTCAATTTAAATCAGTAGTTCCTGAGATTAGTGCATTCAAACAAACTCTTCAGCTTTATAATATCAGTATAGATACAAAATTAACCTGTGCTTAATCAAAATACTATACCCTCCATAACTTATTAAGGAGGCGTACAAGGTATTCAAATTGTACCTACTGTTAGATTTATAGCATGAAGCATGATGTACTTAGCATAGGGCTGTTACTATAAACATATTTTATGGGGAATTAATGTTTTAGTCGTAAAACTTGGACTGTTAAACGTTCGATGAGCGGAATAAAATTGGTATTTCTAGTTTTATGTCAAGTATCAACTATGTAGCAAACTATTTTACATGTTCCAAACTCAAACATTTATATTACGGCTTGTCTTAGTATTAGTTAATACTACACATTTTTTATTAAGGGGAGGACAAACGAGCATAGAGCTCACTCGGTAGGTAAATACCCCAGCCACATAACATCTAAAGAATTTTGATTTATCCATTTGATTTTTGTTTAATTCATAATAAATCTAGCTGTACAACGATGCCATTGGGCATCATAGTTCCTGGGTTTAGATCGCGTTTAAACAACTTTTCACCTTCCTATATATATATAAGACGCAGAAGAACTTGTCTTTAAATACAATCGACAAGAAAATATACTTCTTCGAGACTTCACTTCACACTAAGTAATTATAAAGATGTCTAGTAAGATTTTTTTTTATTCTGTAGCGTAAGGCAAATGTGTTCTTTTAATTGTAAATTTTATATATAAAAATAGGTATATAATATGAATTCATTTTATGGTTAAGTTCAAAGTTCTGTTACTTTTACGCAGTAGGTAGGAACCGAGTTGCCAACAAGTTTCCTCAATATATCACTATTTAATACAAATTATAAACATGGATGAGGTAATTCAATCCCTCCATCTGATAATAATTCAAATGACGAATATTATACGCTCTCTGTGATTTTAATTATTTATTAATTCACAGGTGCGACTATACCAGCTGTCATAAACAATATTATCTATGGTGTATATATTCGCCATTGTGTTTCATGGATAAATTGTCGCCGCTAAGTAATAAATTAATTGGTATTCATTTAATTGTGATCGGAATTCCAACATAGTGTCCTAGTGTAATTTCCATGAATGAACTATTCATTATGTTTTTCCTTAATAAACAAGCGTAGCTCGTAAGTGCATAATGCTGAACTAGCCTAGAACAAAGTTTCCACTGGGTCTACTCATTAATACATATTAGCTGTTTCATTTACGTAATTGATAAATGGGTATTTGAGCTATACCATCGTGGTGCTTGATTTCAAACGACGACGACGGCCAACCTGAACTGACCCTGAACACTAAGTAGCTTTAACCGAACTTAATATGCCTCGTTTCAAACCGTCAACGTCCCAAAGCTAGGTACTATTCTCCGCTCTTAGAAGAGAATTGGGATTTGAACAGTGGGGGTCAGTGAATTTTATCGACTACCGCAACTTAGTTATGACGACGAAAACCAATTGATTATTGTGTTGAGAAGTATCGAAATAACCCGATCCAGAATTCGGGCACAGTACTTAGTGAAATGCAGTTAAAAAACTGATAGACAAGACAGTTATCCTATATTTCATATAAATAACATAATTCTAGACAAAAACTGCATTTGAGTGTAAATATGAAAAATGCTTTCAATTTATTTATCCGGAATAAAATCAACTTATGTGTTAGGTTCTTAACATGTGGAGTCAAGTAGAAACATGTCGGGGTAGAAGACTGCAAAGCCTTATCGCAAGCGCTTTTCAATTATTTAAGATACATTCTTTCTCAATGATGATAAGTTTTTGTGAAGTTGCAGCTATTAGTTCTTAGCGCCTTAAGATCGGTTTGGTTAGGCCCTTAGTTTTACCTTAAGTTAATAAAAACCTAAATTGTTCAAACAAACAAGAAAAAGACCAGAGGATCTTTTTTTGCTTTTTTTATGGTAGAGGAACACAGATAAACCTATGCACATCTCTGCTTCTCTAATAATGCTGTCTAAATAAAACACTTTAACGGTTTAAAACGCGACATATTAGTTAAACTTATTTGAAAATGATTTTTAACTTCGGACCGACGTTTCGGATGCTTTGCAGCAGCGGTGGTCACGGGGGTCTCCCCGTTAAAGTGTTTTATTTAAATGTGTACTAATCGCGTAAACTATAGACAGTATTTAATAATGCTGTCGTTCTATTGATGGAGGGTGAAGTACCTCAGTCATATAACATCTCAACAAGATGCACTATCGACCTATTTGATATAAACAAAAATCCACAGACTAAAATCGAAACGCTAAGTCTACAATTTATGGCTTTTTCATCTGTAGGTATTATTTCGTGTCTCATTCCTACCGCCTATTTAATATGCAGGTTTTCTGACAAACTACAACATATTTCAGAAAAAAAATTACATTGATTACAACATGATAGGCCTGGTGGGGATCGAATGCATTGTTACCAATAGTTAGACCAATGAAACCGTCCTAAATTTAACAACGTCATATAAATAGCATACTTGGCGTATAAGTAAACATAATATGCGAATTAATAAAAACGAAATCAAAAATAAAACAAAAGCTGCTCTTGCGCAAGCCAACAAAGGCCGATGACGAACGTTTTAGCACCTCCATAAAAACTGAAGCGAAACTACGGTCAATAAATTAATAACTCATCGTCAAATGCCTCCAATTACCGGACAATATAAAGCCAGCAAGCAGGTAAACAAAATAGAGCTGTTATAAATTTTACAAGAGCGGTCGAAGGCTGGACCACCGCATTATGCGTTTTTTTTTCGACTTTTTGCGTCGTTGGCATTCGCTTTGTGCGCCTACTTCCGTCGGTACAGTTTTTATGGTGGCGCTTATTTTGGACAAAGCACTGTTGTGGAATACACACAGCCTTTATACACCCACCCTTACGAGTGACAACTTAGAAGTGTCATGCGTCATCGCGCCGGTATTTCGAGTTTTTTTTCATCTTCGGTATGCACGGAACTTGTACAAATATTTCACTAGTAACAATGCCGAGCTGTTACTATTGAAATAGCTGAATTATTGCGATGTGTGTAATAACTACAATAGTTTTTACATTTCATTTCTATTCTGAACTTCATATGTCTACTGAGATATTTCAGTCTAAGTCTTTAAAAGTAACATAACTAAAATGGTTGTACTAATAATTTTATAGCAAATATAGCAAAAAATGGCGGATAAACTAACCGGCTATAGGTTCAATTCTCACGGGGTCCGACATATTGTTAATAATTTTATAGAAGTGAAATCCCGTTTTCCCGTCGTGGAGCATGGGGTAAACACATTTTCGTGTCCGTTTCAATGGTCCGTTTTTTAACAGGCAAGTAGTTGATTAGACTTCTGTGCCCTACGCAGCCGGAGCAATTTTTTGTTCCCCTGGGGATCGAACGCAGGAACTCTTGCGCATAACGCAATGTTAGGCAATAAATACGTTTAACCATTTGGCTACAGAGGCGGTTAATAATTTTATAAAATATCTTATGATGGTCTAGATTATTGTGGTAGGTCTTTCGGTCTTCTTTCGGTCCAGGTCACAAAACACCACCCAGTAATAAAGCAGTGTCGTGTAAATTCGCGTATAAATTTCCGATTGTTTTAGGCCAAAAGCCGATATATAATATTGTTGAAATGTTAAGGGCCGGTATTTGACTTTTTAGGAAGCAAAGCCTGTGCTTATCTATCTTTCTTTATTCCAAAGACCTTAGTCTATGGTCAGAACATAACTAACCCACTTGCTTAAACGCGATTAAAACCAATTTTTAACGTCAACAATACCAAATAAAGGCCACAGTCATTAGTAACGAAAGCAATACATGTAATCTAATCGCAAAATCATAATTATATTCAATATCCGAAAAGCTATTAAAAACGTAACTGTAAATTAATACAGAGACAAAAGAGTAACACATATCGACAAAGAGGTACCGTAAAATGTCTTTTCAAATTATTTGCGTTATCTTAAAACGTTCAGCAAAGACTTCGGTGCGCCTGTTCTTCGAGTGTCACAGTTTTAGGGTTCCGTGCGTAGAGGGCAAAAACCCAAACCTCTTACTAATACATCGTTCTCTGTCTGTTTATCTATCATTAGCGTGTATCGCAACACAATACGAGAGTTGCTAGCTACTTTTAATAGTACCTACGTTAAAATTTTAATAAATTACATTTTTTGTTTAAAAAAATTAAATGTAATATTGCGCTAAACAAATAGAATCCTATGCATATTAATTAGTTCACCGCGTCTGTAGTTTAATTTTGAAAAATAATTGAAATAAACGTCTTGCTTAGCGTTATAGGTCTTGTGTTCGAATTCCGAGGAAATAATAGATTGTTTCGGTTGCCCAGGGCACAAGAGTTGTGGGAAAACCGGATTTCACTATATTACATAAGTTTAAACTAAATTAGTAGAATTAGTAACATTTAATTTGTGTACTTAATATTTTTAACTAGTTATGTGTACGGAACTTTTCGTTCGCGACGCCAAAACGGACTTGGCCGTTTTATGCATTGGTTCTGCTTAATCGCTATTGTGTCCCTAGCGCCAGCGGCACATTTCACAAGACAAACGCTCCCGTACTTAGAATTATTCCCTATTGTTTCACCTGCTTTTACATTTAAATCTCTGTGAGATTCTGACATTCGATTGAAGGGTCTCTGTTATCAGGGTAACGTTAGGATAGCGGTGTACCTACATTGTGATTCATACTCTGTTAAGTGACTCACCTGTTTTTATCCTTTGAGACCCTTAACACATTTCTTTTAGCGAGATAACTTGTGCACCTTCAGGTGTGCCGCTCTTATCTGCTAACTTAACAAAGGCGTGCTTGTAAGAACGGGATGAAGTTTGATTAGAGATGTAGAAAAGTATTTGTATAAGCTCTCGTTAATAAATATGTATAAAATTTTCAATTTTAAACAAATACAACTTAGCTACCTCTATCTAATTACAATTTAATTTAGTTTAGTTATAAATAATTATAACTAAACTATATATTGTATAGGTACTCATATTATAGTTTAGCTAAGTTTCTAATTGTCTGTAAGCCTTAGGTACTAAGCCAATCAATACAACCCTAAGTAACAGTAATTTTAACTAGAAAGATAATTTCTCTATCGTGAATTTAATTATATAAGAAAATATCTGTGCCAACGATTTCGTCCGCGAGAATCGTTATTTTGGGCATCCAAATTAGTTTTTACTTCTTTATAAACTTAACTGTTAGTCATGACGTCGATCGCGTCCCTTCCCGTTGTACTTGCAAGGTAATCTTAAAAGATAGACATATAGCGTCAAAGACTTTTTTTAGATGATTTATAAAGAAATCATTCTTTCGTACACAATTTTTAGGTATCTTGAACCGTTTTCGCAGCGTACGCATCTGAAACCTACAGAGACAAAATTTCCCCCGTTTTGTTCACATTTCTCGCTGTATCTCCGCTCCTATTAGTCACATCGCAATGTATGTAATGTAATCATTGTACCCTACAACCTTCCTCGATAAATGCTCTAACCAACACAAAAAGAGTTTTTCAATTCGAACCCGTACTTCCTGAGATTAGCGCGTTCAAACAAACAAACTCTACTATATTAGTATAGATATTTAAGTAAAACACCTTTAACGGTGACTATGGCTGCGGAAAAGCATCTGAAACGTTGAGCAATAATGTAAATAAGTTAACTAATATATTTCACGTTTTAAACCAGTAAAAGTGTTTATATTAAATGGGCCCTACTAATGCCCTACCCGCGTATACTACATACAATACTTAACTAGTACTGTAGGTAAGAAATAGCTACATAGGTTTACATAGGTTCAAAATCCGCGTTCACAAATTACTCTACTGTTTATGGTAAAACTTTATATAGAGAGTCTTGTAAGTAAATAAACATCATACGTGAGAATTCATTATACGAGTAAAGTGGAAGGCATAAAATGAATCAGGGTTCGGCAGGCCCCAATTAGACACGAACGAGATGAACACTCGTTAGGTTGGGAAAAGATAATTTCTTTATCTGGCGTGGAGGTCCTGTGTGAGGTCCAAGTTAGCTTTAATGTATGCCGACAGAACTGATGAACTCCTCCTATAAATATACATTCCTTAAAAATTGATTTTCTACTAAACGTCTTGTTAAGGCGTCAACTCAAACGGTTCGTGAGCATTTTAGGTTCAAAGAATTGAGATTTTTGCAAGACGTTACAGCTTAAATAATTTTAGAAACTGTTAGATAGGTGACAAGTTAGGAAGTAACGGCGCAATAGTGTTGTCAATGTTGCATGTCCATGATGCGATTTCAGTATTAAGTTGGTATAGAGGGAAAAAATATTTATATATATTTCGTTTATTATAATAATATTTCGTTTAAAAGAAATAGTTGTAATCATTGTTCAGAATTTTTACGAATAGCAAATGATAGCATAGATTAAGCATAAATTACAACCATTTAATATTAACAAAAAAATCAATATTATAATTTATATATCTCAGAAACAAATGCACAGAACACCCTTTTTGGCTAGCTGAACTATTAACACAAGTCAGTACAAGAAAGACATTCGGTATTCCCCCCCGTTCTCCCCGTGACCAGAGCTGCTGCAAAGCATTTGAAACGTCAGGCCGTAGTTTAACTAAAATACATCGCGTTTTAAACCGGTAAAGTGTTTAAAGAAAGATTGTTATTTTTCTCAAAAAGCAGTGCTGAGTCGGTTTGTAGAAATTAATGTTTGGGGACATCTTTTTCTATATACCTATATGATTTACGAAACTACAACAGTACTACAAGTACCTACTTGATTTACGAAACTAAACATACATAACATATAACATTTGACAAGTCGTGAGTCTTATGACTATTATCTTCCTTGGATTATGAGAACTAAAATAGCTAATTACTTGTCTAGATTAGGTTAGCGTTCGGGATTCAAAGGTACAGGTTTTACGTACTATTTATTTGACTTAGTGTTTTTTATAAGTTGCGAATCCCTAAAAAGAGCTAGTTTCAATTTATTGTATGAAAAATGTATCTCGATATCTTTAGATAATCCGATCCAAGCTGTACCTTAGATAAGTTTTCTTCCATATACATTTGTAATGACTAACACTGTGGGTTTCTAACACAGCGCGTGTTTCTCATATAACATAGAACACAGCATATTTAACAATTCTCTCATTAAAATAAAAATATTAGACGCCTTCTTAAAAATGTGGACATGGATCGGAGGACATTAAAATTTCGGGTCGCGAAGTGACGTCCACATATGGAGCATGGAGATGGGTGTCCAAAATGAAAATAGGTGATGTCACATACTTATTAGAAGTTCTGGGACTGCTCATCCACCAAGTGAAAACCATGCTTCTGTCTCTGTCATAAAAACCCCTCGCCCCTGAAACCTGAGCCCAATCTAAGCAACTGGTAGTACGATAATAAGATTTCCAAAATCGTGAGTAAATATTTGTCTGCGTGACCATTTCTTACAGCATGATGAGGAGCAAAAAATAAGTTAACGAGAGGTCCTGTGGGAGCGGCCAGAGAGTGAAACGCCTATAGAGGGGGTCCAGGTGCGCGAACAGGACAGAAGACACCACGCCCACAACCACCCACGACGTCGTAAACAGTCCAAATCCTTTGCACGCATTCATGTATTCTAAATCGAAATCGCTCCGAGCACCACATACGAAATGTGCAAGTGATTTACGGACCTACTCCAAAAGTATAAAGCCTAATATTCTGTGGACGCAGTAAATAAGTTATTCCGAATCTTATTCCTTTTTTGATCGAGATCATAATGGTAAAATAACTCCAAAGATGACTCCACTTCCAAAGCAATAATTGATTTGATGTCTTAACCATAAAATTCGTGAGGAATATATGGAAACGAATGCTGGAATGAATTTAGATAGAACGCTTGTCAATTTTTATCTAGTGGAGTTAAGAAATGTATGTAGCATGTTGTTTCTTCATGGTTAATAATTATTAAGGATTCTAGTTTGATACATTCTTAATGTCCTTTTTAACTTAAGTATGAAGGTGTTCTAAATATATTTTTTTGTGTTTTCGAAATTTAAATCTCTGGTGCCGCTGGTGGTGCTGGTGGTGCTGAACACGTGAACCTTTTACAACTGAGCCTTAATGCCGATCTGTGGAAAAAGTAAATTGTGACTCTTAAAAGGATTTTATAATAATATAAGAAATCATTGCATTTTAGCGACAGGCGGGTTTCGAACCTTAAACAAAACCTTGACAAGTTGATAGTGCATCTTGTCAAGATGTTATATGGCTGGGGTATTATACCATCAAGCGAACCCTATGCTTGTCTATCCCCCTCTATCATTAAAACACCCTAAAACGACAACCACAAGAATATTTCCCGCCTATGCCCCACTATGTCGAGTTTTCTTTTTCTGAAGAATAGGATTCTCCTTCCATCAATTATTGACTAACATTGCATCCTTTCCATTAATCCTGGATTCCCATCCCGGTCTCGTATTTTGTAACCTCTTACTAATACATAGTAACAATGTGTCTGCCTCAAATCCCATATTGATAAACAGGCTTCATTTAAACACGAACTCGATACGACCAATTAAGATTTCCACATTATTGCGTGGTACACACAAACGGCGATATAGAGAAATCCGTAAAAAATGACCACGACTAAAAAACCATTAAAGCAGTTTCATTTGGGACCGCGGCCCCTGTTCTTTACCGCCATCGGAAAGCTATAATTTGCTCATCCATCGACACAAATATAATTAGAGGGAACGTGACCCAATAACTTGCACATTCCCACAAGGACATAACACATAATTTCGACCCATTATTGTGACCACAAATTGATCCTGCCCGCTCGCTACAATATATTTCAATATTGGATTATACTTCTTTAATGAAGTTCTATATTTAAACTAACTAGGTGGGTCGGTGTTGTGGGTTTGTTTAAAATAAGCTTATTTATGTAATAGTCGTATACCTATGTTACATTATTATTATGACTAGTATGTGTATGATAACTTTAATATATGACACTATTTAAATTAGAAAAATAAATTATAAGTAAAAATAATACGACACGGGCAGGGCTTGAAACGGCAACCAACTTTAGAGCAACAACACAGACTCGGATGCTGGGTCAAGTGCTGCCCGTGGCGTAAATATTTTCAATTTATAATACATTTTTAATTTAAATACTACACACATTTCACGCCGCACATGTACTGTAGTGTAGGGTACATACTTAGAATATGTAAGATCGGTTTGACCAGAGTTGCTCAAAATTATTTAGTTATTTGTAATTTTAATAACAATAAAATGCAAATATATAACGATAAAAAATAGGACACTACAATTCTTTAGAGATGTTTAATTGTACATATGTATTAAACAAACCGCTTCTAACGGTTTAAAACGTGCTTCATTCATCCTGGTTGAAGATAAACACAAATTATAGCATTACATGTTTTAAACCATTAAAAGTGTTTTATTCAATACAAATTTAAAAGCATTCCCGCCTGTCTGTGTTATCATTTCGTAACGGACGTAAGATATTACCTGTTAAATGAAATTATGACAAAAACAACGTAAACACGAAGCCGACGCACCGTCTGCCCCGCGAGTCGCGTTGGCAAATAAATGGAAAAAAGGTGAGCGATGCATTAAGTGCATATAAACATGTTGCAGTGTCAATATTTGCGGGCTCTTTCCCATGGGAACCGGCGTCTGCGCAGCGCTAAATCATTGCCTTCGACTTGCCACTCTCCTCCCAGCATCCCCTTTAACTTTTTTCACCATTGAACTGTCAATTTCCTCGGGGCCTCGGTCACTTTTGTCTGAAATCAATTAAGATCCACTCTCGTTTCGGTGCGCGGCCTCTTTCGTACTTTGCTTTTACTTTTTCTCGATCTTTAATGTTGGTCCCTCGCTTTGTGTACCTTTTAACGACCATTGTGGTAATAATTGACTTTTCAACATAATTGATAGTTGGTTTTATTTAATACGCAATAAATATTTACGTTAGAAGTTTTATTTCCTTACTATGACGCGCTCATTGGTCTAATCATAGCAATGTATTAACGAGTCGTGGGGTTTGATCCCCACCAGGTCTAACATTTTTCCAACCGATTTATATTTTTTTAGTAACATGTTGGACGTCGTCTAGAAATCTATTTGTTAAATGGGTGTTAGGAATAAGTCCTACACCACCACGGCAACCTTCGGCTACAGTTTAAAAATCCGTGAAGTTAACAATATCCGATCCGATCCGATTACCAAATAGGACGACAGTGCATCTTCTTTAGATGACTTTATCGCTAGCAACTTTCATGAAGTGAGTGTGCTTGTCTATCTTCCCCTATTTTAACAAATTAACACTATGCAATAAGTAGATAAATAAGACATCAAAAATATGATTGAAGCTATTTTCGTATTATCTAGTATAGAATTCGTTAGAATTACGTAACAAATAACAGTAACCTAATTTATGAGAAATAAAGCAAATCTAAGCGACGCTAGACCGATTTGAGCAGAAGTCGTCAACATTTTCCCAATTGTAAAGGTAGTGATCGAAGCTGTTCGGACGCATGTAGGTCTGCACGCTGTGAGGCAGGTAACCGAGATGGAATGCCCGATACGCTCCTATAATGATGTTAAAACAAACTGCTAAGCTGTCATTAACGCGGCGCGGAGTGGGGGAGGCCCATTATAAAAATTTGTCCCATCCGTTTCGGCTCGAATTTATAGCTATCGAGATGGCCAGTTTTTCATCGGCTATCGACATTTTATTGTCCCGAGATTCGAGTGGGAACGGAGATAACGATGTTTTGGATTTGTCGTTTAAAATGTACGCGCTAAGAGCGCATACCACACGTCGGGCATACAAATTATATAGATGCTGCATCTGGCCAGGTGTCTTATGAGGTAACTACTTCGCCAATGTTTTATTTATGCGCTATAAATAACGCGCGGTGAGAACAAAGGTTTCGATGTTGTCTCTTATTCAACAATGGATATATAGGTAATTAGCTGTCCTGGCAAACGTCTTTTGCTAAATGAATATATACTGTTTATAGTTTACGCGAGTAGTACACATACACAATTTAATACGGTTTAAAATTATAAATTTTTAACTAATATATCGCGTTTTAAACCGTTAAAGTGTTTTATTTAAATCGAATTATTTCAACCAAAAGTTGATTATCATAAAAACGGTGGTTAAGTTAATCTTAGAGGATAAATAAAACCCTCAAAGATTTTCAGGAAAACAATTTTCGCCGTTTTCTTCGCATTTCTCACTTTCTTCGCTCATATCGCAGCCTAATGTTTTAAAGCATAGAACTTTCCTCCATTAATGGTCCAACTAACACATTAATATTTTTTTCAATCAGAACCAAAAGTTGGGGTTCACGTTCAAACAATCTCTTCGCTTACAATATTAGTAGAGACAGTGGTTGTCTTGTGCCTTTTTCCCTACATTTAGCGTACAGACCTATTTTTCCTACATTTAGCACACTTCTTTCGTCCTTTCAAATAGAATATATGTTTGAATCAATGTATTATATGTTTTCCCCGATAATAGAACCTAGGATCTCTCTTACTTAACCGTTGAACTACGTTACGCGGTAGGTACGAGTCAAATACCGCCTTTATTGGTTTCGAAGAAAAGGTCCTTATAAAGTAAAGAATTTATACAACAAGACACTAGGTGTTACATACAAGCGTTATATTTTATGGACGCGGTTTGCGGTATTCCGTATGCAAAACTCGACTTCAACAATCTAGTACCTATTCAATTACTTAGATTTGCGTTTTCTCAATACGAAACTCAACAATACTGACTCTTATGACCTATACAATAAGGGCCTTTTTATCACTCGTCTTTCAAGAGTCCTCTAATTGTGTTGAGAGGTAGTTAACGAGTTCGTGTAAATAAGGTTTTATGTCTGCAAATATTCCAGTTGCTCGCACAAATATGTGTTAGGTTAAAGTAGTCTGTACTTAACAATAATCTGTGGTTTTTCAATGTCTCACTGACGTGGTATATAATGCATTCCTTAGCGAAGTGTGTCTACGATTCTAATATTATTGCATGTAACCCCGTTACGATGGCGATATTTGAGTTTTCCTTGTATAGTCGCGAAATGTATTAGCAAATAAATTTAACTAATACATTTCGCGTTTAAACGGTTAAAAGTGTATTTAAAATTGTATACAGACGGATACAATCTTTTGAGCTTTTGGAAAAGCATCCACAAATTAAAATATTGTACAATACGGTCTCTTATGCTGAAAAATGCTTTTTCCTGGCAACAAAACTTTTCAAAGAACGATTAGTGAAAGTTAAACAAATAGATAAAAAAGATTAACCAACAAAAAACGAGACAAGATATAATTTGAGGAGGGCGATAATGAGTTTAAAACCAAATGAATGTAGATATTCAAAAGTTTGACTTGACGGGCACGTTAGTGTAATAGTAGTAAGTAGCGATGTCTCAAAATAACCAAAGGGTCGTAAGTTTGATACGCACTAGATTCAAATTGTTCTAAACAATTTATACGTTTTGTGAAACATATTGGACTTCGTCTGAAAATCAGGATAAAATGTGAGTATTAGGATTATAGAGTATCGTTTAAAAATCCACCCGGGTCACAAACCACAGTCTATATGAATGAAAAATCCGTCTTATTTAATCTCATTTCGGTTTTAATCTTCTGATCAGTAAATTTAAGTAGTCTATTTTTTTAATAGAGAAAGTCAAACATGGGGCTTGTTTGTTCGTTTGTTCTGCTTCATTAAAAATAAAATTGCCAAACTTATACACAATTGCTATCCCAGATTAGGCATCAGCTGAAGCGTTATACACCTTAAAAGAAACAAAATCACCCCTGAGTGCCAGCAACCATCGAAAGTGCATCGCCGTTATCGCGCGGCGCTTTGATTATTTCGTCGTGTCCTGTCTCACTGACAGCAAGACGAATGGACTGATGCAACCTTAAGATAGCGACGATAACCTGCGGAGCTTCGTGTCCTGTCACCGTCTAAAACAAATAAGTTCTAATGATCGATCGTTAGGCAGTCGATTTCGAACCCACTTAGAACTCGACTCGATACAGGAACCGTTCTCGCTTAATCAAAAATCATCTGTCACGTTATTTGATAGATTGTGGGTTTAGTGAGGTTTACGTAAATGGCTGTAAATTACTGTCTAGTTTCTGCCCTCGACTGAAGACCACGGGTTTGGCCTGGGTCGGACAAGTGCTTAAGTACTGTATGTAGTTTAAGCGTAGCACGCATTTAAATAAAACCGGGACCCGTGACCACGGCTACTATAAAGCATCCGAAACATTGGGCCGTAGTTAAGATTATTTGTAAATAAGTTGCACTAATACTTTTCACGTTTTAAACTGTTAAAATTGCTGAAACTTGTTTTAAGCAGGAGAATAAGTATTTTAAGCACCGACTAGTATGAGAGAGGAAACTCCTTCGTATACATATACAGGCATAATCGACAAGACTTCTGTGCCCACCCTGACATAAACTATGTTAGTATCATTTTCCCCTAGTGTCGATCCCAGGTTGCGAACCCTTGAGCCATGCAGGTTATAAAGTTATAAAACAATAATTAAACTAAAAATCGGTTTTAGAAACTATCTATAATTTACGAGTAGTACACATCTAAATAAAACACTTGAACGGTTTAAAACGATAAATCTATCGCCCGAAACGTCGGGCCGAAGTTAAAAGCATTTTCAAATAAGTTTAACTTATATATCGCGTTTTAAATCGGTAAAGTGTTTTATTTAAATCGGTTTTAGATTGAAAAAAAATACGACAAATTGATCCGGCATCCACAGCGTTCCGTGCCCTAACCAACTGAGCTATCGTGTCCTACGCGACTTCGTCGAATTCCAACCAATACATGCCCCTTTCTTGCATTCTAAAACCAATTTTACTTATGTGAAAAATATTGAAGTTTTCAAACAATTATTAAATAAAAAACATAAGCGAGTATATTATTTACATTTTTATCTCTTGCGGTTTCCTACCATTGTAAAGTAATAATCGAAGCTATAAATAGCACGTTAGCTTGTGCGGTTAAAAATAAATCTACAGCAGATAAGTAAAATATAGCGAACGTAATTTTTAACGTAAACATGTAAATTACAAGGATGTAATTAAGCAATTATTATCGCACAGCTCTGTATAGCATAATATATCTTAATATAGATAGATACATAATTATATATATACTTGTTTGTAGCACGTACTTATTCTTTATTAGGATTCATTTGTATATACGAAGACTATAAAGGGACGAGTGGTAAATATTTTTTTTGAAGAGCAGTTACTGCCAGGTATGACACATTGTTAGACTTCGTTTAATCGACATTAAGTGGGTGGTAAGCAAATTCGGTCTAGGTCATGAAACACAAGTAAAAAATCACCATTTGGTTTAAGGCCAAAATAGTATGTACTACGTCATTGTAAAAAAATCTAACTACCCACTTCTTTCAATTTACTTTTTCAATGACGAATTACGGGTATAAACATGTGTATTACTAAAATTATTTTTTTGGCTCATGTTTATAACATAAGAATGTCCATCCGTCTCATCGTCGCAACTAAAGTTGCTATACTCGCGATCGCTGTAACGCGTGACGTAACGGATTTGCCCTTATAAGGAGTTATGACTTCAAAAAAACACGTTTTAAATATTTATCTACTAGTAATTGAGGAATGTGTGTTTTGCTCTACGCAGACAAGACGAATTGACGCATTAACAGACGTTAAGGTTAAGTAAGGGATAAAAGTATTTGCGATTCGCAAGAATATTAATGAGGTGTGTGACCGCTACCTTGGCTCAATGGTTAACATATTTCAATAAAACACTTAACGGTTTTAAACGAGAAATATATTTTATTTTCAAAAGATAATAGGTAAATGCTGTTGTTATATGCACACCGATATTTTTTTGGAATTTCTTGTCATAACGCTCTCGGGAAAGCTTCTTAAAATCTCAAGATTGCAATTGTTATGAATTCATACTTTGGTTTCTTGTGCTTAGGTTTAGTAAACAATAAATTTCATGTAATACTTAGGACGTTTTCGATACCTTCTACTTTCAATACTTCAATGACCTAACTGAGCTACAGACAATACAAAGGCTCTCCGTAAATAACATCAGTAGCTATAACAGATAAAGAAATATGTATCATGCCCCATGCTCATGCTCCATGTCTCAAGCCCCATATCCCATGCCCCATGTCTCAAGCCCCATATCCCATGCCTCACCAACGGGAATCGTGGTTTCTCTATAAAATATTGTTATCATAAATAGCGAATGTCTTAGGGTTATCACTCCTGTTTCAATTAGTTGGGACAATTAAACAAGACATGTGAACGCGGCTACTCGTGTGGACCTCGGCGTTTATCTCGGTTATTTATAGACAGCTATATTTTAATATTTACGTCAGATATGTATTGGTGTCATTCGCTCTTTAGCAGATATTGTTGTACTCCAGTTAATTTAATTAAAATTTCGTTCCGGATTGTTTTAGGTTATCTGTAGTTTGCGCTATTACCTATGTATTTGACGGTCTCGTTGGTGTAATGATAACAATGTATGGCTAATAATTACCCAAGTAGTGGGTGCAACCACCACCGGGTCTAACATTTTTCTAATCAATTTTATATTTAAATAAAAGACTTTAACGGTTTAAAACGCGATATATTAGTTAAAATTATTTGGAAATGATTTTTAACTTCGGCCCGACGTTTCAGATGCTTTGCAGCAGCCGTGGTCACGGGGAGACAATCATTTCAAAATAATTTTAACTAACCGTTAAACCGTTAAAGTGTTTTATTTAAATTATATAAAGATGAATAATTTTAGTCTACATATTTTTTTTGGGTATCTTAAACCGTTTTCACGCAACGGGAGCACTTTTATATTTATACTATATATCCCTGTTTCTTCGCCTCTTGTACATAGCCTATAGCCTTCCAAGGAAGCCTTAGGCCTTTGGAATTTATCAAGATAAATGGTCCAAACAACGAGATATTTTTCACTTCGATCTAGTAGTTCTTAAGATTAGCGCGTTCAAACAATCTCTTCAGTTGTATAGATAGTTAGACTTAAGAGACGAAAGATAAGTTTCAGTAGACAAGATGCTAGGTCACGCATGCTCAGTGCAGTAGCCGACCTTGCGGCGTTCTGGCGGTGTTGGGTTACATTCGGCCACATTTCTGCTGCTCGCGTGCGGTTCTACTGCCATGGAATGCTCCATAACATGATAGCTCCGCTTCACACTTGATATGCTCTCTACGGCATTGTTGAAAAGCCTGAGGTCCAGTCAAGCTTGTCAATTGATCATCGACATCTGTTCCATTTAAGCTGTTTGTTAGTCGATGGTTTTAGACTGTAACTGTGGTTAACAGTATCGTTTTTTAAATGTCCAAGTGTACCCAATGCCATCAGATATTGATTTTAAGTCTAATAAGTTTTTACTCTACAGACCGCCTCTGTAGCCAAATGGTTAAACGTATTGCCTATGTGGGGGGGGGGGGGGGGGGTTCGAACCCGGGGAAAAAAAATTTTTGGGCCCGCCAGGGCACAGAATCCGATCAATACTTACCCGTTAAAACGGAATGAAGAAAAAAAGTGTGTATTCTTAAGATTTTAACCCGAGAGCTACAACGAGTCACCGAGTTCCACATCTGTAACGTATAGGTAATTGTAGACGAGAATTACTGGAAAGAAAGCCTTTTAGTATTTTTAATATGATAAGTAATTTATAATTTAAGGTATACTTGTGTTTAAATAAATATTAGAATCGGTAACGTGGAAAATTTTAATTGAGCTTTTCTTTCAGTACCTATCGTCTGTATCAAGAAAACACTATTTACGGTTTAAAACGCAAAATGGGTGAGTTAACATATTTACAACATATTTTAAATAGAATTCCCAATAATATTTGCGTTTTGGATCCTGGAAGTGTTTTAATTAAATAGTTTTTTTTTACATTTATATGAAGAACTTTTAACAATTACAACTACACACTCTTGTCCAGTTCCCGTTTAAATATGCGCAGATTGCAAAACCAGTAAGACAATTTAAATAATTTTGTGATTAACACCTGTACCTAATCTGCAATGAGTAAAGTACTTGCGCATAACTGTCATGATTTACTATAGAGACGCAAATACTTATGCTAATTGACTTGGAGCTACAATACCAGATACCCTCGTAGGTATTTGCATGCACTGTTGGTATTGCTGAATTAAATTCAATACGATTCTTCAATATATGCTTTAACATTTTTTAAATTCGCATACAAGTCCAATCTTGTGTAATTTAAGTTAAAATGACAAATTAATTGAGTGCCTTTAAAAATAGACAATTTGGCACAGTACTGTCTGTAGTTTACGCGAGTATTTAAATTAAACACTTTAAACGGTTTCAATAAAACACTTTAACGGTTCAAAACGTGATATATATTATTTAAACTTTTTTGATAAATATTTTTAACTTCGGCCCGACGTTTCGGATGCCTTGCAGCTTTTTAACTAATATATATCGCGTTTTGAACCGTTAAAGTGTTCCATTTAAATTTGACACAGTGTAAAACAATAGCGATATTGATTATCAATGTAACATAAAACTTGTTTCCAACCAACCAACTTTACTATTACTATTGTTAATAGTTTAATGTTATTCAGAAAACTATATTTTTTGCTTTCGCGGTAGCTATACATAAATTTATTTTACCTAAAATGTGTAATATGGATAAAAATATTAATTATTTTATTTTATATAAGATTCTTTTGATATCTAGTTAATAGTCTGAATTTAGCTGAACGTAAAGAATAGTTTAATTAATTTAAAGAAAAAATATTAATTAACTTGGGTGTATATACACTCAAATTCGATATTTAACTCGTAGCAATGTCTATCCTAAATACGAGTGAGTACGACAAAGTTGGTATCAAGATGCGCGCGCGCATATTCAAAGCAGACGTTGCGTCGCGCGAAGACCTTTGGCTTGACCAGGGCGCGGCACCTGCTACGATAAGCTACCTCGTAATATCAGAGATTTATGTCAACGAATTAAAATGAAATGTCACTTAATTTAATCAAGCCGGCCGCACATCTGCGATCTCTGCGTCCAGATGAATCACTTTGTTTTGCTGCTCGTTCTCAGAATCGATTAATAATTATTATAATAATTTATTCAGTAAAACAATTATTAATATCGTCGGTAGTTATATGAGACGCGGGATAAATGACCAATGTGAAACCTAGTGTAATTTGATACTGTCCGAACAGGTTGCCGGTCCACCTGTAAACTATCGCGTCAAGTCTTATAATAGTCGCGCCGAAATAAGAATTATTCTTCGAACAGTTTCGTTTTCAACGCAATAAAATTAACGTATATTTCGAAGGAAAAATATTATTGTCAAACATTAAATTAATTCATAAATTATTTTAATCGTCGTGTATAGCAAGGTACTTAATATTCTAAAGACGACACTCTGTTTGTGTCTCTATTGTATTGATTTAAAACTTTTCAACTCCACTAATTTTGAATTTAATTATTACTGTTATAATACTTAATGTGACTAGATAATTCATATTAATTAACACATAATTAACTCCTTTGAGGTAAACTTATAAAAGATTTAACTGTAACTAATAGTCGTCATAATACCTAGTAGCATTGGACGAACATATTTCTTTTTTCAAAGACAAAAAGTGATCAGACTATCATGCCCGATCGAAAACCGTTTTTTTTGGGATTCTAATTTTGCGAATTACGGCATATTGAAACTAACTTATACAAAAAAAGTTGAACTACATATTTAATATTCATAGGAATGCGCAAGAGAAAGGGCAGCCAGACAAACTGGCGCCGTAACGCGTTATGTAACGAAGCGGTTCACCCTTCCACAGGTTGTCACTAGAAAATTTAACACACTAATTTTAATTCAATCTACAACACGTAAGAAGGTACACGTGTGACTTTGTATGTGTAAAATGTAAAGTCCCGTATTCTTGAATGAGGATATTTGTTTGTAAGAAAAGTGTCCTTAAGGTAATTATTTATTATAACCGAGAAGTATACAAAGCAAACTTCACTAAGTATGAAGATTGTTTAATAATGGAAAACTCTTATAGCATGATTTTCATCTTCTATTGTTTTCCTTTAAATATTTTCACATCACACACGCACACACACATTTTTTAATTACTAATACAATTGACATTGTTCCCCGAAATTCCGAATTCCATTCGCTACAATAAAGAAACCCAGTTGAAAATATCAACGGGTAACAATAAATATATATTAAATGCACAAATAAAATTCAAAAGTAATTTCTTTTAGCAGAAAGTATAATTATGGTACTGTACTGTTGTACTGCGAGACAGCATCCTCGTGCATTGTGGCTTTTATGCTGACGCTACCAAATAAGGGCAGGTCGTTGCACTGCAGTCTTTGTTTAAAAAACATATGTCTTCTTATACGTGCACGGAACGCCAACTAAGGTGCAATAATGAGTCAATAGGCTACATTTGTTTAAAAGGAATGCGTGAGGAATTGAAAAGCTGTGGCTTACATTAATTTATGCAAACAAGTGGAGGTGGACAGTAACGATTCGAAATTCGAATTTTTGATGACTAACAGATATTTAAAAAACGCTTAACGGTTTAAAACATAAAGAATATGAGTTAACTTATTTTTATTTAACTACGGCCCGATATTTCGTATGCTTTGCAGCTATGAACCAGAACGAGCAAAACTGTTATAAGTGTTTTATTCAAACGAGTTGGCACTACTTGCGTAAACTACAGACGATCCTTAACAAGTAGGTTTTTTTTAAGACAGAGGAAGATAAACATTCATATAACATAATGTACAAATGTGCAGTCGATATTTTGCTTCGGACATGCGGAACTCTACGGACTGAACCTGAAACGCGAAAATATATAAATTGATTTTTAGATAGTGGATATTGAATCCACGACCTGTTGAAGTAAAGCCATATATGCTGCCAATGAGTTTGACGAAATGATGTCTATCTATCGCTAAAAACATCTACGAACTTTATTGAATTGATATCTCAAAATCTTATAATGAGTTCGAGTTTATGCAATATATGTGCTGGTCGTTTGATTAAGGACCGCGGTGGCGAGTCGACGGTATCGAGTGTCAAGCCAGCACGGGGTCTGCCAGGTGTTTGCTTCGGACAATAATCGTCGATCCACCTTCTTATAGATCAAAATCGAAACCAGTTTTATTATTTTAAAGTTGTAACTTGTAAATGACGCAAGTGTTGGTCGCAGGTGCGAGCGAGTACGGTAAAACGGGCGTGAGACACACCGACGCCGAGGACACGGGTCTACTCGGCGGCTTATCGAATATCCTAACGTCTGTTTATTTCTATCTAATATTAATTTATGCCGTCCATAAAATATACTATACTAGCGACCCGCTCCAGCTTCGCTCGGGTGCAATGTTGATACTAAAAGGAAACTTGTCAACGTTGTATATAAAAATCTTCCTCATGATTCATGAATCACTCTATCTATGTAGAAAATTTCGCATCAAAATCCGTTGCGGAGTTTTAAACGTTTACGCGCACATAGGGACAGAAAAAGTGACTTTGTTTTATACTATGTTGTGAAGTAGAAAACCTCATTCCCTCAATATGGGGTTTGGGACAGCTACATTGTTGTATCTCTGATAGGTTTCATTCACTGTAGATCATACATTTAGCTTTTGGTCATTAGTGATCTAATCTTTATTTCCCCGGGAATCGAACCCAGGATATGCTTGAACGTTAGAATGCGGTTACCAACAAGTAGAACATTACAAAACGATTTTAGATTGAAAAAGATACGAAAATTTTTATACAGTGAGTTTTTTTGAACAGTTTACACCATCGCGAAAGTACTATGCTATACTCGTATAATGCGTTCAGAAGCTATTATTTCACGTAATGTGAAAAAAGGCTTACAAGATCTGGGTAATTTTGTAGATGTCACTACAAAATAAACACGTTAAACATTGACGTAATTTTCGTAGAATACAAACGTGGGTCAAAGGGCTAGACGATAGTCGTAATCGATATCAACAATAGTGAAATGGACCAAAACAATACTAAGAAAAATATCTGTTCGTTGACATGATGTTTTCCACTGAACTGAAGCTGCGAAGAATCAATAGAATAATTACTTACTCGTTGTAGTCGCACACTTAACTGTTTAAAAAAATAACTACAGCCCGAAGTTTCGGATGCTTTGCAGCAGCAATCATGAGGAGTCTAAAGATGGAGGGTGCCTCTAATTCCGAAGAAGAAACTGCTACGCTAGCGCCGTCTGTTCCGTCGTAGTTGGTATATGGTGAAACTGGCCAACCTTCCAGAATTGACCAACGATGTCTTCACGTTTGCCGGTATGTGGTAGAGACACTCTCCATAAATATTTTTAAACAAGTTTATCTGATACATTTCGCGTTTTAAACCGTTAAAGTGTTCCATTTAAATGTGTCCTCGCGTAAACTACAGACAGTATTTACTCAGTTATGTTAATTGAGTCGCGGCATTTGTGTGTCGGTATGTATGCTGCGCGTGAGCAGAGAAGGCGCGGCGACACAGCTCGGCGCCCTAGAGTCTACCAGCCGCCTATCATTATTCCCATCCAAACGTCTGCCAGACCTTTATTCTCGTTTTCCATCGCGTGAGCCCACCTTTACGTCAGTTCACATCTCTATAACCACAATCCTTGTCTACTTACGTTCCATCGAATCTTTCTTCTGTAAAAAAGGAAAACCATTGACTATAATCAAGTTAACAACTAGAAAGAAACATTATTTATTTGGCTTCCTCGAAAAACGATTACGTAGTTAAAAAAACAATATCTGATAATGAAGTATACTCAAATTGTAAGAAATATCAAATTTAATGTCGATTTTATTTCTATGTTACCATTTTGAGGTGATAACTAAGTTGATCGGTAAACAGCTTCGTGTCGAAGGCAACTTGTCTAGACATGAATGTATTACTATGTAGTTTAAGTATTTTTGTATGTTTTTTTACAATAGAGTAAGACAAACAAGCCTGAGATTCACAGATTAGGTGAAACATCATATACCAAACTATTTTGGTTGATGCTCTATGTTGGCTATGGATATTCGGCGATCCACAGACGAAGCGTGATTAAACTTCACTCCTTTATCTGTGGACAGTGGTTCGTGACCCGGACGGAATTTTTATATTCCCACTACTCATTTAATATCCAGATTTCAGGACGAAGTTCAACATGTTTCAAAAATATTATAACTGATTAGAAACTATGGACCCGGTAGGGATCGAACCCACGACTTATTAATTACTAGCTGCGCCCTCGACTTCGTCCGCGTGGAATAGTGATTAGTGGTAGAATTTTTAATTAGCAAAAGCAAAAAAAATAAAATGTTTCATTGTTCTAGCTTCAAAACCCACGAATTTCCATACAAACTTTCACCCCCCCTTTTAACCACTTACAACCCCCTTTACGCATGCCTATGTTCTTTCTCAAGGTCTAGACCATCTGTGCACCAAATTTCGTTCAAATCCTTTCAGTAGTTTTGGAGTGAAAGAGTAACAGACAGACAGAGTTACTTTCGCATTTATAATATTAGTAAGGATTAGCCATACACCGCTACTATTACAGTTCTTTATTTAACCGGAGTCCATAGATGAAAAAGCCATGGGTAATTGCGTTTGGGTTACAACCTATGGACTTATATATAAAGCTACAAATAGATCGACAGCACATCTTGTTTAGATGTTAAATTTTAATAGTTACATGATGGCACTATATAAATTAAAAATCGAAAATAAATTGAAAAAATTTACGACTCGAGCAGGACTTGAACCGGACAGGAACCGAACGTTACGTGTTGTTGCTCTTTAAATGTTGTGAGTCTGTTGAGTATCGCATAAGTTTCAACGTGTGTAGCTGGCTCGCATTGAAATGGCTACAGCATTTCAATGCGACGCGAGTAAGAAACAATATCAGTAAAAAACGAAAGGACAACATCGCGATGGTACTGCTGCAACAAAAACTCCGGACGACATTGAACAGCCGGCCGGATGAATTAAACTCTGTAATCGGGATTCCATTTATATCTGTCTGTTTTCCTGTTGCCTGGACTCCGGACGAATACCTCGGGAGCGATGCACCGGAGCCTGTTAAGTACGTCCTATATCCCGACTATTCAATCGCTATTTATCCACACATACTTGGGGTCCATACACCAATAATTAATAGCTTAAGAGCTTACACGTTTTTTGCGTTTCGTAATATAAGAAAACAAAATCCATTTAATGGATTTATATTTGATATTAAGCAACTTATATATAGTGTTCAAAGGATATTGTTAAGAAAAGTTTTTACACTTTTCCCCCTTTTATATTGCCAATTAAAACTTAGGGAAGAGGTTCTTTATGACGTAAAAATTTGTATATTTTAAATAAAACACTTCTAACAGTTTTAAACGCGAAATATATTTTTTAACTCTGTTATTTTGGTTTTGAAAATTCGGAAATCCACAAACCAAAATCGAAACGCGATTAATGGCGGCTTTCTTATCTGTGGACAAAGGTTCGGGACCCGGACGGAATTTCGATATTCCTATCCAATTAATATCCAGATTTCCAGGTATCCAACATGATTCAGGAAAATTATAATTGATTAGAAAAATGTTGGTCCCGTTGGGATCGAAGCCACGACCTGTTGCTTTAATATAACCAGGTAGTTTGTGTATCTAGGTTTCATTTAGCAGTTGTTAAATCCCACCATCCGCATTGAAATATATAGGTGGGTCATGAGCTCCTATAACCCTACCTGCAAGAGAAGACCTGTGCCCAACTATGTAAACATTATTCTTCATTAACCAACGCGCAACCTCAGACTGCATTTGAATATATTGCCTTATATGTTGCGCAGTTTCCCTGTTGAATAATTTTCCACAAGAAAACACAATAAAACGGCTAATTTATTGTATGTGTCATCGAGACATTTGTTGAATAAACTTAAGTAGAATTTATATAATCTTCCTAATGCATTACTGTTTTTTAATTGTGTCTGTTGTATAACTAATTAAAAACGTACAGCTTTTACCCTACAAAATGAGTAGTAGTAATAGTATTAAGAATGAGTTTAGATAAAGTCCCCTTTGTATTGAAATAAAACATTTTAACAGTTTAAAACGCGATATATTTCAGTTAAAGTGTTTTATTTAAATGTGTACTACTCGCGTAAACTACAGACAGTGTTTAAGTCCCCTTTGTAGTTTCGTCTCGTTTTCTTGAGTATTTATTTACATGAAAAATATGCCTGAAAGAAATCGCCATCGGCGATAAGGCTACACTAACTCTTTAATATAAGTAATTAATTTGGTTACGATATTCATATTTAATTACTTTGTGTCATAAAGTGTTTTATTATTATTTATTTATGTACATACTTTTAAAATAAATCGTATTTAAAACCATTGAAAAGTGTTTTATATTATTTGTATGGCGTAAACGTAAAAACAACTTAGTTACGCATAAATATCATTTTTGAGACGTCCGTAAACACTGAAACTTTTGAAAATTAGTTTTTGGAAACGAAAAAGTATTTAGATATAATTTACGTAAGATAGATCGGGTTTAAAACTGTAAAAAGGCGTTCTATATTCGTATCTCGATACCGCTTTTGAAAAGTCCGTTTTCAGAGAAGTTCTTAAAAAATCACTGTAAAGCTTTTGGAATTTGGGTGTCGTACGGCATAGATTATAGAACGAACTATAGAGAATGTGCGTCGCGCGGTCAGCGGTAGCTGAATAAATATTATTCTTAACGATCATTGCAGACGGTGTTTGTGCGCTATGTTCAACATGTTTGCGTAAGACTGTTGGCCTAGGAGCAGTTTGTGTCCGGCAAACACGCGGACAGGCAAACGCTAACGTGTTTGTATAGTGTTTCCCGCAGTACACTTAACCGACTCTCTTAATTGCTATCAAAGGCAGTAACTATTCAGTCAATATTGTTCTATAAGTTGTTCCGTTCCTTTTTTAATCACTATTTTAATTTGTACTATCTACTCATCGCTTTTGACGTTGTTATCACAATAAATTCCATAGAAGCTCTTTGGTATCTTAGAAAATATACTAGATTTAAGTAAAACACTCTTAACGGTTTAAAACGCGAAATTTATTAGTTAAATTTATTGACAAATTATTTTAACTACGGCCCGGCTACGTTTTAAGTTGTCAAGGTCTATGACATCCGAAACGTTTGGCGTTATAACCGTTAAAATTGTTTTATATAAATATGTACTACTGCGAGTACGCAGGTAGTATCTAAATGTATTTGAGTTATTTCATTACTACTAATCTCGTTCTGTTTATTGTTTACTTGAAATTGTTCTTTAATTATGTATTTAATGAATGTGTTGGGTTTGTCTATGGATTTCCGACTGTCAAAAACCGAAATATGTCAAAAATTTGATTCAGAAATCTTTGTTTGAAAAACACTTTAAGAGTCAAGTTTTCCAACTTTTCCATACTACCTGCTATTCTGCTAGTGTGACTAGCACATGTGAATGTGGAGATATGATAAATAAACTATGAAGATCACCTGATGCCTATGAAATGCATTCTCACTTAGAGTTATACAGATATATTACGAATTCACAAATAATTCGTTGTACAAACGAGCCAATACAACGCAACTAAGTAATGTGCCAAAAGGGACGCGTCCTCTATCAAAGGTCGAATACGCGAAACGATCAGCATTTAAAAGCCACTCGTAAAAACCCGGCAAGGTGAACTGTTAGACAAAGGCTCATCGCATACTGAACTAATTAGGCTGAACGCTGGAATGCGCCGTGGGGCACGGCTGAAGGTAATTGCCACTTGAGCCACAACTCTCCGCGCACCATCATTGCGAACGGACCGTACATGATTTATCTATATCCGGATTCTCTAATAAGTATTCAACAAATTTATTACAAAACAACGGGGTAACGATGGCTACTCGTGTTTTTTCGATATTTATAAGAAAACTAGGTGATCTGATAAACGTTGTTCTGTTGTATGCAAGATTAATGTTATTTAAATAAAACACTTTAATACGCGATACATATTAGTTAAACTTTAATTGATTTTAACTACGGGCCGATGTTTCGAATGCTTTGCAGCAGCCGTGGTCACGGGGAGACTAAAGATGGAGGGTGTCTATGAGACATCCCTATATGCCTATGGCGTTGTAAACCGTTGAAGAGTTTTATTTAAATGTGTACTACTCGTAAACTACAGACAGTATTTAAATTAATATTATGTAAATTAAAATATGATTTTGGATTGAAAAAAATTACGACACGGGCAGGACTTGAACCGTGAACCGTTGAAGCGTTCCGTGTTGTTGCTCTGAAAGTTGTCAAAAATAATGTTATGTTGAAACAACTCTACAAAAAAATTGGTTAATAATAATTTTGTCCAAAATTGATTACCAATAAAACGATGCTTGCGAGCTAATGAAAAAAAGTCTACTTTTTTGAGAACCTGGAACCGTTTTCGCAGCGTACGTAATGGGAGCGCTCGAAGTTAAGTAATTTTCCTCGTTTTTCTCCACATTTTCCACTGTTTCTTCGTTCCCATTTGTCACAGCGTATATAGCCTAAATGATCTATTCAACCCAATTCTTTTTTTTAAATTCGAATTAGAAGGTCTTGTTTAGTTTGAACAAACAAACTCTAGAGATTTATAATATTAGTATAGATCAGCTCGAGCCGTAGATACTACCAATCCACATTGGAACAGCCTGGTGGGTCTTAACCACTATGTTCTATTATAAAGTTGTAAAACATTTCTTGGTCAAGACGTAAATCAACGGCTACTAGTCTTCATTCTGTGTTCACTTAATTTCAATTTGCTGCGCGTAAAAAAGTGCACGATTCGATATCCGGCTACTCCAGTTTTGAAACGAGATCAGGTCGTATATTTGATTTTTATAGACCTATTTAAGTTTAAACAATTTATGAATATTGTTTTCGGAGAATTCAATAAACGCGTTAAACATTTCGCCGATAAATGTGTAGGTTGGTGTGTTCGAGAATTGAGAATTACATTTTTGACTAATTCAACTTGTTTCGACCCCATAGCTTATTATAACAGTCCCATAGCGGGGCAAAGGCTTTACTTTTGAAAACTGATAAGACCTTACGTGAATTGGTGGGCCAAAATGACTTTAGCCACGAAACGAATGATGAACAAGACTAGCTTAAGTGCTTTTCGATACTACTACTACTAACTACTACTAAATGAAAAAATATTAAACATTTGGGTAGAAAAATTCCAAATACCAATCAAACATAACGTTCGACACTTGATCGCAAACCCTGGACCTTCCCTAGTGGGCGTTAGACCAATGAACCAACCTCATTATAGTTGATTAGACATAATGATTAAATAAAAATAAATACATTAAGATGAGGGCTGAAGTACCATCCTCTTGCAGACCCCGCTATAGTCGAAGCTCTTAAAGATTTGATCAAGAGGGGACTGCCGCAAGCAATCAGAGGTTGTTGCTATGTAGATATATTTATTTATTTATGATTAGTGCGAGCCGTGAGGTCGGCCTTCGCTTGCCGAGAGGTTTGCCAGCCAGCCTGCCACTTTCACTCTGCCACCAGTATATACAGAGATCAAAGAAAATCTTGATTAATAGATACGGCATCGTATGACGATCTTATATTATACTTTATTTATGCATTGTAATTTAACAATTTCTAATAAAAATGATAATTATTTAAATGATTACAATTATTATTAGATATTGTGAAATCTACAGACAGATCATATCGCAGATTTACACGCTTTTTTATCTGTAGACAGTGCTAGGAGATCAGAACGGATTGATACATTCCTGCTACACATTTAATGTCCGGATTTTTCAGAGAAAGTTTAACATATTTCAGAAAAAGTTTAAATTGTCTATTACATACTTGTTGAGCTCCTTGGAGGTTAGGAACACATTTCCACCATTGGGTAGACAGTTTGTACACTACTCACTGTTTGAGCTGACTTATTTTTATACATCTTTGATATTTCATCTTTATGTTTTGCGTATTCTATCGCATTAGTAAGAACTCAACGCAAAACAATACGTCTATAATTTAATTATAATTTACAGTGTTAGGTGTTATGAGAAAGTTTATTGACTATTGCAAAAACATTATCTAATTCTTTAGCGATATTGCTTAGGTGCGGCTGGGAATTTTTTTTTATAAACTTATATTACTATTACTACTAGTACCTGGCTAGTCTACTTGAATGCAGATAACAAGATGCACGCTTTAAAATTAGTTAGATTTTTGGATATTTCTTAGGTGGACGTCATGTTAATGACATCTACTTCCAAACTCAGGGTATTTAGAAGCACATGTCATCAACCTTCTTCCGCGAAGAATACTTCTAGGTCTCAATCATCGATATCAACCCGCCTGCTCCACCCTTAATTCTTCCTTATGAGAAGACAAAATAGCATAAAGTAAATATGATGAATACATATACTTTCTCTTTCTATTTATGTGATGTATTTTCATAATCATTATTTTCGTGAGTACCAAAATGCCTGCCATAGTGAACAACTTCCGCATTACTTCAATCACATCTGAGAAATCACAAAGTTGATTTATATACAGTCAGTTACAAGAACTATTATACTTTTGAAGCTACTTGAATGAATACTGTCTATAGCTTACGCGAGTAGTACACATTAAAAGAAAACACTTTAACGGTTCAAAACGCGATATATTAATTAAACTTATTTGAAAATGATTTTTAACTTCGGGCCGACGTTTCGGATGCTTTGCAGCAGCCGTGGTCACGGGGAGACGTGGTCGGGCCGAAGTTAAAGATCATTTTAAAATAAGTTTAACTAATATATCGCCTTTTAAACCGTTAAAGTGTTTTCTTTAAAAGCTACTTGAATGTTTTAAGTAGCACTAATAAATAGACTATGTCCTACTAGAACTTAATATTGATATTAGTACTTTGATGGTACTGTAGATGACCTGGAAACATTATTTCTTTCGATATAAATTAATAAAATGAAAGTATGTAGTGTATTTGAAATTTTCCATTGCAAACCTGAACCAAAAAATTACTTTATTATCCTAATATATCCTTATCAGTCCAAAATAACCGTACAGTAATAATAATTGACATTATCAAGTATTTTTCCAAAGGAATTAAATAAATGTCTCCATCAAAGCCTGCAAAAAAAAAATGTGTGACTTAAATACGCAAAGGTACAGTTATTATTAACAGCTATAGAGTAAATAACTCGTTTAATTACATCCCGTGAATTTTTTAAGCGCGTGTCAAGTTTATTTAGCTCTTAATTACATCCTATACTTCGTGTAATATAGGTAGATATGTCTGAGAATAGGGATGGAGATATAATCGATTATTTATCGATTATAAAATAAAAAAACAACTTAATTTAATTTATGTGACGATCATGTAATTAAATTAAAGGCAATCACACCGTTGATATGCAATTCGATATATAATATATAAAAGAAAACTTAAATGCGTAATTTAACTATTATAATATTATGAAAGGACGGAGGAAAGTCATTTAACCTTTTTTTAAATTTCTTATAGCTATTAATTCGTAGCTTAGCACACCATAGTTAAAAAAATGTTTTTATTATTTGTTATATTTAAGTAAAACCATCTCTGTAGCCAAATAGTTAAACGCATTGATCAACTACTTGCCTTTAAATAAAACACTAACGGTTTAAAACGCGATATATTAGTTAAACTTATTTGAAAATGATTTTTAACTTCGCCCCGACGTTTCGGATGCTTTGCAGCAGCCGTAGTCACGTCAAGTTAAAAATCATTTTCAAATAAGTTTAACTAAAATATCGCGTTTTAAACCGTTAAAGTGTTTTATTTAAATGTGTACTACTCGCGTAAACTATAGACAGTATTTAACTACTTGCCTGTTAAAAAAACGGATCAGTGATGAGAATGAAAATGTGTTTGTCCCAAACCCCAAAAAGGGAAACGGGGTTTCCCAACACATATACGAGTAAAGCGTATTTTAATTAAGGTAATGAGAAACTCATAACTAAGCATCGCAAGCACGAATCGTATTTCTTTATATGTCCTTATCTAATTAAATCAACCTAATTCGTTTAACTATAGCAGGTACATTTATTAACAGTAGGTACTTTACAAGCGTGAAATATCAAACTTATCATCCTATAATAGACGTTATATATAATAACATCCTAATTAATGTTGATAAAAACCGCTCAAAAAGGCTTGTCATCGGTTGTCATTTCGCATAAGCGTTCATAGACCGCGCATGAGCATTTTGAAACGACTATTGCGCAATTTAAGGTCGTCTTCAAGGACGTGGGTTCGTTGCCAGAAATAGCTGTTTATGTCTAGCGTACGCTGGAATGCACTGGATTTTCAAGATAGAGATAAATGCAAATCAATAGCCCTGCGCTTATCCAGTACTTTATACCTGCCAGTTCTATAGTTACAACACCACAGATTATAAGTCAGAATCGAAAGTCAGATTAATGTTTGAAGCGTTGTTTCAATGTTTTGCATTCTGTAGCATACATTTAGCTACTTGTCTGTACTGATATTATAAAGCTGAGGAGTTTGTTTGTTTGCTTGAACGTGCTAATCTCAGGAACTACTAGTCAAACTGAAAAAATATTTTTGTAAAATGTAAAGCATTCATCGAAGAAGGTTTTAGGCTATAGATCATTAGGCTGCGACCAATGGGAGCGAAGCAACAGAGGAAAATGATGAACATGTTGACATAATAATTGTTCTTTAAAAGATCTAAGAAAATGATGGTATATGTCTATTTTTTAACTTTTAAGTTACTAGAACCGTTTTTGTGCCAATAAAATTTTGGTTGAGATACTGGATTTTGGATAGATAAATGGTAAATATAGATTCAAGAACACGAATATAAATAAATCTTTTTTAAGCTGCCTGTTACTAGAAATACTCCTAGAAAAATCGAAACAGGGCTTCGAACTCTGAACCTACTAGGAGACAAGCGTGTAGCTAACAATCTCTAGCTAAACGAATTCTTTAATTAAACTGTCTTCAACGAAATGACCATTAGAGACGACCGAAAGAAAGCTCCCAACGACTGTTACATTAAATCGCTTCTAGGAACTCGTAAAAACAAGCGAGCGAGTTATAAGAAAATAATTATTCGAGCTTTTCCAATGAGTAGCGCGAATCGTGGGGCATCCGAGATGCTTAGTCCGCAGCGGACGCGCCGGTAAATATGTCACCACCGTTATATGACCAGACACGTGACCATAGCTTGCACTATTTTTATGTCTTGCTGGCTGCGCCCGCGACTTCGTCCACCAAGAATCGTTATTTTCGGCGTCAAATGTAAGTATATATATAAATTATAGCTCGTCCGCATCCCATCGTCCTTGCTAGTTAAGCGTAAAAGATAGATATAATCTGTCACGGACATTTTTTAGATTATTTAAAAAACTATTATACAATCATACATTTTTTATTATTTTTTTTCGCTCCTATTGGCGGCACCGTGACGTTTTATAGCCTAAAGCGTTCCTCGATAAATCGTCCAGTAGTTCATAAGATTAGAGCGTTTAAACAAACAAACACATCAGCTTTATAATATTGATCAAGTTAGGTATAGGCCAAATATTATATATTCTAAACAACTGCGAGGCTACCTCCATAGTTCAATATTGAACCGCTTTGTTTAAGAAAACGAAAGGTCCTGGATTCGAAAAACATTAAATATTTTCGATTGCATACGGCACGCAGGCTAGATTGGACATTAAAATGGTCACATATTTTTTACATTTTATCGAAACTATATTACTACTTCTAACATATAATTAATTTTACATACATATGTCACAACTTTAGTTTTAAAAACGTTGTAAGTCTGAATACTCTCGTTCTTTGTTTAAAGATCTTTTGCTATCTGTCTTGAAAGCAACGTGTTATACACAGTGTATTTATGGCGTATTTAAAGATAAATTTTGTGTCTACAATCTATAAAGCTTGAAAGGGCTTTTTGAGTTCTAGTTAACATAGCCCTCTTATAGCGAACGGGGCTTAGACACGTATCGAGAAGCAATAACCTGTCCCGCTGTCTATTAACCGTCCATGAAGGCATTATGAAAGGCAGAAAAAGCATTGTTTATCACCAACGGTATAAACACTCGTTACAACATTGGCCCGTTTACTTTTATATAGGAATTTTCCGATGAACCGAGTCTAACAAATCACTTGATGTGGCGAGGCCCTTATGGTGAAAGTTTGTTTTTGTGCGCACAGCGTGCCTACGGGACGCAGTCGCTAGCCTAAAGTCACTTCTTATTGTACTCGAATAACGTTAAGAACAGTGCGACAATGCATGTTATAAAATATATTTAAATTGGGTGCCATATGCACTGTAACAACAGTAAGAACTTAGGATTTAAATAAAACACTTTAACGGTTTAAAACGCGATATGTTAGTTAACATTGTTTGAAAATGATTTTTAATGTCTCCCGGTGACCACGGCTGCTGCAAAGCATCCGAAACGTCGGGCCGAAGTTAAAAATCATTTTCAGATAAGTTTAACTGATATATCGCGTTTTAAACCGTTAAAGTGTTTTATTTAAATGTGTACTACTCGCGTAAACTATAAACAGTATTTGCTTACTAGGATTCTTAAAAACAAGCGTTCTAAGACTAACGATTTTGCCAAACAAAGCTGTAAAGATATATATAAATAAACATTAAGCATGTAATAAGATATATTTGAATTGGGTACACCATACGTTGTACAATGCTAAGAACTTACTTGACTTCCTAAAAAGACGAGACGTGGCGTTCTTAGATTACCAATTAATAAAGTTTTCAGAAGCTGTAAATAAATATGTATAAATAAAATTTAAACTAAACTCTATAATTGTGACAGTCAGTGTCTAAAAAGCATAGTACATACAATTCATGCAAATTGTCCTTAATATGGTAAGAGCCTAATAGTATAAGATTTTTAGTCACTTATTCGTAAGTTAATAGTGTTAAAAAATAATTTAAACTGAATTTACAAAACAAGAGGTATATTAGCACCTAGAGTTGTATAAAAACTTACAAGTGCCTATGTAGTTTCGTTTTCGAAAAGTTTGACTAGTAAACTATACGCAGGTAAGTCAACTCTATTTATATTAAACATATAGATACAAAATTAAATTTGTTTACTTAATTAGTAAGAGTAGCCTTATTAGTAGTAGTTGTCAACACTGAAAATCGGATGGTATAATCACGCGCTTATCAAATATCGCTTTTGCAACTTACGTATCTAAATGATCAAGATCAAAGTTGCACACCACGACGTTAAGTATTCTAGACAGCTTATCTATTTTTAGTACCACAACTTTCCTTACAAAGTTGCTGACTAATCCGGCGCCGAGATTCGCTTAACATTTTGCAAATAGGCGAACCGAATCCATTCCGTACATAACCTAAATAAGAGGACTTAGTGATAAATTCTTGCGCTGCACTAACACTAACATCCATGAAATTGTGCCTCTCGATACAATGTTTTTATGCAAAAGTAATATAAAGAAAAAACCAGTTTAATTTGTGCATACTTGAAATATTTTGAGAGAAGCCGGCGGTCGTTGGCCGCGGGCCTTGCCGCTTTGCCAAGCAATAAGTATTGTGACATCCAGTGAAATTATTAATTGCTCTCATTATTGGTTGGATCTTGTTATTTGTTTTATAGTACTACGCATTAGTTTGTATATGAATTCCCGGTTAATACTGCTAAACAATGTGTTCGTTGTGTGTCCGTACAAATCGATTTATATGCAAAGCAAGAGAAGATCAGACTTCTGTGCACTAACAACCAAAACAATCTACTATTTTCCATGGAGTAAAATCCACGTCCTCTCGTGCTAACAACAAAAAAAAGGGCAACTCGCATAAGTACTAAACTTATGCGAGTTGCCCTTTTTTTTGTTATTTTTATATACACCTATAATATATCTATTTCGTATGCACTTTGCACATAATAAGTATATATTGTTGAAATCCAATATACTAACTGTGTCAAAAATAACTACGTTATTTTGTATCCATGTATCAAGAGGTAATAAACGATACATACACAATAACACAGTAATAAAAATATGCTCACCTCCTTTCTTTAAGAAAATTTCTTTAATTCCCTCCGAAATTCTTTTTTCTAATCGATCTAAAGAATGGTTTGTATTTAGCTGGTGTATTTTGTCAATTGGGTCAACTATTTATAATTAAACTTCTTGATCGTTATAATTAATAAATATCGTAAATCTAAACCACTGTTAAGGTCACGAAAAGAAAGGATAATCTAAAAGTTCGCAGTTAACCCGATCAGGCTGATTTCGAGGTTTTTGTCTCTAGGGAATGCGAGTCGTCAGACTTTGGTCTGGTCTGTAAGACAACAGCGCGGGGGGCCGCTGCTTGCCTTTTGTTTTTATTTCCCTGCAAGAATGCAAAACAATTATAATTCCCTCGGGGATAGGCCGCTCCTTCGGAATCAACCTCACGTAATCACCAGCCTTGTCCTCTCCTATCTTTTACATCTAATTCGGAGTTGCGGTTTTTAGTTTAATTGGTTTATAAAAATTGCATTTTAATACGTACGACGAACGTGCAGAGACAATACGATGTGTGTTCGAGGCGTCAGATTCGAAGGTACCCACGCTAGCCAATCCATTTACCTTAATTACTCCGAGATGGGGATAAATCGGCGTCCAGCCGTCCACCGCCGAGTTACGAGCGGTCCGACTATAAAATAAATTATACCCACTTCGTTCGCATCCACTCAGTTTTTTGTTGCCGTCCACGATGAAAAAAGACAAAAGCGAAGCTCGAGAGGACGAAATACGAGGCAAAGACAGAGCTTAAATTTATCTACTGATAATATAGACGTAGGGCGGCGGGCGCGGCAGACGGGCCGTTGCCGGGTGGCCGGCCAAATTATACAGGCGGGCATTCCTGCGTCAGAGCAAAAACATGATATATCGCCCTCTTGCGACGAAATATTTTAAATTTGGAGACCTGCCACACTCTAAATGGAATTCAATTTTAAATATTATCTTTGGGATTCTTTGTCAACGACTTTATAAGCGCGCTTCGAGCATCGGACATTCAAATTTCAAATGAAGGCTAGTGACAGATATAAGAAACTACAATAAGTTGTACAATACGTATGAAACGATGTTTAGCCATATTTTTATGAACGATCATAAATCAAATAATCACCCGCACACTAAGCAAAACTATCGGTTCTAAATTATTTTGGCTACGACTCTACAAAGGACCTTTGTGTCGGTATCATATATCTCGTTAGCTTCAGCGTTAATTTATGCAAGCTTTGTTTTCTGTTATTAGTTCTTGCTTGAGTTTTTTACTATTAAGGAATTTGAGGATTCAGTTTCTCGTTTTCAATTCATAAAAAGATAGTTAAGTAAGATGTCTGAATCACGGCCGTATGCAGATACTTTAAACCGCAAGCTCCGTAAGAATGCTATTAGGATGATGAAAAATAATACATGAGGGTAAATTTAATATTTTATTATATCATTATCGTTTCAATAAAATAATAATTACAAATATGTGTATATACAGATCGATTATGTACAATTTCGAGGCCACAACTATATGTACACTGGGTCCACGATTTATCACTAGGTCCGCACTGGGCTAGGCCTTCGTCATCGGCAGCCGCACCCCACCACCATCATGTCCTGATAGTTTTTAAGCACCACATTGTTCACTTCGTCCATATACAACATGGAAATAGGGGAGAGTTGCGTGGGCACACAACACGCCTTCGGCACGGCGGCCGGATTCACTGAGTTCACTAAAGTCTGTACGATCGCGTGGTTCGTACCGTTCAAATGATCCGCTAGGGGGAAGGGACAGTCCCCCTGACAGTAATACGCATCATAACCCTGCGGAGCAACGATCCAGTCACTCCAGCCCACGTCGGCGAAGTCCACGAACAGAGGTCGCCGTTGGCAGATCTCACGGGCCTCCTTGCGCCTGTGGTGGGGCCGGTGGCCTTTCCTCTGCGTCGCTCGCTTGTTTCGACTTAAACTAGTCTCTCCCCGCTCCCTAGCCATCCTAGCTCTAGCATCCTCCGTGTAGAGCATCATAAGAGGTTGGAGTGCACTCCACTCCTCGTGCTCGTCCGTGACACGTCGTCGCACTCGAATGTGTGGGAATTTGACATTTTCATTACCAGCGCCCTCCTCTATAACCCGCACTAATAGTCCGTGATTGTGCTGCGGTTCTTTGAGCCACCGTCTTGCTGCACTAAGAGCGTCGGCTGTCACCGATCCCTCACCCGGTCGGAGCGGGACAGAATCGAGCAGTCTTAGAATGGGTTCGCTCTTCCCTCGACGGCCAGGTCGGACTACGTCGTAGAGTAGAAGCCTCTGCTTTCCAGTAACACCAAAAGAGCGTTGGAAGGTGACATCCGCACCTCGAGCGACTTCATCGGAGGGAACCCCAGTTATATTGAAGAAGAGTCGAAAGCGGTGTTCAGACGGGAACCGCAGGTCGAGCTCGGTGGGAGTGTGGTAGAAGGATCTGGCCGTGTTCGCGGCCGCAGCCGGTATGGTGGGGGATCGGTCGTAGAGTAGACGCATCGGCGTGGGTACGGGCGGGCGGGGCTGGTTCTGCGGCGGCGGGCGGCGCGGCAGACCCAGCAGCGACAACAACTGCTTCTCGGCGGCGGCACGCGTCGCCTCGTCGAGCCCGGAAGCCGCGCACAACGCCACCAATGCGCACACCACCGCGCACGCGCACGCCCCACGCATAATTCTCCTCGACCCACCTGTTGACAACAAGTACTATTAGTACATATACTAAGTTAAATTCGAAAATTGAAACAAGAACTTTTACACGAAGGGTTCGTTAGCAAGATTGTAGTAAAGTTAAAATATATTACTGTAACTAAATCAAGGTTTTAAATAAAATGGAGGCTCTTCTGCATGCCATAAGATAAACTGTTAAAAATTAGTCAGTCAGGCGAAATCTTCTAATACTGGAATAATTTTATTAAAAGAGTTTTTAACTATACCATTTTCCATTACATAACATTCTATTATTTTAATAATAATATTGTATTATTTTAAAATAATGGATCTATGGTCTGACAAATAAATAAATATTATTATTCGATTTATAATGTCTTGACATAAGAGCAAATTTATTGATTGATTGATAAGATTGGATTAGTATATATTTATGTGATTACAGTGACACTATCAAAAGTCAAAACCGCAGTTATACAAGATATCATCACATTGCTATAGATCACACATTGTTTTCATTTGAACAACCTTAGCAATTCAGTTAAATTATGAGAAATAGAATTTGATTTGATACTAGAGACGCCCGCCATTTTACCCACCATGGCTGCAAGCGTCCGAAGCGTCAAGTAGAAGAACAATAAGCTGATAATGTAGTTTAATTAAACAAAATACTGTTCGTAGTTGACACTAGTAGTACATCTAATATATAAAATTCTCGTGTCACGGTGTTCGAACTTGAACTCCTCCGAAACGGCTCGACCGATTTTCACCAAATTTGATATGTTTATTCAGTAGGTCTGAGAATAGGACAACATCTATTTTTCATTCTCCTAAGTGATAAGGGTTGTTCACCCTTAATTTTTTTTTTTATTTTTTAGACAAAATTTTTAATTTCTATTTTTTTACATCAACAACAAACAATCCTATTTCATCCTTCTACAATCAACCCTTATTTTTTAATAGACATTTTAGTAAAATTATTTATATGGCAAAACAACGTTTGCCGGCTCAGCTAGTATTTTAATAAAACCCTTTAACGGTCGGGTCGTAGTTTAAACAATATCAAAGAAGTTAAAATGTTACTTGTGTGTTGTTTAAATTTCATTAAACAATGTTAAAGAACAACTAATCGCTTTCTTATTTAAATTAAACCGAAATCGTTTAGTTCCAAGAGGCGTGAATTACAATTAATGTCGCATTACTAGCTATTCAACAATGTCGATATTGTGTTCAACCGGTAGTCACTCGGTTTATCACTGTTTCTAACAAGTGCACCGACACTACACTATCTCTTACACATTAATTAACGACATGTGAAACCGTCGAACAATTGCAAGAAACATTTAATTGCAGTCACACTTGGCCCTAATTAAATTTATCCACTAAGAAAGTAAATAAATAGTTTTAACGACTGGGCACTATGAAAGTAAATAGCCGCTAAGTTGAAACGTAGAGAAATTGAGGATATATTTTAAAATTAAAAATAACAATGTAGTTAAGAATAGTGATTTTTAGAGTAGATGAAAACCCTCAACAAAGAATTATTATTTTAGTATCAGTAACATAATAATACTTCAATATAATTAATTACTAATATTTTTTTTATTATATTATTGTTTTAATCTCATTTCTAACGCTTAACAAACGCATTTGTACTTGCTATTCACTTATTTATAACAAAAGGGTACTGAATTTAGCTGTGAATATTAATTATTGTACAGTGTTTATCCCCTTCAGTCGATTTGAAAATATAATTGCTAAAAGTAATTCTGTTAAATTTTAAAGTGGAAAATCCTTACATTTTTCTAATAACACTAAAACTTTTATTATTAATGCATATAGTTAGCTCATATAAATATAAAAAAAATCTTGTATCATAGATCAAGTACAATCTTATAGTTTTTATTAGTGAGTCAATTGAGAATTAGATTAAAAGTATTTTAATTTACAGGTTTATAAGTCACGATTTGTACTCTATAGTAAGTAAACCATTGTCACATCATCACTCTGGTTGTGTAATTGCCGCATACGCTCGCGCACAATAGATAAAAGTACAATAAATACAATCTGTATTCTATTTCCATACGAGTGGAGGAACTAGGACAGGCCATATAAGGTAATGTAACACCACGATTTACGTGTGCCAATAATTAATGATCTAAGAATTCACGCAAGTTACATAAGATTAGCATAACATAAAATTAACTTAGTAATCTCAAAACAACGAGCATATTTCCTAAAAGTATTTCCATTGCTATAAAGCTTTTCCTAGATTCAAACTAAGACTGTGTTTGCGGCATTCGAACCTAGGACATGTTTTACTTTACATAATGCTAGGCAACTTCAACTTGGTATTAGGTATACTTGTTTCTATAAAAGCAAAATGTAGAGTTAAGCGGAATATTTAAGAAAGAAGCAAAGTAATCTCATTTGCGTCCGTACACATATGTATAAATGTTTATTGATGTAGTATTAAGCTAATTAACGTCACAGATTAAGCAAGGTTGCAGTAAAATGCGGCGGTTTCTTAGACCTTAATTTAGTTGTCGCCTTTGAAAACTTATTTTGCATTTATATGACAAATTTGAATAAATTATGACAAATCTTATTTATAAGCTGACAAACGTATGAATGTTTAAAATACTAAATACACGATTTATATTAAATATGCATTAGGAATAGAGTTTATAACACTTTCCAAAAGCGTTAAGCAAAAGACATCAACGCGCCGCGATTCTACGATAACGATAGGCAATCGGTGATATAAATTTGACGAATGATAACGCAAAATTCGGATTCTGTTCTGCAACTATGATAATTTAGTTATTACTGTACACAAAATAGATATGAGAGTCGAACTATCCGAATGGTATTCACATAAAACTTAACGTGTGAAATTACACATAAAGACGATTATGGCCCGCGTATATCCAACCGTATATTTGTTATAATGTTTTGATCACTGGCACGGACCGGATCATGGCGTACGTATTTCGAAAATAATGCGGTCAAACCGGCCACTAGCACGGTCGCTCTCACACTCACCCGAAATGTTAACGCATCCAACGTAGATAGTCACTCGAACGATATCGCGGGTGGTCAATCAACGCTTCGGGAACATATGTCGCACTCGTTCACAATGGAACAAACACATAACAGCTGAGCGAACGGGTAACATAACTGGCGCGTGTTTGCGCGCGGGAAGCGCAGCGCGCGCGTGCGTGCGTGGCGTAGCTCGCGGAGCGTGCGCGCATTACGTGCTCGCGTCGCCGTGGTTGCGGCGGGAGTGACCACGGCCGCTCCAGACGCGGCGTCGCCTGCACGGCCCGACCCGCCAGGCCCCGCCCCCTCACACCCCCTCCCCGCCTTGCCGCCCTGCACATGCACCACCAGGGATGACCACAACGACCACTAACCTACCCCCATTGGAGGAGTAACAAATTACAAGGTCTTGCCTAAAAGGTAAAACGCGGTTGACCCTTTTTTTTAAGCTGAATAGAGCTGGACTAAATAGTTATTTTGTTTTTACGTATAGCAGTAATACAATATCAACATATATTTAATATCTCAAACTTCCTACCTTGTCATATAAAATATATATTATTTCTTGTCGAAGTTATATCAATGACTTCGGAGAATTTACAGTTCGTTTTAAGCGACAATACATTAACGGTTTACTAGATTCAACTAGATAATACTACTTTCAGCAATAAAAATAATTTTAAAGAATTTTAATAAATAACTAATATCAAATGAATTTAAAAAATCTACAACTCTAAAAAGCTTTTATCTCTAAATAGCTTAGATTTTTAGTTTAAAAGCTGCAAATTACTTTTATAAATTTGTGCAGTAAATATATCAATCCACGTGTTGTACTAATTGTATGTGATAATTATTATAATTTATGTATACAATGAATATCTCCAGCAACATACGGCCGGCATACGGAAATCTCTTATCAATAATTTAGATAAAAAAATAATATGGAAGTTAATCAATTATTGTGTATTTATATAAACAGTTACATAACGTTGAAATAGCTATCGTTATAAATATGTCGGGCCGTTAAATTTTTACTTTTCAATTAATTGATTTTTCAAATTCCTATCCTATAGGTTTATCCTAGATCAGCGAGAAATAAGTTGATATATGTTAAACAAAATAATAAAAAGTGTTATCACATCTAAATTATACTTGCTTAAAATATGATTCTGAAAAAATTTTTTGAAGTGTACACACTAATTATTTAAGCTTCTGTGCCTTTGAACGCGTTTACTGTTTCTTTGTTGTCTTTTGTTTTAAAAAGTTCTCGCATTGTGTGGATTTTGGTTTTGGCTTCGTATTTTCATTTTGCCATTACGTTCTCAGAATGCGCAACATCAAAGGGCTCTAATGACATTAACGAGATACTTTTTCCCACACATATTAAGACTTGTTCAAACAATAACTGATCCTTTCGAATCGCTAATGCATTATCAGTAAGTCTTTAACCCAATATTGTGATTTGAATGTAAATATTTGTTAACACCTGTAGTGTTCACTGCTGTTAATATTTTCAGATTTCTAATGGTGTGATTTTTTATTTAATTAAATAGTTAGGAATACCTAATTCTAGTATTAATAAATAATTATTTTACTTAAAATTATTAACAAAGTGTTTTAAAACGTAATAAATCAGCTCTAATAACAAAAATGGTTAGTGCTGAAAACTCGACAATATACATACGAAGAAAATTTTAGAAAAGTTTTAATTTAACTTAAGAGTTTTGTAAAATCAAGCTAAGTTAAAAAACGTTCAAAAAAGATTTATCATGAATTGAATATATAAAAGATAAATTTAATTAACAGCGTATTTTAGTTGAATAAATAATAAAAGATACTATAACATATTTATGATTTACGGTTTTAGACTATTTATCATTTAAATTTTATTGAAATCCCTATCACGATTTATAAATACGCTCAAAAAATATCTTCAAACATACCTCAAAAGTACACAGCAAATATCCTTTTAAATAACCGAAGGCACTAAACATTAAACAAATTAAACTTTTAAAAGCTTTCACAACACTCGAGACACAACAATTGTGTTGAAAATTTATTAATGGCAGTGGTCAGAAACACTGAACGGTTTTTAAGTTAATAATGGTGATAAGATGGTACGCCTAGCCTCATCTTCCAGATGGAGTGGGGGTAGGGTGACGAAGACAGTGAGCGAGATAGTGCCATTTTAGTGGACATTTTTATTATTTACAATATGGGCCGTCAATGCCTTAGATAACGCTACTGAGACGAGGCTTGCGAGATGAGGGGCGGGCCGCGTAGCCACTTCGTAGAATTGCCGTAGAGCCTTTGAAAATTAAAAAAAGAAAATTACATACTTCAACCGCGCCTCTAGAATTCGTGCACAATTTTATAAACTCGTGGAGGCAATTTCGCCTAGTTTTTCGAGAGACAAAATTATATTTAAATACTGTCTGTAGTTCAGGCGATTAGTACACATTTGAATAAAGCACTTTAACGATTCAAAACGCGATATATATTAGTAAACTTAATTGGAAATTATTTTAACGTCCCGACTTTGTTTGGGTGGTAGGAGGCCACACCGCGGGCTAACTTCCAAATAAGTTTATAATATATATTTTTCTTAACATAATTTTTAAAATTCAAAATCACATAATTACTACATACTTTTGACCCAGCGGCTCAATCAATACAAGTAAACTTATTCTAGTCTATTACATTCGATGCGATGGTTGTAGTAAGTATAGCATAAATGCATATCCCGGCAGTGGTATACAAGCGATTAAATTATCAATTTAGCTATCTATTTAAAACTAGTGGAAAAATAATATAAACAGATTAATAACTTAACAATTTGTGCGGTAGGTACAATACGATACTAATGCTTATAATTTTAATAATTAAAATAACTTCGGTAAAATATTGGAAATATATAAGAATACAAATTTTATATATTTTTTTTCATAAACAGCTTTTACCGTCAATATATTTTCACCTAGTAGTAACTAATCAAAAGAATATATCTTTTTTATAGTTTATAAGCGATCTTAGTTACCTAATCTTACTTATTCAATAGCTATATTATATAGAATGTATAAGGATACATTTTGAATATTTACAGATAAAAATATAAATTTTAACATCTGTGAGTGTATGTCAACGTTCCATGCTATATTAATTTTTTAGCAATCTATCTCATTATTAAATATTTTTTACGCTAAAAATATATACATACGTATAGCGCACATAGAGTTAAGACAATAATCTAAATAATTCAGTTAAACCAACGATACTAAAAATTGGGTCTGTTTAGTTTTATCACTCAACCATTACTCATACGATAAGAGCTCAACATTGACAATGCAAAAAGTTTTATCATAATTATGTATTTCCTTTTTATTTTTAATACCTTTGCGTAAACTTTTTCCACGTTCGCCAGATAATAGTAACGGCCCTTGTTTTAAAACAATTTCCTGCCCACGTGTTTGGAACTGATAATAAAAATGGCCGACAGAAAGTAAATAATGAGTGGAAAAATGTACGATGAGTGTTTCTCTAACAATGATGAAAAGAACAGGTGCGATCGAGATATTATTTTGATTAAGCATGTATTGTTAATATACCAGATCTGAAAGAATCTTAGTTAAATACTGTCTGTAGTTTACGGGAGTAGTACACATTTAAATTAAACACTTTAACGGTTTAAAACGCGATATATTTTAGTTAAACTTGTTTTAAAGCGTTAAAGTGTTTTATTTAAAAGATATCTATGTATTTAAGAAATAAGTCGTGTCCTCCAATGCTTATACTGGTTAAACACGACGAAATATAAAGCCTATGACGTCAGGTAGTAATTCTTAATTACGTAACATAAAATTTACGCTAATTTTAATGATGAAACCATATTTAATAGATATTATCGAAAATTTAACTTAGTCGCGTTTCGGTGTTGGTCTGTGGATTCCCAAATATCCAAAGTGACTGACAATAGTAATGACAATTGGGTACAAAGACTACGTTAGATTTTAATAAATTTAAAAATAGAAATAAATGTCGCTTATACTCGAGTACACGCAATAATGTACCTTTTAAATAAGACACTACTTAAATCGCCTGCCGATATTTAGCCGTTGTAAAATTGCATCCATTAAATTGAAATTACTAAGATTGCTTATCGTCTTATGAGCCAGCTACCGGAGCCGTTACGCGAAAATACCGAACTGTTGTTCTGGTTTTTTTATATACTTTTTTTGGCGCGTGTCTCTCGCGGCCCGTTAAACGCGCTCTCGCAGCGAAAGTTGGAAGTAGTTCAAAGTTAATACCTATCTTGAGGTCGTGTGTTGTGGCGCAATAGCATCGGCTAGCGATAAGCGTGAGGCGACATGTGCTCGGAACAGACACATATTTGTGTCTGCCATGGAAGTACTTTAGAATGTTGTCATCGCGATTTGAATATTTTCATGAATACATAAAAAAGGTTATAAAAATTATTTACAAATTGTCTTGTCATTCAGACAAATGTGTTTGGAATTCGTCATATAGGCATTAATTAGGTAGATATATTCGTTTTGAGTGTGTGAAGGTAGTATCTTAGCCTTCCCATTCTCGGGAAAACCTAAGTCTGTTTAAGTGTATCATAGCTTTACCGTACCCATGTTTGTAAAGTCCTATGGAGCGACATAACCTAGTAATATAATATTACTCAAATAAATTCAAATAAAAAAAATGAGGAAAATAAGAAATATACAAGGATTATTTGTACCCAATTAAATAATTAATTGACTAAGAATTATTTAAATAAAACGCTTTAACGGCTTAAAACGCGATATGTTAGTTAAACTTATTTTAAATAAGTTATATCGCGTTTTAAACCGTTAAAGTGTTTTATTTAAATGTGTATTACTCGCGTAAACTATAGACAGTATTTGTCTAAGAACTTTTAACAAACGATGATTATAAATGACTGTGTTCCCCCTAGTACTGACATATCGAAAAAGAAATCGCATTTACTAAAACTCACCTATCAACAAGGCGGTAGAGAACGTAGAAAACATGTCAATTAGCACACTGAGGTGCTTCAGTACGAAAGGCAAATATTGTGACAGCAAATGGCGCAGTCACAATACAAACTATGGGTAGGAGCCATGCCGTCTGCCACCCACGGACGCTCGCGTCCTGCGTTACTCACCAATTCATGAACGTAATTAGTTTATTAACACGCACGCACCGCTCAAATGCTCAATTAGAGCAACGACCGTCGGGAATGGCTCGGGTACGTCCCCTCGGGATAAATGTCATCTAATTGACAGATATCACGAGTCTTAGGAACAACCTGTCCGAGATACGGCACAGTTATAAACGGATACGCGTTACCTACTGCAGCTAGCAAACGTACGATAGAGAAGATACTTTTTTATTGCAAGTACCCTACAAAAATGATTATCATAATCGCCAGAATTGCTCCTAGTTTTCTCGAAGAATTGATGATTCCGACGCTCGTGATGGCGAATCGTCGAGAACCTCTTCTCGCTCACGTCGGCAGGAGAGCTTGAAAAACAATAATATTATAAACGATGGCCGTGGAAGCCTTACGCAATTTAAAAATTAAACGTTTCCTAAATTTCGACGGCTTCCTTGGTCTAATGGTAGCAGGGTACGTATAATAAACAGGCCGTGTGTTCGATCCCCACCGGGTCAAACATTTTTCTGAAACATGTGTGACGTCTGGAAATCTGAATGGGTTGTAGGAATATAGAAATTCCGTCTGGGACACTTAATCGCATTTCAATTTCGGTTTGTGGATTTCCCAATATGGAAAGTCAAAATGGGTCGACAGCGCATCCTGTATGGATGTTACGTGGCTGGGCTATTTCGCCTTTATTAAAGAAAAGAGGTACTCGTGACTCTAAATACAGAAACAGAAATTATACTTTATCAAATCTCTGTCCAACAGATCGACACATAAGAAGCATTATAGACTAATCTGGTCGTTTAAATTAAACATTTTAACAGTACGAATAGACATTTCGGTGGCTTTGCACCAGCCGTGGTCACTGGGTGGGCTGAAGATGGAGGGTGTCCCTAATGTCAAAGTTAAATCTGCTACGCTGGCGCCTCTCTTTTCTCATAATCGGTATTTAGAAAAAAAACTATCTGGTTCCTTACAGAACTGACACACGGTGTTCTCTCGTTTATGTGTAGGTCATTTTGTGGAATCCAGTTTACATACATTTCGCGTTTTAAACCGTTTAAAATGTTTAATTAAAACTGACGTAATCGTAAACGAAAGACAATACTTAATCTATTAAACTCTAATGTCTGAAATAACTGAACTGATATTTGGATCCAGTAAAAAAAGACTTATAAAAATTAAAGTTCCGACTCCACCCTGTACTTCTTTAAATTCACTTTGCCATGCAGACAACGCCGCCTGCGCATAACATACAGTCATGGACTCCTTCTACAATTAAAGTCAATAGTAATACATTATATCTAAAGTATTACCACCGAGCTGTAACCTAGTAAAGTGTGCATTATAATCTCGCAAGTGCGCCCCGAGGCACGTCTTGTTATGGTTCCGTATCTACTGCTTCTTATTAACCTATCTTAATAGCCCTAAGTATATTTAGGATTAAAGTTTCTACAATAAACGATACTGTTTCACTTCCTTGTAATACATAATTTCGCGAAATCAATTGTATATTTTAATGCACGGAAACAAAGTTCAAATCCCTTTGCATATGACATGCAACTGCACGCGAAGGTTCCTATTGCATTGGTAGAAGCCTACAAATGCAGTGTCATTATGTGATAGTCTCAGCTACGCGTGTCAAATTGAAGGTCGCTAATACATTCCGGAAGATTGGACCTTCTATTTATTTGCCCCTTTATTTTGTTTACGAGCACTTTTAACTTATCCCATACTACCTTTGTCAGCGACTTCGTCCGCGAGAATCGTTATTTGGACATCCAATTTCTCCTTTATAAACTCAAGCTGTTACTCACGACGTCGGTCGCGTCCCTACCTATCGTTCTTGTAAGTTAATCTTAAAAGCGTCGCGAACTTTTTTTAGATAATTTAAAGAGGAATCATTCTCTCATAAATATTTTTTGGGTATCTTGAACTGATTTCGCAATGTACGCTTCGGAAACCCATAATGATGAATGACCCATAATGATAATTTTCCCAATTTTTGGCACATTTCTCGCTGTATCTTCGCTTCTATTAGTACAGGACGATATTTTATAGCATATAGCCTTCGTCGATAAATGTTCTAACCGACACAAACATATTTAGAATTTTTCAATTCGAATCCGTTGGAACTGAGATTAGCGCGTTCAACAAACATCAAACAAACTCTTCAGCTTTATATATTAGTATAGACTAAGTCTACGGTTCAACCGTTATTAGTCAATTATTAGACGTTGAAAAGTTTGTTCACAAAATAATGTTTAACAAAAAACTAAAAAGAAAATATGAATTTACTACGCACATTGTAATAAGTATTTTGATTTATATATTTATAGCAGACTAATACCGTGATGTGTGACTATCATTTAAAAGTATAACCGACTTACTTAGTTTTGAAGTCGGCAGTCTAAATGATTGTCATAACCCATTTAGGCGTAAAGCCACCTTTTCACCCATTAAAACAACCATAAAAACGATCTCAGCTCAAATACAAGATAGCTGCTGTGAATCGTTAAAGAGTTGTCTGTCTCCCGGGTCCATCATCAAATCTACTCAAATCTTTAATAAATTATAGTGCTTTATAATGCTGAATAAATAAACGCACTATACGATTTTCAGCGGTAATACGATCTGTGGTCATCGCATACTGATTTCAAATAGGATAAATTTGGCAGCATCTACTTTCCAAGAAATTAGAATCATCGAAATATTTAAATAAAACACTTTAACGGTTTAAAACGCGATATATTAGTTAACAGTTAATATATCGCGTTTTAAACCGTTAAAGTGTTTTATTTAAATGTGTACTACTCGCGTAAACTATAGACAGTATCGTCGAAATAGGTTAACACGGCGAAGTTATGCGCGAACAAACAAAATTGAATATGAATCGAATTAGGAACCTACTTTTTTTGAAGTCGGTTAAAAATAGCTGTAATCGTAATATAAGCTAGCATTTAATAAAATATAAATGCTAGCTTATATTACAATGTTAGTTCCACAGATAACACAATATAAAATGTTAGTTCCACAGATAACACAGATAATATATTATAAAAGAGGTTTTATTATTACTTTGATGTGTTTTGTAAATCGTACTCTGCCCTCTGTGCACTTTGGCAGTTATTAATCAATTTCAGACAATTGTGTTAATTACCATCAACTTGATATATCATACCTGCCTGCGAACATACATCTAATTGGATTAACGACTACTATGCTTTGAAAACTAGAGTTATTTCGAAGGAAAATAATGTCTACATACTTATTACAGATTTGATTAATTTATATTTTAAAATTATTCTATCAACCTCGTTTCGTGGGCAATACATTTTCGAGCTTCATTAAAATAAATTGGCATTCTGAACTGTGAGAAATTTTCCACCACAATAGATTGATTCGCTGATTTAATAAATAACGTAATAATCACGTGAATAACATAACGCAGCCTTAAAACATAATGGATATGAGATGAATTGATGATAAAAATCAAATATATATAATAGTTAAACCGGGGATTAGATATACTGTATTGTACAAAATAACGATAACCTTGTATAACTTGTTATGCTAAAAGATCATATCACCATCCGAATATAAATTGGTTTATTCAAAATTCATCTGAAGCTTAGGTAAGGAGAATCTTTTTCATGCCAGCTTTACGGGGATTGATAGATACAGGAATTAATACGAATATTTGTAATAATCCGAGTGAGTGAGATAATCAGTGAGTGTGAAAGAGAACCATTATGTAGAAATATATTTTCACAAATTCTTTAAATTAAATTAAAATTAGTTTAGTAAAATTTTACACTAAATATGACTTAGGTGCGTAGGTATAATAAGTACATACTACTGTGTTTTTATAATGGTATCTTTAATAAACGATGATATTTTGAGATGTTTACTGACGTAGTCGTATCTATTTAGAGCCAAGAAAGCCTTACAACGCATTTAACAAGGATTAAAAGAAAAACAGAACTTATTGACACGAGTTGCATTTGATATCCTATAGACTTTCCTTTCTAATTATGTAAGGGGTAAACGAAATCGTACTCTTAACAGTTTTAATTGTGAAACGCAGCACGAGATTTAATAATTTATTTAAATGATGTAGTCGTATCGAACGGTGGCTCACGTCTATATAAGACCGGTTCACACATAGATACACACAACACACTCAACGTTATTGCTACACTGACGAACCTGCTGAGGACTTGGTCTTGGTAATATGTTGAGATAAAGCTCTTTTCAATTGGAATTCGAAGGGGAAAGGGCCTGGACTTTGATGGAGGCTTAAAAGGAGTTTGACGAAATCCAAAATCATTCTGGCATGGTTTCTTCTAGAAAGATTCTTATTAGGAACACTAACATTTGCAGTGTAGTTGTAAAGCGATATAAATTCTTCAACCATTTATCAAGTCATAACGCTCTATAAGAATAAGAATTCTTATATACAACATACGTTTTCCATTATATGTTATACTGGGTACAGTAAATACTGGGATAATATAAGACCAAATTGGGCGAGGCCTCGAGTCTATCAGACCGTAAATAATAACGAGACTTAGTTTCATGCGCTGATGGTCACCAATCCAAATTTTTCTTCTTTGTAGTAGGTATTAGTGCATTTGTTATGGCAGCCCAATGCAATTCTTTGGACACACAGTCTCTTCTTAATATAACTCATCTCCTTATCAGTCCTTTTCATAAACTTTTGAACTACTTAAAGCTTGAGAATGAACGTTCCAAAGCATAATGAAATGATTGGTATAAAGTTAAAATGTTAATCTGGTTCAAAACCTTTATGGGCCATCCATAGGTGCCTATACGCAAAGAGGATTTCATTAATCAATTAATTTAGCAATCAATGCATACTTTACCTATTTAAGATGAACGTATGAACAAGTTAAAGTGTACAATAACTTAATGCTCTTTTAAAATAAAGCTACAAGAGACTAGAACATTCTAAATTTCGTCAACAGTATCGTGAATTATAGATAATGAGTTTGTTTTCCCCCGCGGTAGCTTATTTTATCGAAGCACGATTTTCACAAGACATTAATTGAAATGCAAAAACGAGCAATAAAACGTAGAACAGGCTTTAACGTATCGACGTAAGCTTATGCTCACTGTGCCTAATACTGGGGCACAGTATTCGGTATAGCATAATATAGATATTTTATCCACGATATAAATGTGTACTAGATTTCTATGCAATAAGGATATTGTTTGTTTTTGCCACTGCATACTCCTATTGAGAGCTATAGATACGTATACCGTGGAGTATGGTAATACAAGCCTTGTCATTAATATCTAATTGGCATCTGCGTATTAGAGATAAACGAGTTAAATCCAATTCAAACGGGTTCTAGCTAAGAGGAAATGATAAAGATCATTGCAGTTCTGCAAGTGAGGCTATCGAGCGGGTGCAACGCACTCTCTCCGTCCTAGGTGGATCGAATAGGGAGTGTAAAAAACGTACGTGGATCATCGCACGTCGTGCAGGAGTTGAGCGCGCTGGGGCGGCGACTCCGGCGCGCTGAGCACACCAGGTGAAACACGGGCGCAGATCGAAAGTTCGACGCGAGATCGAGCGCGCATATGTAAATATCGGCACATTTACAAGCGAAAGGGTTCACCAGAGCGGCGCACTAACGCAGCATTGCGCGGGAACCAGTCCGGTGAGATTCCTTCGATGTCCGATAGAAAAATGTCGAATGAGCTTCGAGCCCATCACGAGACGCGAATGTCTGGCGCGGAACGCGGTCGCCACTCGACTGTCGCCCTCCTCTTGCGGACACTCTGTTGGTATATTTATCGCTTAATTATTAAACTCGTCTGTGTAACAATTATGAAGCTCGGCCAGTGGAAGGCGCAGCACTCGCGTAGGGCATGCGGCGCTACCGCGTCTGCGCTCAACTGTTGCGTCACGCGCGCTGCCATCGTACGCGCAGCCTTCAGATTTTATCGCAGCCGATTCAATTCTCACCTATCATTATTTACTATTTATCTCAAAACATTAACCTCCAAATAAACATAACGCTCAGACGTCTTCCTATGTTTTATTTCCGTAATAAAGTACACTTTACGTTTTTTTGTGATCGGATTTACTTGGTTTAACTATCATCCAAAATGAAATAATCGATTAGCTTTCTAGATTTCTATATTAGATTGTTCCAAGGTTCCAACAAGAAAGAAAAATATAAGATTAGGTGACCGTAGGTGTTTTCTTATAGTCGCGCGTGTGTACTTCGCAGAATAGATATTTTTAAATACACCTTTTTTAACTGATTCGCTAAATCTTACCTAAATAAGTTCTACATGGTAATATTGAGTGTTCATACACATATTTTAAATTTATAAGAATACTTGATGTAGAAATATTGGTCTTTTACCTACAATATGATAAAAATACCCTCAGAGTATATTTTTTAAAACCATAGAGCATAACTAAATAAAAATATCGTATTGTAATGTCACTGTCAACTATATAAAGAGTCAATTGTCAAATATTAGTTTGTCTCAGCTTTCGAATTAAACAATGCACAAATACATAATAAAAACGATGTTTTTAAGAAAAACATAGTGCGCAATTTAACTTAAGTGTAAATAAAAATAATAGGAAAGCCGATACTGATTTACATAAGATGTTTTGCCGACTACGCATAAGGTAAGCTATAGAAACAGGTTTAAAAATAATAATTCTAGTAAATAAATGTCTTGTTGAGCGCATCTTATGTTATATAGTTGCAGTTGCCCGAGAAGGGTATTTCACAGAAGTTTAAGTTCTGCAGAAGTGTCAACTGCATTGCGGCCTTTTTATTTTCATGTCCATCCTGATTTATTTGGAAAATATCCTGAACAAAGGGTATGCAATGATTTATATTATATTTACTGAATTTAGTAAACTTGTTACATTTTAATTTATTTTTTAGAAAATTAACGAAATCTCCTTACAACAACTCAGTGCCCTATTAGAAGCTCAACAATCTAGTCGAAATATACATATACCTGTTTTGCCTTTTTATTTGAGGAAGAAAGACATGCCAGAAGGTAATTCTAACCTTATTTAATGTTATATTATGTAATAACTATTCAATTTTTATGGTAAAAACAAAATGACAAATTTAATATATGTATATGTAGGGTATTATATAATTTCAGGACAATTTGAACTAGTAAAAATAAAATTAGATAGCAAAAATATAAGAGAAACTGTTGTAAAAATTTTAAGTGCCTGTGATATTTCTACGAGCTATATTGACAAAATTCCAATAATTCAGAGAGATAGGAAAAAGCAATTCCGGTAAGCCAATTTGTACTTATTCATTTTATTAGCAGATTGGCATTTATAAACATATGTTTTTTTAGTGAAGATTTTGACAAAGCCTATGAAAAATATAAGGATGAATTTGATAAAGCAACTCAAATGAAAAGAAAAGTTGAGGAGAAGAAAGCTATATCAAATATAATGTAAGTAACACTTCTTTAATTACTTTTGAAGAATTATAAGTTTTCTATTGATTATTGTATATTTACTTAAATAACGTTTGTTTTATATCACTCATAATAAATTCTTTACAGTGATTGGATTTCTGAGAATAGTGGAGTTGCTAAAGAAAAATATGAATCTACCCATGCCACACGAGACCATGTAAAATCACTTATCGAGCAATTGTGCAAAACATATGGTATAAAAGAAGTTGGTAAAGTTATTGAATTTTTAACATTATTATACCAAACTTTTATATTTTTCAACTCTGTTGATATAATCAGGCAGTTAAGCTGTAAATTCTATGACAGGTCAAGTATGACAGTGGTTGGAACATAAGTCACATTAGAGGAGCACTGCAGAGCCTTACGTCAATGGCATCGCAACATCCCCAACATATGGGGAATTTAAAAGGTTAGTATTGATTTTAAAGATTAGTCTATTTTTATACTACAAATGTGGTGGTTTCAACGGAATTATGTTGGCCAACCACCTATTAAATTCTGGGATGCAAATAATACCAAAACCACATGTAAATTGTACTGATAATTGTAATGTTTAAAATACCTTGCTTTGATGTTAACTGGCTAGTTTAAATAAATGAACAAAGTTAACTAATACATGTATTATAACATTTAATATTTATTTAATTAAAATGTATATGTTTTATAAAAATACAACACTTTAATATTTTCAGATAGAACTATAGCATTAGGGCAGTTTACTGGTGTAAGCTTAGATGGTGATGTTTTTCTAAATATAATTGATGTAAGAAATGAATGGCTATCGGTGAGTAGTAGAAAAAACAAATTTATTTTTATGACTAGGAATTATTGTGCTTATGCCGGTATAATTTTTTCAAACAGCTGATTAAGAAAGTGAGCCAGGAAGATTCTGCTTTAACACAAATACCCCAGTATGAAAAAGCATTGTCGAGTATACTAAGGGACATTCATATTTGCAGAAGGTAATACCCATCCAAAATACGTTACCAATTAACTGAAGGATGCAAGTTAAGGAACCTTATATTATTTTTCTTTTACAGAAAGTTTATGCCAAAAGTATCAGCAGCACAGTACTGCAGTCATCTTAGACAATTGATCACATCTATTGGCGATTTCTACGGTCGCGGTCGTAAGATCCCTGATTCGGTACCCGAGTCACTGGAAAAGTTTGAGATTGTCGTTGAACCGTAAGTACAAATTGTTATCTAGACGGAGTCTCAGACTACGTGACGTCAAATTATTGTTTTTCAATAAATTGCAAAAAATATGATGTCACACCCAGAAAAGGGAAGTCCCACAGATGTGACGACCTGCAGCAAGGGCGTGGTGGTAATTAGTAAATTAATGAAAAGCTTTTTTCAGAGAGGCTGGTCCGTTAATGGTTTCACCAACAGGTCAGTTTATTACTCCATCTTCGTGTCCAGCTGATGAATTAATTGCATTTATTACAAATAACCTTGATGGTGCAATGTTATTATTAACTGAATACAGCATGTAAGTTACTTACAATTAATAATCTAGTGTGTATTAAATTATAATATTTGTGCCTTATATACATATTATTATTTTAGCAACAAACATGTAGAGAGGGCATTATATAAAGAGGTAAAAGAGAGATTCCAGCTTTTAGACCTTATTAAAGATGACAGCATAACACCTGCCTTGATGATTCTGTGCTGTCAAAGACTTCTCACTAGAATTGACAAAATTGATGAGGTAAGTCAAAACTGATATTGCTAGACAGCTTTCAAAATATATTGAACTGACATATTATATCCTATATAATTAAATTATATTGTTTCAGAAATTACGCGGTAACATATTATATGTAACACATTACTACTCAGTGTTGTCAGAGGGCGTTTTATGTATTCCATGGGATTTTAAGGGATAAATAAATTGTTGAATAGTACGCAATTATGAATTTTAATAATGTTAGTAATATTAATAATGTGTACAGAAAATACCATATCTAGTCGCTAATCAAATCCTTATTTACATATATAAAGGGATAAGTTTGATTCTAGTAAGTATACCAAGTGATGTAAAGTTGAAAATTGTAGCTTTGAGATCGTTGTTTACATATAATACGTTGAATTTAAAGTATTTCTTAATTACAATTTGCAGTCTTCCAAATAAAATGTTACATTTTGTAAATTTAAATAATGAGTATTGATTATTAAAATATATACTGAGCTGTACATTCAGTGTTTTTTATTTTGTTGGACAATGACGAGTTTGTTCTTTTCCTTTGTGACTTTTGCTGCGGGTAAGTGTGTAGCTGGCATTAATTGGCGCAAATATTGACTTGGTATCACTGGGACCTGTTAAAAAATAAGGTTTTTAATATCACACAATAAGCTACTGTTGTAACTTGATGGCATTTAATAAGAAAATACTTATTCCTTCCAAAAATAATTTCCTCTCAACTTACCGGAGGATATCTGGCAAACTGTCTCATCCTATCCACTAATCGCATAGCATCATCTGATGTTTCAGAGTCGGTAGTCATCCCCAACGATAGTGCTCTATCCATATTTACACCATCTAGACATCTAATAAAAAATAAAGGCATTGTTAAATTAAAAAAGTTTACTCATAATTAAATATCCACGTAACTCAGTATATGATCTTATTTTGTAGTTTCTATACTTGTATTTATTTAAAATATATATTTAGACTATCTGGATCAGCGTCTTCGTCCGCGTAGAATAGTTGTTTAGGGCATCCAAATTTGTTTTTGCAAACCTCTACATCTTTATAAATTTAAGCTGCCCATGACATCGGTTGCGTCCCGCGCGGCGTTTATATATTAGTATAGATAGAAGAAATTACATAGGTTAAAAGGATTTCGACGTTGACATGGAACATGGAACGCTTAAATGTATATATTGACATTTGGAAAATAAAAATGTTATCAAACTTGTATCAATTAAATTCATAATTTTCTCCTTTCTTTTTTCAACTCACAAAAAAAAATGCAATACAATGACTTGAAAAATGATATTGATACCTATTTGGTGCTGGACGAGACCTCTGAGCGTGTCTCCAAGCTGCAGCCGCCCGCGCACGCCATATAGCTGCCTCATCAGCGGCCGCTGCCGCGCTAGCCTCTAGCGCTGCACAAGCACTTCGTAGATCCACCACCTTTGCAAGAAATGACAGGTTTCTATTATTCATAGATCTATTATATACCAACTAAACTTATTGCAGATATACAGTACATACATATTTTCTCATTGTATGCAAGGATAAATAAGCTACGATGCCTTTCGTGAATTAGAAAAATACCTTTTGAAAGTATCTATACAGGAGAGTTTTCATCTCATCATGTGATAATTTATCCAATCTCGCCATTAACATCTGCTCTCCTCTGGTCCTACTGTCCTTGTTATCGTGTGAGTCAGAGAGTGAAGCAGATGGCGAACGTCCACATATTAAATTGTTTTTGTACTCTATTGCTGTGTCTATAGCTTCTATGGCTTCTTCACATTCTAGTATTTTTCGTTCCTGAAATTAGCATTACAGATTGGTATTTTTTCATTATATTTAAAGCTAAAGATGTGATATTGGGGAAACTCATTCATTTCGTAAAACTTACCTCTGAATCTGAAAGAGATTTGTACAATTTTCTTTTATGTCCTAAACTACATCGCTGCTCGTGTAAGCACTCTCGCGTCTTACGTAAATTTTTAATCTCTTTTCTCAATAAAAGCTCTTTATCTCTTGATAATTCTAGATTGGCTAAATCATTTGCTTTCTCTTTTAAAATACTATCTAATTGTGTAATTCTATTTGTAAAATGCTTTATTGAATGTACTTTTTTATCTTTAATCTCAACTGATGTTTCAGACAGTTCATCTAACTTTAATTTATCCTTGAGTAGTTCAACATCTAGAGTATTTTTTCGCTTTTCATCCTTTTTAATTTGACGTTTTATTTGATCTATTTGCTTTTTGTAGGTCTTAAGATTTGTCTCATGTCGTTTTATCTCCTTTATTGCGTCTAAATCAATAATGTTTGATTCTGTCCTGTCTGAGTGTGTTTTATTTCTTGTATTATTAGAAATGCTTCGGTTCAGGTCATCTATGACTCTTTTCTTAGAGATGCAAAGATTGATCAATTCTTTCAGCTGTGACTGACTTGTACTTATCTCTTTCGACAATTTCCTAGCTAAAATCTGTTTCTGTCCATATTTTTCCTTGGTAATTTTATATTTCCTACAGATTTCTGTCATTTTTGGAGAGTCAATCATTTTTAATAATTCCCTCTCAATTAATTTGGGTTCTGGGTCTGTTTCATTTTTGTGAGATTCAATAATAATTTTTTGAGATTCAGGAGAGATAGCTTTTTCAGCTACTTTTCTTAGAAGTTCTAACTGTGCTCCAGATATACTTTCCCCTGGTTGAATTGTTCTTCTTCTTCCAGAAATAGATTGTGAAGTAAGAATAGGTAAAGATTGTGAGCCACTTGTATCAGATATAGTGATATCGTCTGAGTCTATATGGTTTAAATAATCTTCACATCTCTCTGCAAATAACTGATCATTTTTCTCCCTAAAGTATTCCATCATCTTTTCAACTTTGTCTTGAAATACAGTTTCGGAATCACTATCTTCAGAATCTGATTCGACATCGGACTCACTAGGTTCACTAGGTTCTGTATCTTCAGCTATTCTTGGTAAGCCTTGTTTATGATTTGATTCTCTGTTATCAACAACTATTTCATTATTCAAGCATTCGTCACATTCTGCTTTGAGAAACAGCCATTCACTAACCTGGTTCATATCTGCATCAGACAATGATTTAGATTGCAATATTTTGTTAAACAACCCTTCTGCATTTGACACTAATTTTATCCATTGGGTTGTAGCAAACTGCAAATTAAAGGCATTATCGGATGGTATTGCATTTTTTTCAGAATAAACTGGTGTGTTATTATCAGCAAATAAGTTAACTGTGACAAAATTCTTAATTCCCCGACAACAAAGGCATAAATTCAGAATCTTAAGAGTATCTTGGTATTCTTCTGGTTCTGTACTTATACAACCAATAACCCAAGTGAAGGCTCTCCCTCCAAATGAATCTCGTAGCATAGCAGTTAATATACACCTATCGTAATTTATTTGTTTTGGCGGGTTGCCAGCTACTAATTCCTTGATTATGTTCTCCAAAGCAAAAAGTCCTGGTTCTGGATAAGCTGCCAGTTCACAAAAACTAGCAGTAGACATACGATGATTAAGGACACCATTAGTTCCAACCCACTTTTGTTCCATACTCACAGTAAATACTGTATGATTGTTACCAAGGCACCTCTGTCTCCAACCTAATTGCAAATATTGGAATGCTTCTTCAATATTACAACACCTGACCAACCCACCTCCCAGGACATCAAATATATTATTGTTAATAACTTGCATCCAAGTTATATGAAGTATGAACTCCCTCTCAGGCATCTGGCTTAGTTTGTGGAATATTTCAGTCAAAAATCTGGGAACAATGCCTTGATCACATTCACTATGGATACATTCGAAGCCTGAAAAATTAATAAACAATGTAATGAGAAATTAATAAGGAGGTTCAGATTGTAAATACTTTTTGGTAATTTCTACAAACCTGGGCCAAACAGTGTATATGTTTTCCCTGTTTTTGACTGCCCAAATGCTACAACTGATGTATCACATCCATCGAGAAAGCAGTTGATTTGTGGTAACATAAATGAATTGAACAAATGAGCTTGATTGCAATCTACTGGCAAGGCTCTGTTTACATGAAACGTTTGACCACTCTCTGTGATAACAATTTGAGTTACGGGATTACTAAATATGCACTGAAGGGAATCTGTTATTCCAGGGGGTTTTAGACGAATAGCTATTTGCACTGGTATATCCATTTTATGAACCGAATATTATCATATAAATGTAACTTTCAAAATCTTCAAGCACTAACTCTTAGCATAGCACCCACTTTATGCATTAAATTAAGTGTACATAACTTATGCAACTAAAGTACTCCATTAAAACATTAAATACGATGCATTACAAAAATAATTCTATCCTTGCTCTTATTTCCAAACAATTCTTTTTTTTTACAATATGCAGACTGCCATATCTTTCACAGATATCATAAAGTTTAAATAGACTATGTATGTTATAGGTAGACAAAAAAGTAGGTATACAACAAATTATATTAATATATTGAAGTACCTTTTTAAATTGAATAAATAAAATGTTTGTTTTATGTACAATAGTTATTTGTTATAAGAAACAAAAAATATCCAAATGAATTAAACACTCTGTATTGTATGGTAATGTCATGAACAGTGACAGCTTAGACAGTGACAGATGTCACGATAAATTGCGTCCTACGTCATACGTCAAGTGTAATTTCAACTTTTAGCCTTTTCCGGCTCTCTGTGGCACTGAAAGTAAGCAACAGAAATGTTTCCTAAAATAAATCTATTAAAATCTTACTGATTCCAATATATTTACCTATTTTACGTTGCATTGTGATCAGGAACAATATTTTGTGTTGATTCCCCTTCATATTTTTTGAGTTCTTAGTGTAAAAGTGAGAAAAACTTATCTTGGAATAAACATAGGTTATAGTATCTTTACAACCGTATTTTTATATTTTAGGCCTCAAGATGAAGCAAATAGTTGCTAATCAAAAAGTGAAAATCCCTGATGGACTCACAGTCCATGTAAAATCAAGGCTCGTAACAGTTAAGGGCCCACGGGGTGTGTTAAAACGAAACTTCAAACACTTGGCTGTAGACATTCGTATGGTTAACCCACGATTGTTGAAGGTGGAAAAATGGTTCGGCTCCAAAAAGGAACTAGCAGCAGTTAGAACTGTTTGCTCTCATGTCGAAAACATGATTAAAGGTAAGTTATGTGCATTGTTTTTAGTTTTTATGTTGTAAACATCCAAGTTTTGATTTAATATTAAACAGGTTCATGCATATTTACTCGTCCCCTGGTATCAATAGTTGAATTAACCTTTTTTTTAGTTTAATAATTTGGAAATATAATAATATATCCTTAAATGTTTTGGTTGGTTGTGTATTTTACATTAAATTTTTTTGTCTTACTAAGTATTATCCTGTACATTTTTCATAAATTCCAAAATTACATTAATAATGATGTCTTGAAGGTTTTGTGTATTGTATTTAAAGAGAGCATCCTTTTATTTTTATAGTTTGCTCTAAACAGCTTACCATCCTTTCAGGTGTAACTAAGGGTTTCCAATACAAAATGAGAGCTGTATATGCTCACTTCCCCATTAACTGTGTCACCACTGAAGGCAACTCAGTAATTGAAATCCGTAACTTCTTGGGTGAGAAATTCATCAGAAGGGTGAAGATGGCCCCTGGTGTTACAGTAGTCAACTCACCAAAACAGAAAGATGAGCTCATCATTGAAGGTAACTCCCTCGAGGATGTATCCAGTTCTGCTGCCCTAATTCAGCAATCCACCACAGTTAAAAATAAGGATATAAGAAAGTTCTTGGATGGTTTATATGTGTCCGAAAAAACAACTGTTGTACTGGATGAAATATAAGGAATATATATAATAGGCTGATTTATTTGGTTTTATTTCTGAAAATCAAATAGTTGTTTGATATAAGGTTAGTTAATAGCAAACCAAGTGATTTTCCTTCTCTTTTTGGAGCAGAAATATCTCTGGGCTACTTGATAGATTTTTATTAACAGTAAGTCGGACTTGGCACACAGACTATTAAACTACTATGTCTGCCAGCGACATCGTCCGCGAGAATCATTATTTTGGGCATCCAAATTAGTTTTTGCAAACCCCGTCATCTTTATAAACTTATGCTGTTAGCCACGACGTCGATCGCGTCCCTCCCCGTCGTTCTTGCAAGTTAATGTTAAAAGATAGACGTTTAGCGTCGCGGACTTTTTTTTAGATCATTTAAAGAGGAATCATTCTTTCATAGACATTTTTAAGTATCTTAAACTGTTTTCGCAGCATAATACACATCTGAAGCCCACAGAGATGAAAAAATATCCCCCCTTTTGTTCACATGTTCCGCTGCATCTTTGCTTCTATTATTTACAGCGCGATTTTATAACCTATAACCTTCCTCAATATTGCTCTAACTAAGAGAACTTTTCAATTTGAACTTGTAGTTCCTGCTTTCTCTCTCAGCTTTATATACTAGTATAGATTTGGTAATATTTGAAACACTTTTCAATTTTAGAAATGGACATACTCAATTAACAGTTACTCTTAATGAAGAATAATTTTATTTAGTTTAATTAATTGATTAGGTTCCTTGAAATTAAGGAACGGAAGCTAATGTACCCAATATAGACATGGTAGCTCATTTGATTAGATTTATAATAATGAGAAAATAATTATTATTTAAGTTTAATATAGGAGTTGCTTATAAGGCAAAACACATTTTAACGTAAATAACTTTATTCAAACTAATTCTATTGAACATCACTAACTGATAAACATTGTACATCTGCAAATATGGATTTTATAAAATGTTAAAATAGGTAATAACTATTTGTTAAAATATACTTACATTTTATTAATATACACAAATCAACACATTTTATTAATTTAATAAAATACCTACTTAGTACGACACAATAAATACCTAATGAAATAAAACATTCTCACAATAATTAAAAAAAAATTACATTGTTACATATTATAATATTACGAAATAAAATGATTACAATACTTGTAAACTTTCCGAATAATATAGTTATCAAATGAATTAAACATTATCTTGTCTTGGCTTATTAATTTTGATAGAAAACTTTCTAAAAGTTATGTCGTCAGACGAAAATGTAATTTAAAAAAGCTTTAAAATGATTCATACAAGACTGACAAAAATAATACAAATTAAGCTAATAGCTTATTTTCCCAAATTACATCTTTGGTTACATATGTATCTATGTAATGGCGAGGGTAAAAAAATAAGCCAGCGAAAATGTCATTAAAAAAACTGCTATAATACAACACGACGTACACAGTTAAAAATATTAAGTACAGGGGGAATAATCATTTGTATTTCACATTACATAATCATTGCACTTAAGAGTAAAAAATACTACTAAGTATTAAAAGATATCAATTCATAAAACCAGTTACAACGAAAGACAAAGACGTGGTCACATTTATTCCAGTAAATATAAATCCGGAATAAAAAAATATTTGTAGGCAGCGTAAGTAAAGTAATTTCGAGATGAGCCCCAGCCTTCCGCCGCTGTCGCTGTAAATAATACCTAACTACATCCGCGTTACACGCCATATTTGCAGATGGGCATATTTTTACTTCGTAAGAAAATAAAATTCTCAATAAATAAATGTCAAACGCTATTCTGGGTGAGACATTTCACACCGTATAACACAATTCCTTACTATAAAAATGATCAACAAATAACTTGCACCTCGCGGCTGTGGTCTCCTTTAAACGCCATAGGCTGCGTACACGCCATTTCCACGAACGACTTCTTAATAATCGTTATCGACGTTCACGTGCAGTATTGTACCGTTTTTTGCTTTCGTTTGAGTATACGTCGGCGTGTGAAAGAGACAACAGTACATTTCTCTAGTAACAAGCGACGTATAACGTGACGCTGTAAGCGGGTTACATAATTTATAGGAGACCGTAGCCTAATAGTAGTGAAGTAAGACCGGCTGCGGTGTGTCATGAGATTCAAATGGCTACGATGTTTGCCGCTTGAGCAAATAATTCTGAATGTAATTTCTCTTAGCCTAGCCATGCAGGACTCGCGTGAGGTGGGTTTTGACTAAAGTAGTAAGTTATAACTAAGTAGTTTGTCATTGTAACATCACCGTGTGCATCGTGATCGTCAATATTAAACTCTACTAACCGTGTATAGAGAACATTACGTCTAACGCTGAAGAAAATTCACATTTCACTCTAGCAATCCGATAACAAATTAACATGAATAATACCATTTATTTCTCTACAATATACAATTTTATTTTACATAGTCGAGATGAAGCTGAATACGTGACTTTGTTAATAAATACCTTTTAGTACAAAGCAATCATCATACTGTTACGGCTATATCAAACGACACGATGAACGAAAGCGTAAATACTCTACAGTGAAAGCGTTCATTATCGATTTCGAGTTGTGTTACGTAAAATTTAAATTTCAAAACCAACCTATAACTAGAATGTTAAAATGTAAGGACTGTAGAGACTAAATATAAAACCAAGTCACAATCTAATGTGAACCTCAATCGGTATTGCTTAGCCGTGTATACGATCGGTTCTCTGTCAACAATCTAAGAATTACCTAAATCGTGACACTAACTAAATATCTCGTGTACAAATCTTGAGGGACAAGTTATCGCGTCCGATATCGGAAGGTCACTTAGGGAGTCTAGACAAAAGATTTAAATGTGTCGTGGATATAATTCGAAGCGATAGAGAATAGAATTTACACCGCCAAATGGGACCCCAAGTCTGCTAATTCAATCGAGACTACGTTGCATTAATAATGACCTGGTCATTTGGGTTTTTTTGATGACAAGCCAGCTACTTGCTGTAAATAGTACTGGAAATCCTTTTTAACGGATTACATAAAAAAATGATAATCAAGTTGTATGTAACAGGGTGTACCAAGAGGGGTAAACACTAGGAACAACTCGTCTAGACTTCCTGTAATGTCTACTAACACTGATCGGGGCCACAGGAGATTCTATGAACATTATTGCTCATATAAGTATCACGAAATATGGAGTACTTAATACAATGGTAGGCACATTTCATCGACCGTACTTTAGGAATACAAGGGCAGGTTGAAGCGGTCTACGTCAAATAAGAACTACTTCTAAATTACAGGGATCATAACGGCTTCTTGAACAAAGCCTTCTGGACATTCGATCCGTATTTCACCTGTGAAGGTTCAATGTGTCCTTGTATTCTTCATAAGCTTACTGAGGACTAGAAAACACACTTAAAAATATTTATAGATTTGAACAGTCACTTTTGGGCCCATACCGATGGACAATACTTTTAAATACACGTCAGTCGTATTCAGGTACTTGAATGTTAAGTGTGGTTTCTCTCCTTAGTACATTATACGAAATCCAGTGCACTAGAAGGAATAATTTGTATTTCATTGCGGCATTCGGCCAATCAACGTCGTCTTAGCTTACAAGAATCAATAACACATTCACTAACAAAAACATACTAGGTGGCGCTAGTTGCAGCAAGCATTGAAGTTTGTATCTACTTGTAGATATAAAATCTGTCGGGTTCCATATACTTTATAGACTATATTTCACGTATAATAAAATAGTGCTATCTTTTTACTATTATAATAACGCAACTAACGCCACTCGTTTCATAATTTGAGCGTCATCTAGTGGCGAATTTGGGAATTTATTGCACTGAATTCCGCGTTTTGATAGTTCTTTAGAGAGGATCGCGTCGAGGCACCCACACCGAGGGGCCGCTCTCAGCCGCAATCACAGCTTTTACCTTTGCGTATATTTCTTCGGGCGTGTCTCCTGTTACTACGGCTGAAAACAAAACACACATTTTAAATTATTCAGTCTTACAGTGAAAAGTTTTAATAATCTGATAATAAAAGTAAAAACAAACTATGAGATAAATATATACATACCTGTGAAATATTCAGCGAACTCTTGTTCCATCTTCAAAGCGCGTTCGTAAGTTTTCTTCGCTTGTTCTTCGGTCATTCGTTTTGTCATTTCCCTGGAAAGACGTGATAAACAACCTAAGTATGTGTATGTTTAATAATGTACAGCAAACCAAAATACATTTTTTTGTCTTATGAATGACAAAATATAGACGGATAGTCAGACAAAATATACTTACATAATAGATTCTACACTCTTTGGTTTGATAAATATGGCAATGGGGAACAGTTGCGCGACTTGTAACCTTTTTATGGCGTTCCCGCTTACGTCTAAAATGCAATGCTTGCCCTGAAAAAAAAAATCATATATGTATTTAGGTACTTCATTTTTAATATTTAATTATTTAAAGTAAATAAAATGAGGAGACCTAACACTACCATTACACGTATATATCGTAATTTATTACTTAGTTAAAACAATTAATCTCAAGAAGATGCGCCATCGACCTTTCGCTATTCGGAAATGCACAGCTTTACAGCTCTTTCATCTGTGGATGGTTCGTGACATGGACGGATTTATATAATATTTCTATATGAATACTATACTAATTTCAGAGAAATAATAAAACTTATTACAAACATATTGGAACCTAGTAGGGATCAAATCCACGACCCGTTAATACATAGCCATACATTAAAACCACGAGCGCGTTTTACACATAAAACCTTTGAATGATTAAATAAAACCCATTTCATTTTTCATAATTCAAAAGAGAGTAATATTCGTCTTATATAAATTTGGCAGTACCTTTTCGGCAACTTCTCTGACTGAGGCGACTGACGTTCCATACAGGTTCTCATTGTACTGTCCCGCCTCGATGAACAAATGATTTTGTATGTCCCGCTCCATCTGTTCTCGGCTCGCCACGAAATGATAATCGCGTCCATCCACTTCGTAATCACGCCGCGCTCGCGTCGTATCTATGACAGACAAGTAGGAAGAACTGTATTGACACTATATGTATATCATATCCTGATATAGAAATTAGAAAACGATAATCAGACGGCAAAATTGGCTATGGACAACACAAACTATGACAAATACTGAAAAATTGAAAATAATTTATGATGTTAAATAAGAAGAAAAATAAAAAAGGTTATCATTTCAATATAAAGTAGATCTTTTATTTTAGGCTCAAGTTCTTGTTGCACGTTGTGGCTTTAAAATAATTTAAAAGTATAAAGCCCAATTGGACGCCATTAGGAAAGAATATGAACAAAGGCGGACCATCAGCAATACTAACTTATATATTACGGTGTTAGTCATCATCTTTCCTCTTTCTTATTCCCATATGGATTTCAATTTGCACGACAGGGATAGAAAATCAAATTACTCTTCGCAACCACCATATTTTATTACATTTAAAAGAGGGTACTTACGAGGGACGCAGCTTCCAAATTTATCAGGGAACTCCGATATAAGGTCATCGTTGATCCTGTCCTTAAGCGGTCCTAGAATAATCACTGGCCTCGTGTAGTTTATCGTCATTTGCTGTACCGTCTCGTAGGATAACACATTTTCGTCTTGACCTGTAACCACAATACAACATTATACAACATATCGGGGCAACATAAACGTACAACGAAACGGTAATTTTACTATTAAATTACAGATTCGTTAGCCGTCTGTCTATGGGATTAGTGTCTATTTGCTATCTATTATGGCTTAGAACTGCCGTGATATGTGATATATGCCTATGAAGTATTATTTGAATACAAAATTGTCTTTAACATTTTTCAATCGTCACGTGAAATCACTCGATAAAAGTCAAACTAGCGTGCCTCACTAATATTTGCCTGTGCATTCTACATCTTTTTGGTGCGGTACAGAGTAATCAATTGATCTTCTAACAAATCGCTTTAGTGCGTCGATTATTGTTAGGAACGTCAACTGAATACTAACCTACATCTAGAAACAAACTAAATACTATCTAATTTCTAAACTATCTAGTATTTCTATGTAATATATAGTGTAAAACCAGTTGCATTATGCACTCAATCTTACCTCATTATACCAATCACATATTCTAGAATCCGAAAAAACTAAACATCTTTAAGAATATATAGCCCAAATTGTAAGTAAATAGACAACGTCAAAGCAAAGTCAATATTTAAAAGGCGCAATTTGATACTTCATACCTAATTACATAAAGCGAATATACAAAGCGATACCTATAAAAAACTAAGGCTATACCAATACAGCGAACCCAATATTTGAAGCGACAACTAATCGTAGATGACGACTGCTAGCACGGTATCGGCGAAACAGCCCGACTGTGTCGAAACATGCTTGTGACGTATGTAAGGCTGTGGTCTTCTATAAACGCTGTGAACCGCGTACGGCGTCACGCGTCACACTGCGTCAAGATTCTTAAGCGAGACCGGTAATTGTACGCTGACACGTCAGCGTATGAAGACACTCCAGTAGATTTTTATAGGCTTAACACGATGTACTAGTGACGCTGTATACGGTCTAAGGCGTTTAAGGGAGGCCACAGACTAATGCAACTAAAGGCAAGCGCATACGCGTGCGGGCGTGAAGCTTGTGAAAGAGGCGGCTCTCGTGTCCTCGTGTGCTTCCAGTGGCCCTCACTCCCTCCACAGATACAACTGAAGCCTCATTTGTCAATAACAATGCACAGGCGCCCGACCGCCTCATTCTAGGGTGCGATAATTTAGAGATTCTTCAAAAATTTCGTGACTTGAAACATTCATGTGTGGAGAGGCTATTAGAATCATCGCGTTATGAATTAGAGTAACTTAAAATAATGACAAACAATAGAAGGTCGAGTGTTATTCAAATGAGTACTACGTTTCTAATAGATGATCATAACCAGAATGCGGGAGGTAAGGTAACGACTACAGCACTCGCAAGCGACGCCTCACCCCCAAAACTTACTCTCGTCCTCGAGATAAATGAGCGTAATCTCCTCCATCATGGGAAGTTCCACTCGGTACAAGATTTCCCCTATACGTACAAAAATTAACGTTACACAAGTTTATTCATGGCATTTTCAACCGGGCTAGGGGATGAGCTTAGAAAAATAGGATGAGATGATGCGACGTCTACTCTTTTTTCGTTTCGTCGAAAGATCCGGAACGTCGGATCTTAGTTAAAAATATCGCGTTTTAAACCGTACACCAAAGTGTATCTAACGATCCACGCCAAAGTATTATTTTATCCGATTATTTTTTAGGCAAGGCAACTAGAAGCACGGGACGGCGACCGAACCTGCGTCAAACCAATCCGTGTGCTCGGAACCCAATTATAACCATTAACTACAACACTTATGCCAAGTAAATAAATAACTATACGTCGACCACACAGCCGCGAGCCATCAAAGTACATAAATGAAACAATAGGCCAATTGGAAACCAATTATTGCTTTTTTGAGTAAGAAAAGAAATGTTTTCTTAGCGTACACGGTTGTGTGGCATATTATCTAGTGTCAACGTAAATACAGTCTAATTACGCATACACTCGTCCCGCGTACGCGCATCAATTGACAGGCGACAGAGCCGTCAAATCGACACAAAATGTCTATATAATTAATTGCGAATTATTAAGCATCTCCATGCTCCTCCAGATACCACTACAAGCGTTAATTTACTCACACATATCCAGAACAATTTTGTTTAACAATAGAGATAAAACCAATTCACTAAATATATTAGATAAGTGTTTCATATAAGTACTTAAACCATATGTGTTTGATTGGATATGAAGATGACGTCTACAATACATAATACAGATGTAGAAATTAATATTTCAATGTCTATATATAAGTGTAGACTATGATCGTATACCTAATATTCTTTATCGTTGTTAGAAAAAGCAAACTCAATAATATGAAGTCCACAGTGATAACATTAGCAGCCGCTTGAAGTATATTGCGTTGTAACATAGTCTTATCGACCGAGATGTTTCTGACGAGTACCTAACTAGACTTAACTTTGTTTTATTTATTATCCGTATTGCAATGTTGTCCTTAAGACCCCGTCAAACATGAAGCGAGACGAAAGCGTGGCGAAGCGATTTTATTTCCAAATACATCGCAACCGAGTCCTACCACATTGAAATGCGGAAGCGTATTGTATGAAGCGTTTCCGAAACGTAGATTTAAAAATAAAAAGTTTCACCATTCACTTTGTTTGACAAGAGCCTAAAGAAGGCTTTGGTCCATTGAAATTAATTTCTAGAAAGGTGAATTTCAAAAGGGATTACACAGAAACGGATAAAATGCCTAAAGCATAAGGTCAATAAGAAAATGTTCTACGACAGAGCGAGATAGCGATATATATAGAAAGAGAGAGTGCACTCACCGTCCGCGTTAGCGTCCTCTTGAGTGTAACAAAGCATGAAAGCTGTAACAAAGTTTCCGGTTACCTTCTTATAATACTTTTCTTTTTTATTTACAATGAATTCATTTTTGATTACGTCAGATTCTTTAGACCGCCTTCTCGGCCAAACTTTTAATGTTAGTTGTTCATTAAATTGTGACGACTGTGCCCAATTTACCAAAATGTGTACTGTAATATGTACATTTTTCGTCCTACCCTCTAGATTTTGGGTCCAGCGTATTTAAAAGAAAGCATTTAAAAACTTGCAATGTACAAGTCAAATAAATAATTGCGTATATGTATTTATACTATACTTACGCTCTTGGTCCGAGCCATCTTCAGACTTTCCGTCTTCTCGGCTCTTCATGAAGGGGAATCGTTTGCTGAACGAAAACGTTTTCTTTTTCCTCTCCAGTGTCGATTGGCTCTGCAATGTTTACAAAAATGTTTTGAGAAGCTTTCATTTAATTTAAATCTTACCAATGTTCTCGGTTAAACTTGTTAAGGAACTATCTCTGAGTATATACATACATTTGGATTTCTATGTATGTTTGTTAGTCTTTAAGAAATTGTTATATTAGTTTTACTTATCATAAGGGACAGCGCTGTTAAGTTTCCTAAATAAATAATAATACTGTTTCTTATAAACAGGAATAATCATGCTTGCACTAGGTACGGCATTTTACACGTATTGTGGCGTCACTTTTATTACATCTGAATCGTTATATTTATTGTGTCTAAGGGCAGTAAGCATACCGTGCTGACCGGCGTGCCTTGCCCTTGGAACTTGACCTGTCGATCGCGTGCTCGCTGCTTCCTCTCCCAGCGCCTCTTTGACGGGATTATACCAATCGCATCTGGGTCTGTGCTGTCTAATCGCCTGCATACGATACATTTTATTAATGATAGAGGATAGACGAGCATGAGGTTTATTTGATGGAAGGAAATAGGATGCTCTGTCGAATTATTTTGACTTTGGATATGCGGAACACATTCTTATAAACCTTCCCTAAATATGTTTCTTATAAATACTGTCTTTAGTTTACGAGAGTAGTACACATTTAAATAAAACACTTTAACGGTTTAAAACGCGATATATTAGGTTAAACTTATTTGAAAGTGATTTTTAACTTCAGTCAACGGTCTCCCCGTGACCACGGCTGCTGCGAAGCATCCGAAACGTCGGGCCGAAATAAAAAATCATTTTCAAATAAGTTTGACCTAATATATCGCGTTTTAAACCGTTAAAGTGTTTTATTTAAATGTTCCTTATAATTTCTGAGGTAGTATAAAAATGGAACAACATCTACGTATTGTCTATAGTTTATGAGAATTCACATACATTTAAACTTAAAATAAAACACTTTTAACGGTTTAAAACACGAAATATATAAGTCAAATTATTTTTAATTCGTTTCGGACACTGCTGCTAAGCATCCGAAATGTCGGACAATAGTTAAACATAAGCTAATCAATATATTTCGCGTTTTACACTGTTACAAGTGTTTAAAAAGAAACTGCAAATAAAGGAAGGCATTTCTGTTAATATAAGGGTCTAACCTGGCCTGCCACCACTCGTCATCAGACGCATTGGTGACGTGCAGAATGTCTCCATATCTGAAGGGCAGACCTCGCGATGGGAGCCCATCGTCCCGAATCGGGTCATAGTCGAAGAGCGCTCTGAAATTTAGCACAATCAAATTTTTTTTTAAATTTATATATTGGGACAATTATAATCATTACGAACAATATAAAAAGATATTTCTGAACAAGCGCGTACAAACGTCCAAATGAACCATACACCTTATTGTCTGAGCAAATTTTAACTGTGAATTTTAGAAAATTAACTAGATACTACTGATAAACTATCGTTCTTATAACAAAGTTCGACAAGTATTTTTGCACTTATCGGACTAATATTTCAAATAGTAAAACATTTTATAAACAACTTAAGCTATAAAACTATTCAGTTACACACAACTTTCTTGATATTTCTGGTTAGTAAAATTTAGTAATCGACTTATTAAATTTAAACTGTTATACGTTTACTACTGTCCTCACATTGCTCAAGACATAAAAGGTATTAAGACGTTAATGGGATAACACATCTAGTAATAAGATCAAGACAACACAAGCAAAATTCTAATCACCAATACATACCTGACATACAGCGATCGTTTCTGCGAGGTTCTAAGTAACGTATTGTGTTGCTTCAACTCATTGATACGAGCTTCGAATTTGTTGTATTCCTGCGGCCTGTACACAACTGTTAATTTTACATTTTGGCCCGTACTCTGCAAAGAAAACCATACAAATACAAATGTACCCGAGTGAACATTACCTAGAGGCAAGGGGACCTCGGTTGACAGGCATCCTTATAGTGTTGTGTTCGATCACGTTATGCGATGTTTGCGCTACCTCTTACGTGCGCCGCTTATTAAATTACGCGTATGAATAACATTGAGATATCTGTTTTTATAATTAATTTAATTTATCGATAATCGATTGTTTTATGTCGATTCAAATTGTAACGTAACGGATCATCACTATTCGTTCAAAAATAGAATAAAATCGCGCTAGTGTGTCGGTCGGGTAATCGGGGTGAATTCACTCACGCATCCACCACTGTACATATCGCGTGACTGACCAAATACATATTGTAATAAGCAATGACAATCGATTATGACGCAATGCGTAAAGGACCGTTTACATATAGAGAACGTGTTTCATTCATTAACTGGTTTTTGGCATTCCGATTTTAAGCAAATGCCGAAAGTAAGCGACGCAATTACGCATAACTGTTTTAATATTTCCACACACAGACAAGACACCTATTATGATATATATGTAAATTAAACAACGCTGTGCCCTATTTGGGCATATTATAAATGTTATAATGAAATAAAAACATTAACAGTTTAAAACGCGAAATATTTTTGTTAATTTATTTTTTAACTTCAATTAGACGTTTCCCATTCTTTGATGGTGGAAACTACGGATCGTAACTAGTTTATTTCGAATTTTAATCCGTTGTCAGTGTTTAGAAACTTTTATATTTTTCTCTTGTTATTGCACGTGATGATATTATACAAATAAAACATGGATTTTAGATTGATACGACACAGAGGATTTGAACCGGGCAGTTGATCCAAATGAGCCAACGTGTCCTACACATCCATCATCGTCGAATATTGCAACCTATTGACACATGCATTACCACGCAACCGTTATAAGTGTTTTATTAAATGCGCCCTACTCGAATAAACTATAAAACTTACTATTATACTAGCTGTGTCAGCGACTTCGTTCGCGAGAATAGTTTTTTTACGCATCAAAATTTGATGTTGCATTTGTTTTTAATAAACGTCTACTCGGGTCCGTTGCAACTTTTTTTAAATAACATTACTTTCTTAGGTAATAAAAGAGATACTATATATAATTCTTTTATACATATGTTTTGGGTATCTTGAGTGTGCAGTGTACGCATCGGGAATTTTCCCCATTTGATTCACGTTTTCCGTAGTTTCTTCACTCCTAATAATGTCAGCCTATATCATGTAGCCTTCCTCGATAAATCCTCTAACTAACACAAAAATAATTTTTCAATTTGAACCTGTAGTTCCTGAGATTAGCGCGTTCAAACAAACAAACTCTTCAGCTTTATATAGATTAAGCTTTCGGCAAGTCTACATAATTATAATCAGTTTATTAATTAATACATCACAAGATTAAGCTAATCGCTTTCCCTTTGCATTAGTTGAAATTTAATTGTTTCATTCATAAACTTTCACAAAACGTAAACTTATATAACTCGTTTAACTCATGCATATGTATAAACGATAAAATAATGAACCATAAGACGTATACACAGTACTGAAAACCTAAAATCCATGCAAAATGACACCGATTAAAGTTGTGATATTTTTTTTAATTCAACCAGTACCCCCGTGACCACGGCTGCTGCAAAGCATCCGAAACGTCGGGCCGAAGTTAAAAATCATTTTCAAATAAGTTTAACTAATATATCGCGTTTTAAACCGTTAAAGTGTTTTATTTAAATCAACCAGTACATTTCTTTATAAAAGCAAGCTACTTTACGCGTGCGTGGGAGTACATTGTTAATCCTGGACAGCCTAATACGAAATCTCTTGTAGGTCGCTACAAATAACCTAATAACTATATTACTTTTGTACAATTTACTATTAATTTGAATACATGTTGTTTTCAGGCAAATGGCGTTTATTATTGCTTTATTATAAAGGTTAACGGGTCGAATCCTCGGTTGGGTAGGGCTCAGAAGTATAAACATGGTCTTGCTTATGCCTTGTTGAAACTGTGTTAACCTGTCCACTATATAGGGAAATCGGCATTTAACAGACAATGAACAGTGTACACAACACCTAAATCACATACCTTCAACGCCTTTGCGGCCAGTTCGTGCGTTGCATGCGTAATATCAGTGTCGTTGACGGCTAGCAATCGGTCGCCGCGACGCAATTGTCCGGAACGCTCCGCGGGGCCCCCCGCTAGTAGGAACGAGACGTAGATGCCGTGGCCGTCTTCACCCCCCACTATGTTGAAGCCGAGGCCCTGGGTCCCCTTCTCCAGTTCAACGACGCGTGGTTCCTCAGCGCTGTCTGTTACGTCTTCGCGCCGCAGCGAGTTAGTGGTGCTCGATGTCGGACATGCTGATGTTGAGAATCATGATTTAATTTTATATACTAAATCAGAGATCAGAGATGGGCTAAGTAAAATTCGTGATTTATATACGTTAATAAAATAAATTTAATTTAGATATATAATTACAAATTATTAACATTTTATTATTCAAATCAAATTAAATAAAAAAATCATTTATTCATGTTGTACACTTATGAATGTTAAAACAGTTAAAATTTTAAAAACTGTAACATTAATTGGGAACAGAAGACACTCCATGAAAATTTATAAATTTATTTCAACAAATAAATTAAATGATAATTTCAAATGAAATTCAATCGCATTCGATAATGTAAGATGTAAGAATGACCTTAATATGGTAAAATGTTAAGAAACCTAACTATATTTAATACTAAATAAAATATATTTGAACATAGTCTAAGGTTAAAAACATTTAAAACATTTACGCGTGTTTGCCCGCGACGTCCGGGGCGAAGGTTGCCCGTGCCTCGGTCCAGGAATAAGAACCAATAGCACCCGTTCCCCTGATGCCTTCAAAGCGGCCACTGCATCCTCGTGTGTAACATTGTCCAGATTCACGTCACCTTTCTAAAAAAAAAGGTATTATTACTATCCTTATACAAACATACTCTATCAATCAAAATGTATATTTTAACATAAAATTTAGCATTGTCTGTAGTTTACGCGAGTAGTACATATTTAAATAATACACCTTTACTGACGAAATATAGTATAAATTAAAGTGTTAATAACTACGACATAAGGTCTCCCCGTGACCACAGCTAGTGCAATGCATCCGAAACGTCAGGCCGTAGTTAAATAAACTAAAATTGAGTTTAGTTTATAAAGAAGGGTTATAAAAAAGGGTGAATTTTCATGAAATTTATACTCAAATAAGGTGACAGAGTTTGTTTGGTTACTCCATTCTCAGAAACCAATGTGTGCGATAAAAAAGTACAGTTTACAAGATGGATTTGGATTTTGCCTTTTCACTCTGTTTTATTGATTTTCATGGTTGGCTTGCTAACGCCTCAACACTTGCACGGTATTTAAGGGTCCATAGTGAATGACACCAAGACATAATATATTAAATGATTATCTTTCTTAACAATTTAGTTTGTAACGCTAAATCATATAAGGGGAAAAACTCAATGCACTCACCGAAGTATTTTTAACCATTAACAATTTATCCCCAACCCTCAGACGTCCATCGCGATGAGCGGCACCGCCAGCCATTATCTTTGTGACGTAGATTCCATTGTCACCTGGGATGTGCTGGTTTCCAAGCCCACCTGCTATACTAAACCCTAACCCGGAACCACCTTTTACAAGTTCTATTTCAATAGCTTCTTCCTTATTCGATATTTGTGACACGCTGAGGTGATCTTCTACGGATCGACGTTTTACTTTCTACGAAAAAAGAAAAACATGTTATAGAAATGCGTCATAGCCATGGGTTCGTAACACTGTGTTATGTTTTTAAGATAAATTAATTAACAAATGACGCCTTTTTGTGTGTGAAATCTCGTTTCCCCCTAGCATGGAGAACGGGTCAAACATATTTCTATGTCTGTTTCACTGATCCATTCTTTAACAAGCACTGCTAGAGTATAAATAGTTGATCAGACTTCTGTGCCCTGCACCGACCGAAACAATGTTTTTGTCTCCCTGGGATTCGAACCCAGGACCTCTCGCGCTGAACGCAATCAGCGTTTGAGTCCATATTTAAAAACTTTAATATTATTCACATAATGCCATTACATAAATTGAAAACCTATTTAGATTAAAATAATAGAAACAATTAAATAGATTTATAAAAAAAAAATAGGTATAAAAGAAAATTAAATTTAGATTAGATAAAAAAATATACGATCTGGACGGGACTTGAACCAGTGATAAAAATACAGTATTCTATCAAAACAATGGGCGGACTTGAACAGGCACCTACAAATAATTTTTAACGAAAATAATATGATAGAGATAAGGCATAAATAATTTAATTATTAGTAATTTTATTAACACCAAGGCACTTGTCAATAGGGACCTAACTTGGGCATAGACGTGAGTCCCAATAGTGGGCCAACTATATTGTACATCTTACACAACCTCGGCCTGGTCAAATACATACCAATCGTACTGTGTTGCCGGCTTTTTTTAACGCATCTACTGCTTCAGCATGCGTCACGTTCTCCACATTTGTGTCGTTAACCTGTATAAAAGGGTTAAATTCAATGCAAACCTCACATTGTTTAGAATAAAAATAAAACTCTAGTTTCATTCAGAATTGTTCATAAATAAAATAACGAATGAATTAAAGCATTCAACTTGGAGCTTTTCAAATAAGCGCGTTTCGTTTTCGTATTTATTAACTGTAAGTACCACTAGAACTTTCAGGTAGAAAAATGGAAAATGCAAAAAAAATAAAATTACATTTTGACCTTCGCGGTTTGCTTAGCAAGCTCTCAAATCTAGTAGCTGTTTTTATCGAGCATTGTCTGAGTATGCCCGAGTTGTTTTACGTTTAAATAAAACGCTTGCAACGGTTTAAAACGTGATATATTTTAGTTACACGTTTCTTGCAAAACACCCGAAACGATAGGTCGTAATAAATAATTAGATATAGAATAAATAAATAACTATGGTTCCTCGATTCTCAACCTCGATTGCTCGAGAGTTCTGAAATTTTCGAGCAATCGAGGAGCAATCATCTCCTGATGATGCCGAAATGTCGAGAACCTCGTCTCGCATACGTCAGCAAACAGGCCGAAAAACAATGATATTTTATTTATATTCTTTTTCTTGTTGCTGTGAGTATAACTGACCTGTAATATGGCGTCATTAATTTGTAGCTGGCTAGCGGCAGCGGCTCCACCGGGAATGAGTTTAGTGACGTAGATATGAGGGTTGTCAGCAACATGTGGGTTATCAGAACCACCGGCAATGCTGAATCCCAGTCCTGCACCACCCGCCCGGGACAGCACTACAGTCATGTACTGGTAACCATCATCGCCCATCACAGCACCACCCTCGATACCGTTTATCTGTAACTTTTACACCATATCAAAATGACAGGATTAAGTAAATTGGAAATCGCTATAAGATTATTGAGACTTATGAGTTGGAGAATATTTAACCTATTTTTAAACTTTGCTTATACCTATACAAAACCTTTTTTTATTAATGTATAGAGAAAACATTAAAAAGTTTTATGGCAACTTAAACTTTCGTTAAGTAAATATAAGGCTGTTAGAATCAGAGTGGCCTAATAACAAAAACATGATTTTCTATAAGAGGTATAGGAGATTATTTATGTAAGAGATAATATGTTAACAATTTTTGGTCACCTTGCACTTGTATATTAACATTTTTGGATTATAAAAATATAAACAAGTCAAGTCATAAAAATTGCAGTTAGGCTACTCTGCCTCTAGCGGCCTCATATATCATCATCACACATCAGCTATCACCAAATGAATAGTAATAATTGTGCTGAACAACCACAATATTTAAAAATATTTACCAATTGAAACATGAGCTGGTAGTAATCAATTGATGTAATATCAGTTCAAATTACTGTATCAATTGATACATGTTAATTGTCAGACCACTTAACACTAAATCAAAACACCCTCAAATTAATATAGTTCCTAAAACATTCAGACTAAATAGGAAACCGACACAATAAGTCCATGTACGTATTGAAACATTACTTATTTAACTCTTCATTTCTGTAGAACTTATTTTCCTTAGTGCACTTGATTATTAATGAATCACTATAATTTAGGTGATATATTTACCTGCTTCATTTCCGGTGTGGAAACATGAGCCTGCAAAGAAAACAATACTAAATTAATGTTGCAAACAATTCTATGTACTCTTCTTCTGAACGCAGAACATGGTAACATTTCTTACATTTACATACGATGAATTATGGAACAAGAGTTAGTATTAAGTATCATGTTATGATATGAATTGTTTAAGTATATATGTACATACTTTTAAATTCAATCTGCAAGGGTTAATTCATTTATTAAATAATAATGTGTTTGTAAGTATATACTTAGTAAGGTACTTAGAGTATAGTAGTAACTTTTGTACGCTTGATAAATCTTACGGTTTTTAATTGTAAAATAGCTGTTTATCCTATCTGTTAATTCATATACATAATACATTTACTGTGTGAACTTAGTGATCCATTAAAACAATAATTAGTATGATGTTTCATGAATGGAGTTTATCTTATACAAATATTTAGAATCCTACTATACACAATGAAGTACAGAGATGAGTCAATCTGTTTACCTTGTAATTAACCACATCAGATAAAATGTAGTACAATAATATATTTAAAATTGAATACAAATATGACCATGAGCCAAATGAGCATCATATTACAACATACAGGTAAGTGGCAGTGGCGTTAACAAGTAAACAATTTCATGGCCGATGGGCCAAGTATAGTACCATAAAACTTACCGTATCGAGATTAAATAAGGATGACACCTTTCGAAGGAATCCATTATGGGTTTTTTTCTTCCGTCTTTCAGTCATTTTGTTAACCAAGTGTGCATAACCGTCAGGAATTGTATTTTTGCACTACAATATGTACACTGCATGCATTGTTAGTTACACACTTGTGCCTGATGTCAGCACCTTACTGGTCGCTCTTCGACATGCACCATGGTCTACCTAGAACCCATGTCTAGCTTACACCAAAATAAACTTCTAGTTCTTATCCAGTCTCTTTAAAATGGTTTGCCTTTTCACATAAACCCACTGCATAAGCTGATTATCATGTTAGCTTGCTTTAAATTACACCAATCCTTATCTAAAATTACACGAGCCTAGCCCATTTTGATGGTGAATTATTAGATTGTATGGATATTATGTTAAATAGGTGTTACCAGCTTATTTTCAATGATGGGATGGTATGAATGTCAAAGCGATGAAGTTTTATTAGAATGTCCGTGTTACGTTATTTGTGTGCGATAGATCAATTTGATATTATTGAAAACTGACGAGCTAGTAACAGCCAGCAAATTGCTACAAGCGAAATTATGTCAGAAGTTGTATTAGTCTCACCAATATGTTTGAAATCGTTCCCAAATTATCAAGAAATTACTAAACGTTTAAAAATAGATTAGTGTACATTATGTGGCCTTACTTGCGACGAGTACGAAATAACAGCAGTACAGTAGGTATTGTGAATGTCAAAATTTTATGTGCAATAACATTTCACTGGATATCGTATTAGTGCAGTCTCCAATATGCCTCAATTGATGCAGCGTTCTTTCGACATTGGCACAGTAATTGTGAACTGTATCACCACAAATCCACAGATCGAACAAATGTTATTATACATATCGCTGAAAACTAGAACCGTGTTGTAGGTTATAAATAGTACTACGGGACGCGAATCACCAACTATCCGCCATTAGCGGTTGAGGATTGCAGGTTAGATTGGCTACCTCAATCTTCAGCTACTCCTTGCAGACGTCACGTCATCACATAAAAAATCATGATTCGTGATAGAAACTGAACCACCTATACCAAAATATGTATTCCACTTAGATTGCGCTTGCGGTTCGTCGCCATTGCGCATTAACAAATCAAGTTCATTGCCTAGAGATAATTTGCAATTTTGCCAATAGATGGCGCTGCAATCAAAACGCATAATGCCCGTTTTCCCGCGTAAATGACTTAACAGTTAATAATAATTATGCTCTAAAAGTAAATACAATCTTATGTTTAATGTCTCATTTTAATTTTTAACCTGTCTGCGCCTAAAGGACTTATTAAATGAATTATATTAATAAATATTAATTATTAAATAAAGGCCATACTTACTTTTACGAAGTGTTAAACATTTTGCTTCTCGGAGAGACACAAGACGGGGTTAACGATATTTTTGACAGACTAAAAAATTCATACACCAATATATAAATAAATACCTTCTTCTCATCCGCGTCTGCACTCGGCGATATAATTGTAGTTGGCGCAGGACCGATTTGCTAAAACAGAAGACAAAGGTTTGAACATAATATTTCTAAAGTAGCTATATGTATATAATGAGCTATATAGAGATGGCTGAATTACCTTCCCAGAGTCGGGTGTATCAGCATATCGATCAGGTTGCCTATTGTCTTGAAGAAAGGCATTTGAGACTGATCTGTACTCGCTCTCCTCGTTCGGAATCTATAATATACAAATGACATTGTAAGTTAAACATTAAGCACTTATTTTAGAAATATTTCACAGTCTTGGTATTTGTTCTACTGATGTCAGATCGATGTCGACCTATCATATTATTTATTCAAAGCGACCTTCCACAAACTTTTTCTGCTTCATTATAGACAACTTTCCCAAACTTGAGAACTGCCCAAAGTATATAAATAAAATATTTAACACCCAAGTTTTAATACATCAAGAGGAATATTATGGATTTCGATAATTTAGATTTCGTTTTTACCGTCTGCACAAGTATGCATTTTAACAACTCACAAAAGTTAAAATTGTCTCACATTGTCTTATTTCGGTGGGTGGAGTGGCTCTCTTCTGCACTAACACGCCACTGTAACCTATATTTCTTTTCAACGTAAATGCTTCAGTGTTCCTTTTTTAAATGAGCATATAAGTAGAAAAATGAAAAGTCCACTTGCAACATTATAATTTCGATGTATGAAGCGCTAGTGCGATTTATGCTTGACCTGATTTAACTTTAATTCTGTTAACTTGTATGAGAAAAATAATATTTCAAGAGCGCGCTCTGTGTAACTGTTACACGGAGAAAAGTATTTTATATAACTTACTTCGCGTCGAACGCCATCCGTTTCCCACTTATTTGCGATTCGTATTGTTTCTGCTGTCTTCTGTTGGATCGATTTGTTGTCATCGAGAAGTGTGAGCTCGTAGAACTCTTGAATATCTGCAACCATTGAACAATGTATGAGTTTAGTTTGAATAAAACACGTTTAACGGGAAACGCGAAACATTTTAGTTAAATGATTTTGACAATGTTCCGGATGCTTTGCAGCAAACATCGTCATAGTAGATTGTAAAGGACGTCAAAGAAAATCTTCTGTATAATTTAAATTACAAAATTTCACTCCAGATATGTTAAGAAAGTGGTGTGTAACTAAACTACTTAACGAAATTTTGATAGCGCAAGTGCAAAGCTATAGATTATAAAATGTGTGCCCCTATAAAACTTTTCCGATAAAAAAAAATTGTTAACCAAGGTTTCAGATTTGAAAACTTTCATATTCTTCACATGTTATTGCATGTGAAGGCACTATATAATTTAAACATTGAAAATAAATTAAAAAAGTGAAACTGAATGAACTCGGTAGCTCAATTGGTAGAGCAACAGCACGGAACACTGACGATGCCGGTTCAAGTCCTGCCCGTGTCGAATTTTTTAAAATTTTTTAAATTTTAAAGGTTTCAGATGCTTTACAACAGCCATTGTTATGGGGGACACATTTCGCGTTTTAACCCTTAAAAGTTAATGATAATGTTAAAACACTGCACTATTAAACATTGATTTTATTGTTTCGTATTAAAAGTATTTTATTTATTTGATTCTTTGTTTTCCATACTATTAAATGCAGCATAGATAGAAGTTTACATTACATAGCAATGAATGAAATATACCGTAGAAGTATGCAAAAACTGCATTACAATTCTTTTTTCCACTTTGGCACTCTAGTAGCGTCGTAGTAATCGATATTGACCGAACGGGCATTGATCCCCAAAGTATTTAATTACAAGTATTAAAGTTAAAACTATACGACCTACGTCCCTTACTTGGGTTTTAGGTTGTACTTATTTCTTTTTCTATTCACTGATCTATTTCAATAACTGTCGTAAGTATTATAGTTGACGCAAATTAACAGTTTAAAATGCGAAATATATTATGTGGCTATTTTAACTACGGTCTTATTGGTTTAAAAGAAAATATTTCGCGTTTTGGATCGTTTAAAGTGATTTATTTAATTGAAGGAGTTAATGCGACTGGTTTGTCGAACTCGAACGTGTCGATTCGAGATTTGTATCCACAACTCTAGCACTTAAATCATTGCTAAGAACGACACTACCTCTACATTATCGTAGTGACTACTATCAGCCGCTTTGTTTTTGTTACAAGCAAAGTTTCAACTAACAAGGTACGTCGCCAAAAATTGTGTCGTCGCCTTATCTCTATTTCGTATTCAAGTATTCTAAAAAAGGCTACCTTAAAAGCTTCCAACTCAATGTCAAGGGGTTGGCTAATCATGATGTCATTTTGTTGCTTTCTTTGAATAAATGGTGTCTGTATCAACCCTTACAGATAATATTATTATAATAAACTAGATACGGCTTCAGCGCGAGCAGCTGTAATATTTAGTCACTGAAGGTGTGTTCAATAACACGATATACTACGACGAATACTTGGGATTCGGATGTATGTCAAATACTAAAGTTTGATGGATATGAGCAAGATTTTAAACATGGAATTTTTGTATTTTACGTAACAATATTTGATTTAAATAAAACACTTTAACGGTTTAAAACGCGATATATTAGTTAAACTTATTTGAAAATGATTTTTAACATCGGCCCGACGTTTCGGATGCTTTGCAGCAGCCGTGGTCACGAGGAGACAAAAATAGAGTGTCTGTTGGTTGGTTGAGGACGACTTTAGGCTAAGATAATCATCAAGCCGTAATCTATACAAACGAAGAGACAGTGGGAAATGTGGAAGAAATATTCTTCTTTAAATAATGTAACAAAATGTCCGACGTGACGCGGACGACGTCGTGGGAAACAGCTATAGTTTATGAAACTGAGGAGGAGATTTGCAAAAATACCTACATTTTGATGGCCAAAATAACTACTTCACGCGGACAGATAGGACGCGGATACGTAGATAATATATTACGATTAATTAATTATGTGTTGGTTAATTGTTACGGGGATTTTAAATGCATTAATGATCAATAAATGAATTAGTCTGTATGTCATTATTAAATTCAACACCAGAGTCGTGTTGAAACACTTTTGGCAGCCGATCGCACTTCGAGTTTAATTAAAGAGAACGCATTTAATAGGAATACATACAATACGGTTTTTATTAATTATACTTACTATATAAGGCCTTATATATACTATATAAGGCCTTAGGTCTGCTCTACGTGTGTCTGTGCCCTGACTTAAAAATTATTTCTTGTGCTTTACTTTTAACAATGGATGTCGGTACACGAACATACTGTTATATATTTTTGGCTTCATATTTATGACAAAAACATAAGAATACCTTAAGTACTATATTTAGTTTACGCGAATATTCAATTAAATCACGAAATGTATTAGTTAACTTATTCACAATAAATTTAAAGTACTTCCCCTCCCCCCGTGACTTCGGCTGCCACATACAAAACGTAAGGCCGTAGGTAAAATATATTGTAAATGAGTTACTTAATAAGTACATTTTAGTTTTAACAAATGTTTTACTTAAATAATAAAAAAAATAAAAGCCAAAGTATTTTATTTCTATGTAACAGCAACTGCTTAAAACTGTCGAAAGTAGCTAATGTTCCTAGTTACGTAATTTATTTTACGCGTAATCCTTACAGACAATATATCCCCTAATTACAATTATTGGATCCCTATTATATGAAATCCCAATTGGAAATAGTTCAACGGGAACGAATTGTATTGCTGAGAATGGATGTATGGCAGTTGCAGGTCCGTAACCTATGAGATCTATGACCCGTATCAGTAGATCTGGGTCAAACTGCCAATAATGTTCATGCTAGTCAGAATTTGTATCAGCTTGATACGAATTAGATACTGTCTATAGTTTACGCAAGTAGTGCACATTTAAATAAAACACTTTAACGGTTTAAAACGCGATATATTAGTTAAACTTATTTGAAAATGATTTTTAAGTTAAAAATCATTTTCAAATAAGTTTAACTAATATATCGCGTTTTAAACCGTTAAAGTGTTTTATTTAAATGTGTACTACTCGCGTAAACTATAGAGACAGTATTTAATTGATTTTTAACTTCGGCCCGACGTTTCGGATGCTTTGCAGTGTCTCCCCGTGACCAGCGGCTGCTGCAAAGCATCAAAACGAGCCGAAACGCCGGGCCGAAGATAAAAATCATTTTCAAATAAGTTTAACTAATATATCGCGTTTTAAACCGTTAAAGTGTTTTATTTAAATTGATACGAATCACTTAGGCCTTATTATTATTCGATTTGTTTTTGTCGTTGGATTAATGTATGACATTATTAGTCTAATCAACGCGGTTTGAATTTTGATCCCCACCGTGTACTACATGATTTAATTCTATCCGAAACATATGAGATTTCCTCGTGAAAATCTGGATATAAAATGGGTGGTAAATTTAAGTGATATGAAGAACCCGTCAGATAACGGTTTTAGTCGGTGAGTTTCCGAAATCCAAAATAGGTACGTCGGCCAAAAAATTTCACCGAAAATATTTCGCTTTCCATCTGGTGAACTCTCTATCCTCTTCTATCGTAAAAATAATAATATTGTAAACAATGCAATATTTAAGTGTGTTAAAACACTTCTTCGATATTATGTGCACAAACCCATAGACTTTACTTTTTCATTAAAACCGTGATTTTTTTTCTGATTGGATAGTATGTAAATTGGTTTTTTTAATTTAATTACAATATTACCGTGCCTAAAATAAGACTTCAGATCGCGATTCTTTACATATTTGAAAATCTTCACCAATATAACTCGTATAAACTAACTATACACATCTTTATAACGCCAAATATGTCATAATAAGTCCCGACATAGGCTATTTATTTAGACAACAGCTGGCTAAATATAATAAAATAGATCACAATAGCCGTGTCGTGGTCAAGCACAGACGAATTCAAGAGCGATAGTGACGTAAATATGGTCACGCGCACGATTCGGTTATTTATAGCTAAATACTAAATAGTAACTACCGATTCGAAACTATATGGTTCATACTATATAGTAAATACATTACAATATATTTTCTTTGTAACTAATTTTAATATAACACTTTGGCTTTAACGTGTTTGTACCTAATTGTAGATTTTTTGTGTATAAGTTAAAATTCTATCTACTTGTATTATTTACGGCGACGATAAATATATTTATTTTTAATTAGTTTAATTATTATGAGTTTATATATTACTTATTGTTTTTGTAAGAATATGTTTATAAGAATACATTTGTGAAATGTATGTATATTAATAAAATAAAGATCTACGTGTTTTATTTAACATTTTAATTCCTGTAAACTACCCCTTCAAAGCATATTGTACTCTTACTCGGGGAGCTCCTTATATGTTCCCTAGTTTTCTGATCTTCATCATCCCTTGTCCCAAAACAGCATTTTCCTCCTATGTGTCAATAACCTCACCTAACCTTCAAGTAGGCAAACTCCGAACTCCTAAGCACAAAGACATTTGTTGTTTCTATTTCTTTATTTATTTATTAAACAATTAAAACGGCAATAGCCACTTACATTTATTGGATAGAAGTACAAAATTCGAAGTACAAATCCATATGTGTGTTATTTCATTAGTTGTTATATTATAAAATAAACTAACACTGTGGGTGTAACAGTACCCACAACGAGAATCTATTACAGGTACGTTTTAAAAAGAATTGGCGTAAGTAGACTTCTGGGTCCTGAAAAATTTAGTACGTACCAAGAAGCGCCTGAAAAAGGCGCGATTTGAATATCCTGATGACTCTTTCTATAGCGAGGCGCAGTTGTCGGTCTTGAGGTTTTATTAGTTTGCTGTGGTAGTCCTCAAGCAATTCCAATGCTCGATGGGCCTCTGCAAGAATATATTGTTATTAGGAACAGTCGATGTTGTTAAATACTGTCTATAGTTTACGCGAGTTGTACACATTTAAATAAAACACTTTAACGATTTAAAACGCGATATATTAGTTAAACTTATTTGAAAATGATTTTTAACTTCGGCCCGAAGTCTCCCCGTGACCACGGCTGCTGCAAAGCATCCGAAACGTCGGGCCGAAGTTAAAAATCATTTTCAAATACGTTTATTTAATATAATATCGCGTTTTAAACTGTTAGTGTTTTACTTTAAAAAGTCTATGTTGTTACTGAAAAATATTAAATCGTAAATAGATAGATACAGGTATTATAGCAATAGATAGATATTTTGAATAGGAAATAGCTAGATACAATGAATTGATTATTGATTTTAATTTATTAGAAAAATAACGCGTTAGATGGCTTTAATTATACTTAAGTATTCAATAGTATACGAAATTATATGTAGACAGTAGCAAATGGTACTGAAAAATAACCCGATTATTTTAATTCAACCAGCTGCTTCTTGGACCTGATCAAAATATGCTATATTTGTTGAGGGAAATTTGTTACAAAATTTTACGAAGCGCCAATTAATCGAATCATTGAACCGTAAATTTGGCTGACCTGTGTAGCCAATCTATGATGAATAGTAAATAAGTATTTAGATCAGCAGTAACCTATGCGGCGATCATCTTGAGTTACTTAAGTTATTCCTCTAATTTTTCCAATTTTTATACTTTTTAGCTTAGTTAGCAAACATTATATTTTTATCGATAATATTTAGTTGTTTAGAAAAATTAAAAAATCATATTCAAATTAGACTGTTACTATCGTTTGTAGGTTGTTAAATTCTATCTTATATATGGCAATAATTGTTAAATACAATATATCATGTAGGTATGTGTACGTGCTGTGTAATTTATTCGAGAGTCGATTTCATAACATTAGATTGTACACGATACTTTGCCTGAACACCTGGCAACCCCAACGACAACAATAGAAATGTGTTATGGCTTTTAACCCTTCGCAATCAATTAAATTCAGACCTAGGTCATAGAATGGGTCACGCCGTATAAAGAGCACAGCAAATATTCACCTTGCTTCCGAACTGGCATCACGATACCGCCCCCTAACGTAATTTTGTAACACTATTAATATATTTTAAAGGAATAAAATTTCAACGTATTACATAGGACGAGAGGCTATCGCGAATAATTTCACAATTTCAATCACAGAGGAATACATTTTCCACGGCACATATGGTCCCACAAAAAAAACATTTAAAATTATTGAAACGATGCCCTAAAAATATAATGCGGCAGTGAGTCCGCTTACGAGGGCCGACGAATACTGTTCTCGGTGGGATTGGTCGATTTTCACTGTGACGTCATAGGGTGGAAGCATAGACAATATTGTGTATTTCTAAGGGTAGGGGAGAAAATACTGGGGTTCGTGTCGCTACTACTACGTTCGAGCGACTTTTAAGTTCTGTACGTCATAATATGACCGCGTTACGGGACGGAACAGTCAAATCGTGTAAAGTCAGCTGTGTTCTACTAAATAATGAATTGTACTTAGTTATCTTCACAAAACGAAAATAAAATTAGCAACGCAGAATGTCCAGGTGCTTACTAATAGGAAAATTCGTGTGCTAATGAATTAACTAAATGCTGTAAACGTTTTTGAATTAGGTCACAATATAGGGTTTTCAAATATAATTTGCAGGTGTACCAGCACCTGCGTATCTTATGATATTTTTTTTTTTGCTAATTATTAATTAAATTAGTATGTAGGTAATACACCTTGCTATATACCTATAGTAAAATAAATTGGCATTAAAAGCATGCATAAAAAATTAGTTTGGATTGTTTTTTTTTTAATTCGTATTACAGAGAAACTATTTTTTTATTTTACGTAGTAGATATATTATATTATATGAGTACAGGGGTTACTGATCAACTCAAATTCCAGACAATAAGGCTAAAGCAAAATATTAAATAAAATTTATCAGCACCCCAGCGCTTAAATCTGTAATAGAAATAAAAAATGACGTCGTTACGTTTCACAAAATGAAATGAATATTATATCTAAACTTGTTTTTAGTACAATATTATAAAATGTAATTCTTTAAACTGATAATACTCCATAGAAGTCTCGGTTTGTGTACAATGACTTTTCCCGCCATTAATTTAAACGATAACACATTTTCTATTTATCGCCGATTGTATCGACCGACCAACGACTCTGCATGTTATTGTATAACTTTCGTATTATTTAGATGTTTGCAAACAATCTGGTTCAAACGGCTGAAATATTTTTATGGAATGCTTGTCACTAAGTAGAAAGTAATATCACAATAGTAGGTAGTAAAGCTTATTCTTCTACATTTAGATTGTGTTAAATTGTAACGTTTAGTATAAGCTATGAAAATGTATTACCTACTTTAAGAAGTGGATACGTGTTGATGTTTGACGTTGAAGTTTCGATTCTGTCATTGCAGTTAAGATCTTGCGGGATTCGTGCAGTGTCCATTCAATGCCCCACTGTTCTTTTCCAATTTTTCCCTCATCTTGTTCCAAATCCATTCGTGTTCCAAGCAGTCCAATGTTCTTTCAATGGTTCTACACACCGTAGTGATAATAAAATACTGAAGTATCTTGGGTGTTTTCCGCCTTTATTGCCGTGGAGTGGTGCAGTTGTAAGGCCATACGATGCCTTTATTTGGAAAAAAAGATTTCGGTAGGAAATCTAAAAAGGATGCAAAGGAATCAGAAAAACAGCCTTCCATCGAGGACAAATACGTGGTAAAAGACCTTTTAGGCACCGGCGCCTTTTCTGAGGTAAGGCTAATAGAGAGCAAAGAAAATGGACAGCTGTTTGCTTGCAAAATTATTGACAAGAAAGCGCTTAAAGGCAAAGAAGACTCGTTAGAGAATGAAATACGAGTTTTGAAACGATTTAGTGAGAACGCTAAAGGCGAGGGAGCCGAAAAGAAAATGTTTTCGCATCCCAACATTGTCCAGCTGCTTGAAACATACGAGGACAAAAGCAAAGTCTATTTAGTTATGGAACTCGTAACAGGTGGCGAACTGTTCGATAGAATCGTTGAGAAGGGGTCATACACTGAAAAAGATGCGTCCAATCTTATAAGACAAGTCCTGGAGGCTGTGGATTATATGCACTCCCAGGGTGTGGTGCATAGAGATCTGAAGCCTGAAAATTTGCTGTACTACAGTTCAGATGAAGACAGCAAGATAATGATTAGTGATTTTGGGCTATCCAAAATAGAGGATTCTGGTATAATGGCAACAGCCTGTGGAACACCAGGCTATGTTGCTCCTGAAGTGCTAGCACAGAAACCATATGGAAAAGCAGTTGATGTTTGGAGCATAGGTGTCATTTCATATATTTTACTCTGTGGTTACCCACCATTCTATGATGAGCAGGATTCAAACCTCTTTGCGCAGATTCTCAAAGGTGACTTTGAATTTGATTCGCCCTACTGGGATGATATAAGCGAATCAGCTAAAGATTTTATAAGACACCTGATGTGTGTTGATGTTGAGAAGAGATACACTTGCAAGTGAGTTTTTTATATTACAAGAAGTTTATTTTTATGTTTTGTAATTGTTAACTGCTCAAATTTTGTAAGAATAGTTAAAGACAACATAAAACTTTTTTTTACTTTGTTTATGTTTATGTATCTGAAAATGTTTTACTTACTAATTTGATGAGCTAATATTTTCAAGATAACTGAATAATAACTCAAACGCATTCATGATTCATGTATAAAAAATATGTTGTTACAAAACTTGTTTATAATTACAAGCATTTGTAATATGTGCTCAAAAATAGAATAGCTTTTCCTGTTTACTTCTTAGAGTTCTTTAAATTGTCTTAAAACTTGACATTTTGTGGATATTCTTCTAAGGTGTTTGAACGCGATAATTTCTGAAAGTACCTGTTGGAATTAAAAAAATCTTTTTGTGTTGGGTAGAGGAATGCTATAGGCTAAAAAATTCAATTACCTAATATTTTTTTTAATTATCTGTATTTTTCATTTGTCATATGGTGAACAGCTTGCAACTAGCTTATATTTATATTGCAGGCAAGCTCTCGCCCATCCTTGGATCTGTGGTAATGAAGCCAGCAGCAAGAACATACATGGCACTGTATCAGAGCAACTCAAGAAGAACTTTGCTAAATCTCGCTGGAAACAAGCTTACCATGCCACCACTGTCATTCGTCAAATGCAGAAACTAATGATTCTTAACAGCAGTAGCTCGAGCCGCAGCACAAATGCCGCCAGCAAATCTCAAAATCAGCAGCAATAATCATCTTGACAACATCAATGCAAATAAGGTACTTATCTGACTGAGACCCATAATTTTAATTCTCGGCTGTAAGCATCAGAAAATATCTATCTGCTTAAGATATATATTTACTAAAATAATAAATTTTATTAACTTAAATAAACTGTTGTGGGTCTCGGCTATTACTAAAATTAGTCACAAATAACAAACTTTTTTTGAATAGGATCTGAGGTGTAAGGTAAATGTTTGCTGCTGTCAAGTAATTGAGGCACTCTATGACATCATTTCAAATTTTAAGCCAATGATGCTGAATAAATCAACGAAGTGTTTATTGATACATTTGTTAATTGACTAGTCAGTATACTCTGGATTTATGCAAAAAGTAATATTTTTCTCAATGCCAATTTTTTTATATTACGACATTATAATAATATGACATTCTACATAATGTTAGAATCTCATGCTTTAACGTCACTTAATTGATGAAGTCCATGCGAGTGCTTTACATATAAATTGTAATGGTAGTTATGTCATGTATTAAAAAAATACTATTATACTGATTAAAAGTAGTTCGTCTTCTCTTTAGCGTTCTGACCTTGTTGAAATAAATAATAATTTGGTGATAATTGATGTCTGTATTTAGCCTTGTTGCGGATGTTGTTAATGTAAAATTGTTAAGAAATGGATGTATGACGAGTAAAGTTTACTTATTCTTTTTGAAGGTGCTTCAGAAAGAACAAAATAGAAAATGTGACAAGAGTGATGTGAAAACCTTATAGTCACTGCTAGATTGCCATAAAGAGTGTTGAAGCATTTAACTGGAGTTACATTACTCCCCTTCCATAGCTCTTTCTGAAACATCTGTTGAGTACTTATGATTTAAAATTAAGAAAAAGGTACACTTGACACAACAAAACAGTATGAAACACAAATTTGATATGCAATATTGTTATGAACTTGCATGAAATTGAATGTTAACTGTGTATGCGTTAAGCTCTATAATATTATTATAGTCCTATGACATATATTATAGCCGTTTAAAAGATATATTATGCTTAATATAGATGTAAGTTTTACTATTCTAAAACTGAATCCTTCCTATCTCTAGAGAAGATTAATACGAGTTTTCAAAACATAATATATTCTATTTAAACATATTGCACTGTTACTTCAATGTTGTCTTAACTCTTCTATAACTATAATTATGCATAAACTTTCTAACTATATGCTGGGCCTAAAGAACTTATGCAAATCACAAAGAGGAAGGACATGTCAGTAGTCAAAGTATATTTAAAATATCTTTCTAAGACTGAATATAAATCTGTATTTGTTTGAAAATTTATAACATAATCTATTCATATTGATTAAAAATAAAACTAGAATGTTGAAACGAGAATAATCTAGATTGGTCTGCTATTAACAATGTGATCAGAGTTGTGATAATCATTAACTATTACTAATGTCGAAGCATTTTCCCAATTGTTTACGATAGATGACAGCTAGCACCCCTACCGCTTACATGATTTCAGTAGAGATGACTCGGTAGTCGTAGATGTGGACCTAATTTTAATGCCTTCCTTTTGACAAGGGTTCATAGCTCTCTGACGTTTTTGGTCCATGACAGTACAGATCTTATCGAATATGTCGATCATATCACGAATCTCATTTCCCACAGCATATCAATAGTTCGATAGCATAAAATATTATTTCATGTTGAAATTGTCGAATTTTAATTAGCTTTTAACGAATATTATTTTTTAGATGAAGCCGAGCACAGTTTAAACGGAGTATTTGTTTTTCGACTTCAATTAGAAATTACATTCCTCGTGAAACTTATCGGTATTTTAAAGAAACATTCCATGACTTAAATTATATAAACACGTATATGATTTTAATGCGTTTTTCGTAGCCTGCGTGGTCAAAATATAATGTTCATCACTCTATATATTTCTAACATAATAAAATAGGTAAAGAACCTTTTTTAAGTTAAACGGTTTTATGTTTAACATAAAACCGTTTTTATTGTTCTAGTTTTTTAGTTTTTATTTCGCATTCTGTTTAATTCATTTAGTGTTTGTTTTGGTACAATGTCAAATATGAAAGATTTCATTTAATACCCATATTGATGGGATTAATAAAACTTACGTTATCCGCCATTTTGTAGCGGCCGCCATTTTTTATTTATAATGATAATGAATAAACATAATTGTATTGTCACCAAAATCCAAAGTGTATACAAAATTTCAGATTAATCGGTTGACAGGAAGAGGGTGAAATTTGAATTACAAAATTTGACCCAAAAATAAATAATAAAACAAACGGGGTGAGCTAAATAAACCCGTTTAAAAATACCTTACTCTGTGCCATCAATGAAATTAAAAGCCATATTATACAATTATATTTATAAATACTATTTTAATAATTATTGTTTACTTCATTGAAAACGTCAGTTTTCACACTGAAATTATTTCTTTCTTATTTCAAATTTGTGCATTTTAAACCCATAATTATACACTATATTTTTCTATTTCTATTTTCTACCCTTTTTTATGTTTTTATATAAATTTTATTTGACTGTTGAAATCGCTATCATAATATTTGAGATTGAACGTCATTAAATGATGCCGTTTTAACTAAGTTGTTTATGTATTAACGTCTATAATAAGTTATATGAGGATAACCTTTAACCCTGTTATTATAATAGTTTTGTAAGAAACTTATTGGCGATGTATGTAACTACGTAATTTTCATTCGATTCCTCTATTTTCATTCAGATCTATAACCGGATTTCTATATCATAATTATTTTACACGTGGTATAGATGTAAAATTTATTTTCTGTTGTAAAAAGCTTGACACGGGTGGCCTCAAACCCAGAACCATGGTGTTCCGTGCTGTGGCTCGAGCTACCATGTTCAAAACATGCAATGTGTCATCAGTCTAAAGTGAGAAATAAATCAATTTGTTAATGTAGTTTCAAAGCACATTGTTGCATTATAAATGTGTATACGTTGGAAGTCGTTAGATCTGGGCTGAAAATAAGGTACTTATTGAGTAAAATAATTATTATTATCATTAGCTTATGCTTATGTATGTGTAATATTTAATTCATAGACATAAGTACTCGCCTTACGTGTAACTTATCTGTTTTCAGTGTTAATTAATAATAGCTTGTATAATTGTAACGAGCATTTGTATGTCTGGGTGCCCATAGTGAAGCTATCTACGAGTTGCGCACAAAAATTAAATGTCAAATCAAAGGTTATTCGTCAAAATCCCTATAAAATAGTCCAATGTTATGCACCCAGGACAACTTAGTGTTTTTAAGGAAATAGTTTGCTCTCTTGACACCATAACATGGCCACGGAAAGCTCGTCGATGCGAACGAGTGAAAGAAGCGTATAGCGATCAAACAATAAGCATAGATCAATAAGGAGACAGCCAAGGAGTCGCCCGAATGTTCGCTCCGCTTATCGCCGTTCGCACCGCCGATCTTCAAAGCCTGGCAATACGTTACTTTTGATTGTGCCAAATTCATGCCATGTCAGTGATAAATAGTTATTCATTTAATGTTACGCTACGAGAATTGTATGAAAGTAAGCCTCTTTACTATCGAAGTATAATAATAAAGGCTACTTTGAATAATAATAGTTTATATAATATTATGTCCAAGTTCCTTCAGATAAAATGGATTTGGTTTATATTGTATGTAATGAAGATATTCATATTTTTTGAAGACTATTGTGTTCAAAACGTAACACTTTATTTTGCACAATAGACGGTAGAATTGAAATATTTAAACACGACAAGTTTGATTTTAAGATCCAGAATGACCTTCGCTGTATTTGCTTATGTAATTTTCCAAGACTCTTGACTATGCAATATGCCATATATGTAAATTTCTCTATATATGACGAACGCGGCAAAAAAGACCGGCTATTTTTAGTTTACACTCGGAAAAATACATGAGCTTTTAAATTAAATTCTTAATCTTTTCATCCTATGTCTAAAGAAGGATTACTCTGCATCCTCTAGAACAATCTTTGTCCCTAAAACTGTTTGACAACGGATAGCAATGTGAAGTTTGCGTATCGTCGGTAAAAATCTGATTGTAGTTATCTTGTGATTTAGATTTTATACTTCTTGTTCTGAACAATCAAAATTTATTAGTAGATATTAGATGTTAGCTATTTTCAACGTCAATGTAAATAAAATGCCAACTTGTTGAAACGACTTTTTTATTTACCTTAGGTACTCCATATCCATGACATATTACCTATATATAAAAAGTATTGCATATAATTTCTATTTACATAAAATGACCAAATAAATAATGCCACTATGCTGTAAGATAATTTAATAATATAACAACAAATCTATTGACTTAAACTTATAAGTAAATATTATCAAGATTTTATTTATTATTTTCATAAATTATCTCTTTTTTTTCATAGCCATTTTTAGGAATGTTCACTGAAGTTCTTCACCCAGAAGTGATAATTGCTTCAGAAATTGTGAAGCATTAGGTAGTGTCGTTGATCCGTAAATTATTTTTCTCGTGACGCCGCTGGTTGCTTGTTGCTTTAAAGAAACAATAGGCGTTAACACTCGCACAGTATAAAACAAATATGAAATTTAAAGCACTTGAAATACATTTTAATTGGGTCTTTAGTATTAAGTAGTACTTGTTAGTATCAAAATTATGTTTATTTTATTATTAATCATACACAGTACACATACTACACCAGTGAACTTCCATCAGGAAATGGGGATAAATAAAGATACTCAGTCTTGACCAGAGTCAGTATTGTAGCTGTGGCAATTTGTTGATTTACACTTGTCAATTGATCCATAATGGTTCCTTCAATATTCCAACCACCGATTTAATTAATAAAAAGTTAATGTTAAATAATAATAAATAAACAATTAATAAATGATTATATAAATTCATACCTTAGCGAAATCAATAAGGTTATGATACTCGATGTAACTGCCGCCGCCGACTATAAACACAATGGCATCGTTGGGCGGGGCGTGGCGACTGGCCCGCGTACGCGCAGCTGCGTCCGTCCGCGTCGTTCTCGGATCGAGCCAAGTCAACTCAGTATCGCTCGCGCCGCTTAACGCTGCTTCCACTGTGCGGCTGACTGGCAGCTTCTAAATACAGATATCAAAAAGCTTTCGATTTCTATATTTAATTATTTATAGTTTTAACATCATATTATAAAACTTTGTTAAGTGATGTATTTTGAAGATATTTTTGCTTACTTTTGACAGTTCTCATATAAATTGAAACAGAATTTTAGAGGGACAAGAAGTCACTAAAAATGATATGTGTAAACCTTATCTTATTTTTGAATGATCTATCATAAGAAATTTACCAATATTAAATTAATACTTACCAATGTCCGGTTTATGGTGTTAATCACTTACGTGTTTCTTAACGACCAAATTCTTGACACCTTCCATAACGAACGAAGAACCCTGTGACACAAGCTTTGAGAACATAGAGACTGTTTTGGTCCCGCCCCCTTCGTACTGACTTGACATTTTTGTGAAGCTCCTAAAACACATCTTAATGTGAATACTAAACATAGTTCCATAAAGTTCTGCATAGTGATCGCCAAAAAGTAAGTGGGTCAATTTCTGTATCCGTTTTACTAAGTAACTTTATTTAAGTTAGAATTTGGGATTTAAGTTTAAATTACTTGTGAGAGATTGATCTCTATTGTCCAAATAAAAGTCTTGTCATTTTGAATCAAACATTGCTACTTAATAAATATTACTCACTTTAGTCGTTTCATATACGCCATAGACTGTATATCGCAGTTGGCAGCAACTAATGCACCCTCAAACTTCTTATACTCATCTTCGCTTATCTGCGACGTGCACAGATAATAAATGATGAATAGGCGCATCTTGTCTTCCGCCGTGCCAGCTTCTTCATCAGCTATTAGGTCTAGCACAGCTTTGCTCTCGACTGCGCTACTTTTGCTCATTATCTTCTCTTCCAATTCGAAGAATGAGTCAAGGCGGCGAGATTTTATGGCGTTTAGGATAGCTGCAATAAGAGGAAAACAATTAATCATTTCTAATTTCAAGATATATACATTGATTATTAAGTTGGAGGCGTAAGAAAATACATCTATACCTAATATTATAAAACTAAACCCGCTACACTTCAGGAACTTAAAAATTTGTTTTAGATCCATTTATGGAGGACGGCTTTAGGCTATATAACATCTAACAAACAAGCAATAGTGGAAAATATGAAAAAAAAGGGAAAACTATTCGTCTTTGAAGGCTTCCGTAACGTGTGCTGCAACAACGCTTCAAGAAACAAAAAAATTTAAGAAATATTTTGTTTGAAGATCTAAAAAAATGTCGCGACATATCTCTATTTTAAGATAAACTCGCAAGAACGAGGGGACGTGGACGATATCCAAGGTAACATCTATATTAATAAGTGAGGATTCAAAAAGAATAATATGATGCCCAAAATAACTTTTCTACCCGGCCAGGTCCCTGGCACAGCTAGCTCTAAATACGTATAGATAATACATAAAGTGTGTTTTCTCTCTGCGTTTTTTATTATCACATAAGATAAATTTGTTACATATAAAAGGATGGAGGAATTACGTATGCAGTCTCTCATCCACGCCAATGTTCGAGACGCAAATTAGTGACTTGATTCTAAATAACAAGTATATAGTAAAAAATATATAAATATAGTAATTCAAAAAAGGCCCTACCCGTTGCGATAGTAGTATGCATGTCAATGAGCCGTTTCTTCTCCATAAGCTGAGGCAGGGAGTTGACAGCGCTGGTCAACCTCTGAGTGTTATCACTCACTAGACTAAGAGCCAAATCGCTGTCTGCATCCAGACCCATGGAACTCTTTAGTTTTTTAACCTCTGCTTCAGAACTCCTGGTATAACACAAGTTTAATAAAACGAATTAAGAAAAACTCTTTCCAAAGAACTTATATGCCACAAGAGATTTTTAGTCTTACTATAGACCAAAAATAATGTTAAGCTAATTATTATATCTGTGGTACGAATCCAACGTCCATCTTCACCGCGATTAAAACAACTGTTGCAAGACACACTTACAAGCACATCTACAAATACATAAAGAATACAATTAAAACAATTTAATGAATTGTGCTCACAGGCATAATATTACGTCTATGAATGTGCTATTGAAAATGAGAGGTGACCTAAAGGTTGTGACATACCAAGTCATAAAAACTGGAAAACGTCGTTTCATACAGAAGTTGTATTATAATTTTAATAAAATGTTGTTAAGTTCTTACAAGTTAAAATTTCCTTTTATGTAATCTCTCTATAAACAACAGCATATACCTATATTTATCTAAGTCTTCTTGTATAGCTTCAGCCACGGTGGGAAAAGGACTGCTCTTATGTTCGTTCCATAAAGGATCTTTCGAGTCCAAATCGCACGTTCGCGTCTTTATCTTCTGCCCTGGTAATGCTGGTCCTGAATTTTCCGGTACGACTGCTCTAAAACAAAATAATAATAAAGACTTAATTACGACTTATTAAGACACTTAATTATATATAATCTAATTTATAGATTAGGATCCATTACTGTCGCTAGTGTATGCGAATAGTACACTATATAAAACACTTTTAACGATTATAAACGCGAAATATATTCGTCATTTTTTATTTTAATTTAACGTTTTGGATGCTTTGTAAAACCCGTGTGTTGTCAGGGGGGAGGGCTTCCCTAATTTTAAACTGCTACGCTAGCGCCATCTGTCTAGGACCACGACTGGTACAAGCCCCACAATCTTTAGCTGGTGTAGTCTCAACTCGTAAAAGGTTAATCCCAAAAACGGTAACTAATATATCAAAAATTCCCGTTGGTTAAGAGTCCCGTAGGTTAATATAATATATAATTATATCATGCAAAATAATCTGTGGTGTAAGTAGTACAGTCTATTATAACCTTCAAAAGTGTACAATATCACTGTAGCAAAGGCCAAATGGGATTTACAAGATTATGAACACAACTTAATTTAACATGTCAAGGTTGGTGAAACGTCAATAACCAATAGCTATCTATTATATAAAACTAATATAGTTGACACCCGTAATGCCAGCCTTGACTGAATCAATTCATTGAATCAAGAGCTGATTCCAGTTGAATACTTAAGCACGTTCAATTGTTATAAATCTGAAGATTACTTAATTGAATGTGCAAATCCCAGACTCTAACAAGTCAGTCGGAAAATAATATTAGCTTAGTAAGACAAGTTATTTAGCATCATACTGCGACCAAAAAAGCACCGTAAAAACAATGATGTACATATATTTTTTTAGAATTTGTGGACGAAAGAGAGGCCAGTAATTATTCAATTTTAAAATTACAAATTTAAATTTTCAATAGCATCTGTGAGTTAAGATTGGCAGCATATTATTGTGATATACGATCCAAGTTAAAGTAACCTATGAAATATTTGTGAGATAATCTTTACATTTTATACTAACATTCAATCATTCGATTGGTTAGAGCAGTAGCACAGAACGCTTTGGATGTCGGTTCAAGACCCGTATTTTTTTTTATGTAAAAAGATTTTTCCTTTAGGTTTTTAAAATATATTAGTGTTACCTTACTTGTATATTTACATAGTACTAAGTACCCAGTATGATTAACAAAAAACATTTAAAATATACCAACCTATTCAATGTTAAGTCCAGCACATCATGAGCCAAAGCCTGGTATGTCCAAGTATGATGTAGTGGTGTCGCCATATCAATATTTCTATCCAATAAAATTAACATAGGCCTACTAAAACTGAATGCACCTCCTTGCCCTGTGTTGCCATGGAACAAGTTATTCCTTGCATCCCAAAGGTTTTCCCTTAGCTTTTTATCTAGTTTCTTAGCAACCATTTCTGCTGCATTGCCTTTGCTACTTCTAATTATTGGTACAGTGCCTGAAAGAAATCCACACTTCGTTATAATATACTTTATACATGGATAAATAATAGATTATTTAAGATTGCAGATACTTACAAAAGTAAATAACTTAAGTAGCTTAATTTATTGTTCAAAAATGAAAACTACTATTTTTAAACTCTATAAAATTGAATTATAAATAAATTTATTTAGTAAAATTTTTTAAATGTTTATCTTTTTAAACTACTCCTATCCTAGCCTAACTCCTATCAAGAGTAGATAAACTTACCAAGTGTTACAAAAACTGAGAACAAACTCTCTACTATATCATCCATAATGGCTTCCATTTCAGTGTCCTTTGTATCACCTTTGTTGATGGCTAAAAAAGTACTAGTTTGAAGTATTTAAAAACATTTAAGTGTGACATTGACAATTTCTTGTTATTGTAAGTTTTTTTTTAATCACAAAATTTTTGATGTTTAATTACATATAAAGCATATATACTAAACAACAGTGATATATAATAAAAATATTAAAAAAAAAAAAAAAAAAAAAAAAAAAAAAAAAAAAAGGGGAAAAAAAAAAAAAAAAAAAAAAAAAAAAAAAAAAAAAAAAAAAAAAAAAAAAAAAAAAAGGGGGGAGAAAAAAAAAAAAAAAAAAAAAAAAAAAAGCAACCCCCCCCGGGGAAAAAGAAAAAAAGGGGGGAAAAAAAAGAATTTTCACAGACCAACGGATCTTTGGTTATGCTGTCATATATACTATATAAAGCAAAAAAGACAAAATATAGGTTGCAGCTGTGGCTTGGAAGGTTCAGAGTATATTTACTAAAATTCATAGATTCTCATATCTCACTTCTATTTTTTTGTTTATTTGGAACAGATATATTGGGTGGGTAATTGGTAAGCAGTGCACATAATTACAGACCATTACAATAATTTTCTAATGTCTCACTTATATACATACCAAGGCCAATTTTATTGCCTTATCAACTGCACATAATTCAATCAATTTCAACTTGTATTGGGTTAACAAATTAAAAATGTCAAAGACAAAGACATATTTATTGTGTGCCTAAAATAATATCACACTTGGCCTATTAAATTGACTTTACTATATACTACTGTATGTTAAATATTGTCTGTAGTTAGGCAAGTAGTACACATTTAAATAAAACACTTTAACGGTTTAAACGCGAATATATTACTTAAACTCAACTACAGTAGGATGTTTTGGATACTTTAGAAATTAACAAACAGTTTAACTACTATATTTTGTGTTTCAAACAGTTAAAGTGTTTCATTTAAAGGATCTTATTTAGGAAAATGCTTAATTCCTTACCATAGTAGGATAAAGAATCAGATTGCTGATGCTTCATAATGAACAGATCATCTTCTAAACAAATGAAATTCAAATATTGGTCATATAACTTGTGTATGCTCATAACTGAATTAGACTGAATGGCAGAAGCAGCCAGATCTTCTAATTTTTGTCTTGTTATGGGAGATATAAAGTTCAAATGGTATTGGTCATAGACACCATTATCTAAGTCCTGGCAAATCCTTCCAAGATTCTCTTCTGATGGTGCACAGAAGTAGACGGCAGGCACTTCAGGTATCTGATCCCGATCTGAGTGTAGTTGTCTGAAATTATAGATGACAATATATTTTCTATGTCACTAATATTATCTAGAAGTTGATGGTCAATATAGATCTTTGTGATAGATAACCATAAGTATGGTATATCTATGTATAAAGTTTTCATCTACAGTTATACACTAAACATAATTTCAGAGAAACAAATCTCATTTATTCCAGTCCATTTAAAATAAGATTTGTATGACTGATTTAACCGTAAAACTTAACTTAAATAATTTGTCAATAGTTAAGTGACTTACACATGTAGTGTAACTCCCAATTCTCGAAGTTCCTTTATAGATATTAGGGGTGAAATGATATCTTGTCCCACTCTGTCATACACAAGTACTTTCCATACAGGTTCATTGGCAACAGCTTTAGTCAGTGGTTCATTTAAATTTAACATTTGCTTTAGAGCATCTGAAAAAATAATGGATTGATTTTAATTGATGAATTAATCATTCTGTATATGCCTGCTTTATTATTTTATATATAAAGATAAAGTAATTTACAGTTTATAAGGTACATGTTTACAGAACCAGAAATACTCGTATAAAATCGTGAATATTGGTAAAAGATTTTTCTAATTGAAACTTACTGAGTTGTCGTTCGCGTAGAGTAGTCATGATGTAGTGCTATATCAGTTTCATACATTAACTATTTTTATAACACAATATGAATTATTTTATTAATCTAAGCTATTTATTAAGCCGATATTATGATATATTTAATTCATAATTAAATCTCGGAGAACTTAATCAGCCAACAACACAAATCTCAAGCTAACTGTCAACTGTCAAATTGTTAATAGTTAACTGCCAAACGCTAACACGTCATTAATGTTTCTTATCGGGAAAGCGGGACCGAAAGAAGAAGAAGAAATGTTTTTATCTTGTATCTGAAAAGAAATGTATTGTCAATTTTTTATATATTTTCTGTAGAAAGTTTTATAAAAGCAGAGGTATTATTATCTTCTAACATTATTAATAAACAGAATATATTTTACTGCCATCTGCAGTGGAACTGTGTAAGTACTGTAAATGTTACGGACCTCGTTGTTACAGATAGAAATAATATTTCAGAACAATACAATTAGGTCCTAATTTTTTGAATAGGTGTCACTAAATCCAATTAATTTAAGAACTACGTTAGATAAATTTTGGCCTTATTTCTAATAAAAATAATATATATTCCATATTATATTATATATCATATGAGAATTGTTTATTATGTAAAGTTAGATGTTGAAACAAATATTATTACATTTTGTAGTGACATAAGGAAAAATATCAATCTTACGTGTTACGATTTAATAGCAGTGTGGGTAGGTGAAAAAAAGTTGACCGAAATCGTTTGTTGATCAATTGTTATGAAAAAAATTTACAATACTTATAGTCACTTAACAGCGCGAGCCGCATGGACGTGATCATGATATATGTAGTAGTCTAGACTTCAAGACATCAGTGATCTTTAGAAGGTGAAAGCCGGTATAAACTAGCTAGTGGACGTATTGTGGAGGTGGCTGTGATTCATTTTGCAGCTCAACTCAGGCCTGCCAGTGTCCGCGCAGTGGTGAAAGGTGCCATGTCGCCACTAAAAGTGTACCTGGTTCGGACGATGGCAACGCTCATACGATTATTTATTTTGTGTGCCATTCTAGTTAACGGTTAGTTATGTGATTAATTTAAGATTCGAATGCGGAAATAACGTATTTGTTATTACCGGTGATGTTTAATTACTTGTTTACGCGGTCTTATTATGCAAGTGTTTCAATGTAGGCAGCATTTTAGTGGTTCTTTTCAACAGCACCTATTAGTAACGTAACTGTTCCAGTGAATGTGCGGTGAAAGCTATTCAAAAGTTCCATTCGCATGCCTATATGTGATAAGTGCTTTGATAATTGCGCAAATTCAGTTTTGCAAAAGGCTGACACCGTCATTTATCGAAAGATGTTATTCAATCTATTATCGGCTGCCAATTACGTTACATCGGGTTTAATTGCATTAGAAAGTGGTTGTTACTTCGTCTAACATCCCTACGAGGATACGAGCTCTTACTTAAGACAAATTGAGCACGTCCTTTCTTTCACTTGACATTGAGACATGACCGGTTATGAACGAGAATATATTTTGACATTATCGATTCTTACGTAAATTATAAATATGTAGATTTCCTATTTGCTTCGAATCTATTGACGATTGACGAACAATAGCAATAAAAGGTCTCTGCTATTGTATGAAATAACCTTTGTAAGCGTATTTTCTTGACCCTCAGCAGTATCGAGAAATGATAAGCTTTTGATGCGAAAGTATTTGCGTCCGTTCGGAATTACGAACGCTTGAGTTATTCTACGTTTATGTTTATTTTAACGTGTATAGGCAGGTACTTTGACAGGTTTATTGAACGAGTTGGTTGCACACACGTATTTTAATGATTCGCGACCACGAGACCTCGTTGCATTTGCTAAATTACATATCTCTACTACGTACTTCGTTATGTTTGACGCGAGAGCCTTCTCTTGTGTGTGGGTGACATATTGTTTTTTCCATTCGGGTCATTTTGCAATCCATTGCTAAAGTTCGACTTCCGTGGAAGATTCCTAGTTCTTGTTTACCGTTTTGTAAACTTTGAGTCGACAGCATCGCTTTTATTTCTTTAGTGATAGTAAACATTTTAAATGTTTACCTGCCTTGTTTGGACGGAGAAAATCTTCTTAACATTTAGATCAAATAGAGTAAAGGACATATATAAATCGTTACAAAATGTAAAAACTGCAAACAAAATTCAGAACATAAATAATTCCGACGAGGCCATGCAATAAATAGTACATCAACCGACTTCAAAAAAAAAGTTCTGATTTTTTTTTGTTTCTTTGCGCATAACTTCGTCGTTTATAAATCTCGATGACACTTGAAAAGTTGACATTTATTTGAGTCCATTTTAAGGAAATCAGGTTGACAAGATCTACTTATTTCAATTACCCATTAGTGGTGCGTTTGTTCGTTTTTTCATTACGTACTTTCAAGCACTACAATTTATATAAAGGTTTAAACTACAAATCTGATGATGGAGCCGAGGGACAGTAAAGAGAGACGTTCATGTAGATTCTATAAGCATCGTCTACTCGTCACGTAGAAATGTTTTCGTCTTTTAAGTGCAAACATTAAATATATATTAGGTGTTTGAGAATATAATACGGTTCCTGTACCTGAGGAATAGATTATAATTACATATAATGTCAACGTCTTTTTAAAACACTATTGATAGTCTATATAATATATTAAAAATTACATCACGTACTAATCATACTTAACAGTAACATAATGTTATTTATAATATAAATCCTTTAAACATGTTAGTCCTACTTATATACCAAAGTTATAGTGTGGTTAGTATTCGTTTTAACTTGTAAATGTATTTTTGTATATATTTAGTTTTTCTAAGCCGACTAGAATCAAATTTGGTGCGCCTTAAATACCGGGCAGAAGCTATTTCTTCGCATGCCTTCGCTAGTCACATGGATATAAATTCGTGTATAGATTTATATTTAAAATGTATTTACTTCCAAGTTAAATTTGTATTTGCAATAATGATAATGATGAATTTAGTTAGTAATGATGAGTTTAGTATTTCTATACTTGTAACAATATTGAGCGGGAAGTTCTGAATTAATTTGGTTAGCCGCTAAATTGTCTAGTTATGTAAAGTATTGTAAATTCAACAGCTTTGTAGCATTGTTGCGTGTTGAAATATTATTTACTCTCGAATTTACTATAGATTGCTTTAAATGCGTAGTTCTATATAAAACATGTTCAGTATTTGTGATTTATGTCTCTTTGAGGGTTGTGTGAAATGTCTGTGGTTCAGTTTGAATTTATAATAAGGAATAAATACATTTTTCGAGATACGGTGAAACTGTCTTATGATTAAATTTGATTGAAAGTTCGAACTCCGTAATTCTTATTTCGTTATTCTTTATCGAATTTTTTTTTCGATTGTATTAACATATAAAGTCAAATTAATTATTTTCCTGTAAATAAAAACTATTCCTATATACCTGTCCATTGTTATGTGCTAATAATAGTCAATGCTATTACAGTTCAATGCCAAAAAGAGAAGGAGGCGGAATTCGTCTGTCCGGAGGGTACGCAAGGTAATGGAAATTTCGCAGACCCCGCAACTTGTAGGAGATTTTATCAAGTAAGAATTTTTCTAATAAGAACTAAGAATTAAAACGTTATTTCCGTAACGTAAGGAAAATAGAGCGATTCGAACAATTCTATTATTTTTATATACTTACCAATTTCATATGTTCGTAGTTATTACGATATATATTATCTATACTCTATACTAATATATAAAGGTGAACAGTTTGTTTGTTTCAACGCGCTAATCTCAGGAACTATTGATTCGAATTGAAAAATTATTTTTGTGTTGGTTAGAGCATATATCGAGGAAGGTTACATGCTATAGGGTGTTACTAAGAAGATAGAATGAACTGCGGAAAACGTGAAAAAAATGGGGAAAAATTCCTGATACGTACACTGTACAAACGGTTCAAGATACCCAAACAAATATTATGTTGCAAGAACGACGGGGCGCGAGTGGACGTCGCGCGTAGACGTTTATTAAATGCAAATGCAACATCAAATTTTGATGCGTAAATAACTATTTCCGCAGACAAAGTCGCTAGCAAAGCTAGTGTAGCATACAACGCGGAAGAAGACTTTATCTAATTATGTATTTGCTATTCATAGTTTAACAAGTTATTTACAAGCAATAAAAGTCTGTAAATCTGACATTTTAATCAAATAAAAACTGGTTATTGAAACTGGACTCTTTATTAACATAACATATATATATTTAATGCCGTGTTTATATTAAATATGTTGTATTAAAAACAAGCCTAGACCGTCGAAGGACACAGCTATGTCGTCTTATATTTTACATGACGTTTTATGTTATTTTGTATTTAAATTATTAAACTAGCTTTGCCAGCGACTTCGTTCGCGAGAATTGTTATTTTGGGCATCCAAATTAGTTTTTGCAAACCACGTGATATTTATAAACTTATGCTGTTAGTCACGACCGCGTCCCTTCCCGTCGTTCTTGCAATTTATAATGTCTTCGCGATTTTTTTTAGATAATTTATAGAGAAATCATTCTTTCATATAAATTTTTTAGGTATCTTGAACCGTTTTCGCAGCGTACGCATCTGAATCCCACAGAGATGAAAAATTTCCCCCGTTTTGTTCACATTTCCGCTGTATGTTCGCTTCTCATATCATAATTTTTCAATTCGAACCCGTAGTTCCTGAGATTAGCGCGTTCAAACAAACAAACACTTCAGCTTTATATATTAGTATAGATTTAAATACAACACTTTAACGGTTTAAAACGCAAAATATATGGTCACCCGGAACTCATTGTGACCACGGCTGCTGCAAAGCGTCCGAAGCGTCATTAAAAATGATTAGTAAACAAGTTTAACTAATATATTTCGCGTTTTAAACGGTTAACGTGTTTTTATTATGTTATTAACCGCGTGATAGGTAATTATTTACATTATCTCATGCTTTTAAATATAATTTGCATACCACTAATTGTAGAGGGAATTATGTGTAATCTGAAAAATGGTATTGTTCGTAAAAAAAACAATAAAAGACTATGCTTTTCTGCATAAAGCCTTAATATTTTTTTCATTAAAAGCAGATATAGCTTATATTTAAACTAAGTTTTTCAGACATATTTATGCATTAAATTCTTAGTAGTATAACTCCGTTTGTCGTGTAAAGAATGAGTAAGATATTTTTAAATATTTATGGTAATTTTCGTGGGTAAACATTACTTTTAAATTCAACAAACATAATATCCGGGAAGCATTGCATTTATAATACGTTGACAAACATGGTTGCGCATGCACCTATCGATAAACATTGTTCCATCTTTGTCTTAAGTATAGAGAATCGTAAAGTTTTAATATAAAAATAGTATAACAACATAAGTTTCTATTTGTTTATTGTTTCTACTAAATTGTAAAATACTACCATGGTATTTAATTAATGTAAAATTTTACCGAATTACACAAGTAACTATATATTATAAAGTATGCGGGACTTTACCACGATGTGTACAGGCAGACACAAAAATGAGTCTCTTTCATTGATCTGTTCTATATAAAGACAAGAAGACTAGACAACTTTATGTTCCCGACTGACTGATTCAGGTGTATAGTGTGGAATCTCATTTTCCCTGGTGGGGCATGGGCTACACTAATCGGTTTTATTTACAAGTAGTCGATCGGACTTCTGTGCCCTGTCGACCAGAACAAACTATTGTTTTACCGGGATTCGAACCCCGGACCTCTAATACGCTTAAACAAATGCTAGGCAACAACTGTTTAGCTATAGAGGAGGCGTGCCGCGAACCTAGCTTGTGTCTAGATATTACAAAGACGGTCATATTATTTCAAAAGACATTTATCATATTATCTTTTATTATTTTAATAATTATTTGTTTTAGTGTGTGGATGGATATCCATATTTGAATAGATGTCCTTCTGGGCTCTACTTCGATGACATTAGTAAATATTGCACTTTTAAGGACGAAGCTCGATGCGGACCCATTGCAACTAGTAAGTATATTTCATGTTAATTACATCGCATCTCAACTTCTTATTCTCTCCCCCTCTCGTATTAAGGTTTAAAGACCCACCACACTACTCCAGTGTGAGTTATCTTTAACTCTCTGAGACCGCCGGATGTTGAACTTTGAGCTTGTAGTAAAATTAGCTTAGTATTTACTAAAATTTTAGCCTGACCCGGAACACGAACCCTGGGCCACGTGATCGGCAGTCGAGTGTAATTACCACCAGACCAACGAGGAAGTTTTTTTATCAATTATTTATTTAGTTGAAAAACAAACAAAATATTAAAAGGTAGATCACAAATCCATCCGCGTTTTCTGTCTATCCGAGTGGTCGATACAGAACATAAAATAATATAAGATGATACATATAAAAACGTATATACTATAACTTAATTATCTTATTACTCTTAAAATACCGATACAATATTGAAGACGACGTTTGTCACTCGTTTTTAACATAAATTAGGACTTATATTCTGCACACGGATTAAGGGGATTAGGGGGAGTTTGATAACCCAAAAATGGGAGATGGGGAAGTAAGTGAAATGGTCAGCTGATGGTGTGGATTGATCACCCGGCATGCTATAGGTGTCCCCGATAGATAATAATAATAATAAAGACATATCGACGTAGATTGAGTACTTATACATTTGTTATCCGATCTGCTACTAGATGGCGCTACGCGACAACTAGGTTATTGTTAGATCGCGCTAACTAAACATTTTTTTGTAAACAACATACTGATAACAAATTTTTCTTAATCAAAATCTCTTTTTTTTTTTTTTAAAAAATCTCCATTAAATTCCATACTAATGGAAAATAATGTTTTTATTACTAATGTGACTATAATTGAAATACGTCACTGGTTTGTACAGTACGAAAGTTTTTATATCAGCAAAGCATCGGAGCGAGGCGGGGCGGGTCGCTAGTGTTTCCTAAAAATCAAATTGGTAATTTGATAGCGCAAAGGATATTCATATGGCCTCAAATTGCATTTTGACAGAGCAACACACGATTCGATGCGCTCGCAACTTCGCGTCGTCAAACATAAAATAGTATAGTCTGTAGATCTCATGAATAATCAAGTCATGTATATAATATGGAATAGCAGATGCATCACCCGCTCATATTCCTCTGTAAGCAAGGAAGTGAAACTGCCGAGATGGCACGAATACCAAACACAAGAGAAATACGCCGCCTCCGAGCTTTGTTTAACTATTCGTACATACAGCATCAAACATTCATCTCCATATGTACAGGCAGCGCTCTTGAATTAAATATCGGTGTAACTTTCCGAGTCATTCGTCAGATCAGTATAAATGGACGCTATTAAACTATCAATATTGAACATTCGGCGATTGAACGTGTTGCGAAATTATTTATACGCGAACGGCCTTTAAAAATATCGAACTGCTTCAAGTTGTTCATAAGTTGAGTGGTCTCTACGATATTTTAAGACGGGGGAGCAAACTGATATAGGAACAATTTAGAACGATTAGCAAATTATCATGATTATGAGATTCAACACTATTTTATATAATCGTGATTGTTGTACGAATTTATACAGTGCACATAATCTTATTTCACTATAACATGAAATTAAACCCTTGGTGCTATATAAATTAAACATTGAATCGAACAAAATCGACCCGGGCAGAACTTGAACCGGCATTGTCAGCGTTCCGCGCTGTTGCTCTAACAAATCGAGCTACCGAGTTCCACGACGATGCCGGTTCAAGTCCTGCCCGAAATGAAAATTTGTTGTACACATTTTATACTAAATGGATATAAAATTAATTGAGAATTTCGTGTTAAAATCATTTTTTTTTGTTTTTATTGCATATGATAGCATTGTATAAATGAAAAATAGATTTTTGTTTTAAAAGTAATTACGACACGGCATACACTTGTAGCGGCGTCCACAGCGTTCCGTGCTTTGCTATTCTCTAATTAATTCAACATCGATTGTAATATCTTATTTCAGTGTCTACAGTAAGTTAATTATACAATAGTATATTAATTTCCACAGAAAATAGAGAACAAATACATATTTTTTTATTATAAGTCACTAAAATAGGTTGTCTTCAGTTCTTCTCAGTCGTTTAGACCCTACATCTAGCTGACAACGCGACGGTCAGGTTTAAATGGCTGAAAACGCAATAAAACACTGGTTTTTACTTTCCCAGCACCGGCACCTATAACCGAAGCACCAACAGACCTCGCAACGCGATGCGACACAGCAGAATGCCAACTGCCATACTGCTTCTGTTCCAAGGACGGCACGATCATTCCAGGTGGTTTGGACCCAGAGGATGTAAGATTTGCTTATATTTTAGTGTTTATATTGGACTAGATCTGCATCTTGATCTGGTCCTTTGTAGCAAAATGCAAGGCGAAGTTAGCGCTGTATCAGAAGGGACTGTTCTTTATTTGTAAAATAGAATTATTCCTTGCTAGACATTTCTTTTCTGGGTCAAAATAATTCGTTGCAATAGGCAAGATGCATATTTGTACAGTTAAAATAGATATGAGGCTGCTAAAGTCAGATTGGCCTAATAAAAAAAAAATTCAGTCACTGTGTAGTTAGGCTACTCTGCCTCTAGCGGCCTCATATTATATTAATGATATGCCATGTAATCTTAAGTATTTTATTAAAGCGCTTCTCGGCTAGTTACTAACTAGAATGAGTCTCGTCCAACTAACCAGAAGTTCATATGATTATTAAAAGGAAACCGCTATCCCTAATGGGTAATGCCCACAAAAGCTTCCCTTCTAATATTTTAATAACTATTTCCAGACGCCACAAATGATAATGTTAACATTTGACGGTGCGGTCAATTTGAATAATTTCGACTTATACAAGAAAGTTTTCAACGGAAAGTTGCGCAATCCGAACGGTTGCCCGATCCGGGGCACTTTCTTCTTATCTCACGAATACAGGTTAGTTCCAAACCGTATTTTAATAACACTTTGCGTGCACTATTATAACAGATGGAGCCATTTGGCACAACTATGGAAAGGGTAACAAGACGAGGATTAAATACTGTCTATAGTTTACGCGAGTAGTACGCATTTAAATAAAACACTTTAACGGTTTAAAACACGATATAATAGTTGAACTTATTTGGAAAATGATTTAAATGTCTCGCCGTGACTACGGCATGCAAAGCATCCGAAACGTCGGGCCGAAGTTGAAAATAATTTTTAAATAAGTTTAACTAATATATCACGTTTTATACCGTTAAAGTGTTTTATTTAATAGACGAGGATTCTTTGAACTTGTTATAATAAAACGGGCTAATATTACTAATAAACTATGCAAGCAATGTACGGCTTATAATCAACGGGTTTAATAATAATAAACTCTTTATTGCACAAACATAGACATACATAGAATTATATATACAAAATAAAACATGTTTGTGCAAAGGCGGCCTTATCGCCTATGGCGATTTCTTCCAGGAAACCTTAGCATGTAGAAACAAGAAACGAGTTTTGGGTTCCATCTCCGCGTCCAACATGTTTTATATCTATTTATATTTTTTCTGAAAACATGATGGACTTCGTCTGTAATCTGAATATTAAATGGTAAAAACTATGAAATTAATTTTACGTAAAATAATTACGACGACGGCTTATTCCATTTAGGTACGTGAAGGGACGCTCAGCTTTTGCTGTACAAAGCTAAGTCTAAGCATTGCGCCGGTTTTTGTGATGTCCCAGTGACATTTGGGACGAGAAAGGACAGCTATATTGCAGTATATACAGATTATATATTTTTTAAATGTTATTATATTATAGAGTATGAACGGTAGTAAGATCCCATTAATGAGAGCTATTGGACAATTCATTACATAGTAATTTAAATAAATTCCCAACGAAATTCTACCACACGAAAAATGAACAAAATTCGAATTGTAAGTACAAACAACTAGAAATGCATTTGTAGTGAAGCTGATCCTGGAGAAAATTCATTGTAACTTTTGTGAATGCGTTACTGTAATGTAAAATGTGTATTTTTTTCTAACATCTCAACAATCCATTTACTACAAACAACCTTATCACTCAACATCACGCACTCTGGCGTTTTTGTTTCCGACTATTCCAAAAATAGCTTTTAACATAATACCATTTCTATTGTCTAAAAGTGCTTGGGATCCTTTGTGAGAATACGCGTAACGTAATCGAATAAGAATGTTCGGTAGGGATGGGCCAAAACGGTTAAACCGAACTTCGGTTGAAATTACCGAAATTCCGTTTTGATCAATCGATTAATTTATTTACAACTCATTCTAAATTTACAAGGAAACCGTAATGCGATAAACATTTAATATACATACATATCTACTAAGAAATTAACTCTTGCATTCATTGCTATCACATCGCAAGGAAAAATTAATTTAATTGTTGTAAGCACATAATAGTTTATTGCCTTAATTAATTTCAACAATTTAGAAGACCATACACCATGCCTCTACACAAAACTTGCAAGTACTATTTTAAAACTTACATTGTGTTGTATTATAACAGGAAGACTTGTCAACTCAAGTCTCGCATAGATTAACTAACATTTTAGCAGCATAGTTAGGATTATAGATTTTAGCGGCGGGCTGCAACCATTTCCGCTGCTAAAATTATTAGTTCTCACAGGTACCGATAGCCTAACGCACCTCTTAATTCACGCGTAAAGTCTTAAGAGTAGTATTGTAATTCATAAAATAACATGAATAAAATTGACATCTTCAACACCGCATATTCCGAATAACTTTGGTTTGGTTACATTCATCCCATCACTATTGTTCAGTAACACGACACATAAGAGCCGTAAAATTGGTTTATCTGCAATGAAGCCGATTAGGCCTTCTTGACACCATTTGCGTCACGATCTTGTATCCGGAGTGCTCTTGTTTTACGTACGTCTGTTTTAGATAAGTCGCCAGACTCGTTAACCGAAACCGACTAAAAGTGGGATTCGAGTTTGCCTAATTTATCAATATGGTTTAAAATAATAATAAATGAGTATTTGATAATTCATCGTTACTTAGTTTAAATATTAGTTGTTCTATTCAAAACGATCGCCAGGCAATTTTTTAAATTTTAACACGTATGCCACCAAGTTAATAAATACAAGGGACTTAAGGAGAATATATAACATTGAAAAACGATACTGTCTGTAGCTTACGCGAGTACATATTAAAATAAAACACTTTAACGGTTTAAAACGCGATATATATTAGTTTAACTTATTTTAAAATTTTGAAAAATACTTTTTATTTATGTAAATTCTTCATGTCCGTAATTATGTTACAAGCGAATACATGTTTTCAGAGAAACGAATATACAATATTTCTAGTTGCAATCTAAACTAAATCGAATATAACAACATTATAAAACCCTTGGTCCGCTATGAAGTATCACATTCAAGATATAAATCAGCCAATTTTAGTAAATCAGCTGTACTTACATTGTTGGATAAACGACGCGAACTAAATTGGGATTTATTACGTCTGCAGAGTGAAAATATACTGTTTACGATACCATTCACATTCAAACTTAGTCCTGCTTTTACAATAACAATGTTTACTGTTAGCCTGCAAACAAATACTCGTAGACGAATTTTGTCACTCAAAGATGACTTAACAAAGTAATGTCTGTAGTTTACGTGAGTAGTACACACAACACATAGTACAATCTTATTTACATTTTAACCATGGCCTGACGTTACTGATGCTTTGCAGCAGTCATGGTCACGGGGAGGCCAAAGATGGAGGGTGTCCCTAACGTCAAACTAAAGAGTTCTTAAAGATATACATACATTGTCAGGAATATTTTTTTAGATTATTTCAAGTGGAATCATTCTATCGTAATTTTTTTTTGGTTCCAGAACCTTTTTTCTTTACTTTTTATTACCTCCTATTGGTCGCCGCATGATGTCCATGTACTATCTTCCTTGATAAATGGTCTGGCAAATTTCGAATAGTGATTCGAACCAATACTTAGTTCCTGAGATTAGCGAGTTCAAACAAACTATTCAGCTTTATAATATTAGTATAGATGTATGTTCCATATGTCTATTTTTCCCTTCACTGCAGTTAGCCCTTATACTTATATATTAACATGTAAAGGCTTTTGCCGTCTAAATCCCTGATTAGTCTTTAGTCTTTGTGTACGGAACGGCTTATTATTTTTTTCCTTTGTTCCAGTAATTATGCCATGGTTCAAAAGCTAGCTCATGATGGCCACGAAGTGAGTATAATGATTACCATAGAATCAAATTAAGCTCAAATTATGCAACAAAAATTAATTCGATTATAATCTAGAATGTAGTTGGGTAAATTTGAAATTGGAAACCACATAATTTAAACTAATTGAAACAATGAAAATTGTCATTTGTAAAAATTGCAAAATATAATCTTCATATCATTGTTTTTCGGTCTGTTCGGCCGACGTAAGAGTCAAGAGATTCACGATGTTTCGCCTCCATGAGCGGACGGCATCGTCAGAATCACAGGATCCGCTCGCGATGGCGAAACATCGTGAACCTCGTCGGCCGAACAGCCCGAAAAACAATGATATGCTGAACGATGGCCGTGAAGGCCTTACACAATTTATTATTCTATTTTTTTTTGTGTGAGTGCCAGTGTTTGTTTGTATAGTTCAAAAACTAGAAACGATATAAAAATTTCCCAAGAATTCTGAAAAGTAATGGCCACACCATCGTTCACAGATTGCGACAGGCACAATATCCCAACAGCAAGGCTTACAGGACAAAGGCTACGAGGAATGGGCTGGCGAGATGATCGGTATGCGTGAAGTTCTACGAAAGTTTGCGAACATTTCGCGTTCGGAGATCGTCGGCGCTCGAGCGCCTTTCCTCAAGCCGGGTAGAAACACGCAATTCAAGGTATTGTGACTTTATATTTATTGTATAGTTTAACTTTTATAAGACTAAATACTGTCTGTAGTTTACGCGAGTAGTACTCATTTAAATAAAACACTTTAACGGTTTAAAACGAGATATATATCAGATAAACTTATTTGAAAAATATTTTAACTACGGCCCGACGTTTCGGATGCTTTGCAGCAGTCGTACGCGGGGAGTTTAGCGTACTAATTAAACTACTTCAATATTTTGTGACAAAAAATAAAAGTAAAATATATTGGAAGTAGAAGGGCTTTGATCTTCGTTGTTTAATTACTCGTATATTTATATCAACATCTTTTCAATTCACTATAAAGTAGACATTAAACTTAGGAGTATAATATCGCCCTAAAATTCTTCAAATCTAGCAAACTTAGTTCATGAATTATCTAAGTCTTCAATGAAGAATCTTCATTAAATCACCTTTACGAAACTTCGAGAATGTTATCGTTCCCAACTTTACTGTAACAATCTCGATATTAGCTTCATACGAGGTTTGTGTTATGCAAAATATTCTACGCTCCAACATTTCACGGTATGAAATGCAATAGTAAAAAGTAATAAAATATTTTACAGGATCGCGATCGTAAATAAAACGGAAATGATATTTGTGTAATTTATCTGCGGTCATTTGTGATTTTTACTTACAAATAGTTTCTATAAACAGTTAACTTTGTTTTTTTATTCAAGACGATGACAGACAAGCCCCCCCCCCCTAAAATCTAAACAACATGTCGGCCTGTTTTATTTTGGGATATTCAGAAACTTCTATTATTTAGTAAATTATTCGTAGAACTTTCTGCGTTCTAGATGGAAATTAAGAATACATTTTCTTTAAGTTAGCAACTTAAAATGCTCTACAAGGCGGAATACTGGAAAGCCATTAAAACATTAAGTCCCTCTTAACTTACCTACCCGTAACACGAGGTACTTAAAACTCAAAATAAAATAATCAAGGAATCCTTTTAACTGTCGTCATCATCTTCCGCCTTGTAGAGTTTCTAGTTTCTACAGTTGGAAGACGAGCCTTCCTAGAGAGTATATGTCTCTTCTAGAGACAGAGTAGCCCAACTGCAATTTTGTGACTAGAGTTGTTTTATTGGATATCATGTTTTTTTTGTCGTTAGGCCACTCTGCGTCTAGCAGCCTCTTTCTGTTGGTAGAAGATACATGTCGGTTTTTAGGTCTAGCACACGCCTCTTTGTTTTCATCCTATTATTTAGTTCACCACCTTGATCATCCTTGACCATCACAATTTACAGAAGAGAAAACATCAAGAACGTGGGTCCCTCATCCCACCAGGATATCACGACTCTTACTGAGAATAATATTTTTTGTAATATAAGAGGGAATATGGGGCCTACTTGATGGTAGTCGAAATATCCCAGGCCTGTGTTGTATGGAAACATTTCTAACTTAAATTTTTTATAGGTGTTAGAAGATTTCGGTTACATCTACGACAGTTCTGTGGGGGTACCACCTCTGCCGATACCAGTCTGGCCCTACACCCTTGACTATAAGATCGCCCATGAATGTAAATCCGGCACCTGCCCTACAAAATCTTTCCCTGGTAAGTAAATTACGACCAATTTCCGTCTTCGCAATATCATAACATAAATCTAATTTAGATAACTTAGGTAATTTATGTCTAAGGACTCATTGGCATTTTTAAGCCACGTTTTTAAACGAATCGTGTGTAAAAGTGTGATTATTGTATGTATATTCTGTTGCTATTAAATTAGAAGAGTTAGCAAGTGACGTAAGCCATAAAGGTATAAATTAAAAACCTGCTTGGATTGAAAATTACGGCATTTAATGATTTTCTTAGTCTGTAAAGCATAAGTTGAAGTTACAACGCTAGTGTTAAGGTTGAAATTACACTGCGAAGGACCTACACCAAGAACGTACATTTATCAATAGGTTGAAAATTTTCGATGACGACGTGTAAGACGCGATAGCTCAATTGGTTAAGTCAATAATACTGTGAATGCCGGTTTAAGTCTTGCTCGTGTCGTAAATCTTTTCAAATTGTAATCGATTTTCAATTAATATTAAAGTTTTCGAATCCTTAAAACATATACTTAACAAGATATTGACAAAGACTTTGCAACTGTATCCATGATTTGTAAAACCAACTCTATTGATTACAATAAAATTTTCTCATTAGCGAAAGTGTCTATTTAAAAGAAATCAGAAATCACGAATTCCAAAAAAAGAGCTTTTAACAAAACAGATAACGCTCAGGGAGATTGAACTCTCTACATCGACGATTACATGTTGCGAACTTTCGGCGGCTTTTTTAATTCACCTTTCGACTTCGGGTCAATCCAGGTCTCTGGGAGGTGCCGTTTAACGCCCATTACGTGGAGACGTACGAGGGCGGCCATTGTCCTTACTTGGATCAATGTGTTCTACACAATCACGATTCGGACGATGTAAGTTTCCAATATTTTTAATACCATGTCTTTTAACAAACGGGTTGACATGGCCAGGTGAAATAGTTATTTAACACATAAACAAGGTGCACTGTCGATCTTTATTTCGTGTTGGTTTTGGATATTCGGAAATCTACAGACTAAAACTTAAATGCGATTTAACTTTACAGCATTATTTTTTACTGAGTGTCAAGGAAAGAGATCAAGTTGCTTTGGTTGAAAATTTTAATCCCGTGTAATCCACTGTTTATATCCAAAATAGATTGTTTATTGGTGTACAACTATCAAGTACAATATCACTAGAGAAGTAATTCTTCGATTACTAATTTTATTCAATGTTAGCTGAAGCCCCGTTTCCTTGTTGCGTGGGGTATAGGGTAGACAAATTTCCGTGTCAGTTGCACAGATTAACTTTTATTTACAGGTTAAGATTGTTGTATTGTGTCTAATGTACTTTACATTATCGATAACGAATATTTAAATACTGTCTGTAGTTTACGCGAGTAATACACATTAAATAAAACACGTTAACGGTTTAAAACGCGCCGTGGTCACGGGGAGACTGCTGCTGCAAAGCATCCGAAACGTCGGACCGTAGGTAAAAATAATTCTCAAACAAGTTTAACCAAAATATATCGCGCTTTAAACCGTTAAATTTGTTTTTTAAACGAATATTTATTAAGATAATGATTATTAACATTTATCAATATCGTCGGAGTTGGAACCCAGGGCTTCTCAACCAAACGACGTATAGCAACGTAAAAGCATATAAATATTAAGATGTAGAGTTAAGCGATGAGTCTACGTCTTAATAAATCTTCATAAAAGTAATAAGTTGAAACTAATGCTACAGAAGCCAGACATAAACAAACAGACTGCATTTTTATCATAACAGAGATACGTTTCTTATTCAAATTAGGTATTGGAGTGGCTCCAAGAAGACTTCAACCGCTACTACGAGCAAAACCGCGCACCGTACATGATGCCCTTCCACACAAATTGGTTCCAGATCAAGGAATTAGAGCGGGGCTTACACAAGTTTCTGCATTGGGCTAGTAACCAGTAAGTACTGCTTTCTTAATGAAAGACTGGGAGCCCCATAATGTATAAACAAGATTCAGTCGAACGATTTTGAATTTTGATATTCGGTAATCCACAGACTGAAATCGAACAGTGATTAAACTTTGATCTCTTCGTCTGTGGATATTGGTTCCTGGACCGATACGGAACTTCGACATTCCTACCACCTTTTAACATCCTGATTTCCAGACGAAGTCCAACCCTGATGATTACTAGCCTTACATTGCTATCATTACACCTACTAGCCCGTCAAATCTGCTGGAATACATAAGCCACTATGTGTGGTAATGTTTTAGTTAAAAACTATTCTAAAACTATATTATTATCCTAAAATTATATGTATACATATATAATTTTAGGGTGTTCATGTAGCTTGATAACATGATACAATATGTCGGCTACAAACTGACGAAAATGACCAAGAGTCTACCAATCCTAAGTTTTTTTTATTATTTACAATCTTATGTGTATTTTGATGTATTCAAATTTTATTGTCAAAAGTGTTTTCACTTGTTGTATGTTCATTGAGAACAGTTACAGTTAAGGTATGTTGCCAATTTTTCTTAAAAGGAAGTATCAGAAAAACCACTTTTTCCTTATTTTCTTTAAATATGACAAGCTTACGAATAAAATTGTGTTTTTGAAATGTGTAGAAGTGAAATCCCGTTTCCCCCTCGTGGGGCATGGGGCGAACACATTTTTGTGCCCGTTTCACTGATCCGTTCTTTAACAGGCAAGTAGATCAGATTTTTGTGCCCTGCCCGACCGAAACATTTTTTGTTTCCCTGGGATTCGAACACAGGACCTCTTGCGCTAAACGCAATGCTACGCATTACGTTTAACCATTTGGCTATAGAGGCGGTTTTAACATGTTAGTTAGTTAGTTAGTTAAAACTAAGATATTTTTAATTTAAAAAGCATTCAATTTAACTAAAATCCTCGGTTGTTTCAAATACTTATTGACCAGATAAAGGTTTACAAAAGATAATGAAAACTCAGCAATTTCCATAACAATTGGAACAATAAAGAAATACATTGCCTTTTCAATGATTACTTTCGTCAGAGTACAGAAAGTAATCCCCTCCACAATTCTGTGGAATAAGGGATAAGTCTAGTAATAGAAATTGGCAAATTGAATCCTCAGCGCGGCTATGAAAATAACTTTATTATAATACCGCCTTCAACGTTTTTGTTAAAGCTCAATGATTTTTTTTATAATAGACAATGTGCAATCAAGCATAAAAGTAACTTGATTCGAGGTGAAATACCGCCTTCCTTTTATGCCTTTGTAACATCTAAGGTAGATGCGCTGTCGTCCTATTTCTTTGCTTTGACAATGAAATCAACTGAAAGAATTGGACCGCGATTATATTTTACGTATACTATATGTATTTTCACTCGAATAATACCTAGATTTTCCTAAAGTGTTTCAGAAAAATAATAATTTTATTCTAGAAACATCTTGTGCCTAGAGAAAGTTTGTAAATGATTAACTATAGTGCTACCATGACCATAATACACTCGTGACTCCATACCAGTGACTGGGCATTAAACATTGTTTTCGTTTTTCTAGCGTAAAGGGTTTTTGGAGTTATTTTAGGAAAGTCACTTTACATAATCTCTTATATTGCTTATGACCCATTTGGTCCTATATAGGATGGATTCTGTCAGTCGACATACATAAAATATAGGAAGAAAGTAGTCTGGGTAATTTCAATTCATGTCTGTTAGTTATTTAAAAAAAAAATTTACACCGGTTTAATTTTTTGGCAGGGGAACGAAAGTTCTGAAACTAAAATAACATTGTAGATGTCTACATAAAATGAAAACACGCATCTTGTTTAGATGTTATATGGCTCGGGTATTTCTCTAAAAACAAATAAATAAAAAATCGAATATGATTTGAAAAATGTGCGGCCCGTGGCTTATTTTTTTTAAATCTAAAGCGATTTTTTATATATCTATCACCGTTATGTGAAAAATATTAAAGTTTTCAAACACGTTGAAAAAGTTGAATGATTATTTGTAGGACACGGTAGCTCAATTGGTTATAGCAGCAGTACGCAACGCTTTGGATGTCAGTTCATATCCCGCCCGTATCGTATTTTTTTTCAATCTTAATTTATTTAATGCTGTCATGTCAAATGTCATTAATCTAAAAGTTAATAATAAGTTCTCAAAAAATAATAATGTTTCAATAAATACTGATTTTAAAAATAATTTTCGGTAAATGATAAAATATTCTATGGGAGAAGCAATAAATTTAATAACTTCACATCTCATTGTTTTACTCGTGAAACAGGCGACGCTACCAAATTGATTTTACTTAATTACTCGCTGTAATAACGTGATTAATCTGTAGGAGCGATGACATATCCTTTATTTGATTTTGATTTAATCAGTTTAATATTCTCATCCTTTAATATGTACCGAAATTCCGCTTTCCAATGTGAAGCATTGTATCTCATATCGATTTTTTCCACTTAGTTCCTCTATCTGCTGTGCTCTGTTTGACCGAAACACGCTTAACATTTAATTTTCGACGGCGGTCCTTCCCTGTGTATGAGGAAACAGTGTGTGTGTTTCCATAGCGATACCGTATGCGTAAGACTGGTCAAAAGCGTAACGCGTTATGTAACGAAGCGGTTTATCAATAAACATGTAACGTAATAAAAAATGTATTATTGGTTTATTCCTTATTCGTTTATACGTAGTTGCACGACTACCTAGTACACGTAAAATGAAACAAGTTTAAACTAAAGCACAAGAAATTGAATCTAAATACGCAAGTGTTAAGGTTGAAATTACATTACATGACACGGTAGCTCAATTGGCTAGAGTAATAGAGCGCTGTGGATGCCGATTCAAGTCCTTCTCGTGTCGTAAACTTCGTTTAATCTATTTTTAAACAAGTTAAAACGCGATTTATATATTTATGAATCTAGCGAATTTCCAGCAACATTTACCCGTTATATTTTTTTCTATTCCAGACAAGACGTGTGGTTCGTGACAGTCACTCAAGCCCTGACCTGGATGACTGAGCCTCGGTCTGTGAAGTCCCTCAACAACTACGAAGCTTGGAGGTGTGACAAAAAGGACCTTCCACTAGCGCCGTGCAATATATCCAACAAGTGCGCGCTGTCATTCAAACACCCCGATACAAACTTTACTGACACCCGATACATGGAGACGTGCACTGAATGTCCTAATCAGTAAGTTTTGGCTGTCATAATATAATCTCTGTAACTGTAGATCGGTAACTTTATCCAATCAGCCCAACGACTGGGCTATACATTGAATTTTACAACAATAATGCCACGCCTACAAAAACTTGAATGTGTGTTTAAAATAGGATAAAGAAAATTGTTGTAGAAGAAAGAAAGAAAGTTGTTAATCGTTTCAAATTTTTCTGTAGCCGAAACTATTATATCAGAAACTGAATATCAAAGCAGAACTGAGGTCTCCTTTGTTAAAAGAAGGTTCAGAGCTTGGCCTACCACGACAATATCAGTGGTGATAAGGTTCTGGACTAAAACGATTATCGCGACATAATAAGTATTAATACCTGGGACCGACAGCTCAACTTGACACGGTGGATATTACCTTTTACTCCTACACGCTGTATTTATCGTGGGACCAGTTGTTTTGCACCAAGGCCTCGGAGGTTAGGGTTTTTGAAAAAGAGTTAAGTAGTAAGAAAAAGAAAAATCGATTTTGTAGCGGTCTCGACTCCGACTTTAGACCAGCTAGCTACGTTACTGCTTCCTCACTGCGGGTTGGTATATAACTAATGTTTCTTTCGGCGCGAGATTCAAATCCTGGACCTTGTGATCTGCTGCTGATTGTACTAGTAGAGCAAAGAGGCAGTTATCGAAATTTAAGCTTTGAAAAATCTTATATTTTATATTAGAGCGAATTAATTCTATTGCGTCGCAAATTACAAGTGAGTGTATTTTTTATTTCCGTACTTCATGAACTTAGTCAACTACATGTAACGGAACAAACATCGAAATGAATTACTCAACTTTACTGTCAGTTCGTTTGAGCTTTTTTATACTGTTTTACATCGAGCCTGCGGGCATCGCGTGTGAGGGATAATTCTGTAAAAGAACTGGGAAGTGGGAAACTGTATTTTTGCAATTTTTTAAACTGGTTAAAAATTTGAATCCTTTGTTGCTCTGCAGCGAGCGAGATCACAAAGGGCGTGCTGGTTGAGTTACGATTCTTTAATTGCATTTGAAGTTCACTGAGCCTAAGTTTTTTCTATGATAGACGGATAGGTTTCAGATGGTGAAACCATATTTAATTATGTAAGGTGTTGTGTCCTACTTCCACTTTGAAGATTCAGATTTTTTTTATAAAGGAGGACAACATATAACATCTAAAGAAGATACGCCGTTGACTTATGGCTTTGGACATTCGGAAATTCACAGACGGAGACCGAAACATCGTCCACAGATGAAAAGTTCACGGCTTATTCATCTGTGGACGATGATTCGTGATCCGAACGGAATGTTATATATTATATCTAGATTTCCATACGAAGTTCAACATGTTTCAGAAAAATTAGAAATTGGTTATCCAACATTTTTGGACCCGCTGGGGATCCAACCCACGACCCGTTGATTATAAGCTATACATTGCTACATTTACACCAATAGGTTTGTCAAAGTGGTGGTTCGTGACCCAGATACTCGTAATTTGAATATTCGCACTCACCGTTTAATATTCAGATTTTAAAACTAGATCTAGGATGTCTAAAAGAAAACATACAAACATACTTTTAAAAAGTATGTTTTCTTTTAGACCTAATTCTTGTATAGAATAGAAATATGTTTATTTAGAAAATAACATAAATTCAAAGAATTGTCATGTTAATACAGAATCTATAATTATTTCACTCTCAGAAAATAGGTTATGGATTTAAAAAAGCCCTCTTTATACAAAGTGTGAACATCAATTTCCAGTCCATTTATCTTTGGAGTACTTTCAGATACCCTTGGCTGGGCGACTCGGGTGGAACAGGCATACCCGGGAAAGACAATTACATACCCGATAACCTTAAGTGAAAGTTATATAACTTATTGTGACTTTGGATAACAGATGACTGCCTGATCTTTTCTTTTAGTTCTCTAACAAATTGTTACCTTAAAGACAATTGCAAATATTACTCTAGTATTATTTCAACAAGACTTACATACTTAGTTCAATTGGAAAACACTCCTTCTATATTTGAAAGAACGTAGTCTACGCGAGTTCACATTTAAATAAAACACTTACAACGGTTTAAAACGTGAAATATATACTTAGTTTTGAATTACTTGCAGCTGCAGTAGTCATGACTCATATATTTCGCGTTTAAAACCGTTTAAAGTATTTTTGAAGTTGTAACTTTGGAAACCGTTCAAATATCCTCTTGTTTGACTTGCCTTCCATTATCCAAGTGATTGAAAGCGAACATCAGTCATCTGCTGTCGTACTTTATATTCATTTTGTTTACATAATAATTAAATTGGATTAATTACTATGTTACAATATTGAATATGTTTTATAATATACTTTGTTGTGTAGCAGTGACTAGTCATTGCACTTTTATATGGTAGATTATTTTGACTTTGTATAAGCCACGAAATTCACTATTTAACAATTTGTTTTAAAGAATTTTGCCAACAATGTTTTTTACTTTTGAAATTTTTATATCATTGTTGGGCTGTTCGGCTGTTCGATGTAGGTAATATGCTGAACGATGGCCGTGAAAGCCTTACACAATTTATTTGATATTTTCGTTTTTAACTGAACGTATACATAAATAGTGAATACAGGGAATTATAGTACAGGGACTACAGATAATATTGTTTACATTTTAAATATTTGTATTTTGTTAAATTTTCCACGTGGTGCTTGTTAAGTTAAATTATTACTGGTGCTATAATATTTTGTTTAATTCAATCAAATCCTATATAAATACACAATCATAAAAAAACGTAGTCCTAAAAATAAAGTGTTGAAAACTACTCTTGTTTTATTTATTTAAGAACAGATTTCATGCAGAGAAAATGTTTTCCACATCAAATTTAACACAGATTAATCTTTCCCGAAGTCGTTTTAAAATTAATCAAGTTACATTAACGCGCTACAAGGAAATTTAATTTGTAGCGAAGCTTTGAGCGCGCATTGTACGGCGCGCATTATAAAATAAACAATGCAAAAAGTTCACGTTTGATATCAAATGTCGGAGATTTAATTTGAGATTGCGTTGGGAACGGGCGTGCGGAAACTTTCACTGGAATATTCGCGACCATTAAAGCTTGTAAGCTGCTAGTAGTTTTTATCTTACACAAGGAATTGCTAGCACGTCGTTCTGTTACTTTATGTAATGTATCCGCATTTAGCCTCGCCGTATACGCAAAGAATATATTTTTCCCTGTGTATATTTTTATAACAGATAAGTAGAATGTTACGAGGTGGAATTTGATTTTACTTGAATGCAAAATCAGTCTAAATTTGATGCTTTTTACACATTAGTAGATGGGGGTAGTCACATATTATATTTTACGTACTACCGTCACAGGCCAATGTCGCAGAACACAGACATCTATCTCGCATTTTAATAAGTGTTGGATATTGACAATATAATCGTTCACACCGATATCTCTAGATTTTCAAAATGTATCTAAAACGTCTATAGGCTTATATCTGCTTCTTGTCAGTCTCCTAACGTTACCCACTTATTATTTAACGTCAAATCTGTCTTCTGCGCCCTGCTTGACACAAACAATTTATTGTTGCTCCAGGATTCGAACGTAGGTCCTATCGTTAAATACTAATAACTCTAGGTAACACGTTCATTTAGATGCAGAGGCGGTCATACAATTTATTTAAAAGTATGACCAGCTACTTGCCTGTAAATAAAATCTAAATAGTGAAACGGACACACAAATGTGTTCGCCCCATGCCCAACGAGGGAAAATTAGATTTCTTCGTAAGATTTACACATAAATGAAACCACTTGTCTCCTGAAAACACTTTTAACGGGTTTAATTACGTTCTATATGGCTAAAAGTGTTTCATTTAGTGTCTAATACTCGTAATAGACAGATCAATTTGTCATTGCGCATTTCAAAGTCACATTAAAAATCTTAATTCAATTGTTAAGATGTCTATATCGAACCACAAAATTACCGCATATCCTCCTGTTGTGTACATCAAACGGATTACTTAAGCGATTTATTCGTATAGCCGGTGCACTTAGGTGAAAGCTCTAACCACAGAGCGTTCTCGCTATAGTACTAAAAGCCTTGTGATAGAGCTTATTAAACTATTAAGCTTATGAATTATGATGGATAGTTAAAATTATGTAGTTAGTCAATATATTAATTTTACATTACTAAGCATTAGGCTCGTGTGGGTTTAAATCAAAATGACGCGATTTTTTTCGGTCCGACAGGGCACAGAAGTCTAATGAACTACTTGGCTATAAATAAAATCACACACGGTATATGTGTTGGGATATATGTTTATCCTTCAAGGAAAAATGGTGGAGGATTTGATGTTTTAAATACTATGTGTAGTTTACGCGAGTAGTATACATTTAAATAAACACTTACACGTAAAACGAATAAATAAACAAGCAAAGCTTTATAATATTAGTATAGATTAGTCTCAGTTTGTTCTATTTTCGGTGGCCTACCTCCACGAACGCGAAAATCTCTAATGACATTTCAAACTTGGAAGTGTCAAATGCGGTAGATCTGTCTATTCACAAGTGTCTACAAGTCATAATTTTCGAATATCGAATTAACTTAGACCGAGAGCATATAGTCGATTATAGAATTGAGGCATTGCGACTTATGTTATAGTCGATCTTCTATCAAGTGCCTCCAACGCTTATCTGTTCTTTTCAGTCGTACAACTCCCTAATTTAGCAAAATTATAACTAAAGACGGATGTCCGCACGACCCTTAGAATTAAGGTCATCGTTGCCAGCGACCCGAATGGCGTGCGTCCACAAAAGATTATTACATTCCGCCTCAAGTAAACACTCACAATAAACGTCCCTAAATAAATATCAACACAGGTACGTGGTTTCGGTATGTCCTTAATAAGGTCCAGAGATATTTCCACAGCGGCGCATATAACGGCGCCCTCGAGCCTGCAGAGCTTCATAAAATATAATAAGACTATTACGCGCGTGATGAAAACGGGCCGACGCTGTGAACATACCTTTATGAATATGGGCTTAGACTGCGGTTTGCTATAAATGCAGGTTACTTACAGTGATGTCACCCCGGTACCAGTGAAAAGTACTGTTGTCTCTTTCACACGAATGATCAAGAAATGGGCGGGTTACACCAATCGCGTATCTAGTTATTTCGAATTTCGATTTTGACATTTCAATATGTAGATGTTAACTCTAGATTTGTGTCTAAATAAAACACTTTACCGGTTTTTATCCCGATATATATTACTTAAACTTATTTGGACATTATTTTAACTACGGTCCGACGTTTCAGATGCTCTGCAGCAGCCGTGGTAACAGGAGACTCCGATAAGTTAAAATAATTTCCAAATAAGTTTAATCGCGTTTCTTTTCCGTTGAATTGTTTTATTTAAATACGTACTACTAGCGTAAACAGGCAGTATTTAATCTACATGTGTGATTCGATTGGAAAAAAATCCATGTCATAGGCAAAATTCTAAATCACCATTCACAACATCATCATCAACTGAGCTACAGTTGTTTAGCTCGTTCTCATCGAATTTATTCATCTCATTCATACACCTCCCGCGCAATCATCGTGGGTTTTAACCCTTGATTGAAAAACTATGAGTCCAACTGGAGTCATAGTTTTTCAATAAAGAAAACTACTGTTGCGAACATAGTCCTCAGCCCATGAGATTTTATTGGCCAGAGATCTAAAAGGTTTACTATAACTTTACGAGTATTAATGTGTAACGCTATATGTATGTTTATAGCATTCAAAGGAGACCACAGCCTTAATAATATAAAGTTTGTACGCTAATCTTATTAAAAATATTTTAGTTGTTTAGGCTACGTGTTTGCGGGCGCCTTTATCTTTCAATTTCAGAATTATTGTTCCTAATTACGTTTTGTTGGAGTTTGCATGCAACTCTTGCTACTTATTTCGGAGCGTCTGTTCACTTTGGTATTTCAAAGAGAATATTCGCTAGACTTAACATACATATAATAAACGAAGTTCTGAAACGTCATCTTTTATGTACAGTCAGCCACAACCTAGAGAATTGAAGTTTTTTTCCAACGTATCTGAGAAGACTTTTTTGAAGACCAAAATTTTACGGTTATGATATGAAAAAGAGTGACAAAGTTTGTATGGGACAACATGATTTCTTATTTAGTTTGGAATTTGACTTCGCATTACCATAGGACGACGGAAAATGTACTTTATTTTGTTTTTATGAATATATCACATACCAACGCTCACAAATGGCAAGTTTAAATTTCACACATTTATGTATTTTATATATTAAGTAATATGTAATTTGTACACTAAGAGGCGCCTCTATACAAAACACGTTTACTTATTTTATAGTTACTTATTTTTAATCTTTCCGTGTAGGGTCAGCCCTGCGTGACCCTACACGGCGTTTGGGAGCGTCCCCCGGGTGGCGGATGGGGGAACGGTCGGTAGCACAGCCGAGCTACGCTAACCGGCTAAGTCCGAGGGACTCGTTGACCAACGTAGGGTGTGGCCCTCCAGCAATATGGGGTTGTGGGAGGGTTGACAGCCCGCCCACGGAAAAACTCATTGTTACGAATACAAACAAGAGAACTATACGATCCGATCCCAAACACAAACGACACTGGCATGGAACAACGGACACCCGATTGGCAACATGGAATGTACGGAGTCTTTATAGACCAGGAGCTATCTATCAGGTCCTACGGGAACTAGAAACCTACAGAATAGGGATAGCAGCTTTACAAGAGGTCAGATGGCCCGGCCAGGGCGATTGCAACATTGACAATAAAGCAACCCTATTCTATAGCGGTGCAGACTCAGATACCAGTTACGGTACTGGCTTTTTAATAAGGAACGACCTTTAGGCAGCGTAATTCGCTTTGATGAATTTTGACCGACTCTGTGTTCTAGCCCAAAGCCACTTCTCCATACCATCATCAGTATGACCAACGGAAACGTCAAGCTCCATAGCGAAAGACCAATTTTACGAGGACTTAGAATCGCTCCTAGAACAGCTAAATAGCTATGACGTCAAGATACTCGTGGGTGATTTCAATGCGCAGATTGGTAGAGAAGAGGCTTTCAAACCAACTATAGGTCTACACAGCAAGCAAAGGTCAAATGACAATGGTCTCAGGGATATGTTCGCGGCAGCTAAATCACTCGTCATCAAGAGACTATGTATCCCCACAAGGATATACATAAGGGTACATGGAAATCCCCAGATGGTACAACAACAACAGAAGACCAGTCTTAATTGACGACAGGCACAAAAGCTCTATCCAGGATTGAGAGTATTTAGAGGGCCAACTGCGATAGTGACCATTACATGCTCAGGGTCGAAACTAAGTTCAGGATTGCTAGAAAACATAAGAAAAGAGAACGCAAAGAAGAGATAATCGATGCCGAAAGACTGAAAGACCCAAAAGTATCCGACCAATTTCAGATGGAGGTCAGCAACAGATTTAGTGGACTTAGTGTTGATGAAATCGAGATAGAAGATCTCTGGGAGACAACAAAAAGCTCAATCAAAGAAGTAGGTCTGGAAATTATCGGGAAAAGAAAACGGCAGAGGAAGAGAAAATGGTGGACAGAGGAGTGCGAAAAAATAGTGGAGGAAACCAGAACGTACCGTCTACTGGCTGAACAAAATCCGACATGGAAGCAGCATTATGACCACGTGAGACTGCAAGCAAAGAGAACGATCCGAAGAGCCAAGCGAAAACAGTTGGAGGATATCATCACAAACATGGAGACGCTGATGAGAGCCAACGAAGCGCGTAAGTTCTTCCGAGAAGTCCGTTCAGTTAAGAAAGGCTACCAACCCTCCACTCAGTCACTGCTCGACGATGATGGAAACCTTGTTAGTGACACGACAGAGGTGAAAAAAACTTGGCTGAAGTACTTCCAGGCACTATTAAATTGCCCTAAACCGAAGAGCCCAATTTCATTCACCGAAAGAGTAGAAAGTACGGAGGTACCTGCCCTAACGTTCGAAGAGGTAACGAAAGCGATAAGGAGGCTAAAGAATGGTAAAGCTCCTGGCATAGACGGTATACCCGCGGAAGTTTGGAAATATGGCGGCGATACCATACAACTAGTACTCTTCCAGTTGCTGTGCAAGGTTTGGTCAATGGAAAGACAGCCACAGGAATGGAATGTAGGTATCATTTGCCCCGTCCACAAAAAAGGCTGCAAAAAGACTTGCGCTAACTACCGAGGGATAGCCCTGCTACCGACAGCGTATAAAGTGTTATCTTACATACTCCTGGATCGACTCGAACCTTATGCGGAACAAATCATAGGTGATTATCAGTGTGGGTTTAGAGGAAATCGCAGCACAGTTGACCAAATTTTTCTTCTGAAGCAACTGATGGAGAAAAAATGGGAGTACGCTCAGGGTATACACTCACTTTTTGTCGATTTTTGCAAAGCCTACGACAGCATTGATAGAGAATCGCTTTATTCCATACTAGTCGATTTTAGAATCCCCGAAAAACTCATTACTCTACTGAAAGTTGCTACAAAAACCAGTAGGATGCGCGTCAGGATAGAGGGGGATCTAACAGAAGAGTTCGACGTGGTAACCGGGCTTAAACAAGGAGATGCGCTAAGTCCAATGCTGTTTAATCTTGCACTAGAACATGTCATTCGCAAAGTAATGGCACTCGACATAGGTGTGCGGATGAACGGACAGCATAAGGTAATTGGATATGCGGATGACTTGGCCCTCCTAGGGCAAACGAAACGAGAGGTGGAGCTGTCTGCACAAACTCTCGCCACCGAAGCTGCAAGAATAGGTCTCAGAATCAACTGCGAGAAAACTGAATATCTCCACATGAAGCGCTATAAAAATACAAGACAGAAACGCGATGATCTTCGAATTGGAGATATGAAGTTTAAAGGCGCCGCTAAATTTAAGTACCTCGGATGCACTATAACGGACACAAATACACGGGCTGAGGAAATAGACATCCGAATTCAAAACGCCCTCCGTTGTAGTGCGGCTCTCCACAAGGTGTTAGTGTCTAAATTGCTGACCAGGACTACAAAGATAAAGATTTATAAAACAGTCATTAGACCGATCCTTCTATACGGCTGCGAAACGTGGACGCTAACACTCAAAGATGAGGAAAAGCTTTTAGTGACAGAACGCAAAATACTGCGGAAGATTCTGGGACCGACACAGAAGGAAGACGGTAGCTGGCGGCCGCGAAAGAACGAGGAGATCGAAAAGCTGTTTGCCGCCCCTAACATCATGGGAGAAGCTCGAGCTCAAAGACTCCGCTGGACCGGCCACGTCGAAAGAATGGAAGAGCACCGAAGCGTCAAGAAGGCGTATCTCGGAATCCCGAACGGCCGCCGACCCGTTGGCCGGCCCAAATACCGCTGGAAAGACGCCGTTGAGCTTGACCTGGTGGAACTCGGTGTCTCCGAGTGGCGAACCGTGACGCAGGATCGGCGGAAGTGGCGTTCTCTTGTTGTGAAGGCCAAGACCCACTTTGGGTCGCTGCGCCAGCGGAGTAAGTAAGTAAGTAAGTATTTTTAATCTTTACAACGGGCCAACGATAAGGATGCTTTTGCAAAACATTAACTAATGTATTTCGATTTTTAACCCGTTAAATGTGTTTTATTTAAACGTGTACAACTCGCGTAAACTACAGACAACACTAGATTAAACTTCCCGTATTATCTGACGAGAGACGTCATAACTTACACAATTGCTCTGATTAATAAAGTTGTACGATCAATAAGAACGTTGGCTAAATTGGTATTGCCCGTTCCCAGATATAAAACTCCCCCCGATGTTATCACGGAGACAGTTACGTAAACATCTTATCGCATGTTATTACATCCCCCCTTAATTTACTACAATAACAAGTTATTCACGATCGATCAGAATAAGCCCGCTCATTATTTTTCCCTTATCAACGAGATAAAAGCTGGTTACTCTCGTGGATGACGTTTTTATGTCTCCAGAATAGGGAAATAACGAACTCATAAATGTGAATCCGACGATAAACAAAGTGTAGCCAGAGATAAGACTCGGAGAAGTAATATCATCGCCGTCCTCGATTACAATTTGCCCAATCTATATTGTGTGTATGCATTTCGCGAACTTGCGAGTACATAACTGGGCAGAAGTTTGCCGTTATCTCGATACGGAATATAATTGTGTTTATTCAACAGACGTTAGACAATTTCAGAAATGTTGTCGTAAGTTGTAAATATGTAACAACACTAATATTTGACATATTTGTAAAAGCTATTTAATAAATATTTATAAAATGTATATATAATTGTGGTACCATTATTTGTTAAATTCCTAGACGTTTTTATATACATAAATATATACAATAAATATGTTGCTTGTTATGATGGGGAATACGTTGTTGAAATATATCTTGTTTAACGAAATATAATAGCTTTTAACACTATATCATCTTTTATTTACAGAATATCCTTGAAATTCTATAAAGTTCTACACTTTTTAAGTAAAAATCTAACACGTGCGTTACAAAAAAGGATCAAGATATCCAAAAATATGTTTAAATTAATAAATTTAAATTATCCGAATGAATGTGATAGTAAATGTCTTCTAAGATTATCTAAAAAGGACCGTTTTTTGGGAATTTTTATAATTTCATCGAAAATACTTAATAGGGCAAAATAATATTTGCCAAGTCAGCTAGTAATGTATATGAAACTTCATCATTCTTCACATATTCGCTTCGAATAAATTAAAAACCTTTTTAAGGTCGAAAAACTCGATAACGGAAAATAACGCATATAATTATGTCACATATGGAACATGCATACTTTGCCGTCAAACAGCGCCTTGCTTTTGGAATATTTGCATATATTGCTTTTGACAATTTTAATTTTCCAACGGCGGTTGTTAGTTTTAGAAATTTCGTCTTTGAAGCGATATATTCGTGTACCCCCAATAATAATAAAGCCTCTATTGCTGTTTCTTTTACAAAAATAACTTAACTTAATAATTTAAATTCTAATTTGTATTAAAATGATCGGCAACTGGTCGCTTTTGTTGAAGAGCTTGTCTGTCGACAAAGGCCTCCTCTAAAGAGTTCCAATATTAGTATATTAATAAGGCACAGGTCTTGCCTCCATACTAAGGTAAGGACAATATATAAGAGCCACCACGATACTATATTGTGGGTTGGTTGGTTAAGATTGTTTAAGAGGGGTAACTTTTTGAAAATTTTGAAATAAATAAATCAGACATCTAGTAGCTTCAGGATAAAATTTTTTATTTTTACTATAATCCATACCCCGAAAACTGAATATTAATTAAACAGGCTGTAACCAGGTGTTCAGAACTTGAGATTTTGGAAATTCCAAATTACCTCATATTCATATCAAAACAATGTAGGCGTTCAAAGTTGGAAAACTTCACAAGAGCAGATTGTTACTCTATGTAATCACATAGTATGAAGTACGTGCAGGTTTCTCAAGAAATTTTAATCATTTTCGCTCGTAAGCATTCAGCGAAAATGCATTACAGGGATAATGTTAGTGAAATTCTGGAGCTTACATCGTAATATTAAATAAATTTAATATAAGGTTTTAAATATTAATGCACTCGCTTCCATGTCAACTTCCGCTTACTAAGATGTGCTTTCCAGCTCGTCCCACCCATATTGCGGTGGTCCAAATAGAGACCGATGCCCCTGGATCCTTGCCCCCTTGGGGGCATTCCCCTTGCCCTTGGTCTAAAGACACTTTTGTTACATTAACTAGTTATGACATATAATTGTAAGATGTATTATAATGTGAGAGAATTCGAAGACTAATCTTGTCATTCACAATAATTGTTTACTGAAGCAACATCAAGACCAAGAACGTTTCTCGTAATAAGCTTAGCGTAATTCAGCGAATGCTATCGTATCATTGAAAATGTTGTGTAAGCTCAATTGTAGAAAAGCGAAAATCACAACATCTGTTGAGACTGCGAAAATTTTACAGAAATCATGAAAAAGACTCACAAAGAGATAGAGTAATTAAGTTAGGAACTCGTTCCGAACAAAGGAAGCTAGAAGTGCGGTGGGCTGATGCAGCTAGCGTAATTCGGTTATGACGATCGGTCTAGTGTATTTCAAGCGTCCTATTTCTGTCTCGTATAACACTACTTAAGAGACTGAGCGGTCTTAAGCTGTATAATATTGTCTAGTGGTGTTAGATGAAGACTTAAAATGTCCCCATCTTCTATTTTTACAATTTTATAATTAATCTTCGTACTGAGGGTAGTTACTAAAAGTATGTTGATAAAAATAGTGGTGATCAGCATCAAGGTTTTTGGACTACCATTACATTTTTAGGAGTGCAGCAGACATTTTTTTTAATTTTCGATTGTTGTATGTTGTTTTGGTCTTTGAAGGAGTTCTGAAAAAATATGGTCTACACGTTGACAGATTCTTCTGATGTATAAACGATGATTTGACGTCTATCAGCACACGCAAGCAAACGTAATCGCAATTTGCTTAAGCAGCACATTTGTCAATTTTTTTTAATATTACGAATCGTTCGGCGCGTACGTTGCTTAAAACATAAGAAAATCGTATTTGTCAAAATAAACATTCAAAGGCACGGATTGCGTTTTTTAATCTGACAATATAAAATTGCGACTGTCAATTCTATAGAACGTAACTCTACGAAATGAAGTCAAATTTCATTGTGCAACTAAATCGCGTGCTCGTGAAATTCCTCCGCGCAATTGGATCCACACGGCTGCGACTAATGGTCGCGTGTTGCCCACGTAATGAAGAGGAAGACTTACAAACTTCAGCTGCCATGGGGAATTTGAAGAAATCCAACGCCCAAACTTCCAGTTCAAAATCGTGAAGTCCTGTTTCTTAAGGGTAAATCTATTTATGTCTCCTTTATGATAGAGGAGGGCACAGAGGGGTTTACTTCATGGGAGGTGAAATAAACCAGCCATAAAACATTTAAACACGATGCACTGTCGACCTATTTTAGCTTCTGATTTTCGGAGATTCACCGTAACCGAAACGCGATTAAACTTCACGTCCTTTTATCTCTGTGTTCGTGACTCGGGCGGAAATTCGATATTCCTGCCATCAATTTAATATACAGATTTCCAGATGAAGTTCAAGAAAAATTATAAATTTATTAGAAATATGTTGGATCCGGTTGGGATCGCACCCACGTCGATAATTGGCCATACATGGCTACATTACACCAACGTGCTTTACTGAACCTGATAATCCCAGCAAGATCCCGAAGTTCGAACCCAAGACACGTATCTACACAGCTATCTATTACTTACCGCGTAACTCTATAGCAGTGAGGATCGGCGGTCGGAAAGGCGAAGCGATCATTCTCCCCACTACATGGTTGGTGGTAGTTTGCTCATTTGCTATATTAAAATGTATTTCAGCGTCCCATCCAATTCCATTTCTATTTACAAACAAAGCGTATTCCTGGCAAAAAAACTCTAAGAGAATTCTTGTAATTATATACATTGTTGCAACAGAAATCCCGGTAAAAAGTTAGTAATGAGTTCTGCGCTCTGTTAGAAAATAAAAGAAGCGCATGTATCGTTTTATTTTGTGTTAGCATCGAGTCTGCGGGTGCATAATCGTCGCGGGCCGTTCGTGTATCGCAATATGAATTTGTACTCTTTTGTTCACAGTTTTTAATTCCACCGGTAAAATGTATTGTTCGTAGAACAAAAGTCCGCGGTGTCATTGTTGTTCGCCAAAGTTCATTTAAATTCCTCGCCCGCGAGAGGGAACAGTAGCAAATATGAATTTCTTTAGCCCTATTGTCAAACTGGTCTTGCTCGTGGTGGAATAATGCCTTCAAAGCCGCATTGTGCGGACCTCTCTATTCGCTGTATTAATATTTGAGCTAGTGTGCGAGAAGTTTAGAGGAAACGGTGCTTAAGCCTTCGTTTATAGCGTTTTGGCGATGTAGGAAATATGTCATTAACTATTATTGTAAAATGCATCACTATAAATTTGATAAATAAATAAATAGTCGATTACAAAAGTTCCTAACTTTGACAAAATAACATTGTTTTTTAATATCTTTGAATTGCCAATTTTCTTGCTTAAGCTTTAACATTTTTCACTTGTTACACATGATGGCAATTTGTACATTAAAATAGGTTTTAGATTGAAATTCGTGATAGCAATGGCACGGAACGCTGTGGATGCAGGTTCAAGCACTGCACTTGACGTAAATTTTTTTCAATCTAAAATCGATTTTTAACTTCGTTGCTCTTTTATTATGTTTTCTTTACGAAATATTTCAGAGTTTTCCTTTAAAATAAAATTCACATTAATCAGTCGAACTGTCAACTGGACAGTGGACAGTGGACGTATAAAGGAACCTATTTCGGATGGCGGTTCGTTAAATCGAATCTTCCCAGTTTCGCCGGTGCCAAAGAAAAAACATTGACCGCTCGAAATGGCGCGACGCCAAAAATGTCGGTTTTCATCACGGTTTACAGGCGTCGCAACAAGTTATGTCCCTCTTTTTGCGATTTTAATTATTATGCCACGCTATATACAGTAGACAATTTTACGATATATATATTTAACAGTTTATACCTGTTTAGATTCTTATGTCAAGTTGTCACGTAAACGTTGGTTATTACATATTTAGACTATAAACATATTTTTTTTTGCATGTCTTTCGGGCTGTTCGGCCGATATGAGCGAGAAGAGGTTCTCATCTTTCGCCGACGTTTCGCCATCACGTGTGGACGGCATCATCAGGAGATGTTAACTCCTTAATTCTTCGAGCAATCAAGGAGTTAACATCTCCTGATGATGTCGTCGCTCGCATCGGCCGAACAGCCCGAAAGACAACTAGCGCCATCTGTTTTGTCACGATTGGCTTGGCGTAAACTACAGATTAAGAACGATGATCGAAATAATATTAGAAAACGAGAATGAATTGTGAAATTATGTGTCCCCTACATTTTGTTTAACGTTATGTAATTGTTTCTTTGGTTAAGTTATAGAATTTTTGTTTGAATTAGTAGTGAACGCCTACGGTACCAAGATAGATAGATAGTGAATTATAATTTTCATAATAATTTGTGACATGCTAAACTTGTAGAGCAATAATAGGCTATAGTCGCTTAGTCCGTTTTATATTTTTTTATATCTGCAATTATTTTCAAATCCTCATAGTTTCTCTGATGAAGCCGTAGCAAGAAATAAATTACTCGACACGAAATTATTGTTGTTAAGACCATTTTCATTAGTCGTGTAATTGCGAGGAGCGAGGGCAAAGCGATTTTATAAGACTCTTAAGAAATTTGAAAAAAGGAAAATTATACAATTTGCTAATGGCCGCGGATAATTTTTGTAGCGCCGTATTTATACTTCTCAAATGGTGATGTTAATGAGAATCGAAATTAATATTTACGACTCGCGATGAACGTAAATCATTCTGGTCATAAATTGTTTGCACAATTTGGTACAAAGACGAATATTTCGACCGGCCTGCGGTTTTACGTTATATTGTGTTGTTCTCTTGATATGAGAACTGATAGTAAATGTAAAAATACATTTTTTAATTTTGTGACGTTCATAAGTGTACATAGTTACCCACATGAATAATTGATTTTTGAGTTTGACTTTGTATTTATTCGTTCATAATTTGTAACGTTTAATTTAATCTCAATATTAACAAGGACATCCATTTATGTCTTATTTTCTGCGATTGCTCATTGTTTTCCATTGTATAAGATATATTCTGTTATTGTTTTATTAATTTTAGAAATTGTATGTATTTTTTTATGACACTGGAAAGCCAAGCGTGGGGTACACTTGATCGTAGGTGAGATACCCATGCCTATATTGGCTTTAGATATTCTGAAATCCATAGACTGGAACCGAAACGTGATCAAACTTCAAGGCCTTTTTTTGCAGATGGTGGTTTGTGACCCGGACGGAATTACGATATTCCTACTACTATTTTATTATCCAGACGAAGTCCAACATGTTTCAGAAGAAAATAAATTGATTAGAAAATGTTGGACCCGGGGTCGACTGAATCTACGACTCGTTAGTTTTTAGCCATTTATTGCTACGTTATCATATTACTATTATACATTATTATTAGCAATAAAGCTATTTTCATCAAATATTAACAGTTTAAATTATAGTAGAAATTGAATCTAAGGCTATGTAAGCTACCCAGTAATTACCACTGGACGACTTCCAAGAACGTAAATAACATAGTTTTTATACGATGGGAATTTAAAAACTGTTTCGATTCGAATATAATTACTTAACAATAATCAATTGATTCTGTTTGATGACATCTACTATGAGCATTATTTTATTTTCAGTTGACTTTTCGCTTCGGATTACTTTGCCAGTTTCGTTAGGAACCTTTCAGTTTTAATCACACCTTCCATTAGGGTAATCCGGCTTGGTCTTTTTACATTGGTGCCTTACATAGGTCAGTGGTAATATTAGTATGCAAATCTTAGTAATCTATATTGTCGTAAATTATTGGTGGTATATTAAATATTTAAATAAATAAATGTTACTCTGAAACAAATTTAAATTATCTACGCAGATATTCTAAAGATTTCTTGATTAGTTCGTTACATATTATACAGATTATTTATATACATAGTTCGAAAAAAATATGACTTTATAATATAATAATATGGCCAAGATATTTATTTTTTGATTTTAAATAAAGTTCACTAAAGCATGTCGTTCTTTTAAGCTTGACTCGTTCTAACGATTGACGAGCTAATCTTAAATATAAAAGAACACTAAGAGACAAAAAAGGATTAATTAACAATTGTTTTAAAACTAATTATAATTAATATTATTGCACATGATGGCACTATATAAATAAAAAATCGATTATTGATAGCAAAAATTTTATGACACGAGCAGGACTTGAACCGGCATCCACAGCGTTCCGTGCTCTAACCAATAATCGATTTTTAAATAACAATTGTTGTAAAACTGTCTGTAAAATACTGTCTGTAGTTTACGCGAGTAGTACATATTTAAACAAAACACTTTAACGGTGTAAAACGGTTACTGCAAATCATCCGAAACGTCGGGTCGTAGATAAAATAATTTTCAAACAAGTTTAACAAATATATATCGCGTTTTAAACCGTTAAAGGGTTTTATTTAAATATGTCTGTATTCATAAAATAAGAACAGAATAAAGAGTTTTCGGAACAACTTAATATGTAGTCCAGGTGGGTCCAATTTTTCCCACAGCCGGATCACAGAGGTCATATTATAAGGGCTTGGGTCAGTTGATCTCGAATAAATTCGCGATTTGACGGAAAATTTACAACTTTTTCTCGTCTCCGCCTCGGATGGAGGCAGTAAACGGGGAAGCAATCTCACCACACCACCGACGGAGTTATTTCGACGAATATTGCGGGGCCCGTGACTAATAAAATGACAAATAGAGGTCTCGTTTGCTGCACACTGTGACGACGAAGCTAATTTTGTTTTATATATTGTTATTGCTTTGAGGAAGTATGGCGCTGGAGGAAATTACGTTGGATTTATACGGTTTTGTTCCTAACAAGTTTTTAACAAACTATAGCTATATAGCATAGTAGATTTAGAAAAAAATATATATGACACTGGCAGGACTCGAACCGGCATCCACAGCATATTGCTCTGACTAAATGAGCTACCGCGTCTGTATAGTTAGGTAGATTGGAGGCCGGTTCAAGTCGTGTATTTGTTTTTAATCTAAAATCAATTTTTGATTTATAAAATGAAAAAGGCAATAAAGTTTTCAACTATAGCGAAGCCCTTCATATAAGGGCAGTGTTAGTTTGGTAGTATAAGCACATCAAGATCGGGAGTTCGATCTTCGGTCGAGCACTTAAATATATATCTATGTGTTAACCTTTAAGGTTCAAGTCGTTTACCACATTTGATCATCGAGAACGTTTTATCCTCTCTTAGGAAGTCCCAGTCCCAGCTGTGGGAATTGTTAAACATTGTTACATAGAAATATATTATTTTGTGGTAATTTTAAGTTTAGGCGATCGATTAAATTTTCAGTGTTTTTTTTTGAGATTAGACATATCTTATTTGAAATTCAGTTATATCTAGTTTAGAGTTAGTCATTTGGCATTAAAACATTAAATCTACATATTATCATTACAATTCATTATTTCTAACCTAGCCAAAAGTGGGATTGTAAATCATAAAAGGTCGTTCAAATGCCATTTCTATATTGATAAATTTCCCCGGGATAATAACAGATAACAAATTAATTTGAAACGATAAAGTCGGTTAAGCGTCCGTCAAAAACCGACACGGCAAATCTCGAATCAAAACAATAACAATTTCGGTTTCTCCTCAAGTTAATCGCAAATTACACGTCAACAATAAAAAGAAACAGGCTATCAGGAACAGACGCAACCGTCAGTCGACTGACATTGACAAATAAGCTGAGCTAAAAGAATCCGTTTTCTTAGCCTGTGGTCTCCTTTCAAGCGTCAATCTCCACGCTATTAAGAACTATCTATATCTGATGTTGTTGTCTCTTTTACTCTTAAGCTTTGACACGAGGAGGTTCAAGAAATACAACGCGTTATATGATTTTAAAATGTATTTTGGATTGAAAAATCATTGAGGGTAGGAGTCAAACCTATAACAGTGTTCCGTACTTTACTAAACACGGAAAGTGTACTACTCTTTCTCCCGCAATCAATACATTTAAAGCTTTACACGTAATAATAACGATAATTCAATATAACGCGTTTCTAGAATTTTCCAAAAGCTTTATATTAAAATTCAACTTTAACTCCAGCACTTCTTCTATCTACGAGGCGTACATGTCGATGATCTGACGTGTATTTACCATCAACTGACCACTAGAATTTAAAAATACGTATCTTACCATAACGTAACGCGTTACACAGTCTTCGTTTTTAGGAGGCCACAGCCCTAGTCGCCACCACTTTGGAAAATAAAATGTGCTTCACTTAACCAGAATTAAACTATATGTTGGACTATAAATCATTACGTCCAAATTTATACGTTTGTCTAAAGCACACCAGACAATAAAAGTATTAAGGTTTAAAGACATTTATTTCTAAAAAAAGATACAAGCTCATTTATTTGAGAACACTATACAAATAAACATTATTAATATAACTCTACCCACAGGCAACATTCAAAAAGTTAAGACTAAGGATTTAGTATGAGGCTGTGTTTGTGAAAATGCATGGTTGGAAAGTTGTTTTTTGAATTATTTTAATAATTATCAAGTTTATAAGCTCTTATTTGTGTTATAATTATTTAAATAAGAAGACTAAATATGCATACAAATGTGATGCATCGACAACTATGAAGGATGTTTTGACGTCTCTATCGTATTAAGGAAAAATATACGAAGAGCTCCCGTAGTAATCACAGTGAATACAGATATGAGCCAAACGGAAGCGGTATTACGAATTTAATCTCGCAGAAATGTGGTACAGCTGCTATTGCAACAAGGCTCCTGTTTACAACGATTGTCTAGGGGCGTGTTCTCGAGAAAAATTTGAAACAATTGACAATCTAATAAAAATACAATTGTTCATAATGAAACGGGGGTAGGAGATTTGAAACAAAAAGAGAATTCGGTTTTCAAACATTCGAATAACATAGAATAAAAGATTTTCAAAAGTGGGTTTCACTGTAGGTGGAATACGCGACACTGTCGATGTCGGTTCAAGTTCCGGCCGTGTAGCATCGAAAAATAATTAACATCTAAATAATAAACTAGCTATATCTTTAAAATTAAAGTAACGTATGAGAACTTCACTATATTTAAATAAATTATGTTGAACGGTTTAATACGTGAATTATTGAAATATTAAATATCTTATCATTTATGATATATAAAAAAAATCTATAGATAGATTTTTTACTTCTTTATTTTCCTTTTTTTAATGTGTACTAGGTACTTGAAATGTCTAAAGTCTGTAAAATAAAATTTGGCGATAGAAGAAGTGGCGGTGAGTTTCTTGCCAGTTCTACGCCTGATTTTGCCCTTGGTAGTAAATGTATATCATTTGACCAGTTAAGGTTCGATGTTCATAGAGTACCATCGTTGATAAATTATTTTTTACTTTAACTTTGAATAACTTCTACTGCAATCAATACTAAATTTCTTCATTTCATTGTCTTTATTCTCGATTTTCATATAAGAATAACTTCCCCGATGCAATTCTTTGCGCTCGAATTTATTTATTGAGATTTAGTAACACTTAGCACAATGACGTGAGAATGGCTTTGTGTTTCGTGGAAGATTCAATTTCGACACAAAGGATTGATCTTACAGGCGCATCTATTTATCGTATACATCGACAGTTCACAAGCTTTCTGTCAACAAAGCTGTGGTTTTAGTTGAAACCGAGTTTCGTGAATTTAGTTAGTACCCATCTATTTTAGGAGTACTGGATTGTGTACATTGATGGATAAAGAAAATCGTTTTATAGTATTTGGGTCGGATTTGCAATTGCTTTTTTTATTTTTTAGTTGTCAAAATGGATGATAGGGTTGTGTAAGATTTGTTTAATAAAACACTTTAACGGTTTAAAACACGATATATATTAGTTAACCTTGGGGGTCACGCTGCAAGGCATCCGAAACGTCAGGCCGTATTTAAAAAATTTCCACAAGTTTAACTAATATATATCGCATTTTAAACCGTTAAACCGGTTTATTTAAACGTGTACTACTTGCGTAAACTACAAATTCCTTCCGTCGAACCACCGTCCTTAATATGAAAAGCCGTAAAATTTAATCGCGTTTTAGTTTCAGTCTATGAATTTCCGAATATCCAAAGTTAAAATAGGCCGACAGCGCATCTTACTTAGATGTTATATCGCTGGGGATCACGTACCATCAGGTGGACGGGCCATCCTAGTCTAGTCTCCTCTATCATAAAAAACAATCCTGTTTAACGCAATGCCCAGGCGGACATTCTTAGTAGTTAGGTAGTAATAGATACAACTTATGAAAGACGAGATGTTATGTAGTAAAAATAGAAAACATAACCTATTGAAGTGATTAGATGGAGGATACTCGCTAGGACTCTGAATCTCGGGAAATGTATCTGATATCGTAACCGACGTTCGAAGAAAGTTCAATAATTAATCAAGCGATGGATTCGAATTTCTACGCAAAGCGAGTTTTCCGCTTTTTACAGGTTCGCTTTATCTATGATAACTAAGTTTATAAAGCTGAAAGGGATAAGAGTTTGTTTGCTAAATGAACGCGCTAAGCTCGGCAATTACACAGGGATCCGAATTGACAAATACCTATAAATTTTTGAATTGCAGTTAGAGCATTGAACAAGATCTCCTAAATTAAATAAATAAAGGCCTTTTTTTTTTCCAGGTTTCCTTTCGATGTATACGTATCTTAACAAAACAATTTTAGCAGTCTAAACGCGTTATATAAATAAATTAGTTAACTTATAAAACGTCGTGCCGTAGTTTAGAATTATCAATAAAGAAATGTTAATTGAATCAATTCGCGTTTTAATCCGTTAAAAGTGTTTTATTTAAACTTATCAAATGTGTTTGTTTAATTTGATTTGATTTACTACTTTTTTCACTTTTTAAAGCGAAACTTTTATAGCGTAGACTGCAATTTAGTCCTACTTATTACACGGCCGTAGTTTTTCGATACATCCCATGTTTACGTTGGTTTAATGTGGTGCTGCAGACGAACTACACAGGAACACATTGCAGCGAAGAAGTTTTCCAATTTAACTTCATTGTACATACATAAAGAATCGCTCGCTACTCTACGTGGAAGCGAATTTTAGGACTTTTAAAAGTCCCGTTTCTTCGATGGCTCATAGGACAGACACATAAATATGTCGTCCGTAGTTTGCGCGACTAATGCACATCTAAATTAAACACTTTTAACGGTTAAAAACGCTAAATACGTCGGATGAATGAAATTGTAAGTAAGTTAACTAAAACATTTCACGTTTCATACCGTCAAAGGCATTAGTTGATCAAAATAGTGTATTTAATTTTAATTTTTTAATTCCCTCGCCTACATAATGGAATTTTAGATAATTTCCGAATATCCATCTTGTTTGGCGTGGTATTTTACCTACTATCAAGTAAACCTCTGCTTGTCTGTTTTTCTCTATCGGAAAATTCTTATTTTCCTATTTTATTCAAATGTTTGAAAATCGAATTCTTTTTGTTTCAAATTTCCCACCCCTGTTTAACTTCTCTAGTCTGTTCTTCTTTATCACAAAGAAATTGTTATCTATTTTGATTATGAGATATCTTTAGGGGTCAATGATCTATCTCGCATCGATTTCGTTAGCTTCATATTTCAAGCCACTCGTGTAGGTGTGACGGCTAATGGAAATATAAGCGGATGTTTTTTCGGCCCGAAACCTATAAATAAACCGGCCATACAAACGAGTTGAAATGCGAAGAGATTTATTTTCTTGAATGTAATCTTGTGGACGAAACGAGCAGTTGCTACGAAATTTTTGTGTCAATGCACGCTCGAGGCGACCCGAGCGTCCGTATACATCGAGACAAATTCCCCTTTGTCTACGGAAAACTCATTCAGTCGAGATGAATTAAAGTTCTATTCAAAGACAGGAAATACCTAGGAGACGTGCTGTGCGACGTTACTTTATCATTTCTTAGCACTCCGGCTGACTCATTGCGTCGTGTATCAAAGTAATATTTTAAATTGTTTCCTTCATTACAGTTCCTAGTGTTGCTTTTAAGAAAATTGCAGGTGTATGACATATAAAAATTCGAATACATTTCCCGTTTTTCGAGCGTCGACGTCTTCGTCGCGTTGTATTATTGTTTGGAGGTTATGAATATGTTTATATATTTAGAAATATAGTTACTTTATTGGTAATAGACTTTATAAGGAGTTCGATTTTGAATTTTGTATGAAGCTTTTTGGATTTTGGAAATGAGAAATTGGGCGAAAAAAAATAACGTTAGCGACATAATAATATTGTAGATATGTATCTAAATATTGTGTGTAGTTTACGCGAGTAGTACACATTAAAAAACACTTTTCATTGAAATAAAACACTTTAATGGTTTAAAACGCTTGCTTTAACGGTTTAAAACGCTTGCTTTAACGGTTTAAAACGCCTGATTTAACGGTTTAAAACCTTCTTTAACGGTTTAAAACGCTTGATTTAATTTAAAAAAAGCAAAAGCAATCCAAACCACCATCAAAAGCATCCGAAACGTCGGGCCGAAGTTAAAAATCATTTTCAAATAAGTTTAACTCATATATCGCGTTTTAAATCATTAAAGTGTTTTATTTAAATGTGTACTACTCGCGTAAACTATAGACAGTAGTTAACACTTTTCATATTTTAAAACGCGAAATGTTTTAGTTAAAATTATTTACAATTTATTTCAAATTATAGATTTCGCGGTGTAATCTGTTAAAATGTCTTATTTAATCTACGGAAATATGGGCATCAGATTAAAAAAGTAAAAGTAGTAGTCCGTTTTACGGATCGGTTTTATTTAAAGGCAAGTAGTAGATCAGACTTCTGCACCCTGCCCGAAAATAATCTGTTGTTTCCCCGAAACCCAAGACCTCTCGCGCCTAACGCACTGATAGGCCACGTTTAATCATTTAGCATTTAGCTACACAGGCGGTTAGTTTCACACAGTTTAAAAATCAAAAAAGGCCTAACATTATATAAATCCATTACCAGAGAAGGGTTGCTCGGATTAAATTGCCCTAAATTATAATTTAAACGTGCCTTTTTTAGCTTCAGTTATTTTAAACATAAGTGGTTGAAACAAAAGACAGACAAAATGAGGGTAGACAATAAACCGAAGCGCGCACGTATGGAGCACTAACTCTCTAATCTACCGGACTCCGAGGAAAAGCTCACTCAAACATTCTTTAACAAGCCCCTCTGCTTCACGTGCCTGACTTTCGTAGATTTGCTCTGCAAACGGCTCCAACCTCCTTGCTATAATTATTTCCACATTCTCTAGTGAAAAGATAAATTGAAGCGAAATTCCTAGTTGAGTTACGAAAAATATATCGAGAATTTATGATTTTGAAAACTTTTATATTTTTGTACATGATATACTACTATATAATTTAAAAATAAAAAAATAACGGAACGGGAAAAACTTGAACCTGCATTCACGGCTCTAACTAAATGGTACCGTGTCCTATACGTCATCGTCGAATTTGAACCAATGCATACTTGAACCTCTCGCGCAATGTACAAACCAGCATGGGGTTTATATAATATCTACACAAGATGTGCGGTCGACCTACCTTTGCTTTGGATATTCGGAATATACATACATAATAGAATACTGAATGCGTAAATAATATAATTTTCAAACAATTTTAACGGTTCCAAATGCCCAACGTCGTGTCGGTAATTTTTGTATTACGCGTTTTAAATCGTTAAAAGTGGATTATTTATACTAAATTATATGATAATTTTACAAAAAATAAACATTTAAATAAAACACTTTAACGGTTTAAAAGGATATATTAGTTAAACTTATTTGAAAATATTTTTAACTTGCCCGACGTTTGGATCTTTGCAACGTGTCAGGCTTGAAGGGTTAAACCGTTAAAGTGTTTTATTTAAATGTGTACTACTCGCGTAAACTATAGACAGTATTTAAGAAAATAAACATTTAATGCGCTTTGTTTGATGCGGATTATCTTTCGCAACTAGATCAATCAAAGAGGAAAATTCAAGTCCTCTGATTACGGACCGTCTCGTTGATTAATAGCAGCTGTGACAAAATTACTTAAGTGATATCGTTAGAGTACACTGTCAAAATTGTGTTGATTTTGTAAGCCACCCCCTTTTCCCGTTGAAAATGTCATGCTCAAAGAAACTTTTAGACAGATACATCTTATAATATCTGAAGAAAGATGATCTTATAATATCTGATGAGCCGTTGAGTTGTGTCAAATGTTTTTAAATTCAATATTAGTTTCTTATAGGAAGTAATGTTGTGTGTTTTTATCGCCTGGCAAAAGGTCTTTTAAAAATTCTTTTTTTGTGCGGACCAAGCTAAAAAAATATTTCGAGATGGCGCTAGCATAGCAGTTCTTGCTTTGACATTTGGGACCCTCCATCTTTAGCTACCCTTGACCATGGCTGCTGTAGCGCATCCGAAACGTCCGGCCGTAGTAAATTAAATTAAAATAAGTTAACTAACATATTTCGCTTTTAAACCGTTAAACGTGTTTTATTTACTCTACTGTGTTCTACTTGCGTAAACTTCATAAAATACGTTCTACGTTGTTTTAATTATTTACATATATTTGTGTAACATTCGTGACAGTCGGTAGAATTTGCTAGAATTATTTGCAACATTCCATAAGTGTTCCTACGTGTACGTGTATAAATGTATTTTGACATTGTAACACGACCGTTCTAAAATTTGTCTCTGAGTAGCAATAGTGGTCAGTTAGTATTTTAAGCTATCTTTTCCGTACTGGTTAGAGTGAAATTTCACATGAATATAAGCTATGATTTACATTAACATGTAAAAATAAGAAAGTACCGTAAAAAGGCCATCCATGAATTGCTATGAAGTAATATATATATGTAGATATATAAATTAAATTATATGTATTAAAAATATTTACAATAATTGCAACTTAATTGCACCTCTTGTATTCAATAGACAGCGTCAAGTGTGGAAAGAGAATTTACTATAGGACTGGTAAAGCTTTTATATTTTCACATCGCACATGATGGCACTACATAAATTAAACTTCGATTTTATATTGACACGGGCAGGACTTGAACAGCGTTTCGACTGAGTCACATTCACTATGGCGACGGTGCACAAATGATCTTTATATAAAACAAAGGATTATTCTTAAATTTAAAAAAAATCGATATTACTTATTAATTTTTACGGACAATTATTGTACATTTAAAACTGGCCAAGCTAAGCTCATATTTTGTTAAGAATTCAAATACTAATTTCCATCAAATCTAATACTAGCATTAGTCCTGTATAATTTTCTAACAAGCTTAACAAAGCACAAAATTCAATAGTTTAAGGCACGTACGCTAACAATTGTATGTATTTGGTCACGTAACGCGAGCTTTCTCCGAAACTTGCTGTACTTTTTACCTATTATTGGACTTTTCTTTTACTCGCTACCGTAAACATTTACGATAGAATTCGTTCAATTTGTTTGGCGAACAAATCAGAACAGGGTATGTGGGAATCGAATTATTAACAACGATTCGGACAGGGTACAACTTCTTTGTTTCACTGCGCGAACGATGCAAATCCAAATTTGAGGTTCACAAAAATACATCATAATGTAAGTGACGAATTAGAACGGAATTTTCCATTTTAATCATGAGTTTCGAAGGCGGGGAAAAATTGAGAAATCGAATCACGATTCCGAACGTGAGAAAGTAATCAAAATTTATTATTCTTTTCTTCGATTCCAGCGACACGAGAAGTTATTTTAATAAAAATTCGATTTCAATTCGAGCACTCGATTCATTTTTAGCTTAGGTTTCATACTTAAATGCCAATCGTTTTAGCTTGAAAGCTTTATCGGGAAAATAATGGTCGATAAGAAGGCTTACTTCGCTGTTCTTGATTTGAGTTACATTTAATAATATTCAGGTGTGTACCGAAGAAAAATGGTGCCAAAGGTAGATTTTATTGAAATATTAATTTCTGTATTTTGATTTTTCATAAGAGCTTAAATACATTGAAAAAATAAGCGTGCTCCGAATGTATATGATACAGATAAAAAATTATTAGTAATCGATTTATACAGATTATGCGGCAGGATATACCTAGTGTTAGTTACAGGTTCGATTTCTTCCAAGATTATTGTTTTTTTTTAATTCTTTAATACATATAATATGTAATATCAAACATAATATCATTAATTGCTTGCTACAGCACTAATGTCACATTGTGATCAAGCTGCCTTTGTGTTACAATATAATAGATCCTAATTAGCATTAGTCTATCAATACTCGCTCACAGAATAACTATCTAACCGTTCATAAAGAAATTATGCTTGGTTAACATTTATTAAAAGAAGCCGTGATTTATTATTCCAGAACGATGATTATGTCGCCCAGTACACTAATTACATTCTCTCGCTCCCCAACGTCTCGTGGTTCCTTAGTCAATATTATTTCGGAGTCGTTTGATATGCAATCGGGCTCGCACTTATGAATAAAATTACACAAGTCGGGAGTATGGTTATACCCGTCGTCAGTCAGAGCCGTATTGCTCTACAGGGCGCAGTTACTTTCATTTTAACTTCCACAACGATGTGAAAATATTTCCTAGCGAGTTTATTGCTAGCCGGAGAGTTGGCGCGGTCGAAACGAACTCTGAATATAGTATTCAGCTGATATTAAATGTAGCGACGACCCTAACGCGCTGAAGTTTTTCATTCGAAGCACTTTTGTTGTGGATTTTGTTTATCGTGTTTTTCAAATATGGAATTGTTTATAACGGCGACAGATAAACACGTAGAGATAGATAAGTTGACTTCTCAGATTTTTTATCTATGGAAGACGGTTCGTACATTATAAATTGAAATCTCTACTAATGTATAAAGCTGAAGTTTGTTTGTTTGACCGCGCTCATCTCAGAAACTACTTGTTCGAATTGAAAAAATATTTTTCTGTTGGTTAGAGAATTTATCGAAGAAGTCTGTAAGCTATAAAGCATGCAAACCAAGCGCTGTGACTAATAAAACCGAAGAAACAGCTGCAAATGTAAGGGAAAAAAAATTGTTCATCACTTGGGTTTCCCTTAAGAACCTACGCTGCAGAAATGGTTCGGGATACACAAAAAATATGTGTGAATGATTCCTCTTTAAATAATCTAAAAATGTGTATATAAACTATATGTCTAGCTTTTAAGATTATCTTGTAAGAACGACGGGATGCGACCAATCCCGTCGTTCAGCTTAAGTTTATTAAGATAAAGTGGAGGTTTGTAAAAACTTTGGATGCCCAAAATAACTATTCCACGCGGACGAAGTCGCTGACACAGCTAGTTCTCGATAATTATAGAAGCCAATGAAAATACAGTAAGTAAAGTAGGTAACTGGTTTTGAGTGTTGAAAGCCTCTCGAACAGCTTTTACACACGTAACTCGGTTTAGTTATTTGCGCTAACAAGAACTCATAATTACAAATTACGCGAGTTAATAACACAGGGAGCCCTCGAGTCGACAAGCCCCAAACACAGTTCAAAGGATGGCTTCATGCAACACGCAAACATGCACTGCCTCGCAAATCTGCCACTAATCTAATTACATACCCAATTTTGGCTCTGCTTGACGGGCTTGTTGGTGTAATTAATAACCGATGGGTCATGGGTTCTATTCCCGTCGGGTCTAGAATATTTAAATAAATTTATAACTCTCCTGGAACATGTTGGATTGGTCTGGAAATAAGGATATTAAATAGATGGTAAGAATATCGAAATTCCGTCCGAATCACGAATCACCGTCCACAGACGAAAAACCCGTGAAGTTTAATCGCGTTTTAGTTTATGGTCTGGAATATCTCAAGCTAAAATATTTAGCCAGTGCATCTTCTTTATTCATATGGGGTATTCACATATACACTACATATGGGGTAGTCTGTCCTACTCTATCATATGAAAAACTATCTTGCTAACGCAATGCGAAGGCAGTCTGTCTTACTAGTTAGGTAGTAATAGATGTAACTTATGTTAGACGAGATTTTGTATATTAGAAATAGACAACATAACCCATTAAAGTGCTTGTATTTGTATGTTAAGTCCAAAAATCTACCGTCACGTGAGCCCTATGCTTGTCTGTTCTTCTCAATCATAAAAATTATACACCGGAGAAGGAGCTGGATAGCTATAATAAATTTGAAATTTCATTATTTGAAGAGGAAGTCGCGAGTTGGCAATACCGATTGCGTTTTCCGATCACGTCTCCATAGTATTGGCGAGGATATTCGAGCCACCTGTGCCCGTACTCTATGAGGCTTTAAACACGCCTCTGCTCTCGATAAACCGACTGTGAAATATTCGCGGTGTTCGCCCGGAGCCACATCTCCTTATGAATGATACATGCCACAGTGCGCTCTGCCGCTTTACAGCGCTATCGAACTTCTTGTAGTTGTTGCATAATTTCTAAACGCCGCAACACAGTTTGACTCGGATTCAGCTTATTCCGATTCAACAACCAAACTAATACTGTATTGCCGAAGTTTTCGCCGTATGTATATTCTTGGAAGTTTATCTATGCGGTCAAATTGTACCGTTACTAGTACCCGAAATAATTGTATAACGTCAGTAACTTGTATTGTGCAAGTTACTGACGTTGTCGCGTACATTATACAATTATTTCTGAAGTTTATTAATTTAGACGGTAATAAGAATAGTGGCATTTGTGTATTTTACATACATGCAATAGACTGCGTTTATTTTATTAATACACTCGACTACAGACTACGAGGTCCGTGGTCCAAACCCGGGGTCAGACAAAGTGATAATTTGATATATAAGAAATATTCAATAACGAGAATAACTTACGAACAGAAATTAGAGTTTAAAAGAGGAATATTCCGTTTCACGAAGGGAATTTTATATCGAAAAGATTAAATACTGACTGACAGATGGCGATAGCGTAGCAGTTTTTACTTTGACATTAGAGACACCCCCCCCGGTCACTCCCCGTAACCAAGCTGCTACAAATCATCGGAAACGTGGCGCCATAGTTAACATTATTTGTTAGGTTTAAACAATAAACTTCCTGTTTTAAAACGTTGAAAGTGTGTTATATGAATCGAGAAGAAGCTACATAAAGATCTTGCAATCAATCTTGAAGTCACTCGAAGCTATCCCTAACATTTTCGTATTGAAATTGAGATCAGAAAACTGCGATTGTAAAGCCTATGCAAATATAAAAGAAATCCATTCACGTAATACAGTCGGAATACTTGGTCGGTGATTTAGGACAGAGGTATGTCTCGTAAAGTTGGCGACTGTGGAGTATAGCTGTGACCGTATCTCAAATTAAATCTTACCAACAAATCTTCTAAGGGGGATGAACCGTCTGTGCCGCTATCAATGTAACTCGAATTAAATGTATCAGTAATCGGTAGCACAGATTAAATATTATACAAGTCTAATAAAAGTCTAAATATAATTAAAACACATACACTATTTATTATAAGCCACCTCGTGTGTGTGTTGCGTTTTTAAATTGTAACTTACCAAAGCACACTGGAGTAGTACACAATGAAATAAAACGCTTTTTAAAACACTGTAACTGTCAGACCGTAGTTAAATCATTTGTAAATAAGTTTAACAAGTCAAGTATCGAGTGTCATTAAATGTATTCACAGATTATGTCAATTTGATTTCTTATCTGTGTCTTGTACATTGACTGTAAATTATAAATGTCATCGCACTATTTTTGCATTTATTAAGTGTCAATTTTTACTACAGATAATTATTATTAGTGACATTGTAATATTTACTTCCTTCACACTATTTGTTAAATTGAGAGAAAACTTTATTGTTTTTGAAGATAGTTTTATATAATGTGCTAGAGGTGCATGTAATAATGAATCAAAGAAATTAAATGAGAAGGTAGCTTAGTTGTAGCGTACTGTATCTGTAGTTTACGTAAGGTCATTTAAATAAAACACTTTTAACGGTTTAAACGCGAAATGTATTTGTTAAATTACTTGCAATTTATTTTAACTCTAGCCCGACGTTTCAGACGCTGTTTGGTTAGAGCAGTAGCACGGATGGTGTGGATGCTGGTTTAAGCTCCCGTTCGTGCAATGGATCTTTTTTAAACTAAAGTATATTATAAATTTAAAGTTAGTGACTTAAAAATCACGTAGTAGGGGTAAAAGCTCATCTGTTGGCGTAGTTGCGGACGTTGCGACTCGCAATTTGTTATGTACAGCCTTAAAAATCCGCATTTTATTGTTCCGCCGCTCATTTATACTCTGTGCCCCTGCGAGGGTCACATTCAACCTTACTAAAGGTATTGTATTAAAAAAAAGATGAAGCAGCATTGTTATCGAAATACGCATATTGTTACGCGTAACTTTTGTATCGAGATGTTTATTGGTAACTCGATTTGTTGATCTTTTGTTTTGCTTTTATATTGAAAAAACTTAGATATTGTTGATATCTTTTAACAATCTGTAGAGTAGAAAAAAAGTTAAATCTTTTTAGAATACAGAGTATATACACCACAATTTTTAATACTCTGTATTATAATACACTACTAAGTTTCTTGGATGCGTACTATTTTATTAAATTACCTATTATTAAAAATAAATATTTAACTTTAACGGTTCAAAACGCGAAATATATACAATTTATTTTTAGTATTATTTTTTTATAAGTTTAACTAATATATTTCGCGTTATAAACCGTTTAAATGTTTTATTTTAATTTATACTAATCACGTATTAAAAAATAGATAGATACTGTCTGCAGTTTACGCGAGTGGTACACATTAAAAAAAATACTTTAACGGTTTAAAACGCGAAATACATTAGTTAACTTTATTTGATACGGCTACGGCCCATAACCACAACTGATGCTCTATATATGTCACGAACTAAGATATTTCACGGTTTTAGCCGTTAAAATGTTTTATTTAAATAGATTTCGAGGAAAGCCTTCGGAAACGGAAGCCCGTCAACATAGACTAGCCAAAAATCGTCCGCCGTTCGAACAATACATGCACGAACAAAGGTCTCAAGTATTGAATTGTCAACAACGATCATTGATATAGTTCAAATAGAAACCCACTCTAACGAATATATAAAATTTCCCATTTTTTCGAACAGATTTGTTTTAATCATAGAAGAGGGAGAGGGAGGGAGAGCACGGGGTTCAGTTGATGGCACCCCAGCCATATAGCATCTACAAAAGATGCGCTGTCGACCTTTTTATGGCTTCGGATAATCGGAAATCCGCGCACTGAAACTGAAACGCGATTAAACTTCGCGGCTTTTTCATCCGAGGACGGTGGTTCGTGAACTGGGCGGAATTTCAATATTCCTACCACCCATTTAGTATCCAGATTTCCTGACGAAGTCCAAAATGTTTCTAATTTTCCTGAAACACAACCCGGCGGGAATCGAACCCAACATTGATTATTAGCCATACAATGCTACCATTAAACCAACAAGCCCGTCGATTAAACAAAAACAGTCCAGCGTATTTAATGTTATGTAGGGTTGTTAGAAAAGTTTTTCTATCCACGTTTTTGCTCGGACAACAATAATTTGGAGGGGTGCACGTAAATTCGTGGGAATCGCACCTCGCTGACACATAAAGTGAAATAAATAGCCTAACCAGTGTGGCGTGGTACGCCCTCTCGCGGCTACAACAGAACCGTCACATTCAATTCACACTTACATTAAATAAGGTCAATTTGAAAAGAACAATGGTAAAATACTGTTTGTTGTTTACGCGAGTAGTAGGTACACATCTAAATAAAACACTTTAACGGTTTGAAACGCGATATATGTTAGTAAGACTTATTTTAAAATCCTTTTAACTACGGCCCGCCGTTTCGGATGTTTTGTAGCAGCCGTGGTCACGTGGATCACTGTCATATGACTGACAGTTATTATTTTCAAGCGTATTTTGTTTAAAAACTTCTTGACTTACCCTCCTGGAACGCCGTGGATGCCGGTTCAACTTATGTATAATACTTTCAGTATATAAACGATATTAATTTTATAAATTCATTTTGTGAACGAATATGATATGGTTATTGTGTAAAAGATGGGAGTGTTCTATCCAATTACTGCAGTAGTTGGCTGAAAAATTTAGTGTAAAAGCTTCCACGTACCTCGTTAGGTTAAAATATTAAACTAGTCCCGAGATATAACGAAATATATTGGCTAATATATTTTTAATACTACTGATAGTAATCTTTTTTTTTTAATTTCGACGGTCACTTGTAAACGTGTATAACGGAAGAGTTTGTTTGAACGAGCTAATCGCAGAAACTTATGGTTCGAATTGAAGATTTTTTTTGTGTTGGTTGTACCATTTATTAAGGTAGGTTTTAGGCTATACAACATCGTACTGCAACTAACAGAAACGACAGGGAAATGTGCAAAAACCGTTTTTGCACGTTTCCCTCTGGAAAACTATACTTCTTTAATTCAAGATAATTTAAAAATAAAAAAAATAAAAAAATTGAGTTGAGTTGGTATTGGTAGAGTAACAGCACAAAACGCTGACAATGCTGGTTCAAGTCCTACCCAAGTTAATTTTTTTTTCAATTTATTTTCGCTTTATAAGTTATATAATGCCTTCATATGCAATAACATGTGAAAAATATTAAAAAGTTTTCAAATGATTTAAGATAGCTAAATTTTACGAAATATTCTCGTGTAAATAATTAAAAAAATCTGTCGTATATAGATAATAGGTATACGACAATATAGTCTATCTCTGAAGAACTCACGAGAACCATTTTTATGGAAATTAAAGTCCGCAGAAATACTTCTTATGACAAAAGAATGTTTGCCAGTTCAGCTAATATTCAAAATTTTTTACACATTTCTAGTGCAATGGTTTGACCGATCACGATGAAATAATGTGTTAATATATACTGATAATTGAAACACTATTTTAATATTCCTCCTCCAACTTGGTTAGTTTTTCCAACTTATAAAGCCTATTTCGCTTGGGATAGGCACAATTATTAAATTGATTTTTACCAGCCTAGGATTTGAACAGCCCTACTTTAAGTTTTCAACCAAATTTGAACCTGGCATTTCTCGCACTAAATACAGATATATATATATGTAATGTTAAAGTATGTAAAAGTAAATACATACCCACTTAAACATACTAGACTGTTAAATTCAATTCATAATTAAGAGAAACATACCTCTATGGAGCGTGTGCAATATGCAGATTCATTATGCCCGATTCAAAGCTCAATTTGTCAAAGCAACAGGAATTTTGTCAGAGCTTCAAAATACAAGCAGACTGATAAGATGCTTTTGCACGAAATTCAATACACGAGTGATGAAACAGTACTGTACGGTACGCCCATTAAGTTAGATGCATTTTCCTCTCCCCACTTCCGTGTTTAATACTGTTTTAACTGCGTGCTTCATAACGGAACATGTTAAAGTTTTATTTCAATTACTAGCTCCCACCCGCGACTTTTGTCGCTTGTTACAGTTTAAATAATAAAACATTACTTCTCACTTGAGTCTAAAATGTACGAGAGGGGTTTCAATAAATCACTTTTTACGGTTTCAAACGCTAAATATATTGGTAAATTTGTTCAAACTACGAGTCAACGAGAGCCACAATCGCCTGTATAGTAAAGCGTCGGGTAGAACAACAGTTCTCAAAAACATTTATATTCTCCTACATAGGGATACTATATTTAAAATTAAATATATATAGAAAAGTAGTTTCAAAAGCGGCGTGCATAACTGTGCTGCAACACGGGTTTGCAGCAAATTTGGCTGCTGGATTGTGCTCTAAGATAATATATAGATGTAAGTATGTGTAAGGTGGATTATATTCAAAAATATTTCCTTATTACTCTTTTGTACTATTGTGGACCTTTGCTACCAATTCATGCAACATTTTTATATATCTATGGTACCGACAAAAAACCTTTACTCTAACACACTGGTTTTTAACTTCAATGAAACAAAGCCTCTGTAGCCCCAAGCTGGCTTTTCTTTGAAAAGATCCGGGAAGGACATATGCAGACAGATTAGCGTATATGTGAAGATAATATTAATGCAAAATAATTAATCTATCTAAAAACATTGATCTGCCAGTAGGTAATAAGTGTTCTAGTCACACATACAGTTTTAAGGATTTTATTAAATGTACAGAAAAACTATTTATATCGCTATTCATAGTATAGATAATGCACGTTACACAAATTGCTGCTAAATTAAATGCTGCTGCTAAATGTTTAGTAATAGGTGTAACATACTGTCTATAGTTTACGCGAGTAGTACACATTTAAATAAAACACTTTAACGGTTTAAAACGCGATATATTAGTTAAACTTATTTGAAAATGATTTTTAACTTCGGCCCGACGTTTCGGATGCTTTGCAGCAGCCGTGGTCACGGGGAGACTAAAGATGGAGGATGTCTCTGACGTCAAAGTAAAAAATTGCTACGCTAGCGCCATCTGTTCCGTCGAAGTTGGTATTTGGCGAAACTGGCCGGGTCCTTACAGAATTGACTAACGGTGTCTACGCGTTTGCTGGTATGCTGTTTATTGGGATCCAGAGTTTTTAATATGGGATCCCAGGTGTTTGATAGTTTGAGGCCGTCCTCCCTATTGAAATTTCGGTGTTTTTTGATTTAAAAGGTGTAACATATGTTTTTGTGTGACTACTATCAATAAATTTCTTTTTCTAAACCTCTGTATACTGGTAAACTGTTGAAATACACGTCTTTTACGGTTTGTAAAATATATAACATCTTTAGAATTTAAAACACTTGGCATTACGCTTAAACGGTTAGACACTTAAATGTATTTGATTAAAAAGAAAGCTCGATGTTTATAAGCGGGCGCCAAGCATCGGTCGGGTCTCATTCAATTCGGTCTTGTCGACTACATTAAACTGATTGCTGCAATTAGCGAATGGTGTAATTCCCGTTTTTCAACCGGTCCCCCCCTCCCCCTCACCGCCCGCCCCCTTCAGGAAATTACTTGAGCCCCGCGGGTCGCAACTTTCCTCGGATTAAATAAAATTGAAGGACTCGTAAGAAATTGTTTTGAATTTCCTGTTTTGATCATTTAGTTGTCGGTTTCGAACGTCGATTGTGAGTTTAATTATGTTGAGTGGATTGCTAATCGGATTTATTAGGGAATCGTCGGGATTTCGGGACCGCTGCGGTGACATTTCATCTGTTATAATGTGATTACTTTTCTTATACTCTAACGCGATACACTAATACACTTTGCGGGATTAAAGCTTGAATTTCCGATAAACTATGTTCGCGGTAAAAGTTCGCGTGGAATGTGAGCGAAATACGTTGTCGAATAATTTCGTGTTACAACTTTGCTTAACCATAATAGCGTTACCTCGTACTTTTAATATTTGCCTTCAAACGATTATATTTGGTGACTTATGTTATAGCACTGCACGCTTTAAACAAAGATGTCCTACAATAAATCTACTTTAGCTAAAGTCACTTTACTTGTTAAGTAGTAATATTTAAATGTACTAATTTTTTTATATATTATGGTCACCACCTTCTGAAGAATCTCTCCGAGAATTCTCTGCACTTTTTGAATCACCTTGAAAGTTTTCATGACGCGAATTTAAAATGTAAACCTGACGTTTTGAATTCTCAGTATCAAACCATGGTCATGGAGGAACGATTGCTTAATTACATTTTAGCAATATCTTACTAATATTTCACATAATCTTTAAAACTGTTCAGCCGTTTTGACGTAATGCACAAATAAAAATTTGTTCTTGCAGCTGACTTTGTATGTAGTTAACGAAGTTTGGAGGCATAAAATGGTATCAAAATGGAGCAATAGACGCTTTGTATCTAGGTACGTCCACACAATGCCTAGTCTTGATCTATAGCGTGCGCTCATGAACTGCAAGTGTCATGGATTCTAGACGAATGGGGCTCGCTGGGGATTTAAGAGGTCAACAGAATACTCAGTCAGATGTTCATAAACAACAGGATGTACTGCGTATGACAAAATAAGTAGGTTGATGGGTAGTTTTCAGGGATTTATCTTATGCAGATGAATGATTACGGACTTTAATATATATAATAATAAAGTAATTTCTTTAGTTCACGTGAGTAGTACAAGTTTAAATATAACACTTTTAACGGTTTAAAACGGGAAATGTAAATAAGTATTATTCACATAAATTATTTATATCATCTATTTTGAAATTTTATGGGAGTGTTAGTTTGCTTAGTCATATTTTTATTTATGTCGGTATAGATATGTCTTATGCATGTGTTAATTGCAAGAAAAGAAATAAAATACGAATAATTCGAAGGGGGAGTTCAGCATCATGCAATCAGTACAGTACAGTACTTGTCACAATGCATTCAGTTTGCCATTGGTGCTTTACCGACCTAGCTACATGAGGGAAGCTACACGCTTGCGGATGATCGCCTAGTAACCATCCAAACAGAACTACGCTATGTTGTATAACTCTGTTATTTTTTGTTTAAGAATTAAAGTCAGTATTGTAAAAGATTTTGTGACTTTATACTTCAAAAGAAGATAGGCCATATTACGACACAAAAATAGAGATATATATAAAACTATTCTTTATTACTGGTATTATATTCGTAACTTAGTAGTTGATTTTTCAAAGGAAATAATAATATTGTATCTACACATGTGTTTACTTTATCCCATTTATATAATGTGTTAGTAAGTTTTTTTTTTGTAAATCTTTTGTTGCCCGTGAAAGACAACTAGTGTATATTTTTAAAAATATAAACGTTTGATTAGATCGCCAAAGAAAGTGAACATTTTAACCACGAATAACGAATATGGAATACATCCGGAGTTTGTGTGTTGAATTTTTACAGCGCTATTGGAAATCTTTCAGCGCGAGTTACACACAAAAGGTAGAATATAGTGTGATAACGAAGTTTAGCACTTTACCGTATATTGGCAGCAATATGCGGCCGGGAATGAAATGTCTACATTGAGCGTACGAGATCATTGACATTCTACCAAGTGCATTGTTGAGTACGGCGGGAACCACGCATGTTCCACCTATGAGCTTCGATCGGCATCTATTATGTATTCAACTCACTAGCACATAGTCGGCTTACATTTTATCTATCTGTAGTATTATCTGTAGAAACCTGGTCGTGGCGTGTAGTGGTCGCGGATTGCCACTTTTTAATCTGTCCTGAAAGTATTTGACTTTGGATTTCACAATTATATTTTTATCTCTTGAAATCGGAGTGGGCGAGAGGTTATCATTAGTCTGGATTGTATCTGAATTTTAGATTTATCCTAAACGTCATATCTCTCCTCTTTGATTTATGGAATGACTTTTATTATCTGTTTAAAATTTAGATAACCGCTGATTTTTTTTTAAATAATACTATTTTATGCATTGCAATAGATAAATCAAATAAAAAACTTATTTTATTCGAAGGACGTATTAATAACTATGGTTATTATTTCTAAGTTATTCTTAAATCGTTGATAAAGGAGAATATACGTACTTATCACTTTTTTTAATTGGTCTAAGACTAAGCATATAATATACTGTACTTTTAGATATTTGTGGTTGACTAAATAAGGTTGTCACTATCTGTGTTTATCTACCTACTAATCTTGATTGAATTCTCTACTTTTATGAAGTAAACGTGTAATAATTTGATTGTTAAATTATGTTCAGCATTAAAATTTAAAATTTTCTCCAATAATTAGTCATAATAATTTTATTTATAGACATTTTCAAAGAGTTTTATATCTTCCATTATCTTACAATATATAGTGCCCACTACATATTGCACAGTCTATTTTCATTTTATCTATCTGAACGTCTTTTATTATCTGTTTGAATCGAGGTGGCCGCGGAACGTTTCCTTATATGTATGAGAGAAATAAATTATTGTATTTGAATTTGGAAACTGCATCTGGTGCCTACATCTTATATGTATTGAATTTACTATCTATGTACTGTCAATATTATCTATACAATGCCGAGTCTGATCTGCGTGTAAAAAAATGCATATTTTAACAAATTTTATTTTATTTAAGTAGTAAGTATTTAAAAAGCAAGACTTTATAACTGTAGCAGGGGAGAATTCTGTCTAATGTTTCTAAATAAATGATAAGTAATTAGTAATTACGTTTTTCTTAAAGTAACATTGAGCCTTTAAAATTTGCTGGATTGGATTATTATGAAATTATTTACATTACTGTAGGTAATGAGTAGTTGAAATACTGTTTAAAAGTCTAATTTAAAATATATATATTTTAAATTACTCTTTAATCAAGTGGAATTTTTAAAGTTCATTAATATATAATATAAGCCAATTTAGATATGTTGCTGAAGACGAAATATGCGAGTACTAATTTCGTTATACGATAATTTAATTTTAATTTAAACATAGCATATCAAATATAAATTAATAACAGACCGTCTTTTATTAAGCCTTATCACCCCATGTGATACAGGAGTAAAATAGACAAATAACAAATACAGAGGGGAAATTGCTTCATAAACCGCAATTATCCGAGAATAAAGGCCCCACGACATTATTCTAAGTTATCGTATTCATTTCCTTATATCTATGTGGTGTGTGCTGTGTTGCGGCTTGTGGTGTGTACATGTACAGTAAGTATGAAATCTTACCTTACCGCACATTTGTCTTCCCGTCGCCTCTTACACCCCAATTCTAGAATCTTGTAATATAATACACAGCTGTCTCTATATGTACCTGCTCTGTGCTTACCTCTTATAACGTCGTATTTATAAATAATACTTATGTAGGTAATGAGGGATTAAATGATGTTTTAAAAAAATATTTTTTCTTCGTAAGTGTTACTCATACTTAAGCTAAGTAATGTTTTTTTATTACTAGGTTGTAGAAAGTCAATTTGCAATTTGAACTCGACTGAACTAAATATTTATGTTTACTGGGATTTTAACTGAGGAATGGCCCAAGAGGGATCGCGTTAATGATTAACTTACACAATTTCACACATATGTAATTGCTTAACAAGGAAATACGTAAAATGTCTATTATTTTTTAACTTTGAAAATCAAGAGAAGAATTTGTCGATAGTCGACAAAAAACAAGTGACTTATAGAATCGGTTTTTTTTTTAATAAGATATTTTTTACAATTATACAAACCACTTCTCGGGTAGAAGTGGTGAGTTAAAGTATCCAGAAAATCAGTTTTATTTCAAATTCAAAACATTCAATTGCTCGTACAGGTACCTTATAACTACTAAATTGCGTAAATCAATAACAAATAGATAATGGCAATCGGTATCATTCTCAGCTGAGAACAGATGGTTTCAAACGATGGTTGAAGAAATAGAGTGAAGTTTATAAGATTAATTTATTATAAGTCTAAGATAACATAACAAACAACCACACAAACATAGTCTTTAGTTATAAGAGCGAATTAACCATCTGCTCCTAAGGAATTTAATGAACCACTACTACAGTCAATACTTGTTGTACAAGTAAAAAGGACTTCTCTTTCTCACAAATGAAGTACAAATAATAAAGGTCTACAACTATGAAATCCGATTCTCCGTTATGCCATTCTATTCTTTGGCAAGTGCAACGCTGCTCGTTAGCGCAAATGAAATATTTCAAAAAACAGCAAAGCCATCCGATTTGAATAGTAATTAATGTCAACGCGGGATTGTTTGTTTTAAATGCTCGATGACATCGAACGAATTATTTTTCGATAGAGGAGAATGGAAGGAATGGAACTGAATCACCTCAGCCCTATAATGTAATTGAACGGTTTAAATAAAACACTTTAACGGTTAAAAACGTTATATATATTGGTTCAATTTATTTAAATACTATTATAAGTACGGCCCGACGTTTCGGATGCTTTGCAGCAGCATGGTCACGGGGAGATTAAAGATGTAGGGTGTCTCTGATGTCAAAGTAAAACCGCTACGCTAGTGCCATCTGTTTCATCGAACTTAGTGGTGGGCTAACGGTGTCTTTGCGTTCGCCGGTATGATATTTCTTTTAGATCCAGAGTTTTTAATATGGGATCCTAGTTGTCTGATAATTTGAGGCCGTCCGAAACGTCGGGCCGTTGAAATAAGTTAAGTAATATATATCGCGTTTTAAACCGATAAAGGGTTTTATTTAAATGTGTTATTCTAGCTTTGAAATTACACAGACGGAAACCATAAAATTTTCAATCTGTGCTAATTTTCAATACTTTTGTAATGTAAACAAAATGTTATAATGAAAAGACTATTTTATGAAAATATAGGATCCGAATCCACGGCCTACAGCATGCACCATTCGTATAATTTGACCAAAAATTACCGAATTTCTTTTAAACCTTTTACGTCCCGTATTTTACAACAGAGATTAATTTGGTTGCACTCAAAATCGTGTATCTCAACGCTATTGTTCATTACAACAATAGAAGCGCGCGACTGTCGTAAAAGATAAAAAGGGATACAAATTTATAATGCAGTCTGGAAATGAATCACGTCACGCTGGATTCCTTCGGGATCCGCCCCGAATGAAAATGAACAATCCCCGAATTCCCCTGGACGCGAACATAAACACTTTTCCACGATTATAACTTATTGTGCCCCAGGTTTCATTCTCCGCTTCCAATGCGAACTTATGCATATCTCCTATATTTACGCGCGTCCCCGGGCGCACAATACAGATAGCAACAGAGCCGAATGCGTAAATCTGAAAATCAATTGCGTCATTTAATTGAACGCTTTTGTAACCGAAATAAATGAATCGTATTATCTTTTTATACAAGAACGACCCATAAATTTTCGATAAACTGTTTGCTGCCCGACAATTCCTGGTGTTATTTATATTAGTGTTGCAAAAATGCGTTAATTTGGCTACAAATGTGCATTGGAACGATATTAACGCGTCCCTCATGAATAACTGTGCGCGATTCTGTCGCCAAATTGCCCATACATCTAGCTTAGTGGTGTAAACGCCCCCAATAATAATATGACAATTGCCCTATAGGGGCGCAGCGATATCGCCTAAGCTGCAGTCGGACTCTGCTATTTACACTAGCCACTCAATTTAGCCTGGCCTAATTTTATAACGCATTTTAAAGACCGTATTTTGGCTAATCGATCGGCACTAACTGTGGATACGTAACAAACATAAAATTAAAAAACTTAAATCAAACTAAAGTAAGTCATTTGAATTATAAATAAAAGTAACATTGTTCAATCTATTAACACAATAAAAATCATTTAGATAAAACACTTTAACGGTTTAAAACGCGATATATTAGTTAAACTTATTTTCAAATAAGTTTAACTAATATATCGCATTTTAAACCGTTAAAGTGTTTTATTTAAATGTGTACTACTCGCGTAAACTATAGACAGTATACAATAAAAGTCACCAAATTATCTTATCTTAATGTCCTTTTTTCTTTCTAACTTGGATTAATTAAGTCATCATATCGATGTACGCAATCTATAAGGCTTCATTTACTTATTAAGTAGTTTTTTTAATTAATTGTTCTGTAAGGCTGTTTGATTGTAAGACCAAATAAAAAAAACTATATCTTCTACTTTCATCATACTAATTTCTTTTTCACAAGCGACTTACCTTTTGTACATCGACGTGTCAAATGTCGCGTGCCACTCACTGTTCGTGAATTACCAGAATCAGGGCGCATTTGCACGATCAAGTACCCTCGAAACAAGATTCTTTAATAAAAAAGTTAATTTCCCAACAGTGCCGTTATTCACATATCGAGCCGCGCAACACTTTAATTTTGCTCGAATATTTCATATCGCCATAATATTAAATGCATAAGTTGGTAATGTATCAATCAGCAAACAGAATGGGCCGATGAAGTTTTCGTGGTCCCATATTGATATGGCCGCCCGCAGTATCGTTTAATGCATAACGATTAATTATACCTCCAGGCAATTATCTGAAGCTTTCCATCAGAATAAAGATCATATTTTACGTCATATTTATCGACTAGCTTGATGGCGAATCCTTTGTTTAAATCGTTTGCTTTGCGCAGCGGTTACAAGCTATTAAGGCTACCTAATAAGAATTTTCAAAATGTAAATAAGTAAATCTTAACGTTTATATTAATAAAATAAATGACACAGGTGGGACTTGAACGTTGAAACGTGACGTTCAGCCGTGCTGTTGGTCGCGGGTTTAACCCCGCGGAAGTTAGCGATTCGTTCGATGTAAAACACTTTTTTACACAACTTTAATATTTTTTTACGTTATGCCACTATATACATTAAAAATCGATTATAAATTGAATAAACTTACGACATCAACCGCACGGAACGCTGTTGATGACGACATCACGCGATCTATTATACATTTAAAAAATTAGGAAATTTTTTTAATGTATAATCGATTTTTACACATGTTTATATTTTATATCTATTGTTTCATCAGTCGTAAACTGTTATATATCCGTTATAAGAAGCATCTGTCCTTCCTGTCAGTACCAATTGCGGAGCGAAAAAAAAATCTAACACATTTACCATTAAACGGTGCTTCGGAGAATTTATTTCCACATTTCTCGTGTATGAAACATATCGTTATGCGGCGAGTGGTGTTCCGCTACCGAGAGCCTTCCCGAACTAACAGCCTCGGAGGCTGTAAACGTCTCCGACGCCTGACTTTTGATGATTTACTTCGATTTTATGTGTCGCCTCTCTGCGGATTTATATTAAATTTATTTTATAGCCGTTTTATAAGCCATAGCGTGTAATGGGTAATTATTTGTAATGAACAGGTTTGTTTTCCTTGATTTCGGGAATAATTACTTATTTTGGAAGTTTTACGATGTTTACTTCAGACTATGATACGAATTATTTAATACGTTTAAAAAGTTACGAATTTTCTATATTTATTTCCAGTTTTATACTGTTAATCAACAGTTGTTCGGTTTCCGGGGAAATATAATACACCGTATCAGTTTTAAATGAATTAATTAATAAACCGGCAAAAAAGATAAAAATCTTAGCTTTGACTACTTTTGTCTGTATATTTCTTAAAATAATTAAAGGAAATCGCAATTTTATTTTTTTTCGGTAACTTTTTATGTTTGCATGGTGTTTATAACTAATAAAAATATTCTTTTGACTTTAATATTTTTCACATGTTTTTCCGTATTATAGCACTATATAAATTAAACATTCCGGGACGGGCTGGACTCGAACCGGGATCGACAGTGTTCCGTGCTCCGGGAGCTGCTAAATATTTATGGATATTACAATCGACTTTTAATTTAAAAGTAAACTTGTCAACATTTATAAGCATGTTCAATTATATTTTATCGTGAAACTTAATTCCAAGGAATGTTCAAGGGAAGGAAATAAAACGCTACTGGTGCAGATTTATTAGAGACATCGAGGATACAATGCATGTAAGACAACGAGCTATAGCGGAGCAATAAAGTAGAGACAAGCATGCAGTGCAGGCGGCTATCGAGCAATTTAGCTGCATTTCCATGTCATATAATCAAAGCGAGCCTCTCACGACAAATGCGTACACAATTCCCTGAGCGCCATACGTATAGAATGCCAATTGAAACGTTACAGCTTAGGCTATGGTCGGAAATAAACGCTGTGGTTCCCGTACATAGCAAACTTATGCAGCAATGTTATTCTTAATAGTATTTTAGTTAGTTGTTAAGTTGATACAAAACGTATAAAATATTCATGAAATAAAAGTATTAAATTTAAATACAATTACAAAGTAAACCGCGTATATAGTAGTTAATTTATTTTGAATAACGACGAAGTTTCACATATTTTGAACATCGAATGAGCAGTGTTTCATTTAAATGGTACTGTTGTTGTCTCGTTCACATACTAGAGATTTTTACAGTCTCTTGTTCTTTCGAACTATTGCAATTCAAAATTCGAAGCTAACTCGATCATTGCTTGTGTTAGTAAAATGTATACTAAAACTTGTATTTAATTTTTTAATAAATTTAATTTTCACAAACATATTATACTAACACTTAAAAAAGTGAGAATAAACACTCTTTCGAACATTTGAGTATGTCATATAAGGACCGCTGTACAATTGCAAATTTAATACTGCTTTCCAGTTTCCGGTGGTGATAGGAGACACCGGCCTTACTAACGCGTAATACGACACATGTTGAGTGTCAAATACGATTTTTTTCTACATATTGCAGTTGACAGACATCACAAATGGGATATTTTAGCTGACCGCGCATTTTGCGCAAATTTTCATATTGAACTCGTTTGATGTCATATTTCCGGAGAAAATTTCATAAAGGATTTCAACGTTGATATTTCACATTTGACGCCTTTGTATCCATTATCCGGTATGTATTAGGTATACCACTTTGTTTAAAAATATACATATTCATGTATAATCAATATAATGTTGTATATTACATAAGAATCATTATGCAAAAAAAATCTTTACTTTTTGTTCCACTCAATTAGTTTTTATTGATTTGTGTCATAGTTGTTAATTTTATTTAAATGTTTTATTTTTAAAGACTTATCAACTACTTACGAACATGCCGCATAAATATTTTGCTATGAAACAAGCACCGAATTATGTTTAAATTGAAAAGTAGTACGTAGTAGATAGTAAATACACATTTAAATAAAACACTTTAACGGTTTAAAACGCGATATATTTTAGTTCAACTACGAAAAGTTGTCAAGTCACCCCGTGACCACGGCTGCTGCACAGCATTCGAAAGTCGTAGTTAAATAAAATGTTGTTATCGCATTTAAATGTAGATAGTAATTAATATTGTCTAACATAGTTAATATCCAATCATTTATTACAATTTACAAACTTGTTGTGATAACAATCGTACATAAAACTAAAACAATTTCCTATTCCATAATTACAATTAAATCAAAACAATGTCGAAGTTCGATAGTTATGTATTATTATTGATAGTTGCCAACTATTTCATTAACTGTATTAGTTGTGCGGGAAATTAAATATTGGGCAGTAATAAAAGTAGCGTACGTGACCAATATGTCTCTGGAGGCAAGATGGCCAGGGTTTATGTAGGTACCTCACGTGCCGCGAGTTTGCTCTGCCTTGGCTACCTCGCACGGCTCCACGGATATCGAATCAAACTTCGATCGCGCAAAGTATATTTACAGTCTTTGATGTCGACAATAGCGTCCTCTTGAGAGACTACAGTAATATGATTACGCGGTGCACGAGTTTTATTGGAAGCAATTTTAGAAGTGGAGGTGATGTGTTTCATAATTTCTCGCATAAAAGCTTAGATGTTTTTGATGAAAGGTTATTGTTAGACTACCCTCATTCACATCTAAATTTAAAGCATTAATTTTTTTCAATAAAGCTTCAATGTTATATAACATCTGAAAAATGATGCACTGTCAATGGTGGCTTTGAATATTCGGAAAACCACTAATCGATACGAGGACTTACACATCACAGCTCTTTTAAGTGGACGATAGTTTTTAACCCCGGCAGAATTACGCTATTCCAATCATTTAATACCTAGCGGATATCAAACCCAAGACCCGTGGATTCTTATATTGCTACCATTCGACTAATCATTCCATCAACATTGTTTTGTTATAATAGTTGACTTATTTCAAATACGAGGAAGATTTTTTTTAACAAAAGTATCTTCGTTGAGATCTGATAGAGATGAGAAGCAATATTAGTTTAAGAAATTCCGTTTCCCCCCATAGCCATGGGGTGCACACAATTCTATGTAATTTTTTAATTACAGGCAAGAATCAGATTTCTGTGACCTGGCCGACCGAAACAATATTTTCGAATCCAGTATCTGTCGCTTTTAACGCAATCCTAGGCAACACGATTAACCATTTAGCTACAAAGGAGTTCAGAGAAAGTATGATTATGATTATGCTAATTAATAACATTATTTGAGTTATTAAATTCTAAAACAAAGATAAGGTATTATTTCAATTTCAACCGTTTTGCAACGAAACATTTATTTAGTTTCAAACGTAAACAAACAGTGTTATTATGCTTTATATTCAAGCACTCTCATCAAATGACAAAATCTACACAGAACTAATTCATTAACAGCGATCTCGTGCACAGCGGCATTTTCAAATACACATTTAATCACTTAGTCGCTACAATATATGAGAAAGTTTCTTTCAATTTATACTAGCTTTTCTAAGTGGAAAAATTGTATGATTTTTGAGAAGATAACTTTTTAGAAGAAGCGGTGACATGCCCCAGCTCTATGACTAATAAAGATAATCAAAATTTATTTTAATATTAAGACAATTAAAATTACCATTTAACACACATGCAGTATTAGATTAAAAAAATAATCTAATGATCACTAGTTATGTGGTAGCTCAATTACCTTTGCACGGTACACTGTTGGTTGTGGCTTCAAGTCCCGTCTGTATTATATTCTTTTTATAAAAACTTATTTTGAAATGAATAATCTATGTTAAATACAGTCTATAGCTTACGCGAGTAGTACACATTTAAATAAAACACTTTAACGGTTTAAAATGCGATATATTAGTTAAACTTATTTGAAAATGATTTTTAACTTAGGCCCGGCGTTTCGGATGCTTTGCAGCAGCCGTGGTTACGGGGAGTCTCCCCCCTAAAAATCATTTTCAAATAAGTTTAACTAATATATCGCGTTTCAAACCATTAAGTGTTTTAGTAATATCTGTAACCTACAAACATTACTTAACTTATAACTATTTATCTAGTAGATGGAGGGCTGTCAGACTTCTATGAGGAGGTATTTGCTTTTAAAGAAAGTGATGAGCGGGGCCCGACATCCAGATCTTTTGTCCTCTTATTGAGAAGGAGAATAGAACACCTGGAGTGTTTTGCCTGACAGATTGGTCTCACACTACTGAGTTGGAAGGGCCAAAGGGTGGGTGCACCTTACAATGCGGCAGGGCGCTTCTGAAATGTAGGTTTTGGACAAGATCACAACCGTTACCAACCATCATTTAACTGCGCAAGACTATGCCGAGCTCTTGGTGTTTTAGTGGGTGTGAGTCCCACACTTCCTACACCACCACCAGCCTTGGAGAAGGGGTGCATAATGAATGCATTTCCCTAAGTAAAACAAAAAAAATGTATCTAGTTAAGTCAAAGCGAAAAACAATTGAAGTAATATAGTCGAATATTTTATAGTTTAGTTTTATCTCATCTAAAACTTTTTACGTTATAGCTTATAATTTAAAGACACAATTATAGTTATAAATATGATTTTTGGACAAAAGGGGAATTTTTATGCCTTGAAAATGCCTTATAAGAAATGTTGTTTTATTAAATTACTTTTTCTGGAGTAAACTTGAAATAGTTGCGTTATAAATGTGTGTATAAAATAAACGACTTCTATTTTCCATATGGATAGAACAGCATTGACGCATAAAACGCAATAAATAGAGAACAATACTTCGTTAGTCATCCGTTGTTCAGCAGCCAAATACTAAATTGAGTACGTAAATTACATAATATATTGCTATTAACTAGATAATTCCGTTGCAAGTACTGGAAAATTGTCATATGCGTAGTTGGCAAAGTCACAAAGCATTTAGATCGTACTATACGATAGCACACGATGTATGAAACGTGAAAGAGCCGTACAAATGAAATGTCCCACCTAGATACGAATGAACGGGAAATCGGGAAATTCTGAGTGAAAATTTCCCAAAGCCTTCGCACATCAACAAAAGATTAGAAGGTATATAAAACAGATAACGCCACTCGCAAAACTTTCGACTTGATTGAAAGTTAACCTAACAGATAATTATCGCATCCTCTCCTTTGGGAGGTGACCCTCGGCGTCACATATTCATTTTCTAGATGTTTAAATGCAAAGTCATTAAAATTTTAATTAAAATGGCGCCCAATGCCAGCTGTGATATTAATCTTTTTGTTATAAAGCTGTATCTGGGTTATAACGCGAGCCAATTATTGTTATCATCAGCTTTTAGAAGTTTTTAATTTAGAAAATAATATTAATGAAGTCAAATGATTTATTCTTTTTTATTGTCTGTAATAATCGCGCATCCGTTAAATGCTATAACTAACCTAACTTGTACGCAGAATTTGAATTGTTAAAAGAGTGCTTTAAATAGATACTTCTTATATTTAAGAATACATTTTTTTAAAACCTAGAATGTATTTTATAAAAAGCTTTTGCGTTACATAATACTTGGTAAAAAAATAACAGAAAATTTTTGTTTAAAATGGAACAGATACATACATTGTGTTTGTTCGGTAATCGATGTTATTGACGTACACATTTATATATTTATTTATTTAAATTCCCACAACATTGTACTTATATATAACTAAATCTTATGCGTACTCTAACCACAATAGTACAAATATATAAAATACGACAATGAATCTTCCCAACAGTAAGTTTAAAAAAAGTTATTTTCAATAAGTGCTAAATATTTTAAAGAATATATTTCCATTTTATTGTCGATTTTTAACTATGACCTCATCGTTTTAATTTAACTAGTCACGGAATCTATGGATTTATCTATCGTGATACTTACAACACACACAATACCTGAATCTTTTTTCAATGCATAGGACTTTATACAGGCTTCTAATACCAAACCTTCACGTAGTTGCTACGGCGTAGCACTTTTCTGCGTAGCTTGTTGCTAGGATTAACACTTATCTGTTTGTTACACAATAAGCGGCAAAATATTAGCTGAAACAGTCCAATAGGGCACAACTAAATTCCTTTACTTAGTTGATACTATACGGGTCTGTAAGAGAAAAAAGATGTCTTTATAAATAAAAAAAAAACGATTATAAATTGAAAAAAATTACGACAAGGGCCAAACTTGAAGCGGCACCCACGGCGTTGCATGCTGTTACTCTAACCAATTGAGCTACAGTGTCAGCGAGCATCGTGATAAATAAATGCATTTTTAGTATACAATATTTTTAAAAAGACAACAGATATAAGTAAATAATTGTGAAAACTACTATTTCGCTTCTTTAGGTACAACTTGGAGACAGATACACAAAGAAACATTAGCAATAAAAGAAGAGTATTGTTTTTAACCTCTGGTTGCGTATAAAAATTAAATATTCGTTTAGAACTTAATGATAGTGTTTTCATTAAAAAGAACATCGCATTTAAGCCGGAAACAAATTGGTAAAAGTTACACTCTACATAAAAGAAATATAATCAAGAAGGCTCATTTATATTAGAGACACTTAAATTTACATAAGATGGGGTGACTAGAATAAAAGCGATTTAATAGCCATATTTAACGTTCGCCCCTTGATTTGCTGAACGAATTGGTTGCGAAATTGCTTTCTAAATTGGACTGCTTCGGTGGTAGACAATTTGGCAAGACATTTGTATTCTTGTGGAGAAAAATAGCATGTACCAAGAACATCTGATAGCGTTCGGTCTGTCGGCAGAGCCTCGGTTGGGCCTGAGCCAATCGGTCTTTAGAAAAGGCACATCTCTTACAAGTTCGAGATTTCATTGAAGTGATCACTGAAAAGGTATAATTCTACGACCGTTTCATTTTAGCTAAGATGGCGGAGTTAATAGCGCTGATGTTTTTTTACAAGTTTTATGTGGAATATACGTCGCTGAAGGAATAATCATTTTGCTTTAACTGGCTGAAAACGTGGCGTGAGAGGTCCTGAGTTAGAGTCCCGGATAATAAAACGTCTCGTGGGCAGGATATAGATGTATGAACAGTTATTTGCTGGTAAATTAAATCATTTAACAAAATATTACACATTACGTAACAGTATACTAATGTATACTGTTGTTGTAATAGTAAGTCTGTACTATGACCCGCTATATATTTCTATATTATTATTATTATTTTCATTGTAATTACATTTATTTTTATTACGTCTAATGATTGTACAAAATGAATGCTAAATAAAGAGATTTATTATTATTATTATATTTCAGTATAGTTATACGTTTTTGCATTACAGCTTTCAATATGTAATTCATACCTGGTTTGTGTATCAAAACTATCATCACCGCATCTAGTATGGTAGAGATCTCCCAAAAAACCTGCTTTTTAAGAGTTAACAAAGCCTATTGAATTTTTAGGTTCTATTTACTAATTTAACTAAATAATTTTTTCGTGTTTTTATTTTAAATTAAATTGTTAAGTAACATTGAGGATTCAATTACATTTGATAACTTCTTCTCTCTCGTGCACTCAAGTGGTCGTGGTCTGATGATGATGCTGTAGTTAAAAGGTGTCTTCTGTGTTTGAGCATGTTCTAAGGACTTTACTACATATGGCATAAGCACAAACAAATCAAACTCAGAAGCAAACTTGCTCAGTGCTGATTATCAGCATGTTGTGTTTCTGCAAATATCTAATAATTTAATACTAAATAGCAACTCTTTGAATACAGCACTTGTTCGAGTAAATTGTATAATTAATGTCCATAAGAGACGGTGCATTTACCCGCTGGTCCGATAATGGTCTCGCGGTTACGTTATCGCCGTAGTGGGAGTAGTAATGTCAACAGTTTTCCCTCAATGTCTATAAATTGGACGGCGCGGTAATTTGCTCATTATGCTATTTTTAGGGTTCCGTACTAAAGGGGAACTTGCTGCGTTGCTCAATGGTTAACGCGTAAGCGAAACACTGACAAAAATATAAATATTTACAGTCTTCGTCTTGAGTGGCTTGGTCAAATAAAAGCGATGTTTGAGTAATAATCAACGTGTCGTGGCTTCGATCCTCACCAGGTCCAATATGTGTGTATTTTTTTTATTTATCTGTGTTGGACTTCATCTGGACATTTGGATATTATTTCGGTGGATATTAAACGGAACACAACCCATCGTGCACGGATGAAAAAGCCGTGAAGTTTAATCGCGATTTGGTTTCAGTCTGTGGATTTCCGAATATCCAAAGCCAAAATAGGGAGACAGCACTACCATCAAGTGAAGATGTGCTATCGACCTTTTATAGTTTTGGATATTCGCAATGTATTTGGGAGCATTCCTTATATTTAAATATTTTTTATTTTCACGGAACCCTTATAGTTAGTCCGTTTCACATTTGGCCGGTTTCTGAAATGGATCTTATATCGTCTCGCTTTTATTTAAACTGAAATTACGCCTCATTCATTAGGAGAGGGCGACGCTCAGTCTGGTGTGTTTTTATTTTCCATTGTTGGTTTTCAAAATTAAGTCCCAACAACAATTGCTTTGTTAATACAGCATTCAAGCTTTATGTATTTCCATTTTTCTTTTAAAGATAATTAACGTTTCACAATATCGCAATTAAGGTACGAATAACAGTTAAAGTAAGTAATAACATGTTTTATTTAATTTAAATTTTAGCGTGTTTTGTGTATATACAAAGTTTTTGTTCAGGATTATTCTGTATCTCGCAGACGTTTTTATGTTACTTTATTTCGGTGCTCAGTTGCAGCATAAATCCTTAAAGCCGCCTAGCACTTTTTATGTGATGTGCTTTAAACAAAATTAAACATGCATTTATATCTGTGTATTAAAATAAAACAAGAGAAACGGTATGTCCAGTAACATTTCGTAGTTTAAATATTAGTTATAATAAAGTAATATTTCATATCTTATTAAAATTTTGAATATTAAGTTTTAAAAAATACGGCACGGGCGAAACGTGAACCAGTATACACGACGTTCCGTGCTGCTGGTATAAGGAGTACGAAATACTGTGGATTTGACGGAATACATTTCAAGTCCCGTCCGTGTCGTAAATTATTTCAATTTAAATACACATCTATACTAATATATCAAGCTAAAGAGTTTGTTTGTTTGAACGCGCTAATCTCAGGAACTACGGGTTCGAATTGAAAAATTGGAACCTCCAAATGTCTATCTTTTAAGATTAACTTCCAAGAACGACGGAAAGGGACGCGATGGACGTAGTGGCTAACAGCTTAAATTTATAAAGATGACGGGGTTTGCAAAAACTAATTTGGATGCCTAAAATAACGATTCCGGCGGACGAAGTCGCTGGCACAGTTAGTTTTATTTTTTTAATACATAATGTGCAAAAACATGTGAACAATACTATTGTTTTCAATTCTAATATTTACGCCTAGCTCAAGAAAAGTTATGAAGGGCTTTAAAAAAAAAGTGTTGAGACGTGGGCATATAATTCTAATGAACAAGATGTCATTGAAAAAGAACAATTAGTAAAATGGATGCAGAAATGTGTTTGCCTCATAAAAATTATTTATTACATTCGTTCTTAACATACAGGTATTCTTACATTAAAAAATGTATAATACATGAAGCATGAACCAACTATCAAAAGCGTGCTACGCTGATGGTCAAATGAGCTGCTGTGAAGAGTCGTGACACCGTAGCTCACTTGGTTCATTGTCCAATTGAGCTACGGTGTGTCGATCGATCTTTTATCCATTCTCTGGCCGTGAGTTCAATTCCAGCCTGTGTCATACATTTTTCTATTATCATATTTAACATGACTTTTGTTAAAGTCCGAATAATACAAAGCCATGGATAAATGTAGAAAAACAAAAGGCGCTGAGGGATTTTACGAGGGCATTAAAGAAGATTATGTCGACCTCAAAAATAATGTATTATTATATTTCGGTGTTCACTCTTTATACCAGAAACGTGGTAATTTGTTAGGGGATTATTATTTAGTCCGTTTATGGAAGCGTGACGCCTCCATATTTGTTTGTTGCTTCGTAGCGAAATGATATTGTCATCTGTCTAGCTCAAGTGATGAAAGAGATGATTACCATACTCTGTGACTCGGCAACTCAACGATATTATTTACGTACAGTGTTTTCAACAAGTAAAAAAAAATCATAACGGAAAGTTTTTTTGAATGCACGGATTGATTCAATGTTTTTTACTTTAATATTTTTCACATGTGATTGTACATGAAGGCTGATGATAGATGAGGACAGACATGGCGTGGGGCTCATTTGATGGTAGATGATATACCCCAGCCTATAGGATTTAAACAACATGCGCTGTCGACCTATTTTGACTTTGGATATTCGGATTTCGGATATTCGGAAATCCACTGAAACCGAAATGCGATTAAGCTGGAAGGCTTTTTCATCTGTAGACGGTGGTTTGTGGCCCGGACGGAATTTATATATTCCTACCAGCCATATAACATCTAGGTTTCCAGGTGTTGGACCTGGTGGGGATCGAATCCACTATCCAACAGTCATTAGCCATACATCGCTACCATTAAACCAACGAGCCCATAAATGTGTTCCTTTGAGAATGTGGCCTGTCCAAACGAAACGGTTTATTGTTTTCCCGTGATTTGAACCGAAGACCTCTAACCGTTCTGCAGCACATTTCATTCAGCTACGAAACCGGCCATAGTATTTTTCATAGATATAAAATATTATTAGTGCTTTTACACGATATATATGTATAAATAAAATTATAAAATACACACATAGTTGATTCAACAAAGACTTAAATATGAGCACCAGAGAATGCTTGAGGTTGAACAAAGTGAGATATTTCGTTATTTAACGTGACTCTACAGTATGTAACTCATAACGCGGCTGATAAGTCACTGTCAGTGAATATTCAGTTTCAAAATTAATTTAGAGGTATTTTCATAGTATTATCTCAGGAATTTATAGTTGCAAGACTGTAACTCGGTATTTCTTGGAGTAGCGACTAAGAACTTATTACAAATTCACGAAATTATTTCGAATTTCGTCTTAAACTAACATTTACAGAAAACTACTGAAACGAACAAATGGTTTATTTACTTAGAAAGGTTTTATAATGAAAACGCGTCTGATGATTGATAACGACAGTTTATATTAAAATGACACTTGACAGTTTACACAATCGACAACAGATGTCGCCACAATGCTACTCTTTTATCTATGTCTATATTCTATTTATTATTTCTATTTCGATATCCCTTTATAACAGGTTTTCCAACATTGCCTTACAATTTTACATAATAATTATATAAACGATTCTCAAAATAACATGATAACAGTAATAAAACAATTAATTATTTCTAAATAAATCATATATATCTATAAAATGTTGATTGTATAAATTTAAAGAATTTTCATTATTTTGCAAACGCAGTAATTACTAAACTTTATTTGACTTGACATTAAGAAAGTAAGAACGTATATTTATGATTAAAACATTATAAATTAAATACTGTCTGTAGTTTACGCGAGTAGTATACCTACATTTGAATAAAACACTTTAACGGTTTAAAACGCGATATATTTTAGTTTTAAACCGTTAAAAAATTCAAACATTTTAAATTGTTTAAGTAGCTGAAAAATTAACTTCCATTATAACAACATGACCTTAACCATTTTTAGACCCATGCTAATGATTAAAGAGTCGGGTCGTAGTTAAAAACTTACACAGTTCGCGTTTTAAACTGTTATAATTATTTAACTTAAACGTATATAATATCTTTCCTGATTGTGTTTAAGCAGATGTTTAACTAGATTATGACTTATAAATAATTCAAAAGTAATTACAGTTTCAAAACACAATTACAAACGAGGCTGTCTGGTTTTGTTAGTATTCCGACCAAAGGTACACAAACCGTCAAACTTCAACTATATTTGGGGGTAATTTGAAACGGGAAAGGGTCTTTAACGCCTACCAACCCTACTTTATTGAGTTTAAGGCCATGGTCTCCTATAATTATTGTAGTTCGGATGCAGCACCAATAAAAACATATTCTTATTTATTATTCATTAATAAAAATGTACTGTTGTGTACTCCTTCACTCACTAAGATAGGCAGTATTAAATTCTTGTTGCGTCTCTAGTACTCCTTCTTCTTAGTTAAGTTACTCTCCTTAAAGGGATTCTACCCATCTTTAGGAGAGTTGATAAAATAGAATAGCCGAAACCCCGTTCTTTTACTAGAAAATATCTTTAAAAAATACAAAAAAAAAACTATGACCAGAATGTAAATAAAAAAAATAATCACTAACACATAACATGTATTTATATAAAACACTTTAATGGATAAATCGCGATATATACGGTCATCGGGAGACCACGGCTGCCGCAAAGCATCCGAAACGTCGGGCCGTAGTTAAAATAATTTTCAAGAAAGTTTAACTAATATATATCGCGTTTCAAACAGTTATTTATTTTATTTATATTAAATGTGTACTACTCGCGTAAAATACAGACAGTATTTAATATGATACCATTCTGCGTCCTACGTCTACAGCCTTTATAGCAGACCACAACCCTCAGATCTCATAGAGATGTCACTTTGATGTTTGGAAACAATGAACGGGCTTTAGCTATCGAGTTATTACCTTGGCGCCGAACCCAACCTGATTTCTGTCCACTTGTAATGGTTACTCAGTTATTTTGGTATTGCTCTATCGGCTTTGGTCTTTAATAGTGTAATATAAAATTCGCAACTTAAAGCGTTAGAGAAGTAGCTTAAATTATGCTAAGATAATCTAGTGTTACGTCTGTTTTTAAATTATATTTCATTTAATTAAAATTCGATTTTAGATTGAAAAAAATACAATTGCGGCATTCACAGCTTAACCAATTAAGCAAACATTCAAAAAAATTCCAATCTGACATGTATTTAATTTATTTAATGTGAGAAAGATATTAAAGTCTGAATACTGTCTATAGTTTACCGCGCGAGTAGTACACATTTAAATAAAAACTTTAACGACCCCCGATATGTTTTCAGTCTAAACTTAGTAAAAATATTTTTAACCTCCCTCCGACGTTTCGGATGCTTTGCAGCAGCCGTCTCCCCGTCACAACGGCTTCAAATAAGTTACTAATATCGCGTTTTAAACCGTTAATTTATTTAAATATTACAGTCTTCCAACGTTGTTTCTATTTTAATCAAAATTAATCAACCAAAAAAACATTTTAGAACTCCTTACCATGTCTTGTGGTAAACCTATTCTTGACCGTCATATCATTTAAAGACTTTGATAAAACTCTTCTACCAGACCAAAATATTTGTAATGGACCCATTATTCGAACTTCAGGCCACGGTGCATAACGAAATCTATGCGTTTTGCCACGAATGCACAGGTTAGTAGTTCAGCACTAGATATGTGGTTTTTTAGATATTCACTTGACTTTCTAGACCCGTTAGTATATATAAGTATTAAGAAGCTAATTGATATGGTGCAATAAATTTCAAAAGTCAACAGTTTTGTAAGTCGTTTTAAACGCCAAAACCCCCATTATTTTTCATAAAAAGTAACAAGGGAAATATACCTACTTTAAAATATACTTAACAGTTGTTTCAATCAGCCTTACCCTTCTATATAGTATTAAGACGGAAAAACAATGTTAAACTCTAAAATATGCATTTATTAGCCAAATTAGGCTTAGCTGACAAATGCCGCCAACGTTGTTTTGACAGTTCCTTAGCTAGTGCGGGGGCAGCGCGCGGCTATCGCGTCGCACTAGTGTTGTGTCGTCCCAGCTAAGTCGGAGGATTATTCATATCAATAGTTACTTTATAATACTTCTAAATATACTCTAACCTCAAATCCCCCGAAATATTTAATTTCGGGGTTTTAAAAAATTTGATTATTGGTCGCAATGTGATATAACCTTCCTCGATAAAGGCGAACAGTAGTTCCTGAAATTAGCACTTTTAAACAAACACACCCTTCCGCTTTATAATATTAAGGTGGATGTATTACCAAGCTCATCACATAAATTTGAATGCAAATTAAATCAATGTCTATATAAAGGTGATCAAGGCTTTGATTGCATGTTTCACACGCAACACGATAATAAACTTGCACTACGGAACTGAAATTTCAACGCAACTTTATTTTTATCGTAGGAAGTCGTTAGACCCTATCTGAACCACCTCGCGCGTATTAACATACATAATTATAGGTAGTTTAACAGTGGCGTGGCGCCAACTGTATTCGAGTTGTACAAGTATTGGAGTTAGGGGTGGGATGAAGTTCGGTTGACATTCGGTTTGCTGGTACAGGAATTTAAACCGAACTTCGGTATTTTGACATTATAACTGCCGAGATTTCGTGTCAAATAACCGAAACAAAAATTACTTAAATATCATTTTATTAGGAACCACTAATAAAAATTTTATAGAATCATGGTTACTGATACATACACTGTCCTCAATGCACGCGAAAAAGTTATAGTGCACACGTAAACATTGTATTTTCAAGAGTTAATTCATTTAAATGTTTTAATATCTAAGATGTTAAATAGTCACGAAAACGAACTGTTTATAATATAAGTAAATTATTCTGTATGTGTGATTGGTTTTCAATCGATGAAATAAAAAAAACAACTTTCGATTCCAATATGGTTTGAACCGAAACCGAATTACCGGTTACGGTTCGAACCACATTCGGCCTATCACTAGTTACCTTTTCAGTGATATGAGGAAGTATCGAGTGGTTATCACTAGTTATGGCACTGTAACCTCGTGTTCTCGTTTATTTGTTGTCTATTGAGCGTGCTTTTGTGTCAATATTTCATTTTAGAGCGCTATCATGCGGAATTTTAGTCTGATATTGTTAAAGTTCTGATTCAATTATGCATACAAAACAGGATTTTTAGCTCGCATTTATGGCGCATGATAGCTTCGTTTCCAAAAGAGTGACAACTCTAATCTGGCCGAATATCTAAAGCCAAAATAGATGCGCTATCTAGTTTGAATGTTATATATTTATCAATCTAGCGTAGCTTAGATCCACGCTGCTCCAATGCAGATGGGTGGGCTTTAAGGACGCGGCAATGGGATAACTAACAAACAATAAGAAGTGAGATTCCAAGACGTTCAATTAACAGAATATATCGTCTTATACCTAAATATGTATTCTTTATCATGGCTCAATCTTTAAACAAGTATGATGTGAGTGGTGTTCGTATCTCGGGAAAGCTTAAAAGATTTTTAAAATGCTATATAAAGTAATAAGTAAAAAAACCTATTTGTAAAGCAGATACAGAAATATAATTTCCCAGGTCATGCATTAGGGAAACGAAGATTCACTTATAAATATATAACACGTATTGGTAACTTCTAAATTATCATTAGGTAAGTATTCATCTTACACGTGTTCTCAGGGGGAGGAAAACTGCGTGGTATAAACAATTTTGGATATACGACAATGTAAGAATAATCTATACTAATATATAAAGCTGAAGAGTTTGTTTGTTTGAACGCGCTAATCTCAGGAACTACAGGTTCGAAATAAAGTATTATTTTTGTGTTGGTTAGAGCATTTATCGAGGAAGGCTATAGGCTAGGGATATTGCCCTGTGACTAATATAAGCAAAGATACAGCGGAATTTTGTGAAAAATATTGGGAAATCATTCATCATTATGGGTTTCAGAGGCGTACGCTGCAAGAACGGTCAAGATACCCAAAAAATATATATGAAAGAATGATTCCTCTTTAAATCATGTACAAATAAGTTTCTGACGCTATATGTCTATCTTTTAAGATTAACTTGCAAGAACGATGGGAAGGGACGGGACCGACATTGTCAGTAACAGCTTAAGTTTACAAAGATGGAAAGTGTTTGCAAAAACGAATTTGGATGCCCAAAATAACGATCCTCGCGGACGAAGTCGCTGACACAGCTAGTACTGTATATACACATGAAAATTCAAAGCTTTCCTGGAAATAAACTTCGATGGAGTTTAGTCATATATATACTTATTTTAACTTTATTAAGTTGTTTAATACAGCCATTCTTATAAAAGTGATTGGTATAAATTCTGATGATTTTGCCGAGAAGTGTAAATATATCCAATAATTTAGTCAAGTACGCACTTACTTCTAATATAATTAATATTACACATTGTCTATAGTTTGTGCGAGTAAGACACAAACTATAGACAATGTTTGAATAAACACAGATTTAAATAAAACACTTCTAATGGTTTTACTCTTATTAAGAAATGTATTTAATTACGTCGGGCTCTGCTACGTTTTGCGTTTCAAACCGTTTAAAGCATTTATTTAAATTAAGTAAATTTTTTATATTCGAAGGGCATGTGTCGTAAAAATAAATAATAAACAAGGGGACTACGTATAGCTTAAATAATAATTATTAGTATAATACGAATTATTATTTATTTATTCAGCCATTTACTAACAAAGTCATTTACACACATGATTTACAAAAATGAGAATTTAAGAGTAAATAGTACAGGATTCTATGTTCTACTGACTTAAACAATATATTGCTTTGCCGGAAATTGAACCCAGGACTTCTCACGATGATAGCCAACGAATTTAATGGTTGAGCTAAAAAGGCAGTCTAAAATGTATTTCACATATTTTAACAAGAAAAACCTTTTCACTTAATGAAAAGTCGTATAACCTTTTCCGTGATCGTTTTATTAGAAAGGTACAAATTGTAACGTTCGTCATAAATAAATTATTTTTGTTTACGGTTACAACGTCGCGACATAACGGGGAAGTTTTGTTAATGATACAAGAAAGGATTTCATACTATTAAACTTTATGGGCGCTCTTCCTTTGAAACAGTTAAGTACGGAAAGTTGTAAGAAATTAGGGACAGGTCTCCAAGCGAAGTATATACTATCTATAATAACATTATAAAGGTATAGATTTTGTTTGTTTGAAGAACTACTGGTTCGCATTGCAACATTATTTTTGTGTTGGTTAGAGCATTTATCGATAAAGCTATAAAACATCAGACTGTGAGAGATTCTGGCTTCGCATTCTGGAGACACAATAGAATGTTTCGGTCGAACAGGACACAACCAAACGAACACAGAAATGTGTTGGCCCCTTGCTCCATGGGGGGAAACGAGATTGTTATTATATTATTAGAGATTTTGGGCATCCAAATTTGTCTTTGCAGACCCCGTCCTTCTCGCAAGGTAATCTTATTTTTTTAGATCATTTAAAGAGAAATCATTATTTCACAATTACATATTAGTATAGATAAATGCAACACAAAAAATACTTTTTTTCATAAAACGAAAAAAACAAAAAAAACCTTCGAATATTAATGATTTCAAAAGGTCTGTATTTCCCTTGAAATATCACATACCGGAAAAGGTATATATTTTTTTAACACAAAGAGATTGTATATTCCACTTTATTGTCAAGCACAAGGATTCTGTAGTTGACATTTCGATTTAATACTTCCCTCTGGTTTGATAAAAGTCCTTTCATGGGTCCAGTTATTTTAAGAAACAACTAGTCGCGTAAAACTGTGCGGTTAATTGTTTGAAATCAATACAATATACATTTTTTTTATAATAAAAGAGTACAGACAAGATGGTATGTGAATCACTTGATGGTACCTAATACCCCAATCATAACACATTTGAACAAGGTGCGCTGTCGACCCATTTTGGCTTTGGATATTTGGAAATCCACCAACTGAACCGAAACGCGATTAAACTTCACGGCTTTTTAATCTGTGGACGATGGTTTGTAACTCTGATAGAATTTCGAAATCTGTACTACCCATTTAGTATCTAGATTGCAGGTGTCATGTTACAGACGTTTACACATGATACAGATGTTACACATACTGTCTATAGTTTACGCGAGTAGTACACATTTAAATAAAACACTTTAACGGTTTAAAACGAGATATATTAGTTAAACTTATTTGAAAATGATTTTTAACTTCGGCCTGACGTTTCGGATGCTTTGCAGCAACAGAAATTCTGTAAGGACCCGGCCAGTTTCGCCAAATACCAACTTCGACGGAACAGATGGCGCTAGCGTAGTAATTTTTTACTTTGACGTCAGAGACATCCTCCATCTTTAGTCTCCCCATGACCACGGCTGCTGCAAAGCATCCGAAACGTCGGGCCGAAGTTAAAAATCATTTTCAAATAAGTTTAACTAATATATCGCGTTTTAAACCGTTAAAGTGTTTTATTTAAAATATGTTACACATATTACAGAAAAACAATAAATTGATTAGAAAGATGTTAGACCCGGTGGGAATCAAAACCACGACCCGTTGATTATTACACATTAATGTTTTTATAGAAATGATCAGGTATTCTATGAGAGACTAGGGTTGAACTATAACTAAATCCAGACATAAAAATGCAATACTTGTAGATGTATAATAAGTAAGAAAAAGCGATACCACTGCCCCTTTTCTTATTCTTACAAAAACAATATTTCTTGCGGCAGGTATTGCATTAATTTAAAAGGAAGTTGCCAAGAGAAACGAATAAAAAATTGCAACACTTATACTTTTCTTCCATCTTCTTTGAGTTTCATTTATTCAATGAAAATATTTTCTTTCGATCCTATCCGGTTGCGTTCCGAGCGTATTATAGACCGCTGTTAGGATCGAGAATTGGTACTAAATGTCTGTTTTAGGCGACTACGGTAACGCTAAAAAATGGGGTACATAATAATATTATCAGTTAATGTACTCGGATGTATGTTACACTCTAGTGCTTAAAATAATAAGCCGATTTCAATTAATGACTTTGAATAATGGCGTATAGTCATAAAATATAAATATTGCTACATACAGACATACATCAATTTATTTTCCAAATTTAAATTTGAAAATCAGCTATGGTTTAAAATACGCATTATATTCGTAAATTTGCGACATGACTGTACTAATTATTTAACAAGTAATTCTAATACGTAAGGTTGCAGTTAAGAGTCTATAAATTCTTATTATCACGTTTTAAACCGTTAAAAGTGATTTTAAAGTTCACGACTAACGTAAAGGATAAACAGTTTTCCGGGTTCATTTTCAAAAGAAAGGTATTGTTAATTATTAAAAAGTTGTTAAAGGATTTGGTTGTTAAATTTTCGCGATGTCCAGATGATTCGTCGAGTACTCAATAGTTTCATAAATTCACCACTTCTTAAAAGCTAGCATTGGCGCTAAACGTCTCTTTTTACGTCGTAGAGATCGTGAAAAATAGCACGGATGAAAAGAAGGAGCGAAATAAATTTAGCAATTTATTGCTGACGTTAGGGCCCTATATTTGTTGCAAATGAAGCCGGCGGAGAGGTGACAATTTTCGGTCGGCGGAACAAAATGACCGTTTTGGGAGAGAACGACGTCGTCCTCGCGTTGCGGTTGCCTACTTTTATTTGATGCTGGGTTTTAGGATTGAGCTTTAGTACCTACATAAAATTCACCGCTAGGTAAGACAAGGCTCAGCGCGTTTCTTTCTCGTTCATATTTGATTATCTATTTTTTAACGCCAGAGCGGGTCAGACAAGTATGCTCCATACTTACTTACTATTTATTAATAGGTAAATAATACCTTTTTTAAATTGACTTTTAAATTCAGGAAATCCATAGACCGGAAACGACACGTAGATTAAAACTTCCCCACCATTCCATCTGTAGACGGAATTGACACGGTCGCGGTAGCTCAATTGGTCACAGTGCTACTATCGACGTGACTGTGGTTGCCGGTTTAACGCCCACCCATGTCGTATATTGTGTTGTTATAATATTACTTTTTATAATGCCATCATTGCAGTAAAGTGTGAAAAACAATGAATATTTAAGTGAAACACTTTAACGGTTTAACACACGATATATATTAGTTAAACTTATTTGAAAGTTATTTTAACTACGGCCCGAATTAATCAGTGACTTTTAAATAAAACACTTTAACGGTTTAAAACGCGATATATTCAGTTAAACCTATTTGAAAATGTCTAATAAGTTTAAGTAATATTTAATTAAAACGCGATTTAAACCGTTAAAGTGTTTTATTTAAATGTGTACTACTCGCGTAAACTATAGTACTCGGTGACTTTTGAATTTAAAATAAGTAATTGAATATCACCAATCAACTTACTAAGAATAAAATTAGTTTTGCCAAAGTATAAGTTTTCATTCCACTCAATTCGACTCGATTGAACGTGACTGCCAATTTTAATATCAATTTAATTTAAAACTTGGTTCATTAGCAACATTGTATAGAATTAAACGAAGCTCGCTCTGAGAACAGCTTCTATAAGAATACAGTGGAGATGCTGTTTCTTTTGTTGTCCATATACCTTGTGACATATATACCTAAACTACATTTACCGACAAGTTCTACTGGGCTAGCTTTTTAATTATAAGTAAGAAGTATCGAATCGAAAATCGATCGATAAAATTTTAAACAAATTTGTGCATGTTTTGTTTATATTAAATACTAGCTGTGTCAGCAACTTCGTCCGCAAACCTCTACTTTATTCTTATAAATTTAAGATGTTACCCACGTCGTCGGTCGCGTCCCGTCGTTCACCCAAGATAATCTTAAAAGATGATACACAGTGTCGCGGACACTGTTTTAGATCGTTTAAAGATAACTAATTCTTTCTTACATCATTTGAAGATACATAGGTTTTGGGTACGTTGAACCGTTTCGCAGCGGATCGCATCGGAACGCTACAAAGATGGATAATTTTCCCCATTTTGGCCACATTTTCCGCTGTTTTTCGATCGAAATAGTTTGTTGTATTTCGATCCAGTAATCTGATATTAGCGCGTTCAAACATACAAACGAACTCTTCAGTGTTTTGTAAATAACAAAAATACAAAGACATGTAGCGATCCTTATACTATTGTGGGAATATTAAAAAACCCAATGATGGTAGATTGAATCTATTCAATTTTTTTCTAATTTACATATTATAAAACCTTTAAAAACACGTGTTTAATATTTTCCAAGTAACAGCAATTTGAGGGTAGTCTGAAAATAACCTTATATAAATGGTTTGTTGAAATTCATGCGTTATACGTGAGTGTTCGGTTTTCAGTTAGGTGGCACGGTATTTAGTATGCGACTGGAATACTATTTGCGAGACACCCTGTTAGGTTTCCAATACATCTGGTCGGGGGACGGTCCAACGAGTCTGGGACGTGCGCGATTTGCAATGCATACCTCTCGCGTAAAATAAACTTATCATGCACCTATTGCGTCCATCTAATAACAGGACACATGTGGCTCAATTAATTACTGTAATATTAAAAGAATGGTTACTATTATAAGTCTAAATAAGTACCTTTTCTGCAGATAATCTTTGAAGAGATAGCTGTTAGCTATTTAGCTATCAAATTTCATTTTGTGCTGTTTTCTTTCTTGTTTTGAGACAATAAAGAATATTTGTATGTAATTGTATTAGAAACTATGTATTAAAACATTACATATAATATAATTGTTTATAATTTGTTTATCAAAGTCAAGCTCACGTTACACTTAAGATACTGCGCTTAGTTACTAAAAGACTTTAAGAGACACAATATTGTAATTTCTTAATACTCACAGATTACTTTTACGGACTTATTTTTTTTATATTATATATATACAGGGTGTTAATGGAACAGTTTTGAAAACTTATAAGGGCATATATTAGGGGCTAAAAGGTGTAATATGGTGCTATTTATTTTCAATTATTTCAAGATTTTTTTCAAAGTTTAAATGACGAGTATGAAATGTACAGCGTGCAGCCAAGAAGCATTATGACCTACACACCCGCAAAACGTTACGTGAACAGCTGATCAATTTAAATAGGTTAGGTATTTTTTATTTCATCTTAGCGTATAGGTAGTTGTAATATTCGAAAAAAGTATTTAGTGTACATTTCATACAACTTCAAATAAATAAGAAGGACAAAACCACCATAGCAAAACCGCAATTAAAACTGCATAACTTAGACGGCCAGCAGACGAGAGGTCCCTACCTTCTCCAGTAAATTCTCAACACCTCTTTCGCATTACCAAAAGTAAACCTAAATAAATTAACATAATGAGATACTCACGTGCTGGTTACAAATTCGACGCAAGCATTTTAAATAAAACTAACACACCACGAAATGTCACAAATTAAATAAGCACAAAAAAGAAACCAACTAAAATGTAAATAAAAACAATTTAGAGAAATGAAAGAACAAAACTAACTAAGACACTAAAAAACGAGATAATTACGAGTTCCTAAAATTAGCAGGGACGCGATGACGCAAGAAATGTTTACAGGCAACTAAACAACATTTAAAAAGTAGTAGAATAGGTATAGGTATGTACCTATATACACTCGAATATCGGTAAACTATAATATCGATAAACCACTATTTATTTTTCCGATAAATTTATTTGTTCCATGTACATACTTCTTATTAAAATAAAACACTTATAACGGTTTAAACGTGAAATGTATTCGTTAATTTGAAGTTACAATTTATTTAACAACTAGCCCTTCTTTCATAAACCACGGTTACTGCAAGCACCTAAAACGTCCGTATTCATACTTAAATAAATTGTAAATAAGTTAATCTTTATCATTTTAAACTTAACATCAACAATCCCTTAATTAAACATTAAATACAGACAATACTTACTTCTTATTTTATCTTTAATTATTAATTTATAAGGAATAATTTTAAGCCTTTCTTTAATTAGTTGTAAAAACATAGAACCTATCTTATTAACCTTTACATTTGTTTTTTTATCGACACTATAAAAACAAAACGGCAACACTACGACTCGTTTGATATTAGCCGCCGTACGCGCCGAAAAGCTAGCTCGGTAAATTCCGACAAAGAGTGTCTAGTCCACGCCCCCTGTTACATAATCCAAAACTCTATATTATTATATCGTTACATTATTCACCTTTATTATTATATAATTACCTTTTCATGTTTACTTTTCGATACCTCATAAATAACATTGTTTAACTTAGTTCATGATTACTTAATGACTTTGTTGATAACATTTCTCACACTCCAAAATCCATGTTTACTTTTCAATAGCTCATAAACCATACTTTTCAATATCTCATAAATAACATTGTTTAACTTAGTTCATGATTACTTAATGACTTTGTCGATACCATTTCTCACACTCCAAAATCCATGTCTACTTTTCAATGTCTCATAAATAATATTGTTTAACTCAAAATCCATGTCTATTTTTCAATATCTCATAAATAATATTGTTTAACTCGGTTCATGATTAGTTCTCATAAATAACGTTAGTTAATGACTTTTTTGTTACCATTTCCCACACCCCAACCGTATAAAATCCTGTTCCTTTTCCAACCATATTCATTCTTACTTCGAATCTCGTTCTATATACATTGTATCCTAGTTTAGTCAATACCTTAATAAATAATTTCTTTTAAAAAGTGTTTTTGTCGCTGCCGCGTAACAAAATTGGCGCAGTCGGTAGGATAATATAGTAGTGCGTGCATTAAAGACAAAGTTAAAACGTAGTTCCTAGGTAGAACAAACATCGTCGACCTTAGAATTTACGGTAGTCGTAGACTTTTAAAAATAACTTTGCCGAACCAATAATGAAACTCGTGCTGCTGGTGTTACTCTGGTAAGTGGCTTTAATACTTTTGCTCATTTCCAAGTTCCTATTTCCTTATTTTTTTTTTTTTTTTTTTCTATTTCATCATATATCATTATGTCTAACCCCAAAGTTGACGCAAAACCACAGGAGTTGGTTTCTCTCCCGACATTATTACAGTTGATTCCAGACTTTCGTACCGAATTAAACTCGGAAGTCTATAGGTTTATACGATCATGTGACTCTGCATTTAACTTAGCGACTATTCAGCAACAGGAATTGTTATTAGTTTATGCCTTAAACAAAATTACTGGTCCCTCTTCTTCAGAGATCCACGCCAAAAAATATAAAAATTGGGTCGAATTAAAAACATATTTAATTCAGAGATTCTCACAAACGAAAACACTAGGTCATTTAAATTTAGAACTCCAGACCATGTTTCAAAAACCAAACGAGACTGTCACTGAGTATTACCATAGAGTCGACCTTTGTCGCAATAAAATCTTAGAGAAATTAACAACCGAAATAACTGACGATTCTCTAATCGGTAGAAAACTAACGGCGGAAGAAACGGCTTTAAATGTTTTTATTAACGGTCTTAGTTCCGACATAGGAGTAATGTTAAGAACTCGCGAATTCTCTAATATTAATGATGCTGGCAATTTTGCCATGCAAGAAGAAAAAATTAGGAGAATGAATAAATCACGGCAAGCGTTAATCCCCAATACAAGACCTCCAGTTCGTAATTATCCTATTCCTCGTCCTTCACCTAAGTTTTCCGAACAAAGAGTCCCACATATAACATCTACTCCACAATATACACTAAAGTTTTGTAATTATTGTAAAAACAAAGGACACAATATATCCGAGTGTCGCAAACGTCAGTTCAACAACAACAGACATACATTCAACACACAAAACTCGCAAAACATACATGTCAACCATTTAAACTCACAGACGGCCGAAGAGACGAGCGAGTCTTCGGAAACCGTTTCAATTCCTTGCACTCTCGCTCAAGTCCACGTATCGAACCCGGGCAACCGAGAACTCGAGAACATTCAATTTCAGTAACACAAAGACACGATAAACGGATAACAACTGATAGAAAGTCCATTCCAGTCCATCGGGGACAACTTCCTGTCAGTCAAAATCCTCACACTACAAACACATCCCATCTAAATCCACCAGTCTATCGGAGACAAATGCGTGATTTCGGTACACAAACTATCGAAACACATTTTCTTTCAAAAGAAAATCCCAATACACTTACTAAATCCACTGAATCTACTAATTCCTCTGTATCTCCTCAACTTTCTAATTGGAACAAATCTAGAAAACCTAAACGTCAATCGAAACCCAAATCGAAACCTATTCTTAAATCTTACTCTCACGTTCTAGACAGTTCTACAGGTAATCAAAATCTAAAATCATATAATATACAATCTCTTAACATACCTCCTGAAAACTTATTGCATTGTAAATTTCATATTGACCAACAACCAATTGTACTTTTAATTGACACAGGCGCTGCTATATCTGTAATTCGAAAAGACAAGATTCTTAACCATTTAATCAACTCGGAAAACAAAGTATCTATAATTGGTGTTTCTAATAATAATTCTACTATTCAAACATATGGTACTTGCGAACTATCGCTTGATCAATTTCCTACGCATAAATTTCATGTAGCAGATATTAATATCATAGCTGACGGTATCTTAGGAAACGATTTTATGTCCAAATTCAATGTAAATATTTATGTGCAGTCAAAAACAATGCGAGTTAAACATAAGTCTTATAATTTATTTTTCTTAGGCGAAGAACCAAAACAACAAATAGATAAGCAAATGATTCCCAAACTATCCGAGACTGTAATTAGTTGTTTTTCTAAGGAAGTCACTAATGGCTTTGCTATCGTTGATAAACAAACAATTGACGAAAATCTCACGATTCCTAATGCTTTGGTTAAAGTAAATAATTATAACTTTCTAATAACTTGTGTTAATTCTAGTAACGAGGATAAATACATTTCAATTCCTTATATTTATGATATTAAACCACATCACGAATCTTCCGATGCTTATAAAATCCAATCCTTTAATAGTACAAATAATAATCATCAAAATTCATATGACACTGTTAGTAAACTAATAAGGACAAATCATTTGAATTCTGAGGAATGCGATTCCTTGACTAAATTAGTAGAACAATATTGCGACATATTTTATATTGAAGGTAATAAATTAACATTTACAAATCACACTAAACATACCATTCCCACAACTTCAGTTACACCTATTCATACAAAAACATATCGATTCCCTCACATACATCAACAAGAAGTAAAAACTCAAGTTGACAAGATGCTTAGAGACGACATAATACGTCCAAGTACTTCACCATGGAGTAGTCCCATTTGGGTAGTTCCCAAGAAAACCGACGCTTCAGGTAAACGTAAGTGGCGGGTTGTCATCGACTATCGAAAACTTAACGAAGTAACAATTGGTGACAGTTACCCACTTCCTAACATTACCGATATCCTTGACAAACTTGGTCATTCCATATATTTTACCACTCTCGATTTAGCATCTGGATTCCACCAAATTGAATTAAGCGAAAAGGATATATCAAAAACAGCTTTCAATACTCCATATGGGCATTACGAGTTCCTACGAATGCCTTTCGGGCTTAAAAATGCCCCAGCGACTTTTCAACGCGCTATGGATAGCGTTCTCTATGGATTACAAGGCGAACGTTGCTTTGTTTATCTCGATGACATCGTCGTATTTGCATCTAGCCTTCAAGAACACGAAACAAAACTCACTGAAGTCTTCGAACGTTTAAGACAGCATGGTTTAAAGATTCAACCCGATAAATGTGAATTTCTCAGAAAGGAAGTAGCTTATTTGGGTCATATCATTTCTAACGAAGGTGTCAAACCTAATCCTGAAAAAGTTCGAGCTGTAAAAGAATTCCTAATCCCTAAGTCGTGTAAAGACATTAAATCTTTTCTAGGTCTAGCAGGTTATTATCGACGTTTCATTCCTAACTTTAGTAAATTAACAAAACCTTTGACTAGTCTTTTAAAGAAAAACGTTCCTTTCATTTGGTCTGAATCTCAACAACAAGCTTTTGATACTTGTAAAAATATTCTCACAACAATCCCTATTCTTCAATATCCCGATTTCAGTAAAGAATTTGTACTCACAACCGATGCTTCAATTCATGCCATAGGCGCAATCTTATCTCAAGGAGAAATTGGTAAAGATCTCCCTATTGCGTATGCGTCTCGAACTCTCAATAAAGCCGAAACAAATTATTCCACTATCGAACGAGAGCTTCTAGCTATCGTATGGGCAGTTAAACATTTTCGTCCATATCTCTTCGGCAGACGATTCAAAATCGTGACAGATCATAAACCTCTAACATGGTTATTCTCAATCAAAGATCCAGGTAGTCGACTAGTGCGATGGAGACTTAAATTAGAAGAATTCGATTACGAAATAATTTATAAGGCCGGAAAATGTAATACGAATGCAGATGCATTATCTCGTCCTCCTATTTTCAATTCCAATATTGTAGATTTAACTCAAGACGACCTTAGTCAAAACAACACAATCCCTACATCTAATCACGACGATCTCTTACATCTTAACTATGAACATTTCCTCTCAGTCGACCGATCAATCGATGGTCCCAAACTTAAAGTTTCTCCAGATAATCTTTTAGACTCTAGACATAAAGACATATTTATTCCAACGTCCTGTGAAAATTCTGATAAGGATAATCTTTTCAACGAAGCAATTCATTCCTGTTTTCAAGTCGACCCTTATCTTAAAAGGTTAAAATCACTTTACGACGTCGACCTCTTAGTGTCAAATGAAAAACAAAATTTATATTTTTGTACAACAAGGCCCAATCACTTCGATCCTTGGGATGCTGAAAGTTATTTTAAAGCATTAATGACGTGTTTACAAAAGCATGACATAAAAGCTCTCTATATTCCCGAACTAAAAAATAACTCCACTTGTAAACTTAATGGAAATGAACAACTCAAAATAACTTCTTATATCGCTGACATTTATGAATGTGAAATAACTATTTGTCAAAATAATATTAAATATCCTAAGCCGGATGAAATACCTATGATTCTTAAAACATATCACGATGAACCACTTTCTGGACATCGCGGAATTGTAGAAACCACTAGAAAAATTCGTAATGATTATTTTTGGAAAAATATGACCAATGAAATTAAGAATTATGTAGAATCATGCCTTATTTGTCAACGTAATAAAATCCAAAGAAAGAATTTTCAGGCACCAATGGTAATAACGTCTCAATCAACAGAACCATTCGAACGCGTCTCTATGGATTTAGTCTCATATTCCGATATTAGCGATAATAATAATAAATACGTTTTAACCTTACAAGACGATCTCACTAGATTTGTTCAAGCTTATCCCATTTCAGACAAAGAAGCTGTTACTGTTGCTCGCGAAATCATCCATTTTTGTCAACATTATGGTATACCTAAAAGATTTCATTCCGATCAAGGTACTGAATTTACTAATAACGTCGTTAAACAACTCAACAAGTTCCTAGGTAGCAATCACACTTTCAATACTACGTATCATCCTCAGACGAATGGTGCATTAGAACGCTTTCATGCAACATTGCGAGATCATATACGTATGTATCACAGTCGCAAATTAAAAAATTGGGATAAAATAATTCCTTTTGCCATAATGTGTCACAACACTTCAATTAATAATTCAACAGGTTATATGCCACATGAACTCCTTTTTGGTTATAAACCACGTTCACTTTATTCCATGAAACTCATCCCAGAATACACTGCATGTGACTATATTAGAGATCTCAACGAAAGACTCAGAGTAGCAAGAGATTCCGCTCTGAGACGATTACAAAACATTAAAGAAAAGGCTAAAGAACGATATGATAGTCAAATTAAAAACTTAGCTCAATATCAAGTCGGAAGTAAAGTCATGTTACGTGTCCCTAATCCTAACAATCTTGACTCAAAATGGCAAGGACCTTTTGAGGTTATTCGAGTAGGTTTCAACAATAATTATATCGTCAAAACATCCCACAAGAACCAACTCGTACATGCGGATAGACTCCGACCATTTCACGTTCAATCACTATAACTTAATTAAGTATAATTAATCTTTTAATCCTAAATTTTTATATTCGTTATTTTAAGTTCTCAATTACTTTTTTCATTACTTCAAGTTCTTATATATTATATGCAACTTTACAAATTTTTAGGGTCAGCTTTACAGAGGCCCAATCTCCTAGTTCTTAGGACATGTCTTATTTTATACATAATAGGTTATAAAATATATATATTCGTTTACGAGATTTTATTAGTAATAAGTTATGTCACTGTCTTACAAAAAACCGTTTATCTATTTCAGGGCAACCACGGGAATTGTTGCCAATCTAACAAAACCATTACCTACACATTCCGGTCTATTCTATAAAGAAGAAGGTACGATTTCAATATCAAGCGAATCCTGGAAATTAATTATTTATAAAGATTTAAAACCTATAATCACAGCTCACGAATCCCTTTTACGTCTATGTTCTAATTTTGATATTTTAGCGACAAAATATTCCACTCTTCCTACGGTCATCTCTACAAAATCATATCTTAAAACGAATTTGAATAAAATTAACGACAGAATCTCTGAACTAAAAATGTATCTTGGCGAAAACTCTCGAAAGAAGAGAGAATTATTTGATGGTTTAGGCAGAGTTTTGAAATACCTCATAGGTACTCCTGATGCAAAAGACGCTTCACATTATGACAATTGCATCAATTTATTGGAAAAACGCGAACTCGATATTACGACACTTTTAGAAAAACAAACTCAAATCACATCGTCAACAATTAAAAATTTTAACGAGACTATTTTACAGATTTCCTATGACGAACAAATAATTAATCATAACATTCAACAATTAAATGACTATTTTAATACTACAACTGGTACTATTTTTGACCTTAAAGTTACAGAAAACATTTTGACAATATCTATTCAGATTTTAGAACTTGTTATAAGTCTGGAAACGACTATAAATGACTGTCTCTCCAGTATTTTATTTGCTAAGTCTAATATTGTCCATCCTTCAATTATACCTTTAAACAAACTTTATAAAGAGCTCCTATTATCTAATTATGCCCGTACTTCTAAACAATTACTTTACCCAGTAACAATTAACAACATCCGAGCTATACTAGATTCTTCTCAGCTTTCCGCTTATGTCTATTCAAACAAATTAGTATATATTTTAGAATTTCCATTAATCAACAACGAACTCCTTAAACTATATCACATTTACTCCATTCCTATCCAACATCCTCATTCCTCCCTATATTCCACAATTCTTCCGGAGCATAAGTATCTAGCTACGAGCCCGGCTGGAGAACACTATGTAACGATGAGCACCCTAGAAAGTTGCCAACGCTACGCTGAAAGGAGGAGAGTATGCCGCAACATCGTAGTTTACAACGCCGATGCACGCCCTATCTGCGAAGTTCAAGTTTTATTCAGCATATCCACATCCATGCCAAGCAGTTGCACAACATCAACATTCAACGCTGACATCAACACTTTCCAACCTATTTCCGAAAATATGTGGTTCTACATTCTAACTAATACCACACAATCAATATTACAATGTGGTAATGAAGTATCTCATCATATTATACAAGGATCCGGTGTCATCACACTTGACAAGAACTGCAAACTACACACCGGTTACACCACTCTCGTCTACCAGAACGACAAAGAAGAAAACATCACGTTTCCGATCATCGTTCCAGATATTCGTAACGAAGATTGTTTCAAAGACACTTCAAAGATCAAAACGCCATCATTGCTGCCTATCTCAATCAACGAAGTTCCCCTTGACTCGCTCAACAAAATTAAACATGAACTCAACAAGCAAAACGAACATATCCTCGAAACAAAAAATAAACCTTTCGTTAAAAGGCATCAAAACCAATTTTCCTGGTTTTCGTTCATATCTTCCATATTTCTGCTTTTAACAGCAATATATATCATATTTAAAAAATGTCTTAAAAGAAGACTCATAAATAGAGACACCCATTGTATTCAAATCTTTAACAATTGCTACGACCGCTCATCAAGATCGACTCGACAGTCAACGAGAATTCAAGCTCACGCCATTCCTATGACGGACTTCAACATCTCAGAAGATGAAGATCACGCCCCACATCAAAAATCGGGCACTAGCGCCCAATCTTTATTCTAAGGGGGGAGGTGTTACATAATCCAAAACTCTATATTATTATATCGTTACATTATTCACCTTTATTATTATATAATTACCTTTTCATGTTTACTTTTCGATACCTCATAAATAACATTGTTTAACTTAGTTCATGATTACTTAATGACTTTGTTGATAACATTTCTCACACTCCAAAATCCATGTTTACTTTTCAATAGCTCATAAACCATACTTTTCAATATCTCATAAATAACATTGTTTAACTTAGTTCATGATTACTTAATGACTTTGTCGATACCATTTCTCACACTCCAAAATCCATGTCTACTTTTCAATGTCTCATAAATAATATTGTTTAACTCAAAATCCATGTCTACTTTTCAATATCTCATAAATAATATTGTTTAACTCGGTTCATGATTAGTTCTCATAAATAACGTTAGTTAATGACTTTTTTGTTACCATTTCCCACACCCCAACCGTATAAAATCCTGTTCCTTTTCCAACCATATTCATTCTTACTTCGAATCTCGTTCTATATACATTGTATCCTAGTTTAGTCAATACCTTAATAAATAATTTCTTTTAAAAAGTGTTTTTGTCGCTGCCGCGTAACACCCCTCACCTGATATAGTCGAAAAGCGTGTCGGCATCCTTTTTTAATATTGTATTATTTTTAGTTGCGAATATTAACTTGACCTTGATGCACGTCGTCACGCGTCTTAAGGGTTTACGTATGTTTAAGTGATTGATAGTAAATTCTACAGATAAATTATTCTTAGGTGGATGTGTAGTGTCTAATAGTTAATAATTACTGCAAGTGTATAACGATACATACATACGAGTCCGGTACATTTTGCTGTGATCACGACATCAGTTATTCAGTATTCAATATCTTTATCTTTCACGTAAGTAAATAGATTTAACATAATAATATGATCTAAATGTAAGTTTTTTGTTAAGTTGCTTATTTATTTGCTGTATTTTATGTTATTGTACATATGACATGTAGGTTTTGTTTTTTTTTTCGTCTTGAGTACTTACAAACGCAAAACAATTTGTATCAGTGTCCACTTTTTACCACAAGATAGGTACAATAAACGTAAAAACGATTCATCTATTAATACGACTATTTACAAAACGTATTGCAATATGCTTCAGGGCTGTACGCTGTACATTTTATACTCGTATTAAAAACTTTGAAAAAAATGAAAATGAATAGCACCATAAAACACCTTTTAGCCCCTAATATATGGCCTCGTAGGGTTTCAGAACTATTCCATTTACACCCTGTATATATATATATATAAAATCGATTTTAAATCTATATAAGCCCTCATGTGCAGTAACATACAAAAAAAAGTTTTCGATTGTATCTTTTTGAAATTCTGTAACGAATTGAGTAGCGAGCGCAAATTATGTTGGATGTGGCTTACTCCAATGTTCTTGGTTGCGCAGAGATTTATTCGCCTATTTGAAGCTGGCTGTCCTATCCCGGCGTTCAATGTACGTCCCATGCAAATTGAAAATCAATGAACCGCTGAATTCAATTTAATATGAAAAGCCATTCTTTGTGTTCGAACAGCACTAGTACTATGGCGAATGTTTAAAATATAGATGAATCCCGCGGGCTACCTTTTGAATGGAATACTTCAAAATATCTTGCTATTTATGAAATTTTTCCTTTCAGAGCGAATTTCGTGCTGGTCCAACATTGAAACTCGGCAGTCGTGTTTATTATGTTTAACTTAAGCACTCTTATATAATAATTCAATGCCATAATTGGTATTAAAAGAACCTTTTATAAAAGCTATATTTCAAACAGTTCAAAAAGGTTTTTAACAGCGATGTCGACAGGGTATAAATTATAACGAAGTGAAATAATAAACGCGTAAAAAACTTTCCACAAGTATATGGCGCTGGATAGTAGCGAATACTACGTCTTACGATTTTATTATTAAAGAATGTGTCGTTAAATACTGTTTATAGTTTACGCGGGTAGTACACATTTAAATAAGACACTTTAACGGTTTAAAACGCGATATATTAGTTAAGCAGTTAGGCAGCAGCCGTGGTCACGGAAAGACAGTCTCCCCGTGACCACGGCTGCTGCAAAGCATCCGAAACGTCGGGCCGAAGTTAAAAATTATTTTCAAACTAGTTAAACTAATATATCGCGTTTTAAACCGTTAAAGTGTTTTATTTAAAAATGTCGTTAGTCAAATGATTAACATAAGTTCGATTCCATGGAATCCAACATGTCTAATTAATTTATAATTTTTTTTAAACACATTGGACTTCGTCTGGAAATCTGGGTGAATGGGTAGTTGGATCGATTTTTTAACCGAGTCACTAACCACCTTCCACGAATGAAAAAGTCATAATGTACAACCGTTTCCGTATTAGTGTACGTTTAATGGCTGAGGTATTTTGCTGTATCTATCCGCGTAGTAGATTAAGATCTGTATACCCTCTTTGAAGACCTGGTCCCAACACTGAAAATCGTATTATTATTTTTTTAATTATAAATGGATAACAGAAATGGAAGTATGTACAGATATATCTCATATGACTCATAACAGACTAACTATTATTTATGATTATCTCTGATAATATAAGGCGACACCCACCACTCGTTCTCCGAAGTCTCGTCACGCCCGTTTGATACTCAAGACATGAACTGTGAGGCAATTAGACGCCCATAATTATCATGTTAATTACAGACAACGTTCGTGTTCTCATCTTGCTATTCCGACCGTTTCGTTGTTGTATAAACATGGATTCGTTTGATACAAAGTAAGCGATAATTAACGAGTGCTAGAACGATTATAGTCTATTTATTTTGTAAATAGAATCGAAATTAGGGAGATTTGCCCGCGGCGGACTAAGTCAAGACGCGACGCTCGACTTGAAAGGTGAAACAAAACTTTATCCCGGACGCGACCGACTTTTATTATCATTATTAATGCCAAAATAATAATGCTTACGTAAATACTCTAATACTTAAGATTTAAATGTCATTAAAGGGTTAGTAGTAGTAATTACCGCCCCTGTAGCAAATGGTTAGTGCATTGCGTTAAATGTGCTGTCAGGGTCCTCGGTTCGAATTCCAGAATAACAATGGATAGTTTCGGTTAGGCCCCAGAAGTCTTAGGAACTATTTGCCTGTAAAAGAATAGATCTGTGCAACGGACACAGAAATGTGTTCGCTTCCGGTCCCAGGGGGGGGGGGGGTTATTCACACATAGATACTGCGTGAGAAATACGCACTACTATAATAAATGTAAATGTATAATAAAAATCAATCCTTGCTTATTATTTTATATGTACACTTTTTTTCAATTTAATTTATATGGTAGCTTCATATAAATTAAAAACCTAGTTAGGTTTCAAAACAGTTACGGACGGAGATCGAATCCACAATTACAGTGTTCCGATTTCTTCTAACTAATTGAACATAGCACGGGACGCTGTCATTGGGGTTCGAGACCCTGTCGCGCCTTTATTGTAATAATGTTGTATCCATTTAATGTTCACAATAAAAAATGGAATAAACCGAGACCTCCTGGCCTGGCGAATCATTGGGACATAGTTAAAATTATTTTGAAATAAGTTTACCTAATATATATCTCGGTTTAAACTGTTGAAGTGTTTTATTTAAATGTGTACTACTCGGGTAACTACAGACTGTATACAATAATACATACTTATGTTTATTATTTCCAACATTCATAATTAGATTTATTATTTACAAAGCTTGTATATTCGTTAAAACTAAGCGTAATTGAATGATAATTATTTTTCATTTTAATAAAAAAATTATGGGAAGAAAAATATACCTTTGAATTTTTCATACAGCAATTTTAACGTTTTGATATCATTCAAGTGGCGCCTAATTAGGTCTCTGTTTTTCACTGAATTTTCATAGATAATGATCATTATCTAGGTCAACATTCAAGCGAACGTTTCTAAAGCATGCAAAATATATTTTATGCAAAATAAACATTTTATCTAGATTGTTGAATTAATGTTTAAAAAACGTATTTAAATACTGTACTGTAGTTTACGCGAGTAGTACACATTTAAAAACAATTTAATAAATAATACAATTAAAATAAGTATGCAGTGTTAAGACAACAAGTGCCGAAATCGTTTTGAGAGATTGACCAAGGAACCGATTACTTACTTTACACATTTAAATAAAACACTTTAACGGTTTAAAACGCGATATTAATATATCGCGTGTTAAACTTATTTGAAAGCGATTTTTAACTTCGGCCCGACGTTTCGGATGCTTTGCAGCAGCCGTGGTCACGGTGAGACTAAGTAAGTAATAACTAAATAAGTGAAAAAATCGCGTTTTAAACGTTAAAAATAAATGAACATAGTTTTTCAGGAGAGATGACATCGTTTGGAAGTAGATAAATGTGACTAGGTTACAAAACTCACATTGTAATAGGAAAGATAATGAGTTGCGCAGCCTAATTAACTTGCTGTATGCTCACACGGACATTTCGGTGGATGGAAGTTTGTTAAAAGCTTCATTAAAATAGTTTTAATTTGTACGAATGACGAAATATTCTTTTCTTTCTGTGCAGATGTGCACAATAATTCTTGTAAGGTGTGTAAGATATATATAAGTTGGTAGTGTGTTATTTCACATTTAATTTTAATCTACTCTAATATATATAGCTGAAGAGTTTGTTTGAACGCGCTTATCTCGGGAACTACGAGGTCGTATTTAACAATTCTTTTTGTGTTAGTTAGAGCATTTATCGAGAAGGGCTATAGGCTAAAACATCGCGCTGTGACTCACAGAAGCGAAGATACAGCGGGAAATGTAAACAAAACGGGGGAAATTTTTCATCTCTGTGGGTTTCTGATTATTCATTTATATCGAGTAATCATGTGCAACATGTGAAAAATATTAAAGTTTGTAATACGTGGATGTTTTCGTAATATTTTTTGTCAATTAAAGAATAATTATGAATTACAAATCTAAATATGCAAACACGCAAGTGGAACTTTAGGGTAAACATTTTTAGCAGCCAATTTTAATTAACAGATACTTGTGAAAGCCCGTTTCCCCCTCGTGGGGCGAACACATTACTGTGTCCGTTTCACTAATCCGTTCTTTAACAGACAAGTAGTTGATCAGACTTCTGTGCCGACCGAAACAATTTTATGTTTTCCTGGGATTCGAACCCAAGACCATGCTAGGCAATACGTTCCATTTGGATACAGAGGCGGTCAAACAGATTCTTAACAGACATGAAATATATATATTTTTTAATAAACAATAATTCAGTATTCTATAATGAACCCTTATAATTGAATACAAAAGTGCTCAACAAAATTGTGCTCAGTCTAGGGATCTAATTTGGAGTTAATAAGGATTTACGTTTTTTTGCTTTTAGCCTTACATTAGCTGGTGAGTGCTCGGAGCCATATGACCTAGGCGATGTCGGTATATTGTTATGAAACCCTTTCACTACAATTTAAGAATAGCGATGAAGTGAAATCAGTATTTAAAAATATAAATTTATAGTACTTATATAAATGTTTAAGTATGTTTAAGTAAGTGTATAATAAGTCATGTTTAATACCTTTTATTCTTAACTAAATAACGAAATATGATCTATTTTATCATATACTGTCTGTAGTTTTCACAAGTAATACAGATAAAAAAAAACTTTAACGGTTTATAACGCGATAATACGAAACGTCAGGCCGTAGTTTAAATAAATTTAAAATAAGTTTAACTAATATATGTACATATATCGCGTTTAAACCGTTAAGGTGTTATCAAATCTATTCTATCATGTCTTTATAACAGAAGGGGATAAGTCACGCATTTTCCTTTATAAAATATATATAACTGCCAATATTCTGATTTTGGTCAATTCGAAAAACATCAGTAAATTTATTTTTAATTGAATTTAACTACGGCCCGACATTGTCCCTCTAACTACGGCTACTGCAAAGCTTCCGAAACGTCGGGCCATAGTTAAAGTAAATATACCGTTAAAAGTGTATTATATTAAGGGTTTTAATTTAAGTGGTATATTTTATTTTAATCTCTCAATCGTATCTAGTTATTTGTTATCTTACAACTTAGCTTTGTGTACAATTAATATACTATGAGTATATCGTTGTAGTTAAATAGATATTTATGCTTGTCTGTACCTATACACAAAAATTGTATAGTTATTCGTAGGTACAAATGACCAAACTGTCTGTAACTAAGTACAGGCAAAGTTTGGTTATTTTATTTAATCATAGATGAGGACAGACAAACGTGAGAATTACTTGATGCAAAGTGAAAGCCATACAACATCTAAACAAGATGCGCTGTCGGCTTTTGGCTTTGGACATTCCCGAATATCCAAAGCCAAAATAGGTCGACAGCGCACCGACATCCACAGACTGAAACCAAAACCAGAGCAAACATATAAAGGGTGGTGATATAAATTTGAGCCAGGAAAGGGGATATATAGACAAGAAAATACATAGACTAGGTACAATAACATTGAAATGTGTGTGCCGTATAAATATATTAAAGCAATATCAACTTTCGCACATAAACAAAACAAATATGCAAATAAAACATTTGAATTTATAAATTGTGTGAACGCGTCGAGAGAGGATTTCAACTGTGAGCCAAAATAATTCTATGTGGGTGAGGTAATTAGGGAGATACAGAGATTTGTTTACATTATTTAGGAACGGGTGTGTGATTATGGTCTGTATGTATACGAGTGATTGTTATAATCTGCCGAGCTCGGGATTGCCTCGCAGATGTCTCGTCTCACGATTTCCACTTTTAATTTCACGCTGTTTTGAACGTAAAGCAAAACTAAATAGAACCTCTGCACCGGCGAGATTGTATGAAATGTAGAAATGTTCTATCTAGAATGTTTTTCTTTTAATTTTATCGTCACGAAGAGTGAATGAAAGAAAACTTCATTTTCTTCATAATGGATTTGAATATAGAACGAACACGCATTGATAGCTTAATTATTTGCTTTATAGTAATGTAATTTATTTTTTTCACTTGGAAAAACGTCTATTGCTATGCAATGGAATCCTTCAAAGATATTTTCCGCTGTGTTGTCGCCCTCTGATGTTTTATAACCTAAAGCCTCTTTGATAAATACATCTAATCAACGCACAATAATTACTACCAGAGTAAATCAAAAGTTTGCTATGTAGAAAAATGAAACTACTTAACTTAAAGAGTACGGAAGTAGCATATTTCTGTGTCAGTTAAAATAGGTTTTACTATGTAAGTAGAAAAGTACTTATATTATTGGCATCAATGTAACATTATTTTACTCTAAAATCGAAACTCGGACTTGCGCTAAACGTCTTGTAACATTGCGCCACGGAAGAGGCTTTGTTTTAAACGGACCCGTTTCTCGAAGGCGTAAATAAATAATAAAAGTTTCAAATTTCCGCACGCTTGTTTATCAGAGCCAATTCATTACTTTATTTGTTTAATAAAGCCCGAACCGGTACCGCCTGTGTACATTGGGATATAAATTACCTTAAATTTAGGTGAACGATCCAGAAAATATGATGATGTAAAGTTTTCATCAAGGTTTAATAAAACAGTGGGGTTACTACGTACCAGAATGTAGGCACAGTGCTTTAAAAGAAACAATAATACAATTCTCTAGATTGTCCAATATTTACTGTCGTTTCAATATAAGGAGATATATGTAAACTTGTGATGTGCGCGTATAGTTCAATGGAAGTAATGGTTGTGCAGTATCAAATTAGAACTACTGTTCTATTCTATTCTGTGCACTGGGCGAAGTTTACCCCACTCGGGTGGGGGCCGAGGCGTCTCGGGTAACAACCTGTCTGTCACGCCGTGCACCCACTCGTTATCAAAATTGATGTGCCAAACTTAGTTTTAATTGGATACCTAATGAAATCATCGAACTTTAATATGTTAACCTATATTCTTAACAAATGAGTTGCAAGTACTAAAATGCTTCTTTTTAGGGTCCGTAAGGAGTACTAGCAGATAAAGTTTTAGTTTGACTGTTGGAACCTTGTAGTACGTAGATAATTTCCTTTTTACAGATGACATAATATCACACTGCTAGAGGCAGAGTGGCCTAATAACAAAAAACTTGATTTTTTAATTTGAATTTGTTTGTTTTATTTATGTAAGAACTATGTTAACAATTTTCATTCACTGTGCTCTTGTATTTTAGCCTATGAAAATATATATAGCTTGAGTCATAAAAATGCAGTTAGGCTACTCTGTCTCTAGCAGCCTCATATGTCTGTCGCCGCTAACAACTAATATTGGGAAATAACGCCCATTGCAATTGTATATTTTTTTTAAATTATTTATCAAAGGTTTACATCATAACAGAACAGACACTTCTTATTTTCCAAGGAATCAAACCCGGAACCTTGAACTGGCGTTTAACCAATCAGCCATGAAGGCGTTTATAATGACAATATTTAAAATAAATCATAGTGAATATTTGGGGGAACTCCATATTATAAACATGATGATAATATACTTATAATTAAGATATATTATCAAAAAACATATTATTTTTGCTGATGCTAACAATTAATATAGGGTAGGAATACCCACCATAGAGATATTTTGTTAACTTATTTATTATAGATATACAAAATCATATTTCTATGCCGTTCTCATAGAACCTTCTTAGTTTCCCGGGAATCAAACCCGTAGCCTAGAACTAGCGTTTAACCATTAATCCATGAAGGCGTTTATCTTAACAATATATAACGTAGTAAGTATTTAGAGGAACTCCTTAAAAACAATGAAGTATTTTTCCCGCCTTTTTACAAATGACATATTATTTCTGTGGACGTTCTGAACTAAGTAATATAGGGCAATAATGCCTATTACCATTATAGTTGAATTTTTTCTAATACTTTATATCGGCAATACTAAAAATATATTATATAGACATAAATATTAGAGGATCTCCATAAAACAATTGTAATCTTTTCCCGCCTTTCTAAACAGTGATGTGCGCTCGAGTTCAATAGGATATCGATTACAAAACCTCAATAGTTTGTAAGGATAGAATAGCCTAATCTCTCTTTCTAGAATCACCCAGCACTATTCTTAAAACGATAATGATCTCCACATATTCCTGTCAGGGCGCTGCGCCACTGGGAATCATGCGTAATAAAAATTCCGGGACGCGTTACTAGTGCCACACCGAGAAAGTAATCCACGAAGATATACGGTCGCTACACAGCGGTTCCACATTTGTAACTGTGAAATCTCCATTTCTCTTTGACTAGCAGTCGTTTCAAAGCCACCAGCTCCCCCGTGTGTCGTCTTGGAGCGAGACTCATAAAAATTCGCCGTGCGGAAGTTTCGTTCTAACGTGTCATGCCGTCGTGAAGTCGAGAGATTCCTCGCTATAAAATTATAATTTATATCTCATTTAGCAAGGCATGCGAGTCATTTGGGGCCAACGAGAACGGTTTGGCACGGAACTGGAGTACATAAAAAGCAGATTGGGTCGGAATTTTTGGAAATCCACACCGTGAACGATGTAGTTCTGCCGGGTGAAATATTCTTGGTTTTTATAGATTTGTATTTTAATTATTACGTTTTATTTCCAAGTCAAAAAGCTATACAAAACGGTAGCGATATTTTTATATATAATACTTATATACATACTTAAAATAAAACAGAAATCACCACACAGTAACACAATAAAAAATATCTATATGCGACGGAAAAGAAATAATACCCACACAAACATTCCACCTTTTTTTTTCATCTCAACTACAGATCTTGTAATAAATGTTATTTTTTGTAAGTACATACATATACTGATTGTTTTCACAAGCGCTTTAGTGTAAAACCAATGGTGACCTATCTAATAATAAATAATAATATAATATTTTAATAGTTTACGCGAGGAGTACATATTTAAATGAAAAACATAACGGCTTAAAACGCGATATATATTAGTTAAGCTGATTTGAAAATTATTTTAACTACGGCCCGACGTTTCGAATGCTTTGCAGCAGCCGTGGTCACGGGGAGGCTAAAGATAGAGGGCTTCTCTGACGTCAAAGTAAAAAACTGCTGCGCTAGCGCCATCTGCTTCGCCGAAGTGTGACGTATTTGGAGAATACCTAAATAGCCTATATACGTAATAAATATCAAACAAAAAGTAATATATATCGCGAGTTTATATTGTTAAATTATCAGCCATTAGTGTAGAATGTTTCAGATTTTTATTTGCAATTACGAACTTAGTAATTGTCTACAGGCAGGACACTTCATTGAAAATTTTTAAGAAACTGCGAAAGTTGCGCTAAAGAAAATTAGTTGTGAGCGCGAGAAACGGAAAATAAGTTTCTTATATTCCTTTAAAACGAATGTCATAATGAGCTGTTTAATTGTTCAGCTTTAAAACGAAGTGTTGAGAAATTCAATGAGCGTCCTAATTTAACATTGCGAGAGATATTTTAATTGTAAAGTTATTTTTATGAAAACAATCTCTTTTAGTCTTAGGTGTTAGCTGTGTCCGCGTAGAATAGTTATTTGGGACATCCAAATTTGTTTTTGCAAACCTCCTCTATATCGTTATGATTTTAAGCTGTTACTTACGACGTCGGTTGCGTCCCGTCTTTCATGCAATCTAATCTTTAAAAAAAGACATATAATGTCGCGGACATTTTGATAAAGAGTCAATAAGGAAGAACAATTCTTTCGTAAACATTTTTTGGGTATCTTGAACCGTTTCGCAGCGTACGGATTGGAAATCCTAAATCTAAGATGAATAAGTTTCCACGTTTTGCCCACATATCCCGCGCTGTTTCTTCGCTTCTATTAATCACAGCGTGATGTTTTATAGCGTTCCTCGATAAATGCTCTAAATAACGCAAAAATATTTTTTTCAATTTGAACCGTTCGCTTAGTTCCCGAGATTAGCGCGTTCAAATATACAAACAAACTCTTCAGCTTTATATATTATATTTTAATTAACTATAAATTTTAATTAACTATATATTTTAAAAATCAATACGTAAAACAAATATCATCCTTTGGAAAGCCTTTTTTGGCGGACGGAGGAGACCTATACAAAAACAGGAGACCGCTGTTATATTAAAAAATATGAAAATACTTACATTAATATAAGAGAGTTTTATACTTATAACGTTAAACATTTTTGTTGATAACAATATGTTATTGTGTTAAAAAACTTAATCTTATGAAATAGGTCTAGATGACTTTATCATTATTTAATAAGCGGAAGAGCTAGTCAACAACGCAGCCAAAATATTTGCGAATAACTAGATTACAATCTTGCTGCGCTGCAAAATATAAAAAAATTACGTCATTTTTAATCTATCAATTGGACGGTAACAGTTCACATAATTAAATTACGAGGATGCTCGTCAACTGTCAGGTGATAGCGTCATAATGTTATCAGTTATTTCATCCATCATACCTGCCGTAGTACCATCTGCCGGATGTCAACACTCTATTTTCTCTGTCTACCTATAAAATGAATAAATGCAAAGTACATATTTTACAATTAAAATAATTAATAAAAAAGAAACCTTATAATTAAAAGAATACAAAAAAGTACAATTTTAACTTTGTGCTAAAAGGCATGAAGACAGCGTGTGTTCAATAAGTTTTGCTAAGCGTTTTAAAGAGAAATACGTCTTTCTTACATATTTTTCGGGATCAATACCGTTGTCGCAGCGCACGCGATGGAATCCCTCAAAGATGAATTCTGTTTCCACATTTCCCTCTGTTCCTTCGCTTGTATTAATAGCCTCCTAATGATTTATATCTTAAAGCTTTTTTTAGATAAATGGTCCAACCAACACAAAAATAATTTGTCAATTTGAACCAATCGTTCAAGAGGTTAGTGTGTTCATACGTACAAACTCTTTAGTTTTATAATATTAGTATAGATATTTAAATTACGTAAAGTACCAGTCCATAAATAATTACAATTTTCAAATTCCTCTTGTGTCATTATAAGGTCCATTTCGAAGGTATCATATGGATATTAGTCAAAAGTTATTTGAAAATTATTTTAACTACGGATCGACATTTCAAAAGTCGTTTTTAGCAGCCGTGATCACGGGCGGTATCGCATTTTAAACCGTAAAAGTATTTCATTTCAATATGTACTTGCGTAAACTACTGTTAGTATATACACTTCTAATTGTTTAAATGCGAAATATATTAACTAAATGTGAACTATATTTAGACATTTTGGATGGTATCTTCCATTACAGTTTTAACGGTTTGAAACGTTTTTTTTAATGCTCAAACAGTAATAAAACCAACGGTTCAAACACCATTTACCCCAGTTATAATAACACATTCGAACCCATAAATACAAAGATTGTGACCATTCACCTGTATTTCCACGATCGTAAATAAAAAGCTTATAGTACTTTACCGTGGCACCCATGATATTAACAAAGCAATGAAATTGCGCGCAATTATTATAACCGGATCGCGATAGTTTGCAATTGTCATTTATTAACTTGATAATCACGATGTTAGTTCGGGTATAGCGTAGTTTTATTCAAAATACCGTTTTCACACTAATTAGGGCAGTTAATACGCGGGCTATAGTTTCCAATTTAGGTTACGGTCTCCTATAAACGCTAGTACGCAGGTGGTAAAACCACGAAATGTAAATTCACGGTTTAGTCTTTTTTTATTATAGAGACACACAGGCACGGGTTTCACTCGATGAAAGGTAACCTCATCTCATCCACATAACATAACTAACTTTTTGCGACAGCGAAAGAAAATATTTATTTTGGGCATCCAAATTCGTTTTTGCAAACCCCTCATCTTTACAAACTTACGTTAATACCTACAACGACGATTGCGTCCCTTGCCGTCGTTCTTGCAAGTTAGTCTTAAAAGATAGACTAATATAGTGTCGCGGACTTTTTTTTAGATCATTTACGAGGAATCATTCTTTCATACATATTTTTGGGATATCTTGAACCATTTTTGCAGCGTACGCCTCGGAAACCTATAACGATGTATAATTTTCCCATTTTTTTTCAAATTTCTCGCTGTATCTTTACTTGTACTAGCCTATAAATTTCTCCAATAAATGCTCTAACCAATACAAAAATAATTGAAAAATTATTTTTGTATTGGTTATTGATTATAGTTCTATCGCTATCAACAATTTACCATCCACATTCCAGAGGGAGCCTAACATGTTTAAAAGTTATAATTTCACTTCAAACAGGTTGCATCGAACCCACGACCCGTTTATTATTACACCAACCAACAAACCCATTGGATTCCAAAGGCAAAATAGGGCAAGAACGCATCTAAGACAACACTGTATTTCACAATACCAAGAAGTAAATATACAATAATAGTTATACAAATATAAATAGTATACATTTTATTGATGTCGTTTTTATATGCTGATTTTGGATTCCGGTAATTCCGGCTTCAGTTATTTAAAAGTTGTGTCAAATTCGACGTGATCACTGTGTTCAAATTTAAAAAATGGTATCGTTTGGTGCATCATATACAGGGACACAGCGTTTATAGGAGACCGAAGCTTTATTATGTTGTATCGTATCGGGTTGTGCTTGGACGTAGGAGGTCTATAGCTATTATAGCGCTGCGGTTTGGAGCCAGTCCACATGCAGAGGCAGCCACAAAAGTGTCGGGCTCGTGTTGTTAAAATTGTTTTAAACTGACAAACTCGTACGCTTCGGTTAACATTGTTTAAATATTAACATTTTTGTGGGACATGTATCGGAGCTTTGGCAGTAACATTCTATAGTTATAAAAAACCTATGCTTATGCGAGTAGTTCACGTTTAAGTAAAACGCTAATAACGGTTTAAACCCGATTTTCTTAATAATGATGTAGGATACACAAATGCACTGTCGACCTATTTTGGCTTTGAATATTCGATACGAAATATTAGTCAACTTATGCATCAAGCCGGACTAGACGTTTCGAATGCTTTGCATCAGCCGTGGTCCCTCATATTTTCCTCAACTCTATGTAATAAATAATAATAAGTATAGGTAAAAAAACTCAGTTTCTCTATAGACCTGTTGAAAAAACTTGCGATAAGCACGAGGAGTCCTGAGTTCGAATCCCGGAGAAACAATAAATTGTTTCGGTAAGGCCTACCTTATCAGACTTGCCTGTCTCTGTGCTAGAGCAAGTCTGATCCCTTACCTATATATAAAACCAATGAGTGAAACGGACATAGAAACGTGTTCGCCCCATACCCCACGAGGGGACACTGAATTTCAGTTTAACCTATTTTATCGTAATAGAACTACTACATTACATAGTAAAACTCATTTTAGATCCCACTCGAGAAGTGCTGACAGAGAATCAGAAATAAAAATCTCGACAACAGCTCCGATAAATCTCCATTCTGTTGGCCTGGCTTCCGGATACTGTAAAAAATGCTGAATCATAATCTATTTCAGTGACACTTAAAATATTCAAATATTCTGACGGTATACTTGAGTCGCTTCGAGTCGACATTTCAAAATGGAAATAGACCTGTTCGTGCCTACAAGGGGAATATCCGACATTTGGCACGAAGTGATGATGCAAATTTCATGGAAAATGCCAAATATTATGCGCGGTTAAGTATCAATGCCAGACTATTGCACCCGGAGGATGTTGCCTCGGTTATGAATTTTCACGGAATTTTCCACCTTTTCCCTTACACATTGGAAGCCGATTCGAGGAGTGTATATATTTAGGTATATAGTTTTATAATAAAGCTGCAAAGTTTCTTCGTTTGTTTTCTCAAACGCACTAATGTCAGGAATTACTTAGTTCGTGAATTTTAACGGAATTTTCCACCTTTTTCCTCACACATCGGTAGCCAATTCGTGGAGTTTATACATATATGACACGAGAATTTTATATCTAATATATACAAAATTCTCGTGTCACGGTGTTCGAACTTGAACTCCTCCGAAACGGCTCGACCGATTTTCACCAAATTTTATATGTGTATTCAGTAGGTCTGAGAATAGGACAGCATCTATTTTTCATCCCCCTAAGTGATAAGGGTTGTTCACCCTAAATTTTTTTTTTATTTGTTAGGCAAAATTTTTAATTTCTATTTTTTTATAATACAACATACAAAAATACATACAATCCTCAATTTTCACCCTTCTACGATCAACCCTTATTTTTTAATAGACATTTTAGTAAAATTATTTATATGGCAAAACAACGTTAGCCGGCTCAGCTAGTATACTAATAATATAAAGCTGCAGAGTTAGTTCGAACGCGCTAATCTCACGAAGTGTTATTTCGAATGAAAAAAAACTGTTTATGTTAGATAAATCATATATCGTTGAAAGATATATTATGCTAAACTATATAAGGTCGCAGCGTTATATTATCTAAGCTAATACTATAAAGCTGAAAAGTTTGCTTGTTCGTTTGACCGCGCTGATCTCAGGAACTATTGGTTCGAATCGAAAGTTTATTTAGGTTTTGGATAGACTATATATCGAGGAAAGCTTTAGGCTATAACATCACACTGAAATCAATAACAAAAAACAGTGAGAAATGTGGAAAAAACGGGGAAAGTCCTAAACCATTCATCATTTTAGGTTTTCCGAAGCGTGCCATGAGAAAACTGTTCAAGAAACTACAAAATGCGTATATATTAATAATTCATCTTTTAAATGTCAAAAAAAGGTCAGCGACGTATGATGATTTATAACATATTTGCTCGTAAAGTGGTTGTAATTACACCAATTTCAATATCGTAATGTGCGATAATGTAATGTAAAAGGCACGTGTTTCTTTTTAATAAAATTTTAAGATACTCCATCTAAAAATGAACGATAATTTTTTAAATCTTAGCAAAGAGGTTTTATGTCAAGAAAGTGGTCAATATTTAAAATTACTTTGGGAAATAAAATATAACAAATAAACATTTAATTTTTTAATTTAATTAATTTTAACAATAGATTACAACCATTTATCTATAACAAAAACACAAAAATATGAATTTAAATACTGTCTATAGTTTACGCGCGTAGTACACATTTAAATAAAACACTTTAACGGTTTAAAACGCGATATATTAGTTAAACTTATTTGAAAATGATTTTTAACTTCGCCCGACGTTTCGGTGCTTTGCAGCAGCCGTGGAGTCTCCCGTGACCACGGCTGCTGCAAAGCATCCGAAACGTCGGGCCGAAGTTAAAAATGCATTTTCAAATAAGTTTAACTAATATATCGGTTTTAACCGTTAAAGTGTTTTATTTAAAATATGAATTTACTTTATTAGTAATACTGGCTGTTTTTGTACCTTTGCCTAAAAAAAGAAAGTTGGAAAAAAGCGTGCGCATCGCTTATTCATGGACAAGTAAAAATAATTCTGCGCGCTTTTTCTTTTCGCTGTATTGTTTTTATTTGAAAATGTCGTCAATTAGTGATGAATTTATTAATTTCCTCGTAAATATGTTATAAAACGTCGTATGAGATACGTGCGCTTTGAATTACATCCTCTAGTAATATCGCCTCGGCTGTAATTTTCAACTTACCGCACTTATATCATAATGTACTATTACGATTACCTTTGAAAATAGAACTAAAATTTGTATTAGAAGAAAAGTGAAAATAATTCGGTCACAAATTTGACTAACATATAAGAGAGGTCGTCTTTTGGGATTTGCCTCTTTTGGGTCGAACAGGACACGCAAAGGCCTTGTAAGAATAACATTATCTATATAAAAAGGTGGCAGAGCGAAGACAAAAAACGTTGCGTTTGGTTTAAGTGAAAGACATAAGACGACATAGAAAGACGTAGCAATGTATGACTAATATTCAACGGGTCATGGGTTTAATTGGACTGGAACCCCACGCTTATCTGTCGTCCTCTATATACAAAAAGAGCTTATTTCTGTTCACCTACAAAATAGGTTGAAGTAGGCGCATCATACCTAGATGTTGGCTTGTCTGTCTTTATTTGTTAATAAAAACACTAACAAAAAAAACCCTTATAATTTTAAACAAATTTAATTTTAAGTTATAAAAAAATGTCACTTTGTTTAGGACACAGTCTATAGACAAAATATGAGAATAAATGTTCGTTTTTTAGCTACCTATTTGGATTGTACATTATAATTTTATTCTTTAACGCGTTCCCTTCAAATGCGCAGGCTATTTTACAACAGTTGTGGTGGTTTAAAAACAACAAAGGAATCCGAGAAACGCCGGCTCATGTTTGGAAATCCAATTTTTTAGACGCCTGGTTTGTCCGCTTGTAAAGGCCTTTTAAAATAAAATAGGTTTATTTATGTTAGTGCTGCAAATAGCTTTGAAAACGCAGGATTTCCCATTGCCTTTTTTCAGGCATAGCATAATCTATTGTACAAACAAAGCTGAACCCTGAGCCAAACACACGAGTGCTTGTTTTAACATAAAAAAAGTCTGTGTCATTTGAATTAGCCTTAATGCTAACATTTGCACGACCTAAGTCAGCTTTAAGCTCTGGAGAAGAAATAATTAAACTAGCGTTATAATGAATTTATTCTGATAATTGTATCTTTGAGGCAGTTGATGTAAGATCGCGGATTCTTAAGTAGGCAATGGTGGGGGCCAGTTCAGGTTGTTTTGTACTTTCTTTGTACCGCAATGGCTACATAACATTAAGCTAATAGAAATCCTGATGAATATTCGAATTAGACATATATTTAAATAAAACACTTTTAACTGTTTAGAACGCGAAATATACTTCTTAACTTATTTTTAATTTATTACTAAAGCCTCACGACTCTAATGTTTTGCAGCAGCCGTAGTCACTGGGGGGCGAAACGTCAAATAAATTTTGCGTTTTGAATCGTTAAAAGTGTTTTCTTTAGATAAGTAGGTACTACGTGTGTAAATTACAGACAAATACGATAAATTGTTTTAGTTTGGCAGGCCACAGAACTCTGTTCAGTTGCCTGTAAAGATAGTCGATTTGCGAAGAACACTGAAATGTGTTTGCCCCATGCCCCAAAAGTAGCCCTATAGACCGTTCACAATCAAGAAGATCAGAGAGACCCGATTACCACGATGCAAAAGCATTTTTAACGTTACAAAACAAAAATTTAGATAGAAAAGGATTACATTATTGTAATACTTGGTTGTAACCATGTTAATATTTAAAACGAATGAAAGATGTACAATGGCTGAGACAAGCAGCAGAGAAATAGTATAGTGCTTATATTTATGGTGTAATCTTAATAGCAGTTAATGACAGTTTTTTATATAAATTCGTAGAAAAAATTGTGGGACATGTGGAAAGTGGGTATTGTTCACAGGCAATTGGTTGATCAGGCTTCTGTGCTCTGCCCCACCGAAATAATAAAGTGTCTTCCCGCCATTTGAGTCCAGAACTACGCACTTAACGCAATGCAAGGTAACTCATTTAACCATTTAGCTACAGAGGCAGAAATAATTAAGCAAAAAGCCTTATTATTAATTAAATAACAGAAAATGTGTATACATAATAAATAAAGCAAGTAATTAAAAATATGCAGTACAATTGTTGAAGATGTCAGTTAATTCTCACCTCGGTCCATAAATTACATCCCTCGCGATAAATAATGTTCTGTCTGCGCTCATTGTAAATTAACGTTCTATTATTCAAGTTATAGTTTGTACGTCTCTTGTTAGAACTTTGTGTGAATTGTTAAATTCCATTTCTGTAAAGCTATTCTGTACCTCAGGCCCTACTTCGTAACTAGAAATTAATAATGTAATATGTCTAGAGACCGTGCATGCACGTGATATTAAGTACCAACTTGACGTTGAGAGTAGCCGGGCAAGTATGCGTGCTTCGACATATTTCTCGTGAGCTTTGCTTGTTGTCATGTTAATGTATAGAACTAATCTTGTAATGACATATTCAAGATTACTTCTATGAAATATAGGTGACTTTATTATCAATTTATCATGTCTTCATCGCATTTTTGATGTAATTAAATTTTGTGTTAGAAAAGGGAGAAATTACTAGCTTTATCGCACTCAAGCGATCTTTTTTAGGCAAACTCTAATAAATGATTTGTAGATGTTAATAAAATATTATACAAAAATTAAAAATGAAATTTTACATAATTTACAGACCGTATGTAGAGAGAAGAACAAATAAACAAAATAAATTGATATTGACTAATAAAATAAATTTATTGATGGATATTGGGTAACTGATAAATCAATGTTTATAAGAAAGATATTGCTGCTGTGAAGCGATGGTACAAAGCAAAATGATAAAATGTGAAGACATTTTATTTCGAAGCGCGCATACTAGGCCGGGTGCTGAGATTTATGATGATACATTTAACAATTAATATTTGAGGTTCGACGGATCAAAGGTTACAAGGTGCGTGAGGAGAATTTAACATATTTCAGTAGCTATATCTCATATGTTTTAAGATAGGACTGATACAAAAGAACAGTGAAAAAAAGAGAAAGATCTCTCATTACGACTACGATTAACGATTTTAAACACGTTATGTAAAAAATAAATTCATTATTAAACTTATATCTGGTTTAGTAAGTAAGTTGCAAAAGGGATGCTTAAAAAGACGAACAACGAAAATGTCATTGTTCGTTTATTATCAAATCCCTGTTTGAAATACTCGTGCCAGTTTCTTCAAACTTAAAGTTAAGAATAATGAATACCTTCCTTGAGGCTAATTTAAATTATTTGAAACTGAGAAAGCTTAATTAAAATATGTTTTTGGTTTGTTTTCATTTTAGCTTCGTTTTGACGTTCTCACTTGTTTCAGGGTTTGCATTTCTTTGAAGGATGCACATCATTTACAAGGTCAAATTAATTCAAACATCCGAAAGTCTACATACCGAAACTTACGTGCGAATTTATACGGCTTTTCCGTCGTGATTCAGTCAGATATTTTTATTAAGTTGATTATTTATTACAATAATTTACAAAATTGAACTTATTTAAAGAATATGAAAGCAAAAAGTTGTGTTAAACTATTAGAGACACACACGAGATGTAATGTTTATTCAAAGATTCAGACCGTCTCTTTAAAATGTTAAGAAAAATGAAAAAATAATTATAAATCGGTTGGACCCCGTGAGAGTCGACCCCAAACCCCATAGTCATTAGCGAGAGATCGTAACAATCGGACTTTTTTAAAAGTGGAAAAATAACAAACGTGCCTAAAAACTAATAGTGAAAAAGACACAAAGACGAAGAAATAAAAAGGATTTCAGTCCTTTATAACAATATACTTCTAAATGTCATGCCATAACATAAATGATCTAAAATAATGAGAGACTTCAAAGCAATACAGACACGACTTTTCATTTGAAGTACTCGTTATTAAATCCCATTTCCAAACTTTCCTCCAACTCCCTTCAGTGCGATCCACGCTTGTTATTTTGAATAAAACTTTACGAGAACTGGCATTATGGATTACTTATTACGTCTATATAATGATTGTAAGGCGTATGTTAACCTTTGAGAAGACTAGTAATCAAATCGTTCATATACTGACTTGCTTTGACAGCGACATCGTCCGCGTAGAATACTTAGTTATTTTGGGACATAGAAATTTGTTCTTGCCAATCTCTTCGTCGCGTCGTGATGTTCTTGCAGGTTGATCCTAAAAGATAGACATATACGTTCGCAGGCATCTTTTTAAATCATTTATACAGGAATCATTTTTTCATAGATACGCCGGAAATCTACAAAGATATTATAATAATAACTGTCCCCTTTTTTCAATTTTCTTCGCACCGATTAGTCACAGCGCAATGGTTTGTAGCTTTGTCCTCCGATACTAAAGAGCGCCATTTTCGCCGATCTTGTGCGGCGGTGCCATTCGGTCACACTGAGCTCGCATAGGTCCTTCCAGCATACTGTACTAATGTTCTTTCAAATAAATTTCCGTTACCTCGCAAACATTACAGAAAGTCTATTAGCAGTCTTTGTGAACAGTAAGTTTAGCGTTGTTTATACATAAAAAGTTCTTGCACCTAAATGTACGATACATATTTTAGATTAATTACTCTCTTAAGAGCTTGGAAAATAGAAGTAACAATGGATTACGTAAAAAGATATTCTCTTTATGGCGGCTCTACACGATGGCGAAGATATTGGCGAATGTATTAGCCAATACGTGTTGGCCATTGTGTAGAACGGTGGTTGGTGATCTATTTGGTAGGTATTGGACTATTGGTCCACGCATTGGCGCAAGATCCGTGTGGTGTCGGTTTTTCCACCGGTTATCCACCACGGTTTTTAACGTTTTCAGCGAGCGCCTATCTGTGCGGACGTATTTTTTAATGACGATTTATTGATATCGAATACGATTATGGCAAATATGAGTAATGAAGAAACTTTTCGCTTCATAGAGCTCTATCCAGCTGAAAACTGTCTATGGAATCCGAAAAATAAAGATCATAAAAATAAAAACAACAAGACATTCTACTTATTTTTTATTTACTTTATTAAGTACAAATACACAGTAGAGTCAAACAAGGATCTTTTGTCATTTGGATGACATTGACATGAGGGCGTGGGTGTGAAATTAACAACAAATATATTATCCATTTTTTCGTCCGCACATTGGCCCGAACCGAAACAAACTGATTGACCGTCCAACGTGTGGACGCCATCACAATCTCTCGGCCACAATCTTTGCCACAATGTTCGCCAACATCTCAGCCATCGTGTAGAGCCGCCATTAAAAAAAGCGGTACGTAATATGTAAAATATTAAAGGTCTCTGCCCACTAGACTATTTCGTTTCCGACGAACACGTCGTGGAACTTACAGAAAGGCAAAACAGTATTATCTACTACACTATATGTACACACAAAAATAGGTAGTCAAAAAGGGTAACTATTTTCGAAATTTAAACCGTTTAAAAGTATTCTATTTAATGTGTACTATTCCAGTAAACTACAGACAATATTTAAATGGTATGGACGTGTTCGTTTCTTATTACTTTGTTGAGTCACTAAATTAATAATATGTGTAATTTTTTTTAGACTAAAAACAACTGAATCAATGACTTATTGTCAAATAGATTCAGTTCTTTTGATTGATTTTGTTTTGATCACGCTCACTCATCATAAGAACGAATGAATTTGGACAAACCTTTTTTGTTGCTTCGTCCATTAGCGAACCTCACAAACCAACAGCACAGAACCCCAACGCGGTCGATCGTTGAAGTAGGCGTAAATTAATGTTTTGTTTTTCGGGTCTCATATGGGTCGATACTGGTCGTCGAGACCGGTCTGGTAGGCAGACACCCTTACTCGATTTGTATCCTTTAATTCTCATACTCCTTGTCAAAAGTAAATTCGATAAAACCCCCGACATGTTAAAATAAAACAGTATTTTCGGAACCCTTTTAATAATAAATTTCGTGTAACATATAAAACACTTTGTCCTTTAAAAACATGATCGCTCCTGGAAAGGCGGGTATAATGCGTACCAGAAAGCTTTAATACAAAATTGGATTTCGTGCTCCATTAATTTTCAATTTGCGTGATTGCAATTTTCGAGGTTTTCTTCCAAAGTCGTCTGGAACTACAGAGTTGAGCGAAATAGGAAGAGGTTACGACTGAGATTGGAATGATTTTTAAATCCCTTCAAATAATGTTAAGTGTTATTCCGAAATAAATATTGATCATTAGTTATGGTAGGTATCCTCAAGAAGTGATTATAAAGTGTTAGTTTCAAACTTGTGATACCTACAAGTTATTGTGGGTTATTTTGTGATATTAAATGCACGAGACACAGCAGACGCACTTTTGCACCCGTTTCAAACTTACTTTCAGACACACTCTTTATTATACAAGTTCTGAAAATATCATCAGTAGTATTACTTATTTGTTTTCATTTATCGCACAAATTTTAATGTTATAGATGAGAACCAAATTCTAAACTGAATTTAAAACAAACATAAAAATTTAAAATATCTTAAGTAACTAGAACTATCAATTAATTATTATTAGTTTATTGTCATCAAAATTAGTAATTAAACTAATGTAAAGAATAATTGCATTGCTTTTTGAATTATAAGTTCTATAAGTATTAAAAGAAATTAAAAGTCAACATTAAATCCAATTTTAAAATTGGTTATTCAACTAAAAGGTTATAAGCTTCTTTGAAATTATTATAACGAGTTACGTTGTATAAAACCTTCGTCCATGCCTAATTAGTTTGTCTAATACCTTTGAAATAGTAGATAAAAGCTAATGTTTTTCTTTCTATTAACGAGGTATTAAAATTAATACTTAACTAATACTGTTAAAAGGTTCCTTTGTCTTCACGTATGAAAATGTTTTTGGCTTATGCAATGTAAAAATCTATCCATTTATTACAATCAAGTTGCCGCATTTTTTTTAAATAAATTACAAAATATTGTAATGGAGTAAGTAGATAATAAAAATTGACATTACAATTCTCCGTTTATCCATCGGTGTTATAATATTATTTAAAGATACAAATTAATCGAATGTTCTCTACACTAGTATAATAATGTTTATCAGTTACATTGCGATAAACTTATAGCAAGATTTGTTTAACTGTAAAGCAAAACAGCAGATTTAGACTGCTGTTTTCGGTTTGGGCAATGTGGCTACATAATACCGAATTCAAAATCAGTCTAGCCATTTTGGCAAAAGGATTTTAAAATACGAATTGTTTTTTTTTACGATTTACTTTAACTACCGCCCGACGTTTCTGATGCTTTGCAGCAGTCGTGGTCCCCCATCATTGTAAAGTTAGCGTTTTAAGTGTGCAAAGTGTTTTATTTAAATGTATATATATGTACCCACGTAAACTACAGACAATACTTGAATAGCCTAGATTCTTAGTAAGAGATTCTTTGTAAAATCATTCGAAACTAATTAATTTTAAAAGTATACACATCCGTTTTATAGCAATGTAATAAGAGCTTAGCAATTTAATGTATAGGACAGTGTACTTATGTTCCGCGCCATTTGTCGGGTGTAAGTTAAACGGCGAAAAAACGTGACAAGAAAACAGAAATGTCACATTGAGCTTTCTTTATGTCTACGGACACAACATTTTGTACTGAAGAGATTAAAAGATAATGTTTATGGGCGATGTTAAGCGCCCAAGTTTTATAATTATTTCTTTTCTTGTATGGCTTTGTGTTCGTTAGTAATGCCGTGTTAAATTGGCCGAATGTTTGTGTAAGGGATTATGTTATTTTTCGAGATAATCCTAAAATGTTAAGACTTGCTGCTGGTATTTATGCTGTATTATGCGGTATATTAGTGCTCGCGACTTCGTCCGCGTAGAATAGTTAGTTTATCAAAATTTGTTTTTTCAAATCTCCTCTTTATAAATTGTAGCTATTACCCACGACATGAGTTTATGCTACTTCATCTAAAAAGATGGACATATACTGCCGGGGTCTCTTTTTTACATTATTTAGCAAGGAATCATTATTTCTTATAGATATTTTATGGTTTCTTGAACCGCTGTCGTAGCACACACTACGGAGGGCCTTAAAATGTGGAGTTTTCCACGATTTCTTTGCTCTTATTGGTTGCAGCGTAATGTTATACAGCCTAAAGCCTTCCTCAATAAATAGTCTTTCCAACACAAAAATATTTTTTTGGTAGCAGTACTTTCTGATATTAGCACGTTCAAACAAACAAAAAAGTACTTATAGAAACTGTCTCGTTTTTAGTACACTCAACATTCACAATATGTTAGTACAATCAACAGGTACTAATTCCGGATCAGATGAATAGAAAGTTTGCTATTTGTAATTTCTCTAACAATTGTAGTAACAGCACGGAGAGGCATCATCATCGAGGGTCGGAGGGCACGTTTCATAGTTCTGAGTTTAAAAATGTCGTGTAAGTTTTTTTATTTTAATGAACACAACAGACTTATATTTAATTTCCAATATGAATAATATATGCACTTTATAATAATAATAACTCTTTATTGCATAAACGTAGACATAAGAATATAGATATTTAGAATTATATACACAAAATAAAACATGTTTGTGCCTTATCGCCATAGGCGGCCTTATCTATTTTCTTCTGAGTATTATTTTTGTTCCTGAGGCCTTCATTCTTTGAACAAGGGCTACGAGGATATAAAATAATTATATGAAGAATAATTGTAAATTATGAGTGTATTATAATGTAAGTAGATATATAAGTTTGTTTAAGTTAAAATGTTAAAAATGGCTTTTTTTCTTTATCTTCATCGGTACGCGAATGACATACATGAAATAAACCGTATTTAAATAAAACACTTTAACGGTTTAAAACACGATATATCTCAACTGTTTTCGAGTAAACTACAGACAGTATCTTTATAATATAATACAATACTTTAAGCATAGTCTCTGTGATTGTGATCGATCTAAATAAAAAAGTAACAAATATATTATAACTCGCATTTCCCACCGTTGAATGTTTTTTTTATAAGAAACATTAAGCCCTGTATACAATTTATTTTATTAAAAAACTTATGTAATTGAATTGTTCTGTGTTTTCTGCGTATTTCCTTTTAGCAAACAATTTGCGTACTCACTGTCCCGTTTGTATAATATTTGTCTTGTAATAGACATGGCGCGTGACTTGAATATTTATGTTTTATTCTCTGTATCAATTGAAGAAGTGGAGCCAGATTACAGCATCAATTAGATGTCCAATCTTTTGGAATGACGTTATTAATTTTCTTTCTGCTATTCTTGTAGTGAAAGAAATAAACCAAACAATATATCAGCTCTCGTAAAAAATAATATTTGAAACCTTTAATAATTTTTTTACATCAAAAAATTAATTTTTAATTAAAATACTTTACGTCACGGTCGCGACGTGAACCTGTTAATTGATGCCTGAGGTACCGAAGCCGCGTCATCGTCGATTTTTCGAGTGGTGCATTAAATATAAAGGTCCTACCTTCGAATACAAGAAAAAAACCATGATGTATTATAGTAGTAGTAGGTAGGTAGTATAGCATATAAATCTTACCTCAAACTTGTACGTAAAATCGATCAGTGTAGAGATATGAAAAAATATCTATCCCGTGCCCCACACAGCAGCTGTCAAAAAGGATCTCTATAACATTTAAATCAAACACTTTAACGGTTTAAAACGCGATATATTAATTAAACTTATTTGGAAATGATTTTAACTTCGGCCCGACGTTTCGAATGCTTTGCAGCAGCCGTGGTCACGGGGAGACAAATAATAACTATATAAATCCAAATAAGTTTAACTAATATATCGCGTTTTAAACCGTTAAAGTGTTTTATTTAAATGTTTACTACTGGCGTAAACTATAGACAGTATTTAATCTCTTTAACACTTAAAGAGTTTTTATGCATATTTGACACTGATATTTAATTCTGAGAAGTCAACTCTATGCTTAGATTACAATTTTTCTAAGTTATTCTCTCATTACGAATTAGGCCGTTTAAAAATCACCACAGCCTTTTCAAAACTGTTCAACCAAGTGAAATAAGATAAGGATTATAGCTCTGTAAAATGCTCTTTCCTAGCCATCTTCAAATGTTTTACGAGTTATCTTAAAGGGTTGAAACTTGTAAATTATGAGACGTCCTTCATATAATTAGATTTTTTTTTATGATACAGGATGATTGATAAGCATGGCTGTGGTTCACTTGGTGAAAACTGAACCACAGCCGTATAATACCTCAACAAGAAATCTCAACGTGATTATACTTCACTGAATTTTTATCTGTGGATGCTGTTACGGAACTTCGATACCTACCACCCATTTACTGGATAGTAAATGGGTGGTAGGTAGTGGTAGATTTATGTCTAACATGTTATAGAGAAATTTAAATTTGCTTAGAAACATGTTAGACCCCAATCGGACGACCCGTTAATTAAGTTCTTCTAGTATTAGGCCACCGAGCCGAGTAAAGATTTACTTACATACAAAATTATTATTTTTTTTATCTGTGAAAGTTCGTCCTAATTATTAGGCATTTATTTCGGAATATTAAACTGAATGGAAGCGTAGCTAATTGACAATTAAAAATAAAAACGTCCAGCCGCGCCGTCAGCGATAATTATATAAAGCGAGATTGCTAATAAAAGTAAAATGAATCGGATTAAACATCGCACGTTCCATTTGGCTCAATAAAAGTCCGATGGATGCCATAAATTTAGAATGGGGCGAAAAAAATTTAAAACTATGCACTGAATCATGGTATCCATTTATCGTCGGACATACCCGGGGGATTTGGCAACCAATACATGATTGTGCACTTAGCCGAGGGCCTGGTCTCTGTGTATTTCTAACATTACACGATTCCCCTTTTCCCCTATACGTATATTTTTGCCCGACCGCGCGTTGTCTGGGTGTAATGATTTTGACAGTGTTGTGTATCAAATCTATCTATAAGGTACTAATATATAAAGCTGAAGAGTTTGTTTGTTTGTTGTAACGCCCTAATTTCAGGAACTACAGGTTCGAATTGAAAAATTCTTATTTGTTGGTTAGAGCAATTATCAAACATATCGCAGTGACAGATGGGAGCGAAGAAAATGCGGTAAAAACGGGGTAAATTAATCTTTGTAAAGAATTTGCGACTCAGTTATTATAAAAAATATGGTTATATACAGAAACGCATTTCTGTATTACTGAATAGTTTTTATACACAGTTTCAAAGAAAAATGTTTTCTTATTTTATTCTTAATGATGACATCTACAAAACACAAGTTCTTGTAGTCGAAAGGTCTCTTCAGGAGCTAGTAAATTCGTCGCTAACGAAGTTTGATCTTTCAGTATTCTTGAGCATTGTAAGAGTTCTTTAAAAACAGCCTAGTCTTTAAACTTAAGTTAATTCAAATCTACCTATAGGAATAGGTAGTAATAAATAACGTTAAGTAACTACGTTAAAAGTCTAAATCATGACCACTTCGGTTGCAAAGAATCAAAAACGTCGAGCCATAGTGGGCATAATGGTAAAGAAACGAATGTGGATCACTCGGTCCTCTTTCGGTGTCTCAAAAAAAAAAAATATATTTCGTGTTTTAAACCGTTAAGGTGTTTTAATTAAATGTGTACTACTCTCGTAAACTACATGAAGTATTTGTATATTATTTAATTGATAAGCCTTTAAAAATAAAAAATAATAAAATGATATATACATATTGCCATGTGAAATATATATGACTAGTTCATACAATTGTACATTTAATTAGAATAGTTATGTTTTCACATAGGACTTCACTAATATTGATTGAACTGGTGTCAATACATAGCTACCACTTTGTGCGATGTGTGAAATCCCGTTTCCCCTCGTGGGGCATGGGGCGAACACATTTCTGTGTCCGTTTCACGGATCGATTTTATTTACAGGCAAGTAGTTGACCAGACTTCTGTGCCCTGCCCGACCGAAACAATCTATTGTTTCCCCGGGATTCGAACCCAGGACCTCTCGCGCTTTACACACTACTAGGCAACACGTTTAACCAATTAGCTACAGAGGCGGTCGAGAAGCTACCACTTTAATGGCCCATATACTTGTAAGACTTTGACTTGCTACGAATAGAATCGTGGACACATATACTGAATTTTTAGACAGAACAAGTAATCAGTGAAATAAGAATCGGTTCGCTGGAAATATCAAATTTACCCCCGCGAAACGAGCTCGCATTAAACAAATCCTGAATCATTTTATTTTAATGAAAGTGTTTCATTAACGAACTCTTTTATCTCCATGCCGACTATAATGATGCTTTCAAAAGCGTATCAAGTGCGGAAAAGGATTTTGTCGACATATACATAAATATGCGGCACTTCTGTCTCTGTTTAAAAGTGCACCTGACATCGTGTTTAAAATACAACAGTTTTATGAATCGAATGAAAAATATACAAAATAACGAATTTGACTTTATTTAGGGAAAGATATATCTTGTATAGTAATCATCCTTATAACAGAGATATATCTCTCGCTATTATATATATAGCCGTTCTCGATAAATGCTCTGACCAACACAAAAAATATTTTCAATTCGAACCCGTAGTTCCTGAGATTAGCGCTTTCAATCAAACAAACTCCTCAGCTTTATATATTAGTATAGATTGTTTTTTTCTAATATGCTAATTAATTTGATTCAAACTTAGAAACCTCTTCATTTAAAAATCGAAAATAAATTGAAAAAATGTTCGACTCGGGCAGGACTTGAACCGGCATCGTCAGCGTTCCGTGCTTGTTGCTCTACAAATTGTAGGACTCAGTAGCTCAATTGGTAGAATTTATTTTCGATTTTTAAATTATATAGTGCCTTCATGTAAAAATTAATAAAGTTTTCAAACGTTAGAAAACTCTTGTTCTTACCATAATCTAGCCTATTAGGAAGTCCTTGAAAGAGAATAACGGCGAGTTTCTTGTCAATCTTGTTTCCTTAAACGCCATAGATGGTTGTCGGGTAGCGAGTAAATTTAAACTGATGTTAGTAAATGTATTTTAAATATGCCGATTAGGGCTCTTCATAGTGTGTATAGAAGAGCAAAGACAAGGTGAAGTTCACTTGATGGTCGGTGAAATAGCATAGCCGATTCACATTATATCAAGATGCGCTGTCGATCTGTTTTGAAACATTATAACCCGGTGAGAATCGAACCCAAGACCCATTGATTATTAGCCATACATACAGCCATCAACGAGCCCTACGTTCCAACTTAGTAGCGTCAAGTAACATCAAACTCGGAAACGTTTGCGCCGTAAATAAATAACTTTGTTTTGCTTCGCGTCCGGGTGGTTTAATTTTATGAAATGTGTATCGTCACGGACGACGAAGGAACATCAGAGCGTGCGGTGGTGCTAGCATAAATTTCCACAACAAAAACAACAACGAATTCCCGAACAGCTGTTCAGAGTTGAGAACTGGCGGCCATTAAACCTTCTGAAAATCGCTTTATACTTTCGCGATAACGACAGCCTTCCGATACTTTGCACACAAATATTTTTGGACTTTGATTAATACGATAACTTCAAATCGTTTTTATAAGTACGTCGCGTTGCGGCGTTATCCAAGTGTGGCTTACAAAGTTAGGATAGGTTTTATTAATATGTAAGATGTCTTAGATACTTAAGAACAGTGTTTAAATAACTACAAACAAACAATCTTTTGAATACTGTCTATAGTTTACGCGAGTAGTACACATTTAAATGAAACACATTGACGGTTTAAAATGCGATATATTAGTTAAACTTATTTAAATCTTATTTAATATATCACGTTTTGTTTTAAGCAAACTTTTCCCAGATGAAGTATTTTAATTACCAGAAAAACGGCTCTTGTATAGTAATCTTAAAAGATAGGTCGCGAACATATTTATAGATCGTTTAAAGAAAAATAATGTTTTCATAGATATTTTTCGATAACTTAAACAGTTGTCGCACGCAATGAAAACACTCAACGGTGAATATATTCCCCTTTTTCCCACGTTTACCTCTCTTTTTTTGCTTGCTCCGATTAACGATCCAATCAATGAAACCAATTCGAACTAGTAGTTTCTTAGATTAGCATGTTTAAACAAACAAACAAATTCTACAGCGATTCTATTAGAATGGATAAAATTTAAAAGCAAAATGGTTTATATGAGAAAAAGTTTTAAAATTAAACTAGTTGTCAATAGATAGACATAAAGGATATCTCAATATATGGTGGTAATTTTTTATGCTATTTTTAATACCAAGCCGACCGAGGGTTCTGGATTTTATTTGAATATGTATGAGTAACACAGTTCATGCCATCCGCCTTTATGAAAATGTACCGATAAATTGTCAGAAGGGTCGATGGAAATTGGAAAATGGACATTTGAAATGGCTGCTAAATCGATTTGAAGGCAGGTTATAAACATTTTAGCATTCAAAGAAAGCACTTGAACTCTTAAGCCGCCTAATTCATTAGCAAAAAATCTAGCTAAAGATAGCCAAAGAACGCATGAAAAAGAGCATAATATATTAAATCTTTCAAAAAATATTTACAAAAAAAATATCAAGTTTTATCAAGTACGCGGTGAAGCATAAAAAAAAAAACAATTATAAGCACTGGTAGTTGGGTGTCCCCGTGTCTACTCCTGCTGGAAAACATCCGAAACGTTGGGTACAGTAAAAAAGGTTTATTTAATAAATAATTAAAAATATATATTTACATTAACAGACAACACAGTAGCATGTAGAAATAAATTACTAATTTTAACATGTTGTAAAATACAATACAGTCTTTCATAATAACGAAGAGATTATATTGTTCTTATTTCGTTGTCTGTAAAAACTTCCTGGCCTGAAATATGTTGCTATATAAACCTATATGAGTTAATACTTTTCATAATGTTCAATTAACAATTATAATAAATTATTTTAATTTCTCAATAAAATTATAATAAATAATTAATTACAACGTTATTAATTGCAAATAATTAGTAAGCTACATAAATTATTAAATTAAACATAAGTTTCGAGCATTCTCACATCAAATAATATTTACCGACTACAGAGTGATATTACCTGAAATAATAATAATAATTAAATTTATATTTGTCATTTGTATAAGGTAAAATAATTCATTTTACCTTATACAAATGATGTTAATTTTTTTTATGATAGAGGACAGACACTTGATTGGGTTACATAGTTCGGATATTATTTAGCATAACATAAATAAATAAACATCGAACTAAAATACGCTATTTTCGCGCTTTTAAATATTAAATGAGCTATTTTGGTTTCGGATATTCGGAAACCCACAGACTGAAACCGAAACGCGATTCAACTATTCTATATATGCAAATTCCATATTCCTGCCACCAATTTATTAAATAAGAAGTCTAACTTGTTTTAAAACATTGAAAACACGGTAGACCTTGTGGGGATTACTACCATTACACCCTAGTTGGTGTCTAAAAGCAAGTCAAAAGGCGCGTTCATAGTGTTGGGATATATTAAATAGCTGGAGTGGGCAGGTGTGCGAAGTCAATCCTCTTTTACCCTCGGAGAAGCTTTTCGACCCCACTAAACCCCTTTTAAGTAACATGACTTTTAACTTTGTGACCCATCTTTGCTTTAAAATGCTCAGGAGCTCAGGATTTATCAAAGTCGTGATATTATAGATGGCTCATGACCCGACTTCGGAAAATCTTCGTTTAGGGACGCATAACTTAGAATGTTGTTTTGTGAGGAGTTTATAAATATAACAATAAGTTTCAAATACTTTTAATAAAGCTGTACGAAGCTTTTCACGAAAATACGAGATTGAAATCGCGGAAAAATATTTGTAATATGCTACTTGAGTTTGTCTAATTATAATTGCGTGTTAAAGAGTGTTGGAAATTTGGTCTTTATTGACACGAATGTTAAGGACGAAATTAGATCGCTATTGGCGAATTTTGATGGTCACAAACTGCTACATGGTGACTCAATTTGAGGGATTGATGCGTTGACAGTAACGCTAGAGAAAACTTGATGCACTATTCTCCAATTATTCGAGCACAGTGTAAATTGTAAAATAGACATTTTTAATTAGACGGTGAGCGATGTCATTAGGACAATAACGTATGATATCTCATATGTATGTATCTCACTCTCATGTTAGAATTATTATTCTGTAAAGATGTGTGATTGGTTTTTAATAAATAAATGTATAAAATGCATAATAGCTGTACCCGCGACTTTGTCGTCGTTTTCGTCCCGTCGTCCTTACGTGTTCATCATTATGGTCTAAACTCCCCGTTACAACAAATTTAATTATAAGATAAATTTAAAAATCAAATTTAAAAAAAATAATAATGTTGTTGTTAAATTACACATTTGAATCTTCTTTTATGTATTTTAAATCTAATGTCAAGCAACGTTGGGCTTGCCTTTAATTTAAACACATAATCGTCACATAAATTATATTAAGTTTTTGTTTTAGATTAAGCTTTTATGATCTATTTAGTTGGTAAGCCTCTTTTAAATAAATAATAAAAGAAAGACATAGACTATCGCGGACATTTTACATAATTTAAAACAGAATCATTCTCACAGATTTTTTGGTTTCTTTAACAGTTTTCGATGTGCACGCAGCGGAAGCCCTCATATATGAATAATTTTTCTTATTATTTTCATATTTCTCATTGTTTCTTTGCTCTTATTGGTCACAGCCTGATGTTTTATAACCTAAACTCTTCCTAGCTAAAAGGTCAAACCAACACAAAAATATTGTACAGTTAGAACTAGTAGTTCCTGAGATTGGGACGTCCAAACAAACAAACTCTTCAGCTGTCTAATATTCCTATAGGTCTTTAAGTTTAATATAGTTTTCGGTTTTATGAAGCGATTGGAACTATTTTGAACTATCAGTGACGATCGTGGTCTACTCTTACGTATTACATTAAAAACCGTCTTTAGACGATAATGTGTCGTAAAACGCCGTAAAAGAACTGTCCGGAAACTCGTATATTTAAACAGAATGTCGTTAAAATGTGTTGTTAAAAACGTTCCGAGAAAGCGAATCGCACGATCGACCTTTTTCCCCATAAATTTTAATATCGTATAGCTTACGGCCTTAATTTGCGAAAGAATGAGAAAGCCAATACTGCTATCGAAAGCGAAAATGTAGGCAATAAGAGACAAGCGGGTAAGACCAGTAAGCCCCTTTGGTTAGGGCATCGTTTAAGCTTTGGCCCGCACGCATCGGCGGCATTAGCTCTAATTGTGATATAATACGGGAGGTATTATAGCTTGGGGTAACAAATCAAAATATTTTTGTTACTTTTTTATTATATAGGTTCTTTTTCTTTGATTGAGGTTGTGTTGTTGACTCATCTCTTGTTTTCCAACAATAAACTAATTTCTCGGATCTGAGTTCGAATCCCTGGGAGATAAGTAATTTCCATCGGGCAGGGCACAAAAACCTCATTGCATATATGATATAGCATGTACAAATAAGAAACAAATATTTTGTTAAAAAATTGACATAAGATTTTTCTCCACGTTAACAAAGTCTTTAGATAAAATTTCAATTTGTTTATACATAAAAAACAGACGTAAACTGTAAAAATATGCTTCTGCTAGTTGGAATCGAACCCGCATCTCGTTGTTCCTAAACATACAGTGGTATCGGACTCGTCATAACATATTTTCGTGAATTTATCACCGAGATATGAAACTACTAAATAAAATAGGCTGTTGTTTTACTTACAAAAGGTCGTGTAGCTGAAACAATGCAAGTCTTTGTTCGGAGCCGGCTCTAATATTCTATTGTTGTACGAAACTTTAATGAGATTTCAACATTCCAGAGTTGATAAGCAGAATATTTCGTTTTATAATAATGAATGTTTATTATATTGTATTCATAAAAGTCGAGAGTTGGTGCTGATAAATTTAATTGATGCCCTGTTTGTCTGATACTCTTACGTTATAGAACTTTTAATTAAATCTGTATGTATATCTCGGAAGTCGATTTTATGCAAACGCAAAACATTTGTGTCCTATTGAATCTTTGTTAAAGGTTAGATGAGTAATTCTCTTGATTAACCCGATGTTCACATAATTTTTGAAAAACAAAGTGTGTGGATTTGGGAAGATAATATTTAGTTTAAATTATGTATCAAATTTTACGAACGGAACATTGCGGCACAACCGTCCAATATTATATATACTTTTTTACGCCACATGATAACACAACTACAGCACAAATCGCCGAAAAAACAAAGTAAATACTGCCTGTAGCTTACGCGAGTAGTACACATTTAAATAAAACACTTTAACGATTTGAAACGCGAGATATATTAGTTTAATAAATAGGTAGTAAATATATATGATTATAATATTTATTTAGTGTCTTGCCGGTATGCCGGCGAAGAGACCGTTAGTCAATTCTCTAAGAACCCGGCCAGTTTCGCCATAAACCATCTACGGAACAGATGGCGCTAGCGTAGCAGTTTTTACTCTGACATTAGTGACAACCTCCATCTTTAGTGTCTCACGGCTGCTGCAAAGCATCCGAAACATCGGGCCGTAGTCAAAATAATTATTGAATAAGCTATATTACACGTTTTAAATCGTTAAATATTGATATTTTTCTCTAGTGCTATATGAGCAAATCAATGTTGGGCATAACATCAACGTAAGTCGAGTTGTTTATATTCTTATGTTATAAAGAAATCTTTAGAGTTAATTACCACGTTTTGTATTAGTTAAATTAGTTATTCGCTTACGGGGTCTTGTTTGTGGTAATAAGGTTACACAATTGAACGCGCAGTTTCAGTCAAACGTAATTAGGTAATAATTAACTTATGAAATGTGTAATATTAATTTTAAATAGAGGAATTCCAAGTTATGCACAAAAGTTTATTAAGTTAACAAAACGGCATAACATTATTTATTATTCCTTAGACCTACCCCCTTTAAGCCTTTTTTATTATTTATTTTCTCCTGTACTTCAGGTTGGAAGAAATCGCTGTTTAGCGATAAAGTCGCCTTTTATGTATAAGTAAGTATGTAAGTTTTTATCTCTTGTTGTTTTGGTTTGTATTATTAATAATAAAACCGTAAGAAATGAAAAAATATCACACAGGCAAGTATTTACAGCTTACACGCTTATATAGTTATTGTTAGTCTGTGGTCAAATTAAGACTAGATAAATAGTATGTTATAATTTGTCTTTCTGCTATTTTATGATAGATGAGGACGGGCAAGCATGCGATTCACTTGACGATAGGTGAAAAACCAAAGCCATTTAAAATCTAGATAAGATGAGCTGTGGGCCTATTTCGGCAATCCAAAACTGAAATGCGATTAAACTTAACGGAATTTCGATATCCGAACTTATAAGCTTACTTTTAACATTTTGAAGAAAAAGTATATATCATTTTGACTGGCTCGCTGGTCTAATGGTAAAATTGTACGGCTAATAATCAACGGGTTGGGGTTCGATCCCGACCGGGATTAATGTTTCTAATTTTTCATATAATATTTTTTGAAACATGTTTGATTTCACCGTGCATGGATAAAAAAGCCGTAAGGCGTCGCGTTTCGTTTCAGTCTACATATTTCCGAATACCCAAACCCATAATAGGTCGACCGCGCATCTTGCTCATATGCTATATCATTATTTTAAAAAAAAAATTAACAAAGAAATAGCTAAATCCGCGCTCTTGTATAACATAGGGAAGTCGTAGAATTCTACTTGGAACCTAGTATAAGGCTATCGGAGGCAAACGCGAAACATTATACCCCTCTTATTTAGTTCAATGCGAAATCTAATTCCAGGAACTCACTTTATTAAATGAAACTCGATTAGTTTCGGATATCTAGAACAAATGCAATGCCTTCGAGCCACGTTCTTTGTTATCCAAACCAACTACTTATTCTACTGTTATTAAGTTTATATGTAATGCTCCCGTGTTTTTTTTATAGAGAAAGGCTGAAAAGTGATGTACCGTGAATAGTGAAGTACCCCAGCCATATAACATTTCGGAAAGATGCGCTGCGGGCCTATTTTTGGCTTTGGATAATCGGAAAAACACAAATTCAGTAGATTAAGAAGACATTAATTTTTCTCTCCCACATAATATTTTTTTAATAATAACTTTCATAAGTTGTACTAAGTAAATTATTGACGATTGAATACGAGATACATACACATAAAAAAAACATGCTCGACGGTTAAAAACGTGCAATATTTCTTGTAGAACGTGTAGTTGTCTTAATAAATAACATTGTATAGGCTAAAGACATAATTGAATTATTTTTTTACTATAAAGATATTGTTGTATGTATATAGAATAGCAGAATATCGTAATAATATCAGTCGAAAACTCATGTCGGCAGAGCCCTTCGGAGCTTATTAATTTATTAATAGGTATTTTCATAGTATGCCTTGCCAATTAACCGTAATATTGTAACCCCCGGCCCGTCTAATATCACGTAATTTGAATAATGGCTGCGCAATTAGCGAGAGTCCCTTCGCGAAAAAATCCCTCGAGTGGCTTAAATACATCTTCGAATGCTAATAAATGCCAGTGATCAAGTAGCTGAGGGTCTCCCTTCATTTTAGCCCCTTTATTAGTGATTAGCACTTTTACGGCGGCCGTTATGAAAAGGTGTCTATTTGGATACCTAAGTAATTTATTTACAAGTTGATGAACTTTGACGACGAATTACGCGACAAAATGGCGCGATAAAATCGAGTTCGAATTTCAAATTCTACGACGCAATTGAAAGGTTTAACAAATCTAGATATTATAATGTTTGTGCACAAGTTATTTCTTCACATTTTCACGAAAACTTTAAAATAAATTAAAACAATAATGATTAATTAAATACTGTCTGTAGTTTACGCAGGTAGAATACAATTAAATAAAAAAGTTTAAAACGTGTATTAGTTAAACTTGATAATAACTACAGCCCGACGCTTCGGATGATTTGCAGCAGCCGTGGTCAGGGAGAGACCGTGTTTATTTAAATCATTAATTAAGTTCCTTTAAGAGATAAAAATTGCGGGTAGATTTAAATTCTGCAAGTACAAAAATTGCAAATTCAGACGTCGCATTCGCTTTGCATTTTTATAAGTGTATTGTTTAGTTACTTGAATAAATTGATTAAATCAATTACTTATAGTCAGGCTAGTAATTATTTTAAAACTTCACGGCTAGTTTTGCTTCTATCAAAGAATTTTTATTCCATTCCACTATCGTTTGATTAGAATTGTATCAGGTCAGCCGACCTTTGACCTAACGCTGACAAAGACCACCTTTAGTTTAAATTAAAAGCTCTCTAACAATGTGGCACTATACAAATCAGTCTAATAGCCACACAGCCGAAGTCACGAACAGCACAACACAATAAAGTGAATAATGGTCGGGACGAAAACCAGGTAAAAAGTAGGTAATAAAGGAATTCGACCCAAATGGGTGGAACATTGTGGCATTACTCATCATGCTGTCTTGCTGACATTCAGACAGCGCTGACAAATGATGGCTTTTATTGAATAATTATCGCGTGGCTGAAGTGTCCTGGATACAGTAACTAACTACAATAAATGTTGATATTCAAATGAAAATACATTTATAGAGTGCGACGCGGACTTGCGCACAAAGGGTAAACGTCTCGCCATTAATACGGAAGTATTAATGGCGAGACGTTAGCCTTCGTTGTAAGTGTCTGTCTACTTTCTGTAGTTTTAAACTATATGTTAAACTATATCGTAACGTACCCGAAACGTCGGGTCGTAGTTAAAATAATTAAATGCTATGTAATGTATATTTCGCAATTTTAAATAAAACACTTCAACGGTTTAAAGCGCGATATATATTAGTACTAACTTCGCCTTATTTTTAACTGCATACCGGCAAACGCGAAGACACAGTTAGTCAGTTCTGCAAAGAACTCCAGTTTCTCTAAATACCAACTTCGACGGAACAGATGGCGCTAGCATACCAATTTTTATTTTGACCTGAGGGACATCCACCATCTTTAGTCTCCCCGTGACCACGGCTGCTGCAAAGCATCCGAAACGTCGGGCGAAGTTACAATAATATTAATAATTTGAATTCGCGTTGTGTTTTATTTCAATGTGTACTACTCGCGTAAACAACAGACAAAATTTTATATTTCGCATTTTAAACCGTTTCAACTGAATTACATAACTATTACTACTCGTATGAAACTCGTAAAAATGTTTTATTTACATTTTTAATCTAGCACAACGTGTGCAGATTAATTACTTTCCAAGATTCAACAAACGAAAACTAATATCGTATTTAATTAAGCAAAGAAAATAATTTCGAGGTTTCTTTGGTTAATTTTCCATTTCATTATATCTTAATTATTTTTCGGTTAATGTCTTTTAACAGCTTGGTCCAGAATGAGCAGTCTATATTTTTTAATTAGCAATATTAATTAAGCATACATTTCATAAAACCATAATACGTATACTTTTTTGTCTCTGTTTAGCTTACGTTAATATATAGCTATCTTCTTCAGTTGACATACCTTATCTGAAACGTGGGAGGTCCTTTTGAAGCCACATGAATTGCCTCATTCGTTCCATGTTAATAATGTATTGGTAATCAGCGGGTCCTGGGTTCGACCCCAGGTCCAACGGGTTTCTGTTTGTGTTAAAACATAAATAGATTTATCAAAACTATCTACTATACATATTAGTACTTAGTATTATGATTAATTCGTTATAAACGAACATTTAAAAATGATTTTCACTTAGTTTAAATAATGTCATAATGCCCAAGGTGTTTCAAAAACTCTCGCTATTTTATAAAATGATTTCTTTAAAATACAGACTTTTTCGCGGGTAGTAAGTACACATTTGAAAACACTTTAACGGTTCAAAACGCGATATATATTAGTTTAACTAACTTTAAAATAATAAAACTCTTTAAAAAAAAATTAACTACGGTCCGACGTTTCGTATACTTTACAGCAGCCATGATCACGAGCATTTAATTTAAATAGGTATTTTAAACCGATTAAATATACTGATACAAACCCAGAATACTGAGGTAAGTCGTGCATATATAATGTATACATATACATATGTATATAGAACACACAACTGTATTACGATAGTCAAAGTGCCTCGGAATAATCAAACAAGCAGACGTGTTATTTGAGAAACGTGAAGGATCGGCACAGGATTCACGATCCGCAACGATCTAGGAACTTCCCTTCACATTTCACCACCATTTATTTCAAACCTTTCCTTATTTTATCTACCTTATTTGGACTTAGATCGGAACTCAATGTTTACGATCTTACCTGTCTGCTTCTTTCGATTTTCTGTATCGTTTATTGCTATATCGTAATCTATTTCACACTGATTTAATAGACATAAGGTAGACCTACATTATATAACACTGTCTTAATCTATACTTATATTAGCTGAAGAGTTTGTTTGTTTGAACGTGCTAATCTCAGGAACTATTGGTTCGAATTGAAATCTTTTTGTGTTAGTTAGAACATTTATTGAACATGTCGCCGTGACTAAAAGGAGCGAAGATACAGCGCGAAAAGTCGAAAAACGGGAAAATTATTCAACCTTGTGGTTTTCCACTGCGTACGCTGCGAAAACGGTTCAAGATACCCAAAAAATATCTATGAAAGAATGATTTAAAATGATTCATAAAAATCCAGTATATGTCTATCTTGTAAGATTAACTTGGACGACGTGTAGGTCCAGCTTAAATGTATAGAGTTGAATAGGAGGTTTGCAAAAAGAAAAATTGTTACCCAAAATAACTTTTCTACGCGTAAGAAATCGCTGACTTCATGATACAAATTAAGATTTACAAAATAAAACAGAAGAAGGTAGGATGAAAGTAAAGTAGAAGAATTTTAAATTAATTAAAGAAATCCTAACTTTATAATTTAAAAATCGAAAATAAATTGAACAACAACACGGAACGCTGACGATGCCGGTTCAAGTCTTGTCCGAGTCGAAATTTTTTTCAATTAATTTTCGATTTTTAAATTATATAGTGCTTTCATGTGCCATAACATGTAAAAATTAATAAAGTTTTCAATCCTAACTTTGTAAAACAAACGATGCAACTAATCATATACCACATATTTTACATGATACCTCATGTAACATACAAGTTCAACATTCCTTTGCATGCGACAAGCCTTTATTCCATAACGATTAAGAAATAATTGTACCAACACAAGAAGCTGTTAATCATCGGTTCGAGTACTGAACGTGCATTTATTTAATTTTCAATCCAAAATCGTTTAAGATATTATTGTTATATACATTGACTATTTATGCCCGCGATATCATCCGCATGAAATAGTATTTTTGGCCATCATATTATTTTTATAGGATAACATTTTTCCTGTTTTTTCTACGTTTCCCGCTGTTTCCTGTGAATATTCCGCAATAAATAGTCTATCCAAAACAAAAATATTTTTTCAATTCGAAGCAGTAGTTCCTGAGATTATCGCATTTAAACAAACAAACTCTTCTTAGCAAAGCTGAAGAGCGCAACCTTGATGAAAATTTCATTTCCGTAGTTGTAGACCTGAAACTACGTAAATATAAAGTGTACAAAATGTTAACATTGTTTAACTGAATACACAAGCGTTTTCCCTACCATTAAGATAATAAACCCATCTAAAAAGAATAATATATGCTTACTTAACAATGTTCTTTAAATATCTTATGTATATGTAGCAACGATAGCTTAGTAAGTAGTTATTAATGGTAATGATGCCACAAAGAGGAACATTTGTACCCAAATTGCTTGCTTTGCCCGGTAATATTTAATTATGCATTCGGGCTAACTATGTACTCAACACACGTACAGTATTGTAGTTTGTACCTACGAACTAGCTTGTGTCCGCAGAACATAGTGCTATGCCAGACAAATGAGAATTCTTAAAACTGGTTTCGAATTTAGAATGAGTTAAAGAGTTGGTCCAGTGATTCCCACTGGACCAACTCTTATATGGCTAATAATCAACGTCGGTTCGACTCCCATCGGGTCCTACATGTGCTGTTAATAAATTCATAATTTTCTAGATAGAAAAATGTCTAGATATCTCGATAGTAAATGTGTCCGTCTGGGTCAGAAACCACCGTCAAATGAAAAAGCCGTGAAGTCAAATCTTGTCTAGTCTAAGCTTTTCGGTTTTGGTCAGTTGATTTCCAAATATCCAAAGCCAAATTACAGATCGATGGCGTATCTTGTTGAGATTTTTTATGGCTACCTTCAATCAAGTAAACCTTGCTTGTCTGCCGTTCTCTATCAGGGAAAAGTTAGATACAATAATAATTCGAAATCAATCTTACTTAAGTCTACATGGAAGGACTTCGGGCCTACTAGGGCTAATCAACACTGGTTTAATGCATTTTGACAATTGACAAAAATTGACAAAAATTAGTTCTTAGGACAATCCATTAACAAGAAAACAGATGGTTGAAATTTTAATATTTTTTATATGACGGCACCATCTAAATATCAATAGGTTGAAAAAAATCGACGATGATGTGTAGGATACGGTAGCTCATTATAATTTAAGTAACGGATGTCATACAAAGAAAGATATTCTGGTAGACCCAACGTTCACTAAACATACTAACAGCGTGATCAACATACATATAAATTGAACAATGATTATAAATCCAATTTCAGTTAATCCCGTTGTGTTAGTCAATGCAATATGTAAGGTCATCTCGTAAATCCTCTCCGTAATTGTAATAAACAATTTAATTAGATGATTACATAGTAAAGCTTTTAGCATTATGCTAACGATATTGGTCCCAGTAATTACTGTACAGGTAACATGATAACGTTTACCATCGTTAACACATTGTGGTCACTGAATTAGAACGTCGGTCAAGTGTAATCTAAAACCCAAGAGCTGAACTGTTTGTGCACGATAAATGCTTTATTTCGCACTAGTTTCCGCTTTGTTATGCGTTAACGCAGTGGTAACACGGACCGCTGTGGTCGTTACTTCGAGCCTTTGTTTTCAATTTATATAAATCTATCTATATGCGAAATGTAATCATTTACAAAATCGTTTTGTTAATACGTAAATTTTTGCTAATTAACATTTATTACACTACCTTACAATATTCGATAGAAACGAGTTAAAAGCCGTGAATAAGAGACAATTATTATAAATTTTAAATTGCAAACACATTTCTTATTTGCTTACACTTATGACTTGTATTATGCACATAGTATGATGTGAGTTATTTGAATATATTAATGGAAATATTGATAATTTTAAATCTAGAATTGTAGATTACGTGAGTTGAACAAATTTAACTAAATCTCCTCCCCCCCCCACATTTCCGTCACGACTGATGCAAAACATCGGAAACGTCAGTTAAAATAAATTGTAAATTAGTTAGGTAGTCAAAAGCAGATAAAGTGTCATACTATTATAATGAAGAATGTAACTAAAGGGGAAGGTATACTCCAAATGTTGTCTCGAGAGGTGACGCGTAGGTAGATAAAGCACTAATGATATTAAGTAGGTACACATCTGAAGCTCTTTCACCACAACCGATCGATTAGTAATCTACACTAATACATTGTGCCTCAAACGTATTAGTGACGCCAACGTATTGATGCCGATTATGTAATATACCTCAAGTGGTGCAGGAGTTCATTTTGTGACAGGAATAATTCAAGTGACGTTTCGTTTTGTTTATCTTGTATCTATATCTTGTCTATCTTATATCTTATAACTCTATGATGCAATTATAGAGCCTTGTCGTACTTAAACGGTCACTTTGTGAAGCTTCTTAGATTTTTAAGCTGTGCAGCCGTCGTAAAACTCAAATCGAATTACAAATAAAAATTAATGTTATAAGACTTCTTCTTACTTCGATTATAGTATAATAAAAAAGAAGTTTAACGGTCTAAACGCGATACGCATTAGTTAATCTTATTTGAAAATTATTTTAACTACGACCAGACTTTGTGGATGCTTAGTTGGGGAGGTTTGCTGCTGTAGTTTACGTGAGTATTACACCTCTAAATCAATACAAAAACTGTTTAAAACGCGACATTTACTAGTTAAAATAACTGTGACTACGCCGAGCAAAGCATTCGAAACGTCGAGCATTAGTTAATTAAATTAAAATTAAGTTAGCTAATACCTTTCGCGTTTTAAACCGGTAAAAGGGTTTTATTTATTCTTACGTCTAAAGTCATATTCATTTTTATTTAGTTTTTAAGCTCCTATTTCACTTAGGCTCAGAGAATCTGCAGCAATAAATTTATACGGTCCATCCAGCTAATTACCTCACTAAACCCTCTATGTTAATGCGTGTGGTCGGTATTATATTACCTCCTACTAATCCAGGTCTACTTTAATAGCACCTAAAATAAACCTAAGACAATCTTGTATGTACGAAAAGTGTCAAAAGGCAGCAATACCGTGTCATAGCCGCTGAAACACTGTAAACTGCAGCTTACAGAAGTTCTCGCTATTGTTTATGTGAGCTTCCTTTCAACAATGTTCCGATGCCGGATTCAGGTTTCCTTTCACACTTGAGGTGTTGTAGGTTTAACCCACCATGTTGCTCCAGTGTGGGTAGGTGGGCTTTAACGTCTACCGCCAGTAAATTAAACGCTTGACGTTGTGGTCTGTAGTAAAGTACAGTGAAGTGAAGTGTACTAGTCTAATAACTACATCAACGAAGTAGTTGATGTAGTTATTATATATTTGACTAGAATCGGTAAATACTGTCTAAAGTTTACGCGAGTAGTACACATATAAATAAAATCACTTTAACGGTTTTTTTTTAGTTAAACTTAAAGTTTTAAACCTTTAAAGTGTTTTATTTAAATAGAACACGTAAAATAAAATAATTTTAAACTGATTGGAACTTGAATTATAACTAACCCTTAGGGTAGCTAATATCGTCAGAGCCCTCTTGACTACGGCAATTGAAAGTGATTTTAATTTTTATTTAGATTAGATTATAGAAATATATAAATTATTGTACTAAATAAGACACGAAATTTGGTTGTTTCCAATGTCACGGCTATGGAAGACTAAAGATAGTCGACGTCCATAATCTTAAGTCAAAAGTGCTATACTAGCGCCATCTGTTTGCGCCCTCGTAGTTGATACTTTTAGAAACTAGCTAGTCTAACTTTATTATAGGTGTGGCGTTTACGTTTCAAACTGATTTTACTTTATGCTCAATTTTTTTTACAAATTTTAATCTCATTTTGCAATTCCCTCCCCTTTGTTACGCTAACCATCCAAATTAGCGTTCGAGTAACATAGGGAAATTTTCGTATAGGTCTTCACAAAGAGAGGCAGCCTTTTCAATTTTCCCGCGAACAATTTATTTATTATTTTCGTTTAGAGCGATCGGGCGTGTAAAGAAACGGCAGTATCGTCAGAGATTGTTGGCATAAATCATTTTTCAATTCAATTTATACGACACGGGTGTTGTTCTACGGTACCTTACACCGAAGGAATGCAAAAGTTTATTATGGATATGCCCTCACACAAACTCTACTAATTATATAAGACAAGTAATCTGTCAAAATAAACTAAAATCACCCACTTACTGCTATCTTGTTTATTCGTATTTATTTACTAGTTTTGCCTAAACAAAAGCTGTTAATAAAAAAAGGAATGTCCATATAATCCAACCATACCATACTCGGTCTCACGATACATCAAACGCAGCATTTAAATGACCAAAATCGAAGTATTGTTTCCTCGATAGAAGATCGGGATTCGAGCATTGTTTGCGTTGGCCTATAAATCTGTCCTCAACTTCTTCTTAAAGTGTTTCTAGTGTTTTGTTGAATTGCAACGCTCGCTTTTGAAAAGCAATCTTCTTATGCTGCTGTTGCCAAATGTTTGCGAATCAAGTAAATACTGTGTTCTATTGGAAAACGCGATTCCAACTTTATTTTCAGCGTTTAAAGTAATTTAATAACACTCAGAAATGCTCATTTGGGATGTTACATAACGCTCTTTAATTTTTATAAGGGCATATTATTTTCGAAGGAGTATTAAGTGTGTATTCAAAATTGATCAGTATAGACTTCAGTTAGGCCGTTATTAAGTATTTTATTGAATATTTAAACTACAGGTACAAAGGAAATCCCCCTTGGAGCATGGAGCATGGGGCGAATACATCTGTGTCCGTTCCACTGATTGGTTCTTTTACAAGCAAGAGTTGATCAGAATTCTGTGCCCTTCCCGACCGAAACAATCCATTGTTTCCCCGGGATTCAAACCCAGACCTCTCGGGCTAAACGCAATTCTAAGAAACATGTTTAACCGTTGACTACAGCGGGGGTTAGATAGATAATACTTACTTATTATCTAAAAAAAATCATTAAATTAAATAACTATAATAATACTAAATAACTACGTAATACTTTATGTCCATGGAAAAGTATGTTATTGTGACTTTACATAAAATAGGAGGTCATAGTTATTAATTTTTAACGTTAGATGTAGAACTATATTCCTTCACTTCAGGTTGCCTGGAAGAGGTCCCTGTTTAGCGATAAGCCCGCCTTTTATTTATAAGCTAGTTCATAACTTTTTTTTGAATGAATGATGAATGAATGAATTTTTTTTGAACATGAAGTTAAATAGTTTATTTAATGGGTAACTAGAGTTCCTAGTAATATGGTAGGGGTATGGCAACATAAAAATTTATTCCTATTTGTTTTTAACATTACTTGAAACATAATTTGAAATGAACGAGAATATGCGTTTTACAAATGAAATAAAATATAAAAGAATATCTTCTTTAGTATGAGATAAAGAATGGTAAGCGTCGTAGGATAATAACATTCAATTTTAGACGATGTATTTACGTCTCCACCGCGTCCCAACGCCACTAGTATTTATGGAGGTCTGTACCTCCAAATTGAAATACATTAATATTTTACCATAAATGCGACACTTTCATGCGGGACATAACGTTATCGTAATTGGATTCTTCCCTAAGAGCGAAATATGCCTACGCGGTGTAGGTAAATATATTTATTATGCCGTGTCTGCGAGCACTTAATGGCAAAGAGCGTTCCTATATTGGATGTCACATTATATCACCTATTTTTGCGGTATCGAAATTTTATATGGCAGTTTTGTACGTGAATGCACTCCCATATGAAGGCAATTTGACTTTTTATTTGGAGAATATGAATTCACAGTTGACCGCATTTGGTCTTATGAACAGCAACAAAACTATTGATATTAATAATTTAATAATCTAAAAAAATTAATAAATTACGACTCTCGCAGGACTTGAACCGGCCTTGTCAGCGTTCCGTGCTGTTGCTCTAACCAATTCAACTACCGAGCACAATGTAATTTCAACCTTAATACTTGCGTATTAAGATAAGGGTTAGTAAGTAAGGCTAGTGCCCTTATGTAGACAAAATATTAAAGTTTTCAAATATTGACATTACTATTATTATTACGTACATTACTTCGACATTTACAAGTACCAGGAACATACGAGCAAGGAAAGCTTTTATTTAGATCTAAAATCGAATTTCGCCGGCCGAGGTATTCACAAAGCTGTAGGAATATATTCCTTTGTGCTCCTCCAAGATATGCTGATATTATGGCATTTTGAAAGCGGACCCAAGAAAGTGCTTGTGCTCTCAATACTCAAAGAAATAATATTTATTTTCTATGAAAGTATTAAATTGTTTTAGGTTACACGAACGGGTCGGTTTCCTGCGATCTTTCAAAGGGTTGATTTTTCAGAGGAAATAGGATATTTCTTGATGGATTATGTTTCTAAATATCGGGAGCGAAATAAAAGAATTAATTATAGAAATGTTTATTTGAAAGTAAGGGCCGGAAATTTGTATAATCATTTGAATTTCACACCGTGTATAGAACAATAACTTAGTTAAACGTGATAAAACTTCACGGCGTTTTCATCTGTGGGCCGTGGTTCGGGAGCCGGATGGAACTTCGACCCGTATAATATCCAGATTTCCAGAAGAAGTCCAATATGTTTAAAAAAAAATAATTAATTGATTAGAAAACTGTTGGACCGTATAGGGATCGAACCCTCGACCCTTATTAACCTACATTGCTACTATTCCACCGACGAGCAAACAAGTTTTATAATGTGGAAGGTAATTTAATATATATTTCAATAACCACTTTTTCAAGCAGTGTTCAACAATAGTCATATTTTCACTCCTTCAAAATGTGACTGGAGTCGAATTTATCGTACACGTTTCGACTTAATGGAATGTCGTACGTCAGCCGTGATGGAATTATAACGAAATACTTCTCGAATACTACTTTTAGAAAGTAATAACATAGTTTAACAGGAAATATTCACATCTCGTCAGTCTAACGACTGTAAGAGATAACACGTTATGAAACATAATTTTAATGTCATGGCATGATATATCAGTAGTAATACTATTTTTACATTTAATTTTTATTTACTTTAATTGTTACTACTGTTCTTATTTATTTTTAGCGGCATCGATTATATTTCATGTAAAACTTTCGGCCCTATCGCAATCGAATGTAAAACGGCGTCTGTTATTGTCCTAGATTTAATTCCCTAAGAACACAGTAGAGTATTCAGGCGTGGCACAAAAAAAGAACAATCGCTTTACGTAAAACATTTTAAACGGTTTCAAACGCGATATATATTAGTTAGACTTATTTGAAAATTATTATAACTACGGCCCGATTAACCACGGCTGCTGCAAAGAATCCGAAACGTACTCGCGTAAACTACAGACAGTACAGACAATAATTTTATTAAAATATTTTACAGAATCCAAACAGTCTGATATAAGAGTCATCTAGAGCAAAAAGACACAGAACATCGTTTTGGCCGGCCACGCCTTTTTGTCTGTTTTTAATTTTCTTTATGATCTCAAAATTTCCTCCATAATGGTATCGTACCTTTCATTAAGACTCATTTGAGCCCCTGAATGGTCTCAACGCATAATGGAGGAAATGTTAGACGTTACACGCTTTAGCCTTTGTGTACACTATACTTTGTGTAATGTAGAATGATTAGTTGGACAATTCATGGTACAATTATAATTCATATATATTGTATAGAAAAAAAGCATTAAAGTTCAGTCACGTTTTGATTTGTTTTGTCAGTCCATGTATTTCCAAACATCCAAAGCTAAAAATAGGTCCACACTATATCTTCTATAGACTTTTATAAAGCCCGTGCTCGACTGCTCTCCTATTTTTTTAACATGATATAAAGATACAAATAAACAAAGAAATTTAAAAGTAATGTGGAATAATACTTAAGATGAGTTAATTGATTAAAATTCCTCTTTATACATTTACTAGCGACCCGCCCCGACTTCGCTCGCATCAATATCCGTTAGCGTTATCTTTAAGATTTATGCATATATAGGGACAGAATAAGGGACTTTGTTTTATACTATGTAGTGATTTTATTTCATGATGAATTGTCTATTACTAAGTTTCATATAAATTGTGTTACCGTATGTTGCGAAACTTCATAGCAGTGAAAAGTAAAACTTATCATCCTGCGTTAGACAAAGTATAGTTCCGCTCAGAAGCTGCTTTCAGGTCACTCGTGCCTCTTCCCGGGCGCACTTTCTATGAAGCTCTATTAATAAGCTCCCTGCAGTTTCCTAATAAATATTTGCAGCAACTGTTCCACATTCCCCTTTGATCGTGAATTTCTCTAGTTAACACTGTTTCTTTAATCAGCGTCCTTTTCAATGCTAAACCATACGTTGAGCAGGATTTATAAATTGTATAGAGATTTTGCGGCCATTTTGAAACACTTCTTAGTCGAGAACATTTATCAATCACGATGGCTGAACAGCTTAAAAATTCCAAAAGGTAAGGATTTAAACCATGTTAACAAAACCAAGTGGTATTAAGTGCAATGGCTCGGGGTTTGAGCCCCAGGAAAAGTAATAAACTTTTCGGTTAGTCAGGCGCAGAGGTGTGATTAAATATATGCATATAAATAAAAAAATAACATTGAAACAAAAACAGACGTGCATCCTGGATCTCCTAGATATAAGACCGCCTAAGAGATCCAGGATTAATCACATACTCGCAATTTCGTTTTAATTTTAAGATAATTGACTCCATATCGCTTAGTATGTACTAAGCGATATGGAGTGTATGTACACACATTCAATTATTTTAAACTCATTACATGGTTAGTTTTATATCAAAATATATTCAGTGTTATATCTAAATAAAACACTTTTAACAGTTTAAAACGCGACATACATTATACTTATTTACAATTTATTTTAACATTCCGCATTTTAAACCGTTGAAATTGTTTAATTGAAGCATATTACTAGCGTAATCTACAGATAGTATTCGGCTATAGATATAGTTCATTTATCCTAAAAAATCATAACACAGTTCCAATGTTAAGAATACCTAACTGTTTTAGTATTAAAAAATTACATTGTGCCACATATTACAAATGACTGTTTATATATGACATTTAATAATCTTCAATCCATAATAGAGCACAAAGCAAAACTGTCAATATCGTAAGACGCAAAAGAAAAAATTTTTGTATGAAGTATTGATTAATTTAGTGTGCGAAGAGAAAGAATGATATTCAGAGCGCGCGGAACTTTTTCAATTCAGCCGAGTTATTAATATATCTGACAAATGGAGTCGGTGAGTGGTAAACTTTTTTAAGAGATGAAGCAGAGTGGCGAAGTCGAGTTGTAACGTTTTCAGACGTTCCCGAAGAAGCGGCAAAGATGAATGGTTTTCAATATGAAATTGAATTCCGCGGTTCATTGCTTTTCAATTTGTTGGAGGGAACGCCGCTCGACGTTTACCTCTGATACCATATGAATTACTATCTTTTACCAATAGCTAGTTTGAGGATACCCTTTTATTATCAAGACTTTCGTTAAAGTGGGTATTGCTAGCACCGGCAATAACCTACAATGGTATATCCCGCTTGCTTTAGTGTGTTTTAAACTTAAATAAAATCAATTAGTCCAAAGATTGAACTCAAAGCGATAACATAAAAGTATAGCTTTTATGTTATCGCTTTGAGGATGGTGTTATCATGGATTTCATCCTCGCCGGACCTAACATGCATCTGATCAATTTATAATTTTCTGAAAATTTTTAATCCCTAGTGGACATAGTTGAAAAATATATATTGAATGGTCACGAAAAAAGCCGTTTTTAATTCTGTTTCGGTTCCACTCAAAAATGGGTAGACAGCACATATTGTTAGATGTCATATGGCTGGGGTATTGCATTCCTTTTTAGTCCATCTCTGTAAAAAATAACCTCTCTACTGTAAAAATCTTTTAAAAATAAACATTTTTGAATTAGTTATGTATAAATATATATATATTTAACTCTCTCATGAATAAACTGTTTATTAATGTACAAGTAATATTCAGAGGTATATAACATGTTCAACTAAAGCACCTGCCTTAACCTGTAAAACCCAAAATACGTTTACGGAACTAATTTCGACTAGAATCCTTATACTTTACATTATTCCAAATATCCACCCTGTATTACTGGGTAATATACGTAGGGTTGTCACACTTTAAAATAAATAAATGACAGAATATAATTATTATGTTTATTTCTGTTACTTAACAAAGCCTTAGGTATATATAATTTTTTAAATATATTTCTAATTTTAAATAATTAAGAACAAGAACGTGATTCTATTGTATAGATAAAGCAATGTCACACAAGAGATAAGTTTTATTTTAAATCATAATACATCTATCTCAAATCATCAAGGTACATCTGTGGAAAAGACAACGTTCTTACACAGATAAAAAATAATTTTATAATAGCGTCACAAATAGAAAAGTCAAGAAATTGCGTGATACAATTTTATTTCCAGTCCTAGTTTTATTTTAATCTATTAAAGTGATAACCCTAGCCGTGCCATAACCGTTGAATCGTATTACCATTACAACTGTCCACGACGCCAGCTGTTTCAAACAACTTTATTTTAGGACCCGGATCCCTTCTGGAGTTTGGTACCACGACCACGACCCTTGTTCTCGAGTGGCCTGTGTCGTTTCTAGATTTAAAAAAATATCTAGGTACTTTTTTACTATTTTATCAACTTTGTTGACAAGTTCTGGTCTTATTATAGAACTAAGAATACATTATTTTAGGGCTCCTGCTTTCTAATAATCCATGATGAAGCCGGGAAATATTATCGCTTTTCGTTTACAGTCTGTGGTTTTGTTAATACCCTTATTATCGGCACCGCATGTTGTCAACAATTTTTTTTTGTTAGAGAAGGAAGGCTAACTCTTATTTCTTTTAATTTTTATTTCTACGTTCGTTATAAGGCAAGTAAAATACGACTAAAGGTGGTACTGATAAAGAAAATAATATTAATAAATGATATCCGTAACTCAAGACTATCTACAGTCTTAAATAAAGCCTTTATATTTAGTAACCGACTCAACAGAGATGAAGACGAATGTTCTAAATATAAAATTAGAATTTCGAAGTTTTCTTGTTACACGCGAATTCTAAGTATCTTACGAGTTTATACTCGTATTATTTTATAATAAAAGTGAATTTAATTACAATTTTGTATGCCAAAGGTCGTAGAAAATTCCTACACGCATAATAATTTGTTTTGATTCATAAATCATAATGAGTAAAGATAACATACTCAATATTGCTTTTCCCCGAATCGTAGGAGAAACAATGTATCACCGAATTCCTTATAGAAATAATTAAATTCGGATTGTTCTTCTTTTTCAATGTTATTTATTTTAATTATAAGAATATAGAGAAATTACTTATTATATTCTTTAATTTGGAAAATAGACATTGACGGTTTTTTAACCATTTTCCCTTTTTTAAATAACCTTAATAAAGCGATTTTTGGTATCATACCAAGGTTATGTTTAGTTAAAGTAAAAATTTATATTTCACTACCCCACCGTGATTACGGCTGCTGCAAAGCATCCGAAACGCCGTAGTTAAAATACATTTTTACTTTAACTAATATATTTCGTGTTTTAAACCGTTAAAATTTTATCTAAGCTAATATCATTACAAAGCTTAATAACGATAAACAGCTCTAAGCAGCGGGATAATACTATTACAACTTTTAAATGAGAATAAACTAGGATACAAAACATTAAAGTCTATTAGCGCTGGACCTGTAGCGTGAAAATTACATTTCGTGTCCACTTATTCTTGTTTCCACGGTGGGAGCGGTAGCATCGCTAAATTAGCAGGACGCGGCTGACAGCAGGGCAATATATTCCTTGTTAGCTGCTGGAAAAAAGACGTTAGAAATTAGAAAAAACGAGCCACTCGGTACGTGGGTTATATTAATTTTTTCGCTGAAAAAGCTCGGCTACGTTGTACAGGATGAAGTATATTAGTTCTAAGGTTACGAGAGAGGTGAATTTAATTTAACTACACAAATGGTTACGACATTTGTATAATATTCACAAGGATAAGTTAAAATAGTAAGGTACAAATATAAATAAAAAGTAAAAACAAAGTTAGAATAACATGTAATAAATTATAGAGTGTTTACAAATACATTTTAATTTCTTTATTCAAGATGTTGACTATCTATGGCTCTGGACTTTCGGAAATCCACAGACTACAACCGAAACGTAGATTACACTTCTCGGCTCTTTCATCCTATAAATGATCCCATAAATGATTTATAATTTAGATTTTACTTAGACCTATTTTTGATATATATTTTCTAGATAAAGTCTAACATTATTTTTTAAGATATTTGCTTAGTATACTCTTAAAATCGATTCAATATGTGTACACAATGACAGAAGTGGAACCCACGTCCAATTACATACATACCAAGGAACTTACAAACATTTGATTGTAGTATTAATAATTTAAATTAATAACGAAGTAATAATATATGCTAAAAAGAAATAAATGTTTATTCAAAACTAAAGAGCATTCTTAATTCGTTCCTTGCAAATCTGTAGTGTGAAATTACATAGTATAAAATCCGCAACGGGTCCGAGCTGTGAGGCAACTCTGAAACTTTAATGTAATGGCCGGTAACGCTTGGCGAAAACCTCGCCCCGCCTTGATTTCGGCTTTACACCGCTAATAAACAAGAATTTTCATTCAAGAGAATAGCTTATTAGATTCACGTGACCTGTATACTTTATAATGAATTTTGAATCTCTTACGATTAATAATAATTTGAAACTTTTGGAGAATTCACAAGGATCTAATTGTCCTCTGTAGCTAAATGTATATATCTGTAGTAAATAAACCACTTGAACCTATACAAGAGAGAAAAAAAAAAAAAAAAAAAAAAAAAAAAAAAAAAAAATTTAAAAAAGCCAAAAAAAAAAAAAAAAAAAAAAAAAAAAAAAAAAAGGGGGGAATTTAAACCGCACTCTCTCTAACCAATTGTAAGTTTATCAGGACACAGTTCTTAAAACTTAATCAGAAATAAGAACTAGTTCATCCTAGAGTAAGACTAGGGATAACCTTTTATGTAAGTATGAGTTTTCTATATAAATTTAATATTCACACATGAAAGTTTCAGCGAAAATATTGCGAGAAATAAACATTTAATATTCCGGCTATTCTTAGACATTTCACTCGGCGCTTTGTAAGTCAACGGACTTACAAAAAAGGCTACCTTGAATTATTTATCACCCCTAATGTTTCCTCTGTCAATTGAAATATACATGAAAGGTTGGGGATTTTGTTTTCCTATAAATTGACCTTTCAAAATATAATCTGTGTGCCGTATTGGTTTAGTGGTCGTGTGCCAATTTACTTAAGTTAGGAAGTTCAACCTCCGGCCGTGCCTAAAAACAAGTCTTAGTAGGAATTCTGTTATGTTCTCTCCAAAAAACAAGCGACATGTCCTACAAATCTGAAAGAAATATGGCAACTTGTTTTATCAGCTCCGTAATTATCAGTAAGGTTTTATCAATGCATGCCCATTCCCAGTAGTGGGAAAGTTACTTCTGGGAATGGCCATTCATTGATGTAGTCTATCAATCAATTTATTATACCTTAATAATTTCTCACAGCTAGGCAATGAAGCTCTCTTTTCGAGTATTTAAATATGCCAACTGTCTATAGTTTTCGCGGGGAGTACCCATTTAAATAAAACACTTTAACGGTTTAAAACGCGATATATTAGTTAAACCGTGTGTTTTATTATGCTTTACTACGGTTTGATGAATTTTAACGATTAAAGATTCTAAATGATTCATAACCGGAACTTCCACTACCGACGTTTGGGATTTAAACCCTGGACCTAGAGTCGAGTGAACTCACTAACCACTGGAACATCGATGCAGTCGAATACATTCTTTTTATGGTAAAGGACAGACAAGCAAGAAATAACCCCGCGTATAACATCTAAACAAGATGCGTCGTCGACCTATTTTAGCTTTGGATATTCGAAAATCTGCAGACTGTAAGCGAAACGTGATTAAAACTCACGGCTTTTTCATCTGTGGACAGTGGTTCGTGATCTGGACGGAATTTGGATATTCCTACATCCCATTTAAAATCTAGATTTCCAGACTTAATACGACATGTTTCAGAAAAGTTATAAAATGATAAAAAAAATTTTGGACCCGGTGGCGATCGAATACACGACCCGTTGTTTATTAGCCGTGTATTGCTAACACCAACTAGCCCGTCAAAATATGTAAATGCGGTATATCCTAGTTTCGTGAATTCGTTTAGGTAAATCGTGATGCAGTTGTAAATATGTAGTGACTGTAAAACTTCTGAAATTGCAGTTCTTTGACGTTGTAAATGGTGCTGGATGGGACAGGGTGGTAAGTCAGCCAACTTTACGGATAAACTTCGCGGGCATTCGTCTAAAACTTTAGAAGGCTGAAAGTTGCGACTAGAGGTAACTACGCCTACCTCGCTCGAAGAATCGCTATTATTAAGTACTAGTTTTCGTTCGTGACTTCGTCTGCATGAAGTAATGGAAAATTTTGATGTATGCGTGTACGTTATACGATAATACAAAAAATCTAAATTTTACTTAATTTAACTATTCCAACAAATAACTTATATAGTTTCACGTTTTTTTTAATGGTGACAAGAGGCGTGGCGTTTACTTGATGGGAGGTGAAATACCTCGGCCATATAATATCTACACAAGATGTGCTTTCGGCCTATTTTGGTTTTATGTATTATATAAATAGACGGTAGCTCAATTTGTAAGAGCGGTATGTAAAAAAATTGAACTCAAATAGACTTTTGTTGTTTATCATTTAAACTAATTATAACCGATATTACCTAAGTTTTTTTTCTCTTAAAAATTGTATAATCGTAGTTTAATAACCACATATGATGTGATACTGCATAGCAACACATATAGAAATATATCTTGAAAAATAGCCATGAATCAAGAATTGAATTTCCACAACTCGGCACAACGTAGAATTAAAATCGATTCGGATTATAAATCTGTACAGTAATATCATTTTCGGTATTATGTATAAGTCATTGGAAGTCCCGATAGATATTGAATTTATTACATCGCCGGTAACCCAGGGGACGAGTAAATTAATGTGGAAAAGTGATCGCGCAACGCTCCGGCGGCGTTCGCAATTAGTGGCGCAATCAAGATCGCCTACGATAATCCTGAAAGCGTATTCCCGCAAGGGGCTGTGTCAAATCTTGTGTTAATTTAGATGTGTTTTTAAACCAGTTAATATGGTATTTATTTAAATACTGCATGTTATTAACGGGAGTAGTAAATAAAACAAGGGAGAGTTAAATATAGTCCTCCTTTAACATAAATAACAGAGAAGCAACTCTACTACGGTATACGAAAATACCTTGAAAATGAGCTATCGATAATGTTTAGATTTAGCGCAAAATCCCATTGTTATTATATATGTATATATACATATATGAATATATTTGTACATAATTACGTATGTATTTATATACATATATATGTATGTGTTTCTTTTACATAACGATTTCTATTTTCCAATGTATTTAACCAACGAGCCATGGAGGTGGAATATCACAAAAGATGTTGCTACGGCCCAAGAATATTCTTTCATACTTCCGTTTAGGAACAAGATTAATTTGGAAAAAGGAAGAAATTGTAAGGAAAATAGGCAGTAAAAATAACACGTTCTTCCTCATATTGTATTTTGTTTGCTTCGAACGACGAACAGCGTAGTTTAATCAGATATATTATAGCGAAAGTGATAAAAACAAATCAGAAATACATTTGTTGACAATATTTGCGTTAATTTTAAAAATTAATTAAAAAATAATTACCAAATGATCGAAGCTTTAATCGTTTGAAATACCTTGACATTAAATGCTGGTTATAGTTTACGCAAGTAGTACACATTTAAATAAAACGCGATATATTAGTTAAACTTATTTGAAAATGATTATTACTTTGGTCCGACGTTTGTCACGGGGAGGCCTTGACATGTTTGAGCAGTTTTTTTAGTTATAATATCAAAGAATCCAGAAAGAAGAAGAAGAAGGTTTAATTGCGGTTCAGTCTTTGGATCTACGAATATCCAAAGCCAGAATACCTAAGTCGGTAACGCATCTTGTTTAGATGTTATATGAGTAGGGTATTTTATCTATCAAGTGCACCACACGCTTGTCTGAGATTAGCGGTTAGCGAGATGCCGTTTCTCTATCCGGTTCCCCAATATCAGGCACTTACCAGTAAATGTTTCCCTGAGATTCGTACCTAGGATTTCTTGACGACGCTCCTAACCAAATACTGTCTGTAGATTACGAGAGTAGTACACATTTAACTAAAACACTTTAACGGTTTAAAACGCGATATATTTTAGTTAAAATTGTTTGAAAATTATTTTTAACTACGGCCCGACGTTTCGGATGCTTTGCAGCAGCCGTGGTCACGGGGAGACTCGTTAAGGCTACAGAGCTACACTAAGCAATAGAGGTGTAGAATTACTATTATGTATAAACGCCGAATTGAGGTCGAATCAAGAATGTGTAATGATGACAGTATTAAATATATACCTTTAACTCCCGGGACGTCTTAAGACCCTAATATTTAATAGGTGTCAGGATTTAGAGGATCCAATAACATGAAGACCCTTTATACCTGGCCAACATAATATCTTATATGTACGGGTAAATTAATAATCTGATTACGTTGGCCCTCTACGTTTACTTGTTAACAAACGGTAACTACACTTTAGAGAATTAATGCTTCCATTTAAAACACTTCAACGGTTTAAAACGCGATATATTTAAGTTAAACTTGTTTGAAAATTATTTTTAACTACGCCCCGAAGTTTTGGATGCTTTGCAGCAACCGTGGTCAAGGAGACCATGGAGACGTTGTCAGTCTCGCGTTTAAACCGTTAAAGTGTTTTATTTTAATGTGTACTACTCGCGTAAACTACAGACAGTATTTAACGCTTCCATTTATAAGTATACTGTATTTTCTATCTGGCCCCGCGTATTTATTTTAGTAATGTATGGCTAATTATCAACGGGTCGGGGTTCGATCCCCACAAGATCCAACATGTCTCTAAGAAGTTATTTTTTTTCTGAAACACGTTGGACTTCGTGTAAGTATAAAATGGTAGGATTGTCGGAATCCCGTCAGGGTCAAGAACGATGGTTTAAAAAGGTGTGATCAATTGTTTTTTGGTTTCAATCTGGATTTCCGAATGTCCAAAGCCAAAAAAGGTCGACAACGCATTTCGAATTGATGTTATATGGCTTTTCATCTTTCATCGAAAACACTCGTTTTTCCTCATCTACGAGTAAAATGATCCACTTAGTGACAAAGTTCCTGGTTTCGATTCCCGGGAAGCAAAATAAATGACTGATCTACTATTTGTATAAATATCAAAACTGACAGAAATGTGTTATCGACTTAAAATTTAATTTTTGATATAAATTTTATACTAAAAATATGACGTCACATTTTCTACTATCTCTAAGGATTTAAAGAGTGGACAATACCCCGTAATAACCTGTTTATTGCCCCGTTTCATAATAAAGTTCGCCGTAAAATCTTTATATAAGTTGCAGCTAAGACTTGAATAAAGTAGGTTGGCCGAGTAACACGAGCAAGGCTTGCTCATAAACTAGCGGTAAGCCAGATGACACGGCCTAGTAGAATTAGATCCGCCTTCATATCCCGTCTTTAATGAGGAAGCTCGTGGGTGCTATAAAGTTTAAAGATACTCTTGATTTCTATGACTGATATACAACCATGCGTTGACACTAGCATGGTTGTATATCTTGTCTTTACTTTGGGCTTTGAAATTTGGGATTTAATTATACGTATTAATGCATTATAACAACGACAAAAAACATTAAATTGTATAAGGCTTTCACGGCCATCGTTCAGCATATCATTGTGTTTCGGGTCGTTCGGCCAATATAAGCGAGAAGAGGTTCTCGAAGTTTCGCCATCACGAGTTTCGCCATCATCATCATTCTTCGAGCAGTCAAGGAGCTACCAACATCTAATGATTCCGTCGTTAAATATACAAAAACTAACACCCTCGACGATCTTAGGAATAGTAGTATGGTTTCAGTTAGGTTATTTACAATACTTAGGGCGTTTTATTTTGTAATCTCTTGTTTTGTTTCACGGTTTAGTAAGTGCGAGTGAATTCTTCATGTTAAGTATAAGGAAATACGTTATCACTGCATAGGAAAGAACAAAGTCGCTTTTTGTGCCTTATTTACGCTTAAAACTTTAAAACTACGTAACCGACTTCGACGCGGTTTTTTTTAAATTAATTGCGCCGCGTTCGAGTCGGATATTAATCGTATAACATTTTTGTTGAGGGTCCTCTTATTATTATATTTATTTTAAAATTAATAATAAGGTTAATAATATATTTTAAACCGTTAAAAGTAAATAAATGATATTATTTTGTATGTATTAATACCAATTGCAATATGTTTGATAAAGTAATTTGAAGCGCCAGTGTTTCCGATTAACGTCTCTCTTTTAGAAAAACCTAATATATAGAAGTTATTGTGCTAAACAGGACATAAAATAATATTTCTACGCAAATCACGAAGAGTAAAGTAGTTAATTTATTACTGACACCTGCCTGCCTCTCTTAGATCGTTAATAAAACTTATAAGTGGTACACAGGATCTTGTTTGCAGTTTTACGAAGTTTGTTTCCCCTGGTAATAAACCTTGTTGGGAATTTTTCCTTGTTTAAAATTTTTATTTTCCATTTTATATCCCCGAGATTGCGGTGATGCACTTTAATGTTATCTATCTACGGTTTTATTTCGCAAAAGATTCGCGAATCAGTTACTAAATGTATAAAAATGACTCACTCATAATCTAAAGTAATAATCAATAAGGCTTAAGTTAAGCGAATATAAACGATATGTGTATTTAGCTTAAGGAAATACTTTAAAAACAAACTTTTATTTTTCTGGTAACAATTAAATTATTACGTACATTAAACAAAATCTATTTCTGTCCTAATAATTTTTATTCAGAAATCTACAAATATTTTTGCTCGTACTTTCTGTAGTTTATTCAAGTATGTAGTACATTTTTTAAATTACGGCTTGTTTTGTTCCCCCGTGGCCGCGGCTGCTGTAAAGCATCTGAAACGTCAGGCCTTAGTTAAAATAAATTGTAAATAAGTTAAGTTATATATTTCGCGTTTTAAAACATTAAAAGTGTTTTATTAAAGAAATCTAACTCTGTCAAATTATAATGATTTGAATTTTTTAGCGGTAAATACAGAAGTCTGCGTAAACGTAGTCTGTAAAATGCATTAGTTAAAGAAACCCGTAGCTCTTTCCCCACGTAGAGACGTGATAGTCCTACAACTATGTACACAGCTAATAGCTAATCACCAACAACACAAATAAAACCCCATAGCCGATATCCCTCGTAAATAAACGGAGGCAGCACGTCCGTGGCAAGTTTAATTAGAAACCTGGCTTTACGATGCGGCCATTTTATAGCCGCTTTCGCCAATAGTTTTGTGATCATAAAATATCTCTTGAATCACCATAGACCCTCGAAAACTCATCATCTATTAATTCGTAATTATTATGACTGGTGTAATGTATGTGTAAAATACACACACACATAGACACACACACGTACACCCATCATACAAATTCCAATTCAGTTATTTTCCTTGTTTTGTAGCTTTTCATTATAAATGTATAATTTTTGTAGTTAAGTTTATTTCCAAACTGTTGTAATGTCGGATAGTAAAAAAGTTAGTTTAAGCAATCCGATTGAATGCAAGTAAAATTAATATAATTTATTGTATTAATAATGAAACAAAGATAAATAAGTAAAAAAAATCCCCATACGAGCAGGTACATTTTATGAATGAAATTTGAATACAACACTTTAACGGCTAAAAACGCGATAAATATAGTTAAACTTATTTGAAAATTATTATATTATAACTACGGCCCGACTTCTCGGATGCTTTGCAGCGGTGGTCACGGTGAGACCGTCTCTCCGAAACGGGTCTGAACGGGTGTTTTTTTTAATGTGTACTACTCGCGTAATTTACAGACAATTTTAGCTAAATAGTTATTAGAACTTTCATGCTCTGCTGGACCGAATACATAAAAATTTTTTTTTGAACCCATTATTTAAAAAAAGTCCCTTTATATTTTCTTAGAACTATAGATCGTTTAAATGAAATAATCAATAATATTCGATTATTGGCTAAATATAAGCTGTGGTTTGTTTATTTTCTTTCTTGGATAGTGGCTATGGCTTATCGCTCTCGGGCAGGCGGGTTCATATGAGCCGGCCACTCCGCCTCTATTTGGGATATAAATCATGAACACACATTTCCTTTCGGCGAAATGCTCAAGGCGAAATATTTTCCTTATACGTTTAGAATAAAAGCGAGAGTTGATACGAATATAATTGGCTTTTTTCTTTATTGTTCTCTTGACTTACAAACGAGTGAAATTGATCCATAAATTCTGATGATCCATAGTTCAGAAAATGAACTAAAAATATAAGCTAGCTTTGCTAACATACGACTAAATTGTTTCGGTCGGGCAGGGCACAGAAGTCTGATCAACTACTTGCCTGTAAATAAAACCGATTAGTGAAACGGACACAGACGTGTGTTCGCCCTATGCCCCACGAGGTGAAACGGGATTTCACTTTTTGCTAACATACAAAAGATTCGTTTGTATTGTTAGTTTTCATGTTAAAAAGTCGTTGTAATGATATTTTCACACATTAGCATGAACATTTTATCTACCTAAAAAAAATTGTAAAGAAAAAGAAGGATAATTAAAACGTGTACCTACTAGGTATAATAATGTATTTTCGTCAGTTTTGTATAAAATATTTATTTTTTCACGAAGCACATGAGACAACTGAGAATAAACTAGAAAAACAACTTTAACGGTTTAAAACGAGACATAAATTAGTTAACTTGTTTTAACTACGGCCGGGCGTTTTTGATGCTTAACAGCAGCCGTGGTCACGGGGGGTCATAACGTCCAGCCGTACTAACACATGTCGCGTTTTAAACCGAAGTGTTTTATTTAAATGTACAGATAATACTTGAGTAAAAATGTTTCTTCGTAGATCGATATTATTCACACAAAGATTCTTTTATTTTTCACAGTATCATTGTGCCTTAATAGGGGAATATCTTATAACACAATGTCTCTATCTCTGTGTAGAGGCTCAGCTTGCCTTTTAGATTCAGTTTTATACTTAGAGAAACTTCCATTGTCCACACTATCCAACCATTACCGTGGCTAAAGTGGAAAGTTTGTGAAAGAAAATGCCGTGCATACGTAAATGGATCCTTTTATCTTTCTTTTGAAGTGCTCAACTGAGATAGAACATGTCGAGCTTTTAAAATTGTCGATATTCATAATATAACATATTTTAACTATAAAGTGTATCTGAATATTTAAATAAAACACTACGGTTTAAAACGCGAAATATATTAATTTATTTTAAAGTGATTTGACTACGGCCCGACGTTTTGAATGCTTTGCAGCCGTGGTCACGGAGAGCGGGTCTCCCAAAATACTTTTAAATAAGTTTAACTAATATATTTCGCGATACAGACCGTTAAAGTGATTTATTTAAATGAACGATCATTCAGTCTCTATGCTCACGGCTGCTGCTGCCCGAAACGTTGGGCCGTAGTTACAATAATTCTCAAATAAGTTTAACTAATATATGTCTTATTTTAAACCGTTAAAGTGATGTACTTAAATGAATTGTTTTTACTAAAACTAAGTAGGTATTAAAAAGATGTGTTTATGTTTTGTGCTTTTGTTGTTTATGTTGGTACCAGTCGGCTATAATGACTATCGAAATCAAGTTAGTAAATATAATGAGGGTAGTAATACTTTCAACTTGTAGCTACTTGAAGTTTTATTAAAAAATACATATAGAATCTTGAACCTTATCATCGGCGTCTGTTGTAACCACAAAACCAACAAAGTATTTTATTTAAGACAAGCATATCCCATGATGGGAGATGAAATTCCCCAGCCACATAAAATCTGCACACGATGAGTTGTCGAACTATTTTGGCGATGTATATTCGGAAATACACTGACTGAAACCGAAAAGCGGCTCACGCTTTTTCCATCTGTGGATGGTGCGTCACAGTCGGTAGTTCGATATTCCTCCCACCCATTTAAAAATAAGATGAGAAAAATTGCTTAATGCAGTAAAGTTGTAATGTGTGTGTGTGTGTGTAATCTTTTGCAATAATACGACGTCATAAGCTGAATCGGGCCACGGAATTTATAAGGAATTCAAGAGATTTATAATAGCGACCAGATCCGGGTGTATGGCAAATGGTGAGAGTTCCCTTACAAATTGAAAATCAATGAACCGCGGAATTCAATTCGATATTGAAAGCCATCTCTCGCGTTGCCTCGTAAGGCGCCGAAGAGCTCTTTGCGATATCTCTTTGACTCCGTTTCACACATAAAGGCCAACATGTGCGCTTAAAAGGTATTCAACCAGTGGAGCCTTTTAAAGGACTAATTGCACGTTTACGAAACCAATTATATCGGGATCCTTGGCGAATGATTATTTTTCTGGTCGAATTTATCGAAACGAGGCACTTTTTCGACTGCTTTCATTCGAATTATCTATACTAATATATAAAGCTGAAGAGTTTGTTTGTTTGAGCGCGCTAGGTTCAAGAACGACTGATTCGAAGTAAAACATTATTTTTGTATTGGTTAGAGAATTTCCTGAGACAATCTATAAGGATTGACTGTGATAAATAAGAGCTAAAAAAAGCGGGAATTTTTGGACAAAACGGGGAAAATTATTCATGTTTGTGAGTTTCCCTTATGCTGCGACAACGGTTCAAGATGAAATATGTATAAAAGAACGATTTTTCTTTAAATTGTCTATAAAAACGTCCGTGAAACCATGTCTATCTTTTAAGATTAACTTGCAAGAACGTGACCGATGTCGTGGGTAACAGCTTAAATCAAAAAGATGTAGAGGAGGTTTTCAAAACAAATTTGGCTGCCCAAAATAACTATTCTACGCGAACGAAGTCGCTGACACAGCTTGTCGCTTGTGCACAAATAAGGGGATTCTTCAGTGCAAAACATGTCGGGGTTTAAAATATGTATATTTTTAGTAAAGGTATTTAGAAACAAATTTTGTGAAATCTCCTTTCCGCTATATGATAGTTAATAAATATATTTTCCCGGGATTCGAACCCTGAACAATAGACAATATGTCTAACCAATACTTCAAGAAGGCGACGAAATGCGACCAACATTTTATAGGTTACATTATTTTTTTATATTTAATGAAAGTAACAATACCGAGTTAGAACAACTTAATTTGTAGAACTGTAGCAAGATCGCTGTGGTCCTAGAATCGATACCTCGCGAGATTTATAACTTATTTACTAGCTAGCATGTGAAAACAGTGTTTTTAAACATAAGATTTCTTTAAATAAAAAAACATTAACGGTTTAAAGCGCGATATATTAGTTAAACTTATTTGAAAATGATTTTTAACTTTGGCCCGACGTTTCGGATGCTTTGTAGCAGCCGTGGTCACGGGGAGACTGTCGGGCCGAAGTTAAAACTCATTTTCAAATAAGTTTAATTAATATCTAATGTCGCGTTTTAAAGTGTTTTATTTAAATGTGTACTACTCGCGTAAACTATAGACAGTATTAAGTTTCTTTTTAAAACTATTTCAGTCTATCTAAGCTGTTTTCTACTTAGTAAAACTCGTTTCGAGAATGTAAAACAGGCTAAAGCAAGTCGCTCCTTCCAGACTATTATTAATATAAATTGTTGTGTGAAAGCGAAGTAGGTACGGTACTTTGATAAGCCTGTATAGGTCTTTATAAGTGTATAATTAAATCCGTGGCTTTTTCGCAACTTTATTGTAACAACTCACGCGATGTATTGAAATATTGGTATTTTTATTCTGTATTAATGCTTTGTATTACTACAATGTCTGAATTTAATCTACGTTCAATTACAAAGCAATTTTAATATACAATTCTTTTCGATCACTTCTTTATTACAATATAAGTGTGTACCTAACACGTAATTGTTAATTACTATTAGACTATGCAAATGTGGACTATGAAATACTACTGCACTTTTATAAGTATACACAATTAAATAAAACACTTCTTACGGATTAAAACGTGAAATATATGTTTTTTTGTGTAATTTACGTTTAACGCCAGGTCGTAAACCTTTCGGTGGTTTTACAGCAGCCATGGCAGGAACTATAGACAATACTGAAGCATAAACAAGTATTAATATTTCTGCTATACATCAATAATGGTAATCTAAGAACCTGTGCTAACTAGTGTTAGCAATTAATTGAAAATAAATAATGATGAAAAAAAAGACGGTATTTCATTATTTCAGAAACGTAACCTATGCAACCAGAACATCGCTTCTATACTCTATAAACTCTAATAACTCTAGTAAACACAACTCTTTCGATTACATTCAGATTTAATTAATATAAAGAATATAAATCTATTTAATATAAGATATTTATCTATATATTTAATCTAAAGTTCAGATATTAAACTTCTGTGGCGAGCACCGAACAATAATCAATTCCTTATCTATTGATAAAAGCGGACCTAAATTCGGGATTACTCATTTAAAATTCATAAAACACCATCTCTAAATGCAATCTACGTCTAATAACAAAAATTATGATTAACGACTGCAGAAGAACCAAGCAAATCAAGCGTAATTAGAAAAGATGGAATGCCATCACTTCCAAAAGCAATTACCTCTTGCTCATATCCTCTACATCCATTTCTATTTACAGGCAAAATTAGCAAGACGGTAACCGTGATCAAGTGCTTTCACAAATCATTGTGACGTCAGCCTTATTGCAACGAGTTACCCTGAGTAATGTCCGCGACTCGGTAAGAAACCTATTTCGTACGAATTCTTCCCCCGTGATATATGTTTCCATTCCACCCGGCTCCGACTACCTTCGTATAGTCAATTTCTATTGTCAGTCGTAATAAGGTATTCCGATTCGTAAATTTATATCCCGAGATTTCATGTTTCATAAACTCGATCGGGTTTACTGTTCGGTTCGTCTGCAACTTTTATGTAGCGGTATTTCTTAACAAACAACTTGGTTTATGCGAATATTGTAAAACTCTCCTTTTATGGATTCACTAGTGCGCCGTGAGGCGTTACCTGCGTTACGGCACAAATTTCTATACTATTATAACATATAAAACTCACAATTCACAAACATTGTCCTATACAAAATTGACTCCTTTTTTATATGCTAAGAATTTGGTAAACTCCTTTTTCTCATCCTTACATACAAGGAACACGTCCTCTAATTATCAAATCTCTTCCGATCAGCGTTTTGGGTGTACGCTAATCAATCAGATCGTCTTCGTCGGGACTGGGGTTACAAAATATCAGTGTTGGGACATTAGTCCCAACGTAGCTGAGTGGTCTCCTTTTTAGAGGCAACTGTATTTTATCTGTATTGAGTAATTTAATATTTTATTCAATTTTTTTTTTAATTTTATTAAATGTGTTGTATTGTTTCATTCATACAAACATTTATGTATATGTGGCTTTGCATAACTCTTCTTTTATTCGGTTATAAGTTGGTAGGTTGAATAAGTTTAAAGAAAGTTGGGTTCAATAGGTCTTTTTCTCAATAACGAGTTTAGTTTTACAAATATTTGTATAGGACAGCGTACATATTGCGTTTGGCCCCAGGCATGCGTATTACATATGAGTTAGCACTTTGTTTAAGTGCCCTATATGGGATTTTACGTGGGGATTTAGTTCTTCTTTAACGGCCATGTTGACTTTTGTTAAAAGGATTTGTTCTACTATGAAACAATTTCAATTTTAAATATCCCAACGAAACAAATTACGTAGCGTCTGTAGTTAACGCGGGTAGTACACATTTGAATAAAAAGCTTTTAACGGTTTAAAACTGGAAATCTATTTGTAAATAAAGTATTGTTACCTTTGACTTATTAAAATTCGAAAATATATACTTTACTTGTTGCAAGTTCTTTTTAAACGTATGTATAATATTTTTGCCTACAACTAAATTATAGAACTTGCCGAATGAAATTATTAATTTATAAATAATTATTAATTAAAAAAACTTCCTGTAATTACCGTTGATGATATTGCATTTTTAAGTTCTTATTTGGTAGTAGTATTAAGTAGTTTACTAGACAATATATTAAATACAATTTTATCAATATTAAAATTACAATTTTCTTTTTACGTCATGTATTTTAGTAAATCATCATCAAAAACTTCTTAAACAGAGGTTGTCTATCATTGGTTAATAATTATGTAAAGTTTCTTTGTTTTGAAAAATGGAGTTGCTAACAATACAGAGTATTATAGTATATACCTATTTATAATTTATTTTTAAAGATAAAAAGTGTATTTTAATTTAACTTCTAGTAAGAGAGGATGAGATAAATTGACTCAGTGCTGAATTATAAAACAGCGTCTCGCTACACAATACAATCGTGATAAATGGATTCATCAAACTAACTTAATATCCAGCGAACGATCTTGTTCATACCACTTCCAAGATATCGTACGAAGCAACACCCGGGATGAAGATTGAATCTCGTCAAAATAATGGGCGTCATTCGAAATTATTAATTTAGTTATAGACAAGGATATACAGCCATTTTCTCGGCAAGGGATAAAGCAAATTGAATTATATAGTTGGGAATTGGTCGTATCAGTGAGACCGTAGCTTGGGATATTTCAAATGCCACTTTGGTTTCATGTTACGCGAAATAATAAGTTTTATTCAGTCAGTTTTTGCGAGTAGTACACATTTAAATTTTAACGGTTTAACCGCGAAACTTGTTAATATATTTACAATAAATCCTATTTACGGCGATAATTTAGGTGAGTGGTACACATTTAAATAAAACACTTTTAACGGTATGAAACGCGGACCTAGTTCACATATTTATAATTAATCTTATTTACGTCATTGTCTAAACTATATTTTTTGTGAATCGTCTGTAGTTAACGCGAGTAGTATACATTTAAATAAAACACTTTTAACGGTTAAAAACGCGAAATATTTTAGTTACGGCCTGACATTTCAGATGCTTTGCAGCAGCCGTGGTCACGGGTGTCCCTCCATATATATATTTTCGGTGTTTATAAGTGCACGCCGTTGGTACTGACCAAGTAAGAGAATTTTCACACAATCAACAAAGGTTTGAACAAACTTTAACTCGAAGTTATATAATTATATGTTCTCACAGAATCTATATATATAGTACGGGTATAACATGAATACATAGATATATAAATTATATACAGTGAAATGTTTCAAAACAGTAGAATAATCGTGTTTCTACATTGTAACAATGCCACTTCATAAACTAATATGAAGTAGGGGTAAGACAATGACAAAACTATGTTGTGCATTGTGTGACAAATCTTCTGTACAGTCAAGTGCAGAAAATGATTTTTGTTTTCAATAAATTAATTATTAAATTTGGAATAACAGACTCAACAACTATTTTATATGTTGCTTAGTTTAATTTAATAATGATAGTATGTTTAACTAATTTAATGAGATTTCAGTAAAAATTAAATGATGTTTTTATTTACATCACAATAAATGCATTTTGCCTACTACAAAATTTGTACTGTACTAACTCCAATGAAGTAGGTGACTTATATCGATTTTTGTTAAAATAAATTACTTATTTCTAACACGTCCAGTAATGTCAAACAAGAAAGGTGTTATCGTATCTTTCTAAGTCTAAGTTAGAGGCAGAGTAGCCTAACTGCAATTTTTATGACTTGAGGTATTTATATTTTCATAGTCTAAAAATTTTAATTTACCAGAGCACAATAGATAAATTCATTTTTGCCTAAGTTAATTGCGTATTTTGATTTTCCTTCTTATTGAAATGGTTTTCATGTCATGTTTATTTATAGGCCACTCTGCCTCTAGCAGTCTCAATTCATGTATATTTTTTGCACCCGACCGTACATAAACTAGTGCTATGTTAAACTTAGCCAACAATACAATGAGAGATCCTATTCACCAGAATGCGCTGCGAGGGATAATGTACTGTTGGAAAGATAACTCAGAAATATTATCGCGTGGTAACTAACATTTTAAACATGAATTTCTTGCTCCATGCTCCTTGGAAGCGGAACAAATTTTACTTGTCAGCGTTGTGTTAATTTTATTAAGTCAAATATTTATTTTACACGTTTTAAAGTTACTAATTTTAAAGCTTATTATGATGCAGTTGAAGTACTCTCGTCTATTTCCGCATGTTTCTATTTATATTTCAAATAAAACATTCTTAACGGTTTAAAACACGAAATAATTATTTACAATTTATTAAACTACGACGTCGATAAATATATTTTAAATATGTTAGCGAATATATTTCGCATTTAAAACCGTTAAAAGTGTTTTATTTGAATGTGTACTACTCGCATAAACTACAATAATCATAGTGTAACTAATATTGTCTGTCATCGTTATATATGTATTTTATGACAAAGTTAGGATTCACTTAATGGAAGTTAAAACTATATTACAACTATAGAGTCTTGTACATTCGGAAAAGACTGTAGCCGAAACGAGAGTTGTCACTAACGGGTTTTTCGATAATAGTTGACCAACGGACTTAATTGTTTCAATTGACTACCAACCATATTAGTACATTATGATATAAGTGCGGTAAGTTGAAAATTAGAGCCGAGGCGATATTAGTAAGAAAGCAAAGGCTGTAATTTTCAAAGCGCACTATGTCATACGATATTTTATAACATATTTACGAGGAAATTAATAAAACTGTAACTTGGTTAAACGAATAAATGTTTAATTAATTGTTAAAGTAGTTATAAAAATTTTTACTTGTCCACAAATAAGCGATGCGCGCGCATCTACGTTTTTTTTTAGGCAAAGGTACAAAAACAGCCAGTATTACTAATAAAATTAATTAAAATTTTTGTGTTTTTGTTATATAAATGGTTGTAATTTATTGTCAAAATTAATTAAATTAAAGAATTAAATCTTTATTTGTTATATTTTATTTTCCAAAGTTAATTTTATTCATAAAATATTGACCACTTTTTTAACATAAAACCTCTTTGCTAAGATTTTTAAAAGTATTTATCCATTTTTAGACGGAGTATCTTCAAACTTTATTAAAAAAACACGTGCCTTTTACATTACATTATCGCACAAGTACGTAATGAGATACATTACGATATTGAAATTGGTGTAATTACAACCACTTTACGAGCAAATATGTTATAAAATAAATTTACTAAGGTTTAAATGGTTTAAGGCGTTAAGCGTGGTTCTAACTTCGATTCCCAGGGCGACATGGGTAGAGCAGTTTGACCATCTATATGCACTGGCCACTAAATAGTGACTGTCTCACGCCTAATATAGTTAACTTAAATGTGTAAAAATCTGTTAGCCCATTAATTATTTTCGTACCTTAAAAGCAATTGAATTAGTGTCACAGGCAGTCCAAATTGCTCGGGCAGTTTAAATTAACTTGTTACCCGAGGTCGACTTTGGCCCTAAACTTGCCTAATTTCGTGAGCAACATCAAACTGTACTTCCCCCATATTACCCTGTTTGGTCCCGCATGAATTTTGCACACTAATTAGTTCGCACGATGTTTATTTTACTTAAGTTTACGTATGCCTCTATGATTTACGACTAGAGTGAATGTTCTGTGTTTGTTGCTCGAAAGTTGGTTTTTGGGTGAACTAACATAGTTGAATGTATATTAGGCGTGTTTGAAATAACTCGTGAATTGTTAATTGTGTTTTGATATCAAACACCATCAAGATAGTCTCCATTGATGATACGTTACAGTTGTGTTCAAAAATTGACGAATTTATTGTAATGAGAACAGTTCTTGGTTTCAAGTACAATTTTAGGAAGGTAATAATAAGGTCACGGGGAGACCACGGCTGCTGCAAAGTATCCAAAACGTCGGGCCGAAGTTAAATATCATTTTTCAAATAAGTTTAACTAATATATCGCGTTTTAAACCGTTAAAGTGTTTTATTTAAGTGTGAACTACTCGCGTAAACTATAGACAGTATTTAAGGTAATTAGAACTTTTCTCTTTATACATTGAAGGGTAGTTTTAGACACATGTATGAGTCGAACTACCTATAACAAGCCACTGTTCCCTTTTTTATTTTGTCAACGCCAAATTTCACAGGCTCGTTGGTGTAATGACAGCATTGTATAGATAATAATCAGTGGGTCGATCCCCACTCAGTCCAACATTTTTCTAATCAATTTATTAAAAAAAAAGATTAGGGTTCTTAAATGGGGGGTAGAAATATCGAAACTCAAAGGTCAGATCAAGGCCAAAAGAGGTCGACAACACATCTTGCTTAGATATTATATGGATGGGGTATTTCATCATCAAGTAAGTGAGCGCTTGCTTGTCATCCCTTATAAAAAATTGTATAATACCAATTAATATAGTATTGCTATATCGGGTATAAATAAAGATACAAGCATCGTCCTCTTGAAGTCATGCACGTATAACATTACACACTGTTTTCGTACAAATATATTGTCCACTAGAATGTCTGTAATATAATATGCCTATCTAAGCGTTGACTACACGCTCAGCAGTTTTGAAATTATGTTCTAAACACACGCTCAAAGCGAGTTCAAATTGGCGCTAGTTTATTCCGTTGTTCAGTTTATAATGCGTCCGTGAGGGTGGGCACACCGCATCGGGTTAACTGTTTTACTAGTTTTTAGGGCGGGTTTTAACATGTTCAACTGCGCTGAAATTGTTTCCAACGCCCGCACGGTCTGTGCTCTCGGGGAATTAAAAATAAACTCTAACGGACCATTTTTGTAATTGTGTACTTGTTAATTCTCAAATAATACTTTTAAAACGTCAAAGGTTTAATTTAATGTTTCACTAGCGAAATCTCTTAATTTAATTCAATTTTCAAGATATTTATGTTTTTTGTCAAATTCCAAATTCAAGATGGCGTCTCCGGTAAGTAAGCGGACCACGCTGGCATTTACGGAATACGAAAACGAAATTCTATAAGTTAACAACTACTAGCTGTGGTCACGACTTTGTCTGCATGGAATTTTTATTTTGCGAATCAAAATTTATATAAACCATATATTAATATATATACCATATATTAATATAAAAATAAACCATAATGGTAGAACACACAATCATTGAAATTACATTTTATTTTATTTATCTGCGCTAAATTAAAAAGCAAATACTAAATACTGTCTGTAGCTTACACAAGTAGTACACATTTAAATAAAACACTTTAACGGTTAAAAACAAAATATATTTTAGTTAAACTTGTTTGAAAATTATTTTTAACTACGGCCTGACGTTTTGGATGCTTTGCAGCAGCGGTCACGGGGAGACTAAAGATGGAGGATATCTCTGACTCTGTTTTCAAACAAGTTTAACTAAAATATATTTTGTTTTTAACCGTTAAAGTGTTTTATTTAAAAGCAAATGCTTACAAATGAAATATTAGTGAACCTTCTGTTTTCCAATAAAGACAAATTTAATTAAAGTGGCCGTTCCCTAGAGGAGCCTTAAGGCCAGTGGAAGGTCATAACCTGGGCGCCATCCCTGTAACTAATTAATAGCTATAAGTTATCTGCATTGCTTTATTAATAACCATCCTTCAAGATGTGTAATCCCTTAAAACAATTGGTTTATGTCTAGTAATAAAGTAGATAATTATTAATATTATAAGTCAAATTCAAACAGACATTATAAGATAGTGTAAAGATGGTACGTAAGTCTAATTTTAATTTTACGGTGAGCAATGTCGTAAAGACAATACGGATAAGATACTATACAATATATATATATATATATGTTTTATTTAATAATACTGTGTAACATGCTAAAAGTAGTAGAACAATACTCGCTTTTACATTATAATTTGGTTTATTTATAATTTTCTATATTGATATATTACTTCACTTTGTTGTATGCCACGATATATGTCTATTGTGTAAATACACGTTCAAATAACTCATTATGTCCTATATCGCTGAAAACAGCACACAACAACACATAATTACGCAGCATAAATCTATGTTTTGTTGGTACGACGGTAGTTCCTTCGCACGTAGGTATTTTCCGTGAGCGCCTCATTCGCTCTATGATTTATGGACCCCGAAAGGCTTTAAAAGCGGCTTTCACTTTCCTCATGATTTATTATCCTGAAGTTAAGTATTTTTCAAATAAAACAACTGTAGCCATTGAAAACCTGTGCCGATCAATACCTGTCAAAGCCGAAAAAATTTTCAATTAAAAGGGTCGGGAATTCTTTTATTGGGTAAACGGAAGGCGTGAAATTTGAAAATCGTGTGAAAAGGTTTTCACTTAAGGTGGAGCTGGAGAAAGCTTAATGGATTTTTTCCAATTAATGGGTAGAATTAATAATTTACATTTCTTACAATTTGAGAATTGTAATTGTAATTTAAGCTAAACAATTAGGAAGTCCAAACTATATTATTTGTTTCTTTTTTAACTACGACCTGATGCTTTAGCAGCAATTGTCACCCGAACTAAAGATGACACACTTTTCAACTTATGAGAACAGGTTGATTTTTTCAGATTAAACATGTATGTAAAAAATTGGTACACAATGCTGGACATAAATATTCAGTATTTACAAAAGAGAAACTAAGGAAAATAATAAAAATAAATATTCTTAAACGAATTACTATAGAACTAGATGTTTTATATCCTATTTCAGTGATAATTCGTAACTTAGTAAGTTTAGATCCGTTTTTTCAGGTTACAGGTTATGTATAAAACTGTTGGTACATTTGAATAAAACACTGACTATTTAAAACGCGCTATTTATTAGTTAAACATATTTTAAAATAAGTTTAACTAACATATATATCGCGTATTAACCGTTTACGTATTTTATTTTACTTTGCTAATCTATGTCTTTTTTTCGCTAACTTGTTTCTATTAAAAAGTTATCATAGTCAAAGGTGAATTTCAAATTATCTCATTAATGTATAAATCCTAAAGTCGCTTCTAACTCCTTCAGCAAGATATTCCCTTTGATATACAGTTTTATATGTTGCCAAGCGACAAATTAACCACTAGCCTTTATACAGAGCACAGTAAGCCTAATTTGAGCCCAACGTTTTCTAATTTGACATGAGTGGACGAGGGTCTTACATTTATTCCGCATTAAATGTAGAAACGAAAGTAAAAAATGGACATTGTATAACCAATGTTAACGAGGCTATCTGTTTTTAATGAAGGGCACTGAAATATTTATAACGTTTAATTCACTTTTTTATGGTCTAATGGTACGTGAGTTCTAGCGTGTGTAGTGGTATTTTGTAATAGGTTTTATCGTAATGAATTATCGTGAGGATGCAGCGAGGTAGATGAAGGTTTATAACCCCAGATAGAAGACCCGTTCTGCCCAGACTGCGGACCCAAATATTGCTTAACAATTATCCATGCTTTACTGTAATCGATAAAGCTAAAAACTCAATCATTTATTCATTTAATCATTTATTCATCAATTCATTACAAACTAACACACAATGGTTGTTGTACAAAGTTCAATTGAGTCTACGATATGTTTTTCTACGCATTATAATTTGTGTAATATAAGATGAAAACTTTAACAATTCACGCCTATGAAGTATCGCATTCTACCTCGTTTCGATTAGTCGTGTTTTGCAGTAAGATAATCATGCTTTATTGGAACCGTTTATTACGTATATCTTACATAATATATGGAAAATAGTAAAAATAAATTTAAACTTATACACTGATTTATTTAAATAAGACGCTTGAACGGTTTAAAACGCAATATATGCAAGTTAAACTTATTTGGAAATTATTTTGTTAGTTTATTTATTTAAAGTTTAACTAATATATATCGCGTTTTAAACCGTTAAAGTGTTTTATTTAAATGTGTACTACTCGCGTTAACCACGGATAGTACTTAACACTTACTTATCACTGATCTTTTAAATAGAGCAATCATGTAGCATGTAGTCAAAGTATATGAAATTAAATTTGAAGTTCTATTAAATAATAAAAAAATTAGCATCATATATTTTACAGTGTAGAAATTTAATATTCCGCTTGCATTAAAGGTTTGAATGGGCCATTAGGGATAACGACAATATTTCTCAATTAGCTGAATTCAAGCATTACTTACAATGGCGTTTGTAAAGTTTTAAATGTTTCGAAGTAAAGGCTACGAGAGATCGGGGGAATCTCTCTCTGCCTTTCTGAGGCACTTATTATACCAAATAGGTAACAAATTTATAAAGTTAGCTAATTAGACGAGAACTTGGCTCGAGTTTCACGTTTACCTTCGAAAGTAACAACGTCGTTGGTGCACGTGATTTAGGAATTGCTTTTAGAACGGACATATCATAGGCCTTTTCGGACAAAATTCGCCAAAGAAACAATATTCTTGCTTAATTCATCTCTAACATACGTTCTTCTAGTGCAAATCATGAACTGATGGGCCAGAAGTATAGGTTATTAACAATCATCAACTTAAAATATCTTTTAAGTTAAACGGTTTTATTTTTTGTGCACTAAACTACAAAAAAAAATTACATAATCATCGTGTTTAACTAGTGTAGCATTTCATTTGATACCCGAATAGAGTGTGTTAAAGAAAAATATGTATTCTGCCATTTTGTATCGGCGGCCATCTTAGATTTATAATGTTATGGATTTTATTGTATTGTATTGTCATCTAAATTAAATGAGTGTACCAAATTTCAGATCAATCTGATAACGGGAAGGTACTTAAATTTCAATTTCTAATTGTGACCCAAATTAATAAATCCGTACGGGTCGAGCTAAATAAAACCGTTAAAAAAACTATAAAGGATAGTAAAGTATTAAAATTTAAAAGAACTTATTAATTTGAGTATTATTTTTGCTGTTGTCGGGCCACCAGTACTCGATCGGCGGGCCGCGGTCTGTGCATCTTAGTTCTAGTGTATGTAGTACTAAACGTAAAAAACTATGCCGTCACACATCATCGTCGAATTTTTCGTTCGAATTCTTAACTATTTAATCGAATTTGTTTCGATAGATTACAATCTATCTAGTTCATATACGTAGCTACACTTAATCGATAGACAGAACACATTCCATTCTTACTGGTGGTGATGTGCAACAACCTAACAACGCCATCTCTTATTTGTCAATTGTATTGTTGACTAGACTTTTGTTTATAGTTAACAACTGTAAAACTGCAAATATTTAACAGCTCACATTTAAAAAACTTTAATATATATATACTGTCTGTAGTTTATGCGAGTACACATTTAAATAAAAAACGTCACGGGGACTACGACTGCTGCAAAGCATCCGAAACGTCGGGACGTAGTTAAAATAATTTTCGAATAAGTTTAACTAATATATTTCGCGTTTTAAATCGTTAAAGTTCTATTTAAACTTTAATATTTTTACATGTTATTGCATAAAATTAATTTGGATTCCGGTTTAAGTCCTGCCCGTGTCGTAAATTGTTCCAAGTTATAATTTATATAACTCAAATTTTATCAATAAATGTTATTTTTCAGTCTGTCCCTTACCAAACAACAATAATTATCGCTAAATTACGAACATTGTGGTAATATTGTGGATACAAATGATGCTGGCAACACCAATTGCTTTATAATTATTTAATTATACAATTTGTGTTTCAAGTTGGTAACTCTGTGTTTTACTGCATGGGAGCGAATTTATAGTTACAGTTAATTATAGGAGTTATTATAACTTTTAATTTGATACTGCCTAGTTTTTAATTGGATGTTACGAGTAGGGATGTTGTTTATCCCGTGAACTGAAGACTAGACGCATCGCCATGGCAACGGATAATGACGTAAAGTGCAAAGAGAGCTATTTAAGTGAAACTAAAAATGATCAAAACAATATATCCTATCTTAAATATCATTTAGAAAGAGGTAGATTTAAAGAATGTGATTGATGTAAGAAATAATAATTTTGTCTTTGTTTTATTTGTATTGATTAAGTGTGATAAACAACTTAAAAAATATATAGGCTGATGGAAAGAAATCAGACATAATGTCTATAGTTTACGCGAGTAGTACAAATTTAAATAAAACACTTTAGCGGTTTCAAACGCGATATATATTAGTTAAATCTATTAGAAAATTATTGTTAACACAGCAGTCTCGCCGTGACCACTGCTGAAAAGCATCCAAAACGTCGGAGGGTAGTTATAATAAATATCAAATAAGTGTACCTAATATATATCGCGGTTTTAAATCGTTAGTGTTTTACTTAAAAGAAATATGAGACATTGAATTAAAGGAATTGATTATATAGATAAAATAAGTATTAAGTTTTATTAATGTATTATTAATTATTAATTGGTATTATTAATTGTTATTTCTATGTAGGTTGATGAAATCTCTAAAATCTGAAATAATAATAAAACACTTTATTGCCCAAACACATAAAATACAAATATATAATACTAAATTAATTATTTCCATACAATGTGATGAGATACCGACTATCAAGACCCAAAATAGGACGACAGCGCATCGTGTTAGAAGTTATATAGCGGTGTTTCACCATTGAAGCTCATGTTTTTCTCTCATCACTTCACTTCACTTCACTATCTTCAGAAAAGCTAGCTTCTGAAATTTAGAACCGTCAAAAAGAAATTAACTAATATATGTCTCTGTTTAAACCGTTACGAATGTATTATTTAATGTGTAAAAATATAAAATAACATATTCGTCTATTTAATTAGGATAACAGTATGCAAAATGATTACAATGTTTCCTTTTATTTTGTTTTTTATGGACCAAAATAGAAGGTAATCGAAAATAGGTCTCAAAATGCAGCCATACCGTGACTCCAACGTCAAACTTCGCTTAAAAGCTTTTGCTAAAGTTTGAAAACGTGGAGAACTATAGTTGAACACTATTTTGGGTCTTAAACGTCACGTTTTTTTATCTAGCAGTTTATTGTTATTGTCTCTTCGAGTCTGTTGTAAACAACGTCATGGGTTCTCATCCCCGAAAACACGACTAGTTCCACATTAAATACTGACTATAGTTTACGCGAAATAGTTACAGATTGTTGATTACTTTTCACTACAATGCCTGACACTAATAGCTGAAGAGAGCTTATATTGCGTTTCTAACAAAACACTTTTAATTGTTTAAAATTTGAAGTAGCTTTGTTTATTACTTTTTAAATACTATCTGTAGTTTACGCGAGTAGTACACATTTAAATAAAACACTTTAACGGCTTAAAACGTAATATATATTAGTTAATCTACGGCCCGACGTCTCGGATGCTTTGCAGCGGCCGTGGTTACGGGGAGACTAAAGATGGCGGGTGTCTCTGATGTCAAAGTAAAAATTGCTACGCTAGCGCCATCTGTTCCGTCGTAGTTGGTATGTAAAACTGGCCGGTTTCTTGCAGAATTGACTAACGGTGTCTTCGAAAAATCATTAAAGTACTTAACCGTTTACTTTTAACAACAATCTGACCTTCAGGATGCTTATTTTTTCACGTTTTAAAATTAGATAGAATTTATATATACTTAGATATAATATTTTTGCCGAATATATTTTATGTGAGGGACGTGGGAAGCCTATTTATGTAAAAGATGTTAAGATAAGCACCGATTCAGACAATACGCTGCTAACTTCACGTTGATTGAATTCATTCTGGATTTTTTTTTGTGACGTTGCCAACCAGTGACATCTGTTGATTTTTAATCAAGTACGTGACGCACCTACATTTGCATTTGTATAGCACGATGAAGTCAAAATTGAAACCCACTGCGTGCAGAATATTTATTAAAATATTTTATACGAAACGAAATATTTTGCTGAATTTTAATTTATATGCTTTACCATAAAGTATTGATCTCTTCTTTGCAATATTGCTCAGAATAAATTCAACCTTGATGCAAATCTCGACTCAACCTAGTTTCGGTCGGATGAGGCACAGTAGTAATAAAATACATCCAGACAAGTGTTACTATGCCTGTATGTATATTTGAGACATCGCGGTTAATGTAAAAAAAACATGTTTAAAAATATCCTACGTGTTAATAAGTTATCAAAGTATTTCAATAACACAGGCACGAAATAGTAACAGAAGGAGAAATAACAGTGGACGTCGTCAATCTATACCACTGCTATACTAGTAAAAAATATTAACAATTTACCAGAAATCTATTACAGCGCGTGTGAACTAAGATATAATAAGGCTTGAATACTTTAATATTTTTTTGCACATGAAGGCACTATATAATTTAAAAAATCGAAAATAAATTGAAAAAAAAATCGACTCTGGCAGGACTTGGCCGAGCAATGTCATGCAACACTGACGATGCCGGTTCAAGTCCTGCCCAAGGAAAGTTTTTTAATTTTTTTAAATTATATAATAAGGCTTTTAAATCGAAATAGTCATAAATTAAACACAGTAATAGGTATAAAAGTTATCCGACTTAAACTGTTTTAAATTAAAATAATCTGTTAAATAACATATGCACATATTAGATAAGTTATTTAATTTAAATTTGCGTTATTTTTTTTAAAAAAAATTTTATCCTTCCAGTTCTTAACTGCCTTTTTTTTCACGTTCTTCTCTAGTACCTTCCACCTATAGTCGTTTTTCCTTCACATTTGGTTGCCTGGAAGAGATCGTTATTTGTGATAAGTACCCATTATTTATAAGTTAGTTCTTACGCTTTTCTTTATGTAAGTCTAATAGAAATATCTATATCAAATATATTTTTTTAATTGGCTTAAATAATTGTTTAAATAATGTGACCCAAAATCGATTCACACACGAAATAGATGGGACGCCCCCGCATACCGACCCTATATCAAACATCAAATTATTGTCGGACCGCACAAGTCACTTTTCATGTTTGCGACACCGTTGACTCAGCATGATACTAATAGTCTAAGAGATTATTCATTATATTACGCTTAAAACACTTTTAACGGTTTAAAACTTTAAATGGCTTCATTGTTTGTATTCAAACCCGACGTTTAGGGTGCTTAAACGCTGCCGGGTCCAACTAAACTATTGATATTGGTAAAAGCATGCCTACAGACCGAAAGGTACATAAATAAAAAATCTTTAAATAACGCCTTGAACCGGCATCCACAGTAGTCCGTGCTCATGCTCTAACCATTGAGCTACAGCGCAGTTGTTCATCCGACCTCATGAAGTTTCTTTAATTGATAAATCCACTTCTCGCGAAATGTAATTCAATACAACCACTTACATATTTACGTATAATGTCATATTATATATTTTGCAAGAAGATCTTGTTTTATTTACAAAAAACTAAAGTAATAATCTCATGTAGAAGTCGCGAAATAGAGCAAATTCTAAAATTATAACAAAAACATCGGATCGTGGTTATATATGTTTTAACTAAACTCGTCTTAAGCAGTTAAAAGTGTTTCATTTACTATACATATACGTTTATTTAAATGCTGAATAAAAAAAAGAAAGGTTAATTTCAATAAACACGCTCGTTCTCTTTTCAAATAATTACATTTTAAACTTCGAATGTGCTCCAAGTCTAGCGTGATGAACCAGGGGCGCGTCACGTACATCCCGCGTCAATTTATCAGCTATCAGCCTTTACAGATCCACCACGGAGTAAATTACACGCGATAGCATTCACTTTCGTGTACTTCAGACCTGCGGACCGCTATTTACGCGGCGGAAAGATAAGAAGGGTCATTTCAAATGTATATAATACATGGTAGACTAATAACACGTCGATATATGTCTAGGTTACATTATGTGTAACAAGCTAATTTAAGTAACATTAGTCGTGGGCACATACTAATCTAGCTGTACCCACAACTTCATCCGCGTAGAATACTGGTTTAATTAACAAATTTTTGATATCAAAATTTGTTTATGAAAACTTCCGCCTCATTTAAAAAAATATATACCCACTACGTCGTTCTTGCCAATTAATCTTAAAAGATAGACTGTCGTGGATTTTTTTGAAAACCTTTCTTTGGTCCCGTAATCACGGCTGATGCTAAGCATCCAAAACGTCGGGCTGTAGGTAGTTAAAATACATTTCAAATAAGTTTAACTAATATATGTCGCGTTTTAAGCCATTAAAGTGTTTTATTAAAAAGTAATTTCACTTTTTAATTTTATAATTATACATTATTATTTTTCAAATATATAGAAATTAAAATTCTACTGAGTTGACATGGTAGCTCCATTGGTTAGATCAGCATCAGAAAACTCTGTAAATGCCGAAGTCACGCCTCTGTCGTATTTTTTTTTCAATCTAAATAGATTTTGTATCTTCTGTAACCAGTACTATTTTCGTAGTCTGATGTTTTATGTAGCGATTGTACTGTTAATAATGTTTTCCTGTCAATTTGAATAATACCATCCACTGAATGATTCGTTGACTTCCCTTAGAAATAACACAATTGATAAAGTAGTTCATTGTGTTTATTGGATTCGTCTTACCAAATGAATACGGGAACAATCAGATTTCTTCAGGTGGCTTCTTTTGTTGCCTTCGATTGACTATTAAATTTTTTCCTGCTTAACGTAAATCTAATAGAACACATTAGACGAATAAGAAATAAATTTTATTGATACATACGATTTTACTTTATTATTCATAACGTAATAAACTGTCTTAGTCGTAGGCATTGCCAAAGTTCTTCTATTATTTACTAAAAGAACTAACGGAAAAAAAAATAACGGTTTAAAACAAAATATGTATTAGTTGACTTATATAATTTTTTTCCATGGCTTTACTATTGTTATTGTTACAATCGCTTGCGTAGACTTTGAGATTAGGGACACCCTCCATCTTCAGTACCCTCGTAACCCCGTAGTGAATATAAAAGTTAAAAATAATAATGCCAATTAGTAAAAACATTCAAAAAATCCTTCTAATTTGTGTACTAAGGATAAGTAACTAAAAAATAATATTAACACACAGCGTTACAACGTTTACCCAATATGTATCAGCTTATTAGATTAAATCGCAATTAATGTTATTTGAAATAACAGTTAGATTGTCCGATGTGAATATAATCCAATGTTATAAATAATCTAATCAGACAGAACAGGGATTACAATAGCACGAGCAATTTATATTTTGATGCGCTAAGCGGAATTCAGTTTATTAGTAAACTAGCTGTGTCAGCGACTTCGTCCGCGTAGAATAGTTATTTTGGGGGATCCAAATTTGTTCTTACAAATCTCCTCTTTATATGTATAAATTTAATCTGTTACCTACGACGTCTGTCGCGTCCCGTTGTTCTTGCGAGTTCATCTTAAGAGATGGACATATACTATCGCGGACATTTTTTTAATCATTTATCTTCTCAAATACTTTTTGTATATCTTGAACCGTTTTCGCAGCGTACACATCGTAAACCCACAATAATAAATAAATTTCCAAATGACCCGCTGTTTATTCTTATTAATCACACCGCAATGTTTTATATCTACTATAAGCCTTCCTCGACAAATGCTCCTATCAACACAAAAATAATGTTACAATTCGAACCAGTAGTTCCTGAGATAAGTGCGTTCAAATATACAAACAAACAAACTCTTCAGCTTTATCTATTAGTATAGAGTATAGATAATGAGATCGCTTGTGCCGTGTCGTGTTTTTGTAATGGACGAAAGGGAATTAATTAAACGTCATAAACCTGTATGAACCTAATCGTATTATGGTTAAGCATTGAAGTCGGATTAAAGACAATGCTGAGTTGACTTCTGTTGACGTACCTATTGGGGGTATTAGTCGGTTTAAATTCGCATAACCTATTTGCTCCTTCTGGTGCGGTGGGTTCCGACCAGAGAAGGAAGGTTTTCCTACGATAAGAATAGTTAAATTTGTGCTTTTATTAAGATGGACCAAGCATGGAGTTCATTTCATGGAAAAAAACCTATCCCCATGACACCTCATTCAGCACGGCACCGAAGTCTCAAATGGTTTAAAACGCGAAATATATTATTTCAATTATTAATAATTTATTTTAATTGCGGCCCGACGTTTTGCCGTAATTTCAATGATGAGTGAAAAGGACACGTATATGTGTTCGTCCCATACTCTACAAGATTAATTAAGAAAAGCCTTCGACCTATTTATGGTCTGTGAAATTAACATTATTTTTTTTGTTAGCGTTCTTACTTAATCCTGTTAATATTTCTCAGACCCAGTTTATATGCGTCGCGATTGCAGTGATAACTTAAGTTAATCTAAGTTGGAACGACAGTAGGAGCTACTATTCAGCTAATATAGTAAGATCACTGTAATGCGTTACGTAACGAAATTATTTAAAGAAGTAATTTTTTCAAAAATAGTCTTGTTTTGCCACTTTGTAGATCGACAATCTCGTCAAACAGCAACGAATGTAACATTCGACCGAATATTCTCAAATCACACAGCTCCATTTTCAACCTGTGTCGAAAATTGTGTATGTGATTTAGTACACTATTAATAGGTACCCGTTTTGTATGAAAAGTCGCACGAAACTCTCCCGGGAAATCTATTCTATTGCCAGTTTGTTTTGTTCAACTGACTGCTCGCTGTTCAGATGGATGTCGCGCATGACGCCACGACTCCCAAATGGATCTGTTTAATTATTTAATTTATAGAACCTCATACAATATGTTATTTATTTTATGACCGCCACATAATAAACAGTGCAGTTCGGGTAAATTACGTACGTACATACAGCTATTTTAGATAGTGAATTGACGTGAAAGTTTGACGTGACGTAGCCTGATAACAATAAACACGATTTTCAATAAGGAGAAAAGACGTGCAATTAACTTAGGTGACAATGAATTTGTACTATTATTTGTGTAAAATGCCCTTGTAAAGATTAACATTTTTAGACTATTAAAATAAGTAACGCTAGTCATAAAATTATAATTAGGCTACTCTGCCTCTAGCGTCCTGATATTGTATATATTTTTTTAAAGTATTGCAAAACATATGCACATCAGTTTAACAGTAAAAATCTAAGATTTTTTGAAGTTTACGCGTACACAAACAAAACATCTTTTAACCGGAAACGCTGTTGCAAAAAAAAAAAAAAAAAAAAAAAAAAAAAAAAACAAAGCCCCCCGGAGGCCCCCGGCCCACCCCCCCCCTTAAAAAAAAAAAAAAAAAAAACCCTTAAAAAAAAAAAACCGAAAAAGGCGTTAAATTTAAAAAAAAAAAACAAAACATATATATATATATGTTAGAAGCACTGATGTCTACACGTAAGTATCGCTATTGCTTCTTAGTTACTAAAGATCTTTTAATTCTTATAAAGATACAGTAACACAATAATGATAAAACAGTTTGGATTGCAAAATATATTTATTCTACGCGCTTGCTCTTGTTTGTTGGTAATTTTAAATTAACCTTTCTAAAAATATCAAAAGATACATTAAGAATATAAATCAGGCTAAGTATAAGTCGTATAAGAAATAAACGATACACCATAAAAGCAATTTGCCCCGCGATTTTAATATTCTACTGGGGCTATAAACGCAATCATCAAAAATAATACGAGCCATTTTATAGGTCATATCAACGCGGGGTTTTGAAACCGAAATTCGAGCTAACGGTCTCAATAACTACGCCTAACCAGTACATAAAGATTGTCTTTAAAAAGATACTCAAAGAAACTATACCTTAGGGCTAAAAAACTATATGTAGAGGGATATATTTTCATGTCAAAAATCATTGGAATAAGTCTAAATCTTAAAAAAGATAAGTAAAATAAGTAAGTACGCATTTAGCTAAATATTCTTAATAATAATAATTTCTTTAAAAGTTGCTCTCAAAAATAAAAACTATGAACTAAGATTAACTAAGTAAACTTATACAGATTATAAAAAAATATACAACTATAAAAAAAACTAATTATGGCATCTCCTAAAACAGAAGCCACTTATCATAAAGCAACAAACACACTCGTGTACTATGTAGCAACACTGATTTTTTGTGGCCCCTAGCGCCACCGCTTCTTGAGAAACAATATGCGTTTACAATTTACTCGCGTTTTAAACTTAAAACTTAACGGTTTACAACTCGAAATCCAATAGGTAACCCAACGTTTCGTATATTTTTAGCAGCCATGTTCTAACTAAACATTTCACTTTTATATTAAATAAAATGTGTCACGCTAGCGCCATCTAGTTTTGTCATAATTGATATTATCATAAAATAGTCAGTCAATACTCAGCTAGATTCATTATTTACGCGGTTTATAGAATCATTGCATCGAATATAGGCATAGGCCTATATTGGGTAACTGCATCTTAATGGTCCTCATATATGGTCTTTATAATATGTCCATATAAAGAGGAAATATAGGAATTACGTCTTATATCGCAGCATAGTGGGGAAGCTTACCTTTTTATATTTCACGAACGTTTCACTACGTACTATTATTCTTTTCAGTGATAGAGTTATAGCGCGGTCGGTTCTGCTATTAGTAATGGTCTCAGGGGAAAGCGGGCTTGTGTGGGGGCGGTACTTCATTGTTAAGATTTCTGCTGTAACTTATATAACACCAGAAATATTTATGTTAACAAAAGTCATTAATAAATTTATTGGAATAAGATAAAAACAAAAAATTATACAGGGTGTTAATGGAACAGTTTTGAAAACTTATAAGGGCATATATTAGGGGCTAAAAGGTGTAATATGGTGCTATTTATTTTCATTTATTTCAAGATTTTTTTCAAAGTTTAAAATACGAGTATGAAATGTAAGTTAGAAGAAGCATTATACCTACACACCCGCAAAACGTTATGAAAGCTATCAATTTAAGTAGGTTAGGTATTTTTTATTTCATCTTAGCGTATAGTTGTAATATTCGAAAAAAGTATTTAGTATACATTTAATACAACTTCAAATAAATAAAAAGACAAAACCACCATAGCAAAACCGCAATTAAAACTGCATAACTTAGACGGCCAGAGAAGAGGTCCCTACCTTCTCCAGTAAATTCTCAACACCTCTTTCGCATTACCAAAAGCAAACCTAAATAAATTAACATAATGAGATACTAGTTGGTTAAAATTCGACGCAAGATTTTAAATAAAACTAACACACCACGAAATATCACAAATTAAATAAGCACAAAAAAGAAACCAATAAAAATAAATAAAAACAATTTAGAGAAATAAAGAACAAAACTAACTAAGACACTAAAAAACGAATAAATTACGAGTTCCTAAAATTAGCAGGAACTGATGACGAAGAAATTTTACCGGCAACTAAACAAAATTTAAAAACTAGTAGAATAGGTATAGGTATGTACCTCAATACACTCGAATATCGGTAAACTATAATATCGATAAACCACTATTTATTTTTCCGATAAATTTATTTGTTCCCTGTACATATTCTTATTAAAATAAAACACTTATAACGGTTTAATCGTGAAATGTATTGTTAATTTAAAGTTACGAATTATTTAAAAAAGGCTCTTCTTTCATAAACCAAGGTTACTGAAAGAACCTAAAATGTCATATTTATATTAAATAAATTGTAAATAAGTAAACCTTTTCATTTTAAACTTTTTGAAACTTAAATCAACAATCCTTTAATAAAACATTAAGTATGAAATACTTACTCCTTTTATTTTATCTTAAATTATTAATTTATAAGGAATAATTTTAAGCCTATCTTTAATTAGTTGTAAAAACATAGAACCTATTTATTAACTGTAATCTTTTTTTTTAATCGACACTCGTTATAAAAAACAAAACGGAACACTACGCTTCGTTTAATAGTAGCGCCGTACGCGCGAAACGCTAGCTCGGTAAATTCCGACAAAGAGTGTCTAGTCCACGCCCCCTCACCTGATAAGTGTCGACTTTTTTAATATTGTATTATTTTTAGTTGGAATATTAACTTACCTTGATGACGTTGTAGTCTTAAGGGTTTAGTATGTTTAAGTGATTGATTGTAAATTAAATAAGTTATTTTAGGTGGATGTGTAGTGTATAGTTAATAATTACTGAAGTGTATAACAAAAAAGATCTAATTTTGTGTGATCACGAATATTATTAGTATTCAATATCTTTATCTTTCACGTAATAAATATTTTAACATAATAATATATCTAAATGAATTTTTTATTAAGTTGTTATTTATTTTGTATTTTATTTATGTAGTAGAATATTTTTTTTTTGTCTATTGAACAAACGAAAACAATTTGTATAGTTCACTTTTTACCAAAGATAGGTAAAAAACTAAAAACATTTATTATTAATAGACTATTTACAAAACTATTAATATGCTTCAGGCTGACTGTAATTTTAACTCGTATTAAAAACTTTGAAAAAAGTCTGAAATAAATGAAAATAAATAGAATAAAATTTTAGCCCCTAATATATGGTTGGTTTGAATTTTAACTTATCTATACTAATATTATAATAATAATATTATTGGTCTCTGTTATGACTAGCCATGTAATGACGGTAGTCGTTGGACCTCGCCTACCCACATTGGAGTAGCGTGATAGGTCTACTTGAAAATTTTACATTAATGAGATGCAACAAGATATATCAAAGGAGTAAAACTATTAGTAGTGCTAAGTTAAATCCTGTTTCCCCCCGTGGGTCATGGGGCGGTTTTACTGGTTGGTTTTTTACACGCTAGTGATTGACTAAACTTCTGTGCCCTGCCACAGACACAATTTATAGTTTCCCTGGGATTCGAACCCAGGACCTCTTGGGCTTTAAGCAACACTACAATTAACTATTTGGCTACAGAGGCGTAATGATAGTGTCTTACTATAACTATAACCTGTAAGTTTTGGTAAATAGGTATAAAAATTGTATGATTCATTCTCTTCGGAGTAAATACAACATTTACAAGACACTTAACAAAATAAGTACACTTACAAAGAAAACCGGCAAACTCGCAAATAAATAACGCTAAGTATATTAGTGGTACCGACAAGCAGAAAAGTGGCGACATTAATCTGATCTGGGCCAGCAAATAGCTCTCGAATGTGGTGGACGCGGGTAATGCGGCGTACGAAGGCAGTTGGAGCAGAAACGGAAGCGGGTCCGATTCATTCACACGTTCATATAATATACTATAACTAGCTGTGGCCGCGACTTTGTACGCGACGAATAGTTATTTAATATTTTTTCCCCGTTTTTTTAAATATTTTGCCACATTTTTCTATTTTTAATAAAACACTTCAACGGTTTAAAACGCAATATATATTATTTAAACTTATTTGAAATGTAACTTCAGCCCGACGTTTCGGATGCTTTGCAGCAGCCGTGGTCACGGGAGACTAAACAATTGTCTAAGTAAAAAATTGCTACGCTACCGCCATCTATTCCGTGGAAGTTGGTATTTGGCGAAACTGGCCGGGTCCTACAGAATTGACTAACGGTGTCTTCGCGTTTGCTGGTATGCTGTTTACAGACATAACAGTAACAGATGACGCCAGCGTAGCAATTTGTTACTTTGACGTCAGAGACATCCTCCATCTTTAATCTACCCGTGACCACGGCTGCTGGAAAGCATCCGAAAGTCGGGTCGATGTTAAAAATCATTTTCAAATAAGTTTAAGTAATATATCGCGTTTTATTTAAACATTAACTACATATGTATATCCGTATTCATTATTACGGAAGCATGTTCTAATTTTCCAACTACGAAACTTCTCGCCGTAAAATAAAAACGCTATCGCCGCTGATAACACTTCATTTGAAGCGATACCGTAACTATCTCCAAATAGAGTGGGCCAATCATTCGCCAACACCTTATCGTCGGCTAGTTAAGCGTTCCACTGATTGCTGGATTGAGCTATAAGTCTTCCTCCGCACGCGATCCTTGAGGTTTTCACCGCAGTCATAGATAACACTTCAGAACTCAGATAACTGCAGATCTGTAGATAAATGCGTGTTGAAAGCTTGACGATTCATGTTTCGGTTTATAGAACTTTGTTACTCTAATATGGAATCAAACAAAATCAAGTAGGTAGAGTACACTTATGAACTTCAATACAGTTAGAAATTAAAAACTCTAAATTTACATCTACTCCCAGTTCCCAAAATAAGGGCGTAGAACGAAAGAAGAACGGGCAATAAACTGGCACCACTCCAGTTACCGTCAACTTTTTGTTACAAGTTCCCTACGCACTTAATGTGTACATCTTTTACCTTGTTAGAGCGGGTTCCAAACCCCAAGCATTATTATCATTTAAACATTGATTTACGTTATATTAACCCTTTTCCATCAGTTTTTTTTAATACAATTTAAACTTATTATGAACACCAAGATGTAAGATCCCGAGGCCAGCAATTAAGTATAAGGAATATATATATTTTCGTATGCATATTACTTAACATAGTGCTGGAATTAGAACAATGATTATGTTTATTTGCCACTGAAACATATATAAGATCTTAATGACCACGGCTGCTGCAGAACATCCAGACGTCGGCCGTAGGTATGATGAAGGTAAACAAATCATCGAATACATTTCGCGTTTTTAACAGTTAACTTAAGAGTACTACTCTCGTTAAGTATAGCCATAACATAATAAACGAATTTATCAAGGTTTCAAGACCTTGATAAATTCGTTCCACGAACTCTAGTTTAAATTTCTTCATGGTATTTAAAAGTTTTGGCTACAAATAGTATCAATTGATTATTATAAACATTAAAATATGTTACATATACTAAATTAAGGTTTTCAAAGTCCAAATCAATATTATTTAAATATATTTAGATTCATTAAGAATGAATACAATTAATGTTAAAGCTGGGTTGGTTAAGTTAAAACTGTATCATTAGCTGTGTAAGCAACCTCGCTCGCAAGAATCGTTATTTTTAGCATCCAAATTTGTTTTTGCAAACCCCTTCATTCCTATAACCTTAAGGTTAATACCTTAAGGTTATAGGAATGAAGACCAACCAAAACCAACCACCAAAGACATCGGTCGCATACACACCCGTCGTTCTTGCAAGTTAATCTTAAAAGATATATAGCATCACCGAATTTTTTTTAGATCATTTAAAGAGGAATCATTCTTTTATACATATTTTTTAGGAATCTCGAACCGTTTTTGCAGCGTACGCCTCGGAAACCCAAAAATGAATAATTTCCTCCATGTTTTCCACATCTACCGCTGTTCATTTGCTCCTATTAGTGCCAGGGCAATGTTTTCTAGCCTTCCTCAAGAAATGTTTTAACCAAAAAAAAACAAAAATTCGAACCAGTAGTTGCTGATATTAGCGCGTTCAAACAAACAAATTCTTCAGCTTTATATATTAGTAAATGCTTGTTCATATAGTTTTATTTCTCAAAGACTCTGTAGCAATAATAACCAAGCAAGAATAATAGAATTTCCAACGAGCGTTTCGGCTATAGGTATAAGTTGTATGGCGAAACAATAGTAATATTTCATTTTATTGCCACAATAATCGTTCCCGAGATACATCGCATTTATGTGGTGTCAAAATTGTTTCGAATATATCGCACACACAGACAATTAATATCCCGCATAGCTTCTCTAACAAGATATTAATTTTCTCTTTGATGAATAGTTACTGTAATTAATTGTTTTACAACGGTGTTACAATTAGGTTGCGACCCAAAACTAATGTAGACGCCTTTTTAATTTAAACATATACGTAATTTTTGAAAACTTGATTATTTTTTTACACGTTATTGCACATGAAGTCACTATATAATTTAAAAATCGAAAATAAATTGAAAAAAATTTTCGACTCGAGTCGATACTCCGTAGCTCAATTGGTAGAGCAACAGCACGGAACGCTGACGATGCCGATTCAAGTCCTGCCCGAGTGGAAAATTTTTTTTCTATTTATTTTCGATTTTTAAATTATATACGTAATTATATTATGTTAATTAAACCAATATAGATAAAAAAATCTTGCTTAGAACTAATATAAGTTATAGAGTAATATATAGTAGTATTGCTTGGGATTTATATATTTCTTTCCTTCTATCTGAAAAAGGGAAATTATTTTTGAATGATGGAATAGATAGTTCTGTGTTTTAAAATTCGAACGATTTCAAAAGTGGAGGACGTCGTTTAGCTATACCGATTTTAAGTGCGGGATGAAAAATGTAGTGTAATTATAAATCTGAAATTTAATTTATTAGATTTAACACTTAAGTTAATTAAATGCGATGTATTGTCTTTGTTGCGTCTGTAATTTTTCTTGTAAGGTTTTTAATGGTAGGAGAGGACAAGCAAGGAATTCACTCGATTAATGGTGAGATATTCCAGTCATATAACAACTCAACAAGATGCGCTATTGACCTTTTCTGGCTTTAGGTATTCGAAGATGACTGAAACCGAAACGCGATTACACTTTACGGCTTTTTTCATCTGTGGCCGGTGGTTCGTGACCAAAATGGAGTTTTCGATATTCCTACGACCAATAATATCCAGAGTTCCAGACGAACTTCAGTGTATTTAAAAATATATAAATTTAAATAAAACACTTTAACGGTTTAAAACGCGATATATTAGCTAAACATATTTGAAAATGATTTTTAACTTCGACCCGACGTTTCGGATGCTTTGCAACAACCCTGGTCACGGGGAGACTTCTATCAAATAAAATTTAACTAATATATCGCGTTTTAAACCGTTAAAGTGTTTTATTTAAATGTGTTCTACGTGTAAACTATAGACAGTATTTAATATATAAATTGCTTGGACACATGTTGGACTCGATGGAGATCGAATCCACGACCAGTTGATTATTAGCCATATATTCCTACTATGACACCAACGAGCTCGTCGAATAATCAAAACATATTAATGATACCTACAAAAAATATAAAAAATTCCATCTAGCGTAACTCTATCCATTTTTTAAACACCAAAACCCATTTGCGTTTTACATTTCTATTCGCTCTATTCTGGTGGCATGATAGCCTATTGAAAAAGCGGACAATCTATACTGAAATAAAAAGCCTTAACATATTTTAATTGAGTTAAAACGGGAGAGAGGTATCAAAGGAATTTGATACTTTGTCTGGGAATATTTATATAAAACCATTTTGTGATATTGTGTTACCAAAAGGATATTTTACAATAAATGTACGATGTTACAGACGGGAGTCGAATCTACGCCAGGTAGTTGATCGACCGTGTTTGATTTGAAATAAAAAAAAAAAATAACAAAAAAAATGTTCAATATTGATTGATTATTTTACTAGTTGCGTTTCACTGGTCTGTGATTCTTATTTTGGAGAACAATTGTGTTTAGGTACTTTTAACAGGACTTCTACGAGAATGTTCTTATTTATTGTAGGTATTTATATTAAATAGATTTCAAGACGTTTTTAAAAAATCTTCATCGTAAACAGTTGGAACGGTTCTAATAAATATAACTTTATGTAACGGTTTTTTCATTATCCAAACCGTCGGGTTGGTGTCAAAAATTAATTAATCGTTCACGATTCAAACCGTCAAAATTATTATATTTTCTATGGATTCGTATTTAGCGCGAGGTTAAGTCGTCTTTTTGAATTTGGAATTTAGCTAAAATTTGAATTATAAGTTATGATTTACGTGTTCAACGTTAGTAGTTATAATGGCCTTATTTGTTAAATGCAGCACTTTTACCGGGAATCAATTCCACGGCTCATTGACGCAGAGGTAAGTCATTAATCACCACCCGTCGATCGTTACACAGGTTAATCGCACAGCACTAAGTTATTTATACCACGAAAATATGTTACCTAATATTAACTTTAATATTGACTTATGTTCACATGTTCGAAATACTCGTAAGGGCAACCAGAACCAAAGAGATGATTATTTAGTTGAAAGTAAGATGTCATTTGAACACTTTTTACATTAAATAAAACAATTTAACAGTTTAAACCGCGATATATGTTAGTGAAACTTATTTTAACTACGACCCGACGTTTCGGGTGCTTTGAAGAAGCCGTGGTCACTTTTTTTTACTTGTTATATAGCACTTGATGCCATAGTTTAAATAAAAAAAAAATTCATTCAAACAATCTCTTGATTTGTTAATTTGTCCCTTCCTATTTATTTGGTACTATAAATCAATATTTATTTCGAGATCCAACTAGTTTTAGGTATTAAGATATATAAGCCATGTCTAACTTAAATAAAATATGTATAGAAATACAGCAAACCGCAGCTTTGTCTCAAAGCCGGTCTTAGATTTGAATTTCAGGAATAATTTTACAAAGTATGTATTACGTATTATGCCACAAACGTTCAATAATCATAAAAACATTTTTCTTAGTACCCAACAAGACCGACGTGTTGGATGCTTTGCAGCAGCCGTGGTCACGGGGAGACGGGCCGAAGTTAAAAATCATTTTCAAATAACTTTAACTAATATATCGCGTTTTAAACCGTTAAAGTGTTTTATTGAAATAAAAACTTACGTATAAACTTATACATAAAAGGCGGCCTTATTGCTAAGCAGCTACCTCCAGGCGACCTGAAGTACAGGAGAAAAAAAAAAGGCTTAACAAGTGTAAGGAATAATAAACGAAAATCAAAAGTACGTCGTAAAATATACACAAATAAGGAGAGAAACTAATTTAAGAGTACTGGAGTGTACATGTAAATTACATCCATGCCTGTCTTTTAATACTCAATATTGGCAAAACTGTATGAATGATGCCGCCAGGGGATCCATCCGTCTGGATTGTGAGCGGCCGTTGCGAAATATCAATCGTTTTTAAAAATGCATTGCAGCTGGATAACTTTGCTCCGATAAAAAATGTAAAATGTTATATCACTGTTGTTCACTGTGAATAGGTCAACGTACCTGGGTAAAAATTTCGTGCATCGTGTTCGACTCGGTATTTGCTTTCTTTTGTTTGTTTATAGGACTCATGCGACTTTAAACGGACCGAACAGTTGATGATCAAATAGGCGATGATCCTTTTGTTTCTTTACATCACACAACACAATCGCATTATTATATTATATAGATGACTAGCTGGTGCCCGCGTCTTCGTCTACGTAGGATAGGATTTGGAGTAGATTGTCTTAGCGTGGCGTAGAAAAGAACTAACATTATGACTTAAATATGTGTAACTAACATTTATGGTAGCGCACGCCAGAATAGCTCGCAGAAAGGTAGGTTTTTTGCTAGTTACTTGACACTTAATGTCATATTTTGGACAGCTCACGCAATATCTTTATAAATTATAGCCTGTGTTGTGTATGTGTTATTCTGATGTATATTATTGGAAAGTTTAATTGAAATCCATTCAGTAGGTTTTGCGTGAAAGATTAACAAACATTCACACATACAAACTTTCACGTTTATAATATTAGTAGGATAGTCCACGAGTGAACACAAAAAGTAGATATTTCAATAGGTTATCTGGTTGTCTATTTGTTGTTGCTAACATTATCAAATAGTTAATGAATAAAGTAATATATTTAAAACGGTTAAAAGTGTTTAATTTAAGGATATTAATAAAAGTGATCCATATAAAGTGGGTATTAGGAATTATATATTTTAACTATAAAATCAACACGACAAATAGGAAGATACAATGACTACCTGTATATAATTCTAGTAGGCTATAAATGTAAAACATTTAAACCAGGTCGCTTGTGACTGACGGAGGGGAGTCTCGTTTGTCCCTAGATAACCACAGAGTACGTTATAATGTAAAAAAAGTCTAAAACAAGATTTAATTCCATTAAGTAACTCTGCCGTGTCTGTGACCAGAGAGGTATTCCGTTCGAATCTTGGAAAAACAATTACAGTTTTGGTGACGCACGGCGCACAAATATAAATATAAATATATATATATATATATATATAATATTATCGATTTTTAAATTATATAGTGTCTTTCTGTGCAATAACATGTAAAAATATGAAAGTTTTCAAACAATAATATATTTATTAATTAATTATGAGATTAGGGACTGTCAACATTTTATCACAATTACTGACATATGTAACTTAAGAATATAGTAAAAATGTGAACAAAACAAAATTGTTCTCACTCTGTAGGTTTCAGATGCAAAGCCAAAAGGTTGAAGACTAAAATTGTACGATCAAGAAAACATTCTGTTAAACAATCTGTGGCGTATATATCTATGTTATATGATTAATTTGCAACTAATTACGTGCAAAAAAAAGCACTTAAAAGGTTAACTAAACGAATTTGGATGCATAAATTTGCACAACACGATTGTCGCAGAGGAAGTCACTGGCACAGCTAGTATCTAATATAACGTGAACGACCATCGATGTTTCTAGCTTAATGCAATACATTTCAAACAACTTTTATTTTACGCGATTTCGAAAAGCAAAAGATTAAATATAAATCTGTGATATCGATGTGTGTAAATCGGAACTGCGATATTACTAGTATTCAATTTGGAAGTTTGGATGTGAAACCATTTCCCGGTCTTAGCTTGCACGTTCTTCATGTAAAGCCGCTAATGTGCTCAGCTATAATCTCTTTGAGCCAAGCGCTCGGAATTTAGCGAGCCCACAAGAATATAATCCAATATCGGACTAAATTCCATTTAGATACCAATTTCGTCAACGAAACTATTCCGATAGTGCGCCGTAGTTTCAGACGTTCGGTATTTAAACGAAACAAAAGTTTATTGCGAATTTGTACGAGTAACACTGGTTATATAATGTATCAAATAACTTATTTGATTTATGTACTTCGATCTGTTTTACAGGATCGATACAGTTTTTTTCATAAACACAAAATTATATGAATTACAAGGTATTATTTTGTCAGTGTGGTAGTGGAAAAATAAGTGAGTTTTACTATTGTGATAGTAATGAATAAAAAATATGTACAGTAAAGGTTTTTTGAAGCATATTAATAGGTATTATAAACATATAAAAAAAAGAAAAATGTATACAAACCACGAGTTATGTACATACTATCCATTAAACTCTATGAGGGAAACGTAATATTGACAATTTTTCATATAGGCCGTTCAAAATATGATAAAACTTCATATAAATTCCATCATATATTCGCATATTGAAATACGTAGGTACATACGTATTCGGGGAGAATGCTTACGGTATGCCTTTGCGTAAACGGACAAAAGCATGTTACGACTAAATTCCTCAAATGTTTAACGTTATTAAATACTTCGTACTAATGTTCTCTGTAGCACAGTGGTAAAGCGCGTAGCGTTACATAAAACGTGAGTTTGAAATTAGGTTCTGAATTTCGAACTATTTACTATCTGTGGCTGGCTTAACAAAAACTTCTATGTCTTAAAAAATACTGTTGATTTCTATTTGACCCTTATTAACGCTTAGGCCCGTTTGAGAAAGAATTTATAAAGTGTTTAATGTTTTACTTCATAACAATTGTAACCGTGGTAGTTGTTTTTACAGACACTATTTTGATCATCCTTTGTTTTTTTCAGTTATTTGTTGGTATCTAAGCACTTCTTTCAACGAGTGCTTAAAAAGTGTAAAAATTATCTCGACCTTAAAATTGTATGTTTGTTTATCTCAGTCCAATCAAAAGTACATAATTTGGACGGGCTTCTTAGTACTTATGTTTGCGTGTATAGCAATGATTTTAGGAAATTAAAATTACCATTCAGGCTACATCAAACAGGGACTTCGAGCAACAATACTCAGTACAACAGTTTTTAAAAACATTCGAATCAAGCAGGTACTTGCTTTCGCTGAAACGAAGCGGAACAAAGGAGGCAGCGTCTTTTCAAAATATTACATTTCCTGTAAATTGCCTAACAAGCTGCTGAAAGGAGATAAAATTTTGAAGGTTTTTTAAGTAACAACTAACAAATACATTCGTTTACAAACGATTATTACAAGCGGCCTTATTATTTGCATTATACTAATCTTGGGATGAAAGGCTGGTATATATAGATTTGACAGTCGATTATAGTTACAAATTACATAAATGTACATATATGTATGTATTTACCGCCTCCAATCTGAAAGCTCAATGGTTTAACACCTAGTTCTCCGATACGTACGAGAGGGCCTGGGTTCTAATCCCAGGAAACGATAAATTGTTGTGGGTGGGCAGAGCCTGTAATAGAAATCAGTTAGTACAATAATGTTGGTTTGGATTGACAGTTATGTATCACACCAACACTAACACCCACAGGGGAAAACAAGCTCTCACTTGTTTTTCTGTGAGTGTGTAGACTTACTACTTCCACACATGTGAAATGCCTACTGCTAATTAGTAGCTATATATTTTATCATCAAATTCGAGCAAATTGGTATATATTTATATAATCAGACCGGAATCTGAAAATCTATTTTCTCGATTTTTTTTAATGTAGAATTTTCGTAAAATCATTATATTTTACGACAGATTGTTGCTTGAATATTCTTGTTAATAATCAACATCGCGTTCTATCACATAAAATCGTATTTGTCGATATCGTTATTATATATAAATCCTAGGACGTTTAAATTTTCTATCTAATAAATAGTTTTTGAATATACGGTAACATATACATATTTCTGCACTAGTGGTATGAAAATCAAAAAATTCAAATAGAGACGCAATCGTCACAATTTTTTATTTCTCTTTGCATACCCGGATAAACATAATGAACACTTTAAGAACTCTAGAGTCAGGAAACAGTAGAAGCGCCCGACATTATTATGTATACAAAACTTTACGAACTATCCTCGAGTTTCCATTGTGTGCATCTAAGACTGATTTGTTCGTACGAAGTTCGAGTGTGGTGTTAGAAAGTTGTTTCCTCTGACATTGAAATATGATGGCAATTCGGGATGGACTGACGCGAGCATTCAGTCAATCTCGTATGCTGATAGAACTCGAGATTATGTTGAAATTGCTCTGTTGACGGTTAATATTTGCTTTGAGTTTGCAATGAGTGTTGTGTGATAACGTGTTTTGATACTATATTGTATTCAAAGATAATATTCCACTTTTGAGAGAATAACTTATTATGTCCGCGAATTTTTTTTGCAAACCTATGACGTCGGCCAATCACACAATTTTTTAGATTCTCTAAAGAGTTATACATATTTTTTTGGTATCTTCAACCGCTTTCGCAGCATAAAAATCGGTTTAAAACTGCGGGCTAACGCTTCAGATGTAGTACAACATAAATCAACGTCACTGATGTAAAGCGTCGGGTCTATAATTGACTAATATAGTACGTGTTTTAAAAAGTGACTAGTTAAAACATCTTTATATAGCTTTTGAAACATTAAATCTACTTATCCGTAATTAGACAAATAGTATATTAGGTAAAGTTTGATCAAAAGATCATAGTCCCACAGACAGAATAATTGTGGTACCTATAAAATGTTTTAGAATGATAAAACAATATACAGTGTAGATCAATAAATATATATTTTAGTATTTCACTTGTCAGATAAAATTAAAAAAAAAAACGTAAATGACAGTAAAGATACTGGCAATCATAGACTATATATTCATTTAGTCCGTGATCCGCCAGTACCTTTACTGTCCACAAACGTAATTCCTTCGTCTTTTTTTTCAGTAACATTCCAGAAACCTTAGAATATACCTATTACTGCTTCTTACTCTTCTAAGTCAGTGTCTGTACTGTAATTAAGCGTGAATCTCGAGTCACAACAAGTGTTCGAGTTTCTCAAAGGCTTTAACGCCCTTCACTAGCTTCAGGAAAAGCGCTACGCTAAACACAGTAAATTGACTTAATATAGCTGCAGGTGGACTAATCGGCATAATTATTAGAAGAGTCTATTTACAAAGGTAACAGTATAAACGAGTTAGAAGGTATTCTTATTTTTTTTTTAATTAGGTATTCTTATGTCTCACAAAGAAGAAAATAATCGAAATATTCAATTTTTTTATAGTGTTTTTTTTTAAATATAAAAATTCCACTATACTATTGTTTTTTTTTTTATATTTTGTCCATACGGTTTTACCAGGTATTGACGATGGGGTCTCCCCGTCCTCGCCAGAAGGGACCTGGTCTATTTGTTCTTAATTACTACTTATCATCATTATAATGCTATTATTTTACGTTACCCCTTATAAAGATGTTTATATCTCGCAATTTTAACTATAGGGAAAGAACCTTGTACTTACCCTTAAGCCGTTACGTGCTACGGTAAGGCTTCACTCAGCAACACTAACAATTTAAAATTAGAACTTCATAGATATTATTCTAGATAAAATATATTTAAAAATAGAACAAAATAAAAGCCGAATTGCAAAGGACGCCGTGATAACATAAATTAATTTAGGATAACCCAATTTCGTTTAAGTGTGGTAAGGATAACAATACGCAGGAAGGAGCCTTAAGCGGTCATAATCCAAGTGTTTTACTGTTTTGCAGAATCAATTTTCCAAAATGATAATTTTATTCATAGAGTTGCCGCTAGAATCGTATTGCTTACTTTGTTCGTGATTCGATAAAGAAATATTTTATGGCGAAGCCATTGTCTATGCACATGATGCTACAAGTTCTGAGCTCACTTTGATACGCTGCGAATTGAATTTTACTGAACTCAACTAGGGAATGTTAATAACACAAAATACTGTTTCAAATAGATTAAAGATATACGTTTTGTATACGTTAATTTCAATATATACTCATCAGTCATCTAATCGTTTCATCATTAGTAAATTAAAATACTTACGATTTTGCAGGAGGTCCAGAATTCGAATTTTGCAAAACGTACGTGTAGCTAAAAGTTAAGCTCGGGGCTTAAAATAGCATGTAATAGATGATCGGGATTTATATTATTTATGAATTTCTAGTATTATTCAATTCAACACTTTTTTTATATACAACACACACAATTATAATAAAACTAAACAAACAATATAAACTATGGCGTGTAACTGGCGGCCTTATAACTGTACATAAATAATAATCGATCTACTAGATCGATTACCCTTATAGGAAAATATTGTAATATAAATGTGAATATTCAAATAAAGAACTTTTTAACGGTTTCAAACCTGAAAAATGTTACTTTTTACGCTTTATTTTAACTACGGCCCGGATGCTTTGACATAAATGGTAACTAAGTTAACTAATATATTCTATAGACAGTATTTAATATATTTCGCGTTTTAGACCGTTAACAAATATTTTACTTAAATGTTACTCGCGTAAACTATAGATAACACTAAATATCAGTCATTATGTGTCACAAACGAAAACATAGTGTTTCATAACTGAGTTGAATTGATTTTTTATATCTTCAGATATATTCAAAACCGTGAAACCATTCTCGATCACGATAAGATAAAACCACGGAAAGCTCAAAAAAGAAAAAAAAATACATTCGTAAGAAGAAAAACAAATGGATCCTATTAAGTCGAGAAACAACTGTCATTCGTACAAGTTGACCTCGTCAGGAATGTAAAGTAGGAATACAAGATAAGTAAGTAAGTAAAAGATGTAGAATGCTCAAGGCACACGCCCATGAGTAATGATGCTCGTTTCTTTACCAACTCGTTATGAACTCAGTATATCCATGTCGAACGAAATTTCGTTATTACCCGATAACGGGTGGTGTGGATTTTGTAACTTTACGATCCTTATGGCGAAACGAATAGAGTGTGAAATTGTACTTGCAACTAGATTTTATAGTAATTAAAATTCGGTTTAATTTATACTTTTATCAGCAGCAGGTGACTATCAACTGTACCGTGTTTCTTTATTTCTGTCAGAACAGTTTCTTTTTGAACAAAGGATTCAGCGGCAAATAACACTGATTACAGAAGATTTCGATTAAAAAAACACACCCAGACGCGATTAGTACTAATTTAAATAAAATACTTTTAACGGTTTAAAAGGCGAAATCTTTTAGTGTTATTTACAATTTATTTTAACAACGGCCCGACGTTTCGAACGCTTTGCAGTTCTCGTCACGATTACTATGAATTAGATAAAGTAATACATTTCGCGTTTTAAACTTTTATCTTTAAATATAACATTTATTACTAACTAAACTTTTTTAAATTAATTTATACATATAAAGAGTGTAGGATTATATAATACTATCTGTGCAAGACACTTCGTCCGTGTGGAAAAGTTATTTTAGACATCACAATATTATTATTTTTTTAACAACAAGTTTTAAAAATCATAGCTGTTACCAATTACGTCATTCGACCCATCGTTCTTGTAAGATAACGATGTTACAAGCAACACAAAATATTTGTTTAATCCGAACCAGTAGTTCCACAGATTAGCGCGTTTAAACAAACTAACGAACAATCAAACTCTTTATAATATTAGTATTAGTTGTAGAGTATATTTTAAAAATGTTTACTGTTCAGGGAAAAATATTAAAAATTCGTTGTAGAGTTAGCGCTTCCCAGTTCTTACATCTTCGGGCCATGATTTATAAATTTAACAACTCGTTTTCTCTTCTTAAAATTGCGGAATCACTCGTACTGTGGAACAGTAAACATGGAATTGCTTAAGGGAATACTTTAGGGGTTAGATAAGTATCTCTGATGCCTCATTATTTATTTTCGGATGTATTCGGGCCGTGCTACTGACGTGTGTAGTTTGCTGATTTGGGTAACACGCGTTCATAATGATTATAGTAGTGTATAGATAAGTCATTATTTCGTGTAAATAGAAAGTTTTACTACTGTTTATGTTAAATAATTGATTTTGCTGGATTTGCCTTTAAGCTCTTTTACTTTAAGTTGGTGGGAAAAGATGGCGCTAGCGTAGTAGACTTGACTTTGACATACCCTCTTAAACCGTTAAATTGTTTTATTGCATTGTTCACGCTAGCGACTACTTGAAATAGTGAATCTAAATCGATCATGAGGAACTCTTAACGTTTAGCTATTGTATACTTGTAATAAACTGCACTACCTTCACGATAACGACCCCGCCTGAATGGTTTTGCATTCCTTTCAGTGCAGTCCATTGGCAAGATCAGGATAGGCCATTGCGTATCAGAGTCGGACTGTTATCAGGAGGCCGGTGACCGCGCCGGTACAAACGAGGTGGTTGACGAGATAAGAGCCTTGCGTAAGTGAGGCTTTTGTTCGCTCGAACAATAACGCCCCTAGCCGAAAGCATTATCAGTAACGGCCGGAACTTGGTAATGGATACCCCTTGAACATCATCTCTAATTGTTTTAATTTTCTCTGAGAGCACACCCCTTGATCCGTTTCGCGGTGAAATTTTTGCGGGCTGATTAAAAGCGCGGTTGTTATTTGCATTAACCTTTTTAATTAAGAGAAAAATTCGCTGAAACACTCGAGGAAATGATCGCGAGCTTGGTTCTTATGTATTATAGAATAAGTACTTTGTTAAATTCAATATCCATTTATTTATTTACAGAAATCATCACAGTTAAAAGTAAATTTTTTTCTTATAACTAGACATTAATTACGCCAATTACAAGGATTTGCAAATAATAAATTAATAAGATTACCCAAATACTGTCTATAGTTTACGAGAGTAGTACGTCAACGAAACGTCGGGCCGAAGTTAAAAATCAGTTTCAAATAAGTTAAACTAATCGCGTTTTAAACCGTTAAAGTGTTTTATTTAAAAGATTACCCTAGTCATAAGAAAAAAACAAAACAAGAACTGTATTGACGTATCCGGGGACGGGATGTTTTTTTTTGTATGTATACGTAAGTGTGAGTGTGTTTATGTATGTATATTTAAAAAAAATGATGCCACGAGCAGGACTTGGATACGGTCTTTATATGTGAAAAATATTCAAGTAACTCGTTTGTTGCACCACTAGCTTCAAAGTAAAAACAATAATCTAAATTCTGGACACTATATTGGCTGTAGGTAAATTCAGTGGATTACAGAATTAGTCTAAGTCTATAATAGAAAGCGCATCTTACTTATATGTTATCTGACATCCTTCCACAAATTGACACCAAACCTATTGTTGTTCTTTTCTGTCATAAAAAACATTAACAATTTAAAATCTATCATTTTAAATTGTTAATGTTTTTGTATGTCATAATAATAATAATAAATGTAATGAAATCGTAAAATGCCGAAAATTAATTATTTTGTACGTAATAATTCCATCATTACTAAATAATTAAATACACGATGAGTTGCCAATTCCGTGTAAATATTTTGAACTAGATGTGCCAGCGAGTTCGTCCGCTAAGAATATACTTAACCCACGACGTTGGTCGCCTCCCTTCCCATCGTTCTTACAAGTTAATCTTAAAAGATAGAGTCACGGATTTTTTTTAGATCATTGAAAAAGGAATTATTCTTTGATACATATTTTTTGGAGTAGCATACTCCTCGGTAACCCATAATGATGAATAATTTTCCAATTTTTTTTTAATTTTTCGCTCGATCTTCGCTTGTATTAGTCACAGAACAAAGTTTTGTAGGCTTCCTCGATAAATGTTTTAACCAACACAACAATAATTTTTCAATTCGAATCCGAGATCAACGCTTTCAAACTCCTAAGCTTTATATATTAGTATAGATATAAATGGAACGGAATAATAAATAACTTTGTAATATTATTTTTATGAAAATTTAATATAGAATATCGTAAAATGGTTTTTAATTAGCCGCTTTCGTCGAAGTGGTCCGCCTTTTCCGGGTTGGTTAGTTTTCATTTACCTTTTCGCCAGATCTCAGCATCTGAAGACTCGCCCCGGTTCAGTTTCATTTCACTTTCAAGAACTTGAAGGAAATTAACGACAAAATATGTTTCGTTTTTGAAGAAAACGATTAAAGTTTTGGATTTTTTTGTTGTCCGTTGGAAAGTTATAGTGTCACATTACTTTAATGTGATACCATATCTTTCAAATACAAATTTAAATTCTTTATTTTCTATTGCTTACATTTCGTCTTAGGGTGCTCAGCTTCCCTTCCTGCGCCGTGGGCTAGTTCTCTTCCGGTGCATTAACAATTAACATTGAAGTAAATACATACTAAGTTTTTATATGCTAAGTGATTCGTAGGAAGGATTAATTATATACAATAATAAAGTGAAGAAAAATTAAACTTAAACATATAGGATACATTTTTGTCATACATTAACCAAAGATAATACTATCTTAATATTTAAAATAGATAGTATAATTTTTCAGTATGTAATCACAGGATCATCCGCGCCGCCCTCTTCAACATATAACGGCGAAATCGGGATTTGAACCCTGGGAACTCGTTGTAAATAAAGTCTACCATTGAAATTCTTGGGAAAATGGAATTTTATCTAATACGTTTACAAAATGCATTAATTAACATTACAGCAATCTGTGATCTAGGACGTTTTTTTAGATAAAAACCAGCGGTGTCTGATGCAACTCGGCTACCGTTGCCGGAAGAAAATAAGCCAGCGTCGGCCAACTTTTGTAATTACAGTTATGAAAAATATAGTGCGGTGTACTGACGACGCAGTCGAAGCATAAAATTTAAAAAGTTACCTCATTTCACTTCTTACTTAACGAAAATATGTACCTGCTGTGTACGTGAATAAAATTAAACTAATTTACCGGTTTGAAATGCTGTTAATAACTTCTGTAAATGTCTTGGTTTTGTAAAAAATAACACTTTTCACATTGCACCCGATAGCATAATATAAATTAAAAATGAAATGAAATTAAAAAAAATATTCAAATGACAGACACGGTAACTCAATTACTTAGAGAACGGTTCAAGCACCGCACGAGTCATGAAATTTTTATTTCCATCAATTTAAAACTTCTTTTAACTTGTTTAGATTTAAATTAAATATGGTAGTGTTTCTATCCTAAAAGAGACGATATCCCGCTAACTACTTACTTATGTAAGATACTACTACTTTCCTTTTGGTAAAATAAAACTTGGCGATAAAAAACTGACAGCGAGCTTCTTTCCAGTCCTCGTTTGTTCAACGCCCTTAATTTGTGAGTGTAAATGTAAATTACATTACAAACTTACAGTATTTTGTTTTTAACTTAAATCCTTAATCTTACTCAATTCCTTATATTATAAATAAATTATTTATTACAATCAATTTGGCCTTAGGCAAATACACTAGTTGAAAATAGAAAAATATCTAAAATTTAACTAAAAAGAACTATAATTACATAAAATGGTTTCTTGTTCTTAAGGTTTGAGTAAATTTTACGTAGGAGAATGAATTATTAGCTTCAAAGCTATTGTATTTTACGTGTAATTACAATACATGGTTTTATTACTTTAGTTTTTTGTCTGTAATCGTAACATTTTTATTTCTTTAATTATAAATTCTTTGACATACCTATTTCATATGTTCATTAAACCCACAAATGCTTGACACGCTTTTAATTTTGAAGACTTTATTTTTTTTTACATATTATTGCACAAGAAGGCACTATATAATTCGAATCGAAATCGAAAATAAATTGAAAAAAAATTCGACTCGGGCAGGACTTGAACCGACACCGTCAGAGTTCCGTGCTGTTGCTCTACCAATTGAGTTACCGAGTCCTACACCTCATCACCACAGTGTATACTCATTTTTTGGCGATGTAATTCAACTTTATCGATTTTACGCGTTCAGAGAAGTGTATTCAGAATTCCCTTTGTGTTCTCATGTCACATCTCAAAACGGAAATATAATACCAGCCAACTGGTTTGGAAAATATAAGCTCCAATAATATTATAAGCTGGGCTACAAGGTACGCCATACTCCGACAGGAAAGGTTTACGACCCCTGACAGCCGACACCAGACTGACATTGCTTAATTTGGATACATTTAGGCTAAATCATGAATGATATATTTTTAATTTAAAAAAAATATAGGGGCTTAAGAGAATTCATACGAAGCTAAAGGTTTAATTAGGTAAAATTTTTTAGATAAATCTGAAATTCATTTTATTAAATATTTTTAGCCTTAGTTCGATATTTGTACTAACAACATGTAACATCAGAAATGAAAATAAAACACTTTTTATATATATTATTTTAATATTAGTGGAGAACAGACAAGCACTTCACTTGATGGTAGGTCAAAACCCCGTAACTAAACAATGCATGTCAACCTATTTTGGCTTTAAATATTTAGAAATCCACCGGTTTAAAGGGAAACTTCACGGATTTTTTATCTGTAGATAGTAGTTTGTGACGAAAATGGAAATCCGATATTCCTATCAACCATTGTATTTTCAGATTTCCGGGCGAAATCCAACATGTTTAAAAAAATGTAATTCATTAGAAAATTGGTATACCCCGTGGGAATACCATAAGCCGGGCAAAGTTGTAGTTCAATATTTGTTTTGAAATGTAACATATTTTGATTGAGTTCAATATTTGAATTGAAAAAAAAATTCGACTCGGGCAGTACTTGAACCGGCATTATCAGCGTTCCGTGCTGTTGCTCTACCAACTGAGCTACCGGGTCTTAAATATGTCACGTTATTTTCGATTTTTAAATTGCACAGTGCCTTCAAGTACAATAACATGTGAAAAATATTAAAGTTTTCAAACGATATGTAACATCACAAATGATAATAAAACCCAGTTACGTAGTAATATTATATTATACATACACCAACATATAAAAACAATGAAAATAATAATTTAAAACCGAATGAACCAAACACGCTCAGTGCAACAGCTTTTAATCGCAGCTGCCGTGTCATGTTATGCTAATCAACACATCAACATTTACTCATGATATCAACTGCTCGCCAATAGGATATACAGAGGTATATTCAAACTAATAGGTTTATTTGACATTATGGAAATTCATTATGTATGGATGTCTGCCTGTCTTCGTCCTTTGATTTCAAGATAATCCTGTCCTTATCTCACATTGACTACAGTATTTTAGTAAAAATAAACCCACGTAATTCGTAAACCTAATTAAATTAAAAATTTAAATTATTTATAAAATCATGAATTTTTCGGAGAAGTCAAATAATTACATTAAGCTGAGTAAAACTAACTCTTAAGCACTTTTCTACGATCCAATTTATATATCTCCGTCAGACAGCTATTTTAAATAAATCAATAATTCCGTTATAACTAGAATGAGAAGAATAAAATTCAATTTTAAAGTTTGTGCTACAAGGCGTCATCTTTGCTTGCTAAGCGCTGGTAGTACCAAAAATGTAAACATTGTAAAAATAGTGGAGAAAAAAATTTAAACCCATATAAAACAATTGCACAAGCTTTTGCATTAATAAGTCTTTCAACCATTTCCTAGACTGTTACAAATATTGCTTTTAATTATTTGAATTGTTAAGGTTTGTTTGAATTTTATAATTAGTAAACTGTTTCCATTGAATATTAAATAAATAAAAATTCACCCTTTTAACAGAAAATTTTAAAAAATATTTAAGTAATTGTACTTCTTCCTTATTGTAGCATTACTTCCTGTAGTTTGTAAATAGAGAATTTAAAATATCGGTCTGCTTGCGTAATAAGAGATTTCTCCATAGACTTTTTTGTAGAGAAATTCGATTTTAAATTACTGAAAGATGTACAAAGTACTGTAGCACATAATGACCAATCCACAGCCATTTGCAAATTAATGGTGATTATACGCAAACAAAGTTGAATCTTGATAAAAAAAGTTTTGAACCCGATGTAAAGTCATCCATCACTAGTGATGACAGTGGCGAGAGAACGCCGACCCTAATCGAAGTTACAGCATAAAATGCTTTCCGCAAAAAATATGGAACAATGGATATTTTAATTTTTCTAGTAACTCACTTTTGTTGGCTAAAAGAGTGGAGTATGGTTTTGTATGGGTTCAAAATTTCAAAATAAACATTTAACATTTTACCTGACCTATTAAATTTATAAATAATTTATTAAATATTACGCTAATCGATAAAAAGTTAGAACGATAACAATTTAAGAGAAAACGTTTAGAACGCAAAATATTACGGAAGATTCTGGGACCGACACAGAAGGAAGACGGTAGCTGGCGGCCGCGAAAGAACGAGGATCGCAAAAGGCTGTTTGCCACCCCTAACATCACGAGAGAAGCTCGAGCTCAAAGACTCCGCTTGGCCGGCCACATCGAAAGAATCGGAGAACACTGAAGCGTCAAGAAGGCGTATCTCGGAATCCTGAATGGCCGTCGACCTGTTGGCCTGCTCAGATACCGCTGGAAAGACGCCGTTGCTTGCATTTCAGCTTGACCTGGAGGAACTCGGTGTCTCCGAGTGGCGAACTGTGACACAGGGTCGGCGGAATTGGCGTTCTCTTATTGTGAAGGCCAAGACCCACTTTGGGTCGCTGCGCCAGTGGGGTAAGTAGTATAACAATTTAAATTATACATAAAATGAATGTACCACGTATATTGAATAGTGGTATTTCTTAGTGTCTGTGCATTTCATTTATATTATAATACCCAATATGGAAAAAAATTGCAATTAACCTCTTTTAACTCGATTTTTTAAACTAATTTCATAATATGTAGTTTCATTAAGCACTACTGCGTTCTATGTACTTCCTCACATTTTTTTATATGTTAAGGTTCGCCTGGAAAGTCTGAAATTAAATTATTGAAATTTGAATACGAATCTTTTTTTTTACTATGATTAAAACGTATTGAGCCCGGGGCCTTGAATAAAAACCGGACGTTTGGGCGAACACGAATTATCGTCTAGAGATATAAAGAGCCGTAAAGTATATCCGTTTTTTACTTTGAGTCTATGGATTTTTAAATTCCCCAAAACTACAATAGGTCGACAGCGTACCTTGTTTAGATTTATTTTTCTACTCCTTCCTTCAATAAAATCCCACGCTTATCTATCCCCCTTTGTCATAAAAATCTGAAATACCTCATACAGAATCTCAAGCACACCTTTAAGTATGTAACATAATATCGCCCGCAATTTCAATACAAACAAATCCCATAAAGTTACAACCGCCCAATCAAAATTCAGCAAAAAGTTGTTAAACTAATTTAGTAAAGACTTCAGAACTCCGTTCGCAACTGGAAAGTAATTTGGCTACTTATTCGAAAAGGTTTCTGTATTTACGCTTAACGTTACATCTTTTATGGAAAGAAAATAATTTCTTCTCGTTTTTGTATAATCAAATATGTGACAAGCAAGATATGAGATCATTCGCTCTGCGTTCTGTTTGGCAATCTGTTGCGACACGTTTCGTTATATTAAAATGTGTCATCTCACGAGCTGAGATAAAAAGCGACAGAACAAGATTAATTCATTCCTGTATCCGATGTGAAACAATGAACGTGTTACATATTAAACATGGTTTTGTTTATGTTGATTTGCTGATGCATACTTTGTACACTTATAGACAATGAAAAGTTGAGATAAGTTTATATTTTATACCAAGAAATTTAATAGTAATACTAGCTGTATCAACGACTTTGTTCACGAAGAATAGTTATTTTCGGCATCAAATTTTTTTGGAAAGTAGTAGTTTTTGCAAACCTCCTCTCCATGTTTATGCACTTGAGCTGTTACCAACGACGTTGGTCGCGTCCCGTCGATCAAGGTCACGGTAATTTTGAAAGATAGACGTATAGCGTCGCAGCCTTTTTGGATCATCATAACAGGGATCATTCGTTTATACTTATTTATATTTATTATATTTTATGTATCTTGAACCATTTTCGCAGCGTACGCATAGGAAACCCAATATGATATTTAATTTTTCACATATTTTTCACACTTGCTCCTATTAGTCATAGCACGATATTTTATAGCCTTTCTCGATAAACGCTCTAACACAAAAATATTTTTTCAATTCGACCTAGTATATTTTAAGATTAGCGCGTTCAAACAAACAAACTCTCCAACATTATATATTAGTATAGATAAGTACTGTCTACTGTTTGTTTATTATTAATTTATTTTTAGGAAAATTACGTCGTAAATATGTATTTTCCAGTCTAATGACTACAATACTTAGCCGATTTTAATATGTCAAATAATTATGAATAATGGCGCTAGTGTATAGCAAGTTCAGTTAATAAATCAATCTAGTATTTTCAGCACTATAGGGGAATATACATACGTTTGACGATATCAGTCTTTTCTTTTCGTTTCGACAGTCCTATCGGAACATAATACTAATTCAAAATACACACCAGACTGTTTTGAGGAAACTTTGACTAGATAACACTAGTTTGTATCGAATAACAAGAAGTTATAGCTCTAGTTAGGGAATTAGCTCATCAATGTTATACAATGCCTGAGGTACGATACACAGTAGTGCTTATTGGCTTACATTTGGAGTGCTCTCGATGACGCCAAGGTAGCTTCCGAGAAGTCGTTTATTAAATTTCAAACTAGTTATATTAGATTCGTTGCTAAGATCTGGATACAGGCTTTGTGTCTTGGAAAACTCAATATTGTGAGCTGGGATCGTAATATTGAAGGTTAATAAAACACTTTTAAACAGCTTAAAATGTACATTTTATTAATTAAATAACTACAAAAAAATAATACATCTGATCACGATTTACATACTTTTAAATCCACAGACTGAAATCGAAACGCAATTAAACGATTTTCTATCTGTGCATGGTACGACCTAAACTATATTCTTCAAGATTGATCTGGCCGTGTGCAATTGATTTACCAAAATTCAATACAAATAGTACTGTTTGTTTGCAGCTGACGGCCGATAGAGTTTCAGCCGCGAAATTCAGACACCAACTGATATTGAGGGGCTCCTGTGTGCGTAGTTTCGCTAGTTCCCACAGGACTCCGAAACACAATTTCATTAATTTACTAAACAAACCATAGCTATATTTGTACATACCGATTGCAGGTCTCGTTTTCCAGGAACAACGCTTCCACCAACCGCAAATATTAGAACGAGAAATAAAATTTGTTGGGAACAACATGGCTCTTATTAAAAAACCTTAAGATTCTACTTTCAGAATTGGATATTGCGATCAGCCCTTCTACGATAAATAGAATTACTTACTTATATAATATTATTTTTATAATCTTTATATTATGTTTGTAAAATCGGTTTGTTATTGTTTATCTAGTGTTGATTCTGTATAAACCTATTTTTATTGTATACTACTTTGGTTTTTGTTATGCGTTAAGCAAAGGTACAGAGAACGGCTTTGATAGACACGTTGGTCCAACGTCCATGTTGACCTCAGAATATGAGTGTCGTGGGTTTAATTGTTACTGATGACAACGTTTCTGATTTACATTTCCAGAATCTGGATTGAATGACTAGAAGGAATATTGAAATTGTGTCCGGATCTCATAGAGTTTTACTGTAGTGTAGTAGAGTGGTTTTAATCTGTGATGTCTAATTGTCCAAGCCCCAAATAGGTCGAGAGCGCATTTTAATTAGATGTTATATGGCTTAAGCATTTTCAACTTCTATTATGTGACGCTCTTAATTCAAGCTTTCCGTCTTTGTCATGAAAAATTTAAACTGATTCGTGGAACCCAATTCCGCTAATAAGATCCCAAGAGAGATAAAATTGTTAATCGCCGAATCGTCAGCTTGTTGCGTGTTTGTATACGATTTATGACTTAATAGCGGAGGCGGCCTTAAGCAGGCCTTAGATAAGGTGGCTCTAAGTGAATGTCGGCGCGCACAACAATCGTAATTACTCCAAACTGCTATCTCCTTTCAAAGGCACGCGATCTCGATAAATCCAACTTTGCTTAATTGTTTGGATTTCGAATCATAAGAAGTCAATTAATATTCCATATACAAAATATAATAACTAATAAGCAATAAACATGGTTTTGTAAATAAAAAAGTGGTGGCAGGGTTCACTCGTGTCGGTACTTGTGAACAAATAATACCACCTTATTATTTAAAAATGGCAAAATATCAGTTCAGTATATAGACCACCTTATAATGTACATATTCGGAACAGTTTACCATATACAACCAGGTGACTAACTGCGGAATTTTAGTCCATAGAGAACAGTACTTAAAGATTATTATTTTTTTACACAAATATCAAGCTGCAAAACAGACATAAAAATATGTTCCCTATTACCTGAAATTATATTTACCTCACGACTTTTTAATGAAAATGTGACATAAATGCCCTTGTTGGGTAGGTGTGACGTAGGGGTTTGATCGGGCTATACCCTCTGTGGGAGCCGGTATTACCAATCCTACCGGAGGTGACAGTGGACATGGAACACTAAACTAACCACCAGCCCATTATGGTGCTTTCTAAGAGACTCCAATGCTTCCAGCAGCTGCCTCTCCAGTATGACAATCTTGCAGAATAACGATTATATTTAAAGAACGTGATTTTAAAATAAAACACTTAAACGGTTTAAAACGCGATATTGCAAAGCATCTGAATCGGGCCGTTGTAAAACAATTTTCAAAGTTTAACTATCTTTCGCGTTTTCAACTACTCGCATAAGCAGCCATTTATCGAAATAGGTATGATCGAAATCGGTTCCACGATTTCATTGAGTGACATCAACAAAAACATTTTTGCCAACTCCGCTCTTTCCCAGTCTCATTTGGGAACGAAGAAGTTTAACAAAGACAAAAAATATGTTCGTTTTCCGAGTAAAACTTTGTTTTGTTCAGGAAGTGAAGCTTTTATCGAAAATAATGAAGAATAAATGAGCGGTTCTCGTTGGTAGCTCATTTTGTAGGGCTTTTAAAAGTTTCTATTAACCTGAAGTTGGCGAGGATTGCTGTCACCGGACGCCTAATTTTTCTGGACGCATGGTTGCTAAGCGAACAAAAAATGGCAGACTTTTTTTGCTGTATCACTGAACTTTTTTTTAAATTTATTTGTAGTTAAATACTCTCTGTAGTTTACGCGAGTAATACACATTTAAATAAAAAGCTTTAACGGTTTAAAACGTGATATATGTTAGTTAAGCTTGTTTGCAATTTATTTGAATTACGGCCCGATGTTTTGGGTGCAGCACGGCGCCGTCGGGCCTTTCTTAAAATAAAATGCAAATAAGTCAACTGATATAATTTACATTTCAAACCGGAAAAAGGTTTTATTTAAATAAATAATTTATAGTTATTCAAAATTTTGCAACAAATGTTGTTGTTATTGATGTTTTGAAATTAAATAGACAAGAAACATTTTGTAAAATTGTAATTGATATTACTGTACTACTGTTAGTGGTAAGGATGTATGTAAAATAAATGTATTTCTAAGACCTCGGCCACTAAACGCTTCTGCTATAAGGTTAAGATTTGATTCATATAGACATCTAGGTATTAAAGCATTAAATAAAACATTGTTAACAGTTTAAAAGTTGAAATATATTAGTTTCTATTTTAACTACGAACCGACGTTTCGGAGGCTTTTTTAACTGCTTTCTAAATACGTACTTGCGTATACAGACAATACCTATTAAGGTTTTATTTCCATTCTGAATACTGCAACTGTATATTATTGTATAATAGCACAAAGTATCTTTTCAGACTGATTGGACTATTAACTACTTTCTTGCTAGCGTTAATTTACATTTGCATTTCTTTATGCATCTCCTGAAAGAAATACAAGAGCGATAGCGTTCGCTCCCGCCAAAGAAATTAAATTAGAATTCACTCGCACTTGACGAATGAAATGGAACGGAACGCGCTTCAAATCTACCGAGTTAAGCTTCTGACATTAATTTCTCTTTGGAACTTCAAGATTTGCCGCAAAATACGTTTGACTTTTATCGATCTACTTACTCGATTCGCATTTTGCATAGCCATTTTGTTAGGGTAGGGAACGTGAATTTATTTTTATTTTGTAATTTTATATATATCTCGAGCCGAAATACATTAACTAAAACTATTATAAAGTTACTAGCTGAGTCAGCAACTTCGTCGCGTAAAATAGTTATTTCGGCCTTCCAAAATTGTTTTTACTAACTGTTACCTGCGTCATCGCACCAGTCCCGTCAATCGCGACCCGTCGTTCTCGATCTTTATCTGAACAGATATACCTATGCTTCGCGGAAATTTTTTACAACTGAAAGAAGAATCATTCTCTCATACACATTTTTTGTGTATCTTGAACCATTTAAAACCTACAAAGATGGCTAATTTCTCTAATCTCCTTCCTCGATAATTGCTCTAACCAACAAAATAAGAACTTTTCAATTGAACTAGTAGTTCTTAAAATTAGCCGTTTCAAAAACAACAAACTCTTCATTTATATATATGAAACTAGTATAAATAAGATTTGATTCCATAGTAAATTAAATAATATTATATACAATTTAAATAATTAACACTTTAACTTTAAAACGCAAAAATAGTTAAACATATTTAACTAGCCTTACTCTCCCGTACTAGTTTGCAAAATCCGTAGTAAATCCATTTTAAACCTTTAAATGTTTATTTAACTTGAAAATTATAAGTCCTTTTTCTTTAAATAATATTTATTTTCTTTGTATTCTTTAATGGTAAATAAAGCTACGGTTTCGAACCTACCAAAATAATTTATATTTTCCGAAACATGTTGGACTCCATCTGGAAATTGATATTAATGGGCTTTAAAAATATCAAATTCGCCCTGTACGAACACATAATAGACCGAAATGATATTATTTGTTCATAAGTGAATTAGATTTTGATTTCCTAGGGATTTTGTGTATATTTTTCAACATTACTGCCCTAAGACATTTTCAATAAATCATATATTTATTTGTTTTAATTATTAATTTATCCTAAAAAGTATGGAGGGGCTTGTTGGAGCGTCGTTCTCTTTCTCTACCCAAATCTTCTCCATGTCGTCAAGTCATAATCGATTATTTACTCATTATTGCTAATTAACATAAACCAAAACGCTTTTAATAACGCTCTAACTTCGATTGAAGTTAATAATATAATATGCGCAAAATAGATCCAAAACTTTCCTAGTTTTGTGGTCAGGTTAAGCGAAAGTTTGGGAAACATATTCTGAAATGAGCTAATAGTTTCCCGAGTTACGAATTACCAAGTTTTTCAATGTATGACATATTATACACTGGAACATAGTTTGTACGTGAAAATACGTATTAAATACATACTGTATTGATAAGACGAAGCGCTTTGCTCAATGTTGTTTCGCCGTTTTGAGAGAATTACGTAAAATATTCATTATATACTAGCTGTGCCCGTGACTTCGCTCGCATGGAATAGTGACTTGGGGTAGAATTTTTAATTATTTAGGCTGTTTATTAATTTATATTATTGCGCATTTATCGCAGGCAATCTATGTTGTAAGTGCTACTTTGCCGCAACACTCTCACCTCACATCACTCCTACTCTAACTCCCACTCTCACTCCAACTCCCACTTCTATTCCCAAAAAGCCAAAGAAGAAAGTTTCATTGTTCTAGCTTCAAAAACCACGAATTTCCATACAAACTTTCACCCCCCCCTTTTAACCCCTTACAACCCCCTTTTCGCAATAAAAAGTAGCCTATGGTCTTTCTCAGGGTCGAGACCACCAAATTTCATTCAAATCCGTTCAGTAGTTTTGGCGTGAAAGAGTAACAGATAGACAGAGTTACTTTCGCATTTAAATGTAAGGATGAACACTCAGTCAAATATGTAATTATAATGTATGTATATGTATATACTGATCTACTTCAAATATCAAGCGTGGGGCATCACTGAAAATCGGCGTTGTACTTACTTTCAGGTACAACAAAATTCGAGTAGTGTTCCTTACATCTAATTTATGAGTTAATTTGTAAGGTCACGGCCATTGTTCAGCATATCATTGCCATTCGGGCTGTCAGGAGCTAACAACATCTCCTGATGATGCCGTCCGCACGTGGTGGCGAAACGTCGAGAACCTCTTGTCGCTCAAATTGGCCGATCAGCCCGAAAGACAATGATATGCTAACTGTTAAGTGTTTTTATTTTGTGTTATTTTTTGTTTTTTTGTATGTGGAATAAATTATTTGATTTATGTGTATGGAGAAAACAACGACATATATAATTATAGGTAGGTAAGGTTTCAATGTAAGTTACAATATTTTTTATGATAAAGTAGGACAGACAAGCATAAAGTTCAGTTGTATTTCGGTAGGTGAAATACACCAGTCATATAGTCAGCACAAACAAGATACGCTGTCGGCCTATTTTGTCTTTGTATATTCGAAAAGTGAAATATTTAACAAAATAACAAATTTAATACGTATAATAAAAGGTATCGCTGTCTCACTCGTATTCTATTACAAGCGTGTTTTGGGTTACATAGAAACACGAGTAATTAATATACCCAAGAACAACAACGTAACCCGTTGACCCGCTATTCAAATTACCCCTATTCAAGCCTCAAAGTAACCTCTATGTTCATAAATAAAACTGTACTGTGAAAAAAATATTTAACAATAAGTTTAACGTAAATTATGACCGAAAAATCATATGGCGTTTCCAACAGGTGTTCTCTTTCTTTCTTTTAAGATAGAGGAGGACAGACAGGCACGACGCTCATTTGATGGTAGGTGAAGTACTCCACAATATAACACGCGGTCGACCTTTTTTGGCTTTGGATCCTCTGAATCAACAGACTGAAAGTAAAATGCGGTTAAAATTGACGGCTTTTTCATCTGTAGACCGAGCTTATAACCTGGACCGAATTTCGATATTTATACCATCTATTTAATATCCGTATTTCCAAACGAAGTCCAACATGTTTTAAATTATAAATCGATTGTTCTGTGTACTTCTCGCTTGGGTGAGCTCCGTCCAGCTCCTCAAGCTCCCACAATTTGCTGGTCCGATCCGTCCCGAAGCCAAGAATGATTTTCCCCTCGGTGTAGCCGCAAAACGTCCGGTTAGTATTGGTAGGCGGGCCGACAAACGTAATCAATGAAAAAGAACTTAGCGATGCTGCCACTGTATGGGTTAGCAGCCTTTCAGAACTAACACTACCAAATTTATTATCTATGTCTTTATCGGCCCTTCCTGCTTTCCAAAATACCATGGAGTTAGTTATCACAGTCACATGTACTCTTATAATCCGCTAATATAAAAGTCAGAATAAACTTTATAATAAATGAATTCAATTCAGTTACTCCGCGTCGCAAAAAACGGATTTAACTTCACAAGGCTAATTAGTGAGTTAGATAGACTTCCGGATATTCTCGTCTTATTTCTCTTTCATTATGCGATGAACAATTGTGTGCAAATTAGCAGCGACAACTCGTGGCTTGAGACCGCGTCGTTTGATACATACGTCCGTTTACGATTGGACATCTTTTCTAGTTTCACTGTAACATGAAATAAAATCCACTGTTACAATATCGTCATTGTTAAAAGAATCTCATAATTATAATTTAATGACGTGATAACTTAACTACCTATAAATAAATAAATGTATAAAAATGAAGAGTTTGTTTGTCTGAATGACCTGACATTCACCTACTGGTCCAAATGGAGAAATCATTTTTGGTTGGTTGGACCATTTGTCGAAAAGACTTTTAGGCTAAAAAAAAAAAGAAACAGGAAAATGTGAAAAAACGAGGAAAATTATTCATCTTAGTGGGTTTCCGTTGCGTGCCTGAAAAAACGGTTCAAGTTATCCAAAAATATGTATGAAAGAATGATTCCTCTTTAAATTATTTAAAATATCCGTCACATAATATGCCTATATTTTAAAATTAACTTGGAAGAACGACAAAAGGTTGGAAGAACGGTACGTAACAAGTATGATTTATAAAAAAGCGAAGGTTTGCAACAACTAATTTGGATGCGTAAAACTATTCTACGCGGACGAAGTCGCGGTCATAGCTAGTTTATCATAACGTATTCGTTCTGTTGGACGTTTCAACAATTTTATTTTAAAGCCTGCATGATATACAAAATATGTCCGTTATAACGCACATAAATAATTCCGTTTTACTCGCGACTTTGTACGGCAATGTGTCCTATAAAATATTAATTATGCCTTTATAGTAGAGACCTCCATAATGAGACTCCAAAGTCCTATTCACAGTAGTTACAATTATAATTCCCCTTTGTTAGCACGTTCTACTTTTAACTATCAAGCTGTTTAGGCAGCTGTCTCCTATGTACGTAAGTCGCGAGCAGCTAGTTTACACGAGTAGTAGTAGTAGATATATAAATAAAACTCTTTTAACCGTTTTAAACATGAAATATAATAGTTAAATAATTTTTCATTCAATTTAACCATGGTCCAACGTTTCGGGTGCTTTACAAGAGTCGTGGTCAGGTGGAACTACAGATGAAGGGTGTCTCTAATGTCAAAGTCAAAATCTGCTACGCTATCGCCATTTGTTTCTTTGTAGTTAAATTGTAATGGAAATAGTTACAATTTGCGATTTAACAAATTTTTTGAGTACGACTGGTTTCAAAATACTTATTAAATAAAATTTAACAACGCTCGCCCTGTAGGTCTGTATGTCGTGGTCACGGGAGAAAAAGTTAAAGTATATATTTCGCGTTTTAATCGTTAAACGTTAAAATTAAACATTAGTCAAAAGTTTTTTTTAGATTAGAGTTAACGCCTGCGATACAATGATTAGAAATAACTAGAGACGTACAAAGGGTTGTGTGTCACGAAAAATTTAATTTTCATAAGCTGCTACGCCAATCTGCAAAAGAAACAACAGTCTTCATTAGTAAACGTCATGACGCGTGACGTATGCCCTTATATGAGACCGTAGCCTTAAATACCCAAGGAAACGTTAAAGTTTAAGCATTTGACATTAAGATAATGTAAAATTGCCGTGTCTGGTAACATTGTCGAACTTGTAATTTTATCAAAAGACGAGTTTCTTCAAATAACATGGTTCTGATCAGAAATGGTTTATGACAGTGTAACTCAGACCAGCTCGGGGTTCAATTAACGGAATGCAACTGTACCAACCTATAACATCAATGGAATTTTGACTGGACGGTGATTTGTAACCGGCACATATTTTCGTTAATACTACCAACCCGTTTATGGGAAAGGACTCGATTCCACGACCCGTGTATTTAGTAATTAAATGTATGGACATATTTATAAAACTTTATTTGTGACTGGTTCGTTAGTGTAATGGTAACAAAGTATGAATACCGGTAATCAAAGGGTCGTGGCTTCGATCCCAACTGAGTCCAACATTTTTCCAAACAAATTATAGCTTTTCTACAACATGTTGGACTTTGTCTGGAAATCTAGATAACCCACAAATGAATAATCCGTCATATTTAATCGCGTATCTGTTTAATCTCTGGATTGCGGTATCAAGGAAACCGCATGATGTCTTTCCTCCATTATAAATAAATTTTATTGTGAATTTAACAATGTTTAGATTCAAATCTTATAATGCAAATGCAAATTCACACGCAGATGTTATAATGAGAGTTATTAAAAATATCTTCATGACGATCTCGTTATTTTCTCCACGTTGACGGTTTTACGGCTCTCCTGGGGTTAATACGTCAAAATTATAGTCCTGCTCTGGAAGGATTTCAATTTCCTTTCTACAAAATAAATTTATTCTTAGATGTTATAAAATTAAATATCTACCTTCATTAGTGACCGACACACAAGTTGATAATACCACTGAACAAATACTGTCTATAGTTTACGCGAGTAGTTCACATTTAAATAAAACACTGGAACGGTTTAAAACTCGATATATAAGTTGAACTTATTTGAAAGTAATTTTTAACATCAGCGCGACGTTACGGATGCTTTGCAGCAGCCGTGGTCGTTTTAAACCGTTAAACTGTTTTATTTAAATACCGCTAAACCTAAATTAGGACTGACAGATTGTACTGAATCAAATATTAAATATATAGAACAGAAAATATTTTAGAACCATTTTTCCACATATTGCTGAACAATTTTATTTATTTACATTTATTTTTAGGTATCTTTTGTCCTATGTCTCAAATTACATTTATATTTTTACCCTGGAGCTTAATGCAAAGCTCAAAACAGAGTAACAAACAGACTTACGGCCTTATAATACCCTTATACTATATATATAATAATACGTCTTAGCTTCGCTCGGGTGCAATGAAACTAAATACACTATAAAAAAACTATGAATGTTGTATGTGAAAACTTTCTTCTGGAACTCTATCTTAAACAAACGAAAACAAACAAAAAAACAAAACAAAAAAGCATCAAAAACAAACAAAATTTAAAACGTAACATCTATGAAACAAATGCATCAAAATCCGTTGCGTATTTAAAGTTTAGAGTAGGTATAGAAAAATGTTTTTTGTTTTATACTATGTTGTGAAGTACATTTAATGCTCTCTTAACTATACTGCTAAGAAAATTACACTGAAATTAAATTTAGAAGAATAAGAACATACAACAACTTTAATATAAAAGGCACTTTACTGTTTAAACAATATATCTGTAAGTAATGTAAAATGTCAACAACTATAACAGTACGTTGCGTGGTTCGCGGTTGATATTTGTTATCCACTAAGCAGACGTAGTTACGGAGGCTTTATTTACTTAGACGCAGAAGGCGGATGCTAGCAATTTTCCCCCTATGCAGGTTCTGGTACGGTTCGAAATCAGTTATTGCTGCAGTTAATTAATTTGAAGTCATAATAATGCTTGTTTTGCATTACAGTACTAATATGGTGGAAATGTTGATTCACCTATTCTTCATTTTATAAATTAAGAGGTTACTTGTGGTTTAATTACAATAACATAGAAAGGTTACTGATTGAAGGACTGAAAAATAAACAAAATTCGGTCCATGTCGAGATGGCGTTGAGCAATTTTTCAGTTGTCGGTTGATGCCACAAACGCAGCTGTTTGTTATTTATTTAAAAAAAGAATAATCATATAAGTAGGTACGTCATGGTGCTTAAAGTAGACGATAAGTTTGAAAATGCACGGACAATACAATCTCTAATTTGGATGCAGTGAATACTCCTATTCTGGCTTTGGGCGTTAAGAAATCCACAGACTACATCTAAAACTCACTCCTTAACTTTCCGTTCGTGCACTACGTTTGTGACATGGACGAAATTATACTTTTCACCCGTGTAATGTCAGGTTCGTCTAATATATATTTTCTATATAAACCTGACCATGTAGGACTGGCTGGAAACCGAATCATGACCCTATACATTGGACAGGCTCGTGGTGAAATGCTAGCAATGTACGGCTAATCAACTGGTCGGTGGCGATCCCATCAGTCCAAAATGTTTCTAATTTTTCTGGAACATGTTGGACTTGATCTAGAAATCTGGATATTAAATGGTGAAAAAGAAAAAGCCGTATAGCTTTATCGCGTTTCGGTTTTAGACTGTTGATTTCCGAATATCCAAAGCCAAAATAGTCGATAGCGCATCTTATTTAGATTCTATAGACTGGTCTGCCCTCCTCTTTCATAATATAGTCAATATTTATCACTATTATCAACAAGGTAGACAAAAACGTTTCTTCTGACGAACTCATGTAGGTACCAACGCTTGTGACATAAGAGATAATGGAATAAACAGGGAGTTAGCATCGTTTTAACTTGGCTTTTAGCTAACGCCGCGTGGCAGGCTTTGTAGTGACCACTTGAAAGCGCAACAATGACACAAATTGAATTCGCGTGTACTTCACACCACGAGCTACAAAAGAGTTTTTAGGAAACAATGGCCTTTTTAACTCACTAACAGCCTTCTACTTTCATTCAATTTTAGCACAATATCTTTTTCATGGAACTGCTATTGTGATTAGGATGAGATTTGATAACTTTTTTTAATAAAATACGTTAACGGTCGAAGTTGTCTGTATAGTACAGTCAGTATTTGACCCTTAAACTTATCAAATTAATGAGTTTCAACTTATATGTTACGTAGTCAATATATACATATATTTAGTTATATGTAAATGCATAAGATATAAAAGAACTTAATATTGTACATTTAAAAAAAATAAAGCGGTAAGCATCCGAAACATACGGTACTTAAAATAATTTGCAAATAAGTCAAACGAATATATTTCGCATTTTAAACCGTTAAAGTGTTTTTAATGTGTACTACTCATGTAAACTATGGACAATATTTATTTAAAATATGCATTTTAAAGTAAGTAGCAAAAACGATATGAATATACACATTTACTTACAAGCTTTAGGAGCTCTGTAAAATTTTTAAATTATATAGTGCCTGCATGTGCAATAACACGTAAGAATATTAAAGTTTTCAAAGCTCTGTGAGATTATTTTTTTATTATACATTCTTTACTACCTACACGATCCTCACGACACAGGCTTGCCCTAGTGTGGAGACACACTGTGTCGTGAGTGACTAGTCTTCCACAAGTTTTGGACAATTAAGGTCTTAAAGCTAACATATGTCTACATAAAACTAAAATCTGTTGTTGTTGTGTGTATATCAAAGTGAGTGAATGTTTGTATGTTTGTGAATGAATAGTCAATGGAATATTTTGTATGTGTCGATGATTATGTAACAGTTAACTCACCAATAACTTCAGGTGAAACTAAGTTTGTACTAAATTCTTAATTTGGATCATAATATTTACCTTATAAATTAAAGCAGCTATTTACGTAACATTAAGACGCTAAACGGAGTGATGAAAATTTAAAAATTCATTCGCGAAAATGAAAATCTAAGAGGTACAAAACTTTACTACTACTTTCATAATTGCTTCAAAAGTTTGTAAATGAAAAGACCCCGAAGCTGGCGAGTTAGAATAACGGAATCGACATGAAACAGGAAGGGAATTTTGTTAATTTGTTTTATTACAGAAATGTTATTTAAAATTGAGGGTTTGTTAGGCCTTTTATGTTTTAATACTTTCATAAATATTTGAGTATTTTTATTAAACTCTATATATTTAAAGAGTCTTTAATACATAAATTATCTTATCATCTCTTTCTATTTTCAGCCATTAAGTATTTTAGCGGCTCTTAAACGACAATAGCGTATTTGATTGAGTTTTAGTAAAACTGGTATTTTTTTTCTATGTTCAGTACGTTTTTTCATCTCCACGTTTGTATATTTAGACATAAATATTTTATTTCTAAGAGTTGTAATAAGTTAAGTAGTGAAATTAAAACCTATTTATTAAACATAATTTTCTTAAATACTTAAGTTTACGATATGCAAGCTTTAAGTTCTTTGGTAACCAATTTTGTTCTAAAAGTGTTACATTTATTTGCCTTTACTATTAAGAGAATAACGGAAGGTTATTTAGTTAGAGAGTCTTCAAAGCATTTTGCCTAACTCGAATATTGTTAACTAACACGGGAAAGTTTTGAGAGCATTTCCATGTTTGTACATCTTCGTAAATGAGTCACAATTTTAGTTCACAGCAAATTCACAATTAATTCGAAAGCGCGGATAGCACGGTTGCTACTTATTGCAATGAGTTACGAAGTAATTGCCTCTGGCTATTTAATAATCATTTTAAGCTGTTTTCGCAATTATTTACTAATTAAAATTCTGCCGAAATTGTTTTCGTATTTCAATAACAAAAGAAACGTTTGATGTCGCCGCAAATGCTAAATCTATATTCCCGTATTTTATAGATGTTATTAATACATCGTTTTACTACGTCTGAAGATTGACTCTAACTTTGGCTTTACAAAACCGCTTATAGTATCGCTCAATTGAATTGAAGGAGGCGAGCGAATTTTATTCTAAAGAATATTCTTGCGCTGAAATTCAGCTTCAAGTTATTAATATCACACACTCCGAAATCTTGGAAACGCGTAATCTAATAATGTGTATTATGTGAAACCCCGATTCCCCTGCATAGGGCGTGAGGTAGACCCATTCCTATGTCGATTCCTCTGATGACTTTTATTAGAGATTTGGCGTGTCGTGGATTTAATTCCCACCGGGTCCACACTGTTTCTAATAAATTTATAATTTTTCCTATACGTGATAGACTTTGTCTGGAAATCTGTGGATCTTCGAATATCCTAAGCCGTGAATGGGGAATTTCATCTCATCATCATCTAGTAAATCCCAAGCTCGTCTGTTCTACTCTATCGTACAATTAACAATAAGTTTGTTGTTTCTGTCCTCTACCCATATTAACTATTTCGTTTTCCTCAAGGATTCAAACCTAAGACCTCTCGTGCTTATATATGCGTACGACATAAAAATATACATAATCTGACTGACTATAGAAATCTAAATATATCTGCGATATATATAAACTTTATATGTTTTGCTTATTGTTTTTGGAACGTATCTCTATGAATTAGTGTTTAAATTTTTTATCATAATTTTTAATACTTATTACTAGCAATCTACTGATTTACCTGTTACTGAATACTGTCTATAGTTTACGCGAGTAGTACACATTTAAATAAAAGACTAACGGTTTAAAATGCGATATAATAGTTAAACTTATTTGAAAATGATTTTTAACTTCCGCCCGACGTTTCGTATGCTTTGCAGCAGCCGTGGTCACGGGTCTCCCCGTTAAAGTGTTTTATTTATACCTGTTACTGGGCAAATAATAACTGGCTTTACAGAATTGCTTGTAAAATACCTACATTAAATAAAACTGTACCCAATTAGGGAGTACAAATGATAAATATTTAAGAGTTTCCGAATGAGCAATAATCTTATACTTGTTTCCCCAAGATGGCAGATTGTTAGTACGTGGATGGACTCTCTGGATCTTCACGATAACTTTTTGCGTCACTGCCTAATGAGCTTTGGGCTTTCGCGCCTCGCGTTAACTTAGGAAAGATAAATTAAACTTATTATACGTATTATTTCCTTTATTTGTTCTTCCTCGCGAACAAAAGGGTTTTCCACTGAAGCAATTACACGTTGACTAATATTTTATCTAATTAACGGCGTAACATGATCCCTGTTAAGTTATATAGTAAATAGGATAAATACGCAGAGTTTACGCAAGCCTTTGCGTTATTACTTTTGTTCTATAAATTATTTTATGACGTTTTTTCTAACGGTGTATGGAGTGTTACACCTCGCTTCCGTAGAGTTTTCTAAAATAAAATGGTTAATAAACACAATTGTTGTATGAAACCTTCAAATTATGGTACCTATTTTGTATTACAAAATACCTCTATTTGCTGTTTTAATTGCGTTTTTTTTTGTAAATTCTTAGATGCGTATTTCGAACCGATGTTTCGAAAACTTTTAAATCGTTAAATATGTATTTTGGTAATCATATTTCAAATAAATTTTCCATAGTTATGAGAAGAAAAATCTGTGGAATTCAAGTATATATTAAATGTATACAGTTATTAAATTGAGACAGACAGTCTGTTTAACAGCGAGGTTTAGTGACATACTTCTATTTAAAAGAAGAACGATAAAACACCGTAGCGCAGTCGAAGTGCGTAAAAGTGCTTAATGTATGTGTAAGTCACACACAAATAAATATTTTATAAACAGATTTCTTTATATCAAACATTGAAGGTTTATTACATTTTCTCTGCGCGGATTTTGAAAAAATTGTGTGTAAGTCATCCAATCTAATTCTCTCAGGATCGCCACCATAGGTCGAAAGGGCTATGGAATGTGTCGTCTTAAAAGGGGCCGTGACTTGTGTTTAAAAAAGATTATTTTATATCCTTATTATAATTACTCAATAGCATGTTTTCGAGCTGTGTAAGACCAAGATTTTTTGCAATTTAGGCTATATTTTAAATAATTGCACTCTTCTTTAAACGATTCTACGTAATTGAGAAATGGTTATCTGAAAAGCTCGCAGACCCAAGTTGCCTTGCAAAATTACCGCGAAAGCCTTATACAGTTCGTACAAGTATGAGAGGTGAAATAAACTGGCAAAGCATTTGAGCCATGTTAGCTTAGAATGACATGGTAGCTCAATTGGTTAGAGCAGCAGCACGGAACGCTATAGATGCCAGTTCAAGGCCCACCCGTGACGTTAACTTGTCGACATATGTCACACTAGCTGATCCGGCAAAGGCTGTTTTGTTGTTTGCAAGATTAGTAATAGTTGATAGAACTCTAACATATAATTGCTAATAATGCTAATAAAGTTATGATATGCTTATACTAGCGTAATATAACTTAAAACCATCTCTACAATTCGTCTATCTAGCACAATTTTTTAATTCAATAGTTCCTGAGATTAGCGCGGTTAAACAATCGAACTTTAGCTTTATAATATTAGTATAACTCCAACCGCTCAATCGTCAACACAGTTAATAATGTATGAAGGCTACATTCATATGAGATATCCTAACATGTCAATATGTTCAATTATATCTCAAAGGATATGTGAAAGACATGACTTCGAGTCACGTATTGCGCTGACAAGGGTTTGGCATGGCCTTACTCTTATATATTTGTGATTCCTTGTTATTTTTTGGCTTTATTGTTTTTTGATTGTGTTTGTTTTAATGTTGTTACACACACACATAAAACAAATATTTCCTGTTGCTCTAACCAGTTGAGCTACTGAGTAAGACACGGTGGCTCAATTGGTTGGAATCAACCTAACCGTCCTTTTATTTGAGCTACCCTGTCTGGTTAGAACAGCTGATCGCTAAGAATGCCAGTTCGATTCCCGATTGTGTTGTAAATTTTATTATATAAAATCAGTTCCTAATTTTAATCTAACCCACTACATTTATACTTCTGTATATTAATACAAAGATTTAATAATAAACATCTAAGACGGAGCGACCTCACTGTTCAGTAGCTCAGTGATTTAGTAATATACCGACAGTAGCGGCTTCGATACTATATAAGGACGGAACGCTGTGGGTTCAAGTCCTGTCCCAGTCGTTTTTTTTCCAATTTATAATCGATTTTTAATGTATACAGACTTCAATGTAATCAAGCAACTCTGCCACAGCGTCTCATTAGCATAGTCATCGTCCTCAAAGCGATTGTTAGTTCCGAAGTTTGTAATGTTAAACAAGACAGCAATTAAAATTTCCAGAGGACGCAAAGCTCAAATTATGCATGAATAGAAACGGTAGCCGCCCGGGTTTGCCCACGACGATTAATATTAATGAACTGTGACACAGCGCTCGGCCAAGCCCGTACGCTTCTATGCTTCTTTTGAATGCAAATACGCGACTTTCGTCTCCGAACTTGTTGCTCTGTGTAAACTAACGAATTCTTTTGAATTTGCACAAACAATGTGCAAATTAGTGGCGCACGAGTCACTTCGAATTGATTTAATTACGGTAAACAGTTCGGGATTTGAAATGAAGATCGCTGGTGCTTGGAGTTCAAAGGACTGTGACTTCTCATTCTAATAGCACAAAACGCAACGTAACGCATTACTATATGTATTCATACTAATAATAAAGTATTGTCTGTAGTTTACACGAGTAGGACACATTTAAATAAAACACGGTTTGACGGTAATACGTGAGTATATTAATAGTTAAATTATATTAGAAATAAGTTAAATAATATAAATCGCGTTTTAAACAGTTAAAAGTGTTTTATTTAATAAAGAAGGGGGAAAAAAAAAAAAAAAAGGGGGGAAATTTAGGGAAAAAAAGAAAAAAAAGAAAAAAAAAAAATTAATTATTACCTAAAAATTGAAAATTTCGTAGGCATCATAATTACAATAACTCTAAACTGACGCGAACTATTTTATTAAATTAAATTATGAATGAGTTAAATAATATAAATCACCTTTAAACTGTTAAGATACTTTTATTTAGGTAAAGAATTGCGTACATGTAGACATAGACGAAATAGTTGCTTTATAAAAATTGATCAAATCAAAGTTGCGTATACATTTTCTTAGTAACACCATAAACATTTTCTTTTAACTACGTATTTATAACTTTTATAATAATTTTCACATATTAATAGGACACAATATGTTTGGGTCTGTTTGATGTTCTTTATATCGATTGCAGTGTAAATGTGCGTATTGATTTCAGGCCTTGGAGCATGTCAAAAGTCGAAAATATCAGTCGTCAGCGCAAGCTAATTACAAGTCATAGGGACTCCGATGTTTCACCCCATGCTTTTCTTACTTTTACACAAAGTCAATTCCCCAATAAGTAAGTTTCGTATGTGCCAAGAACCTTTTCCTAACTTATTTCACCTCCGAGCGAAAAATAAGACGACGCGTTAATGCGTTACGCAATAAAATCCCCACAGACCAATCTTAAAGCGCTTTTATAAGACCTTTCGGTTTTATGACTCCTTTCAATCTTCCTGTCCGGGTTTAATATTAAGTTCCTGGCCAGTTTTATAAACCTTGGATTTGGGAGCAATTCTGTTCATTAATGAATAGGGCATTTTCAAAACAGTCTATATGTTACAGGCAATAAGATTATCTGGGTATTTTTAAAAATGCCTAAAAGTGATTATATTCTAATTTTGCAATAATAAATAATGCTAAACTAAATATCTTTCTCCCACGGTCCTTACTTATTAGATATTACAGTTATTTTTCAATTTTTCTTAAGTAATATTTTTATAAATACAAAAGTAGGTAACAAATTATTTAATAATAATTAAATAAACTATTAAAGTTTATTTCTTAACTACTATGTCCAATACTTTCAATTCCGAACGCTGACACGAATCAACCGATTTTCATAAAAAGTTTATGTTTAGTTAAAGTAAGAGTGGGTAGAAGATAAGGAATCTCTTCCTTTATGACAGTCTCATTTGTCTTATTGTCTGCATTTAATAACAATATATGACTCATCACCCCTATGTTTCAGTGGTTAAACGAGAACTCTATTATTAAAGGGCAAGAGGTCGTGGTTTCATATCCTGGGAAATAAAATTATTTCAGTACGCTACTCAATTATAATCATCTATTTGCCTATAAACATATTCAATCCGCAAACTAGACAATAATACTCCACAAAGAACAAATGGTTTTTCACACTTCATTAGTGTTATAGGAAAATGAGGCTATTTTCTTTAGCTATATCTTTTATCTATAGAGCCATTTCTTAAGACAAAGTTTGACATAAAATAAATTAGGATTCCACTTTATACTTGCCAATTTATCATGTTTATAAAATTTTATATATCGCATTTCCTATCCGGGGTTTGAATCACGAGAGACCAACACATTAATTCTTCTGGGAGGGTAAAGAAATTTGGTCGTATTTTGGTAAGTACAAAATAATAAGCGTATCGTTGTAAGGGGATGCAACACTTAGAATCCTACAAACAAGTACACATTTAAATAAAACAGTTCCACGGTTTAAAACGCGAAATATATTAGTTTAACTTATTTGAACTGCGGTCTGACGTTTCGGATGCTCCGGATGCAGCAAACGTGGTCACAGAGATACAGTCAGTGAACGTCGGGCCGTAGTTAAAATGATTTTCAAATAAATTTAACTAATATATTTTGCATTTTAAACTGTTAACGTGCTTTTTGTTTAAATGAACCAACAGACAAACATTTCAAATGGTTAAACGTAATGTCTAGCATTGTCGTTAACTGCGAGAGGTCGGTAAGAGGTCGTTAAGGCGAGAGGTTCGAATCCCACGGAAACAAAAATTGTTTCGGTCAGGCAGGGCACAGAAAGCTGATCAACTGCTTGCTGTTAAATAACGGATCAATAAAACGGACACAGATTTTTCGCCCCACGAGCGAGAAAGGGGATTTCACACACAGACAAACGTTTCGAAATGAACACACATAATAAAATATTGAAGCTTTTATTTACAAAATTATCAACATATAATATTATCACTTTGGGAATTTGCAGTTTCACTTGCATAACACCATAAATATAACTAGTATAAAAACAATAGTGGTTACAATTCCTCGATAAATTATTCGTTATCATATTTCTAAATAAGACGAGTTACGAGAGAGATCAATAAATAATATTCATATTTGCAATATATATAGACCATTACAGAGATCTATTTATTGAGTTTCTGAGATTGAAAGACTGTTACGTTAAGTGTATGTTAAAAGACTTTCTATTATAGTGTGTTTGGGTCGTCACTTTGTACTCAGCGAAAAATAATTTCGTTCTCGTCCTTCAGTAGCTAAGTATATAATGGAAATTAATTTACCGTGATACTAACTGTATAATGATTTTATTATTACAATGTGTCATATTTCCTCAGCATTAAGTTTTTATATGTTATGTTATTTTTATCAGAAATATGTTAATTTAGAATCTGTACGATTTCCCATTGGAAGTCCTTTAAACTTATTTTAAAACTATTGATAAATGACGTGTCGTTTGGTATTTGCATGCAAATAACATTTAATTATACTTCAGCATATAGAAAATAATACTATAATATAATCTTAATAAACATCAATTTCCTTATTAGTTTGAACTGAAAGTTTAGGCCAGCTACTTAATTTTCAATAAGTATACAGTCTTTTTAATAGTATTTATTCAATTGCAAATGAGTACATATTTTTATTAATGATTACTATTAATAAATTAAGGTAGCGGGTTTCGAGTATTTAAAAACAATACGATCATTGTTTTATCGACTTTGCGTCAATTACAAAATGGTGATTCTTGCTGATTTGTCTTTTAAGGAGACTTAGACCCTTTTATTACTGGTAAGCTTGTTCTAAGATATTGATTCAAATAAAACAAGACCCTTTGCTTGAAACATTCCCTTCTAAAGCTGAACAAAAGGTCTGATTCGTTTTGGCATTACAAACTATTCACTACAAAGCGTAATATACATTTTATTGTCACAGGTGTGAATGAGAAGAAATGTCAAAATATATGGGAATTAAATTATTATTACCTAGTATGACACTGGAATGCCATTAACTTTATATTAAACATTATGTACATCTCCTTTTTACATATTTACCACGAAATAACAATGAATGATTAATCTCTTATCAGATAGATATGTTTGTTTTTATAATAGGAAATTAAGTTCACAATTACATGATTGAGATTTGAGAATAGCTTAAATAATAGCTAATAACTAAACTGCAATCATTAACAACAATTAAAATCATTATAAAAATAAAGTTTAAACGCCATAGCTTCGCCTAACAATACTTACCTTATGTGACATATATTTCGTCGTGAGTATACACTTTTCTTTCAACAAGTTTATTAGGAAAATATTATTTCGATAATTATTTATAAAGTATAGTGGAAGACGAAGCAAATAATCACAAAACAATTCCCCGACAGCACAAAACAATTTGGAAATACCGTTATAAAAATTTTAACGTAAGTATTATTATTTACAATATTATGCATTAAAGTTAGAAAAATTAAAATAAATTATGTCACTTTTTTGTTACATTTTTTCGTCTAGGCTTTGATCCTATTTCTCCAGAATGCTTAAGGCTTGAATGTTAAAATTATTCCATACGACAAGAATTAATTACCAATGCTGATGCTGTGAAATAATGTAAATAAATTTTAATAAACCCGTCGTAAATGTAAGTAAAAAGTTTTAGCACATTTTTTTGTACTTAATTCCATGATTAGACTCTAAATTGAGAGTTAGATAAATGAATGCACGCTTAAACTCTTTTTATTGCACGATCAAACAAAAGAGCATCAAAGTTAAAAGCCAAGTGAAAACTTAATGGATGCACACAAAAAATGTTTTAGCCAGATTGCTTGTAATTCAACCATAGTAAAAAGCGACCCTTTTATATAAGACTGAAAGTGTACATACAAGTTGACTCTCCAAATAAACTGTTCAGGAAGAAATTTTAAAGGCTTAAAAAAGTTTTATATAACCGACGTACTCGTAGGATATAATATGTTACATTATACATTTTTTTTTACTTCTATAATTGATCCTTTTATGTACTAAGATATTTTGTCGTCAAAGAAACAAAGCAAAGGTAAAAAACAAGTTAATGGTACATTAAATTTAAAAATACCTAACTACTTTTATTAATAATCAATGTTTTAACATAGTAAACATTTCTACTTTACTCTATTGCTGTTAAATAAATAAGCCTTTAAGTAAAACATTCAAAGCAATGCTTTCATACTAGACCTAACTAAGAATTTATAAAATAAGCTTGAGATTTTATTGTAGCGTTTGACGTAAATTCAATTAAAATATAAATTCAACTTGTTAACAGATATAGAAAAAACTAAGATTCTTTCCATAAGAATGTTAAGAAGCTTGCGTTTTATAAATTCTTTATACAGATCTCGATATGAAAGCAGAATATTACGAAATCACGTTTTACCATCGGTAGATACTTGTGTATTATTTCACCAAAAACGAATAATCTCGATAAAAGTTAAACGACCGTTAGTCGGGTGGTTTTTACACATTGTGTTACCTTAAAATAACTTCAAATTCATTGTTTTGATAAATCGAGTGTTAATGTAAGGATTCGGTCTTCTATAAACGCTGTAAGCGTACAGCGAAATACATAAATCTTTTTGCTCTTGTATTGTTGTCTCTTTCACACGCTGAACTTCACGGAGCCAGAGGCGGCAAACAAATACATTATTTTTAGTCTTTCAATTGATTTTTTTGTATTCTTTGAGATTGTTTAATAAACTAAACAAGACAAATCGTTTAAAAACATGAATATTATTCACATGTTTTTTGGACTTGGTGGCACTATATACATTCAGAATCAATGGTAAATTGATGTTGCTCTAAACAACCGTACGACACGGTAGCTAATTGGTTAGAGCAACAGCACGGATGCGTGTGAATGCATGTTCATGCCGTGGCCATGTCGTAATTTTTTTAAATTTATAATCATTTCTTAAGACAAGTCGTCTTGACCTAACGGATTGAATACTTATACCGTATAAGGCAGCGTAACGCGTAACACTGCACGAATCCCACAGCGTTTATAGAAGTTGAGACTCTAACTAAGTATACTAAAATATAAATTTGGCAATTGACGTTCCTATTTCTTCCGTTGATTGCTCATTAGTGTTCTAACCCTCTTGAGATTGGTAATAGTGACTTCGTCGTTGGGTTGCAGCTGCAGTGCTCGTCTGTATGAAGTGGCGGCTGCGACGTATTTGCCGTTGAGGTGCAGAATAGCGCCAAGATTCGAGTGGTGCTCGGCGTCCTGAAATTGTACGTGAATTGTCGTACTTGTTTCGAAAATGTCCCCATTATCTAGCTGCAGAGGCGAAGCACTTGAACGTACGTGTTTTGTTTTACTTAATTAGTAGCTTAGTAAAACACTTAAACAGTTTAAAACGCAGAATGTATTAGTTAAATCTGTTGACAAATTATGGTTAATTTGGGGAGACTCTCCGCGACCACGGCATGCTGTAAAGCATCCGAAATTCGTCGAGATTTAAAAATAATGTAAATAGTTTAAATATATATCTATCGCGTTTTAATCCGTTAAAGTGTTTTATATGAAATATTCTCGCTGTCATAAATGTAATTTTTCGGTTTTTATAGACTTTGTGAGGTTAATTATATGGTACATAGATGGTTGTTGGGAAAATACAAAGATATCTCTTAATCAAAGCAATATTTTATATGAGAGCTAAAGTATAAGCCTTAGGTTAGGATATTTATAACGAAAAAGGGACAAATAAAAATAATATGACTCTTTTTGAAATTAACCTCTTCATAATCTGTTTAACAAGAACAATTACAGCATAATATAACAAAGATTTTGAATCAAAATTAATTTCAGATAATGGATAAATGTGTGTGTCTTAGAATATCTTACATTAGGATTAAGCTCGACCGCCCTTGCATACCATCGCTCGGCAGAACGACACTTCCGAGCGTCCCGAAGCGCCCGCGCAGCCGACGCCGCCCGCGCACTGTCGGTCGGTGAGAGACGCGCAGCTGTCACCAGCTGTTCGGCGGATTCTCTTAATCGACGTTGAGATCTTAGGAACATGCCTAAAAGTAAAGATGAAATAAAAAAGTGTCACACAAAATTAATTCTTCTTATATTGTTATTAACAACTATCGTGAAACTATTAGCAAATTTTAAATTAACTATTTTTTTTTCCACTCGAAACTATCCCAAAAAAACCTTAATGAAAGTCTGAAATCCCGTTTCATTTCGTGGGACATGCGACGAACAAATTTCTGTGTCCGTTTCACGGTTTTACAAGCAAGTAGGTAGTTGATCATACTTCTGTGCCCGACTGAAACATTCTATTGTTTCTCTACTATTCTAATCAAATACCTCTCGCAACTAATGTAATACTAGGCAACATATTAAACCATATGGTTACAGAAGCGGTCGATAGTCTATAAAAATAAATAAAAGTTACCAAATTGATCTCGAACAGACGGGTCGTTCGGAGCCAGAGTTATTGCTTTCTTGAACCACATCTCTGCTTCCATATTTCGTGTTGTCTAAAATATATATTTTTTTTTAATCTATACTCATGTATAAAATTACGTACTCTGCGAAATCGGTTTACGATACCCAAAAAATATGTATAAATTCCAATGATTCCTCTTAAAATGATCTAAAAAATTATGTCTATCTTTTAGTTTACTAGCAAGATCGATGGCATGCCACCGACGTCGTGGGTAACAGTTTAAATTTAAAATGATAAAAAGGAGTTTTGCAAAAATTTGGATCTCCAAAATTACTATTCGACGCGGACGAAGTCGCTGGCTTAAGTAGTTATATTATATGTAAAAAATATAAGGAAATTGATAAGTATTAACAAGAATAATTTTCATATAACATTATCATACTTGTTTCGTAAGCGAAGCTGTTTGAACCGCAAAAATACTTACATTTCTAGCAACAATTTGAGCTAGGCTTAAATAAGTGGCCGCGTGCCCAGGTGCGAGGGCTAACGCTGATAAAACGCTGTGCTCAGCCAGGCCCCATTGTTGCAATTGTACATAAATATCGCCGGCCATTGTGAGGACATTCTACAAAAATAGAGATAATTCAACCTACTTAAACTGCGGAGTTAAAAAAATAAAACACAATGAATGCATGTTAATAAAACACTTCTATGCGATACAACGCGAACTATATTTACTATTTTTTTATGGTAATGGGGACAGACAAGCATCCGGTTCACTTGTAGGTAAGTAAAATAACTCAGCCATATAAAATCTAAAAGAGATGCGCTGTCGGCCTGTTTTGGCGATGGATATTCGAAAATACACTAAACATAACGCGATTAAACTTAACGGCTTTTCATCTCTGGACGGTGGTTCGTGACCCGCACCTACCGTGTCCAACCACCCATCTAATATCCAGAATTCCAGACGAAGTCCAACATGGTTTAGAAAAATTATAAATTGATTAGAAAGGTAAATTGTGTAAGGCTTTCACGGTCATCGTTCAGCATATCATGTCTTGGGGGGAGAGAAGAGGTTTGGTTTGCCATCGTGTGGACGGCATCATCAGGAGATGTTGACTCCTCGATTGCTCGCAGAATTATGAGTTTTCCGCCGCGGTCTCAGATTATATAAACCCAAATAAGCGGGGATTGTAGTGGTGTGTAGTGGGGTAGGAGTCAACATCTCCTGATGATGCCGTCCACACGTGATGGCGAAATGTCGAGAACCTCTTCTCGCTCACATCGGCCGAACAGCCCGAAAGACAATGATATGCTGATTAGAAAGATGTTGCACCCGGTGGGGATCGAACCCACGCCGTGTTGATCATTAGCCATACACTAAAGAGTCCGTCAAATTTTAACTACATAACGGTTATAAATCAGTAAATAATATCTTTCAAGTTTAAAACAATTCAAAGCGTTTTCATTTGTGCACTTATAGAAACTACAGACATATATATTTATTTTATTTTAAAATATTTTTTAAAATGAAATAAAATAAATAAATATATTCAGATTAATAGAACGATAAAACTGGCGTTCCTCTAACCAATTGAGCTACCGTGTCTCACACGTCATCATAGAATTTATTTATTCATACATGCACCTCTGGCGCAATGTAATCAACCTTAAATCTAACATATTGTATTATATAGTGATAAACATTACTCAAAGTGTCCCACAACACAGAGGTTTCCACAGAAAAGTTGTTTAAAAACATTATAGACTTGAGACTTTTAGACTTTCTATTCTTTAGACGGGCGGATCCAGCAAAGCTTTCTAGAGGTGCTCTTTAAATGTCATATTATGAAAGTATGGAAATATCCTTTGCCCAAGTCTTGTTTCAAAGATAGAATCTTTTAAACTTTAAAGCTCCAATGTACGATGGACATATCTAAAGCCAATAAACTAAAGTTAAACTGGTGTATATTGTGTAGGTATTAGAAATTCTAAAAACTATTGTCTAATTCTGAATATCAAAGCCAAAATAGCCATCTTAGACTTTATACGGCTGGCCACAAAACTAACCAGACGTCGAACTAATATAGGTGGCTATTTCTGTACTTCCACTTACTGGTTCATCAAAGGTGGTCTAATAAAAGGATCTTTCGACGGGCTCGTTTTTCGATCTCACATGTTCAACATGTTTTTAAAGAATGTCTATTTTTCCTGAATCATCTTGGAGTTCGTCTGAAAATCTAGATATTAAATGGGCGGTAGGAATATCGTAATTCCATTCGGTAAACTGGTAGGAGCATTGGAATTTCGTTCGGTAAACTGGTAGGAGCATTGGAATTTCGTTCGGTAAACTGGTAGGAGCATTGGAATTTCGTTCGGTAAACTGGTAGGAGCACTGGAATTTCGTTCGGTAAACTGGTAGGAACATTGAAATTCCGTCTTGGTCACGAACTACCTACACACATGAAAAATCCGTGAAATCGCGTTTCGTTAGTCCATGGATTTCTGAATGTCTAAAGCCAAAATAGGTCGATAGCTCATGTTTTTTAGATGTTATAAGGCTGAGGAATTTCACCAACCATCTAATGAACCTATGCTTGTCTGTTCTGCTGTTATGATAATAAAAAATTACACACGTGTCGTGTCCAGCCGACAATAGGAGTATTAGTGACAGGAAGTATTTGTAAAGCCTCCTTGTAAGATGAGAGTGCTTTGTGCCAGTGTCCTCTTCGGGAATGCAAAGCCGCCAGCTGGACTAGCGCGGACACCCGGGCCGCGTCGTGTTCGCGTCTGTCACGTACGCGGGCGCCTTCCGCCCTAGACCCCGCCCGTAGAGCGCTTGTGGCCTCAGCCAATCTACCGTCCGCCATTAGTGACGTACCGAGATTCACATACGCCACTAAAACAAAATAGAAAATTTCATGAGTATAAAAATAGTTTTATTTTATAAAATCAATTTATATTTAAATAAAACACTCTAACGGTTTAAAACGCGATATATATTAGTTACACTTATTTAGAAATCTAAATATAACAAATATCGCGTTTTAAACCGTTGAAAGGTTTTATTTTTTAAATTATTGCACTAACCGCTACTAACAACTACCGCGTCCTACACGTCATCGTCAAATTTTCAACCTATTACCTTAACACTTGTACTTTATTTTTAAGCAATACAAAAATTGAATTTAAATTCAATAAATCTTTTTTGTATACTTTTGAGTGCAATACAATATTGAAAACAAATTACTGCAAATGTTTTAATTATCTACATAGACACACGTATATTTACAATTGAAATACCGAGTCGATATTGTCTTTAAAACTTAAATACGATAAGATATAGACCACAAAAAGCATTTAATTCCATTCATCACATGAAATATTGGCAATTTATAAAAGGTTAATTTACAAATGTGTATTCTTCGTAAGCTTTCATTAATATTTGTATATTGTTCTTACTGTCGTTATCTGTTGTAGCTTATATGTATAATCTAGAACAAACAAATTACATACGATATTACTTTTGCGAATGTACCACGTTCAATTGTGTATTGATTTTTAGGTGTTATATCCATAGAAATATGTAAACTGGCTCAACTTTTGCAATTCTCCAAAAATACGGTCTAGAATAAAATACACTTTGCTTATATTGCTATCGAAATAAACCCACTGAATTTATCGAAGCAGCATAATGTTGAAAGCAACTTAAATTAAATTAATTACGTAGAAATTCAATATTCACTTACAAGCCATGGATGGTCGAAAATAAATTGCCCTCTCAAAACTTTTGATAGCTTCGCCGTATCGCCTTTGATTTTGATGTAAAATTCCTCTGAAACAAAATAATGCGGTACAGCTTGTTATTAATTATAACGAGCACGTTATAAATATATATAAGGTTTTATGAATGTTGATTTAAAGTGCATGATAAAAAAAATATACTACAGTAAATCTAATTTATAATTATTGATGTTATAAAAAATTATTGTCTTCCTTACTGCTACGCCATAAATAAAAAAGTTATCAATACATTTTTTAGCGTTATTAAAAAAACTGTTTTTATAAAAATTCTCAATATTATTTATAAACTTAAAGAGTAATGCCATCAATTCCGAAATTATATTTTTAAATCAAACGTGTCAAATCAAATATTACTGTCTGTAGTTTTTGTGTTTAAAGCGTTTTACGTAAATAGTACACATTTAAATAAAGTACTTTCAATGAATTACATTTTATTTGTTAGCTCGACGCGACGTTTCGTTGTATCAGCCGTGGTCATGGAAGGACTGAAGATAGAGATAGCCTACCATCTTCAGTTAGTTATTACAGGATATTCATAATAGTGTCAAATAAAAAACTGCTACGCTAGCGCCATCTGTTCCGTCGTAGTTAGTATTGACTGAAACTGGCTGGGTTCATGAAGATCTGTGATGGCATCCTCACATTTTTCGATATGCAAATTGTACGTTTGTCATTAAGCCGTTAAAAGTGTTTCATTTAAACGTTAATCACTACAGAATGGACAATCACAAATGTATGAAACGTCCATCATGCCGAGCGTGCAATAAAATCGTTCTTGCTCCTTAATAATTCATACAAATAGCGCAGCGGATGTTTTATCGTACATCACCAGGATGCCGTACGTCATTTCGCCGAGTCAGATGAAAAAAACTAGTTTAATAATACATAGATGCGGCAGTGCAATATTGTCCGCATGAATAATGCATCTACGAGGCAAGCTCAACGTGGGCTCAGCGTACACTAATGAGAATAGTCCGACCCACCCGGGCCATTGTACCCGGTCTACGCCAGCAATAATTTGTTCCTAATTCCCCTCTAATTATAGTGACGTGCCCTGTATAACATTGTTGTGTTCAATGTTGCAAAAACTTTCGTTTCGTCCGTTACGAACAATCGGTACATACCTACGCGGAAACAAACAAAATAAATTAAGTACTTACGACTGTTTTAACGGGTTGAAATATAAAATTTCTTCAATAAATTGACTAACGGGCTCATTGGTAATGGTAGCAATGTACGGCTAATAATCAACGGGCCGTGTTGTTGACCGGACAAACACGTTTCTAATTTTTCAATTTATAGTTTTTCTGAAACATGTTAGACTAGATTTCCAGACGAAGTCCAACTAAATGGGTGGTGGGAATTTCGAAATTCCGTCCGGATCACGAACCACCGTCCACAGATAAATAGCCGTGAAGTTTAATCACGTTTCGGTTTCAGTCTTTAGATTTCCGAATATCCAAAGCCAAAATAGGCCGACAGCGCATTTGTGTAGATTTATTTATTTCACCTACCATCAAGTGAAACCCAGGCTTTTCCATCTTCCTTTATCATAAAAAAAATAATAAAGATTTCTTGTTTCGCTTTAAAATAAAGTTCTTCTCGAATAATCGTTTAGAAAAATAAAATAACCTAAAAATAGGTATGTTTGTTTTTTAAATCTTATCTACAAAAAAAGATGTATTAGATATAGCTATTGTTTTTAAAGTTTTAAGGTATCTTAGAAAATTCAACTGTAATAAGTAACTTATATTTTTTATTGATTCGTAGATATCTTTTAGGGGCTAAAAACGTTTGCTTTGGATTCGTACAAACGTGTTCCCAGGGCTCCCTTAAAGCACCGTAGAGGGCTGGTGGTGTGTTTAGTGGTTCCGGTCGGCTATACGATCACACTCTCCCCACGTCACACTAGCCCGACGTGGGCGTGCATTAGGCATTCACACCATCAGTAAAAAAAGGAGGTTAAAGACGTTTACTGCAATTGACATTATGTTATGAATCAAACAATAACACAAAGTACGTAAAAAGTCCAATGCATTAAAATAAAAGGCTTACACCACGAAAAATAAAGCTTAAAAGTATTTACATGTTTGTCCATTTTATTTAATTACTACGAAGTTAATTACACGACACTGGGCCGAGGCACTATTCATTTATTTCACGTTTAATAAAACTCAGCAATGTTATATTCAAATAATCTGAGGACAGATAGATTAAAATTCTTTATTCATGTCACTCCTTGCTTAATAAACTTTTACGCTTATTAATTTGTTATTGATAAGCGTTTACAAGATGAGCTTCACGCGTCAGCAAGACTAGTATTGTATTTTTAAGATAAGGCCTTCCAACTGCCATCGAGTATCTTCATGAGTGAGTATATAGATATAGTTTTTGTACCAGTCAATGAACAAGGCTATCCTAAATTTTGCAGGCTTATAAAAATTCAAGCTACGCCGACAGAGGGTCCGATTATTTATTTATCTACTAGGATCTTTGTCCACGCCGCTACGTTACTGGACAAGGTGATATATAATTGTTGTAAATCTAATCAACAACTCAACGATCATAACCATAATATGTAACATGATTAAGCAGAGTAATCCACACAAGAATTACGACTTGATTTATTTTCCATCGATTCGAATCTTTATAATAAATGTTAATTCATCTAAATAAATCAATTTAACGGTTTAAAACGCGATATATTAGTTAAACTTATTTGAAAATGTTAATTTATCCTAAAATTTTCACTGCTGAACAAATTCAGTCATCAATTCACAATATGACGCAAAATTAAGGCGAAAGTTACAACAAGTTATAACAACTCGGTGCAAAGAGAACTCTATTTCAAAGTGAACTGTATTGATCAAAGCCTCAGAGCGTAATAACAAAGTCCTCGACGATATTAACGGCGTCGCTGTTATATTTGTTTGATGCGGTATGTTTGAATACAGGCGCGCGGATCAATTGTTAGTAATTTATGCAGCGAAAGCTCACGAAAGCTCGAAAGCTTCCGTCGGCTGCGCCGCGTCACGCGATTGCGACATTCCGCGATTCAGTCGAGGTGACAAATCGTAAATTGAATTAATGTTTACCTGCGCACTCGAATTATAACCTGCGTTAACACAAGTAGTTTGTAGCGTTCCACATTTGAATAATCAAGATAACCCGGATGCTAACTATAGACTTGTAGCAAATACGTATAAGGGATGCTTTGACAATGACACACGCCTAAAATACGTGCCACATACACAAGTATATATTTGACTTACAGTATAATATTTACAGGCAGTTATATATAGAACATCTCCGTCGCTAAATGATTAAAGACATTACTTGGCTTAGCTTTTAACACGAGTTATTTATAATTTATACGGTAGAATTTTATTCTACTACTTAACCTAAATAAAATTATAATTTTAGACACTACAAACTGCTGTAGGATATTTGAACCATCCATCCATGGGATTCGTTGTGAAAAAATTAGTGTCTCTACAAAATATAGTAATATTTTGTTGTATTTCTAACGAAATCAACGATTAATTATGTACTATTAAGCGAGTTGTACACATTTAAATAAAACTATTTTAAATGCGAAATATTTTAGTTAACTTATACTAATTTAATTTTAACCTCGGCCTGACGTTACGAATGCTTTGCAACAACCGTGATGACGGGGAGATTATCTAAGATATCTCATGTTTAAAACCAGTAGTAATTTTTTATTTAAATGGGTAACACTCTTGTAAACTACAAACGTTTTAGTGATCGTCCTCTAATTAAGGTAGTCTTGTAAATAAATAAACTAAGATATTTCGTGTTTTAAACCGTTAATAGAGTTCCATTTAAATGTTTAATAGAATCTAGTTTTAGCAATCCCATAACGACAAGCATATTATTATCAACTCACAATTGCGTTTTAAACGAAATTGTTTTGCAAATACGATATGCAAAGCAGCTAGGTGTTGTCGCAAGTCTAGCTGTTCGGAATGTTAAATATGTGTGTACAAACATGAGCTTAATCTACCCCTTATCGTAAGGACACGGAATGTTGTCCCAGTATCGCCCCCTGTTCCCCACATTGCTCCCATTTTCCAGTAATGGGAGCGGTGTGAAGTGAATTTGGATTTGCATCGGTGGAAATGGATTTTAACACACCATTTAGCACCTACAGTGCAGATAGTATCGTAAGCGATTTATGAGCTAGAAATATACTAATGTCTGTGCCACATTTATATTAAAGCCAGCCATAGGGGATCTGCAATTTAATAAATCTGCAAAACAAGGACCGCTAGCAATTCCTAAGTGGTTGGAGCAGTTATTCTGCAGTCGAGTTTTGCGTGCGATCGACTGCTTACAGTTGCTGGACCATATACGGATAGCTAAAAACGGTCTGTGATTTTTTTTATCATAGACAAGCAAGGGATTCAAGTTACAGACATATAACTCAGCATTCGCGCGCCCCCCCTACAACCTCTCCCACCCAAAATAATTTTATTAAACAAATTCACGTAAATTTGTATCGACACGTACATGCGTGCTCAAGTGTTTGTCTCGTAGTGAGGTACATTTTGTTCTCTTGCGTTGCGTAAATGCGTTTCTTTTAAACGGAAGTGGGCAATTAAAATCTATGTATTAATATAAAGACACGTAAACAACATCTATTCTCAGTTCGATCAACCGATTTTGGCTTTAAACATTGAAATCTACCGACTGAAACCGAATCGTAAATCTACACTTCATGAGTTTTTCATATTATATAGGACAATGGTTTCCACACTAACCCACTATGTTTGCGTGTTTTCACATATTTCTGTGTCCATTTCAATGATCGGTTTTATTTACAAACAAATACATGATCTAACTTCTGCTTTCCCCGACTAAAAAAATTTATTGTATCCTGGGCTCAAAAATAGGACCTCGTGCGTGTAACCCAATGATAGGCAACACGTTTACTCATTTAGCTACAGAAATAGATGGCCCTTCAATGGATGGCCCTGTCTAATACGTTTAGAAAATCAAATAAAAAACAAAAAAAAAAAATTAATCTTAGTGATAACATATTATATTTATGCTGTCATTGTTAATTTAGTTAGTTACGAATTAATTTTAGTTAAATAAGAATCTAATGTAATGTTGTGCAAATTTAAAAATAAATAAATAAAATCGTTTGACGTTGATAATCTAATCCACGCGAAAAACTGAAAATAACCATGCCGAACCGAACAAATGATAATGACGAAAGAAAAAAATTGATTTCCAATAAAAATAGTATTTATGCAAATATATTAATGAAAATGTTAAGCTTAATAAAAGCGGGCTTAAACAAGGAACGAAAATGAGAGAAAAACAACGCGAAAGCAATATGAATACGGCCAGTACCAAATCGAAGGACATAAATATTTAGATAGCAATTCGTACGTTATACAGCCATAATAAAAACGCTTGCTTGTACGTAATAACAATAACTTGGAAACGAGCTGACACCAGATTACCTGCGCAAAAACTTCATAATCTTTTAAATGTGCGTGTAATGGGTTCGAAAACAATAGTACCATCATTTATATATTGTACGATTAAAGACGAAAAAATATAAAAATTATAAATTTACGACTCGGGCAGGACTTGAACTGGCATCGAGCGTTCCGTGCTATTGCTATAACCAATTGAAGAAGACTTTGTTTGCACGCTCCTAAGTTTACTTAGGAACTACTGATTCAATTTGATAAATTTATTTTGTGTTGGTATACCATTTGTCGAGGAAGCCTATATGACATCAGGCTGCGACCAATACGTGAATAATGAGAGTGTTTTTTTTACTTTTGCGGGATGCCGTTGCATGTGAAAACGGTTCAAGTTCAAAAATATGTATTTGCCAAAATAATTACTTAAATACTTGTCTATAATTTACGCGAGTAGTACACATTTGAATCAAACACTGTAACGGTTTAAAACGCGATATATTAGTTAAACTTTTGATTTTTAACTTCGGCCCGACGTTTCGGATGCTTTGTAGCAGCCGTGGTCAGGAGTCTCCCCGTGACCACGGCTGCTGCAGAGCATATATCGCGTTTTAAACCGTTAAAGTGTTTTATTTAAAAATAATTACTTTTCCTTTAATAATGTAAAAACAATTTCACGACATTATATGTCTATATATAAAAGTAACTCACAAGAACCGATCTATACGAATCAAACTTCAAGGTTTTTTAGAAGGTATATGATGTAAACTGCCTCTGCGTAACCATATCGAATTCCCCCCATATTATCATACAATAACCGAACGCTCTTCAGCCATTTAAATTAGAAACACGTAATATATTCGACAATTTGAATTTGTAATGAGCTCTACGCAATCTGCGGCAAAAACCCAATAAGTAATAAAACGGCTCAACTCCCGTATTTGTAATTGTCCCCCTCACACGGTTATACTGAGCGCATGTTATTAAAGATAATATCAGCCAATGTCACTTCGTTACAGGAAACGGGGGCACAATTTCGTTACGAGCATCTCCAGGTATAGCGCACATATAGCAGTGTTGTTACCGATATCCGTAACCGTAACCGAATGAGAAATAAAAGGTTTGATAGTTTCGGATAGGGCGGAGTCTAACTAAATACTACGCTTGCACGAATTATAAATAATAATAATAATTTATTTGTCAGATCATTGATACATTTCTGATATCCAATCTAATCTAATGATATATCTATACTAATATATAAAGCTGAAGAGTTTGTTTGAACTCAGGAACTACGGGTTCGAATTGAAAAATTATTTTTGTGTCCGTTAGAGAATTTATCGTCAAAGGCTATAAAAGATTGCGATGTGGCTAATAGGAGCGAAGGAACAGCGGAAAATGTGGAAAAAACGAGGAAAATTATTCAACTTTGTGGAATTCTGATGCGTACGCTGCGGTTAAAATACCCTAAAAATATGTTTTTGAGACTGATTCTGATGAATAATTTTCCCATTTTTTTTCCTTGCTATATTTTCGCTTGTATTAGTCACAGGGCGATGTTTTTTTAATTAATTAAGGGTTCGAATTTAAAAAAAAAATATTCGAACCTGTTTCTGCGATAAGCGCGCACAAATAATCAAACAAACTCTTCAGCTTTATATATTAGTATAGATACAAGTTATAAATAGCATAAAATGTGTGAAATGACATCTTATTTCAACATAAATCTTATCTAAATCTGGCGTGAAAGTTATGTAACACTGAGACGGAACGTACACTAATATGTACATTTGATTACGGCATCGCGTTACTCACTCATCTAGTTGTAAGATTCGGATGCGAATGAAATATCTAACAGCCGACATTTTTAGCTGTATTAAGGGTAAGACAGAGTGGTAATAATAGTTTGTATATGTAATGTGGCCTGAGTGCTACTCGAGTCGTTTTGAGAATTTCATTTTATATATAAAACAGTCTATTTTAACTTATTTGCCTGGAAAATAAACATGAGAAGTTATATTTGGTACCAGAGTGACATCAAAGAGAGTCTATTGCGAAGGCGATATATCTTAGGAATATGTAAGAAAAGATGTACTGTGTCTCCGCCTCAAGCCTGTAGTTACGCGTGTGGTACACACTTAATCAAAACACTTTTAACTGTTTAAAATGCGAAATATATTAGTTAAACAAAACACAAGTTTTAGATGCTTAGCAGCAGCCGTGGTCAATATTAAAATAATTTAACAAATGCATTGCACGTGCATTTCAAACTGTTGAAATTAACCAAAATTAGCACTCAGATCTAAAGATATAAATGACGTTATCTAGAACGTGGGATGGACTTAATTAAATATATTTTTTATTGATTATTATTTTCAGAAAAGTAGTTGATTATAATTCTGGACCCCGGCATACAGCAACTACTCCACAAGAATCGAAGAATATTCTTTGTCCACAAAATGTTCATCTTGTGTTACTTTGTTCATTGAAACTTGGCTGATATACATAATATATATCGTACGTAACGTGCGGTGAGCGCTAACATACAATAAATCACGCTGACTAATGTGGCCTAAATTGTCAATCTACCCACATCTACGCCAGACGCAAGCATTTACGAAATAGCCTCACTAGGCTGTTCATCATTATACTTAACTTTTATACGCCATTAACTTGTAAAATGAAATGGCTTATTGTATTATTAATGATTAAAATATTCATAGTAATTTGTTTAAATTTCAACCTACCTTGGTAAATTCCTTAACATTATTATTTTTACTATTTTGAAAGGTATATGTTAAAACACTTCTAATTACTCCTACCTATATATTGATCTATTTGAAGTAACAATGTGTGGGGGGGGGGGGCTATTACAAATGGCAAGTGCGACAGCCGGTAGCTCAACTTTTATAGCAACAGAACAGAATGCTGTAGACTCGGATGCGTGTTCCGCCCTTGTTATTTCTTTTTCAACATATATCCTTTTTATAATATAATTACATATTTCACTTTGTACCAAAATGTATGTATAACGTACTTACGGAAATGAGTAAGCTTAACTCAAGTACAACATACTACTAACACTAACAATTATAGGTACAAAATACCATCCGCAGTAAAAACTAATAAATGTATAAAATTTTCCAACACTACAATTTGTTAATAAGCGATTTCATGGCATTCACAAGTCATTTCCATTCAGCAACCTAATTTAAACGACGTCAAACCACGCAAAATCGTATAAAAAACACCTAATACCGATTAAGTAAAACGTAAAATATTTTTCGCCGACGTCAAGAACTCGTACAATTCAATCGCCAACTGAAAGACGGCTTCAAAGGGAACCCAAATCATTGTAAAAGAAAAAAAGTTTAGGCGTACAGCTTTCAGTAATTACGTTGTATGGCTTGACGTTAATTTGTGAAACTGCACGGAAACCCGACGCTTAGGTGGTGTAGTCGAGAGGAGCGCACCCGATTAATTCAAGTATTCGAAGCTTCAGTGAATTAATGGGACAGTCTGTTGTGTGCCTATTGATTTTGTGTCGCAGTATAGAAATCTATTATATCACGCAACAAATTCATAAACAAACCAGATGAATCAAACAATCGCTTTTATGCATGTTTATGACAGAAATTCAAACATAGAACGCATTTAGCCAACGACAAGGGCTGAAATAAATTCCATTGTTGTCAATTACAAACTTATATTCGGAACGGAAAATCAAAACAAAATGTGACGACGCGGAAATAGAAACAAACAATTGACATTTTTATTTATTGTTGCCGTTATGCGAGTGAAAAGTTTAAAAGGTTTGTAAGTTCACTCTCGGGATAGGCGAAAGTAATGTTTGTTGGACCCCTCGAGGGACGAAAAGGTCCAACCTTTATTATTGCTACTAGGAAATATCGTAAAATGCGGCATATATTATTCATTATATTTTATATAAAAGCGTACTTTTAACGTACAAATAAACACTAATGCGTTCTCGCCCGTATTTGTACAATGAATATCACTGTAACATCGTTTTTAATACATGTTTTGATTTAAGACTTGTACTAATTGTTTGTTTGTAGAAAATAAATAGTTATCCGTCGTAATTTTACTTATTGCAGATAAAAAAAATAATAGTTTATTAAGACAGTGTAGGAAAAGGTGGATTTAATTTACATCTGTCTCGACTTTTTAATTTCACGTTTTTAATTATACATCTTCTGGCTTAATATTAGGCATTGACCTGCTTTTTTGTTCAAAGCTTTGGTCTCTATTTCGAACTAATTTTACAATGGGATTCTATTGAATTTAGTCTGTTGATGTACCTGAATTTATTATTTAGGTATTAAAAAATAATATACTCACAAGTTATAATGAACGTCAGCCATATTCGGTCTGTATTTCAAAGCTCTTTCGAACGCCGCCTCCGCTTCGACGACTCGCCCTTGCGTAGACAAAACACTGCCAAGATTCCCGTAAGCTAAACAAAGGGAAAATCAATTATGTATGCAGTACAACACTTAACTAGGGGTATTGAAGGCTTTTTAATATCTCCTCTATTATGCTTTACTATTAGAAAAATATAAGAGAAATAATAAAAATTGTATTTGCCTGTAGTTTACGCGACTAATTCACATTAAAATTAAACAGTTTTAACGGTTTACAAAGCGATAAACAATATATAAACGCCGCGACTGCTTCTGCGATGAATCCGAAACGTAGGGCCGTAGTTAAAATAAACCAATAAATTAGCTAATATTTTTCGCATTTTAAGCCGTTAAAAGTATTTGATTAAACTCATTAAATGTTATATACGTTTTAGTTATTATTTCTATTAAATGTTTTTTTTATTCTACTAATAATATGCATTGAATATCAGTAATCGTTACAGTCAGGTGGAGCACAGGTATTTGATCAACTTAATGCCTTTAAATGAAATTACTGACACAGACACAGAAATGTGTCCATTTAACAACTCAATCAGTGTAAGTTCGTTGTTAAACTAAGTATACGTTAATAGCTAAGAACTATTAATGTGTACTTAGTTCGTTTGAAGTCCTTTTTTGTCACTTTGATTGTCTACTTTTTTTAATAGTCATATAACCGATATTATAATTGTTAACAAGTTACGCTTTCAGCCTATTTTGGCTTTGGATATTTGGAAATTCATCGGCTGAAACCAAAACGCTATTAAACTTCATATTTTTATCTATGGACGGTGTTTCGTGACCCGGACGGTAAATCGATATCCCTACTACCCAAGTCCAATATGTTATAGAAAAATTATAAATTAAATACTGTCTATAGTTTACGCGAGTAGTACAAATTTAAATAAAACACTTTAACGGTTTAAAATGCGATATATTAGTTAAACTTATTTGAAAATGATTTTTAACTTCGGCCCGACGTTTCGGATGCTTTGCAGCAGCCGTGGTCACGGGGAGACTCCACGTTTTAAACCGTTAAAGTATTTTTTTTAAAAATTATAAATTGATTAAAAAGTTTTGGCCCCGGTGGTTATCGAACCCGCGACACATTAATCGTTAGCCATATATTGCAATGAATACCCCAACAAGCCCGTCACTTAAAATTACAAAGTTCATAACAATGTTAAATGCATATATATTCTCATCTGATATTACAATTAAAAAAGGTCTTGAGTCTTCTTTCTTCACCTCAATTTTAAAAGTTATAATTACCTCAACTGATCTAGTGCGATTTGATTTTAACTCAAATTACCCTGACCTGATTCGAGACCAGCGAACTGCGAAAGACACTGCACCGGTGACGACCGCTCGCCAATTTAAGCTTCATTAGAAATAGATTAAGTTTTAACCTTGTTGTAATGAATGTTTTAGGCTAGTCAGAACATTTTATAAAGTTATATCGCGACGTTCAGTTAGTTAGTAACTTTAGTAGTTAGTGAGTCTCCCCGTGACCACGGCTGCTGCAAAGCATCCAAAATGTCGGGCCGAATTAAGTATGATCGTCGATTTTTAACCGTTATAGCGTTTTAAATTAAAGTGTTTTATTTAAACTTTAGTCATCTAAAACTAGCGTCTTATTGTGTATAACATTATTTTAAATATAAATAAATTTGTAAATTGTATTCAATAAGCATAATTAGTCACTAAGGAGAGAGGGCACGATACTATTTATGTCATTTTTAGAGTTACAGTAACAATAAAATATAATTCACATAAATGTGTTTATGCGATGCTATATACTTTGTTAAATTTAAATTGTTTAGTCTGTTTATCATTGGCTTTCGGGCTGTTCGGCCGACGTGAGCGGGAAGAGGTTCTCGACGTCTCGTCTATACATAATTCTTCGAGCAATCGAGGAGCTAACATCTCCTGATGACGCCGTCCGCTCGTGATGGCGAAACGTCTAACCACTTCTCGCTTACGTCGGCCGAACAGCCCGAAAGCCAATGATAAACGATGGCCGTGAAAGCCTTATACAATTTATGTGTAGTCTGTTATTTTAATTGTATTAAAAGTAAATAATTCAAATTTGTCGATGTGTCCACATTTCCAAAATGGCTGATAAATGTGTGGTATATTTAATAACGAACGTATTTAACAACACACTAGTTTTTTCTATTACTAAGTTCAACGAAACTACAAAGTGGTAGAAATATTTCCTTCTGGTTAAATTTTTATAATATACATTGTCTAGTAATGATTAAGTTTGTCGGGTCATGTTCCATAATTAAATCTAACGATTCACGTTTCAACCCTATCATAACCTAATCTTTTCATCAAGAAAACACGTTTTCAAGGCAGCAATTTCCCCTGCATTCTGAATTGCATTCGTGATTGACATGAAATGGAAATAACAAATAGACGATTAAGCCCGATGCTAATGAAGGGCAATTATTGGTTTTTGACTGTAGATTACATTTTTCATTATACATACAGAGCTTACGAAATATATTTTTATGGTAAAGCTGTAAATAATCGTTAACTCTTTCATGTATAGAATAAGAGAAAATACTTCTGAAAAATTTAATTTTTATAAAACTCGACATTCTGTAAATAATTATAATGTAATTTTTGCATTTCTACTGTTTTTATTACTAACCTAACTACTGATAACTATATAGCACTAGGTAATTAGTTTTAAATCGTATAGAGGATTTTAATATTAATTATGAACTTTTTAGAAATTCACGACACGAGTACGACGTGAACCGGCATCACCATTCCGTGCTACAGCTCGAACCAGTTGAGCCAGCGTGTCTTATATATTCGAAATCGTTTAAAATAAATCATAAATTGTTATTATTATAATTATTTACCGTTGTTCGGTTCCCGTCGTTCTTGCGAGTTCGGTTTAAGAGATAGACATATAGATAATTTAAAGAAGAAACATTCTCTTATACATATTTTTGTGTGCGTTAATGCAGCGTATGCATTGGAAACCTACAAAGAAGAATAATTTTCCCCGTTTCTTTTTTTACATTTTTTACTGTATTAGTCACAGGCGACGTTTTACTTAAACAAACAAACTCTACAGCTTTACATATCAGTATATAGATTGTTAAGTATTGTAAGAGACAAAATTGGAATAATAAATATAATTTAAACTTGGAATAGAATAAACGTTTTTAAATTCATAGATTATTTGTATTGCTCTACATTATTGTAACAATTATTATCTGTACTTTGTGTTAGGAAGCGGCCTCCATACGTAAAGTATACATAGAACTGAATATACCGCGAACAATCACTGAAAATACGGACCGCCGAAAAGCTGGCAACATTTATAATGAATCAATTTCCGCAAACAGGCCAATGAAAGTGCAGCGTTAAGCCCAAACATGGCCTAGTTAATAAGGACGTCAATGCAAATTCATTACACAAACATCGGGTAGAGGTCGCCTGCCGCTAATCCGAAGCCGTGATCTGATATCAAATGCCAAAGTGATCTTCCCACTTGATCCCTATTCATGAACTAGGATTTCGTCCACTCCCAAAATTCACTGAACACTCTACGATCCACAGTCCATTAAGAAAACTGTTGGGGACCGAATATCGTTCGGGCGATTAATTATTTAAATGTCAGCTAACTGAGCCCGAAATGCGGAATAAATTCTCCACATAACTTATATCCTTTGGGGATTATAATATGTGGGAATCAAGTCCGAATTGGTTCAATAACATTGTTACAAGTTAGTGTCACTTATTATTCTTTAACGCGACTGTTATGTATATGTTAATTGACTTTTTAACTAAATGCCGTGTCACGTGGTTTATTATTAACATTTCACGTATTAAACAGTCAAAAGTTTTTTATTTAATAAGTACAGATTGCGAAGTTTGCTATTAAAGTAATTACGTAGATCAATTTCAAAAATACGAAGTCTACTCAATTCAAAATCCAAATTAAATTTTGGGCTATATTAGTAAAATTTGATGTTAACATCTAGATATTTATTAATTTTGTAATATTTACCACCTAACATTTGATTTGTAAGGAGATACCTTTCACTCATTAAGAAGATTGTTTCTATTTAAATACGGTCTGTAGTTTATAGTATACATTTAAATAAAAACTTTAACGGTTTATAACACGATACATATTAGTTAAACTTGTTTGTAAACTATTTTGATGACGGCCCGACGTTCCGGATGTCTTGCAGCCGCCCTAGTCACGGGGCGGCCGAGTCAAACAAGTTTAACTAATAAATATCGGATCTAAACTCTATCGTTAAAATGTTTATTTAAATGTTTCTAATTAGTTATTTTTTACAATCATACCTTTATCTTGTATAATTTTACGCAAAAAGACAGCTTAACAAAGTATTACCACGAATCTTCTTTTATACATAATATATTAAACATTTTTTACGAAATGTTTAAGCGCAATGAATTCCAGAAAAACACATCTGTTGTAGGGAGGTTATTATTATGAAAACGTTGAGTCTGTGACCTTTATTTTGTACATATTGTATAGGTATTAGGCACGCTCGACTTGAAGGCTTGAATAGACACAACAATTTGATGCGATCACATTTATCAGGCCACTGCGCACATGTATTGACTTTTAGGTCAAATATTGATTGATATATAACTGTATGGTAATAGGGATGTTGTGGTTATTAACTGGGCTTTATAAAAAGGACTGATCATTGTTTATAATGCCCGAAAGCTATGGACAAAGTGAGTAATTTATCACTTAAGATTTTGCAGAAACAAGTTGACAACAAACAACACACAAGTTGGGCCCTTACGTAGCAAGTTTCTAATAATTCACCTTTGAACTGCTTTGATACTTTCAGCGGGTACAAATTAAAAAAAGAACTTTTAACGGTTTAAAACGCGACATATTAACCTATTTCTAATTTAATTTACTACGACATTACAGAACTATGGTCACTAGGGGGTTAAAAGATTTGAAACTTGATTATTTCCCGAATAATAATAATGAACTTTTATATAAAACACTTTTAACCGTTTAAAAAGTCAAATATTTCAGTTATTCCACACCGTGACAATGGCTGTTGCAAAGAATCGGAAACGTCGGGCCGTAGTTTAAATATATGGTAAATATGTTATGTCATATATTTTGCGTTTTCAACTGTCATAAGTGTTTAATTTAAATGTGGGCTACTATAAACTACAAAGGATACTTTTTAGTGTACTTAACAAAAATAAAAACTTAAGGCATTATTGTGTAGACAGTTAAAACAAATCCCGTTAATTGATATTTTAATGTTTCTTCCAGTCTTCTGATGTCCTAGTATTAGCTATCTTACTTACGATAAGCAGGTCACATACTCCCCGTATTAGTAGAACAGCCTTCTAACGTGTTAACAAAGTTAATCTCGGGGAAAGTCTGGCTACTCCGATGGAACAGATAAGGCGCTTTTCTGATTTTTATCTGTCAACTTTACAGCCTCTTAGAGCTTTCTCTTTTATAGGAAGGCTTTGAAGCTACACTTATGTGGCGACAAATGTTAGGACATTAGCGGTGAGATGAAAATATACCAAGTTGTAATAAAACATTTCAACGGTTTTAAACGCGATATGTTAAATTTATTTGAAAATTATTATAACTACGGCCCGCCATTTCGGATGCTTTGCAGCAGCCGTGGTCACTGGGAGACAGTCTCCTATAGTTAAATTATAAAATGTAATATATATCGCGTTTTAAACCATTAAATGTTTTATATAAATATGTACTACTCCCGTAAAATACAGATAGTATTTAATATAACACGTGTATATTACATTTTATTTTGAAATTGACTTGACTACTCCGAATTAATCCTTCCCATACAAGAGGCTGTACGAGAAAACTCTAAGTCAACTGCGCTTAAAATGTCATTCAAGCGATAAAAGGTACATAGAAATTTATATGGAGCGGACACATTAATATGTCCACTTCACTTATATATCATTCTAGCTGACCTGGCACACTTTTGTCATATGAAATATTTCGACGAAATTTGATTACCACTAGAACGGTTCTTGTTTGTTTATACTAAAAGAGGACATTTATTTAGATTATTTAAAGACGAATAATTCTTATTACATATTTTTTGAGTATCTTGAACCGTTTTTGCAGCACGAGCAACAGAATCCCTCGAACAAATAATTTCCCCCTTTTTTTCACTTTCACATTTGTTTGCTCCTATTGGTCACTTGGTTGATATGTTGGTTTTATAGTCTAAAACCTCGATAAATGGTTCAACGAACACAAAATAACCTGGGATAAACGCGTTCAAATGAAACGGACAATCTTTACGTTATAGAAGGCAGAATGGTTTAATACCGTATTCTAAATAACAATTTTCTTCAACGAGAAGCACGTCAAACATAAACAAAGTAAGATACTTTTTTAAAGTACGACGAGTACATCCAACGACGAGACATATCCAACAAACACCGTTCTTTTTTTTTTAATAATATTTAATGGCCTGGTAACGAGACCTTTAAGCCAAAACACCGTTCTTGTGTCTACACATAAATAATAGATCTAGGTGGACATAAAATCTTTTTAAAGTAAAGATAACAGATTAAAAACTTTTTAAACGCCACTCTTCTAATTGTCAACGTGGAAACGCCCTCAAACGAAGTGTATTCACCTCTCAAGTGCCATCAGCAACGGACGTAACTTATGAAGCTCTTCTGCGATTACGAGTGTTTATTAACATACTCGGAGCCGCTTGGGGTCTAAAAACCTTTACACGCCACGCAGATTTCAATTAAACACACAACGGAGATTTATTAATTACTCCATACAAATACTGACTGTAGTTTACGCGAGTGGTACACATTTGAATAAAACACTTTAACGCTTTAAAACGCGAAATGTTTTTATTATTATAATTTATTTTAACTAAGCACCGACGATTGCTACGGATGCTTTGTTCCAAACAATACCTAAATTGTAAATACGTTTTCTATTTCGCGTTTGAAACCGTTAAAAGTACTTTAAGTTAAATAGTTTTCCTTAGTAGGTGTCTAATACAACTTATTTTAACTACGGGCCGACGTTTCGCATGCTTTGCAGCAGCCGGCGAAATAAGTTTAACTAATATATATCGCATTTTAAGCCGTTAAAGTGTTTTATTTAACTACTACATATTTTTTTTGTAATTTATATCTTGAATGTGATCTAATTGACTATCTAATAATATGATGCCAAAAATAACTCTGCGGACGAAGTCGCGGGAACCGCTAGTTAATTATACATTCGTATAACCAGTAAATGAAATCGCAGAACAAAAGTGGCTATTGATTTGGAATTTTCAATTACTCCCGTACGCTAATCTCACAGCTTTACCTGCTCAATGACTCCGTTATCACTGCAAAAGGTGTATTCGATGGAGCCTCGGGCTGTACTGATTAGATCGCAATCCGTGTTCTACTGAAATCGTAAGAGGGACTGTGATTGGCTTGTTTCAAATACCCGCTCAGACAAATTGGATTCAGTTGGCCTGGAGATGGTAAAAGAGTTTAAACAGCCCAGTATACTTTTAGAATACGATATTTGAATGTGTATTATAATCATTCGTTTATATAAAATTTATTAAATGTAGAATCAGTAGTGTTAATAAATAATCTATTGACGAATATCTGGACTTAAACCCGAGGCTTGTTCAATGGAGATTTGAAAAGTCGCGTCTGTAAACCGGCGCTTCTCCTCTACTCTGGGTGGTGAAGCACATGCCGAGTGCTTTTCCTCATTTCACTTTCTCTATTTTTTTGTTAATTATATAAGTTGTTATTTAAGTTATTTATTCTGTCTTGTGAAATAAATGGTTTGAGTTTGAGTCTAGTAAAAAAATATACTTATAAATTAATAAAACCATACTTATATTAAGCGGAACAGTTGTTCGAACGCGCTAACCTCTGTAACTACTGGTTCCAATTGAACCACTGGCTTTAGGCTATAAAAACATCAGACTGCGACCAATAGGAGCGAAGTAAATACCGTCTGTAGTTGACACGAGTAATACACATTTAAATAATACACTATAACGTCTCCCCGTATCGGGTTTCTACAAAGCATCCGAAACGTCGCGTCGGGCCGTAATAAAAATAATTTCAAGTAATATATTTCACGTTTTAAACAGCTGAAATGTTTTATTTACAGCAGCTAATTAATTCGTGAGTTTCTAGTCGACGTCGCGAGCATTGTAACTAATATACCTAATGTCTCTTATACATATAGCATGTGAAAAGATATGATGACAAAGAATAAACAACGCTATCATTCCACACAGTATATATTAAGAAGAACCCTTTTATGGGACCTGTATAAATTTAACAAAGTTCGACTGATAATGAATAGAAAAACTATAAAACGACTCACGCATAAAAAAGTAAGTAATGATAATTACAGGTGAAATTATAGCACCCGGCACATAAACTCGAATAATTTTCAATAATTTCCCTTAACTACAAAAGTTACCGGGTAATGGAAAAGTTAAATAATGAACTCAAAGTCCTGCGATGCCCCACAATTTATTTAACGAAACATCAAGTTCTGTATAGACCAGGGGTAACCAATCACATTGATAGCAAAAATCCAAGCAATTTTTTAAACCTAATCATTTTGCCTAATAAATATTTTATATACATTTTAAAGACTAAAATCTATATGAAATTGTATGTAAAAAGGTGTGAAAAGCGTTGTCAAAAAACTGGCTGTAGCCAAGTTAGCAATACGGTAACGATAAAGTTCGCATAAAATATATGATTAGTGATACCTCTTTTTGGAAGTATGTCACTTCTTTATCTATATTAATATATCAAGCTGAAAAGTTTGTTTGTTGAACTACAGGTTCAAATTGAAAAATATTTATCGAGGAAGTCTATAAAACATCGCACTGTGACTAATACGAACAAAGATACAACGGGAAATGTACGGAAAAACAGGAAAAAATATTCAACCTTGGAGGTTTCCGTTGCGAACGCTGCAAAAACGGTTCAAGATACCCAAAAAATATGTATAACAGAATGATTTCTCTTTAAATGATCTAAAAAATGTGCGCGACAGGATAATATGTATGACTTTTAAGAATCGAGACGCGGACGATGTCAGGGAAACAAATACATTTTTAAAGTTGAACAGGTTGTTAAGAAATAAAATTTGACGCCCAAAATAACTATTCTAGGCGGACGAAGCCGCTGACACAGCTAGTAACTAAATAATTGGCTACAGACCCAGGTACACTGGCCGCATGTGGTTCGAGTACCACAGGTTGACCACCCCTGGAATATATAATATCTAATTTCGTCAGCAATTACCTAAATTGAAATGTAATTATAATGGATTGTCGTGTCGTAGTAATAATTTAATAATTATTGACATAACGATGATTGACTGCGTTGAAAGTTTAGACGGAAGCTTATCAATGTTATGTTTGCATTCGACGATGTGTATCTTGCTTAGTACACTACGTACACGTTGGTACATTTATATCTCATTATACAGGCGTATCAGTGTTTGAAGTTGTAACTAAATCGTCGTTTCGTTATTAACAATTCATATCGCCTGACCCAAGATACGAACACTGAACCTCGTGCTCTGGAATCAGGTGTATTATTAGTATTAGTAGGCAATTTGTATAATTATTATAACGGTTATTGTAAATGTTTTATTTTAACGCAAAAACTTTTTAATTCATATAATGCTACCATGTGCAATTTGAAAAATAATAAACTTTTCAAAACGTTGAACTCTGTAGTTTCATCTTCAATTATTTCCTTACGAATTTCGATTAATAAAGAAACATGGTAGCTAAATTTACGGAACACCACGGTAGACCACGGCTGATGCCAAGCATCCGAAACGTCGGGCAGTAGTTAAAATAATTTGTAAATGAGTTTAATATTTCGTGTTATAAACCGTTAAAGTATTATTTTTAAATGTGTACTCGCGTAAACCACAGAGAGTATTTAATGTTAGCCAAATGTGTATAGTGTCAATAGTAAATGAAAAACAAACTAACAAGCAGTGTTAGTCTTCATAGCAAGAGGTAAATATAGTCTAAAATACCTAACAATATTTAATGTATTGCAAATGCCAGTAATGCATTCTGAATGTAGCAAAGCGGTCCACAATGATACCGCAAAGATAATATTATAATGTAGGCAGCGTTTAGCGAGTATAATGTAATTTCAAATATGAAAATATAATATTTACGTCCCGTATTTAATAACACGAGACATTGGATATTACAGAATAAACATTTGAATATTTGTAATAAAAGCCCATATTGATATTAAAGTAATATCAATTACTTCTATCTATTGAGCAGTTCTTATTTATTTTAAGAGTCTGGTTTAGTGAGACCGCAAGGTTTGAATGCCAGCTTAAGTTGACTATTACTTTCATATTTGTAATTTTTTTGGATAACCTCTATTATTTTGTATTATCTGTTTCGGTTATGTCAAGTCATCTACAATGAAGTAATAAATAAATGATAGTCCACCACTGGATCAGCGTGGTGGGCTAAGCTCTATAAGTACTTTTTATGGGAGACGATATCTATGCCCAGCAATGGGAAATTAATTGGTGGAAGTAATGTGTAAAATCCCGTTTGGGTCTAGAATTTCTGTGTCCTATATTTTTTTATTCTAATAAATAATAATAATTTCTCATAATCAAAATCTATTTTAAGACAGAAAAGAATCATGCTCATGTCGTTGAACTTTTTAGTCGAAATAGATTTTTCACTTCTCATCGTTTAACGCCTTCCTTGCCTATAAATAGTATAGAATCAATTCTCCAAATGGATACATTAATATGTTCCTAATACTACCCTCGTACCGAATACGGGACTTCACTTTCAGTCAAAATAATCCGAATGAATTGAACGAAGGAGAATGCTAACTTTTCGCTTTGCAAAGTTTCTGACGTAAACTTCTGTCAGCTGTGTGGCCCCGGGAGGCATCATACATGCATCTTTAATAGCGCCATGGAAAGGTCAAGAGTCCAACGAGAAGGAGTGAATACGTAATAAGCTCTCAAGTACCCAGACGTCACCCCCCGACAGCCTCTTTTCAAACTTTGACGAACTAACGTGCCGTGGGCAAGTACTTTGTAGTTGTCTCTCAAACAAATTAATTACGTCTCAAAACTAAGCAGTAACAAGGGAGCGAGCGCTTCGAATAAACTTTTGAGAAAGGCATAAAATGAATGCTTCGCTCTCAACGGCTTTAAGTTTACGTGAATTAATGATAAATTAGGTCAACGATGTCTGCGAATAGCTAAAATTACTTTGCAGGTAACAAGAAACGAATGATATTCAAGAAATTCACAATAAAATGGACAAGAACTGGCTGTTTGTAACATCTCTTTAATTTTAGTTTGACATTAATTTTCTCTAAGGGACTTTTTAAAATCAGTTAACGAGAAATTGTAATTCTAATTATGAAGTTACCAGAGATGACTGATATCAACATAATGGCAAAGAAATTAAGGAAAGTTAAAAAAAAAAAGAAATTGACGGTAGACTTACACATTCCGCCAGTTAAATACATAGCAAATTCAACACGAAGCGGTCGCTCCTTATTTTATACAGTTCTAGTTATGCGTTCCTCATTCTTTTATGCGATACGACAAATTTGAACCTGTTTTATTTTTGAATAGTTTGTATTTAAAGATATATTTAAAGACTCGGGTGAAAGTTGTTAGTTGAAATTTGGTGTTATTTTTAATATCTTTATCATCTCTCGCTTACTATTATTAAAAGTAAAATGTCATTATACAAATATACAGTTTGGAAAACACATTTCTGTGCCCTTTCAATTGATCAGTTTCATTTCAAGTTATCATTCAAATAACTGTTCTGTGCTTTACCTGGCCGAAAATTTTGGGATTCGAACCATATGTTTCGAAATTACACATTGCAATCATTCCGAGCTACGCAAACACTGTGCAATAACAAAGTAAAAAACGCTCACCTTTCGGAGGATTAATGTGCAGGGCGCTCCTGAACAAACTCTCCTCGTCACGCCAGTCTAAATTCCGTCGAAGCGTAGCACCGCACATGGCACATAAAGTCACTAACAAAGTGAACATAAAAATACGACTTCGCAATTCATTACGCCGCCAAGTTCTTGTCAAAGCTCCCGCTCCCAGGCCGAGCAATAAGCAAAAACCAACACTAGGAATATACAACACACGCTCGGCGACTACGAAGCCAACATAGAAAAGAATATTACTGGCTGGCACGAACGGGAGCACCATAAATGTTGTGAATAACAGCACTGCAATTTGAGGACTACGATACTGGTATTTGTGCTGGCTCGGCGTCTTCGTTTTACCGTGCACTATTGGGCATACACACGACGAATTGTGCATAACGTTATTATTGTTGACGGTTCGGCACGCGTTCGTGTGGTCTTCCGTGAGAGAATGCTTGCAGCCGTTGCACGGACACACTCGCTTCGAAGACGAATACTCCTTCTGCGGCATCATATTCTTCCTCTCGCAATACTGCCGCCTGCTTACGTGCTTGCAATTATTGTTCCACTTCTGTTTCTTGCTTTGCTTTTTATAGTACTTCTCCTTCTTCTCCTGCTGTCTCTTTATCTCGTTCGTTAGAACTCTCCACGTCACTTTTGAGACGACCGCATAGAATATTAAGGAGGATAAATTTCTGGCGTCAAATATTGATGTGATCTTCGGTATCGCGTCCATGGACCAGTCGAAGCTTAATTGAAACGGGTATAAAAGGAGAAAGAAATTAAAAACTGGAAGGTAGGTGAAGGTATAAAATCTGGTAAAAATGGAGAGGTCGCGCGCAGTGGGATTGTCCGCCGCGGCGAAGCCCAAGGGTGTTCCGGCGATTCGCAACCGCCAGTAAAGTAGTGTGAGCCCACCTGTGCCCAGTGCACAGATGCTCCGCCACCGGTACTGCAACAAAAAGAAACTTATATCAGTATTGGAAAGTGGAAAATATTGCGATGTGCTCCTAAATTATCTCTGGTTGATATAAATTTTCAAATTTTAGCATTTTAGTAATATTAAACCCACCTACACACATGACAATGGCATATTAATTATATAAACTATAATCTGTATAATCATGTTCATAAATATTATAATTATGCTAAAGTTAAATTTGAAAAAAGTACCTTGCAACTCAGCTAAACTAAGTAGTAAATTTAAAAAACTGTATTTTAAAAAAACACTTCAACGGTTTAAAACGCGATATATATTAGTTACACTTAACGAAACGTCGAGCCGTAGTTAAAATAATTTCGAAAGAAGTTTAACTAATATATATCGCGTTTTAAACCGTTGAAGTGTTTTATTTAAACGTGTAGTACTCGTGTAAACTACACAGAAAGGTTTACCAGAACGCGTTTTAGGATGCTTATTATGCAATAATTACTTTGCTATTGTTAATTTAAACACCAACCTAGGAAATAACTATAGGAATAAAAGTGTTCCTTACGTTGTACCATGCTTTTCATATGATTAAATAATTCGCGAACAAATCCAAGGCGTAGTAGATATATGAAGCAAATTATTAAATAATTTATATTCCAGAGAGACAAACGATGTATCGATTCCATAAATGTTCTCTTTTGTCTGGCAGTGTGTTACAGTAAAGGAGGCTATAAGGAACATCCAAGATTTGAATGGATGAATAATAGCTTCGCCGAAATCCCCCAACCTCAATAACCTGCTCACTTTGTTTCGATTTACAAGGGAAAGGATATTTAAAATTCTAATATGGACCTTATGTAAAAATAAGTACGTTATTATTGGTAATTGTAATATTACTTCAAGAACTGCGTACATAAAAGTAGAATATTGTAAATGTTGTGATCTAATATTGACGAGCTCATTCGTCTCAAAGTAACAATAGATATGGGTCCCGGATTCGATTCCCATCAGTCGCAACGCTAAAGCATTTTATATCTTTAAGTCAATTTTTACCCAATCTCAAATATCTATAGATAGTAGAAATATCTAAATTATCTATTATCTGTAATATTCTGTATCCGTTTCATTGATCCGTTCTTTTAACGAGCAATAGTAGACTTCTGTGCCCTGCCCAAACGATATATTTTTTTTTCCATGAAATTCGAACCCAGGACCTCTCACGCTCAACGCAATACTAGGCAATACGTTTAACCATTTGGCTACCATAACCATAGAGACGGTCAATTTAATTTATATCATAGTAATATTGCGTGTTTAGTTTCGGTATTAAATTGTACGTACACTATCTGTCTATAAACGAAGGAAAATAAACAATGTCGCAGAACATTAAACAATTCAAAGTAATACCGTAAAATACAACTTTATTCTAACAATCGAGATAAAATTGATTTAGGTGAATGGGAGCTAATCGTAGAGAAACGTTATTTTAAATACCGTGTGAAATTGGCTCACTATTAATTTCAAATTCCCCGCATTCTAATCTATTTGGGGAGGCATTATGAAAGTTTTCCCTGTTATTTACTGCGTGGGCTTGGTATCGACACGAGTTGAAAGTACCGAGTGTCGGCTTGTTAGTTGCGGGCGCCCGAAGAAAAGATTTATGAAGGTACATTCCGCATTTTCGACCTGGGCCCAAGGGTCGCTCCGTAGTTTGTTAGATTTTGTAATTTCTACTTATTTTATGTGCTTAAACTTCGACTATTATGTGCCAATATTTTGTATTTAAAAAGTCATGAATACTTTTTTAATAAAAAACACATTTAACAGTTTAAAACGCGAAATAAATAATCGATTTTATTACGTTCCATTTAAATTTTATTACAGACAGTAAGAGTCTTTTTTTTAAACCAATGCTGTTTGAATACTTTATGCTAAAAAAAATTAACATGACAAAGCATCAAAAACGTCGGGTCATATAAAATAAGTTACTAATGTTATAAATAGTGCAACAATAACGAAATATAATATTAGCTTCTAAAGTTTAAAAATAAATATTATGTTGAAATCTATTTTAAAATAGCACACATAAACCGTGTAGACTGGGTGCCTGAACATAAGATGCATTTCCTTAAATATTAGATGACGTGCCGGTCTCGCAAGGGAAATAAACATAAAATCCTATAAGTGAGATGTTTTATAGAACTGCATATATATGTTGGAAGAATAGTTCATGTACGTTACGTAACTAACTCTTATTTAGACGAGGTTTTGTTCGCGACTTCTTCCTAAAATATTTTGATGACAATTTAATTTTTGACGATTTTGGTTACGACTTTCTTTTATATATAATAGACTTAAATATAACACTTTAACTTATTTACTATTCATTTTAACTATGGCCTGAAATTAATTTAACTAATACATTTCACTTTCAAACCGTTATACGTGTTTCGTTTAAATGTGTACGTGAAACTATAGACAATACTTGAGGTATATAGGTTTCATATTATATTATACATTTGATCAAATAGAAATATCTCTACCCCATACCCCACGAAAGCCCGAGTTCACTTAAATATCTACAAAACCTATTTGTGGTCTACCATTAAGTTATTCTTCATTTATAATTGATTATTGCCTAGCGTTACGTTTAGCGCGAGAGATCCTAGGTCCGAATCCCAGGTAAACAAATAATTGTTACAATCGGGCAGGACACTGAGGTCTGATCAACTACTTGCCTGTTTGTTTTAAAAATGTGTTCGCCCCATGCCCCACGAAGGGACAACGTCACCTACTTACATTTACATAATATTCACATATAGTGTGTGGGTAACTGTTGAAAATTTTTCATATAAAATCTCGTTCTACGAAATTAGAAATAAACGTTACCGCCGAGATACCTTGCGCATAAAGTTATAAACTCGGGCGTCGAGGGGTCCATTAATTTTAATACACTCGTAACTATGTTATGACAAAAATGTCACCAACAGGAAAAACCTTTTTCATTTCGCTTAGTTAGTAAAAATCGTAATGAGATTCTTCATCATTAAACGGAATTAATATCTCCTTTCACATTAATTTACCTTTATTAATATGATTTTGGGGAAGTGTTTGTGGTATTGGAATATAAATAATATTTTCTTGTTACCATGAAAATGATAATAACATCAGAGAATATATATATATATATAATAATTTAATCTGTCATATAGTCGTTAATACAAACGAACGATAAAGTTTTAAACAAAAGACGATCGTAATTTTTTTTTTGATATGAACCGTCGCTAAATCATTACCTTACTCAATACATTTTCTTTTCCTGAAATTTTGTTTATTTCTTTTATTATTTATTTTGTAAGCTCAGGTATATATAAAATATTCCAAATATTGTACAAAATATATATCCAATATTAAAATACCTTTTACTAGTTTTGTTAACTTATTGCAATTTGACCAGTTCACAAGTATATTTATTTATAACAATTATCAACTTCATTCGTCGTTTCAGATTTAGGCACCGTAGTGCAGAGCATGGAAAATCATCGTACAACTATTGCCTTAAAGTAAAACACTTTTAACGGTTTAAAACGCGAAGTACATTAGTGAACTTATTTACAATTTATTATAATTAGGGTCCTATGTTTCAGTAGCCTTGTTCAAAGAGGGACTGAAGAGGGAGGGTGTCCCTAAAGAGATAGTCAATTCTGCTACGCCAGCGCCATCTGTTTCGTCGTAGTTGTTATTTGGAAACTAGGTGGGTCCTTACAGTACTGATTCACGGTATCCTCTTGTTTTTTGGTATGCCGGTTTTTCGTATTTATTGTTTTTCATTTAATGTGTTTGCCTTTTGCGGTTTATAATTATTAAAATAATTTTGCTCAACCATAGCTCCCCTGTATGTTAAAAGCTATTTTAATTTAAATCTCCGAAAGTGAAGAGTCGAGTATTCACGGATCGCGAGGATTACCTTTGTTTGCTCTTTGAGTACAAAGCGAACATTCTATTGACACTGTATATAACAGTAAACACTCCGGTTACCTTATTTACGGTATTTAGGTTTAGAAGTGGATACACGATACATGGTGAGTGTGAAGGGGCATTTTGACCCACTAGATACGTGAAACTGTTTTAATTCCACCTACTAAGGAAAATGATTTAACCAAAACGGTTTAACAGCTTAGAGCATTTTTCGTAGTCAAAATATATTGTAATAAGTTAATTTCAATACATTTCGCGTTTAAAACCGTTAAAAGAGTTTTATATAAATGTGTACTACTCGCGTACACTATAGACTACTTGACTATTTAACTGTTAGGGCATTCTTATAAATCCTGAAACATACCTGAGAAAGCCTTAGAAATTAATAAAAAAATTTCTTGCTAAACTGATTATAGACTAGAAGGGTTAAGACAGGATTCAAACCCACGACGCTAACTGCACCATAGCTAAAGTTCTTATTACCTAGTTGGGCTTACAGAATCACCATGAAAAACTTTTTAAAAGACACAGTTATGTATAGTCCAAGTTATATCCATTAAAAAGAAATAATTAACTATGTATAAAACTAACATCTCAGCTTACAAAGCAAAGGGTACAATTGAAAAAATATATGTTTTATACAGTTTATTAAATATATTTTTTAATCTTAGATATATATTTATGTAAAATAATATTTAATTGATTTCCTTGCTAGCTTATAGCCAGCTCTAGCAAGACGGTAAATCAATACACAACAATACACCATCATTAACAAAGCAACATTGATTGATGCGATGATCTATAATATTATTAACTGTAGGTCTTAACGGATTAAGATATTGAATAATTGACTTTCCGCTCTTCGAAGCTCCCTAGACTGGTTTCAGATAGAAAGGAATTAACACGTAAATACTATTGATTTGAGTTATGTATGTAAAGCAACGTTATTCGTAGGTACGTTAGACAGACACATTTTTGCTTCCTATACACTGATCGATTTTCTTTACAGCCAAGTTGATCAGATTTTTACAACAATATTGTTACTCCAGGATTTTAATTTTAACAAACTTGGTTATTGGTGTATATGAAATAATACTTTTAAAAAATTATGTTTCTAAAATCCTTTATAACATCCTAATTAAAAAGTTTTGTCGATTTCATTGTGCATTGGGATATACTTTTTATAAAACGTAAGTAGAGTTAAAATTACAATAAAATAAAAAAAAATACAGGTGTTTACTCAAATACGCTAGCAAACAAAATAAAACGCGAAGATTTTAGTAAACATATTTACAATTTTATGTACCTATTTATATATGTTTTAAATTCCTTGCAAAAGCCATGGTCACGAAGGGAAAATGCAGGGTGTTTTTAATGTCAAAGACGAACCACTACGCTAGCGCCATCTGTTTCATCGTAGCTGGTACTTAGAGGAACTGTCTAGATTCGTACAGTTTCTAAGACAAGAATAAAATAAGTATTTATGCATATTTATAAATAAATGGGTATTGTTCGCATGTTAAAAGTGCGCCCCCAACAACCGCCCCTTTCCGGAAGTCAATATAAAAAATTAGGTTAAATCCGTATGTAATTAAAAAAGATTCCTAATGATAGATTAAAATTGCGGTGAAAGTTTCGTGTTTAAGTATCGTTAACATGTACTTAGGTAACTGCGTCTTATCTGATGTTAAGTTGTGTTTTATTTTGTTCTATTTATAGGCCGGCTTTGTAACGAGGAGTGAAACTTAAGCTACGCCTATTACTCAATTCACTGCCTTTATAATATACTAGCTGTGTCAGCGACTTCGTCCGCGAGAGAGCATTCTTTTGGGCATCCAAATTCGTTTTTGCTAACCCCTTCATTTTTATAAGCTTAAGCTGTTACAGACGACGTCGGTTGCTTCCCTTCCCGTCGTTCTTGCGCGTTAATCTTAATAGAGGGACATAAACTGTCGCACATTTTCTTAGATCATTTAAAGAGGAATCATTCTTTCATATATATTTATTGGGTATCTTGAACCGTTTTTGCGGCGTACGCCTCGGAAAACCATAGGCGTACACCGCAAAAACGATCGATGAATAATTTTCCCAAAATGTTTCACATTCGTCGCTGAATCTTCGTCTTAGTCACAAGGCGATGTTTTATAGCCTAAAAGCTTTCCTCGATAAATGCTACAACTAACACAAATAGAAGTTTTCAATTCGAACGAGATTAGTGCGTTCAAACAGACACACTATTCAAGTTTATATATTAGTATTGATTTTAAACATTCTTATTTATAATAAATAAAGGTAATGGAAAAATACGTAGAGCAATTTTAATTGAATAGCTTCGAAGCGTAATTTAAGCCCACTTGTACTGTACGTTTAATTGTTTTCAAATTAATTTATAACTACAGAATTGAAGTATTATTGAATAGTGGAACATATGCAGAGAATATAGTTATGTACAGTTGTCTGATTTTTTAAATATAATTACTTAGACTTATCTTCCTTTTTTATTTATTTCTTTCGTTTTGTTGCTTATATAAATAAAACATTTTAACGTTTCAAAACTCGCGTAAACTACAGACAGATATTGTTTAGTTGAGGTTCTAGTATAGAAGACCAGATCTTAGTATTTTTAATCCATTGTTTATATATAAAACCTTAATAATCAAAGAAGGCCGATTAGGAGGTATCCTAAACGTTAGCCGTGGTGGATAGCATGAAGCAATAAAGCTAATAGATAGCATAGCGTTAAGCCACGTCAAATGTACTGCCCGATCCTGCTTATTTACTAATCACGTAAAAAGTAACGTCGTGTTTGTCTAGCAGTCAACAATCGTTGCGTCCACTTCAACGTGTACCATACTCCCCGTTAACCTGTCTGCATGGGCGACAACGTCATTGAGTGAAAGAGACAACCACATTACGCGTTACACGAATTTTAGTACGAGACGTTTATAGATGACCACAGCCTAAATACCTCTTACTGTATATTAATACCATGGTACGTTTTAAAACTACTTAATCTTGTTCTGTGCCACTATTTAAAATTCCAGTTTCGTGTGACACGATCATATAATTATCGCAATGCTAATTAAAAACGAGCTTTTTGAACTTCAAACTGCTTGCCAGGTATTTAGCCTTTGTTAATTGCGGCTTAAAAGATTTTATAAGTTTAAAACCAGTCTTAGGTCACCTACGAGGGATCCAAAGGAGTGACTGTATCTTTTGAATGTTATCAAAAATATAGCTTAAATCTTCAAATTAAAACAACAACATGAAAGTTTTATTATTTGGAGCTTTTACAGTTTAATTCTCATGAAGGTATTTTTTTTTATCTGGAATAAATTCCTTACTATAAACCTAATACTGTTACCTAAACTGTCATATACTTTAAAAGTAAAAAAAAAATTATCAAATAACAGCTTTAAAGATAATCTCATATTGAATTACAAAAGTTTAAAAAGAATATACCCGCCTTTATCATACTATTTTGTACTAACATACATACAAAATATTTTTCTTCAAATATGTGTTATTGCAGCAACAGCTAAGTACAGTTGGTGTTTGTGGTAATTGTAAACGATTTGCGAAGTTCCTTAAATCATTGTATAATTTAAGGAACTTCGCAAATCAACAAATAACAAATTTTGAATTGAATTTTATTGGATATTATATAATAATAATAAATTGAAATATTATTATAAAAGAAAGTATAGTAAATATCTTTAACTTTTTATTGTAATATAAATTCCCGATACATATCTATATCTAGCTATTGTCATGTAAATATACTGTTTTATTAGTTTTAGATATACGATAAGAACAGTAAACATTTCTATTACACGTAAACTCTTTGTCTTTATACAGTGGGACATAAATCTCGAATTTGTGCATCGACGTCGTAAATATTTGAACAAACATTTAACTCAGAAAAGTGATAGCCTCGGAAAGTTTTCTCGAAAGCGCAATCAATTCGTCTATCCAAACAAAATTACACTCAACCCCAGCGCACTTCGGGTCCTTAAAAATTCAATGGCTGGCGAATACGCAAATAGACAGACAGGTAAACACGTAATCTTCTTATCATAGATTCTAATGCTATGGTCTTTTCTTTTGTGTACGCTATGCTTAAATGCTTAGTGGTCTTCACTTATAGGTAAACTGTTAAGCGAAACTGGTTCTCAGCTGAATCGTTCGTTGTCGATCTATAATATGGACATTTTGCAATACATAGACTGAAACAGAATTGATAATTTTACACATAGCGGCTTTTCTTGTTGACGACGGTTCCTGAAAGAATGTCCAGATGTTTTTAGACATGGTCTAGCTTTTAAAAAACATACAAAATGATAAGGAATTGGTGGTACAGTTATGAATTATACATTTCTAAATGAAAGATTGATTTTAGATAAAAAAAAATATTATTTGAAACGAGCGAGACTTGTGAAGGCATCCACAGCGTACTCTAACCAATTGAGGTATTATTTTAGTTATACATTGCTATTATTGAGCCAACGATTCCCTCTAGTCAAGTAGATGTGCGGAAAATTTATTTTAGGACCTGCAACTATTATAAGCGTAGGCAATTATAACCCTTGTTATGTAAAGATTTACTGGTCATGTGTCAATGCATATAAGGATTTAGCAGCTAAGGTAGAAATACATGAGTTCTATAATTTTATGACTACACTCCATCTCCATTGAGAACTTCGTATCGAACAAAGACGAGAAGTTAGAGCAACAGCTGTTAGGTCAAACTTGACAGTTTTTTTTATGATAGAGGAGGACAAGCAAGCATAGGGTTCCCTTGATGTGAGGCCACAGTAATATAACATCTTAACATTATCTGCTGTCGTCCTATTTCGGTTTTAGATATTCTGAAATCCACAGACTGAGACCGAAACGTAATTAAACTTGACGGCTTTTTGATCTGTGAACGATGATTCGTAACCCGGACGGAATTTCAATATTTCTACTAACAATTTAATATCCAGATTTCCAGACAAAGTCCAACATGTTACAGAAAAACGATAAATTGATTATAAAAATGTTGGACCAAAGTGGGAATCGAATGAACCGTTAATTAACCTGCCTGCTATTAACCTGCTAACCTTCAAAAAATAGCAACTTACAAAATAACATATAAAGAGATATCTGGTTAATCACATGAGCTATGTAAAAAGTGTTGATGCAACATAAGATGGCGTCGTCTTTTTACGTCGTTTGGAATTAGCTGCTTCATATATGGGGCATTTAAGGCGAGAGCTATTCTGCACTAGTTATGTTCCGTATTTGAACAATTCCCACTGAAATACGAGGTCATTGCCGGTGGCACAGACAGCTGGAGGGGGGTGGGGGGTTGCTTGGGCGGGGCCACAACCAGGCAGAGTGACGAGAGCAGAGAACCTATTACGATCCACGAGAGTAAAATAGTACGTCTGTCGGGTCCTGTTTAAGTAATTGTATTTCATCTATTCTTAGCTATTTTAAACTTGGAATTATTGATATTTTCGAATTCCGAATTCTTCTCGAAAGCCACTGTTAACGTCTGAGTTATAATTAATTACAAATTAGCTTGTAGAAATGAGGTCGCCAGAGGCAGAGTAGCCTAACTGCATTTTTTATGACTGGAGTCATTTATTTTTTCATAGTCTCAATGTTAATCTACAAGATCACAGTGACCAAAAATTGTTAACATAATTTTTACACAAATAATAGTACAAATTCAGTAACGCCTAAGTTAATTGCGAATTTTTGTTTTCTTCCTTATTAAAATCATGTTTTTTGTTATTAGGTCACTCTGTCTCAGCCTCAAATATTCTTATCTGATTTTCCATTTTATAATAAACTTTATTTTATTTATTGTAGTTGAAGTAAAGTGTAGGAATAGTTTAATTTCTACTACTATTTTTTTTTATTAAATTATATTCTTCTCACATCAAAATTTCTATAAAATATTTATCATTGTGTATAACTTGTAAACCACACTTCCATTTAAAGAAACACAAACGACAATGGTAATAAATTACAGATCTAAAAACGATACAATAAACAGTAATAATGATTACTGTTTAATATATAAGATGAGTTCCAACATTTTCCATTTTAATACCACTCCGCGTTCGCTACAATAAAACGCCGAGAGACATTTTCTTGTAAAGTTCAGAATAAAACATAGGTTTTATTATTTGTATAGAGAATAGAAAAAATGTCGCAGTTTATTTGCGGTTGGGAGACACTAGTGGCAACAAGATGTACCTATTCTCGGATCACAATTGTTTTATTTCTACGGATACGGTTTAGATTATAATTGACGAAGTAATGGTATACAAAAATCCCTTTCTTATACATAGTACAAATACTTTTCTGTATCCATAATACGATTTGCAGACAATTTGTTGATGCAATCTATTTAAATAAAACACTTTAACGGTATAAAACGCGATATATTAGTTAAACTTATTTGAAAATGATCTTTAACTTCAGCCGACGTTTCGGATGCTTTGCAGCAGCAGTCTCCCCGTGACCACGGCTGCTGCAAAGCATCCGAAACGTCGGGCTGATGTTAAAAATAATATTCAAATAAGTTTAACTATTATATCGCGTTTTAAACCTTTAAAGTGTTTTATTTAAATGTGTACTACTCGCGTAGACTTTAGATGCAATCTATATTAATATTAATTAAATAATTTCCCCAGGCTTCGAATTTAGGACCGCACTTGACTTAAAGCTATTTTTCTATTAAATATGTACAACTAAAATGTATAATTGAAATTTGATTATAATTCATGGTTTTAACGACGCCTAACATATTGTTTTAAACCGATCAATTCGTTTCTAAATAGATATAGTACTAAATACTGTCTATAGTTTACGCGAGTAGTACACATTCAAATAAAACACGTTAACGGTTTAAAACGCGATGTATTAGTTATACTTATTTGCAAATGATTTTTAACTTCGGCCCGACGTATCGGATGCTTTGCAGCAGCCGCGGTCACGGGGAGACAAAATAAGACAAATAAGTTTAACTAATACATCGCGTTTTAAACCGTTAAAGTGTTTTATTTAAAAGATATAGTACTGAAGGCAAAAATTGCAATTTACTCAATGTCCGGTCACAAAATTAATAACCAAAAGAACAATGAATGCGTCATACAAATAATTTCATTTAACCAGTGCAATGTATTAAATTAATTAACATAATTTTCCAATGAATACAGAATAAAATAATTTAAATTCAATTATTGTTTTTACACGAATTCAGCTGAGCCGCACGTAGCTGGCTAGCGGTTAAAATACGATGGAAATAAAATGATAAAATATCATTAATATTTTTCAGGTGTGGGTTTCTTGTACATTTATTAAACCTATATTTTGTATATAGAATGAAAGATTCGTATTTACCACATAGTACTTGTGTAATTTCCTTTAAACGTTCCACGGAATTTCTTAAAGTTTTTCAGAGTGACTCTTAAAATAGATTGAAAATGCGCTGCACTTACAGTTCAAAGAACTGCTGAAATCGGCGACTTCTTTTAACGAGAAGAATAAACGATTCTCTCAATTCATACCAAGTACATACGTATAGATTGGTATTAAGCACGAAGATCTAGATTTGTTTGAAATGTACCTATAATATCTACTATATTATATATGTAATTATAACAATGTAAGTTATAGTAAGGCGGTTTTTTAACTGCCGGCAAAAAGGGACTCTTGCTTCTCTCTTTTCTCGCTTAAGAAGCCAAAAACAGACGTTAAAACGTGAAAAAAAAACATTATTATCAGTATTTATTAATACTTGATTGCTCATTCTTTGCTACATCAGCTGATGTCATCAAATGCTGTACTTGCACAGCGTTTGGCAGTTAAGCATCGCCGAGAGGCCAAGGGGCGATTTTATGTTTGGTATGTTTATCATGCATCACGCGAGATGAGAATCATAGACAAGCTCCAAAACTATTCCATAATATATTTACACTACACTCATCAAACCGGTTATAAACATTCCCTTTCTCTACTCTGTCTGGTCGACTCATCCATTTCATTAACAGAAAAATATTTTATTACATCTGTAAACTGTTTGCTTTGTTTTTTCGCAATCTGAACCTAAGACTTCTCGCGCCGTTCGCAATAATTATGGGATGTATTTAAATACCAACTAAACTACTTCTATAAAGTAGTTTTTATAGATTATAGGTTTTAGAGATTAAAAGCCAAAAAGGTTCTGAACAGTTTGCCATGGTAAAAGCAAGGTGTATCAATAGTCTTCAAACTTTTATCAATGCCATAAAACAGCGTAAAGGGTCTTACCTCTTCAAGTTGAAGTTTGCTCTGAAAACTACGAACATTATCATAGAACCATATCGTTACCAGGTGTTCGAGAAAAAGGATCAACTTCCGTTCGCGAGGTACTATTCACAAGTTGCTTTGACGTCGTTCATATCGATTTTAGATTAAGGAGCCCGGGAGGCCTATAAAAACATTCCACAATAAATTTCCTTTTATTTAGGCAAAGACATTGATTTAACATCGAATAATTGGAAAGTAATTTTAGCACACTCCCTTTAATTTCGTTATTGTTCGATTACTTTTATGGCAGCGGAAAACCTGTGAATACCTAATTCGTGCGGAGGCAAGAATTTTCCTCTTCGAGATTAGAATTCCAACTAAAGAATTCTCTTTTCACTCATTTTCAATTACTCAGCATAATAGATTACAGAATGGCTGTGTTTTACATTTGTTTTATTGTAATTGGGCTGAAAAAACGAAAAAATAATTATTCTTCATGAGGAATTTATAATTAAAATCCAAATGAAAATGTATATATAAAAAAGAAATTAGTGGTTTATCAAATTTCTAAATTCTATCTATTTTTCATACTTCTAGGTTCGCGTTTGTCGACCATTTCCTTTTTTCATACATTTTTCCATATTTTGTGGCATAAATTTACACACACAATTCTTAGTCATCACTTTTAAAATAGTGTTTTGCACTTTGTATATTCCTAACTTGCTTAGGTCTAGTATGTATGCTAAAATAAAATAAATTCTATGACGAAATAACGCTTGCCGTGTGACATTATAAAATTCTTAATTCAAACAAGGTGAAAAGGGTCAAAGTTAACGAATACGTTGAACAATAAATATTTCGACAGTATTTTTAAACTTTGACGTGCAAGCTTTGTTTTACAACTTCATAAATTATGTTTAATATGGGCGTTGTAAACGTGGCGCTTTTGTTCGTTAATTTTTTTCCATATTCACGAACAGTGCCGACTTTCCAACTAGGTATTCATTTTTAATTCACATCAGTTGGCTTATGCACAACAATTGTTCAGGCCCGCCTGTGAAGTACTCGGCCGCTCTCGTACATATTTGATAGGGCGCAGCGAACTTGCATCCAATTAATTGAATTGCCGAAATATATAGAAAAATTTCTATACAGCTTAAAAGCATTTTTTATTAAAAAATCCGACAATGGGGCTTTTTAGTCAATATTTTTGTTTACTTACAAAAGGGTTCATTTGAGTTAAATACTGTTGTCTAGTATGTTAAACAATTCTAGATCTAATCCTATACATATTTCTATATAGTCTTTTAAATTTGCTGGAATTACAACAACAAATTCTTATTGTTTGTAATTTAGGCGAGTAGTACACGTCTAAGTAAAACATTTAAAGGTTTAAAACGCGAAATATATTACTTAACTATACTTACTCCGGACCGAAGTTTCAATAAATTGTAAGTTAGTTAATGTACTGATAAAAGTGTTATAATTGATCGAATAACACCAATTGAGCTACCGAGTTGGTAGAGCAACACCACGGAAAACTGACGACGCCGGTTCAAGTCCTGCACGAGAGGAAAAATTTTTTTCAATTTATTTTCGATTCTTAAATTATATAGTGCCTTCATACACATGTACAAAATAATAAAGTTTTCAAATTCTGTAAATATGTTTAACTAATACATTTCGCGTATTAAACCGTTAAATGTATTTTACTGAAGTGGCTACTCGCGTAAATTTCAGAGAGTGTTTAAAATTCAATGTTCTGCACGCAATTTCATTTTGATAGTCTATATCACAATAGAGGCACATATTCTCCTCACGTTATCAGGGAGTGTAATGACAAAGTAAAATAGAAAATTAGCAAGTTCAAAGGGTTCAACACAAACACAGCACTATGTTTAGGAATCGAGGATGTTGTACCTACTTGTGATTCTATACTGTACATCAGCTATATATTTTGTTAAATGTTAAAAGAAACACCGTATCACGACGTTTATTTATTTATTGTATTGCTTTAGTTAAAATATATTCTGAATGAATTAACAATACATTATTTTCTACGCGTTTTAAACCAACAAATATGTTATTTTTATTATGTACTATTCGTGTAAACTACAATCGTAAAAAAATGCAACTTGCCGAAGTTGCACTATGCCGATAGTTAAAAAATCACATTGGTTTAAACTATGCCAGTTTTTATTTCATTTGTTGGTTCATACAAAAACGATGTTTCTACAAGTATTGTTTGACCTCAGAGACACCCTCCATCTTTAGTCTCCCCGTGACCACGGCTGCTGCAAGGAATCAGAAACGTCGGGCAGCAGTTATAATAATTTTCAAATAAGTTTACTTAACATATATCGCGTTTTAAAAAAATTAAGTGTTTTATTTAAATATGTATTACTCGCGTAAACGACAGACAGTATTTAGAACGAGGATGTAAAATATCTTGCTTATTTTGGTATCGTCTTGAAATTTTAATTAAGCAAGTAATACTGGCTGGAACACATTATGAAGGATCGTACAAAGAAAACGCTCAGCTCTGAAGGGCTTAATAAAAGCGTGCTCCGTTCAGTTCGATGATTTCATAACAGGCTTAATATAAACACTCATCAGGACCGCATTTCTCCAATATGGTAATGGACTTGAAAGAGTTGAACATTTAAATGAACTTTAACGGTTTAAAACACGATATATATTAGTTAAACTCATTTTAACTGTGCTCCGACGCTTTGGATGTTTTCTAGTAGCTATGGTCACGGGGTCACGGAGATACGGAAATGGGAATCGTTAAAGTGTTTTATTTAAATGTGTACTTCTCGCGTTCAGACATATTGTAACTTGAATACTGTCTGTATTTCAATAATTTAATTTATTTAAAACCACAATACACATACTCCTTATAACTCAGGAGTTAGAGGTACATACCCCAAATATACATATATCAAGGCACGAATTGCGGAAATATTAAAAGTTCAAAGTGGCATAAATCTCCGACAGTCTGTTGTATTGACATCTTACAACTGGAACGGGAGGGAAGTTCACCTGTCGCCTTACTTTACTTTTAAATTCACTCTACTCTTACTTCTTGCTCTAAAAGTTATCTTGAGCTACGGTTCAATTGTTTTGTTGCTTTGTGACAATTCTTCGGAGTTGAAACGTATTTGGAATTCACACCACATTTTTTATATGGTGTAAATGTATTTTTGTTTTGGGTAATTATTACCAGTGCTGAATCCAGAAATAATGTCAAATATTTATTATAATTAAAAATAACCTTTAACGGTTAAAAACGCGATATATATTAGTTAAGGTTGAAAATTATTTTAACTACGGCCCGACGTTTCGGACACTTTGCAACTGTCGTGATCACGGGAAGACTAAAGGTGGAACGTGACTCTGACGTCTGTGTATGTCTACTCGCGTAACCGACAGACAGTATTTAATGTCAACATTAATTATTTGGTACTATAACTACTAATCAATATTAAACAGAACCATAGAACCACCACTACTTGCTAAATATATGTAAAAATATATGGCTTCATTTTATATATAAATAAGGAAATTGTACTTATTATTTTATATGTATTGTATTTATATTCCTTTTATAAATAACTAATAAAAACATAAATAAAAAATATTAACAATTACAATCGAATATTTTACTTTATTCTTAATTAGGAAACGTTTGGGATTTTTTGTAATAGATAGATAAATAAATGTTATGTCACAGATAGATAAATGTTATAGGTAGTTAGTGAAAGCAAATAATCCACGAACTCTCTCCTTTTTTCGTTTTAGTTCTTGTTGCTTCAAGACGTTTCAAATATGCCATTTGCAAAAAAAAAACATTTGTTTCGAATTCTTATTTCCAAAGGCCGACAGAAAATCACTTGTTTTCTATTTAGAATATCTAGCAGAAAACCGAATCAAAAATGTATCTGTCCTATGTTAGAGACACAACCTAATGGATTTCTACAATGCAACATAATGATTTGTTATAAACTTAAAAGCTCCCCACATTATTGACTCTGCACTCCGGGTTCCTTTCATCGTGAACTAGGTCATACAGGACATAATGTAACTTGAATGACTTTGAAGATTAATCTAGACTTTACGACTATATAATTTGTATGTGCACTTCTACAATTATTGAAGCATTGTCAATTTCTGAAATATCGATTGAATATATTTCGCGTTTCAATCCGTTAAAAGTGTTTTATTTAAATTTAAAAATTACATGATTTTTCCCAATTAATAATAATACCTATTTTTATCGTATGTCACGTATACCTAAAAAATAAATATTATACGTTAATCAGTAAGTACTAACAATATAATTTTAATACTTTTATTAAACTACAAAAGTAATGATAATTCATTACTTTTAGTATCTCAGTTTATATGTTTCTCGACTCGCTCTGAGCTTACAATTACATCATCCGTATGCAAAAATGACACTTTACACAGTAATGAAAATCCCCGCATTTATCTTTAAGCATTACATGCGTACGAACCGTCCCCCTTTACCTGAATGCATGTCAAAGAGATGTAGCGCAACTTTGAAATGAAACTTGATTTCGAAATGAAACAAAAATGTCAGTCTGAAAATTCAATGGCGTACGACATCGGGGAAGGACGTTTATTAACGGCTGTGTTTCTTCGCTGCTCGTTTCCGCTCTTTTGTGATTGCTCACGCCAGCCAGCCTTTTCAATGGAACATACGTGGACGGACGACTTTTCAAAGTATTAAAGTGTTTTGTGGTACTTAGGAGATATTAAGCGTGTAGCAGCGAAGTAACAATGGGACGCAATTCAAACACTTATTATTCGAGATGAATGAGAGTTTTACGGTGCCCTAACAAAAAGGTAGTGCCTTACAAAGTTTACTTTATTACATACTACACTTGCTTTGAATTGCCACAATTGTGTATACCTATAATACTATTATAATAACATTTTTGTATCTTAACAACGCTACTAAATACAGCTAATTACCTAGAGACATTATAGATTATTTAGACTTATAATTAGTGATAGGTTTTAGTTTTAAAATCAGACAAATAAAGTCACCAAAAATCATGTATCTCCAAAAATAATAATTGCAAGTTCTTCCAGAACAACAAAACAGTCGCCGCTACACGTAATTGTTTCTTATTATCCTCTAATTTACAAATTAAATATAAACAACTAATTAAAATATTGTCTGGAGTTGTAGCGAGTAAATTTAAATAAAACACTGACGGTTTTAACGCAAAATTTATTTATTTATTTTAACGACTTGACGTATTGATTGACTTGAAATAGTCGTGGTCACCAGTGGAAGTAGGTTGTCGGGTTGTTAAAAAAATAAATGTAACTTTCACGTTTTTAATCTTCATAATGTTTTATTTAGAAGAAATACGATGAGCGAATAACAATTCGACAAACATATTCGCAATACGAAGCTAATTCTGATAGCGTATAAAAATGTGGCATGAGTCTATAAATTTAGTCAATAGCTATTATACGACTTTGTTGGGGTGTGAAAATATGGAAGCATGGGGGAGACTTCACAGCTCTTTGATTTAGGGCCGAGAGCGACAAGATAGCGTACAAATGGAATAGACATTTGAAAACTTTCATATTTTTCAGATGTTATTGCACATTATATAAATTAAACATCGATTAGATTGAAATAATTTTATAACACGGGCGGTATTTGAACCGGCATCCATAAATTGTTTAATAAAATACTTGGAAAATAAGTAAGTTTAACTATTAAATTTTTGAAAATTGAGTAGTTAAATTACTTAATTGAACCACGTTTGAAATTGTTAAAAGTATTTAAATCTGTCCTACTCGCGTATACTACTTCAGTATTTTTATGTAATATACAATACTTCCAACCATTAAAATGGTTTTTGCAATTTAATCCTAGAAAGATATCCGCAACAATTATGCAGTCTAAGCGTTCCTTGATTCAATTCGAACCAGTAGTTCCTGAGATTAGCGCGTTTAAACAAACAAACTCTTCAGCTTTCTAATATTAGTGTACATCAATACATTTGAAGTAGTTAAAAAACGTACGTTTTATAGTTAAGTATAAGTAAGTTAATAATAATACAAGCTTACCCACAAAATAAGTCAACGTATTTTTTTTTATATAAAGAACAAGCAAGCATGGGCCTCACTTAATGTTATGTGACGTAGCCATATAACATCTAAACAAGATGCGCTGTCGGCCTATTTTGGCTTTGCATATTCAGATAATTTCAGTACCTATTTCAAAGTAACGAAAAAATTATATTTTCAACAAGATCGGAATAAGAATCCTGACTGTAGCATCAATCAAGAATTGAAATAAAACACTTTAAAGGTTTAAAACTACATCTCCCCGTGACCATAGATGCTGCAAAGAATACGTTGGGCCGTGGTTAGAAATAGTTTTCAAATAAGTTTAACTAATATATATCGCATTTCAAACCGTTAAAGTGTTTTAATTAAATGTCTACTCGTGGAAAATATAGTCAGTATTAAATCAATCAAGTACTTTTAATAAAAGCGCTCTTTTGCGTTACTTATGAAAATTGTTATTATTCGTGTGCCATCATAATAACATAAATGTCGTGAACATTAAAGTATGTATTTGGGAGATATATGAACTTCTCTAATGCACTTTGTCCCGTCCTAAAAGTTAACTTAATGGCTCTTTGAAGCGCCTCTCGTGAAAGCAACTTGGAAAACGACGTGACTAATGATATGCAACGGAATTACATAAAGACGTGACTATATGGCTCTACTGGTGATACTTGACTGAGAGTGGCGTGGGATTCGATTTGGGTCTTAAATGAATATTTCGAGTATGTAGGATGCTCGTCTTTCTTTCTTCGAGTGCTGTAGCATGTAAAACCGAATTTCCTGGTTATCATCATTATTTTGTTACGATAGAGGAAGACAGACAAGAATATCATGATAAAATGTGTTGTCGACCTGTAATTCGGCTTTAGATATTTTGTGACTCGGACGGTATTTCGATATCATATCGATAATATAGATTTTCAGACGAAGTTGCAACATATTTCAGAAAAATTGAAAATTATTTAAAAACATCTTGGACCCTATGGGGATCGAATCACGACCCATAAATGATTATTAGCGCGACAAGATTTTGATTAGAAAATACTGGGACAAAAAGAGGGGGAAACCTATGCCCAAAAGTGGGTGGTTAACAGGATGAGATGAATAAATTGTGTGAGGCTTTCAGGGCGATCGTTAAGTTTATTATTGTTTTTTCGGCCGACGTAAGCGACAAGAGGTTCTCGACGTTTTGCCATCACGAGCGGACGGCATCCTCAGGAGATGTTAGCTCCTCGATAGATCAAAGAATTATAGGCTGAGATAAAATGTGACTATCTCTTCTAGTAAAACTATATCTCGAACGGCTAGCGAAGAACGCAGCTGCAAACTATACGAGCGGACGTAACTACACAAAATCCGGCCTAACGAAATAGAAAATACCATTACTCTCTCCGTGACAGGGAAAGCCAATTTTTCACTGCACCTTTTGTATAATTTCCAGCGTGTCTTAAATAATAAGTGAGTCTTTACATCTTGCTTTCAAAATAATACTCTTACATCTATAATAAGTTCATGTTAATTAAGATAATTAGTATTGTCTAGCATTGCGTTAAGCGCGAGAGGTCCTGGGTTCCAATCCCAGGGAAACATAAAATTGTTTCGGTTAGGCAGAGCACAGAATTCTGATCAACCACTTGCCCCACAGCGTATCGTGTCGTAAAACGTGGATACTAGTAAGCTCGAAAAAAAAAATGTAATAAGAGATGACAGTATATAACATCAAAAATACGTTTCGAAGATGCTTCTATGTATTTCTATACATACATTATCTGCGTAACGTTTTTTATAAGTACGTTTAAACAAGCATATCAAATAAAAAGATTAATAATTCAACACATTAACTTAATAATCAAATTTAGTTAGCTGTATGTTTTCGATTTTTAGTAAAAGTATTTTTTAAATTTCAAAAGACTCTTTTCCAACTCGCCGTCAGTCACGCATTCAGTAGCTACGCCCATTTTTAAAAGTCACAATAATTTCGCGATACATACCTACGGGTTAATTGTAAATTCAATGTGTTAATTTTATTTATGCTTACTAAAAATGTAAATTTATATTTAATTTTAATAATACCGCACTACTACTGGTTTTAGTTTACGCGAGTAGTACACATTAAAATAGAACACTTTAACTGTTTAAAACGCGATAAACATATATTAATTAAAATTAAACTCGTTTCCCTGTGACCACGCTTTCTGCAAAGAATCCGAAACGTCAGGTTGTAGTTAATATAATTCTCCAATAAATGTAACTAATATATATCGCGTTTTGAACCGTTAATGTGTTTTATTGAAATAAATACTTTTCTATCTTGTATATTAATAATAACAAATTACACACTCACTTGATACACACACCACATAAAGAAGTCATCGAATAGAAGTCCTTTTCAGGATAATATCGCAGTAACAAAAGAGAAGAATTCAATTTACCCGATGGGCCAACATGAAAAATAGCTGGAGTGATATATTTCACGGCCAGACGCTCGTTTCACTGGTCCACAGCAATCTTGGGACATTCAAATTGATGGTAAGGGTACGTTTCACCATTAGGGGGGCCTTATTAATTCCCCTTTCGACAGGACGACCGAAGAGGTCATAAATTCACCTCAACCAAAGGGATGACCAATTTCGGAACAGTTACGAGCCACAAATTGCGCGACCGCTGAAATATACTCGCCCGAAGTACCGGGCGATAGAAGAAAAAGCCCAAATGTTAATTTAATTATGAAAAGAGAGTAGTACACTTTTAAAAACATTAACGGTTTAAAACGCAATATATATTAGATAAACTTTTTTGAGAATTATTTTGAGAAGCAGCAGAAGTCTCCCAGTGACCACGGCCGCTACAAAGCATCCGTAACGTCGGGCCGTAGTTAGAATAATTCTCAAATAGATTTAACTAATATCGCGTTTTTAACCATTACAGTGTTTTATTTAAATGAAAACGAAATCGCTTTAGTATTCAAGATAGAGGAATACAGGCTTCCATCCGCGAAAAGGTCCGGCTACTAATTTTATGCAGGGTAAATGAGCTGTGAGTAAAACGTCGAATCGATATTCATTTGGCGAAAGGTATAATTATGTTGATGTAAAATGATATTACGCGAATTAACAACGGTTGCTTCTGTGTAAATTACAAAGAACAGTCTCATTTAATTTAACCTGATAAATGGTGGCGAAAACAGAGTAGTGTTCAAATATACATAACTACAGTTCATTGGTGTAGAAGTCGAGTTATATTCCGTATTCGAGTATGATGGTGTCTTTGGTGAGTTGGCACTAAGCAAACAACTCAAAATTTTATTTACTTAATTTTAAATCAATTTATACTAATATATAAAGCTGTAGAGTTCGTTTGTCTGTTTGAACACCTTTATCTCAGGAACTACTGATTCGAGCTAAACAATTATTTTTGTGTTGAGAGCATTTATCAAGGAAGGCTATATATTATAAAACTTCCCGATGTGACTTATAAAATCCTTTCTTCGCTCAGCGGGACATGTGAAGAAAACGCGGAAATTATTCAACCTTGAGGGTTTTTTTTTGCGTACGCTACAAAAAAGGTTCAAGATACCCAAAAAATAAATAAGAAAGAATGATTCCTCTTTAAATAATTTTTATGTCCAAATTACTGTTCTACGCGGAAAAGTGGTAGCATAAGTGGCTGACATAGGTAGTTCTTTATAAATCAACAATATTTAACCTCAAATTAAACAAAAAGTATTTTATTCAATAGATTGAAGTTGTGCAAGAAAATGATACAATATAACAAGCAAAATAACAAAAAGTTTTGTAATTTTAATGTTGTATTGTTAATTGTCACTGTCAAGTCAAATATTCTTCATCTGTGGGATCCAGAGACTAGAGAAACGGAAGAGTTTCTCTAGTCTAGTCTAGTCTAGTCTAGAGAAGACTAGAGAAATAAAAGAGTTTTGTACAAAAAAAAATTAAGACCCATTACATAAATGATACCTTAAAACGGAATAACGATAAAAGCAGGAATTTCGAGAAACATTTTTCTTTAAGCTGCTCGTCTTTGAGAGAAAATTCTTTCTCAATATAAGTATTATATTCTATAATGTTTTTATTTAATAAGACTTCCGTGCGACTGGCAACTTACGAAGTCGAAAAAAAAACAAAACATTTTGTGCCAAGTTTTATTTGTTCCGATATATCAGCTTAGTTTGGTAACGTTCAGCTAACTGTTTTATCACTTTATTGCATGAGATGGCATAAACTTGCAAAGGCTTTGGTAATAAAATGTTAGTAGTTGGGTTCTGTATGGTAAGCTTGAGCGTTAAGAATTTTCTTTCCACAGATGCAAATAGAAAAACATTGGCATAGTTATATACTTCGAAAGTGGAGTTCGTAACGAGATACTTCCTTCGCCTAGTTATGTACATAAATGGAGCAAAGTTTCGCTATTAAATCAGATGTAATCTTCTCTATATCGGTGTAGGAACGAAATGTCATTTGTAGTTCTTCGTTTATTTACTTCTTGTTCGTGAAATTATATTGGAAACATTCAGATTATTAAATTATGCAATAATTATATTTTGGATGAGCAAGATAAGCCTTGTGCCATTATTTGTAAGTATTATCTTAAATTATAGAACATCGTAACACATTAGCTAAACCTGTTGCCTAGCATTGCATTAAACACGAGAGGACTTGAGTTCTAAACCCGAGGTAACAATGAATTCGGTCGGGCAGGGCTCAGAAGCCTGATCAATTCCTCTAACCTCTAAATAAAAAAGTGAAACATAACATCCGTATGATTGCACAAGGGGCACTCGATTTTACTACAGTAATTTAAATTTGTTTTAATTTCGCTAATAATATTGAAAAATATATTTTTTCTGACTCCTCTACCCTGACAAACTAACTATTACGTTTCCCCTTGCTACGAACCTAAATCCTTTCACGATCTTGACACATTGCTACACGAAATCAATCTACGCACAACATGGCAAACATATTTACATAATTTAAATGAAGAACTTTAACGGTTTAAAACGCGATATATTAGTTAAACTTATTTCGAAATGATTTTTAACTTCGCAAAGCATCCGAAACGTCGGGCCGAAGTTAAAAATCATTTCCAAATAAGTTTAACTAATATATCGCATTTTAAACCGTTAAAGTGTTCTATTTAAATGTGTACTACTCGCGTAAACTATAGATAGTATATTTACGTAATTCATGCCTAACGATTATTAGTACTAGTAGTAATACGAGTGGCATTTGCAGTCTCAAAAAGTGATGTCTTCTGAAAAATAAAGAACTTAAGCTGTACAATGATAAGCTTTCTTAACAATCAGAAACTACCTCTGCTGCCTGATATCTGGTTCTGATCATTTGACAAGCATCTTTGCCACATCTTTTGCACCCCACCCTAGTAATATCCGGCCTACAAAGTACATAAAAGTTCGCTCTTTTAAGTATTAATGGCTTGCGCAGCGTAATGCTTCATTTAATGGCAATCTTCCGCGCACTTAATCCAGGTCGTAATGGCTTCAGTATTGAAAAACAATCGACTGAGCCATATTATTGTATTGTGATGACGCGTGGACTATTAATTGGTATGTTATTGAAAATAATTGCTTATTTCATATCTGCATGCACATTTACCGAGTCGGGAACATCATCGACTTGAATCTTTAATTATCACTCGTTATATTGCACGTGAGAGGTATTTTTTAAAAGAGTGAATATGTGGAAAAGATATTTTCTCAAACGAAGCTTGAGCACAATCTTTTCACAATCTTCTTTATCAAAAAAAAATCTGGGATTCAAAACTCTGGATTCCAAAAAACAGCATACCGGCAAACGCGAAGACACCGTTAGTCAATTATGCACGGACCCGGCCAGTTTCGCCAAATACTAACTGCCGTCGACGGCACGGATGGCGCTAGCATAGCAGTTTTTTACTTTGCCGTCAGAGACACCCTTCATCTTTAGTCTCCCCGTGATCACGGCTGCTGCAAAGCAACCGTCAAAACGTCGGGCCGTAGTTATAAATAATATCAAACAAGTTCAAAGTTTTAAACGGCCAAAGTGTTTTTTATAAATGTGAACTTGCGTAAACTACAGACAATATTTAATATTCTTCGAGTTAAATAGTGTTATGAAATCTCGAATCTTACTTTTTCTTTTTTTGCCCATTACCAATACTGAATTTTCTGCCATAGCAGGATGAATAAAAGGTTTTATATACTCCAATAAAACGTCATTGCATTGTGCTAACATTGCCTAAATTTTAACTTAAATAGTGAAACAGGAATACAGCGCTATGTGCTTTATAGTAAATGACAAAAACGTATGTATATGTGTAGAGTACATTGCAATATACAACATACACTCGCCGCTTAATTACATCTTAAAATGTGGTAGAATTTCTCATTTAGCGAGACCAACACTCGACATGTACAGGGATATCCACGTCCGAAAATTAAATTTAATTATCTTTCTGTCCCTTAAACGCCACTCATGGAAAGAGAGACGTTTTTATAGAATGTCAAGTAGGTACTTAGAATAATTTGAACCCAGATTTCATTTAATTTTAAAATTTAAATTATATCATGTTTTTTTTTCAGTAGTCATACAAATTTAACTTTATATTCAGATTCTAAATTTTTGTGCCCTTTTCCAACATATAGAATTGTATTAAGTTAGAATTACAAACGTAATTTAATAATATTAATGAGTAGATCTTAGTTGTTCTGGTAATTGCTACACTCAGAAGCGCTGACCCGGGGAAAGAAGGGGTGAAAAAAGGTTTCTAAGTATATAAGCTATAGATATACCAGGATAATTAATATACCTTATACCTTTTAAACAAGTGACGTCGTCTTAAATTTAATGTCATTTACTTAACCCTTAGTATCATATATCGGCACCAGATTCCGAGCTCGTATGTCCAAATGATTTTGGAGCAACGGATGTGAAAACTTAGTAAGTAGTGATCTAATCAAACTTCTGGCCACGACTTCAAAACAATCAAGACGTTCAGAGATACAAATTGGATTAAATGGATTACCTTAGCACTACTTCTTGGAATTTTGATGATGTCTGTCGGTTGTAATGTTAAGTCAGATAACAGAGAAGTACTTTGATCTTGACCAGATCCTTGACAATGATATACTAACGGTCACGTTTTAATATACGTTAAAAACCGTTAAAAGACACCTGTGTCACTTTAAAACTGTAATGTGTAGGTATTAAAATATTAATATACATATGGGCAGAATGAATTACATCATTTTTTTTAAAATTTCGTTCTTTCAATTTTCCCGCAGTTTTTAATATAAATATATAACATAGAATAAGAGCATATAAAATTTTCATATCCCCGTCCCAAGCGAAACAAAAACCCCTCAATTCCGAACTGTGATATACGATATCAAACGTTTTACGACACCTTTCTTTTAGTCATACAATACGACCAATATTCGCGTAACGTAAGCCTAATATCTATAAAAATTTTATACCTTACCTTAGAGAACGGTTCCTCCTGCCGAAAGTCTTTTAGAAGGTCGTATAATATGCACAGAGGCACTACCATTATAGCTGGCTCTTTGCAAAGAGTCGCCGCCGTCGCGAATAAGAGCGTCCCAACCAATGTGCACCATTGGAGAAATTCACCAGCGTCCTCACTAGCACAACCGCTACATTGACACTTATTCAGTTGCACAGCCTCGTGAACCTCACACACATTCAACACTTTCAACGGTCCTGATTTGCTCGCTTTGAGCAGCTTTCGAAAATTCGTCAACAATTGTTGCACCAGTCCATGGCAACTGAGACGGAAGTTTTGGTCTTCGCCCTCAATAGATCGCGGTAGAACTTGCTTGTAGCTGTCTCTACATTGCCGCCGGCTTTTGTTTCTTATTCTTAGATGCTCCGTGTAGAGCAGGAAGCTGAGTAGAAAAAAATTGCACGCCGCCAAATCTGCTCTGCCCACAATACCGGCTACTGCTTCTGTATGTATCGGATGTGCAGCGAAAGATACGCCCGTGACTACTGTACCCACTTTCAAACAGTAAGTCGGCAGCAAACGCTTAGCTGTTATCACTACCAGCGCTGTCGCAGTAGAATGGAAAAGGACGTTGAGAAAATGATAGCTCCACGGCTTAAATCCACCAAAGGCATAGTTAAGGCGATACGTTGCGACACACAATGGTCTATAAGAGCCGTGGGATCCAGGATCAGTGAGCGGCGTTCCCCAAAAATCGTTTTCAAACAAAGCCTTTATCGGTGTGTGCCCAATGACGTCCGGATTCGAGAGGATCGCTCGTCTGTAAGAGAAATAAACAAACGTTAGATAGGAGAAAACTTGTAGACGATTTATGCTTCGTTATGTGGGTTATTTATTATAATTTGCAACAGATGCGCTGAACTACTTTTCTTCATGAATAGAAAAATGTATTGTGTAGGCTTTTATTATAACTATTTTAAATGGAATCTTGATTTTAATAGTTATAAATGTTATGGTTTGCTCTGGCTTAACTATGAAAGATAATAAAAATTGATAGTCAAATGGACATAGACAAACACAACAAATGAAAATATACACTTTTATTTATCTAAATATATAGACATAACCTTCCATATTACTCTCGTATTAGCTATCGTATAGCTATATGCATGTATGGATTACACGCAGATAGCTTAAAGCTAAAGAATTTGTTTGTTTGAACGCGCTATTCTCAGAAACTACTGGTTCGAATTGAAAATTTATTTTTATATTTGTTACATTTATCGAGGAACACCTCGCTACAACTTATAGGGGCGAAGTAACAGCGGGAAACGTGGAAAAAACGGGAAAAATATTCATAAATTATATAAAGACAAACGAAATATTCGAAAATAGAGTGAACCTACTATTATACTGTGTCATACTACTAGTATGAGAAAAAAAACGAATTTTGTGCCTTTTCTAACCGAATTTATGTTTGATTTTAACCGGTCCCTTATATACGCAAAACTTCGAAATACTCTCAGATAGAATATTCAAAATACCGACACGTGTTACAGTAATTCGGCGAACTCGGCTGTTCATATTACTTTACCACCTCCGAGACTGCGGCATTAATATAGTTTGATGCCGTTCGCGACGTACCAATCGTGACAGTCGCCGTCAAATGCCACGTGGGAATATCTTTATAAACGACATTCTGTCACGTAGGTGTGCTTTCATTAAGCTCGGGTCCTATATAACGTTCTTTATAGATTATTTTTATTAAAAAGGACAGGCAAGCATAGGTTTGTGGGAAACGTCGTGCGTTATCTTCATTTCGAATCATCTGAAGACTGTTGAGTAAATATTTGGATCCAACTCACCAAAATCTCCCGATAAATTGAATAGGATCTTAACACATTGGTTTTGATACAGACAAGCAGGGATTTCGCTAGATAAAAGTTAGTTAGCTCATCCTCAGCTATCTTCGTAACTAGATGCGACCTATTTTGGCTTTGTACATTCGGAGATCCGCATATTGAAATCGAAACACGATTAATCTCGTTTCTATAGACGGTGGTTCTCGACTTTCGATATTCCTACCATCCATTAAATAACTAGATTTCTAGACGAAGTTCAACATTTAAAAATCGAAAATAAATTGAAAAAATTTTCGACTCATGCAGGACTTGAACCGGCATCGTCAGCGTTCCGTGCTGTTGAACGAGTCGAAAAATTTTTCAATTTTTTTTCGATTTTTAAATTATATAGTGCGTTCATGTGCAATAACATGTGAAAAAAATTAAAGTTTTCAGAAGTTCAACATGTGTGAGAAAAATTGTAAGTGACTAGAAACATATTGGATTCGGATGGGACCTTATTAGCCGTACATTATGACAATTAGACCAATTCCGTGTGTTTAGAAAGAAATATGTTAGTTAAACTTATTTGTAAATTATTTTGAACGTTTCGGATACCTTGCAGCAGCCGTGGTCACGGCTTTAAATCAATAATTTTCAAACAAGTTTAACTGCAAAATATATCGCGTTTTAAACCGTTAACGTGTTTTATTTAAATGTAAACTACTCGCGTACCTACAGACATTATTTAAGAAATATACAGATGAATACAATCCTATAGACGAACGCGTTGGTAAATTTAATCGCGGCCTATAGCATTTATATGAAACCACAACCTTACAGTTGATTAAAAACGTTACTCGAATTAAATCGCTAATAGGTGGCGTGACTGTGTCCATCGTGACAATAATTAGTTATGGGACACAATTAACTTTAATAGAATTATTAAAAGTATTTAACGTTACAGAGAAATTAATCCTCTTTATGACACATTCAAATATAACTCTCATAGTGCAGAAGTAGGGGAAGTAATGGAATCACAGTACAAAATAAAAACTACCAAAACGACACTTCTCTATGTTTTACCTCCCTCTTGTTTCAATGGTATAACGCCTTGCGTTAAATGGAAAGACGAGTTCGAATCCTGGGATATAATAAATCAAGGCAAAGTAGTCTGACCAATTATTAATACTGTCTATAGTTTACGCGAGTAGTACACATTTAAATAAAACACTTTAACGGTTTAAAACGCGATATATTAGTTAAACTTATTTGAAAATGATTTTTAACTTCGTGACCGTGACACGTGTCTCCCCGTGACCACGGCTGCTGCAAAGCATCCGAAACTTCGGGCCGAAGTTAAAAATCATTTTCAAATAAGTTTAACTAATATATCGCGTTTTAAACCGTTAAGTGTTTTATTTAAACCAATTATGAATGTTCGTCTATCGTTTATATTAAACTGAACAAAATTAAGCTGTATATCAGATACAAAAAAGTGTCTGTGTAAAGAATTTACTATATTTGATTCACATACTATGTTACATATATACTCTCGTGCTAGTCACTTTATTGTAAACACGGTTTCTTTATCTACCAGATTCCAGCTATCAATCAATAAATCAATTGCGGCAATCGTCAAACTCATTTTTAAACTTAAATAAAACACTTTTAACGGTTTAAAACGCCAAATGTATTACTCAACTTGGTTCCAATTGATTTTAAGTACGCCCCGATGTTTCGGTGGTTGGTTTTTGAAATTAAAAAAAAATCGTAACTCAAAAATTACAAACGTAGGATTTTGAAATCGTATTTTTATTTTTTCTCGTTTTATATGTTGGCTTTAAAGATATCATACCCGTTCAACTGTTGTCCACGTTTTTGTGGCTTACAACAAACTAATATTTTTTTACTGATCTACATAACGCTGTAACCTTAAGGAATTTTCTATGCAACTAAATATTTATATTACGCTTAGATCTATAAAATGTTGTAAAAGACATAGTTTTTAGGTACATATAGTTAAAAAGGCGTAAGCCGTGATGAAGAATTGTCTTGCATTGATTTTTGGTAGACTAAAAAACTAATATTTTCCGTCATAGAAATACGAATACCAATCGACGCAGTATTTTTTCTAATAAAAATTATGTAAAAAACGTAATTTCGATTTTTTTAGGTTTACAGCAAATACTTTTTCTACGTCGATATTTTCGCGTTTTGAACCGTTAAAGTTATTTAACCTACTCGCGTAAACTACATTATTAATTAATTTATTTTTATCTCTTTCAAATTCTACAGTAATAAGACTAAAATATCCAAATTTGTAACAATGGAATTATTAAAAGTATCCCTTTGTCCTTTATAAGGCATGGAATTCTGTAAATCTTCCTCAAATAGATTAAATCTATTTCAAACTGCAAAAGCCCTTAAACGATGAAATACTTTAGCCGTCCTTCTGTGAGAACTGATTTCCGGCCCTATATTTGACGGTTATTGGATTTTGTATTCTTTTCGCCAGCCTTAAATCTATCGCTTATGAGTTTTTTTAATGATAAAGGAGGACAGACACCTGGTGGTTGGTGGTTCACTTGGTGGTAGGTGAAATACCTATTTTGCCTTTGAATAATCCAGGTTCGATTCTATGAACCGCAACGCGATTAAACTTGACGGATTTTTCATTTGTGTGACGCGGACGGAATTTCAAATTTCCAGCCGTTTAATATCCAGACAAAGTCCAAAATGTTTCAGAAAAAATATAAATTGGTTAAAAAATGTCCGACTCGGCGGGGATCGAACTCACGGCCCATTACCACAACGAGCACATATAATTGTGAATATATAGAGAATCGTCAAAGTCATCACATTAATTTTAATCTCGTTCACATATCAATCATATAAAGAATTTTATCTTTTACACAAAATAGATAGCACTAATTCTTTCAATTTGACCACACCTTTTAGCTTTAAACAACACGCACTTCGCAATAATCAATGACTGTCATTCATTCTAGAGAGTTCATGTTTTTTGTAAATTAGAAAATGACCTTGCGGCTAAACTACTAGGCCGATTTTAATGAAATTTTGCAAATATGCTCAGAACCAATAAAGCCACATTCTGTTACTAATAATTTAGTTTTCATAGTGGTATTAAAATTTAAATAATAATTATTTAGAATGTTTTTGACCTCTTTATGCTCTACATACAAGGTACCACGTGATAGACCGTTTATTTTAACAGAAACTAATAACTTTCCTCTATTAAGGCCTGGAATATTAATGAGCTTAACTAACGGTAGAATTCGAGGTCCCTATAATTTATCCTTAATTCATCCCCTTTTATTGGAAACCGTAAAATCTGGTTATTACATCTAAATTAATAATACAGATAATAATAGTCTGTATCATTAATATAGAGGTCATAAGGATGTAGAACATTTAATTTCTAATACTTTAATCTTTTAAATATAATTTATCGAAGACCTGTTGAGGGACACCCATAACAAACCATGGACGATACCCCCGTCATGACCTACTTGAAAATTAATAATCTATACTAATATATAAAACTGAAAAGGTTTTTTTGTTTGAACGCGCTGATCTCAGATACTACTGGTTCGAATCGAAATTCTTTTTGTGTCGGTTAGAGCATTTATCGAGTAAGGTTATAGGCTGTAAAACATCTGTGACTGAAAAAAACGGGAAAAATTCTTCATCTCCGTGGGTTTCCAATGCGTACGCTGCAAAAACGGTTTAAAGTACCAAAAAAAAGTGGAACAGACTGATTCTTTTTTTAAATAATCTAAAATGCAAGAACGACGTGACGCGTCCGAGGTCGTGGGTATAAGCTTAAACTTTTAAACATGAAAAGGAGGTTTGCAAAAACAAATTTGGATACCCAAAATTACTATTCTACTCGGATGAAATCACTGACACAACTAGTGCAGGTATAATACGAAGTTTAACTGATTTAAAGTTGTTTTATGTACTAGGTCTACTCTGGCAGACTAAAAATATAACTTAATAAAATATTCAGTTCATGTTCGTATTTATAGAAACTTGAATTTTTGACACATGGTGCATCGGATTTACATTTATATAGACTATTTGTGCCTTTTATTTATTGTATGTATATTGGATAAACAAATTAATAGTGTATGTGTATATTAACGCCATTATTATTCACCTATCGGAGTCACCTATGGATCCCTTTCACGTATTCTTTCGTTTTAGATTTGAAATGGAGATCCAGTCAAATAGGCGCTTGAATAATATTTTTTTATGGGGCAAGAACCGTGCTTACTATGCGAAGAGGAAAAATCATCTCTAAAATTCGGCTATTGTATTGCAAATTGTGAATAAGACCCCTCTCGACCCCGCTCGCCTCTTCCCTCGCAGTATTTACATAAAAACTTTACTGAGTATTTTGTTCGTGAATGACTTTTTTGTTCGAGGCAATAATAATACCTACTAGTATTCCAACAGAACAGAAAATAGAATTTGCCGTTGGTGGACACGAGAAAATTGATCTTTCATTAAAATCCATTTGCAGTGACGGCGTAAACTCGTAATCTGAACTTATACCGGAATTTCCTTTTCGTATTAATAGCTTCTCTTTTCTTATGAACGACTGCGTTCGTTTAGTCCTAACCACTAAACGGACGTGATTGTTATATTTATAAAAGACATGCGCCACCTTTTATCGCGGTAACCATTTTATTGGAAAAAGCTCCTCGTTTACTGTACTTTTTCAAATAAAACAGTTACCACGATAAGAGATGGCGCATGTCTTTTATAAATATAACAATCACATTCGTTTAGTGGTTAGCATTAAACGAACGCAGGCGTTTATACTAACTAATATACCGCGTTTTAAACCGTTAAAGTGTTTTATTTAAATGGTTAAAGGGCTTTAGCCGGTATAAGTCATTATGCCATTGTATTCCCTCTGGTAGGTAGGTAGTTGTTTAGTGGTAATTTGGTAGTGGGATGTGTTATCATCCCCTTGCCTTTGTCATTAGTTAGTTGTTTTATTCGGTCTCCTAAACCCTTTCTTGAGAGTCATCAGTGGGATACTAAAATCTGATACATATTTTTCTTTCTCTAGTTCACACAAAAACAAAAGAATACCAGAGCTATAAGACAAGGATATCCACGTATAGCATGATTTTCCAGAATGGTTTCAAATAAAAACTAGTTTCATTCCGAGCCGAAACTTAGATTGAGATAAAGTTGTGGATAGCAGAAAACTATCCCGGAGAAAGTTGGGGGGCAGCTGCGGCGTACAGTCGTCACGTAAGCCTTCAATTACGAAACACTGAAGTGGTTTGCTGTGCCACGGAGAACACGACAAAGTTCACCGATTCCATCATCATTATTGTTCACGAAAGAAATCTATACTAAAATATAAAGCTGAAAAGTTTGTTTATTTGAACGCGCAAATCTCAGGAACTACTGGTTTTAATTGAAAAGTTATTTTTAATTTGGTTAGACCATTTACCGAGGAAGGTTATATATAGGCTATAAAACGTCCTGCTTTGACTAATAGAGCAAAGAAACAGAAATATGAAAAAAACGGGGAATATTATTCATCGTATATATTCGTACGCTGCAAATATGGTTCAAGATACCCAAAAAAATATGTATCAAAGAATTATCTTCAAAATATCAAAAAAAGGTCCGCAACACTATATGTCTATATTTTAAGAATAACTTGCAAGAACGACGGGACGAGGAAGGTGTCGTGGTTAGCAGCTTGAATTTTTAGTGTTGAACAGGAGGTTTTCATAAACTAATTTGATGCCTAAAATGACTATTTTACGTGAACGAAGCCTCAGACACAGCTAGTTTATTATAGCGAGAATATGGCCGTGATTCACTGCGCTATGCCGATAGACTACAAATAACGTACTTTATTTTTATTTCCTATAGAATCAGTCAGATAGCAGAGACAACAAAGAGATGTGATCACATCTGATCGATCCTATGTTTATCTTGTGTTATGTAATTTAGCGTAACGTGACATCCAATTGACTAGGCACAACTATTCTAACACAATTCTATATGTATCTTATTGGATGTCAACTAGAATACGTGTATTGTACAAATATGGACTTAAACTATTTACATTTTAAGAAATAAGACATCGTTTATTAGTGTCAGTTGGTAGACGTACATTCAAAGATTGTGAAAAAGCATTTACCCTTTGTGGGGCATGGGGTGGATTTATAATTATGTCGACATACTGTAGCTTTGAATATTCGCAAATCAACAGACTGAAACAATAACGCGACGACTTTTTTATCTGTGGAAGTGTGTTTTTATCTGTGGTGACCCATTAATATCCAAATTTTCGGACGAAGTCCAACACGTTTCAGAAAAATTATTAATAGATTAGAACAATGTTGTACCCAATGGGGACTGGACGCTGATTATCAGCTAGCTATACATTGCTACCACTGCACAAAGGAGCCCATCAAAACCATTTTTGATGTGCTGTCGATCTATTTTACCTTTGGATATTCTTTTTTTAAGATAAAGAAGGACAGACATGCTTGGGGTTCTGTCCTTAGTTCAAACTAATTAAAATGTAAATATGAATATCGCTCTGATGGCTCAGAATTTAAACGTTAATCCAAGCGAGGCTTGCAAAGCGGATTATGAGAAAGAGCGACACAGTGAAGCCGTAAGCAGAGCTTCGCATATCAACGAGGCAGCTGGAGTAGGATCTTAAGATGCACTCACATCTCAATATGTAGGGAGCAAATAGCCTGCATCTGTCACTACAGCTGATTCCTAGAACATTGTTGTACTTAGGACAACTCCGGTTTTGTTTATGTGTTAATAATCGTTGGTGTTTAGTTTTTATTGCAAACGACTTGTTTACGAGGGTAGTACATAATAAAAAGACACTTTTAACGGTTTAAAACGCGCAATATATCAGTTAACGTTTTATAATTTATTTTAAACTAGCTATGTCAGCGACTTCGTCCCCGTAGAATAGGTATTTGAGTCATCAAAATTAGTTTTACAAACCACCTCTTCATCTTAATAGGTACCCGGCGCTCTTACAAGTTAATCTTAACTATTTACATATACTGTTGCGGATATTTTTTTAGTTCACTCAAAGAGAAATCATTCGTACATATTTCTAGGTTATTTTGAACTGTTTCCCGTTGTGTTTTTACTATGGCCCGACGTTTCATATTCTTATATATCGCGTTTTAAACCGTTAAAGTGTTTTATTAAAATGTGTACTACTCGCGTAAACTACAGACAGTATTCGATGTACAGAATTTAAAAATAAAATTACTACACTCACTAAAAATACTCACTAAAAACTAATAAACTAACTCTTGTTGATCTTTCTTTCTGAGCTTTCACGTTTTATCTACCTTTAAATCGAGCGAACAAGTTCTCGTCGTCTTGAACGAGCCAACAGACAAACAGAATTAGCAACTTCTAAGTATATATAATTAAGTTGTTTGTCTACTTCCCACACCTCGTTAGTACTCGCTTTTAGGATCTAGTCTCTTATAGATGGTGTAGACCGCGAGACTAACAAAGTTGCTTTGTTTCTAGTTATTTGATTTATTGCATTACTACTCAAAATTTTGTTGAAAAACAGGCCGCATAAATCTTCACTGACCACTAATCTATACTAATATTGTAGAGCTGAAAAGTTTGTTTGAAAGCGATAAACTCAGGAACTACTTGTCCGAGTATATATTTTTTTCTTGTCTTAGTTCATCGTCGAGGAAGGCTATTAAACATTATGATGTGATCAATAGGAGCAAAGCACAGGGAAAATGTGAAAAAACCAGGAAAGTTATTTATCTTTGAGGGTTGCCGTGGCATGCGCTGCGTATGCGGTTCAAGAATCCAAAAGTTTGGTATAAAAGATTTTTTTTTCTGAGTAATTAAAAAAATCTGTGACAGCATATATCTATCTTTTAAGATTGACTCACGGGAACCGTTTATTAAAATTCCGTCGTAATAGTTCATATGGCAACAAAACTTTGCTAGGTCAGCTAGTAATCGCTATTTACAGCATTGATGATCAGACCGCGGCCTTATTACTCGCCTCTACAAATCGATGCCTGTGTTAGCGTTCGCAATTAACATCGAAACGTTATTAAAACAATCATTGTTATTAAAGTCAAATTTATTTTAACGAGCTCTTCATCCTTTCTCGAATTACGTAACTTTCGAATCGCACTTAATGATACAATATTTAAGCGTTTTAATTATTTAATATTACCGGGAATTGCTAAGGGCTTTGGTTCCAGAAATCGGTAACGGGCTTATCATATTTCGTGGAATAATATTTAAGAGGTTATGTTTGAAGCTCTCATAAATAGAAGTTACAACGCGTGAGCGACTTAGATTGTATATATTAAAGTGAATAAAGGAGACATACAAACGAGACAAAAATATATTTCATATTAAAAAATGTTGTCTATCTTTTCTTAAAACTGTGATAATAATGTTTATATACTGTTTGAAAACTTTATTATTTTTTACATGTTTGCACATGAAGGCACTATATAATTTAAAAATCGAAAAAAAAAATTTAAAAAATTCGACTCAGGTCTTGAACCGGCATCGTTCTGTGCTCTAACAAATTGCGCTAATTGAATTTTCAAATTTTTTTCAATTTATTTTCTATTCTTAATCTAAACCATTGTTTAAACCTACCTAGCTCTACCAATTGACTCGGTAGCTCAATTGGTAGAGCAACAGCGAGCTTGAGCTACCTGCCCGAGTCAATTTTTTTTTCAATTCATTTTCAATTTTTTAATTATGAAGTTTTTATACTGCCATAAGGTCAATAAGTAAAAAGTACAATAATAAAAGACAAGGCTGAAATAAACTATAAATTATCACTTTTATATAATGGACTCATAAATAATCTTACATAAGAAATGTGTTATAACAAATCGGTGTATAATTTAAAAATTATTTTTTGTAAAAGAAAATGTATGGCACAAGCGGGTCTCGAACTCACTACTATGGCTTGTTTCTCTATTAATACTAGTAATACCACACGCCACTATTCAAGATTCAATATCCTATCCTTGCAGTATAAAATATATTTATAATACGAAGAAGAAATAACAACATTTTTTACATGAATATTTTAGAATGATTGTTGTGTGTTTTGATCTATGAGATCATTATATGCATTTAGTTCATTTAAAGATCGATCAGTAATTATATCTATTGATTGCATTATACTTCTATTGTAGTGTACTGTTGTGTGCTTTGGTTGTGTATATTTATCAGCGTTTATAACCAACCACAGCCTTAAACGCAAACCCTAGAGACCTATACAGGTACAGTGCGGTTATTACCTGTCATCGTAAACGAATCCCGCGTCAAGCGTGTTGTAATAGAGCAGGAACGCCAGCAGCGAGCTCGCTGCTGTCACCCATTGATCCATCCTGACGAACGCTGACCGCTACATCACTCGAATTATCTAGCACCACCTCTGTAACAAATTCGATTATATTCTGATGGATTCTTCATATATGGTATAGCAGTTGTGAACTCTCAAACGCGTAGTATATTAATTAAAGCATTGTTTGAAAACATTTATATTTTTTTATGTTATGATGGCACTATAGAGATTATAAATCGGAAATAAATTTTCAAAAAAATTTGACTCGGGCAGGACTTGTAACGGCATCGTCAGCGTGCTGCTGCTCTAACAAATTGCGCGAATTGAATTTTCAACTAGCCCTAGTTGAATTTTTTTTCAATTTATTCTCCATTCTTAATCTAAACCATTGTTATTAATAATTTTACAGCAGATCAAACTCTCGGTCGGGTCTATAAATATCCCCAAACTTAGCACTGCTTTTTAAGAAAAAAATTATGCTGATGTTTTGCTAAACAAAAAAAACGTGCGACACAACCATTTAATGTTTTAACCATTTAGTTTGCAAAGCCAGTGCTAAGTATATAGGTAGAATTCCTCACTTCTATAACTTTGTATCTCAAAAGCACGACATACGTTTTTGTGCACTAGAAAAATATTGTTATTTTTCTCAAAACCCTAATTTCAGCTTTTAAAATATATACATGTCTAAAATCTCTTTAAAATTACAAAAATAGAATGTCTATAATGTAACTTGTAAAAAGCGAAATATATAAGTTAACTTATTTACAATTTATTTAAACGTGTTACCTCGGGTACAGTTGTTTTGCAGGAGGCACAGTGGACGAGTACGGGGTACCAAATTTATTTCGCGTTTTAAACCGTTACATATATACCGAAAATAATATATTGTAAATTGATTATATATAATGTATGGTTCATAAAAAAACGTCAACGTTTAACTGAGAGCAAAAGCAAATAAACAGGAGTTTTTACAAATCAATTTCGAAGATTCCTCGCAAAACTCATAATAATTTTAAGGTTTATTGACCTCTGAGGAAACATGTCTACGTCATTTACGACAAAAGCTGCCGTAACTAATACAAATTGGCCGTGTATCTATACTAATATAGAAAGCTGAAGAGTTTGTTTGTTTGAACGCGCTAATCTCAGAAACTGCTGGTTTGAATTGAAAAAAATATTTTTATGGAAATATGGAAAAAACGGGAAAATATATATTTATCTTTGAGGTGGTATCATTAAAGATACCCAAAAAATACATAAGCAAAAATAACTATTCTACGCGGACAAAGTCGCCGGCACTGCTAGTTAAGAAATAAATTTCCATTACTTTAATCCGATGCGCTTGTGTTTTGTTCCAACTACATTATTTAGATTACACAAATCCAACAAGGAATCTCTTAAAAACATTTTTACGTTTATTTCGAACAACCCTTTTTACTTAGGGAAAATATAATCCTTAATCTCCAGCAGAGAGCTTGCTAGATTATTCCGTGTTTACAATTTACACCACGCTCACTGCGAATACCTACATTTAATGTAGCATTTTTGTTGCTGTCGCATTAGCGACGCCATTACAATATGTATTATTCGATTTCTGTAAACTCCAATTGCATTATTGTAATGTATTTTATATATACATTTGAATAAAACACTTTTACGGTTTAAAACACAATATATATATATATATATATATATATATATATATATTAACTTACAATTTTATCTTACTACCGCCCAAAGTTTCGTATGCTTTACAACAACGTCGGGTCACGCGGGCAGAAGCATCAAAAAGTAAATTATAAATAAGTCAACTAATATATTTCGCGTTTTAAACCGTTAAACGCGATTTTATTCAAACTATTGACATGTCCATTGTTTAAATATAATTTAAAAAAGAATTACGTATGGAATTCACAAATAACAACCGGTTACAAAGGTTAACAAAGATTGTTATCCAACGACGTAATAACTAATAAAAAAATTCAATTTTATTTCGCTATTTGAGAATCATCCTTTAAAATTGGGTCAGTAATCGAAATATATGACTGTATAAATAAGAAATCGATTTTAGAAAAATATTTGCGACACCGGCAGCATATGAACGGGCATTCACAGCATTCAGTGATAGTGCTCTAAAATACATGACTGTATTTACATAAATGCACACACTGTAACGGTCTAAAACGCGATAAATAAAAATTAAACTTATTCAAAAATTATTTTAACTACGGCCAGACGTTTCGGATGCTTCACAGCAGCCGTGGTCACGGAGACTCACTGAATGAAATTTGTTACTATTTACTGAACAAATACCACATATAGTATATATAGTGTATATATTATGTAAGCGTTTAATAATACATTTTATAAAGTGTTGCCGTGGCTGCAGGGCCGGGTTGATGTAAACAAGTGATTTTAAGCGACGCGTTCGGAACATTATTCACGTCGTCACGTTAAGCAGATTTACGTTCCGTCTCTGCTTCATTACTTTGATGGTTTTTTCAATTTTTACACGGTACCCAACGGCTTTAGAATAATAAATGATTTCTATCTTAAATCTGGCCGCGAAAATCCTTAGAGATTTATACTGTAATTATAACGCTTTTACTTTGATATTTGCTTTTAGTCTTCTGGATATTGTTTCTTAATTATGTACGTTCGTACTAAAATAAAGAATCGATATTAAAGTCAATTTAACTGCCAAGGTATGGAAATATTTGATGACATCAAAAGTCATCACCAATCCAAACATAATATTTACTTTTCTTTTGAATTGAGAAAAAAGGACCAAACTGTTACTATGTATATTCGACTAGCTGCCTCGACTGCGTCGGCGCAGAATAATTATTTTTGCAAAAAACCTTCTCCAGCTTTATAAATTATAGCTGTTACCTACGACGTCGTCCGTGTCCCGAAGTTTGCGAGTTAATCTCAAACGATAGACATATACGCGGGCATTTTTTTAGATGATTCAAAGGAGAATAATTGCATCGTATATATATTTTTTTGGTTTATTGAACCGTTTTCACAGCACACGCAACGAAAGAGCTTCAAGATGAATTGTAGTCCCCAGTTTTCCCACATTTCCCTGTTTATTTTTTGCTCCTATTGGTCTCAGTCAATAATAAAAACCAACACAAAATCATTGAGAACCAGTAGTTCCTGGGATTATTGCGTTCAAACAAATGAACAAACAATAAAACTCGTTAGCTTTATAATATCAGTATAGATTTTATATTGCCTAGAATAGATCACAGATAAGTTATTAAGCTTAAAATCATTCCCTTCTAGAATTCAATATTGATCAATTATCCTTCTATTTGGTGCAAAAAAAAGGTAAATAAATTAATGAAAAATACTGAAAAACACGACGTTTGCAACAGTTGTGTTCAACCTCAGTTTAAACTTGAAATCCTTCTCTGAAATCTATGAAGGAATTAATCAAGTTTTAATTACTCTAGCAAAGTAAGCTGGGTTTACGACTAAGTTTAGTTTCGCTTCGCACTAAAATTTAGGTGTAAAAATAGCTTTAAGACCTTCAACATCGACAGATTGAAAAAAAAAATACTTATCAATTTAATATGAAACATTAATAAATGGGCGGTAGGAATATTGAATTCCGTGCGGGTCACGAACCACGGGCCATAGAAAAGCCGGCAAATTTAATCACGTTTCGATATCAGTCTGTAGATTTCAGAATATTCGAAGCTAAAATGGATCAACACCTCATATTGTTTAAACTTAAAATGTTATATGGCTAGAGTGTTCTATCTTGTATCAAGTAACCCCATCCTTGCCTGTAATGACAAAAAACACACACATCCTCCTTTAGTCTCCCCGTGACCATGGCTGCTGCAAAGCATCCGAAACATCGGGCCGAAGTGAAAATAATTTTCAAATAAGTTTTACTAGTATATCGTGTTTTAAACCGTTATGTTGTATAAGTGTACTACTCGCGTAAAGACAATATTTAAAAACAAACTATTCTTCAGTAGCCATTTTATCCTAAATAAAAAAAGTATTACACACCGCAAGTCCATACTAATATAAGTCTGTCCCATCTCGAACCGATGTCCAATGGGGGACAAACTTATCACGTTAACAAGATTTATGTTTCAACTGCATCCGTTCGAGTTGCGACGATTTAAAACGTAATGCATTTGATTTGAGGTTATTGTCGTGAGGAAGGGGGGACGGTAAATAACGAGAAACGATTTGGTATACTGACACAATTCACAGACAGAATACCTGCCAACAGACCGACCTTATTTGCAGTTTGTAATATATTATTAAAACAAAACTTTCGTTCTCTGGAGAATGGTGCAAATTGGTTACATTTTTGTACTTTTATATAATTGATATTGACCGCCTCTCTAGGTAATTGGTTAAACGTGTTGCCTACCATTGCGTTAAGCGAGAGGTCCTGGGTTTGAAGTAAACTGTTTTGGTCGGGGCACGGCACAGAAGTCTAATCTTGCCTGTAAATAAATCAGTGAAATGGACACAGAAATGTGTTTGCCCTATGCCCCTCCAGGGGAAACGGGATTTTACATATAATTGACAAAATATTACACTATCTCGTTTGTGTTACGGTCTCTGATCGGACGACAAAATATCAGTGTTGGGACATTAGTCCTAACATAATTGTGTGGACTTTGCAGAGGTAACTATATTATTCTATGGTATGTGTTACATGGTTGTAAAGTTTACTTTTGTAAATTGAAAAGTTCGTCTGATTAAAATGTATTTCTACACCATTTCTACAACAACAGGGTATATTTAACAACGAGTATAGCATTCAAGCCTGGCCAAGTAGACTGTGCCATGCTTGACCGAAGCTATAACAATCATGTTATCTCGTTTAACCAGAATTCAAACTGACGACCTCAAAACTAAAATTTTAACTATTGAATCACGGAGACCGTCTTTGTTAGTACGATTGTATTGTATGAATAAAACTTTTATTCTCTGACACGTTTCACATTTTAATTTTCAAAATAAAGCTTGTTTTTCTCGCAATATTGTATTCTATCTATTCATCTGAATCTTTTGTAGCTATGACAAATAAAAATATTATAATTTAAGTATCTTTTACGGTATCCTATTAATTTCAATTCTCAAATAAAACTAGGAACAAAAGAGAGACGAGAATGTAAGGTCACTTTAAAAATAGCTTTACTATATTATACATTTTTTGACCTTGAAAGAGGCACGAATAAAACCCCACAATTGACCGAAGATCAAATGCCTAAGTCGTACAACATCAAAATTACATACATCGTAGACCTATTTTGTCTTTGGATATTCGGAAATCCACAAACCGAAACGCACTAAAATAGCACGTTATTTTTCCCTTTGAAGTCACCTTTTTTGGTGCTAATCCTACACACACTGGGGCGATATTGTGGTCCCGATATCTTATAACATCTCGAGTTTTAAACAGTTAAAAGTGTTCTATTGAAGTATAAATACATATACTGTTTAGTGATAGACCCGGGTAAGTTGAGACGGAACAAAATATCCGTGTGTTATTAAAATAATTGTGCAATAAGCGACATGGAAACACCGTTTTCGTGTCGTTATTAAGAATACCATTAGGTGGAATTATTATGGAACGTGTTAGCAAAAATCGTTACGGTATTTATACATATATAAAATTGTTTGTCTTCGAAAGGAAATCGAAAGGAATAAAGGTTTGTTTCGTATTCTGCGCGAGAGTTGCAGTTATAAATAATATATTTTTTTTAATGGAGAATGCCAGACCAGGGCTCACATGATGAAAGGGGAAATACCTCAGCCATATAGTATCGAAATAAGACTGCCGCAATGTAAATCTATTCTGGCTTTGGATGTTAGGAAATGTATATTTGAAATATATTGACTTGAATTATCCGGACGAAATTCGATATTCCTACCGCCCATCATTTAATATCCACATTTCCAGACGAAGTTCAACATGCTTTTATAAATTTATTGTTCGTGGGAAACAAACATACGACATATTGTTGTAAGCCATATGCAGTTACAACTAGACCAACGAGCCGGTCTAAAAAGATCTATTACAATATACGGTACACGAGTTCGAGTCCTGTCCGTGTTTATCTATACATTAGGGTAATTTAATTCGGGTAACGCGAATCGTTACTAGTCACCAATATAAACTAATATCCAGCGACATTTGTTATGGTAGAACGAGCCAATCGCCGAGAGCAAATAAAGCAAAGTTTGTGGAGCGAAAATAGACAAAGAATCAAATACAGGTAAATAATCCCGCTTGACTTGTGGAAGCGTTTGCACTATTATCTCCAAGACAGCTTTCGTAAGCGAAAATAGAGATGTTTACTTAGTAGAGCACATACTTTTGGCACAATTTTATTACTGCAGACGCGTAAGACTTCTTTCTCCGTACATCTTGTGAACGTTTAATCAAAACTTTTGAAGCTAATAATATTGTTTTGACGCTGATTACTTGAGAATTATGAAAGTATGTGAGTTAAGAACTTATAAAGCATTTCAAGTTGGTTTTATAATTTTTCTTAGCGAAAAGCATATTGCTTTTATCCACGAGATGCTTAATAAAACACTTTAACGGTTTCAAACGCGATATATATTTGTTACACTTATTTGAAAATTATTTTTACAACGGATTAAATCACAGGAAGACTATGTCGCGCTGTAATTAAAATAAATTTCAAATAAGTTTAACTAAAATATATATCGCGTTTGAAACCGTTAAAGTGTTTTATTTCAATGTGTACTATGCGCGTAAACTACGGACAGTATTCACGTGATTTTTGTATTTTTTTGCAATATTTTTATATCAAATGCCTTTCAGTTCATATTACAAGTAACATACTTTTGCCGTGAGTCTCCCCGTGACCAGCATCCGAAACGTCGGGCCGAAGTTAAAAATCATTTTCAAATAAGTTTAACTAATATATCGCGTTTTAAACCGTTAAAGTGTTTTATTTAAATGTGTACTACTCGAGTAAACTATAGACAGTATTTAAGTAACATACTATTTTTCTTAGCAACTTACTAAATTTGTAAGATTGTAACTTCTTCAGGAGTTGGAGTCGCGACCATATCATTTTTTTCAATCTAGAACGCATCTATACTAATATCTGAAGAGTTTGTTTGTTTTTTGAACGCGTTAATCTCAAGAAATATTAGTTTCAATTGAACAATTCTTTTTGTGTTGGTTGGAGCATTTATCGAGGTAGGTTATAGGATGTCTATACTAATATATAAAGCTGAAGAGTTTGTTTGTTTGAACGCTCTAATCTCAGGAACTACTTTTTTTTAGTAAGAACATTTATCTAGAAAGGGTAAAACAGTGCGCTGTGACTAATAAGAGCGAAGTAGCAGCGGGATATGTGAAAAAAACCGGGAGAAAATTGTCAACTCTGTGGGTTTCTAATGCGTACGCTGCGAAAACCCAAAAAAAATGTATGAAATAGTGATTCCTCTTTAAATGATCTAAAAACATATGTCTATCTTTTAAGATTATCTTGCAAGAACGACGGGACATGTAGCAGCTATAATAGAGGTTTGAAAAATACATTTTAATACCCATAATAAGTAGCCTACGCGGACAAAGTCGCTAACATAGCTAGTTATTTATATAAAACTATTACATACAATGTACAAATAATGATATCCTCAAAAGGAAGTTACAATTACTATGTCAAACGTTACAGTGTTGGTTAAATTTTAAATGTATTTTAGTTAAGTGAATGTCTGTATCGCAATTATTAAACGACAGTTAGACCAGGTCACAAAACACAATCTGCATTTCTCAGCTAAACCTTCTACGTCGATAGAATTTCCAAATTGAACTGAATAATGTCTGTTTCAAAATTAATTGTTCTAAAATCATCGCCGCTATGAATATTTCGGACGATAGCCTTTCGTGCACTGCAAATATGTCATGTATATTAATATACTCTGACAATGCCGAAGGCGAAATTATTTCATGTAATCTTCTCCGTCTATGAATGTCTCATGCGCTTAAGAAACAGAGTTTGTTTTTAACTAATGGCGCGGGAGAGGGGGAGTAGGCTATATACATTTATTTAAAAATTTAAAGACTAGCCGTAAATTGTTTGTTGTTTCAAAAACTTATATGTAGATACAACTGTAACAAATAATCTATATCTATACTAATATATAGATATATAAGATAGATAAGATTTGTATTTTGAACTCAAAAAGTACTGGACCGATTTTAATAATTTTTTCATTAGAAAGCTACATTATCACTGAGTAAAATAGACTATACTTATTACTAGATTACGATAAAAATCTTTAGGAATTTCTATTGAAAGCAACGGGAGGTGTTAAAAAATTTGCCATAAAATGTCTTTCATCGCATGCGCTGCTAAGAGTATCAATGATAAGACAAAAAAATCTTCGACAATATTATAGAATATATCAATATCTACAAAAAATATCACGAGACCATATGTTTAACTATTATAGTTACGTCACTATAACTACTTCTCTACATTTAACAAATTGATAGAAATGCCGTACAAAATCAAACCGTGTTATCCATACTATTTATAAATTTTTATTTAAATTAATTATAGGGAGTGGGGGTGTTAGTGAAAGCGAGAGTGAGTATAGGAATGGGAGTGGGAGTTGGAGTAGAAGTGATGTGAGGTGAGAGTATTGCGGTAAAGTAGCACTTACAACATAGATTGGCGGCCTTAAATGCGTCTTTACATAAATTAATAAACAGCCTAAATAATTAAAAATTCTACCCCAAGTCACCATTCCACGCGGACGAAGTCGCGGGCACAGCTAGTTCATAACAAAGCATTAATTTCGACCAAATGTAATAACGGACCGCCTCTGTAGCCAAGTGGTTAAACGTATTGCCTAGCATTGCGTTCAGCGCGAGAGGTCCTGGGTTCGAACCCGGGGAAACAGTAAATTGTTTCAGTCGGGCAGGGCACAGAAGTCTGATCAACTACTTGCCTGTAAATAAAACTGATCAGTGAAACGGACACAGAAATGTGTTTGCTCTATGCCCCACGAGGGGAAACGGGATTTCACTTTTTCAACGTGATTACGATAACAACGGTTCTTGCGAGTTAGTACTTAAGAAGACATATATCGAGTGTTTTTATCATCATAATTTTTTATGGTTTAAACCGTTTTTGCGCAGCGCACAACGGAAGCCCCGAAAGATCAATATTTTTTTCACGTTTTTCTTCTTTATGGTCGCAGGATGGTGTTAATTAAAGTCTTTCTCAGTAAAGGCTCTAACCAACACAAAAACAATTTTTCATTTCAAACCTCAAGTTCCTGAGATTACAAACAAACTTTATAATACAAGTATAGATCTAATATTTTTACTAATATTATCTCCTATTTTGTATGATCATTGTTTTGACTTTTAGTCCACAATACTTCAGTTAGCTTCTTTTTTTTCTTGTACAAAACTGTTACACCCTTTTTCCTATCCTCTTACTTCTTTCAAACAAAATAGTATCTGTTTAAATAAATTGTATTTAAGAGCGCAGTCCAAAAGAGTAGTCGTAGAACCTATCTTTAACTTACAACACGACACTTCTTTGTATTCAAAGAATTCTTTCTCCTCGGTACGCTTAAGTTTCGTAGAACTTGGAGATACAAGCGAATTTTATATAGGACATCTCAGTGAAATAGTGAAGTAAAACAAATAGAACTGAGATTTTCGACGCTGGAAATTGTCATATATAAATATTTTCCTTTGTATGTAACGTTGTTTCTTTGGGCATTATATTAAGTGCTCTGCAATCAGTTATAGTACTATACTATTGTATGTTAAATTATTAATAGTTAAGTGCTGCCTTTACGCAAGTAGTACTCATTTAAATAAAACATTTTCAACGATTTAAAACGGGGGACTCCCCTGCGACCATTGCTGCTCCTCTTAAGCCTCAACAACGGCCTGTAGTAAAAATACATTAACAATAAGGTAATTAATACATTTCGCGTTTCAAACCGTTAAAAATGTTTTATTTAAACCTATTTATTTCTTGTTTTTAATTTTAAATAATAATTTGATTGCGTGTATCGATTTTTTTCTTACTTAGTTGATACAATTATAATAAGTTTGGCAACCGCAAGAGATTCGGCCTGGTAGGGCAATGATGTGCTTTCTTATATAGTAATGATCAAACTACCAATAAAACTTATTGTATAAATGTGATTTGAATTTAAAATAATCATTTATGAAATAATATTTTAAATAAACTCCACTCGGACTGAAAACAAAACAGCAAAATAAAATCCCAAACACGTAAATTCATAACTCATGCGAAAGCGTGAATTTTCACACAAGATTAACGCCCAATTCTTTGTGGAATGACGTTTCAGAGGTTATAAATTTCACGCTGGCTCGTTACACCAACGAGTAGACATATAATCGAAAATTAGTTCAACCAACTTTACCCAGCGTGGCCACATAAACGTAAAATCCGCTTCACCCTTGGGACGAACACATATCTGAGTCCGTTTAACTGATCGGTTTTATTTACTGGCAAGTTCAAAAAGTTCTTAACTGATGATTTTCGAAATAGAGAAAAATTCACGTCACGAACGGGACTTGACCCGGCACCCAAAGCGTTCCGTGCTATAACAAGTTATATCTTGTCGATAGTTCAAGGATGGCCTGTGTCGTAATTTTAAAATTTGATGGGCTACCCTACCAAAACAACGATTGCTCTCCAATTCTCCAACCAAAGATACAGAGCGCCAACCAAACGCATACATTACTCCGGAATTGGATCTTCTAGGCTTACCACAGTTATTGGCCTTAGATTTAATTGCTTTTAATTGTTTATAACAAAATAGCTGTCTCCATATAAACCGACCGAGGTTTCTAAATAAAACACACGAGTAACATTCTACTCAATCATAATTTCATTTCTAGATTATGTATTCACAAAAGTTCTTTTTTAGCTGAATTACTGATTTATGCAAACAAAATAAACCGCTTAAGTAAATCAAATAGCTTTGATTATTTATATATTACACGATCCATCAAAGTTACTTAAAACTCCCTCAGGATTTTATCCTAAGAGATAAACATTATAACGCTTCTATACGCAATAACTTCGAAATATTTTATCTACATTTATTTTCATCCGGATAAGCTTTTGATGTGAATTGAAAATAACATTGTGAATTTCTCATTTTAAGATTTCAAATTCCGCACATAACTGTTCGTTTCGTTATTAATTCGTAATTATATGTTATAGTATTTAAATATAATCAAAACAAAAATAGTAATTATTTTTCGAATAAAATTTATAGATCCTTACGGAATCGTACAGCGGACCAATTTTATTCGTTAAGAATAAATTAAAAAACAATTATTTATAAAAACGAAATTAAGTGGCCAGTTATTTAACTTAGCCTAACAATAATAAATAACTAGTGTAGTAAATTCTACTTGCGATATCGTGAATAAATATATTTTTTATTAGTTTATGTTATTAGAACGATCTATAGAAACATTTACTAAAACTTGTCTCATCAAACAGACCTTTACGATCAGCCGTTAGCGAAACTCTAACCAATTAAAACAAACAGCGCCACACGTAGAGTAATAAGCGTAAACATGTACACTGACACGTCATAAAAACTCCCATAACCTGCCCTGATGATAAAAAGCTTCATTGTCTGAATTCCTGATCGTAAACACGCGAAACAGTAAAAACTGGAAGCGTGAGCACGTGCAATAGCGAGTTATAAACGAAATACGAATTTGCCGGCTGTAAAATATTGGCAATAATGTCATTAGTATTCGATCCATCCACACTCCATTCCTCGTTTCATCGTTTAATGTTCAATAACATTGGAGTCGTAAAATCCCGAATATCACGTAGTAGATGCCAACTATACTCGTAATAGAATGATTCTCATATCCTTTAATACCTTCGAGCGATTTGCGAGGCTACGAATGTGCTACGAAGTTCGTAGACGCTAAAATCGTAGCACGTTCTGTAGCAATTAATTAAACATTTTCTTTTGAATTAAGAAAAACGTATTAAAAAGCGTAGCGCGTTTTTTCAACTTTATTTTACGATATATTTGAGGGCTTGTGAGGATTTTGTTAATGTTCAAAAAAGTATAAAGATTACAACTTAAGCTATACAATGATGGCAGATAGGAAATGGCAATGGAATAATTTTATACATGCAAATGTCGTGTCAAATTTTGATTAAATATAATGAAGGCATTTCTATATTAATCTTTACCTTCCAATTTTAATCCTTTGTTCACTTCATTTCTAAATCTTATTGGAACACAAATTTCGCGCTCTGACAGTTTGACAATATTTTAATAATAAGCCGTGTAACAGTTCACAGCACGACCGAGTATAATATGGGGCAGCGTAAAATTAAACTGGCTTTATAACTCTGTCATTAGAAAGAGGCGCGAGGTGTAAGACACATCGCAGCGGGGCCATAGTCGAGCTGTGCCGTCGAGCCCTGCTCACCGACTGGCGTTACAGTACACGACACATCTGCATTTAAGAAGTCGCTATCGTTATGCGACTAATCGATTGGTCGGAGCGAGTAGAACTGTCTACTGTCCCTTTCCCCTCCTCTCTCTCTCGAAGCGCGCATGCGCATCGCAATTCCTAATTTAAAAGTGGCGAAAAGTAAATAAACTCACACGAACAGTTTGTCAAGAGGACACAAGATTCGATAGAAAATCGAAAAGTGAACGAACGTTAATTAATGAGTCTGGAACGGGAAATTTCTCCTCAGCTGGAACGGAACGCGGTGAGATAGAGGGAAAATTCTTAAGTAAAAGGTGGAGTAGGTGGAGACGTTACTTGTTGCGCAGTGACTTTGTTGAGGCGATGAAAAGCCACGCACGTTGCTGCACGCCATTCACATTTGTTACTTAACCAGTAATTATGAATGCTTACCACAAACATCATGTTGATGTAACGGCCTCGTTATATTTATTTCAACCGCGGCATTATAATTAACATTTATTTACGCATTTGACTCGATAACATGTCTAATTTAGTTGGATAACTCTGAGGTATGAAGTAATGCAATTTTGCTGGTTATTTATAGAGCAGCAGCACGGAATGCTGTGGTTATTTCAACGGGTTCAAGATCCGCCCGTATCATATATACTTTTTTTTAATTTTCGTTCTTTAATCAATTTTAAATATTACAAAAAATCATTTAGTTGATGGGTACCATTTTATTCAATTATTAGGCATTCTTTATATACTATATGTAACAGAAAAGTGATGTTAAAATAAAATTAATCTCACACACATATTTTTGAAAATTACTTAAAATATACAAATAACGTTTTCTTTTACTAAAGCACTTTTAACTGTTTAAGGCTCCAAATATTAAATGTCTGGTTCATAATTAACAATAAATGTACGATTTATCATGAAATAGTGTCTTATTTTATTTTACTAATAATTTAAATAACAGATAATATTTAACGTTTCTAAAATTTTAGCCTTTACACACATTACATTTATGGAAAAATAACAAACCTATCATGGTGCATTGGGCAAGGTATAATTGTGAAAGCAAACAAAGTGGAAAAGATAAAAAAAGCAAGTGTCCTTCAAAATAGAGAATTTATTTTGAAAAAGAAAATATCGCAATATAACGGATAGAATCGTAGAAAAAAGTCGTTGTGGAGTCGAGCGCTTTTTGAATGCATAAGCGCTCTCTTGAAAATTTTAAATGAATAATTTTCAGAGATTGAGTGTATTCAGTTTTCATCAAATAAATATTTTATAAAGAAAATGTTATTATAACTCTTTAATTAGGCTGTGATAGCCTCAAGTTTTTATGACTCGGGGCTGAAAGAAAACAAGCCGCTGCTTATTAAAATAATTTAGAAAGGTTTTGCGTATAAAGCTTTTATTTCATTTGAGCATTTAAAAGAAAAATAATTAGAAGTAACTCAGAAGCAGACGTATAAAAATATACAATGAAATACTATAGACTAAATACTATATACTATAATGTCTATAGTTTACGCGAGTAGTACACATTTAAATAAAACACTTTAACGGTTTAAAACGCGACATATTAGTTTCATATATGCAAAATCCGTATTGGAGTAACATAAATATAATACCTAACGTTCACTTAACGAAAGAGCATCCAAGGAGCGTTAAAATACGAAAAACGTATAAGCCGATGTTTGATTCACAAAGCATTGAATATCTTAAGCCTGGGACACTTGAAGGAGCTCCAATGCTTTCAGTTGAGTGCCTACAAATATTCGTATTACTTCGGAGCCAGGCTGACTCTTGACCAGAGTATGGCGCGATTTTTACTCTTTATACTAAATTCCTTTCCAATAACCCAGTCCATTGTAATTAAGTGGATACTTACTATAATGCGAAAAGAGATTTTAGATGAATAAACACGATAAGCTTTTTAATTAAAAAAAAAAAACGAATGTTTAATTTTTATAGCGTCAAATTGGATTTGTCAGATAAACAAAACTAAAATAATACTTATTTTTTTCTAAAATGTGAAATCATATACTGTCTATAGTTTACTCGAGTAGTAGACATTCAAATAAAACACTTTAACTGTAAAGTGTTTTATTTGAATGCAAAGCATCCGAAACGTCGGGTTGTGGTTAAGAATAATGTTCAAATAAGATTAACTAATATATATCGCGTTTTAAACCGTTAAAGTGTTTTATTTAAAAGAATATAGCAGATAATTATTTCGCTGGTAGTGAGACAAGTACCTTATTTAGGATACGAAAGTAAACAAAAGTAGTTCCCCGCCGCGAACACGACAACACTCGAAACTTTTATGCTTTTGTGAAATATTTTAATTATTAACTGCTGCAAATTTTCAACTAGGAAAAAGGCTTCGAAGTTTTCTTACGACGAAATCCGCAAAACCTTACTAATTAAAAAAAATCTTAAACATTTCACGAGTAACTTAGCGTAAATATTTAAACTAGTTTCAGAAACATTTTATTTAATTTTAACTTGAAATTTTTCATCTCCAGACATTTCAAATATTTTTTTGCAAAATTCTTTACACGGGGAGTGCTGAAACGCATTTTGCAGGCTAATTAAAAGACGGGGTAGACATTAAAAATATGCGATGGAATTAATGTGCTTTCACGTGCTAACAAATGTATACGGACTTTGTAAGATATATAAATGAGTTAAATTAAATATTCTTTTAACCTTACTTAAAACTAAAACATTTAGCTCTCTTTTTAAATAGGCTTAAAATTAAAGTAAAATAGGGTTTTACAGCTACCATATTACAGTCCAAATATGTATATGTGATGTACAAATCATGTTCAAATTCGTAAACATTTTGTCAATAGAAATACAAGTACACACAATAAAAGTGTTGAAATATTCCACCTACACTTTAAAACATTGCTCATACCAAAATAATATTTATTTTATCGACATTTAACAAACAGTTATTACATCTCTATAGCAAATATTGACGAAACCTAGAATTGAGTTGTGAGTAGTCCAGTGTTCGAAATTTGGGGACGAAAAAAAATGTTTAAGTTGGACAAGCACAAATATCTGATCGCTTGCTTACAAATCGATCAGTGAAACAGCATCAGAAATATGTCTTTGCCGCGTAGGAGTTGAAACGATGAACGATAATTACACTAACGAATTATGGCGCAATAAGTTAATAATATAAGTAATCACTGTCCTTTATGATGGCATTTATATCTTGCTTGTGAATTCTCTTTAACGACGAAATCAAGTGACCTTTCGTGCTCTATAAGGGTTAAAGCTTTTTAATATTTTAAAATTTAAACATTCATTTATGAGTGGGTAAAATAATAAATAAGTAATATGAATTTCATTGTTAATTTATTTAGATGTAATAAGTTTTGAAAAATTTAATATTTTTTACATGAAAACACTGGGTAGAATAAAAATCGAAAATAAATTTCGACTGGAACCGGCATCGTCAGCGTTCCGTGTTGTTGAGCTACAGTTTTTAATCTGTAATAAGCTTATAAAAAAACTTTATGCGTCATATTAATTTTTAAACCACACCGGATACCAGTACCACGACAATACCAAAAATTAACTACTACTGATTTTCAAACAGATCAAAGTCTAAGTAATGTATTCGTCTAGAACTTTTTATCGTCTCTTAATTAAATACGAAAGTTTGTAATCATACTTTAAAGCATTAATTTAATTAAAAAAGCAGCTTAAATCTCTCATCAAAGTATGGCTTCCTCAATTATACACAACTAATGAAATTAATAAAATTCCTTTGGAATTAAACTTAAAATGAAAATCTGAGTATTCGCTTTGTGCACGGTGGCTGACGTTAAAAATTCATAATTAAATTTTGTATTCTAAAAAACTATCTTGGTCCTCCGTGTTCAACAAAACAGAAGCATTTAATTAATAGAAACGGAACTATCGTTCTGTGTATTAACGTCTGACATACGAACATGATACTTTCTTTCGAACGCGCATAGCTATAACATTTTAAGCTGAAGATGCGTATGCCTAAGACATTGAAGATGAAGGTAGCCTTTGTTTTCTACGTAATACAAATAGTGATCTTTCGCGAAGTATTTTTTTTCTGCCTATTTGCGACTTATTTACCACAACCTCGTTAGCCCTATTCCGCCATCGTGGTATTTCTTTACCTTACAATATTGGCCGGTTCACCTCCACTGGAAGAGAATTAAAAAAATTACAAATAAGGACTGTATGTAAAGAGAAAAATGTCCTTGTATTTACATTAACATAAACACATTTAAATGATACACTTTAACGGTTTAAAACGCGATACATATTAGTAAAACTTATTTGGAAATTACTTGTCTCCCAGTGACCACGGCTGATGCAAATCATCCGAAACGCCGGGTCATAGTTAAAATAATATCTAAATAAGTTTAACTAATATGTATCGCGTTTTAAACCGTTAAAGTGTTTTATTTAAACATATAACCAAGTATTAACATGCCCACGCAGAACGAGACGTTCGATAAGAACGTAGCCAAGTTCGTCGCAGTTCCAAGCCGTGTGTCAGATTAGAAGGGGCCTGTACTCCGAACGGCGAGCTCTTAACATTTAGCCAGGGACTGTATCAAACGACGCGGAAATTCCCACTTACTCTCTGATTGCCACACTACGGGGGTTAATGACATTGTTGATACGCTACGCCGATTACATTTTATTTCGTGCGTTTATGGCGCACCGCTTTTTCAGAATAATAATGCATTTTACTCGTTCGAAGCGATTTATAATAGTATTTCAGTACGGAACGCTACTGGAATTGCATAGAATGTTTTCCGCGAAACTTATGGCATCATTTCGAAATTTAAATTTGTATTGTTTTTTTCCTAAGTGTATGAAAAATACCGCCTGTAGTTTACGTGAGTAGTATACATTTAAATAAAACGCTTTAACGGTTTAATACTTATCGCGTTTTAAACCGTTCTAGTGTTTTATTTAAATGTATCCTAACAACTTATATTATTTGTTATGTTAGAGTTAACAGATATTTTATTCATTTATCATTGAATACCAATGCCAAAAGTATTTTTTTACGTAAGACACATTAGGAATATCGTTACGATCACGTAACAAATGATAATAATCGTTGTTTTTATTTATATGAAGGAGTTACCAGATATTATTTAATAATATAAAAATAAAAGAAAAGCTACTATTTTAGCTAAAAACCCGCGTTAATTAATCTTTAAACTATACCGAAAATAATTTATGATCTTAACATAATATTAGGAATTTCGTCACAATAACCAGTTACAGAACAGTATCGTAATTATTTTCAGTAAAAAGTATAAGTTAATGTTATTGATGATAAATCGATAAACGCGAGGCCCGACTGCCTGTATTCATTCACAGCCAATGAAATATAAATGGCAGACATCCTAACTCAATTATCTCGAAGACGCTTGCTAATCAACGCAAACTTATCTGTCACTCAAATTGAATAAGCAGTTTAACAATAAACGTTCAAACAAGACAAACCATCCGCAAATGATTGTTTACTGAAACTAAACATAAACTAAACACTACTTAAGCTGACAGTTTGTTGTCAACCGATGCTTTAGCGTGATTAATAGACGATTTGGGATAGACTGATTAATGTAATATACATAGATATAATACAATTCAAACATTTTATCGTGCAGTGATAGCTTTAGATTCTAACGAAAACAGTATTGGTAGATTGCTATGTTTTGAATACATACACAACTTTGAAAACTTTATTATTTTTTTACATGTCATTGCACACGAAGGCACTACATAATTTAAAAATCCGTGAAACGCTGACAATGCCTGTTCATGTCCGGCCCGAGTCTAAAATTTTCTCAATTTATTTTCGATTTTTAAAATATAACCACCTATCGCTTCGCATGTTTTTGCTTATTGACATCATGGTATTGGGCAGTGAAGTAGGTTTCGGAGACTCGCGGGCTCGTTGGCGTAGCAATGTACGGCTAATAAACAACGGGTCAAGGGTTTGACATCCAAGGGGTCCAATATGTTTATATTTTTTCTGAAACTTGATCTGGAAATGTCAATATTAAATGGGTGATAGGAATATCGAAATTCCCGTATCACAGATGAAAAAAATTATCAAGTTTAGTCGCGTTTCGGTATCAGTCGCGTTGCAGGCTTAAGAATAGCCAAAGCCAAAGTAGATCGACAGCGTGTCTTGCTTACATGTTATATGGCTGGAGTATTTTACCTACCATTAAATGAACTCAATGCGTGTCTGGAGAGGAGGACTCCATTCGTTGATATTGTAATATAAAGATTTAAAAAGAGTGGTACGTTCCGGAAAATGCACCTGTACATATGTTTGTCAGGTGAATCCCCGATTTTTTTATGTGTCTAGCGTGCCTGTCACTTTTATCATAACATAGTGTCTGGTGTACGTTGCCTGTATTTTCGAATTTCGAAACTGAATATTCGATAACTGACAATACTTGTTGCAGTGCTTGACAATTCGTACGAGATAAATAGATGGCGGGTTTGAAACAGCACGATTCAGAGACTAAAACAGCTATTAACAGGTTGAATCACGAAGTATTACATAGGAGATATCTATGTTGAAATTATCTAAAACTATGTTTATGAGTAGGTAAATTATTTTAATTATTAAATCAAACTTTAAGAAATTTCTTAGCATTGTATGATAATAATAAACCTCCATCTTCAAGGTCGCCTGGAAGATCTCGATTTTAAGCGATAAGGCCGTCATTTCTCACTAAATTTTTTTGTGTAATTTCTCAAAATTAAATCTCATATTTGTAATCTTGTGGTGATAATAAAGTATTTTTTGTTTGTTAGGAAAGGTTGAAGTATACTTTAAAAATACTGTCAGGTCTACGAACTAAATAACACATCTTAATTAGTAATAATCACGAAGCACATCTGGAAGCTGGATCGCGAAGTGCTTAGATCTGCAATTGAGAAATGTTGAGGATAAAATTACGTGATACGAGTGGGTTATGAGTAATTGAAATTGTTCTTGCTTATAACGCTTCGCTCGGATTTTCAATAGTACGTAACTCTGACTTTCGAAAATTCCGCTGTAAGCGCGAAATTGACAAGTATGCTTAATTGGACGGATAATTGGCGAGTTGAAAATCAATATTAACGCATGTACTCGTAAACTACTGTACAATAGATATAAATGTTACAGTGGATAGTTAATATAATATGAAAATGATAAACCAAGAAATTAGGGAATAATATCTACTGTTACTGTGAACTGAGGAGAACGGACAAGCATGTAAGCAAGTAGTAGTGTAGTAGTGATTAGTTTTAAAAAGGGGTTACTCGAACCCCATTCCCAACTAAAAGATGTACTGTCGATCTATTTTATATATGGACAACCAAAAATACACAGACTGAAGCCAAGACAGAAATTCACGACACGGACGGAATCTGAGCCACCACCTATTTAATAACCAGAATTGTCCAATCCAATAAAAACTAAATTGAGATACATGTTGACCCCGATTGTGATCGAACCAAATTTGACCGCGAATCTGTCAAAACTTCATTGTTACTTACATTTAAAGTAACTAAGCTAGCGACTAGTAAATCATCTACGGTTAAACTAATGATTTGTCCATCTTATATAAAATGATTAAAAAAAAAATAAGAAAAAATACTTTAGATAATGTTAAGTTAGGCGTGGGTTTGAGCCCCGCTATGCCGTGTTAAATTATGAAATAATGTTTTATATTACATTAAAGATTATTTTATAATATAATATAAGCTACTAACGTGTAAAAAATTGTTTTTTTTTAAGATGGCAAATAAATATATCGTCTTTCTTCAACAAATAGAGGTTTGACCCTCTTAGTTTAACAATAAATAAATAAAAATTCATGTTAATACAATAAACATATTATTTTAAAAAGTATACTGGTTAAATTTGAAAAGAAACTGCAATACGGTAAAGACTTGAACCGGCATTCTTAACGTTATTTGCTGATGCTCTAACCAATTGAGCTACCGTGTCCCACACGTTGTTATCGATTTTTTTTAAATTGATACATGCAGCTCAACTCCTGTAAGTAAAATGTTAGGTTGTTACCGGAGGTTGCACTACACGTAATATATATCAATATTTTAAAACAACGCCTCGCCGCGATTAACCGAGGTCGGACGGGCGTGGAACTTCTCGCTCGTTTCCCGTCGGAGAACATATGTGGAACGTTATTTATAATCATCCTGTGCTTTTTTCCTTGTTTTCGTTTGATTCTGCGAAAACCCGATAACGTTAGGACATCGAGGTTACGTCGCTACCAGATGATTTCATTTATACGAGATTTGCTACGAGAATGTTATTGTAGAATAAATTAGAACTAGATATTTTAAAGTGGGACATACTAGCATGGGATTTACTTTGAAAATGCCTCAGACTTGTCGACCTATTTTGGTTTTGGATATTTGGAAATCCATATACTGGTTCTGAAACAATGGTTCAGGATCTGTTCGTGTTTTTTCATCTATGAACAATGGTTCATGATCCCAAGGGACTTTCGATATACCTATCAGACATTTAATATCCAAATTTCCCGACAAAGTCCAGCATGAACTCACGACCCATTCATTATTAGCCATATATTAGAAATATTAGACCAAAAGACCGGAAATTTAAAAATCGAAAATAAATTGAAAATATTTTCAACTCGGGGAGGACTTGAACCGGCATCGTCAGCGACCCGTGCTGTTGCTTGTTTATTTTCGATTTTTAAATTATATAGTGCTTCATGTAAAGTAATAAAGTTCAAAGACCGGAAATATTTAATAATGTTTCGAAAAGTTTAATGTAGAAAGAATTAAACAGATCTGTGATAATTTTAAAGGACTACAGACAAACATTTTTTTTAAACAGACTTAGACATTTGGAAATCCACAAGCAGAAACTGTAACGCGATTAAACTGACGGCTTTCATAATCTTAGGTTCATAATCCGGACGGAATTTCGATATTCCTACCGCTCTGTTAATATCTAAATTTCCAGACGAAGTTCAAAATTTTCAAGATAATATTCACATGAAGTGCAACGTCTGTGATAAACATTGGATGGTTATACGTGACCACGGCTGCTGCGTAGCATCCGAAACGTCGGGCCGTAGTTATACATATATATGCATATTATATATAGTTATTTAAATAAATTGTAAATAAGTTAAACTAATACATTTCGCGTTTTAAACTGTTAAATGTTTTATAACTAAATTTGTGGCACTCGCGTAACCCACAGGTAGTTCTAAACCATTTTGAATTTTAATTATTTATGTAGCTTATGAGTTTATAAATCAAAACGTGTAATTCTATTAAGGGTCTACGTTAAAAAGCAATAAAAAGAGTGACTAGCGTTAATTAATTCAAGTACAGACGCAATAAACACAGCACAATATTGTACGAGGGGTGAGGGAGAGCAGAACGATACCTACTAATAAAATGTATCTTCCTCGCTGAGAGTATAAAAAGTATAGTCACAAATACTAAATGCTTACTTTTAAAACTCAATTTAAACATTTCCGTACATTCAGCATTTTAGTGTCTATAATCTATTACTGAGAAGTGATAGATTTTAGACACTAAAATGACAACACGTCTGTAGGTTACGAGAGTGGTAAAAATTTATTCTAACTACGGCCCGACGTTTCGGATGCTTTGCAGCAGCCGTGGTCACGGGGAGACTGTCTCCCAAATCCTAAATAAGTTTAATATATATCGCGTTTTAAATTGTTTACTTAAACCATGTATTTTAGTGACAAAATTTTAGTCAGTCAAATTATAAAAAAAATCGTAAAGTAAGATACTTAGGAATATAGGAAACACTACTACTAGAAAATACTCTCTGAAATATAAATGTAGACAACTGATATTATAAAAGTAAACACCGAAAAAAATAAACATCGGTTCTTTCACTTAAGAAAAAAGAAAGAACAGCCTTTTGATTTAATTTCGCGAAGACTGTGTAACGAAGTGTACATAAACACAAGATCAAAATGCCATTACAATAGAGACTGTAAAAATAGTGCCAAGTTACAGTATTAGCAAATTAAGTTATGTTTGAAAACTTTAATATTTTCACATGTTATTTACAAAAATAAAAATTAAAAATCGATCGACACGGGCCTGCCTTGAACCGGCATCCAAGGGTCGTAATTTTTTTCGAATTCATAATCGATTTTTTAATTAAGTATTGTACTATATTACTTATTAGTTAAGACTAGATTGTAAATGTGTGAGTCGTCGTTTAATAACGAATTGAGAAATATTACAAAATTGTATTTCTTTCTCCCATTTCAGAAGCACTTTTCTAAGTTTTTATTAAATGCTGTTATTGAGCTAATTTAAGTTATTTATGTCTTGTGAAATAAATGGTTTGAGTTTATTTTAAACACTCAAGTAGCAAACGCGCAAAGTTTCCGGCGAGGCTTATTGAATGTTATTGTGGCTTGACGAAGGCAAATCCGCATAAACGTTACGTAACGGCCCCTCGGTCGGCGCTCTGCTGCCAAAGAGGAATTGCGCGCACTTGCTCCGCTCAAAGTTTTCATTGTTACATCTCAACTTATGCAATATAGCGTCTGCTTCTTTAATACTTTCCACGACGCTCGATTAGATTTTACGGCGCACTTTGGATAAATTCTCTTATTTAGGCAGATTCAGCACTTAATCGTTCACCGTACAAGGCGAGAGACAAACTTGCATTAATTTCGTATTTCGCCGCTTTGAGACGAGCTTGAATAAATTAAAAATGTATACAAGTAATTCTACTAGACGAGTAGGGTTTTATTTGTTTTCGTTCTTAAAAATACCTGACTACCATTTAATTGTACGATTACTTTTTTTTTCAACTAATAGTAAAATATATATGAACTTAAATATATTAAAAGTGTTAAAAAACATGCCGCCTACGTCGTGAATCTGATTCCTGCGTGTCATCGATCTTTTTCAAAACGATTTCAATTGCTTCTCCTGAATTATTTATAATGGATCCGTAGTTCTTGTGCCTCCGTACTTAACATTTAATTAAACACAAAATAATATCGCGTTCCGAATTTTAAATTCGTCGTATTTTTTACTTTAATAAAAGGATATAGGAACTTTAATTAAAAAGTAATAAAAACCACGCAGCCTACTTCGTGAGTTCGATTTCTATGTATCATCGATTAACAATACATTTAAAATACGCTTTAAGAACGACATCAATTATTTCTCGTGAATTATTTATAATGGATCCGTGACTTAACGGTTAAGCGCAAAAGGTCCTAGGGAAACCAAATGAATCGACCAGGCAGGTTACAGAATTCGCATCAACTATAACCTATTCTTACAATAAAACAGTCACAGAAACATATCTATGTAGAGGTAGGGAATTCACTAAAACAAATGGATTATACATTTTTATAATAACTCAATAAAACTATTTTAAATAAAGAAGACTGCTTAGTTGTGGGGGGGGGTTACTACAGGTCATCTGTCGCGGGCTCGAGTGTGTCATCGACTTATTTATATTTCAATTACCCCATACATGCCTAACAATTTCGAAATTGAAACTCTGGTTGGCTTTTAACGAATATTCGATAAAAAGCATCGATACCGTGTTCGCTATTATTTTAATCTATCGTTTTAATACTGGCCAGTATTCGAGAGTTAAAAGCGTTATCGATTCAAATTTAAGCTTTTATACATGGAACGCGGCTCGTACATTCTTTACGCATTATGATGGGGCTTTTGTGCGACCGACGCGTCGGTCACCACGTTATTACCTACGTTATTGATGACGCAACACTGGACGCTCCCACATCGATCTAATATCAATAACCTATCAACAAAATGCCGCTTCACTATATATAGTGTAATTTAATTTCAGCTAGCCTAGGAGTGGTCATTATAGGGGGTCGCTATTACATGTACGGTGGCTATTGCTTGAGAGTGGCTATTAAAGGGTTTTTTACACGTCTATTTATTTTTTTGTTTATTCTTTACGTAAATCATGTCTTAGCGCATATGATGATTAAACTAATGTTGATTCTTCTTTTTCGGAAACAACAAGTAAAAGCTTTAGGAAAGCTCTAAGCGCATTTTGCTATAAAACAGGAAATAAAAAAAATCTGATGTTACAGCGAGTAATAGAATCAATATGGCTTTAATTTAGTCACGATATTACTGTATAGGTATTAGGAAAATTTAACCATATTGACAAATGAAAAAATATAACGATTAGGATTAAAAACCAACAGTGTATCGTAAATAAACTTTTTTTTTTATATACTAATGTTTATCGATTATTCGCCGTGCCAAAAATGATTTTATAATTTCTTAAAGCCCTCGTATGCAAATACGGAACACACAAAAACATATTGAAAACCTTTACCTGTAACGCAAGTCTTGGTTCTGGATTCAAAACCCGCAAAAACAAAATGATTTGAGGGAGGTAAATAAGTCTGATCATCTGCTTACCTGAAAAATGAAATAGGTCACTAAAATCTACCCCCTGAATATTTCAAGCAATGTTCACAATATTAGTTTATTCCATTTTGCTTTTAAAATAATTAAAGCGAATTTAAGGCATTTTTACAAGTTCCTATTACAGAAAGTTGATATGGAATCGGACCCAAATTTAGTAAGTAGGGTGAAGCACTCGCCTCATATTATTAGTGACACAATACCTTTTAGCAATAATTATTATTAATGGACGACTCCAGAAGGCTTCGCGGGCATTAAATAACTATTACACACGAAATATTCTGTATATAATTCAGTATATATGTCATATGTGTCTTTCATGCTAGATTGGTTTAATTTGTGCATTTAAAGACGCCATATTTTCAAAATATAGAGTGTAACACATTGTGTATTAACTTTTAACGGTTTGAAACACAACGTATGTTTTTTAAATACGACGCAACGTTTCGGGTGCTTTTCAGAAGCTGCCGGTCGTCGAAGAAACATCGGGTCGTAGTTAACTAATATATTTCGCGTATTTAACCAAAAGTAATAATAAGAGTACAAATAATCGCTCTTTTTCCTAATAAAAATTAGATACTATGTATTATTTAAAAATAATATATTTACAACGCAACGCTATAGAGTTATTTAATTTTTCCTTAAATTTACTACATATAACGTTTTGGCAACATAAAACCCAGTTTATACCGGTTTAATTAACACGGGCGGTAAAGTTTAATTTCTCTAAAAACATTAAAGTTTATACTTTATGCGCGCTTCTGTTGGTAATAAAAATTCTAAGGCTTGGGTCACAATGCACAAAATTTTAAAATATGTTTAAATTGTAATTTATGTTTTACGGTTTCTAACAGAAAGTAAGGAAAGGTTTTTATGAAATTCAAAGTGTTGATACCAAAGTTTGATTCTAGATGCGTCTATCCTAGTCTCCTAAAAGTGCTTCGGCGTAGGTATCCTCGAATAAGTCGATTTACACCGACTGAAAGTATTAACCAAGGATTGGAAAGTCATTTAGAAAAAAAATATTGGTTGCAGATAAGACGATTTATATTTAAATCCTTAAGTGTATTTTTCAATGAAAATTTCCCTCTACTAAACATTAGGGACACCCTCCATCTTCAGTCCTGCGGCAACCACGGCTGCTGCAAAGCATCCGAAACTTCGGACCATAGTTAAAATAAATAAGTACCTAATACATTTGGCATTTTATACCGTTAAAAGTTTCTTAAATGATGTCTGTAGTGTATGCGTTTGGATAAAACCGACGTTTTGTATACTTTGCAGCAGCCGTGATCACAGAAAGTCTAAAGACAAAAATTACGAGGGTAGCACTATATTGCCACTTTTGAAATTTTAACCGTCAAAAGTGTTTTATATACATTTTCCCTTCCTCCATTATATAGATGTTATGAATATCCATATTTTGCACTAAACCCTCAAAAAGATATGAGCAGTTTGGTGTGAATCCAGTTTCCGGGCCGCTTGCCAACTTTGTTCGCATTGCAGAAAGATGAGGTGTCTATAAAAATTGTATTACACCATTCTCTATACGACGTGTAACTACATCCCGAACGAATAGAATGCTTACCAAGCATTTTCTTTAAGCACCTCCATTTTATTTATTACCTGAAAGCATTCAAGTTGAACAAAGACAAATAAATTGACTGTTAATTCTTTCCTATACCAATAAATCTACGCACCGACGTGTCCTTTTGTGAGGTAAGATGTACCTTTTCGTATCACCATGTATCACTGAGGCTTAATTAAAACAGCTTGTAACTTACTAAGCTCGAAAATCAATAAAAATGTCAGTATAAGTTATATTTCTAAAGCTTTGATTGCTATTTTTTAAACACTGACATATTCTTGGTAGGAGTACAGTAGCGCCATCTGTGGAGCAAATTTTGAACATTTCAAATACTTAGGTGATATTTGTGGGTCTTTTTAATGTTAATTTGTAGGTTGTAAAAACCTTGGGTAAATTTAAATGGCAAATTCATGCGTGATATTTTTGTACTAAACCGACATAAATTTGTGTATATAGTGCGTATAGCATCTTGTAAGACACTTTAAAATATACAGTCCCTTCCAATAACAAGCAATTAATTCTGTTCAATGAATTTAACGACGCGCCATAAAAGAAAATAATCAAATGAAAATACAAAGAAAACACGAAGGAAACTAAAATCAAAAATGAGCAAGTTCATTCAAATCAGTGTCCCTTCGTATTACTTCCAGAAGACTTATAACGATGTCCTTGGCTGTCAAAAGAAAACTAATAATCTTGAAATAGATTTGAGGACAATTCGTCACTACGACGTCTATTGTAATTAAATTTTGTAATGGTACCAACCATTAAAAAAAACTAGAATGGCAAGTATTTAATGTTACACGTGTGTATACGTTATTATCAGTATAGTCATTGGGGCAGTGAAGTTCGAGCTCTGCCTGTGTGATTATATTTTAATGAATTGTCAATACATAGTATAAAACAAAGTCGCTTTTTCATTGCGTTTTTTAATAGATAGAATGATTCAAGACGAATGTTTTATATACGTTTACTGTTCTGTAGTGAATTTAGAATCAGCATTGCACCCGAGCGAAGTCGGGGCGGGTCGCTATTACTTATTGGTAAAATACAGACAAGGCTTAAAAGAGCTTTTAAGCTTAATTAGTGATTTACCACCATTAACCCATTAATACCATAATACCACAGTTGGATCATGGGTCTCAAATGGGTATGCAACTTACATTTTGGTGTACTTGGAAATAACAAAAATGGGAACCTACCACTAGATCAACACGTCCCCCAAATACACGTTTAACAAAGTAGCACGATCTTACATAACAGCCGATACTTCAAACTTTATTGTCCATTAACGACGAGATAACGAAGAACTCTCGTTAAGCGGATTAAAAATTTTTCGTTATAACTTTAACTTAATATTAGAAGCAGGTGTGCTCGTAGCTAGTGTAACTCAAAATTATGACAGCGGCGTCGGTGTAGCGTGGAAATGGAGATTGCAAAGTCTGAGTTGTATTTATTTCATATTTTTCGAGTAAATAAGATGACAAATATATCTTAATGATGTATAAATTATATTATAATATGCATTTAATCTGTAAAGACAGCCTTTCCTACTTATGGAGTAAATTAAAATCCTTTTAAATGTGGTATGGAGTGGAGACATTTGTAAGTCCATTCCACTGATCTATTTTAAATAAACCACTTTTAACGCTTAGAATCGCGAATATTTAACTTGTATACAATGTATTTTAACTTCACCCAAATTAAAATACATTGTAAATAATGTAACTAATATGTTTCGCGGTCGTGTACTACTCGCGTAAACTACAGACAGTATATCGTCTCTTAATTTTAAATGGGATGTTTACGTAATTAATTAAATATTCGACTCCCAAAAATCTCTCCTAATTTATAAAAATAACTTGGATGAGTGAAAAACTCAGATTTATCACAAAAATATATTCCATTCATTAGAGCAAACTCGCTGGAGCGACAAATTATCGAAACGAATGACATTATAATTAGAAGAAGCTTCCAACGGACCATGATTTAATTATCGATGGTACAAATTAGATTCAGCTACTTTTAAAAGTCGTCTGGAAAATCGAAGTATCGACCTCTGACTTCTATTTGTTTTGTTGAAGGTTTTTGAAGGCAGATGTAAATGCTACTAGCTGACCTGGCCAACGTTTGTTTGTTTGCACAATATAATTTAAAAATCGAAAAATATATTGAAAACAAATTCCGCCACCGACCTCACAGCTCAATTGCTCAATTGGTAGAGCAATGACACGGAATGCTGACGATACCAGTTCAAGTCCTGCCCGAGTCAAAAATTTATTTTTTTTAAATTTTTAAGTTATTTAAAGTATTTCAACTAAATTTAATAACCAAATACCGGTTCTTGTAAGTTAATCTTAAAAGTGACATATACTGTCGTGGACATTTGTTTGATTATTTAAAGAAGATTAATAATTCAATAAAATATAATCATTCTTTTATTAATATTGTGTCGGCATCATTGCAACCGTTGTCGTAGCCAATGCAACTGGATCCCTCAAAGATGAATTATATTTTACGTGTTTCCTCATTTCTCACAGTTTATTCTCTTCAATATGTCATATCGTGATATTTTATAACCTAAAATCTTCCACGGTAAATACTGTTAACCAAATATAATATTTTTTCAATTGGAACCAGTAGGTAATTACTGAGATTGGCGCGTTCAAACAAACAATCTTTATAATTTTAGTAAAGATGTGGAAACAGACGGCATTGTTATTCACTATAACCTCAAGAACGCTAATTGTTAGTTCCCCTTGACCACCACGTCTTTTAAAAACACCCAAACGTCGGGTCATATTTAAAAATAAATTAACTTTTATTTAAATGCAATTTAAACTGATAACACTGTTTTATTTACCTAAAAATTATACTCTGTCACAGCGAAGAATTCAAAACATCGGGTCACATTTGACTTTTCTATACGCGTAACCGTTAAAAATGATATATTTAATAAATAATCACATTGATGAAAGCTTTATTACTCATTGATATAGTTGTTTATATTATACTATAACTACAGCAATAATATGTACAAAGCTCAATAAAAGCTCCTTAATGATAATAATATAGAAGCGTTCAAAGTTATCTTAAGTAAAGCGTATGTGGAAAATAAAAGTTTGGAGAAAACATATGCTTATCTTATACCTAGGCGCAACTTTGCCGGTAGTAATTTATTGGTTTTCTTGTTTTTCGTCTTTGTTTAACCTTACATTACAGTATTATTACAAGTAACTCAATACATAATACTAAAATTATTGATTAATTCCGTTCAGCTATTTATTGTATTTTGCGGTCTTTACTAAGCTGTAAAAATGTAGCCACGTATTTGTCTTGTCAAAATGACAATTGACAGTCAATGTCAAAATTTGACAATGTTAGTTTATGAAAATCTCAGTTTGCACAACGTTTGATGAGTTTAAAAAATAACATACACATTGATTGAATTATACCTGACATTTTAATTGTTAATTCAACAATAAAATGATAAAGTTAAAATACAGCAATCGGTGCGTGAAATTGAAACCTATCAGCTGTAAAATAAATGTGTTAGTTCCCTTCTTTTTTTTATTTTTAGCTATTTTAACAAATTGCACCAAATAAAATAATTAAAGATGAATAATCTATACTTCTATATTAGTATAAAAGTTTAGATATTATAAATGCGAAAGTAACTCTGTCTGCTGCTGTCCGGCTTTAACTCCGAAACTATTGAACTGATTTAAATGAAATTTGGTGCACAGATATTTTAGACTCTGAGAAAAGACACTACTACTTTTTAATGCAAAAAAAGGTGTAATTGAAATGTGAAAGTTTGTATGGAAATTCGTGATTTTTGAAGCTAGAACAATGAAACCTTCTTCGGCTTTTTGGGAATGGGAGTTGGAGTGGGATACGGAGGTGGGCGTGGGAATGAGCGTAGGAATGAGTGTGGGAGTTAGAGAAGGAGTGATGTAAGGTGAGAGTGTTGCGGCAAAGTAGCTTACATCATAGATTGCCTGCCTTAAATACGCCCTTACATAAATTAATAAACAGCCTACATAATTCAAAATTCTACCCCAAGTCACTATTCCACGCTGTCGAAGGCGCGGGCACAGCTAGTAGAGAAAAAAATTGCATAATTATCTAACAATTTACTAATAAAAAAGGAGTTATCGATACTTATATCTGCGCTTACATCAATCAACCAATTACCAAATATAACAGCTTAGATAATTAATGTTATTTACAAACACAAAACAATAACATGTGTCACACACATGTTGCTACACGTTAGGTCGTAGTTAAAATAATTTTGAAACAAGTTTAATTAATATATACCGCGTTTTAAACCGTTAATGTAATTATTCGCGTAAACTGCAGTTAGTTTTTAATTTTTTTTTTGTTCAAAGTATATGATATGAGTTACTTAATGTCTTGTCTACCTCTTATACTTTTAATCTGTGTGTTTCTTTTCGTTGCCGTTTCTGCATGGCTTAATGATTTAATACCGCTAACAATGCGTCAAGTGGAATCCTGGACAGTGGAATTATATACTTAATTAAATAAAGTTTGAAAAAATTTTATTTAATGTATAACTACTCGCGTATGCTTTACTTGAATATACAGGGTGTAAATGGAACAGTTCTGAAACCCTATGAGGCCATATATTAGGGGCTAAAAGGTGTTTTATGGTGCTATTCATTTTCATTTATTTCCAGACTTTTTTCAAAGTTTTTAATACGAGTATAAAATGTACAGCGTACAGCCCTGAAGCATATTGCAATACGTTTTGTAAATAGTCGTATTAATAGATAAATCGTTTTTACGTTTATTGTACCTATCTTGTGGTAAAAAGTGGACACTGATACAAATTGTTTTGCGTTTGTTCGAAGTACTCAAGACGAAAAAAAAAACAAAACCTACATGTCATACGTACAATAACATAAAATACAGCAAATAAATAAGCAACTTAATAAAAAACTTACATTTAGATCATATTATTATGTTAAAACTATTTACTTACGTGAAAGATAAAGATATTGAATACTGAATAACTGATGTCGTGATCACAGCAAAATGTACCGGACTCGTATGTATGTATCGTTATACACTTGCAGTAATTATTAACTATTAGACACTACACATCCACCTAAGAATAACTTATCTGTAGAATTTACAATCAATCACTTAAACATACGTAAACCCTTAAGACGCGTGACGACGTGCATCAAGGTCAAGTTAATATTCGCAACTAAAAATCAGGTGAGGGGGCGTGGACTAGACACTCGTTGTCGGAATTTACCGACCTAGCGTTTCGGCGCGTACGGCGGCTAAAATTAAACGAAGCGTAGTGTTGCCGTTTTGTTTTTTATAACAAGTGTCGATAAAAAAAACAGATGTACAGTTTAATTAGATAGGTTCTATGTTTTTACAACTAATTAAAGATAGGCTTAAAATTATTCCTTATAAATTAATAATTTAAGATAAAATAAAAGGAGTAAGTATTGTCAGTACTTAATGTTTTATTAAGGGATTGTTGATGTTAAGTTTCAAAAAGTTTAAAATGGAAAAGGTTTACTTATTTACAATTTATTTAAGTATAAATATGGACATTTTAGGTTCTTTGCAGTAACCGTGGTTTATGAAAGAAGAGCCTTTTGTTAAATAATTCGTAACTTTAAATTAACGAATACATTTCACGTTTAAACCGTTATAAGTGTTTTATTTTAATAAGAAGTATGTACATGGAACAAATAAATTTATCGGAAAAATAAATAGTGGTTTATCGATATTATAGTTTACCGATATTCGAGTGTATTGAGGTACATACCTATACCTATTCTACTAGTTTTTAAATTTTGTTTAGTTGCCGGTAAACATTTCTTGCGTCATCACGTTCCTGCTAATTTTAGGAACTCGTAATTATCTCGTTTTTTAGTGTCTTAGTTAGTTTTGTTCTTTCATTTCTCTAAATTGTTTTTATTTACTTTTTAGTTGGTTTCTTTTTTGTGCTTATTTAATTTGTGATATTTCGTGGTGTGTTAGTTTTATTTAAAATGCTTGCGTCGAATTTGTAACCAGCACGTGAGTATCTCATTATGTTAATTTATTTAGGTTTACTTTTGGTAATGCGAAAGAGGTGTTGAGAATTTACTGGAGAAGGTAGGGACCTCTCGTCTGCTGGCCGTCTAAGTTATGCAGTTTTAATTGCGGTTTTGCTATGGTGGTTTTGTCTTTCTTATTTATTTGAAGTTGTATTAAATGTATACTAAATACTTTTTTCGAATATTACAACTATACGCTAAGATGAAATAAAAAATACCTAACCTACTTAAATTGATCAGCTGTTCACGTAACGTTTTGCGGGTGTGTAGGTCATAATGCTTCTTGGCTGAACGCTGTACATTTCATACTCGTATTTTAAACTTTGAAAAAAATCTTGAAATAAATGAAAATAAATAGCACCATATTACACCTTTTAGACCCTAATATATGCCCTTATAAGTTTTCAAAACTGTTCCATTAACACCCTGTATATGCGGTTACAAAGACCCTTGAGTAGTCCTAGAAGTCCGTTCACCTACTTGTAAATAAAGTAAGTGAAACAGACATAGAAATGTGTCTGTAATACCCACATTAAAGACAGGAGCGGTCAGGCGTTAATAAATAATGTAGCGCGACGTAATAAGATGACACTGTTCAAAGTGGTATATTAACCACAGTTGATTGCAATACTAAATTGGATGTACACCTATGTACACATGATAGACCAATTTGCAGGCTGCAGTGGCGTGTTTCACCTAGTAAACAATAATGGACTCAATTATGTCGTAATACAAATGAAAATCGATCCATCTTGGTTACAAATTCCATTGATTGATGTCTCTTTTTTACCGACAGTGAAGCGAGAAAGAAGAGTAATGGTTTTGTTAGCTTATCTCACTTAATACTCTAGTGTTTACATAATAGTGTCAATTTTAGTTAATATAGCGTCATTGTAGGATTTGTAAAATCGGGTGAAAAGTCGAAAGTGTTACTAAGCCATTATCCAAACTATTTTAAATAAACACTAAACACAAACAGTTAACTTTAAGTGTAAAATGTTTATTTTTATTATTAATAATGGTAAGTTAATTGGTAGCAAACAAAAAGAATTAGAAACGTCGGGCCTTAGTTAAAATAAACCGTTTTGTGTCATGTGTACTGATTGAAAAAGTTACAGACAATATAAATAAAGAATATGTTGTATAATTCGCATTTTCCAGTTACTATGTCGTTACGTTACGATATTTCAATAAACTTGTTTTTAGTTTATTTCAGTATTCAATTAAAATATATTGAACTAGCTGTGCGTATTTATTTTAGCATATGACAACCTCAGCTTTTTAAGTTATAGCTGTTACCCACTACATCGTCCGCGCCCCGTAGTTCTTGAGAGGTAATCTTAAGAGAAAATTAAATTTGAATAATTCTTTCATACATATTTTTTGGTTTCTTAAAACGTTTTTGCAGCACACCAAAAACCGTCACAGACGAAAATTTTCCACGTTTTCACCAGATTTTCCTGTTTCTTCGCTCCTGTTAGTCGCAGTAATGTTATCTAGCCAACACAAACAAAAGAATTCATCCACTAGTTCTTGAGATTAGCGCGTACAAACAAACAAACTCTTCAGCTTTATATTAGTATAGATAAGCAAAAAGGGGGTTCCATTAAACAAGGTATTGGTTATAGCTATGACAACTATCGCCGGGTATCGAGGCCCAGTTGAGTGGCCCAATTTACGACACTACAAAGGGTTAGGAGTCAATTAGCCATCAAAAACAGCGCACGGGCTATTTAGACGCGGCCGGGCCTCTATTTGTCATTAATTTGGTAAACGAGGTGACAGAAACATGGGCGCGGTCTCCACACCAATTAGGACATTCGGTGGGTATTTGATTGTGTACGTCATCAAAAATATCTAGGTGACACGTGGCTAGTCGTTCTCATAAAAGCCAGCGTTCGAAATCGCCAATTCCCAAGAAGGTTTCATTTTACGTTTGAATGTTACCGGAAAAAAAAACTTTTAACAGTTTAAAACGCGAATTATATACTCATATTATTGTTTTCTACTGTAGGTATGTACTGCAAATAGGCTGGGTGATCAGTCCACACCAGCTGCTAACTAATTCACCCATTTTTCCATTCCCCCTTTATGAAGGACATTGGGTTATCCAATACACACTGTAGAATTATACCAAATTATATAGTAGTGCCCCATGCAAACGTCGGGTTTTTTCGACAAAGTCGTAATTTTTTCATACATTTCTGGTATGAAAGAATTTTATTTAATGTGTAATGGTAGTAATGCATACCTAATAAACAACACTTCGTGGATTTGATCCCCACCACGTTTCAAATGAATCTGTAATCTTTCTGAAACATCTAGATATTAAATGGATGGTAGGAGGTCACAAACCACCGATGAAAAAGCCGTCAATTTTAATCTCGTTTTGATTTTAATAATATATAAGTGAAGATTTTAATAATGTTAATAAGTGAATGTGTACATTCTTTAAAAAAAAGTCTAAAACCAAATTTTAGTCTCTGGATGTCCTAATATCTAAAGCAAAAATAGGTCGACAAAGCTTCTTGTTCAGATGTCCTGCTATATAGTCAACGAATCTGCTTTTTTATTGTAGCATAAAAAAGCAGATTTGTCGACCATGTGTATTCGCCAGTACTTTCAAATAAGCAATGATTGAAAGCACGGTTGTTTTAATAACAATAATTACAGTTCTGTTCGTAATGAAAGTGATTCGCCGAATGTTAATTAGCAATTTTAACAGTAATTTAAAAGACAATTGACGTGTGATTGTGGGCAACGGTTCTGCGCTAGCGTCACAAGTAAATAAAAGGCAACGGTCAAAACTGCAGTTAGGTTTTGGCAGACATTTTGCATAACCATTGTGACTGTATGTTGGGTGTGAAAGGGTATGCTCGTTTTATTGTTAGCCTCGCATCGCACTAAAGTGCTAAATTAACGTCATAGATCAAAAGCTCTCTAAAACTTTGGAAATTGTATGTACATATAGATACTAACTTCAACACGAGAATTTTCAGATCTATACATATATTTGTGTATATATATTCGTTTGTTTGTTTGAACGCGCTACTCTTACTGCGTTGCCACGCCGTCTTCTAGATGTAATTAGATTCATAAATGGTTTCTATTTTCAAATTTAAATTGTACTTAGGAAAATACCCACAGAGCTGTAATTCAACCATTTTACACATATTTCTGTGCTCTGTCTTAGGAACAAATGGTTAGAATCGAAAAATCATTTTAATAGACAAAAAAATCTTTTAATAAAACACTTTAACGGTTTAAAACGCCGTATATTAGTTAAACTTATTTGCAAAATGATTTTTAACTTTGGCCCTTAAATGTGTACTACTCGCGTAAACTATAGACAGCATTTTTGTACTGGTTAGAGCATTTATCGAAGAAGGCTATAGACTATAAAATATTGCTATGTGCGAAGAAACCGCGATAAATGTGTTGAAAACAATGATGTTTTTTAATGTTCGTGGGTTTCCGATGCGTACATTACGAAAACGGTTTAAGATTTCAAAAAAAATATGTATCAAAGAATGATACCTCTTTGAATGATCTAATACCTAAAAATGCTGCAAAAACGACGGGACGCGACAGACATCGTGGTTAACAGTTTAATTTTATAAAGATGAATGATGATGATGTTTACAAAAACAAATTTGGATGCCCAAATTAACTATTCTACGAGTTCGGTATCGCTGACACAGCAAGTAATACATGGGTATTGTAGTTTACGCGAGTAGTACACATTTTAATTTACTACTATTAGGACGAGACAGATGGCGCTAGCATTGACTTCGGCATTAGAGAAACATTCCATCTTTAGTCCCCTCGTGACCACGACTGCTGTAAAGCATCCGAAACATCGTAATTAAAACAAATTGCAAACTATTAATATATTTCGCGTCTTGAACCGTTAAAAGAGTTCTAAATAAATGTTCAGATATGTTCGAATCAGGTTTTTTATTTTATTCATTTTATTGCATTTTTAGATTTCCTAAACGATGATACTGCTGAAGCTTTAGTGTATAGCACACACCGAAGCCTATGTGAAGCCTAGTCTATATATGAAGAATGAAGTTAAAATTATAATGAATTTGGTGATCAGAATAAATTATGAAACATATTACATCATCTCCCTTCTCTTATATGTTGCAGAAGAGCTTGAATTGCATGGCCTAAGACAAAAATTTGTTTTAAAAATCGGATCGGAGTTTTTTAGATTACCTTCAAATAAATTATTGGTATGGATTACTGTTTTTCTCTCAACTTTTAATTGAGATGTATTGATCTAGCAACGAGCGAATTCCTTTTTTTAAATTGTTGAAATACTTTTAGATTCGTTACTAAACTAACTTTTTGTTTCCAAAACATTGTTAAGCGAAGTTCAGAACAGAAAAGGATCTCAAAAAAAAATTCTGTGAGACGGAATTTGAAGTATCTTATTGAAAAGTTAACAATTAATTTTTGTTTGGATAATATTCATAAGTTATTGTTGTTCAAACTTAACGTTGTGATATCTAAAACGACTAGTAATTTACGCGAGTAGTACCTATTTAAATAAAACACTTTAACGGATTAAAACGCGATATATATTAGTTAAACTTATTTGAAAATTATTTTAGCTACTCCCCGACGTTTCGGATGCTTTGCAGTAGCGGGTACCTGTGACCTCGGCGATGTAATTATTAATAGGAATATTTGAATACAGTCTGTAGTTTACGCATTTTTTAACTACCATCGATGTTTACAATACCGAGAGCCACAGAGGCATTTTTTTCACTACCATCAATATATACAATATATTGATAAATATATATAACAAAATATTTACAAGACACAAAGTGTATATTGTAATTTAATCGTTCAAAGAGTTTTATTTAGAATAATATTGATTTAATATTTATAGCGTGGTTCAAATTAATTATGCCGACATTAAAAAAGTTACTCCAACCTAATCCTAGCTAACCCCTGAAATTTATTAAAACTTCTTATTTAATCTCGAAAGTTATAATTTTTGCGGGAAGTCCACGTAAACTTGATGATAAAAGAAACAAAACAGCGGAAAGCTTTTCAGACTGTTATCAAAGGCCATTATCTTCTGACCTGAAATGTGGAATTATATTTTGCTTTTTTGCGAAGTAAATAAGTTAAAAAAGCGGGAACGTAATTTGAAAGTTGTCGTCGAGAGGTTGTCTTGGATACGATGGACTGAAGAAAATACTAAACAATCCTATTACCCCCATTAAAGAAATAAATTGGATTTGCGAAAAACGTCTCTGGGGAGACTATAAATATGAAATTGTGGTACTTGCGGATGTTAAACGCATCTTTGTGCTGCTACAGTTTTCGCTAAATTCACAATTAAAACGATAGCATAATTTGATTGCTGGATATTGTCCATTCGGATCCGGATCACGAACCACCACAGACGGAATAGCTGTCAGTCTGCGGATGTCCTCATGTCCAAAGCCAAAATAGGTTGACACGCATTTCACTTAGATGTTATATGGCTAAGGTGAACCATTCTAATGCTCCATGTTCTCTTTGTCCTCGTTTATCATAAAAAAAAACTTTAATATTTTTTACACGTTATTTCGCAAGAAAGCACTAAATAAATTTAAAAATCGATTTTAGATTTTACAAATTTACGGTCGAGCATAACTCCGGCATCAAGACGATACCTATTTCAAAAATCGATTTTTAATTTAATACCTCAAATTTTTTGTTCTTTGTCAAAAACATATACATTTAGATACGTTATTATATATTCCATTCTATGGCAGCAACACAATGTAATAAATTAAAGTACAGAAGCATAACGGAATGCTTTTAATTTGCTGAAAGTTAATAAGGCAACGAGGGACACATTATTAGTATTATTTGCATGACGACGAAATTAAAAACGAGCTCTCATTTCAGTTCCATCCATTTGCTTAATGGACTTATACGGCACTAGGGACTCGCGAACCAACTTTCATCACACTAAAAGCAACGTACAGAAAATACCCTCAGATTAATAAAGTTCATAATATTTTATCTGATGTTCAATAATTTATTACATTCGTACACGGTAGTTGTAGAACAGGCGTTACTTACCGTTCAACAAAAGTAAATTACAACGACCTTATTATAACAGGTGTATGTATAACATTTTTTAATTCATATTATATTGTTTAATAATAATCTTTTATTAAACGGAGTATCATTCTATTCTTAAATCTAATAAGAGTATTAGATTGGTTAGTAACGATTTACTAATGTCCTATGTGTATAATAAATAAGACACTAAGGGGATACATGAACATTATGCCAAAATTTCAAAAGTACAGTGGCCTATTAAAACAATGTTTAATGATAATTTTGTACGTAGAGATTGATTGATTGAGATATTTTTTATGGATTATTATTAATTTTAAGTAACATTTTGCATAATATTTATTAATTTTTAAAATCTATGTAACATACTGTCTGTAGTTTACGCGAGTAGTACACATTTAAATAAAACACTTTAACGGTTTAAAAAGCACGATGCTTGCACGAAGCAGCATGTGACTGCTGCTACGGCTGCTGCACAGCATCCAAAACATTAGGTCGTAGTTTAAAATAATTTTCAAACAAGTTTAAGTATAATATATCGCGTTTTAAACCGTTAATATACACCTGAATGATATGTTTAGTATATTATCTAAATGTTTACAATTAGCTGTAAAATACTTATATGTATTTTTGGGACATCAGACTTAACCAAGGAACGAAATAAATGATCAGATTTCAGGCCGTTAGGGATAACATATTGAATTTCCCGTTTAATTATCGCAAATCCGAAAAGTATTCAAATTATTTGAGGATCTTCAGACGAGCACAAACGTCATACCAAACAAAAGGGTTCGCCAGATAAAACGAACTGTTGAAACGAAAAGTTTGCTATTGTTACGACTGAGTCATGGGTCGCATTGTTCGGCTTGTATTAAACCAGGGTTTAATACTTCAAGGAATGTAAGACGCGGTCAGGGACGTAAGCATCTAGTCTTCTCAAGATCAATGTTCTTGTTATACGGAGTGTGGGGTTTACGAGAACATTAGTGTACATATTAGGGTAGAACTTGTATAACGTGTATTAGAGATGTGCGAATGTGATTCGAACCGAAACCGAATTTCGGTTAATGTTAGTTTTGTTAACATAGATAGTGATTTTAATCATTAATCTATTTAAATTAGTTTGCGCTATCTCTCTTTGGTCGCCGTATTTCTACTAGCTTCTAATAATATAAATAACGATCAAGCGTGATAAAAATGTTTAAATGAAGTCGATAATAATTAATAAGATGATTAAATTTGTATCCTCTTCATTTTACCATTTATATATATTGAACCACAACCTACCTAGTCCCCTTTATCAATAATCATCATATACTGCCTGTAGTTTACGCGAGTGGCCCACATTTAAATTAGACACTTTAACGGTTTAAAACGCGATATATATCGCAGCTGTGATCTCGCAGCCACCATGGCTGCCGCAAAACATCCGAATCGTCGGACCGTAGTTATAATAATTATTTATAACTACGGTCCAATATGTAAATAAGTTTATTTCGCGTTTTAAACCGTTAAAGTGTTTAATTAAAATTTTCATTATGTTTAAGAACTTAGCTATTAGCTCCAAATACGCATATAAACAGAAATATCACTAATGTACCTTGATTAGTGATATTTTTATATAATACAGTGTAATAATCAAAGAGCTATTTTAACGAACTTATAACAGTATTGCTTGTTGTAGGCTACACTTGTGCCAAGTTTCAGTTAAGACTAAACTATTCACAACAAAACGGTTCAATATTAAATTTACAAGCTGTGAACCCCAACATGACCACAGCAAAGGCAAGTTGGGTGCGTATATGAAATATTGAATATTGGAGGCTATAGCCTCAATTTGTTGAAACATACGTACAACACTCAGTTCTAGATGTTATATACAATATATGGCAATAAATTTTCTATATTTGATCCACATCGTTGCTTTTAAAAAGTATTTTTTGTTTGTCTGACAAAGGTGGCTAGGCAAGCGTGGGGTTAATTTGATGGAATTTAAAATACACCAGACATACTAGCTGTGTCAGCGAGTTCGTCCGCGTAGGATAGTTATTTTGCTATCCGACATAGACAACGGACGCGTCCCGTCACTCGCGACCCGTTTTCGGATCCCGTCGTTCTTGCAAGTTACTCTTCAAAGATAGACATATAGTGTCATGGACATTTTTTTAGATCATTTAAAAAAAGAATCATTCTTTTATACAATTTTTTTGGGTATCTCAAACCGCTTTCGCAGCGTACGCATCGCAAACCCACAGAGATGAAAACTTTCCCCCGTTTTTTTTTATTTGAACTAGTAGTTCCTAAGATTAGCGCGTTCAAACAAACTCTTTAACTTTATTTATTAGTATAGATTATAACTGTTACGAAAGATGTTATTTGCTTCCCGTAGTTCTAGCAAGTTAATCTTAAAAGATAGACATATACTATCGCCGACATTTTTTTTTTTGATAAATGAAAGGGGAGTCATTCTTTCATACATTTTTGCAATTTGCAATTGCGCGTCCTGAACCGTTTTCGCAGCGTACGCAACAGATGTCCGCAAAAAACATTTTTCCACATTTCCAACTATTTAAAACGCACTAACTACATCAACTAAATCTACTTCATGGGTGATAAATATTATAGAAGTCATTTTCTATGAAGGGAGGTTCCAGGGAATGGATCAGACTCTGTCGAGGATTTAAAACTATTGCGATTTACGTGGGTTCCTGGAACCGAGCATTTGAAGTAACGTGTTCAAAGTGAAATACTTAGTATTGGAAATGTCTTCCTAAAGCCATTTATTAAAGTGGGTTTAGATCCACATTTCTAAACGATTAAACTAATTCTTTTTAACTTTAATACGATTGCAGAAACAAACTATTTTAATAGTTGTAAAGAAAAAAATTCGCGAATTTTTCATCAAACTAATGGTCATTATTATTTAAATAAAACACTTTATAGGTTTAAAACGTGATATATATTAGTTCAGCTTATTTACTAATTATTTTAAACTACGGCCCGACGTTTCGGCCGCTTCGCGCAGCCGTGGTCACAGAGACGGGCCGTAGTTACAGTAATTTAATTTAAATGTAACTAATATATATCGCTTTTTAAACAGTAAAAGTATTTTATTTAAATGTTTTCTACTCGCGTAAACTAAAGACCGAAGTCATAAATACTAATTTGTTAAGCATCTCATTTGTGAGAGGAAGAAAATATCAAAACAAGTCGTTTTGATTCAACTGTATAAGATTTTGATCTAATTTAAGCAAGAAAACGGACTAACTTAGACATTATTTTGATATTAGTATAAAATTGTATATTTCACCAATTAAGAAAGTAATGATTGATTTCAAATTATGGTATTAACTTATACAACTCTCTGTTAACGGTCTATTAACTTTAGGTATTGGTAAAATTTAGAATTAAAAAAATTAAGGTCATACAAAAAATAATCATAGTGAGTTATTGTTCCTAATTATAAAATAATAGAAATTACATATCTTTAAATTGGATCAAACATAATGAAAAACAAAATTTTCTTTACAGAAGAGAACAAATATCTGAACTCATTATTATTCTCTCACTGTTTTTCCATCCAGATGTCCAAATACCCAGATTTTCCAGGCTTATTAGACGTTCAAAAAAAATACTTTTTTTTTTATATTTTTAACCCACAAGTCGCTGAACGCTAACTGTTGTGACCATAAGACCAACGAGCCACAAATCTAAAGCAATGCTCGTTATATAAGAAGTTCGATATAAACAGGATAAGGTTGTGGCGAAGTTTCGCCTCTCCCATTTGTTATTTACGATTCAAGAATTACAACAACAATACGACCTCTTGCGTACAATACGTATGACATGCGGATGTGGAATGTTTTATGCAGAACTTTGTACATTTTTGAAGAGTTCCCGAGTTTGATTAAAACTGAGAAGACCCTAATCCCTTTGATGTACCATGAGGCATACACACAACTGCAATTTTGCAGGATCGATTAAGGAAAGGTTCCTTCAAGCCTCCCTCCATGATCTAAACGTTTTTTCTAAGATTTTCCAAGAGTTGGGAAATGATAGGCCATTCTAACCCATGACGGTAATCTTATCCCTTTAACACAAGATTGATTTAATAAAATTACTTTATTATTGTTAAAATTATATTCAATTATTGTAAACAAATAAATTTCAGGCAAAATACGGTACATTATTTTGCTTACTACGAATGTGAACAAATTTAACTATTTTACGCGATATAAATCACAAAACTTCGATTCAGCATTTATACAGTTTCGCTTTAATACAGTATTGCTCTATAATCATTTAATAACTAGCTGTGTCAGCGACTTCGCGTAAAATAAATAAATCTTTATAAATTTAAACTGCTATCCGACATCGACATTGGACGCGACCCGTCGCTCAAGTCGTTCGGGTCCCGTCGTTCTTGCAAGTTAATCTTCAAAGATAGACATATACGGCCTTATTACAAAAAAAAATACTTAAACCACAACTGCGGAGTCTTGGTTTAACTCCTAGACCATGGTCTAAATGAATCTAAGTTAGAAGTATAGTTAGTCCAGTACAAACGTAAAACTTCATTTTGCAATAAGGATTTCAAATAAACCAGGCTTTAAATCTGGTTTGAGAGTTAGTCCTTGTTTTCTAATAAGAGTGATAGTGTCGCGAACATTTTAGATATTAAAAAAAAACTTTATTTTTTTTCACATGTTATTGCACATGAATGCATTATATAATTTAAAATTCGAAAATAACTTGTAAAAATTTTCGACTCGGGCAGGACTTGAACCGGCATCGTCAGCTTTCCGTGCTGTTGCTCTACGGAAAGCTGACGTAGGAATAGTTTTTTCAAAGATATTTTTTGGGTGTCTTGAACCATTTTCGTAGCGTACGCATCGGAAACCCATAGAGATGAATTTTTGACGAAATTTTCCCCCGGTTTTTTAACATTTCTCGATAAATGTTCTAACACAAAAAGAATTTGTCAATTCTCATAAATAACCTACTGTAGTTATACAATTGAAGTAGGTCTTTACGTAGACTACAGGTATGTAACTAAAGAAGAAAAAAACCTGACGATAATTAATGCAACGCCTATTTTGAGGCTCCAAATACTTTGTAATAATAAAAAGGTAGTATCTATCTTAACTAAAAAAATAATTAACAAATTTCAATCACAAATTAATGAATGCTGTTTTAAAACCTAGAACATAAGTTCTTTGAAGTCTCTTATTTTTTGATGTACATATCACATCAACAAAAGTTACGTTTATATATAGTTATTGCAATACGATTTTTTTCTGTACTAAATTTCTTTCGTAAATATTTTCAAGGCCTAATTACATTTAGTCATCGATTATTACATCGCATGTCAATATCTAAACACGAGAGGTCCTAATTTCGGCTTCCAGTTAAAAAAAATTTTTTTTTCTGTCTGACAGGGCACAGAATTTCAAACTACTTGCCTGCATGCCTTTACATTCATCACAAAACCGTGATCGCCCCTGAGGGAGTTTTTTCATGTGAAAATAATACCTACTTCATTCAATCAATTAATTTCCCCATGTACAAGTTCGCCCCACATGCCCCACAAGGGGGATTTCATTATATAAATGCAATACACACAATTACAGTTCTTATATAACGCAGAGGTACAGTATGAAAGCACTATGTATTATTACTAGAAATCTAGAGTACAGTAGGTATTGCAAATAGTAACTAATTGCGTCGGTAATGCAATTACGCCGGCGGTACTGCAGCTAAGAGCTTATTTATCTTTATTGAATGCTATCGCTTTAATCAAGATCATTACGTGCACTAGATTCGAGTCTTAATTGGCAACATGCGATAGATATCTCCGGGGAGCTGCTCTTCCGCAACACGTCTAAGCGTATGTCACGCGCTGTGATATCTGGGTCCCTGGTAATTCGTGAACTGGGGATGGGCTATTGAGACGCCATTAAAATTTGCTTAAACCTATTGTCTTTACTCAATGAGAATGAGAAACGAGAAAAAAAGAAGGAGAAGGTTGAGAGGAGAAAGGAGAAAGAGGAAGGAGAAGCATCAGCATGCAGGAATTAAAATCACGGTGAGACCGGCACCGACGGCTTTACATGTTTTCCAAGGTAGGCGTTATAATCTATATGATTATAACGTCTATAGTTTACGCGAGTAGTACACACTTAAATAAAACACTTTAACGGTTTAAAACGCGATATATTGGTTAATCTTATTTGAAAATGATTTTTAACTTTCGACGTTTCGGATGCTTTGCAGCAGCCGTGGTCACGGAGAGACTTCCCGTGACCACGGCTGCTGTGTGTTAAAGTGTTTTTTTTTAAATATAGGCGATTTAATAAATCAAAATATCTCTACTTATTTACAAGTAAGTGACTAAGGCTTTGCTATAAATAAAGCATCATCATCCATTATTTCTGGTTGAGCCGTACGCGCAATTCTCGATGGTTAAAACTCTCATCATACAAACAATTTGAGTGATTAGCATTGTATATAGGAGGGGTGATATTTTCACTGAAAGTGAAAAAGCAATAATATTGACTATAGTATATAAAAAATGAAAACACATTTAACGGTTCATAACGTGAAATGTATGACTTAAACTAATATGCCAACTACCAAGTGAAGTTTCGGATGCTTTCGGATCATCCGTGGTCACAAGGGGACTAAAGTTGGACGGTGTCTATAATGTCAAAGTTAAATCTGCTACAGATGACGCTAGCATCTTCTAAACGCAGTTATCTACAGTAATTATGATTCATTTTATCTAATATTGTAAATAATAAATAAAATAGTATTCTCCAAAACGTCGATCACCTTTTAAAGAATCAGTGTAGCGACAGTGATGTGCCATTTCAGTAGAATACCAAATGGTACAAAGCACTCCAGTCAAACGTTAGCGACGGCCCATTGGAACTGGCAGAATTAGGTCTCGCAAACTATTAGTTTCATCCGACGCTACTCGCCGACCTTATGCCTCGTGCGCCTAATTTCACGCCGCTCCGCCTTTATGGGGCTCTCTATGCAGGTATTTTAGAAAATAAACGGAACTCCAACGTGATTAATTGCGCAGGGAAATAGTTTATTGTATGAAAATTAGCCTTCAGAAAATGCAGTGGCTATCGCTATTAAACGGGGTGAAATTAATTTATGATTTACGTTGGATTATTTCTGCGGTTGTGTACGTGACGCGAATTAATGTGCCCCGTGCGTTGTGAAGGAAATTTCATAAAACTCACCTTACATTGTCTTTAAGGGGAAATTTATAATGGCCACTTAAGATCGTCTAATTGTTTGAGCCGGTTAGTTTTCTTTAGATTTTTATACAATAGAATATTGAATAGGAGATTAAATGCTTAATTAAGATTTACATAGATAAAGATTCAACGTCTTATCGTACGTTTTAGTGTAAGCAGAAAAAATTACAAATAAATTTTGAAAAAAGAATTGATCTATCAATATCGTAGTGTAAGACGGTGTAATAAGAAAATAATGTGTTTAAAATAGAAAGACGACTTTCAAGTGCTTGTAATAAGATTGTTATTCTGGCCTTATATGGTATAAAGCAATGCATTTTTACATTTTCCACGTAACAAATAAACACGTAGAGCCCATTGGGAGTCCTCCCGCGCTTGGCAGACGGACACGGGTGCAACTGAGCCAAATAGGTCATTAATTATTTTAATATTTTGCATACCACTTCCTCGTACTACTTTATGAAAATATCGTTAAAATAAGTTTTTTAGGGCGCCGTTATTTATGTTATCTGTAACGACGTATAACGAAGATTTTATACCGCTTTTCCAACAGTAATGGTCTTTCGAATTTTCTGAAAATCGGCCTGTAGTTTAAATGATGCAGTGTTGTCGGATGGTCCGATAGAATTCCCAAAATAAACGTTTTTGTACGGTATAAAAGACTATTTAAATAGTCTAAAATGAAATAACACAGAATGCGCAACGAAATGCAGAACGCTCAAATTTTTTTAGAGTTCTTTTAGAAAAGCAGTATATTCGATGCAGCGACAGTTACTTTTGACTCTGAACATGAGCTGGTGCTTATCGATTAAAACCAGTGTTTCCCAGTGGTCACTAGAGTATAACCTCTACCTTGATGTTATTTTGAAATAACAAGATGTCAATGACCGTCTATAATATATCAAATAATGACAGTTTGTCAACCGTCAATACCACTATATCAATCACACACAAGTCACATATCACTTCTTGGCCTTTTGGCTAATATCAAAATTAGTTGACGTTTCTGAATATAAAAGACGTTAAACGAACTATCCGGTCGATTTAGTGAACAAAATAGGTAGCACTGCGACTTATAATAACAAGTAGCAATTTTAATATAAGTGACGTGACATGCGCATGACCTTAAAGTATTTAAAGCTAAAGCAAAGTTACTTAGTGAAAATCACCACTTTAATGTAGACAATAGCGAGGATTTAATTCCTGTAACAATTTTCAAACTATTAAAGCAGAGCAGTTCAACCATAATGCAAATGTGCAAAGCCACAAGATAAGTAGCAGCTGTCTCCGTTGAAGTTACAAATCATAACCAAGATGGACTTCATACCAACGTATACATTAATTTATGTATATGTAGAGAGGAGGGAAAGCTTTATATAATTAAGCTTTAAGAATTTACAAACTATAAGGTTTATTTAACTGGTATTATAACCATTTAGCCGCTTATGGGTGACGTCGTTGTTTGAGTAGCCTAGGAATGCCTTAATCACTAGATAGCTGGGTTTGAAGCCTGAAAAATAGCTTTAATGCATTTTTGTATATCCAGTTGTTCATAAACTGTGTCTGTAGTTAACGTGAGTCGTTGGCTAAAATGTAATATGATTAACGGTTTAATACGCGACCTACTACTAACCCGACGTGGAGGAAGTATGGGTGGGGATGTTGCGAGCTAACATTACTTACTACTAAAATACTGTTAAAGTAATGACATACTTTTGCTAGAAACGAACAATAACTCTGGTTTGAATGACTATTTCATACACAGGTGTGTACTCCCTAAAAATCGTTCGAATTTATGGCCTTAGAACGAAACAATGCCACGGCAATAGAGATTGTACCTCACCGGAAACTTTTGATTGGTATTATTGTGGGGTTTTGTTTGTCGAATTGAGGTTGCAAAAATATAGCGTTGAAAATACAAAAACGAAAATCATCTAGGTTTTTATTTAAAGATAGATCATACAACTACTGGGATGTAAGTTTAGATGTGAAAATATAAAACTATGGTCAGATTATTAATGGGGTAAATTATGTTTTCTTAAACTTATTTAAAGTGGTCAAGTTGGTATTATAAACAATTTGCTTCACTACCGAACGCGAAGTATTTTCTAATTGACACGCAAATTTTTATTTCTGATCTATAAGATTACTTATCTTTTTCTCATCCTAGTATGAATACACGGTCGGAATATTAAAACCCCGTCTATCCTCCTCAATTATAAAAAAAAAAGTAAAAAGTTTCAAAAAATAAAACCGTCGACCCAAACATTATTTCTACGCTGGATGTAAATAAACAATTCCAATATCCGGGTTTCAAAATGGATGCAACGATAAAATTAAATATTTGCCTTAGAAAATGATAACTGTTACACTTCGTGAAAAAACTGAGCCGTTTTAATAAATATTGGTTGATGAAAAAACCAACCCTTTCCTTCAAATTACTGCGTCATAGAATACCTTCGTATGATGATTCTTCACTTTTATAAAAGACTCGGTTACAACCATTTTCTGTCCATTAATTACCCATCTGAGTAAATTGGTCACTGTCTATTCATTTGCTTATATACTCATTCTTATTTAGAAAGAAAGAAAGAAAACATTGTTTATTATTAGCTAGTTTATTGGCAGTTCTTTTCGTTCATTCTCCGCCCTTTATTTGAGAACTGATAGTAAAGTACTACTCGTGTAATCTACAGACAGTATTTATATACGCCTTGTTTGTACTTTATTCTCGCCTATGCAATAAAGTGCTAATAAATAAATAAATCAACTGTGGGTGAGCTTAAAAACATTTAGGAAAATAGTTCTAGGAATGGAATACGATTCAATTACCTAGATAGAGCATACTTGACTAGACAATAAATATTCAAATTCATTCGCTTAGAAGGCAATCTCCTTAAATAAACTGTGCCTAAACATGCAAGCTCCAGATAACTCAACCTTGTCAATATTACTAAAGGCATAGACAATTATAGAAAGAAAAACCTAAGAGCAAAGTATGGCCGATATATTTTTCTAATAATACTAACAAAACAAAGCGAAATATATTTGCTAATCTAGTTGTGCACCCGGCGTTTCGTTTACAGCAGCCTGTGGTCAGAGACGGAAGATGGCGGGTGTTCCTAGCATCGTAAGTCTCTACTACTACCTAGCGCCATCTGTTTATAAGAAATAGGCACTTCTCTAAACTACCTGGATCTTTATGAAACTGTGCCCTTTTTATTAACAGCCAATTATATTGTTAAACATGTAAACACTTTAATATTTTAGTACGGTCTATAGTTTACGCGAGTAGTACACATTTTTTAAATAAAACACTTTAACGGTTTAAAACGCGATATATTAGTTAAACTTATTTGAAAATTATTTTTAACTTTGGCCCGACGTTTTCGGATGGGGCGTGGTACGAGGAGACTCTAATATTTTTCACATGTTGCAAATACCATCAGTATTATATAGTAAATTAAACAACTATTAAGATTTAATAATTAACGACACACGGGAAGAGCGGGAAGAGTATGTATTTATGGCTTGAAGAAATTAGTATACGCGTAGGATAGAGCAGTTCAATTGGCTAGAGAAGCAGCACGGAAGGCTGTGAATGCCGGTTCGAATCCCGCCCGTGAAGTCTAATTTTTCAATATAAATAGATTTTAAATTTCTTTAACTTACATTTAGGGATTCAAATATAGACTAACGCTACGCAAGGCAATCGTTAAGGATATGTCAATGTATTTCGCTTTTATTAATTAATATTTTCATCAATATCGCACTCTTCCCAACAAAATCCATTTACGAAGCGGTTTAACGAGGAACTGCTTAATATTAACATTATTAAGTAAAAATTATAGCGGCTGCTATAATATTCGTAAGGTTATCTCCGCTAATGCCAAAAGTTACCTATTTTAGGCTATACTTTATCTTACTTTGCGAAAGTTCCGTCAGCCAACAAGATTAAATGAAAAGTTTAAATTAATTCTAGCTTCCTCGCAGAGATACTGTGATAAAACTGTGTATCTATTTTATTACTCTCATTCATTGCATATTAAAATATTCTTACTTCTAATATTTTGTCAAAGTGCACTGAGATAATTGAACTTTTATCAGTCTGCCACACTCTTGGCTTAAAACTGAACTTGCACATGAAAAGGGTACGATATTTTCTCTTATCTTCCTTTTATACTATATTCAGTAAAAGTTAATTTTAAATTACTCCTACACCACTAGGGTTGATGACTGTAAAACAATTTTTATACATTGGAACCTTATTTTTAATACTTCCGGGAGTTTCTTGCTATATAGATCCCAAAAATGTTTTTAAATTCACTCGAGAAGTATACTTGCACTGAATGCGGGACGTTTCTGGTTCTACCCGGGAGAATAATTTATAATTGTTTTGGTGGTAGGTATACAACAAAAAAAGGTGATTTCAATCATTAATTTATTCTTTTTAGCTGTTGCTTTTCTTAAAGGTGCTGTAAAACCTAAAAGTATTTATTTAAAATCGCAGAATACTACGCCATTTTGTTTTTCACTCAATCATTCTATGAAAACCATAAACAAATAAAAAATAAACCCGAACCAATTCAAGGTGACGTAAATGTTGAATTTTGTTTGCACAATAAAGACGTTTTAAACTGAACTATTGTCGGGTCCAAATTGCTAATTTGACCGCGGAGATTTAATTATGCATGCCACCCGGGCCGGGTCATAAAGGAGGGGTGTCACAGGCAGGCTTGTTTATAATGTAGCGAGTAATGCGCAATCCAACCCATCCCTGTCTGCGCTAGTATTAACTTTTTATTACTACGAACAAACTTTTGCGGTTTACAGCCACGTTGGGACCATGTCAAAATATTTAAAGCACCTGCATCATACTCCGTTGTTATTTTAGTTCATCGTACTAGTGCCAACAAATAACGCTTCAGTAGAGACATAATCCATTCCAGATACAAATATTTACAAGTTGACCTGGCGAACGTTCTTTGGCATATGAAGTATTTCAACCAAATTTGATTATCATAAAAACGGTTCTTATATCTTAAAAAAGTACTGCGAAGATCATTGAAAGAGGAATAATTCTTCCAGACATATTTTTGAGTATCTTAAACCGTATAATTTATATAATAACCATATAATTTTTCAATTCTAACCAGTATTTAACCTGCGATAGGGGCGGTCAAAGAAACTCTTTGGCTTCATATTTTTAATATAGATGATTTTCACATATGAATACATGTGACTTAAAGGTTCACCGTTAGATAGTAATCTTTAATTCTCCCCATGACCACGGCTGCTGTAAAGCATCCGAAACGTCGAGCCGAAGTTAAAAATCATTTTCAAATAAGTTTAACTAATATATCGCGTTTTGAACCGTTAAAGTGTTTTATTTAAATCTTTAATTCTATTAATACAATTACTTTGTAAGCTATTTTGTTAACAAAGTCGATTGGTGAAACAGACACAGAAATGTCTGTCCCATGCCCCACATAAACGGCATGAAATTTCATATCACCCAGCTTTTTAATTGTAATTTAAACAAAGTTTAGATAAAAAATAAACTCATATAGTTCTTACCAATAGTGTCGGTAGAATTAATTAAAAAAAATACTTTCCAAATTACATTGTCCTTTCAAATAGCATTAAATTCAATACGTCCTGAGTTTGAGTACTGGGAAAATTCTTGCAGTCGTGTAAGGTATAAGGAAGACTGATTACTTAATAAATACATTTTAAGTAAACTAATATAAATAGGGATAACGATTTTATTCAACAATAAAAGTAGCAACAAAATCATTAATATTTAATAAGACCTTCGCAATATATTTATACACTTACTCTCGTTTGTCCCCGATTCCCTGCAGGCGTCACCTGTCCAATAAAACGTTGACAATTAACTTAATTTATTGTCCAACTGATGGACACTGCTCGTAATTCCTACGGGCCAATATTCTATTTACGTAACACAAAGAACTTTTACAATGGGATTGTTCAATATTATTTAATGGAAAATATACTAAACACAACAAATTAGGTAGTGAATATAGGTAGGGACGTCTTATTACTTAAAGCATGTGTATAAAAATACATAGTTTTAAACACTGTTAACGGTTTAGAACGCGAAATGTTTTAGTTAGACTTATTTACAAATTATTTTAATGTTTAAAGTCGTTAAAAGTTTTTTATTTAAATTTTTACTACTCACATAAACTGCAGACAGTAGGTTTATAGTTTCAGTTAATAATCAAGATTATTGTATCGACAATTGCTTTTAGTCTTATACGAATATAATAATACGATTTACTATTGTTAAAATTAACATTTGTTTCGCAAAATACTAGTAATATAGTATTTATATATGAGGCTGCTAGAGGCAGTGTGGCCTAAAAACAAAAACATGATTTTCAATAAGCTGGAAAATAAAAACGCGCAATTAACTTAAAATTAATTTGTACTATAATTTGTGTAAGAATTATATTAACAATTTTAGGGCACTGTGCTCTTGTAGATTAACGTATTTAAATTATAAAAATATAAATAACTCAAGTTATATAATTGCAGTTAGGCTACTCTGTATTTAGCGGCCTCATATCTTGTGAAAAGCCTTCTGACATTTTCTTGTAAAGCACCTGCATTTCCATTTTTGAACAGATTTCTCTATGTCAAGTCATATTACTATATTATATAACATCCTCGACGCTTCAGACTTCTAAGAAATAAGCCTTACTAGCTATTTCACTGAACACTGAAAAGATGATTCAAGAGACCATTTCTAGGAGGCTTTTATAAAGATCTAAGAGAATTAATAATTTTATGTAGGCTTTTGACTGTAAAGCTTAGATTATACATAGCTTGATGAAGGGTTTAAATTCTGGTGAAAACATAAATAATTTGCTCGAACAGGATACACAATTCTGATCAATTGTGACAAAAAAAAACCTCTGACGTATACCTTCGTAAGAAATTGCGGTATAATATTAGCAGGTTATAAATTTAGGCTGTCTCGCGCTAATGTTAAAGCTGAAGTTCGTTTATTTGTTAAAACGTGCTTATTTTAAGAACTACAGGTAAGAATGATATATATACGCTATAATAAAACGTATAATAGAGGCGAAAAAACAGAGGTAAATGTGAAAAAATAAAAGGAATATTTATTTATTCGAGTGCTTTCCTTGCGTGCGCTACGAAAACGGTTTAAGAAAATATGTATGACACAATATTTTTGTAATGATAAAAAAAATGTCCGCGACAATATTTGTCTACCTTTTAAGATGAACTCGCAAGAACGTCAGGACGCCGACGACGTCGTGGGTAACACAGCTATAATTTTTAAAGCTGAAGATGTACTTTACAAAAACCAGTTTTGATGCCCAAAATAACTATTCGACGTGGACAAAGTCGCGGACACAGCTAGTTCATATTATGAATATCTACGTGAAGAAAAACAAAAATCCAAATTCACCTCTGATCTTCAGACAAAATTACTTAATTATAACTTCGTGGAAGTTAGAAACGAATGCAAATGTACAAGTTCAAAGAATTTTATTAACAAACGCGTCGTGTATAAAGATGAAGAGTAGTATTCGCGGCCGGGAGATTTGCGTATGTTACAACGGGAACAAAATGACAAACCAGCGCTCAAGGAAACCCTGGGACATGTAAGGAATGTTAATTTTTCGGTTCCTTTTGCACAAAGGAATTTATTATTAGGCTTGGAACGCGAACATCGGATGGGGCTACAATTTTGACACCCAAAGGCCTGTTGAAACATTTATACGTGCAATCTTATATAAATAGTTTTAACTCAGGACTCAAACCCACAGCCAACAGCCGTGCTCTTCATTAGTACAGTATGGTTTGCTGTTGGTAACACGAAGGACTTTTACAGCTTATCAATTGTTTTTAAATAGTTACACGTTAATAAAATACTGTCTGTAGTTTACGCGAGTGGTACACATTTAAATAAAACACTTTAACGGTTTAAAACGCGATATATATTAGTTAAACTTATTGGAATTGTTTTAACTAGTGCCCGACGTTACGGATACTTTGCAGCAGCCGTGATCACGGGGAGACTCAAAGCGTCCGAAACGTCGGGCCGTAGTAAAATAATTTTCAAATAAGTTTAACTAATATAAATCGCGTTTTAAACCGTTAAAGTGTTTTATTTAAATCGTGTTAGTTGTTTCTCCTATAGAATATGGGTTGACATACATTTGACAAATCTACCCGGAATTCTAAAGACAGAGCTTTCGCACTAACAAAATATCTTTAATAATTTCAAATATGTATGAATTAAAAATCGATAAAAAATTCACGACTCGGGCAGGACTTGAACCCAACCTCGCTCGTGCTGTTACTCCAACCAATTGAACGACCGAGTCCTACAAGTGATCGTCGATATTTTTTTAACCTGTTGATATTTGCACATCTCACACATCATATAGTATCATGTGCACATGTGGAAAAGGTTTCAAATACTCTAAGTATTAAAGGCATGTAACATAGCCTTGTGTCCGTGAATTAATTAAAATTTCACTTACACAGTCTTAATAGTCTCGTAAACCTAAACCGGATAAGCGTTAGAAGTTTAAATTAACTTGTTAGGATGAGCTTCGGGCATTCCATAGCAATACAGTTTACAAACAAGCAGACGTACCTACGTTTGCTAACATTGCATACAAATTGAGGGATGCCAAGTTATTGCCGGTGCTCGCTGCTTAAAATTATTAAACCCGTGAAACATCGGTTTGTTACTAGATATAATATAGACAATGCCTTGCTACTTTACATAGTAACAATCGTTTTATTCTACTACTGACAGTATCTTCGGGTAAAATTATAACCTATAAGATCTGATGATGGTCATTAAAAACGCTTAAGTATTCGCTGTACTTCACGCGAATAGTACACATTTAATTAGAACACTAAAGGTTTAAAACGCGATATATTAGTTATCTGAAAATTATTTCAACAACGGCCCGACGTTTCGGATGCTTTGCCACAGCCGTGGTCGCGGGGAGACTAAAAATGGAGGGTGTCTCTGGCGGCAAAGTAAAAAACTACAACGCAAGTAAAAAGAGCAACAGCACGGAACGCTGACGATGCCGGTTCAAGTCCTGCCCTAGTCATTTTTTTCATTTGAATTTTAAAAGTATATAGTGCCTTCATGTGCTAATAACATGTAAAAAATATTAAAGTTTACAAAGTAAAAAACTGCTACGCTAATGCCATATGTTCCGTCGACAATACCAACTTAGACGGAATCAAATAAGTTTTACTAATATATATCGCGTTTAAAGCCGTTAAACTTACACACAACTAACACATTTAAATAAAGTCCAGTTACCCTGTGACTACGGCTGTTTCAAAGCAAAGAAATATTAGACCGTAATTAAAATAAATTGCAAATACTTTAACAGTTTCAAACCTGAAATATATTTATTTACTTGTAAGTGTTTTTTAACACCCTAATAAAATTAGCGACGAGACCCAATTGTCTTGCCAGGTAATACAATTTAATAATTACATTTATTCGAAGCTTTGATAAATTCTAAACGTCTTTAAAAGTTGGCCCTTATTTCTTTTCTATTAATTATTATTTGCATTGTTGTTTTTTCTTTAAGATGGCAATTGATAAAACGATTGAAATTTTTAGTTTTTAGTCTGTATTAAATATTAAATCGTGTGATAATAAACGATATGTTTCTATAATGTGACGATTTTTATATTTTAAATTTTTATTTTTAGTTATAAATGTGATATTTCTTTGATTATATAAAATAAATCGCATTAACGATTAAATTAGATTACGGACTCGTTGGTCAAAATCAACGGGTCGTGGTTCGATCCCCACCGTGTCCTACATGTTTGTAATTTTTCTGACAGGTAGGAATATCGAAATTTCGTCCGAGTCCACAGTCCACAGATGAAAAAGCCGTGAAGTATAATTGCGGTACGGTTTAATTCTGTGGATTTCCGAATATATAAAGCCAAAATCGATCGATAGTGCATTTTGTTCAGATGCTATAGGGAGATATTTTACTTACCATCAAGTAAATCCCACGCGGCCACTCTATTATAAAAAAAAAAGATTGACCCCTTTCAATTTTCAGACATTACCTGTTGTACAAAGGATTCTTTAATGACAGAATCCCAAACGCGATCACGCCTACATGACGCATTTATGGTATACACAAATTGACTGAATAAAATTCCATTTACTTTGTCCATTTAGAAATAAGAAAATTCTCGTCAATATAAATTTAATCAAGTGAAATTTTAATACAAGTTTCCAAAATATAAAAAGCTATTCAAAATATGATCATCATTCAGAAAATTCAGTGTATCTACTCTTCAAAGAAGAAATATCTAACATGCTTGGTACAAGGGTCGAAATATTCGTTATGTGGTAGATCAAGAGCCGAAAGTGCTGCTCCAAAATAGTGCTTAGTGAAGTGTAAAGCATCATGAGGTCGGAGTAGCAGAAGGGTTTGGAGATAGTCGCGTATGGTTCCAGCCAGTTCACCATTCTCGGTGACGTAGCGTGCTCCCTCCGACGATCTGGTACTCTGGAGTACAATGCACTTATTAGACGATCGTAAAACTTCAACTCTCAAGACCCGTTTCAACTTTCAAGTCAATACCTAATGTTTCCGAAACGTTTTCAAACTTTGTAAAATATCGCACTTCTAACTTACGGTTACTTTTATAAGAACTTAAATATATGAATCTATATACTAATATATAGTGCTAAAGAGTTTGTTTGTTTTGTTGAACGAGCTCAAGAACTACTGGTTGAAATTGAAAAATTATTTTGTTTTGATTAGAGCACTTTATCAAGGAAGGCTTTGGACTTAACAACACGCTGTGACCAATACGAGCGAAGAAATAGTGGACAATGTGGAAAAAGCGGGTAAAATCATTCATCTTTGACGGTTTCCATTGCGTGCGCAACGCAAAACTGTTAAAGATTGCCAAAAATATATACAAATACGAGTCATTCCTTTTTAAATGATATAAGAAATTATATCATTTAAAAAGAAAAAGCAAAAGGTAGAAGAGTGAAGTTTATAGATATTTTTATAATAATGTCGAGGATTGATATTAAAACAGTACCATACACTATTCTTGTAGTTGTGTTAAAAACCGTGTTGGATATTTGCTTTCCAAGGAGGTCTAATTTTACACGCTTGATAATAATTATATAAGTCATGTCCTTAACACCAGTTTGTGTTAGATGCATTAGATTAAATTAAAAATCGATTATAAATTGAAAAAAAAATTGACTCGGGCAGGACTTGAACCGGCATCCACATTGCTATGTGGTGTTGCTCTAACCAATTGTGCTACCGAGCCCTACACGCTTTTTTTTATATAGTACCATCATGTCATCAAAGTCTGTATTAAATTAATGAAGCAATAGTTATCAAAGGCTATTTAAAGACTGGCAAGTAAGCGTTAGAATAAACCTTGAAGTCCAAATAATCCGAGAACAGTTGAAGGTCGTTCCGCCATTTCTCACGCCTGGGCTCGTGGGGTTCTATCTCATCCTTCTCGGGAATGACGCGCAGCAAAGGGTTCAAGTGAATTATGTAGCTATTGTCCGCCCACTCGTGGCTTACAAGGTAACCTTATACCAGAAATATCTCTTTACATGTACAAACATATGTATATTTGTATAAATATAGGTACACCTCAAGTATACCCAATTTAGGGCAACCACTACCATTTGGTATGAATTATAAAACACAGGAGTACTTTTTTTTTATTCTGTCATTCTTTCCGTGTTAACACAACTACTCTAATAATTATTTTATTAATAATGTAGTCTGTTTGTCGGTAGTGATGCGAATAGTACACATTTATATAAAACACTTTAACGGTTTAAAACGCGAAATATATTAGCTAAACTTATTTAAAATACAGGGCTGCTGTATAGCATCAAAAATGTCGGGCCATGGTAAAATAATAAACGAATATTTCAGGTTTTAAACCTTTAAAGTGTTTTATTTCAAAAGTATACCTACATTTTGTGTTTCTTGGTTATAAAAGAGAAAAAGATAATAATCACCTCGAAGTGTTAGAACGATCAAGGTTTGATGAATAAAACCAGATGGCTCTATAATATGGCGTTCAACTTTTACCACAAAAAGGGGCTTTCCGTTCACGATTGCTTGACTTGTGCCGGGGCATACCTATTTATAAGCATACAGTACCAAAATGTTATACAACTTCAACCAAATTATTTTTACACTTAAGTCTAACGCATACAAATTTATCGAAAAATATACCTTTGACCAACATTAACTTACAACAGGTATTATTACGGTGTTTTGGTAAAATATTATTGTATTTATATATAATAACAATTAAGTCTGTTCTCCCCGTGGCCATGGCTGCTGCAAAGCATCCGATCGGGCCGAAGTTAAAAATCATTTCCAAATAAGTTTAACTAATATATCGCGCTTTAAACCGTTAAAGTGTTTTATTTAAATGTCCATCTTTACGATAAAAGAGAAAACCAATACTTACGAAAAGACTTTCACATATTATACCGTCTATGAGAACGGTGTCAGTTTTAATAAGACCTTTGTGCCGGCTAATGCCCAAATACCGCAGCAACACAACGTTCGCACCTTCTAATAAAAAGTTGCGAGCATCTTCAAACGAATGGTAAATGCGTTTTACAAAATGGCGCTCCCCACAGATACGGGTCACTTTGTTATAATAGCCGCTTTCGCAAATTGTCATATAACTCCTACGCTCTTTTGTAGTGTCCTTCTTTGTTATTTGCCTGAAATAGGTAGCTTATCTAATTAAAAAAAAAAAATATCTTACCATACTGTTACTTACTTTACTCGTATAAAACAGCTCGACCGATTTTAATGAAATTTTATATACAAATTCAGTAGTTCTAAGACTCCGTTACTATATATTGATTATACCCCTAAGTGATAAGGATTCTCCACCCCTAATCATTTTTTTATATTTTTGGACATTTTTTTTCTATCGTCTAAGATTTGTACTAGTTTGTAATAATTTATCATCCCGCTCGATAAACGATCAATTATCGCTTAGTAAGTTATCCCCCCAGGCGTCTACCGGTGTCACTTCTCACCCGGTAAACAGCACCAAGTAAGGATGAGACCGATGCCTGTACTACGGAGTTTGGTACAGATCTTTACACACTAGAAATTTCCTAGAATAATTTATGTGATAAAACAACGTTTGCAGGCGCAGCCAGTCTCATTATATTAGTATCACTATCGTTGGTCATCAACCTACCCACTTATTGCGTATATAATAACAAATAAGTAAAATGTATGTTGCTATACTACATAAGTCTCGTTAAGTTCCTGCTTATAAATCTCTACACGATATTATTTTTGTAACATCTTACTCGCTTCTGCTCTCCTCCATTGTATGCAAATTGCAATCCAAAATACTGACAAGCTTTGACCCAGTTTTGGCTCCGTCTTTCGATGAATGAGAAACAACTTGAACCAAAAATTTATCCTCATCTTCACCCAAAGTTTCTACACTAATACTCATTCCTGTATGTAATAAATGTAAAATTATCGTTATGAGTTTATAAAGAGCTCGTATTCGAACAAAAACATAAACAACTTACCACCCACAGCGCTGCAACAATCTAAAGATGGCTTACGAATCTTCTTTACGAATTCGGGCGCTTTAACTTCATGAACAGGGCACGCAGCTGCCTCTGTTTCTTTTTCCTCGTGGAGTCCTAAAACTTTTTATCTTTTCTTTCTTCGGTTCCTCGTAAGATATTTTGTCATGTCTTCCATAACCGTAATCAAAATATGTATGTCTCGGGTCGACATCGTGGCACCAGCGGTAGCCGTGCTTGCCAGCTCTCGTCCTTTTCAGTTTTCTTTGGATACTCTTTTTGCGCGGACAAGTACAAACCGTACCCCCTGCTATTTTTGTGTGATTATCAGGACATGTGCAAATACCTTCGCCTTGAAGTGGAATTACATCACAGATGCAAGGTTCCTTGCAGTCACATGTTTTAAAACATTTACAGTCTTCAGGATCTCCGCAAGTGCAAAGACCAGGCTTTGGAAAACATTTGCACTTATCGGGGGAGTCAGCAAAGCAAGTGCATAGTGGAGTAACAGGACAGCTGCAAATGGACTTAGATTCATCATCTTTACAGGGCGGTTCCTCTTCCTCAATTTTCTCACAAATGCATGATCTTTGTACACCGCATATGCAAACACCTTCTTCACAAATACACTCTTTGCCCTTTTTACAAAAGCATATAGGTTTTTTATCTTCATTTTGGCACGTACACGGTACTTTTTCAGATTCATGTTTAGGTTCTTCAGTAACTATTTTTTCTACTTCTTCTTCTTCTTCTTCTTCTTGTAATGTGGTTTCTTCTCCATATTTTGTTTTTTGTATCTCAGCATGATCAGAACAAACAGGCTTGCATTCGCAAATGCATATAGGACATGGATACTTGCCCCTTTTGCAAATACATGGTTTATTAACTTGCGAGCACTTGCACAAAGGCCGTGGTTTACAATCAGGATGACACATGCAAACATTACTTGGTTTACAAGTACATACTAATTGCGGTTTTCCATCATCACATAAGCAAAGATTTTCTACTTCTAAGCATTTACACTCCGCTCTTGTCTTAGGCCCACATCTACAGGGTACTTTAGTGTGACATGGACATTTCCCTTCTTTATCTAATGCACACAAACATTTTTCTTTGTTGAGCGCAGCAAGGTTTACCGTCGGCATACCATCTTCAATAACTATACTTGTTATGCTATCCTTTGGAGGAAGCGGTTTTGAGCAATCAGGAAAGAAAAAGAAATGAAAGTTATTTTCCATCCCGTCAGGTTCTTTTTGTTCTATTGCCTCTTCAACGTCTACAGTTTGATCCTTATTAAGGACTGTTGGCTTGACCTCCGCTAAATCTTCGCTGTCAGAAGATTCTTCGCAAGTCCACTCAGAATCAGAAGCTTCATCTTCAACTTCTCCATCACGATGACCGCAACTAATGATTAACGTTTCAGCAAAACACAGCTGCTTTTTGGTCTCATCATCTAAAATTTACATTAACACGCGATATTTTTTCTTTTTAATATTCATATCAATCTACCTATCTACTAATATAATACAATATATGTATAAATACTAATTAGGGTAAAAACATAATTCTCAGTTACCAATTTGAAAAAACAGCTGCTTCGACAAATCTAATAAAGAGATATGAGAGCTAGTCATTTTAGTAGTTATTTTAAAGTTGTTTACAGTAACTTTTGCCAATTAAATACATATCCTTTTTTATTTTATTATGTGTTATTTTTATTTAATTGTTTGACAACATTTATAAAATGTACAAACAACGAAGGTTTTATGAAAGGCGTTTATTTAATGATTTTTAATAGCTTTCTTATACATTATATTTTATTTATGTTTATTTATAATTATAAACAACCAAAGTTTATCTACGGCGAAACGCAACAAAATCCTTTAACCACAGATATTGTAGGGTCTATAGCAAGCTAGAATAAATAGCAATATTTGCAACTACTGTAACGAAAATGTTGGAGACATGAAACACATTTTTTACGTCTCAAAACACTATTGTTGTGGCGCAATAAAAGAAATGAAGGAGCAGGCAAATTTTGTTGAAGCAGTATTGCTTGTACGCCTCTAACGGGCGTATTTTTTTATAATCGTATATTCATCACTTCTGATCATTCAGAGCTAAATTAAATGTCGAAAAAGAAACATCCAAAGTTTTTTATTCTCGATATTATACTCTCGGCATTTAAGATCCAAAACAACTATGTTTTTTATTTTTCATAGACTTGTATCGGCAAGTTTTATAAAAGTATATAGTGGAACTTCCCGCTGCCAGTAATGTTATTTATTGAAAAACAAAAAGTGTTACAGTGATAAAAATACAAATATGACATAAGTAGAGAATAGTAGAGAGGTGTGAAGTGTTATAAATGAAAATACCTACTTTTAATAAGTGAAAAAATAAAACTTGGCTTAAAGGACCAGGCCATAAAATATTATTTAAAAAAAAAACAAAATTCTTCATGACGTTTACTGTATTGACAGTAACAAACCACTCCGTGAAAGTGAATTGACAACTTTAAACATCTTTGACAGCATTTGACAGATGATGTGGCCTAACGATTCGATCTCTTAATTTTGGAATTAAATGTTTCTAAAATAAATTATATTACAATACAATGCGAAGATGATTATAATAAAGACTGTTTTATTTTTTGTGTTAATCACAATTTGCTACAGTAGATTGCCCGAAAAAGTATACTGTGCTAATCAAGAATGTAGCGGTAAGTTATTTTACATAAAACACATCTGTTACTATTGTATTTTAAATGTTATGCCGAAATAACTGTATGGCATTCAGTTCTGTGTAAAATGTGGCTTAATTTTCTTCATTATTAAAGTTACCAGTCTTACATGAAAATCAATGTTTTATTCTCTTAATCTTTTCAGAACCTATATCTAAAGCTAGAACTCTTCTAAGCTATAACAGTGCAGACTCTGATCTCATGTCATTCAAGGGTAATTCTGAAGCAACTATCATTATGAAATCTGAAGGGGCAAACTCAGATTTGTGGTATGCAAACATTAATGGAAAATCTGGTTTTGTGAGCACAAAATTCTTGAGGGAAATGAAAGTATACACTAAAAACTTAATAGAACGCCCTTTAGAAATAAAATCAAATACACCAGATGTGCAACCTAATAAAGTACAACAACCTCATGAAGTAATTGAGGGTACTACTATTTATTCACCTGAACCAGATCAATCCCAGGTTGACCCAACGATAGTGCCAGAAATACCTCCTCAAGATAATCCTTTAGATAACTTAACCTCTAAACAAGATAATCAATACAATGTAGAAATAAATCCACAAGATATTCCTCCATCTTCAGATTCCAAAAGTGATACGGCTTTTGCACCTCTTGCAGGAGATAAACAAAACAATGTAGAAAACCCTAAAGATAACAAAGAAGTTATTGAAACTATAGTGAAAACTGAGGATGCTTCGATTACAATCGAGGATTCAGCGTTAGAAGATCCTAATGTTAGTATAGAATCTATTGAGGACCAGAAAGTAGACTTATCTGAGATGCTATTATCTACTATTACCAACAAAGAAAAAGATAACAGTGAATTAAATGAATCTGGAGAGCATTCTTCTGAAAAAACTCAAAGTGAACAAGACGAAGTCAGAGAACATGCACTTGTTGATAATGTATTACTGAACACTGCAACTAATTCAATTGAAAATTCAAACATAATACCTGAAAGTAAAGGCGAAACTAATAATGAGGATTTAGTGAGCAATAGTGAATTAAAAGTATCTGACCAGAATTCTACTGAAAAAACTCAAAGTGAACAAGATCAAGTTAGTGAACAGGCTCTTGTAGATAAAGCATTGCCAAACTCCGAATCTAATATTGAAGGTCTGGAAAACATAAATGAAGATGCTACTGATGAAGTAAATTCGGAAGAAGAACTTAATGAAACTCCTACAGATTATATTCCTGAGTTGACAACCCTACCTATAGACACCCAAGACCTGACTACACCAAGTACAGACACAACAGAAACTGAAAAAGCCACTTCACAAGCTCAAACGTCTTCTGATAATATCAAAACTATGCCTGAAACCAACCCACAAACAATACCTGCTGCAGACATTAACTTACTTCTTCAGGAATTACAGAATGCAGACACTACAACCCTTAAAGTGCCACATATGCAAGTAACAACAGACACTACACTCACAACAGAGTATACTCCAATAGAGAACAACAAAATATCAGAGAACATTATTTCTGATAATAATGATGTCAATGCAAATTCTGAGGATTCTATGAGAGAAACTATTCAATCAAATCCAGATGTAGTATACAACACAGAACCAGAACAATTCAATACAGAAAGCTCTCGGACAACTTCTTCGGAGGAAATTACTGAGTCCACAACAGAGCCTATGATAACAGACACATATATTCATACATCTACAGAGAATTTAATTGAAGAAGTATTAAATACCCCTACCACAGAAACACCAAGTGTTGAAGAAGAAACAGGGGGATTTTTCTCCAATATCTACTCCATTATAGCTGATATGGTGCCACCATCTGCTGACCCTCCTTCAGAGCCAATATTTAACCCAGAAAATGTACAACCACCTGTACCTCAAGAGTCTGAGAGCATGTCTATCACATCGTATTTATCATCTTACATAACCTCTATAATGGGATCTACCAAACAAAGCAGAGCACTGTATCCCTCTTCAGGTCAGTTTTATTTTTATGACTTTTTTTTTATTTTTTTATTAAAAGGTCTACAAAACTAAGCTTTAATATATAGACATGATATAAATGGCTTTATACAAGTAAAAAACCTTAAAAATTAAGATATATAAATATGTAGACACTACATTCAAACTTCATGCGACTTCTTACTTCTTTATAAATAAATAATTAAAATAAACAATAAGCGTGCTTGAATTCTTACAATAAGGTAATTTATGATATTAACACCTTAATAAATTTGTCAGGTGATACATGCTTTTCTGAGGAATACTGCGATGGTGAAGATTATGGTCAGCGCAACAGGTTCTTGACATTCATCTTAACAACTGCCACATCAGTACTCCTGTTTACTCTTGGTTATTACTACATTGATAATAAACGGCAAGATAGCAAGTTCATTGGCACCATAAATAAACTACAGAGGGAATTGCTTTTTGCTACCAAGGTAAACAAGTGTTAACGCATACATTTTGCATTACTACTGGCTTGAAAAGTAGGTGAATTAATGTCAACTAGACAAAAAGTAATTTCCCTTACTCCTTTTATCATGCAATATTTTGACCATTTGAATTACTTAATACACATTTTATATTATCTTGCATATTTAAAACCTTTCTAATTCAACTTAACCTTATTATATATAAGTAAATTGTTTGCATGTAGCAAATAGCTATATGTGAATTTTAATTTACTGTTTGATTCTTTAAAAACCTTTCTAGTTTAGGAATCGAAAATAAATATGGCTTTAAAATCTAGGAGTGTGAGATCCTTAAGGAGGAGCTTGGCACTACAAAGAACAAACTGAACTCGATAGAAGATAGCTCATTTGGTAAAGATGACATGGTGCAGTCTTTAAAAGAAGAGATAATAGAAATGAAAGCACAAAACGATAGACTACGACACTCTTTGGATGATAATGAGAAGTTGCTCAGGGTATCCGAGAACACTGCTGGTGAACTTCAGAACACGTTGAGTGAGGTAGAAAACACACTCAGTGAACTGTTAGCTGAGAGAGCACATGCGGAGGAACAAGTTGCAGAAATGAATGGTAATAAGCTTTCCCAAGAAACCTACAAAGTTTTTTATACTATTTATTGTATTTTAAAATATAATCAAGCTGGCGATTAGTATCTAAATAGTCACATTAAAAATAAATTGCTTCCCACTGATAGAAGGTGATGTTTAGGATAGGAAAATGTCAATAAAAAAGAAACATTATAGTAATGTAATACAATAGTTTAGCAAGTATGCATCCATTTATCATGACATCTATCTTTGTGTTTATAATGGTATAATTTTTATTAGCTATTAAAATTAAACAAACTTATTCTTAAATATCCAAATAAAACACTTAACGGTTCAAATCGCAGTTAACTAACTACCATTTTTTTTTACTTTGGCCTGATGTCTTAGATGACCTCGGATGCTTTGCAGCATAAAACCACAGCAATTTAATATTTAAAAGTGTTTTATTTAAATGTGTACTACTTGCATAAACAACTGATAATGCTTATTTGTATGTTTTATTATTAGGCAGGAAAGATCCAAGCATTTGAAGAAGAATTAATATCAGTCACTCGGGATAGAGACAACTATCAATTGAAATATGCTTCAGCCGAGAGTGCTTTGGAAGAATTTATGAAGCAGAAGAAACAGTTTGAAGATGTTAACCAGCAGTTATCAGCAGCTAACAATACAATCGAATTACAGAAGCATGAAATTGTTGCGCTGAAGGTAATTCAACTTTCTAACTATAAATAGCTTCACAGTGTGCTTGTTAAATGTTTACATACATTATATTACAACATTTTGTCGTTGCTGAACTATTGTCCTAATTTTTTCATACCTCCGCTTTAATATTTTAAATTTTCAAATGTATTAATTTAAAGGGAAATTAGGTACAACAAATAAAAATAACAAATATAGACAAATAATTATAACACAATCAAGCTACATTGGCATATTATTGTTACCTTCATTTTTTTACTTTTAAAATAGTTTTTTTTAAATCTCTTTCTCTCTCTTTTCTTCTACTGCTTTCTTACCATATTTTTCTCTTTCCAGGATGCTATGAAGGAATTGAAAGGTGGTAATACTTCGAATATAGACGTGGCTTCATTGATTGATCATACAGAAATCAAGGCGAAGCTTACTAAAGCTGTTGAAGAAAGAGAGACATTTAAACATCAATTTGAGGTAAGATTACTATCTGTTCTTATATTATAAACTAGCAGATTTGTATTTTTGTTAGTAATACGTAGACGCTATAACTACTTTGTTTTTCAATACACAATTTTATTTTACAATATTTAATTGTACAAGAATTGCAAAATGGGACAGGCCGCTCAGCATGCCGATTCAGCTATGTTGAACGAAGATAATACGCATGAATAATTCTTATCGAACAACTCACGCGTGTTTGCTCTATTTTTCATCTTCTAATACAATTTATCTTGAGTGTTTGATTAAAATGTAACGGTTATGGAATTAACCATATTATATTTCTGGCCGATACTTTTAACTTTGATAATTTACTGTTAATATATTTATACACAATTAATGTCCTTTTGTTCCTTAGTCAATAAAACCCTACCTAAATGAAAATCCACCAATTCTGTGTATTATCATATTGATGATCTTTCAAACCCTTTATTATTGTGATTTAAGTTACTAACACAGCATACTTTTAAAAAACCTAAACGACTTAATTTAATTTCTTTGTCCAAAACAAATGTTTACAACAGCTACTTTATAAGAAATATTTTGTTGTTAACTTGCTTTCCTTTTGTATGTGTTCTATATACATTAGGTAGAACAAAAGGAGAGATCCAGACTAGCAGAAGAACTGCAAAGCACTCAAGAATCTTTGAAGACAGCGAGTCAGCAGGCCACTGAAGCTCTAACCAGACTGGACGTTCTAGGAAAATACTTCCAAGAACGAGAGAGTGAATTACTTAAGTGAGTTTTGTATTTACATATACTATCTTGCAATTAAATAATATTTAGTTTTAAGTAAAATATTGTAATTGTTATGTAATATAAATGTAATTATTTATCTATTTAATTATACATTGCTTGTTAATTTCTGAATAGAATAGGAATATTAAATATCAAAATAGACCGTTCTTCTTCTATTGATATTCCAATTTTAATTTAAGGGAGCTAAGCACAAAAGAATCCCTGTGGCTTAGCAAACAAGGAGAGTCAGCGAGTACAGTCGAGAAGATAGAACTATTGCAACAAGAAGTGCAGAGATATAAGTAAGACTTATTTATATTCATTTACTTTACATTGTAGCTCAATTCTATAATATTAAACATTATTAGGCTTGGCTAAGGCCCAAAAACTGAACTAAAGCCGCTTTTAAATAAAAGTTGATTGATAAAATTGACACAAGAGTATGTCTGTATTGCAAACATTATCGAAAAGAAAATTATAATATATGCGTATCTGTGTCATTTTATTATTGTAACTATTTTGTTTCAATCCCAGTATTACAATAATTCAAGATCGATTTTAAATTAAAAAAAAAATACTTCACCGTCAAGACTTGAACCGGCGTCCACAGAGTCCCGCGTTATATAATGCCATTCATATTTTTCAATAATTCAAGAATTATGTATAATTTCTGTGCTTTTGGCATTACTACATTGTAATTTATAATAAAATTCTTTTCAGAGAGAAGTGTGACACACTAACTCGAGAGTTAGCGGAGCAAGAGTCAGCTCGCCGCACGGCTATCAGCGAAATGGAAACTCGTGCGCACACTGCGTGGCTTGAAGCAAGACAGGCGAAGAGAGAGACGGAGGCTGCGCGAGACGAGGCCACTGCTCTCCGAAGAAAGCTGGCAGCTATGCATCAAGCTGATGGTGCTGCCTCACCCAATAGACGTGAGTATTGCTAGTACTAATTCGTGGTTCCGTGTTTTTTTGGGTTCTCCATATCTAAAGTAACTGGATCCTAAGTCTGTGGTGGCAGTCTGATTCGTAAAAGATTTATTAGTTAAAATTTTAATACATTATGTATTTCTGCAAATTGGACTAGCTCGTATGACTCATAATCGACGGACAGTGGGTTAGATCCCCACCGGGTCTAACATCTTTATAATTCCAAATATCCTAAGTCAAAATAGGTCAAAAGTCTATCAGTAAAAAATATAAAAACAAAACGAGAACACTTAACACGCATATCATTCATAGCAGATATATGCATATTATTTTTAATAATTATTACTTATATAATAACAGCTTAATCTAGCATGGATTTTTTATTCTATAGCTGTGGTGTCTCCACACGAAGTCCCCGATGGATTACCACCAGCTCTGCCTCCGCCCCTAGCCTTCTTGCCGCCACCCCTTCTCCCGCCGCTGCCAAGACCTCCACCTCTGGGCAGACTACCATCGCCTCACGGGCCCAGGTAAATTCTTCCTTCATATATTCTTAAAAAATAACACATTTAGAAAAGGATAACATATTCGATGATAGACCTACACATTAGACAAGAGTTTGTACAAGACAAAGACCGATTGCTTTTTCCCCAGTCACTTGTCCCTATTTTACATAATATAAAAAATAAAATAATGTTTTGGGTTTTATCAATTCAAAGTAAATTTCGCTCGCGTCGTAGGTAAAACTGTTTCTACATAAATAGAAATATGAAGTGAAGAAAATAAATAATCTGTTTATGATAAAATACAAAACCAACTTGCACTGAAAATCAACGCTAAGCAAAGCTTGCTTAGCGCTGATTTTCAGTCTGTCCTTTAAAAGATAGTAGTACCAAAAATTTAAAGAACGCTGTGGAACGAATTTAAACAATTTTAATTATATATTAATAGCTAATGTAAAACTATTGTAAAAGAAGAGTAAAGCTAATAAAAAAACATTAACAATATTTTAAAAGTATGAACATAAATATTATATAGATACAATTTATCTTTGAATATAGGTATAGTGAAAGGCGGTATTCACCCGATAGCCGGTACTCGCCCGGGAGTCGGTACTCGCCGGAGAGTCGATACTCGCCCGAAAGCAGATACTCTCCAGAAACTGTGAGGTATTCGCCATCGAGAAGATATTCACCAAGGAGACGCTCGCCGTACTCGCCCAGGTCGCGGCGACGGTCTATTGAGAGGTAATTGGGAACACTTCTCAGAATTAAGCTCTATGTGATAGAAAAATAGATCTTGTTTAAAATAATATTGATATAAACTCAATTCTCATATTTAAAAAAACAAATGAAGTATGACTAACTCATAGCTCTAGATTTTGTGCAGTGCGTCATTTAGACCTCCAAGTTTTCAGTTTTAGTTAATTTGGATCATACATAGCATTTAAGTAAAGAGTTTTATTTAAATAAAACACTTTTAACGGTTTAAAAAGCTGCGGCCGCTGCAAATCATCCGAAACGTCGGGCCGTACATTTTGTTCGTTGAACAATTTGTAAAGTATAACTAATACATTGCGCTTTTTAAACCGGTAAATGTATACTACTAGCGTAAATTACAGGCGCTTTTTTACTTTGAAAATACCTTTTAAATCTTGTCATATATAGATAGTTAATCATTTAATGTTGTCAATAGGTAAAGAATTACTGTAAATAATTTTGTAATTAAATTTTAAAATATAAGTTTGTTACCAGTATGTTTAAGTATTTGTTTTTGGATCAGATAGCTAATAAAAAAGCTTTTTTCATTGTGAATAGGTACGAAGGTGGAAGAGGATCTCGGAGCCGCAATGGTCCAGGTGAGACGGAGACAGAATATAATTCAGACAGTCCGACGCGCAGACCACGCCGCAGGCGGTATTCCACTCGCTCAGGTAACTTCAACCCGACTCTGGCAAAATGGAACTTAGCAAAATCTTTTGCCTCCAAATCGGTCTCACGACCACAAACAAGAACGGTACCTATTACAAGAGATAACCCGAAAAGCGTACTAAACATTTTTGTTGCTTAGTCTCGCATTTCATTGTAGCTCTATACGAAATTTTGAGTGTAAGAAAGATAAAATGTACATTACATTCACTACAACAAAAGAAAAATAATATTTTAAAGGAAAAAATATTTTGCAACCCTTACGTGTCAATATCAATTTTATATCAAAATTATTTCATGTATATCGTTTATATCTATACTAATATTATAAAGCCGAAAAGTTTGTTTCGTAGTTTAAACGCGCTATTTACAGTAACTAGTAGTTCGAATTGCAAAATTATATTTGTGTTAGTTAGAACAATTGTCGAGGAAGCCCAAAGGGCTATAAAACATTAGGCAATGGCTAATAGGAGCAAAGAAATAAGAAATGTGGAAAAAATGGTGATTCAAATTTGAAGACTTCAGTTGTTTCTGCGAAAATGATTAAAGATACCCAAACAATATATATGACAGAATACTGTCTATAGTTTACGCGAGTAGTATACATTTAAATAAAACACTTTAACGGTTTAAAACGCGATATATTAGTTAAACGTCACGGGTCTCCCCGTGACCACGGCTGCTGCAAAGCATCCGAAACGTCGGGCCGAAGTTAAAAATCATTTTCAAATAAGTTTAACTAATATATCGCGTTTTAAACCGTTAAAGTGTTTTATTTAAATATATAACAGAGTTATTCTTTAAATAATCTAAAAAATTTTCGCGAGAATATATCTTTTCAAATTAACTCGCGTTCGACGTCGTCGGTAACAGGTATAATCTATAAAGGAGGTTTTTTTTGCAAAAATAAATGTAAGTTGCAAAATAACAATTCCATGCGGACGAAGTCGCGGTCACAGCTAGCGTCATTATAAATTGGTGCTATTATATTTAATGCTATACGAAATTAAAACAGCTTGATATTTCACCATAAAAAAACTCGATGCATGTAACTTGTTTTACCCGATTTGGTTAATAGCATCCCTAAAAAACTGGCTATTAATCACGATAAGTGTTACCGACACTTGAAATTTGTAAACATTAGTTACAACACTCTTGCAATGATTTCATGATAAATATCTTTGTATATGTGTGTACATATACGACAACCATTTGACTGGGTTTTTGGTATAATTAGTTTTAAAATCGTTTGAAAATTAAATCTGGATTTAAAATGTGTGGTGGGATTATCGAAATTCTGCCCAAGTCACCGCCCAGAGACGTAGCCTAACTTAAATCGCGTATCGATTTCAGTCTGTGGTTTTCGAATATTCAAAGCCAAAATACACGCGATAAAAGCGCATCTTGTATTAAATGGCTGGGAATTATACTTCCATCTAGTGCTTGTCCTATATCCAAAAAAAATAATCGATGTCTAGTTTACATTAATCGTGTTTTATTTCAATTCCAGCGACGCGTTTACTTAAACCTCTAAACAGTTGTTTCTCACAAATACATAGTTTAAGATAAAGGGAAAAAGTCACAAGTGATTTTAGAATAACGCCGCCACATTCGTAGTTTATACATTTTTGTCTTGATCCATTATTACAGACATGCCACATTATGTTAGTCGCAGGTTTGATTCTGATTTGTGATTTTGTGACTAATGTAGTTTATATAAATATCATTTTTTGAAGCAACCTGTACATTGTAAACCGAGCATTTTGCAAAGCTTGTCAATGACTATTTCCAAATAATCGACACCCGCTCAAGTAATTATTCTAATTATACGTCCGCTACGAGTTTTTCGTGGCGTTTAAACGTTAACACACAAAAACGTGAAATGCCATTTGAATCTTTGAATAGTAATTGTGTGGTTAATATAATCGTCTGTCTATATTAATGAAATAGAGAGCAAATAAGTTTGCGGCTGTCATACTTCTTGCTAATTGAGGCTGCTAGTATAATCGACACTTGTCGGAAAGTTTACCGCTTTCGATTTACATTAACGTGTCTTCTCCTAACATACAATATGGACGGCAATGGCTTAGATGTCTATATACTTTCTAATTACTTTATTGAAGATGTGTAGTCTGCTTTTACTTATGTAGAGTTTTTATCATATTAAACCCGACCTCCTCATATTGCAGGTGCTAGTTCCGGTTCAGGATGTTCCTCGGAGTCAGAAAAGTGAATTTAATTATAATCGAAGCCAAATTTATTCTACGGTAAGGGTTTCTTCACAACGGGATCGTTAATCTTGGACGAATAGGACAAAGACGTTTGTAAGTGACGCAATAATTCAAACTCCACTAGTGTAATTCGCGCTTTAAGAATTTTAATGTTTAATGATGCAATATTCGAGACGAAACCAAACGTGCCTGACTCTTGTTATCTCTTACTGATATACTAAGTGAAGGCAATAGCTGTGATCAAATATACATTGATGTCTATAGTAACACTTACAGTAGTAATTTCTTAATAGGTAAAAAATCAAGCGACATTTTTACGATACTAGCTGAGACGGTTTCAATCATTTTAATCGCTATATAAATCAACAATCGATTATATTTTGAAAAAAAGCTACGCCTCGGGCAGGACGTGAACCGGCATCCACAGCATCCCGTGCTGTTGCTCCCACCAAATAACAGCTACAGAGTTCTATATGTCATCGTCGAATTTTTTCAACTTTTTGATACATGCACCTCTCGCGCAACATTTTTTTTTTAATTTTATAATTGATTTTTAATTTATATACTTCCACCATCCACATGAAAAATATTAAAGTTTTCAATTTGAATCGCGTTGAATACTTACTACTAAACATGATTTTCAGTGGCAGGTTCTTTGTTTGGAAGTAACGAGAAATTCGATCATAATAAATATCACTTTTTAATGACTCTTCGACAATCACTTAAAATCAGACGTCGTATATTTGTTCGCAGTGTCATCCCATGAAATCTTAATGTAATAAATGAAACCTTTTTGAATTTCAAACTAATATGTATAATGTTTATAAATGCCAATTTATTTTAATGAAAACGTATTACTTTTTATCATAATTCGTCTTTGCACAGATAATTTCAGTGTACTCGAGATAAGAAGCGGTAAACAATGTGTTTTTGTTTATTTAACTCGCTATCAGTGAATTACGTTTTGGGGCCATATGTCAAGCAATAAATACACTTCAATTTAGCTATGAAAATACGAATCAACAAATTGTACAATCACGATGCAAATTTTTAATTTGTTTGAAGCCTAGATAATTCATTCAATTCTAATATCTTCGTGTGTACATATTATTTATGTATATAATTATGTATTATTTCAATTCAAACTTATTTCTGTACCTGATCTATCAATATAATTTTAGTATTATCCAATGATGTGTTTTATATTACAATGCTTCAAGATTCATCCTTACTAACTCCATTTTCTCCTACGGACATGAAACTAGGTTTGTTGTATTTGTGATTTGTATAAGTCGGTACTTATAAACCCTCCTTTGTCAAGGTAGTGACATTATTTAATTTATTTTTAAATCGTTTAATTAGAGGATAATGTACATTATATTAGAATTTAAATAAAATTTTATTATCAATTCTTGTTTTATTACGAAAGTTATAACATTTACACTACCACGCAGTAGTGTTATATAATATATATGAAAACATAATCTCTTAAATATATAACTTATAAAACCTTTAAATTATTCTGAGTATCTTTCTTCTTGAATATCGTATTTAGGGAACCACGTTCCATGGCATGAAGGATCCGGGCTTTGATTCAGGTATCTGAAACATTATATTTACCTTTTAGTACAAAAAAATAGTTGTAAAGGTGGGATGGATAGCGGATTTTCCAAAATAACATCACTGGGATGCAATTTTATGACTTTCGTTATTTTTATTTTCATAGTGTAAAGAGCACAGCAAATTTATAACATATTCTTACACATTATAGTAATGCATTTCGGCCTAAGTTGATTGCGCATTTTTATTTTCCTTATTGAAAATCATGTTTTTGTTATTAGGCCACTTTGGCTCTAGCAGCCTCATATTGTGACTATTTGATTTGATAACTGTCTATTGTCATCACTTATCTATTATCTAATCAAATAAGTTGAACTGATTTGTTTAAGGACAAAATTATGCATTGCGTTTCTAAGTTTTGTCAATCGTTTTTTGACAAATATTATTTGTAATCAATGTTCATTTTGTTTACTACATCAGTCAGATAACTTGACAATGCCAGTTCATTAGTTAAACTGTAAATTAAATTTACGATACGAAAATTTACCTTCTTAGTAATATGATCTTCACAGGCCATCCGAATCCGGGCAGAAGTAGCAGGCGAGTCCAATCTAAATTCCAATGGCACTCCAGCGTCAGCACGAGCTGCCTTTATTGCCTCCTTTATCGCAAAGAATATAGAGCTTGCCAAGAATAGAGGTGGTTCACCCACGGCCTATAAGAAACATTAAATCTTTGTATAATTTGTAAAATATCGAAATTCCGTCCGGGTCACGAAACACTGTCTGCAGATGAAAAAGCTGTGAAGTTTAAACGTGTTTCACTTTCAGTCTGTGGATTTCCGAATATCCAAAGTCAAAATAGATCTTTAAAGCGCATATTGTCTTATATGGCTGGGATCTTCCATCATGTGACCCACATGCTAGTATGTCCTTCTCTATCATAATAAAAAATACATTAATTTAAACTTTTATCGTTAATATTAATTGTAGTTTTGGTGGAAAGAAGGTGGCCCATTCGTATTTATTCTGAAAAGTAATCTTACCTTGGATGAGTAGACAGCTCTGTGATTTGGTGCCCCTTTAAGTAACGACACGTTAAATTCCTGCGGTATATCCCCGAAGCCAGGTATTTTGTAAGCACCAGGCCCACGCGAATAAAGGGTTCCGGTAGGTGAATATATGAGCTCCTCAATTGTAAATAGACCATAGCCTTGCATAAATCCTCCTTCGATTTGTCCTATATCAATAGCTGGGTTAATGCTTTCGCCTAAATCCATGACAATATCTGTTCGGATTACTTGGTGATCGCCGCTGAGACAGTCAATTTCAACCTCACTACATGCGGCACCGAATGTGAAGTAGTTGAAAGCTCTTCCCTCGTTCTTAGCAAAATTGTAGCCGATGTCAGGTGTGGCATGAAAACCGGTAGCTGACAAACTAACACGGTCCATGTAGGCAGCAGATACCCAATTCTCCCATGTACCATTAGGATTCTTTTCTTTGTAGGGCTGTAGCCGTTTGACCAGAATCTCGCACGCTTCAAGAACCGCCATACCATTCAGATCTGACCCAGCACTTGCCGCCGTAGCTGATGTGTTAGGGACTTTATCGGTAGATGTGTCGCTTATGAATATTTTAGAGATATCGACACCTAATGCTCGTGATGCCACTTGCAGCATCTTTGTGTGCAATCCTTGACCCATTTCAGTTCCTCCGTGGGAAAGAAGAACAGAACCATCGAGGTATATGATTACCAAAGCACCGGCTTGATTCAAAAACTTTTCCGTAAATGCAATACCGAACTTTGTTGGTACAATGGATATTCCTCTCTTTCTCCACCTATTTTGTCTGTAAAAAAAACATATAATTTGAAATTAGAGTTAAGTAACGACATTACAAAAAGTATTGTCTGTAGTTTACGCGAATAGGACATATCAAGAAAACATTAATGGCTGTAGGTAAAATTAAAAATAGTTTAACTAATATGTTTTGCGTTCTAAACCGTTCAAAGTGTTTATTTAAACGTCACTTAAATAGGATGAGACATACTTATTGAAGTTTTCAATATCCATCTTCCGTTGAGCCATATTACTCTTTTCTATACATTCATCCCAACATCTTTGTAAGGTACAATATGTTAAAGTCTGTTGATAATGTGTTATATGGTTTTCTTTATATAGGTTGATTTTCCTGATATCATCTGGATTCTTGCCAAGTTTGTATGCGATGTCAGTTATCATACATTCCGCCCCGTACATTCCTTGTGGACCACCGAATCCACGAAAGGCTGTATTAGACGGGAGATTCGTTTTACAGACGTAACCGTTTACTTCACAATTTGGTATGTAATATGCATTTTCATAGTGAAACAGTGCTCGATCTAAAACCTGAAACGCGCATGAGAATAAATTATTAAAAATAATTATTTACATCGCTTATTACTTAAAATTGTACATTACAACAATTATACTTACAGGACCAGACAAATCGAGGGAATATCCTCCGTTATTAAAAATGTCCACTTTAGCTCCCATTATTATGCCCTCTTTGGTAACAGCAGCTTTATATTTGATAAGGAAAGGATGCCGTGTTCCAGTCATCAACATATCTTCATCTCGGTCTAACATACAACGTACGGGCCTCTGCAATTTGTGTGCGGCAAAAGCAACTGGTAACGCAATTAACATACCCCTCGCTTCTTTGCCACCAAAACCACCACCCATTCGTTTAACTCTGGCTACGATTCTATTCATAGGAACATGAAGAACGTGACTTGCAAGTTTCTGAAAGAAGAGAACAGAATTATTAATCGCCACGATAGCTTTTAACGATGAAATAAGTTTAAATACCTACCGCAATTTCTGTAGGATGTTGGCTAGAACAATATATTTCCAATTCGTCGTCTTCCTTTTTCGGAATAGCAAACGCCGCGTGTGTCTCTAAGTAAAAATGTTCCTGTCCTCCCATACGACATTCACTTTCAATTATAATGTTATTTGGGTCATCAAATGTAGCCTGTACATTTCCATTTTTGATACCCTTTGGATACTGCTTGTAAAAGCTTTTGTGTTCTATAGCATCTTCTATAGTTATAATTATTGGTTGAATCTCTTCGTATTCCACCTTGACTTTACGCGCTGCTGCCTGTGCTGTCTGCTGATCTTCTGCTATTACTACACCGATAGTTTGTCCTTGACTGGTGACTTTTTCGCTGATAAACAACTCCTCATCGTGAAATATGGCCCCAATTGCATTCTGTTCGGGCGTTAAATCTTTAGCTGAGAAGAATGCGACTACTCCAGGTTCCTTTAATGCCTCTTCAGCATTAATGGATATAACTTTAGCATGTGCTTTCGTACTGAGAACAAAAGCCAAATATAATTCGTTTTCTGCAATAGGCATGTCATCACAATAAATTGCTTCTCCAGTAGTCTGCTTAAATGCAGATACATGCTGAATGGGTCTACCTACAGCGTCGCTTCTTATTTGTTTATCTCCCACTAATTCAAAATATTGAGCACTTTTAGGTAAGGCGCCGTGAAATTGCTCTGCGCCACTACTGTGATATGGTACAACAAGGTCTTCGTGTACGTAATCTTTCGACATTTCTTTTGCTATTTTTAAATAAGCTTTAAGGAATAAGCTCAGTGTTAAAGATCGTCGATAAAGAATGTTTCCACCCGGAGCAGATGGGCTTAGTGGTAATTCCTCTAACATTTCTTTGTATGCTACTTCTAACATTTCTTCGTTCCACTTTAAACCTTTTAATGCTTCACTAGTCTTTGTTGCGAGTTTAGTAACAGGAGCCATACCACCGAATCCTAAGTTTATATACTTTATTTTGTTATTATAATCTTCGAATTCTACGTTAATAGCAGCTGTTACTATAGAAATATCGTCTTCACGTCGCTTCGCCTGTTTAAAAGCTTTGACATACTGAAATCGGTTTGTATAAGGGATTTCAACTGATATCAAAACTTCATCAGGTTTTACTATATTTCGTCTATAACTAGTGAAAAAATGCTCATCCATTAGAACTGAACGATTACCATCTTTTGCACTCGACAGATTCAATTTAACTTTTAGTGCCATTAGAATAGGATTAAGATCAGAAATAGGACTACCCGTCATTATATTACCGCCTATGGCTGCAACATTACGTATTTGCTTACCAGCAAACCAGTTTAACATTTCAATAATTGTAACAAATGTTCTAGTCTTATATGTCGGTAAAACCTCGATGTATTTTCTAAGGGCGAGTTCCAAATCCATAAGAGTCACCGATGCACCCACTGTTAGACCATTATCGATTTCAACAACAGAATTTAATTCCGGGATCAATGTTGGCATTATAATTACTGGGTATACACAATGCTTAAACTTTACCTCCACACCAACTTCAGTATTCCCAACAACGATTTTTGCATCAGGATATTTCTTCTTCAAATTCAATAAAGATTCAATTGTTGTTGGCCTGTACCACGTTGTCTTACCTCCCCTAAATATCAAATATTGTTCATCGTAAAGCGAATATAACTTAAGTTCTGGTGGGAAAATAGGTTCTTGGCTTGGATCATATGGTAAAAAGGAGGACCTATCAAAAATAAATTCCGTTTCACTGTCGTCAGTCTTATTTTTACAGCAGTCTTTTCCTAAACCGCATACGCCATTAGTCTTTCCATTTGTTCCATTTGGCTCGCTGCTTATTCTTGTTGTTTCCCAGTCTTCTAAGAATGTTTTGTAACCTTCGATTATAGCCCTGTACCCGGTGCATCTACACAGGTTACCTTGAAAGGCGACTTCCATATCGGAGTATGAAATTTTAGAACAGCTCCTTAGTAAGGTATACATTGACATCACAATTCCTGGTGTGCAAAATCCACACTGAGAGCCATGGGCTTTGGCGATTCGTTCCTGAACTGGATGAAGTTTTGTCTTAGTAGATCCAATTCCTTCCACTGTTGTAACTGCTAAACCGTGCATTGCACATACTGGAGCTAAACAGGCGTTAACTGCAAGGTGCCTGAATAATATATTAAGAAAAGTTTACACTATGTAGGTATTAACACCAACTTAAATTACCTCTGCTTCTAGTAGCATTATTTCTAAGATTTTATATTTTTACCGAGATATAAGGACATCGATTTAGGTTTTAGAAAGTAAAAACCTATCCATATTATTTGTTTTTCGATGTCAACTCCATATAAAATATATAGTATCAACTGTTAGGTCGAATAGAAACTTAACCGCCAGAAATACACATTATTAAAAAGATGGTCGTCAATTTCAGCCATCTCTGATTGCCATTATATTATATAATACTCTATTAATTTAAAGGATACACAACTTTCTTTTCCTTCCTCTGATATTTGGAAATCATAACTGTGCAGGCACCACAACCACCTTCTGCGCAGCCAAGCTTTGTTCCTGTCAGGCGAAGCTTCTTTCTCAAATACCATAATAACGTCCATTCTGGATCCGGGTTCTTTTCCACAACCTATAAAAATATAAAAGTAATATTCGTTAGATGTCGCCGATGTTAATTTTGTATTATTTTTAATATTGTCCTAAGTTTACGCGACTAGTGCACATTTAAATACAACACTTTTAACGGTTTAAACAAAATATATCAGTGGTCACATCGCTCCCACGTGGTGACTATTGCTGCTACAAAGGATTCGAACCATCGGGCCGTAGTCAAAAATTACTTAAATAATATATTTCGTGTTTTAAACCGTTAAAAGTGTGTATTTAATTTATTTACATACATTTTTTATTTAGGGCGTACTACACACTTCTTAAAATGCCTCCAATAACCTTCTTCAGCTACTAGGCGACGTGGAACACCACCAATAAAGAATGATTTAACATCTCGTTCATTAAAATCAATTTGATAGCCAGACTTTAGTTTCATTTAGTACTTTGGCAACAACAGCTCCGAAATAAACTCTGTTACAATTCAAATAACAGAGCTAAAAGAGTGAACTAGAGACATACAATGCATACAGGATTACTCACTCACTACCCTCTTTTTCAATTCGTCGTCGTCGGTTAAGGAACACAAGTGACACCAGTATTGTATTGGAAAATGAATCATTAGGTCGCGTTCTTTATTAGGCAATTTTAAGCAGTTCAGTTGTATTTAAGTAATAGCATCGAATTATAGTCACGAGGTGATTAAAATAAATCGCATGCGCAATTAATTGGTTGGAAACAACACACACATCAAAGTGCGAAGTAAACCAAGTGAGAGTTTAAAATTGTTGGTTGTAAACGAATTTTGTGCGTTCGAGACCTGCTCTTGTTTTTTTTTTATTCAATTTTATATCAACTTTCTTGGATACATAGACACCGACTGTCATTATTGCTAACTTGAATAAATATTTTTATTGAAAAACAAAGTGTATAATAGCTTGAACAGTAGAATACATTGTCTGAAGGAAGGGGGGGGGAAAGCCCCCCCCCCGAGGGGGGGAAACTTGGGGGGGGGGGGGGAACACCCTGTAATAATATTTACACAGTTTTGGTGAAAAAAAAATTTTTATTTTTATTTGTTTGTTACCTTTGAAAGTAAATACTGTCTGTAGTTTACGCGAGTAGTACAAATTTAAATAAAACCCTAAAACGGTTTAAGCCTATAACGGATAAATGTTAATACTTAGTAAATAAAATAATTGTCAAATAGATCGCGTTTTAAACCGTTAAAGTGTTTTATTTAATACTTCTTAAATACCCTTTAACAAACATTTGCATTTAAAGACTTGAAAAATCTTGCCTTGATGTTTTATATAAAACCCTAGGTTTTATTAGATACTAATTAACAATAATTACAGTTCACTTAGGCTCTAAGAAAAGACTTTTTTTTGCTACAATTAACGAGGTAAATGATAATCATTACTTCCTCTAAAGACAATTTATTAATTTTTACTACAGTTTTGACCCTCGATTGAGGGATTCTATTGTATTCATATTTCTCTTATTTTTTTTTTATTGAATACAACATTGTTTGTTGTCTCATGAATTTTAAATAGGGCTAATTCTTATGAATTATTAAAATAGTTCTGTAGTTTTAAAAAGAGCAAACCTTTTTCAGGGATATGCAATACGTTGAATAAACCACGATTGGAGATAGATTAACATATAACATTATGGAACTATTAGTTTTTTTTTGGAAACAAATTATTATAATCTCGGTATTGCACGCCGCCTTCTTGACTCTATGGTTAAACGCATTGCACTGCGCGCGCAATGTATTTAATATATTTACAGTTATTAAAAAACGTAATATATAGTTTTCTCTGTTTATAATATCGCTAAGTAAAATAGACACAGATATGTCTGCGCCACAAGCCTCGTTGAGATTAAACAAAAACAATTTACATACCTACTTTATTATAATTTTTACCATACATAAACTATCTTGAACTGAAATAAAATCGAAATATTTTTCAAGAAATATTCTCTTTGTTCCAGATTTGCGTGTAACTCAATTGGTTAGAGCAACAGCACAGAACGCTGTGGATGCCGGTTCAAGACCTGCCCTGCCTAACTTTATTTAGCTCTTTATCTTTATTAGTTTCTTTTTATATTAGAGAAGAACAGACAAGCATGGGGTCCAAGAGGTAGGCAAAATAACCCCAGGCAAAAACAAGTAAGAAACAGTAACGCTGTCGACTTATTGGATGTTCGGAAATCCACAGACTTAAACCGAAACGCGATTAAACTTAATGGTTTTTACATGTGTAGACGGTATTTCGTAACCCATACGGTATAATTTAAATAAACCCCCACCCCACGGGTCTCCCCGTGACCACGGCTGCTGCAAAGCATCCGAAACGTCGGGCCGAAGTTAAAAATCATTTTCAAATAAGTTTAACTAATATATCGCGTTCTAAACCGTTAAAGTGTTTTATTTAAATGTATACTACTCGCGTAAACTATAGACAGTATTTAATAACTGTTATGTAATATGAAAACTTTTCTAGTAGCTAGTAGACTTAGTAGAGATTTCTTAAGGGGCTTAACAAAACCTCAATAAATTGACTTTGTTTACAAGCGTTTAGTGTAATATAAACTGCAATTTATAAGATTAATGCACTAATGCTATTAAAACAATTAAACATAATTACGGAATTATGTACCTCTCAACTAATACAACAATAGCAGAAACAATTAATTAATTGTTTTACCTAATATTCATTCTCCTTTGTTTGATCGCGCTAATCTCACGAACTACTGGTTCGATTACAAAAAATATTTTTTTGTTTGAGCCTTCAACGAGGAAGGCTATTATAGGCTAAAACATAACGATGTGACTAATAGGAGACCAAAGAAATATTCTATGCGGACGAAGTCGCTGACACACCTAGTATTAAATAAATCTTAGGATTCTGTACCCAAAGATAGGGAGACACAAATACTTTTCGCGCGGTGTTCACATGTTATGAGATATGTTGGATGGTTAAAAACAAGAAATATATTACTTAAGTTAATTTAACTTCCACTCGACTAGGCACTAAGTGGAGAATAAGGTCATAATAAATTTCGCGTTTTTAACCGGTAAGAAGTGTTTTATTTAAAAGTGTACTACTCGCGTAAATTACAGACAGTATAAGATTTTTTTTTAAAGTTACACGACTGACGTTTCGGATGCTTTTGCCTTATACTAGACTACGTATACATAAGACCTGCTCCGAATTTTGAGATTTCAGCTCTTATAAAAGAAACGAAAAAGGATTTTTTTTGGTTATGGTACAGTAGAACTGGCTGGTTTTTAGTACTTTTTCCTACTGTTTTCTCGTCGTATTTTTGGATCAATATCATGTAATATAATGGAAAATCACTCCAATATGAAACATCTCGAACCGTTCCGTTTCACGCACTGTTACCTACGTTTTCTGCTGGGTATAAACACCCAATACCGTTAAGAAAAGTGACTATTTTATTGACATACATATAGTATACAGAAAGCAGTTTTATATATGTATTTATTTCATAAAGTCTAATTTACTATTTAAATAAAACTCTTTTAACGGTTTAAAAGGCGAAATATATTAGTTTAATGTATTACTTACACTTTGACATTAAGGAAACCTTTAGTCTCCCCATGATAACAGCTGCTGAATAGTATCCGAAACGTCAGGCCGTATTTAAAATAATTGATAAATAAGTTTAAATAATACATTTCGTGTTTTAAGCCGTTAAAATTGTTCCATTTAAATGTGTAATACTCGCGTGAACTAAAGAAAGTATATTTAGTCTAATTTACTACCCAATGGCACTATCGTTCGCTCAAACCGTTCTTGTTACTTTTTCAAATAAATTATACTTTATTCTAATATATCGCGTTTTAAACCGTTAAAGTGTTTTATTTAAATATACTTTATTCTCTTTAAATTTTTAACAATTATTTAGATTCGCCCTTTTTTATGTTTGTCTGTCTGTTCGTCGTGATTCTACAGTGTTCAAAAGAGCAACATAGCTGAGAAGAACACCCGAGAAACTTTTTATTTCAGTACACCAATTTTTTTCATTATACCTACATTATTACTGACTGCAGGTGGTTAATTACGAAATAAATAAACGAAGACGGCATTTGCATTACTTAATAATATGGATATCATTATTAAATGATAATTTGCATTTACAACTGCTTCTGTAGCATTTTAAGAATAAGTAATTAGTTTAGAACATTAAATACTGTCTATAGTTTACGCGAGTAGTACACATTTAAATAAAACACTTGAACGGTTTAAAACGCGATATATTAGCACGGCTGCTGCAAAGCATCCGAAACGTCGGGCCGAAGTTAAAAATCATTTTCAAATAAGTTTAACTAATATATCGCGTTTTAAACCGTTAAAGTGTTTTATTTAAATAGTTTATAACATGTTCTTCAAGCAATGAAAAACTATCGGTAGGTGAGTATCCCGTAGTCGAATCCTTGTTGATTAAAACATTGCCTTTTGTATTTTTCCATTAAATACTTAGCTTCAGTTATATATGGGAAAAGAGCGTTTTATATTTTCACATAGTCCTATACTTTACTAAAAGATAAATACATTACAAACGATAACCAATCATCTGCAATTATTGTTAATTTAAACTACTTACAACGCAACTGTACACGTAAGTCTACCGTCTAATCGTTCGAGATAATTTTAAATTGGACTCGAAACTATATCTTATATTATAGATAGTATTTAAAGAAGTAAACAGGACTAAAAACAAATGGAGGTTATTAATTATTTCCTTAATATAATACAATATTATATTGTTGTCCTTTCTGATCTGACAGATTATAACAAAAATGGCTACATTCTTGAACCATTCATTTATTTACAGATTCTGCAATAGCAGTCTTATAACCGGTTCGCATTATACCCACCTATTTATCTAAAATAGACAATCTGTAGTCACAATTCAAAATAACAAATCTCGATTCATATTTTTACCTCTTCTATATAATCTATGTGCGTATTCGTCCGCGTTGTAAAAGGGTCACTACTTATCATGTTTTTATTTCACACATTAATAATAGATACATCGAAACATCTACACTAAGAAATTAACACAGATCTCGTTATATAAACATGCTTGATAAGAACTTATTGTTATAAATATAATTCGTCTTCAAAACCAAGTCCGTTTCTAAAAATACCTTCTTTCCGTTCACATAGAACACCAGCTCGGTGGACACTTCACCGCTTTCCTCATCCAGGTTCAGAAGACCCATATTTGTGGTGCGATACGAAGATGTTATTTACGCCTTATTCACACGCGAGTCATAACAACACTGAGTTCAATTTAAAGTTGTCCTACGGGTTTGCTCGACAAACGAGCCCCGTCCATCGCGCAATAGTGATCAAACTTACAATGATATTATTAACGCAACACTATCTCGGTTATCTGTAGGTGGCTCTTATCAATCAGTATTTGAACAACAATTTCGTAATTAAAGACGTCCTGACACGACGCGCAACTTTTTATTAATGGATTGCTCTTTATATTATGAGACTTTTTTCCACTTAATCGGATATCTGATACACACCGTAATTGCAGTAAGATCATTGTCAATGTTATCTGGTCTGACGCAGGTATTTCTTATTATGGGTAATCAAGTTTTACTCAAGCCTCAACTTCTTGAATAAATCATTCATTATTTCTTTATATTATATATTCTAAGGTTAGGTAACCTAATAAATCCACCTATTATAACTTTATAGTACCTAATAATATATAATAACAGTGTGGGTACATATGTACCTATATAAATGTACATTTATGTATATGCACAGTCTGTTATTAGGTAGCTAAACTTGTTTTCGTGTTACTCAGAATAAAATAGTCGAGTAATATTCCTTCCTGTGCTGGATGTGATTCACCACTTCAATTTTATTTAATTAGTTATTTTTTCAATAAAAAAATTCGTAGTCTTTTATTAATGCTCGCACTATGAGAGAAATAGAACATGACTAAAACATTTTTTCAAAGTGTAAATGTTGTGACTTATTTTATAATCTGTCCTAAAAATAAAACCTTTCAATAAAATCAAAGCAAATAGTGTACAAAGAGGAGGCATCATTCGCACATAACAATGTCTTATAGGTATTTACGTGTGGAGTTTAAGGTATTTAAAAAAAAAGTAAAGTTTAAAGGCACTGTTATATACTTTTGAAAGTATTATATTGTAACTTTGTATTGATTGAATTAATTTATATCTAGAAGAAAACATACAAATAAGTATATGAAGTTATACTTTTTATAGGATAACTAACTTTATCTAGAACTTTCAGTGTTATCGAAGGTTCCCCAAGTCTCACGCCATTTTATTTTTTTGCCGGGTATACGGCAAGACTTTATTTATTTCCTCAGATACCGATGGAAGGTCGGGTGATTAGTCCTCATAAAATGCTGACCTGTTCACTTAGTTCGCCATTCCCCTCCTTTAAGGGATGTTAAGTTATACAAAGCGCACTGTGCATCCTTAAGTTTCCCGATCCTTCACGGAAATTCATCATTTCCTTTAGTAGCTTGATGTCAGCTTCTTCTATTTGTATTCCTCAATTAGTGGGCTTATTTTTTTCAAGAGAGAATCTCTTCTCGCTCACGTCGGCCGAACAGGACGAAAATGACATGCTAAGCGATTAAACGATATCTCCCCCTGCCTACAGAAGAACCTCTACAATGTATGTAAGTCGTCAATACGAAATAGCGTGACTTGTACTCAGCAACAGGTTGATTGCTTATAAACGAAACATGAATTCATTCATAACTGCAATTAGACTGAAATATTATCCACTTAGACTTTGATATCAATTTTCACGTAACCCGATAACCTGATTAGATATCTTTTCTCTCCCTTTTAAAACTGTTACATCTGATCACTGTTCGGTGCAGTGCACCGGAGTTACTTTTTAAGTTTATTTTTAATACATCAAGACTCTTATAATGTACGTCTTTTATTAATAATACGGTAAATTTGTAAAGTAAACTGGTTTTTTATATTCTAATAATTTCCTTATTTTACGTCATAAGATACAGGTGTTAATCCAATGTAGTTGAGACAAGTTGATCGATAACTTTAATAACAATTAAAACATATAACTAAAATACAATTCATTTAATTAAATCTTTCAATTAAATTCATTCATTAAAAAAAATCAACAAAAAATTTTTAAATGTATCACAACCGTTAACGTTTAAAAAACTGTGACCCAACGTCAGTACTAAACCTATATATAAATCAGGTCTTACTTGTATTTGTATCTATTTATATTTATTATAATATTAGAATATTCCAACTCGTATAAATACATATTTTCTTGTACTGTACCTACTTAGTACGTATTTATAAATACTTAATAGGACCGTTATGAATCTAGCTTCAATCTGGCCACTAATGTCTAGCTTTGCAGATTTTATTCAAATGTTGTAATTAAAAATAGAATATGTCATGCCCAATCCAGAAAGAAATATCAGATCAGAGGAGAATGAATCTAGAAAGTCTGGATTCCCAATTTCCGTACGAGTCACGAATCACCGTCCATTGATAAAAAAGCCGTGAAGCTTAATCGCGTTGCGGTTTCACTCTGTGTATTTCCGAATATCCAAAGTCTTTTCCTTGCGTACTTTAATTTGTAACTGCTGTATTTTTTGTTATTTTTCTGTCAATAACTGGGATTCAATTTTTTTTTTAATCTTGTATACATCTGAATAGAAACAAGTAAGGGAACATATCCATAAACCAATGAAATATTCTTAATCATTGCTGAGTTTTGCTGTGGTATCCTATAATAAATAAATAAAAAAAAATGCACCAACATTTTTTTTTATTTGCTTGTCTTGCCACTGAGCGTTAAAATATACTTTAACCAGCGCATTTCCTTCAGTTTTCAGATAATTTGGATTAGGCATGTGACGGTCAGTGTGAAAGCTTAAAAAAACATTGTAATAAAACGCTTAGACAGTTTTAAAGCTATTAATGTCAGTTTTATTCACATGGACATACACAGAAGACAATAATTTTCTTAAACATAAAACAATATAAAGAAATCTATTTTACGGTATAAAATGCGAAATATACAATTTATTAAACTAGACCCGACGCGGACGTCAGACACTTTTTAATAGCCATAGCTTCGGGGATCATGTTTTATATTTTTACCGTTTCTTCATGTGTACATTTGCTTACAGTATATAAATATTAGTCTTAAATCATAACAAACTAAAATTTTTAAGTTCAAAACATTTATAATGTGTCCTATAAACCATGGTCTCGAATAAATTTGAAATAAAAAAATACAATTTATGTACTGGCGCAATAAAGTTGATAAATTCACACTTTCTAATTACTTTAGATTTTTTTAACAAATATAATCTCTCTTCACTAATAAGACTCTTGTAACAACTAAATGTGAAGGGGCTTGTATTCTATATTTAAATAAGTCAATAAAATCTAAATTTTCGTTTCCTTACGCCCGTGCTGAGTTACGGAGTTACATTCCAGGGCCGACCGACATTTTTTATCGTTGGTATAACCTGTAAAAATAAAGACATTTTAATATATACACTAATATTAAAGCTGACGAGTTTGTTTGTTTGTTTGAACGCGCTCATCTCAGAAATTACAAGTTCGAATTGAAATTATTTTTGCGTTAGTTTATCGAGGAAGGCATAAAGGTATCACGCTGCAACCAACAGGAGCGAAGAAAACGTGGAAAATGTGAAAAAAGCTGGAAAGATGAAAACATTATATTTTTCAATTTATGAGAAGGCACTATATAATTTAAAAATCGAAAATAAATTGAAAAAATTTTCAATAAGTTTAAGGTAAAATAATTGGGGAGGTGCATGTATCAATAAGTTGAAAAAATTAATGAGGTGGACTCGGTAGCTCAATTGGTAGAGCAACAGCACGGAAGCGAGGGGGGGGGGGGGGGGGGGGCCCGCGGGGGGGTTTTTAATGGATTATTCATTCTTGTAGTATTTCGTTGCGCGCGCTGCAAAAACGGTTCAGGATACAGATATATGTCTATATTTTAAGATAAGCTCTCAAGAACGCCGGGACGTGGATGTCGTGAGTTACAGCCAGTATTTTATATTAAGGAACATCGTATATTTAGTTCTTGTGCAAAATACGTTTACTACCTGACCCTGTACTGTAGTGTTGCACAATATTTCATCAATCGAAGTGGAATTTAGTGTCGTGGCCAGCAGGCTCGATTAATATGTAAACTGACCACAAAGATTCTCATAATCTTATCTCAAACCAGTTTTTCATTAATAAGGTTCATGCGCTTTAAAACAAATTTTCATTCAAAGTTCAGACTTGAGATGACGTCAAGTGAACAATGAATGCCCTTTTATCATAAGTATGAACCTTACAGTTTATCTTAACGACATTGATAGAACAGTTTTATTTATTATTGGATTTGGACCTTGAAAGACATTTTAATCTATACTAATATTATAAAGGTTTGTTTGTTTGAACGCTAATATTAGAAGCTACTGGTTCGAATTGAAAAATTGTTTATGTGTTTGTTAACGAGGAAGGCTTTTTAGAAACAGTCAAATATGTAACAATAAATCCTCCTCCATCCTCTTTAAATGATCTAAAAAATTGTCCCCGACATTTCATGTCTATCTTTTAAGATTAACTTGCAAGAACGATGGGACGCGGATGACGTCGTGGGTTACAACGACGTCGTTATATAAAGAGGTTTGCAAAAACAATTTTTAGTGCCCAAAATAACTTTTCGTGTCAGGGCCACAGCTACTTTTAATAATATATTTGACTTCCGTCCCAAAGTAATTCTTGCAAATTCCCATTGTAAGTTAATTTAATATTTTGTATATCAGTTGAATCCGTTTATAATGACGTCGAAAGGAACTGACAAATACGTCATAATAAGCGAACGTCATAAAGATTTTATATGAAAACCAAACTTCGTAGCGTAATGACTTCATAATAAACGGTTGGTCAAAATAAGCGGAGTCATAAAAAACGGATTAAACTGTATATACACGCATGGCCTCTAATATTCATATTATTATTACCACGTGAGAAAATTTTGTTAAATCTATAAATAACAAGCTTATTATTTGTATTAATGAATTATTCATTATTTTTAGTTAGATTGCCAGTTTTTCCATATTGCTTTTTAGTGACTATTTAGGAGAGTAGTACCTACAAAGAACTAAGTATCTAAAACCGTTTAAATAAAACACTTTAGCGGTTTAAAACGCGATATATAAGTTAAACTTATTTGAAAATGATTTTTAACTTCGGCCCGACGTTTCGGATGCTTTGCAGCAGACGTGTGACCCGTACTACTCGCGTAATCTATAAACAGTATTTAATCTAAAACCGTGTTCATAATTTATATTTGTGCTTTTGTGTAAAATTTAAATATAATTAAAAAAACTATTGCATTCTTAAAATTGTTTGCCTTCTTTTAATGTGTTTTCTCTCCCAAACTACCTAAGAGGGTAGTTAAGTTGAACGATTAATCTGTTTTGTTTTATTAATTACTAACTACTTAGATTGTAAATATATTACAATGCACTTAAAATTAATTACTAATACATTACAATTACATTCAGATATATAAAAAAAAACTGGATATTTGCGTGACTGCGATTTAAAATATATCCAATTAGGTCGATGTTTGTAAGGCCTTGAAATACTAATCATTAGATGGAAATTTACCTGTTTTGTAATATGGTCTTCGCAAGCCATTCTGATGCGGGCGCACGTTGCTGGTGCTTCCAGCACGAAGTCAGGGTTGACGCCAGCATCCAAGCGAGCTGCCCTTATAGCTTCTTTGATGGCAAAGAAAACCGAAGCTGCTAGGAATAGTGGGGGCTCACCAACTGCCTGAAAAACATTAAAGAAATAGTTTAAGTTACGCAACTCTTTGCTGACATACTAGAGTAATTATTACAAAAAAATTAACTTACCTTTGACGAGTAAACAGCTCGTGGATTTGGAGCCCCCTTCAACAAAGAAACATTAAATTCTTTCGGTATATCCGAGAAACCAGGTATCTTGTAAGCCCCTGGCCCTCGGGATAAGATTTCGCCAGTCGGTGAATACAGCATTTCTTCCATTGTAAACAGACCATATCCTTGCATAAATCCACCTTCTATTTGACCAATATCAATCGCTGGATTAAGACTTTCCCCTAGGTCCATAACTATGTCAGTACGAAGAACTTGGTGGTCTCCCGTTAAACAGTCGATTATTACCTCGGAACATGCAACGCCAAACGTGTAATATTCAAATAGCCTTCCTGAGTTTGTATCTCGGTTAAAGTCTATTTTTGGAGCTGCATAGAATCCGGTCGCTGATAGACTAACTCGCTCTACATACGCAGTTGCGACCCAATCTTCCCACTTCCCATTAGGATTTTTTGCCCTGATTGGCTCCAAACGCTCCTTAATTGTTGTACATGCATTTAATACAGCCATACCATATAAATCAGAACTAACACTGGCTGCTGTGGGAGAACTATTGGGGACTTTATCAGTTGCCATTTCGCTGATGTAAATTTTGGATACATCAATTTCCAGAACGCGTGATGCTACTTGAATCATTTTCGTAAAAAGTCCTTGCCCCATTTCAACTCCGCCAATAGACAAAAGTACGGATCCATCTGTGTATACCAAGATTAAAGCGCCTCCCTGCATTAACACATCAATTTGAAATGATATTCCATATTTTGTTGGAACCACGGTTATGCCTTTCTTTTTCCAGCGATTTAATCTGAAAATATGAAGCATAAATTAGGAAATTAATTCGTAAACACGTTTACAGTTTTTGAAAATATATACTGTATTATAAGAAATTATTTCTACATCTACATCCTATAAATGAGAGTTAATTACCTTCATAGGTGCTTAATGAGTAAAGTGATGAGTGTAATCTAAAAAAAATATATTAAGATCGTACCTGTTAAACTCCTCCACGTCTTTTTTTCTCTGCCAATAGTTTGATGATTCAATACATTCAGACCAACACCGTGGTATTGTACAGTGTATCAGTTCTTGGTCATAATAAGTCGTATCCTTCTCTCGGTACATGTTTATTTCAAAAACATCTTCATAACTCTTATTTAAAGCGGACGCTACATCCCTGAGCATGTTTTCGGTAGCAAACATTGCTTGGGGTGCACCGAATCCTCTAAATGCTGTATTCGATGGGGTATTAGTCTTACAAAGATTTAAATTGATTTCTACGTTTGGAATTATGCAACAATTATCAAGATGTGTCATCAGTCTTTCCAGCATCTGAAACATTTTTGTTTACATAATATAAATCTCTGACTAGATAACTATGATACTGCTAATAGTTATTAAGTATAAAAAGTAAAGCTTACAGAATTAGATATATCGGTATAATTTCCTCCATTCGCATAAACATCGAATATAGCGCCGTTAATTTTTCCAGTGTTGTCGAAAGCTACTTTATATTTGATTAAACATGGATGCCTGTAGCCTGAACCTTGCATGTCTTCGTCTCTGTCCAAGACCCCTCTGACGGGCTTCCTTAACCGATAAGCTGCCAAAGCTACTGGAGCTATAAGCAACAATGGTCTGGTCTCCTTACCACCAAAACCACCACCGAGTCTTTTAGCTTTGGCATAAACTTTATTGTGTGGTATATTTAATACTTCCGACATGGTTAGCTGAAAGACCAATTTAAGGTTATAAAAATTACTATGCTAAATTAGTTCTTATTTATTAAATTTTATTGTTTTGTCTTCCGTTAAATATATGTGCAAAATAAAGAAGATGGTATTAATAAACAATAATTAATATTTTAATAATTTTTAAAAGAAAAATCCTCACCGCAACTTCAGCAGGGTTTTGAGAACTACAAATTATTTCTAACTCATCTTCCTTTCTTACAGCAAAAGCTGAAACAGTCTCTAAGTAAAAGTGTTCCTGTGCACCAATCCTGACATAACTATTTTTGGAATGGGCTGAAGTTTTAAAGGCCTCATTCACATTTCCGTGTACAAGTTGTCGGTAACTTCCAGAAAAATATGAATTATGTTCTATAGCATCTTCTATAGTTACTATAACAGGTTCTAGCTTTTCATATGTTACCGAAACTAATTCTTTAGCTTTTCTTGCAATTTGCTCGGTCTTAGCGACTATAGCTCCTACAACACATGACCGGCTTGTAACAATATCTTGTGCAAAGACCTCCTCATCTTTTATTACAGCACCCATTTTATTATGTTCTTTTGCTATATCTGCTCTTGAAAAAAAGGCCACCACACCGTCCATTGCCAGAGCTCGAGATGCATCAATAGATTTTATTTTTGCATACGATTCTTTGCTAAACACTACAGTCAAGTACAATTCTTCCGCCATAGTCGGCAGATCGTCACAATAAATTGCCTCCCCTGTAGCTTGTTTTAGTGCCGACATATGTACAACTGGTTTTCCAACAGCATCATATATGTTTTTGTCATTATTTTTAATTTCAAAGCATTGTGAACTTTTTGGTTCCAAGGCAGATATTTCTTCACTACCAGATAATTCATAATTGGCTGGCCTGGATCCATTAACACTCCTTATTTGTAAAACGTGTAAGTAATATCTGAAGAAGAGACTAAGACAAAGTGATTTTCTGTATTCAGCCATTCCTCCTGGCACTGAGCTATCTAATTTAAATTCCTCTGTTAAGGAATCAAATACTGTTTTGAGTAATACTTGGTCCCAGCTCTTTCCTTTTATCAAATCTGATGTTTGTGTAGCACATACTGTAGTTGGAGCCATTCCTCCGAAACATAACTTTGCATCTGCAACCTTGAGGCTATTTCTCTCAAACTCAACATTAAATGCTGCTGTTACTATTGATATATCATCTTCCCTGCGTTTGGCTTGTTTGTAAGCTTTAATATATTGATCTTCGCTTGTAAAAGGTATTCGTACAAATAATACTACCTCATCTTCACTGAGAGCTACTTTTCTATAGCCTTTAAAGAAATTCGTATCGATAATGAGCTCTCTTTCCCCACGATCCAAGCTCTTCACAACCAATGATGCGGAAGATGCCATTAATATAGGATTCAAATCAGAAATAGGACTTGCTGTGATAATATTACCTACGAGAGATGCCGTATTACGAATTTGTGTACCCGCAAACCAATGCAACATATCTTGAATAGCTTCAAAAGTTTTGCCCTTATTACTGCCTTTCTTAATAAAACTTGACATGAATGACATGATATCGGTCAAAGATGCAGCAGCTCCAATCTCCAAGCCATCATTCGTTGGACGTATAAAGTTCATTTCTTTTAATATAATTGGAGATATTAAAATTGGATATACCATCTTCTTGAATTTCACTTCTACACCAACTTCCGTGTTGCCCGCTACAAGTTTGCTGTGCGGAAATTGTTTTTTGAGGAGAAGTAATTCGTCTAATGAAATAGGCCTTATCCATGTTGTATCATGCCCTTTAAAAATAGCAAGACTTGATGTATAATGAGTACAATTTAATTTTAATTCAGGTGGAAAAATTGGTTCCTGACTGGAGCTGTACGGTGTGAATTCTGATTTGTTATAAAGGGTCAATTCCTTTTCTCCATTTTCCTTATTATTAAGACGACAGCAATCCTTTCCCATCATGCAAGGTGTTGTCTTTTCTATACCATTTGATTGTCCATTATAGTGATATTCCCACTCCTCTATAAAAGTCCTAAATCCTTCGATAATCGGCCGATATCCTGTGCATCTACATAGGTTCCCCTGTAACGCCGTATCTATATCGTTAAAATCGATCTTATTTTTGGTCCTCAGAAGGGCGTACATTGACATAACAATACCTGGAGTGCAAAAGCCACATTGAGAGCCGTGAGCGTTTGCTATTCTTTCCTGAACTGGGTGTAACTTATCTTGGGTAGAACCAATACCTTCTACGGTAGTTACAGCCATACCTTGCATAACACACAGCGGCATCAAGCATGCATTAACTGCATAGTGTCTGATTTATAGATTAGGAATAATATTCCAATTACAAGATACCATTCTTCAAGTGTCAGTTTCATGTTTCGCGGTTAATTCGGAGAGAAACCAATATTTCGAGAATTACGATACTAATTGTATCTTTATAATTTCGATGAGGTCTTAATTTAATAAAAAAAATAAATTCGATTGATAAAAGAGATTAGAACATAATCTCTTGACATGACTTGTCTTTGAAATCTTAAAATTTTCACATGTTATTGCGCTATATAAATTAAAAATCGATTATAAATTGAACAAAAATACGACTCGGAGCAAGTCGCAAGTGGCACTCTAGAGCAACAGCACGGCACGCTGTGGGTGCTAGTTCAAAACCTCACCGAGTCGTAGATGATTTCGACTCCTTATCATTTCTCTACGAATTGAACTTATAACACTCACATATCAATTGAACTAACTTGAATCGGTTCGAAGAGTGTGAATATTTCGTAATACTAATTAGTTCGGTCAAAGCAATACGCGTATTAAAAGGATACTTGATACGTTCCTCGTCCTTGATGTACTGCGAAATCATGACGGTGCATGCACCACAGCCGCCTTCGCCACACCCGTACTTCGTTCCAGTGAGATGGAGCTTCTTTCGCAAGTACCAAAGCAAAGTCCATTCTGGATCTGGCTTTGGCTCTACTACCTGAAAATGTAATGTTTAAGTTTATTATTTATTATCTTTTAAATAAGTATATGTTAGGATTGAACGTTGTATTGGCATTTAAAAGGTTTTTGTTTTATTAATAATAAGGTTTCTTAATTAGGTGTACAGTTTAATTAATCTACTTTAACTTACTATAAAATGGTAGTTCCTATGAGGTTATAAACAACGAGGACTAACATAGGATATAATGAGATAATTCAGACTAAAAATGATATTAAAGATGAATGATGAAAAATACCTCATAATAATAATGTAGATAAAATTATAAAAAATAAAATAGCCCTGAAAACAAATATTGTTGTTGCCTTGTCCTGTATTTTTTTTGTGTTATGTAATTAGTGATTGATATTTATATTATACACAAAGGTATGCATTTCGAAATTGTACGTATAAAAGTATATTAAACGGACAAGAAAAAAATATTTAATATTTAGATATTCCCGACGACGAGTTTTCTCATGAATGCAAATTCTGCTTATTTTTACATGAATTGAATTTTTTCATAGTCAAATTTATTTCGTAACTAAAATTTAGCGCGCACTTATAGATAATGGTATATATGTAGTCTACGTAAGTATAAAAAACGAATGAACATCTTATGCAAGCTTAACATCGTAACGATATACGAGCAGAAGTTTTATAAAACGTTTTTACTAAACGCAGTTAGTGTTTGCGTGTCTAGAAACAAACGATAGAGTATTTAAGAAATAATGAAACAATTAACATCATTTTAAAAACCGTTTAACTTAAGTAAATATTGTCATTAATATTTAAGTACAATACAATCCGTGTACTTCTCCTTCACCTAATACTCGATTGCGTTTATGAATTTTCATTAATTATTAATCATTAAAAACACACGTAAACAACGAATAACATACCTTTTTACCGTTGACGAAAAATTCCAGTGTAGTCGTTCTTTTTGGTGGCAAAAAATCTTCTATATTTGACATGTTTTCACCGCGTTCAGTAACGGTAGAATTCAATATATTATCCACTTGACGACACTCGCAACTTTCTTGGCCGCTGTCGAACGACTGAGGCCTGGGCGATTTATGAAAATATTTACTCGCAGCTAACGACTTTGTGTTATGTATGTATCTACTGCGTTCGGTGGAGCACTACTGTGGACTTAGCCTCAACAAAATACGATAACTGTGTTCGTTGTGCATCAATATGGGTTTGACAGTGCATGTCAATCTCATACTTTTTTAGTTATGTTTGTTTGGGTTCCGTGCACAAAGGGTAAAGGACTCTATAATTAATATGACTACGCCAGCTCACCGTTTGTATGTTACCAGCCTTTATTTCTGAAAATTAAAGTTTTCATTTTCAGAAATCATATATTTTCTTTGCCGCTATAGCAAAAAAACAAAAAAATATGTAAAGTACTCCTAAGAAACAAACGTGATTTTTTTGAACGGGGGTCTCCCCGTGACCACGGCTGGGCTGCAAAGCATCCGAAACGTCGGGGGGCCGAAGTTAAAAATCATTTTCAAATAAGTTTAACTAATATATCGCGTTTTAAACCGTTAAGTTTTTATTTAAATGTAAAGTACTCACGTAAACTACAAACAGTGATTTTTTTTGCTCTTTTTTTTGATAAAAATGTCAACCTTAAAAATACTCAGTTGATACAGAAAAGGGAATTTTAAGGGGGGTTCGATTCCTCTTCAAACAACGCATTATTGAGACCATTTCTGCTCGATATCAATAAATTCTAATATTTTGACAAGTAAAATTTTAAAATTACAAATAAAAATATCTAGTTAAAGGTAAGGTACACATGTTTCATTTACTTATTAACTTGACTAAAGCCCCTGTTAAGTATTATTTCCAAGCATGTGTTATAATGAGATTTTATTGGACCACTAACAAATGCTAAAAGGATACCTACGTAAACAAATTAAATGTCACAGATAGCTCTATAAATAAACTGTATTTGTTTGCTTTGTTTCTTGTTTTGCCTTATATATGATGATGCACTACATAATATCTACTTGCGCTTTCACTAGCATTGTGCTTAGATGAGTTGAATGCAGCCTGTAATCATAACTTAATGTTATTCTAATTTTAAAAAATCTAAACTGTACCTGTATACTTCTCTTAGCTAAGTCATGAATCACACTTGTAGAAAATATTTGTTTTTAATGTATTTTTGTTTTATTGTATTTCGTATAATAACTTGTTTTTCAATGAATAACTTTTTTTCCTCAGTGTTATCAACAAGACCTATATTTTGAAACGGTGAAAACCGCGAAGAGATCCTTACATCAATATCGGATATTAGCGTTTACATACAGATAGGAAAAAAAAATTAATTTTAGTTAATATTTTTTTCTCTTGAATAACTAAAGGTTAACGTCGGCCCGAAGTTAAAAACCATTTTCAAATAAGTTTAACTAACATATCGCGTTTTAAACCGTTAAAGTGTTTTATTTAAACTAAAGGTTATCTCATCATAGATTCTCACCTCACTTGTACTTACTATATTTACACAACTATAATAAGATAGCAGCAAAGATCAGGTTTTTTGTGCCCTGCCCGACCGAAACGTTAACAACCTAGATTTACGATATTAAATTGTTAACCCTAATCTATAATTATTATAATTATAGATTTTAGATTTTATAATTATTGTTATTGTATAATTTGTACTAATTTTATTGCGATTTTAGTTGGATTACCTATACCTAAGTATTTCAGTGTGCTAATACTGATCACTTCAAATCAAGGGAAATACTAGCTATATCTAGTACAATCTACAATCATTAATAATTTATTATTTTTGTAAAATGATATAATGAGATAATGAATCAATGCGTGGCGAACATCTTTTGAAAGTCATCATGACAAGGAATCAGAGAAGAAGATAAGCTTCAAATGTAGGAATGAAAGCTATAGATAAAGTTATCATAATCTAACCAAATGTTGGTAAGTAATTAATTATTAAAAATGCTTCGATCGAATAACAAATATGATCATTTAATGATTATATCTTATCATTGTTCGATATCTTATAGATGATAGTCACCCTTTACTGAACCATAACCCATAACATTAAATATACGTCATCCAATTTTCTGACACGCGACACAATAGTTTGTTGAGCACGGTACGCTATTGGCCAAAGGTTCGAATCTCGCCCGTGATGTCGCTTTTTCCCTTAATTTTTAAGTAAAAATTCGTTGCCACTTGCCATTACATAAAAACAGGAATTCAATTGATATGGCATTTATTTTGGAGAGGTATTTTTTTAAACAGTTTAAACACTACTGCTGTGAAAGAAATCTAAAATAGTAATTAATTGTTAAAGATTGACGTTTCCGATGCAGTTTTTACGCAGCCGTGGTCAGGGGGCCTCAGAAATGATGGACATTCAAATGGATGAAAAAGTTTCATCACAAATCTGTTTCGCTGTTTTTTGTAACTTAAAATATTATATTTCATGTATGCAAATTGGAAGGTTTCAAGAATCAGTCACTTACACTGTAATACATATAAATTGAAAATGTATGTTGATTGAATAAATTAAGATAGGGGCCATTTTGAACCTTGGCATCTAAAATATAGAGCTACAATACAGTGGTTATAGCAGCAGCACGGAACGCTGTTGATGCCAGTTCAAGGCTCGCCCACGTCGTAAAAATGTTTTAATCGAAATAGATTTTTAATGTATGTAATGCCATCATATTGTGCAATACATGTAAGAAATATTAAATGTTCTATCTGTTCAATTGATCAATGACTCTAGAGTCTTTCAAGAGGATTCATTGATCATTGATTCTAGAGTATTAAAGTCCGATTGTTTGTTTTACACAATATTATCAAATAATGTGAATAGAAACGAATCTAGAAATCGGTCAATTAATGCCCATTAACGTTTAATATAAAAAAAAAACAACTCAATTACTGCGTAAGCGATTTCTATGCTCGGATTTGTTTGCGTGTTTTAATTTCTTAATACAGTGATGGAGTTAGTACCGACGATCGATGAGTATTTGAAAGGCAAAGAAGATTCGACTTTCTTACCTAGCATTATTTATAGATACATCTGAAATGACAAGCTGCCTACACAGGGGCTCATAACACCTCCCATTTCCAACTGCCCTGGTATTAGAAAATATCGATTTACTGGACCAGCATTTTGCCCGATTGGTGATTGGATGGTAGATTTCTGGATCATAGGTCTAGTTGTAAATGTACCCGGTCAACATATAAATATTTAAGTAGCTACGAATTATTTAAATAAAATTTAATTTAAAGCGATATATAGTTAAACTTATTTGAAAATGATTTTTAGCGTCTTATTATTTCCTTAAAACGATATTTACATTTATACTACTCGCGTAACTATAGACTCGTATTTAGCTACGAATTACATTTGTAATGATACTATAGCATTAATTATGAGGAGTCGTCTTATTTTGAAAAATCCTACCGAAAGCCTCGTTGGTCTACCATGGCATTTGACTAATCGACGGATAGTGGGTTCTGTCCCCAAAGGCTCACCAGGTTTTGGGCTACATCTGGAAATTACATGTATGGTTGGAATATCGAAATTCCGTCTACATGACGATCCACTATCCACAGATGGAAACAGCGAGTGGATAGTGATGTTTAATTGCGTTTCGGTTTATCTCTGTGGTTTTCCTAATATCTAAAGACAAATGACAGTCGACAGTCTATCTTGTTTAAATGTTATATGGCTTGGGAATTTCACCTTCTATCTAATAAAACCAATGTTTGTTTGTCTATCTCTATCATAAAAAAACAGAACCGCCCTAATGCCTCCGAATTTGTTGGCCATAGATAAGTTAAATAAACTAGCAACCTAAACATTAAATCCCAAACTATATAAACCTTTTCTAATGAACCTTGAAATTTAAGTGCACTGCAATTAGTTTAGTATGCGAAAAACCAGGTTAATTCTATGCAATTTGACGTAGTAACCGCCATAAGTTATCATTGTCAACAGTCTTCTAATTGTTTTTACAACTGGAACTTTCTATTCCTAATCTTGGGCTAAATGTATATTGGAAGTTGCCAGACAATACATATGGTGGAATTTTTGGTTTTAAGACATGTCGTTTTTTAAAAAACCACGCTAAATATAATTTATTAATTATAATTTTTCTGCATTGGCTGTAGAGGGAAGTCCTAACAAATCTCGGAGGCACAAACCACTACACCAGCATGACACAAACTGCATGAAAAATAATTTTAGATAAATACTAACTGTACTGTACTAGTACTGGCAAAATGGACAGAAAAAGTAATTGCTTTGTCTTCAAGTAAGGCGTATGTATATTACACACAAATTATTCATTATACAGTAATCACATTGCCAGAATAAGAAAATTTATTTGAAATTAGTACTTGATACCAAGACTAATGGGTAATGTAGCTAAACAATAATTACTCGAGAAATTATCCTGAAATTAATATAGTGTTGAAATAAAAGAAAACATAGAATCTAAAAATTTATTGCTCTCTACTATAATACAAACAATCTATTCTACTTATATTAATAAAATATACTTATTTTAACAAAATATTACAATAAATAAGTGACGCTGTATGCACTTCAATACATGGTTATTGAGCAATACATTGGAAAGCTTGTTGACCAATATATGTATAAGGATTGGGTAGACTGTTCATGTAAAATACAAATTTCAGCATTTACCAACTTTTTTATAGTGGTGGATTTTAGATAGTTTTATTAGTTATCATTCTAAACTGATTTTAAAATACCTTTTCCTTCTAACTCTTTCTCAACTTGTGTACCCTCATATATTATTCTTTCTTTTAGGCAATCCTGTAATAATTGAGCATCAAATCTCTGCTTTGACCATTGCCATCTGCAATATGACCAATAAACTAATGTTGACATCGCAAAGGTACCAAAACCAACATGCTGTGACAGCAAAGGTTTTGAGGTTTTCATAAAGGACGCAAAGCCCATTCCGACTCCTGATGCTATACCACAGATGAAACTTTCCCGAAAACAAGGTATCTTTGACAAGTCTCTTCCAAAAAGCATTATTCCCTGGAAAAAGTGTTGATTTAAAAATAAAGTAGAATTTAATAATTATAATTAAAATGTCTCAACTCAAGAAGCAACAATAAGGGTTTTTTTAAAACTTCATACAAAGGTTTAGGTTTAAATATATAAAAATTACATAACAAGACTTCCAGAAAGTACTAATAACCTAATGTAAAAACCGCACGGATCTAATTTTAAGCTACAATTTAATGAGAAAATCTTACTGGCTTCTCTTCCTCGGATTCTTCTAACATACCCTTTACAACTGTATCCATGGTTGAAATTAATATAAATAACACAAAATGCTTATAGCTTTTCGCTTCTTGTATTAGCCGGAAACCCCTGAAAAAGAAAGGTTTTGTTTGTAAACAAGAAAAGTTAAATAATGAAAAACCTGAAGAAATAAAACATCACATACAGTAAAAATAGTTAAGTATTTTATTTAAATATGTTATTTATTATGATTAATTCTAAAGTTGAAATTTGAAGTAAGAATAATAAAAACAGAATATTTACTTAGAGTCTTAGACTGCATTAACATTTGACAGCTGGCAGTTGTCAAGCAGTGACAACCACTGAACGACTAAGAAATGCCTGTGGTGAATATAAATAATTTATTTTTAAGTTAATACACGTTGCATTTGTTTATTTTATTAAAATGATAATTATAATTAATGACTTAAACTTATTATTTTTTTCATCATATTCCTTTAAAAAGAAAGGGAATAAAAGAATTTATATTTTGTCCCTGAGGAACATTCTCGTCAAACCGTCAATAGTTGTCACTTTTTGACATCGTTGTCAACTACCAAAACTCAAAACCCGAAGGGAAATAAGAAAATCCATCTTCAAAAAACCTAAAACTGTAATAAATATATTTTAGAATCGCGGTCAAATTACTTGACACTTTATTGGTGTTTTATATTCTTTTAAAAAATGTGATTAAAGCGAAGAAACTAATTCGTAAAATAATTTTATTGTAACCTTTACCTACTATTTTTAATCAATACATTAAATGGAACAGTGTGGGGTGTTTCTGTATTTAAATTTCACTCGCCGGTTTACAGTGTTCATGTATTAATTTCCATATTTGCAACGCTTGTTAATTTCCACGGACTCGCGACAATTAGTATGAAATCGATTTATGACTGGTAAGTGGAAAAATAATATTATATGTGTAAGTTCTACTATGTTGTTATATATTTTTTGGAATATCTTTTATTGCGTAAACTCTCTGCAAATATTTTTTATCTGTATCCCATACTAGCAACTGATGCTATAGAAAAATGCAGTGGTAATTAATATTAATATTTTGCATGTATCATTAGGGCAATTTGACCAAGCTACTTTTAATGTTTTATCATAATTAAAAAAGAACTTGATGTTAGACGAAGATTTTAATTTTAGAACTACATAATGTTTCCATTTCAAAGTGCCTATTTGTTTCAATAATGATAAAATTCTTTGCAGAAAAATATTTAATTAGTCTTACATGGATGTATTCTAACACAGTTGTCTAAAAACGTTTGATGTTAAAGGGGAAATTTGTAATCAATATACACCCATAAAAGTTTCTAAATAGGTACCTTTCTTATTGATAAAACTCGATGTAGATAAATTGTAATAATATTATATATGTATCTTCCACCGTGTTTAATACTGAGTAAAAACTAACTGGTTTTATTCAATATTTTCCTTGAATATTTGTCTTTATGTTCCATTATTTATATTTATTGGATTCATAAAATTTACCGGTATCTGTATAAATATACTTAGTAGCATGTTAAAATGTTATAGTTTTGATCTAATTGCTATGCATAATTTTTTTTTTGCCATATGTATATCTAATTCTTGTTTTCTATTTTAAGTAGCATAATTACTGACAAACATAATACAGAATACATACAGAGTAATTTAACATGTACATTTTGAAAACCAAGTTAAATGTGCAATTATTATTAATTAAACTTAGCACTTTCATGATAAGGACTAAATCAAACAATGTGATAAATCTCATTGCAATGTGAATAAATATATAATTTGTCACACTAGAAGTAAGTTTGTTTACTTAACAACTTCAATTATTATTGTCTAGAAATACTAATAAATAAGTATGAATTGTTCAGATAAAAAAACGGGTTAAATTATGAATTAATATCTCCAATTATGAAATAGTGAAATAAAGTTTTTATCAGTGACCTTGCAAATTTAATTTAACATTCTGTGTAAAGAATGCACTTTTGATTAATTTAGACAATAAGACACAATTATATGTCCATTTAAAAATCAATTACTTTAAGTAGACAGGACACTAGTAATTTAAATAAAACACTTTAACGGTTTAAAACGCGATATATTAGTTAAACTTATTTGAAAATTATTTTTAACTTCGTCCCGACGTTTCGGATGATTTACAGCAGCCGTGGTCACGGGGAGACAGTCTTCACGTGATCACAACAGTTTTAAACCGTTAAAGTGCTTTTATTATGTGTACTACTCGCGTAAAGTATAGACACTAGTAATTTCTATATTATCTCTGGAATCGGAACAGCGGACTTTCGATTTGCATTGACGCGTTTAGAACTGTACCATGAAGGCCATAACATACAATGTGAAGCTGTAAAAACATTATTCGATAGTACAAAGTGCACTGTTTATAGTTTACATTATTTTCCCATTTCCTCAAATGTATGGAAAAACAATAGCTCTGCAGTATCCTATTTTTAGTCTGACCAGAAGTCGGTTTAACCTTCATTAATACCTGAAGTGTTGTAACGTTCGGTTCGTGTGAATCAGTGCTGGTGTTTCACTTGATGTAGGTATTTAGTCCGCCTGAAATAGTCAGTGCGGTGGAGTAATCAGCCGCGTTCACTTCATACAGGTCTACTCGCTTCTTCGCACTTGGCAAGCGTTACATTGTATATATCTTGCTGAAACGTTGAGTAATATGAGCGTATTTAGCCACGGGATACGATAGACTGTGCTAAAGAGCTGTTAAAAGCCAGTGTCGTGTGATAAACCATTGTGTTAGTAGCATTCTACTATGTTACCAGTCGGGCCAGCAAGCGGCCAATGTAAATAACAGAATTGGACTGGAAAGTGAGTGGATTAAAGGTGAGGTCTCGGGTTGTGTAAGTGTACGTTCAGTTCGCCATGTGTTGTTTGCTATAATGCATTTTACGCTCAGCGTTTGATATCAATCGCCGGTATGTTTATTTTCTTTTATATAAAAAAAAAAAAAAAAAAAAAAAAAGTAAAAAATATATATATATATATATATATAGATATTATACATATTTCCAGCTGAAATGTTGTTAACATCGATTGCGGAAACAAAACGCGCGAACAAAGCCCTTCGGCTATATTCCAATCTTATTTTTAGAAAGTTCAGAGTTCAAATTATTTTCAAATCTATTCCTAACACAATTTTTTTTTTCATAGCTGAACAGGTAACGTTATCAGCAAGTATTACTTTCCGTTGAAAATACGTAGTAATACGTTTGCTTGTTTTCCTTGACTGGAAATAATACTTGTTCATAATTATTTATTTCCGGTTTTGAAATGTCAAAGATACTTGTTGAAATCAAATACATTTACATCAAAATTAAGAAGCTATCTTTATTTTAACAAACATTTTTACGAGATCAATTTTCCAATATTCCTTAGACTTATACATATTCATTATAAAATTACATTTAAGCGCTTATAAGTTCCGCCTACTTCTTTACAAGTGACATCGTCTAAAAAGATACATTATTAATCGACTCTAGATTGTTCTGTATGAAAGAAATATAAAAGCAATATTTTACAACTTTTTTAAGCTGCCATTGAATTGCATTGCCATTAGTATAGAGAAGGTGATTAGCATTAACATTACTTTAAAACAAGTTCTCAGATGTGATTTCTCACTTCGTGCGGTTTTCACGTTTATGGTTCTAATATTTACACATACTTTCGCGATAAGATGTTTTAAACGCACACATATGAAATATAATATCATTTCGTACTTAAATACGACGTATAATTATACCAAGCCAGAGTAAAAAATCTCTAGCTGTTAACTTTATGACTATTCTTGACACTTATCCCGTATTATATCAGCTACTATATCCCTCGGCACCATTGTCGCCCGTGCGGTTTTCGTAATAGCTGTCTTCGCACTTCTCCCCGGTCGCCTACTGAAGTAAACGTAGACATTGTAAACAAGTTGCCTGGTATCGGCCGGTAGCTCCACTCTCGAGTCCTCAGCAGTCTCTACCCCCCTTCCATTGTATAATCTTCTCCAACTGAACATGGTCCAAGCGGTCATAGCTTTATCGCCGTATTGCGCCGTTTTGATTACAATGTTAGAGCACAGAATAAAAACATTTGCACAATTAGTGCTTTTAATCGGTCTAATCGTGTTGACGGCCAGCTTGTTACTGAGTGCCATTAGATTTTGATGTTGTAGGTGTATTCGAAGTCCGTCCGCATAGTGCTAATATCCGGTGGTTTAACGTGATCGCAATTAAAGTAACGGCAAGTACCGAATGTTGGTATGCAAGATGTCACTTGTTTTTAATATCTCACCTTTAGCAGTTGCCGTTATAACGAGCTGCAGTTATTTTAGTGCAAATATTTCGTCTATACAAGGATGCTACTTATTTTTAGTATTTTGTATTCTCTTTATTTTTGCTGTTAGAAAGTTCTGTTTTTATTTTGTAGCCGAAGAGTTTGTTTGTTTAAACTCACCAATCTCAGGTGCTGGTTCGAATTGAGGGATTCTTTTCGCGTTGCTTAGAGCATCAATCAAGGAAGAATAGGTTAGGTAAAATGTCACGCTGCGACCAATAGGAGCAAAAAGTTTAATGATCTACTATAATAATAATAGTCTTTTAAGATTAACTTGCAAGAACGATGGGACGCGACTGACGTCGTGATTACCACAGTTATAATTTTTAAAGATTAGAAGGAGGTTTGCAAAAATAAATTTCGATGCCCAAAATAAGAATAATATAAGTTCAATCAAAGACCGCCTCTGTAGCGAAATGGTTAAACGTGTGGCCTAGCTTTGCGTTAAGCGCGAGAGGTCCTGGGTTCGAATCCCGGGGAAACAGTAAATTGTTTCGGTAGGGCAGGGCACAGAAGTCTGATCAACTACTGCCTGTAAATAAAACCGATCATTGAAACGGACACTGCCGTGTGTTCGGCGCTATGCCCCACGAGGGAAAAGAGGATTTCACACTTTTTAAGTTCAATCTAGTAAATTAATATAAGTTTATCGTTCATATTTAACGTTGTGTGGAAATATTAATATATTCCTTTATTTTATATATACTTGACCAAAAAATTTATCCTTTAAAATCTCACGCAAAGTTTCATTCAATTCCTCAGAATGAATAGGTATTATAGCTATCAACTAAGAATAAAACGCAACTTATTCGGTTACCATTGTGTAGGTGCGCTCGAAGCTCCATGACCTATCATGAGCGTCAATTCTAATAGTTAGGTATGCGGCCTTGTAGCGAATTCCGTAACCGATAGACTTAATTAACGAAGCCCATCGTATCAGAGAGACATTTGAGTCAATGTCAAACAGAAGTTTCTAATCTATACATAAGAAGTACTTATGTAAAATACACTGAAACGGAAACTGCTGAATAGATAACTGAGTCTGCAATTTTATGGTTGCTAAAAGCGTAACAGGTAACAGTGTCACTGTCCTCGAGTCTTTTGTTTATGGTGCCGTTGTTCGTGCTTGTGATAGAAAACTGTGTGAATTAATCATTTGATTTTCGAATTCCGAATCCATTTTGACATAACTTGACCATAAGTTTTGTATACTTGGAACGAGTCTGTCATCTTAAGTTCTTTATTTTACATTTAAATACCTATATGATTCATAACTTTCTACATCTTTTATCGGTATCAATAAAATATTAAACATGACTTCTGAATAGTTATTAAAATTAAATACTGTCTATAGTTGCCGCGAGTAGTACACATTTAAATAAAACACTTTAACGGTTTAAAACGCGATGTATTAGTTAAACTTATTTGAAAATGATTTTTAACTTCGGCCGGACGTTTCGGATGCTTTACAGCAGCCGTGGTCACGGGGAAATTCAAAGCATCCGAAACGTCGGGTGTTGTTAAAATAATATTCAAATATGTTTAACTAACATAAATCGCGTTTTAAACCTTTAAAGTGTTTTATTTAAAAGTTATCAAAATTATTAAGTTGACGTTGCTTTGCTACATGCGAGTACGAAATTTTTCCCCTATCGCTAATTCGGAAACGCCTTTATTATTTCTTGCGTACGAAGAACATACCTTTAAGAATTTTTGTGTGTTTAATTGGCGGTTTAGACTTCACGGTCTCTTCGGTATATTTATCGAAACCTTGTAACTTTATGTATATAGGTCATCAGATTAAAATAGTTACCACATTTATCTGTTGATCTCAAACTTCCATATAATGTATAGTCTCTCACAAGGATGCTTGTTCTCTCGAAAAACTGCACGTAAACATCGTTGAACCTAAACAAAGTGTACTTTGTATGCTTCTGATCGCTATTATAATGACCCTTCTTGAATGACGTGAAACATGATCTTGTGAAACCGATGCAGGGCGTTTACTTTTAGCCTTTTAGATTCGTATTTACTTACACATTACTTTGTCGCGTTATACATTTCTTACGCCTTTCCTTTATCGTTTACGACCTTATACTTTGTCTGAAATAGGATGATAATTAATTATAGTAGGGAGGGACTTGGCAATTAATTGTTTCATTGAAGTTAAATTATATAAAAACTTTCAACATTAGTGTAATAATTTATTGTTTAGTACTTAATACGATAAACATACAACCACTCCTGTCTAACCTTATAGTTAAAAAAATTTAAAATCATTTTATTCGACCATAGATTTTCTATAGTATGTATACGGAGAACTTGGGCAATACTTTTAATAAAGTAAGATATTAAGGAGTCTCCCCGTGACCACGGCTGCTGCAAAGCATCCGAAACGTCGGGCCGAAGTTAAAAATCATTTTCAAATATGTTTAACTAATATATCGCGTTTTAAACCGTTAAAGTGTTTTATTTAAATGTGTACTACTCGCGTAAACTATAGACAGTATTTAAAGTAAGATATTATTTGTAGTACACTTTACCGACAAAAATATGAAATATACATAAGCGTTCAAACTATTTATTATATTATATGCAAAACATAGAACTCAATGTGCAATATCCTCGTGGCTCTGATCGTTATAATTATTTTAAACTACGTATTCAAAATCAAGATAGAACTAGTATAAAATCCGATAAATATAATGTATGTGCTAATATAACCTACTCACTCGGCGTGATAAATAATTCAGTAAATACCAAATTTTATCAATGAGTATTTGAAACATCCTATGTGATAAGCACGTAAAATATATCAATAAAATTGTGTCAGGAAACGATATGTATAAAAATTATTGTTTTTTTTTTTTAATAAAGATTGTTAGCGGCAGTGTTATAGAAAGAGTGGGGGAAGGGGTCCAGAACAACCCCTCGTCCAAGATTGGGCAATGTTAAAAGAAATAAGTAATGTAAAATGTCAAACTCTACAGTTTGTTAGATCGTGAAAAATAATAAAAACTAGCGCAAAATATTTAATGAAGAAATAAAAATCTTTAAAGCCCAAATTGCCTAACGTAACATTGATCTTGCCCTCTCTCAAAAGTATGGTTTTTATACGACATTCTTTGACGTCACGTAGAAAGGTTCTCATGTTCTTAAGGAACTAAAATTATAGGAATTCATGTAACTGATGACTCAAATGACTGACTCAACGAGGAAATAAAAAACAGTTTTACTTCATTTTAAAAGTAACTGTAGATTTTATTTTTAAATACTGTCTATAGTTTACGCGAGTAGTACACATTTAAATAAAACACTTTAACGGTTTAAAACGCGATATATTAGTTAAACTTATTTGAAAATGATTTCTAACTTCAGCCCGACGTTTCGGATGCTTTGCAGCAGCCGTGGTCACGGGGAAACTCAAAGCATCCGAAACGTCGGGTCGTTGTTAAAATAATATTCAAATAAGTTTAACTAATATACATCGCATTTAAAACCGTTATAGTGGTTTATTTAAATGTGTACTACTCGCGTAAGCTACAGACAGCTTAAGAACATCAATCTATGCGACATTATGTAACTGTCATTCGTGTAATATGTTTATCTAAAAGTTGGGCAGAGTAAGTAACAGAGATTGGTAGATGCTGAAAATATTTTTCGAAATAATACAAATGAATGTTAAGATGATCCATTGATGTCATGTGTTCGTATGCCAATAAACCGGTAACACCTGCGTCCGACCCACTCGCACGAGCCGCCCGCGCAGCAGCTGTTGCAATTCAGGCGGATGCCATGAGAGGTCTGCCATTTGGTTTTGTACACATACTTTTCAACTTAAACCCAAATTCTACCGACGTATAATTACATTAACTAAGACAGTTACTATTCAATGTATATAACGGTATTAATCATGACATTAAGAATCTAAATATCCCGTTTGACGGTCGGTCAACTTTTATCAATATAAATAATCCTCAGTGAAATTGGGCCTTAGTGTTGGTATAAGATTTACTATCCACGCGAAGCCCACGTCCAGAAAAAGCTATAGAAGATAAGGCTTACCTAAGTGTGAAATTTGTTGGAACAGCGATACCAAGTCTAGATCTTTGGTTGCAAAATCACTTAGCTTCACATTTCTGACTGCCTGATGTGATGACCTCACCGGTAGTCAATCTTGACAATGCAAAGGAGTAAGGACCGGTCGCCCGAGGGGCGAGGTAGGGGACGAAAGGGGCTCCACGCTGCAGGGTTTGCGCGATTCACGCACGCCGCATGCCGTTCTACGACCAGTCAGTTCGGCTCGACAGTAAAGTTGTCCGCCTCACGCGCGGCGCGCGCGCTTCCGACACATTTTTCTTCGTATTTACTTTATTTTCCCTCTAGTCAATATGTAGTGTAGTGCTTTTCCAATACTAGTGTAGTGCACTCCTCGAAAATTTGAAAATCGACTTAATTCAAAAATCGTTATATTCTACGGTCGGAAGAACAATGCTGTGGGAAAAAATAACGTTCAGCTGGCATCGGCACTCGTTCCCAGCTACCTACGGACCCCCCTCCCCCCGCGAACCGGGTACCGGGTTCAATGCGCCTCTCTGCGTTTATTCATCGTTTGTGGGAAAAGTTGACCCCCATTTTTAAATTTTTATTGTTAACGTATTCACACGATTTCGTGTTTCATCTTGAATCTGCATCTCTAGACTTTTGTGTCATTAGTCCGTTGTAAAAGACTTTGTTGCGAGACAACCTTTACCTAGATAATTATAAGGTAAACAATAAAATAGATCAAATAAGAAAAAACGACGAAGGCTGAACGATTTCGTGGAACTGTTTGTGTTGTGCTCTGTTTGTGATGTTTCGTCGAAGTTATCTCATTGTGCGAGCGGGTTTCAGTCATTGGAGGAAACAGTTAACTTCGGCAAATACGATTGTGAAAGAATCACTACTATGATAAATAAATTCAACGCGTATACTTCGCGTAAGGTGGACATTGTGAAGTGGATAGTTGTGTAGTGTAAAGACTAGTTCAGAAATAACGATAAAATGGGCAACCAGGGCTCATCACCACATGAACCGCTGGATCATGTCCAAGCGCAGAATGCTGACTTGAAAATGGTACGAATTTTATTTCCATAAGATTTTGATCCACACTACTCTTTCGCTTATTCTGAAATTACATTTCAAAATTGACCAATTTTGAAATTCATCTCGGTACTTACATCATGTGAATAATGTTTCAATTGTGATCTTAAGTAATTTTATTAGGTACTTAGCAGATTTATAGTAACGCAACCTTTAATTTGCATAACAATAGTAATGATGAATTAGAGCAGAACTTTATATTGTAACGTCTGACGTAGGTACTCCAAAAGTAACGAGTACCGGCTATTTAGGGAACGTTTTTTAATTCGGTACTTTTTTCTACCTGTATAAAATCACAAATCGTCTTATAACTTAGTAACAAAACAATTTGTATTCTACACGTTTACATATGCATATTTCTAAATACATTTTAAATCATAGTCTTTATGTTATGCGTTGATGATCTAAGATTGCCCACCTAGTGTAACCTTTGGTTGCCATTTTGTAGGTAGCCAATCAACTATAGACTTGGTAGGAACAAAAAGCGACACCTTTCGTTACTAGGTACATACCTATTTGTAGTGTATATTGCGAATATGATAAGTTGTACGATACCTAATAACGTTTTGGAGTTTAACCCGACGTGTCGGATGCTTTAAAGCACACCTCAAAAGTGTGTGTAGTTTACGCTAGTAGTACACATTTAAATACCTATCTATCTAATTCGGATACATTGCAGCAGTCGTGGTCACGGGGAGAAACGTCGGGCCGTAGTTAAAATAATTTTCAAATAAGTTTTACTAATATCGTGTTTTAAACCGTTAAGTGTTTTATTTAAGTAGATTCTGATGGTTTATTCAGATGATGTCATCGTGAATTCCCACTTCCATTCTACATAGTTAAAACGCTTTACTAAGCCGTAGAAATGCTAACAAAAACATAATTTACCACGAACGCGCAGTCGGCCAGAAACTGAACATACTGGAGGCTGCCACTGAATGGCTTACGATGCAAAAAAGGTATCCTAAAAATAGGGTAACTCATAAACACGTGTCGGTTTCGAGATTATTATTATTGGATTTTTAAGTACTTTATCGTGTGAATCTATTTGTTGCACTATATATCACCCCATACTTCATAATGGACTAACGAGGACAACATAATCTGTTGAGTGTTTATTAGACCGTTAAATAGTATAATCTGCGTCCACCCGGCCACAGACCTATTTATATATAGTATAGTATGTTTATTCTAGTCGAGGGTTTAACATCTGTGCTAAAGAGTAAAAAGAATTTATTGGTTGTGAAACTCTATAGTCGTTACGTCCTAATTAAATGATAAAGTTTTGCGATTAAATAATATCTGTCTTTATAATCTCTTATATCCTTGAATTCGACATGTCTTATTCATCAATCCTACAACTACGTATGTAAATTAACTGGAATCTAAATAATGGATTAGTATTCACTTTAGACTTTAAATTTATACCAACAGTCATTCCTTCCTACGTTTTGATGTACGCGACAGGAAAATTAATGGTAACTACAATAAGTAGTCGACATAATCTACGGTGTTATAAACGAATAATATTAGATTGAGTTCAATACCTATTAGTAATAATATTATATAAATTATGTTACGAAGTGGCCTAACATCTTCAAGAGGTGGTCAAACAAGTATTTTTTGCAAAAAAGCCGAATCTAAATTGAGGCGGATCTAAGCTTGTATCTAGGCAATATGGAAGCCTTGAAAATAAAATGATATTGTATCTTTGTGAAGGTAAAAATACAATGTAGAATATGGTTAATGACTGCAATTAGTTAGCATACATAGTTTAGGTTGCAACTTATATCAAGGACAGATATTATCTCAATAATCAAATTATAGGTAAATATCGGGACCGAGCTTATTAAATTGACTGTATGCTTCAAATGATTCTTATATACATTCTTCATACGAAATACAGACTTCAACTATTTATCATTTGTTGATTTTTTTAAATTGATAATAATCAAAGCCCGAACAACCCACCCCGTTTATTATCTTATCGTGGCACAATTACCGGTGTCTTAATTTTTGGAACGAAAAATGTTTGTCAGATACCTCGCGATATCTATGCGGCAAACGAGAATTATGTTGCGATTACAGCAAATAATGGAAATCACACATACGTTATATAAAGTATATTGTCGTGCAATTTCTTTCTAAACCATGTGGTTCAGAAGGTAATGTTACCTATGATGCTTCTACACACCTTAGGCTCCATTTAAAGTTTACACAATCTAGTTAATAAAAGAAATTTCGTCCGGTTTTTGAAACCCACACCTTAAATGGAAAAGCTGTAAAATGTTCAGTCATTTCGGCTTCAGTATGTGTAAGTATGTCTAAAGCCTAAATGAGGCCATAGCGTATCTTAATGGGATGTTAATGTTAATTCCATAGGGATGTGATTCCTCTTCCATCATATAGACCTCACGCTTGTTTGTCTTGCTTTGTAATAAGAAAAATATCAAAATGATCTATTAATATATAAATCCAAGACAATATTTGTGGCACTTTCTCGTGACATATAACTACTTATTTAATCACGAAACTAATGTATGGCAGTCCTAAAATTAATTATAATATGACTAAATGAAGACTCAAGAATTTCGTTGGATTTTTTTCCGTACATTAAACTGAATGTTCAGTCTGCCTTGAAACGAGATTCGATTAGCAATTAGCAGATGAACGTTTCAGCTTGTCTCAATTAATCGTCTCGCCATTTGCTAGTAGCTCTCGATTCAATCTAAGCAAATAATGTTTTGACTTGAGGAATCATTATTGAACTGTTCCAATTAATAGCATAATTTTATAACATAAAAAGGACATAAATGATACAAGTTTAACTAAGATATCGCGTTTTAAACCGTTAAACCGTTTTATTTAAATGTGTATTACTCGCGTAAACTATAGACAGTATTTAAGCATTATCTACCTACGTTTTGACGTTTTGTAAAAAATTAAAACAGATTTATAATTGCTTCGGTGCAATTGATTTTAAATGACTGTATGATATAGTTTATTTAAAGAATTAATATTTAGGGTTTAAATTGGTCATCATTTAACTTAGCCTGTGTCCGCACTTACCTATAGGTGGAATGGTGGGAACTGGGAAAACGTCGACCCATATGATTAAAAGAAAGTACCTTAAAATTTAACAGCCGAAGCGTCTAGCGACTGAGACAAATTTAAAGCAATGTACCCGTCTAGCATGTACAGCGGCGACCGGCGTTGCGAACGGCGAGTCAAACAAACGCGAATCGGAACGGAGCGAGCAACGAAGTCGCGTAGTTAGTCGCGGCTCGTAACGCCGATCTTCGTGGGTAGGCGATAAGTCATAGTGACTGCTGTTAAGCTGTTTGTGTTAGACTTTCACATTCACATGAGTTTCACTATGAAAGCTTTATTTGGTGATCACTCTTACGCCTCCATTATATTTAGGTTTACTCACCTCACTTCACATAAAGTGAGTTTTAGTGCGTACTGTTTCGCGTGTTTTACAACTTGGTGTCTGTTGGGAACGTGTTTAGAAATATCTCTTTTTCCTCCCTGTTGTGTTGCAAGGTTTTCTAGGTGAATATGCCGTAACAGTAATATTTGTTTCGGTTTGAATTATCGATCTTCAAGCTTCAAAACATGCGTTCTAAGTTATAAGCAAATTTTAAAGTACCTATTGGTTTAATAATGCAAAGTTTACTGCCACCGATTCTAGTCTGTTTGGGAATTAATTTATGATTTTTTTATTAAGATTATGCATTAATTATCATATTATGTATATCGGAATTTCATTAAGCGTCAATTTTTCATTGCTCTATGTAAATTGTCAAAAAATCTCCAACCTACGGCATATCTGTGTTTTCTCGGCATTTTGTGTTTGCTCTTGGAGCCACTCTTCCGGTTTATCGGCTTTTTAATATACTTATTGTTAAATACTGTCTGTAGTTAATGCGCTAGCGTAACAGTTTTTACTTTGACATCAAAGATGGAGGGTATCTTTACACTTTCCCCGTGACTGCGGCTGCTGCAAAGCATTCGAAACGTTCGTAGTCAAAATAATTTGTAAATAAGTTTAAGTAATATATCTCGCGTTAAAGTGTTTTACCTATATACTTACTGTACTTTCAACCATTTCAGAAGTCATCCGTCCGCAGCTCGTTGAGGCGGGCGCGCGCGGGCGCAACGCTGTCGCCGCCACGCGCCGGAATGGAACGCTTGCGACGCTCGTTCCGCGAGTCGTTCCGCCGGCGCAAGGGCTCGCCGCCCGAGTCTGCGCGGCCGCACCAATGGATCGCGGACGAGGCGGCGGTGCGGGCGGGCACTTGCACCTTCCCGGTCAAGTACCTCGGTTGCGTCGAGGTGTTCGAATCCCGGGGGATGCAAGTGTGCGAGGAAGCGCTTAAACTACTTCGAGTGAGTTAAACTACTCTTTTTCAAAATCGTATATAAATTGAAGCCGTCCGAATATCCAAATAATATATTTTCTGAAATGGGTCGACAGCGCTTCTTGTATAGAAGTTATATGGCTACCCCCTATCAAGTATATGCTTGTCTGTCCCCCTCTATCATTAAATAAAATAACTAATATTTTCTGTGGTGTCTTTTATAAATAATATAGCAATAATACATAAATAAAAAATACTATATACTGTCTAGAATCTAACGTATAAATAGGACCAAAAAGATAAATTATCTATTTAAAATCTAAAGAAAGCGTGTGAGTACATCTTGCTTCTTTTCGGTAGTTCTACTTGCTATCGTAATTTTTTCATTGTATTAAATCTATTGTCTGAGTAAAATTTGTACGAGCATTGTATTGTTATGCTTTGTAGAGTTTTGAGCTAAGAATAATGAGATGTAATTCAAATGTTAAAATTTAATTATATATTCGTATAAAAAAACTTTGTTCTCCTTTACAATAAAGTTTGTTATCGGCTACTTGTATTGAATAAATATTAAATACGTGACAAATAAGTGAAAATGAAGAAAACGAGGTAATAACTGATAAGGGATGAGTTGACGGCCTCTGTTAAGTTTGAGGTGTAAGCTGTTCATTCTAACTCGTCTTGATTGTATTTTATTAATTTTCTATGTTTCAAAGACCTTTAAAATTATAAACCTTATGTTTTTTGATTAGAGATTTGTGACTGACAATAATTAGATTTAGTCGTTATTGAGATTTCAACTGAACCTATTCAATGTCGATATTTTAACAATACTGAGGAATAGTACATTACTGCAGCGGCAAGCAAGAGAGGCATTGATGGACAATGTCCATGAATGCGACCAAGTAAAATAATGTATCAAATAATGCGCGGAAATTTAAACTAAGTTATAAAATACAGAATTTAAAAATCAATGAAGAAGTGACGAACAACCATAGTTTTTAGTCAGCTTCTATGTGCAAGCCAGTTCGAAATTAATATTAAACCTTTGATAAGTTACCTCTTTGGTCGCCATGTTGAAAATCGTTCCATTTTTAATTACACAACAAATATCAAATATGATTTTACATAGTAATTTATTTGGCCAGTAAACACGACAGATATGGTTTATTGTTGCCGGCCGTTTAAGTTCGATTTATCTCGAAGACGGTCTTCAGAATAATACTCAAATTTCCAAGCATGTTTGAGAAATTACGTTATTTTCTGCATCCTTATCATTTATATTTAGTAAAAAATTTCCAGGTGCAAGTCGGACTGAGTCAGAACTGCACATGATCTAAAAATAGTATAGTTATTTATATTGCGGCCCTAGCAGCTACTACTAGCATCGTTTTGAGTAGCCAATTCGTAATTCCAGAACTCCCGTCGTCGACCGGTTCGTGCTGTGTTACACGTGAGCGGAGACGGATTGAGAGTGGTGGAAGAAGAAACAAAGGGTCTACTTGTTGACCAAACTATTGAGAAAGTCTCCTTCTGCGCTCCGGACAGAAATCATGAACGTGGCTTCAGGTAAGATGCATACGGCCTTAAGATTTGTCTGTTATAGACTAGACCAGGGATGGGCAAACTACGGCCGAACGTCCCGCAAAATATTTTAACATCAAAAATTCAAATTGTACCATATTATTTTGAATTTAAAATATTTTATCTACACTTAAAACATAGAAATCTCGTACTTTTTATAACGATACTGCTAAGGTGACAATTTTTTTTATATGAAAATGTATAGTAATAAAAAAATATATATTTTGGTTTCAAAAAACTACCCAAGGGCATTTCTTTATGACACGAAAATCAACGTAAAATCATTTTTGTGTTCTGTGGAGTCGTTAAATTGGACTATAGTGGATTTCATGTACCGAATTTTTAAGAATGTTTTATCTTAACCTGAAAAATACAACAAATTCCTAGAACCCATACAAATTTAACCTTTGGCAAAGAACGGATATAAAAGTGCGATGGTAAACTCTACGTCACTGTTTCAATAGCGATTTATTCAAATCGAAATTCAACATTCCATTCAAGTGAAGTTCTAGTTATTGACGTAGTCTCTGACCTTGTCTAGCTCGCGACCTGTACTAATCTCAATTCTCAGTGGATATAGATCGATAGATATAAAGCGTTAAGTCCTGAATAGATCGACAAACAAGATTTGAAATTTCTTTTATCCTAGGTATGACGTAACCATTCCATAAATCTATACTAATATACAAAACTGAAGAGTTTGTTTTGAGTTGAAGGGTATAAAACATATAAAACATACAAAAGGGTATGTGGAAAAAATGGGGACTGGGGATTCGCGACAGTTTATGTCTAACTTTCAAGATTAACTTTATCGGTTTAAAACGCGATATATTAGTTAAACTTATTTGAAAATTATTTTTAACTTCGGCCCGTTAAACTAAAGTTTTACTAATATATCGCGTTTTAAACCGTTAAAGTGTTTTATTTAAATGTGTACTACTCGCGTAAACTATAGACAGTATTTAGCTAGTATTTAATTTAAAATGGGGGGAGTAAATTGTAAAATTCGGGTTATGGAGTGCAACATAACGTCTTTTTTAACATAATACCGGAAAAGACTAAGGAGTTTTTTCACTGATAAAAAAGATAGCGTTTTATCACGACCCGCAGTAATTAAGGTGTTTGTCTAAGCGTTAAATGTAATTCGATGCGGCGTATTGTCTGAAATGTTGAGTTACGACGTCTTAGTAGTGACTACAAGAAGCCATATGTGTCTTCTTAATCCATTAAAGATCTACGTAAAAATGTCAAGCTAATGTAACACAGACTAATAGCGTTATTTGTAAAAAAAAAACTATTTTGAGTACACTAGTTTTAGTAATTCTATAAACTACTAGCTGTGTCAGCGACTTCGTCCGCGTAGAATATGTAGTTATTTTGGGCATCAGAATTAATTTTCGCAAAACTGTAACTCACTCAACTCTAAAACTTCTAAGAGTAGTACACATTTAAATAAAACACTTTAACGGTTTAAAACGAAATTAGTTAAAGTTATTTGAAAATATTTTTAACTTAATGAACTTCTCCCGTGAAGGCTGCTGCAAAGCATCCGAAAGTCGGGGGGGGGGGGAAATAAAAAATTTTTTCCAAAAAAGTTTAACTAATATATCCGCGTTTTAAACCGTTAAAGTTTTTTGTGTTATTTGAAAATGATTTTTAACTTAAGAGACTGAACTGTCTCCGTGACCACGCTGCTGCAAAGCATCCGAAAGTCGGGCCGAAGTTAAAAATCATTTTCAAATAAGTTTAACTAATATATGGTTTTAAACCGTTAAAGTGTTTTATTTAAATGTATCAACTCTATAAATTTAAGCTGTTGCCCACGAGGTCGACCGCGTTCTTCTTGCAAGTCTTAAAAGTCAATACGTCATGAACGTTTTTTTAAATCATTTAAAGAGGAATCATTCTTGATTCTTCGCTCCTATTGTTCTTAGCGTGCTGCTTTATACAATTTTATTTTATTTATTTAAAGATACAAACAAACGCTTCAGCTTTATAATATTAGTATAGATATAAAACAAGTTTGTTCAAAAAAAAACAAAAGATCTTGGCAATTGTTTGTTTCTTATTCTTTGATGTGGCGTGACAAAGATACAGCTTTTGTCTTTTTATAAATTATTCACAAACCAGTGGTTGACTTAGTCAAATAATGTAAATCTCCTATTGGTCTATAAAGATGTGGAATCTACAAGATGCACTCTTGTATAAAACACTGAAATCATCTGTGTAAAGGTATCAATTGACACGGATAAGCAACGAATTGAATACATATTTCCATTTACATACAATACTACTAATTAATAATAGTATTTGAAAAGATTTATCTATACTAATTTATAGAGCTAAAGAGTTTGTTTGTTTGTATGTTTGAACGCGGTAATCTCAGGAACTACGGGTTATAGGCAAAACATGTGACTAATACAAGCGAAGATATAACTAGAAATTTAAAACAAATTGGGAAACATATGCATCATTATGGGTTTCCGAGGCGTACGCTGCAAAAACGGTTCAAAATTGACGAAAAATATGTATGAAAGAATGATTCCTCTTTAAATGTTAAAAAAAGTCCGCGACGCTATATGTCTATCTTTTAACATTAAGTCTATGAAGATGAGGGGGTTTGCAAAAACGAATTTTGATGCCCAAAATAACGATTCTCGCGGACGAAGTCGCTGACACAGCTGGTAATAATTATGTAAGACGATATAGGTTTTGTTTTGTGTCCGTGTCAGATTTCTTAAAATGATTACGTAACAGTAATGCGAAATCGTTATTGTTTTGTTTCATAGAATTATGATGCGATACAACAACGATGTGCATGACGAACATTTTTTATGTAGATTAATTTAGTTATATACCACTATTTCTTTCTGTTTATCAGCGTATTAAATAAGGCGACAACAATTTTGCATTATCCTCTTGTATCGCCAAATATATACTTTAAAAGGGTCTAAAAATTATGTTAACTGTTCGACGTTTCGGATGTTTCCCCCCTGACCACGACTGCTGCAAACCACCCGAAACGTCGAGCCGTAGTTAAAATATTTTCAAATAAGTTATTAAGTGAATATATCGCGTTTTTTATGTTAATAGGTCGACTATCCCATTATTTAATAAAAAAATCTAAATCCAATACTACAATTTTCAGCTATATATGTCGCGATGGAACAACACGTCGATGGATGAGTCACGGGTTCCTCGCCTACCGCGATAGTGGGGAGCGTCTGTCACACGCTGTGGGCTGTGCGTTCGCCGCCTGCCTGGAACGAAAACAGAGACGCGATAAAGAATGCGCCGTGTCCATGAGTATCGACGCCGCGAGTCATGCTTTCACGCGCCAGGGCTCATTTAGAAAATCAGGTAATTTACCACCACAAACTATGCTTTTTTAGGCCACAAAAAACATAAAACACATTTGACCTAGACTTAGGTTATTCCCCTTGTAAATTTTATTTATACGCCGTTGTTAAAAATAGTGGATAGTGAATTTGAAGTGATACGTTCGAATAGTAGAAAAACAAATTATATATAGTATTATATAGACCAAACGACCTCAATATTCAAAATCACTTTTATGACGACCTTTTTTTTTATTTTTATGTCCTAATTATTTAACTCGACGTTTGTAACGCTTTTCAGTGATCGTGCATGAGTGGGTCTTCTACCCTCCATTGCCATTGATATCATATCCTCATATAAAGGAATTTTATGTAAATTCATTTGTATTAATTTTAGTGTGAATTTTTTATTAAGTGAATTTGAACCAAAAAAATGTCTGACAGGAGTTCAACATAAACATCGCTTTATTTCCAGTGATAAATCGTCGCGTATCCGAAGCAGATGTGGCGACGCCTCCCGCCAGTATCCCTACTCCGCCGACGCCCATAGTCCCAGTTCCCCGCACGGGGACCGATTCGTCCGTTCAACGTCCACCGCCGCACAATCCTTTCGCGGTGGAACGACCTCACGCTGCGCCTCATCTATTAGAACGACAAGGATCTTTCCGTGGATTCGCACATCTAAATAACAAGTATGTATTATTTATTTGTTACATTTTCACGTGTGGCTTGGGTGAATTGACGACATCACTTCACGAGACTTTCTGTCGCCTTAGGATAACCTTCTAAGGATTGAATAAGTTGCTATAAGTAAATAAATAAATATATTCCCTTTACCTTATGTCAATATTATCTCAGGTGAAATGCACTTTATAATAACAGGTGTATTATTATTTAATTATAAAAAAGTTGTTGTACAATGTTTAAATACTTTAATAAGTGGAAACTTAACAAGACCATTAAAAATCATTACTAACTACTTAAGGGAAAAGAGAGTTTTTGCATTTTTAATACTAAACATTTATTATAAAAAGTATATTTAATCTTACAAATATAACTCAACTTTGTACAAGCATGCTTATGTTATATACAATAAAAGATGTATATAACACTAGTTTAATATAAAGTAAATGATCTTGCAGTTCACCATTCAAACGTCAGATGTCACTGCGAATCAGCGAGCTGCCATCGACCGTAGAACGACAGCGACTCGGGTTAGGTTCACCCGCTACACCACCATTGCCGACGATTCCTGCTATACCCGCATTGCCTGTTGCGCCTGCGCCGGTGCCGGCCGTGGAACCGGTCGAGGTCAGTTTTACAATCATCCTATCCATGTTACAGTGACCCTAGTAGTAAAAACAGACTATGTCGTGACGCTATTATGACGAACCTGAAAAGTCCTTATAACGGTTTAAAACGCGAAATATGTCACTCCATAGGTGATGCATAGCATTCGGAACGTCGGGTTGTAGCTAATATAAATTCAATATAAGTTATGTATGATTTAACTTATTTTTCGCAATTTTAAAACCGTTATAAGTGTTTTATTTAAATTATTTATTAGTAGTTAATTTGTTTAATATAATGTTTCAGGAAAAGCCGCTCGAGAGCGACCCGGTAGCGGAGATGTGCCAACAGTTATCGCTTGGTCTGCGTGCGCTCACTGAAGAACCGGTTCCGGTTCCGGTAGCGAGTGCCCTTCCGCATCCGGATGCATGGCTCGGAAGAATTGCGCGCGCGCCGCCTCTCGCCTCCGCTGGCAGAGCACAATCATTCGCCGGTCACGCGACTACCAACCCATTCCTAACACCAGCACAATACTAAAATGACGATTCAAGAATTCGAGTAGGATGAGTTCCGTACCATAACGGCTCATAAAACATGTTGAATGAGGCTGCAACAGAAATGCGTCATCTGTGATGTGTTCTTGAGATGTTGATAATACGAGGTGCCGTTGCTTTTGGTACGGAATGCTAGAAAGTAAAGAGAGACGTACTTAAATTGGAAACGACATTATTAGGAACAGTACATTTATCGCTATTTTCCCAAATTTATAAACAAAATGGGATTATTTTTAAAACACCTGGCGAGATTTATAGTAGAAATCTTATATTAAATTAAGCTTCCAGGTTTAGAATACTATAAACATGATATTGCAACAATTAGTTTGGCCTCATATAAGACATAACTAATTCTCTACTGTTCCTATTAATTGAGATATATACTGTATTATGCTGCAAACAAATGTATTATGGATATTATAGTTTACCTTGCTTCGCGGGAGATATGAAAAATACGGTCATTTAAAACAGTTACTCGAAGCTTTTAAATTGACTGCTGTACATCTGTTTGTAGTGTTAAAGCATATATAACTGCTTATTATTAGCATATATTAACGAACTTCGCTGGAAAATTAATATTCTATCGTTTATTCACTTAAACAATGTTTAGAGCTTCTAAAAGCTTTTACCTGACGTTAGAGAACTTTTGCTTAGTTGAAAAATATTTTATACATTATTATCATACTGGAATCAAATATAGAGATTATTAATGATATAATGGTTAACGCACCTTGTAGACAATCAAGTTGAGAAGAACCTGGTTTTGTAAAGCCAGGTATTTAACTGACGAAAATTAGCTTGAAGATGGACACTTAAAATGTTAACACAGTACTTATCAATTAAACGTACTTAAAACGCCAGACTAATGGAATATTGTTCCTAAATCGACAGCAATGACTGAGTTCGTCCGCGTCACTGCATATTGTATATTTTTTATATTCAACTTATTTTATACGATGTTTACTTGTTATGCTTACTGGGATCTTACTTGTATGACGTCGAACTGCGGATACGTATTGTACTTATTACAATGGTTTCAAAACGATCTGTGAAATAATTAAATAGGCGGATAGATAACATTCACACCCTATTTAACCTAAAAAATCCAGCACATTGAAATCGGTACCCAAAATAGAAAAACGGAGGGCAGTTCTTAAAAACATGAAACACATTTTCGACACATACTATTTCACTTTGCGACTTATATCGGAAAATCTCAACTAGTTTAGTAAAGCGCCCTCTAGTATCTAATCGTTGACTTAAAATTGTACTTAGTTTCTAAAACAATGTCTCGGTATTTAATTATTTTTCAATAATTTCCCTTCTAATACGTAATAATTACGGATTCAATTAAAGTTACTTAACACACATAATTTTAGTTCCCTAATGTATATAGAGGGGACGAAAGCGCCATACTATGTTGTTATGACAGGATATATTCAATTAAATGTTTATTAGAGATAGCGGAAGTAACAATCAGTGTTTCCACAATGAATAGAAGTCTAAAGAAGAAGGAACAGGGAAACGAAAGAGAAACACTTGTCAGAAGGTTCCTGAGCTATTTAAGCTAGTAATAACTTTTACGAATGAGCTAGTCGCTCTATGACTGTTAAGCCACTACAGGAACAAGTTGTTTGTGGCTAGAAAATGTTCTGGATTGAGAAAAGTGGAATCATTGAGAACAATATAAATTATATGAATGTTGTACTTAAAGCATAGTTGAAAAGCACATCGCTACGCTCTGCACATTACGTCGAGTATATTACGTAATTATATGTTATAAATAGTCCGCGATACATTCGTCCAAGGACAGTATTAGGAGCGACAAGCCACTACGAGCGTAAATATACAGTATTCACTTTGAATGATCCGTGTGCTTGTAACATAAGACTTTTTTAAACGTTTTCTCCTTTGTATATAATTGTATATGTGTAGATTACTCTCACCCCTTAACCGTTTGTGAATCTTTATTTTGTAACTTTTTTGAGGAATTAAAATAGTTTTTACGTTAGGTCGATCAAACTACGTTCGTAAGTTTAGCGTGATTTATTTTTTAATGTTGATTATTTGTTTTTTATTTCGAGTTTTCTCTGAATGCGGTTTTTACATCGAACCGACTTGTTAAATGTGTTTTTGGATCGTAGCAGAGATGCATCTGTAGTAAATATGTTTATTTCATTTCTATTATCTACTTAGAGGAGCACAATTGTACTGCACAACGATTTTCACATTTTTACATTCCGTTTTTTATCGAACAAAATTTTATAATCTGTATAACGCGCCAGCACTGCTTTTTGTACTTAAGCCAATTATAGAAGAATTTAGTACTCTATCAATTTTGAGGTCAATGTTTTTAAAGCACTTACTTTTATCTTTGCACTTGGTGTCTATAATATTTACAGCACTGAGCACTTTATGTATGAAAGTTGTGGAGCCGTTTGTTGTAGATACATTTTTTGAGTACAAAAAAAGTGAGCGACTTCAACTGTCTATTCAGTGTAATTCAGTTTCAATTGTTTTCTATTGAAATAGGATTGTATGAATGACATTTTTAAATAATAGTCCAAACAAACATTTTGATTTCTTGCTGATTGAAAATCGACAGATTTTTTCCTTATCTAGAAATAGTTGTCTAAAGAAATACATTATTTTGTAAATATTTTCATGTTTGTTGTACGTAAGCCTTTGTTTCAATAGAACTTGTATTTTAAAGCATTAGAGCGTTGTTCGTATTATACTCAGCTATTGTTATATCAAAATTAATTGTTGGACGTAACATTGTATATTTTTCTGAATTTATCTTTGGCTAAATTATATGTACATACCAGGTTATAATTATATGTATGTAGATATTTTTAGATAATGAGAGTTCAAATATTATAAAGAAATACATATTATGGTTAGTAATAATGTTGTTTTATGTTCGACCATGTCTTGAAATTAGTGTTCTGATAAGCGACATCTATACTATTTATAAAGCCTGAACGGAGCTAAGTGTAAAACATATTATTAGGTATGTGGTAACATGTAACATTTATTTATTGCGCTATCGTTTAAACCATGGCAATTCAATATATGTATATCGTTAAAAAAATTAACACAAATACTATATTAGTCATCCGTATTAGAAGAGACATAGGTATTTATGTTCATTACTGTACGGTAGACACGATCAAAATCTTACCTGTTTAATAAAAGAAACAATTGCTGACACATTCGTTGCAACATTGTCAGTCTACTCTCCCTCCATCTTAAAACTTCCAATACAAACAAAAACGACTTTATTTAAAAACAACTTCATTTTAGCGGTCATTCCCTTAAAAGCAAATGCGAATAAAACCACGGAGTTAATTTGCAATACTTTATTTATACATGAATACATTTTAATCAACGGCATAAACTTTTGCCTACACACTACCTAAACGACACTATTGTCTGCGATTTACTATACACTTAAGGAGCTTGTGGGCAAGATGCACGAGAAACCAGGGAACACGACTATTTTCATTTATAATTTAACATTTTGAATAGATATACCTCGCACATCTATAGTAACGCTATCAATACATCGATTATATGAAACGTAATTTTATAGTCGCAAACAGCTTAGAAATATTAAACGATGGTTTTCTGCTTTAAATTGTTGCATATTAAAAGAATTTCACTATTCTTGCCGTTTCTTTAATTATTTATTAACGTGTAGACTACAAAATAAAACGGTTTCCGAGCACTTAACACTAAAGATAGTTAAAAACATAATCAGTGCAAGAATTATAAACAGACAAACATTTTGTTTTCTACCAAACAAAAAATTGCCCACTTTAGATATATTCTATATTTACTTCACTTGACAGAGAAGGAAATTCACCTTAAATGCAACATATCTAAGTAATATGGATAACTTTATATATTGTTTAATATAATTATTAAAATAATTTTTAATCTGCATCCACATATAATTTACGAAGGAAATAATGCTAAATAAATATAAATGATGACTAGCACTAAAATCCACAACTTCAATATAACATACCAACACAGTACATATACAAGAAAATATCACAATAATGAGATTTTTACAACTAAATTCATATTAAAATGCATTAAATTGGTTTAAATTATCAAAAATCTTAAAACATATATAAAAAGTTTGAGATCCTAAATAATATAAATTAGTGTAATATATAATATTTAATCAATGATAAAATGTAGTACACTAAACATTAACAACGGCTAATACTTCATAGTGGAGTAGATACATTTGCAATAAAAATGACCCAATGCATAATTAATTTTAAAAGGAAAATAATAAATATCCTGTAAATATTTCCAATGCGTTCTCTTTTAGCACTAATTACTAAATAAATAAAAAAAACATAAATATTGGGTCCGTTCGAGTAATACTTGAGCTCTATTAAGATTGGGGACATTTTTTTTTATTGACTATTACAATGTAAAATCTAGTCATGACTAGATAATGCAGTAGTTATAAGGAGTGATGGAACCTGGGATTATATACTTTCCTTTGTGTTAAATAGTGAATATTAAACAGGATGTCTAACCAATAAACTTAAGAGACGTACTTTGCAAAGGAAGGCGCGGGAGGGGGGGGGTCTGGTGTTAATATAGATAACAATTTTGTTTTCGTAATACAGAAACGGCCCCAATACAAAAACCTCTGAAAAATGGTGGTTATATCAAATTTAAATTGCATTGCTTTTATGATTGATTATTATACATATAAAGGTATAAACGTCAAAATAAAATAGTGTTAATATAATCTACGCTTAAAGTATTCTTATTAGTAGAATAGTTGCAAGCCTAGAAGCGTATATAAACATGTGACCGCTTTACTAATAACTTTAAACCTATTGTTATTTGGTTATAGCTTAATTACACTTACTTCGTATAAGCATCTTCGAATATCAAACAAGATTAGTGTTAGCAAAATATTTAGCGAATAAATAGACATTATTTCTCTATCACCAGCTAATAATTTAATATTTAACCCTAATATATACTTTCGATTAGATTATCCAATACTGCTGATTTATTTTGTACTCGCCCGGCCAACAAAGTGTATTATTGCAATGCAATCTTCAACTACCCTCTTGTTTATTATCGGAAAAAGTTATTAATTATATGATTTAGTATGTCTTTGAGACCCGGCGTCAGCACAGTTGGGACAATTTGACCCGCGCCATTTTAATTCCACGCATTTCTTTTGTTTTCTGCACGCATTGCTACACTTTTCAGAAGCTACTTTGAAATTGTAAGCTGTATTTCTACGAAAATAGTTTTTGTTACAACATTTTCGCAAGTCTTGTAAATCGATAAAAATTAAGTGCGTGTTAATTGCGCGTTATAATAAATCCGAACCGGTATCGAGCACTTTCTATTGTCACAAATTAGTTAACTTTAAAAATATACTATTTATTCTTGGCTGCAAAATTAAATAAACATAATGTTAACTTGATAGCTTATATTTCTTAGTGTCGCAACATGCTTTAAAAAATTTTAGTAACTTTAATGTCGTAAAAATATGCAATTACCAATGAAATATTAATCACGTCATACAAGCAAAGATCAAAATTTTAAATGTGGAGCATTTGAAATCGATCGAAACCGCTATTGCTCTATAAACTGAGCTATTTTTTGAGCGTACCGTACACATCCCTGCTGTTATTATTTGTTTCGAGTCCCGCCATTTTAAAATACGCTTCTACAATTTATATCAATGCCAATCAATTGTGGAACCATTAAAATCATTGGCTTGGTTTACATAGCTTACTTCTTATGTATGTGCTAGCTAAGCTGTTGTATAGTGATTATAGTGCACTTCAGTCCTTTGAGTTCTGGATGTTGTGGTGGCATCGTTGGCAGACGCGTACTGGGCGTAGCGCACGTAGACGACGTACAGGCGCCTCGTAGCGGGAGCAACGGCCGCAAAAGACTGCGCCACACTCGCGACAGTGGTGGCGTCGCTCTAGCGCCGTGAATCGTACCTAATATAGGGCATTTGTTAGTAGTCGTAAGTGAAAAGCAAACCCATGATTTGGAAAACCTATAGTTCCTATATGGCAGACATTTCTAGGACAAGATTAAATAAATATATATTACTTTTTTATTTTGCGTGTTATTTTTTAATCTAAAATGTTACAGAAAAAAACATAAATTAATTAGAAAGATGTTGGACACGGTGAGAAGCGAACCCATGACCCGATGATGAGCTATACATTATATCAACGAGCCCGTCAAAACGTTTCTTATAAACAGACTAGCTCAGCAGAAGAGACACAGAACTGTGTCGATCCTGTGTCCATATTTATTATATTGTAATAAAATATATAAGACTCACTTGACACTGTGTGCAATGCGGTGCTGTGTCGTCGCGTATCCAATGATCAGCCGGTCCTCCCTTTGCACCAGACGCACTTGTCATATCCGGTGCCGACCAACGGAATATCTGTAAGCAATTTTATATCGTCTTAAATTAGTAGCTGTTAAGATGTGTGAGGTTATTTTAATTTGTCTGTTTCTCCATCTCAAAAGTGATACTTGACTCTTATCTCTTACTACCCTACTTTGTTTGCTATTTTTCAAGTAGGCAACTGATTGATTGGTTTGTGGACAATTTAAAAGAAAAAAAGAACACACTCGCGAAAAAGAATATAATTACGACCCGTCGTGACTACGGCTGCTGCAGGGTAGCCGGATCGTCGGGTTCAATAATAATCAAAATATGGAATAAAATAAGTAATCATAAAACTAATTCAAAAAATAAATTTTATATAGGTTAAGCTGATCGCGTTTGAAACCGTTGTGTGTGTGTATTTTTTAAAGAATAATAATAAACCACTTTATTGCACAAAAAAATAATATAAATACAAGGAATTACTAATTTACATTTAAAAAATAGTTGAAAGGCGGCCTTGTCGCCAATGGCAATTTCTTCCAGGCACCTTACAGGAAACAGGCACTTTGTAAAGTGTAGAAACAAAGGATATTATTTAAAATAATTATTATTTATAGATACTAATTTACCCGTCCTCTAGCGTCCCCAACGGCAACGCCGCGTCCCGTCCGCGCTGCAGCTAGAGCTGTAACAGCAGCCGGAGAGAGGTTGTCGCGTCGCTCGTACGCTGTGTGCATAGTCAGTTTGCCTCGTACAACTAGACGGCGCGACCAGCGGACAACCGGCTGCTCAACTGTAAATACCCGATAGTTTTTAGCGTGCAACAATTATATTATATAACCGATTTGTATCTTGTATGAAAGTCTTTTTAATATTCTTCCCTTCTGATGAATAATTCGTTTGTAGTCAGTTGGAATGCCATTTAAACTGGACTGGGCGTTTGGTGGCAAGACCAAGGGGGAGATTTCGGCTTCGACTTGGACTTGACTTGGGAGATTGAAGAGCTGGACGGATACTAAATCAGATACTTAGATCTTAGCAGCGCCATCATTAGCTAAGGTGGTTTTGCAGACGTGTTGGTTCACAAAGTCGTCGTAGGGGTCGGTAAGAACGTTCTGCCTCCTGTTGTCAGACGCACTATTACTTTAAATGAATAAACTTTTTCATAATTAAGACTTACCCGTGCTAGTATCCGTTTTCACTGGTGGATGTGCAGGTACGTCCTTGGAATGTTCGAGAACGACGAACGAGTCTGTGAGGCTCGTGTCAGATTTGCTGTTCCGCAGTTCCCCCTCCCCGCTGCCTGTTCCACGCTCTACGGAGCCCGATTCACTGGAACCGCCTATACTACCTCCACCTGCCAAGAAATTAAGAAAATATTTTTAATTTTCTTTTTTAATATATCATTTCAAATAGAGGTGAAATTACATTTATTCCTATACAGCTAGAAAATGGTATGAACGTTAGTTTATTGATTTGATTGAATGAGTTTGCAAAAATTGGATTACGGGGGTTTTTCTAAATTGGGGGTTTTACAGAAAACATGGTTAAGACTAGTAGATCATCCGATCTAAGAATGTATTTGCACCCTTTTTTTTTGGGTGTTATGAATTTTCAAACCAATTTTTTTCTCCATGGGAATACTGCAAGGATAGAAAATCTAATTTAATTGGACTAACAGAAAACAGACAAGGATCGTGTCTAGTCACTGGAATTCGATGATCCCAACTTACTTTTACGATACAACGGATTTCCCTTCGACTTATGCCGTAGCACGACGTTCTCTTGTTTCTGCAACTTACTCCTGTGCGTAACATTGTCTTTGTCTAGACCTTTCTCATTATCGTAGTCCTTATCATCAGAGTCTACGTCATAGTTTTTGACCTCATCGCACGAGTCCACATCATGCTTCTCTTGGTACTCATTGTCGCTGCAGGTGTCTTTGTCTTCGTGCCGGCGAGACGATTCCTTCGCACTGGTTGTTTCACCGATATCGGATAAAGAACTCTCCGATCCTGATTTCGCGAGATTGCCTGGAAAGATTAGTGCACGGTTAAAAATTAAATATGAGCCGCTGATGGGCAAAATGTACCATATATATCAAAATGTATAATACTTAAATATTAAGATTTTACTTTTGGAGTTTCCGCCTAGGAGCATATATAGATACTAGCTGACCCGGCAAACGTTGTTTTGCCATATAAATAATTTCTAGGGAATTACTAACTTACAAAATTGATCAGTTATCGCGCGGGATGAAAAAATATCAAATTACTAAAAAACGGTGTTGGTGATAGAAGGGGGACAATTCAGATTCATGCCGAGTCTCAGACATACTGTATATGCATATAAAGTTTAATAAAATTCGACCGGATCGGAATATTATTTGATATAAATATGCTGCGAGGAGTAAATACCTCAAAGATAATTATGATAATTAGAAAGGCAATCCTTTATAAAAATAACAGTTATGGCACTACGATTCGATATATCGACGACGTTCCAAAATAGCAGTTCAACGTATAAGTGACTTAAATAAGTATAAATGGCTTACTGCCTTCGTGTTCTTGTGACAAACTCATCTGCTTGACTAACGCCTCAACGCGTTTAATAGCTGCCTCCCGTTCATTCTTTTCTGCATCTTCAGCCTTAGTTTCACTCTCCGACTTTAGTTCACCCTCGGTCTTAATATCTTCACTCTCAGTTTTAACTTCTTCACTCTCTTGACAGGTCAATTTTTGTTCAGCCTGTTTCTCGATATCTACCGAGCCGGATGCTACATCAACACTTCCTGCTTCCGAACTGTGTGTTTCGTCATCAAGTTTGGGTACATATTCGATTGACCACATCTATAAATAAGAGAGTTTTGTTATATTATCTTATTAAGATATATTATTTACTTCCTAAAGCAGTCACAAACTGGTAAGTACAACTAGAGTTGAGCTTAAAAGGTTAATACATTTTAATATAGTGCACATAGAACCTAACATGATATGTTTCACCCCATGCCCCACGAGAGGAAACGGAATTTCACTTTTTAATTATGCCTAATTAATTAACAACAATTTGGAGGTAGTTTTAAGAAGTGTATAAAAAACACCTACCCTTACGACGCCGTCTGAAGAACCTGTTAGGATGACATTCAGCGGATCCCAGTCACGGGCTTGACTAAACGCGACACACAGCAATTGCGGAGCGCGGTCACCTGTACCTGCTGCTGCTCCACCCAAGGCCTCGCCGTTTATAGACCACGCCTGCACCCAACTACCCGCACAAGTAGCAATGTCGCCCTGTACATTAAAATAAAGATTTTGTTTATGATAGAAAGAGACAGACAAACATTGGGTTTACTTGATGGTAGGTGTAATACCCCAGCCGTTTAACATTTAAATAAAATGCGCTATCGACCTATGCTGCCTTTGATATTCGGAAATCTACAGACTGAAACCGAAACGCGATTTTCACGGCTTTTTCGTCTGTGGACGGTGGTCAGTGGCCCTGGCAGAATTTTTATATTACTACTACCAATTAAATATTAAGTCCGACATGTTTCAGAAAAATGATAAAGTAATTACGAAAATGTTGGACTCGGTGGGGATCGAACCCGTTGATCATTAGCCACACATTGCTACCATTACAAAAGATAAGTGAAATGTTTGGATCAAATGATTAACGATCGAATGAAAGTTTGAATTTTCTCATCACCAACTCACCGTTAGATCATCAATAGCCAATGCAGACACGGGGGGAAGTGGCTGAGTCATATTCGCGAAATGAGGGGGCAAAAGCTGTCTAACAAACGTGCCCCGTTCCGCGTCCCAAACGATGACGAGGCCGTCCCGACTGCCGCTGACCACCAGGTTGTAGGAAGAACTAGCAGCCAAGCAAGTGACCGCTTCTTCGTGGCCGTATAGACAAGTCTTGACTGTCAGTCGACGGCGTCTTGCCCAGTATTGCCATATCGTTACCACCTGTAGAATGAAATTAGTATTTTTTAATTTTTATTGCATTTAATATAAAGTATTTCATCTATATTAATAAAGAAATTTTAAATATAAGAGATTTTTAGTTAATACATACGAAATTGCATCTTATGACAAGTATTTTAAGTGGTACTTTGCATGACATGAAAATTAATTAAATAAATTATTAAATTCCTACGTCTCTCGTTTTTCTAAACATTGTTTCCCTAATAATTATGTCTAAATACTTCGGGACACTGGTTAGCGTCTGTTAAATTAGCCATGACCATAAATGGTACAAACTGAATCTATTGCTAAGATATACAATTTTATAACTAAAAACATGCACTTAAGGTACAGAGGACATTTATTTTTTTTGTTAAAGGTTTGAAAAATGAAATTTATAGATATATTTATTTTTAAATACTGTCTATAGTTTACGCGAGTAGTACACATTTCAATAAAACACTTTAACGGTTTAAAACGCGATATATTAGTTAAACTTATTTGAAAATGATTTTTAACTTCGGCCCGACGTTTCGGATGCTGTGCAGCAGCCGTGGTCACGGGGAGACTCTCCAGTCTCCCAGTGACCACGGCATATTAAAAAATAAAGTTGACAAGCATCGTTTCAATTTCAATTTATTTACACTCCATGAGTGAACAAGGATATGTTCTTCTATATAAGAGAAGATTTAAGAAGTTCCCACCTCGTAGGGGATGAAAGACCTACACAGGAATAAAAAAAAGTATTATATACAACTTACCGTACTAGTTCCAGCGGTAACGATCATTTTATCCGACAAGCAAACACACGTGACTATTTCACCGCAAGCTTGCGCGACGCTTTCGCAAACAAACACGGATTTATCGTTGTCATAGTTCCCAATACGAAGGGAGTGATCAGCGAAGCCCCACGCTACGTATTTGTTAAACGCTGGTGGCATTAACACTTTATTCTGCTCAACTGCTAAAATTGCTTTTTCAGTATAGAGTATCTGACCAACTGGGCCTTTCACCTCTGAAATGAAAGTAATACTTTAGAATAACATAAAATATGTAATTTTTCGATAAAAAAAGAAGACGAATCTTTTTTTAATGATAAAGCAGGACAGACAGACAGACCATTATATATTACCATATTACACCAACATGCCTGTCAGATTATAAATAATAAAATAAAAGAAAACTTAATATAAAAGGTCTGATTCTTACCTTTAACTGGTTGTAATGAAGGTCTCAAATTTTCCAAATTATGGAAAAACAGTTTCTCCGGAGGCGTAATAATACCTTGCGACGGTATAATATTATTAGGATCGAGTATAGTCGAACTGCGTTGGGACATTTTCTTGCTTGGGTGCGCTTTTTTAAACAGCTGTTTCGGTATTTGACCGAAGTTATTGATGAAGCCTATTGTCGCGGTCTTTTTCAGCGGATCGTCGATACTGAAAAAATACATAAGTCTGAGGCCCGTATGCGAGATAAGCTTATGTTTTCAAAAGACAAATAAAATTCATATCTTTTAAACAAAACACTATAACCACCGTGGTCACGGGGGGACGGCTCCTGTAAAGCATTCCAAACGTCGGGCAGTAGTTAATATAATTTTTAAATAAGTTTAACTCATACATTTCGAGTTTTAAACTGTCAGACCGTTTTATTTAACTTGTTCTTTAACTAACTACTTACGTAAACTACAGACAGTATTTCATATCTTTTACATAAGGGTCTGTGAGCTGTATGGTATAAGAAAATAATTACTTGTAAATGTCCACGTTGCCTTCATAGAAGAGATGGTGGAAGACATTGCAGGCTTCCACGGCGGGTTGACCCTGTTGTTTGTAGCCGAAGACTAGGTCGATCCAATGGTGTAGTCTGTGCGATACAAATTCCGATTCCAGAGCGGCGCGATGTATCCGTATGAATTCGCGCGGATCACCCTTGGCCCATGGCGGTAAGACCACGTCACCGAGGGCTACGCCGGACTGCTTTGAACCTGATTAAAAAGAGGGGTATAAAGAAAAGATAGAAGACAAAAGAATACTCAAACGAGGTAGTTCTATCCTAAAAAAATAATAACCAAAATTTAAAAAAAAAACAACTAATTTCTTACATATTTAACGCCAAAAAAATATATTCTATTTTTGACTACCTAATGCAGTAGAACTTACCTAAATCGAAATTGTTTGAGTTCACTAAAAATTCGGGTAAGTAGAAAAATTCGGGTATCAACTCTTTAACGTCGGCCATATTGTGTCGCGACGCCGAATTCCACGCTTCTTTTATGGAATGGAACATTCTGAAAAAAAAAATGTTATATAAATATTTAGGTTAACATAGGATGACTTCTTAAATTATTTAATTTAAATTCGAATCCTTAACTATTAAGTATAAATGTATTTTCTCACCTATCCGCTAAATCAAAATGTCCCCCTTGCAGTCGGAGGAAATGCTGCGTAAACGGTTCCATACGCACAAGATAGGAACAAACGATCATAGCCGACGAATAGTGTGTACCATAATGGTAAGGAGGCGTTTCTCCGTGGGGATCATCCCATTCCTGTTGTCAATATCAATATATAAGTTTCAGATTTTTAAAACATACCAAAGACCGAATTGTATTTGTAATTCGGACTTTATTATTTTATCTAGCATAGAGAGGACAGAAAATTATGTGGTTCATATATGAAACGTAAACAAGATTTGCTGTCGACCAATTTTGGCTTTGGATATTCGGAAATCCAAGACCAAAATGCGATTAACTTCACGGCGTGTTGTCATCTGTAAATTTCGATATTTCTAACACCAACATACTATCCAGATTTTGAAAGGAAATCTACCATGTTTCAGAAATTTGTATATTGGTTAGAAGCATGTTGGATCCGGCGGGGATCGCACCACGAACGTTGATTATTGGCCATACATTGCTAAAATTACACAAACGACCCCGTCAAAATAATATTTTTAAATAAACATCGATCAGTGGAAAGTGTTTTCCTTATTCTCCGAGTTACAAAAAAGATTTCACATTTTTTACTTTTAGAGTATTATTATCAGTATTAATGGTGCCGTAAATCCTACAAACAAATTCACCTTATATCTTTTCCTAAACTGTTCCAATCTATCGGAACTTTGGGCTCCCATTGGTTTACTCAAGTCTCTGAATGTCGCGGGGTCAGTCAAGTCTAACTCCAAAGACTCATAATCAGCCAATATCCACGGGAATACAGGATACTGCATGAGGTCGTTATAAGATCTTCCTGCTAGTGTATTCAAATGCATCAAGTATTGGAAGTTTGTTATTTCACCTCGCTGGAAAGAAAAAGATAAAATAGTACGCTCTTAAAATAACTTATTTTTACTATGTGGTCCGTAGTTTATGCGAGTAGTATACATTGAAATAAAACACTTTGACGGTTTAAAACGAGATATATATTAGTTAAACTTGATTGAAAATTATTTTAAGTACGGCCCGACGTTTCGGATGCTTTGCAGCAGCCGTGGTCACGAGGAGACAGTAGACGTACTTAAAATAATTTTCAAACAAATTTAACTAATATATACCGCGTTTTAAGCCGTTAAAGTTTTTTATTTACATTTAATAATTTGCTTCAATAAAATACACTGAATTACTACCAATTTTTCTTCTCTTTACTACTAAAAGACAAAACTGTGTCACTAAACCAATTAAAGACCGCCACTTTAGCTAAATGGTTAAACATACCATTAAGCACGAGAAGTCCTGGGTTCGAACCACGGGAAAACAAGAAATTGTTTCAGTATGGCACAATAGTCTGATTAACTACTTGACTGTAAACAAAATTGAAAACGGGAAATAATACTCACAAGCCAACGCTGTGTGACCGACGTATCTCCTATAAGGGAGGCAAGAATGCCCGCGGGTTGTTCCACTGCTACACCTCGTTTTTGCCCCGCTACGGACCCCGCGGCGCTATCCGCCATGCCAGTAGCTAAGGCGGTGAATCGACTATAAACCTGAAATTTTAAGTGTCATGCAAACAAAACTATGAAATTCAATGATCGATAGATGGCTCTTAAATAATCTAATTCGTACTGACAATTGACATTAGCTAATTATTGTTTTCTATTTTTTGGAAAGTTTGTGTTGGAAAGAGCCAAATTAATTACTTAGTTGAAGCGTTATTACGAATAAATTCAAAATTTCGACATTAACTAACACATAACAAAAAGCTTACCTTATTCCTTACTTTCCGCGGAAACGCTAATAAGTAATTACGTCCATCGCTAGAAAATACTTCTAAAGCAGTCGGTTGTAAGAGATATCTTCTTTTATGTACCTCTCTGCAATAAAAAAAAGACTAGTATAAATAGATTTTTGTATTTGTTTGCTATGTTTGTAGTAAAACACGTTTTGAATTTAGATTAAGACTTTATTTTCTTACAGTCTAAATTTCGTCATATTAAAGACCTATCTTGATAGGTCTTTTATATGACGAAATTTAAGCTGTTAAGCTGGCACCCACATTTTGCGTACAGAGGTACGCAAGAGCACCGTCTAACCAATTAAGCTAAATAAAAAATCAGTCCCCTCCTTTCGCGATTGGCATAATACTTTATTACTGAAAATCATGAAGCGTCCGGTTTGTATAGGAAACATAAAAAGCGTACCTGATATCTTCATATAAAAACTTGGAGCACTGTCTCTGGTTGCTCCTCTGAATGCCTTGACTGGGCAGTATTGGTTCGTAGTCGTCCGGACAGCTATCAAGATCTCGAATCTCTCTGTTCTTTAACAGAGTAAATCCATCTATCACATAACAATGCTCCCTTCCAAATAACAGGAGGCCTTCTGTAGTGTCAAGACCTTGTATCCGTGCACAACGAAACATATGAGTTATCTGAAAATTAAATATTTTTAAAGACCACGTTGCATACAATAAAAAACAACTAGTTCCATTTACAAATTACCAAATTTGTCGTAACGAGGCGCGCACAAGCTTATAGACACTTGTACTTCTTCTGTTATTGTTTGAAGCTATTCCTCCGTCATTTAAAATCTTTATTTATAATTCAAACGTTCCAAAGTCTCTTAGAATTATCAAAGCATTTGAATTTTGAATGAAATTTGAAATACCTTTTCGTGATGCTCAAGTAGTCGTAACAGCGTCTGATTGTCGGGTGGAGGTGGTTGTTCATCTTCGTCCTCATTATCCGGGCCATCTTCATTAGCTAGATTTAAAAATCGATTTGAAACTATGAGAATAATAATATTTATATTTATTTATATACTATATAGTTATAAATAATAGTATTTAAAATTAACCTTCTAGAGATTGGTTATTTCCTCTACTAACGACCCCGCTACTGACTAGGTCCGATGGGCTGCCTTCTTCATTTACCACTTCCACAGATGCTTCTCTGTTACTGCAATAATGTAAAACAGAGTCTGTTTGATTGAGTTACACTATAATATTCGTACTAAATAAGTGATGAAGTAGAGTTTATATAACGTACTTTAAACCTTTAAACAAACTAGTATTTTATTTAAATAAAACACTTAAACGGTTTAAAACGCAATATATTAGTTAAACTCATTTGAAAATGATTTTTAACTTCGGCCCGACGTTTCCCCGTGGCCACGGCTGCTGCAAAGCATCCAAAACGTCGTTTTAAACCGGTAAAGTGTTTTCTTCAAATGTGTAAAACTCGCATAAACTATAGACAGTATTAAACTAGTATCTAAATTAAAAATTGATTAAGATGGAAAAAAACGATACGGCCACGACTTGACTCGCCATTCACAGTGTTTCTTGCTCTTACTCGAAACAATTGAACTACCGTGCGCTACATGTCATCGTCGATTTTCTTCAACTCATTGATACATGCACACTGTACCGCACAATGTAATCTCAATAGATTTTTCTCTATATAACGCCATCATGTGCAATAACACGTGAAAATGTTTAAGTATTCAAACTGGCATCTACCTGGTAATTTCATCATCAAAAGTCTGCACTTCAGAAGCATCGACGCTGTCTGCTTCACCCACGTTGCTTGCGGTGCGCCATTGCTGGTAAACTCTGTAGTACTCTTTGCTGTCTCGACTTTGAGCCACTTTGTACTTTAGTTGTTTCTAAAAATATCTCATATTTAACGTACGGTAATCATTTTTTTTATTTAACACCCGCTTTCGGAAGTCAAGAGTATTTCCTAAGCACGAGAGCTCCTGGGTTCAAATTCAGGGAAAGCTGTAGATAGCTTTGGTTCATTTTTCTGATCATAGTCTAGATAAAATCGATCAGTAAAACGGACACAGAAATGCTCAGACTCTACAAGAGGAAATAGGATTCCACTTTATTGCATGTATTGGACACATGCTTCTGTACATACATGTAAATAATTATATGTCATATTTAAAAAGAAACGTAGCATGCCTCCAAATGTATGTAATAAGATTGTCAGTTAATCCTATATTTAAATAAAACACTTCAACTGTTTAAAACTACGGCCCGACGTTTCGGATTCAGCCGTGGTCGAGGGGAGATACGTGACCCTGAGCTGTGACCATGGCTGTTACAAAGCATCGGAAACGTCGGGCCGTAGTTAAAATAATTTTTAAATAAATTTAACTAATATATATCGCGTTTTAAACAGAACAGACAGTATTTAATTATTCTCATATAAAAAAATAAGGCAAATAAACTCATAAATGGAGGTAGTCCTTACATTTTCAGCCTTCTCAAGGTGTGGTCTAAATGGATAGTGTGCGTAAAATGAATAGTTGCGTCGCAGCTGCTTGCGCATGCGACAAGGTCCTTCAGTACAATGCAATGCCCACTTGTCGAGCGGCGAGGGTCGTGGCGGACCCCATAGCGCGCGCTCACGGGTCAATTCCCGCCAGACCCCGGTCCACTCCGCTTGGACATATCGCGTCGTATGAGCGTTTGTATTCGCTGCGCATTGAGCACACGTTAGCCAAGATTGTCTGTAAAAATAGCGAAGACATCAACTCGTGATTTTAAATCAAATATAATAAAGAAAATGGATAACAGGGAAACATAAACCATAAAATTCATTAAAATTATTATTTAAATTGATAATAGTGACGTTAATAATCGATTATAGATTGAAAAAAAATTTACAACTACTGGGCAGAACTTGAGTGTTTTTAATTCATATAGTAGTGTCATCCTGAGCAATTACATGTGAAAAATATTAAAATTTTAAAAAGTGACATTTTTAACGTTCTTCTGCAAAATTCTCATCAGGCTAAACGCCTGTTCATTTGTGTCCAAAAGTAAACATTACAAAAGAATAGAAGATATTGGTTCCAGATATATTATGATTAGTAAAAGGCAGCGTACAAAAATGTTTTTTACTGTATATAAACAATAGAATTGCCTATGTGCTGTCATTGTTAAATACAAAAAAAGCCATCTTTTTTTCTGTTCTCCATTCTCTAAAAACTGTCTTACCTAACAAGCTGCACATGATCCTGCATATAAGCCAATGCATGGTGTTTCGGAAGACGAGGACGGAGCTTCCCTGCGTCGTCTCGCTTCACTTTCGTTCGAGAAGCGAGTCGTGTCAATCCTCCTGTTACTTTTTGTATTTTCGATTGTATTTGGTTGTGTAGTTCCCATGGTACGCGATATACAGCCTTTAAAAGATATGTCACTTGAGAGAACTTTCCGAAGTAATCTTTAAGAATAATTGTCTGAACAATTATTTGTCCCGTTAATCAAGATATTTATAATATAACCGATAAAGGCTCTAGTCACAAATGGCAGAATTCTCTTTTTCGGGTCTACCGGAAGTTAAATAATCTTGATTGACTACTGTCTGTATTTTATATTACGAGTAATTCACATTTAAATAAAACATTTTAACGGTTTAAAACGCGATAAATATTCGTTAAACTTATTTGGAAATTATCATAACTACAGCCTGACTTTTCAGATTATTTAGTCAAATACCAACTATGACGGGACAGATGGCGTTAGAGTACCAGTTTTTAGTTTGACCTTTAGTCTCCAAATATAAATTTTTTTTTTTTTTTTTTTTTTTTTAAAAAAACCTTTTTTGGGTTTTAAAGCCCCTTTCCCCCGTGACCACGGCTGCTGCAAAGCATAAGTGGCAAGTAAAAATTTTCAAATATTTCAAATAATATTGGTTTTAAACCTTAAAGTGTTTTATTAAATATATACCTACTCGCGTAAACTTTAGACAGTATTTAAGTTACTTACTATACTCGGTTTTAAACGTTAAACTGTTTTATTTAAATAAACCTGATGAATTTTAAATAAAATTATTGGGTACATTTTGACATAACATAATATGGCATGATTTGCAAGTACCACACGTTACTTAAACATATACACACCTTTCTCTCGGTATCTATATAGTTCATCCAAAGCTTATGCGCAGCGTCATGTAGGTTCTCACGCACTGTGCCCAAATCTGGCGCGCGAGCACCCTGAGCCGGCGGAATAAGGCTTACTTTGAACACCTCTTCAATAGCTGGCTTCTTGCAAGCATATAGCTCCTCCCAAACGCGACGAGCTGCCCCAGCCATTAAATTACGACCTGGTAGAAGGTTAAACATTACAAAAACCTTTTAAATTACAAAAAAGGTGCAAATATGAATTACATTTGATGCGTACTTTAATTACAGTATGCTAATTTATTACTTATCTTCTCGAGAATATAATTGTAATTATACTATTACAGGTTCATTGGTTTTAAGGTATGGTAGGGCTAATAATCAAAAGGTCCATTCTCCACCAGAGCCCACATTATAACATTTATCATTTGTCTGAATATATTGGACGTGGTCTAAAACTGAACATTAAAGGATGATGGAAATATCAAAACTCCATCCCAGGAGAAAAGCAGGTTATAAAATAAATGGTGGAGTATTTCAGTACTAAGTTCCTCATGGTTAAAACAATCTTCATGTTTAAAACAGTCAGCAAATAGTATTAATTACCTTGATGAGCAGTTAATTTGTCATCCCTAGATTCCAAATCTCCGCTAGGGTTTACATGCCAAGTAGTCCGCATATGCGAATCTAATGCGATTTTCATATTCGCACTCAGTTGCAGCAAACAGTATGTAAGGCATCCAATAAACTCCAATTCGTGGTTGCCCGCGCCGAATATTAGTAATCTAGAAAATATTTATTAATGCTTTATTATTTATAATATATACCATATAAACTAAAAAAGATAAAAAAAACTTACGTACTAATTATCTAAATATGAAATATCTTGGTTTTAATAGAATTAGAGTGCGACAAAAAGAGTATCTCATATATAAGTAAGAATATACTTTAAATTATTTTTTTAAGTTTATAGGTTCAAATTTCGCGGCCATTTTAAGAGTGCAGTCAATCTTTGTATAGTTGAGGACTTAAAGACATTTGTAAGGAAAAACATTTTTACCTGTTGGTAGTTAGCTTATGTAAAGCTTCTAGTACAGACATCTGATCGGCGATTGAATCCGTACATCGGGATAGTAAAAACAGTATCGTTCGGTTCAGACAGTGGTGCAATCCTTCCAAGGATATAACTAAGGACTTCTTTTTAGCTTGCGTCACTAACTTTACCAGAAAATCGAAAACCTGTAAAGGAAATAAAATAGTAAAAGCTATTAAGAGACCTTTTTTTACCTAGGATCTAAGTTTAGTATACAAGTAACCTTGCTGTAGTGTTAAAAAAAGTATCAAGAGATTTATAAAAATTGTATTAATATAAGTGGCTTTGGTTCATTTAAATATTTTTTTCGCAATTTTGATTTCATCGCAAGTACTTCTGCTGAAAAGGGCTCGAAACGTCGAACTTTATATTTAACTAACACTTAAATAAAACACTTTAACGGTTTAAATCATTTTCGAATATGTTTAATTAATATATCGCGTTTTAAACCGTTAAAGTGTTTTATTTAAATGTGTACTACTCGCGTAAACTATAGACAGTATCTAATTAACATTTTTGAGATTATAATCTATTTAAAAATGATATATAATATTAGTATTTTAATACGATTACTTACTTCATGTGGATCTCTAGACAGCTGCCCTTGCCACAACTTATCAACGAGTCTCGCAGCCAGGTAACAAACATTTGAAATATTACACTCAGATCCAAAGAGTTCTGTGTTCAAAAGATTTTCCATTATGGTGGTCAAAACCTCCGTCTGATATTCTACTTGCTGGTCGCTTGTCGAGTTGGCTGGGGATGCGTCCAGCACTAGGTCGATTACCTAGAAAATATGAATTTGCTTAAACATTTTGAACTAGTACCTTAATGCTTAAACGTTTTTTCTTTTGAGACCCTTTTCCAATACATGGCGATAAATAAGAATTAAAATACTCTTAAATTATATTTCATTAAACATTTTATATATAAAATGTATATAAATAGAAAAAAAAATGTTAGTAATAATCTAATGGTTAAGTACCCGTTCTTTATTTATTCGCTAAAGCCAGGAAACCAAAAAGCGTTTTCGTCCAATCATTATATTAGTTACTTATAGTGCCTTAAACCGTTAGACCCATTAACATGCGAAGATTCAAAGGAGTAAGGCTCTTTTCAGACTACCTACCTTGCTCGTTAATATAAATAACAAAATGAAAACAATATGATGCGCGATATGAAGCTATATAGTGCTATTTAAAGCGTAGTCTGGAAAGAGATGAAAGCTCATTGAAGATGTTAGGATATGTTTAAAATAACCACATATTTACGCAATAAAAGTATGATCTTGGCGCTGAGCAGGGCGAACAAAACATTGACGGAGCCACCGAGTCAGTTTGTATGGGACTCTATAAACAATTATCAATGCCCTCTTAATTAAAGAAGTCTTAAAAAGTTGTAATGTAAATATTTCATTTGAAATCTTGCTTGCTCAAAAATCTTACACAATTTCCACAAGAATTAGTAGATATTGTATTCTTGTATGCGCATGCGTTCTTCCACCTTTTTGGGGTTACGCACTAAATAAACTACACGGCAACATCTGTTATTTAAGCATGTTATTTACTAAAGACATTTACTTACTGGAGAGGCTTTAGCTGTAACGTTAAGTGGGAGTGAATCCAGCACAATGACCTTGAGGAAGTCCATTACCGCCTGCCTAGCGGGGTGCTGCGTAAGCGCAGCCGCGTTGCTAACCAATACAACCTCCTTCTCCGATCCTGGAGTAGATGCTCCCGAACTTTCACCGCTTTCACATATAGCTGTGATGAGAATAAATCCATATTAATATAAAAAAAAGATTGAACAAAAACGAGATGTGGGTAGGAAAACCAATAATTTTATGATTTTATTTCATTTGTCAAGTATCTTTATCACTAGCCCGTGCCCGTGACTTTATTGGTGTGGAATAGTTATTTTGGCTATCACATAAAATATTTTGACAAAAAACCTCGTTTGTAAAATAATCATATCTCAGCTTTATAAATGATAGCTGTAGCTAAGTACCTCTTGCAAGTTAATCTTCAGTGATTGACATATACTGTCGCGGACATTTTTTTGAGATCATTTAAAGAAGTATCATTCTTCTTCTTATATATTTTCTAGTTTCTTGAACCGTTTTTTATAAAAAAATCTTTATTTCACTTAATTTCACGTACTCATACTTACGCATATGAATCTCATCCGACGAGTTTGGTGGAAAGAGAATTGATGATAGCGCGGTGAGTACTTCAGCTGTCATCATCAAAGTTACGAAATCCGGTAATGTGTTGTACAATGAAAATAACACCTGAAACATACGTAATATTCTATAGAATAGCGACGATATTCATCATCTTATATTATTTAAAATATTAAAATACCACCAAACAAACATTGAAGATAATCTCCAACCAACGTAACATTGTATGTTGTAACATTTACGTAACCTACCCACCCTTTTTGTGTCTCATATGTTTGTATACCTGTATAATAACTAAAACATTTAAAAAAAAGTACACGGGCAGGACTTGACCCGCCATCAACAATGCCGGTGTTCTATGCTGTTTGCTCTAACCAATTGATGTCAATCCTACATCATCGTCGTTTTTTTTTCTTATACGCATTTCTTGCGCAATCTAATTTCTACCTTAACAGTTGAGTATTACCTGTATAATAGCTACAGGATGATCGCCAAGCCATTCCGGTAATGAACCCGACTCAGCATGTACCAAGGACCTGACAGTAGCCAAGAGTATGACCACAGCTTCAGGGCATAATGTGATCCTAGCAGCAAGTGCAGCGGAAGATTGTCTCTGTGGTGCCGCGGCTCCCCATGCCGCAGCCCATACCCGTTCCACTGAGACCGTCTTATCGGGGCCTATCTGCCGCATTGGCTGGCCAAGAGTTAGGCCGAACAGCAGGTAGTATAGCTCGGGAATTTGTAGGTGGAAGAGAGATAACCTAGAATTTTAATTAATTATCATAATAATTAAAGACTGTGTGCAGTTAACGTGAGTAACAAATAAAACACTTTAAATTTAATCAGAAAATAATAGTTAAATTAATTTAAAAATAATTTTAACTGGTAATTTTAACTTATTTTAAAATATTTTTAAATACGGCCCGACGATTCGGATGCTTTGTGGTTGTGGGTAACCACATCTCTTCGTAAGAAGAGACTAAAGATCAAGGGTGTCTTTAATATCCAAGTAAAAAATTGCTACGCTAGCGCCATCTGTTCCGTCGTAGTTGGTATTTAGCGAAACTGGCCTGGTCTTTACAGAATTGACTAACGGTGTATTGGCGTTCGAATCTAGAGGTTTTAATGTGGGACACCTGGGGCTTTTTGATAACTTGAGGCCGTCCTCACTATTGAAATGTTTGTGTTTCTTTAATTTCGATTGCAACGCGTATATTCTTGGGAAAAAAAAACGTTTTAAACCGTTATAGTGTTTTACTTAAATATAATAATAATGCTTAGTTTTACTAATAGTACTAATAAAATAAATATTTAAAATAATAATATTTTATAGTAACAATCAATTTTAAGTAGTGATTAGCTTATACACTTACCAGGCCAGCAGAGTGAACCCTGAGGTATAAAGTAGGGGGGGCGTGTAAATGCGAATGAGAATGTACAGCAGCAGTTAACATGACGCCTGCTTGCTGTCCACCTGCTATCAGTTCTGTGTGTCGCAACCAACCACCATTGCCTACACCTTCGCGAAACCTGAAAAAAATAATAATATAACCAAAAAGAATATATTATGTATTCATATCCATTTCAGGCTACGAGAGAACTTCCGAAAAATAAATGATTAAAAATTATTATTTTAATTCAAAAATAGATTCTTGGTGGAAAAAATTTTACAACACGGGTAGGAAATAAACCGGCAAATACAGCATTCTAATTAATTATTGAAACGCCATAATGTGCTAATTGTAAACCAAGTTAAAGTTAAAACATATATTTTTTTTAAGTTCCTATAATCAATATTAACTGAAATGAAACTTATATATAATAAATCAAAAATAAATAAATAATTATAATAAACTTTGCAACGTCATCGATATTAAGATATTTTATAGACCGACTTTAAAAAAGGAAGTTACTCAATTCGATGGTATATGTACTTATCTTTACATAAACAATTATTTTAAAATATAATACTATATTACCTTTGCATTATCCCAGATTGCTGCCCTTGACCAGAACACAAAATGACTAGGATCCTCAGCGCCCACAACACCGTCGTGTGGTGAACATTCTCTTGCATGAAACTAAGCAGCCAATCCATTCCGAGGACGCGAGACATCTCCTCACAAACGATCGTGTTCACCAAATTTCGCGTCGTGAACAACAATGCATGCAACACGCATAAGCATTTGTTTCTTAGAATAACATGTTCGCCATCGATTTCTTTGTCAAAATCGTTCTCTATTATAACGATATGTTGTTCCGTTTGTGATGGTAGCGGTAGGGTGAAGGCCATGAACTGGCCCAGGCACAGCAGGTCCGTCGGTCGCGGCTGGCCACCCAGAAGAGCAGCAAGTAGGTTGATCAGAACGTTCTTTGTGCTGCCGACTTTTACATCGTTGACGATATAGAGCAATTTCGGTACCAACTGTAACTCCCTCATTGTGCGTAAGTTGTGCGTCCTGTGAGCGGTTTCTGTCGCTAATTCCAGTAGATGCTCTAGTAGTGACTTTATTAGACCGCCGGGTGCACCGAGCCATACTTCTAGATCGCAAATTAGGTCCTAAAAACATGCAAATTATAATACATTAGTAAGAAACGGTAGGGGGCTACTTTAAGTTATCTCAAAACGTCGGGTCATAGATAAAAAAGATAAAATGTCATAAATAATATATCGGTTCAAAACGCGAACCAACTGCCATAGTTGGTTCGCGTTTTTAACCAGCAGATTTGACTTTAACTATAGGGACACTTTCCCTCTTCTGTCGTTTCATGGCCGTAGCTGTTTCAAAGCATCCGAAACGTTGGTCCGTAATTAAAATTATTAATAAAACTCGCCTTTTAAACCGTTTAAAATTTTTTTGAGACGAGTTATCTGAATTGAATTACATTGTTTTAAATATAGTCTGCAGTTTACGCCAGTCGTACACATTTTAATAAAACACTTTAACGGTTTAAAACTTATTAGATTTGGGGGGGGGGCCCTCCCCCCCTCCACAAAAAATGGGGTAAAAAAATTTTCAAAATTAAATTTTTTTCGCGCTTAAACTGGTAAGTGTATTATTAGCATTATTTTACTCACCTGAAACGCAGTCAGATTCGGTATAGAAGATGTTTCCTTTTGGCTATCCACAGTACCGACAAGGCCGAAGATGAGATGCAATATATGTGAATTGAGAAGTTGCTTTTTCTTCTTCAGCAACATTGCCAGTGTTTGATATCCTTTCCTTCGGTCCATTTCGGCTTGAGCTGCTTTGTTGGAACGCACGACGCAGACTAACGCCTTTACACCTGCGTATAGACACTCTACGTCTTGTGCCATCGCAATAAGGCCTAGCAACACGGAACATCCGCCGACGGTGTCAATCTAAAATTTAAAAGAATTATGTAGAGAGACTGCAGCGCCATCTATGATACAATAACTATATAAGTAATAGATATATAATCTCATTATTACATGTCGGAAACAACATCGTTTAATATAATTGTAGGTGGGCATGATTACAAAGCATCCACACGTAAAAGACAATTACATATGAATATGACTAAGCAATATTTATGGTACAATGCACGATAAATATGATAACTTCTAAAAAAGATGCTCCGAAAAACACGGTTGTACTGTTTTGTGCCTCGATCCCACTCATCCAGGCATAAATAGTGTTACCTGCTGGTCGTAAATAGTACTAGAATGAATACAACTTAAAAAGGTGTACGTACGGTGTAACGTAAAAAACGTCTCTTAATTTAAAATTCTAATAAAACACGTTTAAATATGTAAAACGCGAAATATGTACGTAAACTTAATTTTAAATACGACCCAACATTTAAGATGCTTTGCAGCTACAGTCACGGCGGGTCATAGTTAATATAATTTAAAAAACGTTTAACTGATTTGGCGTTTTTACTTATGTACTATTTAAATGCGCTCTTCGTAAACTACAGCCAATTAAATTCAGCTTACCATAATAGCAGCAGGCTTGGGACAGAACACCCTGACACCCAAATAACCGACGACTACCCCGCCCAAACACCTGGCCGGGCCCATCAAATGACCGGCGGAATTGTGTAGGATCCTAATAGGCGTTGCGTTCTCGTGAGACGACATGCCTAGCTGCTTGGCAATCGCTTTGTTGTCGTTCTTGCTGTATACTTTGCGGATCTTGGCCAGTGTCAACTGTGACATGGCACGTGCGTTGATACCGAAAATAACTTTCTCTTCAGCCACCAACGGTGCTAGTGGTTCTTGGTTGGCGCCCGGCACAACTGGAGCTTGTAACGTCCCTACGTAGTGCGGTCCCAGTTGGTGGATAACCGATATTGTTTGCGCTGTTAACACCTGTAAAAATGATGTCTTTTTAACCAAAAAATGGGGGGCGTCAATTCGTTTCGTATTTACGTTTGCTTTTAATGTTTACCCATCTTCATCGTTTAAAACCGATTTAAATAATTGTTCGGGTTGAAAAGTAGATATTTCACCGATTTCAGAAATTTTAATAATATCTCGTTGTATAATTTCTATTTAACTACATCAAAATACAAACTACTTATATTGTACTATCCTACTAATAAAATAAAATATTATCGTAGTTTACTCTTCAAAATCTTTTTTCTTTTTGTTAAAAATATTTTGTATACTTTATAGTGACGTTTTATTATTTGTATTCAAGAGTCTCTGTGAGTCTGTTCCTGTGTGAAAAACACTTTAGCTAATATGGTAATATAAATATTTAATTCCCAATTATGAGATACACTTACGTCTTCTAACAAAATGGCGGGTCCCTGTCTCCACAGCAGTCGTGAGTAACGTCGCCAGTGAGGCGGGGTACCAATGACGCAATAGACACTGGAAGCTCCAGATAAGGTAGCAGCTCCACCACCTGGATTCGCACTCACGTAGTGCAATTTGCCGGAGTGCATGTGTTGACCTATGGAAGGGTATAATTTGTACAATATAATTACATTGCGAAAAAAAAAAAAAAAAAAAAAAGGGGAAAAAAAAAAAAGAAGGGGGGGGGGAAACGGGAAGCCAAAAGGAAAAGGGCAAAAGCCCGGAACGCTGAAGATGCTGGTTCAAGTTAATCCGTGTAGTGAAATTTTTCCATCTATAATGGATTTTTAATTACTACTGGAGCAGGCAGATTCGCCATATAAAGAAAATAACATAAAAGCATATATATATAAATTTGTATACACATCTTAAAATACCCCCTGGAACGGTTTTTTCAGCGCTACTTGATTTTTCAATTAGAAGCAGTAGTTCGTCTGATTAGCGCCTTCGAAACAACATATTTATAATATTGGTAGAAATAACTAAATTTGACACACCTAAAAATACTGACTTTATAACTTTTAACGAGATTTAGTTAGATCTTAGAAATGCTAAAAACTATACTACTAAACGTAATTCACACTTACCATCGAGATACAATGAGAAGGAAGAGTTCTTCAGAACGGCACGATTAAGAACTAGCGCCAAATGATGCCACTGGCCCTCGTGCTGAAGATCAGGACACCATACTCGGGCACCACATTCGCCGGTGCCTTCAGGTTCCCATTCACCAACATCTGCACAATAGTTTTATCTTTACGCATCTGTACATACACATTAAAATAAATAAAGCATAAAAAAAATACTTGAAGACATTAGAAAACAATCAGAAAAAAAACTTTTAAGAAATATACTTCTTTAGAAATACACTTTGTTATTAATAACCTACCACTAGCTTATGGGCCCCTTAAAAAAACACCACCTCTTTTTAGGGGGGGGGGTTTCCCCCGGGCAAATTTTTTTTCCTCCTACCCTTTTTGGCGTTCATATTATTAACCCTCTCTGACTCACAACCTTCGACGACGAACACACACACAATTACGAAACTAATTTTCACTCAACGCTTACTATAGGATTATTTCTTTAAGTTTGTTTAAATGAATAGAATCATTGGTAAAATAAAGACAATTTTACCAATGATTCTATTAGTAATACTCACTATGTGGAACAAGAGTTTCTTGCGTCGAAACGATGATCGCTTTGTCCCTCGCAGATAAAACAAGAGCAAGACAAACGAGATGATCGTCCCTCGAGTTATTAATATTGCGGACTAGAGTTAGAAGTCGTACGCAGTGCGGGTCTGTACGTGCTTCTGAATACTTCTCTACGCATATCCACGTTGAGTACGTTAAACCGGTTTGCGGTGGAAAGACTCGATCACCTGAAGTTTTATATTATGAAATTTTAACGTATTATGTAAATTAAATAAAAAAATATGACTGAAATATGTTCCATGAAAACAACAGCGCAATTAAAAATTCTTGATTTACTTTTAAAATATTTTTTTTAATTTAAGCTCTTATATTTATTACATTGTTAAATTTTAAAAAATGTAAGTAATGTAAACATATTTTTCTTTCTTTTTTGGCAAACAATGCCGTCAAAATGGAATTGGTAGAAAATTATTCCTCTATTTTTTGAACTAACTAGGATAGTACGTATAATTTCTGTCCTAGTCACATATATTAAAAGCAATATAATAAACACCTGATCCAATCCCTCCAAGAGTGGACGTATCCTGGGATCCTAGCGCGTTCAAATTCGCCGACTGCGGCGCAATACTTGGCAAGTAAAGGCAGCCAAAACCTTCCGCTGACATGTCGAATTCAACGAATGGCGGTAGAGTGCACGAATTTTGTGATCTGAAAAAAAGAATAATTTATATTATTGAAACAGACGAGACTAGAACAGAAAGTTATTTTTATTAAAGTATTGGTATTTACTCACCTGTAATCTCTCGGTGTTGTCATAGACACCAGAGTTTTAATTCTTGTAAGTGGCACAGGTCCTCCAGGCTTGCAGACCTGCCCTGGTTCTGGTGCCAAGCAGTTTAGAGGGTTTCCCATTCGTAGAAAATCCCTATTAACAGGTACACAAATATATATAATATTGATTGTATTATGTTTTAAATGCAATTAAACGTTTTAAACTATTTTTTTTTACCTCAGCTCACGTGGTCGCAACGCATGCGCAGCCAATCTCTCAAGCACGTACATAGCGGGCGCATGCAACGGGTGCCGTTCGGCACGCAAAGCGGCTGTACACACACTCAACACCACACCGGCCAATCCACCGCCGCACATCACTTGCTGATTGCGCTCACTATTATAATAAAATTGGCTAAATTAGAATAAACTTAAATAGTATTGTTACAGTAGTAAGTGGGATGTATTTAATAATACTAATAAATCAACACACCGTACATCGTACGAATAAATATTTTTTTTGATGAAAAGCTTTTTCGTAAAATTCAACAATTAGAGTTAGGAAATCTCTCAATAGCTAGTAGATATTTGATAATTTTAACTATATCGAAAACTGTTAAAGAAAACACTTAACTATTTAAATCTAAAATATATTATATACTTTATTTTGAACTACTATGCAAATTTAAACTTTAACATTCATACAACTTTCATGTTTAAACTGTTTTTTTTTTAACGTAAATACCCAAAATACAACAATCAAAGTAAAGTTTATTTTGATATTATGAGTTTGATAGATCAAAATCAAACCAACCTTCTAACAAGACTCTTAAGCACGTGAGCGAGATAATCTCTCAGCGCACGGGCATAGTCTTCATGCTCATGTGGGCGGGGCAAAGCGGGTAACAATTTCGCAAGCACTATCACGACTCCAGAGTGAATCACCCACGCCTCGTTAGATGGCGCTCCTATCGACAGATTAAGCGGCGCCGATCTACCTGCCGGTTTTGCCTAGAAGATAAATACACATTTAATAAGAATGACCAAGTGCAATATCTCGGATAGATTGAGTTTATTTTTCTGTTAGTGGAACTTTTAATAGCAATCAAGCTTTAAAAGATAAATGATTATGGTGACAGTAAAACAGCAAAGTCTATACTCCCCCTTAGCACCTTTTGTAATGTATTTATTTTACTGACTAACACATACATATAATATATGTAACACATAATATATGTAAATTGTTAATAACCCCAACTAACAAAAATTAGATTACATTAGATTTAGGAAATTAATCCATGGTCTGATAAATAAATTATTATTATTAATGGTAAGACAGATCCCGTATTACTCTTTCGAGAGGGCCATCAAATCAATACGTAGTAATGAAATGTGTGAAGTATGAAATTGAATTATTATGAATTACCTCATTGATTGCCGAGCTTTGTCGCGTCAGGCTTGGAGATTTTACATTGAGTGATCCAAAAAAAGACGGCTTATCAAAGGAATCTAATGCAACGTCATACAACAGTCGCAAAACTATGCAAGCGTGGATGAACACAACTGGCACCTTGTCTGGAAATCTGGAAATATTGTAAAAGTTTGAATTACAACGATCATGCAATACGAAACCAATGTGCAGTGAGGAGAAAAATTGGCATTTTCAATTATGGTGACTAAAAATTTCGGGTCGTGCCACCAACCAGGTCCAACATGTTTCTTATCAAAAAACCTTTTTTTGAAACATGTTAGACTTCCTCTGGAAACCTGGACATTCGATGGGCGATGGGAATATCTAAATTTCGTATAGGTCAAAAACCACCGTCCACAGATAAAAAGTCGTGAGGTTTAATCGCGTTTCGGTTTTAGTCTGTGGCTCACCAAATATTCAAAGCCAAAAATGGGTCGACAGCTTATTAATATTTGAGAACTTTAATATTTTTTTACGTGTTATTGCACATGAAGGCACTATATAATTTAAAAATCGAAAATTAATTAAAAATTTTCGACTCAGTAGCTCGATTGGTTTTTTTTTTCAATTTACATATTTTCGATTTTTAAATTAGCTTATTATTATTTTATCTTCCATCAAGTGAATTCCACGCTTGTCTATCCTCTAATGTCATAAAAAAACAGTATTTTTTTCTGTCATAGTTTTTACTTTTTTGTTAAAATTGTATACGATTATTTAGGGCACACGATTTTTTTATAAAAACTACAATTTGTATGTTGTATTTCAATGAGTAATAAAATGTCTTAATAAGTAAATGCATGAATGAACTTACGTAGATTCTAATATATTGCTCGTGAAAACGTCATGAAAGACTTCATAAAGTTCCGGGTCGCCAGGCTCTACGTCATTTTGCAGTTCCGTGTCGTTGACGAAACAGCCGAGCAGTCTTATTGTCTCGTACAGCGTTGTCATACAAATCTGAAATGTTTATTATAGTTAAGATTTAAATAAATAAAAGTAAAAAATGTTATGATATTCACGGGATATGTAAAATGGATACAGCAGTTACTGTACCCATTTCACTAGTAGATTTTTCTCACAGACAAGTGATGTTTTTGATTCTCTGCCCAACCACATTTCATAAGCTATCGCGCTTATGGAAACACACTTCATAACCACAATACTACAAATTTAAGAATCTTTATATAAAAATCTGTATACGCTTACAAAGTATACGTTTAGTTGCAGACGGAAGATGGAAAAAAAATACTCTTAACAAAACACCTTTAACGGTTGAAAACGCAACATTTAACTGCGATCCGACATTTCGTGCACTTGACCACTGGAGAAAACATCGTGTCGTATTAAAATAGAGCAAATATAAGTTAAACTAAAATATTTCGCGTTATAAACTGTTAAAAACATTTTATTTAAAAGTGTACATCTGCCGTTAGCTATACGTACGACGTATACTACTTGTTTACTTTAGGTTTCTATAGGTTTGTCTAAGATATAACAGATATAAGTAGTGTTTCGTTGGTTGCATTTACCTCATGATGAAAAAACTTCGCGTTAGCTGGTTCAAATCGCATAGCCGTACTAATCGTGTAAAAGACGATATGTATGAGTTGCAACATATCACGGTCCATGAGTTTATCTCCCTTCAGTTTCCCTTCCAGAGACACCAGGACACTTGTAACGTATACAAAGCCGCTAACCTGAAAATTATAGGGTAGTTTAGTATAAAAAATAAAATCTTTATCTTTATATTATATATTTCAAAGAAGGATAATTAAAAAACTTTTGATGATCGCATTATTAAGTAAAATAAGCCAAAAAAAAACCGACAACACATGCTGGTTTCAAACCCATGGCAAACAGCGTATTGTGTTGTTGATTTACCAACTTGCTGGGGTATTTCAACCACCATCTAGTGAACCATACGCATTTTTGAATGATAGCTCTTTTATGGTAGAGACCATAAAAGAGCTATCATTCAAAATGGTGCTTTTTTTAATTTTTACCTTTCTAAATATAGTTCTGGTACGATGTGAGTCTCTTAGACAAACCAGCAACGCTTTTAATATATGAAGTTTTAATCTGTAAGCATCATTGGACGCCGCATGCATTCCACTTAGCAGCATAGACATGTCTTCTTCTCCAGAGCCACTGACAATCAATTCTCTTATCACACCTAAGAGAAAATAATTACGAACTTTGACATACTGAGAGCTACCTTTGAGTCCCTAACTAATAAACACTCAAAATTTATTAATATAAATAATAATTTGACAATAAACAAGTAATAATGGAAATAGTTTTTTTTATGGTGTTGTTTTGATTTTTTTGAATATTTTTAAACATTTATAACTTTGGATTATTTGAATTTGATTTTAATTAATAGGCATCTCGCTAAAGTCATTTGGAAGGCAGAATTATTTCTTATGACCTGACTAATGCTCTTTTACCATATAAAGTATTTCGACGAAAATTGTTTACCACAAAAACGGCAATAGAAGCCCTTAAAGATGAGTAAATTCCTCCATTTTTCCTCATGTCATCCATCCACTATTTCTTTTCCTATTGGTCGTAAGACACAAAGCCTGCCCTCGATATATAAACCAACGAGCACAACAATTTTTAAATTTCAGTAATCCCTGAGATTAGCGCTTTCAAACAAACTTTTCAGCGTTATAATATAATTAGTATAGATCAAGACTTACCTAAAGCTTTCGTCCTGCACGACTCATAAACGACCATACCGTGTACGCACTTAGCGCCTCCACAATCTCGAAACACGTTACAGTTATTGACGTTTCCATTTAGTAACGCCGTCAGTCCCTCCATAACTAATTCACCCAGTTCTTCCTCCTGTAGATCAGCATTGGGGTCTCTTATCAGAGAATCTTGTCTCGACTGCCGCTTCTTCCGCTCCGGAGCTTTGGGGGAATCGCTGGAACTCCTATCCGATTCTCTTCTCTCCATTTCCTCTTCGAGTATCTGTTTATCTTTTAGGTATACAGCATAACGTGTGAGGCATGTTACGAACACTTCTAGCATTCCGACCTCTCGGTATACGTCTTTGAAAATCGCGTTATGCCTAGAAAAAAAAATATATTAAAAGAAGTAAAACGAACATAATTAAAAAAATTGAGTATCTGTATGACGGTGCAACTCACTTTAAAATGTTTAGAAGCGTCTTCATACATAGAATGCTACAGCTCCTTGACCTATTGGCTTTCAGTAATAAGGATAACGATATCAATTCTTTGCACGGAACAAAATTCAATTGAAACACGATGAACTCCAACAGCTCGAAGAATTTCTCTTGAATCTCCGCATTTTTCGTATGGATCCTCTCGGAAAATTGACTGAGGGTATTTTGGTTTTCTAGTATAAAATAATTGGCATTGTCCGCGTGGTACACGCTGGATATGGCGTCGAGGATTGTGCAGCATAGAGCTGGCGAGTTTGACTTTAAGAAGACCGATTGTAATACCTGAAAACAATAACGCAAACCACAGATTATAGTTATAGGCTATCACATAAACTTAATTTTTAAAACTAATACATAAAGAACGACAGGTGTATATTTAAACACTGTCTACTGAGTCTTCGTTTTAATTTTGTAATGATATTTTTTTTGTGACTAGGTATTTTAACGAATGGAGAGTGGATAATTTATAAAACACATTTTCCCCGATTTTCTATCAGTTTTAGTTCAGTTCTCTTACTAAATGTATCCAACAAGAATTTTTATTATTTTCGATATCTGGCGAATTAACATATTTAAGTAAATTTAAAGTCTCATGATACCTAGAAGACATACCTGAAACGCCTGAACATTCCTAACTGCCTGGCCAGGAGTTGACGGTTGTGGTAGAACGAATCCTTGCAACTGGAACAGTTCCGTATTAGCCCTCGTGGGACGCAATTCCGAGAAACCACAAGCGCATAATGACGAAATCATTAAAACCAGGTTTCTTAGAGCAGCTCGGGCCTCTGTGCCACTTACGCGTTCTTCCTCCAATCTGTATATTCCAGAAGGTAAGAAAGATAAATATAGAAACCAAGAAAAGAATAACATTATGGATACTATTTCTGGCCATAAGCGTAAAGTGGATTCTACTGCCGCGTATATTAGAGAAGGTAAGAAAGATAGTTACACAAAGGCAAGAAAAGGAAAGGATTATGGATACTATTTCTGGTCATAAGCGTAGAGTGGATTCTATTGCTGCGTATATTAGAGAAGGTAAGAAAGATAGGTACACAAAGGCAAGAAAAGGAAAGGATTATGGATACTATTTCTGGCTATAAGCGGACAGTAGACTGAGTTTAGGACCAAGGTATTAAACATTTTAAAATACAGTATAGATATTGGATTATCAATTTTGCGAAAATTTTAAATATTTTAATTTTGACGTCTATTTAAGGTTAAAAAACAGTTTCATATAAAACTAATAAGTGAGAAAATTTAACCAATAGCAAAAGTTAATATTTCACTGGCTATAACATACAAAAACAGATTAAATTAAAGATTACAAAAAGAAAATTAAAACTGAATATTAGTGTAGTAAATAATAAAACCTTACCCTGATGTCAAATAATCAGGTACATCTTGCCTCTCATGTCTGTGACAATAATAAATGTAACACTTGAAAACAGAAAAAAATTAAATTCTAAGCAAAAAAATATCATTCAAAGCGTAACAAATAAAAATACATGCACATTACATTGACATCTAGTAACTGTCTAATAAATGTCTATATTTCGTTGAAATAAAAAGTACGTTAATATTTACAAAGTGCAATAAATAATTTTCAACGTCTTTATATTCAAATACGTACTTTAAAAGAAATTCTGATAAGAATAGGTATCCTTGACAAGACCGAAAGTCATCTAATAATAATTGACTGACATCACTGGAATCTTTGAGAAAACAAAAAACAGCGACAAACATTTCAACCACCTGAAAAGGACATTGTATATAATAATAGGCTTTTTTAATTGCCTATAAGAATACTATATTCAAAACTAATTTAAACAAGTTTATACGATTTAAATAAAACACCTTAACGGTTTAATACGCGACATATATTAGTTAAACTTATTTAAAAATTTATTTTTATTTTTTACTTCGGCCCGACAGTCTCCCCGTGACCACGGCTGCTGCAAGGCATCCGAATCGTCGTTGTTTATCGCGATTTAAAAAGTTAAAGTGTTTTATTTAAATGTGTACTACTCGAGTAAACTACAGACAGTATTTTAGTTTATACGACCGGTAATATGTAATAACAAAATGAAACAAAAACCGTGTCAAAATTTGTTCAAACTAGGTTTTATTAATATTTTTTACCTCTAAGGGTGTAAGTTCTGGTATTTTTTGCATATTTTCAATACACAAGCCGACACATCCTTTATCTGTAAAAATAACAAAATAAAAAATTCTGATTAATAAGCTTAAGATGTATCAATTTCTAAGAACCACACATCGTTCCTTTACACATGACTCATAAATAGATTAAAACTTACTGTGTATATATTGAACAACTGATTGTGTTAAGCCATGTCTAGATAATGTCATCAAAACTTCAGCAGCTGATTTCCTCCACATCATATTATGCGGGGCACACCATGATGTTATGGCTGAGAATAATAGGCTCAGGTCATCTTTCCTTGCCAATTCTTCACAGGGGAAAGGGTGACTACATAGTCTGACCAAAACCTAAACATATAAACATTAGCTCTATTACTGAAGTTAAAAGAATATTTGAAAAATCATGATAATACTCTTAGCTTCAACATAGATTAAACAAATATAAAATTATATTATACCTGTACAAATATCTTCTGTAGAAGAACCCTTCGTTCCCTTGGAGTAAATTCACTTGTGTCATCACGCACATCTGCTTCAGATTCAGGTATCTCAGGAAGATCAAAAAATAGGTATAAACACTTGACAAGTGTTGAGGGAATAGCCGCAGTTGTCATTACCTATCAAAAGAAATATTTACTTTTACGCAACATAACATCAAATCCTGTTTTCCCAACAAGTAACCAAATTCTGTTTAGCTTTTTCCAGAAATTAAGCCATTGTCAAACATTTAATATAATGCTGGCCAAGTCAAACCATTAAGCTATAAATGCTAGCCAATCACAAGTAGTTTTTTTCCTCAGATTTCTTATTACACACCTGTAACATGGTAACACATTTAACTTTATTTATTTACTCACAATATTTACATATCATCACAGTGCTAATTGAAGCTAACCATATATGTATGTATCTTACTAATATACTTGACCAAGTTCGACATGATAAAATCGGTCTATGTTTTATATTCACAACAATAATATTACCTGTATTAATGACTGATCTCCCGCAGCCAAAAGATTTAAAGTTGATAAAAGCATCCATCCATTGCTAGACTCTTCTGAGTTTTCAATTTCAAGAAACTTGGCTATAGCACAGCTAGCTGCTTCGGTGCTCTGATTGCTGGCTCTCTTTCTTATTTCTGATACCATTAGCTTTGAAACTTGTTGACAAAATGACAATATATCCCAAAACTTCTCATTCATTTCTGTTGAAGGACTGGAGCCAAAAACCTATAGAAAATATTACCTAATGTGTAATTTTAAAAATTGTATCACATACTTTTCCATCGAAACAAGATACTACTGACTGTGACTGTTCTGCCTGATGGTAAACAATAGTGCAGGCTAAAATACAGTATGAAATATGCTATAAGAATGTTTATAATTGTGTTTCACGATTTTTTGTGATAAAAATTTGGTGTGATTCAATCATATACGTACCTATTTTTTTTTGAGAAAAATATTAAAGTAAACTGACTCACATAAAGGGTTTATTAAAAAAATCAATCAAATGATACCTTGCAGAATAGTGGGAGCATATTGTATAATTTGTCATCTTTTTCTGCATCTGTCAGCGGTTGTGCCGGATGAGTATACTCCGCGAAGAGTTTTTTCAGGTGCATTAAGCCCAGCTGTACGTGGGAGCTCGCTGCTTCGGGCTCCGCCGATGTTGATGCGGCGGAACCTCGCAATTTGCGCATTAAATTCATCTTCACTAGAGCCGACGTTACCACAACATATTTTAAGTCACTTAAAACTGTTTATCATGTTAATTTAACAGCAACTACATTACTTATACCTAATAAAATATTTAATTGTACATATAGTCTTGATTCTTGTGATTACATATTTGTCTGCCTTGTATATTCCATACGCAGAGAATTATAGATCGTGTTAATTTTTCTACTATGTCATATGTCGTTCACCATTTTCAAATTTGTGAAACATTAAAACTATTTTGGTTAATATTAATTCTAAAACGCCTATACAATATCGCAAAATGAATTTCTTTATACCTCTGTGTCAACTGTCAACATATATTATATTACTACATACTTGTCTTTACCTAGTTATTGACAGTTGAATAGTTAGTCAAAAACTATTGTGACATTTGAATGGTGTATTGGTGTACATGCTAAGTTATTAGCTTGAGTTTCTAAAATTTATTTATAACCAGTACATTACAAAAAATCAGTTTCCATTTTTTAAGTACATTATAAACACAAGGTTTAAAAAATGCCTGAAAATAAGAACCTTTTACATTGCTATAATAGGGGTTGTGGGCAACTTTTCGACCCAAATGACAACGATAAAGGTACTAGATTTTTCTAGAATCACCCTTTTTCTTAAATAAATAATGTGATTATGAATGAAAGCAAAACATTAATCCCTTTTCCAGATGAGTGTTGTCATCATCCGGGTGCTCCTGTTTTCCACGACGCATATAAAGGTTGGTCTTGCTGTAATAAGAAAAGTGTTGATTTCACTGAATTTCTAAATATTAAAGGCTGTACACATTCGAAACATAGTAATGTGGTAAGTTTATTAATGCTTTCATATATTTGTCTAATTCTCCATACTTTATAGGGTTAACTATAATTTTATCTGATTTGAGATGGACTAAGGTTATAAAAATTAAATTAATATTTGACATAAAACAACATTCCTATATCATTTAACATTTTTAGTATGGCATGAAGCTTGACCAGAAATCGCTTAAATTAGTAACAATTGTTTAAAGCAATAAATGTTTTTAAATTACCAAAGAAACCCCAAGAACCAGAGAAAAAGGTCATAGACAAAGAACTGGAGGAAAAGACAGTGATAGAAGTAAGAGCACCGATTGTTGGGCCGCAACTTCCAAGACCTGCATTTGAAACACCAGTGGTTACCTTAATACCAATTATAGCTGATTCTTTAAAGCAGAGTGTGCAAAAGAGTTTGAGCCAATCGGCTGTGAAAAGTGATGGGTATTTATTTTTTATTTTTTTGCAAAGTTCTGTAAAAACAGTGTAACAAAAAAACTAATTCATTTCAATATCACCAAGATCTCTCTGTATAATTGTAATATAAATATTGTTCAGGACCATACCTATAGGCACAACATGCAAGAATGGTGGATGCAGTGTGTCATATGAGGGACCTCAATCCAGTGAGGGTATATGCACATATCACCCGGGTTGTCCAATTTTCCATGAGGGCCTAAAATTCTGGTCTTGCTGTCAAAAACGGACCACTGATTTTAACACCTTCTTAAGTCAACCAGGTTGTACAACTGGTACACACAAATGGGTTAAAGAGGTATCTTAATTTCTCACTTTAGTTTTGGATGATGGGAATGAACAATGGGATCTAGGATAAAGGGGCTTTCTCATATAAAAACCTATTTGTATAGTGATTAACATTTTGAAGTTACAGTTCAAAATTGATTTCTTAACTAGTTTTTATAAAAAATTATAGAATAAATTCAGTATTCTTGCTTCTATGAGACACATTATCTATAGACATTACCTAGACTATATAAATAGGTGTTATACTAATTCAATAATTAATAAATAACAGTTAATATCACTTTTAAAAGATGTGATGACTATGTATAACTTCAATATCCATTCCAGACTGCCCCAGCTGGTACTGTGAAATGTCGTTGGGATTGGCACCAAACACCGGAATATGTAATAGTAAGCGTATATGCTAAGAAATATGACCCATCAGCAAGTTACATAAATGTGAACCCAATTCGGCTCAATGTCAAGCTCTTGTTTTGTGAAGAGGGAAATGCTTCATTTGAGATAGATCTAGAATTGAGAGGGGTACGTTAGCTAATGTAATGTAATCTGTGTCTTATCTTAAAAAGTTATTTTGACAAAATATATGATTTTAGGTAATAGACATAGGCAAGAGCAGTGCATCAATGTTAGGTACCAAGGTTGAGATTAAATTAAAGAAAGCTGAGCCAGGAGCTTGGAGTAAACTTGATTTCCCAAGAACAGCCCCAGCCGTCGAGCAACCCTTGCCTGAAAAAGAGGATCTTGATGAAGATGACTCGGTTGACCTTTCCTCTGTTGAAGCAATTAATTCTATTGGAAAAATCAATGTAGCTGGCTGATATTTAGCATGTCTTTAATTTATGGCTTAGATTATGTTTTTTATACAGTTAATAATTAATTGATTAATACAGAATTGATTCTAGATATATTGGTTTTTATTATGCCAGCATTTTGGTATCAGACTTGAATGAAAAAAATTAAGGAATGACGATTATCAAAAAAATAGGGATATCATCAGTAAGTAAAATTGAGGGGGGAGTGTAAGAAAGAGACAACCATCTATGAAATCCTAATGTGAATAGATTAATATTAAAACATACAAGCATAGAACCATTATTATTTATTAAGATGATAATAAACCACTATATGAAGTCAATGTTTATTTTCAGTAAAGTAATATACAGTTTATAGTACGAATTTAATTTATAATGTGCTAACTACGTCGCAAATATATATATACAATAAATTAAATCTTCAAACAGTGTGACTAGAATGACTAGAAATGTAATTTACAGACTATACATCACTATTTAATTCCATTTTAGTATACCTTCGACAGTAATAAGTAACAATACTATATACAGAAAACGCGTTACTTGCTCAGATTATTGTAAAAAGACTCAATTATTACGCACCATTTACAGAAAGAGCTTCAGATGACATAATTGGAATATAAGTTTTCCCTACATTGGGAAGTCACATTTCGTTTGTTTCGCTCACCTTTTTTCATTTACTGATTTGGTTTGACTTGTACACCCTGTCTTACGAAACAATTTATAATTTTCCCCCGAAAATTGAATCCAAAACTACTTACGATTAACGTATTGCTAGGCAATGCGTTTACCAATTAAACCACAGGGGTACATTCATAATAATAACGTATTCTTATTAGTTACATGAGCTTTTGAATATGAACAACAATAATTACAACTTACTACAATGATATGTTTGCCAATAATTTATATTTAACGCTGGCAGACCAGTAAATAAATAAACTTTTAATTATAATGTGACATTTTCTTATTAAGTATAAAATTCGTATGATATGAGCAATGGCATTCGTGTGTATATTGTTTATTTCTTTGAAATCATTATTTACTTTATTAAAAATAAATCTACGAATGTGACTAGAAACATAAAGTGTATATCGTTACTTTATTCTAAAACTAGCAAGTAGCCAAGGAGTCTTATTAAGTAATTATTATAAACATGACTATTTATTTTTTACATTAGAAACATTTGGGAAATATAGTTGTATCCTTACAAACCATAAAGGTACAACTTCGACGTTATAAATATTTCGAATTAATTCAAGTAGTCCAATTCGACAAGAAAAGCAAGAGATATACTGACAAAAACATTGCGCTGCTTTTAGGAAGCCTAAGACGTAGTTACAGAACAGAACTTATCGCTGTTAACGTTAACGAATAACTTTTGATAATTATTGGCGATTTAATAAATTACGGTGACGAAGAGTGGTCTGTGGATGCAGTTATCTGTGGCACGAAAGCCGGTGTCGGAGCTGGCTGCATTCTGTACATGTCATGTAGTAGTGTGGCTACCGACACATCGCCGACAGTCTCACGAAATAGAAGGAGCTCTATAGACCGTGGTCGGACTGCTCGAAGCGATGGTAGCAAGAGCAATAGTCGTCCAAATCTGAGAAATATTAGTATTTCTTTTTATCTAGTGGTATATTACTAGCTGTGTCAGCAACTTTGTCCACTTAGAATAGTTATTTTGGGCATTAATATTTGTATCTGCAAACCTCCTGTTCAAGTCTATACATTTAAGCTGTACCTAGTACCTAGGACGTCTTAATTTTAAAAGATAGACATACCGCCGCGGACATTTTGTAGATCATTTTAAGAGGAATCATTCTTCGCATCGCACGCAACAAAACCCCTAAAAGATGATTTTTACACATTTCCCTCTTTAATCCTCCTCGATAAATGGTCCAATCAACGCAAAAGTATTCAATTCGAACCGGTTGTTCCTGAGTTTAGCGCGATCAAACAAACAAATTCATCAGCTTTATAATATTATACAGATATTTGTCACGTTTGGAAGTCACACTGCAGTCTTAGTGGTCGGTGTAGCCTTGTACACTATTTGCTGAAGGCAAAACCCTTTTTGCCATCTAAAACCCACTGAACCATGCCTCGCAACGAGTAATCTTCTTAAGCGAATTATAGATGAATTTATTACAGTCATTTAATTAATATAAAATTGTATGATGGTAAAAAAATACTGTTTTCTTTCTTTCTTTTTTTCATGGTAGATTGCCCGTTCCTAACTTGTAGAGATTAGCGTACAAAGCTGTCTGTTTCTTTCAAAAGGTCATTGACGTATTGCGTCGATAGTAGATACCTATATTTCTATATTTTCTTGAGTAGCTTAAGTTCTTGAATGGTAGATATCTTACCTCGTCGGTTGTCGAGTATACCTCGTCCGTACATAATCAGCGAGAATGCATTGCGCTTGATCTTGCAGCATTTCCACCGGTTGTGTTTCACTGAGACCGGGCGTATCTGTTATAAAATATTATTTATCTTATTCTATATAAATACTGTCTATAGTTTACGCGAGTAGTACACATTTAAATAAAACACTTTAACGGTTTAAAACGCGATATATTAGTTAAACTTATTTGAAAATGATCTTTAACTTCGGCCCACGTTTATGTTAACTGGTACCGGGGGTGTATTACAATTATAAAAATCATACTAAATATCCAAATAAAGTAATTTTGCTTACTGTACTAGAAGTCAATATAGTTAAACTTATTTGAAAATGATCATTTTATATATCGCGTTTTAAACCGTTAAAGTGTTTTGTTTAAATGTAATTTTGAATTTCTTTAAACTAAATTGGAATAAGAAATCCACATAAAAGTCTCTAGGCCTACTTACTAAGTTTTTTTAATGTTATGTGTAGTTATAGTTTTAGTGTACATAACATACAAAATTAAATAGCGTACGAGAATTAGATTAAGTCTGATTTCTTCTATCTATTTTTTTTGTTTCAAATATTGTGTGTCATATTACTGGACTATGAAAATAATAAAATTGTAGTAGTTTTAATTAGTTCTTTGTAAAATGCTTACCAGGAGAAAACAATACAATGGCCTTCATACATCCACACTCACTACCATCCGGTGCTATTTGTCGAAACCGACATAATATTTCCTAAAACAGCACACATAAGTTATTAATAAAAGCTTAAATACCTCCTCCGACTTTTAAAACATTTTTTTCTAAATTTGAATTTGGACTTAACAGCCGCAGTGCGATATAGACAGATCATCATTTGTTTAAAATACCTGTAAAGTATTAAGTTCCAAGTCTGCGAGCGGTTCCGGTGGCAGCCTGGCTCTTGCGGTTGGAGCAGACAAAAGTGGAGCTAAATCCCAAGGAGCAGACCATTGTGCTAAATGTAATAGAAACAGGTCCTTCCAAGCTGCTCTAAGCAACACCAGTTGATCTGACGGGGCTAGCGCTTGGAATGGGGCTAAGCACCTTACCCAACGCACAGCCATGAATAGTAAACGGGCGCTTGTTTCCTATAAATAAAGAAAAGTATCCAATCTTAGCAGTAATGTAAAAGGCAACACGAAATATGACATTTAGTACCTAAGTATGTACATATACGCCGCGGCTTTTATTTACCTAACTAGCTATGCCAGGGACTTCTTTCGCATTTCTCGGGTCGCATTGTGAATTTTAATAGCCTAAAGCCTTGTTCAATAAATGCTATAACCAACACAAAAACTAATTTTTCAATTCGAACCTGAGATTAGCGCGTTCAAACAAATAAACAAACTCTTCAGCTTTATATATTGTATATTGTTATAAGTAAGTATTATAAATGAAATTAGGATATATTTTTGAATAAAATTAAATAATTACTAGCTGAGGACTCTCGCCATATAAAATTCAAACAAGCCGTCACCTATTTTGGCTTTGGATTTTCGGAAATGCATGCGAGGAGCCCCTCGAAGTAAATAATAGAGAGTACATAAGTCAATTGTGTCGCGGCCGATGGGCGGGGTAAGTCAAGTAGGCGAAAAGTCACCCCCGTATCGCCCAATCGCGACTCAGAACCCGCCCTTTAAGTCAGAAAGGCACACCACAGGATAAAGGAGACGAATCTCTGTTGAATACCTACATCGCAAATTATACATTTTACTAAGAAAAAATAACCATAAAAATCAGCTACCAGCACGAATCATACGCTACAGATTTGCAATACATTTGCTTGATTTTTTTTATGGTAGAGGAGAACAGACAAGCATAGGGATCTAATCTAGATGCGTCACGCCATTTTGGCTTTGGACATTCGAAAATCCACAGACTAAAAACGAAACGCGATAAAACTTGAAATCTTTTTTTATCTGTGGATGTCGTGCCGTGCAAATTTCCATATTCCTACTACACCCAGATTCCTATCCGGATTTTCGGACGAATGATTAGAAACATCTTGGACACAGTGGGGATCGAACCGTCGACCCCTTGAGCCATACATTGCTACCATTACACCAAAGACCCCGTCAACAGCATGATGCAAGATACTACGTGTTTATCTCTCTATGAAATAGCAATTCTTTATATTTCATATGATTCTCTAAAGAATAAAAAAGATGTAGAGAAGTTTTGTCGGGCTTGTTAGTCTAATAATAGCAATGTATGCTTAATAATCAACGGGTCGTGGGTGTTTAACATGTTTTAATAATTAATCAAAAATTTTCTGAAACATAAACCGCACTTCATGTTTATCTGTCCTCTAAGATAAGAAGTGGAATCTCTACTTAAACTTTTAATACTTAGTAATATGCCTACTAACTTGTAAAAGCTCCCAAGTAGGCGCCAAGGGAGCGCCGAAGGCATTTTGCGGCGGCCGAAGTAAAGTCGGGTCGCCTTGGAGTTGCAACTGTTTCGCGCTCCACATAAGTTCCTATTAAATTTCATACTCATAAGAATAAAATAAGGAAGTACCTAATTGTACTTAGATATAAAATGTAAATTCTCCTTTCCGGACTGATTACTGTGCTGTCTTCTTGTCGTTGTATTCGTTGTATTTATTTAGTTTTTTGTGTCCTCGACTGCATTTATCTAACAATTATATGTCACAAGACTTCAAGACTAGGACTACTCACACTTAAACGAAACTTTGTTGTTATTAAGCACATATATACAATACCTACTTATTTTTACATTATACAGCTTTACTAGGTTTTAACTACTCCACTGCGTTAAATCAAATGGAATAAAGAAATTTAAAAGTATTAATCTAATGAAAGCATTAATCTTTTTATAGAACACTTTAAACGGTTTAACACAAGAAAAGTATTGGTTAAACTTATCAAAAAATTATTTTAACTACAGCCCGACGTTACAGACGCTTTACAGACCCGTGGCGATGTATAAAAAAATCATTTTTTATTTATCATTGAAACTAAAAATTACCTGACATTTATCACTAGACATAAGCATATGAAGCAAGCCAGGCGGCGGAGGTGCGAGAAACGGTTCGGCAATAAGCGGCAGTGGGCTAACAGCGCCAGTGCCTCCAGCACCGCTGGAACCAGCTGAGGAGGCTGTACTGAGAGGTGCAGACTCGCTGATATTACTTATACTGAACTGCAATATTGAATACTGTTTCAATTAGGTGTAGAATACTAATTCAATTTAAACTTAAAACAATTATTTATCTGTTATTTGTGCTATAGTCATTTCTATAGTAGTAAGCTATACCTACTACAATATAATAATATTAAATTTATTATTACCGTAGCTGTTTGTTATGTAATGTAATTAAATAGGTAAATAGACAACTGGCCTATAGGGTAGACAAGTGTACCATGGGACGAACTTTTGAAAGCATTTTTTATAATCATATAAATGTTTTTAAAACATTTTATTTATTTATAAGGTTAGGTATATATGTAAAGTCTATTTATCTATTTATTAAATGTATGTCGTTATTGGTCAAACCAATACAATTAATATGAAATACAGGCGACCTTAAACTATAACCAACCTGAAAATTGAAGGGCTGTGGTAGTGACGTATATGGCGACGGTGGTGATAATTTCAGTGGGTGTGGTTTGTGCGCGTGTGACAGTCCAGGAGGTGGTAGAGACCCGAGGCCGCTGGCGTGAAGTTTCGGCTTTCGAGGACCGCGTTCATGTTGTACCGCTATAAATTATTCACTTTTAATTTATAACATCAAACTTGTAAAGAATAAAAACTGTCTCTATACTATGCAAAGAAATATTGCTTACTAATTGTCCATAGTTTTTTATTATACCTAAAACAGGCATCACAACGTGATCAAAGCTAAATTAAAATTGAAATAGTTTGTTGTTAGTGCTAATTAACTACATTATTATTATTTGGTGATATTTCGTTATTTTATTTTAGTTAATAAATCTCTTCATATAACAATATTTTCAATGAAGATACTAAGAGTTTCGTAGCAAAATAATGTGTTGGGTAGCAAATACATTTTAATTATTGAAGTATTATTATTTCAGCATCTCTTTGTTTTTCGATTGCTCGAGGAATTATGAAATTGATTGTGTTGAGTTAACACATCCCCCAATGATAACGACCGCTCGTGGTGGAATCGAGAACCAGTTTTCGCTTACGTCTTCCGAACAGCCCGATAAACAATGATATGCTATTATCTTTTTAGTTTGAAAACTTAAGCATCTTATATTATTTGAAAAATATATATATTATACACTAAAATAGTCGGGAACTACTACAATCGAACTAAAATCGACTTAAAATGCGGGCTCAAAGTGCATTGAGCGTGTATAAAAAGTTAAACAGTTTCGATTGCATCAATGTGCAGCACCCTCAATGTAATGACGTCACGCAATCAGCTTAGTGAGACTGAGTCCATGAGAATGCGGCTATTGTGTTCGCACATGCTCCTCCGTTCAGTCCATACGCTGAGTTCCCGCGCCCGCTCGGCTCAGACTCCGGTCGTCTATACACGCTATAAGTCGCATACAGCGTCGCTTGCTCTTGCAAAGATTCATTTAGTAGATTGCTATAATCTGCTGGTGGTGTGTTTAGTTGTTCTGGTCGGCGTACGATTATCACACTCCCCATGTCACTATTGCCCCGTATAAAAAGTTGTAAAAATAATATTGTCTCTTTCATTCGCTTATCTCTATGTGTGGAAAGCTTACGGTACAAAATCGTTAGTTAACTGAAAACTCTGCAACCATAGATAGAAAAGCCGTGAAAAGTTAATATGTGTATTTCGGTTTTAGTTTGTTCCTAATGTAGAACGCCAAAATAGGTATAAAAGCTATCATAATTAGACATTATAGGGCTTGGGCATTTTATCATCCACGTAAACCAGATGCTTGTCGGTTATCTTTTGTGAAATTGTGAAATGTACTTGCGACTGACCAACATTGTCTAATTTAAATAAAACTCTTTAACGTTTTAAAATGCGATATAAGTTAGTTAAACTTATTTGAAAATTATTTTACCTATGGCGACGTTTCAGTTGCTTTGCAGCAGCCGTGGAGACTGTAGTAAGTTTAACTAATATATATGTTAATGTGTTTTATTTTAATGTGCAATACTCCCGTAAACTAGAGACAGTATTTAACATTGTGTAATAGTAATGTTGACGCCACGCAGTATGGCCTACGGCGTTTGTAGGAGACCGTAGCCTTACCGAGGACCTCGGTTCGTGAATACTGACGTTCAAACGCTCTATGGACACTACATGAGTAACAGATTAAACGCTTCACAAAAGGGTAGCTGCGAAGCGCTTTAGAATTCAGGAGAAGCTTAAGATCTTAATGAGTTGTCGATTTTGGATATTGAGACGATGTTGGGTAACTTCCTGTAGATATGGTAAGCTTCTTAACTAATGGGATAAGATTTAAAAGTAGGATGGCACATATCTATGTTGTATATACTCATAGTAATAGTATATATGCAGTGTCAAATGTGACATCTACCAATTATTTTTACTAGGTACGATGTTTCAAAAATAACATAATGGTATAAACCCAAACATCAAACATCAGAGGTTTTAATTTTAAAAAATCGCTTCACTTTTCGTCATTGTGTTGTTTAATTTTATAATAAAAAAGCAATATTTACACCGAGCTAAAAAGAATACACTAATATTATACGCCTGAAGAGTTTGGAACTACTGGTTATACTTGTAAATTATTGCTTGGTTTTGTAGTGTTGGTTGAATGCTCTATTTATCGAGGGAGTCTGTCTATAAAACAGGCTGCAACCAATAAGAACAAATAGTGAGAAATGTACTAAAATTATTTTTTAAGTAATCTAAAAAACGTTCACGACAGTAGGTACATGCTTTTCTTTTAATATTCACTGACAAGAATCGTGTTTATGGAAATCAAATATTTGGTCGTAATGCTTTATATGATAAAAGAACCACATATTTTAGAGATACCATAACATGGCTTTAAGATCATGCCGAAATAAATTAAACTGGAACAACGATGCCTTTGTTTGTAGAGCGCTTGTAATCCCAAATAGAACACGTGCTTTTTTTCTCGGCTTTCACCCTGTTCGGAAACCACAGATCATGTCAAAATACACTTTATTGGTCAAGCTTAGGGTGTCCTTTGAAGTGACCGAAGCTTCGAGGGTTGGTAATGCTAGGGGTTAAGATTCCAGCGTGACGCGAATCCAAGATTTTAATTACATAATAATGAAGCAAACGAATTGCTTTATAATGATTTTGATAGACAATACATAAAGCGATTCTATAATGCGTAAAATCTGACATAGCCAAATAACATCTAAACAAGATGTCGACCTATTTTGACTTAGAAATCAGGGACGGTAGCCAAAATGCAATTAAACTGTACGATCTTCTTATCTGTGGATGCACAACACGTTTTATAAAGGGTATGAATTGAGCCTACGCGACGACCCGTACATTATTAATTCTATAATTTTCTGGCGTCCTATAACCGTCTAAGAAGAAGTATAGACTACTTACTAGCTGTGCCCGCGACTTCGTCCGCGTGGAATTGTGACTTTGGGTAGAATTTTTAATTATTTAGGCTGTTCATTTATCACATCACTCCTACTCTCTCCATTTCCCAAAAAGCCAAACAAGAAAGTTTCATTGTTCTTCTAGCTTAAAAAAAATCACAAATTTCCATTCAAACTTTCATCCCCCTTTTCCACCTCTAACAATCCTTTTTTGGCATTAAAAGGTAGCCTATGACATTTCGCAGGCTCTAGATTATCTGTGTGCCAAGTTTAATTTAAATCGGTTCAGTAGTATTGGCGTTAAAGCCGGACAGGCAGACAGAGTTACTTTCGCATTTATAATATAAGTAAGTTTATTTAAAGTAAAGTAAGTTAATTGTCTCTACCGAATACGTTAAAATTCATCGAATCACTTTCCAACCAACAAAATGGAGATTTAACTTTGAACTTTTATCAGCATTCAACACTAACCCTAAAGGAATTGAAAGTAAACAAACGTGTTTTTCAACAGGCATAAAAACTACATTGGCTTTGTTTTTCTTTGCCTTAGGCGTGCTTAAAGCTACGTATTGCAGAAGTTTTAATTGTGAAATGAAATGCCTTTATTTACGAAAAAAATACTTATCTTAAATCTTAATGATATTCATAATATTTTTAGTCTCCCTTTAAAAATAATTGAAATTCTACATTTTCAAAAAACCATTAACTATATCTAACTAGCTAAGACCTTTAATTTGCATTAATTGTAAATCAATGGATTCGCTTACCTTACGATAGGCCTCCTCCGATTTTTTCCACAACATCTTATAACGAGCTGTTCAGTTTTGTTTGTAGTGCTTATATTTATTTCTAATGGCTAATTGATTGATTTTCCGTTAAAGTGTTTTATTTAAATTATTTTATGTTTTCAAACTCAATATTTTTTTCCCAACATATATTTTACAGACAATTTAAAATTTTGACGAAATAATTGTTGCACTGTGGGCTTGCGAAAAGGGTTCTTGCTTGTTCATCCGCCTAAGAGTGGCGATGCGTCGGTTTTTAGTGCTCCTCAAGCTATAAGAAGTACGTGACTACTATCAGCAAACGATAATAAATTAACGGAACTACAAAGTATACTAAAGTAAAAAAAAAAGCAAATTAAATGTACTTTAAATGTGTAGGTAAAGTATTTAGATAAATTGTACTGTAACTACTTTTTGGTTTCATTATACAGGAACAGTGAGGGGAAAAGACTTCGAAGTGACTGAAACTAGATTGCTTAAGAGCGAGCCCGGCAGAGATACCTGTGTTACAAGTTACTCGTGTAAATGTATGTAGCGGTCGATAACGTAGTGTTGTTTTACTTAGTCGATATTTACAATATAAAAATTACCTTGTATCAAATTGTATAAAATTTTAACTTTTAAAAACGATAAATATAAAAGTCAAATTAATTTTCTGTTTTTATTACGGTCACGAGAGGATCACGAAGTGCAAAGCATGGAAAACTTCGGGCAGTTTATTAAAAATTAGTTCAGTATTTCGTGTTTCAACCATTAAAAGTGTTTTATTTACTCGCGTACACTATTGTCAATGTATAAATCGTGATTTTAAAATGTCAAGTTAAAGTATTAATGGTTTTAAAAGCATAAGGCCATAATAGGTCGACAACACATCTTGTTTGTTGTATAATATATTCGTATTTTTTTCCTTTTTAGACTAATCACTAAAACAATTGTTACAAACAAAAAATACCTTGTAAGTAGAATAATATTTATATAAACTTATTTTTATACGAATTCTGCAGATGTCGTTGAAGAACAATAATTACTTATTGTCGATGAGATTTGTATGCAAAAGCGCGGTAAGACCGTCTCTATTTTATCGATATCGATAAGCTGGGTTACCGCAACTACGGGGTAAGTGAGGAGGTGGCGTCCAGTCACGTCTGTGGGGTGTGATTAATGACCCAATAATCCTAGTCTCCTCCGCCTAGCCTATGAAAGCTTCACGAAGCCGAATTGGTGAATGGTCAAAAGGTTTATTGACCGAACTTGTAAGACAAACCATAGATTCATATTTTTACGTGTTTTTGTCTCTAGGTAATTAAAAGAAAATTTTAAAAGTACCTTTACTCGTCGACACATATCACAGGCTTGAAATTAAGAAATGGAAGAATCGAAGTATGGCTAATCCTTCTGAAACACGTTAGACTTCTTTTGGAAATCTGCATACTAAATTGGCGGTAGAAAAATCAAAATAATCCGGGTCATGAACCACCGTCCACAGATGAAAAAGCTGTCCATAGACTAAAATCGAAAGCTTAATCGCGATTCGATTTTAGTCTATGGATTTCCAAATGTCTAAAGCCAAAATAGGTTGACAACGCATTTTGTGTAGTTGCTATAAGGCTGGGATATTTCACCTACCATCAGGTTACCCCGATGCTTGTCTGTTATCTTCTTTCAACAATAATAAGAACGTTGGTTAATTCGAGAAAAAAATTACACAAAAATAATTAATATTAATAAATCTTTTATAGAATAAAGCCGTCAGTTCGAAAAGTTCTTCGTCACTTCATATCTATAGTCCACAATTCAGACATCATGACTAAGGCGAAAGTAGTACCATTATGTAGGAAAAGCCGTTTGTTCGCGAATAACCACCATTTTAATATATTTTGTTTATTATATGTTTAGTGCACTTTTGATATAATCGGCGCGCAACCATAATAGTCGCGGTTGTGTTAGTATTGTATCAAACTTTTACATGGTCCTTCGAGCCGGATATGAAGACGCGAAACAAATCCGGTACCTTTCTGCCTAATTTTTGCTAATTAATAATCGCCTACCTCCATACAGACTTAAGGTAGTTTGAATTATTCAGTCAATAACAAGGTTTTCTTTTTTATTTGTATGTTACAATTATAAATTATATAAATTATTATAATTATAATAAAACTACCTGTATCTCTGACGCCCGAAAGATATCTTTAAGTAATCTAAGTTCAACTATTTAGTTACGAATGCTACACAGATTGGCACCGTAGCGCGTTACGTAACGAGAGTAGACACCTATTTCAATTCTTTAATTTCTCTCCAATTTTAAAAAAATTACGACATTTGCAGAACTTGAACCGGCTTCCTTGGCATTCTTCGTTACCGTGTGCACTTCATCGTCTAATTTCTTCAACCCATTAAGACACGCACCTCTCGCATATAATTTTAACATTAACTCTTACTAACGTATTGATTTACATTTGCGTATGGGTCGGAGCAGCAAGGAACGCTGTAGACGCCGGTTGAAGTTCCGCCAGCATCGTATTTTTGTTTCATTAATTAGTATAATTAAATAAAAGTAATACAGCTGCCAATTATATCGATATTTATAGGAATAACGCTTTTAAGATTATAATGTGCCACAATTATTATGTTCATGACAACATTTCAGTTCCATAGATGCGCATCAAAATTATCATGTGGAAAATATCCGATGAGAGAACGACCCCGTGCCTCGACATTCGTTTCGACGTTAATTCCAGCCGCATTTGTTCCATTACATTTCCGACACAAAGTAGATACCGTTTGCCGAATTGACTAGGTGGATGCGTCCAGGCGAACGCAAATCGAAAGGGACGCGAATAGCGCTCTACCTGGGCGCGACAGAGACGGAGAATCAAAAGTGAGAAAGATGTATTCAGAAGTGAAATAGTCTGCTGGCTGAGCACATCATCATTAACGAGCCACTGAGGGCGGAGGGCAGCAAAGAGGCAGAGGGGGCACGTCAGGTGCTATCTCTCACGGTTTACACCTGCGCGCGATATTGTCCCTTACCACGTTAAAAAGTAGAGGACATAATTCCTTGCAGCAGAAATGGATCTGAAGGTTTTGATCTCGGAAATATTTTTGAGCGCACATACATTAATATTACGAGATACATCTATGTTTTTACTCATATTTGCTTGAACGTCAATAAATGTTTAAATTATTAGACGATAGTGACAAAATTAAGATTAAATACTATTCTTAACGGTTCAGATGTCATCATTTTCCCTCATGAAATCGCCATTAACTTAAGCATGTGATCAATATCCTCAACAGGCATTATTTTTTTAATTTCCAATATTTGCAGAATCAAATTGGTAAAATCTTACTACAGTTTACCCAAATACAGGCCTTCTTTGTGTCTTCATGACACCTTACTCAAATTTATACACTTTGAAATAATTATATTACACACTTTTTACCCTGAATAAATGAAAAATAATATAAGATATAGTAAAAGTATTGATTATTAACTCTATTATAATCTAATTTTCCAAAATAACTCACGATCAATATTGAATGAATTGACAACATTTTTATTTGTAATATAAAAAATATACGTATATGAAAAAAATATAACAACACTTTTTATAGCAAATCCAATCTGTTTCAAAGTTTGTTTTCTTTATCTACTGGTATTATAAAATACCAATTGTCTACTAAAAATTGATAATATTCAATAGCTAAAGGTTTTCAATGTAATGCTGTTTCAAACTAAACCATGAACAAGTTTCCGAGTACGCTACAACACTTTATTCCCCACTATAAACAACTTTGTTTTGTGACAGTTGAATTCACAAACCGACAAAATATCGAAAAAAAAATACAAAGAAAAGGGGAGTTTCTAACGAAAATGTTGCTTTAACCTGTGCTATATTCTATTTACATAATATATCTTTTGTACTATTCTATATTTTGTATTAATATAGCTTTTCAAGTGTTTATTTGGGTTTTTATTTTTATGTTATATGATAAAGAAACCTATTACCTTACCCAGGATAATTCTTAAAGATATAATTCCGCAAATTTTTACTGTCAAAATTTCAACGCAATCTGTTAGAGATTTTTAGCATTGAAACAATAATTTAGTCATTGTCAAAGCTTGCTATTTAGGTACAAGTAACTGCCCTTATCAAATAATAACTTTTTATTCAATACTCTTTCAAAAATTAAAAAGGAGAAAAGTTCAGTCTCTCAATAGTATTATCTATCTAATAGAGGTGACATATGCATAATATATATTAGAAACAAAAAAAACACACACAAAGAACTCAAGACTTTATTTTAATTAATACATTCAGGTGTTAAATATTGAATGTAGGTTATTCTAAAGGTTTTATTTCTTTTAACCACAAAACAATTTAAATAAAACACTTTAAGTTTAAAGCGATATATTAATATATAGGTTTTCTAAATGATATTATTGTCTACTCGGTTAATTCTTATAGACCACAAAACAATTATCAAATACTCTAGACTTATTACCTTTATCGCGATAATGTATTGCTAGATAGACTGCACGTGTTAAGTACTTATTAATTTAATTCCAAAAAGCAATCATGGCTAAACCTCAACAAACCCACTCCATGTAATGCAATTAACCCCCGCTGCAGCGCCGAAGTTAATTAATTATCGGAGAAGCTGACAAAAAAGTTCCATCATTACCAGCTGTAGATACGAGGTATATTTCATTTATGACAATGAAGCGGCAATAATATGTTCACGCACGATATTAAAATTTAATTTTTACGTGAGAATCGGCTCGAGGGTTCGCTTAAATTGTCAAAATATTTGGATTTTTTTTTAAATATTGCTGTCAATTGATTGAGCGAAGAATACGGTGAGCGAGGTCACCATTTATTTTATGACCGTCTCTGTAGCCAAACGGTTAAACGTGCCGCCTATCATTGCGTTAAGCGCGAGCGGTCTTGGGTTCGAATCCTAGGGCAAAAACAAATTGTTGTCAGGCAAGGCACATAAGTCTAAACTATTTGCCTGTAAAAAAGATATCCGATAAACGGTCACCACTGTGTCCGCCCCAAGCCCACTGGCGGAATATGGGATTTCACTTCTTTATATCTATAGAAAGTTTTATGGCCATGCTGTTTTACTGGTATCTTCGACTACTCGCAAGGACGTGAGAAATATGCATGACAAGTAACCAAAATTCGACTACATGAGTGATCTGCCAACCCTTATCGAGTCATTGTCTCAATCATGGGAACACGGTTGATGAATGATATACAATTAAAAAATCCAGGGAGAATAAAATTCCAAACATTTTAATCGTGAATATTTTCAGAATTATTTGTTATTTTTACATCCATCTATACCAATATATAAAGCAAATAGTTAGTTTCTTTGTTTGTTTGAACGCGCTAATCTTAGGAACTACTGCGGTGGTAATTAAAGAAATATTATTGTGGTGGTTAGGGCATTTATCAAGAAAATTTATAGGCATAACATCACGCTGCCGCTAATAGGACCGAAGAAACGGAAGCAGTGGTAGATGTAATAAAAAATACGAAAAAATATAAGATGAAAATTACATCCTATTACGACGAAACAAAAAAGTCTTATCTCTAATCTTACTAACAAGAAATATTCTTACTAAGAGGTGAAGGTTATTAAGGAATATTATATGGACGACCACATAAGTTGAGGCTTCACATTCAACGCCATCAGATTATTTGCAGTACAAGCATGACTAAATTATCAATAACAGTATAATAATGTTTCACTCCCCTCGTGGTCACCATCGCAGTAGGTGTCGAACACGTGTTACTCTCCTAAACTCACCGAAACAACGATCTTTTCAATTTGTTACGCTCCCGATAACACGCAACACTGATGGGCAATAAAATTTAAGGGGCGTTTATGATTAATATTAAATCGTGGTATGAAACTCAACTAATGACTGGATCCTTATTGTGATTATAAAAGAAAAAAAAACACGTTTAACGGTTTAAAACGCCAAGTATATTCTTTTAACCCGACGTTCTTACCGTGTTCACGGATTCTGTAAAACATCCGAAACGCCGGGCTGTAGTTAAAATAATTTGTACTTTACAAATTAATACATTTTGCGTTTGAAGCGGTTAAAAGTGTTGTTTTTATGTGTACTACTCGCGTATACTACAAATCTCGTGGTGTGTAGCGATCTATCAAACATTTTTATAATTTTTGTGAAATATGTTGGATTTCGGCTGGAAATCTGACTATTAAATAGATGGTAACTAGTAGGAATATTGAAATTCCGTCCGGGTCACGAACCACCATCCACAGATAAAAAAGCTGTCAAGTTTAATCGCGTATCACCTCCTCTGTTATAAAAAATTACAAAAATAAATACATATTAAATTAAAATAGGGAATGTCATCCTCAAAATTGTAATTCAAAGCGATTCGATTAAACAAAATTTATTTAATTAACAATCACACTGTTAGCTAAGCAAAACGAGCGTACATTTCAATCCAATGCTGTTTCAACCTTTTGTGAAAAACGTACTAAAAGGTAACCCGCCGTGGATTCCGAATCTTGCGTGCGAACCGGTAAATTAAAAATAAATATCGCGAAACGTCAGTATGTTACGGGCGGGCGCCGGGAAATATCAGGGAAAATTGGAAAAAAAAAGGGCAGACCGGCTGATGTCGGTTCGCAAGGGTGGTGGAGGGGTAAGGCGAATCTTTTTGTGAAGTGGAGAGAATTAATTTAACCCGCTGCGGGGTTACACGACATGGCTGTAATTGAAAAGTTCGTCCCTCGACGGCTGGCGAGACCGTCTTCGCGACACTTCGCTTTCATTACAAGACTTTGTGATCAGCGTCATTATTTCTTGTATACTTTTAATTAATAATTATAATGACGAGTTGGGACGCTATAAGCCGGGACTTTAGACAGTGTTACAGGAATATTGTAACGACCTTCTGTGAACGTACTGTTGAATAAAAAATAACAATTGTTTAGTAACGATATACTTATTAGAATAAAGTAAAAGATAATGTGAATTAAAACTGGCCATGTACGGCCAATCGTAGGTCACGGCTTCTTCACTTATTTAGTGAGGTAGCCTACCAATCTTCTGTGGAAAAGCGTGGTGGGTTTACATCTCTCACCATAAAAATCAGATCCATACCCAGATAGGGACATGACTAGGTTGAAATTATGTCTTTTAAGCTACCTATTATATTATAAAGAACTAATCACTACTTAACTTATCTCTCTCCATGCTTACGTTTATACTGCAGTAGAAATAGTATTTTGTGTTGTTTCTCTTACTATGTTTCTTTCACCATACAAGAAAATCACCCATAAACAGTAGATGTAATAAGTAGGGATCACGTATTAATATTCGGTTACTTATTTCTATATGTTATTGATTCATTCATGAAATATTGATCAAATTATAACCCTACTATGGAATACCTGAAAATATAAAGCTACGAACAACGGAAGCTACGAGCTAAAACGCGTAGCGTCCTCATAGCGCTACAGAAACGCGTAGCATGAAATTAATTCCCAAAAGTTAAATTAGGGATTTCGTTCGTTTGTTTGCGTAAAGAAACGTGAAGTCGATGTTTGCGATATGCTTTTGGAGTGATTTAAGTGAGTTGAGTGAAGATTTTAATAATATTATCGATTATGTCTCAAAATAATAATTTCAATATTTCATATCAAGTGAATAGAATGACTCAATAATATTTAACTTCGAATATTAGTTAACAAACCCAAAATTAATTTATCGTGTTGATAGAAAATATTATTTTTAAAATAAATTGAAATAATTACAATGTTTACCAAACCGTTTAAGTGTTTTCGCGTAAACTACAGACAGTATTTAAGTATAGTAGTTATTTTTTTTTTGATCATGACATGACGCTTTGCATTACCACTTCTGTTGGAAAATAATCTGGAAATAGGTTCTTATGTGGATTTTACTTAGTTCAATCACACAGAAGAACACATATGTAATTATTTCGTCTGTAGTGACGCTTGATCTATTCAACAGGCACCTATGTAACACGGCAACGGATTATAGGTAGAGGCTGCTTCGTCAATGCTGTGGTGGTTAAGTTTCGTGAGGGCGTATAATTACGAGCGAGTAAACATATAAAGGTAATCCGGGCCGCGGCGGCACAAAGTGATGCTCGTGAATAATTTAACTGGAGCACCTGCGGCGAGACCGCACTTCCCCACTTTTCAGGCAGGGTTGCCACTCGAAAACTCCGCATTTTCGACACTCGTAATTAATAAAGCACAGCGCGGTTGCTGTGGTCAAAACTTAATATAAATAGAAGACATTTAGGGCGTATTTGATATTATGTAGCTTTATAAACCCTTGCTGTTCTTTCAGATTGGAAATACATGATCGAGAAATATACAATTTCTGATTAGGAAATTACGATATGATGAGACGATACGATTTAGTTTTATGGTATTTATAATTTATTGCTCAAAGTTAATAATCAAATAAAACACTTTAACGGTTTAAAACGCGATATATTTTAGTTAAACCTGCTTGAAAATTATTTTTAACGTCGGCTCGACTTTCAGATGCAGGTCTCCCCGTGACCACGACTACTCGCATAAAGTACAGACAGTATTTGCTCAAAGTTTTAGCAGGTTTAGATCCAAAAAAATATTAGTCAATTGATTTTTTCGGGCAACCAAATCTGGCTTCGTCGTAGCTAAAATTAAGTTATCTAATATACTGTTTTTGTTTTTTGACCCGTTAAAAATGTTTTCTTCAAATCTAAATTAAATATAAAATTTCGGTGTCTATTATGTGCTTTAATTGATTACTTATTGGTGTTAAGCTAATGTCGTTTTATTTTAACAACAAGATTTATTAGTTTTTCGAAGAACAACAATTTTTAGCGACCACTATAAGTGAAGACGTCCCTATCTCCTAAGTAACTCAGAAACGCAAAAGCTTTGTTACGTGTGTGTATGAGACCCGGCACCCGACTTGCTTCTGACATGAACCGCCATGAATATTCAATTATTCTCAGAATTTTGCTTAATTACAGAGATTAAGATTTATCTGAAGTCATCTACATAAGTATTTGAAAGGCCAAATTTCATTAAATCAATTATATTTACTTACTTCAAGGTGTAAAACATCACAGATTTCAGGAATATCTGTTACTTAACCTATTTATGCCTCACAGCTGAGCATAGGTATCGAAGCATGGCTTAAGAGCTTGGAACATTTATATGCTCCAGTGCGGGTAGGCAGCAGTTAATACTACCGCCACTAAATTAGTAATGATAATTGTGATCGACGACGTATCGTAATCTCGTAGCCTAATATTGTGAAGGTATCATAAGTACTGTCTGTTGTTCATGCGAGTAGTACAAATTTGGCTCCATAAAATATTTAATTCATTTGCGAAGAATTGTATTCGTATGTATAATAAATACATTGCCAGTTGAGGTTTCAAATTTATCAATAAATAAATTTTAAAAAGTAATAAATTTAGATTGCCTGGCAGTAATATGAATTAAAAAAATATCTAAATAATTTTTTAAAATTTTAAAGAGAATAAAGTATATTTTATTTATTTTAAATAAACGTTTAACATATTATACGCGAAATTGATTATTTAAATTTATTAAAAATTATTTTATCTACAAGATATCATTTTTCCAGTGGTATCTATTTCTTTATATAGTAAACCTTTTCAATATAGTTTAATTTATAATGAATTCCATCCATATTGTAATTGTTTTATGTGCAATGTGAAAGAGATTACATATATAATTTCTTTATCTGAGGTAAATCAGCATAGACTTCGATAATAACATGCAGAAATGTCAATAGTGTGACACAGTATAAGAATAGTAAACAATAGTCCATGACAGGTGAAATATTCCCTAGAAATGACATAATGACAAATGTGGGATCGAACGAGGCGCGATGAAAATTGAACCGGTCGTTGTGTTGCCACTTTTCATTCAATATTTCAGTGGTCAGTGGACGGAACCCGCTGTGACGTGATCTATAATATATTGTATTCCATTGTGTACTTTGTATCAAGCTATTCTCCACTCACATATATTTTTTCATTACAGCAAACGTATCTTCGAAGGAAATGATTATATCAATTATTTTCATATCGGTTACCGATTTCTATTCTTATTTCAATGCTAACCTAACTATAATCTTTCCAAAATAACTTTTCACTTCGGTCGAATAGTTAACACTGGCTTGTTTAACCAAACAAAGTAACAGTCAAACTTTTAAATTCAATTAAAGTACTGTGTTTATCTATAGAGTGGTTTTTATAACTTGGCAAAGACCACAACTAATACAAACACGTCTCATCACTATGTAAATGTCGAACAAAAAAAAAATATCTGTGCATTTTTGTAAATTATTTCAAGCATGAAATTATGATTTGTAATAAGTGATTTCTAAGTAGTCCATTAGTTTTTTATGATCCAGACTGAGTGTTTTTAGTGTAAATTAATGTTGTAAGAAAATCACGACTTCATATAAATTGTTTGTTTGTTTACCAAAAAATGCCAAGTAAGAAAAAATAAATTATAAATTCACTTACCGTCTTTGTTCATATTCGCTTGGAAGCATTTAGCGAGCCTGCAAGCACGGCATTGGTTTCTGTGAGTCTTGTCGACTGGACAACGCCCTTTCATCTCGCCGCCCGCCTTACAAGTGTATACGCGGTTTCGGTGTATAGATCTCTTGAAGAAGCCAGAACATCCTGGACAGAAAGTAAAAGTAAAGAAATCATATTAATGAGTCGGCCAAGAGGCGGACATATTCCTGTGTCCGTTTCAATGATCGATTTTGTTTACACGTGATTAGTTAACCAGTATCTTTTCCCAGGACTTTGAACCCTTTCGCGCTACTAACGTGTCTAACGACTGTGCCGCAGAGGCGGTCAAAGATCAAAGGAAAAGCTATCATGCTATGATAGCATGGTTTAATGTACTTTTATGACAAATATCGTTTAAAGTAATAATATCATAAAAATTAGAAGTAAAAAGAAATTTTACCAAATGATTTAACTTATGAGAATTATTTAACAGTGATTTCTACTTAATTTGTCTCACAACTTAAGTTATAAACTCACCATCACAGCTATATATTCCGTAATGTTTGCCGGAACTCCTATCACCACAAACATTGCATGGGATATCCAGAAGACGATCTCCTAAAAAATACACATAATTAATATAGAATTTGACGATTCAATTTCACTGTAAAATAATGATATAATACACGATAACGACTCGTTGGTGTAATGATAGCAACATGTATAATAATAGCTAATAATCAACGGTTCTAGAGTTTGATCCCGACTGCTATAGCATGTTTTCAATGAATTTCTATTTTTTCTGAAACATATTGGACTCTGTCGGAAAATTCATGTCCAAGTTCACGAATCACCTGTACCACATGTCGAAAATCTTGTGTAAATATTATTTGGGTTTTTCACCTTATGACCTTATACAGAGGTTTTCATTGAATTATATGAATTTCATTTTGGTATTTAAATAAAACACTTTAACGGCTTAAAACGTGATATATATTAGTTAAACTTATTTGAATTATTTTAACTACGGCCCGACGTTTCGGATGCTTTGTCCGTGGTCACGGGGAGACGGGAAGACGATAAAGTGTGATTTAAATGTATACTACTGGCGTAAACTACAGGTGCTATTTATTTCCTTGGTATATTGTTAATGTTTATTCAATAATTGACGGTTCTAAGTATGCCACTGAGCGCCCCCTTACCCAAAACGGATTAGACAGATTACACCAATCTCGCTAATAACCGAGGTGTTTTTGTTGCGTTTACGGAAACCTTCCCCTTTCCTTATTCAATTGCCCCTTTTCTTTCATTTTCTGAAAATCTTTTACTCAGTCTTGCAACGTAGGAACTTTTTACAGTGTTACAAAGCTTTTATTCATCCAGTGTAAAAAAAGGAAAAATTCAATGTGAAATCTAATTACTAATAATAAATACTATCTAGGATAACGTTACACAGTAAAGAGAGTCGTCGATTCTTATATCATTGATAATATGAATGCAATATATATTTTTAGATATACGGCCTTCTTTAAAATAAAAAATATGACAGAGGCATGGGGCATGGGGTTCATATTATGATGGTAAGTGAAATATTCCAGCCATATAACAACTAATCAAGTTGCACTTTCGCCTATTTTGTCTTTGGATATTCGGAAATCCATAGACAGAAAGCGAAACGCGATTAAACTTCACGGTTTTTTCATCTATGGGCAGTGGTTCGTGACACGGACGGAATTTCGATATTCCTAACACCAATTTGATACCCGGATTTTTAAAGTCCAACATTTCAGAAAAATTAAAAATTTATTAGTAAAATTTTGGAACCGATTGGAATTGAACCCTCAGCCTGTTTATTATTAGCCATACATAAAAATATTAAGTACATTTGTCTGTAATGTTCTAGTTCGGTGTGAGCAAGGGTCAATTCTTTAAGAACTCTTTCTAAGTATTCCTTTCACGATATTTTTGGGTTTTTTACGAAGAAGACTTAAGCGCCTTAACTGATCGTCTTTTGGACATCAGAGGAAAGCCGTAAAGTGTTTAATATTTAGAGAAAATTGGCAACATTAAGAAGTTTCAGCGTTACTTTTAAAAATCTTATTTGACGGATGTCTATTAAATAGTAGATAAGAACAGAACAGAAGACATTATTCTATAGATATACTTACAACAACGTTACAATTTAAAAACTTTAATATTTTTTACATGTTATTGCACATGAAGACACTATTAATAATTTTAAAATCGAAAATAATCAAAATTTTCGACTCGGTCAGGATTTGAACTGAGAGAGCAACAGCACGGAACGCTGACGATGTCGGTTCGTCCTGCCGGAGTAAAATTTTTTTTTCAATTTATTTTCGATTTTAAACGTTACAGTGTTAAAATGGCAATTATAACAATTAAATGAAAGTGCCTGTATGGTTGCAATTGAAATAATTTGGGTTTGGAATCGTTACAGGTCCACTGCTGTAACTCTCACTATTATATCTCAATTTTCGAATGTCCAAAACCAATATAAGTCAACAGCGCATGTAATGTACGACAGAGGTGTTTCATTTAAATAAAAAACTTTAACGTTTAAAACGCGATATATTATTAACTTATTTGAAAATATTTTTAACTTCGGCCCGACGTTTAACACCTGTCTCCCCGTGACCACGCTGCTCAAAGCATCCGAAACGTCAGGCCGAAGTTAAAAATCATTTTCAAATAAGTAATATATCGCGTTTTAAACCGTTAAAGTGTTTTATTTAAATGTGTACTACTCGCGTAAACTAGAGACAGGTATTTCATCTTCCAGTCAGTGTCACCTCTGCTGTCTGTAGTTTACGCGAGTAGTATTCATTTAAATAACACTGTAACGGTATAAAACGCGATATAAATTACTTAAACTTATTTGGGAATTATTTTAACTACGGCCCGACATTTCAACACTTTGGTCTCGGGGAGACTGGGAGTATTACAACCGTTAAAATGTTTTATTTATATGTTATCTTCGTTCATAAAACGTTAATGATTGTATCAATTGTATTTTGTAACGACAGGCGCCTATAGATGTCGTTTAATCGCTTTTGCTAGGATCAAAGTGTTAATTTATATCTAAAATGTATATGTAGAGAGGGGTTGTAATGTATGTGTCGGTGCATTGGTGCGTGACGCCCTGCGCATTGAACTCTGCCTAATCTGGACTAAATTGTGACAATCGTGTGAAAAAACACACGTTGCTAGTAAATAGAATCAATTTCACTTTGACTAACGCTCAGTGCGGGATCAAAGTGGATTTTGATATCTTTTAGTAAACTGCGTATTACCTTTAAGATTTCAGAGTAAGAAGGTAGAGGTACCTTGTTAGTTTGTGTCTGCAAAATTACTTTTGTTTAAAAATATCCTCTTTGAAAGTAGTTTGCTATGGGGTAAAAAAATCCTATAAGAAACAGCATTCAAATAGTTTTTTGGATATGTTATATTGAAGGTCACATTTTACGATAAATTTACATTTAAGAACTTAACCGAAAATTAATAGCTCGAAAATCATCTTACACTTTCAAACAGCGAGGAAAATATAGTTCAATTTTGAAAACCGATTGTAATAAATATATGTACCATCTTACTCTATAGAAAGTAACGGTGTCAAATTTTATAAATGATGATGATTCGTTGATGAATTCGTGGAGCGAGAGCACGGATCGCTATGGTCGTCAGTTTGACTCTCCCGAGGTTAACAAACAATACGTTTTATTTTTCCTACTTAATTATCACCTACATAGTTGGAGGCGACGAAGACACAGACAGCTACGGCCGTCGGGGTTTAATAATTTTACGGTAACCATTTGGGATACACAAATATGAATTTTGACTTTTAGTAAATCTATTCTTCCGTCTTACTTAAATTTTATGTGTTTAATTTTCAGAACTAAACATCTAATCAAAATATTTAAATAAATAAAAACAAAATCTGTACTGAATGCAAAATATACGAATTAGGCATTGTCTCTAGTTCATGTGAGTAGAACACATTTAAATGCAACACTTTTCACAGTTTTAAGCACGAAATGTATTAAGTAACTAATTTACAATATATTTTATCTAGTCCCCCATGACCATGGCTGTCGTAAAGCCTGTAAAATGTCCTGCATCGCCCCGTAGATAAAATATATTATTATAAATAAGTTAACTAATACATTTCACGTTTTAAACATTATAAGTGTTTTTTTTAAATATATTAATTCCAATATGCAGCCAAATTGTTCTACACATGAATATTAATCAAGTACTAACGTCTGTATTGAATGAAAATTGGCAGTAATGTCTATGAAACACTGCCTTTCAGATTGTACAATTGTATATAGCTAAGCATATCAATGTAGACACGCATTGTCTATGTTGATTTACCGAACTTCCTGAGATGTGGGCTTATGACTAATGACTATGTTGTTGGCATCATAGTTTATACAGGTTGAATTATAAGTAACAAGACATGTTAAAAGTAGAAATGGTTTTATTATTCTCTTCTCGGTCTTTATACTCTACTTAAAGTTATTTTGCCATGAATAGGCAGATGTAAAAAACAAACTTAATTTTGGTAATTATTAGATTTTCTTTTTTACAGCTCTTCAACGGCAATTATTCTTGTTAATTAATAGTTAATTCTTAACTACGTAGTAGAGAATTACTAATTCATAACGCGTTTATATCATTTAAAAGTGTTTGATGTCTACACCCATAAACTGGATACAAGATTCTTGTTACAATACTAAATTTCTAAACAACCTGTATAAAATAAAGGTTGCCCAAGATCCCTTTAACAAGGGCGAGGCGAAAGTTTCAGGACCGTCGCGTTGCGTCCTTAAGTTACATTTACAGAGACGCGTTAGAATTATCTAAGATATTTAAGTTAATACATATTAATACCAAATCAGAGTTATATAGACTAATGTAGATATGTACGTATTTATATGCAATCTGGATTAATATTTTATTTAACTTAGAAGAAACTAAATCAAACGTTTTTAAATAAAACACTTTAACGGTTTAAAACGCGATATATTTTTGTTAAACTTGTTTGAAAATTATTTTTAACTACTGTCCGACGTTTCGGACGCTTTGCAGCAGCCGTGGTCACGGGGAGACTACACGGCTAGAAAAATAATTTTGAAACAAGTTTAACTAAAATAATTGGAGTTTTAAACCGTTAAAGTGTTTTATTTAAATGTGTACTACTTGCGTACACACACAGACAGTATTTGCATCAAACATTCTTTACGCTTAGTAAAAAAAACCTATTGAAGAACACAAGAAAAGGTGTTAATTTGGCGTGTAATAGCCATTTTAGTACTGGTTTTTGGTATGTACCTGCCTGGATTATAATACCTAGTATTGTATCCTGAATATACAAGTAGGTAATAAGTTTATTTTCCTCAATGTAATCCTTTAATTCGAAATATATCAAAAAACATTCACTCCAATATTGAATTAGCGTACATCGCTAATATTTTTACCTTAAAAGATAAAAGAATAAATTAAGCTGAAAATGATGAGAAAATAGTTACTTATAAGAAGTAAGATATTAATGTTACTTTAGTATTTGTAAAATTACTGTTTTACGAAGTCTTTACAAAAAATAAAGTAGGTAAGTATTTGCCTACGTTTTTAATTTGTTGTGTGAGATGTGTGATATAACGTAGTGTGTTTTAAGTTTTTATTCTAATATCAAATATGTAATGTGAATAAATCAGTTTAGACAGTAATATAGGCAAAATTGTAGATAATTATTAATTAAAATCCACTCGCGATATATCTACTCACTTAAATGTCATTTTAACTCCCCTTTTAATCTCATCTTGTAAATTAACTTTATCCATTTAACCACCTCCTAAAGTACCTTTTGTAAAACCAACAACCATCGCTTATAGATACGCTAATAAGAGGTGTATCTAATTCTTATTAGCGCTAAACATAAAATTGATTTCCCAGTTTAATTAATTCGAAGTGTTTTTACGTGAATAAATATGGTAAGCTATATGAAAAGATGATTATAATAGTTATAAGGCCAGCGTATTTAAACCTTTGTTTTCTTAGGATGTATAATCTGAATGATAGTTTTAGAAACAACTGACCTGTTCCCATCCTTCGGAAGGCCGCGACCGGCGTCCGCTGTTTTTCCCAAAAGGTCGACAGCTCGACTTTTGCCCCTTAACTTTTAGTTAAGCAAACTTCACAATTACCGTTTAAACGATACACATACTCGGCGGTTTTATTTCTCTTAAATATTTAATGAAGATTAGTTAACACACGAATTACAGCGACACAATATTTTTATATTTATCGTTATTTATTTGCAATGAATGGGGGTTTTTTGCGAATCTGACTTTTACGACTTCACCGTCGAGTCACGGCTTTCGACAGACTGCTCCAATAATTGTGATCTTTGAAGCCGCTGCGGAGATCGCGAGTCACATCATCCCCTGATTACATCGGGCCCACCCCTCGAGCGAGACGAAATATGTCGGGGGGCTGAAGTGGGAAAAGGAGGGCTGTGATCCCATCTTGTGGCCCAGTCCACAGGCTACATTGTCAGGGTATCGGTGTCGACGATTGTGACCGTATTACGTGTTCGCGTTTGCGAACATTTTCCACTAACGTAATTCTCAGGTTGTGTGACGAAAAGATCTAGAATTTTCGAATCGAATGTTTTAAAATTATAATTTCTCTTGTAAGCATGCTTTACTTTTGTTAAAAGACTTTGTAACTTCGCAAGGAATGTTAAGTTCCAATTTCAAATTATTTTCAAGCTTTTTAAAGCGTGATTCTATGAACGTAATTTTTGTTGTGGGGGGTAGTTATTTTTCCTTGAACTATCTGCATTGTAAACATTAAAATGTCAAGTAAGAACCGGGGGAGTTAAGGGAGCTTTAATTGGCTGGGCGTCGTTCCCAACCAATCGGTGCTTGCCTTTTATATAGGGGGCGGTCCACGTTGCTTTTGAATTGAAATCGAGCTACGAAGCGAAAATGCCACGTGTGACATAGACTTAGGGCATATTACACTTTCTAAAGCAGTTTCTTACCGCAAAATCATTCTGAAACACGGTTCTACACGTTCGCGACCCGATCGAGCGTAAATGATCCGACGAACGCTATAATGCTTACGACCTTTGTTAACCACAAATAAAACGAATGACTTAGCACCAAGGTAAGGCTTTATTTGAGTTTTAGGTAGACTAGCATAGGGTTCAGTTGATGGAAGGTAGTTGAGTTTGGATATTCGGAAATCCACAGACTGACGCCGAAGCGCGATTAACTTGACGGCTTTTTCATCTGTGGGCGGCTAAAATATTGATAAAAGACTGTTTAGATATTTATGAACTAGACACCTAACACCATTTATATATGTCTCAACTCAAATAAGACGCAAATCTTATGTAATCTTAATATTTTAAACATCCTATGCAATTTAAAAATCTCATCTTTTTACTCCCACCCGTTTGTTTGGTTTACTCCCACCCGTACCGATCTAAATAATTGTTTAATTTACAATAAGTATTAATATGTATAAATAATCGCGACTGTATTACGTATAATAAGCCATTTTTGTTTTAATTATTTCTTTTCTCCTGTACCTACTTCTACTTTAGTACGTAAGTTTTTATCACTTGTAGTTTTTGTGGTATGTATTAATAATAAAGCTGCACTAATCTCAATAACTCTACTTATATCTTTTTACATTTTATTATTTTGAATTTCTTTATTCTCTATCGATTACTATTCACTTCGTCTATATACAGGGATCACAAAAACAAATTGTACTATAACTACTGTAAATCATAAATGTGATATTAATGGCATGAATATAGATATTTATAATGCTAAATGTTCCATCATCTGAAATAGTTGTTCAGGAGACGATGAACTTATATTTAATGTAATAGTACCCCTATTACACGTTACTTAACGGACAACTGACACCTGGAACACCAGATGTCTGTTGCGTTACCGGCCTTTTAAAAAGGACTATGATCACTTCTTGTAGGTTCGACTAAACCGAAGCAATTGTTTAGGACTGTTAAATCCAATTATTCTTACTAACGCGTGCAACGTTAGGTCTGTTTTATTTAATGATTAAAAGTTCTAGCTGTGTAAGTGGCCACTTAATCCAACTAAATGGCCCTGTTAATTTTCAACACGTGACTGCCACGCGCACTTACAAGCGGAGATTTAAGAAAAAATAACAAGTGCTGAGTGACCATTCCATCAAAGTAAAATATAGATTATAAATAAAAATACAAATACGTAGTAAGGTAGAATATATAATTATATATAAGTATCTTTAACCTTATTTGGGGCTATAACAGAAAAAATAGATTCAAAAACGCAAAAAGCAATGATAAAATGTGATATTTTGAATGCAGAAATTCATTTAAAAAACTAATAAAACACTAGTAATAGTTTTACATCGGCTCAAGAAATACGTTAGTATTAATGTTTTATAATTTTCTTACCAGAAAATAAATAAACGGGCAATTCAATTGCTATCCTTACAAATACTTTTAATAATGTTTAAAACTTTATAAAACAATGGTAACAATAGGTTACTATTGTTTTACAAAGTGCTCTGAATCTTTAATAACTGTGTACCTTTCTTAATGAATGATTACTTATTGTTTAAATCACTCTTGTTAGTGATTTAAACAACTAAGCTCTAACATGGGAAATTCTCACACTTTTAAAAATGGAACGAGTTTAAAAAAACACTTGATTTTAAAGTAATTTCAAATCAGTTATGCGTGATTGTTTACGATTGTTCTCTTTTTGAAAAAATAACATGAGCCAGGGTGTCGGGGTGGCGCTGTCGCCCCTGTGATAAGCACTTGAACACATCAAATAATGTGCGCGTGACTGGACTATTGTCGGCCGACACCCGGTTAAGCTCTATTTGCTCAGCAATGATGAGTGTTTAATAAGTTTCTTTGGGCCTCCTATTGTTTTGTAAAGCAATTGAATCAGTTGAAATTGGTACTTTTTGATTTAAACTAGTTCCTATTACTTTTGCATAAAAGTGACTTCGGTACAATATATTTTAGTTATAAATAATTCACTTGTATGTTGACACAGATAGCAATAGTTGTTTACAAGTTATTTCCCGCACAGATGCTTAATCTGTTGGTGAAAATGTAAAAGCTCCATGCTTAAGAGTGTATATTATAAGTACATTTAGACAAGTAGATGCACAGATAATAATATTATACGTTTAAAAAAATGTTTTTTTATGTGTATACCCAAACTCAAGTTTAAAAAAAAACACTTTAACGGTTTAAAATGCGATATACTGCATAGCATTTGAAACGTCGGGCCGTAGTTAAAAATCGTTTTCAAATAAGTTGAACTAATATATATCGCGTTTTATTTATGTGTACACTTAGTCATTCTGAAAATTATGTACCGAGTTTTGTAATAATTTAATTATTGTAATTTATTGTAAAGCGAAATTTATTCAAGCCCCTAAATTATGCTTGATATAATAGGGCGTTAATGATGAAATCTTATAAAACCTCTTAAGGCAGTTGAATATACTGTCACATACAAAAGCACAACTCATTCAGTATCGTGCGTCTAAAATTTGTGATCGTTTACTTCCATTTCCCTTCTCGGAGGTGAGTTTTCTACGAATATTTTGGAGGAGGTAATACAAATGTTTTCTATGTTATTTTTTGTAGCTTCACATTACCTACAGATCATGAAATAGGACTAGGAATAACAAAAAATATTGTAAAATGTATTATATTAAAAAATAAACAACGGGGCATAGGTTCGGTTCCCGCTGAGTCTAAACTTAATCAATTTATAATATTTCTGAAACATAGTCGACACTTCGTCTGGAAAACCTGGATAGTAATGGCTGGTAGAAATATCGCAATACCGTCAAAGTCACGCATTAGTTTTAGGTTATATTTAATCACGTTGGAATATATCAAGCGAATATAGGTCGACAACGCATTTTATTCAGATCTTATATTGCTGGGGTGTTTCATCTGCAATCCAGCGAAGCCCATGCTCGTCAGTCTGCCTCTGTCATAAGATTTATACGTACCTTATCCAAATAAATTACATCAATGTTCACTGAGGCCTTTCTCCAGCCCTCGGTGTGATGGTAGACACCTGCACCGGTGACAAACGAGCACTTCGGACATAATCGCGCCCCGTTCACCGTGTTTGGCTCAATTAATTCGTCTCGAGGTGTCTCTTAGTGCGTCATCCATATACACAGAACTATAGCTGTTGCTGGATGTACACTTCAAGCATTTTTTTTTTCTTTTTGAAAGGCTGTAACACGACTTAGGACGCAAAAAGTAATTTTAAAATAAACTTTCAAAATGCGTATTTTAAAAAAGATATAGGAAAATTGATTTGAAAAACTCTCCAGACATATTGAATTCGACTTTTATTTTGTATTAAGGAGACATTTTTAAAACGCAGACACAAAACTACTAACAACATTAAAATTAAATTGTATACTAAAGTATTTGTTCTTCCAACAGATTAATCCCATAAATGTTATCCTGCCATAAAAAAGTGCGGGTAGTTACATATATAGTGTATATGAGGCCGCAAGAGGCAGAGTTGGCTAACTGCAATTTTATGACTTGAGTTATTTATATTTTCATAGTCTTAATGTTAATCTACAACATCGCAATGACGGAAAATTGTTAAAATAATTTTGACACAAATAATAGTACAAATTCATTTTCGCCTAAGTTGAATTGCGCATTTTTATTTTCCTTCTCATTAAAAATCATGTTTTTGCTATTAGGCCACTCTGCTTCTAGCAGCATCATAAAAGTGTCTATAACAGCTAGAAATGATAAATATAGTACCGAGCGAAATTGCAGTACAGTTCCATGAAATGCTACAGCGCGAAGCAGGCACTTAGCTGGTGGCCCGCGGCACTTTGATTTATGTCCCGCCATGACAATTTATTTCAATTAGCGCCTACCCGCCCCCAGCGGTCTACTTCGCATCACAAATCAAAATCAAATATTAATTGAGACGTCCCAAGCAATTTCTACGGCAGACAAATAAGTTTTTCAAACTACCCGCGTTACACGATAACTGTTTAACCTTCAGGTGATTAAAAACTAATTCATTCATATATTATTTTCTAGTTTTAATATTTTTATTTTTATTCTTTAAATACTATAAATCAAGGAACATGTGAAAATTATAATGAGAATTTTGATATTCTATTCATTGCGTCTTATCTTAAACGGTTATGATTATTATTATTTCTAGTTAAACAAAATTTTTACACCTACTTACATCTGAAAGAAGCGTTTTTCCTCAATTTCAACGCTAAACAGTTTACTCAGAGGATCCGAATTGTTCCGCAGAATTCATTTGTTCGCTAAAAGCGTGACTATTCTCAAATCCGACGACGCTTGGCAAACAAAGAGAGGCGGCTCGCGAAAAAGTCCTTTTAAAAATGTTGCGGCACGTACGGGAAGGAGGACGCCCATTACACGGAGTGCTGGCTGTTGATTCAACGATCTAAATCAACTTGGGCGCAAAGTATACATCATTTACTCCATCACCAGGCTAATTTTCCGGAATTACTTTACTCTTTGTATATTAAAATAATTCTTATAATTGGACGAGCTCGTGGGTGTAATGGTATGTATTGCTGATAATGAACGGATCCCGACAGACGGTGCGATCCCCACAGAGTTCAACATGTTTCTCATCAATCTATTATCTGTCTAAACACAGGTTTTCGTCTGGAAATCTGGATATTAAATTGGTGGCAAAAATATCAAACTTTCAGTTCATGAATCACCGTCCACAAATGACGTTCAATCGCGTTACGTTTTCAGTCTGTGGATGTCCGAATATCCAAAGCCAAAATTGGTCGATAGAGCATCTTGTTACTACTCTCTTACATTGTACATTTTTAAAATGTCATCTCAAACGCTGTCTAGGTATAGTTTACGCGAGTAGTACACATTTAAATAAAACACTTTAATGGTCTAAAACGCGATATATTAGTTAAAAATAAGTTTAACTAATATATCGCGATTTAAACCGTTAAAGTGTTTTATTTAAAAATGTCATCTAAATTTAGATAACTCATATTAACTATTGTTATATAACAGCCTTCCCTACCGTAATTTAAAAACTATTATAACTTAAACGTTATTATTCCTTTATTAACTCATCATAAGAAACACATATAAAACTACTAATACTTGGAAATCCATTTAGGACAAGACTATGCTGGCACCATTCCCACTTTCTTCACAATATTAGCCATCACTTGAATACCATGTAGGAAGGTGTCGAGATGCAGAAATTCATCGTTAGTGTGCATACGAGATGCTGTGTTGATGGTGGGCGTGAAGCCCAACGCTGGGATACCAAGTTTACGCAACACCATCATATCTGACGTCGCGGGGCAAATCAACGGTTTGATCGTTATGTTCCTGCAAAGTTTGAATATTATTTGTACCAAATTTATAGATAAAACACAACATACACATAAAAACAATTGAAATATAATAAATTAGCTAAAGTCTAATAAATAAAATTTGCATATTTCTTTAAACCCAACAAAATTCGTTCGCGTGGAATAGTGACATGGGGTAGAATTTTTGATTATTTAGGCTGTTTATAAGTAAGGGCGCATTTAATGCAGCCAATCTATGTTGTAAGTGCTACTTTGCCGCAATACTCTCACCTCACATCACTCCTACTCTCATTCCTACACTCACTCCCACTCCCACTCCCATTCCCAAGAAGCCAAAGAAGAGAGTTTCATTGTTCTAATTTCAAAACCACGAATTTCCATAACAACTTTCATCCCCTTTTTTAAACCCTATCAACCCTTTTTTGGCACTCTATGACCTTTCTTAGGCTCTAAAATATCTGTGTACCAAATTTCATTTAAATCAGTTCTGTAGTATCGGAGTTAAAGCGGGACAGACAGACAGAGTTACTTTCGCATTTATAATATTAGTATAGATTAGCCCGGAGCAAACAGACAGACAAAAAAAATTTAATGTTGTTTTGGTATGTGTACCGTGTATACATCCATATGCATTTAGTAAAAAGCGGTTATTTTAATGTTACAAACAGACACTTCAATTTTACTTATTTGTATAGATTATTTTATTAATACAAACACTTGAACATGACATTAAAATTAATAATATAACAATAAAATCATAAATCTATTTGGATTGACAAAAAATACGACACAGGCAGAAATTGAACCGGCATCCGGCTGTTTCTCTAACCAATTGAGCTACTGTCTCCTACACGTCATCATCGAATTTCGTCTATCCATTATACTTGTCCCTCTTGCGCAATGTAACTTCAACTTAATACTTACGTATTGATATAATAAAAAAAACTTACAATAAGAAGAATGAAAAAGTACCATTTTAAACTGTGTTAAAGACTGCTAAGCGCTGATTTTCAGTCCGTTACTTATAAGATTACAAGAACTACTGTAAAATTGAAATATTGTGGGGGCCTGCAGTAAAAATAGGCCTATTTCATATGTGAAATAAATAAGAATTGAGATGTTCATTTATTAAGAATTGAGATTCTCAGAAATAGAGATTGACATAGGGTTAGTGGGGGTAGTAATATTACTATATAGTAATTACATTTCACGAGCAGCATCTTGCATGGCGACCCAGTAAGGATTGCTGTTATCTGTAGGCGTGGCGAAGGCTTCCAAATCATGCCGAATAAAATCCATATTTGTTCCTGGGCCTGTTATATTTTTCCAATGATCTAGCTGCATAGAATATAATATACAGTAAATTAGCGTTTACCCCATGGGGCATGGGGCATGGGGCGAACACATTGCTGTGTCCATTTCACTGATCGGTTCTTTTACAGGCAGTAGTTCAGACTACCTGCCCTGCCAGATCGAGACAATCTAATGCTACCTCGGAATTGAAACCCAAGGCCTCTCGGTCTGAATAAAATAATATACTAATAGTAAAATAGTATGTATGGTACATTTATGGAAGAATGGTACGAAAGATGAAGCCATATAACATCTCTACTTGTGATATTCGAAAATCCACAGACTGAAAAGGAAAAGCGAATCATCGCGGCTATAAAAAATATTAAAACGTTTTTCAAACCGTTAAACAGTGTTTTTTAATGTGTAATGAGTAAACTACAGATAGTACTTATTTGCTGGTATTTAAAATCGTTTTGTGAAACGGACATAGAAATATGTTCGTTTTTTGCCCCACACTAATTAGATAGAGATAGGATAAGATAGAGCGTTTTAAGCGTTTCTGTGTAAGAGTGCTTATACAGTAACAAAATTATCGCTTTTTACTAACGTTGGGTCAAAGCAAACTAAGAGATACACAAGAAGCAAGTAAACTAGAACATCCTTATCATTACGCTAATAGTTGTAAATTATATTATATTATTACTTATCAACATTACTATTATATATTAGCTGTGCCTGCTACTTCGTCCACGTAGAATAGTTATTTTGGACACCACAATTTATTTTTGCAATAACCTACTCAGCTTTTTTATTAGGTTTAGCTGTTACACAAGGCGTCGCCTGAGATCTGTCGTTCCCGCGATTTAATCTAAAAAGATAGACATGTACTATCAGGCATATTTATTTAGATCAGTTAATGAAGAACTATTTCATCATACATATTTTTTGGTTCCTTGAACTGTTTTCGCAGCGCACGTACCGGAAGCCTTCAAAGATTAGTATTTTTCTCCCTTTATTTTCAAATGTTCTCTGTTCAAATGTCTTTATTAAAGCCTTCTTTGATAAATGGTCTGTCCAACACAAGAATTCTTCAATGTAAACCAGTAGTTCCTTAGATTAGCTCGTTGCAACAAACAAACTGTTCAGCTTTAACATAGATTACGTGCCAACTTAATAGACTAGACAGAACATATTCCCTATTGACTTTTTCGGCATTTTCGGCTTTTCCACCTATAGACCTTATTGCGTATATATGGAACGCGGGAATTGAATTGACGACCCGGTGTTGTAAACCATGTGACACACATTTAACGTGCACATTATATAATCTACTTACCACGTGTTGCATATCATCAATATTCGCGTCCCTTGCTAATCTTATATCAATAATTACGTTCATGACACTAGGTATTATGTTAGTTGCAATTCCAGTCTGTAAATGTAATAATAAGTTATCAATGAATACACGCGACAATCAGACACTATTTATATTTGAATAATACATTTTAACCGTTTAAAACGTGAATCTAGTTTCGTTACAGCAGACTTTATTCCGCCTCCAAAACAGTCAAAGGAAAAGCATTGAAGAAGTAGTTTTAAAGCGCGAAATATATTATTTTAGTAACGTTGGTTATGGTTAAAATACATAAAAAATAATTTAACTAATATATTTCGTCTTTTAAACCGTTTAAGGTGTTTTATTGTATAACTCACGTAAAATACGGACTATACTAAAAAACTTTTCAGTATAGTCTTTTTTACTTAGGTATTTTTTACCTAGTATCTAATAAAAAATTAATATATCTATATATTATTAATTTTTACCTTAATACCATTGACATTAATAGTTGTATATAATCCTAGATCTGAATTATTATTTCTTATCATTAATTGTCTTTGTTCTTCCTCGAATTGCGATATAGAATTAAGTAAGTGCGATAACTGAAAAGACAACAATTAAAAACGTAATGAATTTTCTATAGGACAAGTAAGAACTGCGCTAAATATTTAGAAGCAGTACTAAATCTATGGTCTTAAAAAATTAACAAGTTTTTTAACTCTAGAAACTTAAACTTCGTTTAAAATAAGACTATTTACTTTTATAATATTAAATTACCTTTTCAATAACGCCCTTATTATTAAATTCCGAACCATGCCCTCCTTTTCCATAAAAGGTCATGTTTACCTCTGCAAAAGAATTTAATTATGACTTGAACTTTTCCATCGCGATTCTAAGTTAGAACACGTACAAGCTGTGCCAGGGACTTCGTCCGCTTTGAATAGTTACTTTGGGCATCCAAATTCTTTCTCGTAAAACTCCTCCTCATCTATGTATATAAATTACAGTTGTTACACCCGACGTCGGCCAGATCAAGTCGATTTTTACAAATTAATCTTAAAAGATAGATAAATACAATTTTTTGGGTGTCTTTAACCGTTTTTGCTGCGCACGCTATCCAAATATTCCCATTTTCCACATTTCCCAATGTTCCTTGGATAGAAATGGTCGCATAGTGATGTTTTATAGTCTAAAGCCCTCCTCGACAAATGCTCTAAAAAACACGAAAATATTTTTTTATTCGAATCATTACTTACTTTACTGAGATTAGCACGTTCAAACAAACAAACAACAAACTCTTCAGCTTTATATCTTATTATAGATGTCTATGATATCCTTTCTTAACTATTACTAATATATAAAGCTAAAGAGTATGTTTGTTTGTTTGAACGCGCTAATCTCAGGTACTACGGGTTCGAATTGAAAAATTATTTTTGTGTTGATTAGAGCTTTTATCGAAGAAGGCTATAGGCTAAAACATCGCGCTGTGACCATGTCTAGCCAAGGAGCATTGGGAAAAATGGGAATATATGGGTGGCGTGAGCAGCGAAAACGATTAAACAAATGAAACCAAAACGGGGCAAATTTTTCATTTCTGTGGGTTTCAGATGCGTACGCTGCGAAAACGGTTCAAGATATCTAAAAAAAAATTGTAAAGGAATGATTTCTCTTTTAATGATCTAAAAAAAAGATCGCAATGCTATATGTCTACCTTTTAAGATTAACTTGCAAGAACGACGGGAAGAGACGCAAATGACGTCGTGACTAACAGCTTAAGTTTATAAAGATGGCGGGGTTTGCAAACCAATTTGAATACCGAAAATAACGATTCTCGCGGACGAAGTCGCTGGCACAGCTAGTTTTAGATAAGGTAACGAATAAATGTTTTTATGCGTTGCCTTATGCGTGGAAATTCTCAACAAAGTGATATAGAAGTTGTTATTTATTAAAGTGAACGTGGAATGTCTCTTTCTGAGGGTTGACCCTCGGATGTGCGTGAGTTAGATGATAAGATTGCAACTTAGTAACTTACTACTACTTTAGAGAATTTCTAAACATATGCATATAACTAGAATTTATGTAGCATTTGGAACTAAATACTTACGCCATGGTCGTTTGTCCACGTACGTGGCAAGATAAGTGCTGTCAGGTGCGCTTATCCCTTCATCGAATGCAAAACCGATGTTCAGTTTTTTAAACGCCTCAGTTATTACGAACTCTTTAATACCGAGATATCCTCCCATTTCTTCGTCTGTTGAGAAAAACCTTATTAAAACTCGACCGGTATACGCAGCGTTCCGTGATGTTGCTAACCAATTGAGCTACCGAGACTGCGGATGCCGGTTCAAGTCCTGCCCGAGTCGTAATTTTTTACTCATAGTTTTTTTTTTATATAGTGCTATCATGTGCAATAACATATTAATGTTAATAGCATACTTAATGAGATTCGATTTTATTTTGTCAAAATTTATACGAAGTTAAATAATTTTACTTATACGTAATATTTTTTTTTTACACAACAGTTCCAAATCTCAAGAGCTAATCGAGATCTTGAGGAACACTCAATCACTGAACCAAAACAGGCACTGTTACTTTATATGAGGCCGCTAGAGGCAGAGTAGCCTAACTGCAATTTTATGACTTGAGTTATTTATATTTTCGTAGTCTAAAAATGTTAATCTAGAAAAGCACAGTGACCGAAAATTGTTACACAAATAATAGTACAAATTCATTTTCGCCTAAACTAACTGCGCTTTTTCTTTCCTCCTTATTGAAAATCATGTTTTTTGTTATTACTCTGCCTTTAGCAGTCTCATACATAGTTATAGATAAATACTAAGATACAAGACTTCAGCCTGGTATAAAAATCACCTGGTACAATAGTTATATGAACCGTTCGTTTGAGCGTTACGTTGTTCCGTTGCAGTTCTCGAATCGCCTCGTAGTGCTGAATAGCTAGACCCTTCGTGTCCTGTGCCCCTCGACCGTAGAGGTTTCCATCTCTATCGATAACACCACCAAATGGTGGATAGTGCCATAGATCCTGAAATCGTATTTCAGTTAAATACTGTCTATAGTTTACGCGAGTAGTACACATTTAAATAAAATACTATATTATAATACGCGATATGTTAGTCACGGGGAGACTCCCCGCGACCACGGCTGCTATAAAGCATCCGAAACGTCGGGTCGAAGTTAAAAATCATTTTCAAATAAGTTTAACTAATATATCGCGTTTTAAACCGTTAAAGTGTTTTATTTAAACGTATCTTTGTTGCTAAAGTATAATACTAACCATGTTGTTTTATCACAGGACAGACAAGCTGTTTGTGGGTAAATGCCCCAGCTATATACCATACGGTGACCCAAACGGAATTTCGACATTGCTACCATTACACAAATGAGCGCATCAAATGGGCCATAAGATAATCATCCGCACGTCTGCCATATCGCTATCTGAATATCGCTTTTGTCTTTATATTTAGTTGGTAAAGAAATATTTTTACATAATACTAACTAGGCGTGTGAAATATGCAATTTTCATAAAAGCCATAGTATTCTTGTATTGTTACTTTCGGAGCTAATTAGAATTGGTAATATCGACATATTTCAAGGTTAGATTTATATTCAAAAAACAAATTGAATTTAAAAATTCCTAAAGCGTAGCGATACATTTTAGGTACCTACTGTCTATAGATTGTGCGGGTAATTAAAATATATTATTTAAGCGTCGGTTACATTGAGCCGTAGTTAAATAATAATTCACTTATTTTTTATATTTGTCGTTTTAAACCGTTAAAGACGTTACATTAAAAAAAATCCTGTATGTTATTATTTCCGAATGGGTTAAGTTTTTTTTAATACCGTAGATCCCTTACGTTCACGCCGATTAGGTTACGACAAAGTGGCTTATTATAAGTTACCATCGAAGGAAAGTTATATTTAACCTCATTAGTCCTCGGAATTGAAGACATTTTGTAATAAATTCCAAATTATTTGTTAATAAACGAAATAACCTATTACTCTATTTTTATTATCCAGGGTCAATGTGCAAAAATAAGTTGGTTCGCTAGGGCACAGAGGACAGACAAGAAGCTGGAGAAAAAATACACCAACCATACTTGGTATCTAATCAAGCGTTTTTGACCAATTTTTGACGTTGGAATTGGCTATTTACCACCTTACTACTTTTTCATTTGTGGACAGTGATCGAACTTCGAACGATATTAATGCCATCCATCTAAATCCAGATTTTACAAAGTTCAACTTGTTTCTGAAGAATTACAAGTTTGCTTAAGGAAAAATATTGAACCCGGTGGTAATCGAACCCACGCCTCTTAGATAACATTGCTACCATAACACCAATGAGCCCTTAATCAACCACTTGCCGATATTGTAGGGAAACAAGACTTACTTATAATAACATACACAAGTTTTAGTATTTGGGCGACCAACCTCATACGCAGGTACAACATCTGAGTGAGTGTTCAATACAATGCTTGGCAACTCCGGCTGTGATCCAGTCCATGTTAAAACACATATTGGCAAACCAGCTGGCCGGTGCACTTCTATTGGCAAGCTGGCTTCTCTTGCTAATCTCTTCCAAAATGCTACTACTAAATCTGTAGGTATTTTATGTTGACAATTAGCTTATTTATATGATTTTTAAAATCGATGACACATCCGACAAGAATCCGATTGTCGGTCGTCAGTTCCAGCTGTATTTATTTATTATTGCACAAAAAATCAGATAAAACTCATATTCCGGAATGTAGTGCAATGAGCGGCCTTATCACTATCAAACGATCTCTTCCAGGCAACCAAAATGTTTGGAGAAAATAAATGAGATAATTAGATGTTCAAGGTAGGCGAAACAAATTAATACAAACAAAAATAAAAATATACAAAACTTTAAAATAAAACATACAGATCCATAAAACTTAAACAAACTTACTTTACCGATTGTTACATAGTGTATAGTGGAGGTAGAGGTTTTTAAAAAGAAAGCAGTTTTACTATATGAAACCTAAATAATTATTTTATAAATAGATACAGGGGGTATAGTTAACTCGTTCTTTAGTTGCATATTACATATGAACATGTTAAGATAAAATTTATCTACATGTGAACTTGCTGTAGGAACTTGCTATGTACATAAGTAGGCACATATTTAATTAGTAATAATATATTTAGTGAATTAAACCGGTAAGTGTTAATTTAGTTAGCGATGGTATTTATTGTATAGTTTTTTTTAAATTTGAGTCAATTAAGCAATATATTTTTAATCTGTACACACCGTAATTTTCAGGCTTGCTAGTGTCAATTTGTATATATTCTTGAACTTTTTTCACTACAGGAAGCGTCTCGCAGTCTTCTCTATAGACCCCATTTTGAAACGTACGTGAATACGAACAGCAAATGCTTTGAAATAAAACCGCCAAAATCCACAGCAGCTTCATTTTAACAATTAAATAATTATGCAAATCACAAATAAGCGCGTTATCAAAGTATGGTAATTTATAACTCACTAGAACACTACGTGTATCGTCTTATCTTCTTATAATGAGCTAAAAACCGAATTCGCGCTTCAAATAGTAAAACGACTGTGTATGTGGGCTTGACGGAAATTAGTGACACTTAAACTTAACTCTAAAACATGCATATATTAGTACGTCGCGTAAAATCCACCTACTTGTGTGTAAAATTTTAAGAGTATAACAGAAAAGAATCGCTACCAAATATGGTTTGGAAAGCAAATCATGGAATGCATGGTTATGTGGATTCCCTGTCAAAGAAAGTAATTAAAGAGAAATGATTATTTGTTGTATTTAGGTATATATACACTAGCGGCCCTGTCCCGGCTTCGCACGGGTAGACATAAATAAGTACAAATATTTAAATTATAAGAATGTCAATTAAGACGACCACTAAATTAGAAAAAAATTGTATTGCGCGTCCTCTCTGTTAATGACTGTGGTCTATCTCGCTGGTTCAGAAGCCGCTGCGAGCGTTCAGTGTTAGTGTCCCATGCACGCGTTCGCGAATTTCTAGCTCTATTCCCTTCAAGTCGCTGCGACGATCTTGCATTTTGTTCTGCAAGACGAACCTGAACGTTCGACGATAGAATCTCTGGCTCGCGATTGGGACGTATGTCTCTAATACTTTCCAGACGATCATTTTAGGAAGAAGACTCTCCAATACGACGAACTTTTGCTAATCTCGCTTGGAAACTATTCTGCTGACTAAGCTGCGACCTTCTTCTTCTAGGCATATTAAATTATTTATTTGGATAAAAATTTATAAATGGTATGGATAACAAGGTCTGATTTTGATCGGCATTTCTATTAATTAGTTAAATGTAAAAAAGTTGTTATAGCGACGCAACTACAATAGTTAGACATATGCTCTCGCGATATTTTTTGTAGATATTGATATATTCTATAATATTGTCGAACATTTTTTTGTCATATCATTATTACGGCTGTTTTAAACTGTTATAGTGTTTTATTTAAATGTTAAAAAGTTTTTTCATTATCTCCATATATGTAGTAAATTTCATTGTAAGTATAACTCAATTAAAATAAAATAATGTTTAAAAAATTATTTTTATAGTAAGTTATTTTTCAAAACAGTACCTAAAAGATGTGTATTGTTTTGCTTCCATACTTCTTAACATTAGGAAGTCTTATAATACTGTCTAGTTTGCGCGAGTAGTACACATTTAAATAAAACACTTTACTTTTTGAAAACTTTTTTGAACATCCGAAACGTCGGGCCGTAGTTAAAAATCATTTTCAAATAATCAGATTTTGTTATTATTTGATGTATGTATTTAAAATTATAAGACTTAAAAAAAAACACTTTAACGGTTTAAAACGCTTTGTATTAGTTAAACTTATTTGAAAATGATTTTTAAATACGGCCCGACGTTTCGGATGTTCAAAAAAGTTTTCAAAAAGTAAAGTGTTTTATTTAAAAAATAGGAATGGCTTGAGACTAACTTTTTCCTTTACCTTAGACCTAAAAATTAAATACTTACTTGTTTTTAAAAGACATAAGCTTTTGCAAACATTGGCTTTGTATGTAGAACAATGAAAATTACAAGGAAAATTGAGACTGAGAATTTAAAAAGAAGACAACCATTGATTTTTAGGGCACCTGGCTTGTTATCTCAAGGATAATAATATTCCCCGTTTAATTATGAAGAATCTGAACTGATTTTAATTTTTGGTTGTGTTCTGGAACCAGGAAATATAATAATACCTAACGTCAATGTAGAACCAAGAGTATTCGATAGCTTATTGTTTATACACAAATTATTACAATAATCAACAATGAACAAATTGGAATTGACACATTCAAACGTTATTCATTATTGTTATAATGAGTTACTGTCCGTGTCACTGTTGTAAGTTATCTGTACCACCATAGATCATTAAAGGGATGTTGTTGTACGTACGTAAGTTGCACTCTGTTAACTGCCAAAAAAGCCTATTCACATTCTACAAAGTAGAGCTCAATCTGGTGAATTAAAAAGTATATATCAAGCTATGACATCCAGTGATTATAAAGATAACTTGCTATTTGATTGTAAATACTAAATAATGTTAAATACTTTTCATTAATTATAAAGACCGTATAAATATATTAAAGAATTGCGACCATAAGAAATGGCGCATTCTCAATTTTCATTAACATGGGATTCTCACAAAAATAATATTTGTGGCGGATTCTGTGCTTTGCAACAAGTAAGCGTAGATTTTTTTTATGATAAAAATAGTAATAAGTGAGTAATAAGACTCTCTAAGTTTTATTATTATTTTTTATATACACAGAATGGGGAATTTGTTGATATGACTTTAGCAGCAGATGGACACTTTGTTAAAGTACACCAAGTTTTGATGGCTCTATCAAGCCCTTATATAAAGGAATTAATTACATCTGCCCCTTGCCAACACCCAGTTGTTTATCTTAATGTAAGTTCTCATAATTTTTTTTATAATTAAATATTATAAGTAATATGATTGTGCAGTTATGTTCAGATGTGTTAAACTTACAGAATGTGACCAAATCTACACTCACTTTGTTATTAGAATATATTTATACTGGAGAAGTTATGGTTCCACCAACAAATTTAACATCATTCATTGAAACAGCAAAATCCCTCCAAATTAAGGGTCTTGAAAGTTTGGTGAGTAATGTTTTTGTAGTGATAGTACACAACTTAAACTGCTATAGTATTGGCATTTTTTGTAACTGAATATTTTATACAATACTCAAAATTTTTATTACAGCAAAGTGAAAAAACAGATGCAGGTCTTGTCTCTACTCATACAACGGGAGACAATTTAGCTGTAAATAGGAAAAGAAAAAATGAAGATGCAATCACAGACCAGGTTGATATAATATTTACTATTTGCATATTCAATATTTAAGTTTCTTTTTAAAGATTAATTAAAAGTAACTCTTGAATTAATTTTACCTAAATATTTATTTTCAGACTTTAAAATTACCCAATATTGCCAGAAAGATAGCTATTAAAACAGAAAGCAGTTCAAATATTTCTACATTGTAAGTATAGTCTAGTAACAAATCTAAAATGAATATTTCATATTTGAACATCAACAGTTGATACAGTTTGACAATAAATTACCAAACATCAATGCATGCAAACCATTAACTTTTTTATACTGAACAATGTGTATATAAGTTAACAATATATTATAAGTATCCAATGTGTGTGAAGATATTTACTTAATGCTGTTCTCCCTTTTAAAAATTGTGGTGTTTTTTTTATTTTAATAACATCTCAAGCATTCTTTAATAAAAAATCAGTGTTTCTTTCAATAAATTTTTGCTTGATTGAAGAAAGTGGTAAGGAACAGGTTTCTACTTGCAATGTGATTAATTCTGTTAGGGATGCTTCTTGCATAGATCATAATCAGAATTCAGACTATTAACATCTCCATCTGGGATTATAAATTTAAAGTGTAGCTTGAAAATTTGTAGAAGTGTGTTTTTGGATGTTGTTTCCCTCATCTGTTTATGTTCCCATGTAGTAAGGCTGTAGATGGCTTCTTTATCTTCCTGGAAAGTTGCAGAGGGTCTCTGACCTTATTATTTTCTTGACTAGGGCCTACTTCACATGTAGTTCTGGCTGCTCTGACACAAAGATACTCTAACAGAACTAAGTTGGCTAATGTTAGCCATGACCATCTGATGATGTGTCACCTATCTTTGTGGATCAATATCCAAAAAACCAAATTGTTACCAATGTTGTTGCTTTCATCTTGTTACTACTATTTAACATTTTAGGAAAGCAGAAGAAAATGTCATACAAGATGATAGTGGAAATGATTATTGTGTATCATATGATACACATAATTCTGACGAAGAAGACACTGAAATTGTACAAGATATAAATAAGTCATCCAATACAGGATGTAAGTACTAAGTATACCAACTTTTTAGATATATTTTGAGCTCTTTTTTTTATAATAATATAAAAGTTAAATTCTCCTTTTCCCTGTTATGTTTAACTCACTTTTTGGCGAATTCAAACCGTCACGTCTAACGCTATTCTAACGTGATTAACCAATAGGCCTATAATAAGTCGGAGTTGTAGTATGTATAAAATATATAAATCACCAATACTGTGGCTGCACAGAATAAAAAGGGTACTATTGTTTTAAATTACGTTTTTTTTTCAGTGAAATCAAGTAATTTACAATTCACGGTGTCAATCCGTGGTTCTCTTCAAGTAATCCTAAACAGATTCATGTATAATCTACAGTCGACACAAAGCTCTGGAGTGAAACGTTGGCGATGTATAGACTACCGTAGTCTCAAGTGCATGGCTTTTGTTATAACCAGAGACAATGTTGTTATTAATAGGTAATTTAATAAGATTTTTAGTTTATTATAATTTTAGCTGAGAAATGTTTAATGTGTTCAGCTGATCTTCAATAAACTTATTTTGCAGAGGAAATCCACATTGTCACAGTTTTCATGACAAGAAGATACTACAGAAAATTGAACACAATGCTGTTTACTCAGCTTTATATGAATTAGAGGCCCACCGTGAAAGAGAAAGAGAGAAAACTAGTGAACTGGAAGAAACAACTGAATATGTAACAACTGACCTGGGAGATGAGTTAACTGATTTAAATGAAGATAAAACTGATCCTTAGATTATATTTAATATAGAAATCTATAAAGTCCTATAAGTATGTTTATACATACCATTATACATCTTTGTTTTTTAATTCATACAAGAAAAGGTGTTCAAAAGTAAAAACATCTTGTTCCCTTGAAATGATAGTGGCAATGCATTATTTCTTGTTACTTCTTATTACTTTTTTTTACTTTAAACCAAGGATTTATTTTTAAGAAGGCAAAAAAACTTGCAATCAATTAACTAATGAATTATATTATTTTCATTACTAATATTGTTTTCTCTTTCTATAATAGGCACAGAGCCATAAACTTTATTTTCTTCTACCTTTTTTAATATTTTTTCATCATGAAATGGGTGGCTATGAGGGTTCTTTCTGTAAAATAAAATAAAACATTAGGTCATAAGAATACCAATACCAATATAATAGTTTAGTCTAAGTAAATCTAAATAATTTAAAATTTACCTTGTTACAATATTCTCATCAATAGTGTCAATATAAACTGGGCAATGATTTCGACGATAGTCCACACATCTCCATCTTTTCTTACGGCCTCCATTAGACTGGTGGTGTAAATTGTAAATGAAACGATTTAAAATCAACTGCAGACTGCCTCTTGAAGAAACTGAATATTGTTGTGGTTTATAGTCTAAAAGTAAACCTTATTTTGATAGTTTGGATTATGTTTATTAACACACGGCTCAATTTTGGGTTGGAATACCAGGGAAGAGACATAGTTTTGTTTTGGAAGGGAATGAGAGTAAAGAAGTTTTCTGTAAATATAAACGGAACTGTTACCACAAAGTTTCACTTTGTTACAATCGTTTAAACCAAGTTTTGTAATAGTTGAGTAAATTTCATTGTACCTCCACTTAAAGAATAACTTGCTACAACATTAGAATTGTCCTTTTTGTTACATATTATTTCTTGTTCATTATGTATGTCAGTATCAAATTCAACTTGTTCTGCGCTTTTTGAAATATTAGGCAAACAAGATATTGTTTCTATTTCATCAACAATTTCCTTAGTGTTATTGTTTGATAATTCATCTTCAACAGCTGTTACATTAGGCGCCTGTGTAGTACTGTAAATTTTTTTAACAAAGGATTTATTTTTACATAGCATGATATATATCTATTTATTATAATCTGGTAAATACAAATACCTATGTGAATTTATAGAATCAAATTGATAATGTTACAGCTATGGTAATTTAATATTTAATTTCCTTAATTGTAATTATTTTAAGATACAAAAAACAACATGGGCCAGTAATTCAAAATTAGGTAGTTTATTTTTAAAGAATTTAGGCTATCAGGAAGTAATGTTTGCATGATATACTAAAATTCACAAGATCTATATTTATTAATTAATTGATTAACAATTAATTTTCGGAAAGGGGGCTACCTAAAATCCATTAATGTTATAGGGTTGCTACATTCTGATGATTGTTTTACATTTGGCTGTAATGGTGTAATTTTGATATTATTAATAAGTGTAAACTTTTTAAAGGTACTCTTAAAAAGACAGGAATTACCTTTATATCAGGCGATTTAGTGCTTAATCCACATAAATGTAATTCTTCAGCAGTTTTTAAAAAAGAAGGTAACACATCATTTGGTACATGGCTTTCCCCGGTGTAAATATATTCTAAAATGTAAGTAAGTATACCATGGCTTATTCCCTACAAAATTGTTAAATTTCAATAAAGCGGTAGAATGTGATTGTAAAAAAAAAAAAAATAATTGGGGGGGAAAAACAAAAAAAAAAAAAAAATTTTTTTTTTTAAAAAAAAAAAATTTTTAAAATAATTTTAAAAAAAAATTTTTTTTTTCCCCCCCCCCCCGGGGGGGGGTGGGGGGGCGGGGGGGGGGGGGGGGAAAAAGTCTTTTTAAAAAAATTTAAAAAAAAAAATCGCTTTTTAAACCCTTAACGGGTTTTTTTTAAAAAATGATTATATAGTGTTTTAATTATACTTGCATTTAAAAATATAATGGGATGTTGGTGAGCAGCAGTAGAATTTATCATTTCACGCAAATAAGGGCTCACTAGTGCTACAATATTTTTATGGGCCTTTACCAGATAGCCATCTGCACAAAAAGTCATGTCTACATATAGTTCTTTCTGAAAAGGAGAAAAAAATATTTCGCGGGCATTTCTCTAGAAAATAGCAGCATTTTTACTTAAATTAAAAGCAAGTAGCATGATAATGTACATTTATTTTTAATTTTACCTCTAACAGTGAGGTAAATCCTTGTCTTATTTTCTCGTGATGAGAACTCCAAGATAGATTAGTATACATGCTTCGAAATATTTTAGTGTTTACTGAAAACGCCAAAGATACTTCTTTTTTATTTAATGCGTTGTTGATATCTCACTGTTTTTACCGCTAAAATTGAGTTAGAATGAATAACACATCAAAATATAAACATTAGCAATGTCAACACATTGACTATTGTGTTCTAGAGTGACGACTGATAGTCTCAGGTTATTTTATCTAGGTTATCTGTGAATTGTATTTATTTTCTATTGCGATATCTGCATAGATTATATAAAAAGAAGTTGTCTTAAGCGATAGATGGCGTTGAATTTTATTCTAGTAAAATAAAAATTTGATAGGTGGCAGTAGGCGGTCAAATGATTACATATTATAATAATAATATCATACTTTATTTATTGACACTTGTCTCTGACTGATGGTCGGTTGTCGGTTGTCGCGTAAAGTGACATTTATTTACGGCACAATATAAATAATTTATTACAACATTAAATACCTATTTAAGATAAGAGATTTTACATAATCACCATATAAATGTGATTCATATGGATTCAATAATAACAAGATAAGAATTATGTTAAAAGAAAGAAGGAATCCACGTAATTTGTTATATATTTTCGATAAGTGCGTAAATTGCATTGCAACAGGAAATGTTATTTACTTAATGATTGCATTTTAGCCAGTCAGAATTACGTAGAGGATGGCTTCATTTCTTAATAAAGTTGGTTATTTATCTAAACTGTTGCCTAGACAGGAATGTCTTAATCACAGAAGGAGGTAAACAACAATTATTATTGTTTATTATCAACGATCTTCCTATTTTGCTTTAGGTTTTTAAGTGTATAAATGTAACTTTACAGATATGGTTTGAAGAGTCCACTATGTTATGATATTGCAGTAATTGGGGGAGGCATAGTGGGATCAGCCTCAGCAAGGGAATTGGCTTTAAGACACCCCACTTTGAAGATTGCTCTATTGGAAAAAGAAAACTGTTTTGCATTTCATCAAAGTGGGAACAATAGTGGAGTAATTCATGCAGGTATTTATTATAAGCCAGGCTCTTTGAAAGCAAAGCTTTGTGTTGAAGGCCTCAATCTTTCATATAAGTATTTAGATAAAAAAGGAATTAAATACTCAAAATGTGGGAAACTTATTGTGGCTACAAATAGGGCAGAGGTTCCTCGTCTTCTTGACCTTTATGATAGGGGACTCCAAAATGGCGTGAAAGATATTCAATTATTGGATGCAAAAGAAATCAAAGAAGCAGAACCAAATGTTAATGGCATTCAAGCTGTATGGTCTCCCCACACTGGCATTGTTGATTGGGGTGAAGTGACACGATCCTATGTAAAGGATTTTGAACAGTGTGGTGGAAAGAGCTATTTGACGTTTGATGTAACAAGTTTTATTGAGGGTGACAATTCGGAATACCCTGTTGTAATAAGTGACAAGAAGGAAAACACTATCCAGGCAAAATATGTCCTCACTTGCTGTGGTTTACATTCAGACACAGTGGCAGTACTGACAGGTTGTCCTGAAGAACCAAAAATCATCCCTTTTAGAGGGGAATACCTATATCTTTCACCCCAGAAAAGTACCCTTGCCAAAGCAAACATTTATCCTGTACCTGATCCAAGATTCCCATTTCTTGGAGTACATCTCACACCTAGAATAGATGGCCGAGTAATTGTTGGTCCTAATGCCATTTTAGCATTTAGTAAGGAGGGCTATAGGTGAGTTTTGTCAAATAGTATTCAATAAAACAATTATTATATACATAATTAATTGTATTGACTTTTAGGTGGGGTAATGTCAGTGTAAAAGAGCTAAGGGAAATATTGGCGTTTTCTGGCTTCCAAAAAATGGCTTTGAAATATGCTGGATTTGGATTGAAAGAGATGAGTCGATCTATATTTATACCTCTTCAAGTTAAGCAGATACAAAAATATATTCAAAATATAACAAGTAATGATGTAGAGAGGGGGCCTGCTGGAGTAAGAGCACAAGCTATGGGGAAAGATGGTGGGTGATAGGACATTTATTTTTAATATACTGTAGAAAGCAGTGTTTATTGGAAATTAAATATTTTTTTCTGTTTTACAGGTACCCTAATAGAGGACTTTGTATTTGATTCAAAGCCTGGTTCAGGAGCCATAGGCAGTAGAGTACTCCACTGCAGGAATGCACCATCTCCAGGGGCTACTTCATCCCTGGCTATTGCAAAAATGATAGCGGACAAAATGAAAGATGAGTTCAGATTTTAATACTAACAAAAAAAATTATATGGTGCATAACACTTTGTTTAATATGAAATTTCTAATTCTCCACTAAACTTTCGCTTTAATAAATATATTGTGATACCCATATACATAAAGAATGTAATATTATGATTAACCCTTTATTTTTATATGGATTTTTTAAAGAGTAAACAAAAAGATAGTTGCAAGATTAAGTACATATTTGTTATTATTTATGTTAAAATTAAAGAATGTTTATAGTGTTTTAAATAAAACAGACTTTTAAATTATTAATGTTACTATTTATTAATGTTACTTATTATATAAGGAATGATGGAAACTGTTGATGCCCAAGTAAAGCTGATGGCATGAATACTATCGAGTGGTCATCCAGTTATTTATCTAGTCTTCTTTTGGCTGGATTTTAAGGCTCTATAATGCAAAATCATATCAACACACAACATGATGTATGTTTAGTTTATTTTTTCAGTCTAGAAGCAGTCAAATTTTTATTTACAAATTTATTTTCTTATACATATTGTCATGTCTATAACTTTTCTGTGTTTAAAATACGATCTTAGCTCACTTTGTTACTTTTTTAATAAATATTACATCACTCTTGTAATACTTCGGTTTAGGTAAACCTTAACTTCCTCGTGAACTAAAAATATGTTGTCAATGATCCTGAGTCATTCAATGACTATACCCTTTCTTGTAAAATAAATATATTGTGTTTTGAGATCATATATAGTAGTCATATGAAATAGTATATTGCTTATGACTACGACATACTCAGAAAATGCAAACATTGAATATACTGAAAAAGAAAATAAAATTTGTCACAACTCAAATATAAGAAATATGTATTATGTTATAAATTTTTTCAAGCCTTACCATATGGTTCACATAGCCTATTGTGACGGAGAAAGAAATAAGCTGCAAATGCAAATGAGCCTACATTAACAAAGAAGGCTCGCCATTTTAATTTTACAGAATAAGTCTCCAAATCAGAGACAGTAGGCCGCCTCCTATACTTCGTCAACATCAGACTTGTGAAGAACATATAGAAAATGGAAGTCCCAATAAACGTTTTAAAGCAGGCTTCATGGTATGCTGGAAGTATTGTATTGATGTTAACATAAAGTATACTCGTGATTCTATTCTTTGATACAGCGTAAAATATGTCACTAAGAGTTCACTTACGATAATTTAGTGATGACGTCCAATGTGTCAGGCCTAATAATGCTAGATTTTCAATGATATTTAAAAATACTGCTAGTTTTACTATAACAATAAAATCTTTACTAATTATGCTTCTATAATATATCCATCTTAAATAAATTAAGGTAAACCTTAATGGAGCATGTGTAAATATAGCCGCTCTCCAAATAGTCAGTTGTGGTTCATAATTTCCAATAGATGCCGATATCGATGGGAAGACATTAGGAACTTTACAGTGGGTATTGTTAGCCCTTTCGAAGTCTTTAAACATAGTCATTATCACACATAGAACAAATGCAAATAAAGGGAGAAACACTGCGCATAATCCTAACTTGGTTATCGGTATTTTAACAAGGTACTTTCTATCGGATGCATTGTTAAGAGGTAGATACATCGGCATGGACTGATGAAGCACATAAGGTATCGAACAAATACAGTTTGATACTAAAAAATAAAAACACAAATATTATGGATGTATGCCTAAGAATGTCAGCAATGCAGCTGTTACGAAACTAGATCGGTGTTGCTAGACAAATATCCTATATTTGCCGTTATTAAATATCTGTATAATGCTTATAGGGTTAACATTTTTTTTTCGATTAAGTTTTAGTAAAAAGTTACAAACGTTTGTATATTGTAAATAATTTTATCGCCCTATCTTTATTTCTTTAATTATTATTATAAACCCTAATTGCTGTATTTTCTCCTAATATTTTTATTAAGGAAACATTTTGTCAACTTGCATCCCTGAAAACATTGACAGTTGATTGACTTTATTTATGACACTGACACATAAGTCAACATGTTGTAATAAATAAAATACCACAAATTGAATACGTATTATGTATGATGGCGTTCTTAGGTTCATAGAAGGGTAAATAGTCTGGGTAATTTACCGTATCATTTTAATAAAATTAAATGATGCTTTGCAGCAGCAGAAACGTGGCGCCGAAGTTAAAAATAATTTTCAAATAAGTTTAACTAATATATCGCGTTTTTAACCGTTAAAGTATTTTATTTAAATGTGTACTACTCGCGTAAACTATAGACAGTATTTTACCGTATCATATTATGCGATACATTGTATTCTCTAATCAACGTTATGTACCTACCAACTTACAAAACTCGGTACACGGTTTATATCCCTGCCCTCGCAAACTGAAATTAATTCTTAGGCAATTCTTTCTTGGGCATCCTTGATAAAGAAATAAAATAGTAAAAAACAGTAATTTATACTTTCCATTGTATAAAACAAGACTAAATACAATCATAGTCTCATATATTGCTCTTTTTGATACGAGGGTAGTTTTAGGGTTCTCTAATCCTATCATGAATGCAATAATTTTAGTTGCGTAATCGTTTACCAAGCTTTTAAGACGTAATAAAGCCCTAAAATCAATAATATTATGTATCGCTGTTCATATGTTTTATCGATTTAATTGTTACCACGCAACATGCTGCTTTTTGAATGCAACACAATTCACAAGCATAATGACTTTCACGAAGTCAAATTTCTAAAAAAATGGAGGAACTGTTAAATAAAGATATCTTTCATGATGCGGAATTAATAAAACACGGTCCGGATTACAAATCAGCGGATATATATTTGCGTTTACAGTTAAGGCGAAATATGGTAAGTGGTTATCACCAAGCCTGTAATTTTTAGTAATAGTATGTAAAAGACTTAATTTAAAGGTATATTTATTTTTTGTAGGCAAAAGATACTCATAAACACACGTCGACAATAGCGAATGGACCAAAAACGTGCGTACATATCCACTAACTATTTAGATATATTTAAAACTGATTTCTTATGATAAGGTAACATTATGCTGATTGTATCTTCTATTCAAAAAGAAGCTTAACGTAGAAAGTCGTCGGACTTGCAATTCTAAAGAGTACTAGAGAGACTAAGTATCTAACGATATTGATTTTACAGACTTTTAAAGAGGAAAGTTTTTAATAATGCATATACTGTCAATAGGGAATTAGCAAAAATGCATACCATCTTCCGAAAGAAACGCGCTAAGAATAATTTAATTATAAAGAAACAAAAGAGTCTCTTCAAAAATATAAGCAGTACTATACCCACTGAAGTCTATAGATCTAGAGATACCGCGGATAGTCAATACAAGATGTTACAACAAGAAATGAACACATTTTTAGAGAAGTCTCAAGAAATGTACGATTTAAAAGTTGAAAACGAGGTGGACTTTAAACTTATACCAAAATTAAAACAAGATAAATACGAATTTAAGACGTCAATGAAGCCAAAGGTTGCTGATAGACAAGACTCACAAAAAAAGGAACTAAACAGACAAGACAACGACGAAAGCCAACAAAATATTATTAGCAAAATTGAACACGAATTTAGCTGTAAGAGCAATGATTTACAATCGCTTTTAATAATGATGACAATTAACTCTTCCTATGATAATGAAAAGGAAATCTCTGAAGATGATATTAGTTGTAAAGAGTTAGAATCCTATCCGAATTTAAGGGACGAATCTGGAAAAGTAACAGTTACAAATATAGATAAAACTGAAATATCGGATTATATTAACGTTTCTTCTATTAAAAACGTAAAATTTGAACTACGTGCACGTTATATTGAACGGAAATATGTTCAAAAATGGAGACAATACATCATACGGAAGAACGAAAAGAACTCCAAATTCGACAGAAAGGCAACAGTGAACAAGTTTATAGACAGGCTAGCCAAAGCAAAAGACAGTGTGAAGTCTACAGCAGAGCCCATACAGAAAGCAAAAATGAATGTTCGAGATTATAATAGTTATCATCATAGGTGACTAAAAAACCGGTTTGGTTTCTAATTGTCATACTACGTTTATAATTAATACTTTGAAGACTTTATTTTCCAGGTATAGGGTACAAAAACATATAATAGCACTTCAAAAGGCTAAGCTTGAACAGCAAAACAAAGTAATAGAAGAACTTAAATATAATAAAATCATTGAAGCTTCGCGTCACTCTGTAGATTGTATGAAAGAAGAAGTGCGGAAGTCTTATTACGAACTCGATAAACATTTAAAACCTAAAATTAAGTGTTTAACAAATGAACTTAATATTAAGGAAATTGAAGGTAAAAAGTATCAAAAATAGTATACAACAAAAATATTAATACATTTTCACACTGATTTATTTTATATCAAATTCTTGTAGAGCCCGCGTTAATATTACAATGCTTGAAAGTACCACAGTTTCTACAAAGAATGGAAGCTAGAGCACGAGAGAGAGAAGAAAAGCATGCTATTATTAGAGAAAGAAGGAAGCAAATTGAAGAGGAAAGACTAAGAATTAAACAACAGGTAACCAAATTGTTTGTAGTCGCAAAAATGTAATATTTTTTGATAACGTGACAACACCTGTAGGTAGAATTGCAAAGAGCAGAAATGGATAAAGAAGAAAAAACAAAGAGAATCAAGGAATTAAAAGAAAAAAGAAAGCAAGAAAAAATTGAAAACATAAGGAAAAAGCAACATGCGGAGCGAATGAGAGCGTTGATTGTAATGGCAGACTTCCATTATGAGAAAACCTTAATAACCAAGTATGGCATACGGCCGTTTCAACGTTTAATTCGAATAAAGCACGAAAGCGTTGAGAAAGCAAAAGCTCACTATACATTTCAGGTAAAGAAAAATATTTTTTTACAATGGATGTTTTACACTGAGGATATGTGGTTTGAAAGGAATTATATTGCGGTGGAACATTACAGAAAAAGGATTCTAAGCAAAACATTCAATGCTCTGAAAAAGGTATAAATCGGTTGCTTTTTTCATTCCTCTTTTAATTTTAAAAGTAGTAGCTACATAAATACTTTCAATATTAATATTGCAGAATCATTATAACTACGTTCTGAAGAACCAAGTTGCCGAAGATTATTATGATCTTTACGTCACTCAGTTAGTTTTTAGGAAATTTCGAGAAGCCGTTATAGTTGCTAAGCACGAAAGTGAAATAAAATGGAGAAAAGCTGTAAAGTATCATAATTGGTATGTACAAACACTTTTTTATTAATGTTAAAATTTTTTAACGGCTAGTCTAGGATAGCTTAATTTATAGACACGCTGCAGCTTATTTATATAGAAACGTATATAAGGAATCTATGGTGAAATGCAAAAAATAAATAAAAAAATATCTTTCAGTAACCTTTTATTTAAAGTCTTTACCTGTTGGCGGACCTTGCCTGCTATAAATGCCCTGAAACGTGAGCAAGAGACGCGAAAGCTAAAATGGAGACAAAAAGTATTGCAAGTGGTTCCAGATTATAAACCTCCCGAGGACTGATATTATTCTACCAATTTTTTTAATAACTTATTATAAGTTGACTATATTAGTTTTAGTAAGTGTTCGATTACAAATGTATTAAAAATAATATGCAGTCTAAATTGCTGTCTATAATAAATAGTATTAAAAAAAAAAAAAAAAAAAAAAAAGGGCGCCCCCCCCCCCCCCCCCCCCCCCCCCCCCCCCCCCCCCCCCCCCCCCCCCCCCCCCCCCACAGGGGGGGGTGTTGGCCCCCCCCCCCCCCCCCCCCCCCAAAAAAAAAAAAAAAAAAAAACCCCCCCCCCCCCCGCCCCCCCCCCCCCCCCCCCCCCCCCCCCCCCCCCCCCCCCCCCGGGGCCCCCCCCCCCCCCCCCCCCCCCCCCCCCCCCCCCCCCCCCCTTTTTTTTTTTTTGTGGGGGGTTTAAAAAAAAAAAAAAAAAAATATAAAAAAAAAAAAAAAAAAAAAAAAAAAAAAAAAAAAAAAAAAACCCCCCCCCCCCCCCCCCCCCCCAAAAAAAAAAAACCCCCGGGGGGGGGGGGGGGAAAAAAAAAAAAAAAAAAAAAAAAAACCCCCCCCCCCCCCCCCCCCCCCCCCCCCCCCCCCCCCCCCCCCCCCCCCCCCCCCCCAAAAAAAAACATCTTTAAAAAAAAAAATTTTTTTTTAAAACCCCTTTTTTTTTTTAAAAAAAAAAAAAATAAAAAAAAAAAAAAAAAAAAAAAAAAAAAAATAATTTTTTTTTTTTTTTTTTTACCCCGGGGGGGGGGGCCCCCCCCCCCCCCCCCCCCCCCCCCCCCCCCCCCCGGCCCCCCCAAAACCCCAATTTTTAAAAATTTTTTTAAGCTAAGCTAAATAAAGTTAAATTTAAGCAATTCATATGCCATTTGATTAAAAATTGAAACATAAAATAACATTGCCAAAAAATTAGAATACTTTACACATATAATGCCGTTAATTTCACAGTTGCTATTTTTATATAACTAGATAAGCGTTCTGAATATATAGAATACTTTCGTACTAATCATATTTATAAAAATATATATCACTTCAAACATTAATCAGTCTTTTCCACTTCGGCTCTGAAATAAAAAAAATACAATTTAAGAATACTTTTTGTAATTCAAATAAACATAGTTAAGACTGTGTTACAAACTTACCGATATATTTCGGAAGGTATACAAATAACTGCCGTAATAAAACCAGTACAATTACTAATAAGTATCCAATTGCGTAGACGCAAGCAACAAAGCATAACGCATAGCTGAAAAAGATTTGAATTTGTTAGTGACTATTTGATAAGTTATACTGTATACGTTGTGGCTCCTAACCCTCTCCTATGAAGAGGACATCTATGGCCAGTAAATTAACAGGTTGAAGTGACATACATTTTGCGTTTTTTTAGACTCGCACAAAGATGATCTTTTAAATAAATTTTGAATAGAAGAGGTACACTTTTAATATTACATAGTATATATAAACATAATATATTCTTACTTGAATTCAAAATATACCCCATTACAATCCTGGGGTATCAATATAGATCCGTACAACATTGCTGGATGGCATACTGTAGTTAGACCCAAATTAGCACCAAGAAACAATGTTGCCAGAGCAAAGATCTGCCCACACAGGAAATATAAGTAATTAGGTCTAAAAACACAACAATCCCACCTGTAAAATTCAAAAATAAAGTAAACAACTGTGTTTTTAATTTAAAAAATAGTGTCAGTATGAAACTCACCAAATTGAGTGAAAAAACCTTTCATTTACTTCTAATTGACACACTTGGCAGTAATATGAATCTGATGTTAATACTGGACTGAAAATATGGCCAAACATTGCTTATTATTGTAAGAATGTCACTGTTATATTTGTAATAATATATACCTGTATTCCTTGCCTTTGGAGCCTAGATATAACTCAAATTCGGCTATCGCTTTCATCTTATAAAAACAATAACACATTCCAGCTAATAGTACTAAAAATATAAAGTTCTCTAATTGAGTGATCTGTAACATTGATAATACACCAAGTTCATATACAAGAAACATGCATATTCCTGACGATAATGTCCATGAATAGAAGAATGGCGATCTGTAAATACAAGTATATTGTTTTTATTTATAACGTTAGTTAATATTATTATAATACATAGTAGTTTTGTAAAGAAGTTTATCAAACACACCTGTTTTTCTGTCTTGGACGGGACAGTACATACAATGTCCCCATTCCAATGAAAAGCATAACAATTATTGTCACCGTAAGGGATACAGTACCAATAATGAATAGAAGTGGTAATAAAATAAACGGAAGTACAGTGTCCCTGTCCCACTTTTTATTGCCTCTACTGGGTGCATGGGGCAAAACATCTTGATTCATTGTTAATTATAAACAATAATAAAATGCTTGTTAATAATATTGTAGCATTTCAATATCTCAATCAAAATTTTAATTATAATATAATTTAAACACAATCAATATGTCCACGTTTAACATAAATGCGACAGAATACTTGAAGTATTCTGCTGTTTAGATCTTTTACACAAACTACATATAATCACGGGCGTTAAAAAATATGAGTAGGCATTAGAAATTAATCATCAAACCACTAGGAACCAAACATGAAACAAAGGTAAACAAATACACCGAAACACCACAAAAACATATTTTGACAGCTGACATAAGTCTATCACAAGAGAATCTAAGCAAATAAAATAGTTTTTAATCTGTGAATTAAAAACCCTTATATAATTGTCCTTTTTTATATACTTAAAGTAAACTCTTTATTTTAATAAATTAAAATATGAGTATCCTAAATCTTCTAAATTCATGATACACAATCTTAAATGTATAATAAGTGTTGGGAAGGTAGTTCCTTAAAAGGATCCCTTCCGTTCCTACAGTTGTCTTTTCCTAATATCCTGCAAAAAAAATACATCCACTACTTGTGTCTTTTTAACCATATTTTAGTTACCAACAAACGATTAAATAAACGTTATATAGTTTATCATATTATTTTGCACACATCCTGATTCAAGATAAATCTCGCTCGGTCATAGGTTTGAATACTACTCGTGTTCATATTTTTTTAAACTATACAGACTGATGCAAATTTGCTTGATTACAATAAAGTATGAATTTAGTTGTTGTAGTAGTTGATAGTTTATACCGTACCTATTTGTCGTTAACAAAAGAATGTCATTAGCGTTGTTGACACAGGTTAATTTCTTCGATTCTTAGCTATGATCGTCTCTATTATCAGTCAATATATAGTTTACGTAAAGATATCATTTCATATCTGTAAATATTTCGACGTTTCAGCACATTACGATGTTAATGGGTTACGATTAGCTCACAATGGCCTCGTCTGGTCACGGTTCGCTTGGTTAGTTAGTATGTAGTCGGGGACCAATTCGCCGGTCTTGTTTTCCGACACACACATCTATGCAACCGTCAGTTAGTCCCTTTTCAGACTATACTGTTATATACTAGCATAAAGTATAGAAGCACGCCGATAGTAAGCTACAAAAAATAGTTAGGAGCGAGTTCAAAGTGTTGTACGCGATGTAATTGTGCTAAAAACTCTAATATGTATGCTATGATATTGTGCGTAGTCTGAACAGAGCATTATCAAGAGTTTGCGCGCGCAGGCGTCATACATAGAATGGTTTTTTACCTTATCCGCCAGCAACGACATAACGCAGTATTGATCGGACTTCTGCCGTGGAACGGCGTCTTGGAAATGTGATATGGACATTGCGCGGTCAATCACTGTTCGTTTGTTTAATTTCTCAAGGCAGCCCAATGAGGGTTTCATAATGTTAGAGTGATGGATGGAGAGTTTGTGACTTCGGAAAGTATCTAACGGAGCGATATGTCGAAGGTAGGTTTAATTTTTCTTATATTTTGGCAATTGCAGAGCTCCAAACGAGTTTTAAAAGCATGGCCAAGGACGCGGTAGCTGCAGCAGGGGAACCCATTAAAACGTAATAAAATGTTTTGAACTTTAAAAATATTGAAATATTGAGTTTAATGAAAGATAATTCAGAGATGATAATATTACCTGCGTAAAAATTAAAATATAGCTGTATTTTTTTTAACTAATGCGAATATAGGATGAGGGTAGGTACAGTAGTGTAGCTACGTCTCAACTAGGATATCATTAGTGCCATACGACGGCTTCTATGAAGGAAAGGTTTCTTAGGAAATGGTAAAAGCATTGTGTCCATAAATCTATTTAACAATGCGTGATATTAAAAATATGCACAATGTGAAAATAAAAAAAATATTTCAATAAGTAGGTAAACAGTTCTGCAAAATATTAAAAGGATGCGGCCATATTGAAATCCTGATCGTGAATAATATAATTTAGACTATCGAAGATTATACACTAGATGATTTGTTTACATCTAAAAATTACTTCATACATTTGATACCGACATTAAATGGTTTTGTACCTATTAAATGAGTTTTTCGATACTACGTGATCTAAGAAATTATTCTAGAAGTTAGAAAAGTAAATTGTCTTTAAATATTTTATCAAACGATAAATACTCGTAAATAAATAAACACTGACAATACACAAGTGTTATTATATAAGAATAATAATGGGTATATATAATATTTACATTAGGTACATTGATTCATCACATCACAACAAGTATTAGATAAAAGTAGGTTAATAATAATATTACCTTTTTAATAAATTGTATTGAATGTTTTTGAACAAACATTTTGTATTTTTTATGAATTCGGCACTGAGAGTAAGAAGTAGGTTTGAATCACGTCAAACGATCTTCTCGATGAAGTTCCCATAAAGAATTTTAAAGTTTAACTACACTTGTACTGGCCTTCACTATTTATTAGAATACTAAGCGCGGCCCGCATACATTTGTAAGACAATTGTTAAAATTGTATCTACAAAACGTAAACGATCATAACCAACTGATAATAACCATCCATTAAAGTGTAGCTAATATGTGTCAATACTACGTCCCCCTGTGAACACTGCTGCCAAAAAGCATCCGTAACTTTGGCTCGTAGTTTAATAATAACAATATATTTCGGATTCTTCAATTCATTCAAAGATACTTATTTTAATATCCTAATAATGTATGTACGCCTTATGATTGAAAGACGATACTTAAATATGTTAATATAATCACAAATCTACTTTTGGTCTGTTATTTTAACTAACATTGTAGGATAAATAAATGAAATTATCGTCATTTAATTGGTGTTTAGAAAAAGTTTCTTTAAAGAGAAAACGTTCATCTAATTAAATAAAATGGCGTCATTTTTCCAACTCGTTTGCAGTGGCAACAAAAACTGACATAACGAGTATCCAAGTAGAAAAAAATAGCAACACCGCTAAGTACGGATTGCTCACGTTTAGTTGGTTACTCACTGCTCTCTATAAATATCAAAATACATCTTCATAACAAAAAATCAACCAAGCAGCGGTCATTACACCACAGTTGACCTCATCGATGTGAATTTAGTTCCAAGCATTACAATTTTTGTCCATTGTCCGCTTTGATTAAGTATATAAATGGATAAATATGCGTAAATAAATGGATTTTTTTTTTCGGTAATGCTTTAGCCAATAATGTCGAGTAAAATATCTCAATAATAAAATGGACAATAAAAGGGGGTTTGCGGTTGAATTGCTAAAAGATTAACAATATTTTGATTGAAGAAAATACATTTACAGTTTATCGTTTATCTATATTGGTTTATGAGATTCGGAGTGTCATACACGCTTTGGATTCAGACAAAAATTTATGATAAAAACACTTATAAGTCTTACGTACAAATTAAACCAAATTAAATGTAAGTATTAAAAAAATAAGTACACAGGCTCTTTATCGGTAAAAACCTAAAAAAAATAGCTTATTATATTGTGTTAATTTAACTTAAACAAATTCACTTATGTATAAAAAATCTGTAATATCTTAAGTTTAAAAAACTTGAATATCGTATTATTTGTTGTGTGTGGATCAGGGTCGTTGTAACCACCGCTCAAGATGATCATCGTATGCAATATTATCCAATTTACAATAACGCCACATTACACATCTAATTGTAACTTAAAACCCAAAAAAAAATCAATTTAAAAATCGTATTACACAAGCGTCAAAACGAGTAAAACAAGTTTAAAAGTAGGTAGTTATTTGTAAAAACATTATACTTTATAATAAATGCAGCTCTACTTATTTCATTGAAAAACTTGGCCATATTATACGTATATACTTACATGAATAAAACAATAAAAATACTTACTGGTTGGTATTAAATGGAAATAGCTTTTTAAATATCTGCACAAAACATTTTTTTCCACAGACAACTTTCAAATAACGCTTTACGTAACATTAAACATGAAAAAATAATAAAATCCCTTTAGAAAAACGAGTTTTAGCAAATGAACTGTTACTGGAAGCCGAACAAAAGCTATCTGCGGTCAAGGTTACCTTGACGAATTAACTAATTGAAGATTAGGTCAGAGGGTATATATAAGAATTACAAATAAGCTACTTCCTTCGACAGGTTAGTAAGTGGAAGACAATCGTTGGAAGATATTTTTTAAGGAGTAAAAATATTCGCAGTTGTATTATCCCTTCTGTATTCAAATTAAATATAATTTCTTCATGGTCATGGATCAATGACGACAGTCATATATACTACCTACTTTCGGTTTTGTGTAGAAACTTGACGACGTCAAGTTAAAATCACGTCCTGTTGATGCTTTAGTTTAGCATTTAGTAACTAGGTGCGACTTTTAAATCTAGTGTTTATCTTATCTGAAGAGACATTTTCACGATTTCTCTTCGTACTGAGTGAACACTCATTGTACAAACTTATCATGACAAGCACATTATTGTAACCAGTTGGTTTTCACCGGCTTTCAACTTGATTTGAATAAAAACAAATAGGATTTCTTCGAAGTAGGTATCTTTACTTATTGCGTTGAAAACGTAACGGCCGTACGTTGGTGTAATAGTAGCAAAGTAGGGCTAACAATCAACGGGTCGTGGATTTGATCCCCACCGGGTAAAACGTGCTAATCTATAATTTTTCTGAAACATGTTGAATTTCATTTGGATATCCGGATATTAGATAGGTTAAAACGAACAACAATCCGTCCAGTCAATTTTCGAATATACAAAGCCAAAATAGGTCGACCGCGTATCTTGTTTCGATGTTAAGTAGCTGGGGTATATCACCTACCATCACCTGAATCCCACGCTTGCTTGTCCTCCTCCATCGTAAAAAATTTAAATCCTTCTTTTCAACCTGGACTATATCATTATTTTTTTCTTTGATTACGTACCCTACTATAGACAAAATAATATTATTCTAAAGCAAACTTCATCGATATTAAACAAAAATTAAAAAAGTAATTCTGACATGACATTACTAATTAATAAATTGATAGATCAATAAGATATAAGCGTAATATGACTATAATAATGATCGGCGTGGTAAATTTGAATATTGTTGAAAATATATTATAGGTTGAAATAAAGCTTAAACGGACCGGAATCGAATCCACGACCGTTTCGTATAAAAATAGTATTTATAAAATAGCTTAAGATCCAGTTAGCGTCCGCGTGAATTCTATTCACACATTATTACAATTTTAAGTAGAGCTGAACATGGACCTACATACTTCGGGAATTTTTCACATTTCTTCACAGCGATTTGTGTTCATTATATTATAATAACATTGTCTTTGTTATAACGATAATGCCAGTTCGAGTAAACTTTCACACGGTCTTCTGTTCTCGATTCTAAATTGAACTTCTTGGAGATAGATAGCTTTTTGAACCAATTCCTTCGCAATAATGATACATGTTTCTCACGCTTGTTCCATGTAGAGATAAAAATACTAATTACATTTTTATGGTACACCTAAAAAGTCGTTTTGACTTGAAAGAGTAACAGCATTTGTTGGATAGGATTATTCTGAAGAACTTGACGTGCATACGTAATGGTAGCAATATATGGCTAGTAATCAACGGGTCTTGGGTTCGAACCCCACTAGGTCCCACATGTTCTTAATTTTTCAATAATAATTTCTGAAACATCGGAAATCTGTATATTTAATGTGTGGTAGGAATATCAAATATTCCGCTTGGGTCACGAAATACCGTCCACAAATAAAAAGCCTTCTATGAATTTCCGAGTATCCAAAGCAGCAAAAGGTCGACAACACATCTTGTTTAGATGCTATAGGCTGGGGTATATCACTTACGATCAATTGAACCCTACGCTAAAAAAAAATACTGTCGATAGTTTACGCGAGTAATACACATTTAAATAAAACATTTTAACGGTTTAAAACGCGACATATTAGTTAAACTTATTTAACAATGATTTTTAACTTCGGCCCTACGTTTGAAATGCTTTGCAACAGACGTTGTGACGGGGTGACGGCTGCTGTGTTTTATTTAAAAAAATCAAATCATACAATTTAACATAGAAGATTGAAAAGCTTAGTTGATTTAATTAACATCACGTTATTGCGTCATCGTGTTCATCATATCAAGCGAGGTATATGCTATGTCTTCTGGAATTAGCTGTAATCTTCATTACTTGCCCTTGTTACATATTCAAGATGGTTACTACCCACTGTTATTCCTGATAATTTTTATGACCATGAGGTACTACCGACAGTCTACGTCCATTTCAATTGGTTTGAAGTTCAGTTATTTACAGTTCTTTTTAATGATGTTCAGATTGTTATTAGAGAAAATTATAAAAAATTACGGATTCAATATTTTTTTACAACTGTACACAAAAATAAATGATGGTTTTTCATTCCTAAAACAATTCTAAAATCGGTTAGAATATTTAGTAGTTTTGTTTTTTTTCTTTTCTTCTATTCTTCAGGTTGCCTGGAAGAGACTGCAACTTAGCGATAAGGCCGCATTTTATTTATAAATACGTAAGAATTTTCCAAACTAATATGTATTTTCAGTGGTATGCTCAGTTAATGTACGACGCAATTATGAGTTAGTACTATATAAACCATGAATTGAAATCAATCAGTCGCGATAAAATTGTACGATACTACATTCTCGCTCGAAGATTGACGATATCTTGAAGTCATGGCGCTTCAGAAGAATGCCAAGGGCGCAATCGGAGCACTAAAGACGAAAAGATAGTGATCAGAATTGATAAAATACGAGTTTTTGATACAAGACTATCTGGACATACTAAATAATGTTTTAAAATAGTATAAACAGATCTTTTAACATCCCTATATGTCCGAGGCAGGCCCTCGCCATAAAACGTCTAAACAAGATGTTTTGTCGACCTATTTTGGCTTTGGACCTTCGGAAATCCAGACAGAATCAGAACTCGTCGTTTGTGAACATGATCCGAAATTTCCTATCACCAATTACACATCCAGATTTACCAGCCGAAGTCTAACTTGTGTCAGTCGACCCTTAGAAAACAAACCCACGACCCCGTTACTTACATCAGAACAAAATAACAAATTTTGATTTTTTCAATGTATATAAATACCGAACTCTTCTTTGTCTTTTTGTGTTTATAACTTTGAGGATATCATTACATTTGCATTCAAGTTTTTTTTTTAATATATAGTATGACCTTAATGCAAACACGATTTTAAAGGTCAAATACATTTTAAATTCTCTCACGTGATATCTTATCATTTTTTTTATGTTTACAACTGTTTCCTAAACAATCTGTGTCTATAATCTTAGTTAATGGTATTTTATTATCTAATCACAGTATAATGGGGTAACTAATTTAAATTAATATGTTGATACGATAAAATTCGGTGTTGTTGTTGCTGCTGCCGCTTAGCTTTCCTGAATAAATGCTCTAACCAATAAAAAAATCGAACTAGTAGTTCCTGAGATTAGCGCGTCCAAACAAACAAATCTACTCTTCAGATTTATATATTAATAGAGATGTAGTATTTCGACTAAATTTCATTAACATAAGAACGGGTTTTGAGAGTTAACCTTAAAAGAAAAGACATAATATTGGACAGATTTTTTAGATAATTTAAAGAGTAATCATTGTTCTATACGTACTTCTGTTTCATTCGCTGCGTTCGCTGCGAAAACTCTCAAAGACGTATAATTTTCCCAATTTTTCTTTGTTCCTATCTGTCGTAGCATAAAGCATGCCTCGATAAATGCGTTAAGTATATAATATATGTAAGTTATAGTATAGATGACGTCATTCAATAATTGCTTCAATTTAATATAATAGTATTAATTTCTTGACTGTAAATGTGTATACCAATTTATTAACAACCCTTTACAAGAATAAGGCTATTGCACTGAAGCCTTAGAAAAATTATCTACTTATGCGGTCGACGGTGGCTATGTAGGTAGGACTCAGGCTCAATTAAAATGGAGCTACGTACCTTTATATAGTTGTGTATGTATCCGTTTAAAAGTATGTACATTACCTATTATATCTTATCTGTGTTTAACTGTTTGGTGCTAGTAAGGCGATAAGAAACGCAAAACTTGGTTAAAAACATTAATAGTTCGATAGTGTCGACAAAAGATAACTCCAATTTCAGAATAAGTATTGATAGTATTTAAATAAAACACTTTAACGGTTTAAAACGCGATATATTATTAACTTATTTGAAAATCATTTTCAAAAGTAACTAGTATATCGCGTTTTAAACCCTTAAAAAGTTTTATTTAAAAGTGTACTACTCGCGTAAACTATAGACAGTATTTAGTACACGTTTAATTAAAACCGTATTAACAGTTTAAACGAAAAATGTATTAGCTAAGTCATTTCTAATTTATTTTAACTACGGCCCGATGTCTAGCGTGCTTTGGAGCAGCCGTGCCCCCCCTTATGACCACGTTAAGTGTTTTATTTTATTAATTTCTAAACAATCGACTCTCTAACCACGAAGAAAAAATAAGATGTGATTTAGTGATTTTTAGTAATTTAGTTGTTTTTGTTGCGTATTTCTTATAATACTTTTAAAAACTCAGATATTATTTATTTGTTCGCCATAATTTCATGTACATACATTATTATTTTACCAAGTAATTTAGTACCGGCTTTTTTAGTTCATTTTTAACAAGACTTGGATTAGATCCAGGGTGTTACCTGATAAAATGTTTGGGTCGGACAGAGGTATTTCGTCAAGTAAATATAATCGATGAGAGAAACGGACATTAAATTGTGTCTACTAATGGCCTACGATTTTGTTTGTAGTAGCATTGAGAATCGAAGCAGACATGTGCTATTTTAAACCTATCCAGTGTTGTTGTAGTTTTTTATATCATTGCATATCAAACTATTTTATTTAGTACTGGCAATCTTGATTAACGAATAGCTACACGTTTTTAATTTCCGCGTTATTACGTTTACGCAATCTTTATTATTGTTTGTAGGTACCTGATAACTGAACTAGAATGTTTAGAGAAGGGCCTGGGTAGATTGCTGCCTTAGTGGCTCAATGTTCAAGCATTGTCTAACGAAGCCCTCAGTGAAAAAGGTCCTAGGAACGAATCCCGATTAAACACAGTTTCGGTCGGACAAGATAATTTAGTCTTGTAGTTTATACAAGTAGTACAAATAAATAAAAATCAACGAATTAAAACGAAATATATTAATTATCAAATTTTTTATTTAACTTAAGTACGGCCTGTCTTTTTGAATGACTGAAGATAGTCGATTCGACGGAGGGTGTCCCTATTTTCAAAGTCGAAGCTGCTACTCTAGCGCCATATGTGTCACTGTAGTTGATCACTATTTACTAGTCAGTCCTGTAAGGGCTCATCTAGCTTCACCAAATACTAACTTTTAAACCGTTAAAAGTGTTTTATTTAAAAAAAATCTTGACACAGACAAACAATGTGTATAATGTCTATTTATTTCCTATGATATTCAATTTTATTAAATCTCAATAGGTTGTGTGAATAATAATTACTTAGACATACGTATATACGGCCTGAAGGTCGAAGTTAAGGTACAAAAATTAACAAAGAACGAAGTTTAATACGGATATGCGAAACGCAACACAAAACGAATGTTACATGTGTACATACGTACTAGTCTTATAATGAATGTTTTTATCAAAACCTTAAATTATAGAACGGCAACTAATATTCTGTCATATTTAACAAATTAAATTTAAAATACCCCCAAAACATAGAAATTCTGTCTTTAGTTACGATTAAAGAGATTAAATCAGTATTCTACTGAATATAATTTGTCTAGTTCCATTCAGTTAATAAAAGTAGATTTAATAATAATAATAATAATTTTATAGACCCAGTTAATACTGGGTCTATAAAAGGGTATATATAAGATTATAACTTATCCTAAAAAACTACTCGATAGACTTATGTAGTAGACTTTTACAGTTAAACTAGTATTTGATCGTTAGTTCAGAAAATCAGTTAAATGTCAAGAAACCTGATGTACTTATCGGAATGAGGTGTGGAATTCTTGTACGATTACACAAATTGTATGACGACGTGGGGGACGAAACAGTAGCCTTGTTAGTAGAGCTGTCGTGGGTTCGAATCCGTTTTCATCGACAATGGATTTAAATGAAACACTTTAACGGTTTAAAACGCGATATATTAGTTAAACTTATTTGAAAACGTTTCGGATGCTTTGCAGCAGCCGTGGTCACGGGGAGTGACCACGGCTGCTGGAAAGCATCCAAAACGTCGGGCCGAAGTTAAAAATCATTTTCAAATAAGTTTAACTAATATATCGCGTTTTAAACCGTTAAAGTGTTTCATTTAAATGTGTACTACTCGCGTAAACTATAGACAATGGATTTCTTAAAAAAAAAACGTATATTTAGATTTTAGAGCAATACGAAATAGATGCGTATATTCTACTCTCTCTCTCTTCTCTATTATAGCTTCCTTTTTCCAAACTTACCTAATAAACCGACTTACACCGAATAATTCGCTAATGAGTGTTACTAGGCCGCGTTGTTGGCCGCAATAACAGCCTATCAAGTTGTTACGTTCACTATTCGAAAAACGTTTGGATACTTCCGATTATTATGACCATTCGTGACTTCGCGCTCTGATATTTATCTCTGACATTAATGTAGAACTTGGAGTTTCTTTTTCGTGGAATACAATATAATTGCCTATTCTTTAACAGTCATAATTCGATATAAAAATGCTCAGTTAATTAATCCACCAAGATTAAAGTAGCGTGTACTACATATTATATGCATGATTATCCCCCCACCTTTTTAAATAAAAGAGTCACCCTGCGTGACGTCGCTTGTTGAACCGAAACAAGTTAGCATCACGTCACCCATAGGATCCCATAGGGAACGTTTTATTTGGATTCATGTTGCGTCTTTTAAAGAAGACGCGCTCTGTAAAGGATTTATATTAAAATCCAGTCCTGGATACGTATTCTCCACTTCACTTAAGTACATATTAAGTAAACACAAGTCATTCCATGACCATTCTTGTAATATTCATGAGCTCAAAGGCTAGGTACGTTCGCACGATCAAAGAATACTTATTTACAATTGTCAATATGTACCTACTACAAATGACGATTATATGTAACTAGCTGTGCCAGCGACTTCGTCCACATATTTTAGGCGTCAAAATTTGTTTTTCCGAACTTCCTCCTCATTACAGCTGTTACCCACGACATTCGTATTCCGTCTTACGCGTCCCGTCGTTCGGGTCGTTCTTGCAAGTTTATCTTAAAAGAAAGACATAGAGTGTCGCGGACTTTTTTTTAGATAATTTAAAGAGAAATGATCCTTCTATACATATTGTTTTGATTTGATCACATCGGGAACCCACAGAGATGAAAAATTTCCCCCGTTTTGTTCACATTTCCCGCTGTACCTTTGTTTCTATTAGTCACAGCGCGATGTTTTAGCCTATAGCCTTTCCCAATAAATACTCTAACTAACAAAAAGAATTATTCAATTTGAACCAGTAATTCCTGAGATTAGCGCGTTGAAACAAACTCTTCAGCTTTATATTTATTAATATATACAGTATAGATTTAGAATGGCCTTATTGGTGTGTACAATGTTATATAACTCTATAGGTGGATATAACTGGTGTTATAAAACATAATTTGTCAAAGGCATATACTTACTTGTGTGCTTTCTTTTTTCAGATACCTGTCGACAGAGACGGCAAATCAAGAGCTTTAGATATCCGAAACACATATCCCAGTGAACATAAAATAAGAAGCCTACAAACAGATATCCAAACTTCTTACGATAAAAATAATGCAAGAAAGTGCGATGAAAGACACAAAAACGATATTAAAGATAAGTTATACTACAGACCTTACAACACTCTGATACCGAAAATTAACTTTAAAATGGAAAAAGTAACTGAAAGGAATCCAAGAATATTAGATTTACGCGAGAAGTTAAATGAGATTTCAAAAAAGCAAGACTTAAATGTCGATAAGAGAACAAAAAGCCTTATAAACGACATAACGCAACAGCTGGTTGAAGACAAAGAAGGGGATGAATCAGGACCATATAGCTTGTTATTTGATCTACATAATCCCTCCACATCCAGTAGGGTGAAAAATGATATAAATAATAGTGGCTCCATAGAATTTGATGAAGGAATCGAGCTAGCATCGCGTTATGCCAATAAAATCTGCAATCCAAAAATTCCTACAGAGAGGCTTCCCAACGTCCTCAATTTTGACAACAAACCTTTAAAGGAGTTTGAATACTCATGTGAAAAAGAATTTAATTGTTTGCCTAAGACAACTTTTAGTACACATTCGCGGTCTGATCTTTGCCTGCAATTAAAGTCACACGTATATCCCCGAAATTTTGAAACGAACTCAAGTCCGAACGAAATCTCGATGTCTAGAAACAACGAAGAAAACTCTTTAGATGACAGTCTAGGAATTTTGACTCCCGACCAAATGGATGATATTTGTTATTTAGAAAACGCGTTCTCACCAACCGTTGAAGGATTGCCAATTTTTTGTGATAATAATGAGGATAAACGGTCTCCTGATAATGGAGACTCTCCTTCAACTGATAAAACTGAAAGCAATTCTGCTGCTTCAACAATACAAAATGAAGGTTTTGATAATGCTGTTAATGAAATACAATGTACCGTGCGAAATGAAGCTTTGCCTTCGATTATTACTATAGTTGCTACGGAAAAAAAATGTTGCGATGATAAAGAATTATTTTTCCTCACTAATGATAATGTTAAGTCTGAATCATTGCTGGAACAAGACAAAATTGATACACAAGAAGGAGACATATGTCAGGAGGGTTCCATTTCTGATGTTATAGAAGAAGAATTTTTACCTTCTATCCATGGTAGCATTTTAGAACCAGCTAGTTCAATGGCGGATACAACAGTGAATATCGAAATTCCTTTAGATACTAAACACACGAATAGAATTGAACAAACCCCGTCTCCTGAAGACCTACCGTTAGATAATTCAGATATAAACGGAGAAATTAGTACTTACTCCCAATTTTCTGTATCAACTGTCCATGACTCCCAAACATATTCAGATAGCAAGAGTAACGATTATACTAAATCAATGGAAACTTCAAAGGTATCGAATAGTTTTATTACAAGTATAACAAGCATTACAAGTCTCGACGGCTACCAAGGTGATGGTGAAATGTCGAGACCTGTGAGCAGAAGCGCTGAACATAATGTAGGACCTCGTGAAGATGTGATTGATATGGATTGGCAAAATGTGGCGGTGCCTAGAAGACCTGATCCTATGACGGATTCAGACTTTTTCACGGAAAGTGATGCTGATGGATTCGATGAGCATATGCAACGTGGTGATCGGCGAGCACAAGTCATAGATGGTGCATTGTATGGTGGTAAAAATAAAAAGAATAATCCACCGTTAATTGTCAATAGAAGTGAGGATTCTTGCATGGAATCCAGTGGAGTATATACTGATTTTGAAAATCATCGTGCATCGCCGGTGTTTTTGAATGCTATTAACGACATGTCACCAGCTTCTACAATATCATCACGATCTGATTGTAGTCAGAAAAATATAGAGCATATGTATTTCACGCCGCTCGATAACACTTTGGAGGAAAAGGATTCCAATATTATATCTACGGTCGACGATGAAAATATAACTCCTAAAAATACGAGTAAAAGGAATTCAATTAAAAGCGATAAAGAGCTCAATAGTAACGAAAAAAACAAAGAGGAAAAGAGAAGTTTTACTTTAAAGAAATACAAGATGCCAAAACGTGATGTTCCAAGTAAGCTTAAAACAATGCTACAAAGTAGGAAAACTGATATAGATAATAGCGTTCAGAGTAGTCCAAAAGCGGTGAAGAAAACAGAAAGGCGAGAAAACTTTATGAAAAAGAACATAATTGATATTAAAAGTGACTACAGAGTAAAATCCTACAAGGATGTCAAATCAAAAGTTGATTGTTCGTTCTCATTGCAACGCTCTCAAACTTCATGTAGTGTGACCAGAATTCTTAGTTCCAAATCACCGAATTCGAACTCCAAGCCGAAAAGGTACATTATTTTCTTTACTGTTTTAATTATTCATCTGTGACCGCGGTTTTTATGTCGCTTCTGTTTTTATTAGCGTATTCTCTACTATTTCCTGAACTGATTTTCAAACAAGCCTAATAATTTAATGTATGACTTATATGTGACATAAATATAAGAAAACCTATTTAGATATAAAAAATGTAGCACACGGGCGGGACTTGAACCGGCATCCAAGGCGTTCTGTCTGTTGTTCTAACCTATTAAGCTAACACGTCTTAATATCATCGTGTGAAAATATTAAAGTTTTCTCATATATGTGACATTTTCAACTGTTTTTTTTTAAAGAAACAGTAGTATTTTTAATGAAGTACATTGAGAAACGTAAACGTACACAATAAAAAAGACTTTATGGCATAAAAAGACAAACAAGCGTGTGGTCTTGATGGAAAGTGAAATATCCCAGCAGTATAGCAATATAGAAAAGCAGATGTCACGTTTTTTCTATCTGTGGACTGAGGTTCGACATTCCTACCACCATTTAACATATACATTACAGTCAGTCGTGGTTTAGAAAAATTGTAAAGTTAAATTGAAAATCATGTTGGAGCTAACTGAATGTTGCTATTTCTTTTTTACAGTCGCCATATGCGCATGCGCATGGATCTTGGGTCAGCAAATGCTAGCGGCAAGAGCAGTCTTCACAGCTCACAGAGTGACATAAGTGCAACTAGCACTCCGGTGGTCAAACATTCGTCAAGTCGCTTCCCCTTACTAAGTAAGTTTTATTCTTTAATATAAACATATTCAGAGAAATTATTCCTTTAAACTTCGGAATGGATAAACGTTGAGGTTTTGTTAAGTTTCAGAAATGTTTTCTTAAGAAAAAGCAATACTTAATTACTTGAAAGTCTTGTGTTGTGCATATAACTATACTGTCATTAATATCGTTTATTTCAATAGATGGTAAAAAATATACACAAATAGCCGTAAAACATTTAGCGACGCAAAATTTTAGCTCCTGTGAGTGTTGCTTAGCAAATATATTGAACGTAAACATTTCTCAAAACTTTCAAACGGCGATTGAAAGCATTAAATTAAATTTACTATAAGAGCTACAATACTAACATAATCTTGCATAGAAATATATACATATTTTTGACAACATAATAATTACTGCGTAGGAGTAGCTTCAGAGTTGATGAACGTGATGTAAAAACAAAATTATTTTTGCTTACTTGTTATAGTCTAAATACAAATGTATATGTAATAAAAATAAAATGTATCATGACCCCAGACTTTATATTGACACTCGTGGTTCCTTGTTAAAACATATCAGCTGTGGTGGCAGTGGAACGTGAATGCATAAATCGATGCAAAGGTCATGAAGAGCAATACAAGATATAGGGCTGCCAAAAGCCATTTTCAATTAATAAGTAATGATTGTAGTTGCGAGAGGTTAAAAACACACTTTCTAATAGTTTAAAACGCATTTAAAAAAAAAAAAAATTAATTAATTTCGTGTTTTAAAAATTATCAGGCTTATGTAGACAAGACACACAATTCCTAAAATATATATACAGAGAATAGTATATATATATTTGTTATTGTTAGTATAATTACAGACAGTAATTTACTTTCGTTGGATAAACAAAAGGTATACTTACATAGATATATCATTTAATAGGAACTAACTAACCTACTAAGTCCTACAGAAAACGTAAAACTCAAACAAGGTTCACGTATACGGCCACTAGTTTAACAATAAATAGGATTTTAGTAGATTCTTAAAAGTAATCCAATATTATCAATATTAAATAAAATGAAAAATACATCCCTATCTACTAAACTATATTTCAATTTGGACCACACCAAACAGTCTTCTAATTGTGAGCTAAGTCTTATAGCTAGGTTTTGTCCCATATTCCCAACACGATTTCCTCTGACAACCCTAGACCGACCGCGTGGCAACTGACATTTCCTTTTCCTCTCACAACTCGCTAAGTTGCCAGACAAGAGTTCGAGTTGGGGAACCGTTCGGCGTTCGCCAGTCGCCGACGAGACGCGACCGGCGCGCGCCGTCTGCGCCACTTTGTCGCGTGACGTCATATGCTTCGCGAAAAATCAATGGTTAACTTCGTCACTAAGGTTAACCGCATACCGCATTTTAAGGAAAATGTGATCTATGCCAGTGCAGTGCCGAACGATAACGATTTTTTTGATAAGCAGCTCCAGCGTGAACGGTTTAGTTTCATGTACCGTACCTGTTTTTGAGTGGTGTCATAATTCAATTTCCTAGAAATTTTCTTTTGATAATTTCTTCTCGTTATAGCTCACAGCAGTGGTTTCCGTCTTACGGTTATTTAACTTACGCGGCATTGCTTATTTATTCCATTTTTTTATTAATTCTATAGTAGTTTATATTTTATATTTATATGTAGTATTCCAACCTAAATCTACGATATACGGGACAATAGTAGTTTTTAAACAGTCAATCAAAAAGTTGTTAACTAATACATAACTAAATAATTAAGTTTGTAATTAGGTATTAGTACCATAAATTTGTCATGAATTTGCTCAAGTGATGTCCTAATTGTAATGATAGCATAATGACATGTTATAATAATATTAAATTATTAATAATTCAAAAATATACACTTACCATAGAATTATGTTACATTTAAAAACTAGAGTCATTGTCTATGATTATTAAAATAATTCATATAAAAAATAACTTAATAAAATCCCGTCTCTTATCGCATTAAAAAACGCTTACTATTGTCTATGGATTATTCTAAGATCTTATGAAAACAATAGTATAATCAATAATACAAGAGACGTAGGTACGGATGTCATTAACGAAATTACACGTTCCACGTATTTCACAACACAGGTTAAAAATATGTATTGCTATATACGTTCTTACTTAACCTGTTTGGTTTTTTTTTTTAAATTACTTAATACTGAGGTTTTTGCAAAAAAATAAATTGCTCTGAGTTAAAACACAGAAAAGTTATAATCCATATTATAGAAAGTCCAATGTAATTGAAGAAAAACTGTCTTGAAACATGTGACAACATTTCTCAACACAATGTGTGTGAATTCCGTTTATAGCGGTATTGTAGACATAGTTGTGTTGTTGCTTGTGTAATTTTTTATCTCGTTAGGTATTTATAAATAGCGACATAAGTTTGCTGGCTTAGTTTAACTCAATTATGATTCCTACGTCCTCATTATGAATCGCATTAGTTTTGATTGTGAAAACTATCGGCGACAACTTTCTAATATTTTAAATACTAAATATTGGATATCGACAAAAATCGTGTAAAAACTATCTACCTTTCACTGTATTATCTAGCAATGATGATCAGCACGCAATTAGTAGCCGTACGTAGATATGTTTTTAATTAATTTTATTGTTGATTTTTAATTTTGCCTGCTGTTCTTAATTCTATTTATTTATTGAGCTTGAGAATGCAGGTAAATTTTATAGTTTATATCATAGATAACATTCTATCCCAGTGATTTCAGCGTATCCATCACTGATAACAAAATCTCTTACGTCGATATTTAGATGTCAATACGGTTACTATGTCATTACAAATAGTTCACAAAATACTTTTAACGGTTTTAAACGTGAACTATAAAAGTTTTCTAACTGCTTAACCCAGTAAAGCATCAAAAACATCGCAGTTATGAGTAAATTATCTAACACTTGTCTTGTATAAAAAAAAAAAAAAAAAAAAAAAACCCCCCCGCCCCCCCCCCCCCCCCCCCCCCCGCCCCCCCCCCCCCCCCGCCCCCCCCCCCCCCCCCCCCCCCCCCCCTCCCCCCCCTTTTCCCCCCCCCCCCCCCCCCCCCCCCCCCCCCCCCCCCCCCCCCCCCCCGGAAAAGGGGGAAAAAAACCGGGCCTTTTTTTTTTTAAATTTATTTTCGTTTTTTAAATTAAAGGGGCCCCCCAGGGCCAAAAACAGGGGAAAAATAAAGGTTTCAGTCAATAGTTAAATGATTTTATTCGTTAATAATGTATTCATTTAAAATGCCCTTTAAATAATATGTTCAAAGCTTAACCCTTATATTGTGCGACGAGTCCTATATGAGTCATGTGTTGCGGTCGTTATATAATTGCTAAATTGTAGAACACCCCTAAGTTATGTTAAAAATGATATACGTTCCGTAGTTCAAGAATAACAATTACAGCAACGAGTTTTCAATACAATAATGTATAAACAGTGCATACTGCATGGCGGCAACTAGTAGTTATACGCGGAAGGTATTAAATGGTCTAGCAGGCGTCACTTGTGAGTGAAATCCACTGGAAACCGATGCAGTGTAACGGGTTATTCTCGTCGATGGATTTTGTTGACGAGCGGAGAAACGTTGACCCCGTAATGGAAGGCGAAACTGATGTGCAAACTAGCAATTTCGTTGACAAATAAATACCTAGGTTATACAGAACCGTGTAAAATAACCGTGAATTGCGGTAAAGCAATGATTTAGGGTGGCTTTCAACATGTCGGCTAGAGCCCCCGGCACGCGTCACAGTCCAATTTTAAGTGTCAAGTAAATGGCGGTCGGTTAAGGTTTTGGGTGGTATTACCACCTCTCTCGTAATGCGTAGCTTACCACCCAGAGGTCAAACTCGAGTCCTTCACTCCATGCGCAAAAGCAATTTTGACCTCTGAATAAAAAACCTGTCTATATATGTTACTTATGTTTAATTATGACGTAGGTAAACATACAAATCGTGTTTAAATGTTAAAATATAGATTAATGATCTAGGAAAGTCAATATCATGTGTTCTTTATTTACAAGTGTAAACAATAACCAATTACATAGATCTTGAAAATAAACAGGTTTTATTTAATTATAATTTTATTTAATTAATTTTAGAGACTATAGTAGCACATTTTTCACCTCAGCGGAAAAATGTATATACACGCTGTACGAGAGCCGTTTTCAGTTCCGGGACACTAACTAGTTTCGCTTTGACAGGACGCAGTCTTATCAACTACTACTTAATTAAACGTATAATTTTAAATGTCATAATTGTTAGGGCAATATTCACAGTAAATAATCTATTCGTCGCGATAACAAAAACGTTTTATTGCGAGTGAAAGCAAACGAGATTCAATTACTTTACAATGTTGGTTACAGACACCGATTCTGCATGACTTTGGTTGGTTGTAAGTTCGTAAGCTTTAGATGGAGGGGCCAATTCTGCTTAAAAAAAATAATGTTGTTATGGCAACCGATTTGTATTAAACTAGTGCAAAAGCCTAAATGAGCAATTTCAAATAGTTAAAAACATGGCTGCGGGTAAAGTTGATTTTCACATGTTTGAGACTCGCCGCCAAATTATCATTCGATAATGTAATAGTCAATTGCCCTAAATAAAATAATGACACAGACATGGATAATTCGTGGCCTAAAAGCCTACAATCGGCATGACATGACATTCTATCATTACATAAAAGGTTTGGCCATAAGAATACAATATAAATTGTTAAGCGGTGTAGGTCTGACGAATATCCTTTCAGCTTATTAGCAGCACTACGATATTTCTTAGTTGGTCTCTTGTTTATTTACCAGTGCTAATGATATCGTAAAGTCTTATGATAAATCCAATGTGACCTTAAACAGATCTAAGAGGAGGTCTTCGTTTTGTAACCGATCAAATATTGTTAACAGCATGAGTTCGTAAATTATACGAAAGATCAAATAACTAAGAAGAGAAAAGGAATGCGGCTTCCAGACAAGCAGACAAAAGTAAAACATTGTCTTTTATGAAAATGTCTATGAAAATTTAGATTTTTTATATCTTATGTTGTTTACCATTTTACATATAATAAGTAATTGTAATTAACAGGTAAAACCATAGATAAAATCCCGTTTCCCCTCGTGGGGACATGAGACGCACACAATTCTATGTCCGTTTCACGGATCGGTTTTATTTACAGGCAAGTAGTTAATCAGCCTTTCGACCCGGCCCGACTGAAGCAATTTGTTGTATTTACGGGATTCGAAACCAGGACACAGATTTAATTAACCATTTAGCTACAGAGGCGGTCATTAGGCGACGTAAAAATATTTCTTACCTTGTCTAAAACTTTGTTCGGCTAACCATCGCAAAATTTAAAACTCGTTATTAAATTCATATTTAAAATTACTTTAATAAAATTAAGGTTATTTAAATTTTAATTAAACATAATTGCTTCCGTTAAACTAAGCCAAGGGCACACCAACGTACACATATGCCAAAAACAGCTGATCATGCAGGAGTATATTTTTTAGAATCAGCTGTTAAATATTGAACAATAAAAACACTAACAGCACATTTCAAAATGGCAGTGCGAGATAAAAAGTTACATCTGCTCTAATTACTTAACTAGAATGTTTTGTACGTATGTACAAAACATTCTAGTTAAGTACTATTTCATATTACCGTTCTCTTGTCAATCAATTATACAATTGTTTATATACTTTGTCTTAGAATGGTAAGTTTGACAGTTCACAGTTGCGATGTATATTTTGGTATATAGTCTATATATATAGGTCTCTTTCCTATTCTATAAAAAGATATAATACTATATTATCTGTCTATACGTGTATCAAATATTCAATATGAGAAAAAAAATTATCATTTTTTCTATTAGGTATGTTAAATCTCCTATTCTCTTATTATTTTTCAGTTTCATTCATTCATATTCATCATGCTGATACTCAACGGGTCCAATATTCAAAATTCGTCCGGGTTATGTACGACGGGCAAAAAAGGACCACAACACATTTTGGCAAAATATTACATATATTTCACCTCCTAACAAGTAACCCTATGCTTGTCTGTCCTCCGCTATCATAAAACAATCATTTAAATAAAAACTTTAACGGTTTAAAATATATTTAAACCGTTGTTTTTTTTAAATGTATATCGTAAACTATAGCAGTATATAAAACAATCAGTACTGTAAAATAAGATTCCAATTACAATTAAAAAAAATATAAAAATACAATTAGTACTTCATGAGCGTGAACTGTCAAACTTAACATTCTACAATAGACAAAGAATGGTGTGTCCATAAGAATATATCAATTTCTATTTATATAACATTGGATCGTATTATTTTACCTTCAGCAGTCGAAAGCATGACGTGCCGTGTTGTACTTTTAATGCCAGAGACCGGTTTTAATGTGGAGTAGAATGTACAGGTGGTTATGGAACAGGTCCCGCGTTACCTGTAGTTAAACTTTTCTAGGTTTGTCTTTTCACAATTATAACAATTGTTTATTTAAATACGCAATTGGCGATTACCTTAATTGTAGCTAACAGTGCTAACTAGTTGAAGAATATTCTTGAACCGTACAGTTAGTTTTGCATTTTTTAAAAACAATATTTACTTTTCGACCCTCTCTGTAGCTAATTGGTCTAACGTGTCCTGGGTTCGAATGTCGGAGAGACAGTAGATTGTTTCGGTAGGGCACAGAATGTAAAAAAAACGATCAATTAACGGAGGCACCACGGGCTGTCACACATATTTTTTTGTTAAATGTGACCTCTTCTTTTATACCAAATCCGGTATTATTATCTCTGTTTTTAAAAATCATATATAAAAAAAAATCAATGTGACAACAGGCCCATACCCACTTCAACACTGAATTTAAAACAAACAGGGAAAATAAAATCTTACAAAATATCTTAATTATCTATATATCTATATATTTAGTTGAATGAAAAGTACATTTCACAAGCCCACTCCATGTATAATAAAATCTTTAAGTATAATTTAGTTGGCTAATCATGGAAGTAAAAAGTACTTGTATTGTCATTATCTAATTTGTAAAACATTGGGATTTTGTGAACGACGTACGCGCAGACGTAATTCAAACGCGTTCCGACTCTGTTATTTGTTACGTGACTTCAATTATTATACTTTCGATCGTTTCAGTTGATAACCATATAGAGAGGGTTACATGTCCGTTCAACAATTTTTAAGATTCATTAAGAATTGAATAAAACACTTTTAACGGTTTAAAACGTAAAATATATTTGCTGTACATTTTTCAGTGCGACCCGACGTTTTTGATGTCCAAAAACGTGGTTTTTCAATAGCCTTGGCCACATGGGGGGGTTATACGTACTGGAAATGAGTAACAAACGATAATTAAACATCTTGATTTTATTAGAAATTAACTAACGCATCAAATAATGTGTACAACAATTTAGTTTTAAAACGAATATAAAAACTAACATCTAGGCATTATAAAAAATATATATTGCTTTGTAAATACTGAAGTTATGTACTTACTTTAGTCACATTCGTCCAAGCTTGTTCGCTGTTTCTCGAACACGCTTGTCTCTATTACAGATCTATATTAGATACTCGCATATAATAAACAAATATTATCAATAATGCACTTGGATAGCATTTCACCTTTCCCCTTGAGTCAAAGATCATAAATCAATAATATATTACCAAGTGACTAATATCAGCAAGTGCTTTCTAAGCTATAACACTAACCTGTGCTTAGCACTAGAATTCGAAGTTCTAGAAAACAGATTGGGCGGCAGAACTGCTGATCAACTACTCGCGTATAAATAATTGTCTGATACCTAGTAATATCGCTCCTCACTTTACAAACATCTGCGTTGTAAAAATATTGTATATAACATTGAAAAAACTGATAAAAGACAAATAAATAAGCAGTTTATTAGAGGTCCCTATACAAATTAAGTTAGGCATTTAAATCTGATACTTATATAATATGACTCCCCGTGACCACAGCTGCTGAATTTCACTTATTAATCGTCAAACAATTTCTATTTTTATATTATACTCGCGTAAACTTCATACAGGGCTTTAATACTGTACACGATGTATAAAATCTTACCAACTTCACTCGTACGAGTCTCCAACAATTGCCAAAACACAACACATGGGTGGTCAACTTTAAACTTATGTCTAAAACTCGTACCTATTAAAGCTATTCATAGATCCACTCGCATTTATTCTAATTCGGTTCTACATCTCATATTTATATCAAGGTGGGCGCATCAAACTTAATGATAGCACGGGACGATATTTTACAGCTTTTAAAAGGATCTATAATAGATGTCTGTTTATAATATTACGGTTGAAAGGTTTTACACTAGGACCGTCCCTTTAATCGACTCTATTCTGGACCGGTGCCAAGACGGTCTAGCCGATGTTTTGTTTATTACGAAATTCCGCCAAAACTGTTGCAATATACCGACCTCATTCTTCATTATGTTTATGTGAAGTCGCATTATGATTGGATCTAAAATATTATCAATCGCCGTTTAGAGAGCATAAATTCCATTGCTTACGTCATTCTGTGAAACTTTCAGAGGATTTGCCAATATTAGATCTATTACTTGCGATTATTTTCTTGAGACTAGTAGCTGAATAGTTAGGATGATCTACAGAAGGAGAAATATGGTTTTATTACATTTCTTGATATGTAATAATTCACTATATTCATATTTATATTCCGTCGTAATATTATAAATTCAAATAGATAATAATATCTTATTAGATCTTATAGGTCTTGAGTACCTATATTTAAGTCAAAAAGTAGGTAGTTTTGCTCCCACTCTTTCACTCTGATGGAAAATAAAATTTGTATACCAGCTTAAGAATTAACTTAATTTCACGGTTGAGCCTATAATAAAAAGAGAGTCTGTAACTATTAGTAGAATATTTATGCATTTTCATCTCGACAATATTGATTATTGTTAATTATGGGAGAATAAATATTTATGCAACACGCTTTACCTATATGTAGATACTAGCTGTGCCAGCGACTTTGTTCACGCAGAATAGTTATTTTCCTTGTCATCTTTATAAATTATAGCTGTTACCCGCGATCGCGTCCCGTCGTTCTTACAAGCTAATCTTAAAAGGAAGATATAAACTGATGCATTTTTTAGATCATTTAAACAAGAATTACTCTTTTATACGTATTTATGTGTATCTGGAACCGCTTGGCAAAAAACACCTTCAAAGATATACAATAGAATATTTTTTCCACATTTCCAACTGCTTCTTTGCTCCTTTCGGTCACAGCGGGAGATGTAGGTATAGCATTTTTTTATCAAGTTGTTCAGAATGAAAGTTTGCTCAACGTAATAAACTCCAACAATTACAAATCAATAATCATAGTTCTAACGGTACTAAGAACACGAGAAATAACACATTACTTATTCCAATCCAGTGACCTAGAAGAGAATCTCATCAGAAACGATTCGCTTGAGCGGCCTTTCTGTCCTATTAACCAGTAAATCTGAATACAGGACTGATATGAACTTCTGGAGCGATTCAGTTTTTCACAATAGTCTCATCTGTTGTTGCGATCGAACCACATCCGGGTTTGACGTATTCAAGCGTTTAATATTATATGGGTGAGTCGTCCATATTTATTTGATCAGATAATGACGCTGTAAGCGTCTTGCAATTGAATCCCGGAAAATAATTAATAATGGAAAAAATTATCGCAATATATGTTGGTAAGCTCAAGTGATGCACTGGGCCAAGCTGGAACAACGCCTGGACCAATTTTACTATTTCTATTTATTAATCTTCGTGGAATCAAGGATGGTTCTTGCGACGAGAAAATTCTAATAATAGACTAATGGAACTCCTTTTCTTCTGATACAAACGTTTTCTAACTAAAATGTAGTTAGTACAAACTCACATGCCGCCCTATCATCAGGTGACGGTTTTGTTCAGGAGAAATTTTTATGCCGACTCTGAAATACGTAGGGACAAAACTGCAATTTCAAAACTTTTTGACAAAATGGTAGTACTGTCGGGTCCGCTAGTAGTAAATAGTTTTGTTTCGACGTGGTTTACAGGTCGGAACAACTGTTTGGAAATAAAATGCATGTCTGTGCCATGCCTATTGCTGGAAAGTACGATTATATCTTATCACGTATTTTTTTAAATAAAACAATGTGAGTTTGTAAAATGTAGAGATACACAACAATTCTAGGGCGACGAAATCAATGAAAAAATAACCAATAATTCAATTTCAAGTATAACTATGTGCCTTAAAGACAATGGCTACTTATATTTTATATTTGTTAACCCTTTAAGCCCTTTTTTTTTCGTGCTCATTATTTATTGAACACGCTTTTGTATACAACAGCATTTATTTATTCTTTCGCAATACATACAATGTATATAAATATTATTATATCAACTGGCATCTCTTGTTTTTTGCACAATAACTAAAAAATATATTATAATATATGCTTCGTCGTTCGTTACGATCATTTAAATAAAAACTTCGTATATGCATAAAAACGCGGTAATTCCTTACAACGTATGCATTATGTTTTTCTATTTTAGTCGATTACCACATGTCATATATACTTCTTCGTACAATAACTGCTAACAAATTACGAAAAGCCTTACCTTGAATACATTTTATGAACGAGGAGTGTCAATACAGACGAAGCAAATTGTTTGTTTTGCATACGCAAATTTCATGGGTAGAATAATTCTTTACAATACATTATTTATTAAACGTTGTAAAAGCAGGACTCTTGAAAACTTTAATATTTTTCACATCTTATTATATTGTACATTATGACACTATAACCAAATAAAAAAAAAAAATCGACTCGGGCAGGACTTGAACCGGCCGCGAATTTTTTAAACCAACAATTTAAACGGCTTAAAACGTGAAATATATGTTTAAGATGATTTTCATAATTATTGCGTGTAAAAATTATTGTATTCTCAAAATTAGACAAATAAATGCTAAAATCACGCAATGTTACAATACAGGGAAATAGGAATTGGGTTTTCTCATTAATATTATTGTTTTTAATTGTGACTACAGTTGTACCGCGGTTCGTGACTAGACACAGCATATTCGTAATACTTGAATACAATTAGTCGGGAATCTACAACGTATTTACAAGTTTCTCGCTAGTCAGACTCAAGATCGTGAACACTACGCGATGTGCAAAATGTATAAATAAAATACCAAGTTGGAGACTAAAGGCTTTTGACCCTGTGATGTGTTTTGAATTTTGCAATAATGTATTTAAATTAAAATATAAAAATTATTTGGATGTACTATGCGTGAGAATTTGAACCATTGTGTTTAATTTAAATTTCGAATTCAATTAAAACTTTACAACTTTTTGCACTTATTTATAACATTAAAACTCGACGATTACTTAATAGCACCGCTCTTAAAAGGATCATTAATTTTCGATTACATTATGAAAAACTCAGTTACGAAGATTCTTACATAGTATTGCGCGAAATTCAACCCAGTTGTTAATTTCATAACCCATATATATAGCTGTTACCTTTAACGTTTACTAATGTGTTTAATTTTTTTATTATTATACTTATATATATTATTATCTGGCCCGAAGTAATCTTGAATAATACGAACTAAATAAGTACTATAAGATTTCTTATCATGAGAAAGCTTGTCATTCGTTACTCGGGATGAAGAGAATGTATTTATTTATGAACATAAGTTTGCGAACATCAATTAAGGAATGCTTTAATAATAATAGAATTATCCAATATTTATTATTAAAATCGAATTTTCCATTCTGAACCGTTGTATTTTCTTCCAAATTAACACTTAATGACTTTGTTATAAAAACTTTATTAATTTTTACATGTTATTGCACATGAAGGCACTATATAATTTAAAAATCGAAAATAAATTGAAAATACTAAATTCGATATTTAAAATAAATTGCCTTCGATATTTGAATGAAGCGAAATTCAATATTTGAATTAAGCGAAATTCGATATTTAAATCGAGATTAGTCCTAAATGGAAATAGTTGGACGTCAGCTGTCCTCAATTCGTGTTTATATGTTAGAAGTAACAAGATTCTAAATATACTAGCCCGTGTTTGCAACACTAGAGCGACGTTTAAAATATCACTGGAAAGGAGGCGTAGAGCGTCCTAAGTTATTTAACCCTGAATCGTATCTAAAATAACTATGCAAGAGAAGCGATGACACTTGTTTTGTTCTAAGTGAAGAGTATTGTTCTGTCAGACTGTTTTAATGGAAATTCCGTGTTTGGTTTATACGAAATAGTTAGCACTTGTATGCAGTACAGATGTGTATACCTTATTGCTAAATCAATAAGTGAAATTTCTTTAAAACTAGTAAAAAATCTTGTGATATAACGCCCGGCCATAGAAAGATTAAATTAAAAATAATTTAACTAATATGTTTCGCGTTTTGAACCGTTTACAGTTATTCAAATAGATAGATTTTTGAAACGCTAATATTAAATTGCTTCCTTATCTACCTATGTTCATTCCGATATTATAACGTTAATTTTTTACAATTTTATTAAAAAATGTCTTATGTTTAAATAAAACACTTTAACGGTTTAAAACGCGATATATTAGTTAAACTTATTTGAAAGTGATTTTTAACTTCGGCCCGACGTTTCGGCTGCCGCAAAGCATTTTAAAACCGCTAGAGTGTTTTATTTAAATGTTAAATGTGCACTACTCGCGTAAACTAAAGAAGTGTTTAGATGTCTTATGTTTGATATTTCCTATATGGGGCTGACATTTATCTACTGATCGATTTTTATTTACAAAAATTTAGATTAGAATCTAGGACCTCTTTGAGGTAAGATAATGTAATAAAAATGTTACATCATTGTAATTTAAATATGGAATCATTAAAATAAGCTCTTATGTGAAATTTAAATAAAAAAAATGTTAAAATTCGTGGTCAATGTACAAAAAGCGGTTGTCTTGTAATTAATTACTGGACATTTAAAAGTAATAAATTTATAACACTCGTGTAACATTATCGGTTTTTATTATCTTTGAAAGAGTTTCTTGTGTTTCCTCGGACTGAGATCATTAATATTTAATATGATCTATTAACTCGGTTAACTACTTACAACTTTCATATCGTGTTCAATAAGTTCGCTGTTAGCTTTCTGAATAAGATAAGTATTGCGATTCATGAAAATAAAGATTTTCTACTCCTTTAACGGGCTTTTAGGGAATTCTTGGTATGTTTTTGGGTTCCAACGCCCCTGGATATTATACAATATTCTTTGTTCCAATATTCTTCTAATCAATTTATAATTTTTCTGAAATATGACATTGCAATTCCGTCTGAATCACGAATCACCGTTCACAGATATAGTTCTGGTTTCCAAATATCCAAAGCCAAAAAAGGTCGACAGTACGTCTCGTTTAGATGTTATATTTCCCTTCCATTAAATGAACCCACTGCTTCTCTGTCTCTGTCTTCTATAATAGAAAAATTCTACTGCATGGGACGGTATTCTCCGAAACTGGAAATAACTTTTAAAAATTAAACACAATCTTGTACAATACGTAACGAAGCGGTGTACCCTTCTTCAAAGCTTCAAAATAAACCTTGTTGTAAATGTTTTATAGTTAATGGATTTTATTAGGAAAGTTTAATATAATCTATTAGTATTTTGAATTAATATAATTTGATTACAATGTAAGCTCAACTACCGTTATACATTATAAGCCATTTTATACAACAGGGTTATTTATATTTGAAGTTCTCGGAAAAACCTTTTGCATTTCAATAACCATTTTCTCTTGATCCACGCAGTACAACCGCTTGTACTGTTCCATGTTGTTTGTGAATAGAAACTTGATATAATGAAAGGCTCTATGTATCCTGGTGAGCCGGTGAGTCGGCTACAGAAATAGATTAAAGCGTCGCAATAATTATATCAGCGAACGTCGCTTTTGTGATCGCGTTATAGCACGTGCGAGTAATGAAATCCTTTTGACAAACAATCGTTGAAACATTACTTTTGAACGGCCGTGTAAGTACATACGTACAATACAATCACATTAATAAACTATTTCTGAGTTATGTTCTGTAGCTATAGATGGTTTATACATACGCAGACTGTTGTGAGAATCATAAATTATATACCTATATCCCAATTTATATATAAAAAATATTAATATTATTTGCTTTTGTTAAAATTCTGCTTTTTTAAGTGATTTTTATTTATGTTATATAAAAATCTTAACAGTTTGCAATAAAGGACAGAATAGAAAAAATAATGGAATAAATAAATAGCTTTTAATTTTACAATTGAAAAAAATTACTTGGGATATAAAAAATCATTATTTAGTAGTTAGCGGTTTCATATTGAAATTTTACAAAAACCATTAACTGGATTAATATAACACTTTAAAGGTTTAAAATACGAAATATATCAGTTAAACTTATAAAACCGTTGTCACGTAGTCATGACGGCTGCTGCAAAGCAACCGAAACGTGGGGCTTTAATTAAAATAATTTTTATCTAATACACATCACGTTTTTAACCGTTAAAGTGTTATATATATTCTTGTAAACTACAGACAGTCATTTAATTAACGTTGCTGCACCATTATCCAATCAAGTTTACTAATTATAGAATAATTAGTCGACTTAATGAATCAACTGTCAAGACATTTTCTCCAAGACTCAGTTCAATTATGACACGTACTCAAATATGATCAAAGCAGGATGTGCGGAATGGCTGTGTCAATAATGATGTAAACGATGTCTCCGTACTTTCTGATAAGAGAATTTGTGGATAAATGACTTATGTGAAGTGATCTTATCAAGACTAGTTCCTAATTGACGTGTTGTGATGTTATGCGTTTGACTTGATGAAGTTCTTCAAGTTTTTGAAGATGGGGGCACACGGGTCCAAGGAGAAGCTGTACAGGAGTAACTCGGAAAAATATCCGTCCAAATTACCGGTTCCTAGCGATAAAAAATATAAAATATCCGTGAACAGAGAACGGTTCGGGTCGTTCGGTACTAGAGGTGAGTTCTTTTTCTACTCTATATCTATAATCTGTGCTAACTTTTCGCGATCAAATAATAATATAATTATTAATTAATTTTGTCGGGCTGATAGGTAATGGTAGCAAAGTATGACTAATTAAAAGTTATGTTTTCGTTAATCAACTACCGGTGTATACTTAAATCCCTTGGACGTAGGCCGATTCAATCTTCTTTCACGCGACTCTTAGTGTTGTAATTCTTGTCCACGTTTTTCTTGCCGTAATCTTAATATCGTCTTCCCATCTTTTAAATCGTCTTTCTCTGTTCCATTTTCAGTATTTTTGAATGTCTCGCGACGTACGAGAATAACCTTTTATTCTAGATCGGTCGTAACTGTAATTCATATAATATATAACATACGTTTTGTGGACAAGAGTCAGTACTTCATTGATCGCATTTTTAAAATTTACGTTCTCCTCGCCTATGTAAATATTGTCTGTCGGCAAAATACCGCAAATCAACAATCTTGTAGTGGCACAGCATTTGCATTGTGGTTTATTGTGTCGCTGTTTAATAATCAACACGTAAATGTCAACAAACTATGAACATAATAGAAAGTTTTATAAAGTCGAAGCCATAAATTAATAATATCGCATTTGCATCATCGGCCCATTAGCAGAAAAGTAACGGTTAACGACGTGCATGCAAGCAATGTAAGGAAGCCTTATGGAGTTTCAAAGTTAATCTTTTCACGTGTTCAATGCACCTGTGTAGTAAAATATTGTTATTACTGGGGCCATAGCTCTAAGTTTACAATTACAAACCGATATCAAGGACCAAAATGATATAGGATTAACATAACCAGTTTCGCCAAATACTAACTTCAAAGGTACATGTGATGTAGTAAAAATGATTTCCAAACAAGTTTATTTATTATATATTGCGTTTTAAACCGTTACGGTTATATTTAAATTAACATAATCGCTGAATATCTCTTATTGTCTTTAGGTTTATAGACATTTATTAAAGAATTTATACATTCAATTGCGACTGAGTTAACTAATATTACGGTTTGGAATTCCTACTAGCGTTACTTATTAAATTTAATTAAATGATTTAACTACAATCCGAATAAATAGGGTGTGCGTGTAATTATGTCAAGTCAAATGTCCTACGCCATCTGTTTTGTCGTTGTTAAAAATAAATGTGTATACTTTCGCATTTTAAACCATAAATATTTTATTATTTTTTTGACATTTCTTTTTATTTATTGACATCATTTATGAATAAGATGAATACGAATGTAAACTTTTATTGTTCATCGTACTTAATTGGTGTTTAAGCCGTGAAGAAGTAAACGATTGTCAACTCTCCAACAGCCCACGTACTCGTATTATTGCGGTCTAGTCAAAACTTTCTACGGAATGAAATTTTTGAGACAACGACATGCGAATGAAAAAATATTATTTCATTTTATCTTTCGATTGTGTGATGCAATCTTCCCACGATTCGGTATAAAGATATTGCATACACTGTCGCTACGGTGCATTTTGTTTATTAACCAGGAAAACTAGGTAATGAGGACTAACGATTGATTATTAAAGTCTTTATTATTATTCACTCGACTACGACTTGCTCAGCGGGTTTAAATCTCGGGAAGACCTGACGAGGCAAAATGTTTGACAACTTGTCTGTCAATAAATCGATCATAAACACACAAACCTGGCATTGACTAGATTGTGTCCTGTATTATTAGCATTACGTTCTATTTTTAATTAACCATTAAAAACATTAGCAAAATTTGCTTTTATCTAAGTACATTTAAAATTTATATAAAAAAAATCATTTTATCCCGCTTTAGTATACTGTCAGCTACTGACTGAAACCTCTACCTATAAACGCATACCTAGAATCTTAGACGGCCGTATTTCCTGATCTAAATCGTTTCCTCTTTCCAGGAAATGGGAAAAAGAGGGAGAGCGCTCCAACACCAACGACGACCAACCGAACCCCCGCTACATCCACCCCTCAGCCAACCCCCCCGAATCAGGGTGAGTCACTGGTTTATTCATGATTCATATCACTTCTTACCCCCGACATTACTTCTCTAAAACCTCAACGGGGTGTAGACTGATGAGAGATTATAGTCATAGTAATTTACAGATAATTTTTTTCTTTACATTTTTTATACGACTATTTTCGTATAATTATTCTCACAATTAGAAAACATTAATTATTAATACGAATTGTTAAGCTGTAAAAGATCGAGACAATTTTAGCTTAAGTAATGGATTTTAAAGATAAAGTAATTATTAAATTATACATAGTTATCATTTATGGGAATTTACTGCTTAATCTTCTTTAGTTACTTAGCTATTTGAGGTAATATAAAATATATTAATTAGATATATAGATGTAATAATTTTTTGCCTAAATTCTTATAATTATCTTAATTTTAATTTTCTGACAAACCTCTGTTATTGCGTCTTTTATCTTACATTGCTCGCCTACACACTGTTTGCACACAGTAATATTTTGTTTCATAAGATGTTTCGAAAGAACTGTCAACAATGGCGCCTGCGCCTGTATGGTGTATTAATTATACCATAGCACTGTCTTGATTAAAAAGTAATTATTTAAACTTTAAACTATATTTTCTCTGTCTATGCTACATCAAAAGTTAAACCTTATTTAACAAATTGAAGTCATTATATTATGTTACTTTTAAATAAATAGCTACTCGTTTTAGAATCAAATAGAATACGTTTATTCATAAACACAACATTTGGAATTAAAACTTAAGCTAACAAACAATATCAAGAAGTAAACAAAATGCAAATTTGTATTTTTATTAAATACGACAATATAGTTGCCTCTGAAAAGGAAGCTATGATAGGGCTGACAACACTGATATTCTGTGGGCCTTACAGAGGCCGACCTAACGCAAGTGAGGGCGTCGTCAATATGTAAGTTAGCATTAAAAACGAAACGAAATATAACCATATAAAAACCTCCTTTCGCCGATAAAGTATCTTATCTATTATCATAATTTTCCAGCTAAAAAGAATGGCGTGGTGCAAAAGTTATCATCGTCTCCTGTGGCTGTGCGTCCTCGGACATCTCTCGCGCCGCCACCGTCACCTAGGAAACCTGTTCCTCACAGGACAACGCCACAAAGACCGACTACACTCGCAACAACAAAAGGTGAGCAACATTATCAGATTAACTAAATTTTATAGGCGAGGTATGTTTCCAGTAATAACGTGGATATGTAACATTGTTGGGATAAAGTTCTAACTACAATTTGTATTAAAAAGTAATAATGTAAGCGCGATGTGAAATATTTCGGTATGCGAGAGCTATCTAGTGGCATTCGACCACAACAAAGCTTGAAAGTAACATCGTATATTTACGTAAGTTGCATTAATACGTCGTGTTGCGGATAGATGTCACTATATTCAAACTTACAGATATGAATTAAGTTAATAGATAATTATCTTTTTTTACTATTCTTCTGTTTTATGGTATATTAATATACCTAATAATCATCTTGTGAAATTTTATCGCAATACAATGTTGGAAAATAACATTCTATGGGTAATATAAGTAAATTGCATTAAAGCATTGTGCTACGGATAGATGTCGCTTTATTTAAACTCACAGATACAAATTAAAATTAGTAAATACGTATTTATCTTTTTAGACTATTCTATTGTCTGTGTCGAAATTAAATGCAATACAATAGTATACAAAACGAAATATTCAACTTCTATACGTATTTGAAAATGGTTAAACTTGACAAAATTAGTCATCTTCTGTTAAATTATTAGCATAAAACTGTCTGAGAATGCTGAAAGAAGATATTTGTGCTGCATTTCACCAAGTCTGTCTTATTAACGTGTCTTAATTTGCCTTATAATGGTGCAATTAAGATGATAGATGGATCAAAATGTTCATTGTTACGTGCTTGTATGATCCCTCATGAGATATGAGTTTGCATAATCATTGTTTCGCTGTAAGGGAAAGAGAATTTATGAGTTACTACTGATTCGACCTGACTTCGTACCCGAAATGAAGCTTAATTTAAAGCATAAAAGAATAACCTTTAAGCATATTTCGTTATGGCGATTTAGCAATTTCAATGATTAAGACTGTCGAGGGTTGAAAATTGATTTCTTCAATAGTTTATTTATGTAATTATGGGAATAATGAATTATGGCGACAAAACCTATCCTTTTTAAGTACATAATTAATGTCTCTAATTAATTTATGTATTCTTGTAATATCGGCTGCTAATTAGAATTTAAATTAACGTGGACAATTTGCAATAATCATGTAAGGTTACATATGTTTATTAATAATTAACATCACTGGGCTGTATCTAATAATTGATTATTAAAAATTAACGTTTTGAAATGTGCAATTTCTGTAAATCCCTTCATTTTCTTTTATAATGCTTTACTGTGATTTTTTTCTAACAACTTTGCAACGAAAACATGTCTATGTTTAAAGCTCTTTTATAAAAAGGCGTCCTTTAAATTTTTAATTTACCTGTTAAGTAGAATTATTGTTATATATTTATTAATTAAGTTATGTCAAAAAATTTGCATACACGCAAAAAACTTTCAATTTTAATTTTAACTACTAAAAAGTTAGCAATACAATACAGAATAAAGTTAGTTAAATATAACAATATATGATATACATATAACTATATATTATGTTTAATTCTTAAGATTAATAGTCTTAGCTTCTTAAAAGTAATTTATTTGTGAGAGGGCCTTGCTTTGTTTATAACGGGGAATTGAAAGTTTTTTGCGGCTTGCGGAAAGTACGAGTACATAGAACAGTCAAACTCAAAGACATTGTTGTTCGCGCTACCGACCAGCAAACACAGTCGACATCCATTAAACCGTGTGTTAAAATGATTGATGGATAAATAAAGATCGGTGTCGAAAATTGTGCGGTTGTTCAACTCGGTTCGAATTAATCCAACTGTAACATGTTCTAAGATTTTTTGCGTTAGCCTAAAAAGGATAGTACAATGACGCCGTTACACAAATTTGTATCGTTTTTTCAATCGGACAATAAGAGAAAGAACTTGATCGGACAGCAAAAGAAGTTTTCGAGCGAACTCAATATTCATAATGAGATAGAAGTTTTGAAGAATCAGTGTGGCAAAATCGTTGGATACAGAGTTAAAGGTATAATATTTCGTAAATTATTAACGACCGCTAATATAGTATTACAACATGTATACACAACTTATAATAAAAAAAATCAAGTTAGTTAATTTTAATAATTAATAAATAAACTGCGACTCAAATACTGTCTATAGCATACGCGATTAGTACACATTTAAATAAAACACTTTAACGGTTTAAAACGCGATATATTAGTTAAACTTATTTGAAAATGATTTGTCTCCCCGTGACCACGGCTGCTGCAAAGCATCCGAAACGTCGGGCCGAAGTTAAAAATCATGTTCAAATAAGTTTAACTAATATATCGCGTTTTAAACCGTTAAAGTGTTTTATTTAAACTGCGACTCTTCCACTAGCTGCTTATGTTGTATGATGTATGTTTTATGATAGCGGAGGACAGAAGCATGAGTTTAATTTGATGGTAGGTGAAATCTCCAGCCATAATCTAAACAACATGATGTCCACTTATTTTGGTTTTGGCTATCATGAAATCCACAGACTCAAAGCGAAACGCGATTAAACTTGGCGACTTTATGTTCTGTCGGCGGTGGTTCTTGACTTGAACGGAAGATTGATATTCTTACCACTCATTTACTATCTAGATTTTAAGACGCAGTCCAATATGTTTTTAGAAAAAGTACGTCAAATGGTCTGTTTTTCTATATCAAACTTTGCGAGTCATTAGATTCACTCATCACTGTAAAATATTATAGGTACCTATATCTTCTTCATCTTGATGATGTATTTGGGTTCGGACCTGATTCAGGTTATTTCAGGAATGTTAAAAGGCTCTGATAGACGGGTATTCCAGAAGCTTTATTGCAAATAGGAATCGGGCAGGTTCGAAGCGACGCTAATGCATTGAAGTGTTTGACTTACAACGGAAATGCGATGCCATTTTATAAACGATGCAAGCAATGTGGGTGGCACCGGGCACTTTGACCGACCGACATAACCATTTCAGTGCTGTATTGAGCGTTGAATTAATTCGAATAACGTTTATCGTCCTACTGTAGTTTGTGTCAATGTATCGCAAAAAGCTATAATTTTTATTTCAAAACACTATAATCCTTGTTGATTGATCAATAAATATATTCTTGTTAAGTACTTTTGAATTTATTATTAATATTAGTACACACTTCGTTTTTATGTAATAAAATTTCACATATTTCTTTAAGATGGTAGCTTCTTTTTAAATAGCGTGTTTTAAATGCGAAATATATTAGATAAACTTACTTAAAAATGATTTCAACTACGGCCCGAGCTTTAGTCTGGCTTGCAGTACCCGTGGTCACGGAGACTAGTTTACGCCGATAATTTTAATAAATAAGTATAACTAATTTATTTCGCGTTTTAAACCGTTAACCTTTATTTAAATGTGGACTACTCGCGAAAACTGTAGATATAAATAATATAGAGAGCATGAAAGCTTTAAACAAACATAAATTCTATTTGAGTCTGGTATGAGCATCGGCAGATAGCACGTGTCATCGATCTTAAATAGATTTCTAATTATCACATATGCTTAATTGTTTTGTCGAATACAGCACCTATCATGGAGACAGTAGACATCCTAATCTTAAAGCGGTACATTTAGAATTATCACGTTGTTTTTAACTGCTTTAAAACTGTCAAACAACAGGATTCTTTTCGAATTACCGTCTTTCCTACTTACGATTTTTATTTTTAATACAATCACAAAACAGTAAGTTATACGGCTTACATAAATCAACTAACGATATTTAACTTGAAAATTTGTCTTAAACTGACAAATATCAAAATCACAGCTTGGAAAATTATGTTTTACTCGTAACATTGCTAATATTTTCTAAAAGAAAATGTACTCTACACTCTTTTCAAAAAGTACTACTTTTAGTGCGAATTTTTTACGCTATTAGCTGTGCTCCATACCTTCGTCGGCATGCAATTGTTAATTTGGGTATCAAAATTTATTTTTGCTTTATAAATTATAGCATAACGACGCAGTCGACCGCGTACCGCGAGTTTATCTTAAAAGATAGACATATACTGTCGCGGACATTTTTTTGTTCATTTGAAGAGGAATCATCTTTCATACATATTATTTGAACTTGTTATCTAGAACCGTTTTCATACATAGCTTTTTCCCTAATTGAACCGTTTTCAACTCTCCAAGATGGAGCCCTCCAAAATAAATAATTTTCCCTGTTCAACACCACTGTTTTTTCGCTCCTACTAGTCTTTGCTCGATTAATGCCAGATTTTTCTATTAGTACCAGTAGTTCCTATGATTGGCGCGTTCAAACAAACACACATCAACTCTTCAGCTTTATAATATTACTTAAGATTTGTTTGATATAGAAAATGTTCTTACACCAAAAAAACAAACAAAAGTCTCTTTTAGCGCGAATCGATACCATCGTAAAGGTATATTAGTCTATTAAAAAAATTCTAATAATAAAATTTGCCTACTCCGCAATACACTGACACGTAATTTGTCCATTGATCTTTGATGCTTGCGTAACATACTCGGAAATCGCAGTTTTAGATTTTGAAACCGGCGCTGTATTATTCGTGCCGATACTCGTGGGTGGATGTTTCTTTCAATAAGAAAGTGTGTTATGCCGCGGTGTGGGCTGTAATAGCGACGTATTTACTGTCAAGACTGAGTGGATAATGGCGGGTGAAAATGTCGTTCATAACATCATACGACAATCGTCATTGCTTTTTATCACCATACTTCAGTTATTATCCTACTAATGTTATAAACGTGAAAGTTTGAATGTGTGGATGGATGTTTGTTACTCTTTCACGCAAAAACTACTGAATGGATTTCAATCCAATAATATTCGTTTACATGAGAATAACACATAGCTAGAATTTAAAAAGATATTGTGTGAGCTGTCCAAAATATGTCATTAAATGTCAAGTAACTAGGAATTTACTTACCTTTCTGCGAGCTATTCTGGCGTGTAGATCAGGCTTGCCAAGTTACAACGTTAGTACAGTATACATAATTATGTAATGTAGATATGATAGACATTATTTAGTTTAAATGCGCGATACTACGTAATCCTAATACTAATCCTGCGTAGACGAAGTGGCAGGCACCAGCTAGTTCGTTATAAATATAGTAAATACATTTGGGTTGTAGCAATATTGAAATTCCGGATCCGACCCTGTCCACATGTAAGCCGTGAAGTTTAATCGCGTTCGTTCTGTTGATGTTCGAATATCCAAAGCCAATATAGGCCGACAGCGGATCTTGTTTAGTCTTTATATTGCTGGAGAACTGCTCCTAACGTCAAGTGAACTTCATGCTGTTCTGTTGACCTTTATTATTAAAAAAAATCATAGTAGAATGTAAAGTGTAAATAGATTTTTAAATAATGCGCAAAAAATAAAAAATAAAAAAAACCACTCGAAATCAGAAAGTATATTCTTTATAATTTTGAAAGACATGCAAAGCAAGGACATTACAATAAACTCCGTTGTGTATTGAAGAGGTTTTTCAAAGTTGTTTTTTCCATATCCAGGTACTGTAATAAATTTATAATCGCCAGATGATTGCAAATAAAACCCTTCACTGTATAATTCCGATAGGAACAGGTAAATATATAGTCTGTAGTTCACAGTTTTGTAGTCGCGAGTTTATTTATATGTGTACTACATATAAATAAAACACTTTAACAGTTTAAAAAGCGATATATATTAGTTAAACTTATTTGATAATTATTTTAACTACGGCCCGACGTTCCATTTAGTCTTCCCGTTCAAATAAGTTTAAATAACATATATCGCGTTTTAAACCGTTGAGTGTTTTATTTAAACAGGTAAATATTTAAATTGGAACACCAGTCCACCTGATAGCATTGACTGTGTAATTGCTCTCAATCACTTTCGATGTCATCAAATTGTCAGATCTCTTCCTCCAGTTAACGAGCGTTTCAAAGCACCTCCAAGAATCTCATCTAGCGACACTCCCACACTTTATTTATTACTTCCTCACTAATTGTTCTAAGAACACGATAAAAACCGAACAATAACCTTCCTTTAAATTGAAATTACTTAATGCTACAATTTTAGGCGTGTTACCAATATCATTTTCCCAAGGCCAAGATTAATGGATTTTACATTCGGTTTCCGTCAAATCGATATAAACAGTTAATTACGATTTTATACTTTCTTTTTATCTCGATTGTATCCTTAACCTTTCCCGTTTTATTAGTTTGTTCAACTTATTTAATTGGTAATGCTAATTTAGCAGCCCAAATACATGCCACTGGATACTTTGACGTTCTTTGATCTCGAACTCAAATGCCATTCTTTGATTTACGTTCAAATTCTTCAATTTCAGCTGGTTAATTAACTTTTCGGTGTTAGTTTTCAGTATGGACTTTCACGTTAGTCTTATTGATTGATTACATCAGCATTTTAGAAGCTGCATAGAGATATTTTAATAGTAAAGGAGGAGAGACAGTTTTGGTTCACTTGATCGTAGATGATATAGCTCAGCCTATAACATCTAATAAAGCTTTCAGTTTCGGATATTTAGAAATCCACAGACTAACACCCGTGTGTGTGTAACTGTGGACCCGGGTCGTGACCCGGATGGTGTTTCGATATTGCTACAACTCATTTAACATCCAGATTTCCAGACGAAGTCTAACACATTTCAGAGGAATGATAAATTGATTGGAAAGGGGTTCGACCCGGTGGGGATCGAACCCGCGACGTGGTTTATTAGCCATATAGCCATACATTAGACCATTAGACCAACGAACCCGTCAAGTATTTTAATCTAATTGAAATACTAGCTAGCTCATAAATATAATACATTTATTTGTTGTTATTATATTATATTCTAAATTGTTGCTTCTAATACAGATAATAGATCATATACATTTCAGTTATTATATTCTACTTTTCATAGATTACAGACTATTTAAATAACACACCTTAACGGTTTAAAACGCGATATATGAGTTAAACTTATTTGAAAATTGCTCCCAGTGACCACGGCTGCTGCAAAGCATCCGAAACGTCGGGCCGAAATTAAAAATCATGTTCAAATAAGTTTAACTAATATATCGCGTTTTAAACCGTTAAAGTGTTTTATTAAAATGTGTACTGCTCGCGTAAAATATAGACAGTATTTAACTATAGACTAATTAATTAATCGGTTTTAAATTTAAAACCATTTTGAAGTATCAATGCAACTGGTTTGAATGGTTTTATAACCACACATTAGGTAAGAGACAAGAGGTAAGGCAGGTCGACACGTTCAACTCAAATCCTCCAATAAATAATTGCACAACTATTGACCGGTAACTAATTATATGTCGGCTGTGCCCGCGGCTTCGTCTGCATGAATTACTTGGGCACTAATATCTAGAATAGAATTATGTCTCGGTTTTCTTTTAAATAAATCACTTTTAACGGTTTCAAACGCGATATATATTAGTTAAACTTATTTGATTGCGATTTTAACTACGGCCCAAAATTTCGGATGCTTTGCAGCAGCCGTGGTCACGGGGAGACTCTCGGGTGACTTGCTATCTCCTACGCGAGAGAAGACTTATTACTAACAGTGGGACATTCGTAAACAAAGATTACCTGTACATACCTGGTTCCCATTGTAAACAAACAGCGGATGAATTTTGGCATCGAAAGCACTAAGACGTAGTAATACATCAATTTGAACACTCAAAACCAACCAGATGCGCATATTATCGTTCCTGGCTAGTTTTCAAGTGCCAAAAACCCATTAGTGGTGTATAATATGACGTGAATAACTCTCGGATAAGAATATTTTTGCATAAGAGGTCATTAAGTCCTTCCTTAAATTCTGCTTTTTAAAGAATTATACACCGCACTTGTATGCAGTTCTTTGTTTTATGACACAAGTGTTTAATAGATCGAATAAGTCGCCACATGAGATGTGCTGTCGGCCTATTTTAGCTTTGGGCTTTTGGGAATCAATACTAAAATAAAAATGCAAATCTTGATTTTAATGTTAATTTACGATTTTTTATTGATCGATGTTCTGTGGTCGGGTTGAAATTTCGATTCGTGTTTCTAATATAGACATGGAAAAATGTCCTAACCTATCAAAAAACCTATCAGAATCATCTATATACTGCTGCCATAGTACTGCGAGCTACTTAATACTGATTGTTTAAATGTATGTAATTAAACGTGTGTACCTATTTAAATAAAACACTTTAACGGTTTAAAACGCGATATATTGGTCGCGCCGTGGTCACGGGGAGACGGCTGCTGCAAAGTATCCGAAACGTCGGGCCGAAGTTAAAAATAATTTTCAAATACGTTTAACAAACGTATATCGCGTTTTAAACCGATTAAAGGACTACTCGCGTAAACTATGACAGTATTCGTATGTACGTATCTTGAAATTTAAACGCAAAGCAATCAGCGATATTGCCAAATTAGCGAATAAAATAGATGTGTAAAAAATTGCTAATTCATTTGAAGTCGACATATCTATTGATAGCTATTAAAACAAGTTTTATTATATCAACAACATGTGCTAATATTCTTTGCCAATTATTTGTGGCAATAAGCCAGTAATAAATCAGATAAATATGTATAAATGTATATTTAATATTTTGTTCCAAATTATATAGAGTCAATACCAATGTAGTCTTGAACAAGTGAAACGCAATCGCTGGACTTAGCATAATTTTTACATAAAGTTTATCGTAAAAGTGTTCCGAGACGCTCGAATGCTAATTGTTTGTTAGGCCGTTGTCTCCTATAAACGCTGTAGACTGCTAAATAAAGTTATATGAATATATTCTCTTAAACCTCCCATATAACTGTTGACTGTCATTTATTATATGAATTATCATTCCGACGCATATCAATAACAAAGATTTCAATATAGCTCAATTAAGCTGGAAGAGATCGCTTGTTAGCGATAAGGGCGCCCATTACACTTTATTCTAGCATGTAATGTTTTGTACAATACATAATACATAGTGAGTTAATAAATTAAAAAAGGCTATATCATAAAATCCTATTCTACGTAAAGCTGTAAATTTGATGCTTCGTATGAAGAGACAATAACGCACTTTACGTTTTTTTTATATATGTACTGAGTAACGTGATGCGTGTACGAGACCCCCCCTCCTCGGGGCACCCTTGGTCTAGCCGCAAACACAAAACACGGCGAGCCCAAACGCCCGGTTAGTATTCGAGGTCCCGTCGGGACTCAATACGTAATAGCCATGTCAAAAAAAAGGTACGACCCATACGCGTTTATTTGAGACTCCAGCCTAAATGTCTGTTGCGAAGAAAGTTGCTTATGTCGTAACAGTGCATATATGGTAATATTGTTATATGTCGATACCTTCTGACTGCGTCCTAATCGTTTCGTAAGGCGGCATCTGAAAAACTAGCATTCAAACCTGAATACAAGTAGCGTTAGCAAAAATTCCAAACAGTAAAATAAATACGATTTGACGGGCTTCTTGGTGCAATGGTAGGAAGGTAACGCTAATTAACAACGGGTCGCGGGTTCGATCCCCATCGGGTCCAACATTTTGTATATAACTTTTCTGAAGGAGTTGGATTTTGTCTGGAAATCTGGATATGAAATATGTTGTAGGATTATCTAAATTCCGTCCGGGTCACGAACAAACGTCCACACTTGAAAAAGTCGTAAACTTTAGGTCGATAGTGCATCTTGTTTAGATGTTATATTAATCTATAATTGAAAAAGATTAAATTACGATACAAAGGGCCAATTATCTCTATCCTTAATACTTTAAATTATTGATAAAATGTAATAAACATGTTTTTTTCAGTCGGTTTATCGTTGCCGACTCTACGTTCCATTCAGAATTCTTCCTTTCTTTTCTGTTAGAAATGCCCAGTGAAAATGTTTTATTCTTACCACACTCCAATGCTGTTGTTTAAATCACAGATCAACTAAGAATAGACTTAACATACCGTTACGATTGAACATTTATTTCTTTCGCTACCGTTGCTGGACATAAAGACGGACGATTAGCCGTTTTATAGTAAGAATTATAGGTGCTATAAAACTGTTCTTACTTATCTTCTTTCATTTATTTTGCGTATCAGAACAGTTTTAAAACACATTGAACTTCTTAATAAACATTTGTTAGAACTTGAACGAGTTAAAGTAACTTAAAAAATGTATTTACACTAACTTCTACATAAAAAAGATATATCTTTCAACAGATAGACACGTTTCCAAGAATTGGGTAGATGAAAAATTTCTCGAGTTTGATTCCCGGGCAGCAAATAGAATACAAATAATAGTTTATGTAGACCTAAGTCAGCAGACTGTAAATAATAAAGTCTAAGATATAGAATAAATACTTTACTTGGGGTAGACACATTTTTGTGTCTATCCCAAGACAAAACCGTATTTTAAATCAAATCAAATCAAGTCACATAATTAATTCCACAAACACAAATATAAAAAATAATCAAATAGACGTATATGGAGGGACGCCGATCTTTAGCAAGTTTGACATTTAATGTGTTGATAAAACAGTATATATAAACCGAAACATAGATCAGACTGTTTGAAACCAAAAAAAAACACACTGTTCTCAATGCACTTGCACCTTGCACCGTCAACCATGGCAGTGAGTATTTTCAATGTCACCTCGATCAATCACTGATTTGTCAGACGACGCTTCGGCGCCCATGCGCAGTTCCGCTCATCCTTCCCAGCTTTCGACTATTTACGTATCTTTCATTAGTTCTTAGAAGCGAACTCGCGAGGAAGTTCAGTTTTTGTATCGGAAACTGCTGTATCTGGTCCTTTTTTAAACTTTCACCGCTTTACAGCTATTCTGTTTAACGTTTAGACATTTTCTTATTTGACATGTGCGCTTTCCGAAGCAAATAAATATTCCAACTGGCTGAGTCAATACACTTTGTTGCCATACCCAGTTAAATAGCATGAAAACTAAGTAAGTTGTCTGTAGTTGACGAAAGTTGTACACATTTAAATAAAATAATTAACGGTTTAAAACGCGATATATATTTTTAATTTGTTTTAAGTACAGCTTGAAGTTTCGGTTGTAAGCATTTTCAAATAAGTTTAACTAATATATCGCGTTTTTAATCGTTAAAGTGTTTTATTTAAATGTGTACTACTCTCGTAAACTATTTCTATTGACAGTATTTAACTAAAAATCTATTTAGATCGAATATGTGTCTAACTCAACTGTCGGTAAAATATGTGTGATGTCATTTGCATAATTTTTCTCCTGTAACTTTTTTAGGGTAGCTTTGTTATATACTCGTAGTCTTGATGTATAGTATAGGCGAGTGTTTAGAATTGTAGCAACATTCAGTATCACATTTCGGGTTTGTTTTGCGTGTTTTCGCATTTGCATCAATGAAAACTTCTCTGAGTTAAGTGTGGCCAATTCTGCTAAGCGTTTGTATACATCCGCTCAGTTACGTGTTAAGAATCGATAATATTATCGGTCTATTCTCAATCTTGTTTATACTATTTTACTTTGAACAGCTTTTTAATTTGCGTCGGTCGGTGTTATGGCAGTGGGCAGTTTATTTTCGAGTATTTTGAAATCGATTTCTTAACGGACTACAAGCAATTAAAGATCTTTATGTTCTATTGGCGTCGTTTCCAGTTTTATGGATTCAAACATTCAACTATAGAGGCCATTATACAAGCCATGATGTAAAATTGTTTGAGTATCTCGGTTGAGTAACTTTAAAAAATTATGTTACACATTTAAGGCTCGTTGGCCCTATAGCTGGTTATTAGCATTTTATGGTAGAAGAGTATAGACAAGCGTGGCGTTCACTTGGAAGGCGAAATATATCAGCCATGTAACTATAATGCGCGGTTGGCCTATTTTGTCTTCGAATATACGGATATTATAGTTATGTGTATTATAGCTAGTAGCTAAAGCGTCGTAGATTTAGTTTCCACCAAATCCATTGCTTTTCCAAATTATTATATAATTTGCCTAAAACATTTTCGACCTCGTCTGGAAAATTCGGTCAGAAATACTTGGTAGGAATATTGAAATTTCTAAATATTTATTTAAGAACAAAGATAACCAATAGAAATATCATAGTAATATATGATTAGATATCGAAAGTAAAGTACAGACTTTTTCAGATAGTTTCAAGAATTACCAGAAAACCCTGATACAATGATAGCTATCAAAATTCAAGTATAACAATATACTTAATATTTATTATGTTGTATTAATATAAAAACCAACTTAGATATTTCACTTTCTATCAAGTGGACTCCGTGCATTTTCTCCTTTGTTGTAAAAGATCTCAAGACTGTATTTTTATGAGATTATTCAACTGATAAACCATTTTTTTTATGTATACAGAGAATTTCATGGTACAAAGTAAAATACTGCGTTCAAGGTAAATGTTAATTTAATTTTGCCGCTTTTTGTAATAACCAGAGTCAACCACGGGACTTTCTAAATATTATGAAGGTTGATATTCAACGCTAAAATGCGGCATAAAGGCGTATCATCGAAGTAATTTTTCATTAAACGCATTGGGTGCGCTCTTTCGTGTAACTGTGCTACATTGATTTGGAGTCATAGATATTCCTTTATATTTTTTCAATTTGTATAAATCCTTCGTAATTAATAAAATGATTGTTACAACAACACATTCGTAATTAGATTTTTAGTCATTAAGCTCTAATAAGCAAAAAATACACAATTGTCACCCCAAAAATGTTATAGAAATAAGATTCAAAAGACATCTATAACATCTAATGGTAGCAATTCGATGTGGATTCGTTTCCCACCGGGTCTAACATGTTCCTAATCTATTTATAATTTTTCTGAAACATATTGGGTTTCTAAAAATCTGAATATTAAATAGGTGGTAGGAATATCATCTAATCCACCCGGGTCACGAACCATCGTCCACAGCGATTATCACCGCGTTTCGATTTCAGTCTGTGGATTTCCGGAAATCCATAGCCAAAATAGACAGATAGAGCTTCTTGTTTAATTTTTCCGGGAGGAAAAAAATTTAAAAAAAAACACTTTAACGGTTAGTGTATAGGCTTCTTGTTTAGTTAAATGACTAAGGAATTTACCTTTTTTCAAATGAATCCCCAGCATTCTCAAAAATTGGTAAAGTCTGTCTAGATAAATGCTCTAACCAACACAAAAATATTTTTTCAATTCGAACCAGTAGTTTCTGGGATTAGCGCGTCCAAACAAACACTTCAGTCTTTCAGTGTTATAACATTAGTATAGATTACCATTGACGTATTTATTTCAATACCCAAGACACTGTAAACAGTAGTATTACAGTTTCCACGTTATTTTTAATAACGGTGGAAAGATTGCACTAGTCCGATTCCAATAGCGTGTCGGCACGCTACAATATGCACTCGTAATAACCTGGACTGTTATTTTAGGTAGCGGCACATTATATACAATTCTAGGTTATTGACACGTCAACAGACCTACGGGAATAAAACCGGAGTCGATTCATTAAATAGGTTTCAGTTTGAGCAGTATACGCAGCCAGCCACAGACTATAAGTATCTTCTCGTTTTCTCGTATATACAAAAAATGAACAATAAGCTAACACAAAGAGATAAAATATATATAATATATATTATAAACTGTATATATTATATATATAGTGATAGATTTATATTGTGAACAGCGAGGAGTATTTACAAAACTTTTAGCAGTAACTTTTACTCGCATAAACTACAGACAATACTTTAAGCTGTAAATTCTATATTTCCTTCATTTTTTCTGTTGTCAATAAAGCATCAGTACTAGACAATGAAACATTCTTTTACTTTATATAACTAAAACTTTGCCTTCAATTACAATGACAATAACATTGTAGGATTTATCACAGTGACGTGCGAACGGGATAACGTAAAGCGAAGGCTTAAAAGCACGTTTTTATACCTCGATAGCTAAAAGTTTATTCACCCACGTAATAAAAATATGACGTGCAAAGTATACAATCATCAAATTGAATTACACGCGAATTCTACGTGACAATAATGAAAATTAGTAACAATTGAACGTCGTATACGCATGGGTGCGTGGGCGCAGACTGGATCTGCGAAATTCTAATAAGCGTAGAGTGTAAAGAAAGTTAAGTTTCCAATTTATGCATATGTATGCCTCTGTGTTAGATGAGGGCAGCGGACCGTGGCGACGCAATTTTAACTTTATTTTACAATGAACACTTCCCATGTTATCTCACTGCACCTACTTGCTGTGAGGGAAAATATGCATGTAATGGAAAATTTATGCGTTTTAAAACGGGCCCCAAGAGTATTCATATCTCGTGAATTTTAAATATAATAATGTTATTAATATTTGCACTGTTTATATTTATAAGTATTGTTCATCATACTGTCTGTAGTTTAAGCGAGTAGTACACAATTAAACCTTAAAGTTTAAATAAAACACTTTAACGGTTTAAAACGCGATATATATTAGTTAATCTTGTTTGAAACTATCCTGCAGAGATGCTGTAAAGTGTCCGTAATGTCGGGCCGTAGTTGAAATAATTTGCAAACAAGTTAAAGTAATATATATTGCATCTTAAACCGTTAAAGTGTTTTATTAAAATTGTTCATTGTTGCTATAACTTTTTACATGGTAAAATATTGTCCGTAGTTTAGGCTACTTAAACACTTTAAAACTACCGTCAAGTAATTACGCGATTGGCTGACCGTTTAAAAGTAAACTTTTGCATTTAGTTTTAAACTGTTAGAAGTATTTTATTTAATTAGCATGGTTTAAAAAATTAAACTGTCAAATTACCATGGACAAAATGCAATATCTGGCTAGATCTATATTCTGTACCGGCCCTGAAATATTTTCCATCAATTTCTAAACTGCATCGGTTATGTATATAATAAGCAACCGAAAACTGACAAAATAGTGCAGTATAATCAAAGTCATGGCTAAAGAATTATGTACCTAATCACAAAGCTTTAGGACACATATTTCAACACTTGGCGATTATTTGTCAACATACGGAACTCACGGATATGCACCAGTCTGTATAGAAGTTACATTCCGTTCACGTAACTAATGTTTTCCGGTACGTTTGTTAAGGTTTAGTACAGCGCTTAAGTATTAATTGTTTACTATAGGCCAAAATGTATCGACGTGGAATACAAAAAACGGATTTATACCTGATCTTTACTTTATGGAAAGCGGAATAGAAGAACTAACTATAATCTTTAATGTGTTTTTGATTAAAGAGTTTTGTTTTGATAGTATTACTTTATTTTTATTTAATGTAAATACACAATGTCGACTTGATTCGTTTAGTAGTAGGGAATGGATGCGTTTCTATAAATGAAAGGTAAAAAATTTAATTAAAAATCGAATATAAATTGAGAAAGAAAAAATACTGTTATTTTTTGTTACTTATATATTTGTTGTCGTGTTAAACAACAGCACGGAACACGGTGGATGCCGGATCCAGTCTTACCCGAGCCGTACATTTTTTCAATTTATAATTGATTTTTAATTCTAATGCCATCATTGCAATAACATGTGAAAAACATTAAAGTTTTCAAACTATTTAATGTTATTTTTTGAGAAAGAATGTACTTAATACTGTCTGTAGTTTACGCGAGTAGTACACAGTTAAATAAAACACTTCAACGGTTTATGACGCGATATATTAGTTAAACTTATTTGAAAATTATTTTTAACTTCGGCCCCCGTGACCATATCTGCATTTTCTAGTGCGTACTGGTTAGTTAAATACTGTCTGAACTTTACGCGAATAGTACACATTTAAATTTATTGTTTAAAACAGTTTTTGTTACAGCTGCGATAGTAGCTAGCATCTAACCTTGTCGATGAGTTATAGTACCGCTATAAATTTATATAAATGGCTCGTATTCTAATGAAAGCTATTTAATATTCAAATAGAGCAGTGTTCTATGTGGAACAATTAGCATTGTAAATTTCATCCTTATAAAACCTTGACGTTTGGTCACTGATCTATATAAGGCTGAGGTTTCTTATAAACGCTATAGATCGCGTATAACGCCTGCGTAGTCATTACAGCAATGCAAAGTAAACATTGCACGTGACCTTAAGAAGGTAGGTAAGATATATTAGCGGTATTTAAATCTCGAAGACGTTTTTGCATAACTTAGGTCCTTTTAGTAGAGTTTCCCTTTGTCACGGGTAAGAAGCCGCTAGGAGCGTTAAAACAATACGCTATCTTTCGCTTGCGTCGTTACAGAACCATGACCTTATATGACCGTCCTATGGGGATAGTCGAGTCTAGAATTTTTCCTAGGTTTATTAGCCTTAGGTTAGATTCTAACAGACTATTACTTTTTATTATAGACAAGCATACGGTTTACGTGATGGGAGGACATCCTCACAAGATGCACTGTTACTTATTTTGGCCTTGCATATTCGGAAAAACACAGTAATGCGATTAAACATCACGGCTTTTCGTCTGTAGACCGTTATGCGTTGCCCGGACGGACTTTAAGATGTGCCTACCATCCATTTAAAATCCAGATCGCCATACGAAGTCCAACATGTTTTAAATTATAAATTTATAAGAAACATGTTGGGCCCCGGTGGGGATCGAATCCACGGCCCGTTGATTATAATCATAAGACTATACATTCGATTATGGCCTGTTATTGAGTTGATATTTCTTACATATATACACCGCAGGTTGCGCAATGAGGCTAATTATTTTTTTCAGATTCCACGTAATATAATATATAAATTTAAATTTTCATAAAATTAATAATGGAGTTTATTGCTTACGTAATCCGCGTGTTACGAAATTTTAAATCGTAACCATATCTTATTTTCGCCTTTTAATTATTATCATACGAAACGCAGCTTCAAAAATCAATACTCAACAAGAAATGAATGGAAAATTTCGTTACTTCCGACATAGAAATGTGTATACATATTTAATACATACAAAATGTAATTTATGGTTAATTATACCGGCGCACTTCATCGATACATAATGTAAATGTATTTGTATCATGTATTTTCTTATCTCCACTTTCCATTGCGGTTCGTTGAACTGTTTAGTTCGGGAGGGAAAATGCATCGTGGAAATTATGATTTTTTCGAATAGTAAAACAGATATGTTCGTTTAAATTTTGTGTTTAATACGTCTATATTTATTGTTGGATATTGTTCTTAGTGTTAATTGGTTTTTCATGATCAAATAATTAAAATATAACAATTAAGAACCAAATACATAACATTTACATTAACAGTTAACGATTTAAACCACGAAATATATGAGTTAAAATATTTTTAAATGCAACACGAAATTCCCCAAAACTTAGTCGCAGTTGAAAATAAATTAACTTACTTACTTTCGCGTTTTAAACGGTTAAAATATGTTATTTTAATTGACTAGTAGCGTGAACTACAGACAATTCTTAAACATAATGAAGAAAAGTACTCTATTTAAAGTTGTCTCCCCGTGTTTCGAACAAATATTTTTTCGTCGTGTCATGGTGAGTTATTTCTAATATAACAAATAGTTTTACTTTAATTTATTCAAATTCTACAGCACATAGGACGTCCCCAGCTTAGAAGTCCTATGTCTAAGTTGACTCTTTTCACCGACCGGTACTAGAATCCCGGACTTCGTGAACGGGGCAACATTATCATTGAACCATGTTGAGACCAAGACTCCGTAGAATGTAATATAATCCTTATATCTATATACATACGATGGTAAGTTAGAGGCGTTTGTTTTTCTACATCTAATTAGGTGCGACCCGTTCAGTTTTACTCGTATCGTGCTGTGGAGTACACGTGTTTGTTTCTTGTTCGTCTTTTGTTATTAAACGCTAACAATATGTGGATTGGTGGTGAAGTGATGTGTCTCTGGTATGGATTTATTTGCGTCAGTTAGCGTACTTTTGGAAACATGTTTCTGGAAGGCAGAGGTCAGTAGTTGTGTTTTGAACGAGCCTTGAATAAAATACAAAGAAATCGGTCAAAAATTATGAAAAGGGCAGCTATTTGAAATGTTATTTTAGATTCTGATAAAAACACTTTTGAGAATTTTAATATTTTTCACATATCATAAAATCTCCTTTAATTGAGTGAAATAGGTATGACACTACCGATTATTAGTTCGCAGTAGCACAAAACGCTGGGGATGCCGGTTGAAGACCCGCTCGTGTCCTAATTTTTTTATTGTATAGATTTTTAATTTGTACAAAAAGTTTCTTACACAGTTACTATACAAGAGGTTATTATAACTTTTATTTGAAATAAGAAATCTTAATTAAGGAGATATTTTTTGTTATCTCTTGCGTATTTCTTACTTATTCAGAAGCACTATTATTTGGGTATTCTAGAATTGTGCAGATTATTTGGCATACAGTTAGTTTCCAAATCGTTAATTTTATTTTATATAACGTGGATTAGATTGAAAAAATAATTTAGAAATATAAAAGTAGGCACATCTAAAAAGTACGTAATTGAATAGATCAAACTTAAATTATTACGAAATGTTTTAATAATTCATATTTTCACTCAAGCGTTTTTTACAATTTTTCATATCATTTATTGAAGTATTAAAAAAAATATGAAAATTCACTATTAACTACTATCTACAGTTTTCACAAGTACAACACATTTAAATAAAACATTTTCCACGGTTTAAAACGCGAAATATATTAGTTAACTTAATTTACAATTTATTTTAACTAAGGTCCGATATTTCGGATGCTTCGCAGCAGCCGTGGCCCCTCCCGTGACCACTTAACTAATATGTTTCCTGTTTTAAACGGTTAAAAGTGTTTTATTTAAATAATTCACTGCTATTTTATTTTATATCTTCGCCGAATCTGATAGGAAAGCAGGTATACTTGATTATTGCATTGTTATTCTACAAGACCTCAGTCCACGGACTAGATACTAGAAACACTAGTATTAAGGGTAAGAGTGTGAGACTCTTGGTTAATGGTTAATTAAACCAAATTCGGCCTCCATTCAAATTTAACCTAGACATTATCGTTTATTTTATTGAACTCTTGAGCACGGTTCTGTTTCTTTTACCTTGAACATGCGCCAGGATTTTATATATTATTTCAAAATTACGTTCGATTACAAAATAACCAATGTATACATCTTCCGGGTGGTTTAAATCGAAAACTATTTGTAGTTTACGCGTGTAGTTCACATTTAAATAAAACACTTTAACGGTTAAAAGCAAAATATATTTGTCAAACTTTTTTTAAAATTAATTTTAAAATTATTTTATCTACGAATGCTTTGCAGGAGCCGTGGTATCCCCATGATCGATCATTTAAAAATAGATTTAATTGATTTATTTCGCGTTTTTAACCGTTAAAGTGCTTTATTTAAATGGTTTAATCATCTTGAAAAAAAAAACAAATTTCTTTAATAATTTATACAACATCCGATTTTCCAACGCTAAAATAGGTCGACGGCATATATGTTATATGATGTTTTGATATGATGTTATAGCGTATAAAAATGCACCCTTCACCAAGTGAAACGGATTGTTTGTCCTTTCTTGTCATAAAAAAGGTATAAACTACTCGTTACATTCTCTCCAATTATAATAACACTATTAATTTAACGATAATAATAGTAAAATAATATTACTATTAAACTGAAATATACATTGACTGAGATTAATAATATAATATATTTTAATAACATAGATATAATAATAATTATAAGATTCTAAACGTCGCGTCGGGCCTTAGTTAAAATTTACAGTTAAATACCTACAATGATACAAAGCATCCAAATCGTTTGACCGCAGTGAAATTTAATTGGATAAAGTCTCTCGTTTTAAACCGTCAAAAGTGGTTTTATTTAAATTATAAGATTTACGAGTTAGTACACACGTTAGGTCACTTTTGTTTAAGAAAACGAAAGTAAAGTTATCTATAATTCTATTTCGTTTTCCTTGAATTATGCACCGTTTGTATTATATAATGTATTATACCGACAGTTGAAAAACAAAACTTGCCTATATAAGGCAAATAACTTTCATCGCATGATAAGGCTTGGTTAGCCGGTAAATGGCGTCTTGATATTGAATAAGGGCGTCCTTGCTGCTTATTAACTGCTTTTATATATTTATTAGCTGAGTCAGCGACTTTGTCCGCGAAAATCGTATTTTTGGGTAACTAATTTCGTTTAGTGTAACTTAAGCTGTTACAGACGACATCGTCGCGGACTTTTTTTTTAGATAATTCATTATTTCATACATATTTTTCGGCTATCTTGAACTGTTTTTGCAGCGTACGCCTCTGAAACCCATAGTGATAAATAATTTTCTATATTGATAAAATCTTTTTAAATGTAAATTTAAAAAGATTTTATCAATTTGCACCCGTACTTCCAGAGATTAGCGCGTTCAAACATACGGAACAAACAAACAAACTCTTCAGCTTTATATATTAGTATAGATTTATTTTAACTATGTTGTGTGTATCCGAGGTTTAGTTTCGGATGCTTTGCATCTATCTAGGTATTTTATATAATAATTTTGTTGATGTTCGTTTCTTGTCTATATTATGTAGGCATTACAGATATCAAAGTATGTATAATATCCCGGTTTATTTTGGCACACCGCCAAAATGCACATCACCAGGTCTTTACAGGTTCCGAGGCCACAAAACATTTAATATATCGTCTTTTGTTTTATTTATATTTGTACTATAGCCAACTCAAGGTACTAAAACTTAATACGTATATAGTAGATATATAAATGTGGCAAATAGACATATTTTTAATTAGAGAGTAAACTAAAGATAGATTAGTAGATCTAGTAGATCAGTGCAGGTAGATTTATAATGTATATATCGAGCTTAAGAGATAGAATAGAATCTTATTTAAATAAAACACTTTTAAACGGTTTAAAAAATTAAAGTCAGTTAAGCTAGCGGCACTAGATTATTAGCATACTGAACTTTGACATTAGGAATCCCCGTGACCACGACTGCAACTTTCGTGTTTTTAGCCATTCAAAAGTATTTTATTTATTTATTTAAATATTCATACTAGCTTAAGCTACAGATATCACTTTGATTATTTTAGGACGTAATTAAACCGATAATGGTAATTTGAATTAATTAAAAACAATAAACCAAAATGGCCGATTGTTTAATATTTGCATTCCCATGCTAAATCCTTGAATTTTGTAAAAGGTATTCACTAAATTGTTTTCTCATGTTGCCTTTATGTACTGTGTCGGAATAGTTGACATAGAATTTACGAGTTTCAAGCTAGACATTACGTTACTAGAAACCGTTAAATGCATGTTACTAAATTATTCTTGCTAATATATCGACGCGTATTGTGTAACTAATGTTGTCACTTACCTCAAAAAAGTACTAAGTACTTTCTTATATAATTTGAGAATAAAAGTCTGACGTTTATAAGTACTTATACTATATATAAAATAAACAACATTAACTAGAAAGACAATATATCAATTTTGACTAAAGCTTGTATCGAAAATTATGTTGTTCCATATTAACAGATTAGTTTTAATTTTTAAGAACCTTGCTTAATTAATTATTACATACCTACCTAAGTAGTCTCCAAAAACCATGCATTGCTATAACATTCTTTTGGAACGATTCTTTTTCGGATGCTTTGCAGCAGCCGTGGTCACGGGGAGACTAAAGATGGAGGATGTCTCTGACGTCAAAGAATAATCAAAACCTGACGTCAAACAAAACTTTTTAATAAAGCTAGACATTCAAACTTAGTCATTTGTTATTTACAATATAATTACAATAATATTAAATTAAATAAATAATTTAATAATAATTAATATTAAATAAATGTAAAGCCTATTTACATTAAATTCGTTGTTGTATTTTAAGGCTTGCTAATACGACAGCTACACTATGAAAATGTCACCTAAGATACAGTTTTAATTACAATTAAAAAGCAGCGGAAGCTTGGAAAGCGACCAAAACAACACCGATCAAAATTAGACGCTAATAACAAGATAACGTAAATGTTACGTCGAATTAAGCTAATGGATAATTGATTGCATAATATTAACATATGTAAATTAACGAAGGCGTTATGTAATCGTCTACAATCACTTTTGCAGTTCCTAAGTCTAGTTTTAGATTTGGGCGTATTAAAAGCTGACGCGACCAGCAGAATATGTCTCGCGCGACTGGGACATTTTTCTAATCAATTTATATTTTTCCGAAACATGTCGGACTTTCTCTGGAAATCTGGATATTAAATGTTTGGTAGTCATATTGAAATTCTGTCCAGGTCACGAACTGCCGCCCACAGATGAAAAACCCAAGTTTGATCGCGTTTGGATATTCGGATATCCACATAACCGAATGTGGATATCCGAATATCCAAAAGCCAAAATAGAAAATTGTATCTTGTTTAGTTCCTTCCTTCCACTATTTGAACCCCATACTTGTCTGTCCTATAACATAAAAAAAACGTTAAAAAGTGTTTTATTTAAATATTTTGTTTCACTTAAAATTTAATTAGTTACGTTTTAATTTTGTTTAATTGAAACTCGCATTTTATTACTTTGACCCAATCGATCGACAGTACAGGGTCTAAAACAGCTTAAAATAATTAAAATTCGTTCTTGCGTGAGAGATTTATAAAACAATGGTTGTAAACATAACCTCGGAGAAATTGGGTCAAAATTTAATTAGGAAACAAGGCAAGTGACTTTCAAGAACACGATCTTTGTTAGCGATTTGCACTCCTTTCTTCACAACGAACTCGATAGCGCACAGATGTGTTTTTATGATGTCTTATTAGCGTCTTGGCGATGACAGTTTTATTGGGAACGATAAAACTGCAAACTTAAGACGTTAAATCATCATCAATTTTATCTCCTTTTAAAATTCGGTCTTTTTAGGCATAAACCTCTCTCTGTGGCTGGCATGGCTTGACGTTGCTTATCATTGTGTGTACGCGAATAGTACATATAAAACGCGTCTAACAGATTAAAATGCGAAATATATTATTTAAAATTTATTTTAACGTCCGACCACGGCGGATGCTAAACATCCGAAAAGTCGGGCCGTAGTTGAAATTAACTGTAAATTAGTTAACTAATATATTTCGCCTTTTAAACCGTTAAATGCGTTTTATTTAAATGCTGCTAAATATAGATTCGAAATACGGTAGACTATTGAATCGTTTTTATTTGGGAAGGTCGAACGAGTGTAGGGAAGTTTGAACTATTTGTCTGTAAATAATGCAAACACATAAAAAAGTTTGTCTTCACTTCATATATTAGTACTGCTACCGAAAGGTTCCTTTCTTTTTTATAACTGCTTTATTTTTACATACCAAGCCACAATACCCTGTGGGCCTTTATACCTAAATAAAGAAAAGGAAAAATTATTAAAAACAATTCTAAAATGGATAAGTTATAGAAGAAAAGCGTTCGTTTAATATCGTTACTAAAGACATTACATTGTGGCATTATAACCAGTCGTCTAAAATGAGATGTGCGATCATACGCTATTTTAATTTACGTCGCAAACTGTCACCGTTGGTGCGTAAGATGACCCTGCCAGTAGGGCAAACCACCGCGGCCCCCTGACATACATACATACATCACTAATTTTAGATTTGTGATCCCTGCTTCACGTCCTAGTAGACGCATGGACAATATTAATAGAGTGGACAGAGAAATAACGGTGAACGAACTGTTGCGATTGATTTTTCGATTCGTACGTTGCGCTATGTGCGTTTCTTTCATAAATATGTATCGTGAACGTATAAAAATGTGATCATTGCGCTTTATAAAATTCGCGCTTGATCGCTTCATTTGCATAATAATACGGTGTGTATTACCAGTTAGTTCCAGGGCCGACCGTTTAGGCGTAATTCCACCAAGAAATCTTGATGTTGGTTAAAGTTTTATTTTTATTTTGAGGAATCCGATAGGTGATCCACATCATTTGCTGATCATTCCACCCATTTCTCTTTCCTTTCTTTGTGGAGGATTTCGGGTTATCCAACTGTCACTGTATGTATCCTCTTCAAACCTTCTGGTTTCTTTACAAATTCTTATCATCTGTTCCATCTTTAGTTCTTCTATTGTTCATATCCTCAACACGTATGTGTCAGTTTCAACTATAGTTGCAATGGATATTTTTATATAGAGAGGACAGCACTTTGCAGCCGTTAAATTCTTGGCCAATGACCATGACTCTACGCTGAAATTGCGTTTTAAATATTTTTCTAACCTTATTAATTCATAACAGCTTCGCGATGAATTAAAAACCACAGATGACCAAATTAACTGCACAAAAAACACTCTTTCCGGTTTAATTTCGTTATTGGTCGGTTGATTTACAGTTCCACGAAGTCATAAGGAAATATAGTCCATTTGTCAATACTTTAATCAATTTTCAACACTTTACAAATATTTTTCTTACGTGGACTCCAAATTAAGGGCGATCAAATATTTATTATGCATTACCTTTGATGTTAAGAAAGTGAATGTGCTGAGAAGATATTGTTAGCAAATCATGCATACTTAGCTCTTTTGTATGGCTTTTTATTATCACAACTTTACTCGTAAGCAACGTTAATATTTTATTATACAAATAAAATTCTAAGCTCATAAACATTTTCCCTGATGTCTCAATAGTTGATAGAGATAGTATCTTCTACTTGTACGTGCCTTATCATTTAAGTATTTTCGTGATCAAGAATGTTTACATCACTTTACTTTTTTTAGAGTAAAACGACACTAGATAAGTCGAAATTGAGAGAAACGAAAACACTGCTAAAAATACTCTCAACGAGTACTTTAGATACTTTTCCCAGTATTTCTGAGTTCTGGCATCTATAATACGGAACACTTCAAGCGCTAATAATAACTGGACATCTTAGACAGCCTACGCAAAAATACAAAGCACTATTAGGCTAGGCGCAGACGAGACGTTGTGTCGGTTAGTTTAGTTGTTTTTTTAATTAACTTGCAAACCTTTTTGAAGGACACACTACAGAGAAAAGGTATCGATTAATTAAAAAGTTGTAAGGGCTTCACAATTGCCTTTCAACTACACTGTCAACCGCAGTCTAGCGAACGAAAACAACCAGCTGACTGTTAAACGTCTGGTTTGTGCACTAAGAGCCAGTTTCACTACTTAACGCCTCGCAACATAGGTACAACACTATATAGTCTGATAAGGAGCCTTATAAGTAGGAATCGGCATAATCTTTACTGCTATATTAATAGTAGTTATCCTTTATATAACCGCTTGGCTATTTCGAGAGGTGAACACCAGAACTAAATAAGCGTTTTATGGACTATCTTCACGAGATTATCTAATAGGGACTTTTCACATAATTTGTAGTATACAATTTAACGGAACATGGAAATGGAAGGTTTTGGCGTGGGTATGTTTATAGCGTTTGACATTGTTAGGGCTGTTAGGTAACTAACAAGTGTGTGTAATATTTGCATAGGTTTCGTAAGAGACGACGAGTGTTTTTAAAATTAGCATGCCCGATTGCAATATTTCAAGAATATTCATTATCTATACTAATATTATAAAGTTGAATAGTTTGTTTGTTTGTCTGAAAGTGCTATTTTTGGGAAATAGTGTTATAGTAAAAGAAGCGTTTGTCAGGTCTTTAGTTGTACGTTTAAAAGATTTCTACATCCGTTACGTAACGAGTAACCTACATTACTCTCATTGCAATTTTTATATAGTATATATAGAATTATCTTTGAAACATCAATGCCGTATATATATGGTTAATGACATTTTCACAATACAAGCCTTAAAAATATGAGCATCCTTATATCATCTTTATGTCCTTGTTAATTTGATATCTAAACTGTCCTGTGCTCCAAATTGCTGCCCACGCGCAGTTTGTCCCTCCTGCGTTCCTTTTATGAAACAATTCAAAAGTACATTAGTTTTCATTACTCTTTCCTTTTATATTCATAATCATCTCATTTTATATTCGTTAACAATGTAACTGGAAAGGACTAACTAAATACTGTCTACATATTACGCAAGTAGTACACATTTGAAATAAAAACTTAAACGGTTTGAAACGCGAAAATATTAGAAAAAATGTTTATCAATTATTATCATTGTATCCCCGTGACCACGGCTGCTGCAAGCATCCTAAAAATAAGGTAGTTGTTAAAAATATTTTAAAATCAAGTGTAACTAGTATATTTCGCGTTTTATTTACAAGTCTAATGTGCATTTTTTTTAATCAAGCACTATATTGTTTTGAGGACAATGTGGATGTTTTTTTAAAAAAAAATATATATAAAACCATGTTCTTTCCTACGAGTAATAATTAGAAATTTCCGGAGTCATTATTGGATCGATCAAATATAAATTTGTGAGTTGAATATATAAATTAAATACTGTCTATAGCTTACTGTCTTAGCGAGTAGTACACATTTAAATAAAACACTTTAACGGTTTATATATCGCGAATATAATATATCACGTTTTAAACCGTTAAAGTGTTTTATTTAAATATATAAATTGCCAAAATCATGACTTCTATTTAGCTTCGCCGTCCGCTGGTAAAAAGATAGAACACACAGAATCTGTCAAAATAAATTTAGAAGTTGCATGTATATCTATAGCATCGTTTAATATGTTGACGGAAATAGGATGTTACTAAATGGTGCAGAACATCAACGAGGATCGTCAATGGAGCGCGTGGGAAACTCTCTATTTTTATAAAAACTCTGTGGTAGGGCATTTGCATTCAGTATCAAGCTATGTTCCGCAAGCGAGTCCACAATCATTTATACTAGTCAACAATATTTTCTTAAATGTTAATACTTTATTGTATTTTACAAGATGGCATTATAAAATTTAAATATCTATTAGCTTTAAAAAATTAAGGACACTGGAAGACTTGAATCGGTATCCACAGCTACTAAGCCAGATATTGTTAAAATGACACGGTGCGATTAATTTTTTTAAGTAATTGATTTTTGATTTAAGCGCCTTATGCCATTCAAACATCCCAATGCCTTAAAATTTCTGCAATGTGCCCGTTGCCCGTGAAAGCCCTATATAACTTAAAAATATTTTGAATTGAAAAATTGATACACGTCGAATTGTACAAACGGCAAACTAAGTTGAAAGCAACACTAGCTAAAAAATTTACAGCACATAACAAACAATTCACAGCTAGTCTATATACTGTTTCATTTCGTACGTAGTAATTAATACTAAAAAATATATCTCCAGACACGTTGCACAACCTGCCAGACTGGTAGAAATATTCATCAATATTTATAACTGTTTGATAGTAGGAAATAAAGCGTGTAGTTAATAACGAAAGCGGTAGGCATGTGGCATCAACACTAGTGTATTTATGGACAAAACGGACGTTACAGTTAAGGTACAAGTCCCTATAACAAGCCCATTGAAAGTTTAGTTGACTATTATTTTCGTGAATGTTTGATTCGATTTCACTGTGGTTACGTGTGTGTTAGGCTGTGGTCTCATAGAAACGCCGACGTCACGCGTTACGCTCTGTCAAGAGGCATAAGATTTTTAATAAGCACGATAAGCGTTCACTTGATGGTAACTCGTTCGAACCCACAACCCGTATATTATAAGCCATGCATTGCTATCATTAGACCAACGTGCCCGTTAAAATCTAGTCAGTACGTACATTGGATTCGCGTAAGTAATTTTGGTCTCAACAACTGTAGTTGACAACAATACCTTTTATATCGTAGAGGAGAACAGAAAATCTTTGTTTACTTGCTAACATGCCTGCATGTAATAGTGGGATTTTGGACCCAATTTTGAGCTTAAAGCATTCAGTCAACTTGTTCAAATTTGACGTTTACGATTACAATAACCGTAAGTAGCAAGAGAAGAGCGCCAACAGTTTACGGGGTCGCCAATATAAGAGTTTGTTTCATAGGGTCCTCTTACTCCTATTAGATATGACTAAGACCGACGTGTATTCAGTTTTTAGGGACCAAGACCCCCCCCGGGGGGGGGGGGGGGGGGGGGGGGGGGGGGGGGGGGGGGGGGGGGGCCCCCCCCGGGGGGGGGGGGGGGGGGGGGGGGGGGGGGGGGGGGGGGGGGGGGGGGGGGGGGGGGGGGGGGGGGCGCGGCGGGGGGGGGGGGGGGGGGGGGGGGGGGGGGGGGGGGGGGGGGGGGGGGGGGGGGGGAAAAAAAGGGGGTTTTTTGGGGGGGGGGGAAAAAATTTGGGTGTAAAAAAAGGGGGGGGGGGGGGGGGGGGGAAAGGGGGTTTTTTTTTTTCCCCTTGGGGGGGTTTTGGGCCCCCCCCCCCCTTTTTTTTCCCCCCCCCCCTCCTCAAAAAAGGGGGGGGGGGGGGTCCCCCCCCCCGCGGGGCCCCCGGGGGCGGCCCTAATTTTTTATAAAAGTAAACGGCGTAACATTTAACGCTAAGAGCACGCCATAACTTTTATAGGAGACCAAAGCCTAAGGTCTACAGGATACATCGTGAATGTTTTGCGCGATATCTGTGTTACTTTAAAAATTCTTATTCAGGCGACAGTACGTTTAACCCGGTTGTCTTTCCGCTCAAAATACAATTTGTTAATACGTTTTAACATTACCACGATAAGGCAAATTGCTGGTCTTCTTGATAAGAACTTACTTTAGTTTGGAACGATTATAATGTGAAAAAAGTGATTAGTTTATTTCCCTTTTTTTGTCATTTTTACATTGCGTATAATTTGTAATGTGTAAATACTGTCTATAGTTTACGCGAGTAGTACACATTTAAATAAAACACTTTAACGGTTTAAAACGCAATATATATTAGTTAAACAGCCGCGGTCACGGGGAAACTGTCTCCCCTGCTGCTGAAAAGCACCGAAACGTCGGGCCATAGTTAATAATAATTATAATAATAATTTTTAAACAAGTTTAACTAAAATATATCAAAATATTTAAACAGTTAAAGTGTTTTATTTAAAAATTGTAATGTGTAAGTTTTTTAAGAGAGAGAGACCGACGAAGTCAGGAGAGTAAATTGTTATAATTCAAATTTATTTCCGTTGCATATTGTAAACAATATTTTACTCTAAAGAATGTTAGTGGTGTTAGCTGTTGTAAATATGTTCACAAAAACGAAAATGTGTTAAGGTACTAAAGAGAAAATGTACTTGTTATCAAAACACCGTATCTTTTCGTTTTATTGCCTTCCCAGCATTTAGCGTGAAGATCATTCGCTCGATAAGGGTCATTTGTATGAAGATTCACAACAGTCCTATTTCTGACGTCATGATAGCATCAACAATGAGAAACGTATTTCTGTTTGCTGTATTGTTTTCTATTGTATTCGCCGTGAGAAATAAGTTTCGTAATTAAAAACAAACGGCGGAAAATTTACAAGTTAACATTCGAGAATATTTGATACTAATAATAACAAACGAAGTATAACATAATACCAAATTATAAATTTTATTTTTATATGTAGCAAAAATGTATGTTTGTCCTTTTTAACGTCTTAACTGATCAACTGGAAATATTCCTACTATTAAAAAAAATCGCCCCTATACCTCTTGATGTTTTTTCTTAAAATACATAGTGCCATATATTTATGAAACCTTATTTTTTCTTTATAGAAACACCACGAGTAGCAACAGCTGTCGGGCCACGAAGCAAGCGAGCGCAAACCCCGCAGCAGCCGCAGCCAGCTGCCCGTACGCCGACCGCTCCGCTAACCGCGCCGCTCTCCGCTCCGCTTATTCCTCCTTTGCCTGTGCCCTCGAGAAAACACGCTGATGCTCTCGCGCACGCCGCCAAAGGTGTGGAAGCACTTGGTGTTTTAGTGCAATATTTGGTGTTCCGAGTGAGTAAATTTTTTCTCTTTTCTTTGTTTCTCCCTTCCTATTAGTCACATCTCTATAACATAGCCCAACGCCTTCATCGTAAATGCTGAAAAAATATTTTTTTTCAATTTGAACAAACATTTCCTGAGACGCTAATCTGTTCAAACTCGTCAGCTTTATTTATTAATATTGATTAACGAAATTATTATTTTTCAGTTGGACGCACTAAACGGCAGTTCCTGGCGATCGGAAGCGGAGAGATGGCGAGGTGTGGCTGCGGCTGAACGTAGCAGTGCTGCACGGGCTGACAGAGATAGACAGCAACGGGCGCAGAAAGATCTCGATACTAGTAAGTATTTTTATACGCCCATTACTTAAAACTTACTACATATCTGTTGTCTGTCTCGTGTTGGCAAATTATTGTTAGTGCACGAGTATAAATTAAACCCCCGACCACCATGAATAACTCTTTTAATCATTTCATTAGTCGCTGAATGCCTGAGCAAGATCTCAGAGCTCGAGATGGAAGTATCTTCGAAAGAAGAGGCGAACGCTCGCTTACAAGCCACACACGTAGAAGAGGTTTCCGCTTTAAAGAACGATGTTAAAGAATTAAAGGTAAAAATCTATATTTTTTTAATTAAATTTAAGCAAAGTAATAAATGATGTCTTGTGATATTTATATTAAAGTCATACACATCATAAAAAAGAAGAAAAAAAAAATTGATTGGTAATTTTTATGTTTTTTTTTTCTAATTATTCCAAATTCAAATTAACTAAATCAAATCGAACTAAAATTATTCCAATATGTAATCAAAAACCTAACCTTCAGTTTAAAAAGTATTCTCGTTCATTCTACGAAAAAAAAAACTAATTAAAAACACATTTAGTATTTTTTATGAAACTGTAAGTACATTATTTCAGGATACTATCGAATCCTTAAAACATGAAGTAGCTGAGAGTCGCGCAAGATTGCACGCTCACAGTGAAATAGAGAGGACACTGCGCGCGCAACTCGAAGCAGCACGGACGGAGATGGAGAATTTGGATAACTCAAATGAGTCGTCCAAAATAAACATCTCCTGTGATGCTGCTTGCGATCCTGTCTACTGGGAGGTGGAGGAATGTGAACTGAGGGTAAATTCTGAAGAGGAATTGAGCAAAGACGTCACAGAACTAGCTGCTGAGGTAAATTGCAGTATTATATAGTTCTGTCGCATGTAAAGTTTTGATAGAGACAATTTTAAACGTGTTGGGTTTTACTTCTTCTTTGCACTGTGCATTCTATACATTTATCTTATCAAATTTGAATAAATAACTTTTATGTGCTTCTTTATATATGTATATATATTATCCTGGTAAATAAATCCTAGTACAGAAAAAATGCATTAAGTTTTAGCTTTTTTAATACAGTACAATTTTGACCTCTTGATGAACCTACCTGAAGTGTTTAGACATTTGAGGCTTCTTACTTTTTTTTGTTCATTTCGAAGGTATTGTAATGTATAGTTATAGCTATGTATGTAAAAATAATACGTATTAAAATAATTTATATGTTATTTTTATAGGTGAGATCGCTAAGAGCCGTCGTTGAGCTTAAGCAAGCAGAGATAGTGTCACTAAGAGACGCGAGGAGTGAATTGGCTGCTGAAAGGGAAAGGAGAATCGCCGCTGAACGCGATGCTGGCAATGCGCGTCATGCTTCTGAAGAGCTGCGCGAGAGAGCAGCAGCTAGGCAGCGCGAGGCGGACAGACTAAGGGATGACAATAGAAGACTGAAAGAAACAGCTGCGAGGGACAGGGACCACGCTACTAGGCTTTTAGCACATAATGAAGAATTAAGATACAAACTCAGACAGAAATCTCAAGTAGGTCCAACTTAAGAAATGTATGTAGTTAACGCGAGTAGAATACATTTAAATAAAACACTTTTAACTGTTCGGAAAGGCGGAAGAATTAGAATTCATATTTGTTTTAACTACAGCCCGACGTTTGACATTAAGGACACCCTCCATCTTCAGTCCCTCCGTGATCACGACTGCTGCAAAGCAACCGAAAGGTCGTTAAAATAAATTGTAAATGGATTAAGTAATATATTTCTCGTTCTAGACCGTTAAAAGTGGTTTATTTAAATGAGTCCAACTTCTTTCGTCTACAAAGCTCTTTAAAAAATAATACAATATTGAAAAGGTTCATTTCTTTAAAAGTATACACAGAAGGTGATTTTTTTTACATCTTTTTTTCTAGGTGGTATCCCTGCTAGCGGGTGGGGGTTATATTGAGCGAACTACGATGCGCACACGCACCTCGTCCGGTGATTCGGTGCGCTCTAATTCGTCGCTCCCATCATCGCCTTCACCCGCGGTATCACCAGACCCTGATTCGCCACCACTACCCGCTGTCAAAGGAGTCGTAGAGAAACACGATTCTGTCAGCTGGGTTCTACAGATAGAAGAAACCCCTGAAGAAATGGCTTCGAGGTATTAGATTTTTTTTTTAATTTTACAGTACCATCACCTAGTACGTGATGTAATAGATATCCAAGCACTTTATTACCAAGGCATTATAGTTTACTGTTTATAGTCCTATAACATTTATTGTCGGACACCTCCAGAGACCATAGATTAGATATTCAGAAAATAAAAATAAATTAAACGATATTAGAATAAGAGTCTTAACTGATGGTATTCATGTTTTCTTCATAGGCTTGCACGAAAATCATCTTTCCGGGCATCGGCATCTCCAAGTGGCGTGAAAAGACGCGGCGGGGGTTCCCCCGGTAGTGGATCCCCTGCCCCTGCGTCCCCCGCCCCCAATGCCTCCAAATTGTTCCGGCCTGGTGAACTCGACTTCCCACCGCCGCCGCCACCTCTCAAAGAATCAGCTGGTGAGGCGATTTACATATACGATGAAAGTCAGTATTGAAATATATATAAGAGAACATGGCTTAGGTCATGTAAGGATATAAATCTGGATGAGACTGTTACGCTTTATAAGTTTGGACTTCTGGAGACACATGATTTGAGGGAAAAGGAAGAAAATCACTATACACTTATTTATAAATATTTAGCAACGTCGTGAGAAAACGGTGTCTAAATTGCATCTTTGATTCCAAGACTTGAATATTTTGTGATCGCAAGATAGGCCTACCGTTCTATACGAAATATGTTCTTGCCCGAAACTGGACACTTTCAAATGGACTAATTTTTTTACGGATGGAACGAATTGAAGTGAATCCTGTATGTTGATTTACATTGAAATGTAAATGTTACTTATGAGCTAACAATTCACGTGTTTGCCCATACTCAAAATGATGATAGATTTTGTTCTATATTATTGGACAATGTAGCGTGTTGGATTTGTCGCGTTCCATTCAAGCTGAAATAGAGAGAGGAATGGAGAACTATGTAACCAGTTAGTGTGATTGCTTTTCTCAAAGTATAGCCTTAAATTATATATATCGGCTGCGTTTTGTTCGAAAATGTTGTACCTGTACATTGCACCAATAGAGTCTCTTTGTTGTTTCGTACATTTGTTAAGGTGTATTTTGCGCAGTTACACTGACAAGCATTTAGCACATACTCCGTGGTGTGTTTTCGGTGTGATGGATGTCAATTATTTATATATACTTTTACTTAAAACTTGCTCACCCATTACACTTGAACAGTCTTTTGTTTTGCGACATAGCTTACATCAGGTATCTGCGCAAAATTCGTTTAATACTTACAAATCATTACATTCTTCTTCTTTCTACGCATCCTATATCTCTACAGCAGAATCTAGTCTCGTTTCAATACTTCTAGTTACTTTATTTATTGGTGCAATACTGTTTGGAGTAATCATTGTTAATAATGTTGTGTTGTTAAGGTAAATAATAATGGATTTCGCAATACTTAGGGCCGTGCTCGTAATAATAATCAGTGGCAGGTCGTCTGTTAACGTAATTTTTAAGTATGTATTGTTTTGTGTCCATTATTGTACTTTTATTATTACGATAGTTTATCTTGGTTGTTGGCATCGTTTTTATTTTCATGTACAAAGTAACGATTGAAAATTTCTAGATGTAAGTAGTACACGCGTGTAAGCGTGGTTTTAGCTATACAATTGGTTTTTCACATAAGGGATAAAGTACTCGAATATTTGTGTTTTAAGGTAACTTAATTTGTATAGATTTTGATATAACTCGTAACACAAAGAAACCAAAGAGTCTCACGCAGCCTGCTCTTTGTCGCGTTCCTTTTACCTTTTGCATGTCTTGATAAGGCTTATCAATTATTTATTTTAAGCTACGTATAAAATAACGTCATTCCAAATACAAAAATGTAAGCGTAAATGATTATTACATGATTAGAAGATTATCTATCTATTATTGTGAAAATAAATCATAATAAATATTATGTGGCGATTCGTTTTATTTATCCCCAACACATTTTAAAGGTACCGAGAACCGCTATAATAAAATAAAACATTGCCTTCTATTCAAATTTGTATTTTTTTATTTAGTCCTAAATAAGCTTATTATCGATTGAAAACAAAAAGATACGAGTGGGACTTGAATCAGTATCCACTCAGTTTCGTGCTGTCGCTCTATCAAATCGAGGTATTTTTTATTTATATAGAACCATCATAGATTGTCCATAAATATTAAAGTTTTGAAAGGTAATACTTTTTGTTAATATTAATACTAGATTCACGTAATAGCAGATAGTAGAATCATTATAATATGTAAAATATTAGGTACTTAGGTATAAGTACCTCTAAAGGATGGCAGTTCATTGAGTTAATTCGTACAACTAGACTTAATTATCGTAATTACGTGCGTCCGCGCACTGATGTCCTGTGTGGTCCAGTTTAGACAATCATTCCGGAAAGTTACTAACACTAAAGGGAGATTGAGGAGAACGGAGAAGTACCCGTGTAATGTTGAGTATATTTTTATATACAACCGCTGACTGGCTTAGTGGTCCAATGGTAGCAATTGAATAATGGACTGTCTAGAAATCTGGTTTAATTAAATAGGTGTCCGGATTGACAAATCTCCGTCTATATATAAAAAAACCGTGAAGATTAATTGTGTGTATGATTTTCCGACTATCCAAAGACAAAATATGTCATCGGCGCATTTTGTTTATATGTTTTATGGGGTATTTACGTACCATTTAATGATCTCCATGGTTTTCCGTCTTCCTTTATTATAAAAAAAAAACAATACCACCAAATTTAATTAGTATTTACTAAAAACATTACTCTTTAATAATATTTTTCCTTTTTTATTTCTTACATTTAGAAATGCTGCGTCTCAACGACTTATAAATAGTGAGGTAGTTTGTTCTTACATTTATAATAAATAAGGTTTTATTAAATAATAGAAAACTTAAAAAAAACTTACTTGCGGACAAATATTTTCTGTGTTTTAGTCTCGTTGATACTTTTTCAGTTTTCAGGCAGAATTAGTTATTATATTCTCTGTACTATACATCAGTCCGCTTTAAACTACATCTTCAATATTACCTTTAATTAATTTCAACTTTAACGTGGTTAAGAAAGGACTCACTCATAAACTACAGAAATTACGTAATTGTAAATAAAATCGCTAATTTAGTCAATACACACAAACATAGCCGAAATTCGGCCACGCCCCTATTATATGAAGCGAATATTCGGCTTAAACTCGGTAGCAGTTCAAAATGACCCTACTTTTTAGGTAAAACCCAATGTTTATATCCTGTTTAGAACGTCCAGACGTTTCAAACAACAGCTTCAAATGTTTTAACCACAACCTAAATAATAAAAGACCTAGTAAAACTTAGATTAAGTAGGCCTAGATTGAATAGTGGTTAATCCTAAGCAAATAGAGATAAATTCGGCTTCGTGTCAAGGAGACCCATAAGGACACTGATATCAGCCCCTATATAAACATGAAGACAACCGAATTAACAAAACTGCAAAATGGACAGCGGCGTGGTCGGGTTCACTCTTTATTTATTTATCGGTGAGTTTATTAATATATTTAAATATAGGGAGAAAGCTAGCATTATAGAAGTTTTACGACGCTATCTTGTGGACGCTAATGCGAAATTCTATTAACAGCTTCGGAAATATGAAAACTACAGATAATAATAATGAGATTCCCAACTTTTACATTTATTACCTGTTTTGTAACTTTCTCAAATGACGTAGCAACTGCGTAAGCAAACCCTTTTTAAATGAGATATTGTTGTTACGTAAAAATACTTCTCCTGGTTCAAAACGCGTAATAAATTTGTCACGGTGTAAATCGTTTGAACCGTCGGGTCAAACGTCGGGTCGAGAAAAAATTTAGCATATTTGCGGTTTCAACCGTCACAAGTGTTTTATTTAATGTGAACTACTGAGCAGACAGTCAATATAAAAAAAAATTACATATTAAAATTGTATAGATATAATTAATTGTATTTAATACCATTCTCCCAATTACTATGTGGTAAAATTAACACCTATACACGTGTTATTTATTTATTAGATATATATAAATATGTAGATATACTTTAGAGTGGCACAAATAATTCATCTATAACTTATTCTTCGCTTCAAAGAAATAGTTCGTTGATGGCTTTGCTATTTTTCGATAAGGAAAGAGCGAAAAGAAAAGTGAAAAATAACATCTATTTCAATGAATGTAAAACGGGGTGTCTTTGGTATTCCAATGCATTATAAACTTGCTTTCATTACAGCTCTATGTTTCGCCCAAAGTGACGAAAAAGACGCTAAAATGAGGTTTTATTCCAGGTAAAATACACTTTTTTATTTCAGCAATTTCAATATTTAATTGAATTCTTAAATATATTTTAATTAAGATTTCTTCTAAGCTTTATTGTTAAACGTCTTGCCTCTCGTTAAACACAAGAAGGTACGAATCTCGGGCAATTAATTGTTTCGGTCGGGCAGGACAGAGAGGTCTGATTAACTATTTGCTTGTGAATTAAAAATCGATTATAATTTTTTTTTAAATTACCAATCGGGCAGGACTTGAAGCGGCATACCTACACAGCGTTCCGTGCTGTTGCTCTAACAAATTAGGCTACCGAGTTCTACACGTCATCTTCGTGTTTTTTCAATCTATCGATACATGCACCTCGCGCACATTTAATTTATATAGTGCTATCATGTGCAATAATAGTGATGATAGTGAAACATGAATCAATAAAAAAAGGAGAAAATTCATGATTCTTCGAGCAATCGAGGAGTTAACATCTCCTGATGATGCCGCCCGCTCGAGATGTCGAAACGTCGAGAACCTCTTCTCGCTCACGTCGGCCGCACAGCCCGAAAGACAATGATATGCTGAACAATGGCCGTGAAAGCCTTACACAATTTACTAAAGTTTACTTTTTCAGTTCCTTCGAAGATTATGAAGAATTACCATTAAGCTCATCCCATGAAATAATAAACAGTTCCTGGTACAATGCTACACGCAACACGGTTGTCTTTTGTCATGGGTTTTCGGGTGAGTACCCATAAATTTTGTCGTGACATGACGTCGCATGACGTAAACGTTTAGCTTAGGTTTAAACGCTGCAAAAATGGTTCAAGATACCCGAAAAATATGTATAAAAAATCTTTCAATTATTTCCGCGTCACTTCATTTTTGAAGTTTAGCTCATAAGAACCGTTTTTATGGTTATCACATTGTGGTTGAAATACTTTATTTGACTTTTACGCGAGTAGTATATATTTAAATAAATATATTTAACGGTTTAAAACGCGCTGTATACTAATTAAACTTATTTGAAAAATTATGCCGTGAGACTTCCCGTATATATCGCGTTTTAAACCGTTAAAGTGTTTTATTTGAATTCTTCAAATGACAAAGGAAAGTTTGCCAGGTTAGCTAGTTACTTACATTTTAATCCTTTTACATTATGTGTACCTTCCAATTGATTATACTGGTTATTACAGGTTTCCCCAATGGCCCCGCTGTGCAAGGCGTAATAAAGACGTATTTGGGACAAGGCGAAAGTAACGTAGCACTTCTCAATTGGGAGCATTTGGCAGCGAACTCACTGTCCAGTATTCCAAACTCTTATATCAACTGGGCCGCGCCTAATGCCAGAAAGGTAAATAATATAAATGGTATTCTGATAACCTCCAAAAATATAAGGTTATCAGAATACCCATAGGTTCTATTATAAGTAGACTTACATACCACAAAAGGAAAACAGTCCTAACACAACTACACAACAACACACTCCATTAAAAAGTTGAAAGAAACACTGAAATCACTCTTCAATCTATACGACAACAGACAGACACTGTCTTTTAAACGCTACGACGAAGATGACGTTAAGTCGGTGTTTTTTTCAACTATGCTTATTGCGAAGTTTCAACCCATAAGTGTGTTTTATGAAATCTGTACATTAGTCTAAACTAATTACTATGTATCTATTTATGTCTATAAATAACTCCCTTATGAGAGGACAACAGATAAGCATGGGGTTCCCTTGAAGTAAGGTGCCTCAGCCATTTAATGAAACAAAATGTGCTGTCGGCCTATTTTGGCTTAAAATATTCCACGAAAAAAACCTCCACGGCTTTTTCATGTTGCGGTCTTTGTCAAGACGGTGGTTCGTCATCCGGACACAATTTCAATATTCCTACCCCCCATTCAATATCCAGATTCCCAGGTGAAGTCCAAAATGGTTTTGGAAATGTTATAAGTTAATTAGAAATATGTTAGACCCATTTGGGTTCGAACCCACGACCCGTTAATTATTAGTCGGACCAACGAGTCCGGCTACGAATATTACGATTATTGTCTGTCTGTATAAACAGTATTGTTTGCACAGACTATAAATTAAGCGAGAAAATTGAATATACAAACAAACACTGTTATAGCGTTAATTTAATTGATAATTTATCAAAAAATCGACTCTGCAAGCCAGCAGTGATTGAACAATCAATAGTTAGCAGACAAACGCAGGTAATTGGGCAAAACTCAAATTGAGGATAGGACCAATCAATATTGAATAAGTTATTAGTATTCAGTTTATAACTACTAGAGATTTATTTAATACTTAAATAATATATAAATATATATTAAAATGTGTGGAATGAACTTTAAGATATGTAGGAATGAGCGAAAGGATAGGTGTGAAAGGGACGGGGAGAGTAAGAAAAAAGATGGCGAATTAAGACGTTTGACGTAAAGAGCTAAGACGTAATGTAAAAAGATCAAGGCGAAATTAAAAGATTTATCTATATTTTACTATTGTTTTTGGTGCTCGCCAGATTCCCTACAAGTTTGGGGGCTCGTCCGAATTGCATTTATATTTGTATATACATATAGTCATAGATCAAAAACGGTTTTTTGACGTTGTTCTAATGGTAACAATGCAGGTTAACTACAGGTTGTGGGTCCGATCCCCACCGGATCCAACATTTTTTGTAATTTTTCAATTTATAATTTTTCTGAACCATGTTGGTCTTAATCTGGAAATCTGGATATTAATGTGTTGTAGGAATCCCGAACTTCCGCCCGGGTCACGTATCACCGTCCTCAGATGAAAAGCCGTGACGTTTAAACATCCCGTTTCGGGTTTAGTCTGTAGATTTCTATTGATTCTACTCGTGCAATAATTTCCGAATATCCAAAGCCAAAATAGGTCGACAGCATATCTTGCGAAGATATATGTTATAAGATATATGGCTGGTGTATTTCATCTCCTTCTTTTATATCATATAAAAAAACAGTTTTTAAATTGAACGAACACGCAAGTGTCAAGGTTGAAATTACACAGCGCAAGAGGTGCATGTATCAATAAGTTGAAAAAATTCGACGATGAGGTGTACTCGGTAGCTCAATTGGTAGAGCAACAGCACGGAACGCTGACGATGCCGGTTCAAGTCCTGTTCGAGTCGAAAATATTTTCAATTTATTTTCGATTTTTAAATTATAGGCTTGGTTGCTAAGACTGACACACTTTTCTATTTCGAGTTGGTGGTCTCTAACTATCGGCGTTTAATTGGTGATGATAACCAGGAACTACGCCCTCAGGAGAACAAAGATAAATAACTTTTCAAGCGATTTATTTGTATTGGTTTCACTAAGAACCACTCCGCCACTCACCACCACCTACAAATAATATAAACAGAGAGCTTACTTAGTTACACAAACATTGGCACACTAACCCGATCTCAAGAAGTCGTGACGTTCTTAGGTTACGGTACTACGACATTTTCGAGCGTATAAAGTCATAACTTTAGGGCTTTTTAAATTAAAACACTTTCTCAAAAAATATAGCCTACTTGTCTGACCGTACTATTATTTTCATTTGAGTTTTCTAACAACCAGTCAACAATGCAGTCATGCTTCATTACTAAATCCCTAAAGATTAAATTGAAGCCAAGAATATAGTTGCTGAATAAATAATTATATATTTAGCTCGGTGTCCGCTTCGCTGAAACGGTCGGAAACCTTTCGGCTGTCGGCGTGGACTTAACCAAGCTGTATTTAATTGGACATTCTCTCGGAGCACACGTCTTTGGAATTGCGGGAAACAATTTAAGACTTAATGGAATTCTTTTGCCCTGGTAAGTAAGCAAGTAAGTTTATACTCGTCGCGACCTTACGACGGTAACTAGTTGGGAAATATTTCTATAGCCGTTCTAAATTGAACGTATGCTTTCAATTTGTCGCAGAAGCGAAATTAATTGCCCATTTACAGTACGGCTGATTTTGTGCGATATAAAGAAAAATATACTTCGAAATACTATTAGTCTACCTCTTTAGCTAAGGAAATGTTCGGTTGAAAGTACTTTAAAAATTGGTACTGCGATATTTTAATGAGATTCCATAAATATCTTACCTAAGTATTTATGATCTTTACAACATACCTATGAACATTTTATTGATATTTTTTACTATCTTTTCTTTTACTTATCCTTTATAAAATATATAACATAATTACAATCATTAAAGTTTCGTTCCCCAATCTTTTCACAGTGTTTCAATTTCGCTACTACTCGTTATCTGATAAGAGACAGACTGAAAATCAGCGCTTGGCAAGCTTTGCACAGCACAAGCTGAGTCTGAGGCCTTTTAGCACGAAGTCTAAATGATATTTTTTTTTCATTCTTCTCATAGTAAGTTCTTTATTATTCATTCGGCTTTTCGTTTTATGGTCTTTGTGTTGATAACGGATTATTTATTTATATACATACATTTGTTTGTACGTAATTGTATGTTTGTGATCTTTTGTGCTGTGTGCCAATATCTTAATCAACCTGTGTACCATTTATCTCGATTATATTAAGATTCAACGTTAGTTTCCTAGAGTTGACACGACTTAAACGGCAATTTGATACATATTTTATTACACATTTTCGAAATAAATTAAACAGTTTCATTCAATACGTAAACGCTTTCATTACTAAAGACTCTCATTTGCTGATAATATGAACGCAGGCCATTCATATAAAGCGAATTAAGTTGTAGCTCATTTTGAACACATGTACTGCGAACAAAACATAAACTTAATTTGTTTTAATGAAACTGTAATTTCAAATGGAATTCAATCCATTTTATACGTAGGTAACCAGCGAAGCTATTTCTGCTTTAGTACAATCGTATTTAACAGGATTATAGGCCTGGATCCAGCCGCACTAGGATTCGAAAATAAAGCCCCGATTTTACGACTGAACCCCGGTTCTGCGAAGGTTGTTACTGTCGTCCACTCGGATCCGAGTAAATACGGTAGCAGAGTGCAGCTTGGCACTGTGGACTTCTGGCCTAACTTTAGGAGCCTGGGGCCAGTGAGACAGCCTGGTTGCCAGGGACGAACGGCGCCCGTGTTTTCTCCTGCAGGTAAATGGCGAATGCCTATATTTTGTTATTTTTAATTTAATTTAGTTGTCACTTCTAATAATACGCATGAATGCATACGGCCCTTGGTATTTTTTGTTTTTGCTTGTAGATAAGCTAACAAATCAATTCATACAATTTTAACTTAACTACTTAGTAATTTTAAAAATTGTTTGTAATTGTTCAATTTACTTATTATAAACAGTGACCATTAGAAAAATAACTGTTTTATAAATTTCAATTAAAATCACGCATTTGTTAATTTGTTAAAACCAGAACAATTTCTTCATAGATAAGTAGGACCATGCTATACTGAGTAGTTCTGTCCGTAGCTTATGGTGATGTTAAAGACTTAAACTACAAGAAGACAAAAGTCTTATGTACGACTTGCGTGTAAATAGTCTTTCTCATGCCCCAAATAGGGAAGATTTGATTCCACTATTATTACATAGAGATAAATTATTATAAATACTTTGTATTTAAGTGAGTACACCACGGCTGCTGCAAAGCATCCGAAACGTCGGGCCTAAGTTAAAAAGCATTTTCAAATAGTTTAACTATGTATGTGTTTTTAACCGTAGTATTTATATAAACATTTATTTTTCAAAAAGACTAGGACCTGTTGGAAAATTTGATGAATACTATTAGTATTGTCATATGCCAATCAACAATTAACGCAACGGGCATCGCTCGGGGATTACAATCGGCTCGTCTATGTCTGACTAATAAATACGACTCAGTCGTAAATTACTTCAAATTTACCACATTAGCTAACGTTTGAGCATTATAAACTGTAAATAAAATAAACTTATATCAAAAAAAGTTCCTCTTAAGTGATCTTAGAAGACTTTTTTTTGTACTCTATTCTACTAATTAAATAACTGATTTTATGTACAAGCAAGTGGCGAATCACTTCTGCTATGTTTGTTCGGAATTCGAATATTATAATCTTTCACATCGTCACTCGAACCAATGATCTACGAGACTCAATGTGGACTATAATGTGCAGTGCTCTCGGCTTTATACGTCGATTCAGCAGTTCGATTTTCGTCTTTTTTTTATTTGGAAGGTTATTCATTCATTTCCACGACATTTTTAGATAAATTTAATATGCTATTTTAATTTTTAATTAATTGCAATTCTTTTAACTTCTGAAAGTTTAAAAGTAATTAGTTATAAGCTTTAGAGACATGAAAACTCTATGTCTTTATGAATAGTTTTTTGGTATGCAAATACAGTGTGAACAACGCTTTTTTATTTAAGATTTATGCAATCATCACAGAAGCTGGGAGTTGTTTATTGATGCAATAAAACATCCAGAAACAATTGTCGGATCACACGCCAGAAACTTTAAAATTTGGAAACGTTATACGACTGAACAACGCGCTGAAACCAAGCTATCACTTGAAACGCTCAACAATAATATGTAAGTATGTTTTCTGTAATGGGGAGGATAGTGAAGCATGGGGCTCACCCTAGGTAGGTGAAATATCTAGCCATGTAACATTTCAATAAGATGCGCGGTCAGCCTATTTTGGCTGCGGATATTCGGGATTACTTAACTTATGATATGGATTTTTACACATTCATATATTTTAAACGAATTAAATTATCTGATATTGATATTAATGAGGCAGTGTCGGTGCCTACTTGTTAACTTGCGTCATTTTAGGCCGGCACTTCCCCCAAAAATTTTTATAAAAGACCTTCGTGTACATTTTTATAAAAGATCTTGTTGTACAAAAAAGTATAAAAATAAAGAACCGTAGAATACAGCATGTATCATACCATACCATACGCACAATTGGACAGTGTTCCTTTTTAGGGTCTCATAAACCCAGCTGTGAGAACAATCTCAGGGAAATGACAATATAACAAATAGTGGCTTTTCGAATCATGCTGCTTTTGAAAACCTGTTGTCATTTTTATCATTAATTTACAACTTATTTTATTAAGTTATAACGATGTATTATTTTTGCAGGAAACCAGGAAATTATTACCTAGTTACAAATGCTGAGCCTCCGTTTGGTTTAGGCGTAAATGGTTTATAATTTTGTATAATTGAGCTGTTGAATATTGTTGTACAATAAAAAAATTAAAAACAACTAAAGTTTATTGTTTTTGAATTGTCCTTTGTCTAATATCAAAAAAATATTAGTCAAGACACCGTCATTAAGAATATGTAGTGTACACAATCATTTTAAAATTGTAAATAAAAGCGGGTAGTTAAGAAAACTGACGTGTCTGTATTAAACATCGTGCTATGACTGAGTTGGCGCGAACGCTCTACTAAAGAATGCTATTAATTTTATTGTAATTAAAGTAAGTGTGTTAATTAATTATATAAATTGAAACATTTAAATTAAACACTTTCCTTGCATTCGAATCTGCTAATTCATTTAAGTAACATTGTAAATAATATAAGTCACTTTCAACAATAAGATGAATCGTAAAACTTGTTCGGATTAATGATTTCGATGTCCGGATGAAAATTTTCTCAAATCATTAAAGCACTTAGGGCACGAATGGCTTCGCCTCCGGTGCCAAATGGATTTCCAACGACTGCTCCGAAGTTAGGAACTACAAAAGAATTATCTCGTAACTTAAATAGCCGCGAACAAAAAGAAATATATTTCATTATCGTACGTTAATTTATTTATTTACATTCTATAACAATATACGAGGCTGCTAGAGACAGAGGGGCCTGAAAATCATGATTTAGGCGAAATTGATATTGTACTATTATTTGTGTAATAATTATGTTAAACATTTTAGGTCACTATGCTTTCTACAAAGGTAGATAAATTAATAATATTTATAAAATGGTTAAAGAATATAAATAACTCAAGTCATAAAATTGCAGTTAGGCTACTCTGCCTTAAGCGGCCTCATATTTAATGCACTAACAATATAACAAAGGTATAAAGGTAAATATAGAACTTAAACAGCCAGAAATTACTATATTCCTTATAAGAAAATTCATCAATCATTTAGACATTTATAAGTGTATAAATTAAGTACTTAGCCACGTCAAAAAATGTTGATGAAAAAAAAAACATTTACTTTTATTAAAAAATTGACGGGCTTTTATTATAATATCTATTTTTGTATATAGCTAACTAGAATTTAATCGGTATCTAACTACGATGGAACAGATGGCGCTAGCGTAGCAGTTTTATCTTTGCCATCAAAGGCACTCTCCATATTTAGTCTCCCCGTGACCACGGCTGCTGCAAATCATCTGAAACGTAAGGCCATAGTTAAAATCATTTCCAAATAAGTTGTGTGCGTTTTATTTAAATGACACTACAGTCAGTTTATAATAATTTTTCTATAATTTTGCCTTCCTATTTTCCATTTCAAAGTATAAAGTATGTATGCGCCTGGTCATCTCAGCTAGATTCCCCAAGGGCGGTGCTGTCCGTGCAAGCGAGATGTCTAGAAATAACATTGCGCTTAATGGAAGCTACTCAACAACCTGAATACTTAACTCGAGGATATTTATTTTATATAAAGTTCTAGAAAGAACACTGAGAGCTATATAAAAATATATAACGACTATAATACATCGATTATACCTATGTCAAAAAATATGTAATGAAAATGAATGGTAGCAATGTCTCAGAATCAACGGGTCGTGGGTTTTATTCCCACCAGGGCCATGTTTATAATCAATTTATAATTTTGTAAATGTTTGTCTGTTTGGCATATCGAAATTCCATCCAGGCAATGAATCACCATCCACATAAATAAGCTGTGAAGTTTAATTGCGGTTCGGTTTCTATCAATGGACTTAAAATATAAGCTCATCTTGTTGAGATGCTATATACTGGTGTATTCCAACTTCCATCAAATAACCCTTAGCTTGTCTGTCCACCTCTAATATAAAAATGACATACGGCAGACTGGTAGATAACACTGTATATTAATTAAATGTTAGTACATCTGTCTAATAATGTTTTTTGTAACCTTCCAATTGAATAACCGTTATAAAGGTTTTAGCTGGCTTCGAATCCGAAGCTTTTACATAAAATGTCACGAATGTCAGGGCGCGTAGACCATATTTTTCTTACTTTGGTGATGATAAAATTTCTCAAAGTCAGAATTATTATCATCAATAATTAAATCACTACATATTCAAGTGAACGCATAAATAAATTAATTATCAGTAAATGTGGATACAATTTTCATTGCATTTTAAAACATGCACGACACAACCGAAGTCGTTGGGTACATCTGTTTGACAATTTACGCTTTTAATAATGGCCGACACCGGCTTTGAATCGGTCGCGCGCGAATTAACAGCGGGCTAAATTAAAGCCTTCAAACTTTTTGCGCGGCGCACTGTCCTATATGACCGGGTGTTTCACTTTATTCGGGGACGTCGAATATTACAGATCTAACACCGTAACGTTAAATCTACTTTGAAGTTGATAAGAGATGTTTTAAAATATTTTTTACATGTTATTGCACATTATGCCACTATGTAATTAAAAATTAGAAGAGGCACAGCACGGAACGCTGACGATGCCGGTTCAAGTCCTGCCCTGTTTATTTATAAAATATGCCTGATTTATAAAATATGGTAACTACTTCATTGATACACGGTGAACAGTATGTCTCGGCGCAGATTGTTTTTATTCATATTGGTAAAATTTGACAGGCTCTTGGGTTCGATCCCCACCATATCCAACATTTTTCTAACATTTTTTTAATTGATTTTGTTGGACACAAACCGCCCACAGATGAAAAAGTTGTTTAATTCCGTTTTAATTTCAGAGTGTGGATTTACGATTACCGATTACGATAAAAAAAAATCCAATTAATTTCGACAGTTCAAACTAAACATTTAAATACTCTTTAACAACCACTACACTACATAATATAATCAGAGATTTAAAAAAGACATGAGACGAACAGGATTTGACGGTTTTAAAAGTGACCCGAACCGTCTTTCGCACCTCCGACTCGGACTTAGCCGGTTCTTCAAAAATTGGTATTTACTAGGTAGAAAAGTATCGATTTCTGCCTTAATGTAGGGAAACGTCTGCAAACTTACTGAGCATCGTTACTCATTCTAATGTGGACATAAATTGGAGAGCGTCCTTCCATTGAGGGTACTCTTCAAATGCATTTTATTATTAAGAGTAAACTTTGCGACGACTCAAGAGTCGAACCATATCTATTATTAGCTACTTATTAAAAGATCCTTTCTGTAACCACTCTTATACGGACGAGTATCTATAGTAATATTGAGAAGATGAAGAGTTCGTTTGAACGCGCTAATATCGGAAACTATTAGTTCGAATTGTAACATTTTTTGATGTTGTGTTGCTTAGAGCACTAATCGAGAAAGGTCAGTCTATCAAACTTCAGGTTGCTACAGATTAGAGCAAAAAAAAACCGGCGGGAATTGTGAAAAAACGAGAAAGTTGCTTGGACTGCGAAAACGTGCGAAGAACCAATTCGTTAATAAGTTTAGAGATTTTTTTTGTTTGTTAAAACAGACAAACACACAAACAAACTCTTCAATTTTATTATATTAATATAGAATAAAAGCAGTTTTACCCTCATATATTTTATCATTATTCTAACAGATCGTTAATTAATTAAATCGATTTGTAAAAAGACAAGTATTATACAACAGATCACATATACAGATACTAAGTACATATAATACTATGTTCTGTATGTTTTAATCAATGTTAATTCTAATTGAAATTCGGCGAATTACGGCTGAGCAGAAATTAATCAATAAGCTCCTGGTTGTAATAGTAATAATTAGTTTGCTATTCCTGTAATAAAAAGAAATGGGGAAACAGCTCACTCAGCAAATAGCCACAACGCTACCGAGCTGCAGAAATACCGTATTAGTTTCTTCCATTAGCATAATATGTGTATTAAAATACTACGCAAAATTACTTAATAATTTTCTGATAACTGGTTTTTTCTACAAAAGGCTGACTTATTTTTAGGTCTATTGTAGGACTTATGGGATAAACTGAATCTTTTAACAGGACCTCTTGCACTTAAATAGTAGTAGTAGTAGTTTACGTGAGTAGTGCACATTTGAGTAAAACACTTTAACGGTTTAAAACTCCGGGATGTCTCCGTGTTTAAACACGGAGACATCCCGCGATCACGGCTGCTGCAAAGCATCCGAAACGTCGGGCCGAAGTTAAAAATCATTTTCAAATAAGTTTAACTAATATATCGCTTTTAAACCGTTAAAGTGTTTTATTTAAATTAACAAATATTTATCGCGTTTTAAAACGTTAAAGTGTTTTATTTAAATTCTTGCGCTTAAATAGTTTCGTTAAAGGAATTAATAAGTGTAATCCCGTTTCCTACCATGAAGCATAGTTCGAACACTGCGTAAAATTCTGAAACTGTTTCACTGAACGGTTTTATTTACAGGCAATCTTCTGTGCCCTGCTCGACCGAAACAATATAATATTGTTTCCCCGGTATCCAAACCTAGGACATTTCGCGCTTAACGCAATGCTAGGCAACACGTTTTTACTATTTACTAAAAATGTTACGTATTTACTAAAAATGTTTAAGAATACTTAAAGATACGATGTCTTAAATGAGACTCAAACCAACGACTGCAAGCTGAGTTGATAGAGCAAGGCACAGTTCTTAATTATTAATTATTGTATTTAAATCTTTGGCAATCATAAGTTATTTATATACAACACAATAAAATTTTCTTTTTTTTTTTGGTCGCCTTCAACATTGAAATTGCAAAAGTCCCATTATACTTGATAAGGATTTAAGAAGATTTTCAAGAGCTTACGTTAATCCTATATCGCGTCTAGATTTCTCATCAAGAAGCTCCACGTTTATTCTGCTATTTGTTAGCATAAAAATCAATTTCCCTTCTCTGTATCTAAGTTTTGCATAATATAAAAAATAATCTGTTTGTAACTTATAAAAATTCTCAGAATCATTAGTACAATTTTTAAGTTTTGACTTTGATTAAAAATAGATTCTAGGTTGAAAAAAAAGTTGAATACCGCGACTTGAACCGGCATTCACAGAAATTCGTGCTATTGTTGTAACTAATTGCGCTACCGTGACACAGTTAGATTTTTAATTTATATAATGCCATCATGTGCAATAAATGTTTACAAATAAATAACTTGAATTAAAGGACACATAATAATAAAAATATAGTAAAATATAAACTTAAAACGTCTTTACTCATAGCCGTCAGTTGCGGATTCGAGCCCCGCCTGCTGTCTATGTTTGAAATCATTTATGAAAAATAAAAAAATCCCTAATAATAAATCTTCCCCTTTTGGTGAAGAGCATCACGGCTTTTTCATCTAAGAACGGTGGCTCGTGACACGAGCGGTATTTCTATATTCCGCGCATTTGATATCCAGATTTAAAATTCGAAAATAAATGAAATGATTTTTGACTACTGAGTCGACTCGGTAGCTCAATTGGTAGAGCAACAGCACGGAACGCTAACGATGCCGGTTCAAGTCCTGTCCGAGTCGAAATTTTTTTTCCAATTTATTTTCAAATTTTAAATTATATGCTGCCTTCATATGCGATAACATGTAAACAATATTAATATATCCAGATTTGCCAGACTGAGTCCTGCTTTAGACCCGGTGGGATTCGAAGTCACGATGATTAGCCATTGCTACGAAAGAATGTGTAGTATAAAAAACTAGCTTACCCAAGTACGCATGCGCCACCTAGCTTACAGTTTGTGGCAGTAAAAAGTTTTCAGTGAGCGCGCTTTGCTGTTGTCGAAAAGTCGTTAGAAGTTCAAGCTATACGAATAAAACACGTCACTTAGCAAAACTAGTTATGGATTATTCAAGACAAATTTTCCTATTAATAATTTCATCAAGTTTGTATAACAATTTCTTTGTGAACGCGAATAATTTATCATGCTTCTGTTGCGTGTGCTTTCCGCGTGCACTTAATTTTCTCGTCAACTTGCAAGTTTGATTAAAGCTTTTTTGCTTTTGATAAAGTTAATAGGCGGCTTAAATATTCAAAAGCTTTTGTTGTGCCTTATACTAATAAATCATCTTTACACTGTAATCAAGTATTACATTACTCAATAATGTAATCAAACATTTAAAAAAAATCTTGGATTGTTGACTTTGATACACAGCGTACCTAATATCAGTGAAACTCTTTTTTTTCGTTTTTTTATAATTATACTCTTGTAAGCCCATTTTTAACGTTCACTTCGTACGTTACAATGTTTAAAATGTTATAAAATTGGCCTTAAATTTGTCACTCTAAGCTGTTTTAAGTCGTTCAAACATGCTTCAATTTTACTATAAATAATTAAATAATGTCTCTAGTTTACGCGAGGTCCCGCATTAAATTAAAAAAATAACGGTTTAAAACGCGAAATGTATTAGTTAAACTTATTTACAATATATTTTAACTAACAACGTTTCGGATGCTTTGTAGCATATTACATGAACTTATTAAATATTTAAATATAAATCACGTTCAAATTAAATGTATCCTGCCACAATAATACTTAACTTTTTACTAACGAAGGAAACTTGCAGAATGTTTGGCTGTAAGCATAGAGCGAATAGATGTCCCATCAGCAGTAGAACTTGGTACAGAATCTATAGTTCTCGACTGTCAGTACAAAACGAGTAGTCCCCGACCGGCCGGTTTGGTGATGAAGTGGTTCTTCAACGGGTCATCTGGTCTTATCTACCAATGGATTCCGCCACTTCGGCCACAAGTTATCGGTCTTTTGAAGGGCAAAGTCGATATGAACTTCAGAATTTCAGGTACGTAATTTGAGATTTAAGAGTATACCTTTTTAAAGTGTGTAACATATTTGATTTACCTTTTAAAGCTTAGGGTTTCGTATATAAAATCTTTCACTTTATTTGATAGTTAAAAAAACCTATACTGTTACATCAAATTGTTTCGTCATTTGCGTGACTAGTACACAATAAAAAAAAACCTAACTAATTTAATTTATAACTATGTCTCGACATTTGGGATCCTAGTAAGTCGCCATAGTCGTATTTAAACGGTTATAATTGAGTAATATAGATTGCGTTTTAAACCGTTGTTAGTGTTTTAATAATTATAAATAGCAGAGACGAAAAAATTTTTGGACTTAAGATTTTTTATTGTATTTTAATACTAAAATAAGTTAAGTAAATAAAAAAAAAAAAAAAAAAACCTTTCCCAGGTACACATTTTAATAGAACACTTTAACGGTTTAAAACGCGATATATTTTAGTTAAACTTGTTGAAAATTATTTTTTTTTAAGTTAAACTTGTTTGAAAATTATATTTAACTACGGCTCGACGTTTTGGATGCTTTGTGGTCACGGGGAGGCTCCCCTGGCTGCCGCAATAATACTTTGACTGACTGCTGATAACGTTTTGTATGTAAAAAACGATCAGTATAAATAAAAATAATATATCTAATCTAATCGAAATATATCTAAATATAAAATACCGTTTTAATAACAAAAGGTGGGGTTATATGTATAGGTATTCGTGGGATACGATCACTACTATTATTTTATAATATATAAGATATTTGAAAACACCAAAATAGTAAATTCAATACGATCGAGCAATATCGTTTCAGATGAGCCCCTACAAGCGTACCGAGCGATCAAAGTACTGAAGCCCTCCACGGACCTCAGCGGGAATTACACGTGCGTCGTCTCCACGTTTATTTACGAGGATCGACAGACACGCTCCATGGTCGTTTACAGTAAGAGTTTATACTTTAATATAACTTTCTAATTTTTCTGAAAATCTAGACTTCGTCTGGATATCTGGAATTTAATGGTGGTAGGGAATATAGAATATACCGTCGGACCACGAACCACCGCCCACAATGAAAGTCGTGGCTTAATTGCGTTTCTGTTTTAGTCTGTGCATTTCCGAATATCCAATGCCAAAATAGGTTGTTTAGATGCTAGAGGCTCAAGTATATCACCTACCATGAAGCTAACTCCATGCCATGTTTGTCCTACTTTGTCATTTAAAAAATCCATATTTTTATAAGTAAGGACTTGAAGCAAAAAAAAGTTTCAAATATCCATGCAAGTTTGTTTTTAAAAGTTTAATATTTTTCAAATGTTGCACATGATGGCACTATCAATCAAGATAAAATAAAAGAAATAAAAATCAAGAAATCGACATTCGTAACACTGTGGATGCCGGTTCAATTCCTGCCCGTGTCGTAAACTTTTAAATGTATAAACTTAAAAATCTAAATTTGTTTTTGTCAAAAGTCCGTTGTGCGTCCGTAGCACGTGTTAAATACAAATAAATCAATGATATAAATCTGTTCCAATTGTGGAGTCTTTAAATTATATAATACGTATTGTATACGTATATTCAAATTAGCCGCCTCTGTGTTTCTATTTCGATTCGATTTTTAATTTATATAAAGCCATCATTTGAAACATATTAGAGTTTTTAAGTCATTAATAGAGTTGTAATTGCTTACAAAATGTTAAAAGAATTTCCACACGAATACGTATAAAAAAGATTTTTAGAGCCACTGCTTTTCAAAACCGTAATAGTTTTTTCACTAAGCTCTTTTTCAATTTGAGCGCACCCTTTATGTGTATACAGGTCCGGCCAAAACGTTTCGTTTCATACAAGACAAGAAGTATGTGTTTCTCGTAACGCTCATCTGTTTTGCTCAAGACTTGTATCCTAAGCCAAATATATCAATACTGTCGCAGGGGTAAGTTTGGTATCATATATTTTCTTGTAAATTAGAAAATTTCGGTGGCTTCTTCCAAGTATACATCGCCCAGTCTTGGCAATTCATACGTAATATTTCAACTGAGTATTAATCTATGATTCATGATTGCATATTCATAAAAATACGTTTTTGACATTTATTTATATTTTTGGGACACATATCACAAAACTTGACATTAATTGTCAATGTCATTTTGATTTTTGAAAGTGGAATACCATGATTTATTTTGTTTGATTGTCGTTCTTTAGTAGCTTATTACTTATATGTTGTTTTTGGATAGTGGTTTTTATTAAATACAATTTTTGTCTGTGGGTAGTTCTAAAAAATCTATTTTAGCTATAACAACCTGGATGTGGAATAAGATAAGAGCTATGTACTAGAAGGTGCATTCGCGTCTTGCTGACAACACGTCTAAGCTATCCAATATTTTTGACAAAGTTTAGTTATGGCCAAAGAAAACTTATTTTTATAATCTTATATACAATTGTTGTGGAGTTGCATGATTTTCAATACGGTCAGTTACAAATCTCGAGAGTCGAAAATAGTTTATAGTACCTCCCGCGATCAAAACGTGTTGCTTAACATTTATTTTATCTCAAACTCACAGGAAATATTATACCCGTTTATCGATTTTATTATATTATTCAATTATAAACTTGCACATTAACTAGTATACGATTTGAGACCGCAAAGACATAATCATATTTTCTTAGAGACATATAAAATACGTATAATTTGCCTCTTGCATACAATTTCTTCTTAATTATGGCGTAGTATGACCATATTTAACATATGTACTTTCAGAGAGCCGCTACAACAAGCTGTTTTGGAAAGTAAAATGAATTCCTGGGGGCTGTACACAGTTGCTTTGACCGCTGTTGTGCACGATGACGATATCCTTACACCTTTTGAAGAATTTGTTTGTCTACTGTCTCTACCTCTTACGAATTATACCAAAAATCTTACAACTGTCTATTATCCTGGTAAGATAGGGCTGAGTCACTAGATAAAATATACAGATTTTCAAAACATTATTTATTATTATTACACAACACAAGACCTTTTTGTTGAAATAAAACACTTTGACGGTTTAAAATGCGATATATTTTACTTTAACTTTTTGAAAATTATTTTTAACTACTTTGCAGCAGCCGAAACATCCGGCCTTAGTTAAAATTATTTTCAAACAAGTTTAACTAAAATATATTGGGTTTTAAACCGTTAAAGTGTTTTATTTAAATGTGTACTACTCGCGTAAACTACAGACAGTATTTGACCTTATTGTTTACTTAACTTTTATACAATATTATACGATACAAATTATTTTAGAACATACGTACTTACTCTTATGACCGCTGTCAGATCCTTAGAGTCGTAGTTAAACGATCGTAATAAGCGTGAAAAGTCTTAGGTTCAGAACTCTCTTGAGCAAAGTAGTCTGATCAACCTATGAATTAATTTTATCAGTGATACAATACTACACACACTTCCATTAAAATTTGTTTTCGACTTCTAAAATCAAGATATGAAACTGAAAATTTCGCAATAACGGTAACGGTGACTGAAATAATTTTAAATATAGAACAAAAATAATTTCACGTTTCAGGATTAATGCCTACCGCATACATATCAGCGTATGAAGTACAAAGACCTCAACATCACCAAGCAAACGGTTTGTTTAAACATACAATATGCACACCGAGCTCTAGACAACTAGAAATAACTTAAGACCTGCTTGGATATGATATTTGATCTATATCTATACAATATTCTATTCTATTGTGGAAATTTAAATAATTTTGCTCCGTTGAACTCTCTGAACAACGTATTCTCCAAGAAACGCAGCTATGAAAAGATTTCATAGCAAACAAAATTCCTTATAGCGCTTGAACTTCTATTAAAATATTACAATATTTTTTACATGATGTTCTCTTTTTCAGGGAATCCCAGCAATGGTGAACTGTTCAAATCGTTAATTAAAATCGTCTTATTGCTTATTTGTACTTTTTATTAATTGTTTGTAACGCTATTTTGTATGGAAATAAAAATAATTAAATAATTGAGCCTTACTCATTTTCCTTTACACACATTTATATTAAACAACTATTTACTTAAATCATGGATAGTAATCTAATATTTTGTGGGTAGTTGCAACAAATTTTGAGCACGATTGTCGCAGGAATAAAAAAAATGAGACGGGAAAAGTGACAACCTCGGAGTATATGATAAATTCAAACGTGACATGTCTAAAGTGTAATGTTAATGAAATAAATTACAATACTTAGTAAAGCGAAGCGCCAACTTTGCTTTAAGAACTATTAACCAATAGAAACGTAGCAACATTTATTTATATTGTACTTGTACGTATAGACGTTATAAACGTTCTTTGTTTATTTATACATCAATTTCAACATCTATGAACATAATACGTTAATTATCTGACAAATTACAAAACGAACAGGATGTAGATATACAGAAAAGTTGAGGACGTAGGTCACCTAGGTACTTATTTAAAATTTAGTTAAATACTGTCTGTAGTTTACGCGAGTGGTATACATTTGAATAAAACACTTTAACAGTTTAAAACACGATATTCTCTATTTAATTCCTAAGTTTATTTTATTTTTACTATTTTAGCTACTTTTTTATTTTAGTGAAGTAGTGAAACTAATTGAATATCATTAGTTACATTAATTAATGATGATGTACGCTAGCAGTTTTGTTACATTCTATGCTTCACATTACATTACAATGTAGTTAAAACTACACTGTTGAAAATTCTGAAAGAATGTTGAAAGAAACTCGCCTTTAATATACGAGGAAATCGTTAGTTTTATTTGTATTGTATGTGATATCATATTCTAGATAACTTATTGAACATTCCAAGATACAGTATACGTAGATCGCTTTTCATGCCCTGAGTAGAATGAAGTTCTTCGATCGTAATAACACTACATTTGTTCCGACAAGCTCTCTTCAGACTATGTTATAATATAATCGCACTAGCTGTACCGGCGATTTCGTCCGCGTTCTTAATTTTGGCGCGTGTTTTGGAGGAATATTATTTATTGTTGACAACACAAAGTCGTTTGCCTTCCGTCCCGTCTTTCGACATTTCCCGGCGTTTCTTCGCTTCTATTGATCGCAGCCTGATGTTTCTTTTCAACCAACACAATAATAATTTTTCATTTCCAACAAGTAATTCCTGAGATTAGCGCGTTCAAACAAGCTCTTCAGTTTTATAATATCTGTATATATTAAGGGCTTAATAAAACTATTATGAATATTAGTTCTAAAATGTTATTAATGTTGGAGCTAGATCTTAACTAGCGTAGTAATTGGATTACATAAAGTACTACTATTAATGTACCTTAATAACTTCTCCCCCACAGCTATGTCAAAAGAAAGATGCTTTAAACGTCAGGTGCTAAGTATGTGTAACATAAAAACTTAAATTTGACCACAACATACGTCTTTTAAATAAAACATCTTCAACGGTTTAAAACGTGAAATACTTAAGGTATACTGTCTATAGTTTACGCGAATAGTACACATTTAAATAAAACACTTTAACGGTTTAAAACGCGATATATTAGTAAAACTTATTTGATTAAATTTCAATAGGGAGGACGGCCTCAAATTATCAAACACCTGGGACCCCATATTAAAAACTCTGGATCCCAATAAACAGCATACCGGCAAACGCGAAGACACCGTTAGTAAATTCTGCAAGGATCCGGCCAGTTTCGCCAAAGCCAACTTCGACGGAACAGATGGCTAGGTAGCAATTTTTTACATTGACGTCAGAGACATCCTCCATATTTAGTCTCCCCGTGACCACGGCTGCTGCAAAGCATCCGAAACATCGAGCCGAAGTTAAAAATCATTTTCAAATAAGTTTAACTAATATATCGCATTTTAAACCGTTAAAGTGTTTTATATAAATACTTAAGGTATATTAAATGTAATGTAAGTACGGCCTAATGTTTGGAATGTTTTGCTGCAGCTGTGGTCATGGGGCCATTGCAAATGAAGGGTAACCCTTATGTCAAAGTCAAAGCTGCTTCGCTAGCGCGACCTCTTTCTTCGTACTTATAATTTGGGGAAACGGACTGGTCGGTTCATAGTAAAATTAGAAAGTTAAATATATTGCGCGTTAAAAATTAAAATGTACTTACTATATACGGGAAAATTACAGACTATACTTACTGCGTCTAACTGTAAACGTCTATGTGTATGTGTGGATGACGTGGGATTTTGTCGCGCGACACTTAGCTATTATATTATTGGTTAATCTGAAGAGAGCCTAAAGCAACCGCGAGTTTAGCAAACGAGCAGGCTCCTTCACTATCAGTTGATAACTTCGTAATTGCACTTTACTCTGCGGAAATAGGCTAAAAGCGGGAACGATGCGAACACGTAACACGGACGTGCCTGGAAACGTACTGCATTGTTTAACGCTAAGTGAAACATAGGAATAGAAACTTGAACCTCACTTCAAACGGAAAAAGTAAAAACTACTTGGTATGGACTTCGAGGGACTTCTTTTATGAAATGTATCGTGTTCGTTCGGATATGTTATTCCTGTTGTGTTTTTAGTATAGACGTTATAGTTTGTCGTCAAGGTAGGTAATATTTTTTAGATATTATTTATTTATTTATTTACTAAGGAAACTAAACAGTAGGTACAGTCTCTTATGATAACTTAAAACTAATTTTCTTATTGTCTAGGGAAAAAAATAAAATTTTATAAAAAATCCAAATGCATGTGTTAGATTTTTTTAAAAAGAGACCTAAATATATGATTATAGGCATTGGTTTTTATGAGATTTTAAGGATAACATGTAATATAACAAGAAGATATACTGTCAAAAGCTATTCTATTTCGTTAAACAAGATGTTATATTTCAGCAACGTATTTCCCATAATAACGGCAACACATTTATTGTATAAAAACGTCTAGGAATCTAACAAATAATGGTACCCCATTTATATATTCATTTGAAGATATTTATCTATATATTACACAAGGTTACGATGCTTAATTGACTTGTATTGATGCCAATTCAATATAATAAAAAAGTACATAATATATCACAACCTATTTATTACAATATAATAATGTACATCATACCTGAACTATCCAATGTTCAACCAACGTTCGCATTATAGGTATTAATACAGATATACGATTTTAAACATATTCTGAAACCTCTAACGTTCCAACAACGTTCCAACAACGTTCCAACAACGTTCCAACAACGTTCCACCAGCGTTTACCCTGCGATCGCTCCAGAGCCACTGCTCCCTCGCTTTACAGCGCACCCCCTTTTATACAATACAATTCACAAACAACCGACCAGGTGTTAGCCTGACGTCATCGAATAACACGAACATTACTTTTAAACATTTTGTAAACTACCCGCAGTTATACATCACAAAAACAATGATTTATTATAGATAACGTAGTATCTAAATAATATAGATATATTATTTAGATAACGTTTAATTATATATATATATATACAAAATAATTCAAATAATCTGTCACGGCCATACTGACATGTGATTTGTTCTCAAAGCACTTATTCTTACAAACAGAATTGTTGGTAATAATTATAACCAAGTTTATTTATATAAATATTCTAAATAATTCAAATAATCCGTTACGGCCATACTGACATATAATTTGTTCTCAGAACACTTTTGTACTTACAAATAGGATTGTTGGTGATAATTTGAATCGAACATCAAAAATATAATGTTTTTTAATACTTGAAATATGTAATCTATTAGAATCGAATATTTATTATTTAATCTTTCTTTTTTTTTTCTTTTTTTTATACCTCTCGATTGCATAGACGTGTCGAAACCCTCATCCGCTGCTTATGAGTCTAGTTTGCTTGCACCAAACAATCGAGCGACCAGCGGAGGTATTCCTATACCGATTACCTAGAGGCACTAGCCCCCTCACCCGCTGCCGGTGGTCTGGACTAGTACCAAGTAATCGGTCGACCAGCGGCTTCTTTTCTTTATACTGTCTACCTAGACGCACTAGCCCCCTCACCCGCTGCCAGTGGTCTGGACTAGTACCAAGCAAACAGTCGACCAGCGGCTTTAATTATTTATACTGTCTACCTAGACGCACTAGCCCCCCTCACCCGCTGCCAGTGGTCTGGACTAGTACCAAGCAAACAGTCGACCAGCGGCTTCTATTCTTTATACTGTCTACCTAGACGCACTAGCCCACTCACCCGCTGCAAGTGGTATGGACTAGTACCAAGCAAACAGTCGACCAGCGGCTTTTTTTTGTCGTTTCGAATTATCACCTCTCTTAAAAATAACAGTACATTAGTAAATAATTAACAATAATAGAAGCCAACTAAGAACAATTTTCGTCCCTATTTTCGTCCATCATTTCTCTAGGCTAATAACATCGCAATTTTTCTTTTGCAACTGTGCTAATACGTAAATTATCTAATTGTGGTCTGGGGCACTGCTGCCAAAAACAAATCTTAAACCATCACAATTTTCTCAAAATAACTGATATTACGATTACTTAACTTCAACTGATACGATTTATAAAGAGAATCGACTTATGACCATCAATCAAATCTACATTTATAGTATTCCTATATTTGTACTCAAAATATTAAATGGAGCCATCTAAACACAAATAAAGTTTCTAACTATCGTAAAAATAACATACTGCATGATGGTGCTAAAACATAGAAACACTTCCCCAGAACTATTAAAAATATTAAATCATACAAATTATTTAAAACGAATTTAAAACATTATATTCTTAGCATCGTTAAAAAGATTAAATAATGCAAACTATAATGTGCCACAAAGTTGCACCATCTTATTATTTAGTATGTATTTATCTATTAAATTTCCTATTAAAAAGCAGTTTTACAGCTAAAGACGAAACCATATTTAAAATAGACCAGGGAAGTATTTTCAACCAAACTACCTATTCGCATATAATATGATGTAATGTATAATATTGTGTTTACGCTTAAGTGAAAATGTATTTCTTGCGTAAATTAATGTATTAAACCAAATTACTAATTCCCCTCAAAAAAAAAAGATCGTTTGATAGCAGGAAAACTATTTCGTAAAGTCCTTTTATACGTCTCCGCTAATGATGATTTCGCTCACGTCCTCACCAGGGCTCCTTGTCTGATAACGGAGTAGTGTTCGAAGGCCGTGTGTCAGTTCATCACGTCTCGAGCAGTCCCGGCTACGCTGCAGATGTTCTCCCTGATCGTCCATAATTCTCAGGGCTCCTCGTCTGGTTACGGAGCAGTGTTGGAAGGCCATGTGTCACTTCATCACGTCTCGAGCAGTCCCGGCTATGTTAAAGATGTTCTCGCTGATCGTCCATAATTCTCTGAAACTCGTACTTGGTGTATTAGTTTGGATACTTATCTCGATTATTCATAAAAAGTGAGGGTTTTTTTTTTATTTTTACTATGTTCGGCTAAAACGATTCGAAACAAAATTAAGCACAAAATCTATTGCTAGTATCTGAATACGTCGCTGATTACTTTTTAGAAATTTATAATCCTAATCCATCTGCATCCTCAAAATCTCGATATATATTTAACAAATTTACTTGTCATATCCCTTTATAAGTACTTAATGTACACGTTATTATCTTTATTTCAAAAAAAAAAACAAAACGAGAAAAAAAAAACAATGTGACATAATAAGAAGAAAAATTTTTTTTTATATATAACTAGACGAGCAAACATGGTGTGAGGTATTTTATTCACTGTATTGATCGATCCCACTTCTGATGTTAGATTTTTTTAAAAAGAGACCTAAATATATGATTATAGGCATTGGTTTTTATGAGATTTTAAGGATAACATGTAATATAACAAGAAGATATACTGTCAAAAGCTATTCTATTTCGTTAAACAAGATGTTATATTTCAGCAACGTATTCCCCATAATAACGGCAACACTTTTATTGTATAAAAACGTCTAGGAATCTAACAAATAATGGTACCCCATTTATATATTCATTTGAAGATATTTATCTATATATTACACAAGGTTACGATGCTTAATTGACTTGTATTGATGCCAATTCAATATAATAAAAAAGTACATAATATATCACAACCTATTTATTACAATATAATAATGTACATCATACCTGAACTATCCAATGTTCAACCAACGTTCGCATTATAGGTATTAATACAGATATACGATTTTAAACATATTCTGAAACCTCTAACGTTCCAACAACGTTCCAACAACGTTCCAACAACGTTCCAACAACGTTCCAACAACGTTCCACCAGCGTTTACCCTGCGATCGCTCCAGAGCCACTGCTCCCTCGCTTTACAGCGCACCCCCTTTTATACAATACAATTCACAAACAACCGACCAGGTGTTAGCCTGACGTCATCGAATAACACGAACATTACTTTTAAACATTTTGTAAACTACCCGCAGTTATACATCACAAAAACAATGATTTATTATAGATAACGTAGTATCTAAATAATATAGATATATTATTTAGATAACGTTTAATTATATATATATATATACAAAATAATTCAAATAATCTGTCACATGCAGGCATGTACTCAGAGACGGTACCTGTACACGTTTCTCTGAGAACATTTGATTTAGAAATTTAAAAAAAGGTTTGAGGCGAGAAACAATGTGGCAAATGACAAAAACCGTATTCTTTTATACTTAGATATGTGTGATATCTTTACAGGTTAGGTACTTTTTTAACTTATATTTATACGTTAATTGCGATATTACAAGATTTGTCGTAGACGCTTGAAAGAAAGTGTTATAGTTTGTCATGTGCGTAGCCAATATAATAAAAAAAAACTGCTTCTTTATTATTTATTTTATTTAACTTTTTTTACATTATCATTTCATTACACACTATTAAACCGGTAAAGAAACCGTCTATCGATTTATGCGAACCGGCTTCGGTACCTTACGACATACATCTTTTAACTTATATTTTTTAAATAAAACACTTTAAGGGTTTAAAACGCGATATATTAGTTAAACTTATTTACGGCTGCTGCAAAGCATCCGAAACGTCGGGCCGAAGTTAAAAATCATTTTCAAATAAGTTATTTAAATGTGTACTACTCGCGTAAACTATAGACAGTATTCACTATACTTCATAATTGCTTTTAATCGAGAAATATCTAGTCTTAGATTCCGTCTTGTACCTATTTTCTAATCACTTAGCATATTTTGACGGCCTCGTTGGTCTAATGGTACCAATACATGGCTAATATGCAACGGTTTCGCTTTCCTCCGGCTTCAACATGTATCTTATCAATTTATATTTTTTTGGTACATATTGGACATTTGGCAATCTAGATATTAATTGGGTGGTAGGAATATTGAAAGTACTGTCCAGGGTCAAGTATCAGCGTCCACAGATTAAAAAGCCGTGAATATAATCGTTCGTTTACGTTCCAGGTTTTGGATTTCCGAATTTCTAAAGCCTTAAGCTCCCTAGGATATTTCACCTTCCATCAAGCATCAAGTGATCCCCGAACTTATCTCTTTATCATTAAAAAAAAACAATACAATGTTCACGTAATTTCACTTTAGGTGACATTTTAAAAATAATATTTTTACTCTGTTCTATCGAAACTACTATGGTCAGAGCCATCTAGTTCTTAAATGTTGTGTTCCTACCAATGACGCTATAACGAAATAAACATTCAGTTGTATTCTATTGCTAAATAGTTTTTATAGGTATCGCTAGATGTCGCTTGCAACAATCACGATTAACCAACTTAAAAAAGCATATTGTTAAGATAAGCAATTAATTCAAGATCTAACAGAAAACTTGATATAATTTATTGGTCGACAATAAAATGGATTCGAAGATAATTTATGCCTAAGATTGAAGCTTTGATTCTTCCAAATATAGTCTAATCTTTGTTCCATTAAAAATCAACTATTATAGTTTGGGAAATATACTCAAATCTTTTTGATATTCTGGTGTATAGCAATAAATCAGTTTTTGGTTCTCCTCGTCTCCCTATTAGGTCGTTTTCCTAAAATATAAAGAATTCACAACGTTGTACGTGATATGAACGTACCGAACATAAATACAATATTCGTATAATATACAATTGTAATCTTAAAAATAGTATTAAGTAATATGCAACTATGATGGACCTTTTTTTAATTTAAAGAGCGCAGTTTGCGGCCTTTTTGCCCATCCATCCAGACGTGTTGGCCATCCCATCCAGACTTGTTATTGGATTACATATAATTTTATTCGGTCAATACTATTTAATATTACTTTATATCGCTTAACATGAGCTGTCACTGGCGTTTATTTTCTCTTTTTATTATATCTGTTGTCTTAGTTGTGATAAAATGTTCACACACCGTAAATAAGTAAATGCCGTGAAGTAAACAAGGGGTTATAGAGACATGCAATTTGAGTGCAAATCTTTGAGGGCAAACATTCAGTTCAGAAATATGCAAATGCTACTATGCGGTCTGAATTTCAGCCGACATAATCTTTTACCGAGATTAATAAACATATGCATGAATTTATAATCCTCTTTCACATGAGGCATATGGCCTTTAGGCAAGTGGGAGATATTATTTTTGTGCCCTGCTCGACCGAATCCTTTGTCTTATTGCGAACCCACAACTTTTCGCCCTTAAAGCGATACGGCAAAGTGGGTTATAAATAAGTTACGCAGGCAGAGAAAGCTACTACTACTAACTACCTCGAAGCTAGTTTTGTTTAAACACGCATCTTAGCAATTACTGCTTTTCTTCTGGTTAAATTAAAAGTTATGGCTATAAAAAAAAACACGTTTGAGGGGAAAGGTTACGTGCGCTGCGAAAACGTTTATAACCAAAAAATATATCTAAAACCAATAATTCCTCTTTAAATGATAAAAAAATGGCCGCGACAGCATATAATATGTCTATCTTTTAAGATAATCGCAAGAACTGTTTGTTTACGGCAATCAAACTTAGTCGAAATTATTGTATTACTACCAGTTAGTTGTTACAGTTGGATCAAAATATTCTACGCCGACGGAGTAGATAGAGCTAGTATTAAACAAAATCAATGTTATCATTTCAAAGGAACTTTTAACATATGTATAGCTTTTATATTTTCTGCGATTAATACAGTTTTTAATCAGATGTCTAAAATTTTCTGTCAAGCACAAATATTTCTCGTAATGAGAGCGAAAGATGCAAGTAAGCACTACAGTTACTATGTCGCTAATGAGTACGTGAACTGATTCAAGTTGAAGGTCAGTTATTTCTGTTAAAACGGAACACTAACAAGCTGCGGACTAACATGTTATATATAGGTACATTTGGACTGGTTTGCGAATTAAGTACCGTTAAGATTCGCAGGCTGTGACCCAATGACCCGACGATCACTTTCACCAAAATATTGACTGGACCATTACTAGTCTGTTTACTAACATCAACTTTCCACCATTAGGAATAATAGATATAACAGTTTTAAGTAGGGTTTTAAAATTTAGTTCTCAATTCTATTTGTATAAATGCTTTTTTATATTTGTTCGCAAAAAAAACGCTTTGTATATTCAAATAATGAATGAAAACCTTTCCTTGGTCAATTTTGGACACTGAAGGAAATCAGTGTGGGATAATTACAACCCAGGGCGATCTAGGGAAATTATTAAAATTCGTATGGACTACCACTTCTTTTGTTATTAATTTAGTACTTTAAAGATATTATGTTGTACTCGTTACGTGATACCGTAAAATAAAAGTAAACAAAAATAATCGAATTCAAACAATGTATAAAGAAAATTACTTCGCACAAATTAATAGGTTCTTTGATGTAGTTACATATATAGTTTTATAATATAATTTCGAATTCGGTGGCAAGTAGTTTTCTAACAAACTTACTACAATAATAAACTACTAGTAAATGAAAACAACTTAACAAACAATGCAGAATACGACGCATTATTTATATCAAATTAACCCTGAACCTACCAAGTACTGTAATTATTTTAAGACTATTAATATTAATATTGCTGTAATTTTTTTTCCGAGATTGTGTTTTTAAGTTCAAGAATAAGAGAAGATTTTATCGCTAGAAAAAATTCCTTTCTGCATTTATAATGCAAGACAAAATTAAAGTTGCAAATAACTCCTCATCGAGATGGGGCCAAATTATTGTCTGTAGCTTGCCTTTTTTATGTGTCGCTGTTAAAGTAATTACATTTTATTGCATTTACCTGACATACTCTGTATAGACCTAAATTATAGTCGTCAACTATAATGGACTATGGAGAGAATTTAAATCAATTTCATTCGAAAAAGTTAATAATTCTTTTTAAAAGAGGTGAGTTTTTATTTGTGGCAAAAGTTATTGAGATTGTCTTGTAATGTGCTGGACTTACACATTTGTAAATAACATAAAACCTTACTGGAAGGTATTATCTTATATTAGTTTCTCTCCTACTTGAATTGTATACTTTCACGTGCTTTTGCCTTTTGTTTATTATTCCTAACAACAACCCACTTAATGAGCCTTTTTTTATTTCTTTTCTTCTGTACTTCAGGTTTCCTGGGAGAGATCGCTTCTTTGTAATAAGACCGCCTTTTATTACTAAGTTAGTGCGTCATATTTTTTCTCTCGTAGATTTGTTTTGATATTATTATGAATAATACAACTGTTATAAATAAATAGAATAAAGTAAATAATTAAGATACGTCGACCCGTTTTGGTTTTGGACATACAAAAACCCACAGATTCAATTCACGAAACACTGTCCTTAGAATGGAATAGTGTTTCGTGTCCCGTGTGGAATTATTATATTATTACCAACTATTTAATGGCCAACATTTTCAGACGGGAACTTAAGTGTAAAATACTTGTGTGAAAATGAATCCACGACCTGTTGCTTATTGGTCAAAGGATTGGACCAAAACGCTATATATAATTAAAAGTTCTAAATTATAAAAAAAATACTCTAAATTTAAATAAAACACTTTAACGGTTTAAAACGCGATATATTAGTTAAACTTATTTGAAAATTATTTTTAACTTCGGCCCGACGTTTCGGATGCTTTGCAGCAGCCGTGGTCACTGGGGGGTGTCTCCCCCCCGTGAGTTTAACTAATATATCGCGTTTTAAACCGTTATAGTGTTTTATTTAAATGTGTACTACTCGCGTAAACTATAGACAGTATCTAAAATACTCTAAAGCGAAATTGAGGTGGTTTCCTTTTTTAAACCCTAAATGCACTAAGTACTGTAGTGCACGTAAATTAAGATAAGAAAACCTACAAAATACTTTCCTCGCAAGAAAATACACTCAAGTTGTAAAATACACGCGCTATCGTTAAAAATCTTGCCCGCTACTATAATTTGCATCCAAGACCTTAATTATTCTACTTGATACTATTTACGACTATAATAAACATGTTTAATACTTATCCTTCGCTAAAAATACGCCGAAATAATTTCATTTTGCTTTGTTTGCTAGAGAGATGAGCCGGTGGCAATAATAAAGGAAATTATTAAATTGACGCGAGAAATGGCGTAAGCATTATTTATTGGGCAGAATGCTTCGAGCCTTATTAAGCGTAGATAATAATAAAAGTCAAAATTATTAATAAGCACATAGCTCCTTTAATATGTTACTCCCGTTTTATTTAGTACCACAACATTTAAAGACAACTTTATTTATATTATCTATTGTAAAGTCGAAGAGTTTGTTTCTTTGTTTAAATGCGCTAGTCTCAGGAACTTTGGATAGTGGTAGGTTTTTTTGTTGGTAGACCATTTGTCAAGGAATGTTTTAGGCAAACATTACGCTGCGACAAAAAGAAGTGAAGAAACGGTGGAAGTTATGGGAAATATCATTTATCTTTGAGGGGTTCTACTCTTCTTTAATTATTCCTAATTTCGAATCTCTCCTATTATCCGTCCAGGTTTGTTACTTTGTTTTGTTTTTTCGCTAAAGTGTACGCGACCGTTCAAGGATCAAACTCCTGAATCCAAGAACGACCCCGTGACGAATCGAAAATTAAAAAAAATAGACTCAAACCATATTAAATGACGTAATAAGCACATTTTGACTAGACATAGAAATAGTTTTACTCTATTCATGAAGACGTCGTCATAGTTCACATTCCATATTAGCAATTATAAATGTATCATCAAATACCATAATACTAATCTTATGAGAAGCCACTACTAACATATAAATTATACCAAGCGGTATATATAATTATGTTTATATAAACATATATTATTCATAAACAGTTGCAAGTATGCGGTTTACTTAATCAACTTTATAGTGTGTAAAACGAGTTTTAATTTATAATGATTTTTCTTAACTATTACTATGTGTAATCTTGTTTCGTCGACATGGGGCATGCGACTTGGGACATACAACTTGAGGCATGCGACATGGGGCATGGAGCATGCGGCATAGACGATTGCGACATGGGGCATGCGACTTGGGACATACGACTTGAGGCATGCGGCTTAGACGATGCGACATGGGACATACGAATTGAGGCATGCAACATGGGGCATGCGGCATAGAGCATGCGACATGAAGCATGGGGCGTGGGGCATTCAAAATCGAAGTATTATTTTAATAACATAATGTATAGATAAAGCTTAGTTTACATAGAAGCGGTGTAGGTCATTGGCTGTGAGCCATCGTGACTTCGAAATTATCACTTTGCATTGTTGCAAATTCCGGGAAAGTCCCTATTCAAATTATTTTCATGATACATTATAAGTGTCCCTTATAATGACTTATAGACATTAAGTATGATACTAACTAAAAAGTATAGTAATGTAGCATTCTTGCTCGCAGGTTTAAGTGACTATTTCTAAAATCCAATATGTGTGTTTCTCCTGTAACTCATCCAAAACGGATGAAACAATTTAATGAAATTTCGTATATAACTTATAAGGTTTGAGAACAGATTTGGATCACTCAGATAAAACATCTTGATACAAGTTTGTTACTACTTTTATCAATATGGGGCGCACAAAACAAAAAAAAAAAAAAAAAAAAAAAAAAAAAAACCACCCCCCCAAAAAACCCCCCCCCCCCCCCCCCCCCCCCCCCCCCCCCCCCCCCCCCCCCCCGGGGGGGGGGGGGGGGGGGGGGGGGGGGGGGGGGGGGGGGGGGGGGGGGGGGGGGGGGGGGGGGGGGGGGGGGGGGGGGGGGGGCCCCCGGCCCCCCCCCCCCCCCCCCCCCCCCCCCCCCCCCCCCCCCCCCCCCCCGGCGCGCCCCGGGGGGGGGGGGGGGGGGGGGGGGGGGGGGGGGGGGGGGGGGGGGGGGGGGGGGGGGGGGGGGGGGGGGGGGGGGGGGGGGGGGGGGGGGGGGGGGGGGGGGCGGCCGGGGGCCCCCGGGGCGGGGGGGGGGGGGGGGGGGGGGGGGGGGGGGGGGGGGGGGGGGGGGGGGGGGGGGGGGGGGGGGGGGGGGGGGGGGGGGCGGGGGGGGGGGGGGGGGGGGGGGGGGCCCCCCCCCCCCCCCCCCGCCCCCCCCGGCGCGCGGGGGTTGTTGGGGGGGGGGGGGGGGGGGGGGGGGGGGGGGGGGGGGGGGGGGGGGCCCGCCCGGGGGGGGGGGGGGGGCCCCCCCCCCCCCCCCCCCCCCCCCCCCCCCCCCCCAAAAAAAAAAAAAAAAAAAAAAAAACAAAAAATATTATTTTTTCTCCCCTCCCCCCTCCCCTCCCTCCGTGGGCGCCCAACAAACCCAAATAAAATATTATAAATAAAATTTTTTACAATGTGATATTATGTGTGGGGGGGGGGGGAGGGGGGGGGGGGGGGGGGGGGGGGGGGGGGGGGGGGGTGGTGGGGCCCCCCCCCCCGCCCCCCCCCCCCCCCCCCCCCCCCCCCCCCCCCGGGGGGGGGGGGGGGGGGGCGCCCCGGCGGGGCGCCCCCCCCCCCCCCCCGGGGGGGGGGGGGGGGGGGGGGGGGGACAACCGGGGGGGGGAGAAAAAAACCCCCCCCCCCCCCCCCCCCCCAAAAAAAAAACCAGGGGGGGGGGGGGGGGGGGGGGGGGGGGGGGGGGGGGGGGGGGGAAACCACCCCCCCCCCCCCCCCCCCCCCCCCCCCCGGGGGGGGGGGGGGGGGGGGGGGGGGGGGGCCCCCCCCCCGGGGAAAGGGGGGGGGGGGGGGGGGCCCCCCCCCCCCGGGCGCCCCCCCCGGGGGGGGGGCCGCCGGGCCGCCCCCCCCCCCGGGAGGGGGCCCCCCCCCCCCCCCCCCCCCCCCCAAAACCCCCCCCCAAAAAAAAAAAAAAAAAATTAAAAAAGGGGGGGGGGGGAAAATTTCCCCCCCCCTGGGGGGGGGGGGGGGGGGGGGGGGAAAAAAAAAAAAAAAAAAAAAAAACACCCCAAAAAAAAAAAAAAAAAAAACACCCCCCCCCCCCCCCCCCCCCCCCCCCCCCCCCCCCCCCGGGGGGGGGGAAGGGGGGGCCCGGGCGGGGGGGGGGGGGTGTTTTTTTAACCCCCCGGGGGGGGGGGGGGTGGGGCTTTTCTGATTTCTAACAATATATACTTAAATAGTAACCTTTATGGCAACACAAAGTGTACCAGATACAAGTTACTATTTATAGTTTTTATAAAAAATACAATTTACAGATGTGATATGAAACTTTATATACGTGTATTTGGTTTTTCTTATGTGTATACATCTCGCATGTATACATATACATTAAGCAATTTCTACGAGGCCTTATACATTTAAATAAAACACTTTTAATAGTATAATAATATATTAGTTAACTTATATTTATTGGTCTTTACTACGGTCCGACGTTTCGGATGTTATGCAGCAGCTGTGGTCTCTAGGGGACCTACTATGCTATATATCTCGCGTTTTAAACCATTAAAAGTGCTATTTTAAAAATAGAATGTATATACCTACTAAATACTGTCTTTAGTTTACGCGAGTAGTACACATTTAAATAAAACACTTTAACGGTTTAAAACGCGTTATTAGTTAAACTTATTTGAAAATGATTTTTATCGACCCGATGTTTCGGATGCTTTGCAGCAGCCGTGGTCACGGGGAGACAAAATCATTTTCAAATAAGTTTAACTAATACATCGCGTTTTAAACCGTTAAAGTGTTTTATATAAATGTATATACCTATTAATTGCGGATGTAAAGTCTAGTTTCACAATTCTATTTGTATCATGTACATAAGAGAACTTACAAACAAATGCAGTCGTGCTATTTGTCCTTCCTAATATGTCGTGCCTTGTGTGAGGCATACTTATTTAGTGTAGGTTTAGAGGGTCAAAGCCCTCCTCTAAACAACAATGTACTTTCTCTATATTGTTTGCAAAATATCTTAGAGTTTAGAAATTGACGAGAATAATATGTGCTAGCAACAAAAGGAACAGATACGTATCGCTGATACATACTGCTATTAACTTGTTACCTTTAATGTATTAAATATGGGTTGTTATTTTGTTTTTTTTTGTATAAATCATATACAAATAAAAACTAAATAACACTAGATGTAACTGCTAGTAATTGTAGTGTACTGGTAAACTGTTCGTTACGTGAGGCGTTACGCCCGTCTCACTAACTTTTAAATGTAACATTTGCGATTTGAACGACGAACTACATGCTACACTGTGGATGTAAGTTCGAGACCCTCCCGTTTCTTAAAAAATTATGACAACGCATTTTTTTAATTAGAAAATGGCTATACATATTTTGATAGAAGTTCTGTTAGTGGTAACGTAAATATAAAATTGGTGTCTGTTGTAGACAATTGTTTTTTACCTATGACTGATATAAAAAATATGAATATTTTGTTTGTTTGTTTAAATTTCGGTAACTGCATTTGCGAAAAATCTTTTACACAAAGAAACGCTTAAAAACGGAAGGAAAATGGGAATATGATTCAACTTTGCGTGCTTCTATTGCGTACGCTACAAAAACGGTTCACGAAAGCAAAAAAAAAATGTTTGAAAGACCTGACCTTCTTAAATGATCTAAAAAATATCCTCGTGTCTGTCTTTTACGATTAACTCGCAAGGACTGTTTAATGGTAATCTATGGTCGAAATCTATGCATTATCACCACTTATCTGTAAATCTTGCAAACAAAACAACATTCTTATATCAGCTAGTCAATAAAAAAGCGTAATAAACTCCGCTAAAAGACGGAATTCCGTTAATGGTGCATTTAAGATAATTTTTAATCAAATTTTATCAGTATACATGTTTTGCGAAAAAGCAATCAAATCACCGTACTTCGACCGGTAGACGGTGTAAGATGAAAAATTGTCTTGCTCGATATTGGGAATTACGGGCAGGTAGCGGTATATTCGAGTACACGGTCAAGGTGCGGACTGGAAAGCCGGCACAGCTGACTCGAAGCCATTCGCGAACTGACCATTGCTCAAAACACTCGGGATACTGGAAGAAAATATAATATTACACCAAGAGAACAGTAGGTAAGTAACGTTCAGTATAGTAAACAACTTTCAACAATTAATTTATTAAATAAAGGTTTTTTTAATTAACAATTACGCGTAGGATATAATTTTTTATTGTTAATAATTGTTACGATCTTTTAATTATTTATTACTGACTTAAGAACTGTGACGAGATTCGTCACTTTAAATTAGTAGATTATATATTTTTGTTTATTAAGAATTACGCGAGTAATACACATAAAAAAAACAATTTAAACGGCATAAAACGGGAATTATATTATTTAACTTATTATTACAAAATATAAAACAAATTGTAAATAAGTGAAGCAAAATATATCGCGGTTTAATTATTTTGTATACAACTTGTTTTATTATATATTAGCAATTAATTTAATATATCTAAGGATAAAAACGTTGCCTAGAACCTCTTTAAATGCGTTAGTAGATTTAAGGCTGGACAATGATCAACAGGGCGTAGAAAACGTACTTGTATTGTAAATAGAATCCTTTAATTAAAAATAAAAATCTAAACGCCCTATAGAGTAATACATATTTAAATTCTTATTTTTTTAAGACAACGACCAAAATATCCAGTCATTTTATGTTGCTAAAAGTAATAAAAAACAAAAGCTAAATGTCAAATTCACTTTTTTATTTATAACAAAACCTTGTTTTCAGCCATGCGTCGCTTGTTTTTCGCCATCTTTGTAATAACATTATTACACGTAAAAGCGATCGACATTTACACAGAAGACGACTTTCCCGTCGAAGATGAGCCCTACACGGATAATCTCATTGAGATCGAAGACACTAAAACTTCTAGAAGCAGACGGATACTCTGGCCTTATCCTTTGACTAGGGACGAGCAAGACAGCAGAAAAGCAAGATTCGCCCACTATTCATACCCACAGAGCCCGATAGTAGATATGATGTTGCAAACAGTGGCTGTGAATTATTTGCCTGTGAATTCTAACGATCCATTTGATTTCTTACGCGATTCTTATCCATTACCAAAAGGTAAGTACAATTCATTAGTAACAATAGCCAATAAATGAGTCTCATATTGAGTCGAACAATAATATAATTAATGTTGTCCCACGAAAATAAATCTAGTGATAAAAATTTGACAACAAGTGCCAGGAAGGCCGCGCTATATTAATGCTCCTGATTACTGTAATTCAACTTTTAAGAGAGAGTAGTCTTGGATTCGTAATCTGGGAAATATATCTGTCACTATATTCAAAATAAAATCGATAGATAAACTCACTTAGTTGTATGCTATGTAAACATTAGATGAAAGCGTGTATAACTTTTATGACACAAAAGAAAACAATAATTAAACAATTTTTTTTTTATTAAACACATTTAAATAAAACAATTTAACGATTTAAAACGAGATATATATTAGTGAAACTTATTTGAAAATTATTTTAGCTACGGCCCGACGTTTCGGATGTTTTGCAGCAACAATGGTCATGGGAAACAGTCTCCCTGTGACAACGGCATATAAGTTTAACTTATATATATCGCGTTCTAACCGTTAGTGTTTTATAAAAAAAATATGTACAAATACATATAAAACTCCCTTGTCTCGAACATACATAAAGTGAGAAGGAAAATAACTACCGATTTTAGAATCAATGATATGAATAATAAATCAATCTCAAAGTTTCTTGCACAACTCTGTTGTGATACTCACTCAAAAATTGCATAGATATGAAATCTACTGAATACAAATTTTGTTATTCTCCAAATTTGTTTGGTGGGACTCATTGTAAGATAATATTTTAACTTCGCCGGCCTTGTAAAGCCGATTTAGAAGCTAGATTCGTTTGTGTTTTTTACAATTTTATAAGACCTTATTTTAATAAAAAATAAACAATAACACGGAAAAAGATTTAACGGAAAATTAATTATGGTATCAGAGAATAGGTATATATTTTTCTAATGGATTAATCTTATGATTATCTAATATTAATAGAACCCATCACTTCATAGGTTCAACTAATAGCACTGTCTGTAAATAGCGCAAGGAGTCCTGGATTCTAAACCCGCGAAAAAACATAATGGTTTCGCTTGCACAACCTTCCTATATGAATGAATTATTAAAACGGACACAGATGCATTTCGCCCTTTGCTCGACATTTTTAAATGATGTTTAAGCTTTTAAAGTTCGTGGAAAAGCTTTAATTTTTCAGTTTACACGGCGTAAGATAGTTCATCTTAGCTTTGCTCGTTAGTGCAAGCTAAATTTAATGAAAGCATACCATATTACAGGTTATACTAAGCCATTAGATGAATATGACTATATTATCGTTGGGGCGAGTTCCGCTGGATCTGTACTAGCTGCAAGACTAACAGAAGACAAACCAAGAGCTACGGTCCTCCTGCTGGAAGCGGGGAAACCAGAAATGCTTTTGTCCGATATTCCGGCTTTGACGCATTATCTTCAGAATACGGATTATGTATGGCCATACACCATGGAACATCAAACGGGAGTCTGTTTAGGTAAGATTTTGATTTTAAAGAAATTCGCATTGTAGAATGTTCTAGTCAAAATAATTAAGATTTTGACTACTTAAACTTTAAGATACTGTCTGTAGTCTACGCGAGTAGTGCACATTTTAAATAAAATACCTCAACGGTTTAAAACGCAATATATTTTAGTTAAACTTGTTTGAAAATTATGTCTCCCCGTGACCATGGCTGCTGCAAAGCACCCGAAACGTCGGGCCATAGTTAAAAGAAAAAAATTCAAACAAGTTTAACTAAAATATATCGCGTTTTAAACCGTTAAAGTGTTTTGTTTAAAAGTTCTACTTGATTACCGATTTAATAATGTATGATCTATGGAGATTATATATAACAATATTACTTCGTATTATTGACACATACAGCCGAAACCGCTGGTTATAGATATATGAAACCTTTGAGGTTCGCGAGCTCTTTGTCTGACGTAGGCATCCTTCAAAATCCTCTCCTGATAAAGGAACCTTGGTGCCGCTTATTTTTAGTTATATTTAAGCTTTCTTAAAGAAATAATTAAAGATATGTTTCTTAGCGAATCATATTTATCCCCACAAGGAGAAAGGTGTGGTAAAAGTAGAATGTGTCGAACACTGTGATGTTATTATACTCGTCTGTCTGTAGTATACGCGAACTGTGCAAACGAAAATCACGCGGGAGAATTTAGCCGAATAAGTCGACACTCATGTTGGAATGACCTCCGTATGGGCTAAAAAAACGAATTTGTGTTTCTTCTTAGCTTAATGTCTGTAGTATACGCACTAGCACACGTTTAATAACATTTAATAGTTAAAACGCGAAATGTGTTATTAAAACCGTACCGTTAAAAGCGTTTTATTTTTACCAAACTCTATATGTATAAGCAGGACGCATGGTGAATCTGGGGAGATTGTCTTAAATGAGAATGTAAATTACTTTAACTATACATGCATTCGGTATGTGATAATTTCAAGAATGAGGTTGCATTTTATAGAATAACATCGAGAACTTGTTTTGAAATGCGAGACAAGCTCGAACAGTTAGGTGCAAACAAGTGAACAGCAAACGAGACCCAGCTTGTTTGTTTTTCAGTTAGCGAATTGTTGCTAACTGAACGCGGGACGAAGTCACCAGATTATTATTAACTAGACCAATTACTATGAAGAACTTTGGTTACCTCTGGTGGCCATTATATATTACATTTTTTAATTGACGTTGCGCGGGTGAAGTGGGGGGGGGATAAGACCACCGTAATTTCAGTCAGAAATATATAATAGTTTTATGTAACTTTCATGGAAGCTTTATACATATAAACATTATACTCTCCAAAAGAACCTATTCTTGCTCGATTGTAGTTAAAATTTCATTAAAATCGATCGAGTCGTTTTGGACTAGTTCGCGAACGCTGCAGTAGAAGAATTGTATATATAACATTATTTAAATGTACATATTTGTCTATGAATATAGAAAACTATGACACGATGTCAATTGATAGATTATAAGTGTCTTATTAGTTTCATAAATAGTTAGGCGTTTTTTTTATTATTTTGAAATTGAAAATAAGTTTATCTAGGCTTTATCTCAATTACAGGAAGTGAAGAGCAACGGTGCTACTCGCCCCGTGGCAAAGCTTTAGGTGGTAGTAGTGTCACAGATTATATGTTGTATTCAAGAGGCCGTCCGCAGGACTGGGACAAAATGGCCGCAGATGGGAACTACGGATGGTATGTACACAATTGAACTGCGTTTTTAAAGAATTCGTTCCTAAATACTGTCTGTAGTTTACGCGAGTAGTACACATTTATATAAAACATTTTAACGGTTTAAATCGCGAATTATATTAAGTATCAAATGAGTTTAATAGATATATATCGCGTTTAAAACCGTTAAAGTGTTTTATTTAAATGGCTTCCTAAATATTATTTGGATTTGAAAATGATAAATGTTGTGAACAAACGTTTAATGTATAAAAATCTATTATACTGTAATAGAAAGATGCCAGCTTATACATTTAATGGAACTAGCATAGAACTAGTGACTGAATCTAAATAAAAAAGGTTAGTTATCTTCATGACGTACTTTTTTGCTGGTCTGAGGAGCCGAGATTGGAGCGACTTGTAGACTTTGACGGTTCCCAATAAAGGAGTTTAGTGGACCGTTGTTTTCCCTGTTCTTCCTAAAAGGAGGTCATTAAATCATTAAGTCTTCTATAACCTCTTCACGACACTGTTTCACTTGAAAGTTGCACTGTCCTCGATAGTACTTATGCCCTCGAGACGCTAACGAGATAAAAGTTTCTTAATTAGTCTTCTTGAAATGCGTGCCTGCTAACGAGCCGAAAATTAAACACAATTTAATCTTGCAAGAAACTCAAGTACAACGGCCAGTGTTTTTCTTGTATTAAAGCGTAACGCAATTAATCGAATTGAAGTTTTTAACGATGCTGCGATGAAAATATGAATAAAACTGGAATAATTATTAGTCTTTGAGGGATTCTGTTAAAAAGCGGTTCAAGATACCCAACATATATGTATGAAAGAATGATCCATCTTTAAATAATCTTAAAAAATGTCTACGACAATATATGTCTATCAATTAAAGTTACTTGCAAGAACGAAGGGACGTGACGTCGTCGGCAACAGTTATAATTTATAGAGATGAGGAGGTTTGCAATAACAAATTTTGATGCTAAATAACTATTCTACGCGAAACTTCGGACCGAAGTTAAAAATAATTTTTCAAATAATTAATAATATATGTTTTAAACCTTGTACTACTGCGTAGACTATAGACAGTATTTAAAGAAATGTCGATTATTGAATTACATGATTTTATATAAAAATTATGATATTAAAAGTCATTATCAGGAAGTCCGAAAGATGTGTGTGCTTACGACATAGTCTTAAACTAATGTGAGCTAAACTATGGTTTATTGAAGGTTAAAGAAGTTATTTGTTAAGATTTCAAAAAAGTATACTTAATTAGAAACAGCTCCCAAAATGATGAAATTTTAAATGTGCCAAAAATATTAAGACAGTATAGTATTAAAACATGAAAAGACTACAAGTGTTTCCAGATCGATCTGAATTTTACGACTACAATGAACTTATCGTGTCCATTCTCAGACATTGCAAAGAGTTGAACACGTAAGCCCGCAAGCACTTTTACGATCTATTACCACGATAACAGAATCCACGTACCACTTAGTATTCTAGAGTTTGCCTAATCTATCAAACCTATATTATACCTCTCGTCTTTCCAGGTCATACAATGAAGTGCTCGAGTATTTTAAAAAGTCAGAGCGCTCTGAGCTGAAAAAATATAAAAACATGCCGTACAGAGGTCGCGATGGAGAGCTCACTGTTGAAAATGTGCCTTTCAAGTAAGTGGCTCTCGCCATCTAATTATCTGATATACACATAATTATAATGATTATAGTCACTTGGACTTAACATCTTTGACCTGGAACTTTTTTCAATTATTCATGTATGGTAAATTATATATTTAAGCAGAAATAAAAATACGTTGATTTTTCTAAAGCTTACTTCACCATAAAAAAGCATCTAGTGTTAAAGATTTGATTGAGCATTTTGGTAATTATGGTCTATTTTTAATTCTAGGACTGGACTTGTCGAAGCGTTCCTCGCTGCAGGTAGAATAAACGGTTACCAGACTGTAGATTATATTTCGCCAGACCAGCTAGGTTTTGGTTACATTCAAACAATTACAAATAAGGGTCACCGGCTCAGCGCTGCCAAAGCATTCTTACATCAACATAAACGTCGCAAAAATCTGCATATTCTAACCGAAGCTAAAGCTACCAAAATAATTGTTGAACCACAAAGCAAGAGAGCGTACGCCGTTGATTACATAAAGAATAATGTTAAATACACCGTGCGCTGTCGCAGAGAAGTCATAGTCTCTGCTGGCCCAATCGCTTCTCCACAATTACTTATGTTATCCGGAATAGGACCTCAAGAACATTTACAAACTCTAGGCATTCCAGTCCTGTCAAATATACCTGTTGGAAGGACTTTGTATGATCACATTGGATTCCCAGGAATTATCTTTAGGTTGAACAGCACTAACGCTAGTCTTCTTGAACCGAAGGTGGCAACTTTACCCAACTTAATGCAGTGGCTGCAATTCGGAGACGGTCTTTTAACGTCGCCTGGAGGCGTGGAGGGTGTGGGTTACATTAAAACGAGCGTGTCTGATAACTCTGAAGTACCAGATATAGAACTAATCAACATGGGTGGATCGCTCACATTAGATGGAGGTGCAGCTATAAGAAAGAGTTGGAAGATATCTGATAGGACATATCACAACGCGTTTGGCTCTCTAACTGGTGTTGATACATGGCAAGCTATACCAGTATTACTACATCCAAAATCTAAAGGCTGTTTAGAATTACGCGATATAAATCCATTCTCCCATCCAAAGATATTTGGTAACTTCTTGACTGACGCAAGAGATATGGCAGCGTTGAAAGAGGCTATAAAGTTCGTAATAAGTATTGGAGAGTCTGAACCATTTAGGAAGTATGGAGCTACATTGCACCTCGCTCCTTATCCAACGTGCTCATCTTATCCATTAGGATCCGAGCAGTACTGGGAGTGTGCCATAAGAACTATGATGGTATCTATGCGACGACAGGTTTCAACATGTAAAATGGGTTCAGCCAATGACCCCGATGCCGTTGTTGATCCGGAGCTGAGAGTACGTGGAATAGAAGGTCTGCGGGTGGCGGATATTAGTATTCTACCAAAAACGATTAGCGGACATACAATAGCTCCAGACATTATGATTGGTGAAAAAGCAGCGGATATGATAAGAAAAACGTGGTCCAATTTGATAGCTTAGTGTAATTATTTTTAGCTTAGGATACCTGAGTAAACAATTTTACAAAAATCTCTTTTAAACCACTTTTCGCACCATTGCTCTCTATTAGGTATTATAATTGAGAATACGGTGATTAATTGCAGCACGGTCTGGAGATAACATCAATAGAAGTCGCTTTCAAGGAGTTTCGGCTTCGTCATGTTGACCCTAAAATATAAAATCGATCATTCACCAATGTAAGGATCCATTAACATGAATTAGAGTGTAGACATGTCAACACTCAAATAGTGGATGATTAATTAATTAACTGTGTCACATGTAAGTACTCTCTTTTACGAATTCAATAACAACAGAATACCCATTGTTTACGCCACGCTACACTCTTTAAAATGATCGGGATTCCTGAAACCGCATTGAAAGCAGCGTTAATGAGATCTTTATTAAGAAAACAACAAGTGGAATAATATAAACTAAAAAGCACTTTTTATCGGTATGAAATGGCAACCATAACTACAAAAATACTTACAGATGCTCTTGTCTGAAACATCAAGATATTCTTTAAAAATGTTTATATTATCCTTCGAGTTCTACGTTTAAAAGTGTTATATTTAAAGTATATTGCATTTACTTTTAATTGAAGTTATTACTTAGCTATGAAATGCTTCAGAAGTTTATATCCTGTAAAATAATTTTCAAAAGTGAAGGAATATGAAAATAAATTGGCCGGAATTGACTAACAAACTGTCCTGAAGCGAGGGCGCACTCACCCCTAGCCTACGAAATATGGCTGTCACTTTGCCCGCACATACCATAGCCCGTACTATAGGTTTCTTGTTGCAACTCGTGGGAACCTTTACAAACGCGCTTTACAACTTAATTATTTATAATATCTATCTGTTTAATAAATTGTATAAGGCTTTCACAGCCATCGTTCAACATATCATTGTTTTTCGGGCTGTTCGGCCGACGTGAGCGAGTAGAGGTTCTCGGCGTTTCGCCATCACGAGGGGACGACATCATCAGGGATGTTAGAAGAATTAATTAAAACAGATACAACATGTATCTGTTTGTCGTTCAGTTTTTACCTTCCTTCTATTCAGATCTACAATGGTTTTCTCAAGATACTTGCAAACACTATTCTTTTTAACACAATTTTTAAACTCTCCGAAAATTTTAAAATTAGAATTATCAACACTAGTATTATCTTACTTGGTTAAGAATTGACGTCCAAAATAGAAAAACTCTACAAGTGACATTAGAATTCGAGTTTCGCTTGCAGTGAGATCGATTCTAAGTACAGAAGTAAACACGGGTTGTTCAGTGAATGAACGGGTAGCGCAGTCGCCTACGCTCCGCCGACCGCGAATGTTGGCGCTCGGTCGGGACCTTCAACAAGTAGAAATACATTAATATCGAATCGGGTACCTGCGATAAAGTGACCGAGTTGCGATGTGATTAAGTGATTTTTTTTTGGTAATCATAAAATTCGAAATTGTAATATAAATTACTTCCATTTGTTTAGGTATAATAATAGTGACAAAAAGCATTTTTAGCCTCCTCAAAGTTTTTCCATTGCATTCTTAAACTAAAGTGAATGTTAATATTTTTATTTCATGGCGATATTATACAGATTTAATAAGAGAATTCGTCAAAGACTTAAGATATTTTATATATACATATTTCTTTTTCTACCCTCGCGATTAGTTTCTATTACTCTGCTTTTACTTTTCAATTATTTTTAAGATTAAACTAAACAGAATTCAAGATGATCACAAAATTAACTGGCACAAAAAGTTGAGACAAATATTTCGTATTCGTTTTGTCGTGTTCATAAAATATCCCATACTTTATGAATGAAGAAGCAACTTCAGAGTTCCTTTAGAATACACAATGAGAGTGTTCGATACCGTACTTATACATTTACCTACTTGTGTTTAGCTTGAGAAGATTGACGTTACCGAGGGCAAGAAGTGACTTCCTCTTTGAAATGATTTTAAGATACGTTAGAAAATAAATTACAAATAGTCACTGGCTATTGTAATTAATGAAAGTCATTAACGAAAGTAATAAACGTATCTCCTATATCACATCGATACTCACGATACATACAAAAATCTGAATATTTTATGGAGCTAAATAATGATAATTGGTAACAGAATCGTTTTTATAAATTTCCTTAAAACTCTGATTGATGAAAAAAAAAAAAAAAAAAAAAAAAAAAAAATGGGAAGAAAAAAAAAAAAAAAAAAAAAAAAAAAAAAAAAAAAAAATAAATTTTCGCCCCGGGGGGGGGGGGGTGGGGCGGGCCGGGGGGCGGGGGGGCCCGCCCCCCCCCCCCGGCGGGGAAAAGTGGGAAAGAAAAAAAAAAATATAAAAAAAATTAAAAAAAAAAATCGCGTTTTAAACCGTTAAAGTGTTTTATTTAAATGTGTACTACTCGCGTAAACTATAGACAGTATTTAAATATATGTATATGAAAATAATTACATTCTGCTTGTAGCAATGCTGACGTTTTGGACGCGTTGCTCGTGAAACGGGAAACTTTAAAGTTTTTCAGGGATGTTTTGAAATTGTTTTTAAACTTTTCTTATCTAGTTTTAAAAATAACAGGCTAACAATTTAAGAAGTTATAAAATATATACTTTTTCTTCATTAATATTATTTGATATTTTATTGAAAACGAATAATCCATAGCTTACCCTCACTTATCAAACAGGATTACAGTGGTAACGGTAGGTTAAGCTGCGGTAGTGACTTCTAGTCCCGCCTGTGTCATCTTTATTTTGTTGACTTATATAGATTACATTCAGATAGCTTATAATATTACATTAACAATGTAAGGTTCATTTAAAAATTGCGCTTGTTAGCCATTTACATTATTATTCCAGGAGTACAAAATTAGCAACCAGTTGTTAATAACACTGCAGCGGAAAGATTTTTAACAAGGGTAAAAGTACAATTTTTGTACACTCTTATGAGGTTTTTTCGCGGTGAAAGGTCAAAAATCTAAATAACAATAGGATAATTATAGTTATTATCTATCATTATATTCCTATTAGCTCAAATTTACCCTAAATATCGTAGCCTACTTGATTTATTTCTTTGATACCAGATTTTAACTTTTGTAAAACGAGGTTGTGAATATATATTCATTATGTGTGCATTTCTATTATTTGACTTAAATAAAAGACAAATAACAATAACAACAAAGTTGTCAACTATTAATGGGTATTTTGCGTAATATTTCATTTCAAGTCCATGAAAATAAATCACAAGACAAAATTGAGTTGTGCAAACAATAACTAGCTCTTAGAATGTTTTTGTCATTCAAGTAATAAATTGAAAAAATATTGAAGCTCAAAGTGTGTCAAAACTCAAAGTGACCAGGCGGGATTCAAACTCATCACCAACAGCTTGGTATCCTGTTTAAGTCTTTTCAAATCCTTTTTAAAGACATATATAAAAATAATATAAGCCCTTATGTTCTACATAGTTTAGTGACCAAAATACGCGTTCTTTCACCAACTAGATATAGAAAAGTTGAGAAATTGATAAATGTATCAATGTTCTATTACCATTCAGGTTTTTATCTTTGCCTTTTTCCCGTCAAGGTTGGACGTACGTGAAACCATTATGTTTAGGACGTGAAATACGACATAAAAGCGAGTTATTGTGCTGGGCCCTGATTCTGGTAATTCACAGCCCATCTGGTAATTCATTGCACTCCAGAGCACGCACTTATTCGGTGAGTTTAGGTGATCTTGACGTTTGCACTTCGGACCCTCAATACTAGACCGGGCTATAGATGTATTTCACTGCGGGAAGAAATCACAACAGTAGCAATAAATATAATTTTCAAGTATACGTAAATAGTATAATTATGTGTACATCTGTGAATGATCATGATCATCTCATTAGGATCCTGTTAAGGTAGAATATGTAAATAATTACATAAATTTTGAATAGCCAATGGACATCATATCGCGACAGTGATTAACTATTGTACGAGACCAGCGACATGCAATCGACACGCGAGTGAAAATAGCAGAATCAGACTGTTGGTCATTTCTTTCGCTCATGTTATTGGCCCAAAGTCGTGATAAATTGAAATTGGCACGTTTATCATCCAGCGCACCGTGATTGTGTTTTTAGATTCGTTTTATGATCCTCTGTATGGATGCCAGGATGCTACGGCGTTTTTATACCCTTTGGTATTCGAGTCTGTAAAAAATATTCGTTTAAAAACTTTTATTACTTCCACATGAAACTATCTTTTTTTTTATTTCGATTCGCGCGTCTCGAACCGGCATCAATAGCGGTGCCGTCCGTCGACGGACGCGAAGATTCGTGCTAGGAAAAACTCCTCTTAGATTTCTTTCACAATGCACATTCATTTAATAAGAAAAGTTTTTTAATGTATCAAATATATCAATCAATAGATTTAAACATATTTATAGCGGTAATTTCTTTCTGTAGTCGCCATAGTTAATTCTAATGAAATATCAGTTTAAAGACTAATAATGACGTCACAAAGTAAAACCTAAAAGGTACAGTACACTGCCTTTTAGGTTTTACTAGGAACACGATATTATCATAAGAAAGTGCTAAATGTTAACATTATACAATTTCATGGTTAGATATATAACAAGCAATGATTATCAGAGTAGTATTTCTTTCAAGCTTAGAATTTATTGTTTAGAATGAATCCTAAAATGTATGTTAGGTACTTTGTCACAATGTTGATTTGTTCAATAAATAAAACACTTGTTAACGGTTTAAAACGCGATATGTATAACTTACGTGTTCAAGGTCAGTGAAGTATCAAGGTCTGTAAAGTATTCGAAAAGTTAAGTAATGCATTTCGCGTATTAAACCGTTAAAAGTGTCTTATTTACTTCGCGTAAATTAGTCAATACTTAGTTTCACTATTTTCGTGACCAACATACGAGTGTAGGACGAATTACCCCTTTTTTCGTTTCGATATCGGTTAAAAAGTCGTCGAGTGACACATTGCGTGCGTGGAGCGTCACGCGTTTTCGACAACGCCTAGTTGCGAGTCACGCAATATCTTCGTCCAATTTAACAAATGACCATGTTACAACCCCACATGGATTCATTTGTAATTTTCTTCGTTCCAAACTTCGATAAACTGTTGTTGTTCTTGTCGTTCCGCGAAAAGTTCAACGCCTAAATAAAGTGTATAAAAAGATCAATTTTTTCTAATACAACGTTTACTCCACAAATTAAATTAAATACTTTAATTATTTAAAATGATAAATATATTCTATATATAGATATTTTTTTACAAACACATATTTGTAAGAAACAGTAATTTTGGCTTAATTATTGAAAAAACCGATGTTTAATCTCTAGTATCTATACTGGTAAATTTAAAATTTATTTAGTTACGTATTAATCTTAAATAAATTATAAATTAGTTGTTAGTGGCGTCGGTGGGACCCCAGCTTCGGGAAACCAGAACTGAGCCACCGTGAATGCTGTCGTGGCTTCGAGTCTCGCCCGTGTTGTTGATTTTTAAATTTCTCTTTGGTTTATATGAAACTATCGTATGTAATGAACTCATACAAAAGAGTGACACAGATCAGCGTCCGTTGAAACGTGCCAAGAGTTATTATTAAATTTGGATTCGCTGAATTTGCAGCGGTTTGATTGAGTATTGTTTGGAAATAAAATCTGCAATTTAATGAATTCATCAACCAAATCGTACGTCGTCAACAAAGAACGGATATTTTTGGATTGGCTTCGTAAAAACAAGGACAAAATAAACTAAGAAGACAATTAAACTAATAGTATTTGTCTATATATAGATAAATAACACACTTTAAATGGTTTGAAACGCGATATACATCAATCATTTGTTTTTATCAACGAACTGTTGTATTAACTACGTAAAAACAAGAGAAAAAATGAAGATTATAAAAAGTATGTGTATAACTAACACATTAGACTTTTTTTATAATCCGTTGTACTAAAAAAATGGAAATATTAAAAAAACGTAAACTAATATGTAGTGTATATATTATACATAACATACTTTAAACGGTTTAAAGCGGGAAATATATAAATAATTCAATTATTTTTCAACACAACCCGCCATTTTGAGTACTACGTAGTATAATTACGGTATAGATACTAAGTAGAGGGTTAAACGAATAAAAAGTGTGTATATGTTAATAAATAACACATTTTAAACGGTTTAAAGCACGGTAGTGATGATTTTAGCTCAGGTTAAAAGTGTTTTATTTAATACGTACCACTCGCGTAAACTACAGATAATTAGTAGTAAGTAATTATTGAAGGTGGTAAATAAATGGGAACAGTGGTGTAAAAATACTGTCCTCATTTTTATCCCGCTTCATTCATTTGGGAATAAAAGCGACGATGCTTAATAGAATTATTACTTTACAGTTGCGGTCTAGTTCGCTCTATGGTAGGATTAAATAATTAAAATTGAACTGTAAATTAATTTAATTCTGGAAACTGTTAATACTGAATTCTACACAAAATTCAAGAGTAATTTGTGTAAAAACCGGAGATCGGTAAATTACAAACCTTATGTACGATGACATAATTGTTAAACAAAATTTTTCTGTCGTTTACGCGAGTAGTACTCATTTAATAAACTTTTTAATTAATAACACTTTTTAATGATTTAACACAAGAAATGTATTAGTTTTGAATGCTTTGCAGCACCTGTAGTCAAGGGGGAGTAATAGAGGGTGTCCATAATGTCAAAGAAAATTCTGCTACGCAAGCGCCATCTGTTTCCTAGTAGTTTGTATTTGGAGAAACTAGCAAATTTATGATACCTAATAAATTTCGCGTTTAAAACGTTAAAAAGTGTTTTATTAAATGTTAAGGCCTGCCACGTACGAGTCGTACTCGGCCATGAAGAGTTCGTACTATAGATTAGGTAAACAAGATTACGCAAAGAAATCTCATATTATAATATCTTTTTATGCAGTGTATGTTTTACTAGATAAAGAGAACTACAATGTAGCTAGAACAGAGAGACAAACAGTGAAGTCAGTAATATCAACCCCTTCTAACCTTTGGATAAGAAACTTTTCAAAAAGAAACAACACATCTTTAAAACGGTATTTTGCATCACTTAGCTTCAATACAGTCTATTAAAGATCAGTTGTTCAGTGATTCTGTCTGAAAATTTCAGTGGTCAAATTAATGATATCAAGGTGACACCGATAATATAATGTTCGCAATAACTATATATCAACAACGCACATGGGCGATTCGAAAGCTTAAAACTTAAGTTGGTGTTCACTCAGTGTTAGAGTTTGGTGAAGACTATGATTTCCGGAATAAGTTGATGATAGAAGGCAGCACAAGATGGTGGCAAGATGTGATGGGAGGGTGTTGTCTATTGTCTTCAGCACGCTGCTATTGGGACGAGCTATAGCAGGTGAGCAATATTCCTTACAGTAGATTTAAATCCGTCTCAATCATTTTAAAGTATACCTCTAACTGCCTTATACTCTTTTTGTATCGTTTACGATTTCTATCTATCTATACTAATATAAGAAGCTGAAGAGTTTGTTTGAACGCGCTAAACTGAAAAATTATTTGTTTGAGTTCATAAATCATTTTTGTGTTGATTAGAGCATGTCGAGGAATGCTGGCTATAAAACATCGTGCTGTGACTAATAGGAGCAAAGAAACAGCGGGAAGTATGGAAAAAACGGGGTAAATTATTTATCTCTGTGGGTTTCTGATACGTACGCTACGAAACCTGTTCAAAATACCCAAAAAATATGTACCAAAGAATGATTTGTCTTCAAATGATATAAAAAAGTCCGCGACACTATATGTCTATCTTGTAAGATAAACTTGCAAGAACGACGGGACGCGTTCGACATCGTGGGTAATAGCTTAAATTTATCAAGATAAAAAGGAGGCTTGTAAAAACAAATTTGGATGTCTTAAATTACAATTACATGCGGACGAAGTCGCTGACACAGCTAGTATTTTATATAAATTCTAGCTGTGTCAGCTATGTAATTCAAATAAATTACATTAAATGTAGATTATCTCTAGTCTACGCTATAGTACACCTTTAAATAAAGCCCTTGTAACGGTTTCAAAATGGACATATATTAGTTAACTAATTCAAAATTTATTTTAACAACGTCCCGACGATTTAAGCATCCGGAATGCTTAAATCGTGATCAAGTAGTTAGTGTTTTATTTAAATAGTTTTCTTTATATTTGAATTAAGAACGCCTCATGCTTATTGTATCACGCATACAATGCAATGCGTTATACAATAAGATTTACTGTCTAGAGTACTCGTAAATACTGATACGACTTAAAAGTATATCCAAGCGACGTTCTGAGAAGACTTTTATAGAGAACGGAATAATGCTTTTTAAAGTCTTTCAAACATACCATCGACTTTTCACTCTAAGCAGAGTCTGAAACAACAGTTTTAAGAAGAGCACTAAGTCCTAGTAAGACTTTTCCTATCACCTATTATACTTTCTATACCTGGGCTGTTACACTATTCGTACGTTTAACTATTAAGCTTACTGAGTTTTAGATTTTTCCCATTATAATTAATTGCTTATATATTTTCAAAAACTTAGTAATTTATTTAAATGAACACTTTAACGTTTAAAACACAAAATATATTTAAACTTATATACAAACAGTAAAACGATTCATAAGTTATATTTATTTATTACGGCTTCATTATTTATAACACTTACACAAATCAAGAAGCGCTCTCCTCCAGGCAACCTTATTGCAATACATTGTGTGTAGTGTGTGCAATCCCGTTTACCCCTCGTGGGGCATGGGGCAAACATATGTCTATGTCCGTTTCACTGATCAAGGCAGACTTCTGTGCCCTGTCTGGCGGAAACAATTTTTTGTTTCCCTGGGTTTCAAACCCAGGACACCTCCGCGCTTAACGCAATACGTTTATCCATTTGGCTACAGAGGCGGTCTAGTACATATTGCTAATTGTCTAAACTCTAAAGTTTCTATGTGAGTTAGAGCTACGATTGTAGCAGAGTGCTACGAAAATATGTTAGTAGCTGTATTAAGTCGTAGCCTTGTAGCAAGATAGTAGGCTTAAAACAAATTAGAGCGGCCACATTTTAGAGTTTAACCATGTCTTTTAAGAGCTAAATGTAATACTGTCTGTATTTTACGCAAGTAGTATATAATAAACGCTTTAACAAGTTTACTGTTTACTTTTGACTCGTCCATGCGTGCATCGTATTCTTTCGTGTAACGAATCTAAAAATATCTCTTAAAATGCTTCCAGTTCAAAATGATAAAGGAAAACGTGAAATAGCGTAGGGCGGATATTATTTATAGGGTGGCAAGAAACATATTTCAGTACGGCTAATGCTTTCGGCAGATTTAGTGAAGCTTCCCCGAATGAATCATTAACAAGCCGTACGAAATAGGAACCGGAGCAGGTCACGCAGATATAAAAATCAACGAACAACTCAAAAGTAATTTTCCGTTATCTATCAAGTGTGTAATATGGCTTTTGTAAAATCTGCTCGGCCATGAAATGATTCAAATCGACACCTACACAGTCGTCAAATATCTATACAACTTTACTTATTAATAAATCAGTTAAGTTAACCCATGATATCGTGTACGCCTTTGTCTATTTTCTTGCACTTTATCAAACACAATACAACAAAACAAAAGGACGAAATAATTATGTTTTAAATCTTTAATTTCTTACAATCACATCGTATATCACTAAACTTTTATATGCAACTAAAAGGCTTTATTTAATCTACTATTTTAAGTGTCTCTTATTTAAGTTTTCTTTTATTTAAGTAGTATATACCATATATGAGGCAGAGAGAGTAGCCTAACTGCGATTTTATGACTTGAGTTATTTATATTTTCAAAGCCTATCTAGCCAATTTTTAACATAAGTTTTACACAAAAAATAGTACAAATTTATTTTTAAATTTAATTATATTTTATTTCCTCCTTTCCTTATTGAAAAATTTTTTTTTATTAGCCACTGTGCCTCTATGTACAACCAATCATATGTATTCGTATTTTCTAGTATAACCTTAACTTTTAAACGCTTTATTTGACTACAATAGGCAAAATGATATTACAAATATCTAAAAACAGGTGGTTTCCAAAAAAAATCTACTTCGCGAAAGCATCGTCCATTTCTCATAATCACATGTGTCAAAAAGGGTTATGAACAATGTGAGTATTTGTTTATGTTTATTCAAGCACCATTACATTACATTATACGGAAGTTTCACAGAGGTAAAATATATCTTAACAGTTTTTTTATCTCAAGACATGATTTGAAGATAACACCGAAATTTTCCGTTTATAAAGAAAATAAGAAAATTAAGTAATACTGTCACACTTTACGCGAGTAGTACACATTTAAATAAAACCATTTTAACGGTGTAAAACGCGATATATCGGCATACCGGCAAACGCGAAGACACCTTTAGTCAATTAAGCAAGGACCCGGTCAGTTTCGCCAAACATCAACTTCGAGAGAACAGATGGCGCTAGCGGAGCAGTTTTTACTTCGTCGTGAGAGACACCCTCCATCACTAGTCTCCACGTGACTATGGCTTCTGCAAAGCATCCGAATTACCTAATATATTAATATATATTGCGTTTTAAACCGTTAAAGTGTTTAATTGAAACTAATTTTAATAAAGGGTTATTAGGTGACTACTTTAATTTATTTTTAAATTAGACAGCAGTATATAGGGCTTAGCGATGTAACTCAAGTTTAGTTTTCCTGCTTGAAAGAAACACTATATTAGGTGCTTGAATTCCAATACTAAATCTCCTATGCCGAACATAAGTCAACGAGTTTTAATACCAAGGGGGGAGGGAACTGAGGTAGGGTTATAAAGAAGGCGAGTCAAACCATGGCTATAGATTGTTATGATTAATATTCAAAGCGGAAAGAGCATCTTGTTGGGCATGCTAATGAACATGGTGGGTAAACATTAAAGTCAAACAAATAACGTTAATGACCTATCATCGTCTATTATAATTTATTTGTAACAGGAAAGTAAATCACGTCATGATTTAATGAATAATGTTAACGAAAAATCTACACTAATATATAAAGTTATAGAGTTTGTTTGTGTGAACGCGCTAATCTCAGGAACTACGGGTTCGAATTAAAAAAAATATTTTACGGTTATTTGCATTTATTGAGGTAGGCTATAGTCTATAAAACCTAACTCTGTGACTAATAAGAGCGAAGAAACAACGGAAATGTCGAAACAATGGGGAAAGTTAATCATCCTTATACCCAAAAAAATATGTATCAAAGAATGATTAAAAAAGAAATCATTCTTTCATATATATTTTTTGGTTTCTTGAACCGTTTTGGCATTGCACGTAACGGAAGCTTTCAAAGATGAAGAATTTTCGAAGTTCTTCCACATTCTTCTTCTGTTTCTTCGCCCCTATTAGTTGCAGCGTGTTGTTATGAAGCAAAAATTCTTCTCAGGTAAATGTTCTATCCAACACAAAAGAATTGTTCGAACCAAATAACGTCCCTGAGAGTAGCGCATATAACAACTAAACAAAGAAATTCTACAGGCTTTATAATAGTAATAAAAACCTATACTTTTTGCAAAATCTTTACTATATAAGTGTTCCTGTTAGGTTATTATGACAAAAATAATTATATTACTTTTGTCATATGTATATTACCTATGATATTTGTTAAGGCTTTAATATGTTAAGTGAAAAATTCTGTCATTTGTGAAACGAAGTAAATTATATAAGCTCTTTCGAGACTAAACTTAGAATCAATAACATCAATATCATTTTGTCCCGCCATCACTGTATTTTAGTACGTGTTATTTATATTATACGAATATTTAAAAAAAAACCTTTGGAACTTTATTGTTATTATTATTGCCGCCATGGTCAACGGTTAATTAAACGTACCGGGATTCGAACCCACGTTTTCTCGAGTTTTAACCAATGCTAGCATTCAATACAATGGTAACAATATATCCCGGGGTAACAATATATCGTTTCGTTCAGGCAGGGTACAGAAGTAAAATCAATTATTGACCTGTAAATAATCCCGGTCGGTGAAACGGACTCAAAAATGTGTTTTCCCGTGCCCCGCGTGGGAAACGGGATTTTTACGTGTTTAGAATTCATTTGAAAATAATGTAAACACAACCTTTAAACTTTGCCTACTGCTAGCTTACTGTTTCCTTATCGCTTGGCCTGCTAGCTTGACCACCTCTGCAATAAGCTATAATATTACAGCGCACTCTGAAAAGAGGCTAAGTTTTGTTTGGTCCCACTATAGCACTGACCTCGATTAGTTCGCGAGCCCTCATTTACACAACATTATGTTCAGATTGCAAACTTCATTTACCCTCGAATTCAAGTTTACCTTGGAATAGTCGCGCTGTTTCATTAAACATTATTCAAACTTTCAACTTCGCTGAATATGCGTGTCGTGCTTTATGTTTATTGTTGACAATTAACGACAGTTCCGTTTGCGAAACTCGTGTAATGATTCGGTTATTTTTAATTCTATTTCCGGAATAGTGACATGCATAATATATACAGCTTACATGTCAAAATCTGAACTAATATGTATGTGTGGGTATCAAGTGTATTAGAGCTTCATTTAAATAAAAAAATAATTATTTAAATACCGGTTATATATTGAATGACCTTTCATATATATCAAAATATATCCAGAAATAGAAAATATGGGAAATATCCAATGCGTCTGACATCGGAATATCGAAGACGATTATTTTTGAAGCATCAGTGATACAATGTATCTGTCTCACTGTTTAATTTTTATTTATAGCTTCGCTGTCCATCAGACTTCTATGTCCAGCAAACTGTCTATTGTCCTGCCCGAGTCGAAATTTTTTTTCAATTTATTTTCGATTTTTAAATTATATAGTGCCTTCATGTGCAATAACATGTGAAAAATATTAATGTTTTCAAACTGTCTATTTATAGAAAGTCATATGCAAAGCAAAGAAATTTGTATGTTAAAGGAGAATGGGTTCCACTCGGTTGAAGTTGAAATCCGTCGAAAAACGTCATCATAGACAAGATGCACTGTTTACTTATTTTGGCTTTGAATATTGAGAAGCCTACATAACTAACCACTTCTGTAGCCAAATGGTGAAACGCTTTGCCTAGCATTGCGTTAAGCGCTAGAGGTCCTGGGTTCGAATCCCGGAGAAACAAAAAAAATTTTCGGTCGGGCAGGGCACAGAAGTCAACTACTTTTCCTGGAAGAACGGATCAGTGAAACGAACACGAAAATGTGTGCGCCCCGTGCCCCACGAGGGGGAAACAGGATTTCACTACAGATTATACCGAAACGCGGGTAAACTTCACAACTTTTCATCGAAAGAACGTCGTTCGTGACCCACGTAATTTCGATATTCCGGAAGAAGTCCAGTGTTTTAGAAAACAAATTGTAGAGAATCATGTTGGACTTGGTAGGGATCGAACTCAAAATCCTATCCGATTATTTACCAAACGTTACTTCAATGACACTAACGCGTCCGACCAGCTTATAAATACCACTAACAATATTTGTCATAGCCGTGACTTCAGGGATGCAGGATTGTTACTACAATAAAACTTTCATCGCCAATGCAGTTAATTTCATACATAATAAATAGTAGTGTATTTTTCGGTACATCACCGTATATACGAGATTGCGGTTCTTTTAAATGTGTCCGTAGGGAGGAGGGTCGGTATCGACAAACATTTATTTACGTGTTAAGTGTTGACCTCGTATCTAGATCACTGAAGTGAAAACGTGAAGAAAATAAAAAAAAATAATCAGTACTTCTGATATCATACCGTTTGTTGTACGTTAGATATGACGTAATCAAATATAGTATTTTTTATACTTACAGCAAGTTTGACGGGATCGTTAGTGTAGTAATATATAGGTAATAATCAACGGATTCGAGCCCTACCGGTTCCATCATGATTCTAATAAATGTATAATTTTGCTGAAACATCATTTCGTCGGGAAATATGGGATCTGGATATAAAATGTGTAGTAGAAATATCAAAATAGCGTCCTTTTATTTATCACATTCCACGTATATTGCATACACACCGCCTTTTTACGTGTTATTCGTGTTTGTTTACGTTAAAACTTAAAAGGGTTTATTTCAAGTTGTTTTATTTTTCATCGTATCGAACTGTAAACTTTCAGTTTAACTTCGGGAACCGTAAAACAAGCTAGCTTAAAGATTCAATGAAGCGAACGACCACGCTCGAAGCTTTGGCTCAACCGTCTCAAACGTTTTTAGTAGCTCTGCGTTCGTAGTACTTTTTACGTAAATTAAAACTAAATACAGGTTTGTTCTCATAATAGGTCCCATATTCCCTATGTGGGGCATGGGACGGATGCATTACTGTGTCTTTACAATCACAAATCTATTTTCATAATTAAAAATCTATTATAAATTTAAAATAATTTTACAAACAGCGTTCAGTGGTGTTGCTCTATCCAAGTGAGCTTACACGTCATCTTCGATTTTTTTAAACCTATTGTTACACCTCTCGCGCAATATAATTCCCACCTCAACCCTTGATTATTAAGGTTTAATGCCTTATGCTTTGATTATCTATTTTATTTAGAAACATCTATGTATTTTGCAGATATCTACTCCACCCTAACAAAACCTAACCCAGGACTTTTGCCGTTGTGCTGTAGATATCACGTTGTACTAAGAAATGTTGTTTCTTCTTATAAGTTATTTATACATTGTGTTTATACATTAGGTTCGTTTTTTAAGTAAGACATAAAATGCTATGCGTGACGGAAACCTTTAAACGAGAAATGTTGAAAATATTGTACAATTCGTAAAAAACAATGTTCTAATCATAATTAAAAGGAGTAACTGCCTCTTTATAAATTCAATTTGGCTTCATAACAAGTAGAAGGCAACGTAATTAGAGTATTATCGGACTAATTACTCGATGGAGCTCTTCGCATTCAACATTTACAAATCTAATAAATAGCATTTCGTACTGGGAATTAGCTTCTAGATCTAGAAAAATTAAATCTATCTACTATGTGGAAACAATAAAAAAACTCGCTACACTTTTAAGGCAAAAAAAATATAACTCCGTTTACCCACATTTCTGTGTTCATCGATTTCTTTCAGACAAGTAGTTAATCAGACTTCTGTGCTCTTCCGGACCGACAAATAATTTCCACAAATTTTTCCGGGTTTCAAATCCACTCGCATTTAGTTTAACGCAATTCTAGATAACAAGTTTAGCCAATGAGCTACAGAAGCGCATTTTTAAGTTCATTCAACTTTAAAACTTGTATTTGGAGCATGGATTTATGGAAGTAATTAATTTCATCTTCTCCCCTAAAACATTTGAAATTTAAACAAAACACTTCACAATAACACTCAAAAACTCGAAGTATATTACTTAACTTATTCTTAAAGTGTTTTAAATACTTCCGGATCTTCGAGATGCTTTTTTGCAGCAATTGTCCCCCCCGTGACCACGACGGGACATATTTGACTACTAGCGTAAATTACAGACAATTCAATTATGATTCCTTGGGGCTCAACCTAGGATATTTAGCCAGGAAAGGTAGAGGCTATTTTAGTATGTAAATAGATTGTACTACTCGCGTAAACTATAGACAGTATTTAGATTATAGGCATTTTAATATATACTTATGTGAGATAGTTAAAAAGCCTGTATTAATACTAAACTTTAAAAACTTACAATTAAATATTTTCTACTAGTCTACTATCTATTCTATTTTTATAATAAGCCTAGAGGTATGAGATAATAGTAGAATTAAATAAAAGTCTAAACTATCATGTCAGTTCGGAAGGAAAACTTCAACGGCACCAAGTCAGGGCGAAGTGAAAACCCTACTTGCATTAATTATCACTTGAATTTCATTGCACGGCAACGATGGTAATGCTAAATCATGATTACATAGAACTAATCTCACGAAAACGTCAGACTAAATTCATAATTTATACAAAATCCAGCGATATTTAGATAAGTCCGCTGAATATTCAAGCGGGGATATTTAGATGAAAAAAGGCTTTAACTTAACGAAAAAAAACAAGTGGAAAAGGGGAAATAGAAAGGCAAAACTGTTTGAATACTAAAATTGTTTTCAGCGCTCTTTTCAGATATGCTATTTGAACGGGCTGAGTGTCGAAATGGGATCACCAAACACATTTTTATTGCTGGATGGGTTCAGCTGAAGAAAATTCGAGGCGTCTCGTTACTCAGTAATCTTGCATAAGGGCACTTGGGTTTCGTTGAATCTTGAATCTTGACATCGAGCATGATTTTAATTTTATATCGCAAACACTAGCTGTGCCCGCGACATCGATCGCGTGGACTTGGGGTAGAATTTTTAATTATTTAGGCTGTTTATTAATTTATGTAATTTCGCATTTATCGCAGTTAATCTATGTTGTAAGTGCTACTTTGCCGCAACACTCTCACCTCAGATCACTTCTACTCTAACTCCCACTCCCACTCACACTCCCACCCCACTCCAAAAAGCCAAAGAAGAAAGTTTCATTGTTCTATCTTCAAAAACTACGAATTCCCATACAAACATTCACCCTCCCCTTTTAACCCCTTTTTCGCAATAAATATGTTGTTTCATCTGTGTACCAAATTTCATTCAAATCCGTTCAGTAGTTTTGGCGTGAAAGAGTAACAGACAGACAGACAGAGTTCCGTTTATAATATTAGTAAGGAAGTAAGGATGTATAAGTAATTACATATCGTTATTGTATAAATTTTTTAAACGGGCTTCTTGGTCTAATTGTAGCAGTGTATGGCCAATAATCAAAGCGTTACGGATCCCCACCGGGTTCAACATGTTTCTATTCAATTTAGAATTAATCTGGAACATGTTGAACTTCGTCTGAACACCTGGATATTAAATGTGCGGTAGGAATATCGGAACTCCGTCCGGATCACGCACCATCGTCTAGTTTCAGTCTATGGATTTCCAAATATCCAAAGTCAAACTAGGTGGACAGCACGTTTAGTTTAGATGTTAATTAGCTGGAGTATTTCAGCTTTCACCAAGTGAACCGTGTGTTCTTTATCATAAAAAAAAACAATATCGTACAGTAGAGAGTAGCTCCCCGGTACGATTGGCTCTTACGAAGTCTGTAGTTTCACTGACGAACAAATTCTTGGAGAAGCCACAGTTAACGGCCCGATGTAAACGATGATTTAAAGCTCTTAAGAAATCTGTCATGTTTACACGGAGTACAAATAACACAAAAACCCTGTCTCCCCGTGACCACGGCTGCTTCAAAGCATCCGAAACGTCGGGCCGAAGTTATTGAAGCTTTCACATAAGTTTAACAATCGGTCCGTTAAAGTGTTTTTTTTAAAAGCTATACAATGCTTTTCCAACCACAAAAAAAATAAATTTATATCTTTATAACCCCTTCCTTCGAAAAATTGCAAGTCAGTTTTACTATCCCTCGTTAAGTTCTACCTGGGAAGGGCGGAGCTATCGCGCACCAATTTCGAGAGAATATTTGAGAAAAATTGTGTTTAGTTTCGCTTCTGGCAAACAGATACACTAAGTGGAACAAGTATACAAATGTATTCCTTTCCGCCTCGTGCAGTTTGTTTCGACAGAATTTTTCACTCGAACAGGATTGAATTACTTTCCCTCGAGACTGGGAAGACTATTTATTGCTTAGGTAATACAAAAATATGTATATGTTGCTGGAGCAAAAGGAAAACAAAAGTGTATATCTTTAAGATTGCAATAGAGCTTTAGTTTCACAAAAATATAACACATTTTAGTGGTATAAACCGCGAAATGTATTAAGAAACCGTATCTAGCAATTACACATGTACGTATACGTAACTAACATAGATAAGAGATTAATAAGTTTAACTAATAAATTTCGTGTTTTAAACTTCAAAAGAATTTTATTTAAACTACTTAACGTACTTAACTTACGTACTAAGTACTACTTGTGTAAACTACAGACAGCAGTTGTCATTAAGCTCATATATAATGATAGATAACAAAAAAATAATTATTTTTCTTCTCTTTTAACAGCCTAAAATTTCGTGACAATACCTATTGTGGTGTTAACTTTAAAAAATAAACCAATTACAAATATTCTATAAATTAACACATCACTTAACGAATCAGTGTTAAATCATTATTTGATTTTCGAATCCACTTCCAAAATGGCTGCAGCTTATCAGAGCGACTGGAGGCCGATACTCAGACTAACAAATTAGTCGAAATCAATGCTGCCTCAATTTCGTATTCAGAGAACGTACCTTAGGAAATGGCACCTGAAAATAAAATTATTGGTAGCAATGCCCCGATAAAATTAATCTTGTTTTCATTGAATTTTAGAACAGCTCGTCCAATGAAAAATATTTACGAAACGAAAGTGCGCTGGTTCACGATGCCATCTTATAAATAAATGATAAGAAATAATGTTTCTTTTTAATACATAATATCGTGGAAAAGGAAGACGTAACGAAAGAGAACTAAACTAACAATAAGGTTTTAAACAGCATGTCTATGTGTAAACACTACATAGAATTACCTTGCGTGTGACGTTCTAGGTACTAATCTTGCAACGTAAATATTATCAGCTGATCAGCTACTTGCACGTACTTGTAGAGAAAACTTTATCCATATGGCGGAATCGGACTTTTTCACAATTTTCTTTCTGCAGCATTCCTTTAAATTCAATTCAAATTCCAATTAAAATCTCGTTATTCAAAGTAAATAATAGAACAAATTACGAATTATCAAACTATATATTTTGTTTCACAGATACACATCAAATTAAAATAAAAATTCAAATCGATAGTGTCGTAGAAACCCTAACGGTATTCCCGTTAGGGTTTCGAAGCCAACTATGCTTAAATCGTTAATAAATTAGTTTAAATAATGTAGACAAACTAAAATGTTGTATATGTAATAAAAGGTTTTCCTTATAGGAGACATAGAGAATTACGTTGTTAGAATATTGTGTTGCAACACTAGGTTTCTATAAGCCCTAGCGCCACCTCGGGAGAAACACATTTTTTTTTCTTTTATCTATCAACACCCAATCAAAATAATACGTAAGAAATTCAAATAATTTTAACCCTTATCCCAGACCAACAGGGTCTCTCTCAACTCTCTTAATTAAGTTATTGTGATCGTTGTTTTTAAATAAAAATAATTTATACAAATTCTCCTGAGAATAACGGTGTAGCTGTTATAATTAACATTGCATTACATTTTTTATGATAGAGAAGGACTTACAAAGACAAGCATGGGGCTTTACTTGAGGGTAGGTGAAATATCTCGCCATTTAACATTCTAAACAAGATGCGCCGTCGGCCTATTTCTAGCTAAAGATAATAAAGAGAGATCTAACTATCAAACCGTTAAACGGGTTCTATTCAATATGTACGCGTACACATTGAATAGACAGATCTTTGCGTAATAAAATTCAAATTTCGAACGTATCAAACTATGATACGTAATGTAATGGTGTTGTAGCGATCAAGATAAGAATTCCTCTATAGGTAGGTGTGCCTTCGCGTGACCGTGTGTCGATCGGAAAAGCTTATCGCTTTCTCGGGTATTAGGTACTTGTTTACAACACGTACTAGTCAACTTTACAACTCTCGCTAAATGTCTTTCTCCTTTATTTCCACCAATGAAACCGATTTCGCTTACGATTTTACTGTCTTGATTTTATCGTATTTGCTTTGTTAGCTATTGGTGCTGTATATTTAAGAATGAGAAAAGTTTCTGCCTTTCATACTAACTACTATAATATTTTTTATAGTATTTTTCATGACATACAAACTGACGAAATATCCCAACCATATAACATCTAAACAAGGTGCGCCGTCGACCTATTTTAGCTTTGTATATTCGGTAATCCACATACTCAATTCGAAACCGGAATAGATGAAGTCCAACATGTTTCAGAAAAAAAAATTGGATTGGAAAAATATTGGACCTATTGGGGTTCGATCCACGACCCGATGATTATTAGCCATACACTGTTACGATAACACCAACTAGCCCGTCAATAATTAAACAATCCTCACAGTCTAGCAATCAAAGTGAATATAACAACGTTGGCTGGAAGCGTGTTTGCAGGCGGTATCAAATTATTGGCTCTAAATCTTACTTAATTCTATTTCCTCGTCTTTTCGGTGTACGAATGGAAATCGAACTGCTGGCCTCACGATTGGAAGTCGGCGGCATTTACCTTTGGATACATGCCTCACACCTACTTTTACAGAACTTGATTGCTTAGAACAAAAACGCATGTAAATATAAACTAAACAAAGACTTAATTAATAAGATATAATAGTATAATAAAAGTAAATAAACACTAATATTATGTGTATACCCATACTCTATTAGCAAAAACTTTATGCAAGAGAATATTTTAATAAGCACGTTTGTCAAAGCGCGGTAGTAGTGTCCAAGTTAAATTTAAAATGTTATTCTATTAAAACTCCATTTCTTGTTCAGATGGCCGAACACGCGCGCTTCGAAAAAAATTTCGACCGTTTTATCGCTCTGTGTAGTCCCTTACGTTTTTATGAGCAATACTAGTGTAGTAAGAAATTAAACACATGGTTTGTTGATAACTAATCTGTTTAGTGTTAAATACTTTTTTTAATGATAGAGCAAGGGCAGACTCGCATGGGGTAGGGTAGGTGATATCACCTACCAGCCTATTACACCTAAAATATCTAAACAAGATGCCCTCGATCTATTTTGACTTTGGATATTCGGAAAACCACAGACTGAAACAGAAACGCTATTAAGCTTCACGGCCTTTGCGACTGTGGACGGTGGTTCGTGATCCCAACGGAATTTCTATATTCCTACTGCCCCTTTAATATCTAGATTTCTTTGACGAAGTCCAACATGTTTCAGATTGTTCTTGTGAGAGAAGTATGTCTCAACGCGCATGTTTGCCCGGCAGCTTGGAACAATTGTCTCTTCCGTTCCGCGTCAAATCATAATAAAATTTCGTTTCAGTAGGAGAGAGATAACAAAATAGCCACCGCGAAGGACTTAAAGACACGACAGAGAGTAAAAATAGAAAAGACTAAAGATACTTATAATTTTGTCTGTATTCATTATGTGTTTATGTGGAATAAAATCTCTAGTAAAGATCATTACTGTCTGTAGTTACGCGAGTAGTACACATTAAATAAAAACATGTTTAATGGTTTAAAACGGGATATGTAGTAGTTAAACTTTTTTCAAATTATTTCAACTACGGCCCGACGTTTCGGATGCTTTGAGTAGCGGCTAGTCTCCCTGTTCGCCGCCACATTTCGCGTTTTAAACCATTAAAAGTGTTTTATTTAAAATTTCAAAATTCTAATTATAACCTATTTACAATTTATTTCAAGTGTTATGTGTTATTTAAATATTATGGTTTGATTAAGGAAACGTGCTACTATCATATTGAAGCATATTAAAATCGGTTAGGTACTTCAGCAAATATACAAAGGAAGAGTATTAAAAAAAAACCAAACAGACATTTGGATTATAACATTTGTACTAATACACGTGGTCTTTTGTGAATATCTTTTAGGTACAGACAAATGTAAAATTTTATGTATGTAAAATTATGCAGTGAAAAATCATTTCATTAATGAGTAGGCTTTTATGAAACTCAATGCCTTTGGGAGAACTTAAGGCCGTTGCATTGTAGTAATCGGGTTATGCGTCGTGTCCTCGTACTATAAAAAGGGACGCGTCAATGTAATTTAAGCCGAATTTCACCATAATATTCGGCTTAGCTCACAAGTTCGGCTGATGTTCGGTTCAATGTTTTAAACCTTGAATGGTAATAGTCGAGAAGATTCTATAGATATTATTCTTTATAGTTAAGTAAATGTATGATAGTTTTATATATTTTAAAGATATATATTAACCATATTATTTGTTTGGCCTTCCTCGTTATCCATATCTTTTTTTGCCTGGAAGAACTGGAACCTTCGTAGCGGTAAAGTCGTATCTTGCACTCTACTTAAGTATATAGTTTTGTTGTATTCTTAGTTTATTAGTTATTGGTTCTGTTAAATTAATTTTTACTAAACTTCTTTACGTGCATTTAGGACAATATAAATATCATTTAAAACAACTACACCCGATTTTAACTTTTGAAATTCCGAAATATCTTTCGAATGTTGAAGTTCGGTTCTAGCTTCGGCTTCACATAATGTTAACCGAATATTAACCCATCCTTAATTACAACTATTCCCTCTAGTGCAAAACGTATGGTTACACGTTTTAATATTCAAGTACCACTGAGGGTTGAGAATGTGGACGTATCTTGGTATTGTATCTTAAGTGAGTGAGGGTTTCATGTGTGAATATTAAGAATACTTATATTTTGCTGAGAACAGTCTTTAATGTACAAAAAACACAATTTAATACTAGCTGTGCACGCAACTTTGTCCGTATTTTGGATATCACTCCTCCTTATCTTTAAAATTTTTAGCTGTTACTCACGACGTCGTTCGCGTCAGGTGTTCTTGCAAGTTAATCTGAAAAGATAGACATTTACTCGTCAGTACGTCGAACATTATTTTTAGATCGATGAAAAAAGTATCATTATTTCAGGCACATTTTTTGGGACCTTGAATCGTTTTCGCAGACCAAAGCACAAAAATAAATAACTTTTCCTGTTTTTTCCAACATTTCCCAATGTTACTTCGCTCCTGTTGGTAGTAGCGTGTTTTTAGCTTAAAGCCTTCTCCGATAAATGCTCTAAGCAACACAAAACTAATTCAATTCGAACCAGTAGTTCCTAAGAGTATCGCGTTACAAAAAAACAAACTCTAACTTTATAACATTAGTATAGATAAGGCTAGTTATTGAATAATTATTAGTTTAACCACATTTTAACGGTTTAAAAATCGTCTCTGGTTTTATTAAAATACGCCTTGAAACAGGAGGATATTGATGACGATAATTCATCTACTCTCAGCGCTGTTCTGCATCAGCCATTAGACTTGCTACTAAATTACGGAAGTGAAGCACCGAGCTCGACTCGACTTACGTCTTAAGATAACAATTTTCTCCGTTATTTCGCTCCACTTACAATATACCTACATTTCTCGATTGGTAAATTAAAAATCATATCTTTCGAGTATTTTATATCCTTTTTTTTGTATAGATACTAATTCAACTGTAAATTCTTAAAATTATTATTCACAATTGTTATATTTCACTATAAACACCTTGTAATTGTGGTTCGACTCCCACTGACATGACATATAATCAATTTTTAATTTTCTGACACATGTTAGCTTCGTTGGGAAATCTAGATATTATATGGGTGGAAAGACTTAAATATCATTCCGGCTCACGAACCGCCGTTCACAGATAAAAGGCCGTGATGTTTAATCGCGTGTCGGCTTAAATCTGTGGATTCCCGAATATCTATAGTATAATATAGGTTGACAGTGCATGTAATATATCTCAACAAGATGCGAAATGAAATGTAGGTGAATGGATCATGCCTGTCTGTCTATCTCTATCATAAAAAATATGAACACCCGCGTTTTTGTTATTGTGTAATTTTAAAAGTCATCCTAATAACATGTTAGGAGGATGATTTATATCATCTTCTGATTAAGTGACCTTATCTTTATATTCTCCTCCTGTTTAAGATAAAAATCGATTATAAACTTGAAACATTTACGAGACTCGGGCAGGACACGAAAAAGCATCCACAGCGTACCATGCTGTGGCTCTAACCAATTGAGCTACCTTTTAAACCTTTTAAATTGCTTTTTTTTTCAATTTGTAATTGATTTTTAATTTATATAGTGCCGTCATGCGCAATCAGTAAATAAGTAAGTACAATAAAAATATATATATATATAGTAATAACAACTAGACTTCGCAAACCACATATAAACCTTGTCTAGAATATTGCACAACAGTAGATTATTACAGAGTTTTAAACTAATAATGGTTTTAACTTACACGCCCCCGTTTACACCTCGGCTGACCTACTTGCCTGACATTTATCAGCTACAAGACATTTTATATCTCTACTAAAATAAACTTTAACGTTTAATCTCGGTATGTTTGAGATCAACATTCGTGCCATTTTTATTTTAACAACACAACTTGTTTAAATGTACTTAATTTTTTTTATAATATAGGACGACAGATAAGCATGGAGTTCACGTGACGGTGATGATATACCCCGGCGCTGATGCGCTGTTGGCTTTGGATATTCGGAAATCTATAGACTGAAACCGAAACGTGATTAAACTTATCTTATATTCATCTTTTTTATACACACAAGAGACAAACATAAATGTAAGATAATGACGTTTTATGTAAAGTACGAATACTCCAATAGGAAGAAATAGTGAGGTCTTTTTTTTTAATGTTCAAATCTAGAATTTTTATTTTCTTTCCAAATTCAAAATAAGTTCTTTTAACTGTTTGAATGCCAAACCAAAAAAAAACCAAGCATTTTGGTTCATGTGTTGCGTTTATATTTTAACAGAAAGATTGCCCGCGGGATGATAAATATTCCAAAAGCTGAAACTTACATGAAAAACAATAGAACGATGTTTCCTTATATCTAATAAACTGATATTGAATTAAATTTCCGCGCAAACAATTTCGCGTTCCGGGTGAAGATTTCATTGTTATTCACCACTACACGAACACCTCAAGTATCTAGAAAGATGAACAGTGTCAACGGGATAGAATAAATTCCGCTTTGCAATATGAAATTGTTACAATTTCCTCGTTGCAGAAGATCTTTCTTTTACATAGCCCGGCGAGCAACGGCTTTTTATTGGTTTCCCTTAATAACTTCCCTCTCAAAACCTTTTACGAATTAGTTCAACTATCGAATTTTGTACTGACATTTTTCGAAAACGAATTTCTCTATCTTTTAAAATTTCACCTACAATTACTACTGTCCTTTTACCGAGTTTATAAATTGTTTACTTTATCGAAGCTACCTATTATATCGTATCGTTTTTTTCTATAAATCCAAAACCATAGTAAAACACAAAATTTTTCGCCTAGCCTCAAAACGGAAATGGGATACTTTACAATCTTACATCAATCATCTAGACATATTCGGCTATTTGTCGATAAAGACAAATGTACCTGGCTCGCATTGTAAAATTTGTTTGAATAATGCTACATTGTTTTCGTTGTAGTTTCCTCTTTATTTTGTGTTACACGATTTTAATTTAATAACATACTACTAGTGTAAGTTATACAGTACGAAGAAAATATTGTTTTAAGTGAAATTGAAATTCCGTTTCCCCTCGCGTAGAGATTGGGCGTAATTACAACTCTGTGACACGTTTCACTGGTCGATTCGTATTTATGCCAAGTCGATGACAGCATTTCTGTGATCTGAGCGCCCATACTTTACTGTTAAACCGGAATTTAAATACACGTTTAACCATTTCGATACTAAGCCGGTCGAGTCATCTAAAGGTTAAACGTGGGTTTAACTTCGGTCAGGACACAGAAATCTGATCAGACTACTTAGGAAAGCTAGTTAAATTAAATTGTACCAGTAAATTACGCAATAATAAATAAATAATCCCCTTTATTTCTAAATCCTAAAATGCTTACAAATTCCGATCGCTTAGGAAACGTTAAAAGAAGAAATAAAAGTACAAGTTTTCGACTTCCAACGACCCGAAATAAATCTTTTAGTTGAAATCTCTAAAGGGAATCCTTTGGCTACTATATCGGCTAGATCTAATGAAACTTTCCAAAACCAACCGAGTGACGTGAATAAGGCTATAAATAAAATGAAAGCTCAAAAGGTGAGCCTGATTTAGAAGTTATATTCTAATACATTCTTGACTCAAATCACGACCCGACGCCGGGTCTTATTGGTTGTGTTACGAAACGTCGCGTCTTAGTTCCAAGTAAGTAGTCTAGAGTAGCTTACAAAAAATACTTACATATATTTGTATTAAATTTTTAATCTTAAATATCACTTATCAATCAACACCAGACAATGCAATGTTTGAGAAATTCTATAAACACAGATAAGGTAACTCAATGGTTAGAGCAATATGACCGTCGCGTTGGTTCAAAACTCGCCCTTTTAAAATAATATGATTATACTCTGTTGAATATCATTATTTACAGAACATTACAGCTGGAAATAAATGCAAATCGAAAAATGGATTGTTGATATACATTATTATTTGATTCGATGCTATTATTAAAAGCTAATTTCATTAAGCTTTTTACCGTATGGGGATTGCCTAATTATCCATTTGAACAATTTTAACACCACTGACTAATAAGATCTTAGATTTTTAACGGAATTTTTAAAATTCATCACTAGAGTTTTGTATGATACATAAGGACAGGCAAGCATGGCGTTTACTTGACAGAAGGTGCCCCAGCCATATAATATCTAAACGAGATGTATGTCGACCTTTTTTGCCATTGGATATTCGGAAATCCACAGCCTGAAACCGAAACGCGATTAAAATTCACGGATTTTTAATAATGGCTAATATAAGTAAACGACTACCCACAGCTGGGACCACCCTTAGTCTGGGGAGAGTGTAGACCTTAATCCACCACACCAGGGGTGCATTGGTAGATGCCATATGTTACCGATTTTTTACTGGACTATCCTAATTTCGTGAAAACTGTTTCTCTCAAAAAAAAATCAACAAGTCTATTTTATCAGAAGTGCAATGCCTTATCCATATAACCGCTAATGAATTTACCTTTTGTTCTTTATTTAACAATCAAAAGATGAGAGTATAATTATTATCTGTGGCAGTTCAAAGGGATTTAACAAGTGACGGGGGGGATTTCCTCGGCATTCACGTGATATAGCGGGTCCTAATTGTTTTATTTAGGTAGGAGGTAAGCTGTTAACTTATCTGTGGGTTTATGTATCGCAGCACTTACTTGTTTGTATATTTTATGCGCGCACGCGCAAACTGCTGTTACGTTTTTAATTGTTAATGGTAATATACATCGCGTTTTAAACCGTTAAAGTGTTTTATTTAATCGTTTAAACCTTGTTTAGAAAGATCGGTTCTATTGTTGAAACGCTAAAACACCTAAACTGACTAAATAAATCCCTTGGCTTTGCCATAGTTGGATCAATTGCCATACAAATTACATAGAAATAGTCTTTAGGATAATCAATTACAGTTCTTCTTCGGAATAAAAGAAGTGTGACGATTTAGCGGAAATCTTACACGTTAACAATGGAGTTGATGAGGGTCCCCGAAGATATTTCAGCAGTTTTCCTCGTATACATATGGTATTTATGGCCCGCCGTACGTTTGGCCATTTCCTGTTTTGGCCGAGTTTTATAAAAAAAACTAGCTATGTCAGCGACTTCGTCCGCGTAAAATAGTTATTTTGGGCATCAAAAATGTTTTTTGCAAACTTCCTGTTCAACTCCAAATTCACAATGTTACTCATGTCGTCCGCGTCCGGTCGTTCTCGTAAGCTAATCTTAAGAGATAGACATATACTATCGCGGACAATCTTTTACATCACTTAAATAGGAATCATTCTTTTATACATATTTTTTGGGTGTCTTGAACCGTTTTCGTAGCGTCCATAACGAAAACCCACAAGGATAAATAATTTTTTCCGATTTTTTTTTCTCGCATTTCCCGCTGTTACTTCGCTACTATTAGTCACAGCGTGATGTTTTATAGCTTACTAGCTGATGCCCGCGACTTTGTCTACGCAGGATTAGGATTAGGATGACGTAGTATCGCGCATTTAGAGTAGTTATAAATTAATAATATGTGTAACTAACGTTTATGGCAGCGCACGCCAGAATAGCTCGCAGGAAGGTAGGTTTTTCCTAGTTACTTGACACTTAATGTCATATTTTTGACAGCTACCACAATATTTTTATAAATTGTATCCTATCTGTTATTCTGACGTAACTATATTTATTGAAATCCATTCAGTAGTTTTTGCGTGAAAGAGTAACAAACATCCATCCACACATACAAACTTTCACGTTTATAATATTAGTAGGATTGCCCTCCTCGATCAATGCTCTAATCAACACAAAAATAATTTTTCAAATCCATTCTTGATCCGTTCTTGAGATTAGCGCGTTCAAACGAAACAAACAAACTCTTCAGCTTTATATATTAGTATAGATACAACGGTGTGCCCTCGGCGTTAAAATGCTGCAGGTGTGTACGAAACAAAGAACAACCCCGTTTCCAACGGAGATTTGACTTCGGACTAGGTCTTGTTTGCTCAGTCCGCACAATCAGCGCTCGGTCATTCGTGTGTAGACATAATATTGGGCACTAGCAATTGTTTATAGAAAATTGTACTTTAATACATCAATTAAAGGTTTCTTTTAATTTTGAAGCGAATTGTTTACCTAATACTTATTGTGGAATGTCGCCTACTCAGCAAGAACTAAAATCAAATGGTATAAAACTTTGATTTTTTGGGAAAAAGATATTATTTTATAGACTAATTCAAAATCCTTCATTATGTTTCATTCATCTTGTTTATATATGTTAAATAGCTGATATAAGTATTTCACTTTCCATCAATTGAACCATCCTTGTCTAGCCTCCTCTATATATTGTATATAGGAAACCAAATAAAAAATATTACATACATAGGTCATCGCTAAGCATATTCGGCCCCGTGCAAATATTTACCGTCGACTTGGTTTCTTGTTATTTGATTGATAACGCCTTTACGTCACATTTGTCAGTTTCAACCGACATAGTCACGGAATAAATGTCTTTACCGAAAGTCAATATCATTAGAGCTTTATCTATATAGATCTTCACGTCCAAAAAATAGCTGTTCCCTTGACTTTGCCACAGCTACTAGCAGATTAGTTTAGGTAGCGTCTTAATTCATCTTTAAGTTGTATTAAACAGACAGCTATGATCCTAAAATAAAGTATAATAATAATAATAAAACACTTTATTGCACAAACACATAAAATACAATTTTAGTAATACTAAATAAATTATTGACATAAAAGAGTTAGTTCAAAGGCGGCCTTATCGCCTTTGGCAATTTCTTCCAGGCAACCTTTGTATAAAGAAAAGGAAAACCAAATTGTGTTTCTCGAGCAGAACACTGAAGTTAGACCCCTGTCAATAGGATCGATCAGTGAAACGGATGTAGAAATATCTTTGTCTCATACACCAGGGAGTTTTACTATAATAACTCACAATCTAATTTTAACTAAGCGCACTAATTCAAACTCAAACCATTTATTTCACAAGACAGTATAAATAACTTAAATATAGGCTATATAACTAAAATTCATAAAAAAAAGAGAAAGAAGAAAAACTAACAAAAAATAGACCTTGGACGAGTGCTTGTGAAATGGGGAAAAGCACTCGGCACGTGCTTCACCACCCAGAGTAGAAGAGAAGCACTAACAAATTTATCTTCTTTAATTCTTAATCATTTATTAAAGTTAGTACATGTTGTTTACCCACAGGCTTAATATAATCGTTTCTCCAAGGACTAAAAACGTGTTAAGTCTCAACTTTTTCTTTTTAATAGTTAATACTCGGATGTGCGCTTACAAAAGTTTTTTTATAAGGCAGTTATCAGGGAGATAACAACTTCGCTGCCGCGCAACTAGGAATAATAAGCAAGAACAACGTTAGTTAAAAACAACGTGAAGTCACGGAGTACAAATACAAAGGCACCGCAACGGATAGCCGAACAAATGTCATTGAGAATAACATTTTATCAGGAAAACTGGCTTGAGCTTGACCAAAACTTCAATTTCAGTGGCTCGATTCGGCCAAAAGAGCCGTATCGACTTGTGATATCTTCCATAACAGTAAAAAAAGAAGGCTATGTACAGCGTAATTCATAGTCAGAAAAAATTAATTACGTTCGAACATATTTCAATATAAATAAATAAAAAATCAAGTTTAATCCGGTCAAAGAATGCAGTTGGCACATGTGTGTGTATTACAAAAAATTTTTAAACTTTTTTAATATCTTGGACACATTTATGTGTCTGTTTAAATGATCGATTTTTACAGACATGTGATTCGAAAACTTTATTATTTCTCACATGCTAATATATAAATTAAAAAATCCTTTACATTAAAAAAATATTACGACGTGGTTGGGGCTTGAACCGGCATCCACAACGTTCGTACAGCTGCTCTAACCAACGCGGTAGCTTAATTAGTTAAAACAGGTTTCTGTGTTCTGTCTGTTCTGTGTCCGATAGAATTCATTATATTTGTTAATTCAAACCCAAGGCCTTCTAGCAATTATGCCAATTGCATAAGTTAGACTGAAAACAATAAACTAGAACATAAACATGTAGTATATAATCTAGATTGTAGATTAATACAAGCTAACAATATGAACAAACAAATGTTATGTAATGTATGTTAAATAAGAATTATTTATCATTTAGTGCTTTAACTGAAATTCCCGCGCTTCGCCGCATTGCCTTCATTGAAAATGTATTTTATTTTAAGTAAAACAGACAAAACACCTGCATTTATAATTGTGTATACCGAAACGGTATTGTGGACAAATATTATTTACGACTCGTAATTTAATTTACAGCTTTTACGATTACTGCTATAAATGTATAATTATAGTTTCACAGGTTTTAATTGTTTTAGCCCTGTGTATAATTGGTTGGTCCTTGGAAAATCTATACTATGTAAAAGAATGAGTCGTGCGTTATAAAATGTATGTTAGACTTATTATAAGCTTGACGTCTGACAACGAAGATCAGTGATGCGTCCGGCGACGCAATGTGCAAACGCGCAACCATACGCGCGATTTCGTGGCTTGCTCTCTATTGAGACAGAGTTCTCGCTATTCGCATCGCCGGTCGCCGCTGTGCGAGTCTTGTTTAGACCTCCATAAATGTATGGAAAATGTAGATACATTGCCATATATTTATTTCAGTGGCTACCCGCGCTATAATCTGTAGTAGTTGATAATATAAAGCTAAAAAGTAATAAATTCTTAAAATGTTTAATTAATCTACTGTTACCTGTGCTCAATATACGATTTAATATTGTAATCTGTATTAGTCAATAATATAAGTGTTATTGTTAATTTTTACGTATGGCAACCATAGAAACTCTTCTCTTTTTGTCGCTTAAAAGTTCTTTGAAGTAAGATGTTTTATTTTATCTGCTACAAATCTAAATAATTAGAACATAATCTATTATTTTATTTATATCAAATACCAACTTGTAAGTTTATTAAAAAGCGGGAATCGCAGCATTTCGTAAAATCCAGAGGTAGAATAAAGTTTAAAGCAACGCTCTGTGCTTTCAGGAAATTCCGCACCCAGTTAACTGTGTCTTGTTGGATACTAAATTATTTATGAAGTTGTTAGAGAGATTAAAAAGTATCCACTATCCACCCTACCGTGATGTTTTAAAAGTATTAATCAACGTGGGACTACGTTTTTCGTTTAACAAAATTTTGTTTTTTACAAACATTTGTTACATCGTAATTAAATTTAACTGAAATTAACCACGCTATCTATGTCATCAGGGTTAGGTCGAATCGTCAAAATAATTAACAAATTAGTTCTGTAAATTAATTATATTTAATTAGCGAATGTCTTGTATTGCTCATCAGTGTATAATTATGGAATAACATTTCGAAATTGAGGTCGAGTGCGTCTCCAACAAACTTAGTGTCGGTACATAATCTGTGGAATTTGTGTTAGGTTACATTGATATACTTAAAATTAGAGCCTGAGCCTCAATAGTTAGACGCCCTTATTATAACGTTAAGCTCTCGAGGGCCTAAGTTGAATCCAAGAAATTATACTATATTTTTTTTAAATTACCTGAAAGACACATGCGCTTTTCATCTAGATTATAGAAACAATAGATTTTTGGATCAGTTTAAAGGACACAGGAATATGGCCGCTTCATGTCCCACTATACGACATTTTAATTATGAAGACGTAAAATTGTATTAAATATATTTATATTAGAAATATATTAATATTAGAAAGGTGTCACATTTAATTAGAAGCATGTTAATAATTATTGTTATTTGGATGATATATTTCCCAAAACATGTTATTATATGGGCCATTTGTTAAAAATATTACTGTTAATAAGTTTATTCCGTCTTAACATTACCACAAACCTAGTAGACAAAATTCTTTATCCTGTCCTTAATCCTCTCGCGGACTACTTACTACAACTGGGCACTAGGCTTAATAACAGAGCCGTTGAGGCTCGACATCCAAAGTTGTATATAAAAGACAACTACGACAGCGTAGAATTTTTGGTATACAAATTCGTTTTTGAAAACCCCTTGAACTTTAGCTATTACCCACGACGTTGGTAGCGTCCCTTCCCGTCGTTCTTGCAAGTTAATCTTAAAAGAGACATATAGCGCCGCGGACTTTTTTTAGGTCATTTAAAGAGAAATCATTCTCTCATACATATTTTTTGGGTATCTTGAACCGCTTTCGCAGCAAACGCGAAGAAACTCCACGATGATGAATAATTCTCCCCTGTTTCTTCTTATGAGTCGCAGCGCGATGTTTTATATATAGTCTTCCTAGATAAATTCTCTAACCAACACAAAAATATTTTTTCAATTCGAACCAGTAGTTCCTAAGATTAGCGTGTTGAAACAAACAAACAAACTTTACTTTAGCTCTATATATAATAGTATAGATTTCGGACATTTGATAATTCTTTACTACGGTGGATACTTGTGTCAAGTTGGTACTTTACAATACTCAAGTCAGCGCAGATTAAGAGCACTAGTCGTATACCTAGGAATTGACGTGTGCTCAGACGTAACTTATGTATTGCACAGAAGCAAACAGCCTAAGGTTTATATGAAAGGGAGCTCTTACGACCCTCGAGGGCATCACACGAGCTATAAAGATGTATCTAGTTTTCCGCTTTCACGTGCACAAAATCGATAGCTTCAAAAGGATTCTTTGAGTGCGCTGAGAAACCGCGAATACTACATACTGTTATATATAACTATTTATATATGCATATAACTAAGAAATATCAACACTACTCGTGCCGTTTTTTTTTTCAATCTAAAATCGATAAAATTAAAAACCGACCGTCAAAGTAGCTCGTTTGGGTAGAGGTTTGGAACGCTGGGGATGGTTTCCGACCGGTTCAAGTCCGGCCCGTGTCGTAAATTTATAATATATTAAACATTAACGTTACCTTTTACATTATGTGCAATAACATGTCCAAAATATAAACATTTTCAAAACCTATATAATTATTAACGTTTATTGCTTATTTAGACTTAACGTGGATCAATTGCTCGTAAATAAATCATGTACCTCACATAAAACCTTAAAAACTACCGTCAGTTGGCAAATGTCTGAAACGTACCCTATGTAACGCTCTATATGGACCCTTCACAAATTCAAATGTATGTAAATCTCGGTAGGTATTTTCATTGGACGCTTGAGGTTTGATCGTGAAGAAAGCTTTTTCTTTAAGTGAAAATAAATAAATCAAGTCCTTTTACAGTCTATACTTTACGCGAGTAGTACACATTTAAACAAAACAACTTAACGGTTTAAAACGCGATATATTAGTTAAACCTATTTGAAAATGATTTTTAACCACGGCCCGACGTTTCGGATACTTTTCAGCAGCCATGGTCACGGAAACGTCGGGCCGAAGTTAAAAATTCAAAGAAATTTAACTAATATATCGCGTTTTAAACCGTTAAAGTGTTTAAAAAAAGTCCTTTTACGTTACATTAATTCTATCATTCTCTTCGTTTTATATTTAAAAGCACCAAAACGTATTAGTACAAATAATTAAAGATATAGGTAATACAGATAAAAACACATGCAACTAATGTTTTGTTATTTACGTTTTTATTACTTGTTATATAAAACGAGTAACTAAGTAATTAACTAACTAAAGTAATTTTTTTCTTCACAGATAGATTGAGAAACCACGGAGTACTAGAAAATGCCCGCAATAACCTTTCACAAACGTTACTATAAATAATATTACAATGTAAAATTTACAATACAAACTTAATTACAACAATTAGAGAATATTTTATAGCAGCGAAACCTCAGCGCCACGACCGTAAAGTCTCAAAGTAAAGATTATAATCTTACTTTATTACGCCTACGAAAATTATTCGTAGAAAACAACTCAAGAAAACACTGTTTAATACTCAATTGTAGGAACACTAGGCCGTTAATTTAAAAAATGGATTAGAGCACTTTTATCATAATTATAGATAACTAGCAGTGCCCGCGACTTCGTCCGCGTGGAAAAGTGACTTGAGGTAGAATTTTTAATTATTGAGGCTGTTTATTAATGTATGTAAGGGCGCATTTAAGGCAGCCAATCTATGGTAAGTGCTACTTTGCCACAACGCTCTCACCTCGCATCACCCCTACTCTACCTCCCACTCTCATTCCTACACTCACTTCCACTATCACGCCCACGCCCACCATCCTATTCCCAAAAAGCCAAAGAAGAAAGTTTCACTGTTCAGCTTCAAAAACTACATTTTCATACAAAATTCCCCTTTTTCAACCCTATTAACCGTTTTTTGGTATTAAAAATGCCTGATGATGAAATATCCTTTCTCAGGCTCTAAAATATATGTGTACCAAATTTACATTTAAATCAGTTCAGTAGTTTCAGAGTTAAAGCCGGACAGACAGACAGAGTTACTTTCGCATTTATAATATTAGTATAGATTAATCACTTCATTGTATATCGTAGTTTGCATATTCATATTTTTATTGTGCCGTGTGGAGTTAGCCCTTAGCTTATTCTCTAGGAAATTAGCTCAAACCACTTTGCAAATAATTATGCCGAGTTATAGCAATTCTATTTTTAATAACGTATCTATACTATAATTATAAATCTGAAGAGGTTGTTGTTTGTTTGAACCCACTAATCTCTGGTTCGAATTGAAAATATATTTTTGTGTTAAACCATTTATTGAAGAAGGCTTTGCACTATTAACTTAACCGACAAATAGAAGCGAGAAACAGTGGAAAACATGACAAGTGACTTTGAGGGGTTGAATTAACCAAAAAATAAACTATAGAATGATTTTCTCATAAATGAACTATAACAATGTGGCAGTGTATGTCTTGCAAGAACGATCGATGACGCGAACGACGCGACATCGATCGTGGGCATAATTTAATTTACTAAGCTAAGGAGGTTGTTTGCAAAAATAAATTTTGAAACTCATAACTATTCCACTATAAGTGGCTAAGTAAAAACTTTCCCCTCTGTTTGGATGGTATTAAGCAAAACAGAAATAAATTTGTTTTACTGAATTAGAACACTTTAAATATACCGCGTAAGAAAATTTAACGGCATATTTGAACGAAGCCGGAATCAGAAGAAAGGCACAAACATTGGTTCTAATGCATCATTTTCACACCAGACACGTACTCGTCGTTTGAGTGGAACGCGCTTCGTATACCTGTGCTCTTTCACAGACTATATCAATAAAGGTCTAATTCAGCGTTTATTATATATATATGTATACTTGTACTTTTAATTAACCTTCATACTGGTATATCTCTTTATTACCTGAGCATGCTAACCACCGTATCATCTATATGGCAGGCAAATCAACTGATTTGATCAATTTGATTAGAATTCAGATCCTACCGGAAATCGATGTTTCGTTTAGGCATGGTTCGAACCCAAGACCGGTTAAGCTTAACGCAAAGCACCATGTTCGCAAAGAAATATGATATACCAATGCTGTTATCAGGCTTATATGAAGTAAGCATCTTTTAGTCAACTTCTATAATCAACGGATAGTGGCTTTGGTCCCCACCGGGTCCTTTGTTTCTAAATTTATAATTATAGTAGTAGTAGTAAGAAATAAGAATCTATAAAATTTAAATTCCATCCAGTCCTCACTCACACCACAGTTTTCGTTTCAATCTGTGCATTTCCGAATTTACAAAGTCAAAAATAGAACCAAGTCGACAGCGTATCTAGACAAAGAGATTTATAAGCCATATTTTCTGCTCTATCATAAAAAAAAATGTAGTATTAACATATTAGTTTGAAAAATCAAGTCTAATATTTTGTGACTTCACTCGTACAAACCTGAAACACAACTTTAGTCACTCCGTTACTATCTAAAAATACCGTCTCCACATATTGTCTTCTTTCTTTGTTAAAAAGTGGTCCGTTTTCCCGCATAAAGAAACAAAAGACCAACAATAGGTATTCGAAACGAAGCTTTCAAGATATTGCGAGAAATTCTCGCGCAATTCTGACAGTAACAATCGTATTCTATATACTTCACTCGCTTGAATTTTAAATTTAAAGGACGATTCCTCTACAGCTATTCGTTCTTATCTGTGTAAATTTGCCGGCAAGCCGAAACTGCGTTGATTTTTTCAGCAATATATCACTCTTGCACATCGAACATTGTAAACCCTAATTTATTCCAGCAAAGTAACAAATCCTAAATTAAGACGATTCTTCTACCGCCCTTCGTTCATTTTATGTATGAACATTTCCAACTCAAAACAAATTGAAGTGTGTGCATCAAATGCTTTGATTTATTTATTCAATTAAGGACTGTCGACGTTTGTCTCAATTACTGACATATATAGCATAACTTAATTTTAAATAAGTAAAAAAAATGTGTAAACGGCTATAGACAGACATGACATGTAAAGTTACAAGACTGAGTGAATACTAAAATGTACAAAAAAGAAAACCATTTGAAACAATTAAGATATCAATACATAGTATAAAAACAAAGTCGCTTTTCCTGTCCCTGTGTACCCTTAAATTTTTAAAACTACGCAACGGATTTGGATGCGGGTTTTTTAATAGATATATGATACACGAGAAATGTTATATGCAACGTTCGCAGTTTTTCTGTAGTGTAGTTAGTATGAGCATTACACTCGAGCGAAGCCGGGGCGGGTCACTAGTACAATTATATAACTAAGTTTTTAAAAATCGAAAATAAATTGAAAAAATTTTCGACAGCGTTCCGTGCTGTTGCTCTGAACAAATGCTCAGACAGACTGCCTTCATGTGCAATAAATAACATGTAAAAAATAAAAAAAGTTTTCATAACTAAGTTTTTTCAGTAATATATTCACTCTTGCACATCGAACATTGTACAAACTAATTTATGCAGCAAAGTAAGAAATCAACAACGCAAAATATATATTTACAGACGCGAATCGTGAATCGTTTTCTTGGAATTTGAAACTTTATAAATAACGAATTGTTAAATAATTTCAGTCATAATGTATTTTCTCGGTTTTGTACCCCTGCGTACCAACTAAGTTGCATAGTCGAGGTGAAACTCGTAAAGCCGTGCAAATCATAATAGCAACCAAGGGAATGGTTTACGGCACGCGAGGAGGATGCGATGTTTCCACGTGCTTTCACTCCCCTACATTGCAAATTATATTGCCCGCACCTTCCAATTTCAGCGTTGGAAACACACGAGTAGTTGTAAGCGTTTAAGCGAAAGCTAATACGTAAGCAGTGCTTTTTATAATAAGCAATTTCACTTTAAGCAGCTCTGCCATCAGCTTCCCCGTAGAATAGTTGTTTTGGGCATCAAATTTTATTTTTGCAAACCCCCTTTACAAACTATAGCTTTACCCACGACAGCGTCTGCGACCCGTCGTTCTTGCAAGGTAATGTTACAATAAATCTGCTATAGTTTTTGGGGGTACTTAAAAAAAAACTTTGGTTTTAAACGCGATGTTAAACTTGTCGTTCTTGCAAGGTAATGTTAACAAGATTCGCGTTTAACTGTTAAAGTATTCTATTTAGACAATTGTTTGACGTTTAATTTCTAGTTAAAACCCTTAAATTTGTTAAATTGACTAGTTCATTGAAAACATAAAACAAAAATGTATCACATTTTCATATTGACAGTAAGCCAACTGCAAATAACGTATCTTCACCACAAAACGAACATTAAGTTCAGGTATGTTTTTTTGTGAAACCAATTAAGCAACTAAAAAACCGTTATACTTTTTAAGCAAAACGTCTTAATTCGTTTTTTTAAGCTGTTATACACATCGCACACGGGCGACGGGGGGGCTTGTTGGTCTTATGGTAGCCGTGTATGGCTAAATAATCAGAATACAGGAACCCCGTTCGATCCCCACCGGGTCTATATGTTTCTAATTACCTTACAAATTTTCTAAAACATCTTGGACATCTGGAAATCTCACCGCGACACGTACTACCATCTTTAGCTAAGATAGGCGTAAAATTGTAGCTTCTTTAATAGTAAATCTTTAGAAGTATTTGTATGTAGAATGTTTTATAAATAAGGTAACCTAGAATTGAGCAAATACAAGTGAGACAATATTGTAAGATGAGGTTTGTGTAAATGCCAAAACTTAGACATAATATATAGCGATGGTAAAGTTTACAGCGTTATTATATACTAGCTGTGCCAGCGACTCGCGAGAATCGTTATTTTGGGCATCCAAATTAGTTCGACGTCGATCGCGTCCCTTTCCGTCATTCTTGCAAATTAATCTTAAAAAATAGATATATAGCGTCGTTTTTTTTAGATCATTGAAAGAGGAATCATTCTTTGATACACATTTTTTAGGTACCTTCGCAGCGTACGCATCTAAAACCTATACAGATGAAATATTTAACCCGTTTCGTTCACATTTCCTGCTGTATCTTCGCTTCTATTTGTCACAGCGCGATGTTATATAGCCTATAGCCTTCCTCGTTAAATGATCTAATCAACACAAACATTTTTCAATTTAAAGCTGTAGTTCCTGAGATTAGCGCGTTCAAACAAACAAAGTCTTTAGCTTTATATATTAGTATAGATTTACTTTCGAAATTTTCAAATGGCGTACTAAAATTTCAAACCCAGCAATTCAATGCAATAACATTTTTCTTTTGGTTAAATTTGTTCTTTTTAATTGAATTAGAAATTTGGCAAATTCTCTAAATACTGTCTGTAGTTTAGACGACTAGTACACATTTAAATAAAACACTTTAACGGTTTAAAACGTGAAATATATTAGGCGGTCCATTAGTCTCCCCGCGATCACGGCTGCTGCAAAGAATCAGAAACCTCGGGCCGTATTTAAAATAGTTTTCTAATAAGTTTTACAAATATATTTTGACCCTTAAACCGTTAAAGTGTTTTATTTAAAAGAAATTATCTGATTGGTTTTAGCACGAGGTCACACAGAAGTGCGAGTGGAACTTCAAATGGAGCGATGGGCGGCTCGCGGAGGTTCAGTGCGGCTTCGTTGCGTCCACGACGTGCCTCCACACCTCCTGGATAAGGTGGTCTTCCTCAGACACGGCACCAAGATCTTCCAGTATATTAGAGACAGAAAACCACCTTATAGAAACTTCACCACTCCTGGTGCTGTACTTAACGTGAGTGAGAGTTAATCTTGTATCGCATAGGTCAAACATATATTTGAGGTGTCAAATTAATCGATAAATAAATATAAAAAAGTTATAAAATTTAGATTGTCTGAATTGTATTATTGCCTGAACTATTTCTTTAATGACAAGACCGCCTGGCAGTAATATGAATTGCTCCTTAGGTAAATAAATTCAGAAAAATTTATTAGTTTATAAGACATGTTAAAAAAAGCCCGCCTGAGTTTCTTGGGTATTCTTCTTGGTTGTTGCTCTTTTGAACACTCTGTAGAATCACGACGAACAGAAAGACGAACATTTTTATTTTTTTTTTGACGAATCTAAATAATTTTTAAAATTTTAAAGAGAATAAAGTATGTTGTGTCCTCATTTATGAATTGATTTTGAACTCAGGACCACTTAGGAAAAGCAACACATATTACCACTGAGCTATGGCGGATGTTAACGTAATATTTCGGTCTAAATATATACATAGGTTAACGTGAGTAGTTGACAGGCTGATCTATCAACGTTTAGCTTGAAACGTTAAAAGTTTGGGTTGGGCTCGAAGTTATAGTGACGTAGACATCCGCTAAGAAAGTACTTTAAAAATATTCAACACACTAAAGTAGTCAAATTTATTTACAAACTCCACAAATAACCTGAAACAAAATAACTAAGAAATATTTATCAATTAATACCATTTGCTCAAATTGTATTTACCGTTTAAAATAATTTAAGATATTTAAATAAAACACTTTAACGGTTTAAAACGCATATATATAATTTAGATAGTAAAATCATGGGCGGAACTTGAACTCGCGGCAGCAGCGTAGCTGGTACCTTATAAATACATATGTAAATATCTTTTATATGTTGTAAGTATATAATGATATAGTGTATATAATGATATTGAATTAAATTATTAATGTCAAATTAATTATTAGAGTTAATTTCCGATGCCATAGATCGACAGCACATCTTGTTTAGATTTTATATGACTAGAGTATTTCACCTTCTACGAAGTGAATCTAATGTTTGTCTGTCCACGAAGAACATACAAAAAACTTCAGGTGAGGTACGAACGATGTCGTGTATATATCAAATCGATCAATTATAGATTTAAAGGATATATGACTTGTAACATATAGATATAGTATTACATGTCTCATAATTCTAAAGTGATAATTAACGTCGTCTTGAATTACCTCGGCCTGTCTAGATACTATTGCGGATACAGCCGCAAGCAACGGTCATAAATGAAGGAAATTGCAACATTTTCCCTGTATACAAGGCGACACTAATTTATTTATGCGACAGTAAGTCTCGTTGGAAATAATAACCGTCTGTGATTTATGGTACAGATTATTTCAAATTTCCTTCAAATACTACGTTACAGGGGTCGTAGCCAAGTTAACAATTACGAAACGGTGACAAAGTTTAAAACTAACAAATGCACAGCCTTGAAAAATCATATTAATAACTTTATTATGATTTTTAAACGTCAAATTGCGTAAAGACATCCACCATGACTACAATATGCTCATAGTAATTGATTCGTGAATATAAAAATCGTTGTAAATATAATCGAATATATCGTTGTCATCCATTCAAAGCAACCATCACCTGATCTTAAAACTACAAAATAGCTGCAATTCTGAAAACTTTAACATTTTGCACATGTAATTCACATGATGGCACTATATACATTAAGAATCAATTATAAATTGGAACAAAAATTACGATTCGGGCAGGACTTGAACCGGCATGAACAGCGTTCAGTGTTGTTGCTCTATTGATAATTGCACCTCTCGCGAAATTCTATTAAAACCTAGGTCGACTACACATAATTACTAACGTATTACTATTATGATAGATAGGTAAAATACTCACAAATAATATAAACGTAGCGAGAGTACTGTTCAATGTACATAGGATTACATTTCCAATGTTAATTCAGACATGGAAATATGGTAAAATAAACTCGTAAAGTCAGGCATAACGTTATAATATAACTTATTCAATATTACAACTCAATTCACTTTGCTGTTCGAGAAATTCGTACGATGGTTTCTATTGCAGCCGCAAAAGTTGTTTGGATAACTTAAAATTTTCTGCGCTTTACTAGAGCAAACAGCGTTCATTTAAACTTGAGTTATTAAATCAAAGGTAACAATTAGTAAGACAACAATGTAAAGCTTTAAAACAATGAAAGAATATTTTGCCATACCTCTTTGAAATTAATAATAAGATTAATAATCTATCTATACTAATAAAGCTGAAAGTTTGTTTTTTGAACGCGTGTCATGTTTGGTTCGAATTGAAAATGTCGTTTTGTTGGTGAGAACTAATTTATCGTTGAAGGCCTTAAAGGCACTCGAGTAAGCGGGAAATGTGAACAAAAGGGGGGAAATTTTTCCGTGGGATTCAGACGTACGCTGCGAAAACGGTTCAAGACACCCAAAATCTGTATTTAACAATGCCTCTTTTAGTAATATCTAAAAATGCCCCGGCTGTAATTTTCCTACAAACTTGCAAACCCCCCGCAGAGTACTTATAAATAAAAACACTTTAACGGTTTACAACTCGATATATATTAGTTAAACTTATTTGAAATTATTTAACTACGGCCTGACGTTTCGGATGCTTTGCAGCAGTCGCGGTCATGGGGAGAACTTTACCTAACAATTTTAACGGTCATAACGCGCAATTATAAGTTAACTTATTGACAATATATTTTATAATAACTACGGCTCGTTGCGGATGCTTTGCAGTTAACGCTACTGTCAGAGGTAGTCGGAAGTAACGGTGGTCAACGTGACCACCCCATTTTAAACCGTTCAAAGTTTTTTAATTGAACTACTCGTGGAAAGTACAGACAGTACTCACCTCTAACTATTTAAAACGCAAAATAAACTAATTTCCAGAATGCTACAAAGCACAGAGTATAAAGTAAACAATTAGTTAACTTATGTAATTAGTTACATAATAACTATTGTTATTTTTATACATCATAATAATCAGTAATTTGAATAAATATAAACGGGGGTATTATACTTATTTAGTTATTTACACTCCTCAAGAACACTTGTAGCAAATCGCTTTTACAGTAAGTTGTTTACAACAAAATGCTCACCCATTGAATTATAATGAGAAAATTCTTCTCTCTATCTATCACGAATAAAAAATGTTTTCACTTTGTCTATGTTAAACTGCAGGTGGTTCCCAAATGAAGTTCAGCCTGAATGGAATACAAATTTCAGTCGCGGAAATGTAGCTTATTTTTTTGGACTTTTTTAACATTTCTAATTAAAAAAGTGCAGGAATGTTTAAGCCATGTGAAAATATTTAACTAACGTAGAGTTGGATGTTTGTACAATGACACTAGTACTATTTACAACAATTATTTTGTATATCAATTCGACTTAAGATCTTCATTGATAATGAGAAGTTAAATCCTATTCTACAACCGGAAACTGTTCGGTTTTTGTTTTAACTCATAATTTTTTTAACAACAATAAGCTGATCAGTTGTCTATGCTAAGACCGATCGGTTAATAATTTTCAATGTCTGGAATTATATATATCGGCGCAAATATTACCTATTTACGTGATTAACTTAAGCATTTGTGGTATTGAAAACTGTATTATTTTTTACATGTTATTGCACATGAAGGCACTATACAATTTAAAAATCGATAATAAACAGCACGGAGCGCTGACGATGCCGGTTCAAGTCCTGCCCCAGTCGTAATTTTTTTCAATTTATTTTCCATTTTTAAATTGTATTTGTAATTTGGTTACAAAGATGTCATGGTTTAGAGAATAAAATTTGTTAAGTCGGCATCGCTGACGTCATACATTTTAACAATTCTTTAGAGGTTCTCTTTCGTAAAATACAATACCAAAAAATGTGACGGGCTAGTTGGTGTAATGGTAACGATTACTAGTCAGTAATCAACGGGTCGTGGATTCGATCCCCACTGAGTCCGACATTTTTCTAATGAATTTATAATTGTCCTGAAACGTGTTGGACTTAATTGTGTCGGATATTATGGGCGGTAGTATTCCTGTCACCGTCCATAGATGAAAACACAGTTAAGTTTAATCGTGTCTTGGTTCAGTCTGTGGATTTCCGAATATCAAAAACCAAAATTAAAGGGTCCCGTTTCTCCTCGTCGGGCATAGGGCGAACACACATCTGTGTCCGTTTTACTGATCGGTTTTATTTACAGGTAGTTGATCAGACTTCTATGCCCTGCCCGACCGAAACAATTCACTGTTTCCCCGGATTTCACAGGACCTCTCGCGCTGAACGCAATTCTAGGCAATACGTTTAACGTCAAAACCAAAATAGATCGACATAAATACGAAAGATGAAATATTACTTACGTGAACAATAAAGGGACCAAACTCTGTATTATTCACATTTTAAGCTAATGCGAACTATTTGCAAGCTCTTGGATATACGGAGTCACCTTCTATCTTAGAAGGGAGACCCTGTCAGGCTAATAGCCCGGATGTAGTTAATTTTCTGGGTCAGCCGCAACCCGTATTCCGCAGGTACACAGGTGACATAACTAATTAAGGACCAGTTATGTGCTTAGGTCAGCATTAAATTTAGAAATAGCACTAAAAGAAATACCTCCTTCATAGTTAAAAAAGATATTATTTGTGTGTATCACAAAAAAAAAAAAAAATCTTTATTGTTTCCATATACATGGTGAGAATCGAAATCCTAGTCCCCCTAGCAGCCGTTCGTGGGTGACTAGTCTCTTCCAGGTGATAGGTTACAATAAATAAAAACATCTAAGCTAATATGTTTACTTAAAGTAGTGTCTATTTAGGTGAATATTTGCATTATGTGTGTGTTAGTGTATGTATGAAGTGAGAGAGTGTTATGTATGTTGATAAATATAGGTATGTAAAGAATAAGTGTGATAGATGGATAATGTAAGTTTACAATGCTAAGAAATAACTTATTATAGTTAGTACCATTTTACAATTTAACAATTAAATATTTTGTTTTAGGAGATAAAGTCAATAATAGCTTATTAGAGATATAAAGCAAAGCTCACCTGAAGTGTCCAGGTTGACAAAAATAAGTAACAAAGTCGCTTTTTCTGTCCGTATGTACGCTTAAATTTTTAAGACAACGCAACGGATTTTGACGCGGTTTTAAATAGATAGAGTGATTCAAGAGGAAGGTTTTTTTAATACAACGTTCACAGATTTTCAGCGTTGCACCAGAGCGACGCCGGCGCGGGTCGCTAGTATCATAATAAATTTATGTACATTTGAAAAGAAGATTTAAATTCATGTAAGTTGCATTTGTATTAACATGATGATAACTATTAATGTAAGAAGAAATATTGGACGCTATTTTTTGTCTATATGAATACGCCAACCTCTGTAAGTAAAGCTTAAACAGTAAGACTTTGCTCGCCGCGGGAAATGACGTAATGAGTTAAATCGGCCTAAAAGCCTCTTATCTCTCAATTTGTAAAAAATAGTTCAGCTACATTGTCGATTTGTGTTTTTTTTTTAACTTGTAAATGTCGTAAAGGTAATCTTAGATACTAATATTAACAGGGCTTAACAATCTGTTTGAACGCGCTAACCTCGGGAACTACTGGTTCGATTTGAAATATTATTTTGGGTTAAATAAACTATCACAGCGACCAAATGAAGCAAAGAAACAGTGGAAATTGTGGAAAAGATGGGGAGAATTATTTATCCTTAAGAGTTTTCATTGCTTGCGCGGAAAACGGTTCGAAACAAAAAAATATGTATGAAAGAATGTTCTAAAAAATAACCGCGAAAGTGTATGTCTATCTTTTAAGATTAACTCGCAAGAACGACGGGATGCGGACTAGAAAAACTGAGGAGGTTGTTTGTAATAATACATTTCGATGTCCAAAATACCACGCGGACGAAGCCACGGGCATAGCCAGTTATAACATACAGCGTTCTAAATCCTGCTTAGCCGTATTGACGATGCTACTATTTTATTTTTACCTATTCAGCTGAGGGCAATCAGATTGAAATAAATGGCGTTGGAAAAGTGCATTTAATTTAATTTGGTGAGCATTCCGTAAATAGGGTTATCTACTGTCAGGAGCCATAGATTATTATATATTTATAGATATTAACTATGTTATTTTAATCTACTTGCTAGTTGAATTCGGTCATTTTATATACAGTATTGTATTATTTAAATACTTGCTTCTTTCATATATTCATAAAACGCGCTAATCGCAGGTGCGACCAATAGAAGCGAAGAAAGAGAGGAAAATGAGCAAAAACGGGGAAAATTGTCATCAGTGCGGTTTTCCGTTACTTGCGGTGCGAATATATTATTACTATTTAAGATATCCAAAAAATATGTATGAATTGGGCCGTATTTAAAATAATTCTCAAATAAACTTAACTAATATAAATCTTGTTTTGAACCGTCAGTGTTTTTAAATGTGTACTACTCGCGTAAAATATAGACAGTATTTAATTACAATAGTACGTATACTCAACTTACTAATGATTTCCGCTTAAGTCACTGTTGTATGAGCGCTGTCCAACATATGAACAGTACAGTTTTGTTGACAATCAGCTTATGCTGACGCAAAACCTTTTGGCAAATGATTTTTCCTGCATTGTATTGATCTACACAGCAGTAAAAATTCGTTTATATTCGACATAGCAGTTTCGCAGATTAGCACGTTCAAACAAACACGCCAGCTTAATAATATAAGTAAAGATTATAGCCCTAGTTGCATGTGGCTGTCTCTGTCGAGCATAGAGGGCGTAACAGGTCGACCTCGCTCCCCAGGTCAGTCTGAGTCTGATATTGCGAATCGACTAAGTGCCGAGTGCTACGCTGTAGCGAGACCGTGGCTTCAATGCAAATCTGAAATTTACATTTTTTTCAGCACTCCCGACGACAATTGATTCTTTAGCGAGATTCACGAAACTTTTTTTCAAATATAGACGGGACAGACAAGCACGGGGATCACTTGGGTCAAATACATCAGCCGAATAACATGTTAATAAGATGAAATTCGGTCTACTATTAAAGTTCGAAAATCTAATGACTTAAATCTCGAACTTGTTGTAAAAACCCGTGAAGTTTGTACGGATTTTTCATGTGCGGACGGTGGTTTGTCTCTCGGAAGATTCAGAATTCCAGACAAAATATAACTTGTGAAAAACATTTAATTATACTTTGTTTATTGTGCCATTAATTCCGGGGGGAAAAAAAAAAAAAAAAAAACGGGGGGGGGGGGGGCCCCCCCCCCCCCGCCCGGGGGGGGGGGGGAAAAAAACCGGGGGGGGGGGGGAAAAAAAAAAAAAAAAAAAAAAAAAAAAAAAAAAAAATCGGGTTTAAAACCGGGAAAGGGTTTTTTTTAGGGTTTTTTTTTTGCCAAAAAAAATTTGGTTTTTTTTAACAAAAATTAATTGATATGAAGGTGTTTATTATGACTCGTCAAAAAATAACGCGAACGTGTTTTGTTTTAGAATATTCGAGTGTAATGAAAATCTAACTAATCAATTTGTATTGTTTAAGACGCACAAATTACAAGCATTTTAATTAAAATAATTATTGTTAATATCCAATATGACGCTCGTCGGTATAGTACCAGTGACCTCGGTTAATGTTTTAAATTTCTATTCTAAAAAACTTACAAGATAAATGGGTCGTTACTTCATTCAAATTCTGTCCGAGTCTTGAACCCTCGTCCGCAAATGTTAAAATCGTGATACACTTATAATAAAAATACAGATTCAGCTTCAGTCTGTGGATTTCAAGCCAAAATAGGTCGGCGAAGCATCTAAATTATGTTATGATCCTATTTCACCTTCCAGTGAGCCCCACCCTTGTCTTTTCACCTTTGTCATAACCTAAAACACGGATTAACAAAGTTCTTTTCCTCGTGAAATAAATGATATCTTATTTTGTAATCTTGACTGTTATAAACGACCGCGTTAAAAACCAGCGGTAAATTGTTATGTAACATCAATTCATCAGTTCGCTTTTCAATCCATTCATATATTTGATATCATTTAATCATATAAATGGTACCCATTACTTAACAAGAGCTTATTTATAAAAACCGTTTTTATAGAAGAAATATATTTTAAAATAAATATTACTCATAGCTTTTAGAACTCTGATTTCTTGTAAACATATTCATTACTAATAATTACTGTCTAGCAGTGACTTCATCCGCGTCATCTTTTAAAATTTTCGCGGTTACGCACGAGGTCGGTCGCGTCCCGTCATTCTTGCCAGTTCTTAAAGAAAGATTTTTTCAATTCAAACCAGTAGTTATTTAGATTAACGCGTTCAAACAAACAAACTATTTATATATTAGTATAGATGTTACACACTAAAATATTTTCGACTTTGTTCAGTGTAAATTATAGTTTCAAACTACATACATAGGTAATAAATATTTTTACAGGTCGCCTTGGCAACTGAAAACTCAATCATCCTTCAGAACCTGGACTTTGCGGCAAGTGGCAGCTATTCCTGTGAAGTATCTCTGGACACTCCTATCTACACAAAAGCCTCTACGGAAAAGCAACTTACCGTGTTCCGTGAGTTTTATAACCTGTATATACCTTGCCCCCTTAGCAGAGCAACATTTCAGAACGCCGCGGTCGTACCTAGGTAAAAATGGTTCCAGGTTAACGATTTTTTTTAATGTATAGAAGTTTTTAGGTTTATATAAAGTTACCATGAGCAACGTTAACACGTAATAAATAATTATGTGGGGCTGCTAGAGGCAGAGTGGCCTAACCTAAAATCGTGATTTTCACTAAGGAGGAAAATAAAAATAAATTAACTTAGGCGAAAATTCATTTGTACTATTATTTATGTTAACAGTTTTCGGTCACAGTGCTCTTGTAAATAAACTTTTTAAGACTATGAAAATATAAATAAGTCGAGTCATAAAATTGGAGTTAGGCTACTTTGGCTTTAGCGGCCACATATTGTCAACATTATTACATTGTGTTACTATGGATATATGTTTTATATAGTATTTATTAATGTATGATAAACAAGAAGGGTCAAAGCAATCGGTTGGTTAAATTTTAAAGGTCTAAACAATGAGCGACAAGATTAATTGATTTGCTTTCCCCTTTCGTGTCATGGTGTTTAACGAAGACTTTGATGAAGGCAGCGTATCATGTATCTTTTATCCTTATACATATACGTAGTATTATAATTTTATACAAAAATAAACGATATTATTAAAAGCTAGCTTAATCAAAGAATAAGACTGAATACTTGACATTTCGACATTTGAATAAAACACTTTACAATTAGCCTGTCTATAGTTTACGCGAGTAGTACACATTTAAATTAAACACTTTAACGGTTTAAAACGCGATATATCATAGCTAAACTTTATTTGCATTTTTCTTTAAATTTTTATTTAAATATTAATTAGCCTATTTTTTATATAACCTAAAAACGCAACACAGTTATACAATTATAACAACGTATTCCATGGAACGGTTAATTATACCATAATAATTCTGTTTAACATTGAACTTAAACTCAATATTAAATTATTGTTTAAATATAATCTTAACTTTGACACAAACTTAATTCATTTATTTCATACGCTCAACTGTTTCCTTAGTTGAGACTATATGATTTCTTTAGGGAATATGTGAACGAAATGCGGCGTTTATATGTGTTGAATGAAAGAAAAACTCAACAAGCAACTCACACTTACAATATAATCAGTTCTATCCTTTTATACAATTAAAATGGGGTTTTAATAGTGACATATTAGATTACAGTAAGGCAAGAAATAGAGAATATTTTGGAAAAATAATATTTTAAATTTATGGTCCAGAGGGATAATGAGATAATGGTAGATTAGATTCACAAACAGTAAATAGTTTTATTAGAATAGAACTTGTATCATGTATTATAATATATGATACAAGAAGGACACCTGTAGTCTTTTAATTTTTTAATTTTAACAAACTTTGAAACACTAATTTACAACACGAAGGAAAGACATCGCATCTAAAGTGATTTACAGTTTAAGAGATTTTTATAAAGCGAAATCTATAATACTTCTACAATATAAAGCCTAACCCCCAATAGGACCATCGTTCTATATTTTACTCGTATTGGTCCACAAATCACCGATTCCGTCCATTGTATCTGTCACTATCGAACCAACAGACCTAATATTAATAGATAGCCCGTACTTGGCTAATGTTTGAGATTAGAACAAATAGCTTTTAGAAAGATGATTTAAAAATAGAACAATGTATTTTAAAAATAGAACATTTTAAAAACAGTATTTTTTGACTTGATCGTCGCTGTAGCTAGGTTATGTTTAGACTGGGTCAAATCATAGGTAATAAATTAATTGTTTCGGCCTTGCAGGGCAGAGAAGTCTTCAACTACTCGGCTGTAAATTAAAATGTTGCACAGGGGAGAAATGGGTCTTCACTTAAATTCATTAGCTTAATATATATACTTTTTGTTCTATTGCTTATACATATTGTAAAACACATTTTAGGTTTCACGAAGGAAGGCTGTAGTTGTTTATTTCCCTGATCGGGATATTTATCAAGTACGGGTCGAGTAACAAATATTGCGGGGCCCTTTTTATTGCGGAGTATTCGTTATTCCATGGCGAGTTATATATCGATTCGAGAAGAATTGCTTTCCACCTTCTGCCGCTCACAGGTCATCCTAAAATAGGATAAACTTCTTTTAAGAGATAGAATAAAGCTTAGACCTTACCATGACCATTACATTAGTGATGACATCCGAAAACGATAATTTGACGTGCTCTCAAAATCTATACTAAAATTAAATACTGTCTATTGTTTACGCGAGTAGTACACATTTAAATAAAACACGATATAATAGTTAAACTTATTTGAAAATTGTTTTAACTACTGCTCGACGTTGCGGATGCTTTGCAGCAGCCGTGGTCACGGGGAGACTAAAGATGGAGAGTGTCTTTGACATTAAAGTAAAAAACTCCCACGCTAGCGCCAACTGATCCGTCGAAGTATTTGGCGAAACTGACCAGGTCCTTACAGAATTGACTAACGGTGTCTTCGCGTTTGCCAGTATACTGTTTATTGGGATCCAGAGTTTTTCAAATAAGTTCAATCGCGTTTTAAACCATTAAATTGTTTTATTTAAATATACTAAAATTATAAAGCTGTGTTGAAAAAATTGTAAAAATGAATTTATTTAAAATTCATCTTTTTGGGATTCCGCGGGGATGCGCTACGAAAACTATTCAAGATACCCAAATGAAAGAATGATTCCTCTATAAACTATCAAAAAAATTTCCTTGACAGTTTAGTGTCTATCTTTCAAGAGTAACCCATAACGACGGGACACGGACAACGTCATGGGTAACAACTAAAATATATAAAGATAAGGAGGTGGTTTGCAAAAACAAATTTGGATGGCCAAAATAACTATTCTACACAGATGAAGCCGCGGCCACGAAGTTAGGCATATACATAATATTGGAAAGGTTTGAAATAACGATGTATGTTAAACTCTAAATTGTGAGATCTGCAATTTAATTTACTATCCACTAAACCAATATGGAAGCGGGATATACCGTGGCCGCTTTAAATTATACTAATTAGAGACAAAGAGAATATTAAATCGTGTACGCAGAATAATTCATTTAGAATTGGTCTTTGTTATACATAATATAATGACGTTTTGTTAGCTGTTGCAATATTCTTTCCGTAAAAGAAATTAGTTTTAACTATTGTCTCTACTTTACGCTATTTGTACATATTTAAATAAATCACTTTAAAAATCGCATATTACAAATTTAAAAAATACTTTTTTTTATTTTAAGTGAGACACTCCTCACGGTTTAAAACGCGAAAAGTAATAGATAAACTTATTTACAATTTATTTATTACGGCAACTAATACGTTTTGCGTTTTAAACCTTTAGAAGTGTTTTATCTAATTGTATACCACTCGCGTAAATTGCAGACGACGTTTTTGAGGCGTAATATATTAATTATCTTACTTTAACTAAGTATAATGTTTCGGATGCCTTACAGCAGCCATCCCCCGTAATATTTTCTCCTTTTAAATCGCGTTAAGTGTTTTATTAAAATTAACTTAAATTTGCCAAAAAATAAAGGTAACGGTTATACTTTGACACAAGTTTTGTGGTACGGCGTTTAAAAATGAAGATTAAATTAGTCCGATTATAAATACATACAATGAACTATTAATGCATGTTCTGCCATTACTATCCAACAGTCGAAATGGGAAGGCGCACCACATAATTGGAGTAGATCCCGGGGTGAGGAAGTAAACGACATCATTCAGTTTCAGGAAATTAACTAATGGACTGGAAAGCATTCGCGTAGACTACAGTTTCCAGTGTTAACAGTTAACTGCCTCCATATTTTATCAATTAATTTATTCATTTCAAACTTACCAATTAAAATCATAATAAAAAGTTAATCTAAAAACAACTTATCAACACCTTAATAAAAAAACGTTGCTATCAATTCTATGCTAATATATAAAGATGAAGAGTTTGTTTGTTTGTTTTTGAAGGAGCTAATCTAAGCAACCGCGGGTTCAAATTGAAATATTTTTGTGTTGGTTAAAGCATTTATTGAGGAAGGTACAAACATCGCGCTGTGACTCATAGGAATGAAGAAACAGCGGCAAATGTGGAAAAGCGGGGGAAATTATTTATCTCTGTGGGTTGAGCATCGAGGGAACCACAAGTTCCCTTGATGCTTGAGGTGGGCGGGTTGGTAGGAAATGGATGGTGGGGAACAATGTGGTTCCCTTGATAGTAGGTGAAATACAAGAACCATACAATATTCTAAAATGCGCCGTCGACCTATTTTTGGCTTTGGATATTCGGAAATCTTTTATATAGGCTTTCACCCACAATCAAGTGAATACGATGCTTGCCTGTCCTCTCTATCATGAAAGAGTAATCGCGCTCAAATCTATACGATACTTAACTTAATCCATAGATCCACAAAAGCATCACCCGAGAATCGACTTCCCGACCCGTTTCCTCAACTTCGGCGAGACCCTGCGTGCCAACTGTACTACAGCGCCTTCGTTACCGGCTCCGCACATCACTTGGTTTATTAATGGCAAAAAGGTAATCTCATATTCCATTCACAGTTATGCTCTTACAATTCCCGTTAAATAAACAATGACTGTTATTTTCCGGCTGGTATGAGGAGAGATTGCATACTATATCTATGCTAATGTTATAAAGCTAAAGAGTATGTTTGTTTGTTTAAACGCGCTAATGTCAGGAACTACCATAACTAATTACGGAATAACTATTCCACGAGGACGAAGTCGCGGTCACGCGAGCTACTGGTAAAAATAATATAAACATTAATATTTATTTTATATTCTACACAAATAAGGCTATGGCAGTATAAAATATAATTAATATGCACAATAACATAACACAGGTTGCACTTAAGTGCAACAATCTAATATCCATATCAACATTATTCCACATTACAACTTAGTTGTAATGGTGGATATTAGATTAAAAATCAATTTAAAATAAAAAAATGCGACACAGGCAGGACCAATAGAAAATTCTATCTAAGACAGATATTTTCAATATCCCATCCATTCCATATGTATATAATTAAACAAAAAAAAGTAACCACTATGGCGCTAAAGCAGTTATAGGGATGAATGCTTGGGATGTTTTTTTTGTGCGTACAAATACGATTTATTACTTTACATTTGTATAATAAAATTTAGCTAATTAGTTCGCCGAATGTAATAAGATACAACTGGTTTTAGTCAACCATAATTAAATAATACAAAAATCACTGCACATATTAATTTATTCTTCCAGATGGACGAACTTTTAGCAAACTCGCACAAATACAGGGTGTCCATGAATGAAAGAAGTTGGGGCGCAAGAAGGGGCTTACAGGCTTCCGAGCAAAAAAATCTGACTTCAGAATTACCAGTACTTACCCTATCGCATATTTCCCACGTCGCAACGAGACCACCCGGTTGCAGTCAAAAAGATAAAGAGGTGAGGTTCCTTTTTCAGTTACTATGTACAAAGACCCAGAACTTAATCCCCTACAAAATCCCTGAGTTCACAAAGAGTACTATAATATTAGTATTCGTACATGAATAGTACTTCTTTCATTAGTTTAAAACGGATCTAACATATTTGTCGACTTATATCGGGGTAAAACTTTTGTAATTTAATTGAGGATCGCCCCCTGATTTCTTTTATTGTAAGTCTTTATGGCATTTATCTCGCCATTTAAACTGTAAAAACTGTGAATAAAAAGGGGAAAATTTCAAAAAAACAGGGGAAATTTTTATTTTTAGTTAGCTAAACAAATCTGTACTTAAAATAAAAAAGTCCGCTAGGGTAGTTATGTCTATCTTTTAAGATTAACTTGCAAGAAGACGGGAAGGGACGCGATGGGGGGGCGACGTCGACGTCGTGGCTTAAGTTTATAAAAAGATGAGCGGGGTTTGCAAAACCTAATCTGATGCCCAAAATAACTAATTCATAAGTACGCTTCTACGAAACATCTACATGAATCAACCTTTTTTGTATGAATGCATAAGTTAATTTTCCTTATTTATTGTTAAGAAGTTTTCATACTCTAAGTTTTTATAAAAGAGAAGACATTTTTAGTATGCACGAAATATTCTACAAGTAGGTACGACAGGAATGTCTAAGTGGGCAGAACTCACTGAAAATTTGCATTTATATAATAACACAGAATGAAATAAAACTAGAGAAAGGATCTCGAATAGTTTAAGATTATAAAACTACGTATAAAAATACATTATTGAAATATGTGGGTTTAAAAGGCCATTTCACCATTATGTAATGACGTCAACCAACAATGTTAAATAAATGAATAATCAGTTTAATATCAAATAGTATAAAACTTACAACTAAAAAGACTAATAAAAAAACTTATATTTAAAAATATGCAATTTTAACTTTGTGCTAAAAGGCATCAAGACCCAGCTTGTGCTCAGAAAGGTTTTCTAAGCGCTGATTTTCAATCTGTCCCTAATTATGTGTTATCTGATAAGGACCGGACTGAACTGATTTTCAGTCATGTTCAGTCTGTCGTAGTCGCTGTAAACTTCGATGAGTTTAAATATTTCAAAAATTTTCATTGCATACAAAATTAATTACTATTTCGTAGTAAAATACGCACAGAAAAATGTTTCACGCGTAACGTTCGGCTAATGGCTTTACTTCTAAAACAAATTGAAGATTTAGTTACATTATTCGAAGTTTTCGCGGCGCGCTCGAAATAGCTTTCTATTAGCTCTAATTTTACGATAGCTATTAAACATTTAACAAGTTTTCCCATTAAGGTTAAGGAAATTACTTGTATGCAAATTAACCAGTCCGACCTACGGGCTACGGCTCGACGCTTTGCTATGCCGTTCACTTAGTATGCGGTAGGCTGGAGTCGCCTATAAACGCAGAAGATCGTACAGCACGCGCATCACGTTGCTTTCTATCGCATATAGATTTGTGCTGTTGTCTCCTTAACACTGACGTTGAAAATAGAACGCGACTTTTATAAGTGTCTTATGTAGATAACCTAGATAATCTAAACTAACGGACCTCTGTGCTGGATATAATTATAAGCATCCTTTTGAAACCTGGTCTCAGTGGATTATTCCATCGAAATCGTCTGCATGCTCTGTGCATCAGTAGGACGTGGACTACCCAAAAGGTTTCACGAAGAAAATGAGGATTTTAACGATACAGACAACATATGGTTGGAAAACTGGTTTTTCATTAAAGTTAACTCATAATTAGCTATTAATCTGCCTATTGCTCGTCGGCAATGCAAAATGTAATGTTTACAGTATTATAAAACAAAGCCAAGAAATCAAACTATGTATAGAAGTTTTTCCTGTAGAGATGTGCATGCTAGGATGCGTTTGATATCCACAAATCATTATCCATTAGTGCACATAGCTTAGCACTAGCAGGAATGGATTTAACTGAGATATGTTTTTGTTAATAGAAGTTTGCGTGCTAGGGTGTTAAGATGTCTGCTATACGCCATAACGAGCGGTATACCCGCATTTGAGATGCGCATCTTCCTCGCACATCTACCAAGCGCAGTGGTGTAAACGGACCTATATTTTCGTAGCATAAACTTTAAAACTTCGCAGTGCAGTTTCCCCCCTTCCCCTCTCGCCCCTTCCTTCCGCGATTCGACAGAACCCTTACGCTACGCACGGCATGTATAAGAGACCACAGCCTTATGCAGTATGCGCTACAACAGTCATGACTCGGCAATACATCTTACAGTTGTTATATCCGGAAGCAAACTCTACATTTATACCTACCACAATCACCATTGTTTTGTATCGACATTCTTAAAATTTATTGAGTAGTGGAGATGTAAAATGCGTCTAATATTGCGTCGTCGCCAGTTCGAATGTCGTGAGAACGTGTTAAAATGCTACAATATCGATCTGAGGAAAGATATACGAGTAGATGTTACAAAAAAAAAGCGAACTGCAAAGTTATTTGATCATTGTCATTAATTTGGAAAAGGTCAATACAACATCTTATTTTTGTAGTTGTGTTACAAACAACAGACAAAATCAATAAAAGTGTATCTATTGGCCAAAAAATATATAATTAATAGTTATATCATAGAAAAAATCAATACGAGATTTTAACATACCTATTAAAAATTCCAGAAAGAAGGCTTATCAAAAAACGAAGATAACAGCATCCATGGACCAAGTAGACATAAGACGAGGAGGCCAAGTAGAGGCAAAGAATTGTACATAACAGTGTCAGAACTCCAGCTGGTTGCGACTGGACGGTTGGAAGTCACGTGCGTCAGCACTATACCGGAATTCCGAAATATTGAAGACAAATTTGCTGATGTAAAGAACGAAACTGTTATAGGTAAGCGCTTGTCAAATTTAATAAAACGTATTTTGCGCTACATTAGTATTTGTATTCAGCACTTTTACACTTCCCCCAACTGGGATATATAAAAGACATCTAATTTTTAATAATTGAGGACAGGCAAGCATCAGATTCACTTCATGGGAGGTCAAAAGATAACATTTACACAAGATGGCTATCGACTTATTTTGGCTTTGGATATTCGGAAGTCCACAGACTGAAACCTAACCGCCATTAAGTTTCACGGCTTTTTCATCTGTGGACGGTGGTTCGTGACCCGGACGATATTTCTATATTAATACCACAAAATTTTTAGATAGATAAATTGGAAAACATGTTGGAACCGGCGGGGATCGGACTCACGGCCCGTTGATTATTAACTATACATCGCTACCGTTACACCAACGAGACCATCAAAAAAATTGATGAACAGATTTATTTATTTGGCACGCCGGGAATCGAATAGCCGATCATACGAACGAATGTCGAGTGCACAAATTAGTTATCACAAGATCAACAAGTTTTCCTTAAAATTCTACACTAATATACACAAAGAAGACAATTTTGGTCCAAAGTAATAACACTAATACGCTTTCATTTAAATAAAACACTTTAACGGTTTAAACGCAATATATATTAGGTAAAGTTATTTGAAAATTATTTTAACTACGCCCGACGTTGCGGATGCTTTACAGCAGCCGTCGTCACGAGGAGAGAGGAAATTATTTTCAAATAATTTTAATTAATATATATCGCGTACTGCTCGCTTAAACTACAGACGGCTTCATTTGTTTTAATATAAGTATCTTATGTTTCCAGTGGATGTAATAAGACCAAGTCAAGCTGAAATAGCAGCAAATCTCACAACTGGAGAGAGCACTTCGAAGGCCACGAAACCTCTTATATCTATTACGCACATTATATATTACATATTTGTTTTATATCTCATTTGACTGTGTAAGTTTCCGACACTTATAATCTGGCTGTGATAATTATTCGAAATTAGCTGCTCGGGTTTATAGAAAATAGTAGAGCTTTGAGTAAAGTGTTCCATCATCTGTCCGATTGTGTGATCGGTATGTCATGATAAATAATCTATACTATTATATAAAGCTGAAGAGTTTGTTTGTTTGTTTGAACGCGTTCATCTCCAGAACTGGTTCAATTGAAAAATTATTTTTGTGTTGGGTAGAGCATTTATCGAGGTATAAAATCGCGCTGTGAATAATAAGAGCGAAGAAAGGGGGAAATGTTTTATTTATGTGAGTTTCCAAAGCGTTAATTGCAAGAACCACGGGACGCGACCGATGTCGCGGGTGAAGCAAATATGAAGAAGAGGTGTGCAAAAGCAAACTTTGATGTTCAAAATTACTATTTTACGGACGAATTCGGTGACACAGCTAGTTAAGTAATAACGATAGCTAGGTACAAGCTGAGGACAATGTTTTGAAATGAAAACATATCAGTTACTTGAACGCGATTGTTACATTATAAATTTTATTTATATTTTGGAGTCTAAAAAGTCATGTATTAAAGAATTGTGAGACACACAACACACAGACAGTGTCAAATGTTACATAACTCGTCTGTTTCATCAATGTTCCTTTGTTGTGTTCATAGGTAAAGTTTCTTATGTTAACTCAAAAAATATAATTATAACTTGGTATCTATCTAAGTACTTACGTAGAAATATTAGTACCGTCCACGTAATGAAGTAGTCTTTCAAAATCTGCCGTATTGTGGCGATAAAAATCTGAATCATTTATAAGTACTTTTCGTCTTAATTCTTATATAGAGATAAGTTACTTTTAAATGTATAACCATCAAAAAATGAGAATTAAAATACTAAAAAGTTCAGGTACAATTTACCTTTTATTGTAACAAATCTGTGTAAATAGCAGACTCTTATGTAATACACAAATCTAATATATTAAAAGATTTATTAATATTCCCATGATTTTCACGAAAAAAGAACTTACATGATATATACTGATAAAAACATTGTCCCAGCATACAATTGTTACAACAAATAAACTTATTGTGTTCCACATGTCTACTTATCCAGTTTAACTACGCATTATCATAACGCATTGTTTATGAAACTTCTTTGAATTCTATCTCCAGAATCTAGGGAACTGCTAAATCACGCTTCATATAGGTAAGAATAAAAAGTAATTAAAAGAATTTTGTCAAGAAACATTCGCGTAGACATCGAAGTTATTTATACTTAAGTACTATTGAAAATCGATATTGAATAAGGCTTTTTATGGAGATTACCTTATTGTGCCTAGATTTTATCGAAATCGCCAAAAAAACATATCACTACTCCGCGGGAGATAAGGTTTAATATAATTTATATATATACCTGTAAATTTAAGTACTTACGATTAAGAGGTAGGTTTATATTTTTATTATTAAGCGAAATACTTATTCCTTAACTTTTTAATACTTACCTAATTCTGTCATAATTACTATCAAATGTCAATTCTTATAATATCTACTATGTAGTTCAAATGTATTTAAAACGAGAAAGTAAGCCTTTATAGAGTACGTTTTAACAATTATTAACGAAAACTTAACTTTTCTTCTAGACAAAATTTAACAGTTAGAAGTAAATAGATTAAATCCCCATTTCGAACGATTTCTAAAACGTAATAACTCTTTGGCAGCAAAAAGTACAATTTATTTAATACATATTTTTAAATTTAATTATAAACGTGTTTATATATGTAACTAAATAAGATGTGGGCATGTAATATGAAAATTCTAATTATTTAACCAGCTATTCTTGAAAGTTTATTTGTAAATATTCCTTATTTACTTGGGATCAAATATGCTAAAACTATAAATTGTTAAGTATTAGATTAAAAAATCTATTGATTTTTTGTTTGGATGCTAGATAGATAGTTAATAATTAGCACATTTACTAGCAAATAACTTTTAAGCTGTCAATGTTGAAAATAAATTGGTTTATATGATTAATTTATACTAATATCGTTATACACATATGCGTTATTTACCTACTCAATTATTTTTTTTATTTTACCCGGCAACGTAATATACAAATTTCGTTTAATCATTTATCTCTGTATTCATAAACGTTTTATCGAAATATGATATACAATAAACCATATTTGATATAGGTTATTAACAACAAAAAACATTACACTATTACGAATAAATGAATTTTTATTTGTAAAAAAGATAAACAAATTGCGTTATAAAATTGTTTAATTAATTGATAAAGAAATATAATAAGTATTAAAACAATGAGATCTTTTCTTTCTTTTTAGTTTCCGACCTCCAGCGTTCCTTTCCTTAAAGCTATTGCAAAAATATATTAATAAAAGGCAATATAGAAAAAACACAGTTTTATTTGGACTAATATATTTCAATTGTTTAAATTAATTATAACTGTTAATAAAATCTTTAAATTATTCAACGTTGACTGTGACTGTGCCAAGCTTTTTATAGGAAATAAATTAAAATTATATAGAGAAAAACTTTTATGGGGAGCCACGTTAATAAATGGCTAAAAAATTGTTATCTAACGTATAAATAAAACAGGCATAAAAATAAAGTAACTAACATCTTTATAAGAATAACAAAGCCATTCCCTATGGCAATAATAGATATTATTAATATGGTGCACATAGAAAATAAAGCTATACAGATGTTTAAATAAAACACTTTAACGGTTTAAAACGCGATATTACGCGCATTTTTAAATAAGTTTAACTAATATATCGCGTTTTACCGGTTAGTGTTTTATTTAAATGTGACTACTCGCGTAACTATAGAGTATTTTATACATAATGTTTCTAGCAAATATTTTGTATTATATATATTTGAAAACTTTATTATTTTTTCACAAGTGATCACATGAATTAAAAATCTATATAATCTAAAAAACATCGGCGTGGATGCCGGTACAAATGCCGCCTGTGTGATTTTTAACAATGTATGAAAAAATTATTTATATATTATTTACACTATTTTCGTGCACAATGTGAACACAAACATTATGGGGTAGGTACACTAGGCCTGGCAACATAGACCTCAAATGTAGATAGGTATTTTTTCTAGATGATATGAGGCCGCCAGAGGCAGACAGTAACCTAACTGCAACTGACTTCAGTTATTTATATTTTCATAGACTAAAAAACGTTAAGTTAGGCTACTCTGATTCTAGCGGCCTCATATAGGATGATTGATTTACAGACAGGATGAAGATGATCATGAGATCTTCAGTATTACAATCATTAACATATCACAAATTTTAAACTAAAACTTGGAAATAAGAAAATAAAATGTGTATATGAGTGAACATGTTTTTAAATAATTTTGATTTATTCTGAAATTCTCTTAAAAAAAAGCTAAACAATGTACTTTGCCATGGCGTAACCTTGTAATTAAAATATTCCATATTTACTTAAAATATATACTACGTGAAATCACTATTATTGTTTCGTGGACTTGTGCTTTTCTTTAGGAAATATTATTTCTATCATTATAAATGTCGTGTCGTCAATAAGTGTCTTGACTATTTTCACCTGCTAAATTAGACATCACTATATAAAAAAAATAACAACAGTTGCGCTATACTTAAAAGGACAGAAGTGTTTATGCCATACTATAACAAGAAATAATAGGCACGTTGTCAATAGATATCATTAAGTAACATCTAATATTATTATAATTTCAACACATAGAATACTTCACAGTGGTATTTTATATCTAAAAATTTTAATTTATATGTACCCTATGTGCATTCTAAACCTGAATTTACGTCACATTAATTAGAAGTTCTACCACACTCGACAATTTTTTTAGTTAAATATCTATTATTACATTTAAGTATAGGCAGAAGTGCAATATTAGGAAATATATTACTCAACTTTAGTATCCAACTGTATTACTATTTGATTTGAAACTACCTTCGTTGCTAGTGAAGCGTTGGGAATAAGAAATCGGTCCATATCCTTAATAAGTAGGTTATCACCATCGGGCACACCATACTTGAATGTGATTAACTCTGGGTGTCGTTTTTTTGCTGTAATTTTTACAATCGTTGATAACAATCGCCTAGATAATACTTTGGCAAGGCCTTTCTTATTAGGAATTTCGCGTAAAATTATCAAATGAGTTTCCGTTATCACTAGATATGAGTCATACATATAGCCGTTGTATAGCACTTCTTGACATTGGAAACTATTAATTACATTCGAACCTTTGAGGAATGTTGCTATCTCCACTACTTCATCCATTATTTCAGTGTTTACAACATCTTGTTTGATGTCCGAGTATGATTCATCGTCTTCATCATTGATGCTGAATACTGGTGGTACATTTCTATATCTGTTCTCCTTCCTGTCTGATACAGAGACATGCCAGTCATTAGATGTTGTTGTTGAATTGGGATTTACAATATACTCTATCAGTTTTCCTTTCACCTCTTGACTCTTAGCTTTCATCGCAGATGAGAGTTTACCAAATAACTGAATGGCTGGAATATTGTCTCGCCTCTTTGATTCTCTTATTTCTTTACCAAAATTGTTATTATTTGGTGCACAGACTAAACATTTTGATGGATTATGATCTTCCAAGCAGTCTGTCATATGTGGGCCAAAATAGTCATGTATAGCAACAAACCCCCCATCGAGCATAGAAACATGCTTAATATTCTTTTTGAGGAATGAAGCTACAACCATATGCGCGTAGCTGTCTTCCTCAGTTCTCCCTGAGCCCACAAAACACAAATGTTCACCAGCAGCCAGGGATCCTGCAGCTAATGCTTGTCTCTGTGCACTTAATAAACCTTGTACTGCAGTGTTAAAAGCATTAGGTTCTTGCAACATCAAATTACAATCCAAATGAAAAGCAGTAGAAAGATGGCCAGCATTATATTGCTCTGCTGGTCGACAATCAACTAAAAAGAATTTCACTGTATCGGAATCTATTGCATCTACAGTTGCACTTTCAATTAGCTCATGGACAGCTAACGGAAGACATAGTGCTTGGGAATATAATTTAGAGTTTATTTCAAGACCACTTTCAGAGAAGAGTACCTCTAAAACATCTTCCCGAAATGATACTGGTGTCTTAAGAGAATAGTAATGCGCCAGAGAACAAAAGTCAGACACATCATTTGCTTCCAGTGCACTAGGCATTTTTCTCAAAGTTTCTATGACAGTTGCTTTGTCATCATTCTTCATTTGTAAGAGCTGTTCTCTAGCGTTTATTATCATTATAAGACAGAGAAAGAATATAAAGAAGGGATCAGATCTCTGAAAATACAAATCCCACATAAATAGCACTACTTCTAGATTGCAGGTACCAGAAAACAGAGATTTTAGCCATGGCATACAATATTGCTCTGGAGTAATCCTTTTAGTGTCAAGAAATGAGCAGAGCTCAGGATCATGATATTGAATTATTAATCTTAGAATATGGAATGGTACACCATTTGGTAAGCAGCCATTTGGAATGTATAGCTTTAATATTTTTTCAAAAAGATTATAAGTGTCAGACCTAGGCAACTTAAGGCTTAATAGGGGATATAAAATCTCAATCCAGCCATTATTAGATGCATAGTTCATTGATTTAGACTTACAATAAAATGTTATAATGGACTCAATATCTGAAATGACAGATAGCTTTTCATCATCATCATTATCCAGCTTTCTCACAAACTTTTTTACATCATCTCTGAGTTCATTTTGATTTGTTAGATCAAATATCTCATCAAACATTAACAGCTGATTAATACCATCCTGGCAATTAAGACATACCAGCCACACATCAGCTCGCAGACTATCGGGGATTTTTTTCCCTTAGTAATGTTGTTTATTTCGTAGGAACTGCAGCCATCTAAAAGAGCTGTTTCCAACTCAATCAACCTGAAAGTTTGATTAAATAGTAAATTGATTCCCACGTGAAAAATACTTTAGAGAAGAATTAAAAAGAAAAATTACCAAGTTGTATCTTCGTCTTCCGTCATTTTTACACTGATGAATAGTAATACTAATCAATCAAGACGGTTGTATATCTTCTTACATATTAATAATAACTCGATCGGGAATTATAATTATTAAGTAACAATATGGTAATAATTTTCAAACTTGAGATACACCATAAAAATAAGTTATTACTGATTAATGATTATTATTCCTTATTTGTCGGATTGCCTATTTATGTTGACTTTTATCAGCTACAATATATACAGGTAACTTCAGTCAATATGTCAATTGTTTTTTACTATGTCAATTGTTATCATTCTGTGTGAAGTTTTTGTCTCTGGATTTCTGATACGCTATGGAATGGCTTAAAGATCTCTTTGCAAGGCTATAAAATATTACAAAAAAAAATTCTATGGAATGCACTTGTCACATATTATTTGGGCTTAAAGGTCCCGTTACCAGGCCATAAAATATATTAAAAAATTGCACATATTATACGTAAACTGTCATACGTCAATCAATATTCAATATCCAAGAGAATAATTTTTGAACTACATAGGTAGCATTTTTGATTGTTTGTGTTTAGGTGTTCAGTGGTGTTGTGTGAAAGAAAATTTCAGCCAAAACTAACGGAATTAGTAATAGGTCATAAAATAATATGAATAAAGTAATTGATTAGCAACGAAACATGTTATACTAATAATCAGTATCTGTTAATATACGTCTTTAGTTATATATGTCTACAAAACGAAACAATAAGTTATTATCTTTAAAGTTATTACGTTGGCTGAACACCTGTGTATAAAATAAAACAATTCTAAGGTCATGTTATGTAGCTAGTACTAAACATGTAACAGAGAGAAAACAATTTTTACTTAGTTTTAATACTGTTATGTGCCAAATTGGACTTGCAAACATATTGAGAAAAATTGAGTAAAAATAGGTGGGGCATTAAAAATCAACTCCAGGAAAAGCAAATTAATTTGGAAGTACGAAATGAATGAGTGGAAAAAATTATTTCCTAATAAGGAAGGTTTTATTGTGTTTGCTTTGTACATTATATTATTTGTCTTTCAAGGTATGTCATTTAAAATTATAAGGTAAATAGAGCATACTTTTCATGTATGTACAAAAATTTGTATCTTACAGGTGTTTTTATTACTGCTTCTAAAACAGAAAATGGAATTTATGATTATAACACAACACTGGTTGTCTTTCTATCTGAATTGTTAAAGTTAGTTATCTCCTCTCTTCTTTATACATTAAAACAAGGGTAAGTTAGTTATAAACTACCAATTGTTTATTTCATAATTTGAAATTAATGTTATGCATTTTGTTTCAGAGACAAGCCACATATTTTCAAAGCTATTGTAATAAACTATAATCTTCTCCTGCAATACTTTATACCTTCCTTACTATATTGTTTTTATAATAATTTAGCATTTATCAATTTATCTCATTATGATCCTACATCATATTATATATTGCTGCAATTCCGAGTAGTGCTAACAGCATTCATATTTCAGGTCAGTTTCCAATTCAGAATATTTGTACTAAAAAATATAAAAGAATTAATTTACCTCTTATCTTCATTTGAATTCTTTAAGTTCTTATTATTGTGATTAAAAAAGATATATCTATGATATTAATGATAATGATAACAAGTGAATCACTATGATTTTGTGGCAGGAAGTCATTACTATATAATATATTAGTTTGTAATACATACATGACATAATTCTGTTTGATTTTTTTCAGTTTCTGTTCAAGAAAAAATTAGCATTCATCCAATGGATATCATTAGGTATACTCACAATAGGATGCATGATAAAGAACTTCGATGCAGCAACTATCACATCAAAGGGTGATAATGTGGATCTCTGGTCTCAAATCTTTAATATTTACTTTTTATCTATCAACTTTCAAAACTTTTGCTCTTGCTTAGCCGGTACTTATAATGAATACTTGTTAAAAACAAAGGGAAACAATGGAGACATATTCTTACAAAATGTATTTATGTACTTAGATTCTGTTGTTTGTAATTTTTTCATTCTTTTATTCAAAGGCGAGATAGGGACTGTATTTCAAGATTTCCAGTCACTAGGTGATGTGTTTGTTATATTGATTACAATTAATAGTGCTATAGTTGGAATAGTGACTAGCTTTTTCTTGAAAAATCTGAATTCCATCTTGAAGACATATGCCAGTGCTTTAGAGTTGATAATTACTGCGGTAGTATGTTACATATTATTCAAGATTGTCATAACATTCTACACAATAGTGTCCATTTGTCTAGTAGTTATATCTGTAGCTATGTATTTTAAGAATCCAGTTAATAATGTGAATGTTGACACTGAAAGAAGTAGAAGGGATAAAGCACCGCTTTTAGATGTAGCAGTGGAATAGGCAATGTAACAAGACACCAAGGTACAATAGAGGCTGTGTTGCTTAACTATTTTTAATTTTATTTTACCGTTGATTTTATTTAGTTTAGTTATTCTATTATACTTTGACCTATTTCCTAGACAAATAATGATGTTTTATATAAAGAGAAGAGATCTACATAACATTGATAAACTATTGATTACCAATAAGTTTAATTAATGGCACTAATAAATAAATGCATTTAACATATTAAATTTATTACTGCAAAATATATTTTAGTTAAGTTGTTGATTATACATTTGACATTTTTAAATTTTAATGCTTTTCAGGCGCCACTATCACAACTATAAGTATTTTATTTAATATGTCTGATTGTTCTTATAAACTACAGACACTCAATGTCATTATTTATCAGTGTAATTGGGTCTCTATTGTTGAAACCAAAGATCCACGAGTGTATGTACACCCATATTAAACATCAAAATGTCTTTCGCATAATACATACCAGTATTATGTCGCAGATATTTTATCTATATGTATTTTTACTAGATATATAATATTTAATCCTAGCATTTAAGGCTGATGTTTAATTCACAATGTTTGTATATTTAGTTAGGCAGCTTGAAGCTGTGACTGATTGATATAATAGATTTCATCACATTGTATGTGTGGACATTTTAGCTAATTCTGTCGTGAATAATTTTATGTTACCAGTGTACTGTTATAAATTCTTAAGATTTTTTTCATATGAATACTATTAAGAAGTATTATTTAGTATTATACTCCTAAAACTATTAAATAAAATTATAGTCACTGACACAGTTTACTCAATTTATACACCAAAACATAATTTCATAAACAAATTATACAATTGACTACAAATGATTCTAAATATTAAATAAAATAAATAGTTGAGAAGCTCACTTTTAAATCGAAGCAATTTTTCTTATTGCATGTTTAAATGGGCTTGTACAGCAATGTTGTGACATACTTCTTCCTGTGTCTATGTGTAGCCGATAATACCATAACACCATCTTTGATTGATAATGCATACAAATGATTCAACATGACATGGTTTGGCTCTGGTAAAAGTGTCGGCTCGCACTGAAATATTGTTTGTTATTAAAATGAAATTTATTGGAATAGCATAGAATATTAATAATTATATAGAACTTACCGATAAAGGTGTGTCTTTATTTAAAATAACCTGCAGTAAGTGTGGTGGGAGTATCGGAGGTCCAGATACTTTTTCCCATGGTTTAGATTGTGGGATTTCCTAGAAAATTAATGTTTCTTGAGAATACATGTACTGATAAATATTAAAAACAAGGAAAATAAAAATATAATAAAATTTAACCTGAGAATATTCTGTTTGAGCAGAACTATGTACACCTTCACTATCTTTTGCAAGAGCTTGAAATACTTCAAAATCCGACATTTTTACAGTGACTAAGTTGTTTTTAGATCCCATTCCATTATCCACAACTTTCTGAAAAATTAGAAGTAAAAAGATATTTATTTGTTTGAGATATGCAAGCAATGTTTGTAAAATTAAAAATATATTCAAACAAAACTCAATGTAAAAAATAACAATAAAAGCAAATGGTTTTAATAGGGGCAGGCCATGAACAACCCTGGAAAATGTTAGTCTTCATATTGCAAATGTATGAAAAACTTAAATTGATTAGCACAATATTTTGCATGTGTATGTAAAATATTCATTATAGTTACTTACTACAGTAGGATCGTGTCGCCATTCCCCATCTACGAAATATTTATACTGATGCTCACCTTCAGGTAAATCAATAATAGTTACAAAATCTCCATGAGACTTGACCATTGGTATTGTCTTCCATTCAGTAAATGTACCACTAATGTAAACCTGAAATAAACAGCAAATAATTGTATTTCTAGTTGCACTTTTGTTAATGAAAGCATTCATATTTATTACTCCACCTGTTTGCCTCCACCCTCCCATTTGAATACTGTTGGTAATACTTGTACATCTTCAATACTTTTACTACTATCGGTTAAGGTGTTGGACCGTTGTCGAGTTATTGGTTCTTCAACGTCATGTTCAGGAACGGCCTTGGTAAAATACGGAGCATCGTCCTCAATATTACTGTCATCGTCTCGTCCAACACGGTCATCGTCTATTTTCTTGTCAAATGTGAATGCCTCACCTTCTTTAGTAGGCGATGATGGCCCAGTCTCGTTTTGCTTGCTTAATTGATCCTTATGCCATTCTTTAGGCTGATTGCTACCTGCATTACCCATCCTCGGTTTTTGAATAAATTGGTAAGAACAATATTTGACGCAAAGACTCAAGCTTTGTTTTTAAATGATGTTTACATACTAATAAAGTATTAGAATTCGGAACCACGCTTACTAAAGTGAATCGTTGTTTATTAATTACTAATTAAACTTGGTATTTTATTATTGTATTTTTATAATGGTATTGTTATCAAACGTCAATGAAATGACTTTGGAAATGACGGAAAAAGTAAGACAGATAATGATTGACTAAGTCAATTTACTATTTCCATAGACTAAGTCAATAAATAAATTTCACCTTGGGCTTGGGACGTCGGATTGTCACATCAGTAATCAGTTCTATATTGGATGTTTGATTGGAGTGTACGTGTGCTGTTGTTGATATTGATGGATCAATTATTATACACGCAATATATCTATAAAATGTAAAAGCAGATTGTGTTGGAATATATAAGACCATTTTATTTATAAAATCCTTCAAAAATGAATGATGAAAAACAACCACTCCTTACGGGGCCTAGTATTCCTATTGATAATACTGAAAGTCAAGTTGTTGAATTGGTGACTAGTCCTACAGGACAAAGCAAAGATGAAAAGAAAACTGAATATAATCCGGCGTCTGAACGTTACTTAGAACATCCCACCTCTAATTTTGATACATTAATTCATCTGCTGAAAGGTAACATTGGTACAGGGATATTAGCTATGCCCGATGCTTTTAAAAATGCGGGATTATTTCTGGGTACGTAAATTAAATGCTATATAATTTTAATTATAGTGGTACGATATTCTTAATTACTATAAGTATAATGCCTTACAGGAGTTATTGGTACTTTATTTATGGGAGCAATATGCACGCATTGTATGCATATATTAGTGCTTTGTTCCCATGAACTCTGTGTGCGAAATCAGCGACCAGCAATGAGTTTCGCGGAAGTGGTAGAAGACGCATTTGCTATGGGTCCCATACCTTTGAGAAAATATGCGAAAAATATTAGGTAAGCAAAATAATTAACTTACGTACATTCGAACGTTGTGTGTTCCCATAACATGAGATACTTTTTGTACTTTCTATAACTAGACCACAATATTATGCTTATTATATTATTCAGTTCAATATTAAAAGCTACAAGGTATTTAGTGGAATTTTTATCTACATTGGAAAAAAATAATTAGCAGTCTTGAGCAAATACCTAATTAATAAGTTGAATTATAGTGAGATACTCTCTACTCTATGCATATGGAATTAAAGACTAGTATATGATAGTTTAAAATTATATTTTGTATCACTATCTATAACTGCACTTGTATTACTGAGAGATTATGTAAACTGCAGATAATTTGCAAGTGGACAGTATCACAAAATGTGTCCTTGACTCTTGATTTATGTCTATCTATGTATATACAGAAGAAATGCATGAGGTTTTATTCTTTCAGGAACATTGTCAATGTGTTTCTTGTAATAACTCAGTTGGGATTTTGCTGTGTGTACTTTCTTTTTGTGGCAACTAACCTTCAAGATACAATGCACTTTTTCCGAATAAACATGGGTGTCCACAGCTACTTAGCCTTACTCTTTCCGCCCATGTTAGCCTTGGGTATGTTGAAGAACCTAAAATACTTGACACCGGTTTCTCTCATAGCTGCTATAATGACCGCTTGGGGCTTGGTGATTACTTTCTACTATATATTACAAGATCTACCGCATACTAGTACTGTGAGAGCATTCGCTAGTTGGCATCAGCTACCCCTCTATTTCGGAACAGCTATTTACGCATTTGAGGGAATCGGCGTGGTGAGTGCCCTTCATATTTGCATATTCTACCAATTTCTTTTATCGCTCTAATAATGTATGTGTACTTATTTCTTGTATATCGTAAAAATATATGTTGTACCTCGTCAAATCAAGGCTACCTCTGCGGCTTACGGGTTACACGTGCGTTAGGCGCGTTTAGAGATCCGGGATATGAATCCCGGGTAAATACATTTTCGGTCGGGCAGAAGTTCAACTACTAGTCTGAATAGAAATTTACTTAAATCATGAACATAAAAAAGTACTTATTTAGTTGTACTCTAATGATATACTTAGATAAAATAAAATAAGGGAAGTAAGGGGAAGATTGACGAATCAGCCTAAACATCGAGTGTACTTAAAATGTAGGTATGGTGTTCGCGTTTAAACGTGCTAATATATAAATGATTTTATCTAACGTAAAGTCTAACTTTCGTTATACACTTTTCTACGGATTACATGTGCTCGGTGGTCTAATGGTAGGGTACGATCCCCACCACACTCCACATGTTTCTAATTTTGAATTTAAAGTTTTTCTAAAAATGGGTGGTAAAAATCGATCCACAGATGAAAAATCCGTGATGTTTAAGCGCGTTTCGGTTTCAGTCTGTAGATTTCCGAATATCCAAAGCCAAAATAAGTCGACAGCGTATTTCATTTTCTATCAAGTGAACCATGTTTGTCTGTCCTCCTGTTTCATAAAAAAAACAATGAAATATTTAAATAAAACACTTTAACGGTTTAAAACGCGATATATTAGTTAAACTTATTTGAAAATGATTTTTAACTTCGGCCCGACGTTTCGGAGTTTGCAGCAGCCGTGGTCACGGGGAGACACTTCGACGGTCGAAGTTAAAAATCATTTTCAAATAAGTTTAATAATATATCGCTTTTAAACCGTTAAAGTGTTTTATTTAAATGTGTACTACTCCGTATAGAAGTATTTAACATATGAAATACTCAATACTCATTATTAGCTTGTAAAACCACGAGCTTTTTTGTAATGAATACCTTGTTAGCTGTTACTTGTGATATCAAATATCATACTGTTAACGTGACGCATGCAGTTGAGATATTGATTTTCTGTATGTTTAAAACAGATGGCTATCAAAAAGTTTATGAATACTTTGTTGGCATTTGAAACGAGAGCGATAATTTATCTACATGAACTGTCATAAGTTAAAAAAGCAATTCATATGTACACCTGCATACAAGACTAGCTTATAGGATTATAATCCCAAAGGCTCTAGCTCTCTTAGCCTTTTATATAATTAAAATTTTATTCTATAACTAAAATATCACAAAAAGTTAAATACATTATGGGAATATACACACGAAATAAAGTTACATTATTTTTTTGTGGTGTTTGTTGATTTTGCAAGCTAAACAAACAACTCAACATAGTTTAACAAAAAATGTTTATGTCTTACAAATTCTAATGTGATAAATGTGCTTCTTTCATTTTTCTTTTATGGTCGAGGACGGTAGATAAGCATGGTTCACTGGATAATAGGTGACCACTCCAGCTGTATAAAATCAAAACAAGATATAATAAATAAGATTTAGCGTAATAGAATAACAGTAAGAATTTACATTTGTCTTTTATAATTAAAATACTCCGATTAATAAGGAGAGATATGCGGGAAAATTTCTCGTTTAAGAATTGCTGGCTTAGGCTTATTACGTTTACATATTCATAGGACACGAATCTAATTCACTCCGCACGTCTGTAGAATACGTAATTATTCCGTTTGCCGAACAATAAACTGATAACAAAACGATGTTATGTTCCACGTCTATGATTAAGACTTGAAAGGTCTGTGCCGCAATGCGTTATGAGACCCTCGGTTCAAATTCCAGGGAACAATGAAATATGGTCAGAGAAAACATATAATATATGTATATGTATAATATATAAAAATAGATAGTAGCTATAACATTCCGTCGTAACTATACTTCGGTTGGAATTATTAGATTTCACGTAAATAAAAATTATTAAGATTTCGTTTGAAAACTTTAATATTTTTCACATGTTATGATGGCATGATATTCATCAAAAATCGATTTTAGATGTTGCTATAACCAATTGAGCTACCGTGTCAGGTTTTGACATCAAAACTTTTAAAAAATAGATTTTCAGTTTTTTTTTTCGATTTGGCCTTACTATCGTAGTTTTTGACAAACAGAGGGTCTAAATTAAGTAGGTGCATATTAATGTGACTGTGAATTTCTTTGTGACTAAATTATAATTATACAATTATTATAATTGCGATTAATATTTCGGTTTTTTATATATTTGATAGGGCGCGATATATTTAGCGTTGTTGCCTTTATTATACTATGAATATTACATTAACTTTATTGATTTAGGTGCAATAACTTAATTCCTTTACTGATAGGTACTCCCTCTTGAGAACAATATGAAAACACCACAAGACTTCGGCGGTTGGACCGGAGTGCTAAATACAGGCATGGTTATAGTAGCCGCATTGTACACAGCTATTGGATTCTTTGGATATCTCAAATATGGAAACCACGTACTTGGCAGCATCACGCTTAATCTACCGAATGAACCGTACGTGCATTTATTATATAAGTTGTTAACAAGACTTTGGAGACGTAAAATATTTCGCTCTCTATAAACTAACTTAAATTCAACACCCGTTTCGTTTTAAAAGCAAATACATTATGACTATTCGATACCGCCTCTATTTTACGCGGGTAGTACACATTTAAATAAAACACTTTAACGGTTTAAAACGCGAGATATCTAACGACGGGCCGTAGATAAAAGTAATTTTCAAATAAGCTTAACTAATATATATCGCGTTTTAAACCGTTAAAGTGTTTTATTTTAATACGACTTCGTTAAAAAAATATATTAATTAAATCGGCATTGTGCCTACTTACAGGTATAAAAAGCTAAGTGACGTATAAATTTAATTTATTATTAAGCATTGTATTTATTATTATTGTTTTTAGTTTTTCGATTAATTGTACATTGAATAAATAATTAGAGGTGATCAAGTATAATGTTTTACCAGCGGCAAGCAATGTCCGATTTTTCGTCTATATGGCTCTAATCTCTTACTTTTATTTATTGAGTATTATTTAAGTTTTAAGTATTATTATATTGTTTGTATTGTCATTTTCTCTTTTCAATTATTCCTTCTCTCCTACTTTAAATATCATGCGTGGGGTTTTATTAAATATTACAAGCAGTACCTACTCTTTGGTTCATTAAAAAATATAAAATGCGTTCATTCTTTGATATGTAGATTTTGTGAGCAAAGTTTATGGGCGTCCGTTAAACGAGGCTGTTATTCAATTAATCAACTAATGTGTTTCGCAGATTGGCACAGAGCGTTCGAGCTATGATGGCGATAGCTATATTCCTCTCCTACGGCCTTCAGTTCTATGTACCCATGAACATCGTGTGGCCTTTCATCAAATCGAAGCTGACGTCAGAAAAAGCTCTAGCCTACGGAGAAGCTATTACTCGCTTTATATTGATATCGTTAACGTGTAAGTATTCATTTACACTGTATAATGTAGGGCAAAATTTGTTCTGTAAATTGAAAATCGATTTTAGTTTTTTTTTTAATTACGACACGGGCAGGACTTAATGGCATCTACAGCGTTGTGTGCTGTTGCTCTAACCAATTGAGCTACCGCGTCCTACACGTCATCGTCGAATTATTTCAACCTATTTAAGCGTGAACCGCATTTATTCTGTTCAGCGTTTTAGCATGTTAGAATAGTGGGGGATATTTATAGACATTGGGTGGGTTGAACCCACAAAATGGTAATGGTCCTTACACATTTTCTATAGCTTAGTTAAGCTAACATGTTTTTTTCCTACAGGTGTTTCAATTCGTACTTAAAACAAACAATATCGTGTAACCTAGTTATTTATCAACTTTGTTTAGACAGCCTGACCACAAGTCCTTGTCTTTATTTATCGAATAGATTAACAATAAGTCTTAGCTCGCTATAAATTCTCTGATATCACTTTACGTTATTAAGATGAAAAAAACACGCACACATATTATGCTAGTGTTTTGGTTGAAATTTAAAATCGCAACAGGCGCTTGTATCAATCAGTTAAAGAAATGCGACGATGACGTGTAGGACGCGGTAGCTCAATTGGTTAGACAGTAGCTGGGAACGCTGTGGATGCCGGTTCAAGTTCAGCCCGGGCCAAACTTGGTCTATCGTAATAGCGTAGATTTGGCCTCGTGGTTATTACACTGGTGCTGATCTCAGAGTCCTGCGTTCTAAATTTTCTAGTACCAGTTCGGGGTTTTAAAGTGAGAGGAGAACGCATACATCTCTTGTCTCAAATAATGTAATATTTTTAATTATACGCCGTCAACACACACTTAAGCATGCTATAAACTGTGTATGGTTATTAAGTTGAATAAAAATATCGTTTCGGAATTTTCACACACAAAATTAATTGTCGACTTAAAATATCTAATTAAATAAACACAACAATCAACTATCTGGAAGTAAATAACCGATTTCGTGTAACCCAAATAAAATGCTCATAGGTTATCACTCGTTCATAGAAAATGTTTGTAATTGTTTCCGTTATCTTGTATTTATTTTGTTTTCGCAAAGAGTGACCCGCTGTAACATGAATAATTAAATGTTTCCTACGCTTAGACATTGTGTTTTGACGTGAATGAATACACACGAAGAAAGATGAAATTCTAATCTAATCGTCATAATAATTCCCCCTTCTTTATTATGCAGTGACACTAGTAGCTCTACAGTACACATTTTGATTGATATGTGAATTTTAGTAAAGCGAAATTAAAATTGAACACTGTCTGCAGTTTGCGCGAGTAGTACACATTTAAATAAAACACAGTTTATAACGCGATATATGTTTGTTAAACTTATTTGAAAACTATTTTAACTACGGCCCGACGTTTCGGATGTTTTGCAGCAGCCGCGGTCACGGCGATTAAATAAGTTGCAGCGAAATAAGTTTAACTAATATATATTGCGTTTTATACCGTTAAAGTGTTTTATTTAAAATTAGAATCATAAAATTTTCTCTTCCTTCCCCTATCGATTTCGGATGTCGGATGCGTCAATAAAAAAAATATTAAAATCGCTTAAACCATTAGTGCGTGGAAGAACAAACATGACATTTCAAAGTATTCCGTAGCTTTGATTGTATTATCGTGGAATATTTTCCAAGTGATAGGTATCGATAATCGAAATGATGGTATTAGTTTGATTTTATTGTACTAACCAGTACCTATTATACACTGACAATTATTTGTGCTTAAGTGCAGTGTCGGCGTTATTCCCGACTTCGATTTTCGGTCGTGTTGCTAAAATTATTATTTTAATTTATATTATGACAGGTGCTAACAGTTCAAGTAAAATATCGTAAGAACCAACATGTCTTTGAATCATGAACTGCGACACGTGCCAACGAATTTTTGCCACCTCGGCATCCTTCCTTTGGTATCCGGGATCCAGAATTGGAAGGGTATTCAAGGGGCTATGGAGATATATCCATTAACACGTTTTTCTTAATGATAGAGGAGGACAAAGCACAGGGTTCACTTGATGGTAGGTGACATACCTCGGCCTATAGCATCGAAACAAGATATGCTGTTGACCTATTTCGGCTTTAGATATTCGGAAATCTACTGAAACTGAGGCGTGATTAAGCTTTAAGGCCTTTCAATTTGTGGACGGTGGTTCGTGACCCGGACGGAATTTCTATACTCCTACCGCCCATTTAATATCCAGATTTACAGACGAACTCCAACATGTTTCAGAAAAATTGGAACACATTGGACCCGCTGGGGATCTAACCCACGACCCGTCGATATACATTGCTACCATTAGACCAACGAGGCCATCAAAATGTATAGGTAGAATATATGTTAACTCGATCACCTAAACAAAATATATAAAATTATATTATTCTTAATAGTCCTAGAAGTTACATTTGAATGTTTACAATCACTTCACTTATTGTTCGCGGACCGTGTCTAATAGTGGCCTACATTCAAATAACGGAGATGCACCTAAACGGTCCTGACTTTCACTGTCTCGGCAATTATGAACCCAATAATGGGTATGTATCTATGTATGTATATATTACCCATTCATCTTAGGGGTAAAGGGGCACACATATTTCCGTGTCACTGAACTAGCTCTGCAAACGTTGGTTTACGATATGAAGTATATCGACTAAATTTGATTACCATAAAAACGGTTCTTGTCAGCCTTTCTCGATAAATGGTTTATCCACTACAGAATATATAAATTTGAACCAATAGATACTATGATTAGCACGTTCAAACAAACGTACCCTTCAGCTTTATAATATAAGTATAGATAAGTAAGACTTAACTTTTTTGACCGAAATTTGAAAGCTAGGTTATTAAGCCATTGTGCTTCGGCTCTAGGCAATTAGTAAACTGTTATTGACCTCTTCAATTAGGAAACTTACGGCGCGATAAGAAACCAGGCGTGGAAAGAGCCCAGAGTGATCTGTGAACCACCTCATGAATCACTATCGATATTATTGTTATAACGGCTATATAAAAAAGCAATTTACCGTTTAAATGCCAGCTAATTTCTCGACATCGTGGGTTTTATACATTATGAGCGCGAGGGAAAGAATATATCTATATTAAAAATCAACTTTAAATTGAAAAAAGACACGACTATAGCGTTGCGTGCTAGTTGCTACCATGCTGCGGTTGTATATTCGAGTCCTATCATGAACCTTTAAAATTTAAAAAAGTCCTATAAGTCTTCTTGGTATTTATTTAAAGTCCCAAATCTTTTCAATCGTAATTTAATGATTGTATTTATCTTGCTGTTAAATTTATTTAGATTCGAACTCGAATGAAGAATTTTACAAGTGTAAAATGTGCATTTTAAAACTGTTAGGTAAGGATCTGAAGTACTGTAATTGTAGAAAAAGTTAAAAGAGTTGGTCGGTATTTTTGAAGGATTAGAAAGGCGAATGACACAGACGGTGGCAATATGCTTCGATTTTTATATTGTAATGTACGACCAAATATAAAATTGTATATGCAAGTATTCATTAATACATTTTCATTACAGTTATCGCAGCTGCTTTGATACCGAATTTGAGCGGGATTATATCGCTCGTTGGCGCATTTAGCAGCTCCGCCCTGGCTCTCATATTCCCACCAATCATTGAGATTATAACCTTCTGGCCAGACCGACTCGGAAAATACGACTGGAAGATGTGGAAGGACATCGCAATAATTATCTTCGGAATAACCGGCTTTGTATTCGGGACCTACGCCAGTATAGAAAACATCCTCTCTTCTCATACTTAATGTGGAAATTAGCCGAAATATTAATACCAAAGATTTAACCATGACAATAATATTATCGCAAAATTGTTTTAAGACGTTCAATATTTATTTAGAATTCTAGACTATAGGCAATTTGACGAACTTGATTAGGATAAAAGTGGAATAAAAATGGCTTAATGTTAAGTGTTTAAAGTATTATTTTATTGAAATTTTTAGATACTATTTAGCTTTTTTTATTGTGATATTTTTTTTATCAAATGACGCATTGATATGTAGTTTATTATTGCACGTAGTTTTCGACGATTTTTTTATACTATAACGATAGACTGACGTCATATTATTTTCATATGAAATTATTCATAGCTTTTCGTTGTATAAGAAATTTACTTAATTTCTGTTATGACAGTTTCCAAAGTTCGAATCAAAGTAATGATTATAAGTTATTAATGTAATACGTAATTGTTGTTGCGTGTTTTAGAGTATGAAGACGGCAATTTTGTAGTGTTTGCATTTGTTTACAATTGTTTACTTGACCTGCTTTGTGATGTAACATTTCTGATTGCACTAGGGATAACGGTTTATTTGTTTTGTATGCAATTCTATGTGATACCTTTACTGTAAATTGTGTAAACAAAAATATTCAATGTTAATAGATTAATACAGTTTTTTTGGTATGGCAATTATTTGTAATATTTTTTATACTATACAAAATACTACTTATAGTATATAAATACTATAATGTAGGTATGCTACAAAAAAACACTATATTTTTTTATTATTTTTAAACTTTTTATTAGACGTAGTAATTGTATATGTTTGTTCATATATTTTTTGTTCGCGATTTGTATTATATCAGCACAATGGTCTCAAATCGGTCAAGTTGCGCGCTTCAAGTAAATTATTTATGTAGAAAGATTCTATTTGATAAAATTTCAATACGATCGTTCAAAGTTAAATCTAGATACAAAAATAAGTAATACTGTCCTGTTAAAAATGTGTAACTAATTTAGCTTAAAACAAATTGATGTGTTATTAATGTGATCAAAAATTCAATGTAATTGAATTTAAATATTGTGTATTCTTTAAGCTACCAAATATTATCTTCTCCATTAAAGCATTTACTGTGATTAATATTTATTATTTCATATCCTAATTTGGTCAAATATTCTATAAAATTTGCAGCTTCAAAAATATTTTCTAGCAGTTTAAATTATTAGTTACTTGGCTTACCTTAAGTGAGTCCTAAGCCTATCACGATAACTTTATATAGTTATAGCGCCATTTTTTTAAATCTATTCTATATCATATTTCTAATTACACTTATATCTTATATATAATAAAATCGATAAATATATTGCATAGACCAGAACTAACTAAATTAGCTGTTTTCTCTTATTAGTTTACTTAATGTTTATAATCAAAGTATACTCATTAAATTAAAAAAAGACACGTATCTGATGGCGTATTGTGCATTTATATTCTATTTAATTAAATATATTCTGTTATGTATTAAATGATTTTAAATATGTTGCCAGTTTGGCAATTCTGTGTGAAGTTGTAACATAAAATCAAAAATCATCTGAGTTAAAAATAATTACAAAAGAACTGATGACGTATCTGTTTTATTTTTAAAGATGTTGAATGTATAAAATGTTTATAGAATGCGCCTATTTGTTAATAGTGTCACATATATTTTTTACTGGTATTATTCATCGATTTCTGAACGAAACGTGAGATATTGCTACTCAGGCAACATTGTTATAGAAATGTCATTCCAAGACAACAATTAAAAAATGTCGGATTCGTGTCAAGACGGTAATTGTCATGGAAATTATGAATATGGGCCCGACGAATCACCAACGAAGCTTATCGTCAATTATATACCCGAAGTCATGACCCAGGATATGATGTTTTCATTATTTTCGACCATGGGTAAATTAGAAAGTTGTAAATTGATAGCGAACAGAGGGTATGGTTTCGTCGAGTACGCTCGTCCTGACGATGCAGTGAAGGCACGAAAGGCATTTAACGGCTTGTTAATGCAGAATAAGACCCTCAAAGTATCACATGCCCTCCTCAATCCGGAGCTGAAACCTCCCACCAAGCCGGAAGCCGACTGGAACCTCTACGTATGTAACCTGCCAAACGAACTAACCTTACAGGATTTACATGGACTTTTCGCACAATTCGGTAAAATAGTCAATTCCCGTATAGCCTCGGGCATAGCTTTTGTATTATATGAAAACCAGTACGAGGCAGAAAGAGCCATCCAAAATATCAACGGAACTATACCTACTGGCTTTTTGGAACCCCTTACTGTTAAGTATGCTAATAAAAGTAATCCAAATAAACATAAAAACAATGATAACTTTTCTAAGAATTCAGCTGTTAAGCCTTATCAATGGATAAATCATATGGGTGCTATCGGTGACCATAATTCTCCGAGTACGTGGTCTATTTATATTTACAATATTGCTCCCGAAGTGGAAGAATTGACTTTGTGGCAGCTTTTTGGTCCATATGGTGCTATTTTATCAGTTAAGATAATCAAAGATCATCAGACTAATAAAAGTAAAGGATTTGGTTTTGTAACTATGAGACATTATGATCAGGCTGCAATGGCTATACAAGGTTTGAACGGTTGCGTCCTGCAAGGACAACCTCTTTCTGTAAGTTTTAAAACGCAAAAGAGATAATGGTGCAAATTGACTGTCTACACTTTACAATATCAGTACAGTAATTAATAGACAAATTGACTTTTTTGACTTTGATTGGCATAGAGTAACACTTTAATATAAAATATTAGTTATAATGGAATTTTAATGTTTCCACATTGTATAATTTATAATTGTGCAGCCTGTCTTCTCTTGTTGAAAATATTATTTGAGCTATCGACATTGTTAAGTTTGTTTCCTATTATGAATAATAATTTATTCAGTTTGCTCGTTAAATGTTTCAAGTTTACTAGAGTTTTAAGATTTGTATTGAGATGATTGTTGTTTGGGAGTTCAACATCAGTTGTGAGCTATGTGCTTTGATTTTTTATTTCACTATCTATTATTATTGTTTAAGTATAATAAAAACAAGAATGTGCTTTATAAGATCTAATGTAACTAACTAATATAAGCCACTGTGAGATGTTTAATCAGCTACTAGGGTTAGTTGTACACTTTTTATAACATGATGTCTATTTAGGTAGTAAAACGAAATCTAGATTATATCATATTTATACATTTAGTATAAAACTTGCTGAATTAAAGTTCATTTTCACAATTTTTATGAACCTTTTTTATTTAAATAATTATTTAGAATGTATATTATAAATCAACATTGTCCATATTTTATGAAAGTGAAATATTAATTCAATAAATTGTGTTTCCACATTATTTATTTTTATTTTAACAATTTTTGTTTGTTACTAATCTAAAATTTGTTTTGTTACATATGTTCATTTTTATTTAATAGTTGGCATTTTAGTTTGTATATTAACGGAAGATTATATGTTTTTTTTTAACATGGAATGAATACATTTCTCTAGTCAATAAAAATATTCTATATAAATTAGGGACCAACCAGCCAAATGAGCATAGAGAGAAGGAACCAGACGTATAGATGGCGCTGTAGTCAATGGTGCTTTTAAGCGTAACAAAAAATATCGTTCTTCATTGACCAAATAATATAGTGAATGGTCTTGCAGACCCGTAGAATAGTAAATTTTAATTAAGCGGATTGACATAACATCCAAACCGTCGAAAACTTAAGTCCGAATTATTGCGTATTTTTTTTTATTTCACAATGATGCCTAATTTACTTGGTCATATTTGGACCTTTATAAATCTCATGTCATATCAAATGTCAATTTTGACCTATTAATTTTGTCATATGTTAGTTATAACATAACTTTGAAAGAGCAGATTAATTATTACACGTGGGATTTCATAGCCCAGCTTGTCTGAAATTCCCATCTTACATAGTTATCGAATAATTAGCCCACTTTCTCGATAGAGCGTGTAAATAACACAGCTATAGGTCCCCAGTTTGATAAAACTGAAAGGCTGCTAAGACTTATTACTGCACTGTAATAAAATAGATTCGAGAGAGAATGATCAAAACCCTATCACCTTTGCAACTTTGTTTTTTTAACTTAAGACGACTTTTCCTTTGTACGAGTGTCTTGACAGACTATTTTGTAACAGATGACCATTCTACATTCACTTTCTGTAAGTGAAACAAATGATCTATCGTTTGCTGAATTTCAAATTTCGAACCTCCCGCGTGCTATGCAGTGCGTTACAACTGAACATTGGAGATAAGTCCATAACGCGCATGCCCAAACTTCCACTGTATTCAATCCATACTGTATTTACAATGCTGTGTTAGTATCTAGATTTGCTGTGGAGGTTTTTGTTAAAGATTTCGTTAACAATATCAAGCTAGGCCGCAAAAGGGCCGTGGCGGAAAGCGAGGGTTCTGCTTTGGCGGCAGGCAACGGCCTCGCCGTGAATAGCAAGGTATGTAAAGAACCCCTATAATGTCTATAAACTAAAATATTAGCCAAATAGAAGGTCAATTCGAAAGGAGAGCGCACGAAGTTGTTGATATTATTTTCTATAAATGACCGACAATCGTGCATCTTCTGAATTTCAATAAGAAATAATAATAGTTATTTGTTTTGACGGTACGAGTATAAAATTTGCCTTAATTTTCACGTTTAGTGTTAATTTTCACTTGTCATCAATATCAACCTCCACATTTACAGGGCTATTATGTCGCTCGGTTCATATATTTAATATTGTGGTCAAACCCTAAATGGGGTATAAATTAATATTAAATCCCATTTTGTTTATTATATATGTATAGTCTCAACTCTCAAGGCCATACGATGCGGCCTAGTTGCTAATGAGTTCAGTGTGCGACCGCATTGCGGGTGTAGATGCTATAAATAAATTTTATAGACCTTAAAGTGGAATAATATTTTGAAAAACATATAAAAATAAGTATCGTCTTAATATAATATAATGAGAGCTTTAGAAAGCAGAAACACTTATTCGCTTAATCTACTAACTTCTATGTACCGATGTGCGAACAAAGCAGTTAAATATATACATATCCATAAGAATGCTGGCTGTAAAAATATTACGTCCAATTTAACTTTCCAGGTTTATCCAAGCCCGGGGGCGGCGCGCGGAGTATGGGCACTTCCGCAGCCGCCCCCGTGCACCATGGCGGCAGAGGAGGCTCTGCCCCCGTGCTCGCCCATATCTCCCGATGCTCCCACAACGCAACCTAGAATAACAACCAATCTCAGTCATCATTCGGATTTTGAACAACTCATATTTGAAGGAGTACGTTCTGGGTTAGTTATAACATTTTACGAATTTACGTTACGTATATTACAAACATACTTGCCGACTTGCATTCGAAATTATTAAGAAGAAGAACAATGGTTGCGGTGAACTTTTAATAGTCTTATACAATATCTACGTTGACGATTTAAGTTTTAACGGTTTCAATTATTCAGTAAGAATATATAATCATTTTTAATTTTATTAGCGAGTTACAAAAACTTGTCATACTTATATTTTTTTATATATGCGATATACGACGAGCTACAATACTTAAAATATTACCATAAATGTGGTTATATTAAATTTTGTTTAGGCTTAATATTAACAAAATCCCGTCGTTTGACCACGTCTTGCGAACATGGAAAACCATCTGCGTACATATTAGAAATGTATTTACTAATATCGTTTGCGTTTTAACTTTCTTACTACTAATTCTTATGTTAATGTTTTTGATTTGTTTTAAACAATAGCAATACCGAATACTTCTTATACAAGTTTGGTTTTAATTATTATGTCTCACATTCTTAGCGAGGTGTCGGAAATAGAAAGGTTAGTGGAAAAGCTTGGAGTTGAAATTCTGAGCGCCCGCGACCAGCATGGCTACACACCAGCCCACTGGGCGGCGTTGGACGGAAGCGTGGCTGTTATGCGATATCTTGTTGAACGTGGGGCACCTGTTGATCTATCATGTCTAGGAACCCAGGTAAACTAAATTCTAAGACAACTCCTTAAAAATATTTTTCGTAGTTAAGATTTTTGGTATGATGAAGCCATCTTATCTATTTTAATTATTCTTTAATTTTATTGAAAGGAATTTACTTAAAGGGCCCGCGTCCAATACATTGGGCATGTCGCAAAGGCCATGCTTCGGTTGTACAAGTTTTGTTACAATCTGGTGTCGCCGTAAACGCTGCGGATTTTAAAGGTAAGCCTTTATTTATTTAATTACTTTTGCGAGTTAATCTTGAAGATTACACATTACAAAGACACGGACATTTTTGTAGATAATTTAAAGAGGAATCATTCTTTCTTACATATTTTTTTTATTTTCTTTATCGGTTTCATAGTGCACGCTATGGAAGCCCTGAAAGTTAAATAATTTCCCACTGTTCCTTCGCTCCTATTGGTGGTAGCGTAATGTTATATATAATATAGCCTTCCTCGATAAATGGTATATTCAAGATAAAATCAATTTTTCAATTCGAAATAGTTCCTGAGATTTACAAAATTGTTGCAATAATTTTCAGGGAGTGAAATAGCACCTAATTATTCCAATATTTTACACTGGCTTTAAGCAAATTATGCACTTTGATGGTTCAAATTTATATATAGTTTTGCCTGTCTGTAAATTTACGATTTACGCTACAGAGAACAACGATATCGTATTTTTTAGGACTGACGCCACTTATGACAGCTTGTATGTATGGGAAAACGGCTACAGCAGCTTATCTGCTCGGGATGGGAGCAGCAACAAGGCTCTCCGATATTAATGGTGACACGGCTTTACACTGGGCTGCGTATAAGGGCCACGCTGACCTCGTCCGGCTCCTGATTTATTCAGGAGTGCCCTTGCATTGCACGGATAATTTTGGATCAACGCCTTTGCACTTGGCTTGTTTGTCAGGAAACCTTACGTGCGTTCGGCTGCTCTGCGAAAAGGTAATTTTCATTTGATTGATGCGATCACAATTATCATTATCATCAATAACGAATTTAAGTGGCCACAAACTAGTCATTGCCATTAAAATCTACATATCACATAGATTTGAAAGAATAAAAATAGTTTCAATAGCAAATTTTGTATGAGGATTAATTAAAAGTGACGTAGAGTAAATTTTACAGGTAAAAGCCGAACTTGAACCTAGAGACAAGAATGGGAAAACCCCACTCATGCTCGCTCAAAGCCATCGTCACGCGGAAGTCGTGAAACTACTTCAAAAGGAGATGAAACGGAAGTCCCATTGGATGCCACCGCTTTCAGAGCTCTGGGCACTCCTGTTTGGAGGAGCTGGCGATTCTAAAGGACCTCTCCTATTCTTTCTTGTCTCTGTTCTGTTGTGGGGCTATCCTATGTACATTATCCGGGTATGTCTTCATTCATCATCTCTTCATCATTTATAATTAGACAATAACGCCAATTACAAGGATTTACAAATGATAATAATAAAATTACCCAAGTGACAAGGTTATATATTATAGGTGCATAATACAAGAACTGTATTTAGGATGTGTCCAAGGATGGGGATGTGTTTTTGTTTGTATGTGTGGGTGTAAGTGTATGTGAGTTATGTTTTTCTTTAATGGTGGTTATAAACATAAAAAGTACCTATAAAACAATAAAGGTAAACGAAGTTTTTATAGAATTTAGAGAGTACAGTTTTACAATCAAAAGAGATCCTTATGACGATATCACAAAACTAAAGAATCTAACATTTCATTTACTATCAGTTCTCAAATCAAGGGCGTAGAACGAACGAGAAGAACCAGCAAGAAACTCGCCGGCACTCCGTTTATCGCCTTTAGAGTCTTCACGTACTTAAAGTGCATTACATATTTTTTTGTATAGAGGATATTAATTGATCCTAAGATGTTTTTAATATTTGTCCATCGAGGCTCGTACTCCCACGACCGAAGGAACTGTGTATATATAATTAATTATGTAAACAGACAATTACTATTTGTTCGTTCGTTATTAATCCCAAGTCAATATTAAATATTGCAGTTAATATAACAGTAATCCACGTTTGTTTCACAGTGCATACCATTAACTTGGAATACATTACGACTATCGCATTATTTCTTTCTCTATTGGAATGCAAATATGTGGATAAGTTGGTTGATAGCGAACCGCTGCGACCCAGGGTACATACCCCAGAACTCCGAAACGTACTACAGAGCGATCAGGCAAATACCATACTACGATAAGTGGAAGAAAAGGAACGTCATACTTTCCCGACTTTGCCACACATGTAGATGTCTACGACCTTTGAGGTTAATGAACTCAATTTGAAATATAAATAGACGCTTTTTTGTGTGTGACTATGTAACAAGTGTTAATTTCGAATCTAATTGGTTAATCACAGCTGTTTATATGAAATCGGCTTTATGATTTGTTTATTTTTGTCAAAGTAGTTTCACTCCAATATCAAATAAGACATTCGTACTATCTCTACGCTGGTAAAAAATACGACACGGGCGGGTCGTGAACCGGCATCCATAGCGATACGTGGTGCTTACAACGTCACGGATATTCAGTTACTTAGAGCAGCAGCACAGATTGCTATCGATGCCGGGTCAAGTTCCAAACATGCTACATGTAATAAAAATCGAACCCGTTATCAACGATATATGCTAATTCAAATTCTCGATTGTTTGCAGGGCAAAACATTGCCGCATATGCAAGCGCTGCGTGGCCTATTTCGACCATCACTGCCCGTTCATATACAACTGTATCGGCGTACGAAATCGAATGTGGTTCTTTTTGTTCGTGATGAGTGTTGCCATCAACTGTACACTTTCTATCTACTTCGCGTGCTACTGCCTCTACCTAGAAGGCTTCGGGATACTTTACATGCTGGGTTTACTTGAGGCCATTACTTTTTGCGCACTTGGATGGATTCTTACATGCACTTCGGTTAGTAGTAAACGGTTTAAAGGAAGAACTTTCTTTGTTAATTATTATTTAACAAACTTTAGACAAACCACGTGTCCAGACAGATCTAGTCTAGTCTACGCTGATGTGTTATTGATGCTTATGATAGAGAAGGACAAACATGCTTGGGGTACACTTGAGGGAAGATAAAATACCCCAGCCATATTATATCTAAATCAAAAAGATGCGCTGTCGATTTTTTTTTTGATTTGGATACTTGGAAATCCACAAATTTGAATTGAAATTGTTTAAATCAGAGTAATTGATTATACTCTTATCTCACTATCAGCTAGTCTACATATTTAATAGGCTGTAAAGGACGATACTTAAAGATATCAACAATCAAAGCTGTACTTTGATCGTATTGTAATTTATGTGTTCGGTTTTTTAAGTATAAATTTGCAACAAAATATCGTATGACTAAGAAACGAACTAATAAATCAAACTTTACACCTCATTGGAGAGTCCAATGTGTTATTTATTTATGTATTATGGAGCTCGAAAAACAAGTAATATTTTTATGTTACTAAACTATTATTTTTTCTAGGTTTTGCACGCCTGCATGAATCTAACGACGAACGAGATGTTTAACTACAAGCGGTATCCGTATCTGCGCGACAAGAGAGGCCGTTACCAAAACCCGTTTTCGAGGGGTCCCATCATGAATTTGATTGAATTCTTCGTCTGTCTACCGGACAAGTATGATGAGCACGACCTCTTCTACGGTGAAAATATATGATCTGAAATCTCATATACGAAAATAGTACACAAGTGGTATACTCGTAAAACTAAAATCATGCCTTAGTTTCGTTGAAGACCAGTTATGAAAAGACACATAAGCTTTATAAAATATCACAATTTTTGAATAAGTGGAAGTGTGAACACAAGTATATATCAACATGTTTATTAAAATAAAACCCGTTGCTTCTTCTGTATACCTTGAATGGCCACGACTGCTTTAAAGCTTTCGAAACGTCCGAGTGTAGTTAAAAAGCTATTAAGCACATTTTCGTTGATGATTTACCTTATTATTTTCGTGCATACATTATTGCGTAATCGGCTGCTGAGGTCAAGTTCTCGGCTTAACATAAATGTGAACTTGGTAATGACTTTTTAATAAACTCGTTCGATATTATGCGTTAAAATGTTAATTGTCAAAAATTTTCACCGACTGGGCGAGGAATTGAGGTCATTGTAGATATCTAAAGACAATCGTTATAACTTTCTTTATGATAGAGCAGAATCGGACAAGCAAAGTGTTCATCTGCATGGTAGGTGAAAGACCCTAACCACATAACTTCTAAATCAAATGCGCTGTCGTCCTATTATGGCCGTGGATATTCGGCAATCAATTATTCATTCATCAATCGTTCTTATGTGACGAAATTTGATATTCCTACCACCAATTGAACTACCAGGTTTCCAGACGAAGTCCAACATGTTTTAGGAAAAAATATAAATTGATGAGAAAAGTGTTGTACCCAGTGGGCATCGAACCTGCGACCCGTTGATTATTAGCTATACCAACCAACCAACAAGCCCTTCTAAAATTGTTAAAGTATATTTAAAAAAAACAACCATTCAATTCTAGAACTGTATATAATTGCTACTTGCTAGTATGTCCAGCATATTAATAAACAACACTGAGTGCGAACGATAGACATCTATCAGGTTATTATAAGCTTTTGGCTCTAAATAAATATTTTGAAGACCGTGTTATTTTTATTCTTCGATCAACACGACTGAAGCTCTTTTCAGACTACGCTATAACAGGAAGAACTATACGCAATTATATTAAAACATCGTCTGAAAAGAGCTTTATATTATACTTAATATCACAATCTTTTGCACACATCAGTCCACCATGCGAGTCGCTACGAAAGCGACATCGACGTTTCTTTCCCAAATCGCCTTGCTAATATCAAACCACTATAACTAAACATAAATAATATTATCTGTATGTGCGAAAATATAGGACTCGTCACGACTCCGGGATAAAAATATTTATAGCTTTTGAAAACTTTGATATTTTTCACATGATGACAGCGTAAAAATGAAAAATCGAAAATAATGTGTAGGACTCGGTAGCTCAATTGGTAGAGCAACAGCACGAAACGCTGACGATGCCGGTTCAAGTCCTGGCCGATATGTAATTTTTTTAAATTTATTTTCGATTTTTATTCCAATTTTAAATCACAACAAGTATTGGGATAACTTGATCAGAGGTGATAAATGACAGCCCATTTAATATAAAATTGCGCTGTCGGCTTATTTTTGCTTTTTCTGTAAATACATATGCTTATTTGAATACTCTTGTTGGTTATAAAAGCTGTATATTATATTACTGGTTGATGATACCTTCAGTCGAGTAATCCCCGGAGATTCGTGACTTAGACCCTGGTTTGTGTTTGTGGCAAACAGTGACCGAAAAATAAATAAAATGCAAATATACAGACTAGTTGTATCTAGTAAGTGGTGCGTAATACTGAAGTTAAAAAGAACGCTGCATATACCTAACAAACGAATAGTGTATTTTTTCTAACTTGACATTTTTAGTAAACAAACACATAATTTATTATTAAATCGTGATTTTTTTACTGAAAACGCTTTCAGAGACTGGATTACATATTAAACTAATGATATACCTCAATCCACTTAATAAAAAACCTCAACTTCATTTTCAAACGGGCTTTGAAATATTTGTTGCGGACCCTTTTCAAGTGACACAAAATACACTATACGTAAGTTTTTCATAATATCGTGCGTACGAAAAGTCGGTATAACATTTTATATACGCAGCGGTCTAAATCATCAACTTAATTCTACCTTCGTTCACAGTCTCAGAATTCAGTGCGAAAAAATTAAATTATCGATACTTCAAATATAGCCTATGTTAATTCATAAATTATTAGAAACTCAAAAGTATAGTGATAACTATCAAAAATACCTACTAACCAAAGAGTTAGCAGTAAAATAACATAGGTCCACTCAGCACTAATATAAAGATCTTATAGAGATAAACGACGAAATCATTAAAAAAAAGCCGTCATTAATGATTTCGGTGAAAATATTCGAACAGAAATACCTAAATAAGAAGCAGCGCTTGCGCACGTTACCGCATAGACTTTAGACAATTAACACTTATTTGAAGACGACCAATTATATTTTTATTCATCCTTGGGATTGATCCTTATAGCCGCGTCCATTTCTTCCTTAGAGTGATCCTTATCACCCCAGCCCCAAAGCGGATGGGTTCCGTCCCCCGTTCTCTTGACTCGACTCTGTACGATTTCATCAGACACAGTTTTCAGGTCGTACGCCCATCCGAACTTAGCAAAGAAATTAATGAAACTGGTGGTGAAGTTGATCCTGTTGTTCCCGAGTTCGGCCGTCTTATAGTCCCATGGGAACGTGTGGTGGTAGTTGTGGAACCCTTCGCCCAGGGCAAAAATAGCGACGGACATGTTTTCGGATGGCTGAATGCTCTTGTCATAGGGTTTGTCGCCCCATTTGTGGGCTGCGGAGTTCACCAGCCAGGTTACGTTGAGGATGAAGGCGTAACGGAACATCGCGGCTACGAAGTAGGCGTTCAGCCAGGATTCTCCCCAGCAGTACACTGGTATCACGGTTGGAAGAACGAAGCAGGCTATTGGCATGAGTAACATGTAGTATCTGAAATAAAACAAAGAATATGTAGCATACTAGGCTGTCATAGCTGCAGCAGAAATAAGCTGAAACACAATCTTAGTTATTTGCTTATTTTTAGGTATTTAGTTCCTATACAGTAGACTATGTCAAGCAAATTTTAAAGATTAGTAGTAGTTAGTTCAGATGGTGAAGATGCCGGCTCAAGCCCCACCAGTGTATCGCATTTTTTTAATATAAATAATGTGTGTGCTAAATAATAAAGTTTCAAACTACATATAATCATAAAAAGACAATCTATCCAAATTACATATAATCATAATCTTTTGATATCTTGTTAAGTAATTTTTTATTAACAAAATCTTCATAAGCCTTCATGGGACTAATATTTGGGACAAAGAGGAAGTGTTGCAAGTGAGTAATTGCAAATGTATGACGTAAAAACAGCACCGCTATCATCTTATCTAAGCCACTCGAACAACGGAAAATAACCTACTAAGTGCATATCAGCCATTTCGGAATATGTATGTTTAATTTCAACTAAACCAAGAAAAATAAGAAACAGTTTGAATTTTATGTCAATTAATTATATTTTTCTACTAATTAACTTACATGAATAAATAATTTTTGACTTTTTTACTTATATAGGTGTAAATCAGATAAATTATTTTTTCATTTATCATTTACATAGCCTATTATCCGATACTATTAGCGTAAGAACAAAGGCGAAATGGGAAATTGTGGCAAATTAAGTATTTGTTTATAGATCATTTAGTTTTTATGTGGAAAGACCTTTTAACTAAAAAAATAGTATACTCACTTTTTCTGGAAGCGCAAGATGGGATCAGCATATAGGTCACTCAGATCTAGACCCTTGCCCTTTTTCTTAAGTTCTGGGTGCTTTCTAACAAGAAGCCACCCGATGTGGGAGAAAAAGAAACCACGCGTAGCATTGTGCGGGTCAGCATCTGTCTCCGAATATTTGTGATGCATGCGATGGTCACGAGCCCAGTCTATAGCTGAATCCTAAAAAAAATTATAGATCAATTTATTTAAATGCCGTCTATGAAAAACATCGTTTGAAAACCGTCTGATCTAGCAACATTTTGATAGTACGCTTACATGAGGCCTATAACAACAACAGTCAGTAGGTATCCTAGCAAATACCATAGTCTCATGTTATTTAGCACATCGAAGCTTCATAAAAATTTCTCATTAGTCTCAAATTTAATTCAAATTCAGACTTTATAATGATGATGATTTTAACGCTGAAACTGTATCTTCAAATCTACTAAGAATTGCAGAATTCAATGCAATAATATATGCAAGAAAAAAATCACTAGTTGAAAAAAAATGCAATAATTTTAAGCCAAATAACATTGCAACAGTCACTATGATCTCATTTAAGACAACATATAGTTTGCCAGACGAAAAATACATAAAAAGCAAACTTCCCTATTTACTATAACATAGTAAATCAGGTATTTGTTTAAAACTGACATCCTCTAACCATGAACTTCCATTAATATTATGCAAATATATTTAAGCAAAAACATATTTTTGTACAAACACTTAAATCTTAACTGAATTTGTAATATGTAAACTTGTTAAAGCTTATTTCACACCCAATTTAATTTGTAAATACTCTTTCTATACATAAATTAATTCTATGTAAACTTCAATACTTGTTGCAAGAGATGTCCGAGATTATTTATATCAAAACATCTTATATTATTCAATGACTATAAATAAACAGTAAACTATGATTAACACAGTAAAAGAAAATAGGTACTTAAATATGAATTCAGTTTTTTATCTGTTAAATTATAACACACATAAATTGTTAAAATATGCTACATTTTAACAATTTATATGTTTTCACAGGCTTTGGATAGTCAAATATTTTTTTTTCCTCCATCCATTTAAAACTTACTCACAATTATGAGATAATAATTTACCACAATTATAAGGAAATTTAATTAAGCTACTAAAATAATGGACCAATTTAATTAATTGTTTTATATTAATTAATGCAATTAAAGTAAGTTTAGGTACAATAGAATATTTTGTTTGTCATAAAAGTTTTTGTATAAAATACTAAAATTCTCCTTGATGTGACATTATAACGCACAATAGAGTGTCTGTTTCATAGTTAAATTGGAAAGGTATCTGGTTTCTGAACACCCCAAACTAAATATTTTTGGCAATGAGCTTAAACATAAAACTACAGAGGATACCAACTTATTACAAAAACCCTGTTAAAAACTATTGGTTACATACCTGGAAAGCCAAAGTGTTAAATATTACAAGGATAAGACGAAGAGGCCATTTTGCTTTGTAAGACTTGTGGGCCCAAAGTCTGTGGGCACCAGCCGTTATTCCCAATCCAGACATTAAATATAGTATGTAGGCTGCAAAAACATACATATTGTTAATGTCTAATAACATACAAATAATATGCATACATTTTTCACACAGCAATCAATACTATCTACAACAACATATATATTACTCTAATTTCTAAAAGCTACAATTGCAAAAATTAAATTAAGATAAAAGATAATCTAACAAAAAGAAGAATCAACTTTGGACAAATTTTCAGCCATAATGTTTACTGGTTGAGTAACAGAAATAACAGTCTGAAAGTATTTTTTTGATATTTCATTTGCATACAAATAACTTGGTACCTTTTCAAAATTACTTTGTTATAATTACTTTTAATGCACGTTACTTGCTAAATAACCTAATTAAAATTTATAATTGCTTTGTGAATTTTCCATATAAATTAGATTAGAATTTGGTTATGACTAATAGAGTCTGTAGTTTTCTCATTATTGCAAAATAACATTAATTAATTACAGGGTGATAATAAAATTCTGATTCATGCGAATTAAATGACACATATTTATATTATGGAGAAAGTACAAAATACTTGCCAAATATATCAGTCTGCCACTTAGCAGAGAATAAGAACAAATAGCCTCCATAAATAGCTGCTATGTGCAAGTATGCAAATGCGATTATATTTCGCCAAACGTATTTCTTTGGGTAATTATCGGCTTTCATTACTGGAGCATTGGTAAGTGCCATGTCTGGTGTGGCAGCGTCGCTTTCAAATAAGACCCCATTCGCATCTGCTGAATTTGGTGCCATAGTGCTCAAATTTTGTTCAAACCTGAAATAAAATGACAGACGTTTTAGTTATAGATTTTTATGGGGAAATGTCTGAAAGTCAGCGAAGGTCACAACAAAACAAACGATTCAGTAAAAATATAACACTACGTTTTACTGTAACGCGCGGACTGAAATCGGAAGATTCGATAATAAACTATTTGACGATATCGGAAAGGAAAATAGATAATACGGCTATATCGCCGATTACTTGATCGTAGAACTTAGAAGCTTATACGACGGCAACAGGCATAATGCAAAGCATACATAACAATATCAATATCGCACGTGTAGAAAATCACGTGAAGTTTAATATTGTTTGATGTTATGGTATTATCTGTAATCTATCACGGAACGTCACGTATAAAAATATCGCGAGAGGAAATTTCAAAAATAGATCACTACTAAATGAAGACTGAAATTTTAGGAAACACGAACTAGTCTTTGTGGACTGTCAGTCACGACATATAATATTTTGTGCTTCCTAGTAAATAATGATTAAAATATTAAGCACAAATATTTATTTAAATTACTTTTATAAAATAGAACTCAAAATCTATATATGCGATTATTCCTAATTTCTCACTGTTAAGGACACTTTTAGACCAATTATTACTACAACCAAGAAATTGCAATACAATTTGCTTATGTTGCGAATATGTTTTATTTTGCAAACTAAGGGGACTTTTACAATGAATACTTGAAAAAGCAACAAAGGTCGAGAAACTATTCTTGCTTTTTAAATAATACGCAAAATAGAAGGGCACCTAAAATAAAAATACTTTAGGATCAGGAAATTATGTTATGTGACAATATCTATTTTTCGAATACCTAGAATTGTCAATATATTTTCGTTCTAATTAATTGGCGTTTACGTACCGAAATTAAAAACTACTTATGCACAATTCACTGCACGTTCACTAATGCGAGATAAAACACTTTTCCCTTTATATTTATACTTAGAAAAATATTGATTCTTCCCGGCACTTCACGTGTGATTCGTACCGTAATGTTTAACTTGAACCGTCGATCGCAGTGTGGTGCAGTGACAGCGTACAGTCTAGTTCACCTCTACAACGAAACGGTACGCTGTCGATGTGGAGGGAACGCTATACACACGATTCGTGGATTGGATGACAAAGTGGCGCGATACTATGACCACGTCATTCCCCATCGCGCAGCCACGACCCGCAAATGTGATCGGGCTCGCAGGGCGCATTTCGTCATTTCATTGTGAGTGTCATGAACTCTGAATCAGAAAAAAATATTATTCAACTAGTTTTTGTGCCAAACAAGGCTCAAAGTTGGAAAAACAATTGTTAGACCTATAATGCTTAATTATAGGTCTAACAATTGTTTATGATAAAACCACTAAGTACTTAATTACTTACAAAACACGTGTTTTTAGTTTTTACACCACAGATTTTCAAAAAGTACATGATTAAAAAATTTTGCCACTTTGAGCATATAAAATAAAACTTTTACCTTTACTAGAATGTAATTTTTTCAAAGTTCGTTTATGTCATCGTAATACTATTCCTAATTACTAATAAGTATAAAATATAAATAGTCGTAATTGCTGTCAAGTTTAAATGTTAAACTACTCTACTGTAATAATTCTGGTTATTCAAAGTACCTATTAACCTTATGACCTATAAGAATAATTTTAAATAAACATCAATAATAGCTGAAATTGTTTTTTCCACTATAAAAACATGCAATGTTGAACTACCCGCCATGATACAAAAAAAAATTTGTACAGATTTTTGCATTTAATTATAGAATTATTAGGTGCCAAAATTTTAACTTAGGACACAGTGTGTGCGTAGGCGCCTTTTGATGATGTCATGATATTGCATCATGTCAACTTAAGATGACTTACGATTTTAACGATTCTAGCATCATTAACAGTTAACAATAACAGGTACCCCAATGACCCTTGGACTAAAGTCCGAGCGTGAACTCACGTGGATGACAGGGACGCAAGTGTCAGGTCGCGTGAAGAACACGTGCGTCCTCTTGGCCTAACCGGTTCTTAAATTTAAGACACATGGCTATGCCTAAAAAAATTATCAAAAGCCTGTGAAACGAATTCATAAGTGTATGTTAATTGGCGTTTTTGATCGACACAATTTACTATCTGTTATTTATATACGTCAAGATAGACAAAAAACAAAATCTGGATTTTAAAACTTTTGTAGGTGTTTCAAAATAAACGAAATGAATGAATGTAAGAGTTAACAAAATGTGTCAATTTAAATATTAAAATGTTTTTCTTATGTTATAGAACAGACTGACGGCTCATGCGTCTCATAATAAATCGATTCGTGTAGTTCGAATAGAGCCCAGTGGTCCAGTGGTGAGCAGACGTGACTTTCGATCGCCATGTTGCTATTCGATCCCCAGTCGAGTTTCAAAAATATTTATATGTAAATTCTGACACGTGCGACGGGTTAAGGAAAACATTGCGATGAACTTATTAAGCTAAACCTTAAAATTTTAATATGACAATACAAAATTAACTAGCGTCGCTAGATTAAAACTTATATGCCATGTTAGTACAGCTAAATCCCAGCAGTGGGACTATTTTATAGGGCTGTAATAACGAAGTAGTATTTATTGGTCACATTATTTGGATTAAAAAATTCTGGATGGTTAGGCAAACATTTGACTGAAGTTCGCTTCGTACAAAAATTCTGTACAGATTGTTAGTGTTTAAAATACTAGTACTAGTATTTTTATCTGAATATTACTAATAGTATTATATATACTTAAGCTTTGATGAAAATAAAACTTAGTCCGAATGTTTCCGATGGTTTCGCGTAATAAAAAAAAATAACAAATAGGTAGGTACTGTGATTTCTGAATACAGTCTTCAAATTCAGTGATGTTAGTGATGGTAATTCACTATTATTAATAATGTCAAAATAATAATATCGAATTTAAACACGTGTGCATTATTATTGGCGGTTTCGCTTCAAATACAATGTGCTGTACGGTATGTGGCGAAAAGCCAATAAAAGTATATAAGCGTACAAAACAATAATAGTGTCTAAGAACGGACCTAATATTAAGCATTTTACAAAATTCACTTATGTTATATGAAGAAACCGGACCGTAATGTTGATACAGTAGAAATGACAAGTACATGAATTCCTGTTATCGATATATATGTATTAAAAATAAAGAAAAGCATAATGAAGCAGCTTGCAATTTCTAAAAGGTAGGAAACCCTTTGAGCGTGTATCGACTCGCTTTTGGCTTTATATACATATTTGAATAAAATAAACCGCGAATATATTCGTTTTTAAAGTGTCAGTTTGACGGGATCGTTAATGTAATGGTAGTAATGTTTAGTTAACAAACAACGGTTCGTGGGTCCGATCCCCACCGGGTCCAATATTTTTCTTATTAATGTAGAATTTTTCGGCAACATGTTCGACTTCGTCTGCAAATCTGCTTATTAAATTAGTGGTAGAAACATCGAAATTGGGATCACGAACCACCACCCACAGATGAAAACCCGTGACGTGTAATCGTGTTTTGGTTTTCAAAGCCGAAAAAGCATCTTATTTGTAACAAGTTATATGCTTGGAGTATTTTGCCTACCATCAAGTAACCCAACCCAATGCATGTCTGTCCCCCTCTATCTAAAAAAAATCTACTCTAAACTACAGATAATACTTAGTTCTACTTATTTATTAATCGTCTGTTACAAGATTAAAGTTTTAACCAAGACACTCTTCGAAATTCCGTTCTATTTTTATCTTAAAGAAGGAAAACTCATTTTTGTTTAGGAAAAGATTTATTAAATTAAAATGGTCACGGTTAATAACATAATATTGTAGTGATTAAGAAGATAAAATAATATGGCAATGCTTAAAAACAAAAAATTCTTTAACATAAGTTAAGCTTAAATTTTATCCATAGAAAAAATATCTAAAGAAATATTTAAATTATAATTTTGGTACAAAATAAACAGCTTTGCTTACTGTCTAACAGTAAGCAAAGCTTAAGCGAGTATTCTTTTCGATCTGTTGATAAAAATAATTACAGATGAGCCGAGTAACGAGTACCCAGTTGTACTCTGTTAATTTTTTTCAACCGAGTACCCGGCCGAGTAACTCGGTCTAATCGAATTCCTATTAAATTTTAAATATTTATTACTGTTCTCGTAATTTTGTCTCATACATAAAAATTAATTAGAAAATTTTGATTTTATTAATTGAGATTTTCAAAGATTGCCTAAATTACTAATAAATACTTTTGGATTAACACTGTTAATTTAATAATATCAACGTAAATGCAATGTTTTTAATTATTCAAAGTGCACTCGTTATTAAATAACAAAGTATATCTGAGTTATTCGGCCGAATACGAATATCAAAAAACCCGCCGAGTATGCAGAGTACCGAGTATCAACCGAGTACTCGGCCCATCTCTAAAAATAATATATGTATTTATAGAGGGCTATTGTAAATTCGAGTCGTCATCTTGAGTGATAAGCGCTAGAGGCCACTGCGCTATAACGGATGGAAGAAGTGTGGACGGACACAAAAGTTGGCCCATTATGGAACACAATGTATAGCTGCCCAAAGAGTTGAGCGCCCATTCAAAGTTCACAGGCACCACTCCTAAATGCATGGAGAGATCTGAAATCATACACCGATTATCGTCATTTGCAAGAATTCTCAATTAAGTGTACTTAAATAAAGACTTAAAGCTATTAAGTGAAATCCCTTTCCCACTCGTGGGGCACAGGATGCAAACACATGTCTGTGATCGTTTTTATTATACAGATAAGTAGTTAGACTTTTGTGCCCTGTCCGACGGAAAGAATCTATTGTTTCCCCGCGATACGAACCCAGGACCTTCTATTTACACTTGAGTATTTAACCAGTGTTCTGTGAGCAAAAATTATTTCGTTTTGTCGTGAACGAAAGATAAGTCAGTATTCAGAGACTATACGCTTCTATAGCTTCGTCGCTTTGACGAGAAAAAGAAAAGATTTTTCGTCACAGAATTATAGTTTAATACTTAAGTGTAAATAGGATCCAGCAGTGACATACAGAATGGTCGCCCCATGCGCCACAGAAAAAAACCGGGATGTAGTAAGTATGTGTAGTAAGTAGTTTAATGTCAGTCAAAGTTTATTTTACTGGTTTCTTTAGGTATTACTATTTGTTACATTCATTAATTTTATTAGTTAATTTATTTGCTTCTTTAATTATGCAATAAAATATAATAAAATAAATAGTGTGAGTATTGTGTAAGAGGTGATAATACTTAAAAATAAACGTGGTGTGTTTTGCTTAGTGCCATTTATATATTTTAAAATACAGCGACGCGTGCCTAATTTCAAAGGTTTCACACAGATTTCTGTGTTTTACTGATTGAATGTTTGTACAGGCGTGATCAGATTTTAGTGCTCTGTCCGAACGAAATATGTATCTTTCCCAGAATTAGAAGCTACGGTCTCATGCACAATGGAATGCTTGTCCACTCGGTGGATATGTTAATCTGTATGTTTAAAATTCTGCACCAATTTGGATAGAAATAACAGCACGAGATAATTAAAGGCTTAAATTTAAATATTTTTAAGGGCTGTGCTAACGTCGCCTATATCGTTTTGTCTAATAGCTAGTTGTCTGTAACTATACTGATATATTTTTTATATGCTTTTTTTATATTTGCTACATATATTATGCAACTTGAATAAAACTAAAAATTGAAAATTAAATTTGAGTATCTTTAAAGTATTTTTCTTAGATTTAGAGTATTTTACTTTGACACTGTGTAGCTTTGGTTAGGCACTACTTGTAGTTGTAGTGGTGTGTGTAGTAGTTTATTTAAACTAAAAAAGCTTTTTTATTTATTCAAACCTACCGTAAACATTATAATACATATGGTCTTTACAACAAAATTTGTCTAATAAATTGCTATCGTTTAGCATATCATTGCTTTTCGAGCTGTTGGGCTGACGTGAGCGAGAAAAGGTTTTCGACGTTAAGCCATCACGAGCGGACGGCATCGTGAGATCCTTGATTTCTCGAAGAATTAATTCTTTAGCTGAAAAACAATGATATACAATTCGTCTAGTTTATAAGATTGACTGATAATGACTATCCAACTCTAATTTGTACTAATATGACGCAATATAAAGAAATTACATATAATCATAAATAAATAAAAAATAAATTACCTCGTGCGGTATTTCCTTTTTTTATAAAAACATTTTTTAGTTTGGAAAAACACCACTTAGTGTGAAAAAGACACCTCTTCGCGTAAAAAAAAGCTGTTAGTGTTATGTTAGGTGGGTTTAAAATTACCGGGCTATATATATTTAACAATTATTTAAAAATAGATATCGTCAAAGTTTTTCTCGAGGATATCAATCATTGATGAACAATACATTGTGTACTTTACAATTTGCCTTGATAACAATGGCAGTTGCATATGAATGGGGAGGAAAATTGCATCACTCGCATTAATATTTCACTCGGCTTTTCCTTAATCAATATGATAAAAGAGACACGTAATATTTTTATTACGTGAATATTCAAAGCGTCTCTATTCCTATGTTTATTAAGTGTGTAAACCTTATTTCACATATGCAAAAACATTTTTATGTCTGTTTCTATAATCGATTATTAGCTGCCTGTGCCTACTAGACAAAGACTAGAACCAATTTACTCGTTAACCATTGCAAAACGGACGCGGTCAAGTTTTATAAAACAAAAGAAATATGTATGGCGTTACCCAGACGGAAAATATGATTTTTTTTTATTGTATTATCATGCTTATATAATTTTGAAATTAATTCTTGGTTAAAATATATATATATTTTAGTACATATTATATTTTAATATTATTAAGATGCAACGTTTTAGGATAATGTATAACTTAAACTTACCGTGCCTCGGAAGCACGTTAAGCCGTTGGTCTTAGTAATAATCAGTCATTAGAGCTGGCAAAATCTGATTGAAGCAGTGTGGTGGGTTTTATCAAACCCTCTCTTTTATAAGAGCGGAGACCTATGTCCAGCAGTGGGACATTGAAAGTTCTAAATATAACTTACATATAAACCGATCCTCTTGTGTGTTTTCCATTTCAGCCAAAAGAAGTGATGGCGTTTCTGTGGCTTTAATTTGATGAGACTCTTCGACTACTTCTCCGCCCGCAGCTATCAGTAATTCCTTAAAAATATTTTGTTATTTATTTATTACAGCTTTATTATTTATATAGCGAAATGAATCTTACATACTAACTTATAAATAAAAGGCGGCCTTATTGCTAAGTAGCGATCACCTCCAGGCAACCTGAAGTACAGGAGAAAAGAATAAATATGCCTAATTAATTATGTAGAGAAACTAATTTAAAAATTGGTAGGGTAAAATTTATAAGTCTTAAAAGAACAAAGAGATTGAGCTTTTCTGATTCGTAGATAGAGTTCCACAGGCGGATAGTTTTGACGAATTGAAAATATCTTATTAACTACATATTTTGTTGCTCTAGTAGTAGATGGCACGATAATTGTTTGCAGATCCTGGGTTCCAATCACGGGAATATCGAACCTAAAAATTTGTAGATGCATTGAAATTGGAAGGTTTGCCTAGAATTTATTATGTTAATGAATAACTTACTGAATTTTCAGAATCAGGATATAAAAGTTCTGCACTCTGATATATGGCTGAGGTATTTTTCCTTTAAGCCCCTACTGAGCCTAACTAACATAAATATAAACTATACCTTAAATACATCAATATCAATCACACTAAAGGGCGGCATACAAAAGAATTTGATGCCGGTGAAGAGTTTCTGCTTTGCGAGCCGTGACCGTCTCGGCCCGGGCTCCCCTGTTGTATCCAGCACTTCAAATGCCTCCTGAAACAATTTACAATAATCCATAATGCAAACGTTTAACGGTTTAAAACGCGATATATTAGTTAAACTTATTTGAAAATGATTTTTAACTTCGGCCCGACGTTTCGGATGCTTTGCAGCAGCCGTGGTCACGGGGAGACTAAAGATGGAGGATGTCTCTGATGTCAAAGTAAAAAATTGCTACGCTATGTATGGCTATATCTGAATGGGCATACCGTCTTTAGAAAACAACCCGTACAGAGCCTCGCAAAGGAGAGTCGATTTTTTCCAAAATTGGTACGCAATAGAAATCAAAAAACACCGAAATTTCAATAAGGAGGGCGGCCTCAAATTATCAAACACCTGGGATCCCAATAAAGAGCATACCGGCAAACGCGAAGACACCGTTAGTCAATTCTGTAAGGACCCAACCAGTTTCGCCAAATACCAACTTCGACAGAACAGATGGCGCTAACGTAATAACTATTAATAACTACTACTAATAAATACTAATAACGTCTAATAACTTAATGACTGCGGTGGCTGTAAATCACGCGAAATAACGGGTCGTCGTCACAATAGATTTTGTGTTTTAAACCGTTGAAGTGTTTTAATTAAGCGTAAACTACAGACAATGCATTATTCGTTTCGCGGCAATGACCAATGCTTTATGAAAGTTGATTTTTCTTGGAGCGAGGGAAAAGCTCATATTTATCTCAGAACGGTCTCTATGTGTTTTAACATAAACAAAAGGTCGTAAGTCTAAGCTAAATAAAGTTATGGAGACTAATATGATATCATTAACCTCATCTAGTATTTCCTTATCGCTTAAGCATCGTTCCACCCATTCATAGGAGACTATCCATTTAGAATTAGCCACGGCTTGCATATATTTTACCGATCTGGAAATTAAAAGACCAAGTTAACAACCGTAGAGAGTTGAGTCCAAATTGATAGAACTGTGGATTTGTAGAATAAATTTCTAGATTGAAGAGAAAATCTAATTTCAGAAAAAAATTAACGATAAATCCTCCATCAGATACCGAAGTAAGAACAACAACTCATGTTTATCCACAATTAGAATTCAGGACGAAATTTTGACACAGCTTACCGTTGCGCTAGGTTATCTTCATTAACATTAACGATAAGATGAGTCAAATCTTTCGTATATTGCTCTTCAAAAGTCCAGTTCCTTAAAGAGCAGAGATTCTTAACAATATTCTTTTCATGCTGATTAAGACAGGACACAGCCAGGCAGTATTTTCTGAACCGCTTCTTCTCTATTGGACTGTTCACCTGTTCAAAAGCTTTGCACATTATTTCCTTTTCTTGCGTGTTTCTTGCCACTACAAACGGACTGTACGATGTGTGGTCGCGGTCGTTTGTGAAATTTAACGATTTCTTTGCCAGAGGTGTAGATTTATATTGTGCTTGACTGATAAACTTTCTCATGGAGTTTGGTGTTTCCAAATGTATGACAGTCCTATTGATGGAAGTTTCCTTCGTAGCGTCTTCTGGCTCATTGTTCGCATTCGACGCGTGAGTTGAATTATTTATGACTTTCTGCGCCATGACCGTGTCGCTGCGTTTGCTCCTTGTACGGGATACTTCTCTAAAAATGAGGAAGTAAAAATACATTATATTATGTATTTTGATGTATCAGATTTTGCTTTAAAATTAGAGGTGCCCACAGTGTTACCCGTTAGGCCCGACCGTGACCACGGTTACTTCACAGAATCCGAAACGTTGGGTCGTAGTTTAAAAATGTGTTTTAAATTGGTACTATTCGCGTTTACTATAAACAATAAAATGTAATTTTAATAATATGAATTTTACTAGCTAATAATGATTTCTCGTTCATTATATAGTTAGACATCAGGGGTCCTGGGTTAGAATTTAAAAAAAAAGTTTTCAAAAGGACAGGGCACATATGATTACTTATTATCATACTTTTGAGGAGTTTCCTCAACAACATCCATGTCATCATCGTGTTGAGGTGTACTAAGATCTTCAACATTTAAATCGGTATTACAGATTTCTGGTTGCACTTTTGGGTTCTGGGATAACATTCCTATTGGCTTCCGCTGCGTTGATTCGATAATTGTGTTAGGCTTCTGAAAATATATACCATAAATCAACACTCAGAAGTAATAAATACAGAGGTAAATAAAAAGAAAAAATACGTCTGTAACGGTTGGCGCATTCCACGTTTAATGAATACTTATTTCTCCATCTTTGCAATTTACAAAAATCTATCTAATGATTTATGATAACAAAATACAATCTAAACTTTAGAGGTTTTGCAAATTAAATGATAACTATAAGTATAAGAAACGAAATATTTGCATGTTTTTTTTAATCAACATAAAATTTATAGTTATTTTAAATTAAAATATTAACTATGCACTTACTCCATGTCTAGCCACCCCTTCCAAATCATTCTCAGCCAAGGAAAAGAGATTTTCACTATATTTTTGTGGGCCATAACTTGTTTGAATATTTTCGTTTGTGTTGGATACAATACTTATATTTTTTGGGATGTTTTTATCTCCTCCTTGGATGTCAGCATCAATATTCGCAAACACTTGATCCATTATGTCATTATAATTACATAATTTACTGTCTTGATGTGTTCTTTGTATGTCCCTTTGTTTTGATTCTACAACAGCCAATTTACATCTTTTACTGCTCTGTGAATCATCATCTCCATTTGGTTTGACTCGTTTTAAAGTATTAAGTTGGGTTTTCAGTTTACTAACATTTGTAGGCATAAAAATAGCAGATGTAGTTGTTTCTGTCTTTTTTAAATACTGCATTTGTCCTTCCTTTACAGATTCACTGTCAAATATATCTAAATCATTTAATTCCTCCTCAGCATTAACATTTATCATCCCTGTGTCTGTTTTATATACATTTTGATTGTCTTCAATTTCCCTTATATCTACTATTTTTTGTGGAAAACTCTGTTTTGTTCCAGTCTTTACAGTAGACGTGTCAGCTGAGGATGTGTTTTTCTTGTCTGAAATAGTTTTTTGTGTGTTAAATTCTTCAAAGTTGACTTGTATAGACTTATCTAAACATTCAACATTTTCTTTTTCTTGAGTTACAATAATGGGAGACGTAGAAACACTTATCTTATTTTTACCATACTTATCTTTTTGCTTAATACAAATGTTTGCAGCAGTATTTCCGATCTTTACAATAATTTCAATATCATTATTATCACTTCTGTCTATTATTGGTTTTTGTTCATACTTTTCAGGTTTTGAGTACACTTGACTGTTACAAGCACTTTTCTTATAAAAGGTAACTGAATTAGCTTTCTTAATTCTTTCTTCATTACCTTCAGAAAGTAAAGGCTTAGTAACCAATTCAATGTTAGTATTTGAATTGTTTTGGGACAAAACAGTATTTATTTTTGTGTCTTTATTAGGGATGTTATCTTTTATAAAATTTTCTTCAGCCACATTTTTATTTCCAGAAATATGCAAATTTTCTATTACCTCTTTTTGTAATTCTGCTTCAGTGGCTTGCAATTGTTTATTGCCATATTGAGGTGACAAGTAATTTTCATTAGTTATTGCCCATTTTCTACTATCATCATGTATAGTTGTATTGGTTTTATTTTTATTGTCCTTGACCTCTTGACACATTTCAATAGAGACATTTAATTTGTTCATTTCTTTTTTTTTTACATTACCAAATTCTTTTTTCATTTTTTTTACGTTTGCCCAATTTTTATTGGCTTCATTATCTTTTGTTAATGATTTTTGTTGTCTTAATTTCATATTTGATTCAGGTTCTTTCTTCCTAGAACTTCTACGGGGATTTTCAGTTGAATACTCTTTGTCCTCATCAATAATTAAAATATTGCTATACGGTTCAATATCCATAGGCCCAATTATATTTTCTTTATCCTTATTGAAAATATCTTCGGAATCAGGTAGTTCTTCTATTTTATCCCAATCTTGCTGATCCAATAAGCTATTTTTAAGAGGTTTAATGGTTTCTGAGGGCACTTGAATTTCGGTAGCTTTTACAGGCACATCGATTGAGGGTGACATTTGTGTGCTAATTGAAGCAGAGAAACAATTTTGGGAGTTGCCTAGCCATTTATTTACATTTACATTTGGGTCTGTCTTAATGGTTTCACAAATTTCCAAATTCATTGCGGGACCCTCGTCTGAAAATGTTAAATCTTTTAATTTTTTAATTCGATGGTTCCAAAAATATTCTATTAGTACAATACATACCAAGATCAATGTTAAATAGATCCTTAAATGCATCTACTAGATTATGTATATGATCAGTTAAGCTTTGTAATGGTAAGTTATTTCTTAACTTTTTGCGATCTATTTTCATTCCACATGTTGGACATGTATGCCTTCCATACCAGCAATTGTGGCACAAAGTATGGTTGCATGTTGCTGTAGTTGGCACAATATAATATTTACAACTGAAATGTAAATATAATATGTAATGGTAGGTAATACAAAAAATCTAACAGTAAAGCGAAATTAAAATTTAAAAGCATGTGGTAACAAAACAATAATTTACCACTCAAGACAAGTAACTTGATACACTTGCTGTGATAGAATCTTGGATATAGAGTTTTTATCAACTTGTTGTAATAGTTTTTCCATTTCACTTAAAATATTCACTAACACTGTTTAAGTAATCATAAAGCGTCGTGTCCTAATATTTCTTTGGTCCGGGCATAAAAGGGTACGAAAAATTATCTAAATTGCACTTGGGACACGATCGACGAAAGAATGGTTATTGTTGACAATTATAATTTTACTCTTTGGCGCCATATCTTCTGCAAGTCCACAGACTTCACTAGTTTCATAGATTATGTATATACCTGAGGGTGTACTTATTTAGCTAGTTTAATTATAGAATATTTCAGTTTTAGCACAGAGCTATAAAATTGTAGGGTCCATTTTGATTCCGACCATAGATTAATAAAAACATACTTTTTGTCTTTTAGCTAACTTCACCACAGTCGTCAATAGGAACAACTGAACAAGTAAGTCTGTGACCAAATATTTCTAAGGATACTTAAAATTGGCGATTAAAGTTTAATTGCAAAAACGCCTAAAAACCCTTTAATTTTCTAAATCGGTAACAGTTAAAGACCCTAACGAAAGTAAGTAAGCCTTTGCTATCTCTATGTAAATGGCGATGAACTATATACGTATTTAAAATCTCAAAATCAATTACATAATCTTTGTTTTTACTTTTCGTTTAATAAAATATTCAAAACTGTATATTTTTGTGCATAAGCCATTTGGTAATCTTCTATAGTTTTAGAATAGCCCTGATGGAATTTCTAAACTTGTAATTTTATTCTATGTTTTTATCAATTAATACTTTATGTTTAGGTTATGATTATCTTTCAGCTCATAATTATTGATGCATATGTTGATTATAATTTTTATTAAATAGAATGGCTTCAGCTATGCGGTCTTCAATCAGAAGTATGTTCAGAAAGATGCAAGTTCGTAGCTATGCAGATGCACCAGCTCTTAAAGAAGGTGAAATGGCACTTACATTTGCCGCTGGTAATAAGGTATGTATTTTTTTAAATGAGAGAACTAAACTAAAGTACAGGCACCTAAATCTATTCTGTTCATTCTACTTTAAAAATATCTGCATGAATTTTGACATTTCTATCATGGGTAATAAAAAACAGCCTGATTTTCTTATTTGATGGAACCCTATTACACTTTTCCTTCTATTTAGAAATTGTTAATCTTTTAAAGAGATTAATTTTTTACAGGTCTTTTATGATAAGCAAGTTGTTAAACAAGTAGACGTCCCATCCTTCAGTGGTGCGTTTGGTATCTTACCCAAACATGTACCCACTCTTGGTATGTATGAAAAGATTATAAAAGAAAATTTAGTAAAAAGCCTTAGTGATTTGATTGCTTTATACTACAAAAGCCTTGCAGCCTTCAGTCACAAATTCTTATCAGAAGTCTCTATTGTTTTAAACTCATCAACTTTTAACTGTACAACAACAATACAGACACTATTCATTTTTTTATAATAATGTTAACCTCTTTTTCTAAATAATACATTATTACTTTACAGCTGTTCTCAGACCTGGTGTTGTCACAGTCCTTGAGAATGATGGAAAACAGAACAAAATTTTTGTTTCATCAGGCACAGTCACAGTCAATGACGATTCCTCAGTTCAGGTATACTTTTGACTACATATTGCAGTGCTATTGGATTGCAAAGCATTTATTATTATTAGTAATTTGCTAAATCATATTTTCAGGTACTTGCTGAAGAGGCACACCCATTAGAAAATTTGGACAGAGCCGCAGCGCAAGAAACATTATCCAAGGCACAATCTGAATTCAATTCTGCTGCTAATGAAAAGGTATCCTATACTTTCACAATAATAGCAAAAGTGCAAAAGGAAAAAAATACAGACTTGTTTATCTAATAGTAGGAACCCTACTGGGTCATAAAAGTTTCTAATTAATGTATAAATATTCTGACATAATTCAAAAAGGCCACAAACCACCCAGTTAAAACCTGTGAAACTACAAATCCAATATAGGTTGACAGTGCACCTTATTTACATGTTATATGTGATATTTGACTTCTCATGTATGTCTGTCAATCTAGAAACGTATGTATGACCTTTTATTGAAGTTTTTAATAATGTGTATCAGCATGACACTTATATCTTCACATAGAGAAACATAATAATATACCTAGTGACTTTTCTAGGCCAAAGCTGAGGCAGCGATCGCAGTGGAAGTAGCCGAAGAGATCGTTAAGGCCGCATCTGCGTAATTCGGGAATAAGACGTCGTATTTATGGTTAGAACAACTCTATTTAATGTAAAAATACCAATAAATATCATCGCCAGTTAATTTTTTCTTTGTTATTGAATGTCTGCTATCAGTGAAACTTGTTAATTCAAGCTGAACGAAATAAAAGTCGATTGTGTAGTTGACATTGAGTACTTTATTCAACACAAATCAAAACACTTTGGTACAAACAGTTAGTTGCGAATAGCGAATGACTTTTGCCCAAGTCCAAAATCGTAAAGCCGCAAATGAAACATTCGTATAAGCATACCACCAAAAATGATTAGAAAAACTCAGTCACTTAAACATAGCTTAGCGTTAAACCGGATTTGCTGATTTTTACGTTCCGAACATCCTAAAATTTAATTTCGAATAAATTTCTTACATTTCAATTATCTTTTATTAGTTATACTTTAATCCAAAGCCTACTTGGAAGGTTCATAGAAGAGATCGTTTGCTAGGAAGTCGCGAAAACCTATCTACGTGTCTACTTGCAAAGCTTACACGAAACAACATGTAGGGAGACATCTAGAAAGTGACACTCGAGTGTCTTACACCTAAATCATTTAATATTAGAAATGTTAATGTTACGAATAAAAAATGCACCTTATATCAGTATTTAGGGTAACGACGATACATACAGCGTTTTTAGTACTTGAATTTCAGAAATGAATTCGTACGAATATTTCATGGAGTAGTTTAAAAATTATCATGAATATTAAATGCTTACAAACTAGCTACCGATTATACAGTAATTGTTAAAAGAGTTGATTAATTTTTACGAATAAAATGCTTAAATCTAAACTTACTACGAGTAGTGTATGGGTACGCAAAACATCAAAAGTTCATAATGATAACGCAAATGGTAAAAAGCATTATTAAACAAAACTTAAACATCGTAAAGGAAGCATTGATATCGACCGCGCGGCCGACTGGTTATGTAAAGCTGACTTACACAATTATTATAAATAACGATAATGTTAGTACATTTCACGTAAAAATAAAATGGGTAAAAATACAAAATATCACATCGTTATTACATGTTGAGCTTAATTTAATAATCGTAAACACCCCAAGACCAGCGACACGTAAAAAACATTATTTAAATTAAGCTGAACAAATAAGATCAAATAAAAACGTTTCGATTCTCGTTTTTTAATCGACTACGAAGTATGGAAAGGCGTCGCGTCGTATGATAAAAACTTTCACGTCACGTCTCTAGAGGAATATATCAATTTGAATTACCTACCACAACCATAATTTCCGATAGACTTGGTAACGCTATGAAGTGACGTTTCGAGGGTTCACTACGGGATTGTACGAGCGACACGATCATTTCCAACTCCGTGAACGGGCATGCCAACGTTAAAGTAAAACCCGAATTTATGGCACTACAGTGCGTACAAAAGTCTGGCAACTTGGGATAAACTAACACCAATAAATCGTGTAAGAGATACAACCGCGCTGTCCACCGTACACAGCTAACTGCGCATAAGCAAAGCAACTCGCGTATATAGCAACAAATTATAGATCGATGAAACAATAGAGGGCGGAGCGAATAGACTGTGATCTCCAATACACGCCGCATATGCTTTCTGTTGTGTAATGTTGTTGTCTCTTTCCCACGCGACTTGACATCAGCAATATTTGTCAGTTACTGTTGCCGTCGTCTACGTGTGATGATCAATAGGATCTAATTGAAAGCATCTTGATATTTCCCAACGCTTAACGCGGCGTCATTAGTAGACCAAAGCCTTATGGTCTTTCAGCGCAGTTGTGATCACCTAAACAATGACTTGTATGAAATAAATGGAAGTGTCGGGCAGTGTTATTAGCAGCTTATAGGTTACACTGCCACAGTATCGTAGGCTGTGAGTCCCCCCCGCCCGTGGACTGCTTGCTGGGGGATTGGGGTGTTTGCTTCTGGTCTGTAATATAAAAAAATGTTGTCTATTTAATGTTATTTTTCAGATTGTTGGCTTCATATTGTTCATACGGGGTACACACGAGGGAAATACTAATGACACTTCAAAGACAGTTGTAAACATTTAACATTGAGTAACTTAGTTAACCATCACTCTTGTAAGGAATTTTCCATATACATATAATGAAATTACAAATTCTCTACAGAAAATAAATCTCTTTGGCTGCTAACGGTCTAATGTTAAAAACAACATTAAAATTCATTCGCTCACAGTTTAGCGAAATAAATATATAGTTAATGATCGTTTAAGCTTTGTAATGGTTACCTATATGTATGTAGGTATAGCTATTTGAGGCGAGTGAAGATTATATAGGAGTACAAACTGGTTATCTTGAGCTAATGAAACTTAGGGAAAACAAATGTCGTCTTAGGCTTTGATCTGCAATAAACGCCATGGATTACGTAAAGTTCCACACGGTACACTTTGTGACGACGCGCTGGTACTACAATAATGTACTGTCGTTAAATACTGTCTATAGTTTACGCGAGTAGTACACATCTCAATAAAACACTTTAACGGTTTAAAACGCGATATATTAGTTAAACTTATTTGAAAATGATTTTATCTTCGGCCCGACGTTTCGGATGCTTTGCAGTAGCCGTGGTCACGAGGAGACTCTCCGTTATTTTATTTAAAAATGTACTGTCGTGGTTTCTTTTATTCCCCATATGCTGATTTTGGTGTAAAGGAGCTCTAGACGTCATACAACTTTTGTTGATTATTACTTTTGTAAGCATCTTGACGCAGCGTAACGCGTTATGCTGTACGTCAAACAACGGCGTTTATAGTAGAACATAGCCTTATCAATTATAGCAAACAAAATATCGTAGTGCACGGTCGATTAGGTGTTAGCCACAAAGGTTATTTACGAAACAAAATTTTCAGGCAAAATTAAAGAACATTCAGCGTATTACTATTGTTCGTTGACATACATTGACTTACTGTTTCCTGTAGACCATGGATGCAGAACATAATACATGCTTAATACTGACATACACTATACACGATGCTCTCATCAGTTAAAATAACTTTGTGATATCATTGACACACGCTTCGATGCGCACACGCAAGGATCTGGTAGTTAAGTTATTGAATAAATTCGGTGCGTAAGTTATAGTTGTGTACAAGGGAAGATCCAGCTTTTAAGTCGAAAGGGTCATGAAATCTGATAAACAATAGAAAATCCCACAGAAGATAGACCTCTAGGATCCGCCCTTGCTCATGTATATTAGAGAAAAATTCCACAACAATTACGAGTTAATCATCGGTTTCTGAAATAGTGAATATCTGTGAGCATTTATCATTCGAAACTCTGTGGTATTTGGCCTGGTGGAACTGACCTGTCAATGAGTTTTCTCATTTCCTCGGTGTGCAAGCCGTCCTTGGCAGTGTGGGCCCTGACTGTAACAACATACAAGTCACGACGCATCTACACTAATCACAAGACTCGAACCACCTGCTTTCTACGGAGATCTTTGACAATACACTGAAACTCTTTCTAATCAAAATCAATTATATTTACATATACCAATGTGATATTACCAGAACCAAGCAGATTTTCAGGTATTGTCAGAGAAATGAACATAAACTAAATCTACCAAACCGAGAAAGATTTAGTCAACACAGTCACATCTAAGCTTCAGTGATAAGAATCTTAAAAAAGGTAAACATCTCCCCGAAATTTTAGGAACATGACAAAATTATCAGAAATTATTTTCTAACTAGATTACTGTAAATGTCCATCCTTTATGGCTAGATTTAATATCTGTTAATTTTGTCATATTATTTTGAAGAAAGAAAGATGAGAAAAATTTTGAACACAAAATTAAGCCAATTGCGATAAAGTCTAAAAGCTTAAACTTCACGTTGTTATAACAAATTTTGCATGCTGTCAGTCACAGGTATTAATAGGGGAAAAAACTATTACTGATTCAAAATTGCTTTACCGTCTTCTGTTCAGGTGACGCCCATGTGCGCATGGACCAATTCGATTAGTTATTTGGAAAATATAATTCAATTAGATATAATTATACTATATTTAGTCTTATATAGGCTAATAAGTAAGATAGTTCACCATAAGGATGAGGTAGTTGGGTTTTTGAATGAATCAACATTTATTATTTCTTAGAAGTAGTAATCGATTGTTGGTATGGACGTTAGTAGGGTTCTGTATTTTTTCAGGAAATATTTTTTCACTGAAAAGGCTAGGCTAAGGTGCGTTTCAAACTTATCATTCTATATAAGACAAAGTATAGGAACATTGTATTTGAATTTAAGTGATTCCTTTAGTGTTACCAGTATGCACGAACGTACCAGGGTAGTTGCGGGGCTGGTCACATTCGGCTTCGGAGATTTCGTTCGAGTCCTTGCTTTCGTTGAATGAGGAGGAGCAGTTGTTGTCGTTGTTAGCGTTGCGGGGTGGGGGTGGGGGAGGCTCGGGAGATCCGCCGCATTTACGTGTACCTAAAGTAATATTAGTCTTAATAGTAATAAATTTATTTTTATTTAATTGATTACTTATGGTTCTTATTGCACCTATGGTAAGTCAAGTTATTTATTATGTTTTTTACTTTTTGTCCATTATTATAGTTATGGTTATCCTTCGCATGTTTTGTTTTGTTTTTATACTGTTTTTGTTGTTGATACTATAGAACTTATTCTAAAATGTAATTGTAGAAACTTGTGATTGGCTCTCTATTTTGTTCTATTTTAGAAACAGTAGAATACTATCACTAAAATCTAAGCTAAGATAAAGCTTTGAGTTCCTTATCCTTAAAAATTTAAACAAATAAATAATTATTTTAATTTGTTCAGCAAGATATACATGAAAAAGCCATGAATATTAATCTCATTTAGGATTCAGTCTATGGATTGCCAGGTGTGGTTAATGCAAATATAGGTCGACAACACATTGTTTCGATGTTAAAAAGCTGGTATTTAACCTTACATCACGTGAACCTCACGATTGTCCGTCCTCTATAATAATAAAAAAATATTTATTTTGTTCATATTGGTGTGCATAAATAAATATTCATTTAATGCAGAGAATTATGTTTAATAGAAAAATCCCTATTGTTAGATCGAGTCTTTGCGCCCTATGTTAAAATGTCGCTCTTTTTTCATTTATTATTACTAATCATACCAATGCTGGGCCTGGATCCGTAGTGGTCAGAGTAGGGAGTGCCGTAGGCGCCGGTGTACTGTTCGTCTTCAGGTTGGCAACAGGCGGGCTCGTCATATTCAGGTCCACAGGCATACATAGGGCGAGAGTAGCGGGCACGCTGCAAAAGGAAACACGAATAAGGTTATTTTAGGTTATAAGCAGTATTACGTTACTTCTGTCGTAGATATACAATAAGAAGCTTTTTAAAATTCGAATGATCTTTTATTTTAGAAAGCTAAAGAATAATCAGTAATCGGTTTAAGTATTATCTGTAGTCTGTAATAGGTTTTCAGCTGCTGCTGCAAAGCATCCTGAACGTCTGGCCGTAATTTAAATAAATTGGAAAAATTAACTTATTTATTTCCCGATTTAAACCGTTAAAAGTGTTTTACTCGTAACAGTACTGGTTTAAAGTGTAATTCAAAATCAATTTCATGTAAATAACGTCGATACAACTACGTCACTCATATCTTATATTTAGTTCATTTTATAGATGGCATTTATATAAAGAAGTTTACAATAGTTATCTGTGTAATATGCGTTATGTATTACACAGATAATTTTTGTATATGTAAATACACAAGTTAATTAATACTAACATATTGGTCTTCTTCAGCGCATGTAGCTGGGTCATCGTATTCGGGAGCGGTTGAGTATATGGCGCTTTGTCCTCCTTGCGAATTCTTACGGGCGTATCGGCTGTTGGCTCGAGGCTGTAAACACCAAACATTTATTAGGTCAACAATATTAAAGGAACATGTATGCAGAGATAAAAAGCCAATATTAAACAGGAAACAAAAATTGACTTTTAACTACGCAAATAAAGGCACCTAAACGAAAAACATCCCAAAATACAACTTGAAATCTGACAGCTGTTCCAAAACAAGTCATATTTGATGCTGATACTTAATAATTTCTTGGATTAGTGGTCGAAAAGCTCGACAGAAGTAGAAAGCTTAAGAAACGCACGTGATGGCGAAACGTCGAGTACCTCTTCTCGCTCACGTCGGCCGAACAGGCCGAAAGACAATGATTTGCTGAACGATGGCCGTGAAAGCCTTACACAATTTACATATTATACAAATAAAATAGACCCTCCTGTCAAAGTAGGTTAAAAATACGATGAAAGTGCATTGGTAGTAATCTGAGAATAGTATGATTCAAATAGTAAATAATAATAAATACGAACTCACCATGCTCTGTGATCCGGCGCGGGAGTGAGCGGGGTGGTGGGGATGTTGGTGGGGGTGAGCCAGGGTACCAGCGTGAGATGGGTGGTGGTGGGGGAACGCGATCGCCTTGCTGGGGTCCATCTCTTCACGGAAGCCTAGGAGGTGGAACGTTGCGTAGGGGCAGATTTCATCTTCCATGCCTGAAAGTTTTACGAATAATACACACATGTATATTTATCATACTTCGAATCCAGATACGATGAAGACTTCTGAAATTTCCTTGATTTTTACACATTTAAAAAATATTTTTCTTAATAGGAATCCGCAAAAGAAAATCAATTAATTGATTATTTGTATCAACAAAAGCTAGGTGAATAACAAACACAAGAAAATCATTAAACAGAACACGCAAAGTAAAATAACTGGGGTTAAGAAAAAGCGAACACAAAACATTATTATTTCTTTTACAAACCTTGTTGCGTTGTGTTAGTTAAAAAATACATACTTACTCCGATAGTCCATTTTATTAGTATATATGTATGCACTATACGAAGCATCTAAATTGTACAACTTCAAACGCAAACTGCTGTATGTACTATTAGTTTCTTCTTCTGTCTGTATATACTATTATTTTTAATACCAGCATCAAAATGTAGTGTCACCTAAACAAGCAATACCCAAGAGCACATTCTTTAAGCCGGGATCAATCTCAACACAAATAAGGCCTCTTGGCATAAGGCACAAGCACTGACCTGTGGATATAGTATCGCCAGATCCCGTGCGACGCATGCGCGGTCTGCGCACGCGTTCATAGTGGTGCCTTCGCGGGTCCCACGTCGAATGCGCCCCCACTGAACCATACTACTGCGTTACGCATGCGCTACTACGTACATATGCGATGGCAAAATCTGCTTGCCTTAAGTATTAGCTCTAATTTGGCTTAAAATGCATATTTTGCCAAGTCACATACGCATCGGTCTTTCAAAGGTCTCATTGATATATCCTGTAGTATATTTTTTCTAACTTGGCAGTTTTGGTAAACAAACACACTTTACGTAAAATCGTGATTTTTTCCCAAGGTTTACATTGATTAGACATTATATTATACTAAACCAATGAATTCTAAATTGAATTTACGTAAATGGACAGATTAAAATTTCATGAGATTAACATTTACATAAGAATGAGTAAGCAAAGTCAACGACAATAGATGGTAGAAGTCCCACTCATGGACTATCGGTGAAAAATGTTACAAACGTCGAGTTAAATAATAATTACATACAAATTAAAAAAAATGGTCGTCATTGATTTTGAATATTGAGGTCGTTTGGTCCATTTATTATCTATATTTCATCGTTTCGTATCTGTGTCATCTGTGGCAACAACTGCACACTATAAAAGGCCATAACTAGTTCTCTATGGTTTAAAAATCGGCAATATCTGCTGTGTTCTTTTGCCAAGTTACGAAGAATACACTATATAATATACTAATTCAGGATTTAAGGTGAAAAAATCCATTACGGTTTAAACTTTACCTCTAGTACAATGTTGGACATTTCAATGAGATCGTTGGAAAGAAAACCATACACCATATACATTAAACGTACCTTGATTTATGCTTTGACGAATCCTTTTAAAATCTGGTTTATGGCAAATAATAAATAATAGAAATAAAAAAAAAAACAAATTAAAAGGATTTTTGCCAAAACATAAAAGTGCTTAGTACTGACTGTCACCACAATAAATTAACAGCCACCACTTCTACGGGGAAAAATACGCAATTATACATTTATGTAATTAAATACATCTTTATATATTTTTAAGCTGAGTACCTCATAGCTGAACTACATTCATAGATCAGCAATAGTAGGTATTAGATCCTTCACCAAAATAATGCGATGATGTTTGTTTCGACGTCCTTAATCCCTATTCAATAGTCTAAATCAACCTAAATTCGGTCGTTAAAAGTCTGTAGTTTGTTCTTAATCATATACACATGATACTCTTCATATATTTAAATCTCCACTTACTAATTACAGCTTGTCGTTTGACACGGTCGCAAGTGTTGTAGTTAGATCCAGGTACGGGGGGTAGCTTTCTGTTGGGTGGAGCAATATAGCCGAGTTCATCGCGAAGTCCTCCACGTTTGTCCAGGGTACCACCGCCGCCGCCTAAAGCCGCCTGAGATGCGTTGTAAACTGCGTCATCTAAACATGTGTATAACAATTATTATTATTATAACAATATAGATTGTTCCTACGTCGCTTAGAAACCTATTTTTTAAAATATTATTGAATCTTTAAATAATAATTAGTACTCCTAGCCTATTAAGTTATTAATTACCTTTTTTTAATCACTAATGATTTTAGCAAATAATATCAGAAGTGGGATTATTGAAAAATGAGCGAATGTATGAGCAAAACAAGACTTAATGGGTAAAGTTTAAAGTGGTACTAATACACTGATTAAAAATTTAGGGCGAAGATGAAACTAGCGAAGGGTATAAAGTAATAAAAAAGCGGTGACCACGCCACCATACATACAGTAGTCCTTCTGACCTCGAAGTCTGTGGGGGGTGTTTCTTCGTGCGAGCGTCAAACAGATCACGACCATTCCCACAATGAACACCACTATCGTGGCCAGGATAGGTACTAACACTTCAGGTTCCAGCCAAGCCTTAACCCATGGGGGTAGTTCTTTGTCCTCAGCGTTTCCGGGTAATGGAGCGATTGTGCCTAAAAAATAGTACCTTTATGGTGGTGGTCCCTAGCGCCCTTAACGACGCAGACTACGACGATCGCGATAATAATGACTAAAATGGCGGCGACCACGGGCACAATAAGGTTGAGGTGCGACAAGATTATCTTGAGCGTCTGTTCGGGCGTGAGCGACGCGTCCCCGGCCTCCCGTATTGGTGCGATCGTACCTGAAATGCAACACCTCTATTTAATTTAAACACAATTACAGTTACAGTAAATTGAGGCAATGCATTTCAGGTACATTACAACTAAGTCAAATAATTACAATGTTATTTAGGGTCACAGTCTAAAACATGATCCATGATTTTTTTTAATGTGTAACAAAAATGTTATTTACAGACAAGTGGTTGATCACACGCCTGTGCCCTGTCATACCGAAGAAGCGTACGTATTAATTTGCGCGTGCTTGAACCTAAGAACTCTTGAAATAACGTAAAGCAAGGTTTTTATTAAATACATACAGGCCGCTAACACTATTATACACTTTCTTTATTCATATAGACATTTATTATTAATAGATATTGAGAAAACTACTTTACTTAGAAAACTATATATATAAAAAAACGATAAACATACCTCCAGTCATAGTGAGAGTGGCGAATTCGTATTCAGCGACATTGAATCCAGCATTGTTGTGGGCGGTAATTCTCAGGACATACCAAGTTGCAGGTTCCAGGTCTAAATAGCAAGAAAAAAACACATTTTATGAAGTAAATATATAGAATTTCAAAATTACTATGCGAAACTACATATGGTAATACAATATAAAAAAAAAAGAAAAAAATAAGGCATGGAGTTGAACCGGCATCCACAGCATTCCGTCCTGCTCTTACAAATTGAGCGACTGTGCCCTCGTCCTGTCCGTGTCCTTATTTTTGTTTTCAATCTAAATACAACAATTTTTAACTTACATACTGCCAATCATTTATGTAATAATATGTAAAATATATTAAAGTTTCCTAACAATTAAAACATACCGAGTACAACAAAGTTTCCACCAGGCTTAACAGCATTCGAGATTTGGTTCCATTCAGCAGCTCCCCTGTTGCACAAATTCAAAATATTATATAACATTGGGCACATAAGAAGAAAGTACGTAAAAGCATAATAATGAAAATATAATTACAAAAATATATAACAAAGCGTATATTTTTTACTAGCTGGCCCGGCAAACGATCTTCTGCCGTATGAGTTTTGACCAATTATTCATAAACGATTCTTGTGAGTTAATCTTAAAAGATAGAAATATACTATCGCGGTCATTGTTTAATATTTTTAAAAGAAACATAATTCTTTCATACATATTTTTGGGTATCTTAAACAGTTTTTCGAAGCGCACGTAATGGTATCCCTCCAAGATAATTAGGAGTAACTTCTTCGCTAATAGTCGCAGTCTGACGTTATATAGCCTTCCCCTGTAAGTGCTCTAACTAATCACAAAAATAATTTTTAAATTCAATCCTGTAGTTCTTAAGATTAGCGCGTTAAAACAAACAAACAAACTCTTGAGCTTTATAATATTAGTACGAGTATAGATTAAATTTCTCATTGGAGTTTTAAGCTATTTCGTGCAACTTACTTCTTCTTATTTTCAACAACAAAGTGACTCATAGGGCAGCCGCCGTCCAGCCATTGCTTCAGATGCAGAGTTACAGAAGAACTTCCAACTTCGATGAAGTCAGCAGCGCGAGGAACAGGTGGTTTGGAGCCGCGGGTACGAGCGATGACCACATCCGAAGCTTCTCCTGTTCCGATACTTTAAGAACAACATATTCAATAAATATTATGTTCGTCAAAAACAGGCAAATTGAACTTTTTTTTTCCCGACGTTAAAAAATAAATAAAACAACAAAATAAGACCAAATTGACGGAGAATATAACGAAAAGATATACGACGTTATTTAAGAACCAAAATTTAATGCTCTTACTTTATTTTAAAGCTACTTTCATGAATTTTTTTTTATAATAAAAGAAAAATAGACAAACATGTTTCACTTGTAAACACAAACGAGGGTTTCACTTGATGTAAGATGAAATACGTGCCGTCATTCATAACATTGTTGTTATAGTTGTCGCTGTTGTTTCTTTTTGTTGTTGTATGTTAAAAATCTATAACATTACCCATTGTAGGCAGTGACGTAGAGCTGGTATCTTGATCCACAGAACAAATTTTCAAGAGTATAAGTATCGGTGTTGCTTGGAATCTGTACAAAAAAAACAATAAATAGAAGTCCAATTATAGAAGTTGTCAATTCTCCATTTTTTTTAAACTTAAAAAAGCCATAATCGTTTTTTTGATGCTATAGTATAAAGTCTTTTAATTGTTGATAGCATAAACATTTCATGATTTCATAAAACCTTTGCTCATTTTACCTGAACAGTTTCCCAGTCGCCAAACTCTTGTTTGTAGTGGATGGTGTATCCAGCAGCTGGTGACTGGTCAGCGTCTACTGGTGGCTTCAGGCGAAGAGTAAGAGATGATACCGAGGAGGACGCAATGCTAAGTTGTGGTGGGAAGGGGGGAGCTGCAATAACGCCCAAGTAACTTATTTAATTTCGAAGCGAAACTAACCGCGTCACACCGTTATTGTGAATATTTAAATAACCACTATAAACGCAGTCGCAAAATGCAGTTCAATACTTTCACCAAACTATGTATTTTATTATATATTTTAGCCGTGGTTCCTTAAAGACTCCTGCAAAGCATCCGAAACGTCGGGTCTTAGGTAAAGCAGTTTGTAAATAAGTATTTCGTGTTTTAAACTGGTAAAGTGTTTAATTCAAGTGTGTACTACTCGCGTAAACTAAAGATATTAATTAATTATTATTCTTTCTAACTAATTGTAACTGTTATAAAATGAATGTATGGTGTATGAAAAAGGTCAAAATGTTTTGAGAAAAATTGTATCTTACCAAGTACAGAGAGGGTGTGTGTGACTGTGTCAGTTCCGAATTGGTTTTCAACGTGGCACGAATATTCTCCAGCGTCCTCGCGAGCAACACCAGCAATTTGAAGAGATCCTTCAGGCAGTTGACGTACTCGTTCTGATGGTTCTAGTGGGTGTCCCTTCACCTGTAGAATTCGAAAAAAGTTAATACTTCATACAAAAATCTGGCAACGCCCAGATAGTGTTATACAGCGTCCAAATGGTTAAGTATTTCAAATAAATAAAAAATTTATAGTAAATTTAAAAAGAAATGAGGTTTTAGGCAGGACTTCAACCGACATCCACAGCGTTCCGTGCTGTTACTCTAACAACTTGGGCTACCGAGCTACGTCATCGTCAAGTTTTTTCAACCTATTGATAGATGTACCTCTCGCGTAATGTAACTTCAACCTTAACAGTTGAGTATTAAGGTTCAAATAAATTCACTCATATATTTCACATTTTTAAGTGTTAAAATGTGTTCCATTTAAGAAACCTACAGATACAATGTTAATTCAACTAAGTTTTATAAATAAAATAAAAGCTAAACGATAAAGCTAAAAGTGATAAGTTTTTTATGTTATTTGTATATTAAAAGAGATAACATTTAGATACAGATAAAAAAGATTTTTTTTGTTAAACTCACCTTCCACAGAATGTTTGGTGGGGGAACGCCGACAGCAAGACATGGCAGTTTCACATCTTCCTTGTATGTGGCGGTAAACGATTCGTCGAAAGGATGCGATTTTAGCGGGTACTGAAAAAGTAATGAATAAAATTAAATTTTAAGCGTCAGTACAAAATCAAAAAATATATACGGTTTATTTAAAAATAGTCACACTTAATACAAATATATAGGCGAGTTTAATAATTTTTACTTATTCCTATATTACTAAACTAAATTATTTACATTACATATTTGTTATATATATAAAAACTTAAAACACGAAAAAAAAGATTAGCTGAAGAAATTGTTTGTATGTTTGAACGCTCCAATTTCAGGAACTACTTGTATATAATATAATACTTTTTAACGCCATTTCAAAGACATAATAATTAGTAATTTTAAGAATACATAAAGCTAAACTATTAAATATCTGTACTTCTTAATAAAGTTACAATCTTTTGCCGTCAATTGTCCCTGCCTTAATTATTTCAAGCTGTAAATAATCCTCAATTCTTAAGTCTCAAGTTTCTTTGATGTAGATGAGAATGTTGAAGTCACTTCAATATTGAAGTGAATGTTCTTTTATATAAAATTTCGAATAAAAGAAATAAAATATAAACGTTTAAAATAAATAAATTTTACATACCTTTGTCACTAGGGCTGCAAGACGCGGTCGCTGAGGGTTGACCTTCGCCGATGATGGTAGAAGCAGTCACCCAGAAATCGTAGCGTCCAGCTTTCAATTCAGTTGCGGAATAGCTTGTTTGTGATGCAGGTACCTGAACAGATATAATTTACAATAAATTACGTTAAATAAAACGAAACCTAATACCTAGTAAATAGGGTTGAAATTACCTTATTCGGGTGAGGTTCAGCGTTTTGAGCTTGCGTATAGACATTATAGTGTGTGACAACACCGTTAGGTTGCGCTGGTGGTCTCCAAGAGACAAGGATAGATTCCGCTCCCATGACTAAAGCTTTGACTGCGCGTGGTGCTTCGGGTACTGTTAATAGAATAAGTATCGTGCAAAGTTTGTATACAATAAAATAGTAGTTGAAGTATGTACTTTAAAATAAACGCGTTTATTAATGACTAGCTGTGCCCGCGACTTCGTTCGCGTGAGAATTTTTAATTATTTAGGCTGTTTAATAATTTATGTAATTGCGCATTTATCGCAGCCAATATGTGCTACTTTGCCGGAACACTCTCACCTCACATCACTCCTACTCTCACTCTCATTCCCACTCCCACTCCTATTCCCAAAAAGCCAAAGAAGAAAGTTTCATTGTTCTAGCTAATAACGACGAATTTCTATACAAACATTCACCCCCCCCTTTTAACCCCTTTATCGCAATAAAAAGTAGCCTTTGTTCTTTCTCAGGGTCTAGACCATCTGTATACCAAATGTCATTCAAATCTGTTCAGTAGTTTTGGCGTGAAAGAGTAACAGACAGACAGACAGAGTTACTTTCGCATTTATAATATTAGTAAGGATTTAGAACCTGTGGGAATCAAAAGAAAGACATTTGCAGTAAATTGTTGTAAAATACTTTCAGCATATTCTTAATAAACAGTTTTTATTTAGAGGTTCGTGTTGGGACGACGGGCTTGTTGGTATTGTGGTAGCAATGTATGTATGCATATTAAATGAACGGAGACCACACAAGAACCACAGAAGAAAAAAGCAATGAGTCTGTGGATTTCCGAATATTAATAGCAAAATCATTTTGTTCAGCAGTTTGGATGTTATATGGCATGACAATTTATATTTTACCTTTTATTAAGTTTTCATAAAAAAGAGAGAAAGTATTGAATGTTTACTGGTATAACTAGGTCTTTGTACTTGTCTAAATTTGATGAATCATGCTCACCATCTTGTTCAGTCTGGCAATGAATTGGGGCGGATCGAACACCATCTCCTCCGTTTGTCGTAGCGAGCACTTCCATTGAGTAATTCGTGAATTTCTTGAGACCGTGTAGAATAGTTTCACTGCTAGCAGTGATCTTTGTGTCTTTTGTTTTCTCATCTAAAAAAAGTTTATATTATTATTACATTCTTATAACACTCAATACTTTTTAAAATAACCAATGTATGCAATCCTCCGCTTGTTCAAATTGATTAAAATATGCAATACAATACTCCATCTGTAGATTTTATTAAAAGCACTAAAATGGTATAAAAATTTCCGTTAGTAATGTTCTTGTTAAAATTTATATAATTAATAAAATAACTATTGATCAAAAACTATTTCACATTTCAAATGCAGAGTTTACATTGAGACTTATTATATTTATTGAGACTTATTGTAAGACATAATAATTAGTTAATTTTATATTTCAAGATACTCACCATACCAAGTTTCACTGGGTCCATAGATCACTTTGTAAGCCTTAATAAGTCCATTGGCGGCAGCAAGAGGCGGTGAAACCCAGGACACGCGAATAGTTTGAGCAGTAAGAGTGGTGCAAAGAACGTCTTGTGGTGGGGCAGAGGGGGCACCTTCAGCAGTGTAGGCGCGAACTTCGTTTGATACTGGACCGGAACCCATCTTGTTGAATGCTTGTACTACGATTGCGTATTGAGTGTAGGTTCTGTAAAGTTTTACGATAAATTATTTTCTACGATAAATTATTTTTTTTACTGTTTTAACAGGCTTAGTAAAAAAACCATTTCCACGGTTTAAAATACGAAGTTAACTTATTTACAAATTATTTTGACTACGGCCCGATAGTTCAGACCACAATGGCTGCAAAGCGTTAAAAGTGATTTATTTTATTGTACTACTCTTGTAAACTACAGACTATACTCAACTTAGTTACATCAATATTTAACTACTGATAGTTCTAAACTGTTATTTAAGTTGACTGCGTTGATGTTATAAGAAATAATTGGGACAATGCGAGCAAGATAGATTTCACTTATATTTTAAGCCTAGAGCCTTACTTCAAGTTAAGGATATCGAGATGGTGTTCCTTGCCAGATTCCTTCGAGATGTCGACAGTTTCAAACACGAATGATTTGTTGCTTGACGCCAGTTTGTAGCCAACATAATAACTGTAAAAATTCATGATTAAAAATAGTGTATCTTCTACTGTCAAGACAAAGATCACATATAGAAGTAACTAAGATCTTCAATATTTACCCTTGCAGTTCACCGTTCCAGTCCTGAGGTGGTGGTGGTTTCCATGTCACTCTAAGAGTATGCTTATCAGCAGCATCAACCTTGACATCTTGAGGCATTCCAGTGGGTGCTTCTTCAGCGGTGATGATAGTAACAGTCTCAGAAGGTTCAGAGGTTCCAAGTTCGTTTTCAGCAACGATGCGGATGTGGTAAGCGGTAGCTGGACGGAGGCTGAATACACCGGCTTCTGTAGCGTCCCCGGGGACAAGTACCCTGAAATTGTTGAAGGTTGGTAAGATAAAGCAACATTTTTATATTAATTAGATTGGATGATTGTATATTAATTAGTAAACACATACTAGAACAATTTTGTTATATTAATTCAACATGCCCTAGTGTCAACTTATGTAATGTATGATTTGTGCTACTCTGTATCAGTTCTATTGTCTTATTTTATGTATGTCGTGTGATCTATCTGCAATAAAATGTCTATGGACTGTTTGTCTTCAGTCTCGTAACAAGCATTTCGTTAAATAATAAAAAATATATCTTAATATGTTCGGCTGAAGTTTGGGGGCTTGTTCAATGTTATTTTTGTACATATTTAGTTTAGTAGTAAAGTTAGCCATAAGTACAATTTAGGCATGATATTTTAAACAGATGAATACCTATCGATATCCTTTTCCCAGTTGCCTTTAGCCCGTTTGTATTCAATAAGGAACTTCTTGATAGGCGAATTTCCGTCATATGGTGCAGCCCAAGATAACTGAACAGTCCTTCCGGATTTGTCCAATACCTTCAGACCGTAGGGTGCCTCGGGGACCTCTGTTGGATATAATATAATGTAAGTTTAAAAAACGTAATAAATGTATTAGGCGATAATATACTTATACATAATGAATATATCTAGTAATATTGTGATACTAAAATTAATTGCTAATATTGCGTATATGATAAGTTTTTAACGTAAAATGAAAAACTATAAAAATTTAGAAACGTTTTCTCTACCTTTATTGTTGACATGTTAATACATTTAACAGTCCTTCTCTTTTATTAAAAGCTAATTCCATATCTCTAGTTCCTCTACCTACGCCTTGGGTTCTAAGATCTCTTTTAACGGGCCCCTTGGTGTAACGATAGCAATGTACGGGTAATCAAGGGGCGTGAGTTCGGTTTAAAACGCGATAAAAGTTAAACTTATTTGAAAATCAATTTTAACTTCAGCCCGACGTTCCGAAAAACATTTTCAAGTAAGTTAAGTGTTTTATTTAAATGTGTACTACTCGCGTAAACTAAAGACAGTATTTTTCTAATTAATTTTTAATTTTTCGGAAACATGTAGGACTTCGTCTGGAAATCAGCAATTCCGTCTATACCACAGACGCTATAGGCTGGGAAATTTCATCTAACATCAAGTGAGCGCCAAGCTTGTCTGTTCTCTTCTATCATTAGAAATCAAAATACAAGTTACCTTGAATAATCATGTTGATACTAGTGTCATCGGAACCAAAAGCGTTGGTGGCTACACAAGTGAAAAGGGCGCTGTCGGACCGTTCAGTGCGTCTGATGCTTAAGTCGGATACAACGCCACCAGGTAGGATTTCTTCGCGGATTGTGTAGCGTGGGTCAGATTTGGGTTCAAGGCGTTTGTTGTTCATGTTCCAAATAATTCCAATTGGCTAGAGGATAAGTATATTTTAGTATCAAATCGTGTAATAAAACATTTCACATGTTATTGGATATGATGGCATCATAAAATTAAAAATTTTAGATTAAAAAAATTGTGTATATCGCATATATCTATGAGTTTTAAGAAATTACAGAGATTAATTAAAGCAAAGGACGGTAGCTAAATTGTATTTAATCTAAAATAGATTTTTATTATAAAAACTAAATTTTTACTCTTGAATCATTATATTTCTTTTTTATATAAGCTCCGTTGTGCATTAAGAACATAAAGGTGCATTTAGTTTTTCTTTAATTACTTCATTTCTACTTTTTTTTTAAACATTGAATTTCACCTTTTCTCCTTTGGCCTGGCACTGCAGTACAGCGGGTTCGCTTCGTCGGGCAGTTTGGTTTCTCATTTTAATTTCAAATTGAGGTGGAGCTGAGAACAATTATATAATTAATTTTTAACGAATATCGAAAATATAACATACGAAATCTTAAACTGCCCCCATAAAATTATCAGAGCTCTTCTTAAGAACAGAAAGAGAAGATTTCCAAATACCTTGCACACTAATAAGAATGACAGCTGACAATCCAGAACCGATTCCATTAACAGCTTCGCAAAGATAGTATCCTTCGTTTGTCTTTTGAATGTTAGCAATCGTCAAAGTTCCGTCCTCAACCTTTACATTTGGGTTATTTGGTTTTAGGTCTTTGTAATCGCCTGGCGTATCACCTGGAAATTACAACACAAGGTCAGTACAATGAAGTCAGATTCCCATAATAGAATACTTGTAAGAAGGAAAGACCAGTTAATATTTTTCATTACCTTCAGCCCTCTTCCACGTTACTTGGGGCTTAGGGAAGCCATCGGCTTTGCATTCAACCTTTGCATCAGAGCCTTGCGCAAATGCCTTATCAGTAGGTTCCAAAATCCAACGTGGTGGAACTAAAATATACCAAGTACATGAAGCGAGCTAAACAGTCAGCCTATATACAATAATAAAAAAAATAAGAAAGACTGATTTTCTAAAAGTGAAGTTCAGTAATAAGTTTCAATAGAGGACTTATTCTTCATCTCATTATTAATAGTTAAATATGTACGCGTTCAATAACTTTTGAAACATTTTTTAATGACAAATCGGTTCAACTGTTTTCAATAACTTATATTTTTTAATTTGGGATTGAGTACAAATAGAAAAACATTTTTATAATTTATACAAAAACAATACCTAATTAATAATGAATATATGTATAAAACGAATAACAAATATTGTTTTTGTATAACAATTACAAAGAGTAGAGAATAATGGTACAATTCAGATACGTCATTATACAAAATTTGTATATCTATATATTTTCATGTGTGTTTTAGCCATTATTCTCTAGAAAATATAAACAGACCACTTAAAAGCCTCTATGTATGCTATGTATATATGGAAAATTGTATATCTTGTAATTATTTTTATAACATCAGCAATACTAGCGAATGAGATGAATGATGTTGATTCAAGCAGAAGGCATAGAAACTTTTAACGTTGGTAATCATTATGTTAAAATGCAAAAATAAATGTAAAGCTAAACTAACTACTAAAACATAAAAAATAATAACAAAAGTAACCAATGAACCAAGCGATAGCGGCGTTGTTGTTGAAATAATGACAGAGAAATATCAATAATACATTTTTAATTACTTTAAAATTTAAAGTCAATATTTCAACAAATATAAGTCAAGCAAGACATCAAGCGAAATCAAAATGCAAATAAAACAAAGGGATTCTAAGACGGGAATTGAAGGAAGGTAGAGGAATTAGAAAAATAATGCAGGAAGTGGAAGAGAGGTGATTCGTCGATGATAGCCGCAGTCGGTTCCTAAGAACAGTTCTATTTGATCCTAACTATTTTGTAAATGTCTATCACAAAGTTTCAGTGTTACAAGTATACAACGAAATGCACTAGCCTTTTGAAGGAGCCGAACATAACTCTGCCATTAACGTTTTGATCAAAAGCACACATTGTAAACTACGCAAAGCATCTGCCGTGCTAGGAAGACATTGGATTAAATATGTTTTAATTAGGGTATTATGTACCATGTACTTCTAACGAGGCAGAGAAGTTGGAAGAACCCGCTTGGTTGCGGGCAAGACACGTATAAATGCCAGTGTTTGACCACCCAGCTGGGTCGATCAGAAGCAACGATGCCCTTTTCGCTATTTTAGTTGCAGTAACTTCGGCTAACTCTTTCAAAGGTCGCCCTTCAAAATACCATTGGATGTCTAGAGGAAGATCGCCTTCCGAAATAAGGCAGGTCAGTTGAGTGGCCTGGCCGGCATACAGTGGAGTTTCAAACGAGAATGGAACGATTCGAGGTAGAACTGGAACCAACCACAGAATAGTGGATTAATAAGTTTCCTACTTGCAAGCAATGTTAGCACTTTCAGAATGTATAGATGTGTACGTATAGGTCGGTTTATCGGTGCTCATTTGTGGTGTTAGTTTCTTTTATATTGTTCATAGATATATTTAAATTGTTTTTATGTAACCCAATAAACGTGCCATTAACGACGAGGGTCGCTGCATATTCGGCACGTCCGGCGGGGTTCTGGACAATGCAAGTGTAGTTTCCTTGATGATTGGCGCTCACAGAATCTATTGTTAGCACAGATGCACGCGGACCCAGCGGCGTTGTCGTGATGTCGCGGTGCATATTCGAATCAATTGTTTCACTGCTAAAGGTCCATGAGATCTCGAGCGGTAAATCCCCTTTCGTGGCGACGCAGTTGACAACCACAACGTCCCCGGGATTCGACGGAACATCCCCGAATGTGAACGGCACTATCACCGGCGGTACTGGGATAGCAAAAATGTGTAATGAAGCGAAACATTCAGAATAATTACAGAGCACGGGTAAAAACCAAAGCACAGCTTCAATCAAAGTCTAGTTTAAGTATCGCACCCTTGACGACTAATTCGGTTGAATATGATACAACACCCCCGGCGTTTGTCGCCGTACAGTTATAAAGGCCCGCATGTGTTCCCGCTATAGATTCGATAGTGAGGACGCTACTTCTTCTATCAACATTGCTTATTCTTACACCGGGAACTAGCTTAGCCGATTGGTTATTGAGGGTCCACTCTATTCTAACTGGTTGATCACCATGAGTGATAATACATTGCAAGGCAAAGTAGTCTCCTAGGAAAGCCGGTTCGGGCCCAAAAGAAAAGGGTGCTATTTTCGGAGGAACTGAAACAAATGTCATCTAATTTATATAAACTTGTATTCTACTGCATTCCGATCGACTAACCATACACTACTAAGTCGGTTGAATACGTCGTTTTTCCCGCACGGTTCTCTCCGTTGCAAGTATAAGAACCGGCGTGTTTCGCATCGACCGATTCAATTATAAGCAAACTACTCCGTTTAGAATTCGACATTAGATAATTATTATTTCTTTGCGATATTAATTGTCCATTAAAGTTCCACGTTATCGTTAATGGGAGATCCCCGAGGTTCACTGTGCACGACGCTTGTAAATATTCTCCAACATTTGCGGGTTTTTCGCCAAAAGAAAACGGAAGTATATTGGGAGGTACTGAAAATGTAATTGAACACTGTCAATAATGGTACAGAAATGAGGGTGAACAATAAACATACAAAATTAAAAACTAAGTCCTAAATAACCTGTCTAAGAATCGCGGAAAAGTTAAGCACCATTGATGATCAAGGATGAAGTGTGCGAATCAAATCCTGCTTCATTTTCTGATACACAAGTGTAATTTCCTGCGTGACTATGTGACACCGAACCGATACTGAGAATGGCGCTTCTCTCCCCGATATTAAATACTGTGACTCCTGATCTAGGTTTGATTGCCTCATTGTCAAAAAGCCAACGTAACTGCAGAGGGTGATCTCCTTCAATTACGGAACAAGCCGCCGTTACCACTTGACCGGAATTCAGGGCAACCTCTCCGAACGAAAATGGTTGGACCACGGGAGGAACTAAACGAAAAGCAAGCATGTGTTAATTTTCATTCTGGATTAATACCGATAACGTTGAGAGCTGCTGTGTGGTTTACTACGCCTGCTTTATTGCTGGCGGTGCAGGTGTAGTTGCCGCTGTTAAGATCCGACACGTTCGGAATATCTAAGACCGATACTCGCTCACTTAGTTTGGTCGTTTTTACCCCCATTCTACGCGTAATGAACTGTCCTTGAAAGGTCCAAGCTATACTAAGAGGAATATCGCCTTTGGGTATATGGCAGTCTAGGTGCACGGATTCTCCTGCAAATACGGCTTCGTCCAACTCGAATGGTTTGATGTGGGGGACGACTGAGCAAAGAAAAAGATATATAGTTAGTTGATATATATACATGCTAATATAACATCTCTTAGAAATACCCTTAACATGAAGAGACGTAGAGTATCTATCCTCTCCGGCCCTATTTTTAGCTATACACGTGTAATTGCCGCTATGACCTCCAGTGACCGATGCGATCGATAGAAAGGATGTTTGTTCTGCCATCTTTAAAGTTTTTATTCCCGTCTGCGTGGAGAGATCTTGGCCTTCGAAGGTCCATGATATTGTCATCGGACGATCTCCTTTACTTGCGTGACACGTCATCTGAACTGATTCTCCGTAAAAGATTGATTCTTCGATCTCGAATGGCATTATATGGGGTGGAACTAATAAAGAAATAAAAAAATTGAAATCTACAAATCTAACGTGCAATTGAGTTATTACGATTTCGCATCGGTTTCCATCTAAATGAGGACTGTCTAAGAGTAGCTATATCGACATGGTGTACCATGAATATTGACGACAGCAGAATGATGGGCTCGACCGGCGCGATTGCTTGCTGTGCAAGTATAGTTGCCACTGTGCTGACCCATAGCCGTGGGAATGCTAAGCACGGATGCTTTTTCTCCTAATTTTGTGGTTGTTATGCCCATATTATTGTGATACGGAATTTCGACTCCTTGAAAGCTCCAAGATATTTGAAGTGGTCGATCTCCCTTCGATACATGACAGGTTATATGAACTGATTCTCCAGCGAATATCGACTCTTCAACTTCAAAGGGAATTATGTACGGGACCACTTAAATACAATAACGTTTTATGTAAAGTTCGATTAAACACAATTTGAGGAAGGAAATGGACATAAATTAAAAGTGGTTGTCAAAATAATTAAGCATTTGGCACTGATTTAAAATAAGTACCAATAACTTTAAGTATGGTGGTATAAGACGTTGTCCCCGCACGATTTTTCGCAACGCAAGTATAATTGCCGCTATGTGACCCCATTACAGAAGGTAGCACTAAAACGGATGACCGATCTCCAACTTTCGAAAAGTGCCCTAAGTCTCGCGACAACTCTTCCCCATTGAATTTCCACCGTATTTCGAGGGGTGTGTCACCCTTTGAGATGTGGCACATCATCTGAACAGACTCTCCGGAGAACAAGGCTTGATCGACGTCAAATGGTAAAATGTTTGGTGTAACTGCACAAAAAAGAATGAGCGAGAAAACAAAGATGGCAACAGATTAAAACTTATTTAACGAGCCCTCGTTGCTAAAAGTTTGGCAAGGGACACCGTGCTTTGTCCGTCGGCAGAACTCTGAGCATCGAGAAGCCTCTAACAAAACGTGATGATATAATGATGTAAAATGAAACTGACCATGAACATTAAGGACAGTGGAGTGGTTAGTGGAGCCAGCGCTATTGGTAGCTACGCAGGTATAATTGCCACTGTGGCTCGCGCTAGCCGCGGCAATGGAAAGGAAAGAAGTACGCGAAGTCATTTTTGTCGTCATAATCCCGAGATGCGAGGATGAATTTTCGTACCCATGAAAATGCCATTTGATGTCAAGGGGTAAGTCGCCCTTTGAAACGTGACAGTTGAGCTGGACCGATTCACCAGCGAACACTGACTCGTCAGCTTCAAAGGGCACGATGTATGGTAATACTGTTAATTTAGAAAGCCGAAATTAATATATTTGCAAGCGTGCAGCGTGCGCGGGTACATTTGTGAGGGGGTACGGGTATACCATGAACATTGACTGTAGTTGAATGAAGAGCAAGGCCGGCGTGATTGGCCGCGTGACACGAATATTCGCCACTGTGGCCAGCCATGGCGTTCGATATCGTAAGTAACGATGTTCGTTGCCCGATCTTCGTAGTGATAATTCCTTCGTGGGAGGACAGTTCTTTTCCGTGAAAGCTCCAAGTAATAGTAAGGGGTGCATCGCCTTTAGAAACGTGGCAATTTAATTGTACAGACTCTCCAGCGAAAACTGGCTCCTCAGCCTCAAATGGAACGATGTGTGGAGGAACTGGCAAATAAAATAAAAAAGACAAATAAAACGGACAAGTACTTAATTGTAAATATATGTGTGTACCCTGAACGTGTAGTGCAGCTGTGTGATGTGTGTTTGCAACAACATTTGAAGCGGTGCAAGAGTAATTGCCGCTATGTTTCTCTGTTACGGACGGAATAACTAGAATAGAACTCCTTTCTCCTAATTTAGTGATCGTGACTGCATCGATTTTTTGCAAGGGTCGCCCTCGGAAAGACCAAGTGAAATCTATAGGAGTGTCGCCTTTAGGAGTGCGACACATCACTTGTATACTTTCCCCGTAAAATACTGCTTCATCAAATTCGAAAGGAGATATGATCGGTGCCACTGTAAAATGAAATAAAATATACACTAGTGGAGTATACTACGAACACCAATTTCAGGTCAGAGGGGAATAACAAAATATGAAAAGCGGACATTGTTTACAATGAACGTATACCCTTGACATTGAGCGTTGCGTGATGGCTTGCCTTGGCGACTGTATTAGAGGCTGTGCAAGTGTATTTGCCAGAATGTTTAGCTGTAACGGCACCTACAATGAGAACCGAGCCCCTGTCCCCAGCGTTAATGATGTTTACCCCTGACAGAGAACTCACATCTCCTTCACTAAAACTCCACTTGAAATTTAATGGTGTATCTCCTTTTGGTACGTGACAAGTCACTTGAACTCCTTCACCGAAAAATACCGACTCATCGAATTCAAAAGGCGTTATAATAGGCGCCACTGAAATAAACGATAGAGATTATTGTTCACCTCCTAAATTCTGTTTATAGCCCGCCAAAGTTACTGAGGAAGGGTGGGACAAAGGATCTTAACTACGATTAAGAGCTAAACTAACTTTACAGAGATTTATACCGTTGACGAAAAGTTGTGAAGTGTGATTCATAACGCCCGCTTGATTTTTGACTACGCAGGAGTAGTTGCCTTGATTTTGATGGGTTACCGACTCAATACTCAGCTGACTGGTTCGTTTCGTGTTCATTAAAGATATTCCAATATCGCCTGATTTCACTTTATTTCCATTAAAGTACCATTCTATTAAAAGCGGTAAATCGCCTTTGCTGACCGTGCAAGTTACTAACACCATTTCCAAGGCGTTAACAGTTTCTTCGCCGAATTCGAAGGGGATTATTTGAGGCGGGACTGTTGCAGGAAATAAAATAAAAGTTACTAAGCTCATACAAAAATTAAGGACCGATAACTACCGTTGACATATAATACTGCTGTATGGTTAACACTTCCAGCTTGGTTTTTGACAAAGCACGTGTAATTTCCTTGGTTATGGTGAGTCACAGACTCTATGGTGAGTTGGCTAGTACGTTTGGAATTTGTGAGGAGTACACCGTTTGTTTCCGATTTCAAAGGGCTCCCGTTGAAAAACCACTGAATGGTGAGCGGAAGGTCACCTTTGCTGACAGTACACATAGCGACTACCATTTCTTGATCATTGACAGGATCAGATCCAAAGTCGAAGGGCATTACTTGGGGCACGACTGTTCACACAACAATAATTACATTTAAAAAGCAGTTTTACAGAGATAAATGTATTGTTATGATGGGATTGAAAAAAGTATTAGGGATGATAAATAGATCAAAAAATTAAAGTACAAAATATATACAAAAGCGACCGTTTAAAAAAGAATTCTCGTTTCCTGTACCATTAACTTTGAGGATAGCACTGTGGCTACTTTGGCCTGCTTCGTTTTCGGCGATACAAGTATAGTTTCCAACGTGTTCGTGTTGAACGTTCTCTATACTGAGAATTGATATTCTCTTTCCATTTCTATTGATGAATACACTATTGCCCGAATTAAGATCCTCGTTGTTGAGCTGCCAGTGAATTTTTAGTGGTAAATCACCCTTCCCTACCGTGCAAGTGAGAGATACTGTATCCCCGGCATTTAGAATTTCCTCACCAAAATCGAAAGGTGTGACCTGCGGTACAACTGTGATAGAGGCGATTGTCATTAAAACTGATATAACAAACTAGGACATTAGACTATCGTGTTTTCGGGGTGAAGGGCAGGAAATAAATGTAAAAATATTTGCGAGGACAGCAAGCGAACATTAACAAAATACTCGAGTTACCGTTAACTACTAAATCTGTGGATTGATTAGCGTGACCCGCTTGATTGGAGGCGAAACAGGTGTAAACTCCTGTATGTATGAAGGACACGGCGTCTATGGACAGACTGCTCGATTTGTGACCAATTTTAGTTACTGTCACTCCGGGTACGTTTAACACCGATTTGCCATTCAAGTACCAAGTGATGTTAATGGGTTTATCTCCTTTCGTCACCATACACTGCAGCCCGACTGTATCACCCGCATTGGCGGGCTCGTCACCGAACGTGAAGGGATGGATTTGAGGTAATACTGTCAAAGGAAACTACATTACTACCAAGGTAAAGCTAAAAGATCAAGTATAGAGACCGTTGACTTCTAGCGTTGCGCTATGATTTGCGTTTCCGGCTAGGTTCTGTACGTGGCAAGCGTAAACTCCCCGGTGCGTTCCATTTACGGAGTCAATGTTGAGGATGGACATCTTTCGACTCATGCTTCCTATCGCGACACCGAGACTATTCGCGCGGGATATTAGCTTTCCATTCAAACTCCACGAAAAATTCGCAGGCAGATCGCCCTTATTCATGACGCATTGGACGGAGGCAGGGTCCCCGGCGTTTGCAGGCTCATCGCCGAATTCAAAAGGCAAGATTTGAGGAGGTACTGAGAGAAAGCAATACGTTAAATAAAATAGTAAGTAAATGATAAGAGCGAACCGTTAACACTAAGGAGAGTGGTATGATTAGTGTGGCCCGCTTCGTTTCGGATTTCACAAGTATACGACCCGCGGTGAACTGCATTGACAGCTTCGATGTTTAAGATAGATGTTTTCTTGCTGATCGTGGTTAGGACTATGCCGAGGTTATTGCGTGGAATTATTACTTCTCCGTTGAAACGCCATTTGAAAGTAACGGGCAGGTCTCCCTTGCTCATCACGCATGATACGGAAGCCGTTTCACCCTCGTTGAGTATTTCCTCGCCGAATTCGAAAGGGGTAATTTGTGGTGGAACTGAGTTAAATAATTTGAAAGTAAATAACAAGCTAAGGATTTTTGGAGTACGGGAGTGAAAACAAAGTCAATAACTAATGTGACCTTGTACCATTAACTTCGAGTACAGCGCTATGGTTTACGAAACCGGCAGAGTTAGAAGCCACACAAGAGAAGGTGCCTCTGTGGCTGCCATTGACGGAATCGATGTTGAGTATCGATGTTTTTTTGTTTATGTTGGTCAGAACTATCCCCAAGTCGTTATGTCTATATATGAGTTGTCCATTGAAAATCCAGGAGATGTTCAGAGGTTGGTCACCCTTACTAACGGCGCAGGAAATTGATGCCATGTCCCCAGCGTTTGCTGGTTCATCGCCAAATTCAAATGGCAGTATTTGTGGGGGAACTAAAGATAACATGTTAAGAGAATATGTTAGCACATTGTGATGTAGCTTTGGCGGGTATAAATTCAAGTCATCCTAATATTTAATCGCACACCATAACGCAAGTAATCTTCCATCTTATCTGAAAGGGAACTTGATTAATTCTTATAACTAACTGAAAAGCCTATAACTCAGTTTAAGGTTCTGTTATTGTTTCATGTGTATTTTTCAATCTTCATGGCGGCACCTTCCGCCTATATTGGCCACGATATTATTATGAAATTTGTAACTTCTAGTACATAAAATCTAATACATGTAGCTAGGATTCGAACCTAGAGAGAAATATTATACATATTCTATTTCTGAGATAGAAATACTTTTATTTTTCTTATTTTCAATGTATTAATTTACATTACAAGTACATTTTTGTTTTTGCCAAGTGCAATTTCAAGTCACCTACACGAGAAGTTTCAATTTACTGTAAAAGATTAAAAATATTGTGGCTATATTTTGAATGTCAAACGGCATTTAAATAGAACACTTTAACGGTTAAACGTTTATTAAAATGTGCTTTTTAGCTTCGGCCCGAGTTCATGCTTTGCAGCAGACTGTCACGTCTGCTGCAAAGCATCCTAAACGAAGTTAAAAATCATTTTCAAATAAGTTTAACTAATATATTGCGTTTTAAACCGTTAAAGTGTTTTATTTAAATCGAGTTTTTACTTTTCCCAAACACAGGATTATTTCCATCACTACACTACACGAGTTAAAGGGGTTATTGAATCGAAACTTCTCGTGTGAATTGCACGAAAAAGCGCCAAACATAAACAAGTGTCATTTATTTTTATAATTCCAAATTCAATTTTCAAACATATTTCTTATAGTTACGTTTAGCGCTTTACATACAAATAAATGTAAATTTAAGTGAATAAACATACCCATAACTTGCAGTTCGAGTTGTCCGCGCGCGCTGTAACCTTGCGAATTCTTAGCGACGCAGGTGTATGTTGCTTGGTCGCTCATACGTTCAACATTTTCGATGACCAGGGTACCGTTGGGGAAGACCTTCTGTTTACGGTTGATTGGCAATACTCTGAAATACATAAGCGTCACTGTAGGATAAATTTTAATATATTCTATTTAATCTATCATAAGCACCATTTGAGAACTGTAATATTTTGGACATTATTGTAAATATGGCTTTATAGAATTAAAAAAATATTTTAACGACACGGGCAGGAACCGGCATCCATAGCGGTCCGTGCTGTTGCTCTAATTACATTTAGTTAGAGCAACAGCACGGACCGCTGTGGATAGCTCATTAGCTACCGTGGAGATTCAGAAATCCAGACTCAAACCAAAACGTGATTAAACTACACGGCATTTTTTATCTGTAGACGGTGGTACGTGACCCCGCGGAATTTCGATCTTCATACCACCGATTTAGTATCCAGATTTCCAGATGAAGTCCGATCAGAAAATTATAAATTGATTAGAAATATGTTGGACCCCGTGGGGATCGTACCACGACCAGTTGATTATTAGAAATGTCGTTCACCAAATATAATGATAACTAGAAAATTAGCATTACCGTCCATCTCGCTCCCAAACAATAGAATCAATGGGGTATCCAGCTACGGGGCAGTGGGCGATAAGAGTGTCTCCAGCGACGACGGGGCGTTTCTTCATAGGCCGGACGTATGGCAGACCGTATACGTTAACACGTGCTGAATGCGATGCACTGCCAACCTGTAACAATTAATTTACGATATATTTTAAATCTCCTAAATTTTTCGTCACGGGTTTCAAATACCTATTACTTATTTCTATTAATTTATAACTACTGTATGTATTATACGTGAGTAGGACACATTTAAATTAAACAGTTTAACGGTTTATAACGCGAAATTATATTAAAAGGTATAAGACTTATTTTCGAATTATTTAAACTATCGCTCGACGTTTCAGAACTTTTCAGTATTTTACGTTTTTAACTGTTTAAAATGTTTTAGTTAACATTTAAAAATGCATGGGGTAGGTACATTCCTATTTACGTTACAATGATTTAATGCTACGTAGTTAATCATACTAGTGGCACATTTAATGCAATTATTAATAGCTATTGGACATAGAAGACGGTCTCATATTCTATTAGGCGACCAACGGCGGACCCAGAGGGGGATTCTTGGAGCTATGAGCAGAGCTGGATCCTGCTCATAGCTCTATAGGCTATCTATTGTTATCAAAATTAAAAGTTCTGGACTTGACAACGACTATACGACCTCCTCCTAGCGTCAAAGCTAGACCTGCCCTTGTGTGTAAATATGTAATGTTCAATTACCTTGCTCGAAGCGATACAAGAGTACAAGCCTCCATCGTTTGTGTGTACAGAGGAGATGTTAAGATGTGATTCCACGTTTCCATCGGCAGTGACGAATTGTCCAATTTGCAGCCTCTCACCACTGTTCAGCTTGTCTCCGTCGAGTTGCCATGCGATATCGGGTGTTGGGTTACCAGATGCGACACACTTCAGTCTTAGAGAGGGACCAGAGCGGAGGGTCTGTTCGGAAAAGCTGTGTCTAATTTGTGGTGGTTCAACTGAAATTAAAATAGAGGGTATATTTTTTGACGGACTCGTTGGTCTAATTATAGCAATGTATGACTAATAATCAACGGGTCGTGGGTTCGAACCCCACCGGGTCCAACATGTTTCTTAATTTTCGATTTATAATTTTTCTAAAACATTCTATGGTCTATGTTGAAAATCTAGATAAAGAAATTCCTTCCGCGTCACGAACCACCGTCTATACATGAAAAAGGCTTGAAGCCTATTCGCGTTTCGGTTTTCAAAATAAGTCGACATCGCATCTTGTTTGGATGCTATAGGCGGGGCTACCATCAAATGAACCCCGTGCTTGTCTGTCTCCTTTATCATTAAAAATTACTTAATTTGATTTGAGTGTTTAATATGCATATTTCTGCATAATCGCGTCAAAATGTTTAGAAAAATTTACAGACAGGATTGTCGGGATTAAAATTCGTTTCTAACCGACCTATGGACCGACAAATCTGTCAAGAGTACTAAATTTGGGATTCCTAATATTTTTAGCATTATTAATAAATACTTACAACGTCCTCCTAACTTAAGTTCTGCGCTGGCGCCGGCACTTTCTTGATCGTTCCGAATGAAACATTGGTACATTCCCTTGTCTTCTTTCTTGACAGATTCGATCCTGAAATCATAACAATGTTTATGAGGACCCAAAAGGAAATACTTTTGAACTGTGAATATAACTAACTAGACTGTTATCTTTGCTTAAATTTTATTCTATAATACATCATAGTATAGAATTGATACTAAAGTTGTGTTAGAATACATAACTGTCATATAATACTATAATTCTTTATACATACTGTCTGTAGTTTACGCGAGTAGTACACATTTAAATAAAACCTCGCGTTTAAAATTTTAGTTAAACTTGCTTGAAAACTATTTTTAACTACGGCTAATGCAAAGCATCCGAAACGTCGCGTTTCGGATGCTTTGCAGCAGCCGTAGTCACGGTGAAACTCATGGGGTATTTAACTTTAATACTGCATAATACACCAGCTGTAAAATCTTTCCAACAATTGGATATATATATATCAATTTTTTTCCCCTGTTTACTCAAAACTATATATATCGCTTATAAACCATATTTGGTTACAAACTTTATTTTACCTCAATACGTGGTCATGGTGATTCATATCCTTGCCATCTTTTAACCAGGTAGTAGTCTTGATGGGGTTTCCTTCAAATCTGCAGGTAAACACGGCGGGACGTCCGAAATCAACGGTTTGTGTCGCTGGCTCAACTGCGGCCTTAAGGGGGGCTGTCACTGTTAATACAGTTTCCACAGATTCGCCTGAAAGTAGAAGGTTCATTGGACTGCTATAGCATTTATTATTTAATACTAGCGCTGACCCGGTAAAAGTTGTTTTGCCATATAAATAATTTCGAAAAACGATTAAATTACTAAAATGGCTATTAAAAAATATGGGTTGATCGTAGAAGGGTGAAAGTTGGAATTGTATGTATTTTTGTATGTTGTATCATAAAAACATATTTTTTTTTTCTAAAAAATAAACAAAATAAATTTAGGGCTGGTCTACCCCTAACATTTAGGGGGATGAAAAATAGATGTTGGCCGATTCTCATAGATACCGGATAAGCACAAAAAATTTCATCAAAATCGGTCAAGCGGAGGAGTATGGCAACGAAAACTGTGACAAGAGAATTTTATAAATTAGATGATACTTTATAATTCAAGACTTTCATCCATTACAATATACTGCAACAACTTTCAGTTTTCCACTGGCTCGTGGGTTTAATGGTAGCAATGTATGACTAATTATCAACGGGTCGTGGGTTTGATCGCCCATCGGGTCCAACGTGTTTCTAATTTATCAATTTATAATATTTCTGAAACATGTTGGACTTCGTCTGGAAATTTAATGTCTCGATATTTAATGGTGGGTTGGAATTCCATCCCAGTCACGACTACCGTCCACAGATGAAAAGACCGTCAAGTTTAATCGCGTGTTGGTTTCAATCTTTGGAATTCCGAATATCCAAAGCGAGATTAGGTAGACAGCGCACCTTGTGTAGATGTTATATGCTTGTCTGTTCTCTTCTATCATTAAAAACAGTGTACGAGTTTCAAAACATTTCTACGGCTACTCGTCGGATGTTACATTAATTAAAAAACAATAATGTTAAATAGCAAAAAAAACATATTAGATCTATTATATTATATGTTTTAAATAATGATGCTTGAGGTCAGAATAATAAATATCAACTGAAAAATGTTATAATTAATATTTATATCTGTACTATCGTAATTGTATAGTAGTGTACACTTCATGAAAAGAATTCATAATTGTTACACTTTTTTATGTGAGGATATTACTAGTACGAGTTCTAAAATATTTTAGATTATATGAAGATATTTAACTCAAAAAATATATATATGCACTGAGAAAATATTATACCTCCAACAGAATTATTAACGACGCACAGATATTTTCCCGAGTCCTCAACTTTTGCTTCTTTGATAATAAGAGTACCAGACACTTGTTTCACTCTGTCATTCAATACTACTGGTTGCTTTCTTGCCGATCCGTCGATGAATTTATACCACCTGAAACAATAGAGAAGTCTTTCAGACTATGTATTATTTAGACCTAACAAAGTAACGTCAAGAATAATTTAAAAACATCAGAATTGAAGCTGTACCGTTTATGGTACAAAAATTTTAATAACTAAAGAACGTACACTCGAATGGAAGATACGGGATGAACAATGTTATCCGGAACAACAGAACAGATACGAAAAGCAGTCGTGAGTTTTTGTAACCGGGTAAAATAATCTAGCCATGTGTTACGGAAAGCACAAAGTAAAGATTAAAGCGTCGAATGTAAGCAAGAACACCCTGTGACTTACCAGGTGTCTACGCTGCTCAATCATTACTTTGGCTGAGGGTATAAAGGTGCGCGGCCGGCCGCGGTTCGTCACGCCTTCACTTTTCGCGTGGGCGACGCGCCCGCCGCCACAGACTGCAATAACAACTGACATCAATATTACTGAAAGTGTATCTACATGATAGATGAATGCGTGAGGTGCCGACGGCCGTCCGTTTATCGTACCTCGTCAATGGCGCCGGGTATGCTTGAACCTCGCAAAGTAGAGCGAGATTCTCGGTACCCCGCCCCACTTGACGGTTAAGCCCGTCTCCTGTCACTTTCGGTCTCGTCCTACCCGTCGGTTCTGGAATGTAAACCTACTGTCACCTATCTAGCCGAAACTCACCTAAACACTGGGGCGGGATACGCGGCAACTTGGCATTTTAAATAGGCTACATCATTCTGATGTACGAGAAATACTTCCCAACCCTCGAAGTTGAGAGCCGAATCTTTTCTAGGTGCTATTTTATTAGTCGGTTCTGTAATAGTTTGTGAATTTTAGAATGTGGACTATGTCGGTAGGTATTGTTTAAGACGAGAACGAATACAAAAAGCCCGGTAAGTGAAGACTCACTTACCGAAAAACTGGAGGAGGGTACCCTGCTACTTCGCATGTTAGATACACAGAGCTCGTTAACGAAGCAACGAAAATTTCACCGCCTTCGAACTTTCGGCTTTTATCACTTCGCGGAGCAATTTTATTTGTGGGCTCTGGAATGTTTAATTTTTATAAGAGAGTAACTTTACGAACGCACCTTGAAATTGGTACAGGATATCCTTGTGCTGGACACAAAAGCGCTATTGCTGTACTTTGAGAATAATGCACAGCTGCCTTTGGTGTGGAAGTTATACTGGGTATAGCGCTTGCTATTGGCTCTGAAGAAATTATGTCGGGTAAGGAAATAAATAAGTATAGCTATAAGTTTATAACTTGGAGACTTGCCTGAATATTGGTACAGGATAACCTTGGGATTGACACAGTAATGCAAAACTTTGCCCGATGACTCTTATAAAGGTACTACTACGTGCGTCCGTCGAAAAAGTTGGGGCTTTCGAGCCAACTGGTTCTGTGTTAAAAGAATATTATATTTACCCAATTCTATAAAATTTAACTTGCCTGAAGACTGGGGCAGGGTAACTCTGAGCCTGACATAGAAGACCGAAGCTTTGACCGACACGCTTTCTAAATATACTTCCCATTGATTCAGACGAAAAAGTAGGGGACTTAGCTCCGACCGGCTCTACAAAATTGATTATATACATATAAGTTACAATGAATACGGAGACAAACTTGCCTGAATATTGGGACGGGAAAGGCTTGCGCTTGACACAGAAGTGCAAAGCTTTGACTTTCATGTCTTTTCAATGATGAAAGTGCTGACTCGGTTGAAAACGATGGAGCTTTTGAACCGACGGGTTCTGTGTATGTAAAATTACTTTTTATTTGTGATTTATTCTCTTAATCAATTCCCTCTCTTTAAACTCTTAATTTTTTATGCGATGAAAATAGATAACTACGTACTACGCCAGAGACATGTTACTATTATTTGCTTTCAAAAGTCATTCGCATATGTAATTCTACAAAATATTACATTAAATTCGTATGAATAAAGAACGCTTAATACGGTAATAACGGTTTTGATTGACTTGCCTGAAAATTGGTATAGGAAACGCCTGAGCTTGACAGGTTAAAGCAAAGTTTTGGTCCTTATGTCTTGTTACTGCTGAAGAAGTTAAATCGTTCGAGAAGGTCGGTGGCTTGGAACCCACTGGTTCTGTACAAGCAAGAGAGAAATATTTTGTTAACTTACCTAAAAATTGGAGTGGGTGACGCTTGGGCTTGGCAAAGTAAAGCAAAGCTTTGTCCCAGTTCTTTTATGAATATACTGCCCTTCGAGTCGGTGGAAAAAGATGGAGCTTTAGCGCCCACGGGCTCTATAAGAATATTAATATACAATTCAATGTAATAAAGCCTACCTGAACATTGGTTGGGGGTACCCCTGTGCTTGGCAAAGCATCGAACCTCCAGAAGTAGCCTCAATATCATAATTATAAGATGACGCAGAAGTGGGGAATGTCGGGGCTCTGGCTGATACGGGTTCTGAATAAAACAAATATCGTAGTGACATATTGGGAACTCACTTGAAAATAGGAGCAGGGTGCGCTTGAGCCTGGCATAATAGAACGATGGCTTGCTCAACTATTTTTGTGAGTGTAGTGCTCTTAAATTCCATTGAAAACGTTGGCGCTTTCGATCCGATGGGTTCTGCGAGTGATAAAACGAGAGCTATATATCTCACCTGAATAATGGAACCGGAAATGCTTGAGCTTGACATAACATGGCAAAGTCTTGATTCGTTTTACGTGTTATTCCAGAGAACTGTACATCGTTAGAGAATGTAGGTGACTTAAATCCAATAGGTTCTATAAATAAAATTAGCACTTTATTCACCTGAAAACTGGCACTGGAAAGCCTTGCGCTGGGCATAGTATGTTTAGACTTTGACCAACTGTTCTTACATACCAGGAAAATTTATTATCAGTTGAAAATGACGGTGATTTCGATCCGATGGGTTCTAGAATTTAATATCAAGGATATATACTGAGATTCATAGAAAATATGTACCTGAATACAGGAATGGGATATCCCTGAGCCCGGCATAATAAAGCAAACGTCTGACCAATGGCTCTGTTAAGAAACCACGCGAATTTATCATCGCTCGAGAACACCGGCGGCTTTGTGGTTATAGGTTCTGAAATAGCATTCACCAGTAAAAGTCCTTACCTAAAGAGTGGGACCGGGAACCCTTGCGCGGGACATAATAGAGCGAAGTCTTGATCCTTATTCAAATCAAAGGACGCTAGTTTCGAACCGCTCGAAAACGACGGGCTCTTGGAGCCGATTGGTTCTAGAAGATATAATGTCACTACGGTAATAGCCCTATGTACTATTTATATACTTGTAATGCCAATCTAATTTAGAGAATGTGGAGGACTGGTACTAAATGCAGAGAGCCCGACTTACCTAAATACTGGAACGGGATAAGCTTGCGCCAGGCAAAATAGAGTGATACTGGAGCCCATTGCAAAATCCAAAAATTCTATTGTTTTTATCGGAACTTTCGGCGGCGCGGTATTAATAGGTTCTAAAAAAAATATTTTACTCAGTAATTATGTTACCTGGCTAAGGGAACTGGGAATGCCTGTGCGGGACATAGCAATGTCACACTAGCGTTAATGATTGCAGCGAAACCTCTGACGTTATCCATTGTAGGAAACTTGGGAGGAACTCTTCCTACCGGTTCTAAACAAGAACATACAAGCTAAAGGCCGTAGTTTTGCCCGTGATATGTCTATATGTTTTTACCTGAATATTGGGACAGGAAAGGCTTGCGCCATGCACAATAAAGTGCTAGTATGATCAGTTGACGTTTCCGTAATATCAATCATTTTACTTGCTACTTTTGGAGCTGCACTGCCCATGGGTTCTACGAAAGAAAATGTAATATGATAGTCAATATTATACCTGAACGCCGGTGCAGGGAACGCTTGCGCGGGACACAAAATCGTGATGTTATCGCTTTCTTTAGCATCGAAGGCACGACTTTTGTCAGTAGTTGTAAATTTAGGTGAAACACGACCGACGGGTTCTATGAATAACGATATGTTATTTTTATATGGTAAGCATTTTTCTTGTTTTACCTGAATAATGGGACTGGAAACGCCTGTGCAGGGCATAACATAGTTAAACTTGCATTGAGTGTAGCGCTAAAGCTTCGCGAGCTATCCATCGAAGGAAATTTTGGTGAGACTCGTCCCACTGGCTCTATAGACATAATATTAATAGTATATTGCATATGTACCTGAAAAGTGGAGTAGGAAACGCTTGGGCCGGACAAAGCAAAGTCACGCACTTATTTGAGGCAAATGTAAAACTGCGGCCGGTTTCCATCGATGGGAATTTGGGTGACACTTTTCCCATGGGCTCTGTTCATAAGGGAATATGTCGAACGTAGAGTTTTAAATCCGTTTAAAATAAATAACTTATATCTTACCTAAACATTGGGGCAGGATACGCTTGTGCGGGACACAAAAGTGACATGCTTTGATAACTATCGTAATTGAATAGACGGCTTTTCTCTAAACTTGGAAATTTAGGGGATACCTTTCCCATTGGCTCTGAAGCAAGACACGAACGAAAAGGTCACAAGACGTATAAAAATGAGCTGAGCTGCTTATAATTTTTATATAGATATTCTAAACAAAAAACACTAACTACCTGAATACTGGTACAGGAAATGCTTGAGCTGGGCATTGCAATACAAATGACTCTGTTTTCTTCACACCGATCATTGTTCCCATGACTACGGAAGCGAATTTTGGCGAAACTCGTCCGACGGGCTCTACAGGAACAAGGACAAAGAGATGATATTTACCTGAATAATGGGGTTGGGAACGCTTGAGCGGGACATTGTAAAGCGTAGGACTCATTTTTCTTAACTTCAAACATTGTTCCCGTTAAGACAGTCGCAAACTTAGGAGGGACGCGACCCACGGGTTCTAAAATTAACAAAACATAATGTTTCGCCTTAGATAAACTGGTTCTGCTATTACCTGAATACGGGGACAGGGAACGCCTGAGCTGGACACTGCAATGAGAATGGCGTGTCCTCGGTGGCTACAAACATTGCACCAACTTGACTGGAGGAGAACTTTGGTTGCACTCGCCCTATCGGCTCTGAAGAACGCAAACGTAAAGGCAATTTGAATGGACCTTACCGATACATAGGTGCTGGAAATGCCTGTGCAGGGCAGAGAACAGCGAGATCGGAGAATTCGTGGAACTGGAATCCACTGGTCGTCTGCGCGCTAGGAAACTTGGGGGGTACACGTCCCATCGGTTCTGTGTATGTTGGGAGAAGGCGTTTTTACCAGGACTACACCCCGATGGATAGACATTAAGTTACATAGCATTAACATCCCCTACACTCTCTAAATCGACGAATAAGTCATAATAACATTAATGAAGGCTCAGCAGGGTACCCTATCCCAACATTCAGGCAAGACATGGCTTTTTATTGTGTAATTAAAAGATTTAAATAACATTATAGCGCATGTAAGATGAAATGTTTTTAATCATTGCTATTTAAAGTAAATAAAATCTATTTAATGGAATGTTTTTGGATGCTACTTAATTTACAGCTTCTAATGAATTAAAAATAAGATTATAAACATTTCATTAAGGTAGCACAGCATACTTGGAACTTGAGGAAGTCTCATTGATAATCGAAAATGTATTTAGGAGCTATGCATATAAATGGTTGATTATATTTACAGTTCAAAGTATACTGTTAGCATTTATTAGAATTTGAATTCGTAAAATAAATATAAGAAAATGATATTTTAAGATATCTAGAAATATATTTTTTATATCTTCTGAATTTTGTCACTAATCTTAAAATATCACTTAAGGATAAAAACGTCGTTCATTCGTTCAATTTAATGAAATGAGACGGAATGAATAACGTCAATATTTAATAGTAAATAACTTACCTGTGATAACTAATCTTCCCTTTGTAGCTGATAAACGGGTTTCACCAGTTAGTCTATGCTTTGTTCTACATTGGTAAGATTTGTAACCGTCTTCAGGTCCAACATCACGAATATGCAATTCTCCAGATGGTAAAACCAAGTATTTGCCCTCTGAAAAAGTCGTTTTATAAAAATGTGTTTCATGTTACAAGCGTTCATATTGAATTCATTTCATTTCGCAACACAACATAAGGTTGTGATTTACTTAAAAATTTCAAGTCATGCAGGAAGGAGGATTACAGGATAGGTAGGCCGTGAGGCCTGTGGAGAGATAGGAACCCGATTTAGGAACAATAACCTACTTAAACAACATCCATAAGGAAAAGACCGCAAATCTAAACCGTTATAACTAGACATGTACCATATGAATTCTGATCACTATCGAGGTTGATTTCATCAGTTTCCTCCCCTTCACTAATAATCCAAGAGACTACTGTCACATATTCCGACACAAAACTAGGGATGTGGCATTTTAAAATAGCTGAGTTTCCCCGCAAGACATACTCTTCCATTAAATTGACGGCATACGCCTGGGAAACAACTGAAATCAAAAACATTACCTGTTAGTGAGACATGAAATGTCGAAGATTATAAAGGATGTGGACGGGAAACGGACGTGAAATTAGGAGGGGATTCGTCGTACTATTCAGACTAGAAAGAATACCTAAATCGGACAACTCGTCTATTTTTACTTCTTGTTCGTTGTCGTCTTCCGATATAATCCAAGATACGACAGAAACGTATTCAGATACGTAACTAGGAATTTGGCATTTGAGAACAGCAGCGTTTCCACGCAACACATATTCTTCCCAGAACTTAACATCGTAAGCCTGAGACACGACTGGAAATATAAATTACGACATTTATCTGACATTTTGGAATTTGAGGAAAGGGGCTTGGTAGTTATTGGGATAAGGCAATCTTTGATGGCTCTATATTACTGTTACCTAAGTTGGAATCGGAATCTAAATTAATATCCAACTCTTCGTTATCTCCCTCAGAAATGATCCAAGACGTAACAGTGACGTATTCAGTAACAAAACTAGGAATGTGGCACTTTAGTATAGCAGAATTCCCTCTCAAAACGTTCTCCTCCCAAAGGTTAACGGTGTAGGACTGAGAGACGACTGTAAAGCGTAACTAGTGATAAGTATGTAATAGGATTTTTGGCTTGGATGAGGAGGGATACAAAATGTCATAAAAGATATTACACCCAAATTATTGTATCCCGTGCCGTTAATTTCTTTTTCCTCTATGTCTCCTTCGAAAATTAACCAAGAGGAAACTGTTACATACTCTGATACAAAACTAGGTATATGACATTTAACAAATGCTGAATTTCCCCGTAAGACGTTCTCTTCCATTAGGTTGACTGTATAGGCTTGTGACACGACTGTAAAACAAAAGAAGCCAAGGATAAGGTATGGAAAAGTGGAGAAATAGACATCCTAAGTGCAAATACCCAAATCATTAGAATCGGTTTGCTGTATTTCTAACTCTTCCTTGTCGCCTTCAGAAATAATCCAAGAAGAAACACTAACGTACTCGGTAACAAATGTTGAAATATGACATTTCAGGATAGCTGCATTACCACGCAATACACTCTCTTCCATTAAATTGACAGTGTAAGCTTGAGAAACAACTGAAAATATAATTTTACGCCTATTATTTTTTAAATTTACACAACCATGATAGAAGGACCTATCTACACAAAAGGACAAGGACGGGGTATGTCTAACACGGTAAAGCCTAAAATGTATACCATCTCGGTTGGTAGTATCGTTTACTTTTATTTCAGTTTCATCATCGCCCTCTGATATGATCCAGGAAGAAACTTGTACATATTCAGTGACAAAGCTCGGGATAAGGCATTTCAATATAGCCGCATTTCCCCGTAAAACGTTTTCTTCGACAAGATTGACAGTGTAGGCTTGTGATACGACTGCAAGATATCGAATAGAGTTAAAATTGTCTATAGATGCTATTAAGATGTAGGACAGGATTCCAAGGACGTTGAATAAACATTGCTATCAATATACCGTAGTTTTCATTCTTTATAAACTCTCCACCTTCGGAATCGTGCCAAGAAACTACGTGAACATGATCCGAAACAAATGATGGGATGTGGCATTTGAATACGGCAGCGTTACCGCGAATAACATATATATCGTAAACCTGCGATTCGTAGAACTGATTGACAGCTGAAAATGTTAACAAAATAAAATGTAAGTTCAATTCATAGATATGCATGGGTGTACATTAGACGGGATTTACTACAGAGCGGATAGGGACAATTGGGAACGCACGGCCGATCTTGATTACCGTAATTGGCGGCAGAGTCATTTAGCGAAAATACAGAGAGTGACTCCTCTTCAGTCACCCATTCTACAACCTGAACGTAGTCCGACACAAATGAAGGTATTGTACATTTAACGATAGCTGAATTTCCTCTTAAAACGTCTTCATCAGTAACTCGAGGTTCATAATTCTGATGAACAACTGTAAATGCAATAGTTAAAAAGGGCGTATCAAAGATCAATGAGGGGAAACAGGAATATGGAGGCTAAATTCAATGTTAGAAGTGAATTTGTGAAGTACCAGAAATGTTATCAAGATTTTCATCAGCAGTAACAGTGTCGTTGTCCATTATCCAAGATACGACATGGACGAAATCGGCCACGAAGGACGGAACGATGCATTTAAGAATCGCCGTGTTGCCTCTCAAAACGAATTCATCATTCACTCTAGCCTCATACGCTTGCAAAACAGCTGTAGGTAGTAAAAAAGTATCGTTCAGGAAATATAGGACTTGGGACGCTTTTAAACGACGCATTACCCTCATTACTTCCGGGAAAGTAAGTACCGCCTTCACTGTCCATCCACATTTCAACAAAAACGAAATCGGAAACGAAGCTGGGAACTTCGCATTTCATTATTGCCGCGTTGCCACGGATAACGTATTCATTGTCTGCTTCAGCTTCGTATGGCTGGGACACAACTATTCAAACAGGGAATTTTGTGACTATAACGGGGAGTTGAAAGGGAAAGGTTTTTCGAAAGTTCATAATTGTTTAGTACCCTCTTGATAACTCGTATTATTTATCGTCAATATTTGTCCATCATCTAATACCCAGGACTCCACATGCACAAAGTCGGTAACAAACGATGGGATCTTGCAGTGAACAATGGCTGCGTTCCCTCTAATCACGTACTCATTTTCGGCTTCAGTCACGTAATACTGTGACACCACTATGGAATATTGATTAGATATTGAATTAGGCTGGATAGGTGTTATATTGAGGAGGTGGTATAGGTGCTTATTAGGGAAGTAGCTTTTATTGTTTATCGTGGCTATTGTTACCGAGGTCTTCGGAATAGCTAATCACTGTTCCTTCTTCGTCAATCCATGCCTCTACTTTAACAAAATCAGCGACAAACGATGGAATGGAGCATTTTAAAACTGCAGCATTTCCACGTATCACATATTCGGTTAGAATTTCCGCCTCATAAAATTGATTTACGACTGTAAATATGCATTATTGTTACTTCTTGAAACTATAAAATAGGGCGGGAACAGGAGGATGGATAGAAGGAATGAACATCACAATGTTTTTTCATACCGATGTCATCGGTTATCATATATTCATTTTTATCGGAATCAACCCAAGCTTCCACTTTGACGAAGTCAGCAACGAATGAAGGGATGTTACATTTTAAAACCGCTGTATTCCCACGAATAACATACTCTGAGACAACTTCGGCCTCAAAATATTGAGTTACGACTGAAAGAAGTGAAACATTGAAGATATCGCATTTTTCTGGCAGGAGGATGTTGTGGAGGACGTTGGGTTTCTATCGTTAGTTTACCGTCTCCTTCTTTAGTCCCATTAATTGTGTATGCATTTTCTTGTTCATCATGCCAAGAAATGACATTAACAAAGTCGGCCACAAAGGAAGGTATTGAGCATTTAAGTATAGCTGAATTTCCACGAATCACATACTCGTTATTTACTTCCGACTCATATTGCTGCTGGACAACTGTTGGCAGATTCCATTTATTGGAGAAGGAATTGGGGATCGAGCTATTTTAAATTTAGGAATAACCATAATTTTCGCCGGGGTAAAAGTCTTCCTTTTCGTCGGTGTGCCATGAAAGCACTTCTATAAAATCGGCGACGAACGACGGAACTTGACATTTTAGTATGATACTGTTCCCCATTATAACATATTCCTTGTTCACATCAGTATCATAATGCTGGGCGACCACTATTTTTCGATAATATAATCATATCTTAGTATAAATAGACACATATATTAAAGACAATCTAATTTAAATGCTTCCTAATTAGTAACTACACATTGATTCACACACACATTGAGTGCGTTCTCTTCTAAAGCCAGCCTACTTGCTTAAAAAGTAGTTTTAACATTTACAACTGCAATAATGAACTTTATTATGAGGTAATTAAAGATACAATATTTTATGTTCTAGACGAAGAATTGGCAATACTAAATTATGTTGGTTAAAATGTAGGGCGAAAGTTTCTTTGTAGCTTCCATCAAGTGATTTACAGTTAGTAGTTGATAACAATTACTTTCGCCCAGGACTCGAACCCAGGCCTGTAGGTCCTTAATGCAATTACATAATATAACTAACTACTATATAACCAGAACGATGATACAACACCATTGTTTTAAATATCATAAAGTTTTTCTAACCTCCCGTTTCGCCCTTAATTAATGAAATTGTCAAAGCGTTAGGTCGAATGAGTACATCAAATGTTAACGGTATAGAAATGATTATTTAATTGACCTCACCGAGCCCCAGTTATAAGGGCATCGTACATTGGTCACACTATCATTATTTATGGTTCTTATATCACCAGATGTGATAATACGGAAGTTTGTGTTATTGGACCGTAATTGGACTATTACTTGTGTTTCGACTAAATAAAATTCTATTTATATTAAGAAAGTGTGGTTAGACTTCGTAAAGAACATTTTTATAAAGAAAAAATGTCCAAAAAGACCTGAAAAATTTTTTATATTTTTAAACGTCACTTAATTGAATCAAAGGAAAAACTTGTTGTGTTAATATTAAAAGTAAAAAATATTAAAACCTTTTTTTCTATTGCTTGTACTTGATCATATTTTTGCTACACCCTAGTTACACCATACTGTTTACTTGTACGTGTTACTTTCATTATACTCTGTTATTCTGATAAAGGTATTTTATTGTTCTAAATGAATAGTTCAAAAGTTAACTCGAGTTCACCTTATTAGTTCCACTTAAAGATAATTTTAAGTTAGTGTCCTTATCTGTCAATTAAGTTAAATAAAAGATAGATATATTACTCATCTGAAATAATATGTGTTTTTAGAATTCCCGTAACTAAATCCTTATATTGTAGATTATTAAATAAAATAACCTGAATTTACATTTAAAATTGCATAAATATTAACTTACAATTATCGAATGTTATAAATCAATACGATCACTTTCAACGTTGATGATTTATTACGCAAATCTATCAACGCTATAAAGCAAAAAGTTACGTTTTAAATCGGAATTTTGTGCCGTATATGTTTATTAGGCGAATCTATAAACCATAAAGTATTCGAAAAGCTGACAGAAGAAAATGACATGTTTTAAATCGTTTAAAGTGATTTATTCGCGGTGTACTGCTGTGTAAGCTAGACAATAGTTAAAGCAGTTATGAACGAACGTCAACCTGATTAATTACTTAGCTCCACTTTCCAAAAAAAAACAATTGTTATTGTATCATCGTTCTGTAAACGTATTTAGCAACGTTCATAGTGAAGTAGGCATTTAGTTTTTTAAAATAGGTAATTGTATGCAGATCACGAAGACATCTTTAATGGCATTTAATTATCATTAACAAATTTTATATCTTATCGCTTCATAGTATTAAAATACTAACCACAGATCATTACTAAACTTAAATCAGTAATTTATTTAAATACACTTACACTTGAATAGTTAAAAAAGCGAAATATATTAGTTAAACTAATTTGATAATTATTTAAACTACTGCCCGAAGTTTCGGATGCTTTGCAGCAGCCGTGGTGAAGATCTATATAATATGGAAAGTGTCTCTAATGTCAAAGTAGAAACTGCTACACTAGCGCCATCTGTTCCATCGTAGTTGGTATTTGACCATGCGACCGTAGTTAACATAATTTTCAGATTAACAAATATATTTCGCATTTTAAAACCGTTAAAGTGTTTTGTTTAAATGTGTACTACTCCCATAGACTGTATTAAGTTTTAATCTGTGGTTCAAAGCGTTTTATTTGCACATTTATTCTAATACAATGGCTTTAGCTTAGACTTCGTGTATTGCATAACTAATTGGTATATGATGAGTTAATGAACTTACCAGCGCGAACGTTAACGTCTCTAGAATGGATTGTGCCAACAGGATTCCTCGCTAGACAAGCATAGACTTGAGCATGCACTTCCTGTCGATAATCTTCAGCCCGGAATGGAGGGAATACGAGATTTCCGTTCGGCAGCACCTGAAAGAACAAAGTCATAATTTGAATAAGATTTAGAGTCTATCCTAGTTTAAGCAAGTAGAACACATTTAACTAGCAGAATTTTAAGGACTTTGAACTCGACATATATTAGTTAACTTATAAACAATTAATTTAAACTACGCCCCGACGTTGCGTATTTGCTGAAGCAAAATATATTTCGAGGTTTAACCGTTAAAAGCGTTTATTTAAATATTTCCTAGTTCGTTCAGGTCGAAATATCGTGCGGGACTCGAACTCAAAAAAAGTTCTTGTATCAATTGAGTATCGATTAAACTAATACGTTCGTGTTTTAAACGGTTAAAAGTGTTGTTATTAAATGTTAAGTAGATACTCGTGTAAACCTTGCTGTTTACAAATTTCCAGGGCTATAACTAACTCATTCTCTTATAAAGGTTCTTCTGTACTAATATTATAAAGAGGTAAAAGATTACTGTATTTTTGTATTAACGGGTAAACTCAAAAAGTTTTATGCAAACATTTTTATGCTTCACTCTAAAATGTCTTTGTCACAGCTACTTAGTTTAAGTATTAGGAATTAAACTTTGCATAATATTTGTCAAAGTTCTTTTCAGAATTATCGTCTTTGAACTTTTCTAATATTTTCTTTTGTATTATTATTAGTTTATTCTTAATTTCCCTGCCTAGAAGAAGAAGCAGCTATCATAAGAATAGTTCCCTAAGCGAGATTAGCAAAGTTTGTCGTATTGGAGAGTCTTTTCCTAAAATGATCATCTGGAAAGTATTCTAGTGTACGGGTCCCAATCGCAAGCCAAGAACTATCGTCGAATGTTCAGGTTCGTTTTGCAGAACAAAATGCAAGTTCGTCTCAGCGACTTGAAGGAAATAGAGCTACGAATTTGCGAACACGTGCACGGGACTCTAACACTGTAACGCTCGAGGGCTCCTGACACAGCATGATAGACAAAGTTCGTTAACAGCTAGGACGCGAAATACATTTTTTTCTAATTTAGTGATTCATGGTCGTTTTAATTAGCATGCTTATACTTTTAAATCTGTACTTATTTATGTCTACCCGTGCAAGCCGGGACAGGGGTAGTCTTTAGATATAAGGTTCTGATACGTGAATAACTTTCGTTATTTCAAATTATTCTGACGTAGCTATTTCTTTTGTCAGGGCTATTGATTTCTAGTGGTCGAACTACCTGAACTTACCTGTCGCAATCCAGGGACGTCACCAACAGCGGTTCCATCAGCTCGTACCCAAATCACATCGGGTGGGGGGGATCCTCGGGCGGCGCACTCCACTACGGCTCCGGTCGTGTTGCTGAAGTCTACTCGGTTTGGTGGTTCCTTCATGAAAATCGGTCCAATCGTTTCGTCCTCGCATCGCACTGCTCCTGTGAAACATATTAGTTTCATAATTATTTAAATTCATTACTTAATCAATTCTGTTAGGAACCCCATGAACAAAGCATGACTTTTATATATGTATATGTATGAATGTCAAACTAACTGAATGTCTAAAAAAGACATTGTGTATTTTATTTAGTTTATGCGAGTAGTACACATTTAAATAAAACACTTTAACGGTTTAAAATGTGATATATAAGTGAGAACGGGCCTCCCCGTGGCCACGGCTGCTGTTAAAAATAATTTTCAAATAAGTTTAACTAATATATCGCGTTTTAAACCGTTAAAGTGTTTTATTTTAAAGACATTGTATTATTATAACGACACCAGCACTTAAATATTTCCTCAGTTGGGAATCGGGCCTCTTAAGAGATGTAGGACGAGACAGTCGTCAAGTTTTATTTCTTTTCATAACTTAACAAAATCCCGAAAAGAAAGAAAATCGGCAATATTCCTTCGCGCGTTACGTTACGCCTATACATTATAAAGCGTAACGTAGTATGTAGAAAGATTAACACGTGGTGTAAAATATTAAGTAACGAGGATCGAAGTCCTGATCTCACGAATATAAGTCGGGTGCTCGACGACAGACAGTTTCATTATTATAACGTGCTCGCAACTAATTAATGGTTTTAAACATGACAGCGTTTTTAGGTCAATTGAATGTTACCAAGGTTCACGAATACATCTACATGTCATGTTGTATAGCCATAAATACACATATTAAACCCTTTTCATGCTTTTTAATCAACATAAAAAATGTTATTCAAGTACTTAATTTGTAAGTTACTTTTGAATAAAACATTTTTTATGTTGTAAACTTTAAATAAAAATTTTAAGGTTTAAACGCAATAATTGTTAACTAATATATTTTAACTACGGCACGACTCTGCAAAGACCGTGTCAGGTTCACCAAATACCAACGACAACGGAAAAAATGGCGCTAGCGTAGGATTTTTTATTTTGACATTAGAAACACCCTCCATCTTTAATCTCCCCGTGACCACGGCTACTGCAAAGCATCCGAAACGTCGGGCCGAAGTTAAAAATCATTTTTCAAATAAGTTTAACTAATATATTTCGCTTTTTAAACCGTTAAAGTGTTTTATTTAAATTTCCCCTTTTTGGCGTATACTAGTTTGTCATTGATAAAGTAGGTATAAAGCAGACATATATTTGAAAGTTTTTCTATTAAACCTCATATGGTTTTGTATTTGTGATATTTATTATTTGTCCCATAAGAATAAATCGCAACGGAATACGATGAATCTAACTTGTTCGATGAACGAAGTAATTAATACGCGGAAATTGGCAGCGTATCAAAGCGTTCACTTATACAGAAACCTATAGACTATGGTTTGCTTGTAAAATAGTAATATTATTTTGTTAGTAGCTCTGTTATTATTATATAGAATATTACTTGCAATTACAGTGATTGTATTTTTGTGACAGGAGCTTTTTTTTCACGGTAAAAAATCCTCTATAATTAATTAGATTTTTTATTATTTAGATACTTAAGATGTACTGGGGTATTATATTGTCTATATCGGAAGACCACAGACTAAAATCGAAACGCAGCTCTACACTTTATAGCTTTAACATCTGTGGACGCTGATTCGTAAGCCGCCGATTTCAATGAAGTATTTTCATGTCCAAATTTTCCAGATAAGGTGATTAATAATAAAAGGATTTTAAAACATGTCGGACCCGGAATTGAACCCACAGCTGGTGTCTACTGTTCCCATCATTGGCCATTAATTCACAAATAAGCTTGTCGAATCATTGGTTATTTTGTATTGGTGGTCAATAGTGTAGTTGAAATTCAATTAGATTAACTTGTTAAGTTATAAACAACATTCAATTTATGGAGCAGAACGAAAATATCAATTACAGGACCAAGGTGCGATTAGATGTTATTACATATCGTTAACTATGCTTCGCCCGCGACTTTATCTTAGCGGGAAAATTACTCGATGGTATGTTAGTGTTAACAATCACATGTAATAGAATTTAAAAAAAAAAAAAAATTTAATTTACATGTTACAAACCTATGTTTATACACCACAATTATTATAATGGCTTTTATTCGGTTTTAAGGTGTATGAGTAAAGTTCAAACAAACTAACTCTTTAACTTTATAATATTAGTATAGTTTGAATAAACTCGCCGCTTAACAACTTATGTCATCGACTGTACACTTCACAGGTACTTAAGAAATGTGTCATCTTACAGACAAAAGACAGCAACAAAACTGTGTGTGTCCATGCATACGACAGACGGCAATGGCACTATTACAGCCCTCATCAGCTTATGAGGACTCGACCTAGTTCATAATGACGTCTCGCATAAAAGCGTCTTTGTACCCTACAGCCCTACTAAATGCGACCGAAAGAATAAGGCGCTAATTGCAGCTAATGAGAAAACGTTTTCTTTCACTTATTAAGATGACACGGGAAGTTCCAAATGTTATAAATAATCTTATTCGTTTGGCAGAAGTTCTCCGTTAAAGTTATCTAGGTTGCTAAGATGCATATTTTTATACCAATATTTTTTTAAATCGAACCAGTAGTAATGAGATTAGCGCGTTTAAATAAACTAGATAGATAAATAACTGTAAGTTGAACGTAAGTATATTATTTAAATAGTCATTTGTTTTATTTTATCTCACATGTAATATAGTGGAAACAGAAGCATCATTTCCTTAGAGAGAGACAAAAAACAGCAACAATCGCTACACACAGCAAAAAACTCTCGGGATTGCTGCGCGCAGATGTGCGCGCACGCAGGTCCGTGATTGGTTGTAGGAGAGACAGATGCACATAATCTGTATACTTACTTTTGCTTCGTCATAACGGATTTCTTAAATTTTTAATAATAAGTCGAGTATTTATAATTACCTATATTATAAGTATAAATGATTTGCTTGTAAATGTAAACATTATTTTTCATCTAATTTGTTTAAATTAGTGGTTCTTATTTAGTCCATAGAGGAAAAGCTATTAAAATTGAAGCTAAAACCAACGCATCTATAGTTTAGTTAAAAAAGAAAACTTAAAATGAAATACATATTTCAATTTTAAGACTATGAGTATAATTATTAAAATAATTACTCATTCGTGAATCAATCAAGCGTCGAAAACAATTTAAATATTCACACGACTACGAAATACTGTGACATCTCTGAATAAAAATAAAACGAGAACTGTATTTGTTAAAGTGAAGAATGTAGAGGATGCTTTTTAGATTAGTCATGGCTAAACTTTTACGGGTTTAAAACGAGAATAATATTACTTAAGCCGTGGTCACAACTAAAACGATGAGCCGTAGTTAAAATTATTATTATGATTATGAATATAATTTGAAAGCTTAACTAATACGTTTCGCGTTTTAAACCGTGAAAAGTGTTTTATTTAACTGTGCAACTACTCGCGTAAACTACAAACGTCATTAATAACCATGAATGTTCTTGAATCTTTATAATTTATGTTTAATTTACTCTATATTGAAAAATTGACCGTTTGCGCATACCTAAGTACGTTTTTAAAATACATTTTCAACCATAACACAAACAAAAGCTTGTCAGTTTCAAATTTCACTATCTTTAATATGTGCGATGTTGTAATCAAGTCGAGGTGGGCGTTCTACACGGTTAAATGTTGAACACCTGCGGTAACATCTGGCCGATCAAATGAACCTTAGGAATTTTCCTGATAACACGCGCTTCTTCCATAAACGTCTCATGAGGCGTCCCTTTTTCTAAGATAGGGCGATATATTAAGTGCTTTACAAGTTATAGCACATTTAAATAAAACATTTTAACGGTTTAGAACGCAATACATTTTGTTAAAACTTATTTGAAAATTATTTTTACTACGGCCCGACGTTTCGGATGCTTGGGGGGAAAAAAATTTTTCAAAAAGTTTAACTAATATATATATATTTTTTTTTTACTGTTAAGTGTTTTATTTAAATGTTTACTACTCGCGTAAACTACAGACATATTTAAGTTATGGCATAGTTTTGGCTTCTATGGTTTATGGAATGTAGATAAGGGTCAATGGAAAAACTTAATTTTTATACTCCTATCCTACTTATATTATATTTAAAAAGTTTAACTAATATTCAAATAAAACACTTTAACGGTTTAAAACGCGATATATTAGTTAAACTTATTTGAAAATGATTTTTAACTTCGGCCCGACGTTTCGAATGCTTTGCAGCAGCCGTGGTCACGGGGAGACTAAAGATGGAGGATGTCTCTGACGTCAAAGTAAAGAATTGCTACGCTAGCGCCATCTGTTCCGTCATGTTGGTATTTGGTGAAACTGGCTGGGTCCTTACAGAATTGACTAACGGTGTCTTTGCGTTTGCCGGTATGCTGTTTATTGGGATCCAGAGTTTTTAATATGGGATCCCAGGTGTTTGATAATATGAGGCCGTCCTCCCTATTGAAATTTTGGTGTTTTTTGATTTCAATAGATAACTACATTCGAATCCGGGACCTAGACTTACTTTTAATAGTAAAAATTTTTAATAATCATTGCAAACACGAAAAACATAATTTATGTGAATGGTATTAAAACATCCTTATCAAGAATCGAGTTATAATTTTTTTCCCAAACGATTTGATACATTGTTTTCGTAGTATGTAGTTAGTATGAATTGTTTGTTAATAAATATTCAACACAGCTAAATTTCTTTGTATTCATTGTTTTACACTTCTACTGAACAAAATGCGTTGCGTAGCCGAACTCCAATTATGTAACCAACAGATTTGGTCACACAAATATTCATAAGTAAAGGAGACTTTGCAATTTGATCTCAAAACAAATTTTTAATCGGATATTGATTTCCGAAATAATCGAACAAACGAATAACAACATAGTTTTTAATGCTTTCAATTATTGAAAGTATATAAGTGACCCCCCTCCCGTGACCACGGCTGCTGCAAGCGACATCGGGCCGTAGTTAAAAGATATTGTTAAATAAGTTAAAAAAATACATTCCGCGTTTTAAACCCTTAAAAGTGTTTTATTTAAATGCGAAAATAGTAATAATTCGCAAATCATGCTTATATAACTTTAAGAAACTCAAATACCAAATAAAAACCGAAGGGATGTGTGTGAACCGAATTTTAATAAGTAAATTTAAATATTACGGTTAATCTCACATGGTGTTTGAACATACATATATTTTTTGTTCAGTTAAGTAGGTGAGCGCCACCATTTACATAATTCAGTATAACCGAGACAAGTTTATTTTTTCTTAAAATAAAACCACTTTAAGCATGCATGGTAGCTATTTGATATTGATATTTTGAGTGCTTTACAGCGAGTTTATAAGTTCAGTTATATATTGCGCGTTTTAAACCGTTAACTGTGTTATTTAATGTACTACTAAACTTCAAACAATATCTACTTTAACGTACACGATGATATTAGGAAACTTAAAGACATAGAAAATTATAAAAAATAATACATCAAGTAGGGTACTTTATTAACTTATATATTCAAGAAAGAAACATAACAGAACACCAAAGGAATACAAATGTATAGTAAGAATTCTAAAAACGATCCACAGATAATCTATATATACACAAGTTAGTTAAGTTAAACATGGGGAACTTAGTGCATGTCGCATACATATAACTTTCTTGAGAACTGCCCCCAGGTGACTATGTTTTAGCTGTAGCCTTTGTTAGAGATTGTCCTATATAACAGAGGTCATTCACCTTCCAAATTCCTATTCTACGCATTCAGTCTTGCCCTCGTTATCCCTACCGTGTCTTCAAATTATCTTAAACACGCGCGACAATTGTCTCTCATGTTACATAGAAGGAAAAATATATAAGTGTGGACTGTAAGGCAAGTTTTCTGTATAACTAAGTGTTGCAAGACTAAGCAATAATAAAAAGTCTTTGATAAAAATAAATTCTTAGTCATGAGATTTTTAAATAATGCGATGTCTAACAGTCCGAAAAATTAATTATTTTTATAGCATAATTGTTATTTTACATCTCGCCTAGTTTTATTAATTATTAGTGGACAGATGAATGTATTAAAACTATAATCTGTAGCCTTAGCGACAAAGTCATTAAATAAAACACTATGTATTTAAAACGCAAAAAATATATTCGTTACTTTAGTGCGCCAGTTGCTACCGATTTAAAATGTAAATGTACTCTGCAGTTTAGGCAATACTAAACATTTAAACACACTTATAAGTTATAACGGTTTAAAACCCGAAATTATAAATTTAAATATTTTGATTAATTTTAACAGCTTGAACTTGAATTACTATTTTAATTAATAAAAGTGATATATAATTTTAGTTAATCGACATCGTTGGTTACGTTAAGCATCTGAAACGTCAGGCCGCTGTTCAAATTAAGTTTTACTAATATATAGCGCGTTTTAAACCGTTAAAGTGTTTTATTTATAAGTATGTATATTAAACTCGCGTAAACTACAGACGGTGATGAAATAATCTCTCAATTACGAAGAATTAACATTCAATCGGATGCGTTAAGTCATACATCCTAATCGCTTATATATCTTGAATGTATTTGCTTGGTTAGGATTCAGTTTCCGCTGTTCAGACAACGTACAGCATTGGATCGAGTGACGCGACGATAGAGATTCCTACAATTGAATAATCGACCTCTAGATATGTGGCTGCATGGGAACAATACGCTGGAGTACTTTTCATTTGATTCGCTTCGTAAATGATATCAATGTTAGCACATAATATATTCTGAAGAGAGTATTTTAATTAACAAGATATTTGAATAAAGAACATAGAAATAAACATGCATAGACTTATTACTTGTTACAGACTATACAAATTTTATAAATGCATAGACAAGCAAAGTACAGATTTAAAAATATGTACATACTATTTTCTGATCTCCTAGCCTTGTGTGGGTGGATGTGTGTGAGTGTGTATCGGTGTGCGTGAGTTAGTGTGTATCGGTGTGTGTGTGTGTAGAGGGGGTGTCTCCAAAAGAAGATACAGTAGATTTTTTTTATCGTAGTTAAAGACAGGCAAGCGTAGGTTTCACTAGATGGAAGGTAAAACTTCAACTTCTTATCTTACCAAGTGACGCAACAACGCGCTGTCGCCTTCTTTTGGCTTTGAATGTTTTGAAATTGTAGATGAGTGTGTGATAAGCTTTTATTTTATGAATAATTGAAGAATGATAAAAGTTATGACACAGGCGGAAACTGAACCTGGTTCACAATGTTGACTGTTGATTCAAATGATTAAAAGAAACTAACACAAAGTTTTGATCTTTAGAATTCATTAAACAGTGTCTACATTTAGGTATATCTTTGACATTCAAACTTGGAAAGCGTAGAAAAAAAATATCGTAGATTTTTTCTACTATAGTACGATATATCACTACATGTAATATCTGGATACATCGGCAAAGGATAGTAACGACTGACTCACGGTCGCGACCTTATACGCGAAAGGCCAATGTTCCGGCTTGTTTATATCGAAAACCTGTAAGCTTTTAGTATTCAAGTGCGAACTGTACATATAGCTAGATCTTTGGTTTTTTATTAATTATGTTGACATAACTTTGAGGCATTCTTAAATTAATTTTTGAGCTACTTTTAGAATGTTTTGAAAGTAATCTTAAGTATTGTTTTCCAAGATTAATATTTTAAAAAATGATTACGTGTAAGACACGGTAGCTTAATTATAAGTTACCAAGAGCACGGAACGCTGTCGATGCCGATTGCAGTCCTGCCCGTTGTGAACATTTTTAAAATCTAAAATTGATTTTTATTTAATCATTCAGTGAGCAAATAATTTTGGTGACGTAAAGTAGAAGAAGGTATGTCCCGTATTCTGCCTCCATTCTACCAGTCAATTTTATCTACAGATGAGCCTTACGGAAACTATATTGATATTTATTTTTCGGGATTCAAACTAACGACCGTTTCACTACTGAGTAAATGACACGGAGTTTGAGAAGCGTTATGTTGTATAAAAGGTATTTTAAAGAATATCAAATATTTTTAAAGTAATTATAGTATTCAATATTGAAATGAATATAAATAATATTTTTTTCAGTTGATTCAGTGAACGTTGCCCGGCAACCGGGCAGAGTTCCCGGCCGTGGCTGGTATATCGATCGCGCCCGGGTGCGGGCTCATTCCATTATTAACAACTTCCTTTTAACCTTCACGGGCATATTTAAGATGTAAAACGATACGTAACAGTCGTGAGTTCAAGACCCGTCTGTATCATAAATTTTTGTAAAAATCATTTGACCAAACAGACCAAAGTTTAATTAAACAAATGAAAGCGATCTTTATCCCTGCTTATAGGTCTGCAAATAGTTTTTTTTTAATTAGACGTATTGTAAGTCTTATTGAAAAGGTGTAAAAAAAAAGATTTGAAAATTTTAATCCTTTTTTTATGTTACTGCACATGGTGACACAATATAGATTAAAAATCAAAAGTAAATTGAATTTTTTTTTGACTCGGGCAAGACTTGAACCGGCATCGTCTGCGTTCTGTGCTGTTGACTCGGTAACTCAATTGGTTAGAGCGCGGAACGCAGGCAATGCCGGTTCAAGTCCTGCCCGAATCGAATATTTTGTCAATTTACTTTCGATTGTTAATCAAAGAAATAAGATATTCAATAATGTGTAACATTTGTTTGTTGTGTGAATTCGAGCAATTTTAATTTTTAACATAAGTTGTAAGCAAAAGTATTCAAACTTAACTTATATGTAAGCTTTACAATTGAACCTCTATACCTTCGTGATAAAGTTCTTTCAAGTTTCAGCAAAAGAAGTTTGAAACAAAAGCGCTAAGGGCCTTTGCGCAGTGTTTGCTAACGCGTCGTCTGCATTTTGCATTCACGGTACTAACGTAGGAAAAACAAATGTGCGTCAAGAAATCCTTGAATTTTCATCAGGGGAGCATATTACCAGGGGCCCAGATCTGAAGTAGTGGTTAGTACACTCCCCTGCAGATTACAAAGTTCAAGATTCGAATGTTAGCACGAATTTGGAATTATTTCAAATATGTAACAATGCAGCGGAATTTGGACGTGAGAGGTGTCTCCACCTCCGACCTCGGAGAGCCCGTTAAGCCTTCGGTTCCAGTCATTAGGATGAATTATATGATGTTCATTGTAATGCATATAATGCTCACCAACCAACACTGGACAGACTGTTGGTTTAAGTGTTTAAACCCTCCTGGCTACAGGATAGTCTAAGATTATCATGATTAAACACTGTCTGTAGGTAGCTTACGCGAATAGTACACATTTAAATAAAACACTTTAACGGTTTAAAACGCGAAATTTATTGGTTTTTAACAAAATATTTTTATGTGTGGGATGCTTGGCGGCAGCTGCGGTCAAAAATAAGTTCCACTAATATATATCGCGTTTGAAACCGTTAAAGTGTTTTATTTAAATGTGTACTATTCGCGTAAGCTACCTAATATTTTATTTAAAATTACCGTTATTCAGATGATAATATAAACCAATACGATATTTCTACTTCTAAATGACGTTACATCGAGTGATATTATAAAGATTTTACGTTGTATTGTGGGTGTGAAGTTTGAATTGACTATTTGAACTTACCTAGCGCGAGCAGCGCGACGAGAACCGTAAATACGGTGAGAATAGCCATATTACACACGCGCACTTAACACTTCACTGATCACTTTGGTCACTTTTAGCTGTATGAACAAATACCAGGTCAGAACCGAAACTTTACAAGCCGCTGTGCGGCCGGGCGTTGCCCGAATCTGAAACAAATAAAAAAATTGTGTTATACTAAATAGCACGACAGAAGAATTAAAAAAAATTATCAAAAATATGAGCCGTTAGCGGCAGAGAAACCTAACTGCAATTTTACGACTTGAGTTATTCATAATTTCATAGTCTAAAAATGCTAATCTACAAAGCTCTGATCGAAAATTGTACACAATTCTTACACAAACATTTTTTACATTATTTGTGTAAGAATTGTGTTTACAAATAATAATTACATTTCATTTTCAACCGCAAAATAATAATTCTTGTAAATGCATATAGCAACAGTTGTTTCAAAACATCCAAAATAACGACCACATGGTAAGTAAAGGCGGGGGAGAATTTCTAATGATATAAATTGTTGAAGGGTGGTCAGCCCTCGATTTAGTACATCTAAAAATATATATCCTTCTCTTTCTGTTTTATTTGGTAAATGTGAGGGCGCATTAATGCGTGAATTTTCGGGTATTACACTTTCTATCGATCTTAGGTGTCTAAAATAGTACATACTTACTATAGCCATGCTAAAAACTTTCTTATATAAAAAAAATATGTCATATTAGGACCTTGAAACTACTACCAAAGAGTATTTTATTTTAAGATTTTGTGCGTATTAACATGGGAATTGTAAGGAAACATCTGACTCAATCATTGTTTGATGATGTAGATATCTTTTCATGAACGTTGTGAAATATTTAAGGGGTCAATGACCTTTAATAAGATGCACACGATCAGTTTATCGCTTTGGATAAAATGTGTGAGAAACACAAATGTGCTGGCGAGCGCGAAAGACGGTTACGGTTAAGATTATTTTCGGTTCCATTATACAGAAATGGTTGCATTTGTTTAGCTTTCACAAGAATAGACTTATCCGGCTTTTAATCGGCAGTCTATAAAAGTATATGCAAAGAATTCGAGTGAAAATTGGTGGAGAATCTCGTTTTTAGAATCGTCGTAAATAAGAGAAACGCCGTTTCATATGAAACGAATGGATTCTAATTATTCATTTTGAGTGTTTTTCTTTCTAGAGTATGTTAATTGAGCAATGCTTGGAGTTGAGTAGAGGCAGATGTTAAATTTAACGGTAAAGGTTTCAATCTATTAATTTTTCGACCTCATATCTAAATTGTAAACTTGAACTAGACAGACAAGGAAGTACCTACGATCAATAAAATATCTTAAATTCCTCTAGACGGGTGTGTTCACGAAGAGCCGTATTGACTCGGCTGGGACGTCTGGGAAACATATAAGTAACTATAGGTGTAAGCACGATGCTACTGGCCAAATTCTTGTCTGTAAAACGGTTCGAGACCACACAATGGAAACTGGGAGTAGTCTAAAGTAACTTTATATGGTATAGGAGGAAAAATTCTAACATCAAAATAAGATGCGCTGTCGACCTTTTTGGGCTTAGATTTAACTTTATTCAAAACGCAATTAAACTTGGTAGCTTTTTAATTCGTGGTGGTTCGTGACCCGGACGGAATTTTGAGATTCCTACCACCATTTTAATATCCAGATTACCAAACGAAATCCAACATGTTTCTAATCAATTTATAATTTTTCTAACTCGATGAGGATCAAATCCGCGACCCGTTGATTATTAGCCATACGTTGGTATGACCAACGAACCCGTCATCTTTATATTGTGGATATAAGTATTGAGTCAAGGACACCCCTATAACGTGGTCATACCTTCATAGATAATTTATTTTTCGAACGTTGTTCCAAAGAGATAAAGCGCATATAATTTTCAGCTACTTGTATGCTAGACAATTTATTCTGTGGCTAGTTTATTTAAGCATCTAATTATGGAGATAAGTGCCGGACGAAGGCTCTACAATTACACGGAGTCAAGTTTAATCTTTTCTAAGACATATTAAGTACGTCAACACTATAAGACTTCTACCATGCTAGGTAGTGTAACGACCTCTATTAAAATAATCATGGAATTCGCCAATTCGAAATTTAAAATTGTAACCCGTTAAAAATAAGGCCAAATTTTAAATAAAGGCCTTACAGGAACAACAAAAACAATAAATAGGATGGAATAAAAGCACTCTACCTGATGGTTTTACAAAAAATCTCTTACAAAACCACTTTAGGTCGTTTTGCACCTGCCCTTGTAACCAGAATGGGCACATTGAAAGAAGCGCCATGCCATGTGCTTAACAAAACATTCGTCCAAAGGCATCGGGGTAAATGACTGAATTTAACCCGATTTAACATTACTCTTGAATAAGGAACGCACTTTTTTACGGTCTTTGAACTAATTGATATTTTGATTAAACTTTTCACAAAAATATTTTACTTCGTCGCAAATTTTCTATAAATTATTTATAAACGTTTTATATATACAGATCTTAATCACATGCATAATGAACTAGTGGTTAGAACCTTAGAAAGCCTGTACTTGACCATGTATGTAAAGTATAAGCCGACGACTTTTAGTAGGGCGTAAAATTGCTATATTTAGCACAACGCTCTGATTCCCGTGTCCCGACATCATCAACATAGTACTGTAAGTGGTGTAACCCCAGTTCCCGAGGCGTGGTCATCTAATTAACCGCGGAGTTCTTCAGGGGCCTAGCGTTATTGCGGCAAAATGGAACTGCTACTATATGTTTGTTATAATTATAAATGACTCATAAATTAGTCGGAATCCTTATTGTATGTAACAGAATTGTGAGTAATTTCAGTTCTTCTTAACTTACTCTTGAGTTGAGATTATAATAAATAAAAACAGATGCAAATGACACTATCATATGTATATCCTGAAATTCCATGAATATGTATATCCTAAAATTTAACACAAATCTAAGTAGAGATTAAAAATAATTGCAATGTTTATCAATTTTATCGCACCCGTTTCGTTACAGTCGATAATAGTTATGTACAGATAATATTTACGTATGCAAACTATGATACAGTATTTCTCCTTTGAATTCCTTTTTAACAGATAAAACTCGCATAAAATCTCAGTCTGGTTTTGCGAGTCGGCCTACACTCGAAGTCAACATATCGATCGAAGTTGCGCGATGTTCTAGCCGGCATTTTAGCAAGTGGTGCTCGATTTTGACACAAAAACTCGCCAAAAGCGCTATTCCAAGAATGCTGGATTATTACCTGCGAGACGCGAGCCTGGGCTCAGCGTAGCGCCCCACAACACAAAACACCACTACACACGCGAAATGACGAGAGGTAACACCGTCTCGTCCGAGCTTCAGACGCGGAGTGAACGAAATACGAATAGTATTTTATTACTTTGTAGTAGCTAGGATTATGAACGGCCGATGACATCCACGAGAAAGAGATAGACGACACGCTGTCTCTTTTAGAAGGGGTCTGATTTTTCTCAGTGTATAGAACATTTCCGAATTATACCGAGTTTAGCCGAAGTGCAAGGATCAAAGACTGCGCACGCAGGATCCTTAACATACGCGCTGTTCCTAAAACTGCGGATTTTTATTAGGATTGGACGGAAGCTTAGCAGATATCGATTGATGTATAGGTATCTCTTGTTTTGTTCAGTAAGGAAAAGGACAACCGTTGAAGCTTAGACACTGATAAATCATCACGACTTACTTAATTTGATCTTACTACTAAAATGATAACTCGAGTATACTTTGAATAAACTTTATTAATATAGCAAATATGAAATATAATAACGAAGTGGTTTTATTAATGGTTATATTTATCTCTATCGTAGTATAAAGTAATACAACTCTAAAGTGTTATATGTCATAGAAAATTATATGTTTATCGGCAGTGGGCATTATAATACACAAAAAGGGTACCCAGATACATTTGAATTTATTGGTATTTTTTTTAAATATTAACTTCTTATAAATTATTGTTTGTACTTATAAAAGCTTTTTGATTACAAAATTAATATATATGTATAATAAATTACTTTTTAACAAACATTTACACTAATCAAAGGAGTGAACAGGTTATGGCACAAATAAATTCAAGGATTTTTTTCCTTAAACCAATTATTAGGAACATTAGTAGCTGCTCTTATATGTCTACTTCTAGGGAAGCTTTATAATATAAAATCATTTTATAACAATAAAATCTACACAAGTTTCAATACATAAATATGTTATGATTTCTATTATATGCTTTATTTTATATATTTACTCTTAAAATAATCTACAACAGGCCTAATTTTTGAATCACATATAAGTTGGAGTATTTTATTCAAGGCTAACGACACGATTTTCTTTTATGAAATAGACATTAAATAAAAAATACATAAATAAAAAAGATTTTAAAATATAATGCGCATTGTTGATAAATAAATTCGTAAAAAATTGAAATTCATTGTTTTTAAAGCACCAGAAAAATAAATTTGGTTTTGCAGTCTTAGCTTTTGACGGATTATAGCCACTATAAATCGAAAAAGTGTATGATAAAATTATTTATAAAATTAAAAATTACAATGGCACAGGCAAGACAGACCCACGACAAACGAGATTGTTTGTCGTGGAATTTTTCATTTACAAACTGTGATATCTTTAGTTGTAAGTAGCAATTCCAAATAAAAAATACTACTAATCTCGGAGTATTGAAGAAGTTAGGCGACTTCATGAGGTGCGGGCAGTTTCTCCCAAGTTGGCTCAACGCCCCAAATCTCACGGGCGTATTGAGCAATTGTGCGATCTGACGAGAACTTCCCAGACGACGCAATATTCTCGATCACCATTTCAGTCCATTTTGCTGGATCCTGTAGAATTTAATTGTTATTATCTGTATCGATTATTTTCAATAATACCATTTTGTTTAGATGGTCTATGGTTGGGGTTTTTCATGTGCCATCAAGTGAATCCCGTGCTTATTTCTACTAAATTGCGTATGAGTAAGATTAAACCAAATTTACTGCAAAAAATCAAGTAATGAAATTCAAGTAGTCTACTCAATCACAATAAATTATTACAATCTGGCATAGGAAGGAAAGGACATACACTGTAACTCTACATATAATATGTATATGTATGTAGATATAAAAATGACATACAATATAAGATATGTAATTTCAACAACGTGCTATCGGTTGCCTGTTGTTCTGAGTTATTTTTGTTTCATAAAGTCCATATTTTTTCCATACCTGATAAACGGCGGAGACTTTGTCTTGAGCTTTAATGTACTCATCGAAGTCAGCAAGATGGAGGAAGCGGTCGTGATGAAGAAGTACATCGGCGACATGCGAGAATTTTCCAGGGTCGTTGGGGGAGAAGAAACCACTCCGAATCTGTTCGATGCATTGGCGGAGTTCCGGGTTACGTTCGTAGTACTCATACGCGTTGTAACTGTTTATAAAACAATGGGTAAAGTTTACAAAACTATGATACTATATACATTATAATAACAGCACCTCAAAGTAATATAGTAATAATTTTGGTGTTTATAATGGCATGACTACTGTCACAGTAAACTTTTGTAAGATTGAAACCTACTTACTAATATATACTTATTTTAAGTTCTTTATGCGCATTACTTACTATGATTATAATTATAAATAGGTCTGTTGTCTGTTGGTTTGAATGCTAATCTTATAAACTACTAGTTCTAATTTAAAAATGATTCTGAATTAATCGATGAGAGGTTTAACACTAAACTTTAACGAATATGAGCAAAGAAAAAGTGGAAAATTTGGAAAAATCGGGGAAGATTTATCGTCTTAGCAACGAGACTCGGACGACGTCGTGGTTTACAGCAATAATTTTTAAAGCCGAGGATGTTGTTTGCAAAGATAAATAAAATGATGTTCAATATAACTATTCCATGCGTACGAAGTCGCGGGCACAGCTAGATCAGGTTTTTACTAATTCAACACAGTTGCTTAAAATATTATGTTATATAGACGAAATTGTATATTTTATTGTAGTATGTTTTAGTGAAATTATTCATAAAACAAATTAGCCATACATCAGTCCTATCTGGGTTTGTAATCCAAGCTACGTACCCACGCTTTTGTAGAGCTTCGACATCGTTAACGCGCATGCCGAAAATGAACAAATTGTGCTCCCCGGCCTCCTCAGCCATTTCCACGTTAGCCCCGTCCATGGTGCCGATGGTCAAGGCACCGTTAAGCATGAACTTCATGTTACCGGTACCAGAGGCCTCTGTACCAGCTGTTGAGATCTGTTCACTCAAATCAGCTGCTGGCATTATGCGCTCAGCCAGCGTTACGCGATAGTTCTCCAAAAATATCAACTTCAGCTTGTCTCCGACGTCAGGGTCATTGTTCACCTAAAGATACACAAGACATTACAGTTATCTTATATTAAGTAAGTACAGGAACAAAACTTTAATATTTTTCACATGATGGCACTATATAAGTTAAAAATCGACTATAAAGACTAAGTGAAATTAGAATTTTAAATTATTATGAAGTGTCCACAGTAAAGTTCTTATCAAATAATAACAAATTTAGTTTTTGTCAACTAATAATTTTGGCACCATATAAAATAAAAAAAATTGTGATACAAAACTTAGGACCCGAAAGTCTTATCACATAGTAACTAACTTAATAATACAACTTACGGTGTCACCAACGGCGCACGCCAAAGCAATAATCTGTTTGGCTATATAGTAACCCGGGGCAGCCTTACCCCCAATCATAACTGTCCTGGGTGCCATCGGAGCAGTCGGATCCCGCTTAATCCTATTGTACATGGTAATCACATGTAAGATATTTAGCAGCTGCCTCTTATACTCGTGGATTCGCTTCACTTGCACATCGAACATAGACGCTGGGTTAATTTTCACTCCAGTATCCCGTTCAATAAGAGACGCCAATTTAAGCTTGTTCTCTTGTTTCACTTTCATGACTGCTCTTTGGAAACCTGGGTCCTTAGCCCAACGCTTCAAACCCTTCAACTGGTCCAAGTGAACCGTCCATTCATCTCCAATCTTGTCAGATATCAAATCGGACAATCCAGGGTTGCACAAAAGCAACCACCGTCTTGGAGTGATACCATTGGTTTTGTTCTGGAACTTCTCTGGCCACATTTCATAGAAGTCGCGGAACACGGTGGCTTTGAGGATGTCAGAGTGGATAGCGGCCACACCGTTGACAGCATGGGATCCGACCACACAAAGATTGGCCATGTTTACTCGTTTCTCACCTTCTTCCTCGATCAGAGACATACGACGTAAGCGGTCGAAATCACCAGGCCAGCGTTTTTCGACCTCTTTTAGATGCAAAAAGTTAATGTGGTATATGAGCTGCATGTGTCTTGGGAGGACATTTTCTAACATCGAGCAGGGCCATCTCTCCAAAGCTTCTGGTAAGACAGTATGGTTGGTGTAAGCGCAACACTTCACGACGAGATTCCAAGCCTCCTCATATGGTACTTTTTCGATGTCGATCAGAATACGCAATAATTCAGGGATGGCTAACGCCGGGTGGGTATCGTTTAGCTGAATAGCTACTTTTTCTGGGAGGCTCTCAAAGGTAGTTCTGACGGCTTCACGGCTTCCGAACTTAGAGGCTTTGTATCGGCGGATTATATCTTGTAATGTAGCTGCACACATAAAGTATTCTTGACGCAGCCTAAGTTCCTTCCCTTCAAAGAAGTTGTCGTTCGGGTAGAGGACGCGAGAAATATTCTCAGCAACATTACGATCGAGTACGGCTTGGATGTAGTCACCAGAGTTAACTGAAATGATAATACAAGATATTATAGTATTTACTATTTTCTATTGGGGACATAAAGGGATGGACGTCCATACTATCTACTGACATTTTCACCCATTTCCTAACTACACATAACTTTAGAAAATTATATTTTATCTCCTCCTAACCTTTCGGTTTGCTAACAGATTGTATTATTTGAATAAATAGTATTTAAAAAAACATGTCGCATAAACTACAAGAAGTACGAATTTAAATAAAAAACTTAACGGTTTAAAACGCAAAATGTAGTAACACTTATTTACAATTTTTCCTAACTCGGGTACTTTAGCCGTAGTCCCGGGGAGACACTTCGCGTTTTAAACTGTTCAAAATGATCTATTTTTAAAATGTTCTTGATAAGTAAGATATACTAACAGAATCGCAGGTTAAAATCAACAGGGCTTTTAGCTGACCACAACCGCAGCGTGTTGACGACGTTGTTATTGTAACCCGGGATCGGGTTGTCATATGGCATGGCAAACACCACCTAAGATAAAGATAATATTTAAAAGCGATAATTCACGATAAATAACATTTCCTGTTTTCCAAGATAATAAGCCACTTGTCACGCAATTATATTTAACGATACATGCATATTAATCTATATAATTGAGTATAATATAGTATTTACTTTAGCAACATAAATATTTTTAAAACAAAAGCGTTATAGTAATGAACAAAACAATGTCTTCGGGAGCTGAAATATACAGAAAAGGTATTCAATTCAGTCAAGCGTCCCTAAAGATATCGTTTTATCGCTGAAATGAACTTCATGTCTCGCAAGGTCGGTCCAAGGACATTTCTCGTTTATTTTCAGTACCTGCGTGTCGACCCATTTCTTGCCCTGGGGTGTGTCGACTACACGGCCGTAGAAGTTCACAGGGATCATGAACTCAGGGCGAGCCTTTTCCCATGGATTGCCATAGCGCAGCCAGTCGTCAGGTTCTTCTTGTTGCTCGCCATTTTGAATTTTTTGCGCAAAGATGCCGTATTCGTATCTTATACCTGATTGATATACAACATATTTTTTAGACAAATTGGTCTAACCATCCATCTTCAGTCCCAATGGCTGCTGCAAAGCATTCGAAACGTAGCGTCGTATTCAAAATAAATTTGAAATAAATATATATTTCGCGTCCTATACAGTTAAAATTGAATCATTTGAATGAACCCATATGGATTAAGTTAAACAAAACACTTTAGAATTCTGCAACATAATTTATGCATGTACCTAAAATAAATAAGGTAAGTATGCAAATTGAAATCTATTGGAAACATTAATATTTGACATGTTTGCTTATGATTATAATTTATATAATCCCATGATTATATAAATTGAACATCGATCTTAGATAGATTTTTTTTATTTAAATTTAAAATAATAAAGAATTTCAATTAAATGTATTTCTTAAACTACCTATACATTTTCATTATAGATGAATTCATCATAATTGAGATATCATATAGAAAATGAAGTGTGTGTGTTTGTAACTCCGTTTCCCCCCCGTGGGGCATGGGGCGAACACATTTCTGTGTCCGTTTCACTGATCCCTTCTTTAAGTAGTTGATCAGACTTCTGTGCCCTGCCCGACCGAAACAATTTTATTGTTTTCCTGGGATTCGAACCCAGGACCTCTCGCGCTTAACGTAATGCTAGGCATAACGTTAACCATTCGGCTACAGAGGCGATCAAAAAAGACCTTTAGACAACCTTATACAAGGATATTTATTTTAAGAAAGATATTACTACACTAAAACATATAAGTATCTCAAATTGTTCTCAGAATCTCTGAATATGTATTTATAAGCATGCTTTCGCCATTCGGGGCATTTCATTTAGTCCACATAATATTTATGATTGGAGCTCCGCCAATATTGTTGTCAAGTTGTTTCAATTAGTTGAGTTACTGTAAAATTGTTTTAAATTAACTGTGCAATTTTATTCTTCAACAGACTTAACCATAAGAACGCTTGCGACATTGTGTATATGTAATAAATATTGTAGAAGACAATAAAAATTAGAAAAAAGTATGTAATGCTATTTTATCATACCAAATTTGTTTATAAATTTATAGACTATATAAAAAAATTAAAAACATATACTGTATATAAAAGGTGAATGACTTTGTGATTAGATTAGGCTAGTAATACATACCATATCCATACGCTGCTAGTCCTAATGTTGCCATGGAGTCTAAGAAGCATGCAGCTAAACGGCCAAGACCACCATTACCAAGACCTGCATCTTCTTCAAGCTCCTCTAGTTCTTCAATATCTAAACCTAGCTGGTAGAGAGCTTCATCAACTGTACCCTGGATACCCAGGTTAATCATTGTGTTCTGTAGGGAACGACCCATGTAGTACTCCAAGGAGAGATAATACACACGCTGCAAATAATATATACATTTGAATTTAGTATTGAATGAATTGTTTTTAATGTGAAAGTGAATTAAAATATGGTTATTGATGTTTCTTGTTTTTAATACAAGCTGAATAACATATAGAAGATGTATTACTAGATATTTATTTAGAGGTTAAAATTTATTTATACTTATTACAATTATACAGCTAAATTTAGTGAGTTTTTAAGGTATTTTAAAAAAGATAATATTTGTCTACCTTCATATAAGCATTCTTATTTTATTACATACCTTAGGATCCTTTTCATAATAATATTGCTGGGTGCGAATCCACCTGGATACTAGGTGGTCCCTAACAGTATGGGCCAAGGCAAAGTAATAATCCCTCGGAGTCGCAACATTTCGGTCTTTGACGAGGGTGTAATGAACATGCCGGTTGAAAGCCTTCTTCACTTCTGAAACATTTTCCACAGCAACAATACCACGAACGGATATCTGCTTACGTTTCTCTGAGTCCGATTGCACGCTCATTATAACGCGTTATAAGTTTCTTCTCAACACACAACCGATCAGCTGTCGAGCCTCGACTAACTGAGGGAATGATATCGGTCACCTTGTGAAGGTCAAACATATAAGTTCGAATACCCGGTTTTCTCGTTTGTACTGGCAAATGGCAGGCGAAAAGATGCGGTAGGTTGGTACTTGGTTTTATTGGTAAATCGTATTACGTAGTTCTTAGAGTCTAGTCGGGTAATATTTGAACTGTGAATTAAATTAATGTGTGTGATGCATATGTAATAATACTTGTTACTACGTTATAATACTGAAGGTCGAGTAAAGAAATTAAAAGTTGCATCGAACAACTTTGCAAGGATTTCAGTTTTGATTGCAATTTATATATCAATCCAAAAACTATGTTTACCTATGTAAAATGTTTCGTAGATTATAAAAAGTACACAACAAATTACAAAGGTCGTTGTGTCAAAAAAGTTTTGAAGTTTTCACTTGACAATTAACTGTCTATTGGGTCTCGAACATTAATTAAAAATTCAAAATCACAGATAAAAAGGTTTTGATGTCATTGAAAAAGGATTGAATTGTCTAGATAAGGGCGTAAAATACACTAATACAGATACATAATAAAACAATACACCGCATTTTGTAAATCATTTACTTAATTCAACTTGAAGCATAACAATAAATATATAATTTCTATGCTTAAACAATTCCTAAAAGTTAAAACTTGTATAATATTTTGCTAGAATTACATTCACCATAAATGCATTAAAATGTTTACAGTTTGTACTTAAACAATATCAAATGTATGTATGAAGTCAATATTTATGAAAAGGTCAAAACTTTGAAACGGACATGGAAAAAAAAGTTACATAGATAAAGTTGATTTGACTAACATGACCTAAATAATAAAGTTAAACATTGCACATTATATTATATTCCATACACCACTAAGTGGTAACTAGAGTTCATATAAATAAATTTAAAATATAACATGTGATAAATTGCACGATATACAGTCAAAAGTTTACGAAGACTTGAAGCATAAGCATAGTAAATATTATATTTTTTCGTTGACAGGAGAATTCGTTGACGGCGATAGATATATTTCCTCTGAGTAAAAATCGCCTCTTAGTCTCATTGCTTTAACACCGGCTGCGGAAGCTCTATACTCTAGCTCGCCGATTAAAAGCTCATCTGCATATACGGACCACTCGGACGGACTTCTTACTATACGCAATGTGCACTGTGGGGGTAAATTTAAGGATTAGGACATATTTTAAATAATTTAGTTGGTATTGCATTTTATACATTTAGAATGTAATGTACATCTGTATCTCCACATATATATTTATTTTAATAAATAAAATGTGACAGGCTAGGTAAGCCAGCAATGTAAGAGTGGTTCAATCTTGCACTTGCCTTATTAAACGTTATTTTTCAAAGATGTTTATTTCATTAAATAAAACAGTTTTAAAGATTTAAAACGCCAAATATATAAACCGTTAAGTGTTTTATTGAAATGTGCACTATTCGAGTAAACGACGGACAAAATTTATTTAGCTAATATAGATAAATAAAAGAGACATTTATATAAAAAAATTAAGCAATTAGAACAAAAATTAAGCGATTAGTCAAATAGCCTATGAGACAGAATAGGCCATCTTCTATCTTGTATTATTCCTATATATTATACCTTATTAGCTGGTACAAGTCGAGCAGTTCTCTGTCTACGCTCAGGGCCCCAGTCGCCTAACCAAGAGTTGAGTACCACCAATTGTCTATCAAGATGAGAGTCGACGTGTGCGCGAAGGTTTACGTGAAGCAGGATATTTGGACGCGGCCACTCTCTTGCGTAGTCCATCAGATCCACGACGAACGAATGCAGCATTGGTCGTAGTCTGCGGAGTCACGGGTCTCATTAAAAAGTAATAAAAAACCTTTTTAAATACTAGCTGATTGATAAAAAAATGTTATGGTGTTATATAGCCTCAAGCCTTCCTCGATACATGTTCTATCTAATAAATAACAATTTTTCAGTAGCTCCTGAGCATTAGTATATATTTTATTAGGTAACACATTGTAGCAAGCTCTGTATGTTAAGAAAATGTTATCACCTTCCACTTATCACAAGTTGATGTCCTTCAGGTATTCCATTTGGTAATCTAGCTATAATGTTGGAGTGCCAACTGGGTTCCTCGTACTTTTGCGGTCCACAAAAGCAGTCTCGTTCTGGTACCTGTAATCGAAAAATACACACTATGAATAACCATTTCTATAAACTAAAAAATGTTATAGCCTGAAGTCTTTTTTTGTACTTTTATTATACTACAACAAATCATACAAAAATCATTATATGCTTAAATAAAGCAGTTTTAACGGTTTAAATACATTTTGTTTTAAACCGTAACAGTGCTTCTTCATATGTAAAATCTCTCGTAAACTACAGACAGTATCATTGATTTGAACTCGCCTCCAAAAAAGATGGTGCCAACGTTGGGTACAAGTCAGTCTTTACTACGTTTAATGTCGCGTCTCTTATACCAGTTATTTGAACCCAGTTCGCCACCAGGGGACTGGGATTTCTGTGTGTGAAGCTGCAGTAATGTTCACCATTCACTGCCCACAGCGTTTCCTTTTCATCCACCAAGACCTCAAGGGTGAACAACGTGTCTATTTTGAATGGAAATTTACTGAAAAATTAAAATAAACACAAAATCAAAATTTAAGTAGAACAAGAACACTAAATCAGATGTAACTTGACATTTTTAGTTAACAAACACACAATTTACTATAAATCATGATTTTCTCAATAGGTTTACGTTGATTTACACTAAAAACAATTTTAAACACTAGACTATATATTAAACTAATGTCTACTATTATCATTAATTATAAATTAATTATTATATTTATGATTATGATTAATTATAATTAATTGTCATTTGTCGCTGATTATTATATCTAGCTATTGATATTGAGGTACGATTATATGTATAAAATGTATTTTTTTTTTAATTACAAACTCTTATTTTTATATGCCTCTTTAGTTAATGACCATCGTACTGATTACGTTTTCTAACCAAACACGTTCTAATCAAAGTGGTTTTTTATTTAAACCGGTTTTAAATAATGTTTAAGGTTTAAGGTTTAAAGACATTTATTTCTCAAAAAAGATACAAGATCACTTACTTGAGAATACTATACAAATCAACATTAATTTTACAATTCTACCCGCGTGCAACGCTCAAGAAATTATTATGACTAAGGATTACGCATTACGCTGTGTTTGTAAACACATGGATGAAAAGTTGTTTCTTGAACGCCACTGGCGGCAAACGTTTGAGGTGCGATGGGAGATTGTTAAACAACTGTGCTCCATGGAATGTTAACATTTTGTGTCCATAATTTGTTCTTATTTTTGGCAAGATAAGATAACTGGCGCGGCGAAGACTTCGTTTATAATTATTTTGTTTATTCTTATGTAAAGTTATTTCACTTTTGTGTTTTTTAGATAATGTTTTGTAGATAAATGTACATATATTATAAATATACATTTGATTTAAATTAAGTAATTTAGTTTTTATATATAATTGTTTAGTTGATGTGCTATAAGGTAATTTAAAAATAATTTTTATAATCTTGTTTTGCAGTCTTTGTAGTTCTGATAACTTTGATTTGGATGCAGTTCCCCACAGTTCAATTAGGTATAGAAAATGAGGCTTTATTAGGCTATTGTATATAGTATATCGCAACTTCTGAGGAATACAGGAAGCAATATTGCGTATGGAACTTAAGATTGAGGAAACTTTACTTTTAATGTTCTCGATATGACTAGTCCAAGATAGCTTACTGTCTAGATGTAATCCTAGATATTTTTCAACTTGCTTTTGTTCTAAATTTTGATTATTAATTTTCAGAGGGGGGTGTGATGGAATTTTTTTATTTTTAGGTTTAAAAATTATGTAACTTGTTTTGCGTATATTAACTGTTAATAAATTATATTGGAACCAATTCGTTAGTTTATTAAGATCAGATTGCGCTTGTTTAACTATGTTAATGATAGATGATCCAAAATAAAAAAGACAAGTATCATCCGCATAAAGGGTAAGGTGGCCGTGTAGATTTTGTTCCTGGATATTGTTGATATAGACTGAGAACAGCAAAGGTCCTAGAATTGATCCTTGTGGAATTCCACATGTTATTGGCGAGGGATTACTTTGATGTTTGTCTATTTTTGTTATCTGCTGTCTATTAGTTAAATATGATTTTAGAAGTTTTAGTGCCATTCCCTTTATGTTGATTTTTTCTAACTTCTTGATCAATAAATTGTGACTAATTGTATCGAACGCTTTTTGGAGATCAATAAATATTCCTAACACAATATTTTTGCTATCCAAATTTTGTTTTATTCTTGTGGTAAGATCAATGGTAGCAGTCTGTGTGCTGCTTCTGGATCGAAAGCCATATTGTCTATCTGAAATATATTGTATGCTGCTCAGGTAACTATCCAATCTATTGTAAATAACTTTTTCAAAAATTTTTGATATTACGGGTAAAACTGATATGGGTCTGTAGTTTTCTAAATCTGTTTTCAAGCCTGATTTATGAACCGGCGTAACCTTGGCTAGTTTAAGCGTATCAGGAAACATCCCTAGCGCTAATAATTTATTAAAACATGCACTTAAATGTGAGGCAAGATTGTTTTTAACACATTTTATAGCCTTAGTGGTGATTCCATCCAACCCAGTGCTACATTTGGAATCTAATTTAGCTATAATTTTAAGAACTTCATCGGCGCTGCAAGGGTCAAAAACACACAAGGGATTGATATTAGACTTGATGTCCATGGGTAGGGCACAGTTAGGGTTGTCATGAAAAGTTTTTGGTATTTTTTGTGCTAGCTGGGGACCTATGGAAGTGAAGTAATTGTTAAAAATTGTACAAATTATACTAGGATCAGTTATAGTTCTAGAATCAATTAATATTTTGGATGGAGCAAAGTGTTTCTTATTTTTATTACCTGCTAGATCGTTTAGCAATCTCCACATTTGTTTTGGTTTATTAATACATTCTGAAAATTGTTTGTGGTAATATAACATTTTAGTATCTTTAATAAGATGTCTAACAAATCTTCTCTTTTCTTTATATTCTTCAACTTTATTAATATCAGTAGGTTTCTGTTTACATTCTTGCCAAATTTTATTTCTCTGATAGATTTCATGGATGATATTTTTATTTATCCACTCCTTAGTGGGGGGATTAAGAACTTTCATTTTACTAATTTTACATTCTTTAATTGTAGATATTAATATTGCTTCTATCTCTATATAGTCTTCAATTAACCTGTCATCATAGGTTATCAGCATATCACGCAATTTGTCATAATCAAGTGCTTCATATGGTAGTTTTTTTAGTGGTGGAGGGTTTGTCTTCTTAAGTTCGAGGAATACCTGCCTATGATCTGACATTGATGAGTCAAATAATACCATGTGGAAATGATCGTCCTTTAAGTTTGTCACGACGTGGTCTAGAATAGATTTTTTAGTAGAACATTCACGTGTATGGTAATTCTTAGTTATTTTATTTATAAGGCAATATCCTGATTCCTTTAGTAATTGTTTATATTCTTTATTCGTTTTATCCTTTGTAAGTATATCTATGTTAAAGTCACCAAATATTATACTTCTTTTTCTTTGTTGCAGTTGTTCCTCGTATGTATTTAGAAATTCTTTAAAATTAGTATCACCAGGTTTATATATAACGCCAATTTCAAGTGCATATCTTTCTAATTGTATCCATAAGTAGTTATTTCCGCCTATATATTTAGATTCTGATAAGTTATGTTTTAGATCATTATGTATATAAGCTGAAACACCCCCTCCACGGATGTCTGTTCTGTAGTTATAATAATGTGTATAATTGGTAATTTGTAGTTGTTGGGCTTGATTCTCAGAGCGTATCCATGTTTCTGTTAATAGAATAACATGTACCTTTTGGGGAAAAGATTGTACAATACATTTCAACTCGTCCAGTTTTCCTTCCTTTCTAATACTTCTGGCATTTAAATATAAGAAGCTGAGACGAGATTTGAATACTTTTATATCTCTGTAATCGGTAAGTATTTGGTATGTATTACTATGTAAGCTAGGACTTGGACGAACGATATTAAAAGTATCTAGTTTTTTGACTGAGACTTAACTATTGCTGGTGTTCCTCTTATATATTTTATCGTTAGGTCACTTTCACCATTATTTTGACGAATAAGCAATTCTTCCTTAATGTTCTTAAAATACTTTTGTTGGGCCTGAGTTTGATCTGAAAATATTTTAATAGTGGTAGGTAATTTATCTTTGTTACGTAGAATTACCTTTACAGGAGTAGATGTTTCATAACATACTTTTATACTTCTATTTTTCCCAGGCGAATATTTACCCAGACGGTATACTGAGACTGGCTCAGGAAGGTCTCTGCACATCTGGCTAGTTATATCTAAAATCTTTGACTTCAACTTAATGATTCTCTCTTCCTCTGATATGTTGTCAAATTCTGGAATGCCTTTAATAATAAAGTTTCTTTCTCTTCTGCTTCTTTCTTGCATCTCTTGAATTATATGTTCATTCTGGATAAGTTGTAAAGTGTTTGGATTTTTTTCGTTTTCTGTTCCCACAGTTTTTATTTTATTTTCTAGTTTATTAAGTTTTGTTTCACTGAGCTTACATTGTTTTTCCAATTCAATTATATTCGATTTTAGTTCTTTTTGTTCCGTGTCCATTATAGATGTTACTGATTTTATTTCATTTATTTGAATAGATTGATTATTAATTAGACTAATCGCATGTTTGTTATTAGATTTTAATTCCGTTATTTGTGTTTTTATTTCCGTTATATTTTCCTGCAATTTAGTCATAATTTGACTATTTGATTCAACGTACTTTTCAAGTATGTCACCAAATCGGTTCATTTCTGACCGAATTTCTTTCATTTCGGTTGAGCAGGTACATTCTGGTTCAAGCGGCTGTTTCCTTTTCCTAAGGGTGATTTTCTGGTCGCCAGTACTTAACCCCCATTTTGACAAATCTGGGTTAGAAGAACTACCGGAAACACTTTCAGATGGTTTTCGAGGAGGAGAGCGTTGAACGCTCATAATTGGTTTTGTTAGGTACGAGCCCTGAGTATAAAAAAAAAAAACAAGACAAACGTAGCTTTTATTCGTTAGTATAATTTGTTTACTTGCGGGCGCAGTCCAATTTCACTGTCGAATGTTTACACAAATTACGTCACTGCGCGTGCGATCTGTAGTCAGATAAGAAATACGACACAATCGACACTAGTCGGAACTGCCAATTAAGCCGCTAAGCAATTTTGATTCTTGATGCACTTGTGTTATTGCTTAAAGTTGAATAGCACTTTTAATTAATATTTTAAAATAAACTGCGCACACGTCCACCGCCAACGAGTAGAACGCGTTATGAATGTATTACGCATTAAGAATGTATTATGTTAATACATTCTTCATTTGAAAATGTACTGGCATGTTATTTATATTAAATCTCTGAGGTCTCTTTCTTCTAAGGCGGAGTCGGGAGTTCCATCCCCGGTTGTCCACCACAAGATATTTTCCTTTGTACATGCACTCGGGTATACAAACATCAATAGAAATATTATTATCTGTGATTGGTAATTTGAGGCCTACCCTGACAGAAGACCCGAGTCCCGTAGCTAGGTAGAAGCTGTTCTAATGGTGATACCTGTAAGCAGTGGTTTCTTCAGGTCCCCATTTTTCGTGTCGCCTCGTGTTCCGCACCACATAACATTGGGGAAGACGAACGTTGAAATGTACAGCTATATCACCACGGCCTGCATCCGGATCTCCACAGCCAATATTGATTGCAAACCTACAAATATACATTAACAAATGAGATGAGAATGTGTTTTTTACAAAAGAAGATTTAAAACAAAGGATTTTCGAGAAAGCGTTGCGTATATTAATATTTCGGAAGTGTGTCCATGATGGGCGTGAGTTGCATAAGAAGAAAATAAAATAAGGATGTAGAAAAGTAAATAACATCTATACTAATATTAAAAGATGAAGAGTTTGTTTGTTTGAACTGGTTTAGAAATTATTTCTGTGTTGAAAAGACCAGTCATCGAAAAACGGCTTTAGCCTAACATCATGCTGCGAAAATGTAGTGGAAAGTGTGAATTAGCGGAGAAAATTATTCATATTTGAGGGCTTCTGTTCCGAAACTCAAAATATGTTTAAAAGAGTAACTCGATTTTAAATAATCTAAAAAAGTGTCTTCTAAGATTGGCTCACGGCATGCTGAAATAAAACCACGGCCTCGAACCAGTATCGGAGCAGTTCCCATGTTAAGCCTTTGTTTGTATTTCAGCCAATTATAAGCCACTTTAGTCTGCGCGAGGAGTTTTAGTGCTTGCGTGACCTTTTTAAATATTGATGTTACTCGTAACAGAGCCACCATCTTAACCAACGATGTTATTAGTTTTTTACATAAAATAAGGACATACCTACCATGGCAAGTCTTCGGAAGGCGTTCCGCTGCAGACAATGTGAGATCCTATTGATAAAGGTTCGACCAGCGTTTGTGTAAACTTCACATCGCGCGCTTCAGCCAATTGGATCTGAAAAACACAATTATACCATAGTTAATACGGGACGAGACAAGATTTAATACGTGTTATCTAAGATTAGATTAACAATTTCACCTGTACATACCATATTATATACTTATAGATATAAGTAAGAATTTATTTACATAGCTGTAGGTTTACACCACGTTGACCTAGCCACTAATGCGTCATGATCAGGTATGAGGTCATCAGACCAAAGAAATTAATACATGCGAGGGACAATTATAGAGGACTTCTTAGGCGTTGCAAATACATTACCAATTAAGGTATCTCTATTAATATCATAATTTAAGTTTCCTATTATGTTATTATTCACTAAGATAACAAGTGTTTTTCTATTATGAGTAAGAGTCGGTAAGTGCACGCGAGTAGTACATATTTAAATAAAATACTTTTAACGGTTTAAAACAGGAAAAGTATTAGTTAAACTTATTTACAAACTATTCTAAATACAGCCCGGATGCTTTGCAGCTACATTGCACGTTTTAAACCGTTAAAAGTGTTTTATTGAAATCTAAGTTATTTAAATTATTTGTTTAATACACTCTCTATATAATCGGTGTAAAATTTATTACACATCCCGGAACTAATGAACGTTGCCGCAAAACTTAATGTTACCTGAATGTAGTAGATATAGGTATTAATAAAAAATAAAAAAGCAACGCAAAGGTACATAACGATACATACCTTGAGGTCTCAAAGGTGTAAATGACGATTAGGTCATATTAACACTCGGAACAAATACCACAACATCGCATAGAAAAGATAACGAAGGTACAGTTAGTGTGTGAAAGCGTAACAGTGCTGTTAACACAAACATCGTTCACTTATTACCGGCGAGACTGGGATATCCTCGTCAATAGCATCAGAGGCGTCAGAACGACAAAATAACCTCCGACAAAAAGCGCTACAACCACATCTACTGCAACAAACCATCACGAATCGAATGAAATATGGTCGGTCATCGTTCGCTTTGAGCTCCACACAACGCAAGTTGGCGTCACCGCATGCTAACTAAAATATCCGTTCAATCGTGATTGCGTGACCCATTTCGCGACTTTACTAGCCTGTAACCCACGACATTATTAAAGACGAAATAAATAATTACGAAAGGCGCGAGGTTTGATTTATTCCTTGTAATTTTACTAACTTCGATAGTAAATAAAGTCGATAAGATACCGGAATACCTAATATCATTTAAACAGTTTAAAACACGAAATATATTAGATAAACTTGTCAGGCCCGTGACCACGGTTCCTGCAAAGCACCCGAAACGTAGGGCCGTAGTTAAAATAATTATGTAATAAATTTAACTCATATATTTTGCGTTTAAACCGTTAAAGTGTTTTATTTAAATGTTGTGTATATATTTAAGTATCAACTTTAGTTTACGTAAGTAAGTATGTAATAGTTGTACCCGCGACTTCGTCCGCGTAGAATAGTTATATAGGCGTCCAAATTAAAACTTTATAGCTGTTACCCACGACGCAATAGTGTTTAATTCATTCCTTCCATGTTAACTTCGATTGGTGTATCAAGCCGATAAGATACCTAGTAATATTTATTTACTGAATTATTTAAATATCTTTACTTAAAAAAAAAAAAAAAAAAAAAAAAAAAAAAAAAACGGGGGGGGGGAGACACCCCCCCCCCCCCCCCCCCCCCCCGCCGCCCCCCCCCCCCCCCCCCCCCCCCCCCCCCCCCCCCGCCCAAAAAAAAAAAAAAAAAATTTTGGTTTTTTAAAAAAAAAGGGGCCCCCCCAAAAAAAATATCTTTACTTAGCGTACGTATACAATATTTTAAATTGTTATTATATTAACTCTTAATTGTTTTTTAATTTTTTTGTAACCACTGTCACGGCCATTGCCAAGCATCTGAACCGTCCTCTGGGTAGTAGTTAATAAATTAAAAGTTAACTAATATTTTACGTCTTTCATACCGTTAAATTGTTGTATAGACAAGTAGTATTTATGTAAATTTTTAACTACATAGATAGAAGATGATAGAACCAAGAAGAGTTTACTAACCTTTGTCTTATTATACATAAATATATTGGATGTTCATAACTAAATAACACCGTATTTTATAACATTTTACAAGCATATATCTATACACGATATCAAATTATACGATGAACTAATTACGACAACCGCATCTGTAGCTAAATGATACAACGTGTAACCTAGTACGGTGTAGAGCGCAGTAGGTCTAGGGTACGAATCCCAAGGAAAGAACAAAGTTTCGGTATGGCACAGAAATCTGACCAACTTGTCTATAAAAGAACCCATGAGTGAAGCGAATGCAGAACTGTGCTCGCCCCATGCCTAAAGATTTCACTAAATTTACGACATAGTTGTACATAGACTCTTCCAAGAAGGAATGGCGTTGGAAAGATCCTTCAAGAAGATGTAGCTAATTGTAGTATATCAATACAATATGTAGGATGTATTATAAGTACTAACTCATACATTATCTATGTAGTATTTATGTGTTATCAAGTGCTTGAGTCATTTACTATTTCTGCCAGATAGGAGCGTTTAAATCAACAATTGCTGTGTAGTATGCCACTACACACTACACTACACATTCATACAGACTACATATATTAAAGTACTCTTATAAAAATGGTATGTTTTTGTATTTGTACTGTTTTACTTCTTATAAAATAGTTTTGGAATACACTAATGTGGGGCAATTTGGGACACGATAGTCAAGCCTACTAAGTAAGTTCCTCGCCCTCGCCCGTATTAATTTTATCTATGGTAAATAAGTCGATTTTTAATCTACGTATTCATAAATTCCCGAGAATATTGTGATATATTATTTGTTTACGCAAGTTATCATCAATCGTGTCGTCTTTTATCGCGCATTTACAACCATGTACAGATTAGATTTTTTTAGTAAAACATATTTCTTAGACTTACTCGACTTAAAACTTATTTTTAACTTCTAATATACCAAATGTGACTTTTCGCTTTGCAACGGCATTAGTCAAGGGAGGAGGACGTTTTAATTTTCTTAAAACTTTATTCATATTTTTCCATATGCTTTTATGAAATAGAAAATATATTTTGTAAATGACCATAATTCTGCTACTTAACGCAGATTGGTTGTCATTGTAATAATTATTGGGGACTAGTAACTTCTTCAAACAAGGTTCACGTGATGGCCGTACAAACAAGTAACATTATTTATTCGCCATATGACTAGTTTAAAAGCATAATAACTAAGAAAACACTATAATAAAGCAAAATTTGCAATTTAACTCGAAAGTAAACGTTAAAAATAAAATTAAAGTCATTTGTGTCATAGATATGTATTAAGACAAAGAATGTATTATACGTATAAAAACAGCTAAGTGCTTCAGTATAATTATTTTGTAAAATAAGTAGAAAAAAATACCTCAAAGTCCAAGGCATCTTCAGCAAAATCATATTCGATAAACTCCTTGGGAATTTGTCCTTCTTCAACGCTGTCCATCGTTATACAATTTACACATTTTATTCCTCCTGGCATATTGCAGTCAAATATTAGGTATCTATACAAAACCTTTGATGGCAAGATAAAAGTTCATTTTACAGTACCGAATCATAGAATAATGTTTCAGTTTCATGATTAATTAAATTATAAGGTTTACGTCTTATTAACGATGCCCAGTTGTTTATCAATAGCCTGCCTAATTCGATTAGCAAAACAATATTTTAGGTTATTGTCTTAGAACTGTCAAAATGCAGCGAAAAACAATGCATTGTTTTATATTGTTTAAAACTAGTCTTTATTTCAAAGGCATATGATAGAAAATTAAATAGTATTTTAACTTTGCGCTTGAAGTTAAACATGAAACGCCTTTCATATTTGCCAAACCACAGACTGGTTAAGGGAGTTTGTATTCGTTACACATAGAGGTCGCTGTAATAAAACTAATTTAATGACGATTTTCACTTTATATTAGTGAAGATTCACGAAAAGTGTGACTGAGGGTAGTTGGTTCAAGTCTTACTTTATTTAAAAAAAAAAAATTTTTTATCTTTACTATTAGCCTAGCTTACTACTAATATTTTACAAAATCAAGCGTTCGATACGATCCAATTTGTGTACGCTGAGACTCTAGTATTGACTCCGGGGAAATTGGGGTGAGCACAACCATAACCCCAAGAGGTGATGCCGATAACAACGTCCCTTTTATGAACTAACGGTCCTCCTGAATCTCCCTGGCATGCGTCTTTTCCACCAACATCAAGTACACCGGCACATAACATTCCATCTGTGATTGTTGGCCAGTTGTTCAGGGAGCTGTATCTTTCGTCACATATATGCTGATTCACCAGATTCACATCTACGTGTTGCAGTTGTTCGGATGCATCACCCCCGGACTGTGGGAATAATATAGTTATGATATATAGTATCTTTACTAATATTATAAAGTTAAAAACTTGGTTTGTTTGTTTGAACGCGCTAATCTCAGGAACTACTGGCTCGAATTGAAAAAAATATTTTAGTGTTTATGACTGAATTTAAATGCTTTAAAAAATACCCTGCATAAAATAGAAACGAGAAACAGGGGAAAATGTGGAAAAAAGGGGAAAATTATTCATCTTTGAGGGTTTTCGTAGCATGCGTTGCGAAAACGGTTCGAGATACCCCAAAAATATGTATAAAACCATTATTCCTCTTTAGAGGATCTAAAAAAAGTCCGCGACAACTTTCAAGAACGATGGTACGCTACCGACCTTGAGGGTAAAATGAGTGAACCGGTCATATATATTTTGCTTTCGTTGCCCCATTCTCCCCATAAGTGGAACCCACTTTCATATTAGTATGTTACTTACGGACGTCGCACCCCAGCCAACAGCATACGCAACTGTACCATCTTTAAGAACATAGTTTGGGCCAGCTATTCGTGCTACTCCCACTCTGCTGGATAAGAGAGCATTAGTCTGAAGTTTAACTAGTGCTACATCGTTATTTAAGGTCGTGGAGTCATATTCTGGATGCCAAACTAACTGAGACACCTTATAAGCTGCCCCACCGCTAGAGGCCATAGATGAACCAAGCACAACCCTCCATTCTGATGGATGGTCACCACTGAAATAATTTCTCTTAATCACAAATATATCACAGTTTTGCGAGGATATTAATATTTTGTCTTCGTGAGTACGTTGCGAAGTTTAAACTTCAAGTCATTGAAATCGATGTCCTTCGAAAGAAGTCAAGATTTACAACTGCTTGTGACACATTTATTGTTGCTAAAATAACAATTAAAAGTTTAAAACGCGATAACAATGTAGTTGAGAATTTTTAAAAAAAAAATTTAAAAAAAGGCCCACCCTTCGGATGCTTTGCACAAGGCCGGGCACGGAACCCTGAAGAGTATTTAGAAAAAACCGCTTTAAAACCAAAAAAATTTTTTTATTAAAATAAAAAAAACCAAAAAAAAAAAAAAAAAAAATTTATTATCAAAAAAAAAAAAAATTTTTGTTCGAATTTTCGAATAGCCTTACTACATAGACCACAACGGCACTGTGGTTTTTGTCAATTGAAACATAGGCTAAAATGAATTCATACTATCTATTTTGTGTAAAAATCAGGTTAACAATTTTTGTAGCAGTAATTTTAAACATTATATTAGAATGAAAAGTTCAAATAAACATATTTACGGTAAGTACTGGGAACATTAAGTTATTTTCTGGCATTTTAAACCGTATGTACCAAGTAAGTATATTATACTTACAAATAACAATGTGCCGCTGATAGAACAGTTCTAGACGTGATAAGGGAACCCCCACACGACTGATACCACCACATTCCCCATAAACTGTATTGCATGTTACTCATAAATGGATAGTCTTGTATCGTGGTGTCATTGCCACCAACGATTCGCATAGATCGACGTGGCATCGCTGAAACAAATCTTAATGTGAAAACCCTTTCAAACATGAAGCAGACACAGTTTTGATCACTTTTTATGCCCTGTCCAACCGAATCAATTTATGATTTCCCAGAAATCGAACTTAGGTCTTATCAATACATCGTATAAAACAAAGTCACTTTTTTGTCCCTATGTGCGCTAAAATCTTTAAAACCACGCAACGGATTTTGATGCCTTTTTTTTAAAAAAAAAAAACCCCTAATTCAAGAGGAATGTTTTTATATAAAACGTTCACAGTTTTTGTAGCGTATACAATATCACATTGCCGCCGAGCGAAGCCGGGGCGGGTCGCTAGTATGATATAATTTTTACGTTACCCACGGCCGTTGCAGCTACCATTAATATCACGAGTACACGCATTTTGAATTATGCATGCAAAACTACTAGAACCTGTTTATATTGTATTCTATTATCTCAGTAAGTAGGAACTCTTGAGTGTTCTTCACTTTACAACTACTTGCTCTTATAAGACGATAGAATTCTAATGCTCTCGATAATTACTGGTTTTACCATCAATCTAGTAAAGATTTAACAATGTCTTCAGACTAACATTGAACTGGTATAATAAACATATTTTTACAATTACGCTTACCTTATTCAAATATCAATCAGATTATATATAAAGAAGACAACACATCTGCTTAATTAATATCACATTTTAACAAGTTTAAGTGCTTCACTAATGATACGTACTCGGTATATAATATAAAACGTGATAATACTGTTTGACTTTACAATGGCCGCCTACAGATGTTCGTCTCCTGATCCTTTGGAGGCAAAGACCATATCTTATTCAGAGATCTTAACTCAAGTCTGGAAATTTTGCGTCTGCTAGGTCTCAGCAGAGCACTAAAGATGAAATGACGATTTGCCTTATGACTGAACCAGATTGAGAAAATAAATGTTGACTGATAAAAGGTAATCAAGATTAAACAATAATTTGGTATATACTTTATTAAACTGGAATGTCCTTAAATAAATATACAAAATACTTATCTTAAAATAATTTGCAGTAACACAAAAACGAAAACCGCGAAAGGGCCAATTATTACAATAAAGAAAAATAAAAAAAATATGGCGGTAAACTGCTACACTTTGGTAATTGATTATACCTACATAAAAGGTTTTTGTAAGATGAAGCGTTTAAATAAAACGCTTTTAACTGTTTTGAACGGGAAATATTAGTTCACTTATTAGCTACGACCCGCCGTTTCGGATGCTTTGCGGTGATGGAGGGCCTCCCAAAAGCTACAATGTATCCTAAACGTCGGGTTAAAAGTGTACTCGCGTAAATTACAATGACGATACATTTTGATTGTGGACTTAGCAAAATTAACAATTAAAATTACCAAACGATAATAAAACAACAGAAGTGCAAAAAATATTTATCGTCGGTGTCGTTATTGTCAGAACGATTTTATTTTTGCTAGCGGTCCAATAAAGTCACAACAGGTGGGTTTTGTATAAGTTATGCAATAAATTTCGTTGTACTTCATTAACTACATCGTTCATAAGAAATTAATAATACATTTAATATCATATAGCCGACAAAAATTTAATTTAATATAATTGACTCATGACGAAATTTAAAAATGTTTACGAAATGTAGGTACATTAATTAAAACAAACATTGCTTTAGGTCACGTGTAGATAAAATTTTGACCAGATAAAAAAACGCTAAACAAATCAAAGAAATAGATATTTGTGAGATTGGTTGAATATGTATAAGAAATAAATACAGAAAAAATTAAACTACTTACGAATTTATTGTTCATGTGGCTTAAACTAATAAAGCTCTCATTTTACCGTTATACCTAAGCTAGAGATTCATTGTTCCGTTAAATAAAACACTTCTAATGGTTTAAAACGCGATATATATTGGTTAGTAGCCTATTTTTTAACTACGTTTCGGATGCTTGATATTAGGAGTAGTTAAATAAAGATGCTCAATAAAAAAAAAAAAAGAAAAAAGGGGGGGTTGGGGGAGTCCCTAGCGCCATCTGTATCGCTGTAGTAGGATCATTACAGCATTAATGTATTACGGCGTTTTAAATCGTTTATAGTGTTTTATTTACGTACATCGCGTAACACTACAGACAATACTTCGTTGATTTTACAAAAAAGCTTACGAACGTCATATTGATATGAGGGTCGAACAAAGAGAGCAATAGGCGCAATCGTTGAAGAAAAACAATGCGGTATAAAACCCGTTATAATTTAGACATGGCGTCCAAAATTATAAAGCGTAACAGTTTAAAGCGAGGGAAAATAAAAAATATAACACGTTATAATTTACTTAGGTGTAATAGTAATTCGTAACATAATTACAACGATGGTTATAAGACTAACCTAAAAATATAAGTTAAACGTCACAATAACGTTCGCGTAATTAAACGGGCAACTACAATTATACGCTTACGCAATATGTGTAAATTTTAGGCAAGGCCCACCTATAAATCACCACACGATAGGGGAGGCAGGGATTGACGGAATGTGACATTTTAAGGTATATGATGGTAATAGGAGGAAGCCTAAAAGCCTGTAGGCTTTTAAAGAACAAAGAACGCCAACACTGCTTTATAAATTCTATAATTTGTTTTTTCTAACTTGGCAAAAAACCGCAACAAATATAGCCTTTGATAATGATGTTCTTTTATAGAGAGAAGGTGTTTCCACAATTGACACCGGGATAAAAATATATCGAATACACGTTGACCAAACGTTCTCAATATGAAAATTAAAAACTTTTTTTAGGTTATTTAACTCGACATTTAAAATTTAATGGGGCTTGTATTTACATCCTTTTACGTAAATTGTGTTTGATTTACTAATTGCATGTGTTTTTTACTATGTAGTTCATTATTGTAATATATAATCCAGTGTATCAAAGTGTTTTAGTGTAAATATTGATAGAAATTGGTAAACCTCGTGACAAAACGACTTCATGTAAATTGTGTCTTTGTTTACCAAAATGCCAAGTTACAAAAATACACCATAGATGTATTATAACAAATTGTGTGACGTCATAATTGGGAGGGAGGAGTCTAATTCAAGTAGGAGTAAAAAATTATCAAATACGTGTGACGTAATTTACAGATGGTCCCCAATAACAAACACATCGACCTACATATAATAAACAGTTACAACGCCAACATAACAGCTTCCCTAGAAGCCCGAAGAAAGGCACAAAATTCATAAGATACAGCGCGAATACAATATTATTCGTCATTCATAAGAAATTATCTTTGGAAATACCATGTATCACTCGTTTTAGTTTTACACATTTAATAGTATGAAGGCAACGATTACATATTATAATAATACAATATATAGTTAACGTAATGTATACAATAAATACATAGATATATTATTAGTACATAAAAGTAATATATTGTATAGGTCGCGGCACAAATATTTAGCGCTGAACGAATTGTAGAGGGGATAGTTGCGCATCTGTGCAGTCGCGCACGTAACTGATTGGATAATGTGACTGTACTCGAGAAGCAAGCGGAGCGTCGTATTGGTAAGAGAGAGACAACACGGCCGGGAAACTAATCAACGCTAGCGCACTTGACGTTCACTCGCCCCGCGCCCGCTTCCGTCCCTTCGATACCTTATTTTTGACTTCTGCACAGGATTCTTTCAGCGCTAAAGATCCGTGTCGCTACTTTTACTTAAAGTAAAATATTTTTTTCATGATTTTATATACTTTGCTTACTATCCTCGTCTAATGGCGTATCTTTTAATCAAGCATTTGTGAGTTGAGTGTACTTATTCTTTTAACAGCAACAAGCTTAAGAAAGTCATATCGTTAAGAATAATTTAATTGACTTAGCTCTAAAGTAAACGGGCCGATTGCTTCTGGGAGCTTCTAATTGCGCAGTAGTAAAAATTACTGTTATTTTTTCAATTATTGGACGGTAACTAATTAAAAAGAGTAAAAACTTTATGACCTTATGAACATAGCACTACAGAACACACAAAGGTATGCGCCACGTTTAGGAATCATAAAATTAATTGACATGATAGGAATCAATAAAATTCTGTCGTGTACGTTAGTTTCAGTCTGTCAGCCTCACCGAAATATGTATAGCAAATTGACAAAAAAATGCATAAAAAATGTATGTAGATTGATTTTTGTTTAAGACACGGACGGGACTTGAACCGGCACCCACAGCATTCTGTGTTGCTACTCTAACCAATTGTCTTAATAATAAATCTAATTGTTAATGGCTATTGGTTAGAGCAATAGCATCGACTGGGTGACGGTAAAAATCCGGCACGTGTAGTAAAAAAAATTCAATTTCAACAATTTTTTAATTTATATAATGCCATCGTGTGCAAATAGCATGAAAAGAAAACGTAAAAAATTCAAAAAATTGGAATATATTCCGTTACTTGTATAAACCGTTCTACTAGTCGTATTATGCGCAACAAACTTTATACTGCATACATTACTACGAATCTATTAATTAGGTACTTTCAGCGTTTGCATATGCAAGTATGCTATACTTTACAAGCTTACTGCTTGTCCACAGTCCGCTTAAGCCATTGGGTGAAGTGTCGTAGCTGCCATACAGCACGAGCCGATTCCTCACGTAAGCGCGCGTTGTGTCGTCTTAAACGACGTACCTGAAATAAAATAATTAAATGGATATTAAACAATATATGAAATACTCATAGTTTTTATGACAGACAATTCGTGACGCGCACGGAAATCGATAGTTCTACCACTCATTTAATATCCGGTGTGGAGCGAACCCACAGCCCGTTGACCATAATCATATATTGCTACCACTACACCAACGAGCGCGTCTTGATGACATAGTCAAACCTACAAGTACACTTTACATTATCAAAACAGAATTGATTTTTTAAATGCCATTTTCAGCCTCAAACATTAATTTCATAAAGTTAATTATATAGACTTTAAAAAAATTATATATGTAATTAGAATTTCAAAATCAAACAAGCAAATCGATCGGCCCCATACAATCACACTGCGACCAAGAATTCAAGTCCCACCCGCATAAAATGTTTTTTTAAAAGCGTAAAATATTTCAAATCGTGTTCTTTGTGTAGAAGATATCTTGTACATATGACATTTAAGCATCTACTCACCTCCTCTTCCAGTTGATGTTGATGTCGCTGGGCGCATACCGCGTCCGCCTCTAGTGCAGCAACACGATCAGCAAGACCGCATTCGCAACCGCTAGCATCGCCGCTGGCCGTCGCGTTGGCGTTTTGTGGTGTTGTTGTGAGTGGCGTTGTGTGTTCACTCGTCTAATGATACAATGTATTTGTGATAATTATTTACAAAATATACTTTTCATGTTTCTGTCGAATAGTTAAAATGTTACAACGTTGGGATAAACACATTAATAAATATAAAACACTTTTAACTGTTTAAAACGCAAAATGTATTAGTTGACTTATTTAGAATATATTTTTTGTACGACCCGGTTCGGCTGTATAGCAGCGGCGATTATGTAGTTAAAATATATTGTAAATAAGTTAACTAAGTAATTTCGCATTTTAAACAGATAAAAGTGGTTTGAATGTACTTGCGTAAACTAAAGACAGTACTAAACATATAAAAAAACTGTTAGACTTTGAATACATACTGTGATCTCATTCCATTCCCGATTAGTATCATTGGTGGGAGGCTCTAAAGGTGGGTCCGAGTTCTCTAACGATGGATACTGGTGCTCTTCACATATCTGAAATCAAAATAAAAGCTTACTGTACTTATAGATGTCATAATATTTTTCACATATTATTGCATATATGTAATTACATTATAAAATTTTTTTACGACATGGGCAGATGTGTATAATTCAAACATTCGTTAAACTTATTTGAAATTTTTTTTAATTGTGGCTCGACGTTTCGGATGCTTTGCAGCAATCAGTCTCCCCTTGACTATGGCTGCTGCAAATAATCCGAAACGTCGAGCCATAATTAAAATAATTTTCAAATAAGTTAAAGTAATATATATTGCGTTCTGAACCGTTAAAGTGTTTTATTTAAATGTGTACTACTCACGTAATCTAGACAGCATTTAATCTAAAATCTATTTTTAACATAGTCCTCACAATAAGAATAACCCCGCATAATATTAAATTTTCGATGACGTATGATGACAATGACAACGGGAAAATTGATATTTACTTGTAGCATGGCTCTAGTAGCAGTGTGTACTAGTGCGGCCCAATCCAACGCTGATGCGTCCGGTAGGGGTAAGGGGGCGTCCCCTGACGCACTCGCCCTATTGCCACTATTGCTATTCCTGTCTGCAACGCTCGTGACTGTAGTGCTTGTGTTGCTATTCTTTGATTCTCCCAGCTCAGCATCCATTAAACGCATTAGCTCTTCCTATAACAGACATAAATAGGGAAATAAGTCAAGAATTACCATGATATTTATATAAAACGATTGTTTGAAAAATAAATTATGTATCAGACATGGAATATACATAAGGTCTCTATGTATTTCCAGGCATATATTAAAGGTTTCGTATCATTGCCTTAAATGTGAGAAGTTCTGAGCTCGAATTTCATGAAAACAATAGCTTGCTTCAGTCGGCCTGGGCACAGAAGTATGATCAACTACTTGCCTGTAAATAGAACCGATTAGTGGAACAATAACAGAAATGTGGAAACGGGTTTTCAAAAATCTCTTTATGTTTTCTTTAATATTTTTGCTCATAACAGCTTTATCTAAAATAGATGTTTAAAACTAGATCAAATGGTAAGGAAAAGAAATCATAATGTTCGTAGGTTGGTCTATTATGTAGCTATTTAGAAAAAAATAAATATCTGACCGTGAGTGAAGAAGTGTTGGCTGATAGTCGAGGTCGGCGAGGATGTCTCGGAGACGCGTCATCGTGGGAGCGTCTACGAACCGCTTCACCACCTGGTGAAGCTGCACTGCGACCTGAACCCCCTGAAAAATGTGCCAATTTATTACTTGGTTGTGTTGTCTCACAATAATTTATCTTATAAATGTATCTAATGTTACAATTCAAGAATTTCATATGGCGAGTCCATAAAAAATATCGATAAATTCGCTGTACCAGTACCGCTAAGATTCAATAACTTATTAAGTTATAGATTATAATTATGTAAAGAGAAGACCTACAAAGCCGCTAAATCTTAGCTGCGTTCTGGTACGTTTTATGTATAAAGGATATCAAGATAAATAAATATAATAAAAATAACTTATTCAAATTAGATGTATAAAAATGTTAGGAGGTAAATTTTATAAAAGTTAAATTTCCCCACAATTTTGACGTAAACATGTGGATGGTTAAAAAAAAGGCCAACACCCATTTCGCAGTTATCAAGTGTCATCAGATGTTTTTTGTTAATTTGAAAAAATAATTTCTGGCTAAACTACTCGGTCGATTTTAATGAAACTTTGCAAATATGCTTCTTATCACGTCATATTAAAATAAATGTGATAATTTTTCTCATGAGCCCTGTATGTTCAAGAGTATAAACCAATACAGACCTGTTCCATACCCTGAACTGTCAGATCTGAGAGGTGAGGCGGACCGGTCGTGGGCGAGTCGCCGCCGTCCGGGCTGTTGCGCCCACGCCTCTCCGGCATAATTTTGACACTCGCAGCGAGCACCCGATGCAAATGTTAGGGTCACCTGGAATTTTATTAATCCATGAAATGTTACTTGCTAAATTTATAATATTGTTTCAGTGATTTACAATACTTATATAGAAATTTATTAAATTACATAAATTAAAAATCCAATTTAGATTGAAAAAAGTAAAGAAAAAAATAACAATGACACGAACGGGTCTTGAACCGCTTTTTACAACCTATTTATATATACCACTTTCGCGCAATGTAATTTCAACCTTAACACCTACGTCTTGAGGTTCAATATCTATTTATTTACAGGTTAAGTAATTATTAAATGATTGCGTGAGGTGCAAGGTTTAGAAAATTCAACAATGACGTGTAGGACACGGTAGCTCAATTGGTTAGAGCTACAGCACGGAATCCCGTGGATGCCGGTTCCAGTCCAGGCCGTGTCGTAAATTTATTTCAATCAAAATAGATTTTTAATGTATGTAATGCCATCATGTGCAATAACATGTGGCGAATATTAATGTTTTCAAAGATATTTTTTAATACCTAGCTGTATAAAAATACTAACGGTAACCGGATCCGAAGTCTTTAATAGATCCACGAGATTGTCATGAGGTAAAGCGACAACCGCAGCACGACACACTTCAAGGAGTCTGGCGCCTCTGCGAACACCAGCACGCGCCGCAGGTCCTCCACCTTCTACGGCTGTTACCAAGCCGTCGGGTTGCACGTGAAAACCTGGAAGTCATATATAATACATATATGTTTTACCAGTTAATATTTATTTCAAAGAGGCTTGCGAATTAAATGTATAATTTATTTACTTATTAGGTCCCTCAACAGATCAATTTTTAGTAATACATTATACTTAACAACATAATAGGTTAATATACCTATGTAGGACCCAATTACAGCTGTATACAGCATTGTTTAAATTAGTATTTCAATTTATTTAAAGTACATAATTAGAACCTAATTATAATAAAGTGTCTATAGTCGCAATACTTTATTTTTAAGAATTGAAGTAAGGATCAGCTACGTTATCGTTCTTAAACTTTTTCTTGGGACGTTAAATTGGACTTTATTTAATATATTTGATCAATTATAATCTATACTATAAAAGCTGAGTTAATATAATTTATGTGACGATTATGAATTTAAATTCGATAATTCAACGTTGCGTTAAAGATATTTTAATACTAACCCAGCTGTGAAGCTGCACCCCGCTCTAGCGTGATCTCAGATAAAGAGTGCGCATGTGGAGGCGCCACGCTAGCGAGCCGCCGCAATAATGCTTCCGATCCGTTGCGTACGCGCACGCTTTCGCCTCGATGATAATAAATCCGCGTCCATTCACCGCTCACAACCCAGCCTTTAAATGAAAATGCATTATTCTGGATTTATATAGTGCAACAAAAAATACTTTATCGTCACACAAGAATATAAAAAAAAAGATTTAAATTGATGAAACTATGAAAAATTATTCAATTCCATTTGTACATGTTTAATTTTGCCTTTTATGCCATTGCAAATAATATGTTCTTCTAAAGATTCAATGAATTTCTTTCAATATCTTATGTAAAATGTTTTTAGAGGTTTTTTTTTATTAAATTCAGTAGTATAATGCAAAGCTTACGTAAGTATCAACAAAGTTACGTTGTCCCGAAGGCGATTAGTCCTCTAAAGCCTGTGTAAGAAGTCATAAAAGTGCAAGGATAATTCTGGAATATAAGCCCTTAACTTAATCTCGTTAACTTACCTAGTAAAGTGTTGGTAGGTATAACAAGCACGATTTGGCGTGAGTGGTCTTCAACAAACACTAGCGTGTCTGCGGAAACGCCCAAAATACATTCGACTGATGTACCACCAGCTCCTTCGTCTTGTACATGTACCTAGAACAAAAGTAGGTGAAAATATATTATAAGATAGATTTTTCAAAGGTTGTAGCTTCTCGCCCGTTTCATAAATTATCTAGTATTTTTGATAATAAACAAAATATTCATTTAATCCTTGAAAAGATTTAATAATTAATATTTCTTCCGAACTTAGAGTACTCTTTTTGCATATCTACACTTAAAATATTTTTATATATACACATAGTCTGATTACATTAGTCAAAACTTTTAACGGTTTGAAACGCTAATTAAGTAACAAATATATTACGCATTTGAAGCCTCGTTTTGATTAAAATTTAAACACACACAATGACACACAGATTTCTATAGTTTTTTTTTTTAATACATTAGACGTCTATTTTATCGATAACCAATAAAAAGTAAAGAATGTGGACGAGTAAAGTCGCACGGTCGATCTATTTTACATGTAAAAAACTTACGTGGAAACACAATGCCCCGCCAACCAATACATCGTTGGTGCAGTCATCGACTTTTTGCATTATAGCATTACTATTACTTGAATAGTTGCTGCTCTTCATTAACAATGATGAGAATATAGCTGAAAATAAAAGCCATTAAAAACTAAGCTATTATGGATATTGATGTTCGAGGGTTCGATTTCGTGATATTCACTACAATTTGTAAGCAATTAATGCAACTTGAAATTCAAAGATATGAGACAAATATGTGCTAATAATTTTGAAAAATATTTTTCATGGATTGTAAAATTGGGAGACACTCGCGGACCCCGAACCTACGACGGTATATAATTAGGTACAATAAAAAATACTTACAAAACTTCTGTCCAGTCTCTACAGTCGTAGCAGTGACGTAGTTCTTTGCTAAATCTTTCAGGTACTCTTGTCGCGTTCGGGTGGCCATTGTACTGAACTTTGGCGATTGAATTGCTGCATTCTCACCGTTAATTATCTGAAGATATTTTAGACTTTTTATTATTATAAGACTTATTATAATTAATATAGTAATTTATTTATTAAAAGTGAGTTTTCTTAATCCTTCCGCCATGCCTGTACTGTATTGCACTACTAAGAAAAAATTCGACATTGTTTTGACGGGTCTAGCGGTCTAATGTTAAGAATGAAATTTTTTTTAAACATTGAAGACTACGTTTCAAAAACTGGATATTAAATTAGTGATTTCGAAATTTCCTCCGGTTTAACCACCGTCTACAGATGAAACAGATCTCAAGTTTAATAGCGTTTCGGTTGTCTATGGACATTCAAATATCTAAAACAGCACATCTGGTGTCTATGGTATTTCTTTTAAATAATTAAAGCGCCAAGTAAAGCCATATATAAGTATGTTTTTCTATATATTGAATATCTGAACGCTCACTTGCAACTTACCTTACTAAGCAGTAGATCAGTAAATGCTTCCCCCTTCGGGTAAACCGCCCCATCCTTAATAGGCGGTCCAAATAAAGGCACTTCTTTAGCACGACTCACAGCGATGCTATAATGAGTATTCTCCGTACAGGGGTCTATAACTCGAACAATAACAAAAACGTGTTGGAATTGAGATCGAATGTTGCGCGGTGTGAACGGAGCCGCGCCGGGTTCTTGGAAGACAATTGTTACTATATCGTTGCCGATGTGCCGTTTTCTCAACAACTGTTGCCTGTTGTTCGGAGTGTATGGAAGCATTGTGGATACGTGGAACATAATCTCACAGCCCTGATAAGTCGTATACACTGAGTATAAGCCGGTAGAATCAGTTCGATTGTCCAAACCCGCTTTGTATTTATCGAAGTCCTTTAATCTGACAGTCTGTCCCAACGTTTGGAGGAACTCCACAAATGCTGGGCCGGCTTCTTGGTTGTTGTACATCTCCTCCTCTGTGGATTGACCGCTCTTGCAATACATGACTCCGACTTTATAATGCCTCGTGACCCGTTGTTCGTCTAGCCGCAAGAGTTGTTCTTCGGTTGTTGTATTTGTTATGCCGAGTCTAAAAGAGAAGTTAACTTTGTATAAAGTAACATTTGAAATTATATTACATAAATTATCAAAGAGATTTTTTATTTATTAATAATTAAAATAAAATTAATAAATAAAAAATTAGGGAATTAACATAAAAGTACCTCAGGCAATTTAATTGCAACTCGGGCGCAATGTATTCTAAGACCTCCTTAGTATTGTAAGTGGCGCTGTTATTACTAGGCTTGACTGTGGGTAGAGCATCTTCCAAGATAGAGCCTCGTAAGGTAAGCAATTCGGAAGTGCGGACGATGAGTCTATATTGCCAGGCAAGTTGAGAAGCAGGTGCTGAAGCATCTCCACCTCCCCTTCTTAATTCTACTCTTTCCTTCTTTATTGATATTGCTATTGGACCAAGATTTTCATCCATACCAAACCAATTTTGATGAGCTACAAAAAGACAATTATTGTTTAAGGAAAGCCTGTTTTAGACTTGGTATAAACAAACAATAGACTTGATTTTTTTTGTGAAAAAAATACTTTTAAATAGTTAATTGTCTCTACATAAATATAAATCTATGGTCATGGTTAAATATAGATAGCAATTTCAAGTATATTCAAATTTTTAAAAGTTCAGATGTATACTGTATTTTTTGTTTTTAAAAAGAATGTTAAATATGTATGTATGTTTAGGCACCAAAGAAGACATTAAAAAAGAGTTGTTTTTTGATAACAATCTTTATCTTATTGTTTAAATATATTGAATAATTTATCTAAAATTAAATTGTTATTTAAGATAATCAATCTGATAACACATGCTTACGTTGTGTATAGAAGTAGTTTCTATAATACAATGCTCCTAGATCTTGGCTTTCAACTGGTAAAGGTGTTATGGATTTAGCAAATGGGCAGCCTTGGCGCCAATGTGTGTGACCAGGTGGAAATTCAAGAACAGAAAAACCATATGCTGCTCGTGGTTTATGCCACCCACCAAACTGACCGGGAATACCACCTCTAGCAGTGCGATGACATAAGGATATACACCTCTCTTCTTCTCCTGTAAATTGCACCTTTATAATAACCCATCTTACAATAATTACTCAACATACTACAGCAATGTATCAAAGTTTCAGAAACACTTTTATTGGTTTAAAATGAAATATACTGGTTAATACCCATAAGATGCTTTGAAAGCATCTGTAACATTGGGTGTTACAGATGAAAAGCATGAGCCTTGTTCACAAATACAACAGCTATAATATAAGTTAACTAATATACTTTGGGCTTCAAACTGTTACACACACAATTCGTACACTATACACAATATCTGTGCCATCGCTTTTATTTACAAAAAATATTTTTAAGTATATAGTATCATAATATTTCAATTAAAACATGATTTCCTGCAATTAAAATTTCTAAAATAGACCCGATATTATGTTACAGATATGAATGAGTTAGCAGGTCTTGATTAACAATTTCTATGCATGACTAGCTTGACAACAATTATTATGTATGCAGTAAAAAAGTGTCATGCAAATTGCAATGCTCACCACATTATGCAGTAGTATATTAAGAATGAAAGTTTAATAACATAGACAAGTATTTTGCTTTTCTTTCCTAGTTTTAAATTATTAATATTAATTTAGGTATTTTATAATAAAGTTTGTAATCAAAAGATATTGTTACACATCTAATGGAAGTCAGGGAGGTACTACACAAACAAAAATATTTCTGAATAAATAGGGTAGAAGAAATAACTTAGAACTTTTGTTATTTATACACATTTGTATTTTTAATATGACTTATGCAATATGTACCTTTTTAAGTATTATAAAAAACTAACAATTATTGATAAATTTACCTCCAAGTTCATTTCTGAAGAAAGGACAGCTCTCTATCATCTCATTGAAGCGTCCATCACCTGTATCAGGTATTGTATCTTCACCTGGTGGCAACCCCCGAGTAGCTAACAGAGAAGCTGCTGACGCACCTGTAGTAGTGTTACGTCTTCTACTCAATAATGCTCCTCGAATTTCTGCTGCATAGCTCAAATTTGCCATAAGTGATTGGCAGTCATAATGAGCAAATTGTTTGCGTTTTGCTTCAGAAATGCTAGACAAGGAGTCATCGTTAGACTGCCGAGCTGCGATAGGCGTATTTCCGCCCCATAATTTGTTCAGTTTAAGGCGTGGTTTGGGGCTAACACTCGCCCTGGGAGTAGGGCCATCTGCATGATCACTGGTCAAGATTTCTGAGAAGCGGTCTGTCACTCGGGCGAGACTTGAAGACTTCTCTCCACCTGCTACTCCACTGTAGTTATGTACCATACTGGGTATATAACGTTCACTAGCTCCACCTATCACATCAATAGAGCCGTGACTTCCATATTCACGTCGAAGACCGTTTCCCGAGGGATGTTCTGCATATATCAAGTCGAGACTAGAGTTGCTACGGTACATGGCATCTTTAACTTCTTTCCTTCGATGATGATCCGGAGCGTACATCGCATTATTTAAAATGGAATGTCTACTAAATAATTTCACTTATTATAACACACTATGCACTATAGATAAAAAACTTGAAACAATGTTTTCATCCAAGCACACGCGTAACTAATGACTTTTTATTTATAAACAGAAGATTCATTCAATTAACTTGCCATTTTACAGTTATTTGTAAAGTAGCACAGCACTCAGCAGGGTTTTAGTTGACTGTGTGCCGTGTTATAGTGAAAAGCGTAACTGATGAGTGTAATTGGTTACTGAAGAATGAAGTTTGAATCACTGACACACTCAAAGTTGTTTGAAATCGCACAAGTACATATAGTTTTTCCTCAGGTTTTGCAGATTTAAAGCAAAGGAAAATGAACTACTACTTCATTGTGATTTATGGATTGACGGTTAACAGAAAATGACAACTGACAGAAATATGATCTTGACACTATGCTCACGTCAACATGCTAGCAGTTGGCTTAGTCTCGTTACCGGCTTAAATATTATAAAAATGTGAGTAATAGCTACAGATAATAAATTGCATTTGCCAAAAACTACTTTGCTAGAAATTTTATGTACCTTTCGTATAACATCGGTAATGTGTAATTCAGCGTAGGAAAATTAGGGCTAAAAATAAAATTACTTTTTATTTAAGACAAGAGCGTATATTTAAAATTTCAAATGCCCTATCTACCTGTAACATTAAAATTAGGCTTTTGTAGAATTGACATATAGTTAAGATAAACATCAACTAATGCATCTATTGTAAAAATAAAATAACTACTAACTACTAAAATAAAAATAAACTTCTCTCCTAAGTAGCCATTCACGGGTCCTTTGCTGACGCAAGCGATTTCTGAAAACACATTAGGTTAAAATAAATTTCTTGTCACAGTTTAAAATTTAAATATTAATTGATAAATCACTAACCGTATCGACACTCATCGCCTTTTTCACTTCATTGTCAACCTCCTTTATTTCATCGGAGCTCACGAGTTGGGCTTTTATACAGTCTACGGCAATCTTTACTATATTTTCCAGCTCTTCCGAAGGTGCATCAATACCGCAATCTAAAAATTAAAAATAAGAACATGTAGTTTTCTTATAATATAATAATAATTGTGGATAGATTAGTCTCAGGTCTTGTACAGAGCTTCCCAAACTTTTTTGTGTCGTAGACCCCTAGGGGTCGATATAGACCACTTTGGCAATCACTGGTCTAGTACGTGCAACAGACTTTTGTTCCTCGTACATTGAAAACTTGCTAGTGATAATAGTATTATTGCACATCGAGATTTAAAAACACACCTTTAATGTCTTCAATGACGTTAAAGACATCAATACTCTCAATAGACTCGACGGACAACGGATTTTCTTCGTCCACAAGAGAGTTCACTAGTGACGTCATAGTTTCTTCGGAAACTGAAAGTAATTAAAAATCGTTATAAAGACAGATATTATTTCGTTCGTTCGTGTCATTATTACAAGGAAGCTTCTTGTAATTTTTTTTCCTGTTGAGAACACCGTTTGAAGGCCAGGGAAATGTTACGTTATTTAAGTCTCTTTCCCTTTTCCCTTGGTGGGAGAATATTACAGTATAGGGTTCGATTTCCGTTTTGTCATTGATTTTAACCAATCTAAAAAATAGTTTTTAGATTTTTCTTTATTTTTTTACCTAAGTTAGAAAACTCTGTCGTGTGCATCAGAGTAGCCAGAGCCGGCCCGAGACGTTCATGTAAATGCTTTCTAAAGCCTGACACGTCTTTCAACGCTGCTTCCAATGACTCCATAATTTTATGTGAATTTTCGTCCGTCCCTTCCATTGCTTCAACCTTTGCAATTTAATAAATGAATATAGTAAAGTGTATTTGTATGTAGAAAAAATACTTTTGCTATTAAAAACAATAATACACAAGTTAAGGCGTACACTGTAGAGTGCAATGGGCGGTCTTATCGCTAACAAGCAGTTTCTTCCAGGCATGTATATGTCGAATAGCAATTCAATGTAATATACATATATGAGAGACATTGTCAAAAATATGTTTTTCTTGTCTTCCTTACGTGTTGTCTAATAAGTCGATCAGCTAACGCCGCAAGCGCATCAAACGCTCGTGTCTGTTTCTTGTACATGCTCGGGTCTCCTCCATACTTCAGCAACCACTTGCGAACTAACATGTCGACTACTTCGAAACGAGTTTTTGCACTGAAAGTATACGAATTTAATAGGTCATCTTCTATCACTCGGACCTTTTTTTATGATGGAGCAAGACAGACAACCATAGGATTCACTTAAAGGTAGAAAACTCCAGCCAGATAACATCTAATCAAAATGCGCTGTCGGTCTATGTATATTGACTTTGGATATTCGGAAATCCACAAACTTAAGACTTTTTAATCTGTGCACGGTGTTTCGTTACTAGGACGGAATTTTAATAGTCTCAGAAAAATTATAAATTAGAAACATGTTCAACCCGGTGGGGTTCGAACCCACGACCTGATGATTATTAGCCACACATTGCTACCATTATATCAACGAGAGCGTAAAAATTAGCCAGGAATTTGGGAAGGACTGAAATGAATCGTTGACGGAAGGAAATAGTTTTTTGAGTGAGAGAACTGTTTTCTTGCAAACATCCACGAATTCAGATCTTGTACTCTTACCCGGAGATGACATCGGGTAATTCAGCGGTCAGCTCGCGAAGTAGTTCATCTGCATCGTCACGCGTTACTCTCATCGAATCAAGACAGTCATACAGGAGTTTCATTACGTTCACATCATATACCAGTTGAACGGATCCCAACGGAGTTCTGTAAGGCAAGCGCTAAAGTGAATACTAAAAATACCTAGCGTATTTTTTCTAACTTGACATTTTTGCTAGGCAAGAATAATTTACATAATTTTCTTACAAGGTTTACATTGATTTACACTAAAAACATTTTCAGACGCTGGATATTGAACTAATGTAACCGACTCAAATTCACGCATAAACTAAATAAATATTATCATTTATAAATGTATATTCGATTATAAAGAAGATAAGACTAGAAGAAGAAGATAAGGGTCGAAGCATTGAAATTTTGGCGCCGGTCGCTTGTAGTAATTTTGCACTGTCTGTAGGTTACGCGAGTAGTACCTACACATTTAAATAAAATACTTAACGGTTTAAAATGCGATATGTATTAAATAAAGGTATTTACAAATTTTGCCAAATACCAACTTCGACGGAACAGATGGCGCTAGCGTAGCAGTTTTTACTTTGACATTAGGGACACCCATCATCTGTAGTCGCCCTATAATCACGACTGTAGCAAAGCATCCGAAAGTTCGGGCCGTAGTTAAAATAATTTATATGTAAGATAACGAATAAATTCCGCGTTTAAAAATGTTAAAAGGTAACAATGTATTTCTAATAAACAACGGGTAGTGGGTTCGGTTCCAAACAGGCCCATCATAACATTGATACTATGCGATGGGAATATACATGTACTTACATGGGAAAGTATTTCTTTCGCATCATGCGAGACGTGTGAGGTACTTGGAATAGGTAGATGTGGGAGCGATCTGACTCTGGTGGACTTGCTTTCTGCAGCGGCGGTCGGTACGACAGCGGCTTTAGACGCAGACTGAGTATCTCTTCACGGAGTCTCTGTAGGTTAAAGGTTAAATTAAGTATTTGTTCACCTTTTTAGACATAAGTACCATTTTGACTTCTTATTTTTGTACCTATTTGCGACTTATAAGTACTATAGTACATAAGGAATTATTATGATTTTATATACTTATAAAATCACTATAATTCCCACACAATAGTTCATAAAAAACTAGCAGTTATTTAAAGTTAGGTAAAGTAACGGCGTGGTTTTACGAAGTTTTATACGTAATTAATTTGGTACAAACTTTAATTTGTTGCGTTTGCTGTGAGCGGATTATACGTAGACGAACCACATCGCGTTGGTACTGGTCTTGCTCGTAACCTCCTACCATTACAGAGGGGTCTTTTTTAGGCTGGAAAGGAGTATCGAGACATTATCATAATATCCAAAAGTCTCCTGCAAAGAGATTCTAAAAGCTTATCTACTGACATACACGAGAAAACATATAAGACGTTATTTCTTTCCCTTGATAGGTTACAATATTTTTTTAGTATATAAGGTTATAATATTATGTTTTAAACCTACTTTCTGTGGTAATACGTCTGCCTGCAATGCCGCTGCAAGTCGTAAGCGATCGGAGTACCGTTCCAGAGTGGCGAGGTATTTCTTCTCTAATTCACCGTGGCGTTCCTAATTAAGAAATAAAATATGTAGCTATTTACTAATTGGTAACAACTGATAAGAGCAGCTACAGTGTGGGTTGGTGGATCCCTTATTACACTAAATTAGCGGCTTAACGTGCTCTCTTAAACGGTGGGGGAAAGGGGGATGGGAGAGCTGGGAAATTTTGGAGTGTCAGTCAGCTCTTAGTGATAGTACATGACGTAGATATAAGTAGCGCAACACAATATAATAAAAATATGATATTTCAAGTTATGTCACCCTCCAACCACGTAGCTGTTTCAAAATTTGTGGCAATGTGCCCAAAGTAGTGGAAAACTTGTGCCTTCGCGCCATCTGTCGTAGCAAATCATCCAAAGTGCGATCCACGCGACGCGGTTTTCCCAGCTTCCTTGTTAAGATGTCACGCATTTTGGCGCGTAACTCCTCCGCCCTTGCTTCCATTTCACGTAAATCAATATTCATGCGAAACAAGTGGGTGCGGTTTACTCTGAAAAAATCTTTCACGTTACAGCACTTAAAGAAAAACACATAACGGTCATACTTTGACTTTATGAACAATAATAGTTCATGTATATGAAGTAAACAGGTATTTTTTGGTAGAGTAAAATATAATAATCTTAGATGTGTGTAGTAATATATTTATTTATTTATCTTCCAATAACACATAAAATTATTGAAATGTTTTATTTTGAATATTTAAAAGATAACATATTATTAAATGCTTGGAGTTTGGAGGAGCACACTCTAACAAGGCAATAGATACACTTTAAGTGGGAGACTGTAAAATAAAACTTGGCGATAAAAGGAGTGTCGGCGAGTTTTTTGCCAGGTCTTCTCGTTTGTTCTACGCCCCGCACGAATAAATGATTTTTATTTGGTTTTGGTTTTGATGAATCAAACTCGTTACCGCTTTTCGCTACAATTTTTTTGTGATTTCATCAAATTGAATCTTTTTGTTCAGATTCTATTAAATTCGGAATATTTTTTTATGGTAACAATTTTTTTTTTAAATTTGTTTATTTGTTAGATTCACTAACCTACTATCCTACAAAGGACAAAGTATAAGAAGAATAACTTACTTCTGTCTTTGCTTCTGCTGTTTTATTTCATCGTGCAATTCCAAAACTCGTTTACGCAACTTAGCCAGCATTTGTTCAGGAAACACCACGGTCTGTGACAAACCTTGCGGGCCAGTGCAGCCGCGGATCGCTGATGCCCTGATTTGGTCATATCGCAAAATGACGACCTGGTCTACGTCGTTCATGCAACTTTGCTTTTCCATCTGCAAAAAATAAATTTTTAGAAGGGGTATGTGTACTTTTATCTTTGATGATACTAGTAATTTTAGGTCGTTACCATAAATTCTCGGAGATCATTTTTCCTCTTCTCCAATTGGACAGAAAACTTCCGTTTCACTTTGTTATGTGCATCGATGTCCCTCCGCAAGAGTTCAACTAATCGGTCCTGTTCTATTATGTCTTGTTCGTGCTTGTGCCTGAAAATTCAATGCCTTTTTATTATCTTTCCCACTACTTCGATACCTGACATCAGGCGTGTTCTTTTTATAAGATTTTTTTTATCCTTACCTGGTATTCCTCAAGTCGTAAGTTTTATTATAAATGTCAACATCACAACCCTCTGGGCATACATTTGGGTCTAGCCGAATAGGTCCTATATCTCGACTATCTAAGCTGCCTTCATCTTCTTCTTCACTCGATGACGAAGATGATTCAGATTCCGATGATTCTGAAAATAGTTCATCATTAATATCATTTCCTATTGTCCATGGTAAGATAATATTTTAAATAGATTGAAAAAACAATTTCCAGTTAAAAATACTAAAAAGCCTAGGCTATAAACAAATTTAAGAGTATCTCGGTTAGATCACACATTACATGTGATAATTCATTTAATGTATTTACCATCTTCATCTCTGTCTCGAGGAGGACGGTACTTCTTTTTAAATATTCTTCGTAGAAAATCAGCGAATTTATTATCTTGCACCAGCCTCTTGAATTGCCTTTGAAGCTCCTGGCAGGCTCCATCCAGTCTTTCTTTTTCTGCTTGATGCTCATCAATACGATGCTCACAGTCTTGAATTTGGTCTTGTACTCCGCGAACCTGCAGATTTATATTACTTTCAACTACTTGATTTCTTTATTAATTATATACTCTAGTAAAATCTATACCTGCATTAACTTTGCATATACTCTTTCAGCTAAACGATCCTCGTGCGCCTCAAATCGGTTTAAAACGTTCATTTCTCTATGAAGTTGATAGAGGTGTAGCTCAAGTAGTTGATTTTTTTCCTGAATTAAATATGAATAGATATAAGAGTTTTGCTAACGTCATTGTGTTTAAAAATCACGAATGCTAAAGATGTAAATAGTACTTGTACTCGGATACGTTCTCTTTGTAGTTGTCTGAGCCTCGAATCGAATTGTTGGACGGACACTTCAGCGTCCGCTAGAAGCATGTCTTGTTCGTAAAGATGCCTAGAAATAAGAATTGTTACAAATTTTGATTACATTATGTTGCTCACAGAATTTTCTAATGTAATATGGATTCTTAATTTAAATACAAATAGGATCACTATGCACTTGTACCTTTCAATACGTCGTTCCCGTATTTCGGCTTCCATTGGAAACGATTCTTGATCGGATCGATACTTGAGAAATTCCCATGTAGCGGCAAGAGGTCGCGACTCTACAATTGTTATTAAATATTGTATACAATATTATATGCCCACTGATTTAGGAATGACATAATGACATGGGGAAATAAATTGTGTAAGGATTGCACGGCCATCGTACAGCATATCATTGTCTTTCGGGCTGTTCGGCCGATGTTAACATCTCCTGATGATGACGTCCTTACGTGATGGCGAAACGTCGAGAACCTCTTCTCGTTCACATCGGCCGGAACAGCCCGAAAGACAATGATATGACATGGGGAAAATTATTCACCATTGGGTACGCTGAGAAAACGTTGCAAGATACCCAAAGAATATGTATGAAAGAATGATTTCTCTTTAAAAGATCTAAAAAAAATGTCCGCGACGGTATATGTCTATCTTTTAAAAATAACCTAAAAACAATAACTTCGTCGTGGGTCGTGGGCAATGTTGATGCCCAAAATAACTATTTTACGCATACGACGTCGCTGATATAGCTAGTTACTACTAGATTTTGCGTTTTAAACTCTAACTTGAAATACCTGATAGTGGTACAAAACGAGCTACACGTGGCTGGCGAACCCTCTGTTGGGGATACAAGGTAGATTTCCTTCGTTCCATCGTCTTACGCGAAGCAATTGTTTGCCTCGCACTCGCCTGAATTACTACTGGCTTGATCTAAAAATTTATATTTAGTAGAGGGAAGTATAATATTAGCAAGTAAAGGTAAGGTTGAGTATAAAACAAAACATTAATATATAAATGCCATATTCAATACTATTAGTAGTCTTAAATATGACCATGCAGTGGATGGCAGTCAAGAAAAGGGCAGATCGGAGCAACTTCTACGATTTTACATAAAAATATTATTCGCTTGTCAAGAAATAATAAATATTTTCAATTACAAATTTCCCTTTATATGCTAAAAGAACGTTGCATTATTATGCTCTTCCCTTCCAAGGACCATATTCTATATGTCTATTTGTGGATGAAACCGAGTCATAAAAACTATCCGATACTGTGCTTACCTCCAGGTTCTTCTCGGGAAATTCCAAATCATCATCAATTTGTGGTATGGGAGGCGGTGGTTTTGCCATTTTCTGTGGTATCTCAACACGTATTTCTGCTAATCGTTCCCCTATTTCCTTCATACGCGCCACAAGTTTCACTTTATGTTCTCTCAGTTGGAGAATTTTCTCGTTGAAAGCTCGCTTGTTGTCGTATATCTATAAATAAAATATATATTCATACAATTAATCACTTTCAAACAAAACAATTGTATAAATCCATTCTATTCAGAGGACAATCGAGTATTAATCGGTATACGGCATATTATCGGTAACAATTACTTAATTAATATAACCAATCTGTATTTCATTAATAAATCAATAAGTTATTTTAATTTTTATAATCATTATTTTTAAATCACCATTCTTTGTACACTTTTTAATTACCTCTTTTCTCGCAAGACAGACGCGCAACTGTGTGTTATGCCCAGGTGGGGCGACATAATCAGGCTGTGTTTTGAGTAGCCTGTTTCCTATCGTAGCCTCTGCCTCTTTCAGGGCTTCCGCTGCACCTGGGGGCATAGCATTGGGATCCGGTTTGCGAGATAAATGCTCTTGCCACTGAAAAATAAATTTGTATTGTTTGTTGAATTTGCTATCAAAAATTAGAACAATGTATACCACATTGATATACATTTTTATTGTACTGATTTAGTTTAAATTACGCTTCTTATTGATTTTTTGTTTGAAAATCATGCAATAGAATGACGATTATTCATAAAAGACTATTGTTGTTGTTTTAACCCATTTACCTCAATCAATTGAAGATGATGTCTTTTGAGCCGTTGGTGATAATTTCGGAGTGCCTTCTTCAATGGATGAGGTGGTTTAGGCGGCAAGCCAAGGAGGAAAGAAGCTACTCGTGGGGGACCCCAGGAGGCCTTTCTAGCAGCGGTTTTGCGAGCTGTGGTGTCAGCTCGTCTAAAAATAAATTATGCTCTTATATAATAAGTCATAACTACTTTTTTTATAAAAGAGTGAAAAAAACATGGGATTAGCTTGATGGAAGATTCAAAATCAAAGTCATCAAGTTAAGTAATCATTAATTCATGTAGGTAACTATTTCGTCGCAACAAGTAAAAACTAAAGACTGAAATACTACCAGTTTTCTCTCTCAGTATTATTCTTAGTATGAAGGGCGTGGAACGAATGAGAAGAATTGGTAATAAACTCGCCGCCACTCCTTTTATCGCCAAGCTTCATTTTACACTCTTCACGTACTTTAGGTGCACTATATACTTTTCTTGTTCGAGCGGATTCCTCCACACCACAAGCATTTTAACGTATAGACGTAATTTTAACGTAAGTATTGACTAACGTCATAATAACCCTTTCCAAGCAGTTTTTACGATTAAAACTTATTTATTAGACAGTGCTTGTAGTCCACTCAATTTAATTCAATACCCGTTCCCGTCGATTACCCGTGTATTCCATCTTAATACATAATGAATAGGGTTACCTATTATAGTAATTACAATGCACAAACACTTACTTCAACGTTTTATCAGCTAGGTCTAGCAAGTTTATATTCCTTAGCAGCGTGTAAAATACAAAACAATGTATACAAAAAATATTTTATAAAAAAAAATAACTTTGAAATTAGTTATTAATCTATTACCTGCCACGTAGAGCGGCTTCAGCCATCTTTTGGTGTACTTCTTCCAATTGATTATAGAACGCTTTGGAGAGGTTCTTTTGACGGAGAGGTCTTATCATTACTTCCGGATCCCTAAAATTGAAAATACTCTGGATTCTTAATTACTTGAATTAGATTTAAGGAGTGTGATATTACATTTTATATTATTTATTATGTCTGCTGGGATTTCTTTTACTTTACATTGATTGTTTGGGATTCTTGTAAATAAAAGACGTGTAACAGTTTAAAACGCAAAATATATAATATGTTGACTTATTTTAATTACTATCCGAGTGAAAAATAAGTTAACAAAACATATCGCGTTTTAATCGTTTCAATTTTTCATTTTAATAATACATAGTAAATTTTAATAAAAACCAGTTGAGATGGTTTTATTTTAAGCTTTCATGCCCGCGTACCCCCATATGATGGGATGCGAGGGAGAATTTTCCTCCCGTTTCCCTTCTTTCTTATAATAGTAAAGTTTAGTGTGAAAACAAATTTCAAACCCTAGTCTGGACTTAAGTAATGCAACCACTGAGCCATGGGGTATATTGGTCGTCTACTTTATATAATGTTTATTACCCACCTGATGCATTTCAAAGTAAAAGGATACACGTCCAACTGAATAATATTCCTTGAATACATTTTGTGCAAGGCGAGGTCAGAAGCTTCAAGCTGATGGGCGAGTTTCCGCTTGGTCAAAGCCTTAAGCTCGTCTAATTCGTCTTCTTGTACTTGCAAGGGTCGAGGATCCAGTGTGACGTCAATTCTTTGTGAAAATGGTAAAGCCCGATTTCTGTATATGAATATATGAATAAAGGCCATACTATTATTACACATACTCTATAAGAATAATAGGTACTAGAAGATTACATACTTAACAAAAATATTAGTTGTGAAATCCTATTTACCCCCGTGGGGATCTAGTAATCGGTTGTTTCAAGTAATTTATCAGACTTCTGTGCCACGCCCAACAAAAGACAATCTTTGTTTCCCTGAGATTCAAACCCATGACCTCTGACACTTACCTCAATGCTAGCTAGGCAACACGTTTTACCTCTTGGCTACTGATGGGGTCAAGACGATTTACGCATGCGACTTTTTATAAAAAAAAATTTGTTTAGTAGACGTACTAATTGAGCTAAATTAAGTATTAAATTGAAAATTTTTTCAATATACATATTTATATAAATTTTAAATTTCATTATAATTTGTTTCTATAATGATATATCTATCAATCATAATCATTCCCTATAGTTTTATCTGTAAATTGTTAGTTCGTAGTACGAGTATTTTTAAAACGAAATTTTTATCTCATAATACGTAATAATGCATCGTATTAATAATTAAACTATACAAACGCTTTTATAATCTTGTTGTATTCCGCTGTGATTTCTGCTAGTTGATCTCGAACACGTTTTTTATGCGCATTAGCTATAGCCATCATCTTGTCGAATTCCTCCTTTTGCTTTAATTGCTCGTGAGACATCAATTCTCCGTCCAATGTACTCGGCTCTCGGGTTCTTTCCACTTTCTGTATTATTTAATTAATAAAATATTAATTTAAATAATATCATTAACCGTAGGTATTACTTAATTTAAATAAAACAGTTACAACAACTTTGTCGTCTTTAGCAGTAGCCTCTGTAGGTGGCACGACTGCTGCAAAACATCTAAAACGTCGGGCCGTAGTTGAGCCAAATAAGTTTAACTAATATATATCCAAATACTGTCTATAGTTTACGCGAGTAGTAAAAAAAATTAAAAAAAAACACTTTAACGGTTTAAAACGCGGGGGGGGGGAAAAAAATAGTAAAACTTATTTGAAAATTATTTTTAACTAAAAATAATTTTTCAAATAAGTTTAACTAATATATCTTCGTTTAAACTCGTTAAAGTGTTTTATTTATATATATAATATCCGTTAAACATTTATAACCGTTAAAGTGTTTAATTTAAATATGTACTTCTCGCGTAAACTACAGGCAGTATTCGTATTACAAAAATAGAATTTATTATTATTATTAGTGAAATATGTCGATTTCGTAAAAAAATAAATACTATGTTTTGTACAGTTGTTGTGTAGTGGAAGTATCTCGATGTTTTATATATAGAATTTTGTTTGTCGATATTGTTTTCTAATCAATCTATGTATAAAAACTACTTGAGACTAAATAATTATTAGTTATTAAAAAAAACATTTTTTAGTCTTAGACATTTTCCACACTTCTTAATTTTTTTTCTAATATATTAAAAACTTTTTAACTTAATATGTACAAGAGGTAAAAACTACATATTATCAAAATGTATTAAATATAATTGTCAGTGCACTGGCTGGTGCTGGGTTTGTTTTATTGTTGTTGACTCTGGCCTCTGGGGTAAAGTATCTGGATCTAATCTACAACTACGTGGATATTGATATTGATACCGGTATCTCCAATGGTTTCCGCTTAGGCGGTAAATGTATAAGAGGCTCCGGAAAGTTGACGAAGTAGGAGAAAATATTTCCATCCTCGCCACACGTGTAGAAGCGACTGAAAGCAATTAAATTTACAATACAACTTTACATGCGGCACATGAGGACTTTCGGACTTTGAAGATGTTCGTTAAAATTGTTTTGACTGATTGTTTGTAGAGGTAAATGTATTGGTCTTAGTGATATTATCAATATCTTTACTAATATATATCGCGTTTTAAACCGTTAAAGTATTTTTTTTAAATGTGTACTACTCGCGTAAACTACAGACAGTGTTTTCAATCAATTTACTAAAATACTTTTTCAAAGGGTAAACAATATGACTTTTCTTGAGATAGCTATTTAGCTATAGATGTCATCGTTTCTCCTTAATTTCCTATTAATTTTTATTATGTTTTGCGACAATAGAGAATATTTGTATTGTATTGTATACTTACTTCCCATCTCCACTGAATTCCAAGCATGTAATAGCCCCAGTATAGTGATCATGCATTGGTAGATAGTAGGAGTCATTAAAATCAATACGCGGCGTAGGTTGAGGCTGAAAAACATCATAATGTTCTTGATATTATGTTCTTAAGCTAAACTATACCAATTGAGCTGTCATGTCGTGGTAGCTCAAATGGTAAAAACAGCAGCACGGAGCCTTGTGGACCTGTTGCCAATGCACCGTGATCAAGGAACAACATAATTATGTTTCAATTTAACTAGATATTTGATTTCAACAAAATTAATGATGTAATAAAAATACAGGCAACCACAGTGCTGGCCGCGCCTTACTTCTTGAGTTTCGGCCTTAATCTACCGTAAATTTACATGTTGGCTGACCGGTGTCTTCACAAAGTTTTCCTTTGCCAGAGTGGATGTGTCCCATTATAGACACAAATAAAATTAGAACACAACAAATAAAGCCACTAGACCATCTCAATCAAATCTCAAAATAATAGAATTATCAAATAACCGCCCGTGTGTTTTCGTTCGCCTATCATAATATGTTCGATGTAATAACAGTTACAGAGAGAAATGAAAACTTACTTCTTCCTTAGCAAGGCGTCGGCCTTTTAGTTTTTTGAGTAGCTTCTGTTGAGCCGTCATCCAAATCACATAATGTTGTTCCGGAGTATCTTCCTCGTCAGTCGGCATTCGTACAACTCTTATGTAACCAGTATTGGTGCCGACAATCAAATAGCGATGATCGCAGCTACAAAATACAAAGGCCATAAGGTAAGTTAATCTGATAAGAGCAGAAAATAGTATATATATTTAAATGTAATATAAAGGTATAAATAGAAAATCGGTTTATATTGAAAGAGGTAGGAAATTAAATGGAATCCAAAGTGTTCAGAACAAATTGAGCTACCATGTCTCACACGTCCTTGTTCATTAATACCCATCCAGGTCATCGATATAAATAGATTTACAATTCATATAACGCCATCATATACAGTAAATTGTCATAGATAGTACATTTTCAAAAGATATGGAGCAATTTTGTCAATCGCATATGCTCGTAGGTGATAGCTCTACTGTAACCCTGCGATCGAACCCGGGTAATTTTGCGCGCTTTATAAAGCACCAAGAACTGACTTTCAAATGAGGTATTTTACATATTATGTATGCTATATGCTAAAAAGAATACATTTTCAAAAAACCTTTTTTTTTAAATAAAATCGAAACTTACACAAACTTCAAAGCAGTTATGTCATCACACCAAGCGCCGGGGAAGGGGCCATATTTCAAGATTTTGTTTTGTCCAGGTGTCACTAGGAACAAAGCCCCTGTACCACGCTGTACGACCCATATACCTTCTTCGCAATACTCTGCCCATGTTATCGTAGTACCGAGCATGCTGTCGCTTTCCACTGCGACAAGTTTAAAAAAGTATTCATAAATACATGAATAAACTGTTATAAATCCTAAGAAAAAAAAGATGTTTGTCTGCGAATCACAAATCGAATATAGATAATATATAAAGAGACATTAGACAAAGATATTTCCACACAGTTCTCCAAAAGACTAATCTGTTTTCCACTTGGTTGACAGCCTTTTAATGTAAATTAATTAGACTATTTTATAATACTAGGGCAACACTTTGTTTGACAACTACTAGTAATATACTTTATTTACTTAATTGTATTTCTCCAAGCCATTCTTCTTCTTCGTCCTCATCCTTTTCCTTTTCTGCTTCTTCCTTAGCTTTAAGTGCTTCTTCATCAATACTTGCTAGATCTTCTTCCGTTGGGAATGGCCGATTGCGCATGCTAGAAAAAAAAATAATACGCATAACATAACGTCCTTTTTTCACACTATTTAAAGGAAAAGATTCCTTTAAATAGCGTGAAATGCCCTGTTGCAATGTGTTACTAGGAATGGCCTGTGTGGGGCATGGGCGAAAATATTTCTGTGGCTGATTGGTTTTTTTTATAGGTAAGTTTTATTAGATCAAACTTCTGTGCCCTACTTGACCAAAACAATGTATTGTTTCTTTGGGATTCGAACTTTGCGTTAAACGTAATACTAGCATTACGTTTAACCATTTAGCTACAAAGGCAGTTTTATTTAAATAATCAAACTTACAAATGTTTTTTAACGAGAATCTCCTTATAAGACACGAAATCTAATTTGAAGGTTGTGATCTCAGTGTATTCGCGAATGGGTACATCTGGTAACACGGCCTCCATAATAAAACCTACTTGACCGCAGAGAAGAATCACACGCTCCTGTGAATGGTATTAAAAGGGACAAAGTATAGAAAGAAGATAAATCTCTTTAGATATTGACGGTAAGGTTTTATTACCTTAAACCTTTTTATAGCTACGCGAAAGTATAATAGGATATGAGAGGCATATAAAGTGGCAGACCTTATAGAAATGAGATAAAACTTAAAAACTCGCGTAAAAGTTTAAAATGTCTTCTTCTTCTTCTTTCCACTTTTCCAAAACCTTTTGACGGGCTCGTGAGTACAATGGTAGCATTGTATGGCTAGTAATCGATCGATCGGGTTCGATCCCCACCGTATCCAATATGTTTCTAATCAAATTATAATTATTCAGAAACATGTTGGCCTTCGCGTGGATATCTGGTTATTGAATGGGTGGTAGGACTACTGAAATTTCAAAACAGAATTTTCGAAACAGACATAGAAGAAAAACAGATGAAAAGGCCGTTAAATTTAATCGCGTTTAGGTTTCAGTATGTGGATTTCCGAATATCCAAAGCCAAAATAGTCGACATCGCATGTTATTTGACTGGCATATTACACCTTTCATCAAGTGAGCCTCAGATTTGTCTGTCCTCTTCATCATAAAAAAAAAATTAAATAAAAAGAGCAATGTGGAAATGTTTATGAGTGTACCTGAAGAAATAAATGATTTTTCACTTTATTATATAAGGAAGCATTGTGTTAAGATAATATAATTTTTGAAAACTTTAATATTTTTTTAATGTTATTGCACACGAAGGCAGTATATAATTTTTAAAAATCAAAATAATTTGAAGAAATTTTCGATTTTCAAAATAACATAATCTTACTTACTTCATCAGGTTTCCAAGTCATATAAGCAATATTGTTAGGCGTGTCTATAAATCCTAATCGATGCAGCCTGAAGGGTGTATCGACCACCAATCTATACAAGAATATAGTGCTGTCTTCACCACACGTTATCAACAATGTTCGTTGTTCATTTATCGTCATTTGTGTGAGCGATTTTGAATGAGGTTTTAGTAACTGTGAAGAAATAATTATTCAACAATTTGGATATTAAATACATATAATACCTAGAAAATTCTAGCTCAAAACTGTTATTTATTTGTGTTCATCGTAAATCTAATTTGAGTTAAATCATAATGTACTACCAGTTGTGCCTGCGACTTAGTCTGCGTAGGATTGTTATTTTGGGTATCAACATTTGTTTTAGCAAATCCTACTCATCTTAATAAATTATACCGTGAGTCGCGTCACTTAGATCTGGTAAGTTAATCTTAAAATAAAGCTATGTATATAGCTTTATCGTCAAAGACATTTTTTAGATTATTTAAAGAGGGCCTATGTTTGGGTGTGTTGAACCGTTTCTGCAGCACCCGCAACGGAATTTTTCTCCGTTTTTTCAATTTCCCATCGTTTCTTCGCTCCTATTATAAGTCGCAACGTAAAGTTTATTAGCCTAGACTCTCCGTTGATAAATGCTAACGAACACTAAAATAAATTTCCAACTCGAACCAGTAATTCCTCAGATTGGCGCGTTCAAACAAATAAACTGTTCAGCTTTATAATATTAGTATAACATGCGTTCTCAAGTGATGGAGTATATCGATGATGATATTTGTCATCATACTCTCGTCCAGAGCGGTTCATTCTTAGGAATAATCTTAGCTTAGCTTAGAAATAATCACAAAATGTCTTACGCAAATTAAATCTAATACATCAGCATTCACAGAATCTTCGCTATGTATAGTGAGCGCTGAGTGAACACGTACTTCGACTAGAGTGGATTGCGCTAATAAACGATCAGGATGAATGAAGAGTACGCGCATAATCCCATCCGCAAAGCCAACTATAATCATGCAAGACGTCTCGTCAACCTACAACAAATATCATTTATAGAAGTATTAAAGCGAAATAACGATTGAAAACTGTAATATTTTTCACATGATGGCACTATTTAAAAAAGTCGATTATAAATTCAAAAAAATACGACTCAGGCAGGATTAGAACCTGTGGACAATATTAAAGTCATCAAATAAAATTAACTGCGAATTATCATATTAGAATGTGTTGGTATGAAACATACACATAATATAATATAGTATATATATATATATATATATATATATATACAATTAATAATATTGTTATTATATATACAATTATTACAATTAATAATTTAAATACATTTAAGATTGACAGCTTTTTTACCAATGAACAGTTCTTACTTACATCTATAGGTGGATACAGCAAGCAGGTTACACCAGCCTGGAATTGATATCTTGCAAGCAGCGCGTGCGTCTCTGTATTATAAGCCTGTAACGCCCCATCCTGCCCTGCAGTCACCAATATTGGGTGCGTCCGCATTATCGCCATAGCAACAACAGGACCCGCATGGCACGTCATTACTTTTCGATGGTTGCATTCAATTTTGTCTATTTCCAGCTCTACAGTCCAAACACCACCGTTACCATCCTATTTTAAATTAAATTTGTAGTATAGGAATTGTTATTCATGTATGTATAGCTTTTTTATTTATATCATAACACAAAACGAAGGGAAAGGCGGCCTTATCGCTCAGCAGCGATCTCTTTCAGGCATCAATTTCTTACAACAAGTTGGTAAGGTAAAACTTATAGAACAAAGTCTTAAAAGAACGTACAGATTAAGTTTTTTTTGAGATGTATTTAATATGTTAACAATAAACTTACCTGAGCATACCAAAACATATCCTTTTGGTGTTTTAGACACATAATTTGACAGCCTGGCACCTAAAATTGCATTTTTACTAATTTAGAATTTAAAATAAGCATTCACTTAAAATAAATTAATAATAGTCAAAGATCGACTTGTAACATAACCAACAAAAAAATATCTAACACAAGTTTCTGCTACAGGATTAAGTTCCACATATGGATCGTCTTCCGGTGGATCTGCTTGTTCCACCGTATCCCAGTACCATGCGCGTACGCAGCCATCACGAGCAATTGTTGTGACCTCATCACCAGCAGGGCTTAACATGAACTGTATCTATACAGAAGCAAACAAATTATACAGGTCACTACATATTATAAAACAAAGTCGCTTTCACTATTCCTATGTACGCTTAGATCTTTAAAACTACGCAACGGATTTTGATGCGATATTTAAAAAAAAATAGAAGAGGAAGGTTTTTATAGACAACGTTCACAGTTCTGTAGTATATCAGAATTGCCCCCGAGCGAAGCCGGGTCGAGTCGCTAGTGTATTAGAAAACGTAAAAACGCGTTTGGTAATTAATATGTAAGATCTCATCAAATCAAAACGGTTATGTAATGCAGATCCACCTACAGAAAATGAAATACGTAATACCAAATTTTGTTTCATACCACCGGAGCTTTATGACAGGTCTTCCGTCCACGTTGTGTAACTTCCAACTTCACAAGACCAGCTTCCCAGACTAAAACGTTACCCCATTCACAACCAGACAATACCTACAACAATAAATAAGCCTTTAGATATTGTTTCTGTTTCATAACATAACATGACCTTATTTCCAAATCGACCTTCTCATCCGGCATTGGATAAACGCCAAGTACATCACAGATTTCTGTTTTTCCAAATCTGCCAAGTTCCCCCTTCAATTTTAGCCCTGTGAAGGTGTTAGCCATCTTCCAAAACTTGACGTGTGCGGCACCTACAATTGCGGTTTTGTTGAAAAAAATTGTTGAAGTGAAAATTTATTAAGCGCCCTTTTTGGTAATTGAAGAATTTAAATAAAACACTGTAACGGTTTAAAATACCGACGACGAGACGTTTCGGATGCTTTGCAGCAGCCGTGGTCACGGGGAGACTCGCGTCGGGCCGAAGTTAAAAATAATTTCCAAATAAGTTTAACTAATATATCGCGTTTTAAACCGTTAAAGTGTTTTATTTAAATGTGTATTACTCGCGTAAACTATAGACAGTATTTAATTGAAGAATGTTGTAGGTAAATACGTCAGTAAGTGTTATCTTATTTTTTTAATTTACAATAATTAGTTCATAACTATTTCAAACTTTAAAAAATCCAAAACTTTTTTGTTTTTGGTCTTTTTTTTCACTTTTCGGGATAAATAAGATTAAATTTAGTGTATTTTTAAATTTAGAACACTAATTTAAATGAAATGCACTTATTTAACAAACTATGTTTGTAAAAATTATAATAAGTTAAAATTAAGCAATGTATAAACCAAATTTAAGTAAACTATATCAAATTAAAACGTAATTATTGTATTTTAAATAACTTACCGGCTGTTGTGAGCTGACCAGGACAATATGGCGAAAACATGACGGAATTAACGTCAAATGTAAAAGCGCTCGTTCTAAGTAAGATTTTATGTCGCTTCCACGTCCATATAGTTAAGTTATAATCGGGCTCTTTTCCTACAGATGCTAGCAGTTCACCGTCAGGACTAAGAAAGAAGGCATACATGTTTGTATCTCTAGATAATATAAGTATTAATTAAATGACAACATGTTGTAAAAGATTTGAACAATTTATATTTTTTGCCCACGACGCTATATGACTATCTGTTAAGATTAGATGGCAAGAACGACGGAACGCGACCGACGTCGTGACAGCCAAAATTCATTAAAATAAGATTTGCAAAAACAAATTTGTATGTTCAAAATAACTATTCTACGCGGACGAAGTCGCTTACACAGCTAGTATATAATATGACCGGTCATTTTAGTTGGTCTGCTGTAAAGCTCTCGAAACGTTGTTGTACACTCAATAACGTAATTCTCAAATTAAATTAATTTTACTGTAAATATTAATATTGCATACCTAAAATCCAGAATAGAATAAGCATTGGATGTCCCGTCTCGCAAAACGGCGTCGATCTCCATTTGTGGCCAGGTGTATATCAATATCAGAGGTTCTCTATGCCCTTCTCTACCTTCAGCGATCGCTATACGATAGTTGGGGTCCTTTCTGTACGACTAACGTTTTATTTTTATTAGTAATTAAGCAAGCCATCTGTAGGTTAATAATAATAAAACACTTTATTGAACAAAGTATTATAATAAAATATAAACATAGTAATATTTTACATAAAAGAGTTAGTGCAAAAGCGCCCGTACCTATCGCCTTTGGCAATTTCTTCCAGGCAACCTTACTATAAAGAAAAGGAAAGCAAAATAACGAAAGACATCCCTTACTCTACCATCGGCATCGTTCGAGGTACGACGCAGGGTCTCAACAAGAGTCTATCACAATATTCTATTTATCTAGTTATACAGTAATTATTACTTCCTAAAGTAATTATTAGTAGTAGTATACTATTTCAATGTTAATTTAAAAAGAGTACTATCATTTTACCACTATATTCCCGACTGAACCCCCCGTGGTACTCCTTCGGAACCACGTTTGTTTGGTATTCACATCCATAAATGTGATTATACTTCCTGCAGACCAACAAACTACAGTGTCGTCACAGGCACATAGGTTAAAATATTTATGGCAATTGTAACCATACGAATGTCTAAGTGCAGCTCAGAAAATAATTGATGAGTAATGTTTTGCTATTAAAAAAGAAGAGTAATCATAAAAAATATGTATTAGGTACTAACTTAATACATTTTTTTACGATTTTTCTAAGCCTAAAGAAAATAATAATGGCCTTTTAAGACACTGTATTGATTTTCGTTTAAATAATATTTACTTTTAAAGGATACTCAAATTCGAATAAATCATAAGGAATTGTTGTATCGAGGCTGATGACAGCGCCGGATATAAAATCATCAGGATCATACTCAGTTAGAATAGACTCCTCCTCCACTTCTTCTTCTACTTCCTCTACAACTGCTTCCTCTGTCCCTTCTTCTTCTTCTGTTCAATTAGAATGGTTAATATTAAAATTTGATAAAACCATACAACGTCAAAACGGTTTTCTTTTGCCAGTGTTGTTCGAAGTCAAAAAGATTCCAAAAGACTATTTTTTTTGTCAAACAGTAATACTATTGAAATTGTATGATATGAAAGCGCTTTACATCAATTTATAAAGAGATGTATAAAACCTAATCTTTCTAAAAGTTTTTATTATTCGACTTTAAAATGTGTACTTCAAACCTTCTCCATATTCTCCTTTTTGGTCTTCATCATCCGCCATTGTTTAATTATATTTTCGTAATAGATTGTATCATAAGCCAGAATAACCGCAAAGTTCAAGAGAAATTGTCACAAGATAATATTTTGTTGCTATGATACTTGTTGGTAGTCAAAGTAACAGTAACAAAATATAACTATGGCTAATTTAATCGAAATTCACTTTTTCTAAATTCGCGGTCTAATATGAAAGATGACAACTTTTGTAAATGTCAATTGTCAGTGAGTGACAGTTAACACTTCATATAACGGAATTATAACATTAACAAACAGCTGATTTAGATATTGGAAGTTTTTTATTAGTTATGATAATATTGTAGTTACGAATTACTATCATATTAGTTAGCAGCGAAATTAAATACGTACTTAAATGATTAATTATTTAGCTTCTTGAAATATAGTGCAATATACATATAATATAATAAATAAGCGTAAGCATATATCATTTTTTAGATTACATTCAAGGTTTTATTTTGAACTTTAGACCTAAGTGCGTAAATAAACATGTCTCAACCGCAAAGAAAAGCTGTGATAGATTTGTACAGAACGGTATGTATACACAACAGGATTTAATTTTAGAATCAAAAAAAAAATAATAATTGTCATTTATATTTCAGTTGCTGCACTTAGGCAGAGATTGGCCCCAGGGATATAACTTCTTCAGGCAGCGATTGCATAAAGTGTTCTTAAAAAACAGTGAAGAAAAAGATCCGAAAAAAGTTGAAACTATGATTAAACACGGAGAATATGTTGTGAAGGAGATCGAAGCATTGTATAAGTTAAAAAAATATAGGACATTAAAACGAAGATATTATGATGATTGAATACTTATTTTGTATGAATGTTCTTACTAAAAGGTTTATTGAAACATCATTGTTGGTATTTTATATTTAGACTTAGATAAAGTTATAACTTTATTGTTATTAAATATATGGAATTTTATGCATAGTAAGAGTATTTTACAAATATGTCACTTCTATTAGTTGCATTATTCTGTTTAAGACCGCAAAGTCCTCTAAATATTTTTACATTTTATTTTTTTATTTCTAAGGACACCTATAATGTTTTTTTTAAACTGTATTAGATTTGTTATTACTAAATATGTCTTATAATAATGACTATTATTGTTACTATGACACACAAATTTATAAATATAAAATAAAATAAAACAAATATATTGTACTATATCTGTATTAATATTAGATATTGGAAAAGGTTACAATATGAATAATGATAATATTGTCAATCAAATTTACCTAATGCTACAGATAGTTCATAAGTATTTGATACATGTGAAGTCATTGCTATGTTTGTCTCCTATTTTTCTGTGCATTTGAAAATTAATTTATGTCCTCGATGAAGCATAACAGTTGTTATATTATCTACTTTTTTAGTACCTAGAGGGTACTAAACATGTATAATAAAATAGGGATATATTTTACAGAACACAATATAATTTCAATGTTGATTAGTATAAAATTTTCACTAAATAGATAGTTATCATTTATTGTCAAACAAAACTTTGTGCTACAAATGAAATAAATTTATCATATTCTAATATTATTTTTTTATCTCACGTCATTAAAAACAAACAATCTACAATCTGTATGCACAAGCTGCTAATCTTTTCAAAACAGAAAAATATCTTTATGAATATGGAACTTGCACTACTCTGCTTACCTACTTTGTTAATTTATTTTCTCATAATAGTAGGTTGTCTTGTGTTTGGTTTTATGTTAATTTTTTCTGTATTTGTAATGTGTGCTTATTTAAGACTGTCGAATCTTAATTATAGTAGATGTTATTTAATTAAACGCGAATTGTATATTATAGGTGATGATTTTTAACGATGACCTGATTCCGGCTGCTTAAAATCACCCGATGAACCGACTGACAACCACTGATGAAGCTTACTTGAGAGATGAGAGTTGAGACATTTGAGCTATATGTATATATTTGATCCGAGCATTCAAAGATCTATGAATGAAGCCGAAAAGTGATTTCATATTTCCTCTAAATTACCTTTAATTATTCATAAACTCCAAATAACATATACTTTTACGCTCGCTAAGGGGTAAAATAGTACCAATTGATCAAAGTATATAGAAACTGCTTTGGGACCTGCACGAAACACTACAGTAGAAACTATATTTTATTAACATAACTATATTTATTGGTAAATACAGAACTCGAACCCACATGTCTACATATTTCGTGTTGGTGCTTTGCTACATTTCTTTAAGCCCGACGTTATACCTACTCCTATTTTTACGTGATCATAAAATTTAACATGTGATTACATTATATACACGATAACACAAAATTGAGATCAACAACAGTCAAGCATAATAGCTAATCATCAGATATATTAATAAGTTATAATCAATCTTCCATAAATTATTTTTGTTCATCTAATACTAACACACTATTAAAACAAATGGAATGACGGTAGACTCATAAAATGGTTAAAGCTTGCTTTTTACATGCGATAAATATTATAACTCTCTTTAACACAAATAAGGACAAAACAACGATAAACACTGCAACATTTAATAAATAGGTAGATTTTAATTTTAAGATCTTGATATCGAGTGATATATTTTTATTTAGTTAGGATTATAAATGCTGATGATACGATGTAATAGCAGCCGTTCTTATTCATTAAAAATCGTTTTTACAAACTCTACTTCGATTAATTATTTATAATTAAATAAGTGTCTCGTAATATATTTGTATAATACACCATTCTTAAGTCTAGAAAATAATATTTGCAATAACGAAACTATTTCAATGATTCTTTTCAAGGTAAGGTACGTAGGTAATCTGAAAATTTTGAAAGCGAAAACATAAGAGATAGGTATTTGTTTGTAGGCCTTTGTTCCTCGTAAGAAGGAGTGCAGTGATTACGATATTATAAGTAAACAGAACAACGTGAGAAAATTTAAAAGTGAAGCGTTTACTACATAGATACATAGTTACAATAATTATTATCTATAAATACTCTCTTCTCAAGAGGAACACGTCGATTTCTTTTAAAGGTTTATACATAGGCAATAACACTTACATTTTAGTAAAATAGAATGTAATAAATTTAACAGGATTCAACTTATTTACATTGTTTTCATTGTATGCAAGTTCATACAATCAGTACCGAAGTTTAAAAACGAGAGATAAGAGAAGCATAAATTAAATTCTGTAGAGTTACTTCATCTAGATCTATGTAAAAAAAATACTGCGTTACAATTATCTACTTGAAGTCGTTTCACTCAACGTACACAAATACAGGTATATGCATATCTAAAACCCATTATACACTTTTAATAGCAACAATAAATTATTTAGATCTTTTAAACGCTAAGTAAAAAAAGTAAATAGCTATATTTAGTTTTACGTGATTTTTTATTGAACGTTAATTTATGATGATGGAAAGGTATCCATACACCTTTTCATTATTTTTAAAAATCTACGAAAATAGCTTAAACAGATATAGCTTGATCTTTATTATAAAACATTGATATCTTTCTAAAATCATATATCAACAACATAGAATCAATGCTTGAGTTTAACCTCGGGTTTGAAAATATTGATACTTAAAACTAAGAATATGGAAAAAAATATTTACGTCGATCTTCGCGTTGTGTATTTTGTTTTCGTAATTTTGCCATCATCTGGTATATCTTCTGAAAAAAAAACGAATCACAAATGTTACAAAGGACCTTTCAACCCTTTTGTCCTTATTGTAATAAGTTAAACAATACGTTGTAGCTATCGATCGCATAACGTCGTGGGGAAGTCCACTGGGGGTAGGTTAAAATCTGGGTTAATTCGGAAATAACGAATTGTTATTTTTTAACGCATAATACATGTAGGTTATATCTATGTACTCTTCAGAGCAGAACTTACATTCAGCATGTTTTTTAATCCTTCTTTTCTCCGTCTTCTGGGTCTTTAAGGGTGTGCCATTGCGCAATGGGACGTCTTGGACTCGCCAACATGTCCGACCAGTGACGTAGCTCGGTTCCAGACGCGTTGTAGCCCAGCACCACCTTACCAATAGGTTCCGAAGTCCCGATGCGATCATAGTCCACCACGGTCACCACTAGGTTTACTTTCTGTTTTGTAACATAGAACCAGTAAAGGATTAGTAGTTGAATTCAAAACGCTGATTTAGTTGTTGAATTGTGTAACCCCGAAAAATGATTTCCTAGAAGTCTGAAGTGAGAGTAACTTACTTGCAGCCTAGATGGAGCAATTAAGGGATCGTGTCTTCATTGATATGCACTCACTAAAGAATGAGTGGAAATCAATGTATTTGCCTTTGAAGTACCTAACTACTTGTCTTGATGTTGTATGTAAATGTTCTCACAGTATCTAATGATTTATGCCTGTCTACCGGTATGAAAAGCTTGTGATTTGTATACCTTGTAAAAACTCTTACCCTATGTTTATTAATCAGTGAATATTTGATGTAAAGATATTGAAGATTTCATTATGCATCAAAAATTTTGTACTTACCATAATGTACATAATATTAACACGGAACAGAACATTCACGCCAAACAAATGGAAAATAGAAATGGGTATGACAATGATTTAATGCAGTTACGAGGGGAGATCTTAAACACCACTTAAAGAATATCAATCAAAGCAAAAACTATAAGAGATTCTTTGTAAATGTAACCTCTAGCTGTAACACCTAGTCACGGCGAGAGGTCAGCATTCGATGAAAGAGAATATACATAAAGCATTTGCTTCGAAAAATATAAATGGCAGGCAGGATAAACTTAGGAGTATATGAGGAGAATTATTGGACAGGACTGAAGACATAAGTATCAGAGAAGCAAACATTCGACATTGGATACCAAACTAACATTCAGTTAACATACAGGACTTTAAGGATGAAGCGGAAGAATAAGGGCATAGGATAACAAGGAAAGCCAGTGGTGGAGACACTGATTACAACACCAATATCGCACGTAACCGAGACCAATGTTTGGAGAATATCTTGAGACATCCAAGATTACTTGTGAAGCGAAGGATTTTCGGGCCTCTCAAGTAAAAAAGGATGATCCCCAAGCAAAATGTCTCGTTATATGCTACAACATCAAATTTTGTGTCAATCTCGGCTCGTACCTGTATTTGCTCGAATGGTACTTCAAAAGTAAATGACTCGTTGTAATAAGGATTCAATGTACACTTCTTGATGCTCGTCTTCTTCTTTTTAAGACGTTTCCCGTTTTGCATGAGCGCTATCTTTACGTACGGATCTGTTGTGGCGCACCAACGGGAGCAGATATGAAAAAGACAAGAAAAGTATTACACTGTTTATACGTAATTGTTTAAACGCTTACTTTGTCCTAATGATCTAGCCAAGCTATGATGAATAAACACATTTAATATGATTGAATTTCTATATATTTTAATTGGTTCGACGTTTTTATTTATTCTTACAAGATGTAAGTTGCAACGCAACAATTAAAACTTGTCAAGAATTGATTGTAATTAAGAAGTAATAAGTACTGCACGAAATTATCTAATTGAACTTAAAATTATATGTAATGAGATTTCAGAACTCTATTTACATAAACAATTAAATAAAAACAAGAATTCAAAGTAAAAAAAACTTGGTACAAACGATATTCAACAATTACTATAAGTCAGTAGCGAAAGAAATTAGCGAAGTGGATTTAGAAGAGAACAGTATTACTTTACCTAAATAGATCTGAAAGAGACATTCAGTTTATGACAGGTATTAAGCAGATCCAGAATCTTCCTTCCTTACCTGACAAACCACCGACGTCCATCTTTTTGAGGTTCTTTGCTTCCAAAATGACCACGGTCAACTTTCCAGCTGTCGGTACATATCGCAACGAGAAACATATGTCTCCCAACTTGTTGTCCTGTAACCCACATCATTATTGTAACTAGTATCAATATAGTGTCAATGCAACGTTGCTTAGGCTGTGGTCTCTTAAAAGCAACAGAATAATTACGCTAGAAAATATATTGTTGTTGTATAATTCAGTTATTTAATCAGGATTATAAAGTCTTAGGTCCCATCTCTAGTTATATCGAATAATTGCAGCAAATGCCTTGATGACGCAAATGTTTTTCGCCTAGGTACTATTGAGATCAGGTGTCATATTTTGCGCATACGTTCTAGCTTTAAACTAGTAACATTGTTATATTATAAAGTATAGCTTCGCCCATAGCATTTATGGGAGACCACAGCCTTAGCGAGGTAACTATTACGTTCATAGTCACTCGTCACCAAAATAACTTTTATTATCGCAGTTTCGTCGTGTCGATTTCAAGGATTTTGGTAAGTGATCAATATGAAAGATTGTCAGGATAATTTTGTGTAAGGATCATAGTTTTTGAAACACGGATTTAAAAAGCTTTAATATAAAACATGGGCCATTATCGCGGCTTAGGGTGGATTAGGGTAACAAACATTTCCTTTAACAAAACAAAAACGAAATAAAAGTTTAGCTCCGTGTGGTCCTAAAAGCAATTTCATGGTCTCAGGGGTAAATCGACAGGGCTCATCAGGTACAATTCTTTATATGGTGATCAGAAACATTATAATACGATACAATAAACGGTTTACCTGATGAACAATGTCAAAAGTGCATGTCATAGCCCAGGGGGGTATTCGTAGGTAGGCCAAACAAGTTTGCGACTAGGTATGAGGTATAACATTTATCAGGAAATAACTTCCATTGCGTTACTTATAACGTTTTGGCACCCATCTAAACATTAAATACAGTAACACATAACTAGGGGACACGAGTCAAGACACACCAAACCAACCTAATTTAATGAAGCAGACATCTCGCTGGAACATAAACACTGTGCATTACGATCTGTTGCCGAAATGAAGCCAATCACATGTAACACCCAGCTCAAATCACCAAGAACTTACCCTCTTAACAATTGTTATATTGGAGTTGTATTGTACATATTGGGTTATGAAGAATTTTATGACATAACTAAAGCGATTGTTCCTGAATTACCTGTTCTTCCTTACTGCCCATTTAAGGAACAGATCGCAATTATCTATTTGTAATTATTAACATATACATACATATATAACAGTGTAACTAAAAAACCCGCTAAAGAAATTAGAGAGCGATAACCGTGACTAAATCAAAAAAAAAATTTTAAAGATATAATTTATGACACGGGCGAAAATTAGAGATATGATTGAATAAGCATAAATTAAGTTAAACGAATTAAACACAGTTAATGTCGAATTCGATGCTGCATTTAAGAATTTCTTTAGCGGCGATGTATTAAAGAAATGTATAAAGAAATAGTATAAACATATTAGGTAGCATATACTTACAAAGACTTCACACAAGCCAAGGACAACATAGAGCATCTCACTATGAAACATAGATCGTTTTGCATTATTGTAACACTTTACTACAAGTGCATTATCTATATCAACAGTTGAAAATAAATTTGTTTAATTTAAACCGAAAATAGATTTGAAGAAAAAAAGTTTATTGTTTGTTTATTTAAGTTGTTTTTAAATCAAAATTAAAACATATCAGAAGATTGTGTCTTATTTTATTACCTTTTAATTGTATTTTTATTTAGTGATATATAGTTTTAACATCGAAGTACTTTATAGAAAATATTTCACGTTTCCATTACCGTTTTCTTTTAACTCAGTAAATGGTAACACTGAAAATGTAAACTGTGAGTTAAATAGTTTTATTTTATTATTTAGTTATGCTCTATTATTAAAGCTGTGGTATTTAAGCCTTATTGAACAGCAGGTGCACAAACACACATAAACGTACATACATACAGATAAAGTGGTCGTGTAGTGAGCGTATTATTAAGCTGATAGGTAGAATTCTGTTTGTTGGTAACTCGGAATTACCATTTAATGACATGTGGTTAAAACGCCTTATTTGTTAATTTACAAAGGAAAGCCCGGATTAATAAAGTAAACACTTTGAGCTTTGTATAAACAAAGATCAATAGGTTGATTGAATCTTATAATAATATATCGTCTCTGCTGGAATAACGTACAATCAGAAATATATGGAGATACAATTTTAAGAATATTGTACTTTTTTGAGGCAATGGAATGGAAATTAAAGAATGATAAAAGCTGTGGTTTTTAAAAATGAATGCCCTTAAATACTTAATGAGTTGAAGTTTTAATGTAATTTGTATGAAACCTATTTTTAAGAATAACTTTTTAACTCATTACTGTCCAAGCAATGTAATTCGCGTTGACCGTTTTAAAAGTTTTTTAATAAATAAATTTAAAAAACTTACATGTGAATGGGTTGTTTCATACACTTTTTATTATTTATTTCGTTAGTTACTAAGCAAAAAGGCGATATATATCGTTTAAATGATAATTCAGAGTACTTGTATAACTTAATTCATTTCGTGTAGATATATCATAAAACAAGATGACAACCATGCAACATTCCCCAGCCGCAATACTTACAAACTAAAAGAAAGTGTTGGATGGATTGAACATAATATAAATTGGAAAATAAAATGTGGTCTGATGGGTGACGTAGGTAAGGTGATGATTTTTACATCGTCCGTAATATGCTTTCCTTTAAACCTAATCGGTATAGTACGATTTGTATCTTAGTTATCGACAAACTGTATTATGAACTCGTGTATTTATATAACCTTAATGAATTGTGTATATTGAATTTTAAAATATACATCTCGATATGTGTCTCAAAATAATACTTACGTGAATGAACATTTCGTTTTTGAAGCGGCATGCAAGATTGTCAGGACACAATCAAACACAGCCAAGCACAGCAGAGAAAATATGGAGAAAAAGAGAAAAAAAACCAAGTAAATACATTTTTGCTGTCCAAATTAATTTATCAAAAAATAAATGACGATTTCATCCACGTTGAGGATGCTTGATTTAGAGGCCAATTTGGATGTGGTGGAATGCGCTTCGAAATTCAAATTTCATTTTAAAAATGTTGCGTACTTTGTGATCAAGGATCCTCATATAAAGTAAGAGTGCAGTAAATTGAAAATTTTATATTCCCTCCTTTTAGTGAAGCTGTGTTTTATTTTTTGTACTAAAATTATACTGACACGCACACATAAAAGGAGGCAATCGAGTTAAAATAATGCTGTACGAGCAAAACACATCCAATACTTACTCTTCATATAAAATCTGGATGTGATCTGCAAGTGTAGCCTAAAGCTAAGAAAAAATACAAAATAGTTTCTTCTGTTACAGTATGCGTACCTATAACCCTGTTCGTAATACCAAAACTATTAATAGTGCATCATGAATGTCATGTACGAGTTTCCTCCATAAATAGTACCTAAATGGCAGATGTGTGTAAGCCAAAATGAACTGTTGATGTGACCTGGGTGTAACTCAAAGTACATTTTTATATTTTTGCAATTTCAACATACCTCCGCACTGAACGCAGTTTAGACTGCTCTAGAATCACATCAATTTTCAGTCCTTATTGTCCAAGTGCGATGTGCATAGTCATATAAAATAATATAAGGTTGTACGGGTAATCTCAATATTTAATAAACATAACCGCACCTGTCCGCCCTCGCCTTCTACGCTTTGCAGTTCACGCCATTCCTCAATAGTCTGCGCAAGGTCTACCTGGCATAGAGGTACCTTCACCTCACCGATTTGGTCGTGCTTGGAGAACCGATCGAAGTCGAAGATCGCGAACACAAGTGTCTTGTTCATTGCATCAGCATATGGCACATTCTGTGTACAAATATTCATAAAATATGCTCTCGTCATACTTTCTACAATGTAAGTACTCATTTGAAAAGAAGAAGAAGACATTAAAAGTAACTTGTTCTTGCAAGTGAGTGATAGTAAAGAATATTTAACAATATCTGACTTGGGAAATCTACAGCCTCTCATACCTTAAATACGAAAGTTTCGTTGAAGACAGGACTGAGCGTTTTTCGATGGACTTTGGTTTCGAACTTCTTCTTCTTATCGGGCAGAAGGTAAACTTTGACATAGGGATCCGATGTCCCGCCCATGTCTAGCGCCGGAAGATCTTCAGCTTGTATTACTGTCACTGACAAGCTGTTACTGTTAAAGTCATACTCCAACTGTAAAGCAATGTGGTCATGAAAAGATTGTCATAATATTGCAGTTGACACCTACATGACATGATTTAAAATAAATATAAAACCGAAAATGCAAAAAACGATTCAAACAAATTCGGTTAGTGAAAATGAAACTTGATGACGTCTATAAATGTCTAAGCTAAATGATACAAAAACAATGACCAAACGACCAACGATTTGGCGATTTAGACCATAAAGTTTCATCCTCCAGGGTGGCCCGTCAGCTTCTTCATTACCTTATACTGGACTTTTCCAAGCTTTTGCTCTTCCTTCTTCTCCTCGCCTTCATCAGGTTCCTCTGCGTTCTCCGTGAGCTCTTCCATATCCGGCTGCACCTACATGCACGTCCCGCGGCAAATTTCACATGAATATTGGATTTCTTAATAAATAAGGCTTTTACAGACATCAGTCAAGAAATAATTTTCTATTAATAGGTAGTTTCACTTATTTTTAAATCAGCAACGATAACATTACCTTTTCTTTGTAAGCTGAGCCTAACAGCTGGACGGACTTGAAGTCGACTCCCTTCATCCCCTTCTTGCCATCCTTGGAGCGTCGTTTGCGGCAACATCGTCGTATGCAGCAGAAACATATTCCGAGAACCACGACACCAACACCTGTTGAGAATATTATTTTTCTTGTAGTGGTGTGTGGGAATTAAAACTAATAATTTTCTACGCCTAGTAACTAAATAAAAATCTAATCACGGTGGAAATGTTTTACTTACCGACAAGTATGGCCACGAGCTGCCATGGTTCCATATTCATCTTTCGAGCCAGGTCTTCTGTCTTTTCGACCAAACTCTCTTGAGTGGTCGTTGTAGTGGGTAGTTCTGGTTCCATTGACCCCATTGGTATGGCCGACGAGTTGCCTTGTAAGGACAAAGATAATTTAATTAATATGCTCATGTAGAATAATAAGTTAATAAAAGTTTGTGATATAATTACTTCATACATAATAAGGCTACTTTTCAAACATTTACTTGGAGGAAATGCTTTTGTTCTATAAAGCTACTTTAAATACTAATGTTTCCTAATGATGAAAACTTTTCACTTACCCAATAGGAAAGTTCATATTTATTTTAAATGTAATTACAGAGTATGAAATCCATGTAAACAATAATTGTTAATACTGATTTATAATACAATATGTACTGCTACGGTGATTGCAATAATTCTTCAGCGATAAAGTTACTTTTAGTAAAATAGTTTTTTTTTACTATTTTATGATGTCAATTCATATAAAAGCTGATTTACCCACTGTTAGTCAAATCAAAAAGTGAAGGTTGTTAATTATTCTATTCATTGAATATTAAATGAAATTTAATAAATAGTTAGCCATTTAGTTATTTATAAGACGAAGGAGACAAACCTGGAGCCTGGGTGGTGATGGTGGCATTTGGCTCTACCTTGGGGGCAGTATCTGCCTCCCGGCGCCATCGCAGATGCGGCGACATGACTGCCAACAAAAAGATTGTATAATTTAAATTCCGTTTCATATTTTAAAGGCTCTTGCTGTTGTAATTATTTCAAGTAACGGATCATCCAGAAGGTAAAATACCGAGAAAAGCAAATACGACATTTTAAAGAAATGAAAATGTGTCGAAAAGCAAAATGCAACTTGTTCAAATCGTAATGGGTGAACTAGTAAGCTTATATTATTAACATTTAAAAATTTTAACTACAGAAAAATTACAATAGTACCTATGCATCAAACTTATTTCTAAATGGTACAGGAGATAGACAAACATGGTGTTTACTTGTTGGAAGATGGAATACCGTAGCCATATAACATTTAAACAAGATGTGCTGTCGTCGTTTTGGCCTTGGCTTTCGGGAAAAACTTTTTTTATATTGAAGATTAGCGATCTTTTGATATTAAGTTAGTTTATTATCATTGATTGTTGTTTTTCGCTTGCATTGTTAATTTGATTTAGTACGTTAATATATTATCTTGGAAATAATATAAGTTCTATTGCTTAGAGAATAAAATTAAGTGGAATGTTGAATATCACCTCCTATGCACTCGTATTTATGCACTTTCTAATTTAAACGAACAGGCAATTGGGTTAGGCGTTTGAGAAACAATCCGAAATTATCATAATTAACAGTTTTATTTCTAGATTTTGGAGTTCTCCTTGTGAATCGAGAAATATTTTGTACATGCACTGTAATTTACAATGTATATTTTTAGAGTTGTTAAATGTATTATTATCTTATAAAAAAGTTGAAATTGACAGTAAGAAAAACACATTTTTTTAGAAAGCGGTATAAATATGATTCTGTAATAATTTCGTTAAAATATAATTTTTGCGCTGTATTTAACAGATAATTTAAGTAGCTTTATGTGTCATACCCCAAGTATATTGACCAGGATTAGAATAAGCAGAAATGGTTTTTTTTATTATAATTTTCAGCCATTAGGTTATTCCTTTGCATTCTTTATTCAAGGAATTAATTCGTATAGAAAATAAAAAAACAAAATTCTAAAAGATCGATCGCTGCCTACGCCTTTGTCGCAAAACTGAATTTCCGAGCTCAACGAAGGAATTTATAAACGCGACGTAGTTTAGTGTCTCAACTCCCAAGACGTTTAATTATTAAAATATATGTGCCTAGGCGATAAAGATTTTAAAGGTACTTACGTTTGATAATATCTTACTGAAATAAGCAACTGACCTTTGATATCCTAACTTAATACTTCGGGGTGTCACAAATGTTTATTTCTGCTAACACTAAGCACTATTTAGTCTCATTTCCACCAAAGATATCGGGAATGGATGGTCTCTTGTGCTAGAAGCTGGGATGGCGAAGATGCGCGCGCAACCGATCGATTTTGCTGCGCGCTACTTCGCCTCCGCTGTTCTCTAGCTCCCTAACTAAACGTTTACGTCACACATTGCGTACTTCTTTACGCGAATGCCAATACTCTGAATGAAACGTCCTAGAATCGAACCATGGGCCCTTACGATTACAGAACAATATGTTTAAGAATTAACTGATTAAAAAATATATCCACAGAGAGAGACCTCGACGTCGATATATTAAAACAACTAGGATTTTATATTGCGTTTTAAACCGTTGAAATTGTTTCATAACTCGCCCGAAAATCCCATTCACGCAGAATGATTATTATTAACGAAAAGCATCTCAATCGCAAGATTATTATGAACGAAAAGGTTCCCTTGATGGAAGTTAAAATAACCCAGTCATAAGATACTTAATGCGATCTGCTGTCGACCTATTACGAAAATCCACAGACTGTCACCGAGACGCCTTTCCATCTGTGAACGCAGGTTCGTGACCGGACGGAAGAAACATGTTATACCTGGTATTATTATTAGCAACAGATTGCTGCCATTAGATCAAGGAGACCCGAATGATCTAGTGACCTTTGATTAAAACTAATAAATGTATATACTACATACAAAATTAAAGAAAAATAACGCTTTTCAATAAAACACAACGGTTAAACGCGATATACATTAGTTAAAGTTATTTAAAAATTAATTTAAACTACGGCCCGACGTTTCGGATGCTTTGCAGCAGCGGTGGTCACGGGAAAACGTCGGGCCGTAGTTAAAATATTTTCAAATAACCTTAACTAATATATATCGTGTTTTAAACCGTTAAATTTTTATTTAAATGTATACTACCTTACGCGAGAGTAAACATTTACAAACAGTATTTAAAGATAATGGTACAATGGTACAATTTTGCATTTATATGCTTACTCATTGCACAATGATAGTAATTATATTAATATCCGATAGTAATTAAGTCGACCTACTATAAATAAATTTCGTAGATACGACACGATACAGTACATCGAACTTCGCTTAAAGCCTAATTGTCAATGTTGTCTATGTTTTAATTGACCAATTTTTAATTCATTGAATTCGAATAGAAATAGTAGTTTAAAATAGGTATGAATTTAAAATTAAACTATAATATTATACAATATGAAATCTATACTAATATATAAAGTTGAAGAGTTTGTTTGTTTGAACGCGCTAATCTCAGGAACTACCGGTTCGAATTGCAAAATTATTTTTGTGTTGGTTAGAGCAGTTATGGAGGAAGGCTATAGGCTTTAAGATCGAGCTGGGACAAAAAAGAAGCGAAAAAACAGTCAAAATGTGGACAAAACGCGGAAAATTGTTCGTTTGAAACTTACTGGGATTTAAAAAAATATGTGGGTAAGAAGAATTTATCTATCAATTATCAAAAAAATTGTCCACGACAGTATCTATTTTTTAAGATTAACTTGTAAGAACTACGGGACGTGACCGACGTCGTGGGTAACGGCTTAAATTTTGCTGAGATGAACAGGAAGTTTGCAAAGATAAATTTGATGCGTACAATAACTATTCTATGACGACCAAGTCGCTGTTACAGCTAGTATTAGTATACTCTATCAAATCGATATTACGTTTTGAATTCTAAGAGCTATAGATAGTTATCGTGTTCGTTAACATCGCAATACTCCAGTCGACCGGGAATTGAGGGCAATTGCTTAGGTATTTGTTCGAAGATAACTTTATGTGACTGATTGTGATAGGGCCTTTGTCTTTCAGTCTTAAGTTTAAAGTTTAATTAATAATAGTGAATAGTTTGAAAACACAAATCATACCATATCATGTATATATGATAATTAAGTAATTTTGAGGTCGTTCTTTCAACAATAATAAAGCATACAAATAAATTAAAGGGGGAATTGCCATTATCACAAGAGGTTCAGAGTTCAAACCGCGGAAAAACATTATAACTCACAGTTAATCTCGGTCAACCTATACTTGCCTGTAATGAGGTATTATTTATTTTTATTTTCTAACACCCTCTTTCGCGATTTACTTGTTACTTATTAATACTTTTTCCATTCGACCATGCAAAGCCATTCGCCGCCCATGCGTGTTAAAAATATAACGGCAGTTGCAAGTTTGCTTTTTGTTTTAACGTATCAACTAGGGCTTGAACCTAATGAGTTATAAGAAATAAGTACATACAAACTATTCATATATTCATTACTGCAGTGGCCGGCAATAATTGATGGACAAACGTGTACACTCACACGGGCCGAGGCGAACGTTCATAAATCCATCTATGCCTGGTTGCGGCCAAGGCTTGAAGTAATTTTCTTAAATAATGCCTAACTAAGTAGTACAAAGTCTAGTAGACTAAGCCGCCCATGACCACGGCTGTTGCAAAGCACCCAAAAAGTCGGGCTGCAGTTAAAATCATTTTCAAATATGTTTAACTAATATATATCTCGTTTTAAACCGTTAAAGTGTTTTATTTAAATTTGCATTACTCCCCTCTCCCCTTTTTTTTCCCAAACTTTCTGTGACTTTTCTGAAACTTTTGAGTTTCAACGACGAACGACCGACAAACGACCTTTTTGCTGAGTAGAAGATCATTTCATTTTTAAATTATACGATAAATATGATTTTACATACTTAGTAATTTATTTGGCCGTAAAACAAGACCGTATGGATTTTCATATAACTTTTGCTGGTCGCAACTCGAACAGTACGGCAAGTTCGATTTATCTCGTTAAAATTTTTGTCAATATAATGCTCAAATTGCCGCGCATGTTTGAGAAAATAATATAAAAGACGCAATTTCAAGATTAGGAACTAGATTTGATTGGTAATGTTTAAATTGCCAATTAGGAACGGGTCATGGGTTAATTTCTTATCACGTCAAACGTGTTTTTAATATTTTTTTGTGTAAATTAAATACTGTTAACGGGATAAACATAATATTCACAAATCATTTTAACCACAGTATATAGTTTCGGGTGCTTGTCAGCAACCGTGGTCACCCATGATGGTGAGGGGGATTAAAGATGGAGGGTGTCCCTAATGTCAAAGTTAAATCTGCTACGCTAGCGCCATCTGTTTCGTCGTAGTTTTATTTGGAGAATCTGACTGGGTCCTTAGAAAACTGACTCACGCTGTTCTCGGGATGGCTTTTCTTGGGATTCAGTGTTTTCAATAACATATGTAATAATCGCTATTTCGCATTATAAACCGCTAAATTATGTTATATAATTGTGTGCTGCTCATGTTAACTGTAGACAATATTTCTTTCTTTTGGTTTCTAAGCATGTTGGAAAGTGTGTATATTAATAAAAAAAATTAAGAATATATTTTTTAAAGTAGTATCAAAATATGCATTGCGTGTTTACGCGGACATAAAAAGGTGTTAAATTAAACTGATTTAGTTAAGCTAATATGTTAACTTCTGTTGATTCTTGAGACAAACCTGCACAAGATAAACCAGATTTTATAAGCAACAACGTTCAAGAACTTGGAATGAGGCCAAAATTCTGAAACATCATCTTGAGATGACTTTAGCTTTAAACTTTGTAGACACTTCCTGGGTCCCACTAAACTACTTTTAGCGATGTATACAGGCAAAATAAGGCCATCTAGCAAGTTATGGTCGTGCAGAAATTAATATTCAGCGAATAATACAAAATCTAAATATTATATGTTGTTGGGGTATTTTTGTATACTTTTAATAATAAAAAATTAAGACATGTTAGATCTAAGATATTCTAAATAGGTATCAAGGGCTTTTCATATTGAGATTTTAAACTTTAGCTTTTAAATATTTATTTTATAAGTTTTAGCATTTTAATAGGATTAAATACTAATAAAACACAAATTAAAAAGAAATTAATTCGTTTACAGGTCTAAATAGCAAGAAATGTTATTATGAAACAGTGTAAGAGTATATTTAGCAATAAAGATTTTATTATGCTAATCCCTTAGTTAAGATATATAGAGCGAGTTATGAACGTAGAAAAACTTTACTTTTTCTGGGTCGTCGAGCTATAACGGAGAAATGATATCTGCGCTAACAAGGTGCGCGGTGTAAAAAAATACCTCGGCACTCGATGAACAAATAAGATAATATTTATTATTTGCCAACGGCGTAATTATCTGAGTTATTTAGTTTACATTGATACAATTAAAAATAAGCAATCACAAACTTATTATAGGTACCACAAAACAAACAAAACTGCATAAGTAATAAACTAATTTTACAATGTTTAGGCAAATATAGAAATAGTTAAAGCCAAAACGATAAAACACCGGAAGGTTTATGGATAACAAGAGCGTAAGTAGTACAAAATTATAACAACAAAGCAATATGGAATAACTGGTTTGATACGTGTTCTTAATAACACATTTCTTTTCTATCATATATTTTATGTAAAAACAATCATATATAATAAGAAAATTAATGTATTACTTTACGATTAAGAATAAATAATATTCTCCCGGTCTCTCTATCTTAAAACGAATGTCACTTACTTTTAAAATTCCGTGATCTTTCCTTAGACAATGTTTAACGATTTTGTAGGTATTCCATTATGTAAAGGCTTTACACTGAAATGGAAGTGGTTATCACAGTGTTGAAACAGCCGCGTGGGAGCGTTTTGCCCCTGAAACTGCTTTAGTGGCGCTGTCGTCGACAACTTATTTCACACATTCAAGCACATTAAGCGCTTAAAATTTATATTTTCTACGTTACTAAGTTTCCTAGTTATCGGAAAAAAACGCACCATACAATATTATAGATTAACTGGCTCATGACTAATTCTTATTTCTTTTATGCAATATGTCAAATGAAAAAAAAACTGTACGGACACAGATATATAAAATATTATAATTTGATATTATCTTTTGTTCTTCTCATGGGAAATTTATTTTAAATCAATCTTTCAAATACAATAGACATACTATTAACTGTGCTAAGTTTTACCTTAAATAATATTTGAAATATAATAAAAGAGTTTTTTCTTGTTATATAACTAGATAGACTATTATCATACACATCTACGACACCTTACATTTAATTTAAAATATAACTATTGTATGTAAAACTAAGTAAAAAGAATTACATAGAGACGTGGATTTCTTATTTCCTATACACCGATTAATTTATTTTATACAAACGTACGTGTCAGCGCTGAAGCCGCTGTAAGGTTAATTTTTTCGTGTTGCCAAACTTCATTGATTTTTGTGCGTCTTTAAAGTATTTGGACCAAATAAATGTTCCTATTAAACCACAACTTGTAAGCCAGTATGCTGGCACCTCGCCATTTTATCAATCTAGGGCACGAAGCCTTTATTTCAAACTGAATTTCACAGGTAACAGAAAGTAAAAGCACTAGTCCACGTTTGTATGAGGAAAGTAATCATTTAATATAAATTTTACGTTTATTAGGGTGCGAGTTTCTTCGTACATACTTGTTACAATTAACTGAAGTCCGCCTGTTTTGCTAGAACGTAAGACATATTGCGCAGCATTACGTTAAATGCAGGCGGACTTAGGTATTCTGAAGAAACCTAACAATCAGAACATAAAATTAACAATAAACTACATGACTGTAAATAATTTTAGTTCAGTTCAGTCACGATCTATAAAACGACGAAGGTGTATTACCTGTATGTTATCATAGATTGATGATAAAATATTTAAAATGCATCTTTTAAAAATAGTGTAAATAATTATTTATATTTGTATAACTATAGTTATCACAGATTATTTTATGAATGAGACATCTATAAGAAAACAAAAGAACTTAGTCCACATCCAACTATTTTGGAAAGTGTTGTAATCACTGTAATAAATATTTCAGGCTGGTAGTTTACCTCGTAAGGTTGTCTACAACTAAATAGAAGCGATGTGAGGTTTTCCTACGTTCACGTAGATGGCGCTTTTATACATATAATTTTCGACTTTACAATATGGTTGAGAATGTTGAGATGCCTCTCTTTCTAAATTTAAGTTGTAGGTTAAATTAAATTTCTAGTTTTTCTCTGTTCTAATGCTCAATTAATTTTACAGAAATGTCATCGTTCCCTGGTTGAAATTAATTATACTCACGTAGTAATATTTTATAATATCTTGTTATTTTTATACTCTAAAAAAACAAAGATTAATCTTTTCCCATTTTGACAGTAAAACAAACCAAAGGGTTAAAAGCCAAGAAATATTAATTAGAATGTGTGGAAAATCCGGCTTTGTCACCGGGCAGACACATTTGTTTGTCTTTTTTACTAATAATTATTTACCGATTTAGTACTTAACATTTCTGTACCCGTACGAAACTTCAATACATTCCCACTATTTGAACTCAGAACCTCTAGCGCTTAAATCAATGTTATGCCTCACGTTTGCATTGTGTCAAAGTACTTAATCAGAAAAATTATATGTTAATAAATAATTTATGTAAAAAACTCATTTCATTATTTTCCTTTTTTAAATTACGTTTTATTTCAATGATTTAAATTTTAATAATGTCTTTTCGTATTTCGTAATAATACATGTCTTAAACCAAGTTCATACATTCAAACACTTTTTGTGCTGCGAATTTGTGATTCGCCTCAGAACAAATATTATGATTGGCAATAAGAGTGACGCTCAGGTGCTTAATATCAATTCAAATAAATCATAAAAAATACAAAAAGTTATAAGATTTCCGTGACTTTTGACAGGGTATAAGCATAATCCGCGATATATTGTGCTGATCCCATAAAAGACAAGTAACTTTGGTATAAGCGTGAATTTTCCTTATTGATTCTTAACTATATATCAGGATGAAGAGTGACACAGAGATAAGATTTGAGCAAAAGAAATAAGTAAAGATGGCGATCAATTCTGCACAATTCAAAAAGAATCTGTGATTCTTTTCTTAAGAGTGTTCATAAAACGCCGACGGCCTGGAGCGCGCCAAGTTTCCTTTTATGAGAGGATTTTCTATGAGAGCGAGAATTATTTGGTCAATATTATTAAAATATGCCTCTGAAGCTATTTTTGATGAGCGCTGGACAACAATATAAGCGCTGGATAAAATATATTTTTATGTTACAGGAAGACGGACGGACGGTCTTTCACTTGATGGCAGGTGAAATACAGCTATATAACATTTTTAACAAGATTCACTTTCGTCTATATTGGCTTTGGATATTAGGAAATACATAAACTGCAACCGAAACAAAATTAAACTTCTTTTTTATCTGTGGACGGTGGTTCGTGAACCAAACTGACTAGACTAGATTTCCAAACGAAGTCTAACATGTTTCAGAAAAATTATAAATTACAATTTGATAAACGTGCCCGCGAAACTATATTTTACTTTCTTTTACTTTACTAAATGTGTAATACGAAGGCCCTAGATTCAAATCGGGAGAATATTATTATATAAGGCTTAATGGGTTATCATATCTTGTTATTTCTCTTTATTTATTTAACTTAACTATTTCAGTTTCCCGGGATCCAGAGAGATCGCATGTAAAGATCGATGCTTGTCCATTGCACTTTATGAGTTAAATAAATTTGATTTATATCAACCATTATTTTTCATTCCATACTTTCGTTCGATCACGTTCAGATTACCAGCTTACCAGTGAATATAATCGATAAGTAAAGTGGACACTTAATACTGCCTGTAGTTTATGCGATTAACAAGTACACATTCAAATAAAAGCCGCGGCTGCTTGCTAAACATTCGGAACGTTGTGCCGTAAAATAAATCAAATAACTTTCACGAATATATTGCAAGTTTAAAACCCTTAAGTGTTTTATTTAAAAGTGGACAATGAAATGTCCCATATTAGGAAACGAATTTCACTTCTTATTTCGAAGTATGTTTTAACTAAATGAAAATATAATGTAACCTTCAGTCATTTTATACGCGTCGATGCTTCCGAAAATTCCGAACATCGGAAATCAGCGCAATGTGATGGATTACTAATAACGGCAAATGTGAAACTCGTGTTGCTCAAGTTTACAAAAATATGTGACTCTAGCAAATTCATATTAAATAACCTCTGTATTAAATACTGTCTATAGTTCACGCGAGTAGTACACATTTAAATAAAACACTACCGATTTTAAATGCGATATATTAGTTAAACTTATTAGATTAAATTATTTTTAACTTCGTTTTAACTAATATATCGCGTTTTAAACCGTTAAAGTGTTTTTTTAAAACCTCTATATACTAATTCATATTTTTATATTTTTGAAGGGTTCGTGGGTTTGATTCCCACCGGCTCCAACTGGTTTGTAATCAATTTTTAATTTTTCAGAAATACGTTGGACTTGAAATCTGACGAAATTTCGCTGGGCTAAAGGACCACAATCCACGGACGAAAAAGCTGTGAAATGTAACCGCGTTTCAGTTATAGTAGGATTTCCGAATATCCAAAGTCAAAATAGGTCGACTACGCATTTTGTTTAGATGTTATGTAGCTGGATTATTTCACCTTCCATCAAGTGGACTCTGTACTTGTTTGTTTTGTCATAAAAGTATGATGTAATTACAGCTTCGACGGTATTTTAATGAAAAATAAATATTGTAACTACTTATACTATTTTTTACTTACGGGCATTTCCATAATTCACTTTGTACAGACTGTAGTTACCTACTTGCTCGTCGCTTTACTGCATAATGGACATTATTTATCCATGAAGGGAGGGAGAGATTTGTTTCTGATGTTAATAATTTAAATCTCATCGCTTTGTTAAAGAACTCTGATTCATTTGCGATTTTTTTTCATAAAATAGTATTCTACAGATTGTTTTTAATATTAATACACACATGAATTACCACAATATAACCTTTAATATACTTTAATATACTAGCTGTGGCAGCGACTACGTTCGCGTTGAATAGTCATTTTGGCTGTCCAAATTTGTTTTTGAAAACCTCTTCATCTTTATTAATTTAAGCTGTTACCCACGACATCGGTCGTTTGCAAGTTAATCTTAAAAGATAGACTATAATATAATTTTTCGATAATTTTTTTAACTAACACAAAAATAATTTTTCAATTCAAACAATGTTTAAACCTACAAACAAACGAACAAACTTCTCCTCATAGTACTCTTCACCTTAGAGTATAGATATTGATACTCTATTCCAGACTAGAGTAAAATACTCGCAGCACCGATATACCCAAAAGTTTATTATACAGCTACAGTTAATTATAAATGGGGTTAAAAATATAACTGTAAGAATGGAAATGAAACATAAAAATATACTTAAAAGAAACATCCTGGTCCTCTTTCGAGCTTAAACAATAGGAAATCTTTTCTCATATAAACACTTCTTTCGGCCTTAGAGACGATATTCGTGTAACACAGTTTTGTGTCCGATTTAATAATGCGTTGATTTACAAGTTATAGGATTTTATTTATTTTTTTTATTTATTTATTTTATACACAAGTTTTACATATTTAATACACATCTGTTAAAACTAAAATCTATACAAACTAGTGATAGTGGTATAAAGATTTACCTATTTTAATCACAATAAACTTTGTCTTATAGACTCACTATATATAAAAAAGTGTAGTACAGTATATCTAAAGAGTATGTGATACTAAAAACATATGTGCTACTTGTGCAAGTGGATGTATATTTAATTTGTTTTTAATGTGATCCCAAACTAGGCAATGCCTGTCTTATGGGAACCACTCAAAACCGTGTTAGTTATAGGATAGACGAGTTATATTAAAAAATAGATATACAGTCCCTAGATTTTATGTTTATTTTATATTGTAAGCGTTATTTGTTAAACAATGTATGGCGTGAGAATATATAGTGTGAATCAGTTATAGGATTGATTTATTGAGATACGAACCCTGGCCCTCTTCCGTTTAATGTACTTCCTAAGCTTTACACCTAAGCCACTCGCCACGGTGGGGTATAGCAGTTGAACATTAAATACTGTTTGTAGTTTATGCGAATAGACGGTTCAAAAAGCGAAATATAAAGTCCACCCGTGACCACGGTTGCTGAAAATATCCGTAGCGTCGGACTATCTAAATAATTTACAAATAAATTTAAGTAATATTGCGTGTTTTAAACCGTTAAAGTGTTTTATTCTATTGTTCTTGTTTCTATCTATAATTTTGGAGACGTATATAAGTTTTTATCCACGCGGAAAAGGGGATGCGGGTCCAATTCTTTCTTTATTTTCGGGTGCCCTTATTTACCTAGTTAAGCTACTGTAGACGAAGGATAGTGTAAATGTTTTCTCATAATACATGTCAATAAAGGCATACTGTACTAATAGTATTTTATTAGGAAAATAGGTTTAATTTAAAATTAAACATGCGTCTGTATGTAAATCGTAACAAATTGGCATGTGAAATATACGCAATCAGGCTCTCTTCAAACACGGACCGATTGAAAAGCTCTCTTTAACGAGCGCCGCCCTGCTCGGCCATTGGCGTGTGGCTGAAATTAGGTCTGATGTCAATCACTAAATATTTATAATCATTGTTAAATATTTATACTCATGGCTGAACATGGATAAACATGGTTAATAACGACTTCGTAAACTTTAATATACCTATAGTACCTAGTTTTTTTTATGATAAAGGACGCTGTCGAACTATTATATCTATTGATATGAATAATCCTCCGATTTAGCGAGGACGACACAACACTAGTGCGATGCGATTACCGCGCGCGTCCCGACACTAGCTCAGGAACTGTCAAATACGAACGTTGGCGCGCATTCTGTCGGTTAAGCCTAATTTAGGATAATAAATGAATATTTAAGAGTTTAACATCGTTTTTCCGACCTAACAATATCAGAAGTGCGATAAGTGATCTTGCCCACGAGTGAACTTTGATGAATTGGACGATAATTTCAGTTTTAAAGTGCAAAGTTTGGGAAAAAATAAAACTGGCGGTTTTGGATGCGAAAAGACGCTTTTATTATATAATTAGGTGTGAACAATATGAAGAACGCTTGTAGTAACTAAGTTTAATGCAGTTCGGTACTTAATACTTGATTTTTGCACAAATTTTGTCAATCCGTTAAGGGTCACTAACCTCCAGTACAACAAGTTTGTAGAAGTTTTTGGTGAACATTTTCTGGTTGAGAAACTGGTTTATTTGTGTGAACTATCCTGGTACGGTGACGATTACATTTCAGAGTGCTTAAAGATGCATCAGTTGCGTGTTGAAATGTTCCTGGTTATTTGGTGAGATTGTTCCATGAACTTTTGTATTTACATAAGTAGACTGATAATTTGAGCATACTTTAATATTTGTTAAAATGCTCAGCAACCCATAAATAAACAAAGTAAACTATTCTAAGTTGTTAAAGTGCTAATTTTAAACTAAATTTAAGGACTATTTTGATAAATGAACTTTTACTGAATTTAATTACTTTTGTTAAAGAAGTTTACTTTCTTCAAAGAGAATTATTAGTGGAGACAGCAGTAAAAGTTTATTGTGTGTGACTTTGTTTTAATTGTTAACATGGGTCGACACCTTAAGAGAAATAGGTCTACTAGTGGTTCTTCGTCAGGGTCAAGTAATTCAGATAGACAATCTAAAAGTAAACGACAAAAAAAAGAACTTAAAAGGAAGAATAAGAGAATCGAAACATTAGAAGGGTTGATTAAAGAATTACAACAGAAAAATTATAATAATGGTGTCACCACACCAAGAGTAGAGTCAGTGGTTCGTTATGTGGGGCGGAATAATTTTATACCCGAGTTTAATCCTCAAAAATCATCTGTCTGAGTAGAACATTGGCTCCGTAACTTAGAAGGTGTTGCTAATATGCATGGCTGGGATGAACGCACTTTGATTTGCAACTGCACTTCTAAGTTGGGTGGCTATGCTAAAAGCTGGTATGAACGCCAAACTTGCTATGACATTAGCTGGGATGAGTGGAAAATAAAATTAATTACAGCATTTCCATTCACTAAGAATAAGTTGTCACAGATTAGGAAACTTGTTAACCGTATCAAGACAAAAGATGAAGACCCAATAAAATTTTACTATGATAAGCTGGGTATTGGCATGTCATGTAATATGAGTGATGATGTGATAGCTCAAGCAATTGTGGGTACACTTGGAGACAAATTGTTAGAAGTTGGAGCGTTGTCGGCTGGTTGTCATGATACTAATTCTTTGTTAAAGTACCTGGCCTGTATGAAAACATCATCTGACTGCGTTGAAGTGAAATCCTGGGATTCATTTAATGCTTAAAATAATAACTTAAACAAGGTGGTCAAGTGTAACAATTGTGACAAGGTTGGTCATAAGGTGACTAAATGAAGGTTTTGAAAACTACGCAAGACAGTTGTTCATCAGAGGACGAATTAAAGCAAGATGCTGTCACCCCTCTGGCATAGTGCCTACTGGCCTATATTGTGCCTACGGGGCTATGTTGTGCCTTCGGGGCTATTACTGCCTACGGGGCTAATACTGCCTACGGGGCTATTACTGCCTACGGGGCTATTACTGCCTACGGGGCTATTACTGCCTACGGGGCTATTACTGCCTACGGGGCTATTATCTGCCTACGGGGCTATTACTGCCTACGGGGCTATTACTGCCTACGGGGCTATTACTGCCTACGGGGCTATTACTGCCTACGGGGCTATTACTGCCTACGGGGCTATTACTGCCTACGGGGCTATTACTGCCTACGGGGCTATTATCTGCCTACGGGGCTATTACTGCCTACGGGGCTATTATCTGCCTACGGGGCTATTACTGCCTACTGGGCTATTATCTGCCTACTGGGCTATTATTTGCCTACGGGGCTATTTACTGCCTACGAGGCTATTTCCTCTAGGTGGCTGAGCCGAGTCTACGTGGCTGCGCTGGCAGCCCTGACGGCGGCGGTTTAGCGGGAGCGCTACTTCATCCTTCGAGGGCGAAGGACTACACAGGATGGCCGAACTGATATGAATAATCCTCCGATTTAGCGGGGACGACACAACACTAGTGCGATGCGATTACCGCGCGCGTCCCGACACTAGCTCAGGAACTGTCAAATACGAACGTTGGCGCGCATTCTGTCGGTTAAGCCTAATTTAGGATAATAAATGAATATTTAAGAGTTTAACATCGTTTTTCCGACCTAACACTATGGACAGTTAGAAATCCACAGACTGAAACGACACGGCTCCAAGACTTTCGGATGAAATTTTCCAATAATTCTAAAGAATTATTATTATTACGATAGGATATTGTTTTATTAAATATTTTGTTTATGTTAAGATGTCATTAAAGTTTGATATTGTAAATGCGATCTTTATGAATTAAGATGAAACTTTTTTTAAATAAACTTTTTTATCGTTTAAATTGACTAAAATAAATTAACTCAAATAAGATATATAACACCCAAATAAAAGTATTTTAAATGTGAGAAATATAATGACAATTGCGGTAAGTATTTTGAATACGTCCCGAAAATAATAATGAAAGCTTTCCTCGTGATCAATGAAGTGAGAACTTTATACCTAATTCAATAAAATGACACGAATTAAAGTTTGCTCCGACTGACGGAAATTCTCTCTCATTTTTTAATAAGTTACACACAGAACTTACGTTTATATTCAGAAAATCCTGACGGACATACTCATCAAGCTTACAGGCCGTCGTAGTTTCAAAGCCCGACTTTTAGTTCTTTGTTTGGGTTTGTGAAAAGAAAGTTTAGACTGTTGGAAATATAGAACCTTTTTTGACGGAAATGCCTCTAATATTTATTATAAAAATAAAGTTTATTACATTCTCTGCGACATCTACACAACACTGAGGATTGCGTCACTATAATAATACAAAATCAAATTAGAAACATTCGATGACATCGAAAGGATATCCACATCGTTCCGTGCTTCTGCTCGAACTAATTGCACTACCGTGTCATAGACGTCATCATCAAATTTTTTTAACCCAAATTTTAATATTAACTCTGACGTACTGTTGTCAATTATTTAAAAGAAAGCCAGATAAATAAATGAAGTTACTTGAAGTACAGGTACAAATTGTTCCAAAATTATGAATACTAGCAGCCAGTCGTGTTTATGCCGTCATCACACTACTATCAGCTTTATACCCGGAAACGATTTTTCTAGTCGAAACGTACTTTGAAAGAAATATTAGTAAGTTTTTACACCGTATGCCTTTTAACTTACATACCATTCTTCAAAGCAAATGACATACCTTAAAGATTGCATTTTAATAACAAGCCCCATTTGCTCGACGGCTATAGACTACACAAAAATACGCTTAGGTCGAGTTTAGCGAAAAGACGTGCTCGTAAAATAATATAACATTATCGCGTAAAACAGCTTCGGAGTTAACCCTAGCATCGCGCAACCGGTAAGTGATGTATATGGAACCCGTATAAATCTTAAACAAGTTGCAAGTTTACAACTCCCAGATGAATCGCCATATCTTAATCTCGCAGTATACATCCGGGATGTTTACAACCTACAGCCAGTTTGAACTTGATTGTATAACTAACACAGTTAACAACTTCCCGACGCGGCGTTATGAACAAAATCTAAGTGAATTTGTCAAACGTGAGTTTATAATGAGCTCCCGCTAATGTACTTAACAGTTGCCGGTGGTAATCTAATTGATGTTAGGTCGTTGGCTCATATAGACGTCGTCAAACGTACTGCGTACCGCGACGGACCACGTCAGCATTCATAGGATTAGATTCTACTTACATGTCGTTACATCTCGTGTAAAAGTAATTATCTTGTTGTTCCAATGCTACCATGACTAATAACAAATGAGTCGCGATTGATTTCCATGATTTTTCTTAACATATTTGACCTCGTATAGAAGATGACAACGAACAACGAAATTCCGTCACATACAGTTGAAAAAAAGGAAGTGTATATCTGTGTTTTGATTGCAATTTGCGGATCTCAGAATGTCCTAAGCCATAATAGGTCGACGGCACATCTTTATTAGATGCTTAAAGCTGGGGTATAAGACATCAAGTAAACTCTATGCTTGTCTGTCTTCTTTAATAATAAAAAGATAGAAGACAGGAGATCTTGTACGTATGTACACTGTACTACTGTATAGTAGTCGACATACAATTAGAGTCGAGTACAGCATTATTTCCACAACGCGAATGCATAACGCGTAACGCGTAACGTTCTACGCGACCAACGGCGTTTATAAGAGACCAAAACCTTACACTTTCTACAGTCACCATTGACGTTGAAACGTGCTGAGTTAGTTAGTATTCAAGCGGACTTCAGTTTGTTTTCAATCCAAGTGAATGGCTCCATTCAAAATATTATTTCAGCTCACATTACTTAATTTACAAGTTTGAAAACGAATTCTGGTTTTAACATAGTTATTTATTTCTATTAATTAGTGTTTCGTAATATGGAAATTATATGTAATATTACATGTTGCAGTTGTAAAAGTTATCTTAATATGCCGCAAGAGGCAGAGTAGCCTAACTGTAATTTTATAACTTATTCGTATTTTTTTAGTATAAAAATGTAAATCTACAAGAGCACAGTGACCGAAAATTGTTAACATAATTATTCCACAAATAGTACAAATTCATTTTTGCCTAAGTTATTTGCGCCATTTTATTTTCCCCCTTTTTGAAAATCATGTTCTTTGGTATTAGGCCACTCTGTCTTTAGCAACCTCATATTATATATAATGCTGATATTTTACTTACTTTATGTAAATAAAATTCGTACGTAAAACAAAGCAGTAATGTGGGTGCTCTTGAAAAAAAGAGGAATTCGTATAATTTCAATGCATCGCAGGAAGACGTTATTGAATCGGCTTAAATTAATACTACGTTGATGTTGCCTTGTTCATAAACGACGTATAAAGTAATAACGGTCAAGTGCGAGTCGCGCGCAAAGGGTTTCAAACTTTTGACTAGGTAGGCTATTGTAGGTTTACGATTATTCATGTTGCAACTTTTATTAGTTATGTCAAATGGCCAAATGTTACCATTTATTGATATGGAGTCAAAAACAAACAACGGTCTTACAGCTTTAAAAAATTGGTATTCTGTTAATATGTCGCGCTAAAAATGTATTATCTATACGAATATATAAAGCTGCAGAGTTTGTTTGTTTGTTTGTTTGTATGTTGTTCGAATTGAAAAATTTCTTTTATGATAGAGCATTTATCGAGGAAGGCTATACTAGACTATAAAAGACTATAAAATATCGCGATGTGACTATTAGGAGCGAAGAAATAGCGCGAAATGTGGAATAAACGGGGAGAATTATATAAAAGCCGCTGACACGAATAGTATTTGATATTTCCGTTTTCACCTTTCGAGTCTTGAACCCTAGAAAACGATGACGCAGTTTTAAATTAATGTTTTTTTTTTGTAATTTAACATGTAAATAAATAAATTGAATCATTCAGGTTTTCCGACGCGACGTCATAAAGGTGAAAATTTTAGTTGAAAGCTGCTATCCGATTACCGACTGTATTCTGACAGAAATGTCATCTGGCTCCATTCGTGAGACGGCAGCGAATTTTTATTCCGTTACTAGCTGTGTCAGCGACTTCGTCCGTGTAAAATAGTTATTTTGGGCATCTAAATTTGCTTTCAACAAACAACAAACCTCCTCTCCACCTTTATAGATTTAAGCCAACGACGTCGGTCGCGTCCCGTTCATGTAAATCAATCTCAAAAGATAGACCTATAGTATCGCGGAGTTTCTTTTAATCATTTAAAGAGGAACCATTTTTTATACATGTTTTTGGGTATCTTCCGTTGCGTCCCCTTTTGCAGCGGAAACCCACAAAGCTGAATACTTTTCCCCGTTTTCTCCACATATCCCGCTCTTGTTTCGCTCCTATGAATCGCCACTGCTTTATAGCCTTTCTTAATAAATGCTCTAGCAAAGAGAACCAGTAGTTCCTGAGACTCGCGCGTTTTAACAAACAAACTCTTCAGCTTTATATCTAAACAAATAAATAAAATTGGAGTGTCTGCAATTACATATGATAATGTTATTTGCACATTAATCTAATAACTGAAAATTTATAATAATATAATGTATTTAATACCCTATATATTATTTATTATAATTATATAACCCGCGTCTTAATCCAGAGAAAATATAATAAATAGCTTTAGTCGAGCAGGGTAACAGTTATTCGTAAGACAAACAGTCCCAAGGTTTAAAACTCACATTATTTTATTTACTTTCTTCTGACCCGACGATTTAGATACCGTTGTGATTTGCCTAAAAAACTTTAAATTTTAAATCGTTAGTATTTTCTTTAACGTGCATACTAGAGCTCTATGGAATTCTAAGATGAAAAATTAAAGAGCGCTTATAAACAATTCTCTATCATTTCCCGACTTTTCCCCCTCGGGATCCATCTGCCATGATCCTGACCTACGCCTTCAGATTAAAGTTTCATACAATACTCGTCTGTTGGGTGCTTTTACTCCGAACCCGCAACATTTAATTAATCTATTCGAATATTTTTGTAAAATGTATCCACAGGAAGCGTAGATTCGACCTGGGCACTGAAACTTTCAAGAGGTCAATCACTTAATCATTCGAGAGGTCTTGGGTTCGCTCTAATTATATTTTTGTAGTTTGCTGCAAGCTGTAAAGGGAAAGTAGCGTTTCGGTTTTAGTTGGATCTGAATGTCCAAAGCTAAGAAAGGTCTACGGACTATCTTGTTTAAATGTTATAAGGTTATGAATAGGCCTTGAAGTTTAATCGCGTCGATAGGGCATCCTGCTTAAATGTTATAACTTCCCTCTAAATACTGACTGTAGTTTACGCGAGTACACATTTAAATAAAACACTTTAACGGTTTCAAACGCGATATATTCGTTTAACGTATTTGGAAATCATGTTGACAACGCGCGACGTTTCGTCTGCAGCGCGTTACTATCGCGTTTTAAACCGTTAGTGGTTTATATAGATGCTTTTTGCATCTAAAAGATAAACCCCATGTTTATCCACCCTTAGTTGTAAAAAAAGCAATTACAATTCAAGTGAAACACAGCCAATATTGCGGAAATCTACGAGTATAATGATTATTTACTATTTGGAGCAGAATGTAGTGTGGTTGATTCATGCTTTAACGATTCTTTCGATTAAATTGTTTCAATGCGGAAATAAAATATCCGTTGTTGTCGGGCTCTCGGGCGATCACTATCTTTTGTCATCTGTGAATGGGGCAGATGGGGATCGTTTCCCCAGTGATAATCGACAGGCGACGTCGATCCGCGGCGCCCTAGATTTATGACGTAATATAGGAGACGAGGCGCCTTTCGATGTCTTTTAGGGTTGACGACAATGAAAAATAATACATCATCTATTCGTTTTAGATAATTAATTAATAAACATTAATTGAAATAAAACAGTTTAATCGTTAAAAGCGCGATCAATATTAGGAATAATTAAACATATTAGATTATTTTAACTCTAAACTACACCCGACTTTTAGCATGCCTTGCAATAGCCGTGGTCACGGGAAAACTAAAGGTAGAGAGAGGGTAATCCCTTCAATGTCAAAAGTTAAAAATTGCTACGCTAGCGCCATCTGTTCCATCGTTGTTGGAACATGGCGAACCCGGTCGCGTCTTTGCAGAATTGACTAACGGTATCTTCACGTTCGCCGGTGTGCTGTTTTTAGGGAATCCAGAGTTTTTAATATAAGTTCCCAGGTATTTTCTAACTTGAGGCCGCCCTGCCCATTTAAATTTTTGTGTTATTTGTATTTTTTTCGAAATAGTCTTCATAGAGAACATCAAACTCGAACACAAACATTGACTACATGAAAAAAATGTCTTCCTGATTATCAAATACAAGAGTAGTTCTTTTGGAGGAATCCACTCTAACAAAAAAATAAACGCCCTTGATTTGAACCAGTTCTCAAATCAAGGGCGTAGAAGGGCAAGTCAATGTAAATTTAGAATCTACAGTTTTCAACTGGTGTGACGTTCAAAGTTGTACCTAGTTACCTACGTGAATAAATGTTTCTTGACTTTGAAAGAGTCGTGTGACAACCCTACACCAGTCTATGAGCAATTTCGTAAACCGCAGTAGGTGGCAGTAGTCGCGCCATGGCTTCCTTCCTGTTTAGTTTAGGTTTATTCACTATATTACGCGCTCACGTCGATACCGCCTTATCTCGGAGGCTTTATCGTAGGAGCTTCATAATTTGCTTTCGTAGGTTTAATGGTGTAATGAAAACCTATTATTTGTTGAGATAGGATGAAGCGTTATACTTGTATAATTTCAAATATTAAACTTCTTAAAAACGCGTTTCTTTTGATAGAGGACAGAAAATATGGGGTTTGCTACAAGATGCTCTATCAACCAATTTCTGGCTTCATTCAGCTTTAAAGGTTTCACTTTTTGCCCCATGTTTCTACATACATAATTGATATTTAAAAGCCTGTAGAAGAGAAAGACAGATAAAATAACGATATAACGAAGCGGTTCACCCTCCAATAAATCTATAGTTTAAATACATAGGATATTTGACAGCATTTTGACATTTGCTTTAAGTTATTCTGCAATATTATTATTTATACAACCTGATTATTAATTTTGTTTATGGCTAAATATACAATATAGAAAAAAATTAATCTGCTCTATGGATTTTATCATTTCCGATAAATGCCGTATTTTTTTTTTAAGTAAGTAGTTTTTTTAGATACTGTCTATAGTTTACGCGAGTAGTACACATTTAAATAAAACACTTTAACGGTTTAAAACGCGATATATTAGTTAAACTTATTTGGAAATGATTTTTAACTTCGACCGACGTTTCGGAAATTTATAGTATATATGTATATGTATAGTTTTCAAATAAGTTTAACTAATATATTGCGTTTTAAACCGTTCAAGTGTTTTATTTAAATCGTTTTTTTAGTTAAAATTTAATTTCAACATTATTAAGTTTTATGTCATTCGTAATGTGTTTCTCATCATTAATGATTGTATTACCTATTATTATTGAAATGGAGTTAAATAATTTAAATTATAAAGTAATTCAGACCAGCGAGAATATTATGCACTTTAAATGTGGTGCGTCATTATTTATTCTAAGGAAATTCACCCAGCACCGACGTATGACGTGCACTTTTTGCCACACTCTCCGCGTTTAATTTGTCATTTTGATAGGTAAGTTATCTTTACTTTTTAAGGGTTTACGGTCATTTATTTTGTCCGTGTCAGTTATATCTACTGCAAGATTAATAACGGTTGAAAAAGACTCGGTTTTACCAACTTTATGTTCACTGAGAATATTTGATTAAGATATACAGATAAGAAATTTTAGTAGGCTAATGGTAATGGTACTACTACAATATTATTATATATATTATAGAGATATTTATCATTATTTGATAAGTGCTAGACTGAAAATCAACGCTCCGTAAGTAAGTCGTGCTGAGAAGGCAAAAGCTGAGCCGTTTAGAACGAATTTTTCATTTTATTTCTTACTTCAATTTATATGAAATAGTTGTTTATTTATAACATGTCTTTGTTGTATGAAACTTATTAATGTCTATAACTTGAATTATGTCTATTTGTTTATGTAATATTGTATGATAGTTGTTTTGCTTTTAGTATTCAATTGCAAATTAACTGCCCCCTAGACCAAAGCTACTAAAATATTACCGAACAATTGAGTCGTCTTTTAAATTTGTTGTAGCAATGTACTAATAACCAGCGGGTCGAGGATTCGATTCCCGCCGGGTCTATCCTTTTTTTTTAAACAATTTATAATTTTTCTGAAACATGTTAGACTTCGTCTGTAAATCTGGATATTTTATTAGGAATATCGAAATTCCGTCCACGAATGAAAAAGCCGTCAAGTTTTTTTTAATAAAACACTTTAACGGTTTAAAACGCGATATATTAGTTAAACTTATTTGAAAATGATTTTTAACTTCGGCCCGACGTATCGGATGCTTTGCAGCAGCCGTGGTCACGGGGAGTCTCCCCGTTTTAACACCACGAGTTTAACTAATATATCGCGTTTTTAAGCGTTAAAGTGTTTTATTTAAATGTGTACTACTCGCGTAAACTATAGACAGTATTTAAAGCCGTCAAGTTCAATCACGTGTCTGTTTAAGTCTGTGGACGTCCAAAATTCTGAAGCCAAAACATATCGACATCGCATCTTGTTTAATCGCTAAACGCTGGGATATTACAACTACCATAGAGTAAATCCCATACTGGTCTGTCCCCCAAAGCCCTGGCCGCAATGTCTGTATCATTATTTAATTGATAATTCGCGTTTTGAATAGTTATATGTCTTTTTTATTTGAAAGCTACAGACTTAATTCCACGTGCTATACCGGAATCGTTCGGCTATAGGAAATAGAAATGCGGTGAATCGCTGTAATTATAGCTACCATTCAGCTAGTATCATTCGTGTTCCGTTGAAACTGTTCAAATAACTGACGTCATTACATTGAACGGGTGTATTAAAAGAGTTAATACAGATAAAACGGAAATGAAATATTCGCAGCAGAGTTTTCCTCGCAAACCTTTATTTGCATTGGAGCGAAAATATTTAATCAGGCGAATAATCTTAGCGCTCCCTACGCTATTGTGGTATCAATGTATACCTTTATGTTACTGCGAGCGGAGCTTTTGTGCCAAAACCGAGGTTACATCAACGTAGCTCTGAAAAATTATCATCGGAAATATGTAACGATTTGTTTCTATTTCGAACATTCAGCGTTGTCTATTATGCAGTAATCATTAAAGTAAACGCTTAGAACGGTTTGAAACGCGAAATATATAGGTTATGTTTATGTAGCCAAAGAAACGGTGGTCGAAGAAAACGTCGAAATACGTTAACTAATATATTTCATAAAAAAAAAAAAAAAAAAAAATAAAAAAAAAAAAAAAAAATTTTAGAAGGGGGGGGAGGGGGGGGGGGGGTTTGGGTGGGGGGGGGTTTCTGTTTTTTTTTGGGGGTTTTCCTCCTCTTCTTGGTTTTTTTTTTTTTTTTTTTTTTTTTAATCTTCCTTTTACGCAATTTTTTTTTTTATTTTTTTTTTTGGTTTGGGGTTTAAATTTTTTTTGGGGTTGGGGGGGAGGAAAGGAAAGGGAAAAAAAAAAAAAAAATTTAATAATTTTAAAAATTTTTTTTTTTTTTTTTTTTTTTAAAAAAAAAAAAATTTTAAATTAAAAAAAAAAAAAAAAAAAAAATAAAATTTTGGGGGGGGGGGGGGGGGGGGGGGGGGGGGTTGGGGGGGGGTGGGTGTTCTTGCGGGGGGGCCGGCGCTTCCGCTCCCTCTTTTTTTTTTTTTTTTTTTTTTTTTTTTCCTTTTTTTTTCTCCAGGTTTTTTCTTTTTTTTTTTTTTTTTTTTGGGTTTTGGTTTTTTGGGTTTGGGGGGTGGGGTTTGGGGGGGGGGAGAATTTAATGTTTTTTTTTTTTTTTTTTTTTTTTTTTTTTTTTTTTTTTTTTTTATGGGTTTTTTTTTTTTATTAAATTATAAAATTAAATAAAAGGAGGAGATTGGGGGGGGGGGGGGGGGGGGGGGGGGGGGGGGGGGTGGTTTGGGGGTTGGGGTTGTGGGGCGGGGGGGCCCCTCCCCCCCTTCTTTTTTTTTTTTTTTTTTTTTTTTTTTTGTTTTTTTCGCGCTTTGTTTTTTTTTTTTTTTTTTTTGGGGTTTTGGGGTTGTGGTTTTTGGGTTTGGGGGGTTGGGGATTTGGGGGGGGGGTTTTTTAGATTTTTATTTTTTTTAAATTTTTTTTTTTTTTTTTTTTTTTTTGGGGGGGGGAGGGATTTTTTTTTTTTAAAAAAAAAAAATAAAAATTTTTTTTTTTGGGGGGGGGGGGGGGGGGGGGGGGGGGGGGTTTGGGTGGGGGTGTTTTTTCTTTTGGGGGGGGGGGGCCCCTCCCCCTCCTCGGGTTTTTTTTTTTTTTTTTTTTTTGTGCCTTTCGGGGGGGTTTTTTTTTTTTTTTTATTGTTGGTTTTGGGGGGTTGTGTTTTTTTTTTTTGTGGTGGGGGGGTTTGGGGGGGGGGTTTTAAAAGGTTTTAAGTTTTTAAAAATTTTTTTTTTTTTTTTTTTTTTTTGGTGGGGGGGGGATTTTTTTTTTAAAAAAAAAAAAATTTTAAAAATTTTTTTTGGGGGGGGGGGGGGGGGGGGGGGGGGGGGGGTTTTTGGGGGGTTTTTTTTTCCCATTGGGGGGGGGGGGTCCTCCCCCTCCTGGGGGTTTTTTTTTATTTTTTGTTTTGTGCCCCCTCTCGGGGGGGTTTTTTTTTTTTTAAACTGGGGGGTTTTGGGGTTAATTTTTTTTGTTTTGGGGGGTAAGGAAATTTTGGGGGGGGAAAAAAAAGGTTAAAAGGTTAGAAAAAATTAATATATTTCATGTTTTAAACCGTTACCGTACTTAACTAAAACCTACATGTTAATAACGAAAATAAGTATAATCCGTAGCTTACGTACATGGCTTACAAAGAATGATATAATAATATTGTTTTTTTAAATAAAATATATTTCGCGTTTCAAACCATTAGAAATGTTTTATTTAAACGGTAAGAATTACTTATTACTTACAAATTAAAGTTTAAGCTTGCCCGGGATAGCTCCGAGGTAGTTGCCAGAATAATCTGCTTGAGATAAAACACCTCTCTATTGTTTACCTCCGTGTACTAGCAAATAACTATATAATATTAAGCCACCTAATGTTACTTGATGAAAAGTATATATATATATATATATATATACTGTAAGTAACTATAAGTACTGCCCATAGTTTACGCGAATACACATATAAATAAAACTGTTTTCACGTGTTTGAAACTGAAAATATATTAGTTAAATTGCTTTTATTTTATTTACGGCCCGGCGTTTCGATCTTTCAAAGCATCCGAATTAAAAATGTTTAGTTTCAATTTATATAATCTTATTAGGACTAATATTGTAATTTGTTTTTATAATATTCTTTCAAAGGCTATAAACTTGAAAATCTAGAAATGTTTTATAATTAAATGTAAGGTTTGTAGAAACATTGAGATAGATACTCGTAATTAGTTAAATATTTACTGAAACATTTCCAGAAGAACTACGTAATCATGACAATACATTTTACAAAACGATAGAAATTGTGTTTCTAATATTGCTCATACCAGCATTTTCTCTAGATTGGAAAGTTCGATAGCGAGATAGGTATATCGTAATTGAATCGCTTATACGTTTAGACGGGCTTCTTCTAATGGTATCAATGTATGGCTAATAGTCAACGGGTCGCGGGATCGATCCCCACCGGGTCCAACATTTTTCTAACCGATTTATATTTTATTAGGTGGTTGGAATATAGAAATTCCGTCCGGGTTCCGTTCCACCGTCCACAGATGAAAAAACCCGTAAAGCCTAATCGCGTTTCGGTTTCAATCTGTGGAATTCCGAATACTCAAAGGCAAAATAGATCGACAGCACATCTTGTTTAGATGCTATAGGCTGGTGTACCGTCAAGTGAAACCCCCAAGATTGTCTGTCCTCCTCTATCACATAGAAAAATGTTACGCAATTTAAAAACTTGCCTTTTCACGTCTAATAGAAAAATTTACTCGCTCGATTCGATACTTTATTTGAAAGGCGGACGCGATTTTCCACGTCATTTATGAAGTGACAAACGGCGGATCGCACTCATAACGTCGTTTTTACAGATTACGAGCTTTGAGTGTCAAAAAACTCCTTAAACAGCTTTTAACCTCCTTTTAACATTACTGCGGCTCCTAAGAGGACGTTTTATTAATAAAAACGATGTTATTACACTGTTTTGTGGAGATATAACAGAGAATCAAGTAAATGCCGTCATCGTTTTTCTTTTATATAGAGTTCGTCTCCTGTTACCACGACTGTAAAGCATCTGTAACTTCGGGCCGTAGTAAAAAATAATATATCGCGTTTTTAAACCGTTAACGTGTTTTATTTTAATATTTAATATTGTTCATATATTATTTGCACATGATACGCACTATATTAAATAAAAATATTTTCGATAGAAAAAAAAATACGACAGTGGTGGGAATTAAACCGGGATCCACATTACGTGCTGCTGCACTAACCACGACATCGACACGGTAGTGTAGGGCAACAGCATGGAGCCTGGATGCCGGTTCGAACGACCGTGTCGTATAATTTTTGCAATCTTTAATTTGTGATATTAACGGTATAATTTACTGTATTGCAGTTAAATTACTCATAAAGTTCATTCATTTTAATAAAATGGGCGAGAAATTGACAAATAACTATTCTGCAGACCGCACGTTTTTAAACGTTGATATAGTACAATGTCTTATTGTCTTTTTGAAAAGTGTCGAGATGAATTTATACGAACTCAAATAAGTATTGTGCTTTTACTATTGTCAAGCTATTTAGGCGAAACTCGGCAAGTTTGAGCACGAGCTAACTTTTGTGCTTTAATAATAAACTGGTTAAATTTTATGAGCGTCCCCGCGTAATACCCCTCGGGACGCTAAGAACACGAATGCATATCGCTTTGTTTGGTGGCGTTCTTTTAACTTTGCGACTTTATTTTGGAACTAGCTGTTAATTTAAAAATCAAAATTGAGAATATTTTCGACTCGGGCAATGACTTGAACCGGCATCGTCAGCGTTCCGTGCTATTGCTCTCCGCTGACGATGCCGGTTCAAGTCCTGCCCGAGTCGATTTTTTTTTGAATTTATGTTCGATTTTTAAATTACATTGTGCCATCATGTGCAATAAATAACATGTGAAATATATAAAAATTTTCACTATCTATCTATCTAGCTGTTACTCACGACGTCATACGCGGCTCGTCGTTCTGGCAAATAAATATATACTGTGGACGTACGTGGACATTTTTCGAGATCATTTAAAAGGAGTCAGTTTTTGATTTTCTCGCTGTTGCAGCGCCCGCAACAGAAGTTCTTAAAGATGAATATTTTTCCGCATTGCCCACTAATTCTTGTTTTATGCCTTCCTCGATGAATAGACACATTTTCACTCGAACTAGTAATTCCAGTGATTGATGCATTTAAACAAAGTCTTCATTTTTATAATATTGCTACCTATAGATTGTAACAGTGCTGGCCTGTCTGTAGTTTACGTGAATACTACATATTTAAATAAAACACTTTAACGGCCAGTACGATGGAAGAGATGGCGCTAGCGTAGCAGTTTTTTGTCTGACATTAGAGCCACTCTTCATGTTTGTAGCAGCCGAAACGTCGGGCCGTAGTTGAAATAATTTTCTAATAAGTTAAGCTCTTCTATTTAGCGTTTTAAACCGTTAAGTGTTTTATTGAAACATTTTAACCTATTAATGTAGCACTGAGCACTGTCTCCTTCTTATAGAAGTGAGGGTTTTAAAGCTTAAACCACTCTGATCCATTACGGATATGAACGACTACCGCCATAATAACCGGGACCATTTAATCTGCTTTCCGAGGAAGGAGTGACATACGAATTTCAAATTCCTAATTCCGGGTTAAAATATCTTAAAAACATCACCCATCATTCTTAATGAGCTGGTTGGGGAATGGTAGCAATACATGGCTAATAATCAATGGGTTCGATCCCCATCGCGTCCAACATTTTTGTAACTAATTTATAATTATACCGAAAATGGTGGACTTCTGGAAATCTGGATATTAATTAATTCCGTTCGGGTCCGACGAACCATCGTCCACAGATGAAAAAGAAGTTGACTTTAATCGCGTTGCTTGACTGTCCCCCTATATCATAAAAATACAGTCAAAAGCGTTCAACACTAGAACGAACTTCTTCTTAGAAAATCTTCTAATACTGTCTGTATTTTACGCGAGTAGTACACATATAAATAAAACACTTATAAATTATCGGCCGTCGTCGGTATAGACGTCGGGCCGTAAAACAAATTTTAAACAAGTTTAATTAATATTTTAAAGTTAAAGTGTTTTAAGTTAGATTCTTCTAATACAAAGTGATTTCTACAGATTTTAGATGAAAGAAATTTAATTAGAATTGAATAGAATTAACTGGATAATAGAAGTTCTTTATTTACTACAAAGTAAGTACCAAGTTGACTGGATGACTGGAAGCTAATCTCTTAGAAAGCTTTCATTTAGGAATAGTTTTGCAGGAAACTTGGTAGACAGGTCCTAGTCTTTGAATTCTAAGTGCCACTTCCGTTGTAGCTCTTCAGTTGAAACAGAAACATCGTAACTTAGAAATAAGTCCAACAAGAAAAATATGTTCGTATAAACCTATTTGAGTATACAACTATAATATTTTTTATATGTTATTCCACATGACAGCATTAAATATAAAAAATGATTTAGGTTGAAAAAATGACCCAGGCGGGTATTGAACCGGCATCTCTCATGCTCTAAACACGACATTTATACGGTTGCTCAGTACAGATTCATATCCCGCACGATTCGTAGTTTTTTTTTCAATCTTAATAGATTTGTAAGTCATAAAACTTGAAATAGCATAGTCACTACATATGTACTTTATTTAGAACGCTGTCCGTAGTATACGCGAGTAGTACCAATTAAAAAGAAACACTTTAACGGTTTAATACGCGATATGTACCTCGACGCAGAGTAACTTACAACTTATACTTACATATCGCATATATAAGTTTCAATTTCGCGTTTTAAGCCGTTAAAATTTTTTATTTAAATCTTGTATGTAGTATCCAAGCCCCGAACAATAAATATCTGTTTATTTTAAAATGATTCGTTTTTAAAGATGCATTACTCTACGTATTGAAAGTTACATTAAGACCCTTTGATGCATCAGCCTTTGAATTACATACTCGTTATATTTTCAGCCATTATGAAAACGTTACATAGAAATATTTTTTCATCGCGAACATTTCAATACCACGCGCAGAAATGAATGTTGTATGTTCAGCTCAAGTTATGCAAAAGTTATAGCTGTGTCTACAGTAAGGTATGGATAACATCGATTGAAATAATATATTTTTTTTATGTTTCGCGTGGTTTGCAGTATGAAAAATGCGCGTATTCATATTTCGTTGTAGGCGTGTTTATTTGATATTTATTTTACCCAAAACGTCAGCTCGTGAATTTTTATAGACGTTTATGAAAGTTAAAAAATTTAAAGATGAAATCATTCGATGTCACGCTACGGACGAGAACCCTAGACTACAGCGATTCGTGCAGAATGTAAAAAAAAATATCTATTACCACTTGTTCTAATTAATCAAAATTGTAAAAATTGTGTTTAAAAAAATCGTTTAACGATTATTTAAATAAAACACTCTAACAGTTTAAAACGCAATATATATTAGTAAAAAATATTTTAACGACGAGCCCACTTATATTTCGCGTTTTAAACCGTTAAGGTGTTTTATTTAAATGTGTATCACTCGCGTCAATTGCAGACAGTATTTACGTATTAGTTAACTATTTTTAATTTTAATAACATAGTTCACGTTTTAAACCGTTAATATTGATTTATTTAATTGTAATACTCGCATAAACTACAGATAATGCTTTTGTAAGCATCTTTTAATTGATCGGTATAAGAAAAACAACGTGACATTAATTTGATTTTTTTCTTTTATACTGTTTAAGTTTTGCTTGTTATATATAGAACTTCCAAAGTTTTATAAAGATTTCCTTCGGTTAAAGGAGAAGTGCTAGAGTAGGTTTAATTTTTTAAAAGCATCCAAGCCAGCGTTATTTACGAAAACTATCACGTTCGAATAACACGGTAGCGTCTTCTAAACGGCTCCGTAGTACGTACAGCCGCGCAATAAATAAAAAAGGCGATTTAGAAAATCCCAACATGACTCTGCGGATTTATACAGAGTGTTCCGACGCGAAGTTTCCTTCGGGTCATCAAAATTCTCCCCTCGCTGCTACGATTGAATGTTATGACCCGCGAGTTTCCAGTTAGAAATTACTTATGAGGGTCTCAGTCTTGCGACCGGTGACCACTTATTGATCTAATCATGATTATGGCTAATCAAATGGCTCTAGTAGGGTCGGCTTAATAAACGTACATAGTGGAGAACACCGTATTTAAGAAGAGGGAGGCCTACGTGCAGCAGTGGGCAACAAACAGCTGATAACAATAAACATAAAACAAATAGGTTTAACGCTGAATAGTTTGGCTGAATGCGCTCTTTCAAAATACCAACTACGAGAGAACAGATGGCGCTAACGTAGCAGATTTTTGACTTTGACGTAAGGGATACCCTCCATCTTCGGTATCACGTGTGACGTGACTATGGCTATTGCATTGTATACGTTTAGCGTGGTAGCTAAAGAAGTTCAATTCCTAATGGGTGTTTTGGAACCATTTTTATTCTAAATATATCCAGTCTTTTTCTTATATAAAAAAACGTTTTCGATTTTTGTACATTAAATCGTTTATATAATTGTTTATCAAAATGTACAGTTATAAAACACTAATATTACCCAAGGTAACCCCAACTATCTTCCTCGGCCCCAGTTATATTCTATTTGCGTTATACCATTCAGATTTAGCATAATAATGTTGACCCGACACTGCCATTATACGTTTACACAGTGCTTTACGTGGCGTATAACTTCATTTAAATAGCGTGTATAGCCACGACAACGACACTTGTTATGTATTTACTTTCGCTCCACATTTTCTTTTGTCAGCCTTCACAGTTTATGAAAACCTATACTAATATATAAAGCTGAAGAGTTTGTTTGTTTGTATGTTTGAACGCGCTAAATAAATGTGTTTAGAGCCTTGAACGAGGGAGGCTATAGGTTAAAAGCATTGCCCTGTGACTATTACAAGCTAAGATAAAGAGAAATGTAAAAAAAATTGGGGAAATTAGTCATCATTATAGGTTTCCGAGGCATACGCTGTAAAAACGGTTTAAAATACTCAAATAATATGTGTCAAAGACGCATTCTTCTTTAAATGATCTACAAAAAAGTCAGCGACGCTATGTATCTTTTAAGATTAACTTGCAAGAACGACGGGAAGGAAATATACGAAGATAAAGAGGAGGTTTGCATAAACAATTTTTCCTTTTAAATAAAACACTTTAACGGTTTAAAACGCGATATATTATGTATCCCCGTGACCACGTGAAACGTCGGGCCGAAGTTAAAAATCATTTCCAAATAAGTTTAACTAATATGTCGCGTTTTAAACCGTTAAAGTGTTTTATTTAAATGTGTACTACTCGCGTAAACTATAGACAGTGTTTAATTTTTCCTTGCCCAAAGTAACTATTCTACGCGGACGAAGTCGCTGACACAGCTAGTATAACATTGAGTTACTGGGGCGTAATTACAAAGTTGAATTTACGTAATGTACTTCCAATTAACAGGGTGGGTTCATGTAATCGTCCGACGCGCGATGTCGGACGATATTATGAAGGCTACTTACAAATGCGGAGCGTATCGCGTGATTTGGTTTGCTAACCACCAGGGTGAGACATGAGCCGCTGTCAGTCGACTGAATGCTTGAGGATTCGGTCTCCTATCAACGCTATTCAGCGTCGCACTATACTGGTAAATCGAGATATTGATGCCCTACCAAGGGCGGATCAAACTTTGGCCCCAGTAGGGCGTCACATAGTCGTGAACAATAGATACAAATAAAAGTAGATATTTTATTCATGTATACACGTAAACACACTGTCTTTTAAAATGTTCATTCTTAATTGTACACTTGGAGAACTTGTGAATGATAATAAATTGTAAATAAAATCAATATGTTCAATTAGTGGTCCACCTTAGTCTTGGACAGCTCAAGGGACGGAGGACGCATGACCCCATATAATATATTTCGCGTTTTAAACCGTTGAAGTGTTTTTAAATGTACTACTCGCATAAACTATAGGCAGTATTTGGAAACAAGTTTATTGTATTTATGACACTTATCCAATACAGACACATATTATTTAATTATATCCATCTATGGGTCCAATATTAATGAAGTCGACAAAAACTACATGATGTATTGAGGCTTCGCAAAACGCTTGTATGTCATTCAAGTTAGCGAGTAAAAGAGACAGCAATAGTCAATTTATGAGCAGTACGAAAAAATCGAAATTCGGTTCACTTGATTGTCAACTTATTATAGCTTTGGATACGTTTAAATATAACCGGGTATACAGCAACGCTGTACGCGATCTATAGCGTTGATAGGAGACGGGGACCTAACGCTCATTACACCTCGACTGGCCGCGATAACAGCGATTTATTTACCTATTCCATGAGGACATGTCATGATATCGTTGGAACCGAGCACATGTGTAACGTTGAACACGTCGCCTGACGCAGCCTTTTATGACTTTTTCACTTTTACGATACTTTTATTGTCCGCTAGCGATACTACCATTTGCATATTTACATAATCTTTAAGTTATTGCCCTGCAAGAAGTCACAAAAAATACAAAAAGTCCATATTAATATGAGTATAAGAAAATAATTTAATTGTTTAAATTCCGTTTCGTATTATTTGTAATTTACGCGTATAGTAAACAATTTTAGACAAAAACAGCTTAAAAATACTATTTTTATCGTTTAAAATAAAACAATTTTAATGGTTTAAAACGCGAAATATTTATTTATAATGTAATAGTTGACTAATTTACAATTTATTTTAAGTATGGCCCGACCGCGACGTGTAGATACTTGCCGTGGTCACAGAGGGCGCGCCGATTTCGCGTTAAATATGTTTTGTTGAAATGTGTACTGCACGCGTAAATCAAAAAACCTATTTGAATATTTTTTTATTTATTCATACTATGCCTGGTCTGTCTGTTCGTAAATGCCGGCCTTCAAATGTGTTGTGTCTTCTTTACAGGGTTTTAACCAATTGATAAAGCATCGAGCAATAAATTGAAATAATAAATAAAATATTTATTTCCCTTACAACTGCTTCGAAGCGATAACTATTTATGTATGTAATCATGACTTTTGAGTAACCTTATTAGTAATTGAATAGAAATACGACATTTGAATGTCCCAACACTGATATTCTGTGGCCCCATCATTATTTTACGCATGACTTTATAAAAATTAAATATACCTATAGGCACGTAACAATGGGTTGAAGAAATTCGTACCACACACCATGGGACACACTTATCAGCTCAGTGTTAAAGCTGCAAGAACGCTCTGGATAACGGTTCAAGTCCCGAGCATATATTTATTTCAATCTAAATTGATTTTTAGTTTATATTATTTTACGATAACGAACTTGCCGATTGTTTGAAGTAGATTATCAAACGCGAGAGGTGAACGTATTAATTGGGTTGAAAAATTTGTACCACACACCGTGGGACACCGTTCCCAGCTTAGTGGGTTAGAGCAGCAAGAACGCTGTGGATAATGGCACGAACGTCTCGTCGATTCTAAAAATTTAATATAGACTTTGAATTTATATTATTTTAAGATACCAAACTTGGCGAAACAGATTATGTCATCAAAGATGTATAGCTTCAGAATTCAATCAGATCAACACGGCGAGGCAAAACTATAACGGACAATATGTGAACAATTACCAGCCAGGTCTAAATTAATAGGCGTTTGGGTAATAATTCAAATTTAATTTAACGTCAGGCGGCGCGATCTGGCCAATTACAATGTAATCTACTTGCCAATATTCAATTCGTAATCGGATGATTTATACCGTGGCACATATTTATCAGATTATTTTGAAAACGTTAATTAATATATTTGGCTTTTATCCTACTTATGCATTATAATTAATGGGATTATTAACCCGGAAGGCTCAAACGATAATCGGGATTAAAGAGAACGTATAGAAATTGTAAATAGTCGAACGATTGAAAAATTGCTAAACTTGACGTTCGCTGGTGTAATGGTAAGCATTTCATGGGTAATAATCAACGCGTCATGGCTCAGATGCACATCGCGACCACCATTTTATTAACTGGGAAATCTGGATAAGAAATGGGTGGTAGGAATATCGAAATTTCGTCCGAGTAGCGAACCACCATCGTCCACTGACGAAACAGCCGTGTTTAATAGCGTTTCGGTCAGTCTGTGGATTTCCGAATATCCAAAGCCAAAATAAGGTCGACATCTTGTTCAAATATTATATGGCTGGGGTATTTTACCTAACATCAAGTGAAATTTTCTGTCTTCCTCTATCAAAAAAAATAAAATCACCCGACCGACACTTTGTCATTTTTTTTTTCAATTTAAAGATAATAATAATTGTCCATACTGTTTTTTGTATTTATTGTTTTAATGTAATACCCTGGCATGACCATTTTTATTTACCGGAAAGTATTTCATCAACGTTAAAAGGCCTACAACTATATCTATAAGGCCTATATCTATGTGCCAGGAAGTACGTTAAACCTTCGAGTTACTAAAACACTTTAAGGATTTAAAAATTAGTAATATACAAGTCATTAGCATAGTACTTGAAAAATGCAACTTTATTAGATTTTAACGAGTTTCGTAAGAGCGAAAACGGCACATCCGCTCCAAATTGCACGTGAACTCGACTTACTACGTGATATTGAAAAAATAATAAAGGTTTTCGTGTATTTTACAGCGAGCAAAGTGCAGGCACGAGGTGCTTTATAGACTTTCGGTTTAAACGAGACTCCTCCGCTACTGTGAATAGTGTATCGGAAGGTGCGACAAAATGCGTTTTGCATTTTATGTTGTTTCAAATAAACTTGATAAAAGTTTTTATTTAAAATATGTGTATAACTTTATAATAAAGAAATAAACACAAGCTAAAGATCACTTGATTGCAGATGAAATTCCCAAGCCACATAACATCTATAAAAGATCCTTGAACAAGGCTTTGGATTTTCGAAAACCGAGGCACAATTAAACTTGACAGCTTTTTTATCTGTGGTGTTTCGTAAACTGGGCGGAATTTCAGTTTTTCCATCACGAATTTAGTATGCAGATTTCCAGACGAAGTCCAACATGTGTCAAAGATATTATATACTGGTTAGAAAAATGTTAGACCGTGGGGATCGAATCCACGACCCGTTGATTATTACCATACAGTGCTCCCGTTAGAGCAATGAAACCGTAAAATTTGTATTAAAAAAAAAACACGTTTCCTTCGCCTATACATTTCTGTATGTAAGTAGTTCATTTTGTCACTGTGACCTGTCTTACTAACTATTATTTTTCCCATAGGGAAGGGAGGATTAAAGCGTCCCACTGACGTAGTGGAACGACGAATGTATACGGAAAACAAAAACTTTGTATCTCCTTCTAAGAAACTTTGGCACAGTTATACATTATGAGAACAGTAATACCCATTTATAAAATTATTCAGACAAAATACATAAAACAACACACTACCATATTGTCAACTCACACAGACGTATATTTACTCTTTTGTTTATTGTTAATGTCTGTGGTCAATTTGAGAATAAACTGTGGCTGAATTACCACAGGGATATCATATTTTAATTATTTTATGTTGCCGACTAGTCACATAAGTAGTTGATTAAACTCAAAGTACTTATATGTTATTTCAACAAGCTGACAGTGTTCCAAGTTTTAATGCACAATTGTGAATACAAACAGTGAAAATTTTAAACTTCCAACACAATGAAATTGAAGGCGAGTTTTATGAAACTAATTAACACATTCATTTGTCTTTGAAATTTTTTCAACTTCGTTAATACTGGTTTTAAATTAAAATTGATGTTTTAAAAGGATGTATGAGTTTCCGTACTGGATATATTTTTAGCGTGAAATTAAGATCTTGGAGAATGAAATTAATTGTAAATATAGTTTTCATTTAGGCAATAATGGATATCTAATTAAAATGGAACACTTTTAAGTAAATTTATTTTGAGTACGGCTCGACGTTTCGGGTACTTTGTCGTTGCGTGACTACGACTCCAGCAAAGCGACCGAATTGGTAAAACAAACTAAAAATAAGTAAACTAATAATGTTTCGCGTTTGAAACCGTTAAGAGTGTTTTATAAAAAATAAATATACTTTGAGATCTGTTAAATTAAAAAAGTATTTAGATTCGTCAAAAAAAATATAAAATAATGTTTTTCTGTCCGTTCGTCGTGATCCTACAGAGTGTTCAAAAGAGCAGCATAACCGAGAAGAACACCCAAAAAACTCAGTCTGGCTTTTCCAACAGTCAACATGTCATACTAATACATTTTTGTGAATTTAATGACCGAAGGAGCAATTCATATTACTGCCAGGCAGCCCTGTCATTAAGAAGTATTTTAAACATACACCTTTTGAGACAATCTAAATTTTATGACTTTTTTGAACTTATTTAAATGTGTAATATTGACGTAAACTACAAACAATATTTGTGTGTATGTTTAGTTGTTGGTGAAAATGAGTTTCCCAAAATAATTTAGCAAGAGCTGAGAAAAAAAAAATCCTCAAGGCAGAGCTCAGATGACTCGTCAACTGCTTGCGATGTAACCGAAAAAAAACATGAAATGTCCCTGTGCCCATTTCACTTATTGATTTTTATATACTTGCCAGGCTGCAATGCCCTTTTCGACCGAAACAATAAATTGTTTCTCTGTGCTTCGAATGTAGGTGTGATTATAAAAGAAACTTGAAAATAAAGACTTGTTTACTTTCATCAATTTTCGTAAAGTTGTTGTTGCTTATACTTAAGGACAAATACATATGTTTAGATGCATCATACTGTAACACTCAGCACAATTTAAGCAAAAGGTGAAAAGGCACACGTACGAATAATACATAATTCTATGAAATATTTCCCTCTTAACTGAATTTTACCCCAAGACCGTTCTCTTCTTTGTAAAATAGTAAGAATTATTGTTATTCATATCCTGTTGAATATGCAAGAATATTCATGACTGGCTCGTTAGCGAGAGGGTCGGCCGCGTTTATGTAAAATACCACATTAACTACTATTTCTTTAGTCACCAGAATCGATGTTATTGGAGAATTGTGTCACTTTTTATAATTAACCTTAAAAACACAAGCGCTATATTATATACTAGCTGTGTAAGCGACTTGGTCCGCGAAGAATAGTAATTTTGGTATCCAAATTTGTTTTTGCAAACCTTTTCATCTTTACGAATTTAAGCTATGGCCCACGACGTCCCGTCGTTCTTACAAGTTAATCTTAAAAGATAGGCATATAGCGTCGTTGACTTTTTTTTAGATCAATTAAAGAGGAATAATTCCTTCAAACATATTCTTTAGGTATCTTGAAGCGTTTTTGTAGTGTACGCATCGAAAACCCACAGAGGTGAGTAATTTTTCCCGTTTTTTTTTCACATTTCCCGCTGTTTCTTCGCTCCTATTAATCACAGCATATTGTTTTATAGCCTATAAAATACCCTTTCTCGATAAATGCTCTAACCAACACACAAAAAATCAATTAGAACCTCATTCATGATTAACGCGATTTAAACATACAAACAAACTTTTCAGTTTTATATATTAGTACAGATTTCAGCTGCAAAATAAACCCAGTTGAGTGACAGAGATAAAGGAACAGCAAATATTTGAAAATCGAACAAGTTAGAAATTATGCGAACAGCTTTGTTAGTGCCAACAAAGTGTAGGCCCGAGGCACCGAGGGATACAACTCATAATGAATATTGTACTCGTTTGCTATACAAAATCAAAGGGAATCAATTTGGAAAAAATGAAATTACCTCCCGTGAAGAAATTACAATAAATTCTTAACGTAAACCTTATAACTTCGCGAGAAATCATACTGTTAACGACGAAAGAATAAGCGAAAGGAAATTTAATGATATTGACTCCACTCCACAATAATGTCCACTTTCCACTGATTCAAAAGGCGTAGATATATCTCCATCAGAGTTATTCGGAGGGACGAGGTGCCCTTACATTTTTTGCCTGTGAAATGTTACCCGAGGATTTGAAGAATACTTTCATATATTCCTTTTACGATTGCGAAGGTCTCTGTGATTGTTAGATATTTTATACGCACCCTAATCAAGACCATCATTTACGCTACATTTTCGTAATGGTTCGTACGAAATGTGAATATCGCTGAATGTAAATTATAATAAAGCAATGGAACAGGTGTATATATACTTAACAAAAATGCATATGAATTAAAAATCAATGTATATTGAAGAAAAAAAATACGACTCGGGCGATCAGTGACTTCACCCGCGTCGACAGCGTTCAGAGCTGCTTTAACTAATTGAGCTACTGTGCCCATTCATGTCAACGTCTAATTTTTTCATCCCCGTTAATACATATACCTCTTGCGCAATGTAATTTAAACCTTAACACTGCTTTCCGATGCTGCAAAAAAAACCTTTTCAATTGAATCAGATCTTATTTTATATAATGCCATCGCGTACAATACACGTGATACATACTAGTTTTCAAAAATTGCTAGCGTTACGACCGCCTCATTGCATTTCATTCTACCAAATATGGCATGGAGCGAACACATTTTTATGTTCGTTTCACTGATCCGTTCTTTAACAGGCAAGTAGTTGATCAGACTTCTGTGCCCTGCCCGACCGAAACAATTTTTCGTTTCCCTGGGATTCGAACCCAGGACCTCTCGCGCTTAACGCAATGTTTAACCATTTGGCTACAGAGGCGGTCACAATAAAAAATATAAATAAATAAAATTATTAAACTTATCTGTGATGAAAAACGAATGGCAAAATCTTGTGGATTTTAAAACCGTATGATGACTATAAAACCGAAAAAAAAAATACCTGTTTAAAAAAAACGTTTGGAACTTTGATTTTGATTTTATTTACTTCAGGCGCCAAGCAAGAGAAGAAGGGGGAAACCCCTAAGTCCGCAGGGAAAATGATCTAAAAAGAACAGCTAATCCCTACAAACATATAAGCATAACCCCTACAAATATAGCAATGTTAGGAGGCTCTATCTGCTTTTATATCATATACATTTAAATTACAAACATAAGTTAACTAAGGTACTAATCAAATATATGTTTACTGTAATATTACCTGTGTATAACCATTAACTATTTATTATTATTTTAAGATAAAATTCTTGTACTAACAAATAAATGCTCCCAAAAGCTTTTCCACATAGGCGAAGAAATAAATAGCTAAACAAAAATAAACAATTCAAGTTATACCACTAATTTCATTAAGTTCCGTGCAAAAAGTTTTAAGTACGATACAAATACCAAAGAAGTAACTTGCTGTGAAAAACGATCTTCGTCCTCCTCTCTTAATAAGTTTGCATTCACATTTTCCTATTTTATTTCCTTTGAAATGCAACTCCATTGGTATCAGTTAATGTTTCTGGTACAGCAAGAGGCACGAGAAATGATACAAAAAGAAACTGCGGAGCTCATTCAAATATTTGACTTGGCAAATACGACCATGTGTAAGGGGCATATAAGAATTTATGCCGTGGATATACTCATGGATTTATTTGGGCAGAGAGAGGTCAAACACTTAAAGTTCCTAGATGCTAGATTGCTCTAGAGTTGAGGCAAACGAAGCTGTGAATCGCTACTTCGTGTGGGCGGGATTTTTGTAAGCAACGTTCTTTATTTAGCCTGTGTACTCGTAAAAACATTAATTAGGTTTCAGGATTCACTTTTCAATGGAAATAGTTACGATGCTGAAATGTTTTCAGAAGTACAATTAATGACTAAAATTGAAGTCGTAGATATTTTCAGAGATGTAACATTAATTTAAGTGTAACACTTTTAACGGTTTAAAACACGAAACATACTAGTTATATTCATATTTTACTTTTTTGATAATGCCACTTTTCTTTTTATTTAGAAAAAAACGATGACACAAGCAGAGCTCGAAGCTAAGACCATGTAGAGTACAGTTGCTTCCATATTATAATTTTATATCTGAAACCTATCACACAGTGTAATTTTAACCTAAATTGAACCTTCGTCCAAACTAATTAAAGATGATATCAACTGATTCACCCGCTTGAATCATTATTATTATTACATGTGAGAGGAGAAAGAGAGTGAGTTTAAATAGATAAAGAAAATACCACAATTTTAAAAAATCACCTTAGTACTTTTATGCGTTAACATGTAAAAACTACAACTTTAGTAAAGCCTAAATTTATGCCTTAAGGTTAATAAATAAATAAAATAAAATATGTATACATGTAACACTATGCTAGATGTAACACTTGCGTAATATTCTCATGGGGTTACAAGTATATCCCAGTCTCTATGATGTTTATTTAAAAGGACACATCGCGTATAAGGAAAACGTGTGAAGGAAAGACGCGAAGGCTTATTTGTGAAGCGACAGGGCGCGAACGTCATATCACCTTGTTGTAAAGGAACGTAAATAAACGCACTTTTAAACGTGCGTTTGAATCGACGTGTACTAGCCCTTACTTGTGTAAACAAATTCTGTTCGAGTGAAGAAGTATTCAGGTGTAGATTTTTTTTATTCGTTTTTCTCAAAGACGAATGTATCATTAAATAGAACTGCTTTACATCTTCAAAACCTTTGAATAATTTGATATTTTTGCTATTATCACTTCACAGCGTTCCAACCAATTGAGATACCGTATTATGGTTGATTAGAGCAGAAGCAGGGAATGCTGTAGGGAGGTCAAGTCCCGCCTGTGTCGTAAATTTTTTTCTATCTAAAATCGATTTAAAATATTAAAAACACGTTAAAGTTTTGTATGTAATGTTTGCCACTTTTGTTAACTACAGACAATGCTGAAAGTCGATGTGGCCATATGTAAATTTACTTAAAATAGAATTAATTTTGTCTTCTACGAAAACTGTACTGCGTAGAGGTTTTGTAGCTGTTTCTAGAAATTCTCTAAAATATGTTCTAATCCCTCAGGAAAATCTGAGCTTGTGGTAGAAATATGAGATGACACTCTAAGGACTTACTCAAAAAGATTTTTAAAAATCATTTTCAAATAAATTTAACTAATATAATATCGCGTTTTAAACCGTTAAAGTGTTTTATTTAAATTTGTACTACTCGCGTAAACTATAGACAGTATTTACTTAACAAAGAACTTCAATAAGAAAAAACTATCTAAACTATCAGAATAATACCACGCGGTTCCCTTTTGCACTATTTCTAATTACCTCACTGACTTCAGGTCGTAAGTTGTAACACATCGCTGAAGTATGCTGTACCTATAATACTGAAGCTGCCCCAAGCGAGCTCATTTCATTCTTTTTCTTTGAAGAGAACCCTAGTGATTTTATCTGTAACTGAAGAAACACCCTGAGGCGTATAGAACTACACTTACCGCAGGACGGCCTCAGTAAATAAACGGCATTCTTAAGTATTATCACTTATCGTGAAACACTTATGTTTTTATTATACACATTTAAAGATTATACACTTTAAATAAAATACTTTATGTGAGAGTCACAATACAGGAAAAGGTAATTTCTAAAACAAATGATTCTTAGCGCAATGTTGGATCGATAAATTTCAGCGTCCAAGGAGGTTTCATAAAGTTTCTTTGAGTTAAACATTCTTATTATATCTTGTATCCGTTATGGAATATTAGTATTTATATATTCGGTATAGAGTATTAAAACATTATTATCATTAAATACTGTCTATAGTTTACGCGAGTAGTACACATTTAAATAAAACACTTTAACGGTTTAAAACGCGATATATTAGTTAAACTTATTTGAAAATGATTTTTAACAGTTAAGGTGTTTTATTTAAACATTATTATTATTACATTAATTTTTAACGGTTTAATACGAGAACTCGTGACCACATCCGCAAAGCATCCGAAAACTCAGGTTGTAGTTTAAGTAAATTAATAATAAGTAATATATTTTGGGTAGTTACGCTCAAATCCACAGACGAAATGTTAATGCTATAGACGTAGGTTTGTTGTCAAACCTACGTCTATAGCGGTTTCACTATCGTCATCTATCAATGTGAAAATATTTTTTACATATGAGACTTTCGCTGCCAGTTTTCTTACCTTAATAATACATTACCGGAAACGTACATTTTACACTGATGTGAATAAAAACATTATATACGCCCTAATATATAAAGATAATTGTACATGCAATGCCGATAATAGTTCAGTATATTTGGGTTTTCGATATGCAGTAGTGAAATCATCGCCGATCAAATATAAAAGGGGAGAACTGCAATATCAAATAGATAGTTTTGATATCAAACAGCTATCGAATATGCCAAGTACAAGTCTACTCGCGCACGAAAGGTTCCGTAGCATTTACTAGGTAAACAACAAATTTCACACTATCTTTAAATAGGTATTTTATTACTTATTACCATTTTTTTAGTATAAAGCAAAGTAGACTATTGGCATTTGTAAATAATACATATTTATTTTTTCAGATTAGCTACTATTACTTGATAATTCAAGTGTGAAAAGAACAAAAGAACGCCTTCATGCTTTTTGTTTTAATTTTGTGGCAATAAACGAAATTTTATTTCTTATTGCATGCGAACCCATCCTTAAATATTATTTTACTTAGTAAAAACTGAGGAAGGTGTCACTAATCGGATTTATTTCAGGGAGAATAGTTGATCACATTACTGTGCCTTGCTTGACCATTACAAACTATTTTTATCATAGTATAAGTTGTAGTAAGGGTAACAAAAACACACCGCTTGGTAAATTGAAGACAGCAAAGCCGGGTCTTATCTATACCAGTTGTGTACGGAACCCAACAAATTTTATCGAAAGTAACACCTGACATGAGGACATCCAGCGACCAATCGCTTCACAAACATCGTTCAGACAAATGATACCGTTTTCAATTCTCGTTACAAGCTTTCAGTTCACCATCCATTGTAACTGGCACAATAGAATCGAGCTTATAGATATAAAACGATAAAGCGGAACGCTGACTATTCTATTTTTATATCGACGAGAGATTAAGTTCTATTATAATCCGTAGAGCATATGGAACCACAAACGCAGTGTATACCAGTACTAGGGGCGCCCTCTGGTGTTGCTCGCATTTAAACAGAGTCTAGTGAAAATTACCATAGCCTTAAAATATCTTATTTGATCTATTTTAACCTTCGACTAAGAAATCCACAGACTAAACGTAAATTAACATTCCACAGCTTTTTTTACATATGGTATTTTAGAAAATTACATAAAAGCGTAAAAACATAAGAATCGGAGTAGTACCCACGCGACGAGATACGGAAGAGAAGATGCCAAACCTTGAAGAGATTTCTGCCCCCCATCTATATATCAGGACACATTTCTTTAAATTATAAATATATATATAGATCATAAAGTCATCCCGGACAAAGCATTTTTATATATACAGCTCATGACGACTCGGTTTAAAATTTCAGTATCTTTATCGGCGCACTGAAATGCCACAGGTTTAATTTTCTACTGTTTTAATCAGAGCTTTCAATATAAACGATGAATGATGAACTTTTTTCATTTATTAAAACTTATTTCATATTTTTTACAAAATATTCATTGTTATTTAAAAACTCTTTGTTGCAAATTATATCGTATTTTTATCAGAATGCATATGCATCTGATAAAAATACGAATAAGTTACAAAGGCGGGTATAGAAAGTAAGTCAATCGCGGTACTTCGAACTTATGGCCAATGGTATAACGTTTTCATAACCGTCTTTGTGTAAATTATGCTAAAAACTCCCCGTATGTACTCATATTTCTGTTTAATCTGTTTTATACACTATATATGTGAATCTATGTATTTTATATCTGGCGAATGTATCCTATGTATTTTTTAGCTTACTTGTGAAAATTAAATAAAACACTTTTAAACGCGATCTATATTCGTTACTTTATTTTTAACGTAATGTGGCTTCTATAAGGCAACCAAAAAGTCGTCGTAAATAATTCTTTAACTAATATAGTTCGCATTTAGAACCGTTAATTAATGTTTTAATTAATACGTTACCTACAGATAGTTACATTTAAAAATGAAAGACTCTAATACCGAATACCAACCGCCTAATGTTGAGGTACAAGGACAAAACATCATGCCTAGGCCTAGAGGTTCGAATTCCGGGAAAACAATAAATTGATTCGAGCGAGCAGGGCACAAAGTATGATCACCTACTTGCCTAAATAAATCGATTTACGGATAAATGTTTTCATCTCATGGTCCTTGGGAAAATACAATTTCACTACTTTGCAGCGATTATCAGAAGATATCTGTCGCGCCAAGGGATAAAGCAATTGAAGTGATTATATAAATCACTGGCAGGCAAAGTTCAGAGAGCCCCGATAAATCCAAAACTAACATTAATCGCCACTTCTATAATTATTTCCCGGAACAACTTTGTCTATTCTGCTTCCTATATTGTTTTGTGAAAGTTTATTTCATAACTGTAATAGAAACTTTGAACAACTTTTTATCGTTAGCAGTGTTGTGTCTTGAACATCGTTAGACATTCTGAATTATAAAACCCGTGAATAAACGGTTTATAACAAGAAATGTAAAAAGTGACTTATTTGTGTGGGTTGTATTGGGGTTATTTACTACGGCTTCTGCAAAGCATCCGAAACATCGGACCGAAGTTAAAATAATTTTCAATAAGGTTTAATTAATATATATCGCGTTTTAAACCGTTAAAAGTGTTTTATACAAATGTGTACTATTCGCGTTAACTACACACAACAATTAGTATAAGATATTTGGAAATAAGAACGCAAAAATTATTTAAGAACTAACAATATTTTATTTCAATAAGCAGTAACAATACTGAAGTAATGAAGAAGACAGAGCAGGTAAAATTATATCTAGCTGTGTCAGTGACTTCGCCCACGTGGTATTAACAACATTTTATTTTGGGCAATAAAATGTTGTTTTTACAAACCTTCTGTTCAACTTTATAAATTAAAGTTCGTCGGCCGCGTCCTGTCTTTCAAGTTAATCTTAAAATATAGACTTGCAAGAACGAGACTTCTTGACGAATTTATTTACAATTTATTTTTACTACGACCCGACGCTTTGAAGCATCCGTGGTCATGGGAGGCCTTGTAAATAAGTTTACTAATACATTTAATTTGCATTGCATACCGTTAAACGTGTTTTATACAAACATTACACTCTTTATAACACCACCTTTTACAAACACAATTAACCTAAGCCGAGACGATTTCTCATGAAAATGTTGCTATCCCATTAAGACATATACAGGGTATGTAATTTATTTTATCCTCTCGTTATTTGGAAAACTCAAACAGCGTGAAGTGATACATTCGATGGGAGTGTAACTTCTGCAATCAGGGTTACTGTTTGCTGTCGGGCCGTATTTATTTGCAAAACTCTCGAGGGGTCGTCGCATAATGTCAGCCTAATTCCCAAACGAAAGCTGTCTTAGCATTCGACAAGAGTCTGCAAACGTAATTAATTACGCAACGATAATGTGTTAAGATTTGAATAACACTTAACATTTATTGGTTATTTTTAACTTACTTTAACTACGGCCCGACATTTTAAATGCTTTACAACGCCGTGGTAACACATTCAAATAAATTAAACATAAGTTAACGAGTATATTTCGCGTTTGAAACAATTAAAAGCCAGTATATAAATGTGTAGTAGTGTCATAAATATTCCATGTGTAATTTTCCGGCTAAGATTATTTTTCATCCAATTTAATGACTTCCCACTGCTGGACCTAGGTGCCCTATCCCAAAATAGATGATAATCACGTCTGTGAATTTAACGTACTAATTGATGTACAGGTGTGATGGTCTAGTGCCAAGCGCAAGAGTAGGACTAGACTTTTTCTTAGAAGAATTCTAAGTACCGAACTAACATTTCACCCGGGAATCGAATATCGAACGTTATGGTCGTATAGTCAAGTACTAGCCACTAGAGCAGTTTCAATGTTCTCAGTTTCACAACAGAATTCACTGAGGTGTAAATAAATTTATTGCAGCAGCTGAGAGCATCGATATACGTGTATCAAAAAAGTGAAATATCGTTTTCTCTTCATAGGGAATCGAGCGGACATATTGTTGTGTCTGTAATAAAAAGCAAATATATATCACTACCAAACGAAGCTATAGTTGATAGTGTATAATACAAAGAATAATATTTTCACACTTTTATTTTTTTGTTGAAGTTTTCAATTAAGGCAGATATATATTTTCGTGTCGATATTATATGAGGCCGCTAGTGGCAGAGTAGCCTAACTGCAAATTTATGATTTGAGTTGATTATTTTTTTAAAGTCTAAAAATGTTAATCCACAAGAACACAGTGTGACTGAAAAATGTTAACATAATTTTTACAAAAATAATAGTACAAATTAATTTCACAGCCTTAGTTAATTGCACTCAATAATTTTTCTCCTTATTGAAAATCGTGTTCTTTGTTATTAGGCCACTCCGCCTCTAGCAGCCTCATATTATTTTTTATGTGTGTATTAATAAATAATAATGCAATGTATGTCTGCATTCTATCCTTTACAATCAAAAGCCTCTAATATCTCTTGACATTTGAAACCACGACTTCACTTAAATACTTTTTAAAATGGAGCTACGAAAATGTATGATACATAGTAATTATATAATTAACTATAGAAGCCCAACCTCCAATACCACATTGTTTATTATTAAAGCTATCTAGTTTTCTTATTCAATTAAAGTAAGTACGGTTATGTACGGTCAAGGAATCCTGCAGATAATACCTAAGTGCACCGGGAGGACGACCATAATTGCTAATTATAACAATAGCAACACAGCTGTAGATAGAAGCGGGGGCAATTCTTGAACGATCGTTATAAGATATACAGAAAATTTAGCGAGATTCGAAATCTTTATTTTCAATGTGTCAATGAATGCGTTATAAAAAATCAAAATCTATATATATATATATTGATAAAATTGACGACACGCACGTAGTTTACGCAAGTAGTACACATTTTAATAAAACACTTTTACGGTTTAAAACGCGATATATATTAGTTAAACTTATTTGAAAATTAATTTAACTACAACCCGAAGTTTCGGATGCTTTGCAGCCTCTGTGGTCAAGGAGTGACAAGTTTAACCAATATATCGCATTTTAAACCGTAAAAGTGTTGTATTTTAATTAAATTACTATATCTTACATGCCCTCGTTGAATCTTTTCAAGTTATTGATACACGCACCTCATGCGCAATTTTGTGAAATTTTTTATCTGACGCTTAGCATACTCCGTCCAGACCTCGCGGAAAGTGATTTTGTTCTTAGCTTGGGCTATGAATTTTCGTGTTTTAACCATGTCAAAGATGGGAGAAGGCACGAACTTTAGACTAACGCAACTCAGTATTCGGATCATACAGCGATATTAGCGCGATAACGTGTTTTATTTATGTGCATACATTTGTTATTTGTGATGCGAGTCGGGAGCAGTATATCTCGAAGTTTACCCAAAACTGGTTAGCAGTATTAATGCTTTGTACGTGATGGTCTTACAAATGTCGAATGCGTTTGACGTTCATTATTAAAGGCTGGATTAACCCAGATTTCGCAGACTTAAAAATATACAAGTGCGGTTTAAGGGAAGAGTCCCTATATTCTTTGTGAAGGTCATGTCGATAGTAAAATTTCGCGACGTTTCTGTGTCCGTGTCACAAATCGATTTACATGCCTGAATGAAACTATTCCATTTTTATCGAGATTCAAATCTAGTACTTCTCATGGTTATCTCTTGCGAGAGAATGCTTAAGCACTGTACCATGGTGTTTTTAAGGTCTGGCGGTAAACATATTTCTGTGCTGCTTACATTTAACATGACCAAGTGGCTCAATGTTTAGATGAATTGCTTTAAGCTCAAGAAGTCATGGCTTCATAAATAATGAAATACATAATTTCATCTTTCTGTTTAAATAATGTAAAGATTTAAAACACCAAATATATTAGTAAAACTTCTACAAGTCTCCCCGTGACCACGGCTGTTGCGACGCATCCAAAACGTCGGGCCGTAGCAATTTGTAAACAAACTTTCACTAATATATTTCGCGTTTTAAACCATTAATGTGGTTTATTAAATATATACTACTCGAGCTACAGATAGTTTTACATCATTTTGGTCAAACTTAATCAACCGATTTATACTAGCCGGCGTTCACTAGTTACTCGTAATAATACTCCGAATCACGTCCACAAGAGTGTATGTTGACAGTTGTCTCAAATATCGCTGTCATTAACAGCAACGTCAATATTGTAATTTCTCTGAAACCTTCTTTCCTAAACGTACGTTAGCCAACGATAAATTTTGGTTACTTATGTAATATTTGAATTATTCGTTATTTAAATATTTTTCGCTGCTAAAACTATGAAGTTAGTTAGCCTAGTCTGGCGACGGAAATGCAAATGTTGATTTTGTCAGCTCGTGTATAAAGAAAATTAAAATACTTGACACTCAAGCACTCACAGACTCTAATTTTCTAAATAGTTCATGGCTATTTCATAGAGAAATAATTATAAATAGAAAAAGAAAGAAGTTTCTAAGCATAAAACATTACAAGTGAAATTTCATTATTATTGGGACATTAACTTATTTGAAATTATGAAAGCATGTTACTGATAGTTAGTGGTTACCTAAATAAAATTAATAAAAACTAACATGGAAACGGGGAAACAAATCGTGGACTTAATGACTAAAATTCAGGTTCATTCACTCCTAAAGCCTCTAAAAGTTTTTCTTTATATTTTTTAACAGATTGAGGCAGACCAGCTTTCGACAGGGCGAGCTCTCGACCTACGTTGGCTTTGGATTTTGAAACATGACTCGATTGAACATATAGTTCTCAGTAGTTCTTAAATGAAACGGTCCACAAGATATAAAGAGAACGATTTAAAAACACGTTAAACAATGTGAGTCAAGCCACGGCCCGTTTATTAGTAACCAATCATAATTTGCATACAATTTTTATAAAAGAACACATAAATTAGTTGTTGTTTCGTATAACTGCATAGCTAACTATGTAGTTCTTTATCACTCGTGTTACAGTTCCGTATAATACGGGATTATGACTACAAGTTTAAACTTCCAACTATATAAGTTAACCTCTGTCGTAATAATTAATTGTCTACAAAGTAGTACTCATTTATAATGTTACTGTGTCAGCGATTTCGTATGCTAAGAATTTTATTTTGGGTATCAAATTCGTTTTTGCAAACCCCTTCATTTTTATGAATTAACGGCCTACGACGTTATCCACGCCGTCGATTGCGTCCCTCCCCGTCGTTCTTGCAAGTTATTCTTAAAAGATAGACATATAGCGTCACGGTCTTTTTTAGATCATTTCAAGAGGAATCATTATTTCATGCATGTTTATGGAGTATCTTGAACCGTTTTTGCAGCGTACGCCTTTGGAAACCATAATGATGAATAATTTTCCCAAATTTTTCACATTTCTCGCCGTATCTTCGCTTGTTTTAGTCACTTGGCGATGTTTTATAGCATATAGTCTTCCTCGATAACACAAAAAAAAATCAATTCGAACCGGTAATTCCTGAGATTAGCGCGGACACAAAAACAAACTCTTCAGCTTTACTGCATAATAAATAACAAGCTGAAAATAATTTTTCGTTGAATCTGCACTAGTGACTATCTACGGCTTTAGGCTAAACCTCTGGAGTTGAAACTAAAGTTTAAAATGATGGGATATTAGACTAAATTTTTAGATAAGGGAAATCACCCCTGATTTTCACGTCTCTTTATTAATTCAGAAAAATAAGAAATTCCTTAATTTTCCACTTAAAAACAACTTTATTACGTTGAAGTTAAACTATTGTGCACCGTAAAACGTTCACGTGTGTTTTTCTTTTTTTTATGTTTAAAACTCGAAATATACATTATATTAGATTATTAATTTATATATTCATTTAACTACAACTCGAACCAGATGTTTCGGATAGGTTTCAGTAGCCGTGGTCAAGGGAGTGCCCCGTGTCGGGCCGAAGATAAAATAAATTGTAAATAAGATAACTAATATATTTCGCGTTTGAAACCGTTAAATATTTGCATTTAAATTCATTACTCGCGTAATTTAGATACTATACTGAGTTATTATATACAACGTTTTGAATCGATTCATTAAAATAACTTCATAGAATTCTGAACTAGGTTTATGCAAGCAAAAGTTATTAAACAAAGTGTCTAAAAAAACAAATTTCACGGTATTCAAGAGTAAAGTGAGTTTAAAATGTCCTCTTCCACTCCACGTATTTTATGCGCGTACTGACCGCTAGAGGACGCGCCCTGAATAATATTACTGCTACAGATTTATACATCTTTGTAACGTTGTAAATTGTGTTACTTTTCCGCCACTCACGCCAAGTTACGACTAAACTTTATTCCCTGGGACCTTTCATGATCAGTAAAAATCGACGATTTGACGAAAGCACGACAGTAAAACGTCTCATCTGTTTGTCTCGTAATGTACTTAAAAATAAATAAAGACATATAATAGGTACATTATTTAGAGTTTTTCAATAGGTTTTCAATTAATTACAAGATTTTTTTGTAATATAGTTCTATGGTGAGGCGTAGGCATCCTAAAGTTACTTATATTTACCGAGGTTTATTATTTTAAAATATAACCGGTAGAGAAGTTTGCATATTGCCACCACCATGATCCATGTAGCCGTGATTGTAAAATTTTTCGTTTATTTTTTATGTCGTCGCTTATTAAACTAATACATTGCTGAGTGTTATAATAAATTAGCTGTGCCCGCGACTTTGTCTGCGTGGATAACTTATTTTGACTATCGTATTATTTGTTTTTGCAAACTCAACCTTATAAATTACCTGTTACCCACGACGTCCGCGTCGACCTTCATTCTTGCAAGTTAATAAAAGATAGACATGTCGCGGATTTTTTTAGATCATTTAAAGTAAAATCATTCTTTAATATTTTTGGGAATCTTGAACTGCACTCACAGTGCATAAAACTGAAGGTCTCAAAGATGAATATTTTTCCCCGTGCTTCCCACATTTCCTGTTTTCAATTCGCACTAATACTTCCTCAGATTAGCACACTAAAACTAACAAACAATTTTTAAAAATATTGTGATTTATGTATATATGTTAAAACAGCCTGATCGATAAAGTAAACGAGTGACGTGAGACACTTCTAAAATTTCCGGCAATATGCAAAATTTTCCACAGGTAAATGCATTTCTCTCGTCCGTCCGTCGCAGCAAGACGTGAGTAAAAGTAACAAAAATCTTTAACAGCGCCAAATTACTCTGAGATCGCTCTCTACATTATCATATTTTATCATTTTCTTACGTAAAATTACGTCAAACGCTCTCGAATCATTCAAAAATAAAATAGCAAGTATACTAACTTACACTTCTTGTCTATACTAATATATAAAGCTGAAAAGTTTGTTTGTTTGCCTTTTTGTGTTGGTTAGAGCATTTATTGAGAAATGCTATAGGGTATAAAACTTCTACCTGTGACAAATACAAGCGAAGATACAGCAAGAAATGTGAAAAAAGATTGACAAAATATTCAATATCATCATTATGGGTTTCCGAGACTGCAAAAACGGTTTAAGATGCCCAAAATATATGTATAAAGAAAATGATTCGTCTTTAAAGGATTAAAAAAAAGTCCGCAATGCTATATGTCTATCCTTTAAGATTAACTTGCAAGGACGATGGGAAGGGACGCGCCCGACGTCGTGTGTAACAGCTTAAGTTTATAAAGATGAAGGGGTTTACAAAAACGAATTTAGATATTCAAAGTAACGATTCTCGCGGCCAAAGCCGCTGACACAGCTAGTCAGTATGTCTTTTTTGACGGGCTCATCGGTGTAATGGTGGCTAATAATCAACGGGTCGTGGGTTTCACATGATCCTACATTTTTCTAATTAATTTGTAAAAATGGGCCCGGGTCCCAATCACCGTCCACAGATGAAATAATCGTCACGTTTAACCGCGTTTCGGGTTCAGTCTGCTGATTTCCGAATATCCAAAGCCAAAATTGGTCGCCAGGATGTATGGCTGGGGTTCTAACACGACCCCGTCTATGAACTCTTGCATTTTTTAATACTTAGTAAGAGGCGAAAAACTTCTTACGTTACGTTTAAAACGAGTAACCATATATTTATTGAAATTCCGTACATCAAATTACCCTTTTATACGAGTCCTAATAAGAATATAAATATTCGAGTAACATTTTCTTTGTCTATTTAAAATGTTCAACATAAATAAATCAATAATAATCGAATTAATTCACAAACGATTAAACACGCTATCCTTTTGTGAAGTGTCAAATTTATCGTCCTATATTAGACGAAGCAATAATAAAATGGTTGAGAAATATAAACATTAATTACGAAAGATCCTTGAATAGAGTGGCGTGTTATCTCGTTATAACTAATTGCCTCTTATAGAACTCGAATGAAAGTAATAAATAAGACGAATGACCCAATGCAGCGATATATTCGTCACGATAAGCGCATCATCAATCTATTTCTTACCACTTGTAGTCTCCGCCATGTTCCTACCTCGCTTGCACGCCCATTACCTTTGCTCTACAATCTATATAATAATACGTGAAGCAAAAATGTTGTTTCGTTGAAACGCTACGAGAGTGGCACTCGTTTAATTAACTTTTAACAGTTTTTTCGCAAAATAAATCGCGTCGTAAAGCATCCGAACAGTAGAATCATATATTTCACGTTTCAAACCGGTTTTTTATAGGTTAAAAGAATTTATTCTCGAAGATTATATATACAATTACTTATGAGAATATAATAAATATAGCTTATTTTATAAAATACTTACAGTTCAGTGCATTGCAAGTTTTAAATAAAATTAGTTAGTTTTAAATATAAAGGGAGACAATGTGAGTTGAGTAAACTTAACAAATATCTTTCATTATTAGGATTTACTAAAATTGTCTTTTTAATTAAAGTATGCACGTTTATAAAGTAAAACTCTTAATTATCTTAAAATTTAGGACCTTTTAAAATGTGGCTTTACTTTTAAAAGTTTTGTTATAAAATTTAATATATAACTCCGCAATATAGTTTATATATAAACCGCCTCTGTAGCCAAATGATTAACTGTTGTATTTCATTGCGATAAGCGTGAGGGCGACCCTGGGTTTGAATTCCAGGGAAACAATATATTGTTTCGGTTGGACAGTGTGCCGAAGTCTGATCGAAACCGATCAGTGAAACGAACATGTGTTCGCACCATGCCACACGAGGGGAAACGGGGCACATTTACATTTGTATAGTTTAGGTATTAAAAGAGCAGAAACCTAATATTTATTCGATCTGGTGGCGTGTTTCTTGCCAGTTCTTTCTTATACGCTATTGATTTCAGAGTAAAACAGTAAAATCCCGTTTCCTCTCGGGAGGCATAGGGCGAACACATTTTTGAGTCCGTTTCACTGATCGGTTTTATTTACAGGCAAGTAGGTGATCAGACTTCTATGCCCCGAAACAATTTACTGTTTCCCCGGGATTCGAACCCAGGAGCTCTCGCGCTTAACGCAATGCTAAGCAACACGGTTAGCCATTTAGTTACAGAGGCGGTCTAGATTGATTCTTAGAAGTCTTGATTTAGGTAGTACTAACTAGTAGTAAAAGTGATTTATTATCTTTAGTTTTTTAACTGATGTGTCGTTCGTAAGTGTAGTTACCTACACAGTCTCATTAATACCTAACTTAAAACTAATACATCGCCTAAAATCGACATCCGTCCCTACAGACTCCAAAACTTATTCAAACCACATTAAATATGCAGTCTATCTATTTCCAATCAAAATAATGCATACATCTAGATTAGCATACTCTCAACTGCGCTAGCCAATATCGTATGGTTTAGTACTAGCAGTAATAAACGCAGTTAGCAAACTAGTGTACCATGCTGATGAACTAATGACGTTCTGTTAACTCCCGAGTCACTCGCTCCGACATAGTTATCGAAATTGTATTAAACACTTGAACATGTTCACAAATGCACAGATAGACAGAGAGACGGCAGCGCCGACGTACTCTGTGACACGACCAATTGAACGTACACAATATGGTGATAGATGGGGGGAGCATGGCTCTTGAGGTTCGTAATGGAAGGAGGGATCTATTGTATATTATTAATTAATAAATACAAATCTAAAGGTAAACTTACTTTTACAAGGGCGATATATTGACCATCCGGTTTCAAAAAATTGCGTTTATGTTCTCACCTAGGAAACGTTTTGTCATATAACCTCAGTTTTTAACTATTAAGTATTTAATTGCCTTTCTGCGTTATTACTATTACGCATAGTCCTCTTTTTGTTTTTTTTCTTTACTTCAGGTTGCCTGGAAGAGATCGTTTTTTAGCGATATGGCCGCTTTTTATTTATAAGTTAGTTTATATATTTTTGTCTTCATAAAGTTAAATAAATAAAATATTACGACCAAATCTGATTAACATGATAACGGTTTTGCGAGTTAATTTTAAAAGACAAAATCATTCATACATATTTTTGGTTACTGGAACCGTTGTCAGCGCACTCAACGAAAGGCCTCAAATATGACAAATCAATGAGTTTACAGATTTTTACACACTTTCCTTGATCGCAGCAGCTTGATGTTATATAACCTTCCTCGGATAAGTGTCTATCCTATACAAAACGGGATTTCCCACTGTTATTTCCTAAGATTAGCGCGTTTAAACAAACAAAATCTTAAGCGTCTTAATTATTAAGTTTTTTCTTACCATGCCATTTTGTACTCTTTTTTATTTTTAATTATTTTTATTGAAAAAATTTTCTAATATCATTTATCACTTATTGTTATATTTTTTATCTTAGTGATAGGAATAGTAATTTTTTCATTTATTTGTGCTGTCATTGTTGCTTAAGTAATTAATTTTTAACTACGCAAAAGTCTTAGATATATATGAATTTAAAGTAATGTTGTACGAATTTAAATAAATAAACGTTTAACATAACATGCTATTACAAACCTTGGAAAGAATCGAATCTTCGATCCTTTTAGTTAGCGTACTACAACTAGATCAGCGAACTCTGCGGTATATTAAAATCTATTGTTCGTCGAGTTACAGTGTATTAACGAAAAAGTCATAAATCACAGACATCTGGTTTGGTATAACGCAAGCCTATCGCGCTGAAAAAATCACATTACTTATGCCATATAACACCGTAATATGAATATTAGTTATGGGAACATATTATTCATAGTTTGAGTTATGAACTACTAACAAGTTAATAAAATCAGAATACAACATAACTGCGAACCGCAAAACACAAACGAAGGCTTATTTATTTATAAAACTCTTTATTACACACAATGAATAATAAATATAAACTATGGTGTATAATGGGCAATATAACCTTGATGGAAGTTGAAATACCCTATCCGTATAACAAAAATAAAAGGTGCTATCGACCTATCTTTGCTTTGGATATTAGGAACCCCACATACTGAAGCCGAAACGCGATAAAAATTCACGGTTTTTCATCTGTGGGCTGTGGTTTGAACCCGGACAAAATTATGATATTCCTGCCATCTATTTAAAATCCAGATTTCTAGACGAAGTCCATTATAAATTGTGTAAGGCTTTTACTGCCATCGTTCAGCATATCAATGTCTTTCGGGCTGTTCGGCCGACGTTAGCGAGAAGAGGTTCTCGACTCGATCGAGGGGTTAAAATCTCCTGATGACGCCGTCCACACATGATGGCGAAACGTCGAGAACCTCTTCTCGCTCACGTCGGCCGAACAGCCCAAAACACATTGATATGAAGTCCAATATATTTCAGAAAAAATATAAAGTGATCACACTTGTTGTACTCAGTGGGGATCGAATCCACGACCTTTTGTTCACTAGTCATACACTGCTACTGTTAGACCTACGAGATCGCCAACTACCTTCTAATATCATTGTATAGTAAAAGGAAAACTCTCATTCGTTTTGTAATATAAGTCTTTAAAATGCCCATAATTTCATTCAATCTAGCTCGACGAAATTGAATTTCGTGGAGTTTAATAATTTCGACATAAAAAACGGCTATTCCTGTAATCGCTTTCGATACCATCCGAACGGATATGAACCTTGTACTTACGCAATAAAACCACGGCGCAGCGCCCGGAGCTTATCTCTGCCGAGCAGCCACACGAATATAAATCTAAAAAATTGATAGCAATTTATATGTTAAACATCAGCCCGAGTGAGATATTTCGTCTTGTTTTGTATATATGGCACCCGCAGTCGCATATTGCGTGCACAAATCTACTTTAATACTGATGGGATTGGTGTATTTATGTTTAACATTGATATTATACAGTATAATTAAACACTTCAACGGTTTAATACTCGAAATATGTTCGTTAATTTATTTACAATTTATTTTACCTATAGCCCGACATTTCGGATGCTATAAAATCGTGGTCACGGTAGGACCACGGGGCGAGTATAAAATAATAAACTTTATCATAACTAGGTAGTAGGTACCAAAATAAGTAGTTTATGTTAAGTTTATGCAAACAATGTTCTTTTAAAATGAAGAGACGTGATAGATGTTTAAGCCTAACTTAAAATAAATAGCTGTGCCAGCGACTTCGTCCGCGAGAATCGTTATTTTGGGCATCCAAATAAGTTTTTGCAAACCCGTCATCTTTATAAACTTTAGCCACAACGTCGATCGCGTCCCTTCCCGTCGTTCTTTCAAGTTAATCTTAAAAGATAGACGTATAGTGTCGCAACCTTTTTTATGATTATTATTATTATTATTTTTAGATCATTATTTTTATTAGATAGGTAATAGGGGAATCATCCTTTCACACACAATTTTTAGGTATCTTGAACCGTTTTCGCAGCGTACGCATCTGAAATCTACAGAGATGAAAAATTTCTCCCGTGTTGTTTACATTTCTCGCTGTATTTTCGCTCCTATTAGTCACATCGCAATGTGTTATAGCCTATAACCTTCCTCGATAAATGCTCTAACCAAGAGAAAATATTTTTTCAATTCAAACCCGTACTTCCTGAGATTAGCGCGTTCAAACAAACTCTAACGATATAGGGATCTTCTGCCCGAAGTAATCGCTCTTATAAAAAAATATGGATATATTTTTTTATAAGAGCGTAAAAGATTGTAAGTATTATAGAATACGACTTAGTGAAATTTTGGAAAGCGTTGACGTAAGAGTGTTATAAAAAAAGAAAAATTCAAAATATTATTTAAATAAAACGCTTGAATAGTTAAAAACGCGATATATGTATATTAGGGACTGCTGCAAAGCATCCAAAACGTCGGGCCGTTGTTAAAACAATTTCCAAATACGTTTTACCTAATATATATAGCGTTTTAAACCGTTAAAATGTTTTATATAAATATGTCCTACTCGTGTAAACTTCATTATTGTTTATATATAAATAAATAATAGTGCATATAAACATTATTGGCGTCTTGTATAAAAAAAAATATAATTATAATATTTAAAAGAGAAATTTATATTTTTTTACTTATTTTTCAGGCCGAAAAAACACAACGAAAACCCGACTATAGACCGTGACAAATAAAATCTGGACTAGTACTCGCTCAACTAAAAAAATAATGAACTGCGTTTGACGGGCGCGCGCGAACTCCGAGAATTTTCGGTTTCATTGTTCTCGTAACAGTATACAATCTAGTTATTAGAATTAAATGCAAACGCGAGCTGTAAAATTACATACAATTTAGTACCTACTAACCGCGCTGCAGTTAGCTACTAACTTTATCAATTTGCGTAAACACTACTAAATTTAAGCAATGCCAGGCGAGATTTCTAACCAGGAAGCGTCCCGTTGTCAGAGCTGATCTCACAAAATTATACTCCAAGCGGAGAATACATAATAGCATAATCTAGGTCGGTCGGTTCTAGCGGAATCGAAGTTTCCTTTTACATTTTGTTTACTTTGTGCTGTGTGGGAAATGTGATTTGCCCTAATTGAGGCTTCTTTATGACGATGACTTAGTGAAATAGCCCAGCCATATAATATCTAAAGAAGATGCGCGGTCGACCTATTTTGACTTTCGAAATCAACATACTGAAACCGAAACGCGATTAAACTCGACGCTTGTTTGATATTAAATGAGTGGTACGAAAATCGAAAATCCGTTCGTGTCACATACCACCGTCTACAGATGAAAAAGTCGTTAAGTGGAATAGAGTTTCCGTTACCTTCTGTGAATATACGAATATTGTAAGCTAAATTAAATGACAACGCATCTTCTTAAGATATATGGTTTGGGTATAAATCCTACCATCAAGTAAACATCATGCTTGTCTGTTTTCCTCTAGCATAAAAAAATCAAATAGCTATGCACTACCTAAACTGTTCATTCTTCTAGATTCGAACCTAGCACCTCTCTTGTACTTACAAAACGTTGTAAATGGTACTGAGCATCGTCCTTATTTATTTTAATTACACTGAACACCTGCGACATCTAAAGTCGTTACTTAAAACCAAATGAATACTCTAAACGGACTTCACTGAATACGTACTTTAACAACTATAAATTTAAATATATTTTCTGCATAATGGTAACACGCGTTAGGCGTGTTTTATATTCAAGAATAAATAGATATTAAAGTTCATTGTTCACTGGACCGAAAGTAACCGACTGAACAGAAGTTATATAGCGTACGACTATGTGTATTTTAATATACTGTTTGCACGTTAGAAAAATGTCTTCTATACTATGTTTAACGAATCAGTTATTCAAATAAAACACCTTAACGGTTTAAAACGCGATATATTAGTTAAACTTATTTGAAAATGATTTTTAACTTCGGCCCGACGTTTCGGATGCTTTGCAGCAGCCGTGGTCACGTGGTCCCACTTTGAACCGTTAAAGTGTTTTATTTCAATGTGTACTACTCGCGTAAACTATAGAAAGTATTGAATCAGTTATTGAAAGAAAGAAGATAGAAAGAGAAGTGTATTTACTACTACCCATTTAATATTCAAATTTCCACACGAATTCCAACATGTTTCAAAAAAATTGTAAATTAAAAATCTATAATCATGTGCAAAACGGTTTGGGATCGAACGGACGGCCCGTTTGTACATACATTGCTACCATTAGACCAACAAGCCCGTAAGATTATCTGATTAATAAAACAATTTTTACCGTTTGAAACGCGAAACGTCGGGTCACAGCTAGTAAAAATAACTACTCATATATAATATTATATTATGTGTACCATTTGCATTACCTAAAAATTATGTTGTTATTTTTTTTTTTCTTGCTCCGTGACAGAAAATGTAAGTTTCGTTTATAATAAAATGTTTTCTTATTTTAATTCTTTAATATCTATACAGTCCTATTTTCCACTTCTATTTTGTTTTTGTTTTTTTAAGTCTCTAGCGCCACTTTCTGTGGAAGAGGAACATGTATTACGAGGTTTTTTCCTTTTTTGCTTGTAGAGCAGTAAATTACTTTCAGTTTAATTTATATTCAGTAGTTTATTAATGTATATACTTATGCATAGTCATATCTAGTTTACGCGAGTGGAACACAAAGTAAAACACTTTAAACTATTTGAAATACGAACCAGGTTCGTTCATTATTTAAATGAACAAATAAAAAGTATTTATGTAGTTATATAAGGGAAGTAAAATATAATCTATTCAATCTCAAATTCTAACGAACAATTTCCAAATTTACAGACTTATTTTCAGAATATTATTTTTTAACAATCATATACTTGAACTAAATATAAAATTATCACATAATTTCCATTTGTGCTGATTCTTGTCCTCTGTCCCCGAAAGAATATTATTTAAATGGAGTACCTACGACTGAATAGGGCTGATTAAATTATAACAGGACGTATTAAGTACCCTTGTCGTTTAAATGAGAAAAGGGTCTATTTACATGACGCATTATTAATTAGCATGAACGCTTACCAAACTTTAATAGAAGTAATTTGCAAGTTACTATGTTCATTTTGTATGACAAACAAGCTGTAAATGTAGCTGAAATTTTAGCAACTTATTCGTCTATTCAGTAAACATCTATAAATTAATTTTAGGAGATATGTATTAATATGAATAATTCTCCGACTTAGCGGGGACGACACAACACTAGTGCGACGCGATTACCGCGCGCGTCCCGACACTAGCTGAGGAACTGTCAAATACGAACGTTGGCGCGCATTCTGTCGGTTAAGCCTAATTTTGGATAATAAATGAATATTTAAGAGTTTAACATTGTTTTTCCGACCTAACAGTAGTAGTATCTAGTATTGATACTAGATTGACTCGCGGTGTCACCCAATCAAAAACATAAAGAAGTAAAAAACCAGGATGGAGATAAACTCAAACGTTAGTTCCATCTTGACTGCGGCTGCTACAAAGCTTCCGAAACATCGGGCAGTAGCTAAAGTATATTGTAAAAAGTTAACCTTTGTGTTCTAAATCTTTAAAAGTTAATTATTTAAAAATGCAAGATAGTGAACATTTATTTATAAGAATTCAGTTTATTTTTAATAAGTCGTTCTGAAATTTAATGCAAATATCCAAAGCCAAAATAGGTCGATATCGCATCTTTTTTGGATGTTATATGGCTGGGGTATTTCAACATCAATGAACCGTGCCTATCTGTCCTCCTCTTTTATTAAAAAAATGCACCTCGTTACAATGGATTGGATGTAAATAAATGACACACCTACGTTGGCATATATTACAAAAAACACAAACAATAATATTACCAATTACCTACCTCATTAAATTATAATTAGTTCTCATACCGTTGATTAGTTATACCAGCAGTGTACAAGGATAATAATAATTAATATTAACTAACAAATAGATCATTCTTCATTCTATTCAATTCTCATATTCTTCGACTACACAAAATTTATCGGAAGTATTATGTTTTCAGTAAAAACAGTAGTCAAATTAAAAAAAAGCATTTACAAATAAATAAAAAAGAAAACTACACTACCAATTTTAAATTAAGAACAAAGAACGAAAAAAGAAGATTAAGCTAGAACCTCGTTTAAAAAAAGAAAGAAAAAGAACGTGCTTAATTCACATAAATATCAGTTTTTAAATTAAGAACGGAGAACAAAATAAGAAGAACAACTAGGGAACTCGCATTTTAACCTCACTATAGTGGATGTCATGCCATACATCATTGCCATGCACAGAAGATGCAGTCCGTCCAGCAATATTGGTCCTGATGACACCACGTAAACTCGAAGCATTCTCGGGAATTTGTCGTGAATGCTCGTCCCTTTCTTTTCATCGTTATGATAAATGACATGTTATTTTTCACTGGAACAGCTGCTGCGTATTTTTTTCTACCTCCAAGTCCTCAGCCCCCTGACGTGCGCCTATTAGTCATATTGAAAAGGTTAGAATGTGTTTAACGTTATTCGCATTGTTAGAGTATTATGATTTATTATGACTTCTTGTGGGACAGCGATTTATTTTCCAACTTGTTAAATTATTTGTAACGAGTTTATGTTTGCTTACTTCTACAACAAGCATGTGGTAAACCACAGTGACTCATTCACCTTTTAACCACCACCACCACCACCAACTTAAAAAAGGTGAATGAGTCTCTATCGTCCTACTTTGGCTTTGGAAATTCACAGGCTGCGGCTGGAACGGTATAATATATACACTTCACGGCTTTCTATCAATGTCCATTCCAGGCGAAGTTCAACTTCAGATCAAATCTAAATTCCTTTTAGAAACATATTAGACTCAATGCTTACTATAGCAAAAGGCTAAAAAAGGTTAAAAAGCTGAAGAGTTTGTTTGTTTGAACGCGCTAATCTCGATAACTTCCAATTCGACTACAAAGTTTTCATTTTTGTACAAGTTTGTATTAGGCATTTATCGAGGAAGGCTTTAGACTATATACTATCTCAAACTACGCAGAAAAAAATGAAAAATATGAAAAAAAAAACGGAGAAAATGATTCGTACCTTTATATTTATCTTTAAAGATTAATATAAGAACGACGGGACGCGAACGAAGACGTGGGTCACAGCTACCTTGGAACTTTGCACCTTGAAAAGTGTTTGCAAACATACATTTTGATGACGAAAATAACTATTCCACGCGGACAGCTAGTCTTATATACTCTAAAATAAACTCTTCACTCCACACCATTCTAAGTTCTTTCGGTCCGCAAAAAAGCAATGGAATACGCTGTACATTAGCAGAACTGGCATTCACCCATGACTTCTGCATATTGCAGGTGCATAAATATGCGACGACAAATGTTGGGTATGTATCATCTCGATAAGACGTAGAGTAACTGGAACATAGTGTCGCCTCGTAAATATTGTATGACATAATGTTGTAACTTCGTAAATTTCGCATGAATTACATGATGGTAGATACGCGCTTGCTCAGGTAGGCACATAAATTTCTAACGCTTTCCACCGAGTGCGAGGCTTCTTAAATGGAGATTAGTAGGTTATGCCTTGATCCATAATGAACTTCTCAAAGAAAGCGAAGAATAAGTTTGGTGTAGTGTGATAAAAGAAAACAGTCATTTTTATCTATCTATATACTAATATATAAAGCTGAGTTTGTTTGTTTGAACGCGATAATATCAGGAACTACGGGTTCGAATTGAAAAATTATTTCTGTGTAGAGCAATTATTGAGGAAAGCTATAATACATTGTTTTGTGACTAAAAGCAACGAAGATACAGCGAGAAATGTGACAAAAAAATATTCATCATTATTATAAAATATTTATGAAAGAAGGATTCTTCTTTAAATGATCTAAAAAAATGTCCGTGACACTATATGTCTATATTTTAAGATTAACTTGCAAGAACGACGGGATGCGACTGACATCATGGGTCATCAAAGACTTACATTAGTTAAGATGAAGGTTTGCAAAAACAAATCTAGATGCCCAATGTCTAATATACGCGGACGAAGACGCTAGACGTCGTAGAGTCGCAGCTAGGTTTTCTATAAAAGGATAATAATTAGAAGTGGGTACAGTAATAAATTACAAAAAACTCTTTGCTAAAAGACTCTTAGTTTAAAGAGATTTGGTCATACATTAATTATTATACTGTCTAGTAGTTTAAAATTATAGATTAGGTCTTTCGTACTTTAAAACTGAAATTAAAAAACTAAAGTAACGTAAAACTGACGTCGTAAAATCGAAAATTAATTGCACATATCAACCATCTTATATATGTTGTACTATAATATAAAGCAGAAGTAATGTATTTTCCGGTTTCTCGACGTACGTTTAAAGCTTCCGTTAAAGATAAGTAACTTTGTGTTGAGTGATTCAACGACAATGTTGCTGGTTAATAGCTGTTGCAATACCAAGACAAACCTAGTACACACATGTCATCGATTGAACGAACGAAACGGTTCATTTTGATCAAAAATTATCGTTCATTCAATTACTGTGTTACAGAAATTAGACTCCGAAAAGAAATGATTCTAGTAATGAATCGATTGAACGGATCAAAAGAGCTAGATCACTCCGGCAGTCGATCAGTAGTTCGGTTCGTTGCAGTCGAACGAACAACATGTATTTAATACATATTGTATTATATTATTGCCAAATGTATACGGTAAGACAATACATGGATTTCATGACGAGCACGTGTCAATTATCTGGCTTGGATTGGGATGTATTACAGCTGTAGTATTAACAAGCAATACTATGCAACGATTATATCAGAGATAGTCGTCTTTGAAATTGCATAGCCTATAGTTAGTATGTTCTATTATTTAGTGATCACACTGTTTATATTATGAGGTTAGCCACTAGGACTATTGTAGAAGACGATTCTAGTTACATACAGTGAGATTCTCTCAGATTTTTTACATTAGATGTTGTTGGAACTCTGTCATTTTTTTACAGTAGTAGTTTTTAATTAAACTAAGTTTTAGACAAATATTGGGATTGGAGAATGTATTTTAAAATCAAGGTCTATATTAATATGAAAAGCAAACCTATAACGTTATACTTAAAAATAGTTTCGCGGTTAGATTCGTATGTATGATTTGTTTTATGCTTGTTCGGGACGAAATTTGGTCGTTTTGTTAGACTTACACGATTCTTTTTTGTAGGAAAGTAGATGTTTTTACAATGGTCCATTTTAAGGAAAACAAACTGATAAATAGAGACTAAAGAAATTGAGCGGAATTTTTAAGACCTGTAAATTATATTGTAGGTTTCGTCGTTTTTCCATTCAGTACTTTAATTAACAACAATTAAATTAAAGGTTTGGAGAAGTTCTGATGCACCATCCTCAGAACTTTTCCAAAAAAAGAACGAACTTCTCCAAGAGACAGTCAAAGAAACTCCTCAACGTTTTTTTATATTACTAATACAACTACTTAATCAAATACGAATACTTAATTATTATCATGTACCGTATTTTTTAAGTTCCTTTGGCTCGTTCTCGGTTTGGTCATAATAAGTTGGTTTCTCTTAGTCAATCAATTCTGTGAAAATTAATGAAAGGAATACGTATTTTAATAAATTACTTTTTAGTAGTAAATAATAGTAAAATTACAGCTTTATCTTTATTACACTTATCTAGTAGAGTAGGTAACTTATAAAAACGATAAGACATCAACCACGATAACCATAAGATAAAACATCTAGTGAAAGTAATTTTATTCTTTGTCTATTTAATGCCTTCGTGAAGAGGTATCCTGTGTCGTCACGTTAACATAGCTACGCGAAGTGATGCGTGATATGACGTTCTAGATCTCGTTTTCATCGGAAGCTCTCTACTTTTCCTGTTTCTGACAAACTGAAAATAGACGTACATTTAAAAATAATTGCTTTTTAATTGCACCCGCGCGATGCGTACAAAGACAATAACAGGAATTTGCACTGTTAAATCTGTAATTAATTTCCCGCTGTTAATAAAAACTTAATTGATAATTTTGGGGTTTAAACACAATACATATTTACATTGCTGCAACAGATCAGAATGTTTGGGCTTCAATTCTCGGTTCTAGTGTTTTTTTCCGCTATTGTTTTATTTTTGGTTGTTAGTTGGAGATTTCATCACTCCCATGCCTTTAAGTAGGTACGTTAAGGTATTTGTGTCTATATGTCTTAATAAAGATTAGGCGTTAAAGCCTATCAACACGTTGTTACGGCGTGGTGGGTCTATTTTAACCTTTCCTCTCTGACTCCTCTCTCTCTCAGTTCCCTAACTGTGCCCAGTAGTGGAACATTACAAATAAACATATAACAAATATCTAAATAAAACAAACTATGTCAATATGTGAATAGCATTATGTACGATCTAAGTCTCAATAAGAATAAACCCAGTTTTTATTTTACTTCTCGAAAGAGGGCCTCAATGAAAGGAAAGTTTGAAACTTAAGCGAGGGTTTCTTAAGACGATGATCGTACATTTAAAGGCATTTTCTTAATACGTTATTTACGAATAAATAAAACACGTTTATATGAAAAGTTTTCACGTTCAGAAGTTAGACGTTAAGCCTATAACATGTGACCTTGTATAAATTTCCTTAATTCACCAAACTCACTAAATGTATTCATATGTTGACAAATTACGTGGAAGTTCTCTGATCAAATACTTTTTATAAACGTATTTACAATTACTTTAACTATGGCACGACGTTTCGGATGCTTTCAAGCAGTCGTGGTCACGGGAGAGGGATCTTCTCCGTAAAGTGTTTTATTGAAATGTGTGTGGTTCAATTTCCTAGAAACCTTAAAACAGTTAATGTAACAGTGCAGTTTCCACTTTTAATTTTCTTACAGTGTACGGATAATCTGGGCTTTTGCTTCTGAGCGCGGGAAATCATCTCCGCGCAATCTAGCTGTGGAGTTTATTTTAATTATTTCAAAGATAACAAGGTATCATACTCCGTGTATGGGATTAGTTGACTCACATTTTACGATCTACGCCAGATTTCACTTGTGTACACGTAGACTACGTAATGTAAAGTATTGTCTGAAGTTTACTATTTACTGTCTAGAGACAAATAAGGTTTAAATAAAACACTTTTAACGGTTTAAAACGCGAAATGTATTAGCTCGTCTTCTCTATTTTTTTCTCTTTATTATTTACAATTTATTTTAACTACGACCCGACGTTTCGAACTCACTGCAGCAGCTGTGGTCATGGGGGTGGGAGGCGTTTATTGTAAATAAATAAGCTGTTACTTGGCATTTCAAACGGTTAAGAGAGTTTTATTTAAATGTGTATTACTCGCGTTAACTACAGACAGTGTAAATTTAAATTTGTTTAAAACAAATTAGACAACTGTTGTTTTAACTGTTTATATGTTTATATATAATAATATATATTGTTTAGATATAATAATAATAAAATAAAAGCATAGTACATTATATTGAAATTTAAAAAAATATTTATTTAATTTAAGTCGGTTAAAGGGAAATGCAGTATTTCTCCGTAGTCTGTAAGATCACGTCGCTTCGAGTGACAGGCGCAATCTGTTTTCAAATAATTACTTCTGAAAGCCGAGACGAGGCAAATTAATTTCTTTGTTACTCTGGCAACGTCGATGTGGGACCCACTTTGCTGTTCGTTAAAGCGTAAAATATATGCCAATAACGGGCCGCCCTTTGATTTGCATATTTGTGTATGAAAATGTTCTAATTTATACGCTAATCGACTTTATTGAAACTAAGTTTCCATGGTGCTTATATTTTCACTCTCAACTTTCGCTCGCGACTTTGTCTACGTAGAATATTTACTTTCAAGTAGCGTCTGTTTCGCGAGTAGGACACATTCAATAACGATTGAATCACGAAATGTATTAGTTAAATACTCTTTGTAGTGTACGCGATTAGTACACATTTAAACTTTATAGATTGAATGGTATAAAACGCGGAAAGTGAAACGTATTTTATTTACGACACGCTTTTCCATGCTTGCCGCAAAAAATCCGATACATATAAAAGTTAATTAATATAGTTTACGTTTAAACCGCTTAACAATTAGGTGGGATGGTGGAAATTTTGACACCCTCCTTAGTCTTTAGTCTTGCCTTCGCCCCGTGCCCCGCGCGGGTAAACGGGATTTCGCTTTTTTATGTATATGTAAATCAAACTATGTATACTGAGAAGAAATGTATAGATAGATATTAGAACTATACTAATATTATAAAGCTGAAGAGTTTGTTTGAACACGTTTATCTCAGGAACTACTTGCTCAAATTGGAACACTTTTGGATAGACCATTTGTGGTGAAGGCTTTAAGCTACATAACCAATGAAACTGTGAAAAATGTGAAAAAAGGGGAAAAGTATTAATCTTCGAGAACTTTCTTTGCATGCGAAACCGGTTCAAGAAACCAAAAAATATGTAGGTAAGAAAAAATGCTTTTTTTTTTTAAATGATCTCATAAAATGTCCGAGATGGTATATGTTTATCTTTTAAGATTAACTTGCAGGACAGGACTCTAGGTAACAGCTAGTAGATAGATATGTTTGTAAATAATTAAACCAGTCGTGCTCACGGCTGTGAAGCCTAACTAACAGAGAAAGCGAATTCCTGATGTCCAACCAGCCAATAAACAGAATGTGATTTGGCAGACAATAATTGGTCAAAGTTCATGACACAAAGGGTAGAATCAATACGCACAAATGTGTCTCGTGGGTCTAATGTGCCGCTACCGCTCGTGGGTTTGATTCCCACTACGTCCAATTTTTTTTTTTCGAAAATATTCAAGGCTTTGTCTCAAAAATCTGAATAATGATGATGAAAAATCTGTAAAATCTAATCGCATAACGGGGCTTGATTGTCCAAATTCAAACTAAAATAGTTTTTCAGGGTATCTTGCTTAGATTTTGCATGGCTGGGTATTTCAACTATGAAGTGAATCCTAAGTTTTGTTGTGTCTCTTGTCTGTTTAGTAAAATTTTCCAATTTTAAAATCTATTTTTAATTTATATACCTTTAAAATAATAATCATAAGATATCATTAATTAGTGTAAGAATTTCTTTAGCGATAATTTGACTTTCATAAAATTATTATCATCATGCTTTAATACAAAGTTGAAAGAAATTATGTATGTAACATTCGCTTCTATTGACGAAGCAGTTGGATTTCCAGTCGTGCACTTAAAATTATTAGATTTGATGACGATTAGAAGTGAAAACAAAGAATACAAAGTGAAAACCAATTACTGTCTATAGTTTACGCGAGTACTACACATTTAAATAAAACACTTTAACGGTTTAAAACGCGATATGCCGTGACCACGACTGCTGCAAAGCATCCGAAATATCGGGACGTAGTAAAAATAATTTTCAAGCACGTTTAACTAAAACATACCCCGTTTTAAACCGTTAAAGTGTTTTATTTAAAAGTGAAAACCAGTTTCCTCCCGGAGAGAACACATTTATGTGTTCGTTTACCCTGATAAATTTTTCTTAATTCATCAGCTCTGCGCGCTGCCCGGCCGATTGTTTCGAATACAAAAAATATGCGTTAAATCTTAAGGGGAGTTAACATTTAGCTGTAGTCCATTTACCAAAAATTGTCCCACGAGAGTTTCTTCCACATTATTATTTATGTGAAACTACAATACTAATTAAAGTTTTAGCGGTTTGGGTTGGTGGATAATTATTTTAATTGCTTTACAACGTCGCTGCTCAGAACAGCTAGATAACCGAACAATAGAAATACCCTTTTCGGATAAAGCTTTCGTATATGTAAATAGTATTTTCTAAGCAATTAAACTGCAATTTAAAAATACTATTTTATCGGTCTAAAAGGAACAGTTTGCAAACGACAATTTTCTAGGAATTATTGAATATCAGAAATATAAATTCTAATAAAAGCCATGAAATAGGTTTTAACGGTTTTAAACGCTAAATCTATATTACCATGAATAGGATGAAAGTTTTGTAATCATTCCAACATCAATTAACTAAAAAAGCTTGTTCAAAACTGTTTTTAATACTAACAGAACTAATTCCCTCTCTCCTGTTTTAAGTGCTATTTTTGAACACGCACTTAAAATTAACTTACACATACATATAAACTTACAGTTTTTTCATTTGTTGCCGTAGTTCGTAATTTGGACATAATTTCGATATTCCTACAACCCATTGAGTATCCAGATTTCCAGACGAAGACATATTTTAGAAAAATTATAAATTAATTAGAAATATTTGAATAAAACACTTTAACGGTTTAAAACGCTATATATTAGTTAAACTTATTTGAAAATGATTTCTAACTTCGGCCCGACGTTTTGGATGCTTCGCAGCAACCACGGCTGCTGCAAAGCATGCAAGTTTAAGGAATATATCGCGTTTTAAACCGTTAAAGTGTTTTATTTAAATGTGTACTACTCGCGTAAACTATAGACAGTATTTAATTAGAAATATGTTGAACACGATGGGGATAGAAATCACGACCCGTTGATTATTGCTACCATTACATCAACGAGTATCTAACATACTGCTAGTAGATGTTCCCACTCGAGTCTCATATTTGAAATTTCGCTCCAAGAACAAAGAACGATAAATGTGCACAAGTAAAGTGGCATTAAAAGCACACATCTCATAATGATGTCAGAGAGCTGTGCTTTAGACTGGCACGCGGCACCTTCAAACACTTTAAGCGCTGGGCGTCTAAAATCGTAATGTAGTTATTATTTCAGCCGAGCAGGCTCTGCTGTCGACAAGGCGGCCATTTTAGCAAAATTATCGCTACTCGGCCTCGCTACGACAGAATCGAGGACGTAACCACGGGCTCACGCGGCGCATTAGGGGAAAAATATTATTCGGAAGAAAGGAATCTATTGTCTTGACAATTACTGTTATTAATATTGTTATTGTATATGTGAAGTTTATATTTCGGAGTTTAAAAGCGAAAACTTTTAATAGTCTTTCGGATATCTAATTTGACGTCTACTACTACTACTACTTGCTGTTTTCCATACTTGAATGAATAAATAAATGTGAAATATATAAGGCTTGACTTGATGGTTGGTGAAATCCTCAGCCGTACGTGTAAACAAGATGCGCTATTTTGTATTTGAATATTCGGATTTTATGTATTAAAACTACCTTTTTTTAAAATTTCTTCTTGTGTTTACGATAAATTATAAAAGACTTATATGTTAACCTTATATGTTTCATGACCTTTTGTTTACATAAAACACTCGGCAACAATTTAAAACGTGAAATAAATAAGTCAAATTATTAACAATTTGCAAAACGTTGGGCCGTAGTAAAAATACTCGTAAATTGTAAATAAGCTCACTAATACTTTTTTGCGTTTTAACCTGTCAAAAAGTGTTTTAATTCAGACTGAATTTAAAACTGTACAGACAATACGTTATGCTTTATTTTTGTTTTTCAGAAGTGATATAGTGCTTCTTGAATTTATGCTTCTGAATCAAAAAAAAATGATCTCTTTTGTAGTTAGTGTTGTTTGTCTTGTCCAACTATTGTTTCCCCTGAATTTTAACCAGGAACCTCACTCGCTAACGCAACGCAAAGCAACACCACTGAGACACTGTCGCAATTTCTTCAATTGCATAATATCATAACATTAACAATAATTTCTATACTGCTCAACAATAACAAAAGATTAAACAATAAAGCAGGAATTCTTGAAAAATATAGCGTAACAGGTTCACATACGAACTCTAATTCGTTTTGTATCCCTGCGGAGTCTGTATGGATATCCCATCTAAGGTAATATTGTTGTTTGTTTGCTCAAATACACTTGTTCCTTTTCTCTTTCCATAACATAAATAATGTTAGTTGTAAATTATATCAAAAATATAATATAACCATCTATGTTGCTCAACAGTAAATATTGGTATATTAAACTTATCACATGCATGTATGCATCTTACGCAATATATATGCCTTTTTTAATCGTGTAGAATATGTGTATAAAGGTATCTATATAAATACAAAGTATAATATTAAAGGCTTACATCAGACCTTACTCTAGTGAATCTTAAATCTCCTTTTAAAGTGAATTTATTCTTATAAATTTCGTAGAAAATATAAAAGCTGGAAGATATACTGGCTTGCTATGACAAAACCAAGGGAAGTTGTGGGCGGGACAGCGTGAAATATATCCTACTAACAGAAAATCCATAACATTTTATAATATTATCTGTAATGTTTTCTGAAGATTTTAAACTGAAAATTGTTGTAATGATAGTTATACTGCACTTAAAACTTTAAAAATATTTTTTGTAACCAGATTTTTTAATTAAGTTTAATTGAAAACAATGACGCTTTTAAACGGTTTAACTTGGATCACAAGATGGCGGAGACTAAATATGCGAATGCAACACGATTTTTTAGCTATTTTGGGTGTAAAGTCGGAGAATATACCTAGAACAACATCGCGTATAGACGCGTTAATACATCAACGAAGTTAGTGCACACTTTCTCCGAGTACCTAAACAATCCCATTTTAAGGAACTGGGCAGAAGTGCACGCTGACAGCAACTGCAAATAAACATTATTGTTAACTGATTCGTATTATTTTTATTGTTTTATAAGATTTGTAAGATGTGGATTTGTACCTGAATACAGAAAAATTATTAATATTAATAGCAGGGTATATAGATTTCCTATAATTTTGTTTTATTTTTTAATTAAAAAATGTCGCTTCAGTAATAATTTGACAATCCATAACGATTTTTGTAGAAGAGAAAAATATTTCCCTTAAGAGTGAAAGTTTTAAATCACAAATAACGTGACCATCTTCAGTATGGTACTAATTAATAATAATAATAAAACAAATTAAGATCATTAATCACATTAATTAATTTAAGAGCATCTCGCATTCAAAGATACATAATATTGTGTGCTAAATAATTATGTCATTCATGTGAATCTTAGAATAATATATTAACGCTTCAAAAGTTTAATCATTTTTACATGCTATTTCACATGATGACACTATATAATTTAAAAATCGAAAATAAATTGAAAAAAACCTTGACTCGGGCAGGACTTGAACCGGCATCGTCAGCGTTCTGTGCTGTTGCTTTCGGAGACTCGGTAGCTCAATTGGTAGAGCAACAGTACGGAACGCTGACGATGCGTTGTCGTTGGCGAAGTCCTGCCCGGAGTCGAAAATGTTTCCAATTTATTTTAAATTTTTTAAATAATATATTAAATAGAGATCCAAGTAATCCCTTAAATAATTACGTACCTGAAATTACGTTAATATTTTTGTTACATCACTATTCAAACGTACGTTAATGTACTTATACTTTAATATTATTAAAGTGGAAAAGCGCCCAACGTTACCCGCGTTACGTTTTGATATTTTACACCTTCACTCAGCTTGGTAACTTCAATAAAATACGATACGAGACACCTTCTCTATCATCTAATTTGCAATTGATTGGACAGTAATACTCCTCTTATATTTTTCACTATTTCAGAGTTAGTCTACACTTTATTACAGAAGACGACCGTATGCTTGTTTTCTGAGCACACTAGATAAAAGGTACCCTAACCATACGATGTCTGACAAGATGCGGTGTTGGCCTATTTAAGCTTTGGCTATTCGGATATCTACCGACTAAAAACTGAAATGCGAATGAACTTCACGCCTTTATCATACATGGACGGTGGTCCACTAACGGAATTTCGATATTCCTACCACCCGCTTAACATCCAAATGAGATCTAACGTGTTTCAGAAAAATTGTAAATTAATTAGGAACATTAAATACTGTCTATAGTTTACGCGAGTAGTACACATTTAAATAAAACATTTTAACGGTCTAAAACGCGATATATTAGTTAAACTTATATTCTCAAATAAGTTTAACTTCGGCCGACGTTTCGGATGCTTTGCAGCAGGCCGTGGTGCACGGGGAGACTAAAGAAACGTCGGGCCGAAGTTAAAAATCATTTTCAAATTAGTTTAACTAATATATGCGTTTTACCGTTAAAGTGTTGAATTAGGAACATGTTGGATCCGGAGGGCTTCGAACCCTCAACACATTTATTGTTATTAGCCAACATTGCAACCATTATTCCTAAAATATTTTTTATAAGTCGTCAAAATTTTACGATAGCACTATAGAAGTCTTGGCTTACTGTGAACAGTGGTTTCGCTTGTGAGTTAATCTGGTCAGTTAGAGCTAAAATCTTGGAATTATACACAATATCCTAGAAATTTATATAGTTCCGAAGTTATTTAGATATTGTGTAAAATATTGTTCAATATATTTAATATATTATTTGATACATCAAAGTTCTAGGATGGTACGATTCCTAGGAATTGTATGTTAGTTCGGCACGTATTAGGAAATTTATAATAAAGCAATGTAATATAACACGTTCGTAAATTGAAAATATTTTTTTAGCATTTTAATCTTAAACCATTCTTGGTGACAATTCAATAGAGCTAATTATAGGACTGAATCAAATATTCATTGATGTCTCAAATTCTTTACATTTCCGATCGCTATGTAGGAAATATATAGATTTCCTAATAAATGCGTCTAGCTCTAGTATCTTTTATTTTACACAATTCTGTTTGATGTTAGAAATAACATGACGTACACTTGACGGGCTCGTTGGTCTAATGGTAGCAATATTTGGAAAATAATCAACGGGTCGCGGATTCGATCCCCACCAGGTGCAACATATTTCTTTATTTTTAATTTTTCTGTAACATTTTGAACTTTGGCTGGAAATCCGAATATAAGGGGTGGTAGGAATATAGATCCGTAAGTCACTACCACCGTTCACTGACGAAAAAGTCGTTAAGCTTAACGCGTTTCGGTTTTATTCTGTGGATTTCCGAATATCCAAAATAAGTCGACGGCGCTTGTTTAAATGATAGGCTCGGGTAAGTCGCATATCATCAAGTGAACCCGTGCTTGTCTGTCCTCATCTATCTTAAAAATAAATAAATTGGACACAAGGACAGATTTCATACATTCCGGTACAATTATTTATAGAAGATCCAAAGCTCGTTTAAATAAACATATCGGTTCAAAATCGACTCGCATTTGATTGGATTTCTTTTTACAAGCGGGGGAGCGTGTCACGCGAATTCGGCTCGATTTTTATTTCAATTGCCGGATACAATATCATTGAAATGTATACGTTTGAGAAAATGCGAGCCATAAATGCAAACACTTTGTAAGCCGACGAAATCATGTATTCAGTTTGTGTACAGGATTACTTATTTAGCGTAGTACCATCTGAGCATCAATCTCGGATTTGAATTTAATTCAAACACGAATATAGAACAGGCTATGCCGATATAAAGATTATGATGCAATCTAACGACTTAATAAAAAAAACTGGTTCAATGCGAAATAATTGGCAAAATTCGAAATTCGAAAAAAGTGTATTTTATTTTAAAACCCCTTCATTAATTCAAAACATTTTACAGCTTATAACAAGCACTGGTTTTAAAAGCTGCTGTAAATCTTAAAATAAGCTGTTGAAAGTAACGTTTATTTTTAAACTGGCACTTCAGTTACCTGTGTAGTGCATTTTGAGTTCACGTTGAGAGGTACTGAGTTCTAATTCCGAGAATAGAATCGAAAATTCTGTGTGACGTTACAAGTTGATGTTGTATTTGGAACACAATATTATGTACTTAAGGAGAAACATTTAAATAAAGCACTAAACTTATTTATAAAAACTACGGCCCGATGTTTCGTTATGTTTAAATTAAAAATCGAATTTAGATTGATTAAAATTTTCGACTCGAGCACGACTTGAACCAGTAAGCGTTCCGTGCTCTTGCTCTAACCAACTACTACTTCACTACACGCCTTCGTCGAAATTTTTAACCTCTTGCGTAAAAGTTTAACGTGATATGTATTACATATCACGTTTGAAACTGATAAAAGGTTTTATGAAAACATAACATTATTTTAATCATATTATTCTTTAATCACAACAAAGGAAGCTAAGATGATTTAAAGAAGCCCAGTTCTTGAGGTATCTATGAAATACTCTCATGTCCACAACTCAATTATATCTTGGGTTATATAATAACAATTATTGTTGTACTAGGAAGTAGCAACCCGCCTTTGTATCTCGTACGTTTCTTGGAAGAAATAATAAAGTTGTAACTGAGATCAACCTCCCTATATGACACACTGTAGCAAGCAAAAATGAGGGTATATTTTTTTTATATATTCAAGGTCTGTTCTGCTAGTTTTATTTTAACAAAGGAATTGATATCAATTTTATTTTATCATTATCAAATCGATTTTATTACACCAGGATTCAAATCCAAGACCTTCCTCGCTTATGCAATGCGTTTTATGAAAGTAGAAATACGAAAAAACGCTGTGTGTCGTCTCATTTCTGTTGCTTTAGCTTAGAGAGACAAACTAATAACTCCTTTATTTTTAATTCTACAATATAACTATATTCTATATGTAAATATGTTTCGCAAAATATATTAGTAAACTTATTTTGACAACGATCCATCGTTTCTGTTGCTTTGCGGCAGCCTTTTGGTCTCGGGGCCACTAAAGGTGCTTTAACTTTGACATTACAAATGAGTGAAGTAATATGAATCGTATTTTAAACCGTTAAAATGTTTTATGTATTGCGTACTAGTCACGTAGTACATAAAAACGCTTAATAATGATACTTAACTGCTCGTTATTCGAATAGTTTTACAGAAGCAAATAAAAAGCTGTAACAGTGAAGTATTGTAGATCGCATCCAATCGCTTTTAGTTATTTTAATTGGGACTTTGATTCCAGGTCTGTATCGGAAGTAGAACAAATAGACAATTTGCTTCCAATTACCCACAGGAAGTAGACTTTGTACATTTGTTCGATCTCACAAACGACCTTTGATGTGATACTTCTTTTAAGAGTTTTATTTATACACTTTGAGGGAGATTTTGACGAAAAATGTTAATATTGTACATACATTTGTAGCCGAAACAACTTGATAATCTTATATATATATATAATTCTCGTGTCACAGTTTTCGTTGCTATACTCCTCCGAAACGGCTCGACCGATTTTGATGAAATTTTTTGTGCTTATCCGGTATCTATGAGAATCGGCCAACATCTATTTTTTATCCCACTAAATGTTAGGGATAGTCCACCCCTAATTTTTTTTGATTTTAATTTTATTTTTTTATGACAAATATTTAATTAAAATTTTTTTAATCCTCCATTTTCACCTTCTACGATCGACCCTTATTTTTATATGGCATAACAACGTTTGCCGGGTCAGCTAGTTATTTGTATAATTGAGTGATTATATAACCATTTTCAACAATTAATGACTTCTGACTAGAGGGATTTCATTCAGGAAGGTTCGATTCCTTGGTTGTGCATCAAAATACTTATCCCAGTACTTTTCGTATCAAAACAAAAATTTAAATATACCAACACGTAGATGTGATAAATTAAAAATATCTATGTTCTAGTTTGAACTGTTAAAGCTTATGTTTTAAATTAAAAATCAAAAAGAAAAAAATTACGACTCAGGCAGAATAACCGAGTTTTGATTTCTATAGCGCCATCGTGTGAATTTCTACGGAATGACCAAATTATAATCATTCATATTACAATAGTTGACATTGCGTTAAAAACTCCTTCACCGTTTTTTAAACAGGATAAATGACGTGACGTAAAATGCTAATTAGATATTCCAGTAACACATCACCGGTGCCTAATGTACATAGCAAGAAACAATAGCCCGGGAAACTCAACGTAAGTCCCAAGTTTCCTTAACAAGCACTTGGATGACGGCCAAAACAACAAACGGTATTTTAAGCGTGGTACTGAAGATCGATTTTATAGGGAAAAGCACGATTAGACTGGTTTTAATTGTAATGCGCCGCTTTAGCACGTTAAATTGCTCCAAAATAACATAGATAGTGGGGGTAATTGTTATAACCCACCAAACCGCATAAGCAGCATGGTGGGTTTAACCTCGCTAAATGGGAGAGAACTACGTTAAAACGAAAAAATTTTAGCGCACGAGATATTTTTTTTAATATTGCTATTCTTAAAATAAATAATAAGTTTTTTTTCTTTGAAATTAACTAATTCAGTATTTTCAAGTATGTCCTAGGTTTTATAAGTAAAACTTTTCTTGAACTCTCGCGCGCCACTTTAAGTATAACCATTTTATTTTCTTTAAAAATTTCCAGACACAGCTCGGTATCCACTCCATTATCTATGATAAACTAAAGTTCTCTTGCTTAAATATTTAAGATTCCCTGCATTTTCTGTTCATTATGAAAATATTACTTCGGTTAAAAGATTGAAAATTTAATGTCACCCCTATACTAATATTATAAAGCAGAAGAGTTGTTCGTTTGAACGCGGTAACATTAGAAACTACAAGATCGAATTGAAAACTTCGTTTTGTGTTAGTTAGACCATTTATTGAGGAAGCTTTTAAACTATTAAACTGTGACCAATAGAAATGAACAAATAAGGGGAAATGTGACATGTGTACACTTCTCTAAGATGACTTTGAGAGTCTCCGTTGCGTGGGCTGCGAAAACGGTTCAGATACAGAAAAAAATGTATATAAGAGAATTACTCTTCCGTAAATAATCTCAAATGTTCGCGACATCTTTAAAGATTTACTCACGAAAACCGTTTTTTATGGTAATCAAATTTTGTCTAAATACTTCATATGGCAAAGAACGTTGGCAGGTCAGATATTTATCAATAAAAGTCAGAATAAGTAAGAAAAAATTAATACATACATTGATCTTATTTATATTTAAATTAATTAGTCAGTGCATTTCAATTAAATCCTGAAAAGTGAGTAAGTCAAGAAAGATCGTAATTTCTTAAGATTCGTATCCTATAAAGGTTTGTCGGTTTTCTGAGATGCACCATTTAAATTTATTTGCTTTTCGTAAAATTCAAAAGGGAAACCCTTTGAAGCACATTTCCCCTTTTGTTCTATGGCAGCAAAAGTCCACAGGGAAAACCTCCTTTTATTGCTACTGTCAGATCGACATTTCCTCTTGCGGTGTTCAAAGAATTAGTAATAAAGGTGGAAAAAAATATAATAAAAAATATAAAAAAAGGCAAGCAGCCGTTGATATTGTTATTTTTTTATTAAATAAAATACAAAAAATGTATATCTTAAGTTTCTTACTAACCAACAAGGGAAACATTATTAATAATAATATACCCTCTTAGTTTTGACTTATGCTGAATAAATCATGCATCTTGTTTAATCAGATAAAAATGATTCTTGTACCAAAAATATTACTTTTGGGAATCTTTACGTTTAATATTTATGACAGTAAATGTCAAGCATTTAATTTAGCATCGAGTTTTCATTTATTCCTTCAGCGCCGCAACATTTTTAATTTTCACAACGCTCCTTTTAAAGTAGCCAAACACCGTTATCCTCATAAACTTGATTACGTTATCTAATTTTTAAGCTTTCATAAACTTGCTTAATTATAAAGTCCCGTTGAGAACGGTTTTCCCGAATTATCATCTCAGATTTATTATTTAGCCAGGACGGATCTGATTTCGTTGTGTGGCTTTTAATACTAGGTTACTAGCACTAGTTGCTAAAACAAGTACTAGTTGTAATAATTACTAGTATAAGTATACCTATGTTATTACGGTTTCATTTTATTTATTCATTCTTTATTGCACAACTATTTTTGACGACCTCATGCATCCAATGATGGTATGTCTAATAATTAATATGTAGTGGGTTTGATTCCTGCCAGGTCTAACTACGTATGGGATAGGCGTGAAAAATATAGGCATTAAGTGCGTGGTAGGAATATCTAAAGTCCTTCTGGTCATTAACTACCGCGGCTGGCAAAACAGCTGAAGTTTTCACGTTTCACGTTTCAGCTTATTTTTATCAAGTTTCAGTTGAATTATATTTGGGTAAAGCTTTAAGATTAAGGTTTAGGAATTTCAGCGTCCATTAAATGGCTCTGTGTGTGTATACTCGATATAAATTAAATTAACATGATACTCTTACCGGATAAAGCTTAAATTTGTTTTATATCCGAAGTAGTGGACTAGTACTAAAAATTCACACGTACGATATGCATTGAAAGACCGTGTTTTTATTAAAGAATGCTTTAGACTTAAATCAAATGAAATCTAATCAAACACAAATGATATATGGAAACAAATTTTGCAAACAACGTTGAATATCCAAAGCCAAAATAGGTCGACAGTGAATTTTGTGTAATAAAAAAGACTTATTAAACAATAGCACGGCACACTGTGGATGCCAGTTTAACTACTACTCATACTCCTACTCATGTAGTCATTATTTTTCTAAAATCGATTTTTAATCTATAATGCCTTTCAAATAAAACACTTTAATAGTTTAAAACGCGATATACTCGTATATTAGTTAAACTTATTTGATTTTTTTAACTATGGCCCGATGTTTCGGAAGCTTTGCAGTAGGCGTGGTCACTGAGACGTCTTCGTATTCAAGTGTTTTATTTAAATGTGTACTACTCGCGTAAACGCACTGACAGTATTTATATAATGCACTAACATCAACTATCAAATGTCTCCTGGAAGAGATCGCTTAATAGCGATAAGGCCGCCCGTTACACTCCATACTTTATAGGTATTATTATTATTTTTAGTTAATCGTTGTTGTGTGCGTGTGTTGTGTAAAAAGTATAAATAAAAATAAATAAATAAATAACATGATTTTTTTTATCTAACAGTGATGGAAAATATCCTATATTATTGACAACATGCGATTATCTTTATCGTCTCCGAAATGGTACTGGTCGTCATTAAGTCAGAGTGCCCTCATTTAGGTCTGTGGCGCGTAAACAGTAACGGAAGGAAAGCGGGCTAAAAGCCTCTGGGTGTGGGTACTGGTGCAGCTTGCAAATTAGCCACGCTCGCTGGAACACGTGAGGACTAAGAGATTACTTTCCACGGAATGACAATGCGCTATTTGCATACAGGACAAAACGAAGCGTCGGACGGCCAGTGGACGGGAAAACAACTTCAGCGCCTCGACGTAGAGACGCAATCTTTTTTAGTGAAAGTGCTACGCCGTAGCAACATCATAGCAATCGTAGACATGCTGTTAATAGTGATTCTAGGTCAGTAACATAATGTCTGATCAATTAGGGTATCAATATTATCAAACAAGTTGGGTCTGTAGTTAATTCGAGAAATAACACGTTTAAATAAATCACTTTTAACGGTTTAAAATGCAAATGTGTTACATAAACAAGCAGATATTGTTACAGTCCTTTGGTCCTTATTAATGTTTATTTTGAGTCATGACATCTGGTATTGTAAGTTCATGTATTTTAATTCTATATATATTCGCATTGAATCCCGTCTGATATGACAGTAGATATATGTAAAAATTATATTATAAACAAATCAATAAAAACTTAAGAGAAACGTCGGGCCGTAGATAAATCAATTTACAAATATAGTTTTCATTTTAAACTGTTAAAACTGTTGAATATCAAGCAATTGAAGAAATACAGAAACATACCGGCGGCGGGGGGGGGGGTTAATGTTTATAATGGAAATACACGTGCAAATAGAACAATGGAGATAAATATAAAACCTGATTTTGGATCTATTTCCGTCATCTAAACAATGTCGAAAAGGTAAATAGCGCTCGATAAAAACAAAATTTTAATTAACGCAGAGCGAGACTGTAATATTCATAACAGTCGATTTTGAGTGGCGTTTCAATCATGCCGCTCAATCCCGTCGCTGTTAACTTTATAATCGTATGCGAAAAATTGATAAAGCTCAACAACCGAAATGCTTTTCACCGATTACAAAAGCTCGGTTTGCCTTTCCGTATTGTCTAAATGTTTTATAAATATTGCGAGACTGTTGACAGCGTTTATGGATACTGAGGTGTAAATGTTGGAAAACTTTAATATTTTAAAGTTATTACACTTGATAGCATTATATAAATTAAAAAATTATCTCAGATTGAAAATATGACATGGCGGGACTTGAACCGACATCTACAGCGTTCCGTACTGCTGCTCTACCCAATTGAAATACCGTATCGTAAAATTGATAATTTATATTAATGTTTAAAATAGAGGTTTCTTTCCTTCTGAAATTAGCGACGTTGACAAAGGTGTACATAAAAGTATTATGGCATATATGTTTCACTAGAGACAGGTACGGTACGGATTCCTAAAGGATTGATTAACTGACATCCTGAAAGAAATCCAAATTGCATTTTGAAAGCTGTACCTGAATAGATAACGAACCAGGTTTCACCAACTACATTAGAAGTCTCATGTACTTTTATATTCTGCTTCGTTCGCATGTTCTGATTAACTAGTCTATAGAAATTGTACTTTTATGTATGTTAAATACTATCTTCTTACGCGATTATTACACATCTAAAGAAAGCACTTTAACGGTTTAAAACGCGATATATTTTATTTAAAATTGTTTGAAAATTATTTTTAACTACGGCCCGACGTTTCGGATGCTTCGCAGCAGCCGTCGTCTCCCCTGGTTCAACTAATATTTATCTCGTTTTAAACCGTTAAAGTGTTTTATTTAAATTTTATGTATGTTCTTAACATGTGTTACTTATTGCTTAGCGCCCCCGCTACGTATAGTTTTCATTTTGTATTACTTCAAAAATAATGTCAACAGTGCCCGATCATATACTCTATTTTACGAGTACATCGTTCTTTATGCGTCTTTTGTTTAACTATCAACTACTACAATATTAATATATTGTTAAAGCTAAACAAATATCGTTAGCAGTAAAATAAACTGAAACGCGTAATTCACCTACGTACCGAATGTCTCGAATAATATTCGTCTCCTACACAAACAAAATAGTCGACCCGACGAGACCCTCCTTCAATACAAAGTAATTTATAGAGAAATCACTCTTTTGCAGATTTTATTATTTCGGCAATAGGGGCTGACAGGATAAGAAATGACACAAATTTTGCTTATAATATTTCAGAAAACGGATAGAAGTACAGTGATATATTTGCCACTTGTGAAGTACGTGTAAGTGCTCGAGTATTCGTGTAGATTACGTGCTTTATACATACTAAATATAATACTTTCGACGGTTTAAAACGCAAATTGCATTAGTTAACACTAACCTGACATCTCAGATGCTCTTAGCGATAGTCACAAACGTACGGGTCGTTATTAAAATAAGTTCCAACCTCGTGGGGCATGGGGCAAGTAGTTGATCAGACTTCTGTGCCCTGCCCGACCGACCGAAACAATTCTTTTGTTCCCCTGGGATTCGAACCCGGGACCTCTCGCGCTCAACGAGATGCTAGGCAATACGTTTAACCATTGGCTACAGAGGCGGTCGTAATTAAAATAAGTTAGCTAAAATATATCGCGTTTTGAACCGATAAAAGTGTTTAATTTAATTTGTATCACTTGCGTAAACTTTAGATAGTGAGTTTCAGTATTGCGTTAATAAGTAGTATGTTAATATTGTACTATATTATGTATGTCTTATTTACATTTTAGTGCTAAATAATATGTACTAGCTGTACATATGTCTTTGTCCGCGTATAATAGTTAGTTTGACCATCAATATTAGTTTTTTCAAACCTCCCATCTTTACAAATCATAGCCCTTGCCCACAACGTTGTCCACGTGGTTAATCTTACGAGACAGACCGCCGCGGACTTTGTTATAGATCATTAAAAAATCATGCTTTCATACATTTTTTTGGTAACTTGAATCGTTTTCGCTGCATACACAACGAAAACCCCAAAGATTAATGTTTTTCCACCCACTGTTTCTTCGCCCCTGTTGGTTGTCCCGTGATATTTAATAACCTTAAGCCTTTCTAAGATAAGTTCGGTTTTTACATAATTATCGTCTTAATTTGTCTTTCATTCCGACATTATTTTTTATTTAAGGACTGTCGAATGTTCAATCACGATATTACTTAGTTACTTCACTGATTGTTCACTTAATAGGTGAAAAATACAAAATTATGTAAAACGAAATTTATTAAAAATAAATTAATAAAAATTCACAAATATAGTTAAACAATAGTGACAATAAACATTTAAATAAAACAATCTAACGGTTTAAAACGCGATGTATACTCGTATTAGTTTAATTTAATTGAATTTTGATTTTAACTACGGGGAAGCATGGCCACGGCTGTAGTACAGCATTCGAAGCGTCGGGTCGTGTTTATTGGAACGATTCCATTTTTTAAGACATACTATCAATATCTATAAGAAGCAACAGATATCAACGATATAAAATAAGAATATCAAAAGCTAAGTACAGAAAAAGATTCAATTGAAACTTTTGTGTCTATCTGTATGTACACGACAATTTCCGAAAGTTTGCACGAATTCGTACGCGGCTTTCATTGAAATTAGCTTTACATAATTGCCGGTATAGAAAATGCTGATATTTAAATATCTGTTGCAAATAATAACGTAATTTTCCTCTTAAAATAGCTATTGATCAAAATACACAGACATCTTTGTATTTTAATTTAGTAGTAGGTATAATAAACAAGCAAGATAGAACACATTTTAATAAAATACATTAACGGGTTAATTTTCAAATGAGTTAAACTAATATATATCGCGTATTAAACCGTTAAAGTGTTTTTATTAAATAAGCAAGAGTTAAAATTGATTTTAATCACCAGTTATTTTTTTTTAATATTTCTGTGTTTCTGCATCTCTGAAATGTTTTCTTCAGTAAACGAAACTAGTACTAGAAATCGACTGAAAATTGTGTAGCGTCATTTGCTTACCCGCATTTGCATTTAATAGACGTCTCAATTGAAACTATATAAACGGCACGATAATAAGCATAGAATAAGAAATTTGTATGACCGAAGTGTTTGACTGAAGATACATTTGGTTGACTTGATAAAAGGTAAAACGTCCCAGTCCTATAACATCTAATTAAGATGCGACCTTTTATCCTTTGACAGTCAGTAATCCGTAGACTGAATTTACACCTCATGGCTTTTCCGTCTATGGGCGGTTTGTGGCATGGATGAAATTTCGATATTCTTACCATCCATTTAATGTCCAAGCCGGTTCTACTCTAATGTATTACGAGTATATTATTTCATTCGTAGTCTTTGATCACGCATTTTATATAAATACTATAAAGATTACAAATCGATTATAAATTTTTTGAACCGGCATCAACAGCGTTCCGTGATATTAATCTAACCAATAGAGTCGGTAGCTTATTTTTGAAAATATTAAAGTTTTTAAATATACAAACAGTGTTTATTTTGATTGTAATCCATTTAAATTTGTTTAACGAAAAAGTGTCATCGCTTTGATCCACTTCGTTTCTATATACAATAATTGCTTGAAGATTGAAAGTCAAAGTCAAAATCATTTATTAATGTAGGTAACTATGTACACTTATGAACGTCACAAAATATTAACTTTACATTTACTACCAGTTCTCAAATCAAGGGCGTAGAACGAACGAGAAGAACTGGCAATAAACTCGCCGTCACTCCTTTTATCGCCAAGTTTCATTTTACATTCTTGATTTACTTTTAGTGCACTACATATTTTTCCTTGTAAGAGCGGGCACACCACACCCCAAGCATTTTTAAATTATATAAATAGAGCAAAAAAAATCGTACTAAAAAAGGGATTAATATACATGATGTAGGTATTTTTATTATGATTCACAAATCATCCCCTTAACGCTCATTTTTGTATTTTCACTTAATGTTTCCGACGTCGACGCACGCGTTCTGTGAAAAGTTTCACAGAAAATTTGATCTGCCGTAGATCCGCTTTTCATTTAAAAGCCACGTATTATGCTTCACGCGTTTACACTTCAGATTTTTGTATCACTTGTCGTACGCCCGTCACGCGAGTAGTTATGCATTCATTTTCTACATTTTCACATTTCAGTGTTAGACTTACGCGTGTTTGAGAGCAATCCCGCAGCCCCCACCGGCAGCAGGTTGAATTGCTGTTTTCGAGTGTCATTGAACGAGTGCCGTCTCACCGTACGACGCATTTGTTGCCAGCCAGACTGTTGTTTTAAGGCGGTTTCACGCACGAATAATAAATGAAGAACAAAAGTTTGAAAACACAAGTTATGCCGAGGGGAGCCGCAAGATATATCATATAGACATGGTAACAAACAATGTTTTTGGAGGGAACGTTTGTTAGAAAAACAATAAGAAATCAAACAAAGGATTTGCGAGGGTAGGAGGCCGTATGGCGGAGCCTCTGTGACTGGTTAAACATTACCTAACAGTGCGTTTTTAACAACATATTACCTATCTCTACGGTAGAAGAAAACAGACAAGCGTAGCTACTGTCCGTAGTTTCGCTCATTTACATACGTGGTCACGAGGGGACGCGGTTGCTACAAAGTTTTCGAAACGTGATACCGTAATTAAAAGAACTTAACTAATACATTTACAATTGAAACCGTTAATAGTTCTTTCTTTAGAGTAATATGATATATTACTTTACAAGCTAAATGTGGTAGCCCCGCAACAGTCAATCAGGATGGATTGTCAACTTATTTCTTTGCTTTTACGTTGGACAATCAAAATCCATTGAATACATTAATATTTGCGGTGGCGCAACGTAGTTTTATCAACTAGCTGGTTGTAAATATCTTTCAGTTAAATAGAGACATAAACTTATCGCCCCCTACCACTTGTAGGATAGAGTTTGGCAATATATCGATATAACTTTAATATTTTACACATAGAATTATATAAATTAGATGCAATCATAAAGTGACACACTTGTAACCTAAAACATTATTATTTAAATAAAACACTTGAATCGTTTAAAACGCGATATATATTAGTCAAACTTTTTTGAAGCCGTGAAGCATCCGTGGACACGGGGAGATCACGGCCTTCGGCAAGTCTACCCGTGACCATGGCTGCTGCAACGCATCCGAAATGTCGGGCCGTAGGTAAAATAATTTTCAAATAAGTTTAACTAATATATATCGCGTTTTAAACCGTTAAAATGTTTTATTTAAATGTACTACTTGCGTAAACTACAGACAAAAAAATTAAATCATTATTAACTAAAATATTATATAGTTGAGTCGTGTTAAATCAAGAGGGATGTCTTAGGCGAAGGCGCCATTTTATGATGTATAGAATGCATGCTATCGCTTCTTGAAAGTAAGTAAATGTTTAACTATAAACGATGAATATCGGGATCTAGTACATTATCGCAGCGTCCCTATTGTCGTGATATCGCGCTTGTTTCCGACAACCGTTCAACGGTTTCAATAAAAATATAAAAACAACCTTTTGTGTTCCGTATATGTGAGAAGTGGAATTATTGTTTTCGCTAGGTATCGGATAGCGATAAATTTCTTCTTACAGTGTTCTATCATTTTGCTTAACTTGGCTTCGCATAACGGTTAAATCGGCTTTGCACTTTTAACCTGTATTATTCGACAGTAATTAATTTTATAATTGACTTGAAAAATATTTTACGTTTAAATAAAACACTTTAACGGTATAGACGCGATATATTTTAGTAAAACTTGTTTGAAAATTATTTTTAACTACGGCCCGACGGCAGTATTTAAATATTTCACGATCTACTATGTCTTTGATGACAAATAATTTCCTTTTAACTATCTCGTTTACTTTTAAAGCAATTTAAACCACTTTTTAATCTAACTACGCTTAAACGCAAGTTAATAATTTTTATATATGTGGATGACCTACTGATTATGAAAGAAAGGATATTTGTACTTATAAAAAGTAGTAGTAAATATATTATTGAAAACTTTAATACTTTTTACATTAAAAAATCATCGTGCTCTGTGCAACAGCACGGAACGCTGACGATGCTGGTTCAAGTCCTGTCCGAGTCGAAATTTTTAAAAATGTATTTTCGATTTTTAAATAGTAAATATAATATTTGTTCAATAATTTGCTGTATTACATTCATAGATTTAATATAATACAATGTAGACAAAAATATGTAAGGACTTAGCACGAGTTTTCTCGCTTTTTATTCGTTTTCAGAATATTAGATATGGCTTAAGCTAAGGGTTATGTGAAAAATGTCTTCCGCAAATGGCGAGTACAATCCCCAAGCTTTATAAGAAGTTAGTCACGGTTCAATTTTGTTAGATCGTTTTTCACATACAACGATTGATTGATGAACCTCTCTGTAAGCGATACTGAATACCCTACATATTCTAGTCGTCATAGGCAGTAATGTTGGAAGAGCAAAGTTTATTGTATACTGTCTGTAGTTTACGCGAGTAGTACATATTGATATAAAACAATTTGACAGTTTAAAACGTGGTATATATTAGTTAAGCTTATTTGTCGTGTACATACAGATAGACACAAAAGTTCCTGTACTTAGCTTTTGATATTCATATTTTATATCGTCGATATCTGTTACTTTTTATAGATATAGTCCAAAAAAATAAAATCTTGCTGATAAACACGCCGAGTAAAGTTCAAAAGTCGATTAAATGGTGCAAATTTTCATTGATATATTTATTGGGTGGTCGGAGTACTCTGTGAGAGCAATAGACTCGTTTTGCGGAATAGCTTTTCTCATACAAGTGCCTAGAACTTAAATGAACATGACAATATTTTCACATGTGAAAATGATAGCTATTGAATTAATTAAATATATTAAAAACATGCGCGAGAGGTCAGCAGTAGCTCGAATCGTGATCTTGGATTTGAGTCCCGCCTGTGACATATTCTCTTTTTAATTTTAATAAAATCGGTAATGTATGAGATGAAACAAATGCATTATTTTACTAATCTGTATTAAAGATTAGTTTACCACTTTAGAGTTTTATCGTTTGTCTTCTAAATATAAAGACAAAAGAAAATATAGGAGACCTTTTAAACCGTTAAAGTGTTTTATCTAAACATAGTAATGTTTGAATAAAAAAAAAAAATTTAAAAAAAAAAAAAAAAAAAAAAAAAAAAAAAAAAAAAAAAAAAAAAATCCCCCCGGGGGGAAGAAACAAAACACCCCTTTTGACACGCTGTTCTAGAAGTCGATAAGATTTTCCACCCATTTCTTACAAGACAATTTTTAAATGTTCGTTAAATTGTTTCAAAAATCACCTAACGTTACATTCTGTTCTAAATTATTCAGCAATAACAAAGAAGTCGCGAGACGAGTTTATAAGGCTTATTTGAAAATCTCAAGTTTCATTTTGTCTCGAGAGCCTTTTTACGACAGCTTATTTACGTAGCAAGCACTGCGTTCAATCCGCGTCGTCTGATCTTCGGGCATTCAAAGTGACGCGTGTCGATACAATTAAAATACAGAGCGTTCAAAAAAACAGTAGCACATTAAAAATAAATAGACGCCAAGCTCGAATGCGGTCGCAGTTTCGCGGTAAATTGAACTGCTGCGCAGTAATAAAACCTAATTGTGTGTATGTTCATTAACGAGACAAGCGTCGCCGAACGATTGATAAACCTCCTTTTTTCCGGTGGAATTACCGCGCGCTCCGTGGTATAGAGCGAGTGAATGATTCGTGTTGATAACAGTGTGATATTTATATTATTTATTAAATAACAAGTGATAAATAAAAATACCTTAATAATAAAATCATTTTAAATTTCGAACAATCGTCGAAAAAATACTGTCTATAGTTTACGCGAGTAGTATACATTTTTGGACACGGATGCTTTGCAGCAGCCGTGGTCTCCCTCCCAGCCTTAGTCTCCCCGTGACCACGGATGCTGCAAAGCATCCGAAACGTCGGGCCGAAGTTAAAAATCATTTCCAAATAAGTTTAACTAATATATCGCGTTTTAAACCGTTAAAGTGTTTTATTTAATCGTCAAAAAACTTTGATTTCATGATTATTCGAAATTTTGACAGAACCACTTTTTTAAGTCGGTTATTACGAAAGGACCGACGTTTACACGATACCTCTGTCGAATCGCTAGGACCGGCGATTGTGAGTTCGAGTCCCGCACTTGTCATCGTTTCTTAATACACTCAATAAACACGAAATCTATATCACTCCTAGTAATCTTTAGATCGGTGCACATAAGAGCGTATATACGTCAATGGAATACACGCAGCGAAGTTTTAGTCATTGATTTTAATGTTTTCTAGGTTTAAATAAATTCTAAGAAATTGTATATACCAAAAATTCTTAATATAAGAAACATTATTAATTTAACAAAAAGGTTCCGCATCTTGTCTAAGTATTAAATAGATATTTCCGACCAATTTAACTCCTTGCTTGTATGTAATTTAGTATTTAAAAAAAATACTCAAAAATTTAATTATGTGTGTATAAACATTAGCTTAGTAAGTTTATTTTATTTAGTCAATAGTCAAGATGTATTACGAAATACGGTCCAGATTGATTGGTACAAGGCTAATTTCCGGAATTACCTAATATGCTTACAATTGATTCTTGCAGTACTTCTGAACAGGTAATAAAAACACGCAAAAATAATTTCACATTGTCCCAAAATATTCCTTCATGAAACAATATCAACATGCTGACTCTTGAGACGTTTGAAAAAGTCGCGTTGCCTTTTTCGGAGATCTTTACATCAAACGTTTGAAAATGAGTCTACCAGAAAATTGAGTTATCATTAAAACGTTCCTCAACTCTGTAACATTTTATCAAATGATTTAACTTTGATTTCAATATTCTTTGAATCCGTATTGAACTTTTGCAAGCTTTCAAATTTTATATTAGGTTGTTATATCGATTGAACCTTAAAATTATTTTAAAGTTTATTAACTTCTGTTTACGAATTATGACTTCCTCTGTAGCTTAAAGGTTTCACGTGTTACGTAGAAATGCGTTAAGCGCGAGAGGTCCTGGATTCGAATCCCAAGAAAAAAATAAATTGTTTCGGTCGGACAGGGCACAGAATTCTGATCAACTACTTGCCTGTAAATAAAACTGATTAGGGAAACGGACACAGAAGTATGTCCGCCTCAAGCCCTGGGGAAAACTTCTATGAATAAGTATTATTTCTAAAACTTTAAAAATTTAAGATTAGTGCTAGTTTTGTTTCTAATTGTTCTGTTTCTGTTTTTTATTTTTTTCTAATTCATTATTATTTTAACTAATTCTTTCATCCGTTCTGGTTGATAATTATTTATAGTGTTTTACAATTTGATATAAGCCTACTCAATAGAATGTTTATTTCATTCTATTGAATTTGAGTTCACGTAAAATTCGTTACTGTGGGTTCAGAACCCGATTATTTAAAAAGCGCGAAAGAAATTAAACGGAAAATGTGACATTCGAGATTTAAAAGTGTCGTTATTGAAAGACTGTCACTGGTTATAACCGTACTTCAAGATAAAAATGAAAAGTTTTCACGTCTCCCCACAATAGACGCGTGAATAGTTAATATCGCTGTGTATATTGAGTGTAGTTTGATTGAGGGCTTTGAGTGGGAGTACTCAGCGCCCTCCGACGGCGCGTGATAAAGCACGGGCCCGCCACTTTCCTCTGGTTAATGTTGTTACGGACCCCACCGTTTTTGCACCTATTGAAATTGATTCTACTTCACACCAGACAGACGTTGTTGGATTTTCACCGCATTTCAGAGCGAAGCTAACGTTTACGAAACGTTGATCGAGAATAAAGTAGATTTAATATACTACCAATACACAGCTGTTGTAAAACATACAAAACGTCGGGCGGTATAAGTAAATAAGTAATTAGTCAAAGTGAAAAGTCATTTATAAAAATAAATAGATACACTATAATTATTATAAATAATTCACGTAGGTAAATAGGTACACTTATAAATGTCACATCAGTTAAAAACAAAAGACTAAATTTATATACGTTCTCAAATCAAGGGTGTAGAACGAACGAGAAGAACTGGCAGGAGACTTGACGCCACTTTGTTCTATCGCAAAGTTTCATTTAAAAATTATACCCACATTTATCTTATACAAAGTATTTAAAATAGATCAATATTATTCATTAATTATAAATCATCAATCAGTAGAATATTAAAATATAAAAAACACTAAAATAAAATACTTAAGATGGCTTAAAACACGATATATATATATATTGGTCATTTAATTTAGGTACCTACGACTTTATGGTGTTGTAAAGTATGGCTAATAATCAACGGGTCGTGGACTCCACTCCGGCCGGGTCAATTTTCCTAAGCAATTTATAATGTTTCTAAAAAATGTTGGACCTCTGTCCTATAGTTTACGCGAGAAGTACACATTTTAAATAAAACACTTTAACGGTTTAAAACGCGATATATTAGTTAAACTTATTTGAAAATGATTTTTAACTTCGGCCCGACGTTTCGGATGCTTTGCAGCAGCCGTGGTCACGGGGAGAATTTATTTTCAAATAAGTTTAACTAATATATCGCGTTTTAAACCGTTAAAGTGTTTTATTTAAATGTTGGACCTCGTCTGGAAATCAGGATATTAAACTGGTGGTAGGAATATTGAAACTCCGTACGAATCACAGTCTACAGATGAAAAAGTGTGGAAGTGTGTGAAAGTCTGTGGATTTCCGAATGTCCAAAGATATATTTCATCGCGCATTTCAGCGCATTTGTTTAGAGGGATATTTCTGGTATCTACCATCTAGTGAAACCCGTGCTTTACTTAGTCTTCCTCTATAAAATAAAACAAACTTTAAAAATGATATCGTTAAAGCGTTTGTATACTTATTAAAGTAACTCGACAAAATATCCTCAATAATGACATAAGGACCGACTCGTTTCTTCAAGGCAGATTGTAAGCGAATAACAGAGATATCGCGCACAAAAGCCTTAACAAAGGGTCCGTAAAGATGCCTTAAATTGCTCTCCCATTGAAATTGTGGTAACTATGGATGACACTCTATGTACAAAATTAGTACACGAGGTGAGAGTTAAATATATGTATGTTAATCAGTTATAAAGGGGATAGTACACTCTCCGCAGACTCTGTCTCCATTTATAATCTATTTTTCCTTTATTGTATATCCTGTTTATTAATATTTTCTATAAATTTAATCAAGGATAGATTTATAATATATTTTGCTTCCTATATTCTTTCAAAAGGTAATCTATTGCGTTAGTAGTGATTTTTAAATTAATGATTGTTAAATACTGTCTATAGTTTACGCGAGTAGTACACATTTAAATAAAACACTTTAACGGTTTAAAACGCGATATATTAGTTAAACTTATTTGGAAATGATTTTTAACTTCGGCCCGACGTTTCGGATGCTTTGCAGCAGCCGTGGTCATGGAGGATGTCTCTGACGTCAAAGTAAAAAATTGCTACGCTAGCACCATCTGTTCCGTCGAAGTTGGTATTTGCAATATAACTCCCTACTTTAATAAATCATAATACACATAGTGATGACTATTTCGATCTGTTGAAAGATTCGAGGAAACAGTATTATTTTTTATCGAAGCACAAATCTTTCATGAAATATTATTTAGGCATTTTAAAGAAATTATTAATATTAAATTGTGAAAAGTGTTATATTGCGCTACCGTCTCGTCATTTTCTTTATCTATCTATCTATATATTGTTAATTAATTTTAAATCTATTTAGTATTTAAACTTTTAGTGTTGACATTGAAACATTTTAAACTGTAAAATTTCATTGCTACCGCAGACTTGCAAGTTGAATCAAAATTATATGAAACTATCTGAAGGAGACTTATAAGTAAATTCAGTTGTAAAATTTATTCTGTTGCGGCGAAGGCAGGTGCGGTCCCACCCGAGCTTGGTAATTAACAAAACAAAGGCTTTTCACGTTAACAGTACTTGATGGCTCTGCCTACATAATTTTAAGACCGCGGCGGATCCTGTTCGAGCCACTTTGTTTACTCCAGAGATTTTTTCTTGTGTCCGATCCTTTTCAAGCGTAGCATAAAAGGAATTTTCAATTTTCATTTACAGTTTAATCTTTACTCTTCCTTATAATTATGAAGCTGATATGTTTCTGGTGTTTTCGAGCTGGGAGGCCGTCTTAAATGAGAAATCTTTTATTGTTTCGTGTATTATAAAGTATTAAAAAAAAGAAAAAAAAAACAGTTTCAATTTAAATGCGACCGCAAAGCATCCGAAACTTCGGGCCGAAGTTAAAAATCATTTTCAAATAAGTTTAACTAATATATCGCGTTTTAAACCGTTAAAGTGTTTTATTTAAATGTGTACTGCTGGCGTAAAGTATAGACAGTATTCAGTTTCAATTTGTTATTTTAGATAAGCAGGTTGTAATTTTTTATTATTATTGACGGGGACAGACAATTTTGGCTTTGGTTATTTGGACATTCGCAGACTGAAAACGAAACTCGATTATATTCCACGGCTTATATACGTGGCACGGTAGTTCGTAGCCCGGGCGGAATTTTGATAGTTCAACCACCCGTTTAATATCCAGATTGCCTTGATTGATTGAAACATGTTAGACCCGACGGGGACTGAACACGCGACCCGTTGATTATTAGCCATACATTTCTATCATAACACCGACGAGCCTGTTGAAAATTATATTATGGTTTTGATAACCTACCTAATATTACATGACATTAAATTACAAAGGACTTTTTATTATAGACATTAAACTAATCTTGACGTATGCAACCGTAAATGAATAACAGATAAACTGGCGCCGTAACGGGTTACGTAACGTAACAATTAGTTTGAAGACGTAATCATAAAGTTGCGCAAAATATGCCTACCAAATAACTGATACTATGCAAAGTTATGTTAGAATGTGCTTCCCTAAAGGTGCGTGTTATTGTCCTATTAATCTTCGAAACCCGAAATAGACTGGTCAAGCACCTTCATTATTCAATGCAGGTCCTCTTAATTTCAACAGGAAAATGTATCCAATGCCTTTATTTGTGTGCGTGTTTTTTTAACGTGTGTTAGTTCACACACAATTATATTAAGTAGTAATAGAAGACTTTTCATTGGATTAAGAGTCTTGTTCTTTATAAATGCGTATGCGTGTAAAAAAAAAATCACGTGTATAATGTTTCTCTGAAGAGAACCTCACTTAATATGTCTTCATGTTATTTAAGCACGATAACATACATGTAATGTAAAGAAAAGTTAAAAATTTTCCGTACCTCTTGTTCACCTCGGCACAGAACAAATGGCTTATGCATTAAGTTTACAATGATCCTCTGCTTTTTAAGGATAAATTCCAATACTAAGGTTTTGTGTTTAAATTTAAAACATAGAAATAGCTTAAACAATTATCTGCGTTCTCGCTAACTACATCATTGAAGTATTGACGTCATTTGAATAAAACGCTTTTTACACAAATCACTTTAAAATACACGTCATTTTCGGACGCTTTGCAGCAGTCGTGGTCACGGAGGAAACGTCGGCTGTAGTTATATACTTTAAGTAATAAGTCCAGAACTACTGAAAGCATCCGTAGCTAAAAATCATTTACTGCCCGTGGTTTATATATTGTATATGTAAAGTTATGGATTTTCTTAGAAAACAAGTAGCGTTATTTATGCTTATATTTATAATTAAACAAAAAATGTTTCGATATTTTATAAAATTCATCATCTGACGGTGACAGGTGCAAAATAAAAGTAACAATGTAATTACGGGAACAAAGGCAAACACACCTCCCTTTTTGTAAACAAACGAAAACAGGCCCCTCACTCGGTACGAAAATAAAAACAATACGCTGTAATACGAAGAAAAACCGGGATTTAGAAGACGACAAGGTGAAATATAGGAGAGAAATAAATACGACGTTACAAATTGGGCCGGCAGGAATGACTTAAACGTGAATGTAGACTACTTGTGCCATAACTTCAATTAAATGTGGTGTTACTCAAAATGCAACCTCTTGGACAGGTTTTTATGAATAGCGCGCTGTATTTTAACGGCTTGTAATTTAACTGCGTCTTACGATTTTTACCAATTAATTTCGGAATCTAATACAAAGTGATGTAAAAAAAACTTAAAAAAGGATCGTTTGTCTAATGGTAGCAACGTGTTTCAGATAGGTTCGGTTCTTATTACTTCCTACATATTTCTAATCAATTCATTATTTTTCACGGGTCACTCACTTTTTTTTTAATCGGGGACACCTGTAGAAGACCGGGTGATCAGTTCGCACCATCAGCTGATTTTTTTTCACGATTTTACGCATTTCCTTGCAGAGGTTTTTGGGTTATCAAACTCTCACCGTGTCCCCTTCAAACCTTCCGCTTTGCTTGCTATTTGTTCACTCTTTAATTCTTTGATGTCATCTTCTGTTAATTTGTCCGAACACATATGCATTTGTCTTAGTCTCAAGTAGGTATCCAGAGCATTTTATTAATCTAAAATATAAAATTGTGACTACTATAAAATAATAAATAAAAGCTTAATAAGTAAAAGTTATATTAAGTATGTACATAATTATGTAAGTACAATTTACTGGTAAATAAAATCTTCATAAACTAGAATATATGGTACGACATTTTTTGTCCTTTTAAGTCTTCCGCTCCGTATGATATTTATCCAATATCGTTGGAATTTAATTGCGAGAATGTTTGAACTATAACCAACCTCGTTATCTGTAGGAAATGTAGTTCAAAAGTGTAGTGAATTGTTTCGAGAAAATTAACTTCCGTGCCTTTGTTGACTCACCATGCTGATTTCATCAGATTTGAATTTCAAAGGAATGCCACTGTCTGATAATATTACTAATAATCTACTGATTGTCATATCTCTATATTATTATTAGATCCAGGCATATAGTTTATTAATATAGCGATAATTAAGTACACTAATCAAATAACAGAGACTATTCTGAGAAATACAGCAATATACAGTGGAATATCGAAAATGTAAGTACGTTTAATGACGACGCGAGAAATTTGTGTTGATGCAAATAACTTGGAGTATTTTAAAAATCGAAAATAAACTAAGCTTACTCGGTAGCTCAATTGGTAGAGCAACAGCGTGGAACGCTGACGATGCTGGTTCAAGTCCTGCCCGAGTCGAAAATTTTTTCAATTTATTTTCGATTTTTAAATTATATAGTGCCTTCATGTGCAATAACATGTGAGAAATATTAAAGTTTTCAAACTAGGAGTATGTTGGAAGGTCGGGAATTGAATCTTTGTCAGTGTACCAAAAATTCTCTTTAAATACATTCTCTGAAACGTGATGTTTGATGAAGGATATCGTGAAACTTGCATGTCTTAGAACCAAAATATGTAACACGAATGGTAGATTAGAGCCTATATACTTTTAGAAGGCTTGGTGTCCCGTGTTAATATCATATTCATATCATAAATAAAATATTACACACGTGACATATAACTTTAATTATGTTTATCGACTTAGCTTAGCTACTTATCTAATGTATCTGTTTGTTTCCTTTTGCTAAATAAATAAATAACCGGTCGCGCTTGCTTACAGATATTTCAACATTGTATATTTTTTTACTATGACTTTCGATGTTACATTTACATGTAAAAACTCCGCCGGTGCTCGGTATACTTAAAGCGGGTTAAATGCCGTCTGTGTTTACGCGAGTAGTACACATTTAAATAAAAAAATAAAACACTTTAACAGTTTAAAACGCGATATAATCAAGTTAAACTTGTTTGAGAATTCAAATAGCAAAGCATCCGAAACGACGGGACGTATTTAAAAATATTTCTCAAACAAGTTTAACTAAAATATATGCGTTTTAAACCGTTAAATGTTTTATTAAACCCGGTTGTCAAAATCATAATCCCTCCTTTCGCCCGCGCATTTAGGACAAAAACCGTAAATCAAAACAACAAGGCGGTTAAATCCGGTTTCAAAATTCCGGATATCTCACTTAACATCCGTAAATGGGCTGATCAATATTGTTTGTACAAACCTCAGCGAGGTCATAAAATGAAATATTGTGAAAGTTGGCGCGAATAGCGCCTGAATTGATTGTCCGGTGTCAGAAAACTGTGGAGTGTTGACACTGTTTCTCAATCTTACGAAAGCCATCCAACTTTTCTCATTAGGGCAATTTGTTATACGATCGAAGCTTCCGTTATATTTGGGACGAGCTTCCAGCGTAGAGGAATGTGGGTCATTTTAAATGTAAACACATTTTGTGAATATTGACGATTCTGGCATATAACAAAATAACTCTTACTGAGACATCAATGCAAGACAATCTACATAATGGTTTTTAATAAGTCATTGATTATTGTGTGGTCCCAATTCAACTTCGTGGTCTCCAATAATTTGATATTAATAGACACGTGTAAAGGTCAAAATTACATTTTGTAATAAGTAAATTTAACATGTAAAATGTATAGAGCAACAGTAGCAGTTCGCTGCGGTCGTAGGTTCGAGTCTAAGAGAAACTTTAACTGTCACTGATATCTTGAGTATACACATTTATTTAAAAAACTTTTACAAACGGGTCAAGACGCCAAAATTTACTTACTACAAGGAATCGAAATCATCGGGCTGTAGTTAAAATAAGCGTTAAAAGTGATTTACTTCAATACATAATTTATATTACAATGTTTATAAACACATCTCCAAATCATACAAATATCGTATTTAAATTTCTGTTAAAGGCGTATTAGATTCGTTTAAGCTTTTTAGAGTACATGTTATGCTCATCCGTTGTATTATCTAATAACTTGATTAAATAATCCAGCGCCGCAATGGCACGGAGTTTGAAAATAGTTAATTACTGCAGGAGTAATTTAAATAATATTATCCCGGAGCTGCGTGTCCCTGGCATATACCCAACAGGCCTTACTAAACGCTTCCGTTCCTTGCAACTGCGTTAGTGTCGGATGAAATAACCCCTGACTAACGGCACAGTTTCCTTTTTAATTTTATTAAATTCCATTAAAAATAAACTACGCTATATTCTTGCTAATTACAACTGTTCAGCTTTAAGCTCTGTACGAGATGACGAGAGTATCTCCTTTTATATGTATTGACATTAAGAAATTAAACTTGTTTTTTTTAGTGTATGACGTGTACTCAACAGAATTTAAATATGGAACGCCGATATCTTTAGTGGGGAAAAAAAAAAAAAATGTCACCAAAAACTTTGAAAGAAAAATATTCGTTAAGTTATTTACAAATTATTTTAACTTCGGCCAAACGAAACGTGGTCCCCGGCAGCTGAAGGTCAAGGTTCCAAATGACATCTGTTTCCTCGGAAAGAACTGTACTACCCTCGTAAACAGACGTATCATGTAAACAATACTTAGTAATATAAGTGTAAATATGTCTACTGAAAGAAAATTTAGTTAGAACAATTGAAATAAGTTAGAGGCTTTGATCTTTTAACAGGTTCTGAAAACAACAAAATCTGTACTAACAGATTGTTTTTCTCTCTCGACAGCTTTTTCCTTTGCATCATGGAACATTGTGGATACAGGTTCAACTCCCGCCAAAATATTTCGTAAAATGTCAATTTCAAACTATATTGATTTTGATTGTATTTTTTTAAATCATTTTATCTTCGAAACTTCTGCCGACTAAGTGTTCGAAACTGCTTTGTCGATCAGCTGTTTCGACGTTTCACTCTTCTGTTTTTGATCATTAGGATTAAATTAGTACGATATTGTTTTGTTTGTGGAACTGAAACTGGAAGTAGGTGAACTCAGCTACATGAATAAATAATTTTATGATTTGATTCGAGTAATTAATCTGGGGGCGCAATAACAGGGCGACACAAAACATGTTCATAATCTATCCCCGGCATTCAACGGATGTTATTAAATATGCTAATTAATATAATATAGCATCCGCTACTGTGTTAATTGTGAGTTGTTTGCTTCAGTAAATTTATTCATGATATCAAAACAGCAATTCAACATTGTAAACAGTGGTATTTAGATTCTCGTACCTGAGAATTCTTGGTACCCTTACATAGGTGAACAATATATTTAACGTGTAACTTATTTCATACTAGCTGACCAGGCAAACGTTCTTTTGCCATATTACGTATTCGACGAATTTTGATTACAATAAAACACTTAAACGGTTTAAAACGCGATATATATTAGTTAAACTTATTTGAAAATTATTTTAACTACGGCCCGACGTTTCAGATGCTTTAAACAATCGTGGTTTCGGGAAGACCAAAACGAAAAATCGGGCCGCATTTAAATAAAACACTTTAACGGTTTAAAACGCGATATATTAGTTAAACTTATTGAAAATGATTTTTAAGTTCGGCCCGACGCTTCGGATGCTTTGCGGCAGCCGTGGTCACGGGGAGACTACTAATATATCGCGTTATAAACCGTTAAAGTGTTTTATTTAAATGTGTACTACTCGCGTAAACTATAGACAGTATTTTATCGGGCCACAGTATTATATATTCGTTAATATATATCGCATTAAAGTGTTTTATTTAAACGTGTTACACTCGCGTAAGCTACAGACGGTATTACAATAAAACGATTTTGTGAACTAATCATAAACGATTGACAAATAAGGTTTATGTCCATCTTGTATCTTTTCCAGACTCTTCTTTAGATTATTTAAAGAACAATAATGTTTTATATATCTTTTTTGTTATCTTGAATCGTTTTCGCAGCGCACGCAACAGAAACCGTCAGAGATGAATTATTATCTGTTTTTTTTTGCACATTTTCCTCCGTTCAGCTCCTATTGATCGCACCCTAATGTTTTATAGTCTAAAACCTTTCTCGATCGCTACCAACACAAAAATAATTTTTCTGTTGTTAAATTAATGATGAGATACCGCGTTTAAACAAATAAGCTATTCAACTTTATTATATGAGGCTGCTAAAAGCACAGTGACCTAATAACAAAAAAAAATGGTATTCCGGAAGGAGGAAACTAAAAATACGCAATTAACTTAGGTAAAAATGAATTTGTACTATTATTTGTGTAACAATGATGTTAACAATTTTCAGTCACTGCCCTATTGTAGATTAATATTTTTAGATTATGAAAATATAAATAACTCATGTCACAGTTGCCTTAGGCTACTTTGCTTCTGACCGCTTCTGTAGCCAAATGGTTAAACGAGCCTACTTGCGTTAAGCGCGAGAGGTCTTGGGTTCGAAGCCCAGGGAAACAAAAAAATATTTTAATCAAACAGGGCACAGAAGTCTGATCAAGCCTGTTAAATAATATCAGTGAAACGGACAGAAATGTGTTTGCCCCATGCCCCACGAGGGGGAAACGGGATTTCACTCTACTTTGCTTCAAACGGCCATATAATAAGTACACCTAGATTAGAGATATTCCAACTTAGCACTGTAGAAATAGAAGGCAATATTTTTGGTCTGCTGTATTTTGGGTTTTAAAAACTTTGTAAGTGAATGACAACATAACTTTCTCTTAATCCCAATATGACGGATGACACTTTTAGCCCTTCCACAATTTCAGATGAGTAATTGTAGAACACACTCACGTAGCCCATTTCCCTAGTAATGGAGTTATATTCCGCGGCGCAATTTTCAATTTCCTAAACTCTTTCTGCATTATATCCGCTTCTCGGCGCCGTCTGCGTTCGTTTTTGAGATTTGCTCTCGTTAAACCCGCTAACGAGCATTAAATTGTACTTGTATTTTACTTTTCTCTATTCTATTTAGTTAAGTGAATTTATAGAGTAAAATACCGCTATCATTATGACCATCCTAGAAGTGTTCAAATAAAACGCGATATACATTAGTAAAACTTATTACAAAAAATATTTTAACTACGGCCTGATGTTTCGGATGCTTTACAGCAACCGTGGTCACGGACTCTTTCGGTCCTGTAACATATTGGACTTCGTCTGGAAATTTAGATTTAAAATGAGTATCACGAATCACAGTCCACAGAAGAACAAGCCGTGATGTATAATTGCGTTTTGGTTTCAATCTGTAGATTTCCGATTATCCAAAGGTCGATAGCGCATATCCTTGATATGATTTTTAGCCTCGGTATTTCACCTTCCATGTGTACCGCATGCTTGTCTCTCTAACCATTTCGTAAAAAAACATCAGCACGGTACAACAAAGTGGTCGTAGGTTCAAATCTAGCCTGTGTAATTAATTGTTCAATTAAGATTTGTTTAAATTTGAAATACATCTACACTTTCTTTTACATTCTCTTTGTTCATGACATTCTTTAATTTGCACTCTATAATATAAATAAATATGTTTTCACATTGTATTGAAACGCTTATAAAATCGCAACACTGCAAGCACAGTGCATTTGACATTTTCAATTTGCACGCAAAGCTGTGATCGTTTAGATCAGATTTTGTGATAAGTTGTTGTATAAGTATAAAATCTTTAAAACATGTAATTTTTATCTGTAGGTATCTAGGAAAATAACAACTTACGTCTCAGCCGATCAATATAAGCGATTTTGTTAGGTATTTTTGTCATTGCGTAGTATATACTATATGATTAGACGATCACATTCACACCTGTGTTCACTTTACTGATGTTTTTTTTAAAGAGATAAGTAGTTGATCTAAATTCTGGGCCCAGCCCGACCGACACAATCTACGAACCTAGTACCTCGTGCAAGTGACGGTGATGGTCAATTGTAAATTATTTCTTAATTGTATTGTTTTATCATAGATTCGGACAGAAAACCATGTTTTATTTAATGAAAGTTGAACTCAACAAGATGTGCTGTCGATCTACTTTGACTATAAATATTCGTTAATCAACAGACTAAAGCTTAAACGCTGAAACTTCGCATCTCTATCACTGTGGCCGGAAGTTCGTGTCCCGGGCAAAATTTAAAGACTATCCATGAAATATCCAAATTACCAGACGAAGATCAACGTGTTTCAGAAAACATTATAAATTCATTACAACATACTGTACTCGTATGTTGTCGTTGATTATTATCAGTCATATATTGTCACTATTAGACCGTTAAGCGAATGTAGATGACAATTCTATACATCCAAATTCAAGCTATACGCAATAAATAAGACTGTTTCCGTTTAATTATCCAAAATGTGTATTCACGGGTCCCGAGTCTGACCATAATGCGAACAATTTGTCGACCTCGTCCCCGAATAATATATGACGTAATAATAAAAATAAATGAATGGGTAAACCTTGTGATACAACCTTTCTTTTTACCTTACACAATCTATTTGTATACGAGCTGCACGACGGCCGCAGGAGATGAGTAAATTTCCCTCGCTGCTCGTTGAGGTGTATTGTGCAAACATTTAGTGTTTGTCTGTTTATTAGTTACTAGTGAAGCTAAAAAAGATCTTAGCCGAGTAAAAAATATTAAACTTAAAATATTACATTTGGTCAGCTGCGTATAAACGTCGAATATGAACATACTAATTTTATTAGACATATACATGTATATCTATATAATAAAATGATTTTTTGAACACGCTAACTTAGAAACTACGTTCGAATTGAAAAATTATTTTTTGTTGAATATAGAATGACAAGGGGAAATTTATCTCTGTGTTTCACGGTTCATTACCTAGAATTTATAGAGTGATTCATCTTTAATGTTCTGAAAAAGTCCGCTACGCTATATTTCTAATTTTGATTAACTTGAAGATCGACGGAAGGGACGCAATCGACGTCGTGGCTAACGCTTGTTTAAAAAGATGACGGGCTTGCAAAAACTAATTTGGATGAAATACTGTCTATAGTTTAACCAAGTAGTACACATTTAAATAAAACACTTTAACGGTTTAAAACGCGATATATTAGTTAAACTTATTTGAAAATGACTTTTAACTTCGGCCCGACGTTTCCGATGCTTTGCAACAGCCGTGACCACGGCTTTTATTTAAACTAATTTGGATGCCCAAAATAACGATTCTCGCGGACGAAGTCGCGGCAAACTAGTAATATTATATTGAAGAGTTTGTTTGTTTTACCGCGCTAATCTGAGGCATACTGATTCGAACAAAAAAAACTTTTGTGTTTGTTAAGCTCTCACCAGAGTTCTGAGATTAGGGCGTTCAAATAAACAAACTCTTCAGCTTTATATATTAGTATAGATTTTATTTGTCAGCTTATATTTGATTAGACTTTTGTATGCTGTCCGACCGAAATAATTATTATCTGTCCCCGTTGTTTGATGACGAGACGAGATTAGCAGTTGTGGCCAAATTTTATAATTCCAAATCGATAATGTCGGGAGAAAACGAACTTGGCTATCGTTTTGTAACTCGGCTAAGGCCGGGTGCCACTCATCCCCAACGACGCGACTGACAAATGTAACTGCAATATAGGGTTTCGTTCAAATGGACGTGTTTTACGAGTGCGTCATAGTGACATATAGACTTGTTTTGTGCGCGCTGCGAAGGGAATGCTAAAAGGAATTCGCGTTTGTACAATTTACAATACTGGTTTTTCGAAGTTGCGCTTGATACTTGTCCATATATACCATGTAGATTATTACCTATATGTAAGCAAACATTTAAATTGTTACTTAAAATTGGGCAATTAACTTAAAGGACAAGTTAATTTCTACCTGCGTCTGACGGTTAGAATAAGGAACGTCATTCGCAGTAAACAAAACTAAGACATTCAATAGTTTTGAACAATTTAAATGAGTTTTATTTATTAATAGCTGTGCCCGAGACTTTGTCCGCGCTGAATAGTTATTTTTTTGTACTGTTTCTTCGCAGTTTAATTTATTTTAGCGTAATTTTTTATATAGCCTACCTTGATAAATGGTCTGTCTAACACGAAAAGAATTTCTCAGTTCGAATTAGTGATTCCTGAGATTAGCACGTTCAAACTAATAAACTCTTCGGCATCGTAATATTAGTATAGATTTACCACTCTTACAGACAGTACTTAATTTTTTACGTTGAAGTTAAAATTATTAAAACCATGACATCAAATTATATGGAAAATGCGGAATACAACACGTAATATGTCATCAGTGAATTATACTTCAGCCACCGTATTTACTTAAATAAGGTTAGGCTTTCATGAAGAGTAAATTACGTATGACATATCGTGGAAATCAATCGAAGAATGAATTATTGGATACGGCTTGCGAGATACGAGATATGAAATGAGTATTTTTTTACTCTAAGTAAATAAATATCCCAGCCGTAACTTGTTTTCTTAAATTATAATTTGTTTTATAAGTTTCGTATCTCCTAGTATTTTTTAGGATCATTTACTTGTCCAATAGTATTCCAGCTCAAAAATTTGTTTTTGCCTTATTATGTTATTTAATTAAATTTAAATTGTTGGAAATAATTCAAAAAAATATTGTAACTGATTGTCTGTCTGTGTTAAATCGATATTGTCGCTTTAAATTACGGAATTTAAAATAAGTTTTTTTTTATAATTATAATTCTTATTTATCTGTCTATGACGTGTTTATATAAATAAATAATTTGGTGTGTTGTGACGACGTCTAGTTTCATTATGGAAACACGATTCTTAAAGATGCGGTAAACATGTTACATATTTGCAAAAATAAAACAAAATAGTTCGAATATTTATTTAAAATTTCAATGACGACACTCAAACCGACGACATCTCTATAAAATTTCCATCAGAATCCTTGTCCTGCACGTTATATTTGATTATTATTATTTCGGATATTTTTTCTTGTTAATGCTTAATTATGAAAGATAGTAATAACGTTTGAAAACTTTATTATTTTTTACATGCACATGAAGGCACTATATAATTTAAAAATCGAAAATAAATCGAAAAAAATTTCGACTCGGGCAGGCTTGAACCGGCAACGTCAGTGTTCCGTGCTTGCTCGGGTAGAGCAACAGCACGGAACGCTGACGATGCCGGTTCAACTCAATTTATTTTCGATTTTTAAATTAGATAGTAATAATACAAATAAAGTATCATCTCTTACATGCAACAGGAGTATGATGGTTGTCCCCTGTATTTTCATAAAAACGCGAAATAACAAAAAAGCGTTTTTGTTCGCATAATATTGAACATCGACTTTTAAACGCACCCCGAATCATTTACCCCGATTGGCACCGGATACCATTAAACGCAATATTGGCAACACAACGAGTCCTCTAAAACAAATATTTATTCGTTAGCGCCGCTGTTTTTGTAACTCTACGTTTTCATTTCGTAAAATAGCCAACGCTGCATTTGCATTTAAAATTTCAACATCTCACATAAACATGACGGACTTGGAGGAATTAAATGCGGAATTTTTTAGACCGTATTGCACGGTCATGGACTACATTGGACTGTCTGGTCTAAATATATTTAATACGAACGATAGAGTATATTTCAGATTGAGATATTATTATGTGTTTTATTTCATATGTCATGTTATATCTTTGATATGTCATTGGATGTATGTGATGAGGAAGTTCTCGGATGGAAGCAGACTGTTAGATATACCGATTGAGTTTTCGTATTGCAATAATAACATGGAAGGTGAGATTTAAATATTAATTATTATTTAATTCTATATTGCAACACACAACACAACACACATATTATATTTATGCTTCCATAATACTACAAGTTAAAAAGATAAATTATTCTTACAAGTTATGGAATGGAGTGCTTTATCGCTATAGAGCGATCTCTTCCAGGCAACTCTATTAACATAATATCTATAACGGCAGACAATTTTTATGTCTGTTTCACTGAGCAATTAAAGACATCTGTGACCGAAACTGGCATGTTTTTCTCGGAATTCGAACTCAGGTACAAGGGGTACCTGACCTTCTTACCGCTGCTTACCGCAATAGGTTATCGCAATTGTATAATTGCTTGGATATATCTTATATTTCACTAAATTCGGATGAAAGAGATTACGTATTAAATAAATACAATGTTGACCCTAATTATTATTAACCGACCTATACTTCTGCGGTCATTACATTATAGGAAAGTTAAATAAGCTTTATATCGACCAAACATCGTTCGTATTGAGTGGATACGCCAGAATGTTTCGTTCATTTGATTGAATAACAATAATACTATTTATTCAACCTTTTGTCATTTAGCGCTCCTAATATTCATTCAACTGTTTTTGAAAAAGGAACGAATAAAAGAATTCATCTTTAAAATGGAGAAAGAATGGCGGATTGACGAAAGCTTATCGCCGAAACTAATTACGATGAAAAGAAAGTTTGTTAGACAGACCGTTCTTTATAACAAGAGTGAGTATTATTCGATTTGAGTCTAGATTGTTGTTGAATTAAACTATGAAAACATTACCACACAATTTAACATTGAAAAAGTATTTCATTTTAAAGAAATTTATTAGCAGTTGAGTAGATTGCTAAAAAGTTTTTACGCTACTCCGTTGGTATTTTGGCGGGATCAATGGTGGAATGGTAATAATGTCTAATAGCTTCAATATTTTTTAAAACGATTTACAATTTTTCTGAAACATGTTGACTTCGTTTAAATAAAACATTTTAACGGTTTAAAGCGCGATATATTAGATAAACTTATTTGAAAATACTTTTTAACTAATATATCGCGTTTTAAACCGTTAAAGTGTTATATTTAAATGAGTACTACTCGCGTAAACTATAGACTTAAATGGGTGGTAGGAATATTGAAATCTGTTCGGCTTACGAAACAGCGTCCACAGATGAGACAGTCGTCAATTTTAATCGCGTTTCGATTTCAATCTGTGGATTTCCGAATATCCAAAGCCAATACACGTCGATAGCACATCTTAAATTTGATGTTTTATAGCTGAGGGCAGCCATCAAGTGAACCGCGTGCTTGTCGGGCCTCTTCTATCAAAGTACACAGTAGTGGGTTCGAGTATCACCTGTTTTCCAAAATACACTTTCTCCATACATTTAATAATTATCATCATCATTCTTTTGATTTCAGTTTCATGCTTATCGGTGACCATCGCCTGTAGTATATATTTATTGAATCCTCTAGTTATGGTCTTCGTAAACAAGATCTTTCTTCATAGAGACGTGCCTTATACCGTAGCGTTAGGATTATCGACGCCTTTTAACTATGATGATAATTTTTTCATTTATATAACGTTATTTATTGTAGAGTTCCGATTAGGTAAGTATATTATTTACCACTTTTTTTTAACTGTTTAATGCACTTACTTGAAAAGAGAAGGTTAGGAAAATATATCTTCGTGTATTTATTTTTTCTATCTGTACGGTCAAAAGTGATGAAAAAAGTAAATAAAGTGGGTCGTCTTAGATGTCTTGTTTTGGTGACTTGCTTGTTTTGCTCTTAAGTTGGACACTAACTGAAAACTTTTTATAGCAATTTAATTAACGGTAAGCTTTGAGGGAAATATCACGGTATAAAACTCGAAGTGTATTTGGGAATTTTAAACCGTTAAACTGTTTTATTTAATGTGTCCCGTTGGGTCAATGTAAGTAAACATTTTGGCAGGAAATATAGTTTGTTGTAAAGCTTTACCGAAGAGTTTATATCAAAAAGTACACAAAGATTATCTTGAAATATCATGGTACACGATCGAGGATCAAAAAAAAGAATGCACACACTACTATTCTATCATGTATTGTGCATTAAAAATCTTATTATTTTCAGCTCTCATTGTAGCCTACGAACTTCAATGTAGTCAGTATTTTATTACGATATCGTTGAATTATTTGACAATATTATTTTTAATAATTAAAGAGGAATTCAAAGATATACTTAGTTTGACTGACGATTTGGTTAGAGAAGAGAAGTTAAAAGAAACGATTACAAGACATTCAAAATTATTGGAGTAAGTAGATATTATTAACTAGCTTCGTCAGCGACTTCGTCCGAGTACTTATTTTGGGCATCATTTTTTTTTTATTTGTTGCAAACATCTTTATAAATATTAGCTCCTACCCACGTCGTCCGCGCCCCGTTCTTGTAAGTTTATCTTAAAAGATAAACATATAGCGGCTGTTATTATTATAGATCACTTAAAGAGAAATCATTCTTTCATATATATTCTTTGGGTATCTTGAATCGTTTTCGAGGTGAACGCATCGAAAACCCACAAAGATAAACATTCCCTGTTTTGTCCTCATTTCCTGCTGTTAGCTGCCTGTAGCTTTTTTCGATAAAATAAATGTTTTTCATTTCGAACTAGTAGTTCTAGAAATAAGCGCGTTCAAACAGACAAACTCTTAAGCTTCATATATTAGTATAGATGACAAAAGCACAAGTTTATTAAGAATATAGCTAAAAATAGTTTTATTTTAGCTTGGTTTTGGATCTTAGTCGAACTTTCGGCTGCTTGTTTGCAATAAATTACGTCTACTTGTCGTCGACTATATGTTTTTGTGTCATATCAGCTTGCGTAAGTAAAAATTTTCATCACTAATGTAATAATGTTAATTTGGATTTTTTTTTTACCTACATGTAATATAATATTAATTGATTCATGTAAGTAGGAATTTCAGTACCTATCCAATTGAGAATAGTGAAAAAAATAAGAAATATAGGAATATTTTAAAAAGTCCAACTGAATTTACTGGGCTTTGCCTTTTAGGTCGACGGGAGTATAGAGGATTTAAAAATTCTGTCAATATCGCTTCTTGTCATAGCCAATGTTTTTTACTGTTGCAAAAGTGGTGAAAATTTAGTTATAACGGTAAGTGAAAAGTTTCTCCTGTGCAGTTAAAACAATAAATATTGTAAATATAAGTGGGCAGACACATTTATGAGTCCTTTTTTAATAATCAATTTCTATTTTAATTGCATTAAAGTAATCATTCATTATTAATATAAAATTAGGTTTTCCCTTGATGTGAATTTCTGACTTCTTATACTAATATATAGTTTTTTTTTTATTATTATGACACAGGACAGACAAACCCCAAGTTTCCTCAAAATCCACAGACTCAAACAGATACTCACTTGCATACAGATTTTCCAAATGTCCAACATTTTTGATTAAACACTATTATTGATTAAATAATATTGATTGATTGCTGGTAAAAGAATTTTGTAAGTAGTGAATAAAATACTTTTTGTATTATTTACACACTCTTTTCATTATATTTTGGTAAGGTTAGAATATAGTTTGCGGTTTAAATTTTAATATCATTACATTAAAACAGGCTTCTGAGGTTTCGACCGCTGTTTACGACACGCCGTGGTACAAGCTGCCAAATAAAATGCAGAAAGACCTTATTTTTGTGATGATGAGGTACGTATTAATACTTTTAAATGGAAATCACAGAAATATCTAAATCGATACTAATATTATAAAGAGGAATTATTTGTTAGTGCGTGTAGGTTTGTAATGAATAAACTCAAGAACTACAGTTCCGATTTTTTTTACTATCGGAAATTAAATTTACCACATTTGTACAATATTGTCGTAAATACTGTCTGTAGTTTACGCGAGTAATACATATTTAGGTAAAGCACTTTAATGGTTTATAACGTGATATATATAAGTTTAACTTATTTGAGAATTTCATTTGAAAACCTTAATATTTTATACATGTTATTGCAATATTATACGTGGTGTTGCTCAATTGGTAGAGCAACAGCGTGGAACGCTGACGATGCCGGTTCAAGTCCTGCCCGAGTCGAAATTTTTTTTCGATTTTTAAATTGTATAGTGCCTTCATGTGCAATAACATGTAAAAAATAATGTTTTCAAATATAATGGGGTTATATTAGTAATGTATCTAGTAATTTAGGCGGTTTCAATTATCTACGGAGTTTTTGAAATGTTTAGTATGCATACTAAGTAAAGGTAAACTTGTGTTATTTCTGAAAATTAATTCTTATGCCTTAAGAACGCATGGAGTAAACATTTTTATGTTATTTTTGAGCAGTTTTCTACACTAGTAACACTGTGTGATATAAATATTATTTTATTTTTTTTACTTATTTTTTATTATTCTTTTACGTTTCTTTAGGATTCGAATACAATGACCATTGTATAATGTATATATATAACACACATTTTCGCGACCTTATATACAAGTAATAATAGTTAATAATGGTTAATGATCAACGGGTCGTAGATACGATTCCCACCAGGTCCATCATGTTTCTAATTTTTTTTTTCTATATTTTCTGAAACAAGATGGACTTTGTCTGGAACCTTGGATATTAAACGGGTGGATGGAATAAAGAAATTCCGTCAGGGTCACGAACAACCGTCCACAGATGAGAAAGCCATGAAGCTTAATCGCGTTTTCATAAAGAATGTAAAATGAAACTTGGCGTTAGTAAACTTTAATAAGTGACGGCGAGTTTATTGCCGGTTCTTCTCGTTCGTTCGACGCCCTTGATTTGAGAACTGGTAGTAAATGTAAAGTTAGATACCTTAGTTTTGTGACGCTCATAAGTGTACATAGTTACCTACATGAATAAATGATTTTTGACTTTGACCCGACACTTGCAGCACTTAAAATCAGACGAAAAAAGAGCAAAAATCAACTTAAATATCGCTCCATTACGACAGTAACAAAAGCTGTTTAAAACAAACTGGATTGTTTACGTTCACGTAAGCCATATTAAATTCGGTATGGCATGCCAGCCCCGGTCGTGGTGGGTCGCACTGCTTTGCATAGTTAAACGCCAGTTTATACAGTTTTCACCTTTAGCGAAACAAATTTACAGCAATCGATATTGATCGTTTTAATTGGTTGGATCTTTAGAGCTGCTGTTTTAATAATTAATACTTTTAAATAAAACACTTTAACGGTTTAAAACGCGAAAGCCTTGCTGCAAAGCATACGAAACGTCGGGCCGTAGTTAAAATAATTTTCAAATGAGTTTAACTAATATATATCGCGTTTTAAACCGTTAAATGGCTTTATTTAAACCTGTACTTCTCGCGTAAACTACAGACAGTATACCTATCCACATAATTATAATTTTTTAACTAGAAGAAATTGTATCTCTTTTCCCTTCTTCAGCATTAAAATAAGAAGAATAAGCTTAAGAAGCTCAATTTTAAATTTTTATTTTAACATAATTGAAAACAATATTATCTATAAAGAAACACACTGGAGAATGCAAACTATGTTAATATATATAATGTAAGCAACAATAAGAAACAATTTCATAGAATGTTTATAAACACTGTTAAAGAATTCCATGTGTTTTTTCGCACATGTGCCCGAATTCTTTTTGCATTGGTCGTGTTTTCGTAGCGGTCTGAAATTTTTCTCTATCTAGCTGTCGTGTTGTGACAACATACGTTGTATGTCCCTAGTGTTTGTGGTGTGAATATACGCCGATTATAAATAGTACTTTAATTAACTGGTATTCTCTTATCACATAAAAAATATGAAATGCTGTAGAACACAGTCACTTTTTACTAATGTTGCCGTAAGACAAAAACTAATTGTGTAGTTGTAATGTTAACATGTTATATTTATTGTAGCAACATATTTATTTATAATTTATAATTAATATTTTATAATTAATATTTTAAAAACTGCAGTATTTTAATATGTTATTGCACATGATGGCACTATAAAAAAGAAAAATATATTTAGACTGAAAAAAATCGATAATACGGGCGGGAATTGAAACGGCATCCAGAGCGTTCTGTCCTGTAACATATTACAACAGTTGAACAACACAGCTACTTAACAGAAGCTAGATACATAGAGCAGCAGCGCGCAACATTAATTTAATCTAAATAGACTTATAAATGTGCCATATAAAATCACACATATTTAAAGACTAGATAATAAACCCCCGAAAGAGAATAATGTATGCTAATACTTTGTTACTCGTTTCTCAGATCTCAACGCGTGGCATACGTGACCTCCACCAGTTTTATAAAGATATCGCTGAAGACATTTATAAGGGTAATAATTTATGAGCCACATCCGGGATACAGTTTACGATATACCCCCGGGCCTCAGTTAAAACAACGCACTCTACATAAAATGTTCCATTTTTGAATTTAATTTTTAAATTAGTTGGAAACTGAAAAGCTTGTTTTAGCCAAAAACTGGCGAAGCAGTTGGAATGGCTTTTTAAAAGTTGAAGTGGTGAAAAGTAGATTGAATATTTTGTTAATATGTATCGTGATTATGCAAAATTTTGTGACGTAAAGTTATTCATTTACTTAGCTTAGTATCTATAACATTGATTATAAAATAAACAGTGGATAGGAGATAGACATACTTTAATGTCTACTGATTTAAATTCTAGCCTTTTGACAAATTGTTGGTACAAATATGTCCTAATTTCTCAGGTTCTGAACATGACGTGGTCCTTCATCTCACTGTTAACCACCGTTTATGATGCAAAATAGGAAAGCAAATGGATTCTGCAAGAGCTCGATGCATTTTATGGCGTACCTAGATGCCAAACACAAAGCACTATCGTTTGACACTTTACATATGTTATTTTCACTATTAAAAACCCTATTTATCTTAATTTTACAATATCTTTACAAAAATTAAGTGGCAATGTTGAAGTACTATCAAAAATATAAATCTAGATTCGTTTAGACACAAACAAATTTAAGCAAAAATTGTGTTTCAATTTACTCAACATTGGTTCTATATATTCAATACATCACCGCGCTACAAGATTAGTTCTCGGTAGATGATATAAAAGTTGCCCTACGGACTCAAAAAAGGTGAACAGATTCGATGAAAATTTATTATTTTTCAAATATAATGCCCAAGGTGGCATAGGAACTAAAACTGTATTGAGATTGAAAAGTTTTGACAAGAGCGGAAATCGAAACGGCATCCACAACGTTACGTGCTGTTCTTACCACTGTACAGTACGTAGATATTTTTGTAAAATGAAACTTGGAAATAAAAAGAGTGCAGGCGAGTTTCTTGCTACATTTTTATAATTGATATGAAAACTCGAAGTAAATATTCATATACCGTTTGGGTTTTAACATTAATTGTAGTTAATTTTCATACGTAGTCAAACACCAATAAAGGATTTCTGATTTTTCTTGACGTCAATTAAGTTGAAACTACAAATTGTTCACTCGATACAATCTTTCTAATTTACAAACTCGAACGCCATAAAACATTCTAAAGAGGTAAGCGAATAGAAAAAATTAAGTGCCATTAAAAGTTCCGAGCACCTCCTCTAAACTTGGAGTGCAGTAATAAAAACCCACCGGACCGAACTTAATATTGAACTTCACTGCTTGTTACTAACTAGCTACTATACAAAATTATCGTCACTTTTTATTTGTATTTAGAGGTAATTTTATTCCGTCCGTATTTTATGGAACTCTGCGACTTTTACCCGACGACACTGAAGCGGAAAGAAAATCTATTTTTTTTTTATTTATAAAGCCTGTCTCTCGTGAGTACTGATGTTGTTTTAAAACAACTGTCACAAAGGTGTAGTTGAATATGAGTGTTAAATACCTAACAGCGTTTAAATAATCGATTTATGTACTTGGCCAACTCTGTAGCTAAATGATTAAACGGGCCTAACATTGCGTTAAGCGCGAGAAACCCTGGGTTCAAATTTCGGAGAAACACTTTTTCGATCGGGCGAGGCGCAAAAATTTGATTAACGACTCGTCGGTAGAAAAAACCAATCAGTTAAACGGTCACAGAAATGTGTTTGTCCCATGCCCCACGAGGGCAACGGGATTTCACACTATAGTACTAGACATGGTTAAATACTGTTCGACCTACATATTGCTTACGATACTGATCCTACAAGTATTAAATTGTACATTATTCCAATAAAAAAGCTGCTGCAAAGCATCCAAAACGTCGGGCCGTAGTTAAAATAATTTCCAAATAAATTTAATAGAAATCGCGTTTCAAACCGTTAAAATGTTTTATTTAAATGTGTACTACTCGCGTTAATTAGAGACAGTTTTGAGTTTTCGAATTATAAATTGTCGGGTTATATTTTTTCAAACTAAATAGCTTGTTAAAATAGCCTTACAAAAACGTGTAGGAGATCGCTAAAGTGATAAAAATGGCGTGTACATGATTTATGACGTTGAGCATAGCGCTAACTACTTACTCTGGGTGATAAATGAAGATTCTCATAGATATTGAGCCCCACACACAGCTGGGTACACCCCTTTATTTCCCAATGCTCCTCAAATATATCACAAGGCGAGGAAAATGAGTAACAAATTTAAAAACATTAAAAGCAAGGTTTTTGCAGTAATTAAATTAATTGTTAGCAAAAAAATTACGGTGAATTAAAAGGCTTAACAAAAATTAACTCACAAAGTTATACGTATTTTGATTCAGTTCATTTGAAATTATATATTTAAAAAATATCTGAAAATTTTGTCAGTTGCAAATAAATGCTACAACAACCATAAAATATATATTAAAACAAGTACAAATTAACGTCAGTATTTAAAAATATCTGAATCGATACGTACTTTTAAATAAGACGTATTAGTTAATTTATGTACAATTTATTTTAATTACGATCCTGACGTTTCGGATGCTTTACAGCCGTCTTAGTCACCGGGGGTCAAACTATATATTTCGCGATATAAACCGTTAAAAGTTTTATGTTATATACGCGTAAGCTACAGTCGGCATTTGTTACCTAAAATTTTAACTTGTCTAATAAAAATACTGCACACAGCTTACTAGTAACTAAAAATTTAAAAATAAAGTTATTTTTAAGCTTTCAGTTACTAGTAGATTATATTTTGAGAACCTAGGTAGGTTCTGCAGTAGTTGTAAATCTAACTTTATTAGCTAATAAGCTAGTACTTTTAACTATGTAAAAAAGATATATAATCATTTGGAATAAATAAAGGCTTTGAAAACTTTAATATTTTGCACATAAAGGCACAATATAATTTAAAAGTAAAAAAAAAATTTCGTCTCGGGCAGGACTTTGGTGGGTAGAGCAACAGCACGGAACGCTGACGATGCCGGTTCAAGTCCTGCCCGAGCCGAAATGTTTTTTGACTTTAAAATTATATAGTGCTTTTATATAAATATAATAATACTTCCTACTTATAACAAACGCGCTATTGTAATAATATTGCATCTTTGATAAGGTTAAGACCCTGAACTTTCAAATAATATATATACCTTCTTTTTGCTGGTGCTCAGGTTCTCTTGAAGCGTGACTGAATATTAGACGAACTTTTGACGTATATCATCAAGATTTACATTACTATTTATAAAAAAAAGATTTTTCTCAACATGCTATACTCCTGCCTATATATAAACGAGTAGTACACATTTCAATAAACCATTTTTGACGGTTTTAAACTCGAAATGTATCACCTAACCTATGAATAAGTCCCCCGTGACCATGGCCGCTGCAAAGCATCCGAAACGTCGAGCCGAAGTTAAAATAAATTGCTTTCAGTTTCTAGTCCTCTAGTGGGGCAGTACTTTTATAGGTAGTATGTACCAACTGCAGTTTATGCGAGTAGTACAGATTTAAATAAAGGTCTTTTGGCGATATAAAACGCGAAATTTACTTGTTCACTTATTTACAAATCTCCCGTGACCATCTAGCTAAAATACTTTGTATATAAGTAAACTAATAGGTGCATTTCCTATTTTAAACTGTTAGAAATGTTTTATTTTAATACTAAACTCTACCTGTGTTAACACCTATACGTTAATTGTGTGGGGGATTGATTTTCTGTCCAGGTCACAAACACAAAGCCATAAAGCATAAATTCGCATTTCGATTTTAGTCTGTATATTTTCTATTGATATAAATCGACAGCAGATCTTAATCAGATATGATACGGTCATCTACCAAGTGTTTAGTTTACGCGAGTGGTATGCATTGAATTAAAACACTTTTAACGGTTTAAAAATAACTTAAACAATATAAAACGCGTTTTAAACTGTAATCTGTAGTTTTCCATCATGGAAAGCACAGATTAAGATTACTTTGATCTACAAATATTACTCACATCTGGCAATAACACAAACAATACAAATATGTATATCCAAATATGGCGATTAGCCTGGCACGGCGCCAACGTCTCAGTCCTTGTAGTCACAATGGTTGATATTTATTATTATTTATACAAGAAATTCCAGCAGCGAATGACGATAGAGTTGGATCATAGACCTAGATTCGTGACCCGGTTAAAATGTTATGCAAATAATATTACGTGAAATGTAAGGCGAGTTAAACCCTTTCTGATTTAATTGCAGGTCGGCGTTTAGCCCTTTGTATAAGACATAATAATTACTATAATTTAAATAATTGTGACTTCAGCTTTTTAACTTTATAACTGGCTTTATACATGGCTGTGTAATAAGTTGTATAGACCTTGATCTAGTGTGATCTGGAGCTTACAAAAAAACTCTTTTAACAAGACAATTTATTTTTTACTACGGCCCGACGTTTTGGGTGCTTTGTAGCAGCCGTAGTCAGGGAACGGGGGGGGGGGAGGTAAGGGTGTCCGTAATGTCAAAGTCAAATTGCTACGCTAGCGCCATCTGTATCGTCGTAGTTGGAATTTGTGAAATTTTTGTTAAGAACTGGATCTGCTACTACAAACGTTTAGTGACTGACCGGTTTCCTTATATTCGACTTACGGGAGAACAAGTATTGAAATGTAAGTATTTTTTATGCACGACCTAAGATCGAACTTAAGACCTCATGAACACAAGTAGGTCATACCACTGCGAATCTATACGCCTTCTATTGTTTTATTCTTGTATCTATATATTTTTATATAAATTCATTCATCGAATATGGATGTTAAAAACTAATAAATAAATAAATTTGCGACCGTTTCGCTAGCTGCTAGATTTTTTAAATTGCTGAAATATAAAAGTGGTCAATAAATATAATACAATTAACAGCGTTGCGTTATTTTAGTGGCGCAGTCGGTATTGTCGACTACAACGCAATTAACAACGAAACTGCACAAAGCTAATTCGAAACATTTTTTCTTTGTGGTCGCAGAATGTGCTAAATGTGTAATCAAATAACACATGCTATACATAGAAGTGGCTATTTTAAAAGCTTTTTTCGATGTATAATATAAATCTAAAGAAAGATACATTACAACATTTAACTAGATCTTGGAAATAAATGTAAAAACAGTCTCTTGTTTTTAACTCATTTTCTATAGGCATTTATAAGTGTACCGAGTTTAATAAATGATTTTCCATTTTTCATGCAACTCGAGTAAGAGTATATAAAAGTTAAGTATGTGATCTTTAAAAAAATCTATGATAGAGATTGGACAATTTGAAAAGTATGTTCTATGTTTCTTTTTTTAACAAATGAGAACAGAGAAGCGTGTGGTTCACTTGACGACGAAGGATATTATTTGTAAATCCACAGAATAAAACCTTCACGGCCTTTTCATCTGTGAACGGTGGTTCGTGACCCGGGCAGAATTTCGATATTCCTTCCAGCCATTTAATATGTAGACAAATACCAACAGGTTTACAAATATAAATCGACGAAAAACACGTTCCAAACGGCCTGTTGATTTACGGGACCGTTAAATGTTTCTAAAAATTCCTCAAAGATTTATTTGTATTAAATTTTTAAAAATTTATAGATATATTAGCATGCTCTAAATATGTGGCAGAAATTACAAACATTTAATAAATGAATGTAATTTCAGTCTCTCGTGCTGAATAGCAATGCAAAGCACTGCTTTTCAATATGCAGCGGTCTTTGTAACAAACCAAGCGAGGATATGAGCAACTCTAGAGCGCGTATTTCCAAACTCAAATTGTTATAGTGTTTAAATAGTCGTAAGTCGTCGTAGAAAACGCTGTTTCATTAATTACTATTATTATACTAAGTTTGAGGTTCACGCAAGCAGTACACATGAAATAAATCGATTTTAACAGCATAAAACTCGAATTATAATAGTTAGTAGTCACTGCAAAGCACTAAATATGTTTTAAGTAATCCTAGTAGTTCAAAAACTACACTCGCCTTATAGTATTATAATTCACCTGAGGGAGTGGGGGGCAGGTGAGGCTATTGTCCCCCCGCAGGTTTATCCGAAACTGAAAAAGGGCTATTAATTTTAATGATAATGCATGATTACTGCGGCCACTAAAAAGATTATTGATTTGGTTAAAAGGACTTTGCTCATCTATACTAATATTATAAAGCTGAAGAGTTTGTTTAATTGTTTGTTCAAGCCCACTAATCTGAAAAACTACTGGTTTGGGTTGAAAAATTCATTATTTTTAAGTTATACGATTTATTGTGGAAAGCTTGGTTATATAACATCACGCTTCGTCCGATATGAGCAAAGAAACAGAGGAAAACGGAGAGAATTCATCATTGAGGGTTTTCGCTGCGGGCGCTGCAAAGTGGTTAAATAAAACAAAATATTAATGAATGAATGATTCCTCTTTAAATGATCTTGAAACGTCACATACGACATAGACTGTCACAGTCTATGTCTAAATACTGGCTATAGTTTACGTGAGTAGAACACATTCAAATAAAACACTTTAACGGTTTAAAACGCGATATATTTAACTTGATTGAAAATTATTTTTAACTTCGGCCCGATGTGACGGATGCTTTGCAGCAGCCGTGGTTACGGGGCCGGTTAAAGAACTTATTAAAAACCGTTAAAGTAGTTTTTTTTTTTAAGTATATGTCTATCTTATTAGATTACTTCTCAAGAACCGTTTTATGGTAAGTGATCAAATTTGGCCAAAATTATTCCAAATTATGTGTAAGAGTTGTGTCGTCTTAAAATGTTAATATGTATCTCGCAAACAGCTAAACAACGGTACCCGAATTAGATAGTTGTACCTTAAAAATATAAAAGTTGGTTTACTATATTATTGTATATTTAATATTTATCTCTTCCGAGCAGACGCCGAATAGGTCATGCTTGTTCCACATACAATGTTCATAAGAAATATGATCTTCCTTTTATCGATATAGTTGACGTTGCTACACGAACTAAATACCTTTGTCCGGGTATTAGAAGATATTAGTGTACCCGAGTGAGCTGCATAATATTAGTTCATTGGCAACGTATCGGCTTATCATGCACAAATTATTTAATACCGCATAATACCGTCCGTTAAGCTTGTTATCACCTCGTCTAATATCAACGTAATACCCTGTATCGAATTTATTTAGAGCATCCATTACACTTTTACATGCTACATTATCCCATGTTTATGCAATAAATATTACTTAGCTTAACATTAACTATTCAGATTAAACACCGTAATTTGATACGAAATAATATGTAAAGTTGGGTACTGACCGCTCGTGCTCTAACGTAACGTTGTAGAGTATATTCTTTTAGTTAGTCTACTCTACGCTATTGCTACGATGATATCATCGGCATGGTCAGAAGACACTTCTGTGGCCGTTGTTAGATAAGTAGTTGAGCATATTTTTTGCCATGCCTGTAACTATTTTTTTATTTCCCAAGGATTCTAATTATCGAGCTTGACGTAATGTTAGTCAACGCGGCCACTAACTAACTTAAATCATTATATTTTCTGATATAATTACGAGTAAGTTGTTATAAAGTATATAAAGTGGTATAAAGTTAAAAAGTAAATAGGACGGACGGTTCGTACGTCACGGTTTAATTAAAACTCGCATTTGAATATGTAAAGTTAGTTCCTAACTTTTCACTTTAATCTGCTAGCCATGTAATTTAAAAGATACCTACACAGCCTTTTTGTGACAGGTTCGGCTCTTCTATTTCTCGTTTTAATTAAAGCATTAATAATATTTATTAATGATATGCTATAAGGAAATTTTAAGAAATAAAAATACTTTCAAAACGAACTGCAGTTATAATTGGTACACGTAATAAGTGTACGAAGGTACCAAAATACAAATGGCCCTCAAAGACATACGATTTTTTCAATTGCCAGTTTTTCTCATTCGTTATTGGCCCTTGATTTTGTAATTGGTATTGAATGCAATAATAAATGATTTTTGATCTTTGACTTTAACAAAGGACTAATCTACAAACAAGATAACAATATTTTACAGCGAAAAACACAGATGCAAAAAGTCTTCACTGCTTAGTATGAAGTAAGGAGAGTTGAACGAAATTCTCGCGTTCCTGGATTAACATTAAACTGGCCTCGGAGCCAAGAACCCGGGGCGAGTGTAAGAAAGCGAACTTTTCACATTATTTTCGTGTGAAAATAGAAGTGTGGAAGTTCTTCGAGGATGCTTAAATCGTTAGGATACATGAAATTGTACTCGGCGTGGACTTGACTACAGTTGCGCCATGTGTCACTTGCTAAAGCGCTCCTAGTGCTGTGTACTATTTTGTCAAATACAAACATGGTATATTCAGTATAACTGCTTGGTCTATAGCGTCGCTTAAAAAAATATAAGATCGTTAAGTATTATAACTCTACACTGACGGCTTAGAACCCTTTCCCACTAGCGTAACGTGAAACTATTAAATCCCTGATGTTAAAAATATATGCATAATGACTACGTATTCAGTTATCAGAAGTGTTTAAAATATTTATATGGGTAATGAGAATTTATCACATTCTACTTTACTAAATACCACCCGCAAATTTAATTACACATTGCAGTCTTGTAGTCTATTAACCCTTATTTATAAAAAAGATAATATTGATTGTTGTACATTTAGAATATGTAGTTTAAAAAAACCTAGATTGTGCGGAGGTCACTAAACATCGCAAAATACATGCTTATAAGTTTATCCGTGAAAATGTATTTGCATTTTAAACGTCTTTCACAGTTCGAGGTGATCGAGCGATTTAAAAATATAACTCCTCCAACTTAATTATCTTAAGCTGTCACTTTAAACAGTGCTTAACTTGACGTCAATTTCTACAAGGGTCAAGCTATTAACCTATTTTCAAATCTGTATAAATGAATGCAAAAATAACGTTAAGTAATTTTGATGGACGCACTTCAGTTGAAACCGCTGTTGTAAATTTTAATTAGAAAGCCATTACACTTATGTCGGCTGGTTCACATTCGCTGATTGGTTTTCGATATCAGTCGCGCGTGGAGTTATAAAACGACGCGACACTGTTGCAACACGCTGAAAACTAGGGTTTCACTACTTTTACAGAGATACTATCTATAGTTTACGCGAGTAGTACACATTTAAATAAAACACTTTAACGGTTTAAAACGCGATATATGACAGCCGTGGTCACGGGGAGTCTCCCCGTCACCACGGCTTCTGCAAAGATCCGAAACGTCGGGCCGAAGTTAAAAATCATTTTGAATTAAGTTTAAATAATATATCGCGTTTTAAACCCTTAAAGTGTTTTATTTAAATACTTTTAAATAGTTTCACAGACACCATCCACTCAATGGTAAACCACGACCTGTATTTCCGTAAATATTTTTCAACAGACTTGTTAGTCCAATAGTAATCAACTGACCGTGGGTTTGATTCCGTGTCGGATCAAGCCCTGGATAATCTAGTTTGTCATTATATAAAAATCTAATATTGGAATTCTTGTAGATTCACAAATCACTGTTCATAAATGAAAAATCCGTGAAGAAGAATCGAATTTCACTTTGATTTCCGAATGTCTCCAGCCGAAATAGGTCAACAGCGTATTTGATTTAGATGTTATATGGCTGAGGTAATACACCTTCCATCAAGTAATGCCATGATCGTTTGCCCCCTGATAACCTACACTGAACTACAAGAAATTTCTGTTTTCAAATATGTAGTAGATGTAATAAAAAATATATATATCCGTAACCAATTTCTAATTACACGGGAAAATCAACTACCATCAAAACATCGAAGCTAAACATTTGGATTGTTAAGTAAATAGTCAGATAAACTACGGTGAATGCACAAACTCCTTTAGTTGTTGACAGAGCTTGAAATTTAAGCAAAGTTAGTTTGTTGCGGGCTCTGAACACGGCTAGCCACTCGATCGGTTAACCGCCCGCGCCCGGTTCACTACGGATTACCAGTCAGCTATAATTCGAGAGTCATGTAAACACTCGAGATTTTAAATGAATGGTAGCTTCCTGAAATAGTACATCACCTAGTCTTATATAAAGTGTCGATGAACCTGAAGACAAACCTGGGTTATTTGATAAATGATCGACGAGGGTACAACCGTCTGACCTTACTAAAGAAATAAAGTAATTCGGCTCAGAATTATTTTAATTACATCGACCATTGAGTTCTACTTTGGTACTTTAATGATAAGAGAAAGTATATTTTAAACATATCTTGCTTCATGAAATTTACGGTCTCTAGCCTGTGATTTTGAAAATTTGTGTTTTCTATCGTGCGAGGTAATCCTAAAAGATAAACATATACTGTGGCGGCTGTTTTATCGATCATTTGAAAACATCTTTCTTTCATACATATTTGTGTTTTTTGTGTATCTAACACAGTTTTCGCATCGCACGCAACGGATATCGTAAAAGATTAATAATTTTCACAGTTTTTCCCACATTTCCCTCTGTTTCTTCGCTCCTACTGGTCGTTTGTGGGGTTTTTCGTTCGAGTGTTATAAAAAAAAGCCTAAAGCTGGCCTCGATAAATGTTCTTCCAACAAAATTCGAACTAGTAGTTTCTGAGATGAGCGCGTTCAAACAAACAAACAAACGAAGGAACTCTTCAGCTTTATAATATTAGTATAGATATGACTCATAAATTAAGTTGGAGAACGCATTAATTCGCATCCTACACAGTAGGTAGTCTAAATAATTATTATGTTTTATTACGTTGTGTTCGACGTATTTTTTTTTAGTCTAGAAATAACCCGGTTTCAACTACGTTTATTGCATTAAGATTGTGTGTGCATTGTGCACGCTAGTTAAATTTATTTGATTATTTTTTAAAATACAGTTAAACGACCGTAAATCGCTCGCAGCGTGAAATGGAAAACAATATAACGATGTGTCAACATCACTTCCTACTTTCACACTCGCCCACATTTTACTCTATAGTTCAGTTTATTTAATGTTTCTCTGCTTTCTTAAATAGCTTCATTTTTCTTGCCATAAGGCTTCGGCCTCCTATAAACACAATTGAGGCTGCTAGAGGCAGAGTAGCATTATAACGAAAAACTTGAAAGAATTTGTAGTATTATTTGTGTAAGAATTATGTTAACAATTTTCGGTCGATGTGCTGTTGTAGATAAACATTACTAGACTTTAAAATAAAAATAACTGAAGTCATATAATTGCAGTTATACTACTCTGTCTCTAGCGGTTTCAATTCACCAGACGATGTTAAATATTAGACCTAGTCCACAGTCAAGTCTGTGTTTTTATTGATACAAACGTGAAAGCGGTTCACCTAATGGATTTGCGCCCCCATTAGGATTAACAACATCTTGACCGCATAAAGATGCGTTGCCGGCTTTTTAAAAAACTGAAAACAACTAGAGACGAGCTTCGCGTAAAGCGTTTGTGAGCCGCATTCGACAAAGCATTTATACAATATCAAATAACATACGGCGTTTATAGGACCACAGCCTAATAGACAAGACAAAACGTACTCAGTAACCTGTTCTAAGCAGTTACGCTATCGTTGTAATATTGTATCCATAATAAAGACATTTTTGCTCTTTCATGTCCCGGTTCAAAAAGCTGTAATAAGCACTGTTGAAAAACAATAATATAACTCATACACACACAAACACAAAAATACACTCATCCTTGGATACGTTAATTTAATTCTTGTTTGGTACTTATAACCTAAAATGGTAAGAGTATTTTACTCACGGTATCTTTTCACTTGGATACTTATATAGATTTATCCTTGTAATTGGCGTTAGTTTTTGTCTAACTACAAAACAGATGTACAGTAAAGATTTCTAAATAAACAAATAAAAAATTTATAACTGTAATTTAAATTTATTGTAATTTTCTTTTTATTTCTACATGCAAAGGTTACCTCGAAGAAATCGCCATAGGCGATGGGCCCCTTTGCGCAAACAAATTTAATTTGCATATATAATTCTAAGTGTCTATGTACTTATGTCTATGTTTGTGCAAAAAATAATTTTATTATTCATATTATTATTTAATAAAATTGGGTTGCCTGCAAGAGATCGCTGGTTATCGATAGGGGGCCGCCCATTGCAATCTATATTTTTAGTACATAAGTTTCGTTGTGTTTTTGTTATTTTGTTTTGTGCAACAAAGTGTTAATAAACAAAAAAATAAGCCCTATAATTCCTTTATTCCACGTCCCTCGTGAATAAAAACTACTTGCTTATCGTCAGTTACAATTAAGATTAAATCGTTCTATTATCGTCCTTTCTTACGAGAAGAGGAACTATGTAAAAATCGCACTTCGTTTGATTGCAAAGGATTATATCGCTCCGAGTACATAACGGGAAATATGCGGGCCTGTTTTGTTTTAGCGCTTATAAAGCGGGGAGCCTTTATGCTTTATAGCTCAATAATGTAGGTCGTAAAAAGCTCCGGACCCTTGGAGGAACTTACTCAGTTTCACAATTGAGGCTTTGTGAACGAGATCATTTGACTGTCGAAGTTTTGGAACAATAAATTGTTTGAGTCTACGTTTTTAATTAGATTGTTTTATTGCAAAACATCAGCTGCAAAAAACATATTGCCTATATTTGAAAACTAATATTTTTTCTCATGATGGCTCTAGGTATATAAATTATACATTGACAAAATTTAAACGGGCAGACTTCGGCATCTACAGCGTTCCGTGCAGAGACACCCTCTGCTGCAAAATAAAAACATCGGGCCGTAATTAAAAAAAATGGAATTAATATTAAACAAATGAAAGATTGCACGTTTTAAACCGTTGAAACAACTTTACTTAAATGCAAAATATATTCAATTTTCAGTCCTATAATACCTATACTTTTCCTTTTATGTGCTTAAATATATAAACTAAGTAATACTTTTTAGTGCACAACTTGAAACCGAACTTAGGATCGTAAATAACTACGACTCGACCGACTTAGCTCTAAAATTATAAGATTGTTTACGTAAATCTACTACTATTGAGATCTATATTGAACAAAGGTTATGTTAAATATTTATAACAGAATAAGTAGTCAGACGAACACTCAGCATAGTTTCCATTTGATGTCGATGCTTGGGTAAGTGTGTCGCAAGCAAAGTCCGAATCTAACTTTAGGAGGGATATCGATTGAAACACTACTATATAAATATATAAGTATCTAAGTTGAAGAATTTTTGTTTATGTTGTCATATTTTTATATCTTTGAAACAGCTAAAACTGATTAGATAGATAAATATTATAATGAGCTAGTTAGGTGACTTTTTTCGCCGTTGATAGCTGTTCATAATTAGTACATTGTATGTCTATCTGTCCTGGTTAGTTAGTCAGAGTATTAACTAATGTCTACTCCAAATCAAATAAAAGACGCATGTGTTATATTAGTGATACTCAACTGTCTAACAAATGCTGCTGCAAGGCAAACGAAAAATCGGGCCGGGGTTAAAATTGATTTGTAAAGTTTACCTAATACATTTCGCTTTATTTTCAAGCTTAATTTATTTACAACATGAGTAACATCACAGGGCATAACTATATACAAACTTAATTCGCATGTATAAAACGAAACGAGCGTTTTAAGCTCATGACGACCGCAAGTCACAAAGGGCTGTCGCAAATTACAAACTAATCATAGTCCACCAATTGGATTTCACGGAAGAGGTTAATTTTCCCAATCCCAACGCGGCGTTAACGTTCGCCCGTAACTGCCACCCTGCCAATTAGCTTTTACTGCCCTTGTGGTCCGATAACGGCTTCATGAGACTTATCGGACCTGCCGTTACGTCCCAGTAAACACCGATATCTTTTTCACTTCTTGGGCCCACTTTCACTGAGAAATAATGACGTTGATTGGTAGTTAACGCCTAAGTTTCCTTCACACCTTTACCCCGGTTTGCCTACCCCATATAAACATTTTTACATGTAAGATGAAGAGTGTATTTTAAATGTAAATAAAGATAATACAACTATGATCAGCAGTTTGCGAGTAGTATGCATTTAAATAAAACACTTCCTAATGTGTTTATATTATATTATATATTAGATATATGTCGCGTTGGAAGCGTTCTATTAAAGGAAAAGTTAGGGGATTATAATCTGTATGTTACATGAATGATCATCTATACCCTTGTGAAATTACCGAACCTATAATTGGTTATATACTACATAAAACAAAGGTAAAATCATTCTATAAATGATTATTTGACAAGATGGTATAAGATACTGTCTATAGTTTATGCGAGTAGTACACATTTAAAAAAAACACTTTAACGGTTTAAAACGCGATATATTAGTCGAAACGTCGGGCCGAAGTTAAAATTTTTTTTCAAATAAGTTTAACTAATATATCGCGTTTTAAACCGTTAAAGTGTTTTATTTAAAAGATGGTATGAGTGACGTTTTGTAAAAAGATTATATATAGTAAAAGACAGTAGAATTGATTTCATTGAGAAATACACATACAGATTTTAAAAAAATATGGCATTTTGTTTATGGCATCCTTATATTAAAACCGGTATAATAAACAATCAATTACAACCATTGGTATTATTTCATTTTTAGAATAACTGAAGTAATGTTTAAATTAAAAGACGCTATTATTAGTATCAGAAATAATATATTGTTAGTTTTTAGTTATTGTGATTGCAATTGATAAACAAAAACGGTTGATTGCCAGTTCATAATAACTCGAAACCTAGTTCGATAGTTAATAAGTATTATGAAATAATTACAAATGATTATGAATAGTGTTCTATAATAAGTGTAAATACAGTGGATACTCACGCTCCAAATATAACCACTCCTCGGTCATTATCGGCGTGGATAGCGGAAATTGAAAAGCGAAACGAATATTGACTGAATCTTCTGTAAACAAAGAGACCCTAATTGAAAATTTATTCAAATATACAACGGAGAAAATGTGATGCTGCTTCTTTGTCAAGTATTGTCTCTGCACATGGTACACATCAGGTAAATACCAATATGAGCAGTAGCGTAGCTAGGTTGACCAAGGCCCCTGTATACCTAAGGGTTTAAGAAAGAATCGGGCCCTTATCCCCTCTTTCAGTATAACTTGAATTAAATAAACCTCCAAAATTATAAATAACAACAAAAGCAGTTTACATTCAAATAATGTTGAAAGTAATAGTCTTATTTTAAAATGCTTATATCTTCGGCCCGGCCGTGGTTTGGGGTGGTTGGGGGGGGGGGGGGGGAGGGGAAAAAAAAAAAGTTTAAAAAGTAAAAAAAAATAAAAAAAAATATCGCGCTTTAAACAAAAAAATTTTTTTTAATAAATTTGCCCCCCGCGCAAAAAAAAGAGAGTTTAAAAAAGGGGTTTAGAAAAAAATTTTAAAAAAATTCTCCTTTTTTACGCTTATATTTTCGTTCCCTAAGTTCCGGGGCCTTGGTGTATTGCATCTGGCCCTACGATAGCTACGCCACTGAATATGAGACATTCATAAAACGGTTTCGTAAACTATTTATTAATTAAGGATAGTATAATGGAGTGTAGCGAGCTAGAGGCACAAAGCAAATAGAAGCTTTCAGATTGAATAATTTTCTTTCGATTTTGAACTGTGCATCAATGATTTTTCACCTCTATTTGTTGTACTATCTATATTATCTCTATCTATAATAAAGTGAACAGTTTATTTGTTTGTTTGAACGCGCTAATCTCAGAAACTACTGGTTCGAACTAAAAAATATTTTTTTTTGGTTAGAATTTCTCGACGAAGGTTATCACACTGTGACTAACAGAAAAACGGGGAAAATTATTCATCTCCGTGGTTTTTCAATGCGTACGCTGCCAAAACAGTTCGAGATACGTAAAAAATATGTATTAATGAATGATTCCTTTTAAATAATCTAAAAAAAGTTGGCGATAGTATATTCTTATTTTAAAATAACTAAGCACGAACAACGGGACGCGACCGGTATCGCGTTTAAGTTTATAAAGATGGCGAGGAAGTTTTCAAAAGCAAATTTGGATGCCTAAAATAACTATCCTACGGACGAAGTGGCTGATACAGCTAGTTCTTGATATAGCCTTTCAAATAGACTACAAAACTAAAGAATTTTTGGAACCCAATTGTTTCGCTTGTCACGATACAAACGCTTCTTTCTAATATGGAAATAGATACAATTTAGCACCGTTAAACAGCCTCCTTCAAACTTTGCCGAGGCTGCAATAAAAGCTTTAAGAATCTAGGAGCTATTAATGTCTGCATACGTTATTTAAAACACGGAACATATTGGCAACTCGCCCGGATTCAGAATGGAGTGTCTATTGTACGGTTAATTTGCTTCTAGAACGCTTTTTGCTTCTACAAGCACACAATAAAATAATGGTAGGAGTAATGTAGAAAGTTTTATAAACTTCTCAGTGGCTGTTCGCTGTAACATATTGAAAATAGCTATTCGGATTTCCCTGTAGAATCACATCAAGTTCGGGATTGTTTAACTTTTTCCTCTCGCGCCACATATAAACTCGTCGCAAATCCAACATGTTTCGGGAGCGTAGTCTCCGAGTCTTCAAAGGAAAGCAACAAACGGCAATCATACTGAACTACATCTTATTTTTCGAGGGATAGGAACGACGTGGATTTACATTTGAAATAGGCTCGCTTTTTTATTGAGCCACTGTGAGAGTGTACAAATCCAGTTAGAGTTATTCTCTGTTCGGTGTTCGTTGAGATTTATTTGTTGTATCAATATTCTTTACATTTAAGACGTCTTAACCACTTGGTAAATTGTTCTTTATCACAAAGGAACACAAATATGGATGGAAGTTCACTCCAAACAATCCATGTCGAATACTGTCTATAGTTTACGCGAGTAGTACACATTTAAATAAAACACTTTAACGGTTTAAAACGCGGCCTCCCCGTGACCACGGCTGCTGCAAAGCATCCGAAACGTCGGGCCGAAGTTAAAAATCATTTCCAAATAAATTTAACTAATATATCGCGTTTTAAACCGTTAAAGTGTTTTATTTAAATCCATGTCGATCTATTTTGGCCTTAGATATTCGGAAATCTGACTTAATTCAAAACTGAGCTAGGAGCTTGAGGGCTATTTTATTTGTGGACTTTGTTTTATTGTTTTTTGTTTGTTAATCAGTTTTTTTTAATCTAGTAATGTGAAATGGTGTATAAACTTGGACTAGTGGATTTAAACATCGACCTGTTATTTTTATATATATGGGACTATATTATACTCCAAAATTTACCTTTCAATTCTAGTGATATATATACACTAGAGGTAGCATAATTTTAGTTCAAATAAAGAAGTTTAAAAGTCAAGTTATTCAGTATGTTAGTTATCTATCTATACTAATATAAAGCTGAAGAGTTTGTTTACACGCGCTATTCTCAGGAACGACTGGTTCGAATTAAAAATTATTTTTGTTTTGTGTGTGTGAGTATTTATCGAGAAAGGTTAGGCTAAAACATCATACTCTGACTAATAGGAGCGAAGAAATAGCGGGAGATGTGGAAAGAACGGGGAAAATTATTTATCTTGGTGAGTTTTCGATGCTTACGCTGCGAAAACGGTATAGAACCGAAAAAATATGTATGAAAGAATGATTCCTCTTTAAATGATCTAAGAAAAAGTCCTTTATAGTTATTTTTAAGAAACTTGCAAGAACGACAGACCGACGGCGGGAAAGAACGCGACCGACGGCGTGGGTAACAGCTAAGTCAAAAAGAGCAAAGGCTTTGCAAAGACCAATTTGGATGTTAAAAATAACTATTCTACGCGGACGAAGTCGGTGGCACAGCTCGTTTCTTATATTTTATTGAACCAAATCTATTTGCATACATCACGCTAATATGTAACAACGTTATTGTGTTGAGGTAATGTAAATCGGATGTAGGATTCCTCAATGGTGTTGAGGTTAACCGCTAGTTCCCCAAACTTCCTCACAACTTACAAATAATAATGTTTCTCGAGTGAAATATATGAATTCTATATATATAATTCTATATTGCATTAAGATCTCTATATCATCGACATTATTGTAATAAAAATAAAAAATTATGCTTTATTTTTTGTAGTTCCAAAAATTGTAAAGCTAATTTGAATTGTATAAAGTTAAGTATAGCCTGTGGTTTGCACGAGTAGATTTAAACAAAACAATTTCAACAAGCCGCCTAGTGACCATGTTTGCTGCAAAGCATTCTAAACGTGGACCGTAGTTAAAATAACTGAACTTATATATTTCGTGTTTTAAACCGTTTTATTTATATAAAGTACATTTAGATATATTTCTCGACCTCGACATCGAAATAATATTAAAAAACTTTTAAATCATAGTATCTATTTAACGACATGGACGTATTATTGTGTGTGGAGTAAAATAAAATAAATAAAATAAATTATAAATTAGTTTTTCGTTGCATAAGTGTAAAAAAAATCATTCACGTCGCATACGATTAGATTTATTTTACTGTTTAGAGTCCGTAAATTTTTCTAAAAATTATTTTTCTCATCGTATAATAGATGAAAGCAGAAAATTTTCTTTATCTTTTTAATTAACGCTCTCAACAATTGTGCAAAATGAATAATTCCTCGAAATATTCCTATGGGAATACTTTAATATCTCACTCGTTAGATTAGAAAGCATAAATTAACACTATTTGTTATGCCGTACCACGCGCGCTCAATTGTAACGCTGCATCTCTCTTCGAGGGTCTTTATGATAAAATTTGTATATTGAATAACTTAATCGATCTTATGAATATATTAAGACAGGTCTTGGACAATATAATTTAGTATTTAACTTATGTGGTCAGTGAACCAATCTATTTTTTATGATAGAGGAGAACCAACATTCATGGTTCGCTTTATGGGAGTTGAAATAAACAACCCATATGATATCCTAACATGATGTGCTATCAACCTTGTTCGGTTTTGTATATTTATTTATTTATACAAGACCAACTACATACATAATTAAACTCATAAGATCTATTTCTAATAATTATTATTACTACTTATGTATCTAAATTACAGTTATGCATTGAGAAATAACGGACTTTTCTATGTCCGGACGGTATTTCGTCACCTAGGCGGAATTTTTATCAATCTGCTTCAAAATATATAAAGTCGAACTCGCGAACGGCAGATCTCTTGCTATAGATCATTTAATCTATAAATACGATCCACAACGGTGTTCCAATGTTGTTTGACGAGCTTTAAAAACTAACAATAACAGACAGGTTACCGACGGCTTGAATATTGGATAATGCTTTTTACGTCACTGTCGACTTTATTTTTACAACTGTAAAGAAATATTATGACAAATTTTGTAGATCAAAAAACGCGTAACATATTATTAAAGCATTTTTTTACATTTTATACGGTTACAGTATATTTAAGGACTGGCGGGTAAAATCAGACGATATTTTTTTATGAAAAGTATCTAGAATATTTCCAGGACAATTATATAAATAATATTTTCTTTGAGACGTATGTGTATTTTAATTACTATGTGTATTTAATTACGAATATAGTTTTTGGAACTTGGAACTTTCAATATTTTTCGTACGTTTCATGATTGCATTAAAAAAAATATATTTGGATTGAAATAAATTACGACACAGACAGGATTTGAACCGGGATCTACAGCGTTGCGTGCTGTTTCTCTGTTGATATGATAACGTAATCGGTTAGAGCAACAGCACGGAACGCTGTAGATGAAGGTTGAAGTCCTGTCCTGTGTCGCTCGATTTTTTAATTTAAACGAATTTTTAATTTTCTAAAATATTGTATTTAAAAGATTATTCAGCGTCTAATCTATAGTTTATAAACATTTTGACCGCACGCCGCCCTTATAGTAGTGTGACAACTTTTTACTCGGAAGCCAATCTCCTTTATGGTGGGAATGGAATTGGTGAAAGTTTATAAACTAGTTTCCTGTAAGCGAGCAGCTGTCGCTTCACGTGGAACAAAACGTCATGACAATGGCTCGATGCAAACTAAATTTGCCGTTCGTAACCTTTTGTTCGGGATAAAGGACACGAAATTTAAACTATAAGTTTTATTATGAACAACCATATTACAGGCGTCACTTTGAACAGACAAGACAAAAGGCTGTTGAACCATTTTAGTGAGGCTTCTCTTTTGCGATGTAGACTTTAAAGTGTGTGTGTGACATTAGTGAATATATGAATGTATTGCAATAAATATAAATATTTAATTTTATATTAAACAGCTACTAGTACTAGACTAGGAGGAAGGGGCAAGTGGTGAGACATCTAACAAAAATATTGAACACATATCTCATAAAAATATATACAGGCTAGAAAATTTGTATCATAAGTTTTTATAAATTTCTATGACATAGAAGATCAGATCACCATGAGGTTTACTAAATAAAAGGTACATTTTTGAACATTCTAAAATCCACAGACTAAATCGAAACACACACTTCACTGTTTTTCCCTTGACTCGAATAAAACTCTGACTTTACCATAGACGAAACCTAAAATGTTTTAGAAAATTTATAATTTGCTTAAAACATCTTCTAGACCCTTTAAGAATAAAACCCACGACCCTATTATAAGCAATGCATTGCGTTGGACCACGATTATATATAAATAAATCATTGAAGAGGTTTATATCAAAACGTGCTTCAAATATAACAACATAATTAGGCCCGATAACACCAGAATGGTCTGGACTTGCAATAAATTAAGGTGAAATAAATTATACATACAAAATGCTTTATCTTTGCTCTGCTAGAACTAAAATTGTGCAAAATGTTTAAATTTGTTTAACTCGCTCTTGTTAGCACTCGTTTCAATTTTAAAACATGTTTTAAAATTGTGTAACGCTTTACATCAAATAATTAAATAATTTACAAAAGATTTTGTTTAACGTAAACTATACAATTAAATTAGAATTGATTATTATCAAATGTTTTTCTCAAAATAATACTAGTAGATAGGATAATTTATCTTCAAATTACTTCATTCTAATAAATACGAAAAACAAAAAAAGTCTTGGAATTACATTTTGTAATTGAATAAGACGTGAGCTCGTGTAATTTTACAATATAATATTCATATAGGTTATGAAATAATAAACGAAGGATTTTAATGATAAAAATATATATTTATTTTTCTATTTACTATAAATTCAGACTTGAATGAGTTACCTGTTACATTGAAATTTGTATGATAAATAAATAAATGTATTAATAAAATCTCCCTTAATACTTATCCCAATATTATTAAATATGAACTAAAAGGAACACGTTCCAGATCAAAAAACTTTTACGCGAAGAACTTTCATAACTGAGAATGCGAATGAAGTTCCAGAAGGCTTCTGGCACGACTTGCGCTTACTACACGAACACCTTTGTACTTGCGCATTTGATAGTATATTTTTTAAACTTTACTAAGATTCTAACTAGTTCACTTCGTCATAGTTAATCTATGAACACGTAATTTTAACTTGTAAAACATTTATATTCATTAATAAAATCCTATATGATAGAAAAAATCACTACAATATCAGTCTCCCCGTGACCACGGCTGCTGCAAAGCATCCGAAACGTCGGGCCGAAGTTAAAAATCATTTTCAAATAAGTTTAACTAATTTATCGCGTTTTAAACCGTTAAAGTGTTTTATTTAAATCACTACAATATACTACTATCTTTTAAGATTAACCCAATAAGACTTCGTATCGCAAAAGAACATGTGCCAAGTCAAATTGTTTAAAATAAAAAAATTAATCTAGTCTACACAATGGAAGTTATGTTTTATTTGTATGATGCCATCTACTGCAACATAAAAAACGTTGAACTCAATATTTTCATCTTCAATCCTTTCAGCTTCAAATCATAGGTCATTTAACTTCAATTCCTAATAACCAAGGTTGAAATTACATTGCGCGTGAGGTTTCAATTTTTTTCAATGTTAATCTTCTAATACCTAAATACCTTTTTTATAAAGCAGTGAGGACGGACAAGTGTGGCAACCTAAATAAGGAAAATCCCTATTAGGTTTTAAAGTTTCCCCATGAGTATCCAAAACCAAAATAGGACGACAGCACATCTTGCTTAGGTGCAAATGGCTAGGGTATTTGACCACCCATTCAGTCAACTCCATGCGTCTTTATATTAAAAAAAATATCCCCAGGAACGTTCCTACAAAATGCGTTTGACAATCGAGCCACAAGGCCTTTAACTATCGTGACTCATGATTGAACGAGGCCTAATTATAATATATGCACATATTTTCCTTTCAGTAATATTCTTGTCAAGAACTGTGCGTTCCTTCCAATGAAGAATGCCACACGATACCGTGAGTTGTGCAACATTGTGCATATTATTTAAGAGCACGACCGGGGACATTTTAACCTACTTTCATATTTCCTAGACTAGGCTTGACGTATTTATTTTAATGAATGCATTTCATTAGTTAATATTAAATGCTCAATGAACAAACAGAGCATTCAATTTGTGAATTATAATACAAATTGAAGTGTAAATTAATAACGTTACGGTTACATAGCTTTATATATCATTTGGATTCAATGATTAATTAATTCAAATTATGTTATCATAACGATTCTCACATCCGGAAAAACTAGGCGAGGTCATGGGACTTGATCAACTATTTTTTTAACGGGCTTGTTGGTCTAATGGTAGCAATGTAAGGTAGGGTTTAGATTCTCACCGGGTCAAGTTTCAAATTTTTTTGAAACATAGCTCGGACTTCGACTGGAAATCTAGATAATAATTGGGTGGTAGGAATAGCGAAATTCCGCCCGGGTCACCAACCACAAATGAAAAGGCCGTGAAGTTTAATTACGTTACGGTTTCAGATATCCAAACCCAAAATAAGTTGATAACATCTTGTTTAGATGCTATAGGCTGGGTTGTTACACCTACCATCAAGTAAAACTTATGTTGGTCTGTCCTCCCCTATCATAAAAAAAACCTATGATAGCAAAAATGCGTGTTGGCAGATGACACAAAATGATTCTCTAGTGCACGAGCGGGAATCGAATTAACCTCTTGTGTAACAATAGCTAATTACTTGATAGCAAATCGTTTTAACTTATTCATATTTCATATATGAGCACAGCTCAGATTGCCTCCGGGAAACGTCAAGTGTTCAATCACCTACGTATTTATAATATCTATCTGTGTAGTGAACCCAGAATTGTGTAGACATCATGCCCCACGTAAAGGAGAGGCCCCTAGAAGAAAGGTTTTAAGAGACCAAACCCACCGAGCGAGTTTTTATAGGTCGGTAGGTTTCAACGGCTCCACAACTAAATTTGTGAGTAGTGGGACTTTTTAACGTAGAATTCAAAACGGTTGACACAAAAAGATGAAATAATTATGATGCATAAATAAATATAAAAGGTAGAAAAATGATTGATCTTACTCGACGGAACCCAAGATCATATGATAATCAAGAATCAAGTGTACGACTACACTAATGACGTAGATAAATCAAATACCGTCATGAATTATTTACACACGTTATCAGTCAAGCGGCCGTAAAAATATCCCAAATGTCTCGCATATACTAATAGCGATAATTTGAGTCACTTAACACAAATACATCACTTTACACGCGACGTCACAGTGAGGTATTGTTTTGGAGTGTGCGAGCCCTATTTACATGAAAGGTATGAGACACGTGTATCCTGATTATGAAGATGTATTCCACTAGCGGAGGTGTGGGAAACAGAAATAATACATGCATAATTTGAGAGCAGCCTTGTTTACTTATTATTGTTACATGTTTACATAACAATAAATAGTATTAGACTATACTAGCTGTGTCAGCGACTTCGTCCGCGAGAATCGTTATTTTGGGCAACCGAATTCGTTTTCGCATACCCCATCGTCTTTGTAAACTTAAGCTGTTACCCACGACGTCGGTCGCGCCCCTTCCCGTCGTTCTTTCAAGATAATCTTAAAAGATAGACATTATATAACTTTTCGGACATTTTTAGGTAATTTTAAGAGTCGTTCGTCCATATACATTTTTTGGGTATCTTGAACCGTTTTTGCAGCGTACGCCTCGGGAATGCACAATATATATATTTTTTAATAAAACACTTTAACGGTTCAAAACCTATATTAATTAAACTTATTTGAATCCCCGTGACCACTGCTGCTGCAAAGCATCCGAAACGTCGGACCGAAGTTAAAAATCATTTTTAAATAAGTTCAACAAATATATGACGTGAGAGGTGCAAGTATCAATAAGTTTAAAAAAATTCGACGATAAGGTGTATGACTCGGTAGCTCAATTAGTAGAGCAACAGCACGGAAAGCTGACGATGCCGGTTCAAGTCCTGCCCGAGTCGACAACTTTTTTCAATTTATTTTCGATTTTTATATTAAATTCTTCAGTTTTATATTATTGTATATGTATAGATTATATTTTACGGCCATTTTGCAAACTTAACCCCAGTAGTTTAACTTTAAAATATTCATGGAATGTTTATTGAAATAAACATTTTCACGGTTGAAGCGAAATATATGAGTTAACTTGGACGGACTCGTTAGTCAAATAGTGGCAATGTATGGTTTTTTATGGGTTGAATACTATGTTATACAAATATCAAACATATACGTCAGTGTTCAGTAGACCGTAGCATGCTACGAGGTCGTAGCTAGCGTAGACGAGATACGTGAAAACCATGTAGCAGAGTGCTACGAACAGGTAGTCTATATGGCAATTTAGAGAACAATATTGTAATGTGTACTGTTTATATACATTGTAATATACATAACAAAATGCATATTAAGTAGTGTTTGTAATTTACGCGAGTAGTACATATTAAAAAAATATTTTAACGGTTTAAAACGCGAAATATATTAGTTGAATTTATAAAATAAATAAATACTGCGCGAGGTTTCTGATGCTGCTACTCGGGTCAATTCTGTTATCACCAAATATTTTTCATAACAATGTATTGAAGGTAACATTTTCGATTCTAAAACTAAAAAACGCAGAATTTGAAAATGTACCATAATCATATTAGATTTTACTCCGAAATACAAAGGTGATGAAGCTTGAAGATGCATGGAGCAAATTTAGTCCGTCAATATCAAACAACATAACGTCTAAAACGCAACTGATACTGATAAAAATGTTGTGATTTAATTGACTTTTCAGGAAACTATAATACAAAATATTCTCCAGAAGTGTATCATATTCAGGGTCACGAACACAATATAGTTTGCATATTTTGGTTTTGTATATCAAGGAATCCTGTGTCCAACATTGGGAAAATTTATATGTAAGGATGGAAATAATATATAAGGTTTTACATCTATAATTCTCATAATGATACAGGCATAAAAAATACAGTATTTTTTATTGTTAAAGTACTCTGTAAAGCAGTAGGTATGATGTATCGTCACGCTTTGCCACAATTCAAAATAAATTAAACCACATTCTCAATCGACGTCATCATTGAATGAAACCGATGGAAATTATCGGAAAGCAATTGGAAAACAAAATTTCCCGCTCACAACTGCTGGCAATATAAATAGATAGTTTTTGACCGAAATCATTCGGTTTTAATGATAACGTAATATTTGTACATAACACGTACGTGTAAATGAAAATTAATAGCAATTTTTTTTAGATTACACAGACTATTTTTAAACTTAAATTTTTTTTGGAGCTGGGTCTAACTTGTAGCATAATAATTAACTTTACTTCTATGAAGCATATTCTGACAAAATCCTGTAAGTAAATTTTGAGGCATACTCGTACTGTGATTTTTTAAGTAGGAGTAGGTAGTCGCTTAAAAATGTTACTCCCTCATAGTAAAATAAGACCGTCCACACTACTCCACAATTTATATTCCTTATTTGATTTATTATAACTGTGTATGTGTATCGGATCTTAGAACACAAACATAGTCTTGCCCAGATTTTGTACCTACCGAAGACAATGCAAAAAATTACTTGCTATAACTGTGCAAAAAATCTTATACAGCTGTCTACCCACTCTCTGTATATATGTTACATGACACAAATCTCGTTGATGTCTGTTGAGAATCACTTATTTCAGCGCTACAAGTATTAATGAGATTGCACCTGTCGTGCAGCTTCCAATATGATTTCAGCGCTGCGTTAGCGTCAGGCACCGCACTAGCTTGACAGCTTACACGGATTCGGCGGAGACAAAGAGTGCACAGTGAAAGAGCCTTTCATCAAGCCTCGGTTTATAGCCGAGTTTCGAAAGTGCTGTGTACGTTTTGATAACACTTAACTACGCCTCAATGCGGAGCTTGCTTCAATAAAATCGCTTTTGGGAAGTAAGTTCGTAAGTTATCTGGGTCGATGAAATTTCCACACAATAACGTATATAAATACGTTTATTCAGAAACAACATTTACAATTATGCTTACGTTACGTTACAAACATAATATAGGAAGAAATTAATACAAGTTTAATGTTATATTATAATTAAATATACCAAGAACCTCTGAAAAGGACACCAGCCTGCTACGTTAGTACTAATGTCTCAAAATGATATTGTGTGCCTTCTTGGAGGCCGAGCTAAACAAAAGCGAGATAATTTTTTGTTTATTATACACACCAATATTTAATGGAATTTCACTTATAGATTTGAAATTGAATAAACTCTTATAAATAGGTTATAGGAAATCATAAACAAGTTTAAATGGATCTATTGAATAAAGAAACATTAAAATAAAATTACTTAATTAGTTACATTTTTAACTGCATAAAAATCAATAAAAAGTTTCTTGTTATATCTTATTAATTACATATTGCTTTACAATATAAAATTAAACAGACTAATTCGCACTGTATCCTCCTTTTTACCCGAAAACATTACTTAAACGAAACTAAATGAAAAGGACTCGTAGATTAATACATCTTTCATTCCTTTTAAAGTAGGCTTTGCAATATTTCTTCGAGCTCAACGTTGACAATATAATGTAACTATATTGAAAGAAGGAAAAAATAAAGATAACTGTTTTGCAAGATCGTGCAAAGCTATTAACAAAAGAAATAAACTTTTGCTACTGCATTGTTTGAAAATATTACTTTTAATTTAAGAAAGAACTCGGAAAGGAGAACAAAATGTCAAGAGTATACAAATTAATTCTATCTTTTTAAACTGTATTCAAGATAATACAGCGATCCTAGATTCGTTGTTGGTATAAAGGAAATTGTCGCTAGCCTGAGTCACTAATTAATACCTAAAGAACTGAGTGTATTATTACACGCAAAAGTTCACTTAATTGCAAAGAGTTCAAGTATTACGCCATCTTCATTGTAAATAGAGTAAGAAGCAATGAAATTTTCCTAATAGTATTTCTTGATGCTCTTTCCGGTTCCCTTGTTAAAGGATACCAAATGTCAAAGGACTATACTCGATCAATATTTTCCATACGCTAAAGAATGCAATTTAAATAAAACGTATGTAATGTTACATACTATATTAAAGCTAATACAAACGATGAATGAAAATTGGCGATACGTAAGCCTAGTTCGTAAAGCAATGATCGATGGCGTTTCGAATCCCGCGTGCGCCATAAAATGTTTATCTATGTAATCACTTAAATCATTCTAATTTTCACATGATTATGCGTATAAGAGCTTATATGTATACGTTTTAACAATTTAAAAATCCACGAATATATAGCAATAGTCATATCTCGAACACGAATCGGATCCCGTTCAGTGATCGTTGTAGCTACGAGTTCCAAGTCTTAATATTATATTAATTATAATTCTCAAAGTGTATATTTTTTTTTTATGATAGAGGAGCCCAGCCTCGCTTGGGGTTCACATGATGGTAGGTAATGCACCCCCAGCCAAGTCTAAACGAGATGCACTGTCGATCTATTTTAGGTATGAACATCTGGAAACCCACAGACTAAAACCGAAAGGCAATTTGAGCTTTACAACTTTTTTATCTGTGGACGGTGGTTTGTGACCCTGGCCGAAATTTCGCCCTTTCTGGACGAAATCCAACATGTTCAGAAAAATTCGAAATGAAAATTAGAAATGTTGAACCCGGTGGGGATCGATTATTAGCGATACATTACTACCATGACAAACGAAAACATTACAATAGCATTTTAAACCTTTAAATAAACAATTTCCCCTTTACATTATAAATTACTTATCGTGAAACTTGACGAAATTGAATGTTGTTTATTCAACTCCAAATTCTGAGAAGGCGTTAAATCGATACGCTTAATGTACACGTACACGATATACGTATCGAATGTTCGTAAAAGTTCGCATTAATTGAAATATGGAGAACGTGACCTCATTAATAACTTTTCAGACATCTCTATACATCCCTTCATCGGCGAAATGCTACACGATATTTGCGAAGGTTTCAAATGTGTACAATAAAGCATTGGAAATTTATTTGTACATTTAATACTAGTAAATAAAAGTTGTTAAATACATAAAAAATAAGTTAAGTAATGTATGTATTTTAATAGACTTATCAAAATGTGTGTGATGTAGAAAAGTTTATCTTCCGTTATTTTTCTCCTGTGAATCTTATCCTGTTTTCCATACACGAAACTTTAGTCTACTAGTTCTGTGTATGCAATTCTATAAAAAAAAGAATATGTTTAAATTAAATTATAACATATAAAAATTATTACGGTTTACACAATTTTATCTAATTTTTAACCCTACCTTTAGGGTGCTTTGAATTAAAAATATTAATTTGGGGTTAAAATTAAAATTATTTTATTTATTAACTAGCGACATAACATTTTTTTTATTGTAGAGGACTGACAAGTATGTCCTCTAGTAGTTGAAATATCCAATCTAGCTGTCTTAAAGATCTTGTCTTATTTTAGTTTGGAATGGGATTCAAATCAAAGGAACCTAAACGCGATTAAACTTTTAGGCTTTTTTATCTGTGGACAATGATTCATTACCCAAACGGAAGTTCGATATTCCTATCATCGATTTAATATCCAGATTTCCAAAGGACTTCCAACATGTTTCAGAAGAATAATAAATTGATTAGAAATATTTTGGACCCCGTAGGGTTCGAATCTACGATTGCTACATTGCTACCATTACACTAGCAAGCACGTCACATAAATACTACTCGTATCTGCCGTCTGAAATATTTTTTCTCATTTTACACACCAAGTCCCGGGCGATAGCTAGTTATTTTACAATGAAACGGGTTATTGAGATAGTATTGAGTGGTTTTGCGTCTGCTCCAGGACAAGAGTCGTTTAACAAAATGACGGGCCCTTTTTATCTTCGTCGGCCGGCCATTTGTTCCTCGCTCTATTTTCCCGGACCGCAAACCAACGAGTTCTATTTTGAATATCCCTTTTCTGGAAATTAAATAAAACCTGTTACACTTCAACGTCGCTTACGGTATTCCTTTGGTAATACCGGCGGTTTTATAGAATTGTGTCGGCTTCGAGGACTGAATTGTATTTCTTGTTGAAGTAAAATTTTAATTTAAGCTGTCCATTTGCTGCACGATAATCTTATTGGACTCAGAAATAAATCAATTTGTTGAAATTTGTCTCACTACTGATAGAAAATTATAGCTAATAAAATTCGTGGGTGCCATCCCTACTGGATCCATAAACGTTCCTAGTTAATAAATACTTTTCTGAAACATGTTGCACTGGAAAATGAGTGGAAAGATTATTGAAATTCCATCCGGGTCGCGAACCAACGTCCACAGATGAAAAATCGTTATCAGTTTCGTTTCAGTAGGTCTGTGAATTACAAACATTCATTACGAATGTACAAAAACAAAATATGACAACGGCGCATTTCGTATAGATGTTATATTTTAATATTTTTCACATGTTATTTCAAATGATGGCTCTATATACATAAAAAAATGATGACTCGATAGTTCAATTGGTTAGAGCAACAGCACGGAACGCTGTGGATGGCAGGTCCTGCCCGAGTCGTAATTTTTTTTTTCAATTTATTATGGATTTTTAATTTAGACGTTATAAGGCTATATTTACCTTCTATCAAACCACATTCATACCCCGCCATAAAAAATCTAGATTATATCACACTTAACGAAGCGTCCATCTAAAAGATAGGCATTAGAAGTGGCCTCGTGGGGCTGGAGAAGAAACACTTCGTTTGTTGCGATACAACTCATAAGCGGCAGCTATCTCGCTACGCTCTATTCACCCGAAATAGTACCTCAAGGAGTTCGTTAATGACTTCGCTTGTGCACTCTGCCTGCCATATTTTTGCTTATGAAGCCATTTTGAAAATTGCACCCGCCATGCTCGTGTATATGAGAACGCTAAAACAAAGTGCGTCAGCGTAACGAGCCTCGGAAAGTGTGCCTTACTTTGTTAACTTTTTGTAAGGATAAAGTGAAATACATCTCGTTTAGTATTAATGATGGAATATTGAAAACATCGCTTTAAGTTTAAGACCTGTTAATGATGTGTATCGTTGCTATCACATTCCAATTAAGTTAATATCTAGTAAAGTTGAAAGCCCGTTTCTAGCTCGGTAGCCACGAAAAAATTTCTGCAACTGTTTCACTGATATATTTTAATTACAAGTAAGTAGTGGATCAGACTTCTGTTCAAAGAAAAACAATTTATTGCTAAATTCGAACCCGGACCTCGCTTAATCTTTCAGCTACAGACGCGTTCACTTTAGTCTAATAGGACACATTATGTAAAACAATTTTAACGGTTTTATATTTAATTTTCATAACGATGTGACGTTTCAGATGATTTACAGGAGTGGTCACTTAGTAACTGTTTACAAGACAAGTTTTATTCAAAATTAGTTCTTAAATTTGTAATTCATTTATTATTCCATTGAACACTAAATAAAAATCTGTAAACATTTTGTCATTTTTTTATAAATTAATCTACATTATGTGTCGTGTTTGTTTAATATTATATGAATATTTCTTTGATTATAATCATTTAGTATCCGTTATTTTACAATGCAATCAGCTTGTCATCACAACAAATGTTGTACTTACATTAAATTTGTATTTATTGATGTTGGAAGTTAAGAAAATGAAAAGCAAATTATGAAGTTATAAATCGCCTCGGAGAAGCGGTACACTAATCTTGAGAGTAAACTTTTATTTTATCCTCGCCTCATTGCGGCGGGTAAGTTTTCGGTGTTCAGCAATTTCTTTCGCAACTCTAAAGATCAGATTTCTTTTGTTAGAAATATGAAACATAACGTGAATTGAAAAAGTTAACGGTACAGTATCTTGTGACAAAGGGACGAATGCTGCTGTTAAATATTTCATAATTAAGTATAGTCTGTAGTTTACGCGAGTTTAAATAAAACACTTTTTACTAGTTTTATCCACCCCCGTGACCACGGCTATTGAAAGCATCTGAACGGTTGCGTCCGCGTAGGGCCGTAAATAGAATACATTGTGATATGTTAAATAATACATTTCGCGTTTTAAACCGTTAAAAGGGTTTTACTTAAATTTTATAATTGTACTAGTGGTTGGTACGCATAACTGTAGATTATGAGGTCCTGGTTTTAAATACCTGGTCATATGACCCGTTAAGTGGTGCCAATTGTCATCTCTAATCTAGCAACGCTAGTCGGTAAAGCCCACTCACCTACACTCAAATACCGTGATGGGTCATTATTAAGCTGTTCCCAGCTATGGAAAGTTATTACATTAAAATGATGTATAAACGGTGTGTAAAATTTCATTTTCTCTAGATGGCGTTGTTTGCAATTTGTACTCCTAATGTTTTTACGGTGTAAACGGCTCGTAATGTTTATCCATCAGCTTGCTAACAGGCAGTTACAGTACATACATATAGAAGCAACTATATTCATCAGTCAAACTTAATACAATTACATTTATGCTTCCTAATAATATTATATAGGTACATATTTATATAATAATATAGATAGATACCTCGTCCAGACGGAAATTGAACTCAAAACTTTACCGCTAAAATACTTCGAATTTGGTGAGTTGATTGAGCATATCTAATTATATGATTACGAACACGTGTGGTGTATACGTTTGTTATATAGCTATCTAGCATAATTCCGTCAGTGTTGAATAACTCAATACAGTTTTATTCTAGCTGCTGTTACACAGCACATACCAATTTTACATATACAAACGTACAATCAAATTTACATCTTCTATCGGCTTGATTATACATTTTTTTATTTGTTCTAATTTATAAAGCTAGAGTTTGTTTAAATCTGACGACGTCGTTGGTATGTGTAAGATCGGTTGTGAAAATAAATATGATGATGTCATTCCACGCGGACGTAGTCACGGGCACAGCTAGTGTATAGCTCATTTGGTTTAGCAAAAAAGGTTCTAATTATTTAAATTAAAATTACGTTTTTTATGTACAACAAAAGTAATTTTTATTTTTATATAAGCTCACATGAGACGATTGTCACAATCAAAATATCTGTAAAAATGAAATGTACAGACGCAGACACGCGTTTTCTTTATTTAGTATATAATTCGAAATGAAACCATTGAAAGCTGTGTATCGCCAGCCGAGATCGGCGGCAACAAATTGCGGTTGAACGAGATAAAAAAGGTCGGTCCGTCATTTTGCTAAACGAGTGACGGGAGAACAGTATGGGTTGTATCTGGAGGATCCCCACGGCGAGATGTCTTGAAAAACTGATACTGCTGTCAATTTCATTCGCGATGCTTTCACTTGAAACCTTTTTCGATAAAGAAAGGTTTTACAGCGCGTTACGTGTCGGGCTTATCCTTGGAATTTTACGAAGTAAATAAACGCTTATTTACTTCGAGAAATTCCAAGCGTTCAGAGAAATCGCTTATTGCCGTACACTGTACGCCCAATAGGGGAAAAAAACGGATAGTCGCCTCGGTTCTTAATACGCTATGCTATGAATAAAATTTAGTGTAACGCTTTGCTATAATAAGTAGTAACAAGTTTGGTGAACTATGGCACGCACATCAAAGCAAGATGTACGTGCCGTACTTACAATCAATTGTAAATAAGTAACTTATACATTTCGCGATTCAAACCGTTAAAAGTGATTTATTTACAAAACATACTCAACATTATAACATCATTAGTTCTTCACATGCTTTAATGATATAATAAATTTCTAATGCGCTCTAAAACATTTAGAAAACTATCAGTAAAATATACAAAGCTTCAGAGTTGCCTTCTTTTAACTAAGTATTACGTTTCCCTATAATAGAGAACAGAGAGGGCCAGCTATATAATACCTCAACGAAATGCACTGTTAAATACTGTCTATAGTTTACGCGAGTAGTACACATTTCAATAAAACACTTTAACGGTTTAAAACGCGATGTATTAGTTAAATTTATTTGAAAATGATTTTTCACTTCGGCCCGACGTTTAGTTAAAAAATCATTTTCAATTGAGTTTAACTAATATATCGCGTTTTAAACTGTTACACTGTTTTATTTAGAAATGCACTGTTGACTTTGGTAAGTCAACAGACTGAAACCAAAACTTCAAATCATGCTTTTTTATCTGTGACACCTTCAACGTCATATTACATTAAAATAACTTGAAACCATACAATGTTCAAAGTATATCAAAAGCTTTCATAACTCGCGAGTGCTACTCGAATGATACAAGCAAGGCTTAAGTTCCTCCCCTCGTTTGAAGTATAATAATATGTCTGGAACATTTATTATTAACTGGTGATGCGTATGTTGACAGCGCAAGAGTAATGAAAAAGTCATATGTAACCGCATATACGCGGAATACTTGATAAGCTTAGCTCTCTTTAAATTACTTACGCTAATACAAGTTCATTCTTGAGTAGGAAAAAGTATTTATTTTCGTCACAGATTTTTTTGTCGCACGTTGAATGTTATTTAGAAATTTCTATTCACGAACCACCGTCGTTCGTTCGTTAAGATAGGCATAAGCCTATCTTGACTCTTCTATTAAAAAAACAGGAAATACAGCCCTGAAGCGTATTGCAATACGTTTTGTGAATAGTCGTATTATTAGATGAATCATATTTACGTTTATTATACCTATCTTGTGGTAAAAAGTGGACACTGATACAAACTGTTTTGCGTTTGTTCGAAGGACTCGAGACGAACAGAAAACCAATATCTACACGTAATGTTAAAATACAGCAAACGAACAAGCAACTTAACAATAAACTCATCACTAGACATATTATGTATATGTTAAAGCTAAGACTATTTACTTACGTGAAAGATATTGAATACTGAATCACTGATGTCGTGGTCACAGCAAAATGTACAGGACTCGTATGTTTGTATTGTTTTACACTTGTAGTAATTACTAACTATTAGACACTACACATCCACTAAAGAATAACACATCTGTAGAAATTACAATCAAGTGAAGTTCCTTTAATGGCTAGTTTACCGGCATGTAGGGTTCAGGAAGCAAAGGCTTCTTGTCATACTAGCGTCGATTATGCGGGACCTTTACACGTTATTCCGTTTAGGCGCCGCGGCGTGCGTAGCCAAAAGGCATATATTTGCTTATTCGTATGTCTTGTTACAAGGGCGGTACACATTGAATTAGTTTCTAATCTCAGTACCGAATGCTTTATTAATGCTCTGAGACGGTTTATAGCTAGAAGGTTAAGAGTCAGTTATGTACTCTGACTGTGGCACAAATTTCATAGGTGCAAGTTCGCGGTTAGATGAAATTGAATATGAAGATACATTTGCGAATGAATTAACTGAATCTCGTATTACGTGGAGGTTCAGCCCCCTGCTGACCCCCATTTTAATGGATCAAGCGAGAATAATGTGAAGAGTGTTAAAACACATTTAGCTAGAGTGGCAATCAATTGTTAACCACGGAAGAAATGGTCACTACGCTTACGCAAATAGAAGCGATATTCGCGATCAATTAGTCGTTTTGTTTTGGAAGGATGTAAGGTTGAATATCTGAGTTCGTTGCAGTATCGTAACAAATGGACTAATCCTAACGAACCTATACAAGTGGGTACTGTAGTTTTGTTGAAATCGGATAAGAGTGTTCCCTTGGATTGGCCTATCGGTATATTTGAGGCAACTTTCCCCGGAAAGGATTGTCAGAGTTGTAGATGTCAAAACGAAAGCAGGCGTTTATCGAAGGCAGTTGTCAAAATTTTTCCATTACCAACTCAATAAATAACTCTAAATTGAAAACAAACAAAATATAAAGTCCACTTTTATCGATAGCGAAATATAATACATTTTATTTAAAATTCAATAATATTTACTAATAATGATTACGGCAAAGAGGTTTCATAATACCCATACATCACCCTTAACTAATTATGTGGTATGAGATCATTAGAATGTTATTTAATATAAATATAGTTGTATTTGATTCCATTAATGAATTATAATAATTTCAATCATCTTGAAAGGATTTAGTCCTTTCAACCCGGGGGGCTATGGCTATGTTTGGGCTATATCGTACTTCGGGACTAGATTTGGTTAAACTAGGCAATAGGTATCCAAAACGACCTTCCATGTCCTCTAAGTCCATTCCACCAATAGCTTACCCCTCCTGCCCGCGCACCTCACCGCAAGCAGTGAAGACAGGCCTAGCAGAATTAGCGGACCGGACACTGCGCGGGTCGTTGACACCACTTTAACTAATTACAAGTGTGTGAAGCCTGAAGAACTAATTCTATACAGTGAGTCCTTATTATCTTTCTTAATTTTATCTTATTCCCCTATTGCTTATTAATTAGCCACTTTGCGCAATAGTTCCCCCAATTATTGAGGGAATCTAAAGTTTTATTTTTCATATTTCAAAAAGTTTATAACTGTACCAGCGCGTAATCAGTACTTAATGTTCAAATAAGGGATTGTTGATGTTAAGTTTTTAAAGGTTTAAAATTAAAAAGGTTAACTTATTTAAAATTTATTTAAATATGAATACGGACGTTTTAGAAGCTTTGCAGTAGCCGTGGTTAATAAAAGAGGGGCCTGTTGTTAAATAAATTGTAACTTTAAATTAACGAATACATTTCACGTTTAAACCGTTAAAAGTGTTTTATATTAGTTTTAATAAGAAGTATGTACATGAAAAATAAATTTATAGGAAAAGTAAATAGTCGTTTATCTATATTATACTTTACCGACATTCGAGTGTATTGGTGTGTACCTACTTATACCTATACCTATGTTACTACTTTTTAAATTCTGTTTAGTTGGTTGTGAACATTTCTTGCGTCATCACATTCGTGCTAAATTTAGGAACTCTGTCTTATTCGTTTTTTAGTATCTTAGTTTTTGTTCTTTGTTTGCTCTAAATTGTTTTTATTTACTGTTCAGTTGGTTCTTTTTTGTGTTTTTTATTTTGTGAGTTTTCGTGGTGTGTTAATTCTTTTTAAATGTTGTATCCAGCACGTGAGTATCTCAGTGTTGAGAATTTACCGGAGAAGGTAGGGTCCTTTCATCTGCAGCCCTTCGCAGTTATGTAATATGTCAATGCTTCTCGTCTGTACGCTGTACATTCCATATTCGTATTTTAAACTTTGAAATAAATGAAAATAAATAGAACTATAAACACCTGATAGCCCGTAATATATGCCCTTTATAAGTTTTCGGGACTGTTCCATTCACAACCTGTATAAATTAATAATCCAATTCGGATTTTTAAAAATACGACTCGAGTTGGTTAGGGCAGCAGCACGGAACTTTCAAGTCCGGTTCAAGTCCCGCCCGTGTCGTAAACTCTTAATCTAAATAGATTTTAATTTTAAGAATATAGGTTAAAGAACAGAATTATGAAATGTAAAAATATAGTTAATCGATTTTTAACTGCAACTCAATGGTTCACCAGCAGTTATAGGCAACACTAAATATTTATGAGGACTTCAATTTATATAAAGCTTTAATTAATATACTTTGCAAGTGTAAAAAATATAGCATGACTTTCCAGCCATGTATTGAAAATTCGACGCCTCGTTATAAATATGAATGTAAGTGAAATAATGAAAAAGGATTTTATTTTAATATTTCGTTTTCGTCAACCGCAATAAGTGAAATGAACTTGGAAATACATAATTTTTATTAAACCATTCGACGTCTCGTGCTCCAATTAAAATAAGCGAATAAATGTGCTGGAATGTACACGGAGTATTTTATAGTTCTATTTTTATGGCACACAACTTTTCATTGAATGCTTAATACTGCAATACTTTTCAATTTATATAATTATTTTTTGATTTTTTATTAAATGTTACACGTTTAAGACGAAAATTAGATAATTCTGATACCTATTTAATTTTTTTTAACAAAACACTATAACGCGATATACTATATTAGTTAGACTTGTTTAAAAATTATTGTAACTACGCCCCGACGTTTCGAATGCTTTGCAGCAGCCGTGGTCACAGGGAGACTAAAGATGGAGGGTGTCGAAGTTGATATTTGGCGAAAGGCCAGTTTCGTCAAATACCAACTTTGACGAAACAGATGGCGCTAGTGTAGCAGTTATTACTTTAACGTCGGAGACCTCCATCTTTAGTCTCCCCGTGACCAAAGCATCCAAGGCATCCAAAAAAAAAAGTTTAACTACTAGTAGTAAATTAGTATCGCGTTTGAAACTGTTTTAGTGTTTTATTTCAATTTGTTGTACTCGCGTAAATTGTAAAGACCTAGCAAACGTCGCGCTTAGCTCAAACATGTTTTCCGCAAATTTACTTTTATTAGCACAGAGGCCGTTTGTGATCTTCCATTGTTTAACTTTTATTTTTCATTGTAGCCTATTTTCTTTTAAAACTAACTTTATTTCACCTTGACTCGTATCACGGTCATCTCATAAATGTGGCTCTTTCATTTCACACAAATGAGAGTTTTGTGAAGCAGAGAATGTTAATAGACACGAGGTTTTCTAGCATCTGGGTCTTGGCGAAATTGATAATTTTGAAACGATAACGAAATTAAATAATAAATGTACTGTATCAAAAGAGCAACGTGATTATCCGCTAAAGATCAGTTTAATTTTTTCATGTCAAATTACGTCAATATAGATTAAATAAAAACCGACCAAGTGCGAGTCGAATTCACGCACGGAGGGTTCTATATTTAAATTTATTGACTTGGTTATCGACACGTACAATTATTTTTATATTGTTACCGTTTTGCAGTTATGTCAAGTGTCAATGCAAGATTTTTATAAACTTTTGAGTATTTATATTATTTTGTTTTTAATATTCAAGGCAAAAGAAATTAATTATTTTATCGGTTTATTGTGATATAATCTGATGTCGTATATAGTCGGATAGATAGCGATCTCTTAGTATAATTTTTACTTTGAGTACATTCTATAAAAAAAAATACGTTATCAGTTTTCTAAAAATGGACATAGTATGGAGGCCAACTAGCAAAGACTTTTGCCATCATCGACATATTATTATCGCCAAGTCAGTCAATTGAATTGACAAGACATCAGCAATTTTAAAGATTTACTTGTACTAATTTGACATTCAAAATGAGTATATAATAATAAATATTAATATAAGTTTCTTTTCGAACTTCGTTATCGTTTAGTAACTTAGCTGGCCACGGTGGGAAAATAATTACGTTCTACCGTCGCGCGTCTAGGTTCGGTCTTCGCTCGAATTTCGTTTTACCCGAAGGATGATTTATAAACTTATGGCTTAATTGAATATTGAATCTCACATTGCAAGGGTGAGCCTCTAGGCTTGATTACCACATTCGCCTTAAGCTATTGTGAAACGTAATTAGATCCTATCATAATATCTATCGAGATTTTAATCGCACAAAATTTTAACTCTACGGTGAAGCTTAAAAAGTTTCAGTAAAAAAGAACGAAAATAGGTTAGCTTAGCTATCACGTTAAGGATAAGAGACAGATAGTGAAGTCTTTGTTAGGTGTTTTTTTGTACGGAACCCTAAAAGGTGTGTTTATATACTACTTTTTAGGGTCCCACATACAATCCATACGTTGACATACTAGGCATTTAATATATATAAAATACTTTAACGGTTTAAAATGCGATATATATTAGTTTCTACGTGACCACGGCTGCTCCCAAGCATGTGAAACGTCAGGCTGAGGTTAAAATAATTTCCAAATAACTTTAACTAATATACGTCGCGTTTTAAACCGTTAAAGTGTTTTATTTAAATGTGTACTACTTGCGTAAACTATAGAGTTATAGACAGTATTTTACTTACAATTTATTTTAACTACGGCGCGGCGTTTCGGATTTACAGCAGCGTGGTCACGGAGGGATTGTTTTGAATTACAAGTAAACTTAATTATATCCAACTTTGTTGCATCGCTAAGTGAGAAATGTCGTGAGTTCTAAACTCGGACATTATGTTTTTTTTTATAAACAAAATTAATCAATAAACAGATGCTAAAATATATTGCATTAACAGTTAAATTTTAATGATCGTTTTTATAGATCAATATATTAACGCTAAATAATATATACCAATATTATAAAGCAGAAAAGTTTGTTTGCTAGCTTTTGTGTTGATTATAACATCAACACAAAAATTCATTTATTGAGGAAGGCTTAAAGCTATATAAATCGAGCTGCTAACATTAGGAGCTAAAAACAGAAAAATGTGGGAAACGGGGAGAATCAGTCTCTTTAGTGGGCTTCCATTGCGTGCGCTGCGAAAAGGGTTCAAGAAACCAATTTTTTTATGAAGATATCATTTTTAAATGATCCCAAAATTGTCCACGACAGTGTCTAGATGTCTATATTTTAAGATCAACTCGCATGCACGATGGTACGCGGACAATGTCGTGGCTTTAAGTTTTTTATAGTCTGTGGTTTTTATCTTTTATTCTAACGGTTTGTATAATTTGATACTACGAATAAATAAATTGTATAATATAAATAAAATGAGTTTAGATTAAATACAAACAAACGCTGATAAGTTTGTATGAAAAAATAAAAAATATGATGCACGAGTTCGCGGATATAGCTAATGTCAAATAAGTCCTGGGTTCGAATTACTTTGAAAATTGTGTCCTAATATGTTAGTGTTCCCTTAGAGCTTAGAGGAAAAGAAGCGACAACGCGCCTGCAATTTACAGCCACAATAAAAGTATCACTTTTATTGTCGAGCGCACAATTCGTTCGGACAGCTGTAATTGCGAACTCTCGTTCTGTCTATTGGATCCTCAATTTAGCTCGTAGTATTTTAACATTGTGCCCGAATACATCTGAAATGCAGTGTATATAGACGCCAGACGCTGAAGTTTCACTTAACCTGCTTTATAGAGTTATAGAGTTTCACAGCTGAGTAATCAAAGCAACTTATGTCGAGCAATTATAGTGGATATACAAGCTTCATCTTTTACGACTTCTTGGTTTATTATTGGATTATGAAATTATTGGTTTAAGTAAAGATAGGATTAGACTTTTTAATATCTTTACGATATAGCAAGACACGCATGTAGTACCCCAGCCATAACATCCAACCAAGCTACCTTAACCCATTTTCATCTGTGGACGGCGGTTTGTGTACGGACGGAATTTTAATATCCCTACGTTTACTATCCAGACGAAGTCCAAAATGTTTCAGAAAAATTATAAATTGATTAGAAAAATATTGGTCCCAGTGGGGATCAAACCCACGATTCATTAATTATTTGCCAAACATTGCTACCATTACACCAACGAGCCCTCCAGTTTTGTGCAGGTTTCGAATCTACGACAATAGCAATTTTTTTGCCAATTGAAGTACTTTGTTTCACTCGTATTATAAAGTTTTTAATGAAAAGTTTACCTGTGGTCTCTTATGCCTTATGAAGTGTAACAAACGAAGTAATTACAATATTCTTAAGACCCTTTTGTATATAATATAATATTATGTCTATTAAAATAAAATTGCTGATCAGGCAGATTCATAAATGAATACCAAGTTGGGGGAGGAAATTGCATAGATATCCATCTTCAAGGCCCTGGCGGGGGTCCTCAATCGAACAACGCTTCTGTTTTATTTAAATAAAAATGTGGAGCAGAGATCATTATTACCGATAAAATTCCTCCCAGCTTCGTGGCATTCCGACTGCAGAACAAAGGCCGCCGTCACACTAATTGGGTACTAAATCTATAGTCGTCTCTTATTAAGCGTTTATTTTCATTGCTCCTTTCCATGCCTAACGAACGAAATAAACTCATTTACAGGCAATCTACTCTTTTATTTAGCAAACACCTTTTCTATCGATATTCCAAACTAGGAACTAAATAAAATACCAAATCCGACTTCAAAATTTATTTCAACTTTAAAAGGATGACTATTATTATCACTTTAGGTACTTAAAAACAATTCAATTTTGATCAGTTCATTTCTCTATATTTACAAAATATTTATATGTTAATTGCGATATAGTAACGTTGTTAGCCAGTCTGGTCGCGACTGCTGGGGCTTATATTCGGGTGGACTTAGAGCTAGAGGAGACGCGCCATCTGCTAAAGCTACAGACGAAGAAGTTTCAGTGACCGCTATACTCGGTTTCCCTTTCAAAATCGATCTGAGCTCCTCGTTCTCAACTGCTCTCGTTCTTTGTAAATTCTCTCGGGTCTCCTTCATTCTGGATAATTGCTCTCTAAGGCTTCTGTACTCTTCTAAAAATCTTTCTAGTTGCGATGCTCGGAAATCGAAGTCTTCGAAGGGGGGACTCGTTTGTGTGTAATCTCGAAGGCCAGACAGATCAAGAAGTGGGGTGGCGGACGGAATAGAAGATGGCTCCCTGTTTGGTGATGCTGGTAAACTTGGGTTTCGCCGTAAACGGCTTCCGCCGCTAGATAGATCTAAAAAACTGTTCGACCTACCAGATGGCTTCTGTCGACTCTTCTCATATCTCTCTAGATATGTTACTGAATCTCCACCGGAGCTATTTCTCCTGCTACTGAGAAGAGGACTCCGGCTGTCCCCGTCTTTTCTTCTTGGTATCGTATAAAAATAATAAGGATCCTGTTTCGTATCGCGTAAGTATGAACTAGTACTCAATGCACTCATTTCTATAAGATCAGGATAGTTTTTTTCGCTGTCGCTTCCAGATAGATCGTTATCGAGGCGTTCACGTATTCGAGGTTGAGGACACGGTCGAGCGTTGTTGTTAAATCGACTATTTTCTGATAACATCTCTACGCGACCACTTAAAAGGCCCGTCGACTTGGAATTTTGCATCGGTTCGACATTTTTCTGCGACCTGAAAATAAAGAGACAATATTTTGTAAGGAATTTTAAATACACTTCACTTCAACAATATATGTACGTATATTCGTCTTAATAAAAGCTAAGTTATGTGTTATCATAAGGTTGTCACTGTCCATTCAAGATTGATTGAAACATATTATCATTTTAATGCTAGAAATTTTTGGTGTAATATAAATATGTAATAATACAACTGTGTGCATGCTTTTAATCAAAGTGAACGATTAATGACTTATTTACCCGTACTACTTAATAAGGTGAACTTACTTACTTATTAAATTCTGTGAATTCTTTAATTTGGTCCCTAAACAACTTCGGTGACCTCCATTAAGGGATCGTTAATGAGAATATGTTTTAAATCTATTAAAGTACATATAACATACCTCAATGTATACTGGCTCATTCGAGGTATGTGTAAGTCTTGAACGATTTCAGCAGACCTAGAACCAGAAACTTCAAATTCATTTCTACGCCAGTGTTTGTCCAATGGCGGTGTAGATTCAACTCTCTCCTCACTTCGACCATCGCCTTTTCTATAGCTATTATACTCCTCTGGATCATGAGAAGGAACGTTTCTATAGTCACCTCTTTTCCGGTTTTCAGTTGGCGTTGCACGTGGTACTTCAACGTTATTTTTTACATTAGCGTCGATTTTTTCATAATTATTATCATTGTGACTCGAAGTCACTATTTGTTCATTCCACCTATCTATCTGTCTTTTTTTACGAGTTTCATAAATACACAAACCTATTAGACACGAACTTAACACTACCACTGCTGATACAGCCATTCCCGCCATCAGGGCTCTACCTCCAAACCCTTTACTAGGCAGTTTTCTATCAATAGTTAAATTTAAAATAACTTCTACCTTCCCAGCTCGATTTTCCGCGTTACACGTATATAGGCCAGAGTCTTGTACTTCTGATGATTTTATAACTAATGAGCTCATTTGACCCTCACTCCGCAGTAAGAAAGCTCTTCCTGAACTAGCATTCGTGCTATTAGCTAATAACCTTCCTGAACGTAACCATCGCACCCTCGGAGCGGGTATTCCTGTGACTTTACAAACTAGTGTCACTTCTTCGCCTTCAACACCTTTAATATTGCTCGAAGACGTAGTTACCTCTGGAAGACATGCAAAGTCTTCCAAATCCAACCTATCCCATGAGTATTGCAGAAGACGCGGAGGCAAAGCACAGTCCGGCACAATTGTCGCAGGAACATTTTTTCTGATCATCCAATCTCGCAGTGGTCTTAAAGCACAATTGCAATCCCATGGATTGTTTGCCAATTCCAGCCCTTTTAACGATCTTAAAGGTGCCAAAACTGCAACATGGAGCACCTGCAGCTTATTCTTACTAAGTTCCAAATACTCCAACGAAGCTTCTAAGCCGATAAATCCTCTTGGCTCTATCTCAGATATTTTGCAGGAAATAAGACTAAGTCTCACTAGATGCGGTAAAGTTGAAAAGGCTTCATCTTTAATTTTCGTGATCGGATTTCCGCTGAGCCGAAGCTCTCGAAGTTCTCGTATTGAATCAAAGGCGTGTGATGGTATCGATTCTAGACGATTGCGCGACAAGTCCAGCTCTACTAGATTCACTAGAGCACGAAACGCGAACTGTCGTATACTACGCAGATTGCACGCAGGAAGGTATAACCGTTGAAGATTAAGAAGGCCAGCTGATGCGAAAGCGTCGTCACGGAGAGTTGTGAGACGGTTTTCTGCTAAGTCTAGAAGTTGCGTGGTGGGATCTAGGCGCGGTGGGACGGCGTTTAGACCGGCTCTGGCGCAAAGGGCCGATTCCTTTCCACTGCGCCATTTGCATTCGCAATGGCGTGGACACTCGGCTGTGACGGCTGCCGCCAGAGCCAGCATTACGAATACCCACATCCCCCGCGCCAGTTCAGCCCGCGCCACGCTTTTCGTCTTCACCGCCGAGCGTCATCCCCTGTACTGCCGCGGTCCTTGAAAAGAATAAATATCGTATTTATTTGCCCTAGACAAAATAATACTATAATTTTTGCACTATTATTTATTCACTTTTTAAACAATTCAGAGTGTTTTTCTATTAATATTAAAAATCTTTTAAAGCTTTTACAATTTATATGCATTGCAACTATAAATTTTATGCATACATTTTGTCATGACAAATATACTAATAGACTTTTTTCAATTACCTCAAATTCCCAGGAAACAGTAACCGTCGACGATTCTTCTCGATATCTGAGAACAAGATAAAAAGATTTCAATAAAGTAACAAGAGGATATTTTCTTTCAAAATAATATCTTTTGTATATACATTCATAAACATATCACTTAAAAATATTAGAAAAAATAATTGAATGTGTTGAAGTAGGTTTTCCGAGTCTTTTTTGTGGATTTGTTCAGCTTGCGGGCCCAAATTAATATTCACGGAACCAAATATAAAAAATAGAGCTCACGTAGTCACTTAGGTTACAGCAGGTACCCAGATTTACATAATGTCTTCAACGTGCATTTCTAAATGTCTACCGGGTTTACTAACAAATCCTCTCTACGCTCAGGGATTTCAAATCTTTCTTACCGGCTCTGTTAGCGTAATAGCTAACAGACTAACCTATTTATTTTATGGACAAGGCAGTTTAGGGCCGCTTTATTTATAGTCTAATTTCTTTAGAGTCAGGAAATTAAGTTGGGAATTTCACATACATTAGTGTACGCACTCACACATATGGGTGCGTACGTTCACGAGTATATTACTGGTATTTCAATGATTTTTTGTTATGGAGACTGTAGACAGCTATTGATTAGTTTAAATAATTTTGTATTTTAAACACACTAAGCAGTATTTGAAATACTTTTTATAATTCATTATTGTTCATACAATGCCATGTAATCATTTGTAACGTCTTAATACAAACTATACAGAACACAAAACCAAAAATGTTGTATCCCCTAATTGTTTACACTTAATTTTGGTTTAATAAAATTAATACATTATATATTTTGTCACCAATTCTTATGATGAAAGTCCCATTAAGGCGTTTACACTTTAGATAATTAATTAAATTTAATATATTATGACCCTCTTTCTCTAAATCACCTAAACACAGCCTTATATATTATTATAACTGTAAAGAAAGTGTTCCTACATTTTATTACAGTACGTTCACTTATTATCTATTAATGTAAACTTTTTACGTTTTCCCATAGGAACGCGAATTATTCTAGAATTAAGCTCTTTTCTAAGAGATAAGTTATAGGCCAGTATTTTTGATAATTCTATGAAATATCTCACCTATAATTTTATTTACTACTTTTTTACTTACTAATAACAATTTCAAACTTGTACATATTCAGTGTAGTCGATTTTCGTAATACTAATAAGTGCGTAACTTAAACGTATTGACTAAATACATTCAAATAAAACAATCGTATTGTGTGGATACAAAGTAATTTTTAACATAGTCGTTGGCGGTTTTCGAACAGGAATTAAGATTTTTTCGATTAAAAGGCAACATTCGCGTGTGATGGCGAAATAACTAAGGGTCAGTTGGTATGTAATTGTAGTGTGCCCTTTTTACTACATGCAATCGCGTGACCGTCGACTCGGACTCGTATACCTATTTATGAACCGAGTTTTTGTGGACCACAGACAAAATTGGAACAAACTTATACAACAATATTTTATATCCTTGTCTATAACAACCGGAGCGGTTAAAATACGTGTGTTTAATCGTGGAGCGCAAAGGGTCCCGAGTTCGAATTCTGGGGGCACATTGAAAATAATTTCATTAGGCATAGCACATAAGTTTTATCAACTACTTACCTCTAAACTAGAGAGAGAATTAAGTACTTATAGAAATATTTATACCTTTTTGTACTGTATTATTGCAAAACATTCCTGATATTATTACTAAATTCAAAAGCATGCGGCACACATATCTATGTCCGTTTTATTTTTAAGTAAGTCATTGCTCTAAAATTGTGTCCTGCCCGACCGAAACAATCTATTGATTCCCTGGATTCAAATCTTCAGCTCTCGCGCTCCACGCAATGATAGGCAACACGTTTATCTACAGAGGTGATGTAAAATAAAATCCTGGCAAATCCGACTTAATTTCTTGTTTTTCCAAAAGAAAATAGCGTTATATCTTTAACGCTTAATTGAGAATAAACAGCCAGCTAAAGTTCCCGCATTAACGAAGTAATAAATCTAATAACGACACTCTAGTGCAGGATTCTAATAATTCTTTGTATTTGATCGATTCCGATCAAATACAAAGAATTATTAGAAAACTCTTTGTCTATTCAGACAAAGAGTTTTCTGAGAATTTATCTATAGTTTTCGGCAACAGATGGAGCTGGTGAACCATCAATAACTCATATAAAGCGATATTGTTGTACTATCATGGGGAAACTTTTGTTATAACGCATAAATACTTGTCATTGTAATGTGTACTGTTCGTCGTTTAATATGAGATCTTAAGTAAAGGAAGTATTTTAAATTAAGAATACAATAACACGAACTTAAGAACCACAGCAGTTCCAACTTGACCATTTTCGAAATTTGTTTGCACATCAATTTTAACATGTTTACCTAATTTAATAACTATATATTCTGCTTTTCTTTATTGTCAAGACAAATAGAATAAAAGATGTTTAACTTTGGAAAGAAAAACATTACTTTACAAAGGGTTCATTAAGTTTTCCTTTAAAACAAAATTTCCGATTGCAATGTTGTTAAAATAATGCAAAAAGTGTATAATAAAACAAAATATATGTTTATATTGCTTTAACTAATTATTTAATGTGTAATTGAAGACTTTTGAAAAAATAAAATAATTTGTATGTAGTTTACTGATATTAAAGAATATATAAAGGTAATTTTCAGGGAACCTGCTTATTTTGTAAATATCATTTTTAAGAATATATTTAGAAAACAATTCTTTCGACCTAACAGTTCTTTAAGTAAATACAACAGTTTTTTTCAGTGGTACTATAGAAGTTAATTAAATTGAAACTCAAACGAGTGAAATAAATTAAGAAGTAACGACTAGTTTGGCGCTTTCAATAAACTGTTTCCCGAGTGAAGGGTCAAAATATATGCGCGGGCACATTGACCCAAGTAATTTAAGCAATAATTTGGACTGAGCGCATCCCGGGTCAAATATGTTTAATTCATGCAATTTACGTTCGTATATATAAACAGACGCGTCTGCGTCATTAAGGCACTGTCGTCTCACATCGCTTCAATAAACACGAAAGGCGAAAGGTCTACTCTCACATCAAGGAGAATAAACCCAGGGCAATCAGTTCGAAGGTCAGAGCCAATTGTAATGAGGTCAGGGGGCTATTTTACATAAAACCAGACGCAAGTAAATGAGGGGATCAAAGCGCAGAATACCTAAACTCTCTACAACCATTCAGCTTTTTCTCAGGCAAATTCGTTTGAGTTCTTAAGTTGTATTGTAGTTTCCGCGGGTCAACATTATCATGGTCAATTGCTCTTTAATGGTTCCCACTGCTGGGACTCAGGCTTTAAGTGTATTAGCTTACATCTAACCAAGTATATACAGATAGATGACACATACTTTAAATTATAGTTCTATGACATGGCGAATTTTCAAAGATGTTTTCGTAGACTTGTATATATTCTAAAACATGCCAGAATATGTACAAAGATGTATTGAAAACATTTATATTTTCGACATGTTACTGGACATGATGGCACTTTTTAGTTTAAAAATCGATTTTAGATTGAAAATAAATTATAAGATTTATTAGTATATTTAAACAAATAAGCCGAATTGAGTTCACTTGTAAAATAATCAGCCCTTAACATTAAAAAGAATTATATTTTACTTTAGATTTATCCAAGCTGGATCAAAAGCGAATAAACTTAGCAGCATTTTCCGTCTGTGACCTGCACGGAGGAGTTTTAACATTTCTACTACCCATTAATATTAAGTATTTCCAGAGATACTCAAACATTTTTTGGAAAGATATATACATTGATTTAAAACATGTTGAAAGCAGTAGGAATCGAATCTATTTGCAGTATTATCACTAGCATAAGACTAACGTCTCGGTTAGAAATAGGTATTTTACGAACGGCCGGATATCGAACACCAGACCTCACAAATAGAAGTCGAGTTCACAATAGCCTTCACGCAGTACATGGGAATAAAAGCATGGTGTCAGATTGGTTCTAAAGGACCCATGAGGCCCCAGCTCAAAGGATTCAAATCGTTTAAAATAGTTTTGTTTTCAAGTATGCCAATGTAATCCCTCTTAGGCTGTATCCTCGCGGAATAATTAATTTCATTACTTTGAGTTGCCGAGCCCGCGACTTCCTAAGCTATTATGAATGGATAATCTTTATACATAACTCGTTATTGTACATCAACTTTGTGGACCTTATAGATCAGTGTATAAATAGTGTCGTTTAAATAAAACACGCGAACGGTTTAAAACGCTAGATATTAGTTAAACTTATTTGAAAATTATTTTACCCGTGTCAACAGCTGCTGGAAAGAAACTTCTGGCCGTTGTTAAAAGAATTTCATGATATATATATAGTGTTTTATTATAATGTGTACTAATCGCGTAAACTATAGACAGATAGTCTATGTCTTAAAAAATCACATCATATATTTTTTCTTACACATATAGGGCTACGTATTTCTTGTTTAGGGCGGACATCGTTGTGTCTTCTCTTATTAACTTGTAAATTACATTCGTTGTACGCAGTGATAGCGAAATTATTTTTTTTATTTAAATCAAGGACCACATCTTTACTTTCACAAAGTAAAGACGTTTCACAATTTATTGTTTTATAATGTTGGACTTTAAATGTCGTCTGCAGTTTACGCCAGTAGTACACATTTAAATAAAACTCTTTAACGGTTTAAAACGCGATATATTTTAGTTAAACCTGTTTTCTATCGTTTTCGACGTGACCACAGTCCCGTGACCACTGCTGCAAAGCATCCGAAACGTCAGGCCGTAGTTAAAAATAATTTTCAAACATTATCTAAAATATATCGCGTAAACCGTTAAAGTGTTTTATTTAAAAAATGTTAGACTTTGATAAAGTAAGGTTCTATTATAAATCTGTAGGCCGCCCGGTTCAAGATTTTTTTCAATCTTAATATTTTTTTTACTTTTATAACGCCATCGTGTACCATGAGAACAATATTAAAGTTTCATATACTATATATGTTGGTACGAGCGATATTACTTCTACGAACAAATACTTGCAATAGTTCACATATCAAAAGGTATTAAGTCCACGACACTCGTAAAGCTTCATTTGCTGAATAGTGCATTTCTATTATTAGTACGAGGACTAATTTATTTTTAGGGTTCCGTTGGAAAAGGAAAAAACGTAAAGAAACTTATTAAATAATGAGGGGGACTTTAACAAATTATTTTATACTAGCTGTGCGCGCAACTTCGTTCGCGTGGACTAGTGACTTAGGATGGAATTTTTAATTATTTAAAGTGTTCATTAATTTATGTAAGGACACATTTAAGGCAGCCAATCTATGTTGTAGGTGCTACTTTGCCGCAACACTCTCACCTCACATCGCTCCTCCTCTAACTCCCACTCTTATTCCTGTGTACCAGATTTCATTTAAATCAGTTCAGTAGTTTCGGAGCTAAAGCCGGACAAAGAGAGAGACAGACAGACAGAGTTACTTTCGCATTTATAAATATAGTATAGAAGTATAAATTATAAGGAGCTGTAAGTGCTTATGTTATATGTAGCATGTAAGATTGTTTTTTTTTTGTAAGAATGTTCACTTGATGGTAGGTGTAAAACCCCAGCTGAAAAATCCACAGGCTGAAACTGTGCTTGTGGGCTCGTGTTTCAGCCAATTATAAATTAATTAGAAAAATGTTGGACTTGTTGGGGATCGAACCCGCGTTTCTTTGATTATTAGCCGTCTGAAATTGTAGTATAACGTTGGGGAACCTATCTAAATAAATAAATATGTAACCCTTATATGTAATTGACTCGCTTGTAACATAAAGATAATGATGTTTATGTAAATGGGAGCGCGTTTAACATTATTATTGACAAAGTTTGAACACTGACATGGTCTTCTAACGTGGTGACCCTTATCAAGGGCCAGGACAGATCGCCAATAACATCGGCTCCTTGTCACCATTCAACATTGATTTGGTTGCGATAATTTGATGTAATTGCTTTTCGATAGGGCTTGACCGTCATTAATCAGAAATTTTACTCTTTTATGTCAACTTTCACAGAGTCCGAATTTATGATAAATTTAAACTAAAGTAATATAAATCCAATTGCTCATAATCAAATGACTTCTTAAAATTAGCAATTAAAAAAATGTCTGTAGTATTAATTTTCGACGGTATTCTTCCTGTTTGTCCGAAGACGCCGACTGCTATACTACGATATATTTCCGTATCTACTGCTAATACACGCTACACACATCAACACTTAAAAGACTATTTCAAAGAAGTTGTTTGGGAAACAGACAAACACAGAAATAATAGATTAGAGATGCACAGACCGCGGCCCGCCGCCGGTTGAATACTGGGTCGACAGCAATACAAATACCCAAGTTAAATTCTTTTTCAATTTTAATCTATTATTATTAATTATTTTTTGTGTTTAATTACTATATGCTATCAGTTCATGCTTTGCCCGAGTGGCCCCTAGTCTTAATAAGTTTGTGCATCCCGAACTAGATCAAAACATCTCGCTAATTTTGTACATATTTATCTGCAAAGCGCCTTATAATACGCTTGTTCTACATAAACGGTCCCCAAAAGCATGTATTCACCTAACTTTATTCGCTGCTAACAAATACAATCCAAAGGGATTTACAGAAACCCAAAAAGTTACTTAATCTAATTTCGCCACAATCTTTCACTGAAACTCCAACCGAATTGGGTTCGGAATGTAGTTATACATTCGTGAGTATCGTTTGTTCGACACTTGACAGAATTTTAATTTAATGGCTAGGGACAGAAATTAAATGCTGATATTATAAATAAATGGCTTTGTTTGTGACTCCTTTACGCCATAACTTATGAACTTGTTTTGGTATGGAATAATAGTGTATTAAAGCATATTTTGATGTTTTAGTTTCGATTTTACGAAAAATTATTACTAGATAAAAAGTATTTCAATAACACAACCGACGTTGTTGGTAGAATAAATGAAAACTCTGCCAAGTTACAGTTTTCGTTAAAGTAGATAAGAACCAGTATTGGCTGTTTTATTTATTGTTCGTAGACTAAGTGCTCAGATAAGAAAGGCAGTTAATGATTAACAATAATTTATCTGTAGAAATGAAAGGTAATTTATTACGGTCGAGTAGCGATTGTTAAGATTTTAGACAGTGCTTTATAGACGTTTTAAATATTTCTCGTGTTTCTTTAAAGAAAAGATTTTTTGACGCGCTCGTTGGTGTTATGGTATCAATGTATGGTGAATAATTGAAGGGTCGGAGGTTCGATCTAGATCCCAACCGAGTGAACGTCTAGCCAATATTAGATTTTTCTGAAATATGGTGTACTTCATATGGAATGAGTGATAGGAAAATCAAGCTTTCACCCAGGTCACGAACCACCGTCTACGTTCAAATAATAAGTGGATTGTTCCAAATTTAAGGTTAAGAGTATAAGTGAACTGTGAACGTGTAATGACGATATCTAGTCCAATCTTGATCAACTAACAATTAGTTTGTAGTCGGCATATATGCATGTTTAATACACATAAACAAAGACTACTAGATGAGAATTCTAAAACATTAAATTTGCATTCAGATTTTTCGCAGCAAAAAGTTAAAGTTCACTTTTTATGTCACATTCAAGGCAAAGCTACTGGCAGTAAGAGGTATATGAAAGAATTTATGTCAGAGATTTTAATAAAACGTATGTCATTTTAAAGTGGCACCGGGTTAAACCGGGACAGAAGTAATGCTTAAACTCAGCCGACCTATTTCATATTTCCAGACACGACAGCCCGCTGTAGACTGATAGCGCTCCACTCAAATTTTGCGTTTTTTAATTCAAATGTAAATCATGTCTCTATAGAATTTAGATAGAATAAATATTGACGATGAATTACTTTTAACTGACATTAATATGTCCTGTTTAATCTACACTAATTTTATAAAACTGGACCTTTTAATAGTTTGTTTTAACTTACTTATCTCTGGAATTAAAAATATGCTACCTTCGGCCAATAGAAAATAAGGTACAGCGGAAAAAACGGGGTAAATTATTTATCCTTATAGGCTTCCCTAGCGTGAGCTGTGAAAATGGTTCAAGATACCCAAAAAAATATAGTTATCTAAATAAATTCCGTATATGTATATCTTTTAAAAATTACTCGCGGGACTGACGGGAGGGGGAGGACGTCGTGGATAACACCTAAAATTTATAAAGCTAAGAGGGTTGTATGCGAAAATTAATTTTAATGCCCAAAATAACTATTACGCGCGTCGTCCGCGACGGACGAAGTCGCGGGAACAGCTAATAGTATAATAAAACTTCAAATAAAAAGTATTCCGTAAATATATATACCGTATTTAATTAATAATTGGGTTGGTATAGCTTGATTGGTTGTTCGTATTCATGCACAGAATGTACAGTAAACTAGTATATATTATCTCTCCAGGGTAAGGAAGGTCCGTATAGATACGTACTCAACTGTTTTTTTATGTGCTGTCGCTCTCTATGTAACCATACTTAGTCTCCCCACTAATTTCCAAATAAGATTAACTAATATAATCCCCAATAATTCTCAAATAAGATTAACTAATATATATCGCGTTTTAAACCGTCAAAATGTTAAAATTTAACAGACAGTATTTAACATAGTTTTCTTAAAGATAAGATTTCTTCTGTTGCTTTACAATAGATAATCATTGTAACGATTTTCTTTCTAATGAAAGTGTGTCAGAAAGATCTACTCTGTACCAACTGTATAGTTATTGTTATAGGTACGACTCGAACGAGAAATTGAATTTAGCTGAACGAAGACTGCACCCGGGGATACGGCACGGATCAATAGGTAGTAATATTTCATTCGTATAGTAAGAAAAAATATTGAAAACGTTTGATTACAATTCACAACACGTATAACTAAGAACGTGCCTTGGCTTCTGATATTTGAAACAATACGAGCCCTAACATGAAAATACAAATCAAACTTCTCTATTGCAATTCTCGAAAGCACTTTAAGCCGCCGTATGGTTTTTCGGATTGAAATCGGGTCATTAAACCCATTTGTAACCTATTTTCCCACAGTTGGACACAGGAATCGCATAGAAAGAGTTTTAAGACTTAGGCAGTTGTATCTTGGCACCAGGACCGACGAAGGAGCTGACGTCTCCTCCAACACAGATGGGATGGGATGGTATGAGAAAAAGTTTAAACATATATATAATTGGTAAATATAAGTAAAGTATCAATATATTATAGTTTATGATGGCCTCGTTGGTGTAATGGAGCAATGTATGCCTAATAAACAGGTCGTGGCTTCGATCCCCATCAGGTCCAATATTTTTTTAATCAATTTATAATTGTTCTGCAACATATTGGACTTCATCTGGAAATCTTGATATTAAATAGGTGGGAGGAATATCGAAATTCTAATTGGGCTCCACAGATGAAAAAACCAACAAACATTAATTGCGTTTTGGTTTCCTAACATCCAAAGGCAACATAGATCGACTGCACATCTTGTTTAAATTGTATATGAGTGGTATTTCACCTACCATCATGTGTTTAGCTTTTATGATAAAAAAAAATACCGAGCCAACATTTCGCCTGATCCAGCATTCAAAATTTGAACCCCAAAATCTTCAGCTGATTGATCTAACGAGGAAGGAAATAAACTCATTCACCCGAATTCAACCTCGTCCTTTTTAATAAAACGCAGTATAACACAACAAACATAATGTATTGAATAAAACCTGCCTTGTGTACAAAGTTCTCTCCTCCACGTTAGACGCTTAGTTGAGCTTAGGTTAGCTGTTAAGCAAATACGGAATTTTCTAATAGGTAGAGTATATTAAACATTAAAGTTGTATCTAAATATATAAAACAAGGATGATACAGAGAGAATGAGTTTATTTACCACAAGTGTGTGGTGGTGCCATATAGAACTAAATATAAAAATAACTTTAATAATAGATTACTGCAGCGGTTGGCAAGATAAGAAGGCTGGCGAGGCTTGTATAGTACTTCACTCAAATAGTGCGCTGAAATTAAAACTAAGTAGTACGATCCAAAAGTTTAAAACCATTGACGAAGTTGACGACCAACTAATAACAATGTTTTTATACGCGCCAAAGTAATTTTTCACTAAACAGCCTTCTGTGTGCAAGCCAGTTCGAAATATAAATTAAACCTTTGATAAGTTACCTCTTTGGTCGTCATGTTGCGGGGTAGAAGATCGTTCCATTTTTAAATTACACGACAAATATGATTTTATTGTACAACAAGTGTCGATTGGTGTCGAAGAAGATTGTCAAAATATTGCTCAAATTTGCAGGTTTGTTTGAGAAACAATATTAATTTAAGAAAAGAAAAAATACTTATACTTAATTTAACAAAGTCATAATTATATTTTGTGTTTCATCTTACTTAGCTTAAAAGAGGTCTTGTGTTAACCTGAAACTGATTCTCAGTAAAGCCACAAAGTGTAGAGAATGTTGCCACACGTAAGTGTTAATTACTCAAAAACGTTACCTTTAAAACAACTGAGCCTAAGCTGGTAGCTAAGAATGACATGTATGGATATAATAAAAAAACAAACTCAAATGAAAGCATTTTTTTATAAAAAAACAATGTTTTTTTTTAGTTTTGCCTATTTAATGCACCTCAGATGAAGAAAGTTCGCGAGGACAGTATTATTTGACGGTACAATCTAAATACGCTCCATAAGAGAGGAAACATTTACATCCTTGTTCTAGAAAAAACTTGTAATGTTTATTCAAGTGCAGACAATGTCAGCATACATCACCTGTGACATGGAAACAAAACACAGAAGATAATATCGCGGCCTAGTTTCGTATCTGTCCTATGAAAACATTAGTTCATCGGATGTTGGCTACTTGTGTAAACAAAGACATAATAACATCTTAACTTACATTAAAGGCCGGTTTAAGTGGTTAGTTTTACTTTCAAACGAGATCGTTACAATGCCCTATAGTTGACCTGACCCGATTACTTTGTTGCACGAATTTTTACACTCCAATCTAAGTTCGTAATTATTTACTATGCCAATTAGGTATATATATGATACTTGCCTATAAATAAGTGTTTCCAATCACGATTATACGTGTTCAGTGAAGTGTGTCTGAAAAGTGATCGATTATATCTAGAAGCACGTTGAAAATGGAATGAAACTCTTTAATATCTTTTCCCAGGTATCGAACTCAGGACCACGAGGATTTAACGCATTGATAAACAATTTTAATGGTTAGACAGAGACTATATTTATAAATGTTTATTATTATACCCTTAAATTAAATTGAAATACAAATTGTAAAATAAATCTTCAAATATTGTTTTTAACGTAAATGCGCAATTCCAAATTTAAAAAGATGCGTCACACGTAATTTATGTATATATATAAAAAGACTCATTCGATCTGTTAAAGTACTAAATTGTAAAACACAACTACACAAACGATACGAAGTGTACAGCTGTACAGTTTTCCGTGGCATATTTAGGTCAAAATTTTCTGACTAAAATAAAGTAAATAACATGAAAAAACAAACAGAACTAGGTTATTACGCTGCATTTGTGGACTGTGGCTGTTATCAGAAGAAAATTTCTGCTCTATTGTTACCAAGAACAAAACAACGTTGAGGAGGAATAAACCAATCCTCGCTGAGGTTTCAGTTCACTTTACGACGTATCCTTGCAGTGACAGAAACTTGTAATCTCTGCTATTTCAGCCTTGCTTATTTAACGGACTGCGATTGTCTAACTTATAGTGATTATTTATCGAGTCGTTTCTTACGACAGGCAAGTATCTTACTGTATCAATTACATACAAGTTGATCATAATTCTGTGCCGCACTTGCAACTATTATTAATGTCTGTTGTCCCGAGATTCGAACTAGGGAACGCCTGTACTTAAGGTTAGTTAGGATTTTTGATTTTGACAAATATGTAATATACTATATTATAATTAAAACCATAGTGCTAGAGTATTAGGTAAGTAAACTTAAGATTTTTTTAAGCTAAAGGTGTATATGTCGACTTAAAATGACTGATCTCTCGGCGCTGAAACCTTGAACCTTGAACCATTCTCATATTAAACGCAATCAAAGTCTCCTGAACGATATATAACAAAGAAAAAACTTTGAGAATACAATAACAGCAGATGGAAATGAAAAACATCGGGAAACTCGAATAAAATGTTTCTAAAGAAAATAGCGATCACATTGAATAGGTACAATTCTTGAGTGAAAATGTACCTCAATACTGCGTGTGAAAAACAAACTTCCGACCCACTAAATACGTAAAACGGAAATTTTCATAGCTAGCATTGTTGATTCTCATCCGTTTAAACTTATTATGGTAGGGTAGAATCGCTTTGTTACGTAACGCATTACGGCGCCAACCTACCAAATTACTATTGAGCTTTTGTATTACATATTTTTCGTTTTTTAATGTGAGAGGAGAACAGACAGGCATGGTGTTCGCTTGATGGTGATATACCCCATCCTATAGCATCTAAACAAAATGAGTTATCGACCTATTATTTCCCATTTTCGGTCATCCACAGACTGAAACCGAGACACGATTAAACCTCACGGCTTTTTTATCTGTGGTCACGGTGGTTCGTGACCCGGACGGAATTTCTATATTCCTACCATCCAACTTATATCTATTTTTTATATAACACAGTTATGTTTTTTATATAACTAAGGAGATGACCTTCAAGACGTTCAAGCGGCATGTTAAACTGGACCTCCTTGGAAAGCAGATGTGCATTAATTAATGGTTATTATTGTTGTTCTATTATGTATATGTTTGATACTGTTATTTTATACCACTTTACTAAAAATCACTCCTTAACTTCTATGCGCGGGCCAGTCTGAAAACCAGCGCTGCTGAGTGTGACAAGCATTCAGCAGCATAGCTGAGACTGATACCGATTGCCATCTCTTATATATTTATTACTATATTATTATTCTTTTTATGTACACATTTAGTTATAAGTTATAAGTTTGTAAATATATTTTATGGCAATAAACGTTTTGAATTTGTTATTACGTACATAGACACTAGTATTTTTTCCACAAAATATATTTGATATATAAAAATAATTTCGTTAAAGTTTCTTAACAGCTGCTTACGAATGGGTTGTTTCTTTGATATTTGACAGTTCTTTTTTGAAATACTTTCTTTAATAAGTTGTTTAAATAAAACACTTTGGTTATTTGTGTTCTATATTTAAATAAAATTCATGATTTATACACAAATAAACTTGCTATAACTTTCAACACGTGCTGAAATAAAAGATTAGTAAAACAGAGGCACGTCTGACAATATTACTTTATTAAATAGAGGGTAATAGATTTACGCGGTGAAAGCCGGTATTAGCTGGACGGGCATAATAATTTTATCATTCAATTAAGTGGGTCAAGTCAATAAATCCGTATTAATCTTGTAAATTAGACGTAATTCAGGGTTCTTATGGCACGTATATATTAACTACTTTCCTTTAAATGGCGTATAAGCATCGTAAGTTATCTAATACGTCTAAAAGACATTTTAGGTTAAGAAAGAAAGAAGTAAGGAAGATATTTATTTACTACTATAAGACTGTAAGACATACAAAAACATACAACTTAACGTAAAAACTAAACTTAAATTAATCTTAACAGTATAAAATAATGTTGTCTGCTGCTAGTAGGTAGAACAGGATTTTACTCAGTTTATATTAGGCGCTTTGTTGACCGGAAACTGATTTTCAGTAAGTCGTAGTAAGTAGGTGTGGCCAGCGGCGCCACATGCAAGTCAGAATAAAAAAAATGTTGTCTTAGATCTTTAGTGTTTTGCCTTGAAAGGCTATCTGACTGGATTTAAGAACTAAAACTTAGGAGTGTTTGTATTTAAATATAACGCAGGCATGTAATAAAAAGTATTTTTTCAACTTTCAACTTTATATTTTCTATAGAGTAGTACTTATTTAAATAAAGCAATTTGAACGGTTCAAAATATATGAATTTGTTATCTTATTATTTATATATCTTTATATTTATAATTTAAATTCGGTAGGACTCCAACATATTGAATGTTTTTTTTTTTTATTTGCTTTACTAAGATTTTCAGATAAAAAATATTGTCCTACCCTTGTCGTAAAATTTCTTTAATCTAAAAACCGATTTTTACTTTATTTCTAATTGAGTTAAAGTTTAGTTCTCTGCAGTTTAAGCGTATTGTACATACACATCTTCTGAAAAGTAATAAAATAAGTTAGCGAATATAATTCACGTTTTTAACCGTCTCTTTTTTTTATTTAGCTTCAAAATCTAGAAATATTTAGAAAATCGCGATCATTGTCTCTATCATAGTGTTCAGTGTGATCATGAATCATGTCTATTTAAACATTGTGTAATATTTAGTACAAAGCAAACGAAAGCTATATAAAACGATCTCGTCTTATAATATTCTATAGGTATTCATTTTCCACTGAAAGGGTCTTAACTACATCAATATTTTATCCCATTCAACAACAAGCTATCACTGAGATGAAGCTGAAGGCTGCATTTTCCTTTACGTATTTAAGTACGGCGCTGGTCTCCGCTAACATTCTTGAGTATTTCTATAAATTATTTCGTCTTGAAGTAGTTCATAGCACAGATTTTACATTCCAAGGAATAGCAATAGAAAATGTAAATTAAATTAAAGTGCTTTCTTGTACCATAAGAAGAGAGAATCTTTTGTTATAACGTTTCTACAATAGGTACTCACTTAAACCTATTCTTCTTACAATTTTTCATTATTCAAGATTTTCTAAGTGTTATTCAAAAATTCATAGAAACGCTTCACTCGCAAAATACAAAAGTATATTTACCGCTATTAAGCGATCTTATACACACAGACCTAAGTGGGAAAATAATTAAAATAAAATTAGACAGACGTGCCGACGGTGTAAAGTTTAATAATGATAATGATTTCACGCATTACAAAAAAAAAATGTTGAATCCCGTTTAGTTTGCAAATCTTTTTATCTATAATTACAAATTAATATTATAAAGCTGGATATTTTGTTTGTTTGAGCGTACTAATCTCTGGAACTACTGCTTCGAATTGAACAATCCTTTTGTGTTAGTTGACCATTTATCGAGGAAGGCTTCAGGCAATAAGACATCACGCTGCGATAAATAGAGGAAAGAGAGGAAAAAACGGGGAAAAATATTGATTTTTGAGGGTTTCCATTGCGAGTGCTACGTAAACGGTTCTAGCTACCCAAAAAATTTAAAGATCTAAAAAAAAGTACGCGACCATATATTCTATCTTGCAAGAACTATGGGACGCGATGGGGCTTACAGCTATAATTTTTGAGGATGAGAGTAGGAACAACAAATTTCGATGCTCAAATGAACTTTTTTACGCCGACGAAGTCGCTGGATCTATTGCAAGATAATTGTGAAGCAAGTTAAGGAGAGAAAACATAAACATTTTGCGACATACCCCTAAATATGAGAGATCTGGATAACTAGATTTGAAGAACGCTTCTAGGCAAATTGAACGAAATATCGTCTCCGGTGACGACAACAGTTTCCGAAGACACTCTGAAATACTCGACAATAGCTATATGTTTGAGCTTTGAGTGGCAATGCAATTTATATTCTGAATGCACTGAAATTTTGAATAAATTTGCGATAAACGGTACAACTGTATTTAAACCGACAAATCTATTTAAACTGTCATCAAAAACATCTATTTATACTGTCCCAAAAATAATAAAATATTTGATTAATAAGTAATAGGCGTTAATTGATAGAAAACACTAGAGTCGTGGCTTTGAGTCCCACGCGTGTTGGCACTGTATAAAAACAAACACTGTACAATAACACGCGGCAGGTGAAAGTAACAATATGTTGAAAAAAGTTCGACGACGTCGCCGACACGGTAGCTCAATTGGTTAGGTTAGGTTAGGACGCTACGCGGGTGCCGGTTCATGTCCTGCCCATGTCGTAAATTTTTTTTTCAATCTAAAATCGGTTTTTAATGTATTATATATATATATATATATATATATATATATTCTATTAATAATAATAAGCTGCAATATTTCTTGACGTGTCATTTACTTGTCATTTAGTTAAAAGGACGAATATTTGCACACGCAAGTATTTGAAAAAGGAATCAACCTTCAAGAAGATCTCAGTTGGGTAATGTTTTGTATAGCGCAGCATTTTATGTTTATGAAATTTACTGCACCAATCTCTTATATTTTACCAATGTATATTATTAGTATTACAAAGCCATAAGTAGACGACGTTAGAAGCTCGTTAGTAACTAAGCCGTAATAGCAGGACAACCAATATCATTTTTTTAAATTAAAATAAAGCTGATTACATCAGTAGCACTGAAATAAAAATAAAAAATATACTTTGACTGAGAAACCTGTCGGGCCATAGTGAAAAGTAATCTGCAAACGAATTTAAGTAATATATTTCGCGTTTTAAACAGTTAATGTTTTATTTGAATGTGTACTACTCGTGTAACTACAGACAGTATTTAAGATATCATTATCATTAATGTATAGTTCAATTTCTACTTGAGACCGCTAGAGGCAGAGTAGCCTAATTGCACTATGACTTGTGTATATATATTATCATAGACAATATGTTAATCTACAAGAGCACAGTGACCAAAAATTGTAAACATTATTTTTATACAAATAATAGTGCAAATAAATTTTCGCCTAAGTTAATTGAGCATTTTGTTTCCTCCTTATTGAAAATCATGTTTTTTGTTATTAGGCCACTCTGCCTTTAGCCAATCTTTAGCAATTAATCCATTTAAAATAGCTGTACTAGTTAAAACAAAGTGCACACATATTGATCGACTTTTTCCGTACAGGAAATAGGTAGTCTAGAGTGCAATGGCTTGTTATCTATCTGTACTTGGCTAGTTCGTTGTCCACTAAAGGGATTAGCAGCACACGCCGTAATAGTCTAGGAGCCAGCCTATGCGAGTCACAGTATATAACTACGGGCAATATGATTACACAGTGTATAAACCTTGCCTTAAAAAAGAATTTCAATGTGTTCAACTATTTTGGCGTAAAATCTCACTCTTGGTATAGCCAAGAGTGAGATCGTTGAAGAACGTCAAATTTTGAGCTCCCAGCTCTTGGCCTTTTAGGAATTGAGGACGTGTGACATTTGCGTAGTTAGTCCTTAAACTGGGAAAAGCCGCTTTTCTCGTATACCTTAAAATTGCTGTGATATGTTAAGAGGACTCAGTAAAACAATTATTCGTAAATGCTCTGTTATAAAGCTGGAAATAAAATTTGTTCATGTATTTTTGTATATCGGTAGCAATGTATTGCTAATAGGCGACGGGTCGTGGATACGATTCCCACCAAAAAAACCTTTTTCTAATCAAATTGTATTTATTCTTAATCATACTAAATGACTGGTAGGAATTAGAAAATTCCGCCCGGGCCACGAACCAACGTGCTCAGATGAAAAAGCCGTGAAGTTTAAGCGCGTGTCAGCCTGGAATTTTAAATATCGAAAACCAAAATACTTTCTGTCCTCCTCTATCATAAAAAAAAAATGTTTAAAATTTTAATAGCACAAAATAAGTGAAAAATACTGCCTGGTGAGGTGAGTAAACAGAGAAATGTCAATAGGAGTACGTACTTCCAATTTCCTGAAGCATAGCGAAAAATTCACGTTGCCACTGACTTTTATAGCAATCGACTAACTATAAATTGATCGAAATAGTATTTTAAAACTTTAATGTTTTTTACATGTTATTGCACATAATGGCACTATATAGATTCAAAATCGACTCGGGCAGGACTTGAAGTGGTATCGTCAGAGTGCCGTGCTGCTCTAAGCAATTAAGCTACCGAGTCCCAAGTCCTGCCCGAGTCGAAAAAATTTTCAATTTATTATCGATTTTTAATCGAAACATTATTCTTTATAAATATATTTTTTATTATTTAGCTTCTTACAGACTTCATCTAAGTGTAAAATGCTTAACTGAAATAAATCTTAGGTTATTAATAATTTCAACCCGTTCTTATATAAATAATTTGGTTGTTTGTTTTTTACGCAAGTTGAACAAATACAATGTACTTGCGTTAATATGTTTTTTTTTTGTACAGTAAGAAATTCATTAAATAACTTATTTGTAACGACGACAACAGCCTCCTGTGACCACAACTGCTGTAAAGAATCCAAAACAAATCCAGATCGTAGTTAAGAAGAAGTTTTTTTATCATGGTAACCAGTACATGCCTTAAAGATGTGTACATAGTGACATCATTACATACTTGTATAAACAATTTATGTATATATGTACGTTATACAACAAAGTACAGCTAAGTGACCATAGTTAGGAAAATGTTGTTTGCAGTTTATTATTAAGATTATATTTCTTTAATCTCACCAAGATAGTCCTTATGTTGATTTTATAAGTTAATAACAGAGATTTTAGTCGATTTTATTTGGTAGATATTATCTTCATTTATCCACTCTAACATGTAGATTGTAGCGTGGTTTATTGTTGAATATTGACATGTCATTGTCAAATAACTATCGTAAAATTTATGTACACAGTAGAAATATTCAAATTTCTTTAACGTAAATGCGCTTTATTTAGATAAAATATTTTTTCTTGACATGTTACTATCGATAACAATAATGTGCCTACGCTAGCGTAACAGTTTTTACTTTGACATTAGAGACACCCATCTTTAGTTTCCCCGTAATCACATCGGACCGTACCTACTTACTTAAAATCATTTTCAACTAATACATTTCGCGTTTGAAACCGTTAAAGTGTGTTTATTTTAATGGTCTATAATAGCAAGAGAGAAATGTCTTGCCTCCATATCGAATACTTTTAAAACTAAGGCTTACGTTTATTTACATTTTCAAATTAGGAATCAAATAAATAAAGATATCAATGTTTGTGCGTAAAATTAACAAGTGTTACCGATGTCGACGAACATCGTCACGTCCTTAATTATTTGGAAAGCAGTAAAACTCCTCGATCGCTCATCTAATCGCCAAACTACGCTATGCCAGGGCGATTAAGCTTCTTCCAAGCAAGTGCCCTCAATCTCGGATAGTAATCCTTACTTTGACGGGGATATCGGTCAAGTCGTAAGTACTATTCCGCAGTGATACTTCAAACGCTGTAACATCAATTTAAAAAGGAACTTGTATCTATTATATCATTATTTCCTTTCTATACAATTTCACGTAGTTTATCCAAAAGAAGAGTGATGATATTCTCAGTTATATTGGCGTCAGAAACAAAGATTTAAAAATTTTAAGCTTATATCAGATGTGTCGAATAACATTTATGGACGTAATTTTTAAATAAAACACTTTTAACATTTTAAAAGTAAAAATGTATTAGTTAAGTTATTTACAATTTATTCTAAACTCTCGTGACCACGACCTCTGCAAGCATCCAAAACATCGGGCTGTAGTAAAATAAATTATAAGTTAATTAATACATTTCGCGTTCTAAAATAAATTTCACATAATTTATTTTATTTATATATTGCAATTCAGATTTTCTCCTGGTAGGTAGTTTAATATTAAAGTTTATAATTTTAAAGCAAGCAAGCAAAAGCAAATACTGACTTATTAATGAAGAATAAGTAATAATCTAATTTTAATATTGTGTTAACATAACCATTTATCTGTGGCAGTTATAGAACAGTCGTACCTGACAAGTAAAGGAGATTTTACGCTATAAACCGGTTTATGGCCGTGAAACAAATAAAGAAACACGAAAATTTTCCTCGTTTTGTGGCTTTATTTTTGTATTAAAGACGTTACAGCGTGGGTGAGGCGTCCTAAGTGGAGTGTGGAAAAACTTAGATTAAAACTTCGACGAAGACATTGTTCAGTATTTCTGTTGTCCTCTTTTTCGAGATTGGAGACAGGACGAAAGCTTTAATTAATTTTCATTATTTTATTATTGTACAAGTACGCTTGTGAAATATGTTTTAAACGTTGTACAGAGATAATTAGGTAACTTTCAGATATCTTATTTATATAAGTAATTACTTAAGTTAATATAAAATCACAAGAGTTGTCAGCTGTCTACGCCAGCTTAAACCAATTTAAGTTAAATTATTTTTTAGTGTTTGTTAAGCGTATTTTTTAGTAATGCAATAGTGGGTATGTAGGAGACTTGATATTTTGGACCCTGTACAGAGACCGTGGTCATCGGAGGGACTAAAGATGGCGACTATGTGTTTGATAGTTTTATACGAGGGTAGTTGTAAAAGACAGACGTGTTTATTTTGCTTTCTATTAATATTTTGAATTAATTATTAATATTAGTGTTATTGCACGTATTATGTTTTGATTCAAGTACCTGTAGTGCCAGTTCTAGTTCTCCTTGATAGATATCCATCTAAAATTCTTACACTTATTCTGCACATTTGTCATACATACACTATGGATGCACTAAAGAAGAGTCTTGATGAGATGAAAGAATCCTTCCAGAACCGGATGAAACAATTTCAGACAGATCTACAGTTGGGTAACTCTGGCTCCGCTAGCTCCCCTAATGGATTGGCCTCTGACTTTGCAGTCTTCAGGTCATTTGTGTTGTCCTCCCTCGAGTGCCTCCAAAGTCAAATGAATCTTCTTGCGAGCCTAACTGACCAGGTTGAAACCAGAAGCCGCCGTAAGATAGTTCTTGTGCATGGTGTTCCCGAGGCAACAAAGGAGGATACAGCATCTCTTGTCATTACACATTGTTGAAGATATCTCCATTCCTGAGCTTGTCCCAGAGACAGTTTCTCAATGCCACAGATTGGGTCCAACTAGGTCTAATAAGCCAAGGCCTATCTTGGTTAAGTGCCGAGACCTCTCCACCAAGACAAAGTTATGGCAAAACAAGAAGGTCCTCAAAGGTACTGGTATCACAGTCTCAGAATTCCTGACCAAGCCACGCCATGATGCCTTTATGTCGGCTCGGACAAAATTTGGAATACATAAGTGCTGGACTAGGGATGGGACTGTTTATGTATTGGATTCCGCTGGGGAGCGTCATAAGGTGTCTAGTGTAGCAGACGGGAGCAATCCCTGGAAGTGACCCCGCCTGTACGGTTCCTCCTCTACTGGCGAAACAGTTCCAAAGCAAAGACCCAAACGAGTGCTTCGCAATAAGTAAATCTTCCCCTTTCTTTATCTTATTGTTGTTATAAACGTAGAATTAATTTAATGTTTAGTTATTGTTAGATCTCATCTTGCCTATATTCATCTTTTTTATGTGTTTGAGTTTGTTTCCTGTTCTTTTAGTCCCTTTAACGTTAATGAAGTGTATTGTTAGGGTGAACTTTGTACTCTGATTGGAACATGTAGTCTTTAGTATATAGCTATGTATTATTTTTTTTTAAACATCCACAGTACTATATTAATTTATTTTTGTTCTTTTTATTGCACATCTTTTTATCTACGTATAAATCGTTTACCATTGTTATGTGAAGATACGTCAACTTGTCATTCTGAATTTTGCACGACTTTGACATATGACATTATTTAGGAGTTGCCAGGATAACAAACTCAATTTCGCCATATTTACTTTGCTAGATGCATCACTCTATTCGAAACTTTTTTTTTTTTTTTCTTAATTATTATAATTGTTATGACTGTACGTTTAAGTGAATTCTAAAAGATTATTTTACGAAATTTAACTGTTTAGCTGGCCTATTGGTGCTTTGTTTAATGTTATTTTGTAATTCTAATCAAATTTTAATAGTTTTTTAAGAATTTTGTATACTAATTAAGGTAATTTTATATTATGTCTCAACGTAGTTTAAGTTCTTCCAATCCCCAATTTGACAGCTTTTCTGATCTCAGTTTTGACGAAAGTCTTTCTAATTTCTCCAATCCATCTCTTGATGTTACTCTCGCCCAGCAGTTTCCAAATAATTCTAAAAGCTTTAATGTGGTCCATCTCAATGCCCAAAGTATTCCTGCACATTATAATGATCTCCTAACCTCCTTTATATCCCCTAATGTTCATGCTATCCTAATATCCGAATCGTGGTTTAAACCTAGTCTTGCTTCTTCATCTTACTCTCTTCCAGGCTTTCACCTACTCCGCAACGACAGACAGGGTCGTGTCGGTGGTGGTGTGGCTGTTTATCTTCGCTCAAATATTCCTTACTCTGTTATTAAGTCTTCTTCCAGCCCAGACTCCCATAATAGCGGTGAATATTTACTTCTTGAGGTGACATTATGTCACACGAAAATTTTGCTTGGGGTGTTTTATAGTCCTTCCCTCTCTGTTAACTACTTTCCTACACTTGACAATCTCCTAGAACAATATATACCCCTCTATGAACATTTCATTATGATGGGTGATTTCAATACCTGTCTCATAAAAGATGATTATCGCTCTAAGAAACTCACAAATCTTACGGAATCCTATAATCTTGAAATACTTCCACTCTCCGCCACGCATCACTATCCCCACTCTTCTCCCTCCTTAATAGATCTTATCCTAGTCTCTAAATCGAATCTAGTCACTAATCATGGTCAATGTTCCGCTGACGCTTTTTCTTACCACGATCTCATTTTCCTCTCCTATAATTTACGCCCTCCTAAAAGCAAACCTAAAATAATTTTGCAACGTAACTTTCAGAGTATTGATTCTGTGCGTCTTTCGGAAGACGCGCAGAACATTAACTGGGATGCCGTGTTGAGTGCCACCGACATCAATGATAAAGTCAATATTTTTAATTCTTTGTTAACTCAACTCTACGACAACCACGCGCCCGTTAAATCCTTTAGGGTTAAACATTTCCCGGCTCCATGGCTGACTGATGACTTAAAGGCATTACAGAAGATGCGGGATCGTGCTAAGTGTCGATACAAGGGGAATGACTCGGATTTTAACCGTGATAGATATGTCAAGCTGAGAAATCGCTGCAAACATTGTGTAGAGAGCACAACGCCGGCACATTTTTCCTCTGTTGAGAACGGCGACACAGTTAAAATTTGGAAGTTTCTGCGAACATTAGGAATTGGGACACAAAAACAAACCGTCTCGGATAATTTAAATCTTAATCTTTTAAATGATCATTTCGCTGATCCCTCTTATACAATTATGTACGGCTAAGTCAAGTACTCTACATTTTCTTTCATCAGTTCCAATTCCTACATCATCACCGTTCGACTTCTCTCCTTTCACTGATTGTGACGTTAAGAAGAGCATTATTTCCAACACGTCGAAGGCTGTCGGCAGTGACAGCATTAGTCGTAATATGATTCTCCCTATTATTGATATCCTCGTTCCCATAATTAGTCACATTTTCAATTTTTGCATATATTCTTGTACCTTTCCTGAAACCTGGAAGGAAGCAAATATCATTCCTATTCCTAAGAAATCCCATCCTCAATCCTTTTCTGACTATAGACCAATTTCAATTTTGCCTTTCCTGTCCAAAATCCTGGAACGCTTAGTTCATAATCAGCTATGTGTCTATCTTAACAAGTCTACGTTCCTTAATCCCTTCCAATCTGGTTTCCGACCTGGTCATAGTACGACTACTGCTCTTGTCAAAGTCACAGAAGATGTGCGGCGCAGCATGGACCGTCAGCAAGTCACCATTTTGACTCTTCTTGACTTCAGTAACGCCTTTTGCACTGTCGATTTTGATATTCTGCTGAGCCTTTTGCGTACCATTAACGTATCTCCAACAGTGATTGGCTGGTTTCAAAGCTATTTATATGGACGTCGGCAGAGGATTCATGTTGATGATCATACATCTGCTTGGCGTCTACTTACAGCTGGTGTTCCCCAGGGCGGTGTGCTTTCTCCTCTTCTGTTTTCTATCTTTATTAATTCTATCTCTAAAAAACTTTCTTCTCTTTACCATATGTACGCAGACGACCTTCAGATATACACACACTGTAGCCTTGACAATCTATCTACGGCTATCTCGACTACCAACAATGATTTACAAACTATCGTAGATTGGAGTTATAGTTATGGCTTAAAAGTCAATCCTGCTAAGTCTCAATGCATCATTGTTGGTAGTTACCATCTGATGAATCGGGTTGATTTACGTGACATTCCACCTGTTGTAATAGATACAACCATAATCCCTTACAGTAAGTCTGTCAAGAGTCTGGGGATCTTTATTGATCAAAATCTATCCTGGCGCCACCAGCTCAAAGAGCTCAGTAAGAAAATTTATGCGGCCTCGCATTCCTTAAAACGTCTTCAAAATTTTCTCCCTATACCCACTAAAATCCTACTCTCTCATTCTCTACTCCTTTCTATCCTTGACTACGCCGATGTCTCTTACATTGATGTAACAGAAGAGCATCTGAATAAACTTGAGCGACTACAGAATGCGTGTATCCGTTTTATCTTTGGGTTACGTAAATACGATCACGTATCCGAATATCGCCGAAAACTTAACTGGCTTCCGATCCGCTCGCGTCGGAACCTTCATGTCCTTGTTCTCCTTTATCGTATCCTTTTCGACCCTAAATCCCCGGCCTATTTAAAAGAAAACTTTCTTCCTTTAAGCTCACATAATTTGAATCTTCGCTCGATTCATAATCTTTTATTATTTATTCCTGCGCATAAGACCTCCTTCTTTAACAACTCCTTCACTATTAAAGCCATTAATCTCTGGAACTCTCTTCCCTTAGAAATCAGAAAAGCTCAATCTCTCCGTACTTTTAAAGTCTCAGTTACCAAATTTTATCTTTCCAGCTGTTAATTGCCTTTCTTTTTCTTGATCCTTTCTAGCACCACCTACCTATAGTCCTTTTATTTTATTTTTTGTTTTTCCCTTCACTTCAGGTTGCCTGGAAGAGATCGCTGTTTAGCGATAAGGCCGCCTTTTAGTTATGTACTACATAAGAATTTATTGTTGTAAACCATTTCTGTGGTGTTTGTAACTAATAAAGTTAATAAATAATAGTTTTTTTTAATAATTAATTCTTTTCAGCCAATACTGAAGTAACAAACCGAATAAAGTGTTTTAATTCATATTATTCTAAGAAAGCAGCCTTGGTCAAGTAACGACTAAAAATAGCGACTGAATTGAATGAATTTTTTTAACCGCTATAATTAGTTCTTTTCAGCCAGTACTAAAAACAATTGAACCAAAACAGCCAGTGTTTTAATTCATATTTGTTTGCTTCGGACATAATGAATGTCCAACGCATTATTAATTATATCACACATCCTCACGTAAGTGAACTGCGCTAACAATGTTATTGGAAACTTAATTAAATACTAGTTGAAATTCGATGTATAAATCGTTCAGATAAATACTCGCAACGGGAACAATTGGACAAACTCAACAGCCAATATAGTTGCAGAAATCGTATGGGAGCATTCGATAATTTGCATTTCCGATGTATTGTTAATAATTTTCATCAGCGAATGTTTATTATGATACTACGAGTATCGTATCGCTTCGTTTAATGTATTGTTTAAACAAAGAGTTTCCACTAAAAAATGAAAAATATACGACCATTTATATTCTATACTAATATCATAATGCTGTAGTGGTTCTTTGTTTGAACGCGCTAATCTCAGGAACTACTGCTTCGAATAATTATTTTTGTGTTGGTACGATTTATGGAGGAAGGCTTTAAAATATTAGGCTGTGACTAATAGGAACAAAGAAACAGACTGAATGTGGAAAAAAGCAAGTCTAAATTCCCCAAAAAATATGTAGAAAATAATTATTCCTCTTTAAATAATCAAAAAAAAGTCTACCACGGTATACCTACTTACATCTTTAAAAATAAACACAAAAGAAACGTAAATGGTAATTAAATCGTCGAAATACTTCATAATATGACAAAGGAACTTTTGCCAGGTCGGCTAGTTAAATATTAGTGTAGATTACCAGTATTGCGTTTCGAGTTTTAAAGTATATTCTACGTTTAAAACTACTACTACTACTACTAACGTCTAAAACATGATATGTCATAAGTGTACTTGTACTATAATAATAAAATAAATAGAAATAAAATAATGAAAATTATATGAATTCACTGTAGACTGGGTGACATTTCATATTAACTATCTAAGATATATATCAATATAAATATTGCAATTAATCAGCATAACACAATTTTGTTTGTCTTTGAAACGAACTAAAATTTCATACCTTCCCAATATCATGTTTTTTTTTATATTGTGCCATTTATTTATTTATTTACACTTTATTGCACAAAAAATTGAACAAAAATATAAACGAGACCTATATATTTTTTTATTTAATTGTACGAACTCTAGTTGTATTATTCTATTGTACAGATATAAAAAAACGTACAGCAACTTGTTAAAAATTTGTTGTATTTTGTTCCATATATCCATAATATTATATTTATACTCATATTTGGTGTTGTTCACTGAGGTGAACTGCTTTTTAGTAATTTAAAGTAAGTTACCAACGAATTAAACCAGTAATTCAACTGAACATAACAACTCTTGACTTTTGCACTTCCGATTTGTTATATCGAGATGGCATATAATAGAAACTAAATTTCCCGCTGTCCCGACGCATCCAGAATGACATTTAATTATAACAAGAATAGAGTTAAACCACGTAATGACGCAACTGTATATAATAATAATTTATCACTGAGTGCATCCAACAAGACGCCCGCCGTTGTAGCACTGGCGCAAGAAATCTTCGCAATAAACAACCACAACACGCGAATTTCGAGTTGCATATAATTATTTCACGAAATTTGATGTGTTTAATTCCTCTAAGGGTGTGTAATGTAATGCTTTACCTGTCTCCAAGGTAATAGAGTTTCATATTTGTACCTCACGCATTCACGTCTAAATGAGACAGTAAACAAAATGGCGGCTGTCAATTTAAATTAAACGTTTTAATGTTAGTTCACACTTCATTAATTAAATTTTACATAAAAAAAATAATGAAACATATATTTTTGTATCGTCTGTAGTTTATCAAGTAGTAAACATTGCAATAAAACACTTTAACGGTTTAAAATGTGATATTATATATATTGTAGTTAGTAGTAGCAGTAGTGTCCCCGTGAATACAAACAACGCATCCGTAATGTAGAGCCGTTGTTAAAATAATTTTCAAATAAATTAAACTAATATATATCGTATTGTAAACCGTTAAATTGTTTTATTTCAACGTTTAATGTCTGTACACATTTAATCTTAATTAAACACGTACTTTTGTATCGTTTGTAGTTTATCGAGTGGTACACATTACCTTCAATTCTTTTAACGGCTTATAAATATACTCTAACGGTTTAAAAGTCAAAATATATTAGGCCCGAATGCTTAACAGTAGTCGTGAAACCGTTAAATAGGTTTTATTAAAATGTATACCAATTGCGTAATTTACAAATAAATATAACTCGATATTCGAATAGTTGCGCCATAGCAAACAATTAAATGAAGTAACACATTTTGCGTTTCAGACCGTTGAAAGTTGAATAAATATAATGTTTTCATATTAATTCTTCCCTCTTCAAGCTACATGTAAAGCTTGTAGAGGGAAGAATATAATAGATTTATTGGAAGAAAATTAAATTAAACTTATTTCATATTTTAAGAGTCCTCGTGCGAACTAGACTCGGCGCAAAAGTAACTTTTCAGCGGCGGCTTTTCCGAACCAAAGCCAAGTCACGCGTTGACGCTTAGCACAGTATTGAATAAAGTAATAAAAATCTATCTACTTTTTAACCTAAGTTTTATCACTGAGGATTAAAAATCACCTTTTATAAGTTAATTATTATATTAAGGTTATGATAATACACTTTAGGGTCAGCGCTGAGATTATTATACACAAGTGTATGTTAAAAATGTAGGTAAACTAGTATAACTGTAATAAAGATAATTGATAAGCCGCCATGGCTCAGTGGGTTCGGAAGTCTGATATTTACACGTAAATGAAATCAGATATTATGCCCACGAAACTGAGTTTCGCTAACTTCCAATAAAGTATAATCGTGTCGAAAATTAGCCAACCAAGTTACAGAAAGTCGTTTAATTGCTTTGTGTGAATCCATTTACTTTCTTTTGTAAGCTTGGGATTTATCTAATTTGCTCAGAAGTCGTAGTTGCTTTTTCTTCTTGCGTATGAAAAAATTCTTGCTTAAGCTTTATTATTTGTTACAACTGTTTCTAATATCTAATATGTTAAGAGACGTCGTAATTCCACTACATGGACCAGTCACATTTCTTGATTGACAGGTTTTATTTGGCAGGCATAGCATAGTCGCGTTTCGGCGTCCGTCTGTATATTTTCGAACATCCAAAGTAGGTTGAAAGCATATTTTGTTTAGGTGTCATATGGCTGGGGGTATTTGACATACCATCAAGTGTGCCCCGTGCTTGTTTGTACCCTTTATAAAAAAAATCGCTCAGTCGATGAATGCGTAACATCTATGACACCAACTCGTGATGGCGAAACGTCTAAACAATTTCTCAGTTACGACGAATATTCGACAATATTTCAAAACCCAGAAAGGTAGGCGAGCATTTCAGACTTGGACTTCTCTTTCCGACCACTTAAGTACTGATTTCCCCGAGACGTAACGTTATGACAAAAAGCCGATTTTTATTTTATCAATTAATTTTAGCATTCCCAGAAGAATTCGCGCTCGTGTAATCCAATAAGTAGGTACTAATGCTTAACCACAGCCCACTCCAATGATGTATAGTCAAACATTTTAATTCCAAGTAAAAGGAATTAAACGACCTTGTCTAGATGTAATTGGTAAATTGGATAAAAGATTTCTAGCTACTCCACTAGGTGGTGGGATTCTTCTCCCCCAACACCCCTCGTATACTCTCTAAAAATAAACGACACATCAAAGCCAGAAATTAAAGATTACCTTTAATTTCTGGCTTTTGAAGAAAATTTTCAACGTAGGAATGAAAGCCAATTTTCTTCGCCATACCAATTTCCTGGATTATCAGGACGTGGTAAATCATGCCAAGAGACCATTACCAGGAAAGAACAAAACGTAACAAGGAAGTCTTCTAATTGCAGGATAATGAGATTTTCATTGCGTTACGTTGTTGCGAGGGTACATATAGAATCGATTCGATACATACAGTTTAACAAGGAATGTGTTTCGGATACTATTTACCATTTTCTTTCTTGTATATACTAAAACGGTTCAAGAAACCAAAAAATGTGTATGGAAGAATGATTCTTCTTTAAATGATCTAAATTAAATTACCGCGTTAATATATGTCGATCCTTTGATATTAATTTGTAAGAACGATGAACGACGTCGTGAACAAAAGCTAGTTTAAAATACATATATTTTTCAATACAATAAAAACGTATTAAATTGATTTCCATCATAAATAATATTGATAAGACTTTTCACATTATTTTCAAATCTTGCCAAATTGACTATTTTGTATATCCAATTTCCGATGTCAATTTTCGCCAGCGAAATCTCTCGGTCTACATATTGGACGAGACCATTTTCATCGGAAACTGGAATTTTTCGGGTTTTTCACATTCACTCTATTTGAATCGGTTAACGGTTAACATTACCAAGAAATTTGTTTGACGTCATGTTGCTATTTCTTTTCAAATGAAAACAAAAGTTCTAGTATAAAAAGACAAACATTACAGTGCAATAGTAGTTTCAAGTAGGTATTTTGCAGAAAATTTTTGGCCTGTACAAGCATTCAAATATTTGTAATTAAATAATATTACAAATATTTGAATGCTTGATAATTACTATGTATAATTTTTATCGTGCAATGATCGTGTAATGTAATGTAAAAGAATTATACAATTACCACAGGAAGGACTCGAACCCACAACCAACAAGTCCTCCTCTTCGTCTATCGACTCCAGTTCGAGGTTAGAGTCTCGCCCATCGATATTCAATATTTGTAAAAAAAATCTTTGTTGTGATTTTAAAATAACTAATAATAATTGACAACTTATTGTTCTTAAATTATTCAGATAATTGTAGCGAATTATATTACGTTTTGAAAAGCCCAGTTGAAAACTCATATATCAAATAAAAAGTTTACAAACTAAATCGACTACGCTTATAATATGACCCAAAACTGGAACTATGTTAAAATATTATATTATAAGTGGCCACTTCCTACCTCGCCAATTTTTATACTCGTAGCGAACCACTCCGGCATCATTCCCGCCGTATTCAAGTCAATGATTTCCTCCACAAATATAATATTAATTGCACTCCGAAATATTAGCACTACACTACATTTAGTACGTTCAAATATTTAGAATTTCTTACGTCACTTATTTAATCGCATTAGGTGTATCTGATTTAAACTATAACGTATACAATTAAAAGGAAAACGCGAGAAAACACGTCGGGAAATGGTCGTTGCTAACGTCGACTGAATGAGAGCCCGCCCAAATGTGCCGACGGTAGCCGACTTTCTACGGAAATGCCCGAGTGCGTACTTTGAATATGAAGCGATGAAGTACTAAGTTTTATGAGAAAGTCGAAAACAAAGGATTTTTATTATCAACTCGTGTAATAAAGCAGTAATAAAGCCTAAGTCTAGACTTAGCAGGTCTTAATATATAGATTTTAAAACAAAATAACGTTTAATAAAGAGCATATACATCATCAAATAATAAAATTAAAACAAATATATATATTTAAAACCAGCAGTGGAATTGAAAATTAGTGCAGCGTCGGGTTTCAATTGCACCTAGAAATATATATTTTTTTCTTTTAAACGCTTACTAATCGTGACTAATATTAAAGAAAAAACAATAAGAATGCAAAAAAATAAATATAATCAAATGTATGGCAACTCAAAATATAATTAACTTAAAATTCATTGCAGCCGCTTTGCTTACAAGGACGTAAGCTGTCAATTGCAAAGGCACAACGCTTTAAAGCATTACGGTCACAAATATCACCTTCTACCTAGCTCAGTCTAAAATAAATAGTTTACCAATTATTTGCGCTACACAACGATTGCACACGGTAGCTCAATTATCATAGCATGGAACGCTCTGAATATCGGTTCACTTCCCGCCAATGTCGTCAAATGCAAAATATATCTGTAGTAATGTATAGACATTTAATAGACATAGAAGAGTTTAATAGAACGCGCTCATCTCAGTAACTACTGGTTAAAATTAGTGTGTTGGATAGACCAATTATCGATGCAAGCTTGAGACTATAAAACATCAGGCTGCGACCAGTAGGAGGAGGGAAACGTGAAAAAAAAACGGGAGAATAGATTCCGTTGAACCGTTGCGTGCTGCGACAACAGTTCAAGGTACTCACAAAATATTTGTGTTAGAATTATTCTTTAAAAATCGAAAATAAATTTCGACACGGGCAGAACTTGAACCGGCATTGTCAGCGTTCCGCGCTGTTGCTCCGAGTGACTCGGTAGCTCAATTGGTAGAGCAACGGCACGGAACGCTGACGATGCACGTTCAAGTCCCGCCCGTGTCGAAATTTATTTTCGATTTTTAAATTATATAGTGCCTTCATGTGCAATTACATGTAAAAAAATAATAGAATTATTCTTCTTTAAAAAATCTCAAAAGATATCCGTGACAGTACATATCTATCTTTTACGGTTAACTCGGAAAACACGACGGACAAAGCAGCAAGCGCAATTACTTAATTTATATAATGCCATCATGTGCAATGACATGAGAAAAATATGAAAGTTTTCATAGAGTAGTTAACTACTTAGTAGTAGTAGAGCTTGTGTAAACTGTAATTATGATTACTGCATAGTTAAGCGCAATGATACATATGTACACACAATATCTACTCGTTAGTGTAAAATGCAAATACCCATAAAACTGCTTACAGCAATAATAACCGCAGCTAGCTAGTCTATTGAAGGTAAAGCTTTAGCAATTTTACACAGCAGCATATTGCTGCAGGGAAGCGCAATAAAATCGGGATCTACTGTTATGAATTCCCTTGAAAAGAGCAACAATGGCTTTATGTGCCTCACGGATTATACGATCTGCCTTTAAAGTTATCACTAAGGTTTTTATGACTCAGTGAAAGAATTAACACAAAAGTATTTTGGTAGAACAATCTCTGTCAAGAGACAAACTTCCTACAGTAAACTAAAAACTTGGATTTAAGATTTATAATTTGATTCCTCTTTTAAATAAAATACCTTTAACGGTTTAGAACGCAAAATTAAATTGGTAAAAATGTTTAATGTAATACAATTACGACACCACCAGGAGTCCTACCCTGACCATGGTTGTTGCAAAGGATCCGAATCGTCTAGCCGTAGGTTAATTAAATTAAAAGTAATTTAACTAATATATTTCGCACTTTAAACCGTTAAAAACAATATATTTAAATATTACAATGATTAAGCACGAGTCTTAGAATCCCTGGTAAACAATAGTAAGCATTTAGAAGCCATGTTCTGTAATTAATAAGTCGGGAAATCTATTAATCAACTTATTTAAAATAAATTGTAAATAAGTTAAATAATATATTTCGCATTTTAAACCGTTAAAAGTGTTTTATTTAAATGTGTACAACTCGCTTAAACTACAGACAATACGCAATAGTAAGCAGCACAGTTTGATCTACTATTTGTTTCTAAATAAAATCAATCAAAACGGACGTAAGTCTACCCCATGCCCCAGAAGGTAAGCGGGATTCGCTTTAAAACTTTCGCCTAAATTTCAAAACACATTCCCCCACAATTGATATACCGCAGATCTCTTCGAATAACTTTGTAACTGAACTTATACGAACCTTTTGTGGAGAACCCAAATTAGGCGAACTTGTATCGGAGCGCTTATTGAAACCGCTTAAAATGGTATTGACGTCACAGGAGTCGTTTTAATTAGGGCTGTACTATGGAAGTTTTAATTAAAAATTTAAACCTTTTCGCATATTGGAACATTAACGGTATCTTTTCTCTGCATATCTATACTAATACACAAACAAAAGGATTTATTTGTTTGAACGCGCTAATGTCTGTAACTACTGTTTTGATTTGAAAAAATCTTTCTGTGTTGGTTATAAACATCGGGCTGTGACTAATAGTAGCGAAGAAACAGCGGGAAATGTGGAGAAAACGGGGAGAATTATTTATCTTTTGTGGGTTTTAAAATAGATTCTTCTTTGAATTATAAAAAAAAAACCGATAGTAAGTGTCTATCATTTAAGAAGTCTATCGCATGAACGACGGGACGCAGACTACGTCGTGGGTAACAGTTTAAATTTATAATGAAGTATAAGTAGGTTTGAAAAAACAAATTCAGTCGCCTAAAATAACTAGTCTACGTAGTTTCTCGACAAAGGAAGAAAGAAAGAAATTTATTGACTACTAAGGCAAGCAAAAAAATATCTCACACTTATTTTTAAAATATAAAAGACAAAAAATAATGTAATCTTAACAGTATAACTAAAATACACATACTAAAACCGAAAGGCTCTATAACTTCCATACACCTTTAATTTAATTTCTATTACTGGTATATCTATATATAGATCTACCGTCTCTAGACAAAATCTTAAAATGATTCACAAATATGGGAAACCGATGTGTTCTTCTAATATATACAATAATATATTGTGATTTTTTTCAATATAAGTAAGCCATCATTCATTAAAACTATTAATTAATAGCTAAAATCTTAGTGGTAGCTCAACTACTGGTTAGAAATGATACCGGTCCATTCCTATCCGCGTTGTAAATTTTTTTCACTCGATTTTTTATATATATACTGCCATCATGTGCAACGTGTGACAATATAAACGTTTACACCTATGGTTTACTATTATAGCTTTGCCTATTGTTTTGATAAGGTTTTAAGCTGTCTATAGTTTCGTGGGGCGACGACGGGTCTCCCCGTGACCACGGCTGCTGAAGTTAAAAATCATTTTCAAATAATCTGTAATAATAAATACTAACATATAAATAAACTTAATTAGGTTGATGAGTAACGAAAACAATTAAATGATCAAAACAAATTGTACGATGTAATTGTCCAACAACAATTTAGTTGCTAAACAGTTTCGTTTAAACTCCCTTTAGGGTAGACGAAATATTGGACGGATCCAACAAAATCCGGGTTTACTGCTGAAAATTATACCTTAAGACGTGCAGAATCCGTCCACATGCGGGAATCCGCTTTAATTATGTTTACAGAGACTTTGTCAGCAAACATTTCTGCTATTTAAATTAGTAATTTGTCTCCTGATACGACGTTCTAGAAGGAAATATTTCTAAGTGTACTAGCTGACCCGGCAAACGTTGTTTTGCCATATAAATAGTTAATAACTAATTAAATGACGATTGATCAGTTTTCGAGCGGAGAGGAAAAATGATTAGATTACTAAAATGGCTATTAAAAAATATGGGTTGATCGTAGAAGGGTGAAAATTGAGGATTGTATGTATTTTTGTATGTTGTATCGTAAAAAAATAGAAAAATAATAACTTTTGTCTAAAAAATAAAAATTAGGGGTGGACTACCCCTAACATTTACGGGGATTAAAAATGATGTTGGCCGATCCTCATAGATACCGAATAAGCACAAAAAATTTCATCAAAATCGGTCAAACCGTTTCGGAGGAGTATGGCAACGAAAACTGTGACACGAGAATTTTATATATTAGATGTTTTTTTTCTATTAATGTATGAATTCTTATCTTTTTTAAACTTAGTAGATGATAGAACTCAAACACTAGTTCATATAATTTTAGTTGTCAGTGGCTCTAAGGACGGAAGGTGAAATAGAAATACTCCAACATCGATAGACGATGTGACGTCTACCATTTTTTGTTACTTTGGATATTCTATATCCATTTCAAATCTATGTTTCCAGACCAACATACTATTTTTTTATAATATAAACACGCAATTTATCTACCTTTGTAAAGTAGTCCTCCCGAGTCCCTTTTGAAATAAAAACTGTTAATTCTATTAAGAGTAAGAAGAGATCATTCTTATAATCTTGTATAACTTTAAAGCGACATATAGTATGAACATGTAGATTTTTAAACAAAGAAGTATACACCTACTAAGTCACTTACGAAGTCGTGAAAGTTTAATACAGAAACGCCGTGTAAAACATTGTAGCACGCCTAGGTCTTCATAAAATTATTATATGTTACTTCTTATAAGTTCATACACCGCGCCGCGCTGCGATCCCTTTTGTTTCAATACCACTTATGTTAGCGTGTTATATTGAATTTTTAACACCGGAAACCTCTCGCTTCTAACGAAAAGTCTATACACTTGGATATTAAATTCATGGAGTTTCAGTGGGTAGTCGTGGGTAAGTTAATTTGTGTTGCTGTAATTCGACCACAGTTGCTTGTTCCTAGAATTTCCAGAACTAGGTGTATTGTTAAAAACTTATACAACGGTAGTGCAAGAGTTTAATAAACTTATAATGTGTGTCGCCGTATATGTGCGGCGAACATATCATTTCCAGGCCAATTTTATATACATTGTTACACCTATAAGAACAATTAAGACAACGCGTTTGACTATTGGGTTATAGAGGCTGTCTTCGTATATGGCAACACTTTGTTTTATTCAAAAGAATTAACCATACACATATTACGTCTCGTAATTCTTTTTTTATGATAGAGGAGGACAGAAAATCATGAGATTCAATTGGTGGTACGCAACAAAATGCGGTAGTTGAATTTTGACTTTGGATATTCGGAAATCCACGTACTGAAATCGAAATGCCATAAAATTTGACAGATTTTTGTTATTCTAACACTCATTTGCTATCCAGATTTCCAAGGAAAATCCAACATGTTTCAGGAAATTTTCACATTAATTAGATAATATTGGATCCCTTAATTATTCGCCATTCATTAGTAACTTTATATCAATGAGAACGTCCAAATATATAGGATATGTTTTGAGTTATATAGTTAAACAAAAGCGTTATTTCTCACACATCTTACATAAATGTTACATAGAAACAGTCAGCGAAGTCGGAGATAATATAAACGCCCAGCCATCGAGATTCACTGAAGGGTGCTTTTACACAATTTCCCTGGCATACCCTTTTCGTCTGGTACTCACCACCTCAGCCCCTCAGCAACTCGCTTCACCTTTTTCATAATCAAAGACGCTTCAATACTGTTCAACAAATTACGTTTAATGAAATTTTGATTTGAATTTAATGCTATTTTGAGCTGTAATATAATTATGTATTTTTGGTTTCCACTTGAACGAATATAGCTTTACTATTTGGTATTCGGCCTAATAGTAACGAATACTTAAAACAATATTTTGTAATAGTGATTCGACATTTATTAAAATTAAATAAGTTAATTACAAATATATTCTGTTCGCTTAAAATCATTTAATTAAATACTGTCTGTAGTTTACGCGTAGATTTAAAACTCGATATATATTTGTTAAAATGATTTTAACTATTCTCTCTAGTCTCTCGATCGTCGGCCCGTATATTTAAGTAACATTTACGTAATGTAAAAATGTTTTCTTTTAATACAAGTTACAATTGTAATATATATTTAAATTAATTTTCATTTAGAAGGGGAAGGTTAAAAAAGGTCGTATTAAAGGTGCAAAAAGAAATTACATTTACCCGACCCAGGATTCGAACCCGTGACACGGGCAGGACTTGAACGAACATCGATTCTTTTCTTGTTCTTTGATTATCCTTTAAAAATAGAATTATTCCTAATAAAGTAATAGTAATAATAAAGTACAGATATAATCTATACGTTGATATAAAACTAAAGAGTTAGATTGTTTGTTTGTCGCGTACAAAACAAACTTAAGCTCAGAAACTACAGTTTGAATTTAAAAAATATTTTTGGGTTATCAAGGTAGGCTATAAAATATCACGATGCGACCAATAGAAGATTAACTTGCAAAAGTGACGGGACGCGGACGATGTCGTTGGCATGATCTATAATTTATAAAGATGAAGAGGAAGTTAGCAAAACCAAATTTTGACACCCAAAATAACTATTCTATGCGGACGAAGTCGCTGGCTAGTAAAGACTATTTTAATAACTAGTAAAACGTTAGTAGTAGTTAGTAGTATCATCATTATCAGCCCGTTTGTGTTCACTGCTGGACGTAGGCCTCTCCCAAAGCATGGAACTCGGCCCTCTCTTGAGCTCTAATTATCCATTTGCTGCTGGCTACTTTAGGTCATCTATCCACCGTGCTGTCGGCCGTCCTACAGTGCATTCTCTAATCGTGGTCTCCAATCTAGTATATGTCGGCTCCAACCATCTTCTCTTCTGCAGGCATGGCCAGCCTATTACCATTATACAATATGATTAGTTATAATTAGAATTCCAATTAATTACCACCTTCGCAATTAATGCTGTCCAGTAAATTATTACTTGCTTTGTAGTTGATACCATGCCCACCGCTTCGTAGAATTATTGATTCTAATAGTGATTATAAATAAATACGGTATGTTTAGAAGCGTGAATAATATAGGCTGTAGTTTACGCGAGTATATAAATAAAACACTTTCACGGTGACCGCACCCAACTTGTAGTAAATATAATTTGTAAATTAGTTTCACTAATACATTTCGCGTTTTAAACTGTTAAAATTGTTTTATTAGTCTTAAGTTAACGCAAGAGATTAAACAGAAGCCGTTGCCACTTGCTGCAAGAATTCGACAATAACATATTGTCTCAGTAATTAATTAAATAATTTAAATATATGTATGTTATATAACTTAACATAGCCTAGCATTATTTTCACGTCAATAATTAAAAATATTTATCAATTTACTTATAACACCGTCGCTCTTGTCTTATGAAAGTCTTTATACGAGTCTTATCGTTAATAGTGAACAAGTAGTCGCCACAAGTTTTTAAAATCCCCATCAGTGAAGTTATCTCGTTATCGTAACAGCGATAGGGATGTAATTTGAACGTCCAAAACGAGTCACATGTAGGCGCGAGATAAGGGTAACGACACTTTCAATTTACTGATTCGACAATCGTTTGTAAACGTGCGTTCGTTATCGAGCCGGGTTTGTGTTATTTTTATTACGGATTCAAACTTTGATCCTAATGGGGAACTTTTATTTCCGATAAAAAGTACTCGATTGCCACTTTTTCACAGTATCCGCATTCTAGTGTTCATGACGAAGTGTAACAAGTATTAGATTCACATGACGAACGGTGAAATACTTTTACCCTAGTAAATATAACTAAGATGTGCCGTCGACTTATTTTTGAATTTAAAAAAGTACACGGTACATCAAAATACGAGTTAGAATAATCTAGGATAGAATAGAATAGAAATGAGTTTATTCAGAAACAACTTAGGACATTTTACAAACAACATAGGAAGAATTATAAATAAAATATTAAATTATAAATCAATATAGATAAAATCAATATTTTATTCAATAAAATAAGTTGCCTCTGAAACGGAGTTTTCCCATTTAGTCCCCACTAAATGAGTCGACAGCTTATTTTAGAGAGCTGTTATAGCTAGCCGATTTCATCGTCTATCGAGTGAATATATTTATTTTGTTTTCGCGCTTTCATTGGCCCGTCATTGTATTTAGTACAGTAAATTAACAATTTTCAGTTGGGCTGTTAAAACGCAGTTCTATTACAATGAAACATAATTAAAACTGTGTGAATTAAAGTATCTTGGCTGACGTCCGGATAACATCTTCACTATGGGCACGTTGCCTAGTGAAGGTAATTTGGATACGATCTTTTGAATTTTTTAAATTAAAACTTTTAATAAACGCTTTCAAAAGTGTGATAAGTTTGATTTAAGCAGATACGTCCTAAATAAAACACTGTAACGGTTTAAAACGCGATTTATATTTGTTAAAACAATTTTAATTCATACATTTTCGCGTTTTAAACCGTTAAAATGTTTCATTTGAGTGTGTACTACTCGCGTAAACTACAGACAGTATTTAGATACATTTTAAATTTTCATACGATACTTGCCAATCACAGGAAACAATTTCTAATTAGAAATATATTTTTGTGATGTATGTATCGAGATAGGCATAATATCACGCTGCGCCCAATAGAAGCGAAGAAACAGCGTGTTTCTTTGTGGAAAAATACGTGGAAAAAACGGGGGGAATTAATATTTTTTAAGATTTCCTATGTAAACTCTAAAATTATTAACAAGTAGAAAGGGATATCTGACATTCTTTGAATAAGTCTTTAAATAAATAACAAATCAGATTATAAATAATATTTATTCACAAATAATTCATACATTTCAAAGTATACTTAACTACTTTTAACATGTTAATTACTATCGTTATTTAAAAAACTCTTCTTGTCTTCCTATCTGCTATTCAGTCTGAAAAAAAAAGATCTTAGTGTAAATAATACATCGACCTGAGATCTTGGATCTAGATAGGAAAAGATCTAGGATAAATAGAACCAGTATAATACCAAGTCAACGAAAAGATGACGAAAAACCTAGAAGCCCTTTTTCATCATCTCAGCTTAAAAACGTGAAATTCCAAATGAATCAAGAATTAATATTTAAATAAAACACTTTAACGGTTTAAAATGCAATATATGCATATAAACTTATTTTAACTACGGTCCGATGTTTCGGATGCTTTGCAAAGACTCCCCGTGACCACGACAACTGCAAAGCGTATCTATATAAATCGCGTTTTAAAGCATTAAAGTGTTTTATTTAAATGTATACTACTCGCGTAAACTACAGACAGTATCGAGAATTAATAATTAAAACACTTCGTACAGATATATTTCGCGTTATAAACGGTTGAAGGTGTTTCATTTAAATCTAGAAATATGTTAGCGTGTGGTGCTGAATAAAAAATAAAGTCGCTTCTTTAGAATATATTTCCTTGTGCAAAAGAATTAGGTTAAGAGTTCCCAAGTACCCCTTTAGGTTTGCAGTTGTCATTTAGGGATAACCTTGTAGATTCTCTCATAAACCTTTAGCATAAAAGCAACTTTTCAATCCCTGTTGACCTATTATTATAACAATCATTATGAATGGTACAATTCCATTTGCTCCAGATTGGTTTTAATTTTTACCTTTGACAATTTAATTATACACAGCACTATTTATAAATACAGAAATTATTGTTAATTAAATGGGTACGTACTATCGTAGAAAATTGTAATTAACGATTTCGTAATTACACCTTCGCTGCTTTGTGTTTAGAAGTATGTTAAATACATTTTAATTTTAACGTTCGCACAGTTATTATCTTATCTAATGTCTAAATCATTACGTAGTTGAGTTATACGTGATAATTTTTAAATATCCTCTATGTCTGTCAGCGCGCAGACATCTTTCTGACAGTACTGTCTGTAGTTTACGCGACTAGAGCACATTAAAAATACTTTTAGACCTCCTCGTGACCATGGATGCTGCAAAGCATCAAATAATTTGTAAATAAGTAAATCTAATACATTTCGCATTTTAAATTGTGATACAAGAAAATTAATTTTTCTATTTGTATTTTCATGCGAGATGTTATTTTTTTAATTTATCTTCTTGTTGTTATCATGATTTATAGGTTTTTTGAGTGACTTCGTCAGATTGCTTTCGAGTGTATCATTTTATTTATTTTTATATTCACTAAATATCATATATTACCGGAACTGTAGAAAGGGTTAAAACGCTGAACGTAAAAATAAAACGGAGTTAAAAAATTACCCACTCTTAACGTAGTAGGTATATCGCCAAGTGTTCATTTTAAGAGCGAAAAAATATCCTTAGAAACGAAGCCGGCGAGCTTATCTTACGACAAAAATTACACGAAAGGAAAAGTTCATCTCTCGTTAGCAATGCAAAGAAGAGAATTTAGCCCGAGGTTGCATTTTTTAAATACAGCCACGAGGCATTGTGCAGCTTAATCTCTGATCACGAATGCTCAAAAATGTTTACTTTGTAACTTAATACGCCTTAAATAAAACACTTTGACGGTTTAAATCGCGACATATATTAAGTTAAACTTATTTGAACTATGAACATTCTTTAAATAAATACGTCTTTTTAATTACACATTTATAGTAAAATCATAACGTAATGGGTGAAATAAAAAAGAACAGTGAAAAACAAAAATTGTTTGAAAATTAATTTTATCTAAGTACGGTCCGACGTTTGGGATGCTTTGCAGCAACCGTGGTAACGGGGAGACTAGTTAAAAATAATTTTCAAACAAGTATAACTAAAATGTATCGCGTTTTAAACCGTTAAAGTGTTTTATTTAAATGTATATTACTCGCGTAAACTATAGACAGTATTCAATACAGAACTTAATAATTACTTCAAATGTGTGTAAATTTAGCCGTTCTCGGAGTGATACAAAGGGTAAAAATAAATTTATAAAGACCAACCTTTGAAGACTTGACGGCTTGCGGCTCTGTTCTAGGGGTAATTACCGGACGCTCCGAAATACCCGCTTTTTCCGTACTGACAGATATATCCGTCTGGCCTCCTTGATTAGGGTATTGTGAGGCTTCGCGAAAACCTATGGAAAAATCATCGGTAGCATCCAATTATTGCTTTTCCTTGGATCTAGATCAACTACAAATGGTCATAAGGTGTATGAAAAATCTATACTAATATAACAAAGCTGAAGAGTTTGTTTGTTTGAACACGCTAATCTCGGTAACTAAGTACTTGGTTCGATTTGAAAAAAAAATTTTATGTGTTACATTTACTGAAAAAACACAGAAAAACGTGCAAAAAAATGGGGAAAATTGTTCATTTATAAAGGGGTTTCTATTGCGTTTCTTCGAAAATGATACAAGAATGGAAAAATATGTATGAAAAAATGATTCTTCTTTCCATGAGGATGAGCACAGCTAGTTCTAATAATTGTGTGAATCTCACAGCCTGAACCAATAGTGTTTAATGGAGCACAGATATACGAACACTATATTTAAGAAACCAGAAGTTGCAAAACCTATTAGTCTGGGTTCACAAGATACATACCAGCGTAAGGTCTTTCTTGAGACAACCGTGGATCAAAGTTAGGTTGCTGTGAAAAAGCTTGTCCATTGCGTGGGTAGTTGTTTACATTTTGATATCCCGGTTGCATTCCATTTGGCATCTGGTTCGGTTGTTGGTAGTTGCTTCCCCAATTGTTACGAACTCCTGGTTGCTATTATTAAAGTATAAAATCAATGGGTCAGTTTTATTAAAAGCAAGAATTTCACAATAAATGGAGAAAGAGCTGCAGCTGATAAATAATAGTCCAGCTTAATGAAATTTAACAGAACGAAGTTATCTATAAATATATATATGAATATTTAAATAAAACACTTTAACAGTTTAAAACACGACATATATTTAACTTATTTGAAAATTATTTTAACTACGGACCGACGTTTAAATAACAGAGTTTAATATATATAGCGTTTTAAACCGTTAGTGTTTTCTTCAAATGTGTAACTACAGACTTCAAATGTCACTCGCGTAAACTACAGACCGAACTAAATATATGACAAAATATAAAATTAAATAAACTATTTATGTAATTCAGCTCTTCGTGTTAACGGGAATGATTCGAACTTTGTCTGTCTTTGAAGTCAGGAATTTAAATGTCATGTTTTAGGAATAAATCTCATTAATGAAAAGTCGAGTTAATCACGAAAGTTACCTGAATTCCATTCGCTGGATACGGCTGAGGGTTCCCAAGATAATTAACACGCGGATTTACAGCACCATTATTCCAATTATTTCTTGCATTCGGGTAATTAGGGTTAAGTTTCTAAAAATACTTTCCGTGTTGAAATTAGCATGCTAGAGTTTTTCCGGAGTGGAAATTAAATTATAGAATAATTTGCTTACGCCATGTTTTAGATCGCGTAGGACGCGTTGAAGTTTTACCAAAAAGTGAAATACGGTTTCACGTCAGTTAAAAACTCACAAGACTTGAGTCCAAAAAACTTTATTATGTATTCTCGGGAATTCGAACCCATGACCTCTCGCATTTACTACCCACACACATGCATTCCACTAATGATATTTTACTTTAGCTATGACTATATCAAATAATAACACTATATAAAGGGGCCACAGAATATCAGTGTTGGGACATCAGTCCCAAGGGCTGGGGAGTGGCTTCCCTTTCAGAGGCAACTATAGTATTTAATTTAAGTCTTTATTTACGTGATATTGTTTATTAATTTAAGATTATTTAATTAGAAATTGCAAAAATGAACAACTAATCGATAAAAATATTTTTTCATAACTTACTTGTAGCCCGTCGTTATTAACGCCTTGAGGGAAGTAATTTGGATTTTGTACATTTTCCATACCCGGATAAGGCCTACCATTCTGCAATATATAACAAATATACCTTAAAAAATTATTTGTGGGTAGTTTCAGGTAGTTTAAAGCAGTGATCGTATCGTATTACTTAATTAACTAATGACGCACATGTACTTTATAGATGTGTATAACATGTAACTTTACGTATCAATTATCAACCTCTCCTTATTATATTCTACAAGCTGGGTTATTTATTTGTAAATGGTAGTAGTCTCTGTATATACTTTAATATACCTGTATGTGAGGATAAGTCTGCGTGTCTGGTGGATAATTAGAATTCATGTTTGCACCAGCTCCGTTCCAATTCCTTCTTGAGTCCGGATATTGCGTTGGGTTGCCCTATGAAACAAAAATAGATTACCATTAGTATTTGGTACGACTTCGTCCGCGATAATTGGTATTTTGGGCATCCAAATTCGCAATTTGTTTCGCAAAAAGTTTATACAGATTAGTAATTTTATCAAATTAAGTTTCCCTCAGCAAGACAAAACATAGTATTGAACAAAAAACATAATTTAGCCTCATTGATCTATAAGTAACAATTGCTAACAATCAATGTGTCGAGGAGTCGATCACCACGGGTCTAACATGCTTCTTATCGACAATTATTATTGTATATGTTACCTACCAAATTGACGAATCTAATTGATACTGTAAATTATAATTTATTTAGCAACATACTTGTAGAACTCCTCGTGGGTAACCTTGAGCTTGAGGATTATTCCAGATTGCTGGGTTCGTTTGTTGAGGATAGTTTCCCTGTTAAATTATTTCAAAGATCAAAAAGTGTCACAGCCATACAATAAAAAGATATATGTGAATTATCTTAGAGTCCGAATGAATTGTGCCATATTTTAACTGTATCGTAAAAAAACATATACATATCTAAAAGAATTTCAGCCAAAATCACTGTTTTTGGAAATAACATTTTTACGGCATTGGTTTCACTTAGTGGAAGGCAAATTACCTCAGTCATATTAATCCTGGCAATATGCGATATCGACCAACTTTGGCTTTGAACATTCAGAAATCCACAGACTGAAAACAAACTACACTTTACGGCATTTTCCATCTACGGTAGTCCGTGGCCCGTTTGAAAATTCAATATTTCAGCCACCCATTACAGATTTCCAAATGAAGTCTAACATGTTTCACATATATATTTTTTTAAACAACATGTTGATACTGGTGGGAATTGAACGCACTATTGTTGATTATTACCTAATACTGCTAACATTGGGCTAATAAGCCCGTCGAAAGTGTCATAAAAGCAAATTTTATATAATTTCGTTAAAGTATTGAGGCATAACATTAATAAATAGAACGGTACGTCGAATCTAATAACGGCATTACGGTACAGATCAGTATACTTCTGGAGACAATGTTAAGCATGAAACTTACTTGCAGTTGATTGGTTGGTAATCCAGCTGTTCCAGGTTGCCAAATATTCCCATGGCCAGCAGTCGTCTGTGGCTCTTGTCCCTTTAATAAATAATTATGACACAAACTAAATTACAATTTAAAACCACGCATGTTTATCGTACGAGTGTAGTTTCAGTGCAGGAATATATTTCTCGGTCGGACAAGACACAAGCGACCGACTATTTCTTGTGAATTAGATCTTCCAGCATATGCATTATGTATCTAGTAGGGAAAACATTTCTAACAAATTTGGAGTTTTTGTAAGGCAAGCAATGTAAGGATGATTGGTATAAAATTCACCTGAATTGCGATTCCTGGATAATGTCGTGAATTAGCCGGATAATTCATTCTGGGGTTGTCGTATCCATTATTCCAATTATTTCCTTGGGGATTGTTTGCCTGTAACATGATTAATAAAGAAACACTCTTTGAAATAAAAAGGATCTATGCTCCACTTAGGAGTATTGAATTTAATCGAAATTTAGTGTTCTATTTTAGAATTATCTCACCGCCTCTGTAGCCAAATGGTTAAACGTATTTCCTAGCATTGCGTTAAGTGCGAGGTCCTGGGTTCGAATCCCAGGGAAACAAAAAATTGTTTCTGTCGGGCAGGGCACAAAAGTCTGATCTACTCGCCTGTTAAAGAATGGATCAGTGATACGGACACAAAAATGTGTTCGCCCCATGCCCCACAAGAGGGAAACGGGATTACACTTTTTATAAATAAAAAATAATAATACGTATTGGTACGAAAATCTATTTACATTTAAAAAGACGAGATGAAGATGCCACGGTAGTTCAATAATTAGAGCAGCGGTACGGGACGTTGTCGGTTCCAGTCCGTCCGTGACGTATTTTTTTTTAAATATTAATACATTGTAATGTATATAATGCATAACATGTGAAAAATTAGAAAGTTTTCCAATGTATTGGTAATTATTTAAATGATGATAAAGTTGTAAATGACTTAAAAGAAATAAACTCAATATCAATTAATTACCTGAACTCCATTTGTAGGGTAATTAGATAAGTCACCGGGGTAATTTGTTCGCGGATTTTCCGTCGCGTCCGGCATTGTTGAAAAAAGATTACCCAGGATACTGTCTAAATCGAAGGCACTTTGTTTCTCGAGTTTTTCATGTTTACTTTCAGCTGAAAACAAATTTGAAGATTAGAAATACTATATAAAACTATCTTCACATTTACTGACTTAGTATCGTTCATTATTCAAAAGTTATATTACCATAAGTTTCGTTAAAAATATCGTCTTTTTATTATCTGATAGATGACATGTTACAAAACGAATAATATTACTTAATAATTATCTTACCATGTATTAGACATAATTGTGAAACAGTTAATAAAAGCGTTAAATAATACATATTTCTAATTATTAACAATATTGTATCCAAATTGATGATCTTCTCTCCGTTGTCACGGTCACAATAAATCGTAATGTCGTTTCGTTGTCTATTTTAAGCAACCTTAATGATGTAGATTAATTTAATTATCGAAATTACCCACAAACTTTTTACTTTTCTTATTAATCATAACTATATGAGACATATTTACGTAATTCCGTCGATTAGCAAGTCATTTTTTACTAATATTAATTAGGTTTGGCGAATAAAGTATATAGTATTTGAAAACATTAATATTTTTCACATGTTATTGCACATGAAGGCACTATATAATTTAAAAATCGAAAATAAATTGAAAAAATTTTCGACTCGGGCAGGACTTGAACCGGCATCGTCAGCTTTCCGTGCTGTTGCTCTACCAATTGAGCTACCGAGTCCTACACCTCATCGTCGAATTTTTTCAACTTATTGATACATGCACCTCTCGCGCAATGTAATTTCTACCTTAACACTTGCGTATTAAGGCTCAATGTCTTATGCTTTGCAGCTTAAGAAATCATTGAAGATGAAATTACAAAGTTATAACGTTTGAAAACATTAATATTTTTCACATGTTATTGCACATGAAGGCACTATATAATTTAAAAATCGAAAATAAATTGAAAAAATTTTCACTCGGGAGGACTTGAACCGGCATGTCAGCTTTCCGTGTGATTAGTACCGAGTCCTAACCTCATTCGAATTTTTCAACTTATTGATACATGCACCTCTCGCGCAATGTAATTTCTACCTTAACACTTGCGTAAGTAAGTAGTTGAGTTAAGAATTTTCAATTTATTTTCGATTTTTAAATTATATAGTGCTTCATGTGCAATAACATGTGAAAAATATTAATGTTTTCAAACGTTATAACTTTGTAATTTCATCTTCAATGATTTCTTAAGCTGCAAAGCATAAGACATTGAGCCTTAATAAAGTGTTAAGGTAGAAATTACATTGGGAGAGGTGATGTATATAAGTTGAAAAATTCGACGATGAGGTGTAGGACTCAGCTATTGGAGAGAAAGACGGAAATGACGATGCCGGTTCAAGTCCGCGAGTCGAAAATTTTTTCAATTTATGATTTTTAAATTATATAGTGCTTCATGTGCAATAACATGTGAAAAATATTAATGTTTTCAAACGTTATAACTTTGTAATTTCATCTTCAATATTTAAGTGAAAGATAAGAATTGAGCTTAAAGAAGGAGAAATTAATTGGGAGAGGTGATGTAAATTGAAAAAATTGAATAGGTGTAGGACTGGTAGCTCAATTGGTAGAGAAAGACGGAAAGTACACCGTTATCTGCGAGTCGAAAATTTTTTCAATTTATTTTCGATTTTTAAATTATATAGTCTTCATGTGAATAAATGTGAAAAATATTAATGTTTTCAAACGTAAACTTTGTAATTTCATCTTCAATATTTTTAGTGAAAGAAGAATTGAGCCTTAAAAAGGTAAGGAAAATTAATTGGAGAGAGTAAAAAGTTAAAAAATTAAAGGTTAGGACTGTAGTAATTGGAAGAAAGAGGAAGTGAGATGCGTTCATTGGGTGAAAATTTTTTCAATTTATTTTATTTTTAAATTATATAGTGCTTCATGTGCAATAACATGTGAAAAATATTAATTTTTCAAACGTTATAACTTTGTAATTTATCTTAATATTTTTAAGTGCAAAGAAAGAATTGAGCTTAATAAAGTTTAAGGTAAAATTACATTGGGAGAGGTGATGTATAAATTAAAATTAATAGGTTAGGACTCGGTACTAATTGGAAGAAAGGAAAGTGAATGCGGTTAAGTCGGGTGAAATTTTTTAATTTTTGTTTAAATTATAAAGTATATAGTAGTTATAAACCAAATTAAGTTTTCTGAATCACACAATGATTCATACGTGGACATAGTTGTATTCAAATAAAAAAACTAGATTTCATCTCTAATCTAAAACCAAAGTGATCTATGAGTGACTATCTCCTTAGATAAAATTAAATATAGTTTAAGTTAATATTAGAACTAACATTACACTTAAAATTTTATTTGTTGATGATGATGGGATTATAATGAATCGGCTACTACAATGTACATTTTTAGAAGCATTGTAGCAGTTGTACCAATTGGTAATTATAAGAAATCAAAGAAAACAATAATGAGACTTTTAAGTGCGAAATCAAATTCTATTTTGTTTTTAATCGTTATCCTGTTTTGTACTGTAACCTCGTTTAAATGTTATTATACAGACTAGTTTTTTTTGTTTCACTTATTTATACTAATATATAAAGCTGATAGGTTCGAACTAAAAAGATCTTTTTTAGTTGTAGTTTAATTTGTTAGAGCATTTATCGAGGAAAGTTATAGGCTAAAACAACGCGCTATGAATAATAGAAGCGAAGATACAGCGGAAAATGTGAACAAAACGGGGGAAATTTTTCATCTCTGTAAGTTTCAGATGCGTACGCTACGAAAACGGTGCGAGATACCAAAAAAATATGTATGAAAGACCTCCTTAAATGATCTAAAAAAATGTGCGCGACACTATACGTCTATCTCTGAAGATTAACTTGCATGAACGACGGGACTCGATCGATGTCGTGGGCAGCATAAATTGTTGCAATTGAGTTTGCGAAAACAAAAATCAAAATTCATGTAGGTAGCTTAGTACACTTATAAACGTCAAAACAAATTTGGATGCCCAAAATAATTATTCTACGCGGACGAAATCGCTCTCATAGAGCTAGTTTTAAATATAGTATATTATTAAATCTTATCTGTGACTGGCATTGAAGTCTGTTTACTGACAGTTATCTGCAAATAATATACTACAGAGGTTATTATGCTGTCATTGTCAATGACAGAACAAGATGCGGCTTTTTTAATCTTATCTTTACGGTAATGACAGTTATTGTAACGAAGTCCGGTATTGAACAAAATCAGTAAGAACTTTCTTGAAACTAGAAATTTACATTCTTATAAACATAATTAATTGGTGCATCTTGCACGCTACGCGACTTTAAAGACGTAAGTATAATAATAATTATGATATGAAGTATAACAATACATAATGAAATTATGCTTAGTTAAATAAATACTTTTGTTCGTTTTCGCCAGACGTAGTTTAACTCATCCACAATGAGTTGCCCTTTTAATGAGGAGCAGTTGGTGCAACTAAAGGCATTTGTAGAGCTATGCAAAGCGCAACCTCAAATTATTCACCATCCGAAACTATCTTTCTTCAAAGATTATTTGGTATCCTTGGGTGTTATTTTGCCGACTGCAACCTTTGGTACAAAATCTTTTACTGCTGCTGGAGATGGGTATGTACCAGTATTTACATAGCAAGAATTTTTTTTTCCAATGAATTCTAGTGAATTGTATCATTAAAGACAACAGAAATCCTATAGATAACAGATTTTTTGATATCATTTATATATAAAAGCAATTTTCGTGTCATTTATAATAACTAAGCAATATTAACAAAGTCCTACTTTATTTTATTTGTAGTCAGACTGGCAGTAACTTTAAAGAAAATACAGCTAAAGCACCCTCTTCTGAATCTGAAGATACTGAACCCGAATCAGATGTGGAACTAGATATGGAAGGTAAATATATTAATAAAATAGAAATAAAACAGTATTAGAGAGTAGCTTAGGGCATTAATGAAAAAATATTGACTAAAATTGATTCTAAGGTTTACTTTATTTATACATTATCAGATGATAAATTATGTACTACACTAATGTATTTAAAATATGTGATGATTTAATTGTGAGTTGTAATCTCTGACTGACTCTTCTAAATTAGTACCTCTTATCAGTTAAATGTGTGTAAGATATAAATACTGTCTATAGTTTACGCGAATAGTACACATTTAAATAAAACACTTTAACGGTTTAAAGCAAAGCATCCGAAACGTCGGGCTGAAGTTAAAAATCATTTTCAAATAAGTTTAACTAATATATCGCGTTTTAAACCGTTAAAGATATATATAACTGGCAAATGTTTTGTCCAGAAAATATTTGTCTTGTATTAATATTGAATTGTTTTTATTAACTGCTTAATTGGCTTAAAATCAATGTGCAATTGCTCAAATACATGTAATATAAAATTAAATGTTTAACATAAAACAAATGGGTACATAACACACATTGAGATTTTATTTTTGCTTAAAAAAATGTTTAAATGCCATCAGCAAAGAATAATTATATTCCTGTACTATGAAGGACAATAATGTTTCTGTTATGCCTCAGGTGTCATTGAGGGAGACCCATCAGAAGCGACTCAGGAAATGGGTGATGCAGCGAAAGAAATAACAGACGAAGAAAGAGATCAATCAGATGAGAAGCGTTCTGAAGCAATGGGGGCTTTTTCAGAGCAGAACTATGAAGGAGCTATCACATTGTACACAGAAGCTATTAAACTTAATCCTCAAAGTGCATTGCTCTATGCAAAAAGAGGTCAAGTAAGTAAAAAATATATTTAAGAATGTCTTTAATCTGTACATAATCTTATTAGCTTTAATAAGAACTAAAGTTATTTTCTTTGACTATATAGAATGTCTAGTAATTTATATACAAATGATATTATGAAATAATATTAACAGGCTCACCAACGGGGACAACTAAATAATTTAAAATTAAAGAAGTAGTTGATTTAAATTGAAAACTATTAAAAATTTTAATTAAGAAACAAAATAATTTCAATTGGTTCGTGTACTGTTCTTGTAATACTAAGTTATTTGTGAATAAGTTTATCTATGCATTTCGGGTTTTAAGCGGTTAAAATGTATCTCATTTAAATGTGTAGTATTCCCGTAAACTACAGACAGCAATTAACAAGGTAGGATTTAAACTTGCAATTTAGTAACATCAATTAACATCCAGAGGTGATATGCTAATAAAATATTGATGTATGTAGATTTAAGTGGTACAGCATCTCTACCAGAGATGCACAGACCCCGGCCCCGATACTGATGGCCTGCCCACAGCAAATTAATAAATTCTTATCCTATTTAAATACATTATTATCTTTAACTAGCGGTTCATGATTTGCCCAAGTGGCCCCAAGTCTTAATAAGTCTGTGCATCCCTGATCTACATGGTATACTGCTAGTCATGGTAACCAGTCTCGCCTGTATCATATGTAGTCATGTTATGAAGGAAACATTCTCAATTCTGTCTTGCAGGTGTTCCTTAAAATGAACATGCTGTATGCCTGTATCAAGGACTGTACTCATGCACTTGAGCTCAACTGTGATAGTGCTGCTGCGTATAAATTCCGCGGACGCGCTTACAGGTCAGTGGAACCTTAACTTTTCTTCAAACTATTTGATGTTACCATGCAATTTTACATTCCATTGATATATAGGGTGCGTTCCACTAAACGCAATAATTGTAACACGTTCCACCTAAGGCTTGTGATTTGACCTTAAAGATGACGTCACTGTTTGCACCCATTTCGCGCACAAAATATTGTTTGGTCAGTTTTTTTTTTCATTGATAGAGGAGGACTGTGTACTGTGTACCTATTTTGGCCTTTGATATTCGGAAATCCACGAACTAAAACCGAAACGCCATTAAGCTTCACGGCTTTTTCATCTGTGGATGGTAGTTCGTGAATTCGGGCATTTCTATATTCCTACCACACATTTAGTAGCCAAATTTCCAGATGAAAATAAAAGATAAATTATAAATTGTAAAATTAGAAAACATGTTGAACCTGTTGGGGATTGAATCCACGACCCGTTGATCATTGGCCATACATTGCTACCATTAGTATAATTCAAAACAAGCCCGTCAGAGTGGTCCCTAGTTGAAGTTTTCACCAAGCGGCCATTTTGCGAGCCCACAACGTTCAAGATGTGGCGACTAGAACGCCCGCGGCTATCTCTCGTGAGTGCATTGGTAGTGCCAGGAATCGTGGTTGATGGCGTTGCGAGTGGAACGTCTCATTTATTTCACTTCTCACTGGCAAATTGTGACGTCGTCAATTTACACAACATGTATATGTATAGATATCCCCAAATATTATATGGCTACTGATACCACTATTAAAATTGACTTTGTGTATAACTATTTAAATTATGAAATAAAATTTTCAGGCTTCTAGGAAAATTTGATGCAGCTTCTCACGATCTTTGTGAGTCTCTAAAGATCGATTACGATGATCAAACTAACGAATGGTTGAATGAAGTTAAACCCAACGCTGAAAAACTTCGTCAACACAAACTGAGTGTTCAGCGGAAGAAGGAAGAAAAAGAGGTTTATATTGCATTGCATATTAGTGTATTTAAAAATTAATTTGGAATCTGCTTGATAAGGATACTGAACTGGCAAATTCAAATCTATATTGTCCAGATTAACTTTAAACAAAGTTATTTAAAAAGTAATGATTTTCTTTAGGGTAGAAGTGTAGCATAAATATATTTTTTAATGTAATGTATGTCTTATTATTCTATTGTTTATTTCCATAAAGCATCGCGAAAAACTTCGTAGAGCTCGCAAAGCCCAAGAAGCTCGTGCGAATGCTGCGCGTGAGCAAGCCGAAGCTGGAGCTGGTATTCCAGGTTTTGGTGGCATGCCAGGAGCGGGCGGCATGCCAGGAGCTGGTGGCATGCCAGGAGCTGGTGGCATGTTCGACAAGGATGTTTTCTATAAACTTTTGAGTGACCCAGATTTGATGGCTGCTTTTGAGGTAATTTTATGTATGCTAATTTGATGATGACATAATAGCCGGTAAATTCTCGAACAAAAGCGGCATATCTCATATATCCCCAAGATAGTTGACATTTTTAAGTATTTTCTCTTAGTGGAGGTATTAAAAAATATAACAGACATACATATAACGTTTATTACTTTTGCTCTTTACAAAATATATTTTCATAAAAATGATTTGACATTTTAAACCAAAGCTAGTAGAATCTGAACTGTAATTTGGAGTTCAGTATCACCGATGCCTTCGTCGTCAATGTCGTCATCATTAGTATTCAAGTTTAGATTACAGCAGCGGAATTATAATATACAACAATTAAATGAGTTCAAAAAAGGTGCACGCAAGTGTAATTGTTAACAAACGGAACGTAAAGACGAAGCGGGACGGGAGAGCCGAAAGGTTTACCAATACCAGGCGAAAGCGCGCTCGCGTCCCGTTCGTTCCGCCAAAGAGAACTACGCAATGACCACTGTGAATCTTAATTAATAAACTGTTCAAGATAATTGCCGGCTATTATACCTAGTCTCAAACTATCTAAGACTACACTGCCTGTCTCCCTATCACCAGCCTGTATCTCATAAATCGAAATAGTTGTTAATCTGTTTTGCGATAACAACAAACACAGATATAAAACAGGTTTTTTTATTTATTTTCTTGCCGTTTTGCTCGGATTTTTTTTACATAAAAAAAAGAAATGTAAATATATTAGCATAGCTTTTCAGTTTTTAACGTCTAGAAACCACCTTTTTCCATTGTAGGACCCTGAAGTGACAAAGGCCTGCTACGATGTATCATCAAACCCAGCAAATTTTGCTAAGTATCAAAACAATCCTAAAGTGATGGCTGTTTTGGAAATGATGAAGAAGAAATTCGGCGATCAAGGTGTTCCGCGTAAGTATTGAACTGTCTCTATAGCTAGGTAATATAAAGGCGAGTTAAAAACAACGGTAGTGAATATGTATGAAATGTTGTGATAAGGAAAAAAAAGTTTCGTTCATTGTATAAAACACTTTACACTGGATCGAAGTTTAATTACTAATAAATATCAGACGATATCTTTCGTCTATATTGAAAAAAATAACATTAAAATAAAAAACTGCAGCGAGTGACGTCATTCGTAGGTAATTTTGCAGTTCACACTGTTTTGAGTACTTCACAGTGTATAAATAGAATAAAATCTTCTTTTTGTGTCAAAATAAGGATTCATTACGATTTATTAAAAATACCTACTCTGAAAATATTGCCATACTCTTCACTTTTAACTAATTAAAGCGTTTAATTGAATATGTACTAATCCCGAGAACTAAAGATAATACTGAAATTTAATCAGTTTTATTTTAAACATATTATAATAATGAAAATCACTTTTCAACACACTCAATGGCTACTACTTCAAGAAACAGTAATAATATATGAATACCTATATATATTTTGTGTGTTTTAATTTTTATATAGGCTTTGGTACTGACGGAGCGAACGCAGGCGGCGCTACAAACCCAGAGCCCAAATCCTACGACGATGACGTTGGCCTTGACTAAGAACAGCACTGAATATATAGCTATATAGCTACTGTAGCATAGTAGCACCAAACTATGTAACACCTTAATATAATTTAAATTTAATTGGCAGATTTAATTCTTAATTTTTATGTTCCAAGTTAGTTTGATATTGAACTAGTCGTTAAAAATCTAAATATGTCACACCATTGCATTTATTATTCAGTTTTCTCTGTAAGCCATATTTGATATGAAGGATACCCTTTAAAACAAATATATCAAACTGTATACTATTCCAGTCCATCCTTATGTAATATAAGGCACTTACTTTATACTACGTCAGAAATTTACTATTTTGCAGTATATTTAGCTAAACCAAACATTTAATTGCTTGGCTTCATGTATGACTCTCATATGAAGTCAGCGTCTTTCTTTCATTAAATTAACAGTAACAGCAAGTGTCTGTAGTCTGTACCCAATTGTGAATTCTAAATGTGTTTTAAATTTTGTCTTGAAATAAATATTTTTAAAATATACTGTATATTTATTTACCTGTCTGCCTGCATTATGACCCAATCTTGAAGATACCATCAATAAGTTTTAAACCAAGCAAAGAAATAAAAAACTATTGTGTTACATTCAACTATCAGTGTTTTAATACCGTTATATATTTTACACATCATTAACTCTACCCCACTGGAGTCGTAATTTCTTTTCATGAAGCTTCAACCATGACGGCATAGATTTAGGTAGTGGCTGAGCGTTAGGGAATTTTAGTGGCGGTTCTGGGCTCTTGAATGGATCCTCATTTTTCAGTTTCCAAAGCAAGTACTCCTTTTTAACTTCTTTTGGGTCTCTATATTTATCCATGTATAAATTAAACGGCCTTCTTAGTGGAAACCACTCCTGTTTTCGAATATAAGGCTCCGGGAAGTCATATTCATAAACTGAAAACAGTAAATCCATTATATCGTCAGTCAGGTTTTTTATAATGAATCACTAATAATGACATAGTGAGGGGTTACATGTTGGCCTAGAGGTTTAGACGAAGTTCACGCGACGTCAAAATCGTTATTATTTACTTATTGCCAATAACTTGTTAAGCTTATGGGGCTTGTTCTCTCAGAGAGCATTAGATGCTCTCGGCTTGTCAAGTTACTGTAGTGTCAGACACGTTTGCGGAAGCATGCACATGATGGTTTCTACGCTGTCATCCGCAAGCGTGTAGTTTCTGATCCCGCTACTAGCACCTATGGTATTCTACTGTTTTTCCTTGTTTCTTTAGTACTCATATTCCAATTAAGTCAAATTGTTACTAACCTAACTAACACTCTTAAAATTTAAGAAATGCATCAATGGTCTGACCAATAAATGATTATTATTATCTATACTAATATTAAAACGCTGAAGAGTTGGTTTGTTTGAATGCGCTAAACTCAGAAATTACTGGTTCAACTTGAAAAATTAATTTTGAGTTATAGCATTTATGGAGGAAGGCTTTAGGTAAAAATCGCAATAAATAGGAAGACATTTTTTTAATAAATTAAAGAGGAGTAATTCTTTCATACTATTATTTGGGTACATATTTTTTGGGTGTCTTGAACAGTTTTCGCAGCGTACACCTTGAAAACCCATAATACGTTGGATTTTTTTTTCGCGGTGTTTCCACATTTGTAGCAGTTTCTTTTGCTCTTATTAGTCACAGCCCAATATTATTTTTTAACCATCCTCGATTAATGGACTAACTGACACATTTCAATTACAACCAGTAGTTCCTGAGATTTGTGCGTAAAAAGAAACAAACAAACTCTTCAGCTAAATATATTAGTAAAGATAATGTCAACGAATAAACTCACTGTAATAATTTGACCTAACAAAGCCAAATTTTTACTTACTTGGTTCTTTTTCTTGAAGAATGTTGTGAAAGAAGTCCCTGACACTTAAATCCCAACTGGTTTGGAAGAAAGCTAGCCCAGCTGGGGTAATGACTTCTTGGTGGGTTTTATACCAATCTCTTGTAACAAAGGTTCTGCCTTCAAGGGATGATGTTAAGACTGAAAAGAATATAAACTTTACTCTGTTGCTTTTACTGCAATGTTGCAAAATACAATTTTATTTTCAGGCAAGCCGTTGTTAATTATAAACTAAAAGCCGTCAAGCTGGCTTTTAGTTCACAATATTATGTTACCTGAGTATTCAAACCAGGGACTACTTTAATTTCACTATTAATTGTGGTCTTGTGTAAATACTTGCCTTTAGGTAATTCATATGAGATTTTGTTGTCCTGTTTATACAATACAAAAGCATATCTGTGGTATCCAGTGCCTTTCAATGGAAAGGGCTGAAGATAATCAATCATTACATCACCCTTATCTACATCCCCTCCAGGAATATTTGCTACAAGCCAATGTACATACTCCTTATTGTGTTCTGTTAAATGACCATCTAAGCTTGTCAAGACAAGAGTCCATAATGAATCTGCATCGCTTTTATATGAAACTACTGGAGGTTGTATAGCTTCACTGGGTTTAATGACATTCCCCGTATACACTGGTATGCATAAATCTTTTACATCATAGAAAATTTCTAAATTTAAATGTGGTGTAAAGAAGCCTTCCCCATACAAGTGTTCAAAAACACCATAATGATCAGCTATTTGCTTTTTGTGGTGTGGCCCTAGTGTTTCCAGCCACACTTTCTTTGACTCCTCTAAGTCTATGACTAACTGATGGTTTCTGGCCAACTGTTCAAGCTGTTTGTCATTCTTCATTTTTTTTATATGATCTATTTGCTCTTGACGACTATTAGATTTTCTGGAAGATAGAATACACAATTTAGCTTGATGTAACAATAGGATTCCATACTTAATTGATCTAGGTGTTTAATTAGTTCTCTGGCTAAATGTTTACCTTTCAGCAGCAAATCCAATATCAATTCTTGTAGTGTATATTTCATCTTTATAATTTAACTCGTCAATTCGTTCTCTTATTGTCCTGCTCTTAGTCGGTGCCTTTCCTCTAATTGTATGACCTAACCTTAGTTGTTGCACTTGTGTTGGACTAATTTGAAACGCGCGAAAAATGGTATGCAACATCCTTACTGAATTATTACACAACCATAACAAATACTTAAGAGACAAATATGAGTAATTGGTTTAGATATTTTTAACAACTCCAATATAAAAACGGATGAAAATATAAACAAACTTTCCTCAATCACACTTCTGCAGAGTGCAGATTGCAGAAGGCAGACTACTCAAAGAGCTAGCTCAGATAATAAAACCAGTATTACATATTACGGTGTAGTTATCTGTGAACTATGTTTTGTGATAAATTCGTCCAATCACAAGTCGTACACACTACCTAGTTGTATGCGTGTATATAGAATATACGATTTACCATTGTCGCTTTCGAGTTCCATTTCGATTTTCGTAGGATGGGAATTTAATTTCATGGTTTCGTATAGTGCATATACTTTGTGATGGTTCTGACTTCTGTGTATTCGTTTTTTTCATCGCAGATCGCAATGTCGTTAGTTGTACTGCGTGTGGACTAGTGTAATTAGTTATTAAATAAATAAAGACAGACTGTAAGTGTGATACTCGGAGACTTATAATGTTGAAATAGGAACAATGGACATTAATTAATATGGAGTATATTTGAAGTTAAATTAAATAATTTTGGTAGGCACAAAAGAGACACACTACCAGTGAACTATGTATCAGGGGAAAGAACACGTTTTATTACTTCGTAAAATAAATGAAGTTTGAATTAATGAAATACATTGAATTCTAAACAAATTGTTCACCAAATCATAGATTGACAGAAGTGTGTTCGTGAGCATTTTAAAAATATTTAGGAGCCATTTACACATGTCGAGAAGTCACGTAGACTATGTTTTCTTCAGTGCAATGTTGAAACAATCGATATTTTTGTTTATACCTTGATAGAACAATAACTGTTGAAATTCCTGGCTCCAATTTAACATAACTCGAACTAAATCAAAATGGATAGCAAGAATATACAGAAAAATGCCATGCACAAGACTGCGGAGTTTACTTTCACACCACCACCCGAAGCACCTGTTTTTGAGCCTACGCCAGAAGAATTTGCAGACCCTTTAGGATATATAGCGAAAATACGTCCCGTGGCCGAAAAAACGGGGATTTGTAAAATAAAGCCTCCATCTGGCTGGCAGCCACCTTTTTCATTAGACGTGGATAAGCTTAAATTTGTTCCACGCATACAAAAAGTTAACGAATTAGAGGCGATAACGCGACTGAAACTTTTATTTCTTGAAAAAATTCTTAAGTTTTGGGAGCTGCAGGGTTCGCCTCTTAAAATTCCGATGATTGAAAATAAAACACTGGATTTGTATTGCTTAAAATTTTGGGTTGATGAAGAAGGTGGTTTTGAGAATTGTAATTCTCCTAAAAAATGGCGCAAGATAGCGAGTGCTATGGGTTATAGTCAAAATGCTAATACGATGAATTTTCTTCGAGGTAATTACGAGAAAATCTTACTGCCGTATGACATATTCGAAAAGAGTAAAGCCGATATCTTAAAAGCAGTGAAAAAATCTGAACCTAAAACTGATCCAAACAATGACGTAGATCCAGATAAGCCTTTAATTAAAGAAGTGTCAATAGAGTCTATAAAAAGTGCCAAGGAAGAATATATTAAAGATGAGAAACCACATACAAGCATTAAAAAAACAAAAACTGGTTCAGATATAAAGCCTGATAGTGAAGACACAAAAAACAGTGAAGCTGTGAAGCGCAATAGGGAGTTAAGAAGGTTAGCTTGTTTCGGGCCTGGACCAAAAATGCCTGGGTTGAATGATGAGGAGTTTGATATCACAAAATGTAGAAAAAGGCCTAGGTATGATTTAGATCCTTTGGCTGATTATGTATGTGCTATTTGCCAAAAAGATAACAGAGATGACTTACTTCTTATATGTAATGGATGTTCTGATACATACCATACATTCTGCCTAAAACCGCCATTAAATGTGGTACCGGATGGCGATTGGCGCTGTCCGCGTTGCATAGCAGAAGTAGTGCACAAACCTGCTGAAGCGTTTGGATTTGCTCAAGCAGAGAGGGAATATTCTCTTCAACAGTTTGGTGAAATGGCAGACAAATTCAAATCTGATTATTTTGGAATGTTGGGTCATTTAGTACCAACAAATGTGGCCGAAAAAGAATTCTGGAGGATAATATCATCTGTAGAAGAAGATGTAACGGTTGAATATGGAGCAGATTTACATTCAATGGATCATGGGTCTGGATTTCCTACTAAGTCATCTATTAATCTATTTCGTGATGACCAAGAATATGTAGATTCTGGCTGGAACTTAAACAATCTTCCTGTGTTAGATGGTTCAGTTCTAAGATTTATTAATGCAGATATATCCGGTATGACTGTACCATGGATGTACGTTGGGATGTGCTTTTCAGCATTTTGTTGGCACAATGAAGACCATTGGAGTTATTCTATTAATTATTTACATTGGGGTGAACCAAAAACTTGGTATGGAGTACCAGGCAAAGGTGCAGAACTTCTAGAAAATGCTATGAAAGCAGCAGCACCTGATTTATTTAAAACACAACCTGATTTACTACACCAATTAGTTACTATTATGAATCCCAATATTCTTATGGCAGCTGGAGTGCCAATATACCGGACAGATCAAAATGCTGGTGAATTTGTAGTCACATTTCCTAGAGCATACCATGCAGGGTTTAATCAAGGTTACAACTTTGCTGAAGCTGTTAACTTTGCTCCTCCTGATTGGCTTAAAATAGGTAGAGAATGTATAAGTCATTATAAAAATCTTAAAAGGTTTTGTGTCTTTTCCCATGATGAATTAATATGTAAAATGGCATTAGATGGTGATAGATTAGATTTGGAAACTGCACTAGAAACACAAAAAGAACTAATAAATGCAACAGAGGAAGAGACATGTTTAAGAACATTGGTTGCAAAAAAGGGTTTGAAAAATGTAAAAAGAACGCCATTTGAATTGCTCGGTGATGATGAAAGGCTTTGTGAAGTGTGTAAGACTACATGCTTTTTGTCATCTGTTTCATGTGAAGAGTGTAAGCATATGGCTTGTCTACAACATGCAGATGAACTGTGCAAATGTGCTTTTAATAAAAAGACATTATTTTATCGGTATGACATGGATGAGTTACACATAATGCTGCAGACTATTGATTTTAGAGTAAACAGCTTTGACAAATGGATGACTGAAACAAAGAATATTCTCTTACCAACAGCTCCCGATTTGGGAAGGTTGCAGAAACTTAAAGGCTTAGTGGACGAAGCTGAAGAATTAAAAATACCAAAGTGTACATTGTTATCTCATCTAAAAGAAGAATATACTAAGGCTACGAAAAACGTGGAGCCTATTGTAATTGAACTAGATGATGATTAATAATAATAGGGTGTAGTACAAACCTTATAAATTTACTTATGTTAAGTAAAACATTAGGTTGCATTGTGATTGTGATTTTTGTGCACTTAGGATAGACATTGTATTACTTTAAGGGTCAGTTTATCACAAGAGGCAGCTGTCAATTTGTCATCACAAACCAGAGGAAGTATTTTGAAGATAACTTTTTTATTTTGCTGTTCAAGCTGTCATAATTACAATGTATAATATAAGGAAGACTTAGATACTGAACTAAAATATTAACTAAGAGTTATATTAATGTAATGTTACTGCCCCACCGCTTACAGAATATTATATAATGTTAATTGATTTGCTTGAATTGCCCTTGTTCATTGAAACTGTTTTTGATCTCAGACAGTATTAATTCCATTGATCATAATTATATTTATAGTGGTATTCGTCATTAATTAATGTTTGGCTTATCTTTATTGATAAATAAAGATTATCCCCTTTCAAATTGATTAGCATAATTTATTCTATCTTTAGGAAAATTAACTTATAAGACTCCAATTTTATAAACTTTATAAAATTTGAATCCACATACATTTGAAGGGCTATGATGTACATATCTTGTTGTGTTCTGTATATGGAGGAGTCTAATATTCTTAATGCCTAGGTAGTATCAACATGCACATAATACTGACAAAATTATTTTATGGTTAAAAAGTTGCTTATAATGCCGAAACTGACTGATTTAATGTAAATATCAACAGTTATAATTTTAGTTTTGACATACCAGTGGACTGAATTTTGATTTGGATGTTATGGATGGGGTGTATAATTTAATATTGGGAGAATTATTCAAACTACATCATCTTAGCAAAGAATTACATTTTAATTGGTCTTTATATTATAATTCTCTCAAACTTAATACTAGAGTGTGTGTGGTCAGTACTGTAATTATCTAACATGTTAAGTCCACATTTATATTATATAGAAAATTGAGAAATTCCAAAAATAAATACCTAGTATAGAATCTTTGTTTTATTTGAAAATGATTTTAAATCAATATAGCAAATGAAAAAATATATATATATATAATATTTGTCCGTAATATTTTTATTGAATGCTTTACAATAACAAATTGAAAGTGATAAAATTATTTTGCATATATTAGAAAATTAAAATGTTTACCAATATTTATGAAAATATATAAATAGTACATTACATTATACAGAACCAAAAGAGATTTACATACTCATATACATAAATAAAAAGTTTTTTTTTGTCACATTACCCTAAACTAACTAAATATATAAATTAAGATGTTTTATTGCATTGAGTACAAAAAGTAGATTATATCTATAGAGTAGTATTGACATATAAATTATGACTAAAGCGTTTTTCATGAGTTTTCGAATTAGAAGGACTTTTAATTTTCCTTATTACATTACAGCTAACAATTGTGTTAGTTATGTATTAACATAACATTAAATCTTGTATTTGTTAAATAATTTTAATATCCCTGCTGAAACATCCGTTTCGTAGCAGTCTTTATGTTGTAAGTCTAAAGTCGTAGAGTATAAAACTTTGAGTATGAATTTGTTAATTATTAAATTTAATATCACACAGTCAATAGATACAAATGGACGGTATGTAATACTAACATTAAAAAACCATAGAGTTCTTAAAATAGTTTCTTTGGAAACGACTTATAATTAATTTATTATTGCAGTCGAAAATTAGTTCTGAGAGCAATTACTACCTACTTAGTTATTGTGTAGGTGGTGCAAAATCAAGTTCTTAGGATAGGCTACGATAAAGGTGCTTAAAATATTAAATTGTTAGCAAGTAATTGCTTACATGTCAGTTCTATGCAAATGATTATAAATAACTACTAAAAATTACTACATTTTATGATAAAACTGTAAATTCATAACAACAAATACTCTAAATTACTTTGAGATCCTAGTTAAGACATTATTAACTAGGTTGGTAAATACTGATTATCCTTTTAAAAAGGGCCATCTCTACATTCTTACATAAATAATTTACAACCTTGATACTTAATATATGGTCAACAAACCTTTACAAAGAAGTAAAAGTTAAGAATTTATAGTAAAAAACTTTAAGATCATACTCATAGGAAGTTTTAGTATTTAGTTAAACCTAATTACCATTAAGAATTAACAGTCTTTAAGTACTTGTGTAAAGTATATTACAATATAGGTAATTTACCTAAAAAATTATTACCACTTTCGAGACTAAATGGTTAACGCCATTCATTCGTAACAATTATCCATATATAGAAATTATAAATACACAATACTACTCAACAAGTCGAAAAATATTTATTAATATCAAAAACAATGCACGAAATACTGTCTGTAGTTAACGCGAATAGGACACATTTTAAAACACGATATATATATTTGAAAATTATTTTTAACTTCCGCCCAACATTTAGTCAGTTTTGCAAGGCCCGGCCAGATTCACCAAAAACCAACTTCGACGGAATAGATGGCGCTAGCGTAGCAAATTTTTACTCTGACATCAGAGACATCCTCCATCATTACTCTCCCCGTGACCACGGCTGTTGAAAAGCATCCGAAACGTCGGGCCCGAAGTTAAAAATAACTTACTAATATATATCGCGTTTTAAACCGTTAAAGTGTTTTATTTAATTATACGAAATATTATTGTAATGTCTAAAGTGTGACTTCGATTTTATTTTAGTTCTGATTCTAGTCCGACCCAAACCATCTTGTTTACTTACTTTTGCGTCGGCAATGCGTTTTAACATTGAGCCTTTGGGGCTGATAAGTTAGAAGTACAATAAATTAATATAATACGAAAAAATTTTGAAACGTAACACGTTACGTTGCCCATAATGAAATTTAACTAGTCGCTGTTATAGTATCCCTCATCTCTCGTCCTTTCGTCTCAATCGGTAATGCAAGACACGCAAGCGCAGCTAATAGTGCAGCAAACGAGTAGACACCTGTAGCAATCACGATTGAGTTTTTTAGAAGAACCTGAAAACGAAATTTGAATATTAAAAATATGCCTTTATCTTTTAGTATACCACTTATACCAAGATATAGAACCAAATCTTTTTATGATGAAAGAGGGCAGACGAGCACGTGGTTAGGGGAAGGAGCATTACCCCGGCATGTAACCTTTCACAAGATGTGCTGCCAACCTTTTTGGCTCGGAACATTCCTAACACAATAGTTCACAACAGTTCTAAACACAAATCTTGACTTGGCCAGAGACTAATATATAAAGCTGAAGAGTTTGTTTGTTTGAACGCGCTATATCTCAGGAAGTACGGGTTCCAATTGAAAAATTATTTTTGTGTTAGTTAGAGCATTTATCGAGGATGGTTATAGGCTATACATTGCGATGTGACTAATAGGAGCGAAGATACAGCGAGAAATGTGAACAAAACGGGGGAAAATTTTCATCTCTGTAGATTTCAGATGGGTACGTTGCGAAAACGTCTCAAGATACCCAAAAAACATGTATGAAAGAATGATTACTCTTTAAATTACCTAAAAAAGTCCCCTACGCTATACGTCTATCTTTTAAGATTCATTTGCAAGAACGACAGAAAGGGACGCGACCGACGTCGTGGGTAACAATTTTACCCGTAGGTTTATAAAGACGAGGGGGAGAAACGAATTTGGATGCTCGGCTTTGGATGAATAACGTCGCTGACAAAGCTAGTTTCATATACAGTTGGTAACCATGCTCTTCTAAGTTGGGAACTCGATCCTTGCTGCTGTAAACAATTTATCATTAAGCTGTGCAGTCAAGAATCTGGCGACATAATTTATCTGCCAACACGCCAAATATTCTGTCTAAGTCAGGTTTTTGATGATGTTTAAATAATTTCTATGGCTACGGACTGTTAATATCATACCTGGGCTACATACGGTGTGACCATGGCACCCAAACGAGCCACCCCACTGCAAGCACCAACAGCTGTAGATCTTAAAGCTGTTGGATACACCTGAAAGTATACATTTCTTAAGTATTGTCTATCCCCTGTGACCATTTCCGCAACAAAGCGTACGAAATATCGGTTCATAGTTAAAGTAAATTAAAAAAATCAAACAAATATAATTCGCGTTTTGCACCGTTAAATGTATTTTATTGTATATAATTTGATGAAGATTAATAATAATTTATCATAATATTATTAAAATGGGATATTTTATTATTTATAAAACTTAAACGGAAGGAAGATAGAATGTGTGTATGTGTGTGTGTGTGAAATCCCGTTTCCCCACGTGGGGAATACATTTCTGTGTCTGCTTCACTGATCCGATTTAATCACTGGCTGATCAGACTTTTGTGCTAAATAAATAACTAATAGTAATAATATTACTAAAATATTAAGAATAGTGGAAAAGGACCTCTGGTGTGTAAACGTAGGCAGCTTGGAAGAGACCAGCAATGATCCCGCGCGCCAAAAACAAAACGCAGGTCAAAAATGTTCGGCTGAAAAAAAATATTTTAAATAAATAAGTAGCAAGATAATTTAAAAATCGTATTGTCTAAGACAACTCAATAATTCGAAAAATGTGTATATACACAAAGCAAAATACAACTAGATCGGAGCAATAATTGGAATATTTAAATTATTTTATTTATTTGGCACTCTTTGTCAAGAGTTCGTGCTGTCTGCTACGGTAACTTGAAGCATGCCGGTTCAAGTCCTTTTCTTTTTAAAAATTGGTAGAGCTGTTGCTTGATACTAAATTGGTAGAGGTTACAGCTACTACGTCAATTTTTTCAATTTCTCCGTGATTTCAGTTTTGCAAAGCCGTAAGTGTTAAAATTATTTTCAAATGTGTAACTACTATATTCGCGTAAACCGTTACAGAGTATTATTTAAGTCTAGATAATGTTTATCAAATACTATTGAACACTTGCACAGACTTGTACACAGTTAGAATACGTACACCATGTAAAAGAGTGTATAGGGTGACGTGCCCAAAAACAATGGCCCAAATTAATACTTATTTATATTATGAACACATTATTGGGCTATAAAAAGACCAGGAGCAGTGAACAGGAGTAGACGATAGGTATCGATTGTTTACTATAACTAATTCTACTGTAAAATTAAAAACAATTCTCTAAAAACATGCCGTCTAACTGTGTGAATTATGCGCTATTTAATGAATTAATGTATTAAAAAGTAATATAGCCACTCACTTGGTATTGTAAATAAGCACACAAACACACATTGCGAAAATCACGAATTGTATCGCCATAGTCCTCTTTCTACCAAATTTTTCTATTATAAAAATAGTTGCGAAGATACCTGGAAATCGTCAGAATATTATTTAGGGCAAAGAAACTTTTCGATAGCTCATTAATTCATCGAAACATGAATGTAACGTTGCAAATTATAATAGTTTTTTTTTTGTATCAATAATTGCTGCAAATAACTCTAATTACCTACCATATAAGTCTTATTTGTAATTATGCTTATCTAAGAGTTAGGAAATAACGTAAATACATTTAATGACTACTGTCTAGTCATAATTATGGAAACTTGTAAAAAAAATTGTACGCCCAAAAAAGATAAGTAGAAATCTACACTAATATATAAAGCTGAAGAGTTTGTTTGTTTAAACGCGGTAATCTCAGGAACAGTTCGAATTCAACATTTTTTTTGTGTTGGTTACATCATTTATCGAGGAAGGCTATAAAACATCGCCTTGTGATTAATACAAACAAAGATACAGGTAGAAATGTAAAAAAAATGGGGAAAGTATTCATCATTATGGGTTTCCAAGCTGTACGCTACAAAAACAGTTCAAGATACCCAAAAAATGAAATGAAAAAATAATGCCTCTTTAAATGATCTAAAAAATTCCGCTACACTATTTGTCTATCTTTTAAGATAAACTTGCAAGAACGACAGGATGGGACGCGACCAACATCGTGTATAACAGCTAAGATTAGAAAGATGAAGGGGTTTGTAAAAATTTGTATGCCCAAAATAACGGTTATCGCGGGCAAAGTCCTAACTTATTTGTTTAACACTTAAGTCAGCTGGCTTAAGTGTTAAACAAATAAGTTAATATATATGGATATTTGATTGTTTATATAATGATAGTGCAGGCACACGTTTTAGCTGTCCAATGTAAAAATACTCATGTACGCCTGAGCTTAAATAGATAATACTGGTAACTGAAACAAACCCGGAAACTCCGCAAGCGTAGTCCACAAGAGATCCATATAGTCTGTGGTCTGCAACGGGCGACAGTCTGCCGCGCAAGCCTCTTCACTACCAGATGGGCCTGTCTCAAATAGCTCCGTAGTCATTAGTACAAGACCGTAGTAGCAGAACGCACATGACATCCTGAATATACATTAAATTAAACGTTTTACTCTAATCTGACCAAAAACTTAATTCTTTAAAAAAATTTGCATTATAAATATGGCCGTAAAAGGTTTAATACCTATTAGATTTAGCTTTAGTGTTTAAAAAGTCATTCTGATTATATTATTTGATTTTAATATTTTCGAAACGCCTTCCCCCCTTAATATTTTATTGTTAATGTTACATTGATGAATTTATGAGTAATAATATTTTCATACCATATAACCCAAAGCAAAAGGCTGGTGTTTCGCAAATGTGGTATTAGAAGATGTTTCAGTCTTCCCCTTTGGCCTATTCCCACAGAATCGTCACACACTAGACGCCCTAATAGCATGGGACGTCCATTATCTTGGGCAATCTGTAACAAGACATAAAAGCTATAGGCAATACTTTGGCGAAGTAATGTATTTAATAATTATTATGGAGTTCGAAAATATTTTTATACTAGCTGTGTCAGCGACTTCGTCCGGGAGAGTCGTTAGTATGGGCATCCAGATTCGTTTTTGCAAACTCCTTCATCTTTACAATCTTAAGCTGTTACCCACGAGGTCCGTCGCGACCATTCTTGTCGTTCCTGCAAGTTCATCTTCAGAGATAGACATATAACTCGCGCACTTATTTTGAATCATTAAAAGGGGAATGACTTTCATACATTTTTTGGTATCTTGAAGCGTTTTTACTACGCCTCGGAAACCAACAAGTGAATAATTTTCCCATTTTCTTTATAATTTCTCGCTGTACTTGTTGTATTACTCACAGGGTAATGCTTTATAACCTTCCTCGATAAATACTCTAACGAACATAAAAAAAGTTCTTTAAAACTGTAGCCTGAGATTAGCGCGTCCAAACAAACAAACTCTTCAGTTTTATATATTAGTATAGATTTCAAACTATTCCATATCTATAGCAGAATAGAATAGAATTAATTGATCAAATATTCTTTTAACCCCGAAGTTTGAGTTTCGTAATTATGTAGATTACCTTTTCTAGTGTTGCTAAAGCTTTATCCGGCTGACCACTAGCTACATGAAAACGTGCTGACTCAGGGAGCCACTGAAACATAATTATATATTAATTTTTAAATATACACAGAAGCAGTACACTACTAATATCAACTTACTTACTTAAATACTGTCTGTAGTTTACGCTAGTAGTACAAATTTAACTAAAACACTTTAACGGTTTAAAACGCGATATATATTTGCGATATTATTGGTCTCCCCGTGACCACGGCTGCTGCAAAGCATCCGAAACGTCGGGCCGAAGTTAAAAATAATTTTCAAATAAGTTTAACTAACATATCGCGTTTTAAACAGTTAAAGTGTTTTATTTAAAATGTCTGTAGTTTAAGCTAGTAGTACACATTTAAACAATACACTTATTTGAAAATTAGTTTAACTACGACCCGACATTTCGAATGCTTTCACGGGGAGACTCGAACGCCATTTAATTAAACTTTATACTTATAATATGTAAAGCAACACCTAAAACATAGAACTACATGTTTAAAAATAGTTCAACAAAAATACTTGTGTAAACCACAGACAATTGAAGAAATCCGCAAAAAGAATAATGTTTAAGCAATGCCATAGGTAGAGACAAATTACTTACCGGACATATTATAGCAAAAATCAAAAGTGGGATAGTAGAGATCGCTAATAACCAGTGAACTCCAAGTGTGGGCATTACTACGAGAGCCACAGCTACCTCCAAACATGCCCCCAATGCCCAAAAACACTGTAAGCAATACAAATTATAAATATAAACCTACACAAACATTACATGATTAATATTATTACATTACTTACGTCGAGTAAAACTACGCATTTAGCGCGTTGTTTCGTTGGTAAAAATTCAGCGTACAGTGTGACTCTGCAAATCATATTAGAATTAATAACTATAGTAAAATTACAACAAAACCTTTATTAATAAAACATTAATAGAAACTTACGATTGTGGAACACAACCAATAGCAAATCCAACTAGACCTCTCAAAAATAATAACCACAGAAAATTGGGTGCTATTGAACTTAAAATACCATAGTAAAACAGTAGAACACCACACATACTGAGTGCCTGCAAAATTAAATAATACATGTTGGTCATGCCTTGTGTTGTATGTCTCCCATACATTAAAATTTGATCCGACTACATACATATTAGACAATGATTCAATTATTCAAAAATAATGTGTATCAAAAGATATTTAAAATACTATGCATTTAAAAGGAACTCTCACCGTTTTTCTTCCATATCTATCACTGATGTTGCCCCAAAAAGTAGAACTTAACATCATACCCATAAAGACTATAGTAGTTGTAAGGGCTTGCTGGTACCTACAATTATTTTACCTTGTTAATTTATAGTTAAGGAACAGTACAGTAGACTGGCTAATTAAAAACTCACATATGAAAACATACATTTAAAATGACTGATTTTAAATGTATGTTGTTTGTAAATATGCCTAAAAATCATATCTTATTTCAAACCTTTTTTGTGCTATTATTAGGTTGATTGATTACTCTAGTGAGCAATAAAAAAAACTGATTCTCAAGGTTTGTGCCAAATATGATAAAATGCTCACTTGCTAATATTCCATTCACAATGTAGAGCTGGAGATAATATACTCAGTATTGTCATTTCCATAGAATCCGCCATCCAACATAGTCCCGTAAACAGTGATAACTTAACCTGGAACCATCCAAACCCTAAAGCGTTGACAGCTTGTGTCACTGTAAATGTATCTGAAATAATACAATGCAACTTTATTATGGGTGACTATTTCTTACTAGTAAGATGATAAACCCTGTGGAAACTTAAATCTTTTTCTTTTAAATAAAACAGATTTAACTATTAAAACGTTATTCAAACTTATTTACAAACTATTTTCACTTCGGCCCACATTTAGCAATTATTACTTCAACATTAGAGACATTCTCCATCTTCAGTTCCACCGTAACTACGGCTGCTGCAAAGCATCTAAAATGTCAAGCCATACTTAAAATTCTTTGTAATTATTTAACTAATTCATTTCGCGTTTTAAACCGGCGAAAGTGTTTATTTTTAATTTTCTTCCAAGCATTAAATTATTTTAAAAATAATAGATTTGGTCGTGTCGGGTTGTTTAATCTTGTTAAACAAATATGTAACATAATAATTAGAAATTAACGTACCATCTGGTACCACTGATACTGATGCCATTTCGATTTCCTGAGGAGGTGGCATAGGTGCCACGGGCTGGCGTAGTTCCCTGGCATTTTCGTCTAAATCCTGATAGCCTTTAGAGCGACGCATTTTAGTTTTTCTTCGTTATGACGTGGTTTTTCAAGTAACGGTATACATTCACTGTTACACTTTTACTATAAGTATTGTAAAACTATCGGTAGTCTTTCAAATTAAGTGCAATATTAAAAATCTTTTTGTCCGGGTTTACCTTTGCCTGCAAAAGGCATAACTTCTAATGAGTAGATTTTAAAATATGTAAATAATAATTAATAACTTAACGAAAATCTAAATAAACCAATAAATAAACACAAACATTGCGAATTTGTTGCAGTAGCCTACTGCCACTGTCACTGTTACATTTACGCCATGCTTAGTTCTGTAAATTGTCAAAGTTTAGTAAGGTCTTTTTACTACAGTCAAAACCTTTTTTTAAATATAAAAAAAGACGAACAGACTAGTTACTTGGATTTTTTTTAAGTCTCCCGATATTGTTCGTTTTTTTCAAAACAAATTATTCTTCCAAACAAAATATAGATTTCCTCTCCAGTATAATATACCAAAGGCGGTGAAGATACATAAAAGTAAGTAAACATTATATATAATACATACCCGTAGTGGTGTATTGTATAATCAACGTATTTGTTTGAATGTACTAGAGAATGTTTATATATTTCTGGTAAATTCTTCAAACTATTAACTGTTTTATTTAAAAAAATAATTAAAATGCGATATAATCATTTTAAGGTGGGTAAATTTCTATCTACAAAGCATTTTGATTATAAACTCAAACATAACAAGTTTGATAAATGTAAAATCTTGAAGGACACTAATACAATGAGAATTTTAAGAAGAAATTTGTAATTCATTAGGTTTCTCGTGTTATTGACTCAACTTGTAAAAGAAAAACGTTCGTGGGCGTACCGTCTAGTAAACTTGCCTCTTTATAGAAAGGTTAAAGGTCAGGATGTATTTTATTGTTTTATATTCAACAAGTACCAAGTGAATATTAAAGTGTTTATCAAAGAACGTTAAATCAATATAGTGATTTCCGGTCTTGGATTCTATTCGAATTTATCTCGTTTAGTCTGTCCTCATCTGTTACTTGATTACATTTTAATAGTTTGCGCTATTGACCCCTGTAGTCTTTGGATATTCAGCAATACAGATTAAGCAAAACATGATTATTCTGCATGGTATTTTTATCTGTGAATGGGTGGATCGCCATCCAGGTGCAATTGAGACATTTCTATCATCCATTTACTATTTCCAAACACTACGCGGTTTAGAAAATAACTAAAAAAACCCGGTGGAACTACCCATGCATTTATTTTAGCTATACACTAACACTATCAGACTTAAAATCATGTCAATCTCTCTGTACCTACTGTCTGTCTTTTCCGAGTACGATATAATAAACAGCATATAAGTACGTATACCATGTAACAATAACGCTTACCCATTATATTATTATTGTAGACACATTCGTACTTCTTAGTGAGCAAACATTTGAGAGCCTAATTTGGAAGACTTCTTCGATATTATATGATCATTGCTGTTGAATAAATCTTATCAAGTTTTAAAGACCTTGAAAAAAACAACATTACATATACCCGAGTCGTAATTTTTAAAATTTTTATAACACTGTCAATTCTGAGTATTGTTGTATTAGTAGATATTTATAATAATATGCCGTTATATTAATAATGATATTGAATGAATCGCCTTCATGACCCAAGGGATTCTTATTGTCTAGTATTAACCACGAGAGGTTCTTGTTTAGACCTCAAAAAACACATTAAATTCTTTCGAACGTATTAGTCTAGTAGTAGTAGTAGTCTAGTCAGTTGATCTGTAGTAACTGGATTAATAAAATCGAACGGTTTCACATCACAGTAATAAGTCCTATTACCTTTTAGATGATATTAGTTAAATTTTAAATCCGAGTGCAAACTAAACAATTAGAAGGAAGTCTGAAAATAATGATATTTTTAAAGACGTATCTTCCCTGCAAAATACTTCGATGGATTTTTAAATAATAGAAGATCATTGACATTGAAATTTTTATTTCTTTTCCTTCGTAAGATACATTACATTATACGTAGGTACAATACGTATTCATTTTAAATTTTCTAATTTCGTCAAATAAATGGACAATCTAGTAAATTATTCACACCCTTCTAAAAATATAAATGGATGTTAAATTTGTACACCTACAAATTGAGCCAAAATTTAGAAGGAAACGACTGCACAATACTTTTTAAACATCGACTTCATTCAAAATAATAATATTTGAAACAAAAGTAATTTAAAGTAAAAATTATATAGAATTTTCAAAAAGCAAATTTATATAATACAGTATTGGTATAATAAAGAGAACATATTAAAAACTAATTTAATAAATAATAGGAATATAATTACCGTTAAACAAGATGACCTAGTAATACTTTACAGGTGACACTAAATTCATACTAACTATATTTAATCTAGTCCTGGCCGAGTCAAGTTTGCCATCAAAATGTAATTTGACTTTAATTTAATCAGATATGTACTTTAGAAAGATAAGTCATTAATGACAAATAGAACATACAAAAATGTAGGCAATACAAAAGTTATCATAAAGTTAGGGAGAAGGACAATGACAAATTCATATTTACAAATTGTTAGGAAAATGCACGTCTGCTGTTCTTGCTGTGTTTAGCTTCATGTTACAAAAAGGCCTCAAAGACCGTCTGTAATGTTACACAAGAAGCTGTAAAGCTAAAATATCACCAAATCCTCTTTCTCAGAAGAGAATCACTTCCATCTTAAAGATACGATAAAGTTTTTAACATACAATAACATTTTGTTTTGCTTCGCAAAAAGTTTTCTGGTATTGTCTGCTTAGACCGTAGTAGGTACGTAAGAAAATAAGTTAGCACCAGCTATGTTTGAGTATGTACACATTAAACTGTAGCGATGGCCGTAGAAATTTATAAATACATTTTTACATCCATTTCCCAATAACATGAATTTACTTTGAGACTTGAAATTCCATCCGTGATCTCAAAACTCGTACGATAGTGGATGTTACCCTTAAAATTAATGTTTTCATGACGTTTACGAGAATTTTAGCATAAATGAATATCTTATGCAATAAAAAGTTCAAAAAGTAGTAATACTTAGTATACAAAAATTAGATTTAAATAACGTTTTCTATCTAACTTTTAGACAATCAGTACCTAAATTATTTACAAGTGCGCACTGCGTTGTGCGACTGTTAGCTGCCTTGTGAAGGGAACCTTATCCAGATAGATTACCAAAGTAACCAACTAGTACTTCCACAATTAAGTAAATATTTAACAACCTCTAAAACCCACGTATAGTCTTTTTTGTACGATCATTTTTGCATACACCTACGGACTACAAATTTAACAGAATCCAATTAAAAAGTTTTACACCGAGTTCTACTGAAATGCCTATTTAAAACAATGTATGGTGGAATAAAATAAACACACAATAATGTACAATAGAGAACGAGGAATGCTTTTTCGAATACCGTAAGTTACAACTATAAGTATATAAGTTTTGGGGCTATATATAATTTTGCATTTCCAGTAACTTTGAAGTGATTCAGGTCGCTGTCGTACGTATCTACTATGCTAAAGTAATTCAGTCTCATATAAGTAGTTGGCGTTATTCATTGCAAAGTTTATGTTGCCATACGGTGTTTTAAGCCCCTGAGTTCGACGACAAGATCTGAATCACTCGCTACAAAGCGCTTGCCGATTCTTCTCGGCTTCGTTGAGTCCTGCGAAAGAAACAAAATTTATTGATATGTTACCAGTTTGAAATTCTTTTTCACATGATGGCATTATTTAAATTAAAAATCTATTTAATTTTGCGGGCGTGATATGAACCGGCATCCAAAACGATTGAGGGATTTTTATATCGATGTAGATTTTTAATTTGTTACTTAATCATTACAAAAGGAAATCCCGAAAAGCAGACACCCTTAAGCCTACAGAGTAAAAGATTAAAAAGCTTTAAAATTTCATTTATCACGTACGTGTCTAACGGTTTAAAACGCGTCTCGAATGCTATGCTCTAAAGATCTTTAATCGCCCCGTAACCACGACTTTTGGAAACCATCCGAAACGTCGGGCCGTAGTTAAAATTATTTGCAAATAAGTTTTACTAATACAACTGGGGTTCAAATCCTTAAAAATGTCTGATTTCGAACTTTAAATTAAAAAATAAATGAATGATTATGTTATTTACGTATATCAGTTTAAAATAGGTTAGCCGAGAGGGAGATTCTGGCTCATATCGATGCTTAGCTCCCTCCCACCCGATTGACCCGGCCTCTAGCGCGCTGTGTCACCCGCCTCCCCCAGCCTGGCTGAGCTATTTTTAGACTTCGGGGTTTCACAATCACTTCCAATATAGCTATATTACCAATAGAGTTAAAAAATTCAACTTACGTGTTTAACATTTTCCTCCAATCGAACAATGGCGTCGTACAGTGGCATGTTTCGTTTGGTTTGATCTAACTTCATTTGATGATGAGTATTTTGTGCTGGGCGAGGCATGACGATTTCTTTTTGACCCGCAGTTTGCACAACGGGTGCTTTCGTAGTCGATTTCTTAGGAGCTTCGGTAGTTATGCTTCTCTTGTTCCCATTCCAGTTAATGAATCCTTCGGCATCTTCAGCGTCATAGTCTTCGTTGTCATCCTCATCATCGAATGTTGGTACAGTTTTTGGGCCATGGTACAGAGGTTTTCCGGCCAGCGCTTTTAATTCTCGGACGTCTTCGTCTTCATTTTCTTTATCTTCGTAATCGATATTGGAGAAAGCTGCTCTGGCATTTTCCCGCCGCCTCTGTGCGTCTCTCGCCATTTGCGTAAGTATTAGGTTGTCTAAGAAAGCTGCATTGACGTCATCAATTTCGTTATTGGATCTCCAGCGGGGGTTGGTTTCACCTTCATACCATGTCTCCTGGCCGATTGGTAAAGCGGAAAATCTTTCTTCGTCTATCTTTGGCATATCCTTCGAGTAATGACCGTAGGGATCATACATGTATCCATAGGGAACTTGTCCGTACACTTCAGGTGGATTGACAGCGGGAGTGTCATAGTAATATTGAACTTTCGGAGCATAGTAATAATCGTCTTCATTATAATCCCTGGGTTCATGCGCGTATACAGGCCAACCTTGCATGGGATACGTCTTAGCTTCAGCTAATAAATAGCACAAGAAGACTGCCCACATTCTAAAATAACAATAGATTAATTGTAGCAACAAAAAGCTTTAATTATAAATTTGAAACTTGGAAAAATTATTTATTTTTCGACAAAAGCAAAACAACATTTACGTTTTTTTATGTAGGTAAATAAAATGGCGTTTATATTGTTATTTATAAAATGTTACCTTAGTCCTGCTAAAAGGTTGCACATTTTGTTCACAGTTCACTGTTGCATTCAAAGGTTGGAAAGAGACTACACGGCCGGGGTGGTTCGCGGAGCTTTATAAGCTAGTCGCCCACGCGTGCCGCCTACACGTTCTCAATGAATTCTACCTACGTACAACCCCCCCGGGGGTGTATCTCCCTCCACCTCGGCGCCCTAACCCCGACCTCTTTGCTATCGATCGGACCATCAGATTATTCATCTTACTAAAACTGGTTACTATTTTTGTAATATCATTTTTAGAAGTACGTTCTGACTTCAGTATTAGGTCATCTGGTCTAATTATATGTATAGTGGTAGAAATATTATATCATCCCTTTGAACTGCTTAAGTCCTAATTTTATCAAAATATTATTGTGACTAGAGACTACAGAGCAACACTATCCTAAAACCAGTAGTAGATATGTTATAACACCACTATAAATGTTACCAAAAAAAAGTTTTTCAAGTTACAATTTCTAATTTGGTCTAGTAAATCAAATACCTTAATGTAATATTTTCTTAAAACATAATTATGAATTACCATACAGAAAGTTTTTCTAATTTCTTTATTCAAACACTCTTTTATGATTTAGAACCAACTAACTAAGTGATATACATATATGATTTTTTTAACTGTTATAATTGTTTTGCCTGTAATTTCAGACATTTCAGTACTGAAGGTTGAAATGGTTTAAAAATCGAAAATTAATTTAACTTTTTTTCGACTCGGGCAGATCTTGAACCGGCATCGTAGTAGTATTAAACTCGGTAGTTCAATTGGTAGAGCAATAGCACGAAACGCCGACGATGCCGGTTCAAGACATGCCCGAGTCGATTTTTTTTTCTTATTATTTTCGATTTTAAATTATTTAGTTCCATCATGCGCAATAACATGTAAAAAATATTAACGTTTTCAAAGTTAAAATGGTAATATTTTGCTTTTGCATTAATTTTCACCGCAGCTTCGCTATAATAATCCTGTAACACCTCACTGATAAGCAAGTGTAACTGCGTGGGAGAGATCTTGAAACATTAATTAATTGGTAAATTAATAATATCTTCATGATGTATTTAAGAATAATATTGTAAAAAAAAATGAAACAGAAGAAAGAGAGGAGAAGATTTATATCGTAAACAAGTTTTAGTTGATCTACTGTTCTTTTACATACCCAATATGTGTATTCTTCATGCTTCAACTTAATCTAAAAATATGTTAATTACTGTAACCCAAAGCGATGTTTCAGAGAATGAACCCAACTGAAGCTTCCTGATTAATACACCGGAGTTTCATGTGCGTAATACACGGTTAAAAGTAATCCTTCGATATATTTAACTAGCTGTGCCCGCGATTGCGTCCGCTTTGAATAGTTATTGTGGGCGTCATATTTTTTATTTTTGCAAACACCTCCTTATCTTTGTAAATTATAGTTGTTATCCATTAGCGGACATTTTTTAGTTAAAAAAAAAAGCATTCCTTTGAACATATTTCCTGGGTATCTTGAACCGATTTAGATGCGTACGTATCGGAAACCCACAGAGATGAATAATTTTCCCCAATCTTTCCACATTTCCCGCTGTTTCTTCGCATGTATTGTGCGCACCTGTAGTTTTATAGCCTAAAGCCTTCCTCGATAGATGCTCTAACTTACAAACTCTTAAACTATGTAGTATAAATGGACTATCGTTACTGCAAGTTGGTAACAGTTTGCGGTCTCCCATTTCCACTCCGATGGGGTAGGTCGGAAGAGGGTGATATCGGATTTTCGTTGCAGCTAAGTGCACCGTAAGGTTCGATCGGCGAAGTCACAAATATGAGTTCAACAACCTGGAGGCGCCTGAAAGTCGCTGTTTTCAAGTAAATAATTCTTATAACGGCTTTACTAACGTTTGTTATTACATTCTCTAAAAAGAAAATAATTAATTTTGTTGATATTCATGATTTATGATAGAAGAACAGAACCGAGCATGGGGCTCTCTTGATGGAAGCTGTTATACCCATGTACGTAACATAGAAGATGCACCATCGATCGCCTTGGCTTAAGATAATTGGAAATCCACAAATTGAAATCGAATCGCCATCAAACTTCACGGATTTTTAATTGCGAACGGTGATTCCTAACACGGACGGAATTCCGATATTCACACCACCTATTCAATACCAGACTTCCAGACGTCCAATATGTCTCAGAAATACTTTAAAATTGATTAGAAACGCGTTATACCCAGTGGGAACCGAACCCACGTCCTCGATTGTTAACTATATACTGCATACATAAGAGGAAATTCATTATTTATATAACCACTCACTGTTTGTTGTGTTAAGGCTATATAGCCAGTATTCAACTGTTTTATTATTAAACAATTTGTGTCTATTTGAAACACAATAACAACTTAGAGCTTACAGATACTACACCTAATACTTATCGAAATACTTAGCATATTATGAACTATATAATCAAATTTTAAAATCATCTTGTACATGAATTATATATAATGGTTATAAATAACATTTAGCATTGAATTGTTAAAACTTAGTCTGCTCTTGAGTTATAAAGTAAACCCACACAAAAATTAATAAGTCTGTAGCGGGGGAATGGCGTAGGCGAGGCTTATTCCTCTCGTAATTAAATACTTTGTCTTCAAAAAGAATTATTTTGTAAAATCTACACTCCATTATAAGAACGTTGTTGTAAGTTACAAACTACGACCAATTAAATGTAATGAACTTATCATTGTGATGTTGTAACGAGTAGTAAAGTTTAAGAGTATAAAACTGAAGAAATCTAAATGCACAACCATGTTTACTTAAAAAAACTTTAACGCTTCAAAACGCAATATATATTAGTTAGACTTATTTGAAAATTATTTTAAGTATGGCCCGACGTTTCGGCTAATTTGCAGCAGCTGTGACCTTAATTTTAACTAATATATATTGCGTTTTAATCAGTTAAAGTGCTTTATTTAAATGTGTACAGACACATGTACAACTGCAGTTTAAATTTAAATTCCATTATATTACGATGATTTAAAAAAAAAGCTTTGGGTAATATATTTATCCATAAAGACCAAAAAAAAACACTAAGCTTCTGTATGGTTTGCTCGTGTAAAAATCAGTTTATGCTGTATGCTTAGGTCTTTCCATTCATGAATGTGAGCCTTTACGTCAGTGCGACCCACTGGGGGGCGCGGTCACCCCCGAGCAAGCCAAGCAATGGGTAGGGGAGTGACGTCAGCACTTTCAAGCAACAAGTGCCACCGATAGATGTAGTATTTAAAACGAGGCTATTTTTAAACCTGTGGAAAACAGTTTTGTATTATGACGTTAGAGGACGGTTTTCTTTAGTCTTTTGTCTTCACTAAAATATAAAGGCGCCACAACGTTAATTACAATTACGACTGAAATACAAACTAATAACGATACGTTAAGTACCTAGATGTTGTTTCATTTAGCGTACGAATTACAGAAGAAACAACAATAGGTATAATATGTAGGTACATTCGTACGAAGGTTTAGTAGAGGTAGAGTTTTCTAAGGACATATTTAAGGTATTTCATAATAGAGTCACTTAACCCTATTTTAATAATATGCACAATTCCTATCCTGGTTTATAGATTAAAGATATGTAATCGCAAAACCCTGCTTGACACACCGAAAATATGTTTACGCAAATATAGAAAAAATACAACCATATAGAATTTCTAGAAGCGCCATCTAGAATTACTTGTACAAAATGAAAGCTTTGTTTGGAAATCGGAACTGTCGCTGCGAAGGTGAAAAGCTTTCTTAAAGCTGTAATAGGGGGCGTTCTTTCCTTTATCGGCCGTTACAAACGAGCCACAGTTTAAACCAAAAGGTACTAAAAAATTTTGTTTTTACCTTTAATATGTTTAACGTAGTTTCACACTGTTCCAAAATTACTTATTGGTCACTTTGTCAATGTTATTGAAATTAATATAAAACGACATTGTCGCCTGATCTAAATTTCTAGTTTAATGCGAAGTACTAATTTATTAAAAGCAAGAATATTTTACTTCAATGTACATTAAACTTACATTATATAGCATACTAATAAATAATACATAGATGTTCCTAATATCAACTAACCTAATACTAACACGAAAAAAACAGTAAACCTCTATTTTTTAACAAAACTACAAAATTTGCAATACGCTACAAATACAAAATAACCAAAGAGAAATACAAATATGAAAAATATATATAATGCGGAACAAAGTATCGTTCATTGTTTTTTTTTCTAGCATTTTCTTGTATTTACAATTTTCAAAACACGTTACAAATTTACTGAATAAACAAAGCATTAATAATTATTATTAAATATACAGCACGCATGTACATGCGAGGCATTAGAGAACGAAGGATTTGTGTTTAAAATCTACCTGCGTCTAGTGAGCTCTTTCCTAGAACGGCGAGTGCCTAGTATCGAACAATAAATAGTAAAATTCTTAGGCGGCCATTATCTCTATATCATCATCCTCTACAGCCCGGAGCTTTAAAAGCTGCGGGGAGGGGTCGAAGCCACGCGAGGTGGGTCGCGGGGCGGCGTGAATGCCTCCGCCCGCCAGTACCGTGTCGGCTCCTTGGTAGCCCGCATGCTGTAAGCGTCGCGTTCGCGCTTTGGATACTGTGGGAAAACTTTACTCGAGTGCGTCGAATCGTGATAAAAAGGATTTGATAGTGATATTGCTGTATGTGTTATAACTAAAGTGACCGATGCTATAGTCAGACAAGTGTAAATTTATATATGTGTCACGTGTGTTTACAAATGAATGTGTCGGCGTAGGCGCAACGGCAAGTCGCTCTCTCCGTGAGATATTCCTGCCCGGGCAGGTCGCGGCCATGTTGCATACCTGAGCCGAGAACGCAACTTTGTGCAAACGTTTAACCCGGACTTGATGGACTTTTTCTGGGGGTTCGATATAAAAAATGTTTTTCATTGAATCATGACCGCGATGGGGCGGTGGCACGTGGTGCTGATTGCGCTGGCGCTGATTACCAGCGCGGGCGCTGGCGCCGCCGCCGAGCAGATGCAATCTCGTGCTGTGGATACCGGTGTAGATCTTCGGGTGCCGGAATCTCAGCCTATAGGGACAATTGTTGGTAAAATTCCAACGAAACCCGGTTTCACCTATCGGTTCAATGAGTCGCCCAAGGAATTTATTCTCGATCCAGTGTCAGGAGAAATTAAAACGAACATAGTACTCGATCGCGAAAGCGTAGATCGCTATGCGTTTGTTGTACTATCTAGCCAACCCACATATCCTATTGAAGTGCGAATTAGGGTTACGGACGTCAATGACAACTACCCTGAATTCCCCGAACCTAGCATTGCGGTCGCGTTTTCAGAAAGCGCTTCACCTGGTACAAAACTTCTGCTCGATGCAGCTACTGACAAAGATTTAGGCGAAAATGGAATAACTAACGATTATAGAATAGTTGATGGTGATAATGAAGGCAAATTTCGATTAAACGTAACCGTAAATCCGAGTGGCCAAACATCATATCTCCATTTAGAAACTACAGGAAAACTAGATAGAGAAACAAACGATTTTTATGTTCTAAATATATCTGCGCGTGATGGTGGTAACCCGCCTAAATATGGATACTTACAAGTTAATGTTACAATTTTGGATGTAAATGATAATCCGCCTATTTTCGATCAAAGTGATTTTTCTGTGTCGTTGAATGAAAGTGTACTACCTGGGACTACAGTGTTAAAAGTTACTGCGACTGATAGTGATCTCGGTGATAACAGTAAAATAACATACGAAGTGACTGACACCGAGAAACAATTTGCCGTGGATCCAGAATCTGGGGTAATAACAACTATTAAAAAATTAAGCTGTCCTCAATACTGTAGCAATACAACCTGCAATATGACATGTGTTTTGACAGTAATTGCTAAAGATCATGGCGTGCCTCGTCAAGATGCCCGGTCATATGTAACTGTCAATCTTATAGATGCCAATGACCATGATCCGGTTATAACGTTTACCTATGTACCATCAACTGCGAGTTTTGCTACGGTAGATGAGAATGCAAAAAATGGATCCCTTGTTGCAGCAATAACAGTAACAGATGCAGATGCTGGCTTGAATGGTATAACAAGCGTCAGTATCATATCAGGGAATGAATTAAACCACTTTCGCTTAGAAAATTCGAGTAGCGTTTATATTGTACACGTGAACGGTGTATTAGATAGGGAAGAGATAAGTAAATATAATTTAACTGTGGTAGCAACTGATAAAGGCATCCCGCCTCGGACAGCTACAGCATTTTTGGTTATTCATGTGAATGATGTGAACGATCATGAACCGGTATTTGAAAAATCTGAATACTCAACTGTTTTAAGTGAGCTTGCTCCTCCTGGTACGTATGTCGCAGGTATTACTGCAACCGACGAAGATACAGGAGTGAATGCAGAAATATTTTACGATTTTTATGACGGAAATCAACAACAATGGTTTTTCATAGATCATTTAACAGGACTGGTAACAACAAAATCTCTTTTGGATCGTGAAATACAGGGATCAGTCGAACTTAATGTGTCTGCTCGTGACGGTGGACCTAATCCTAAATGGGCGTATACCAGATTGAAAGTTACAATTTTAGATGAAAACGACGAAGCCCCTTCATTCCCGCAAACGCAAATAAATGCCTCTTTGTCCGAAAATATAAGCCCGGTTAAAGAGATACTGATTTTAACCGCTTCGGACTACGATCAAGGAACTAATGGATCTGTATCTTATTATTTGCCTCCTAGTACAGAGAGAAAATATCCCAATACATTTATACTTGACCCAGTAACGGGCCAGTTAAGTACGATTGTTGAGTTAGATAGAGAAAAGACATCTACTTATGAAATACTAGTTCTTGCTAAAGACCAAGGTTTTCCTCCTCAGTCGTCAACGGCGACGATTCTCTTACAGGTTGTTGATGTAAATGATAACGATCCTATTTTCTATCCACAAAGATACGTCACCAGTATAGCGGAAGATATGCCCGTTGGATCAAAAGTAATACAAATAAAAGCATTTGATGATGATGAAGGTGACAATGCAAAAATCACATATACTCTAGAAAGTGGGGGTGACGGTTATTTTGATGTCGATCCGTCAACCGGAGACATCATATTGCAAAAAGATTTTAGAAAAGCTATGAGAACATTTTATTCGCTGCGCGTGTCCTGTAAAGATAATGGCAATAGGAGATCCGTTGAAGATGCCGATATTGAAATTATAAAGAAATCACAAATGAAAAGTTTAGATTTTGAAAACTACAATGGATATACTTTTAAAATAGTCGAAAATGAAGGAATATCGAAGAGTAAGGTTAGTCGTTTTGTAGGAAAAGTAGGTACTAGAAAAACAAATGACAAAGTTACTTATTACATTATGGAAGGAGATCAAAGACGAGTTTTTAAAATTGACGAACATGCCGGTATAATAAGTACTGAATCTACAATCGACAGAGAAGAAAAAGTAAATTATCATCTCAAAGTCATGGCAAAGAGTGGCTTAGCATATGGATTTACCACTGTTAATATCTCAGTGTTGGATATTAATGATAATTATCCAGTGTTCATAGAAGGCAGAGATGAAATACATATTGCTGAAAATATGGCGGTGGGACAAGAAGTTTATTTTGCACGGGCTATAGACCGGGACTCTGGATCTAATAGAACAATATCTTATACTTTAAGTTACAATTCAGATAATAGTTTTCGAATATCAGAAACTACGGGTGTGATTTATCTCAATAAGGTAATAACTAGCGAACCTAGTACTACATTGTCTATAGAAGTGACTGCCACTGATCATGGAAAGCCAGCATTAGCTACTAAATATGGCATAACAGCAATCATTGATGACGTTAATGATCACACTCCAGTTTTTGATCACACATCTTACGAAACATCATTGTTTGAATCTACTTTAGTAAACACTCGATTTTTCGCAATTTCCGCGTCTGATGCCGATTTGGGTTCTAATGGTCAAATATCCTATAGTATTACAGAAGGTAATACAGAAGGAAAATTCGGAGTCTTTCCAGATGGATACCTTTATGTAAAGAGTCTTTTGGATAGAGAAGAAAAAGATTACTATTCGCTAACAATAGTTGCATATGATCATGGAACACCACCTCGATCGTCACAAGTACCTGTAGTAATTCATGTTTTGGACGAAAATGATAATAGCCCACAATTTACCAATACAACGTTTATTTTTAAGTTAAAAGAAAATGAACCCCCAGATACATTTGTGGGAAAGTTGACTGCTATCGATAAAGATATAGGACGAAATGCAGAGTTAACATTTAGCCTTCCTTTTATTCAGAATGACTTTAGAATAGACTCACGAAATGGTTTTATTAAAACGTTACGCTCGTTTGACCGAGAAAGCTTAGCGCAGTCAACTGGACAGAACTACATAACCTTGACAGTAACTGTAAGTGATAATGGAAGAATTAAGCTATCTGATTCTGTAAGGGTGACAATATACATTACTGACGTAAATGACAACGCTCCAACTTTTACACGAACCCCTTATGGAGTTGATATATCTGAGGGAGCAAGCGTAGGAGCGTCCGTTACGCGAATATTTGCATCAGATGCTGATGAGGGTCTAAACGGTGATATCTACTACAAGTTGATTGGAGGAGACGACTTAAAGAAATTCGTGCTTGACGAAGGAACAGGCCAATTATTTATAAATAAACCTCTTGATCGTGAAACAACAGACCACTACAAACTTATAGTCATGGCGCACGATTCCGGTCAATCTATTCGCCTTTCAACTACGACGACTATCACAGTTGACGTCTTAGATGAAAACGACAATGCACCAGTATTTAGTCAGACGCAAATGAAAGTGTTTGTATTAGAAACAGAGCCTGTAAACAAAAAAATAATACAATTTCATGCAAATGATGCTGATTTAGGTATAAATAATGAATTGCAATATTCTATATCATCTGGTAATAGAAAAGAAACATTTTTCATCGATAGTTATTCCGGGGAGCTATTTTTACATAAACATTTAGATTATGAGGATTTGACATCATATGTATTGAATATCAGTGTTACTGATAACGGAAATCCCAGTTTGTCCTCCAGTATACCCTTTATTGTAAATGTAATTGATGCTAATGATAATGCACCTATATTTACTAACACTGCTATAGTACGGCAGATAAGGGAAGGAATTCCGAAACATACTCCCATAGTCACAGTAACGGCTGAGGACCCCGATTCTGGTTTAAATGGTAAAGTCTGGTACTCAATAATTCATCAAGAACCTCACAACGGACGCCGCCACTTTGCCATTAACAATGTAACAGGTGTTATACATACATTACTGCCCATAGACAGAGAAAGTATTGACACATTTAGAATAACAGTGGCTGCGTATGATAGGGCGGAGCCACCCTCAGCGAGACTTTCTGCTGAGAAACTGGTAACAGTCATTGTTGAAGATATTAACGATAATGCCCCTGTTTTTGTATCTATGAACGCTGCCGTTGTAAATTCAGAACGTTTGGGCAGGAGTGCGGGGCGAGGAATATACATCATGAACGTTCTTGCTCGAGATTTAGACTCGGGAACTAATGGTCTCGTCACATATAAATTAATTCACGGGGGGCAATGACATGTTTGATTTGCACAGAAGCAATGGAGCTCTAACTCTTCGATATCCGCCTGCGTCACCTGAGGCTCGGTGGAACCTGGTTATAAAAGCCACTGATGAGGCTGTACTCAGTGAGCAAAAGAGCACTGAAACGTACTTGACGGTCATAATGGGTGGTACGGAGTTAGAAGGCATAACGTGGTCGAATGTAGGTACGGTGTCAGTCGCGGAAAATGAACCGGGAGGTACTGCAGTTTTAAATATGACTAACAATTATCGGTCGGGACTGGAATATTACATAGTGAACGTTACGGGAGACGGAAAACAAGTGGACAGATTATTTGATATAGACTCTGCGTTAGGTATCTTGTCTACAGCTGTACCACTGGACCGCGAAGCTGGCGTAGATAGGTACGAGGTGGAAGTGTGCGCCGTGTCTTCGAGCTCCCCTTTGAAATCGACCACTACAAAGGTTAGTCACATATTTTATTAACAGTATAAATGAAAGACTCTGGTTTCGATTTGTGAAACGGGATACACCGTATCAAAGTCCGATCCCAAAGCTCGAACGGGTCCAATTAACTTTGCACAGGCGTTCTCAATATAAGACAAAACCATCGACACTGTACTGTTTTTAAAATAAAAATAAATTTAAAACGAAAGCTCGTTAGTGTATGTCTGCTGGCAGACTCTAATCGGAGACTCTAAATTAACGATAAGCCGCGTCTTGCGACGATATCTTAACATTCGTTCTGAAACCTTTCGAAGATTATGTGAAACCTTCGTTTTCGTTTCTATATGTACACACGATTTAATTATAATTTCAATGTTTCAATTATACATTACGTTAACACGCGAAATATTTAAAGTCGGATCTTATTTAAAATTAAATAAGTACTTCAACAACTACTTAACTTCAAATGTAGTTATGTAATTAAAATATTATATTTGTTTGACTTAAAATTATAAATTATTTTATTTTCAATGATTTTATGCGAGAGTATTATATTAATAATTGTATTGTTACAGGCCTTGTATTCCCTTTGTGCATAGCAACGCATATTATACACGAATAACACGAGCACCTTGTTAAAAATAATACGAATTCCTCAATTAGTATCACCTCGCAATAATAAATGTCTTTAAAAAATCCAAAACATAACAAGTGCATATTTTAAGACGATGAGACGTGCATATTTGGTAATACCATTCAAATATTTAAATTGAACGAAGGCTGTTGACCGCGAAGTGTCGAAGTGTCTCTTAAAATCCGTTATATGCTTATAAAATACCTATATGAGATTTTATTTTTATGGAATTGTTATTAGTTTTGAGTAAAAGGTCAAAAAAATATTGTATAATGCACCTCGCAAACACCATTGATAAATTTTATCGTTTTTTAAGCAAATTACAATAATTTTAACGAACATAACTCCTTCCTTTAATGCATTTTTTTAATAATCGCTTTTATTAGTTCTAGTAGGTTTTATGTAAATAAAAGTATGTAAATTGTGTTAAAAATTTAGTAAATCTCACATATTAAATTAATTGTATTTAAATTAGTTAATTTCAGTTAATACAAACGTTTTTATTATTAAAAAATATAATAAAACCTTCACGTGTAACAAACTCTATAAATTTTATTACTTTTGATTGCTTGACTAGGATTGCACGCGATTTATACGTAAAAATGTTAAGGTATACAGACTAAATTTTTATATAGCGTCTAGTTTTAATGAAAGCAAAACTTATTTTAACTTTAAGTTAGTTGTTAAGTTATTTAAAGACAGGAAAAATATTTTAAAATCATTTATTTTTGAATTTATATTGCGCGAACTACAATATTTTCATAACAAAGAAACAACAAAATCTATTTTTTTGGTTAACGTTAAAAGTTAGTGTTATGCTATGTGTACTTTCGTCTTAGCAACACATATTCCTTTTAAATTATACACATTAACGGTTTAAAACTCAATATAAACGCGTCTGCCTCAAAGCATCCGAAACGTCGGGCCGTAGTTAAAATAATTTAATTAACTTGTTAACATAACTTATATATATCGCGTTTTAAACACGTGTGATATGAATGTTTTAAAGTTCGCTTGCAGTATGATTGTTTGGAAGAGCGATTGGAGGGAGGGGGTAGCGATCAACTGACATCGAAAGCGCATTAGGGCGCCAAACAGCATTCCCCAGTCTGATTTATGCAACGTGCTCCCAACAGCGCGGGCATCGACACCCGCCTTAATGAACGTACAAGTTACGTTTTACTGTGAAATAGCTTTCATTATTTCACGCCAATACTAATAGTCTTCTGTCCGTGTAGTACGTTTAAGGCTCCGTCCATAAATTACGTCACATTTTGGTGGGAGGGCATCGAGTGAGAAGAGCTGGGGGTTCCAACATTTGTGACGTCACATTTAATAGTCATGCGCTTTTCTTATAGTTGATATATATGTTATATCTAGATGAATGTCTACAAGGTGTGACGTCATATTAAGGAGATGTGACACGGAAATGGCAGGGGTTTAAAATAATTTTTAAGTGAATTTTCGTTGAACGGCAGTCATTAATTACTAACTTCCTATGTGCTACATACTCTAAAGTTGCGAATGTACCAAAATCTATGCTTAATATTATAGAGCTGAAGAGTTTGTTTATTTGTCTGAACTCTGGATCTACTGGTTCGAATTGAAAAACTATTTTTGTCTTGCGTGGATCATTTATCGAGGAATGCTTTAGGCTGTAAAACATCTGTGACCAATAGAAGCGACGTATCTTTGAGGGCTTCCGTTACGTGCGGTGCTAAAACGGAAGTTAAGAATAATAATAATTTTTCTTTAAATTATCCGTAAAATGTCCGCGACTGTATAATATTCTATCTTATAAAGTTAGCTCTCGAACGACGAGACCCAGACGATGTCGTTTTCGTTTCGAAGCTATAATTTAAAAAGCTGACGAGGTTATTTGCTAAAAAAAAATGAAACCTACCTATAACTATTCCATGCGGACGCAGTCGCGGGCACAGCTAGTGTATAACAATTGAGCATTAACAATTTTGCATATCTACTGACTATAAGCATCGACGTCCATATATGCGATTTACCGCGGCTCCTTTAACTTATTAGCGTTTGGTTTTATCAACAAATTTATTGGTCGAGAGAGGCATGCACTTTGAAAGAAAACTAAATGTTAAATCAACCTGTTGCTTCGTCTAATGCATTTTGAGACGCGATAAGGCGGAGGGCACTTAAAAGTCTTATCGTCACAAAGGTTCCATTTGTGCGCGTTATTTAGACTATTTTATTAATATAATTAATAACGCCAAGTTATGTAACTTACATATTTAAGAAATGTATGGAAAAATGTCAAAATTTTTCGTTTGGTACAAATTAAATAAATAACTGTTACCCGCATACAAGGCAACCACTTTTAGCATCGAACCAGCGTTCCACAGCCATGGGTATTGCAAAATAAATTGACTAACTGATTATACGTGTACGTGCATACAATGCAAACTGTGCATACATATAACCTATGTTCCCAAGACTGCAAAGTATCCGAATCTTTTAAATAAAACACTTTAATGGTTTAAAACGCGATGTATTAATTAAACTTATTTGAAAATGTTTTTAACTTCGGCCCGACGTTTTGGATGCTTTGCAGCAGCCTTGGTCAGGGGAGACAAACTGAGGGTCCGAAACGTCGGGCCGAAGTTAAAAATCATTTTCAAATAAGTTTAACTAATATATCGCGTTTCAAACCGTTAAAGTATTTTATTTAAATCGTCGTACTACAATAAATAAAATTATAATGACGAATGTATTTAACCAAATATAGTTATTTTAAACCGTTGTAAGAGATTAAAACGAAAGTAATAATTATTCGCAAATAGTAGACACATAAAACTGTTTTAAACGCGATGTTTTCATATGAACATGACTCATTTTGATGACATGACGTTTCAGGTGCTTTTCAATATCTGTCACGTCTCATTGTCATTATTTTATTTACAATAAATTGCGTTCTAACTCGTTAAAATTATTTTTTTCTTTTTACTCGTCATTATACATATGTTAGTACGTAATAAGTAAGTTCTCAGTCGTGCATTGAATTGGAAAAAGCTAGTCATAAAGAGAGAGTAGATTGAGTTTCTAATCAAGTATCAGGTCTGAGAACATGCGCTAAGTGTGTCTGATAAATCAATTAGCGATTATGCTTTTTTATGATACAATGCTATTTGTTGCTATGTTACTTAAGGCTGTTTTTTTTTAATGATAATTATTATTATTGAAATTTAGAATGTGGCTGAGATTTGTAATACTTTAATAATTTATTAATTAAAGTATTTTTTCAGGGCAGAATTGTCTGAATCTCACATTATAGGCCGATTAAATAAAACACTTTAAACCGGTTATAACAGGACCTTTCTATTTTAATTAAAACCTTACGTTTCGAATGTCTTACAAGTTTATTTCGCGTTTTAAACCGTTGTAAGTATTTTATTAGAATACCTAGACACATAAAATTCCGTTCCCCAAGAAGTCTGATGAACTACTGTCTGTAGTTTACGCAAGTAGTACACATTTAAATAAAATACTTTAACGGTTTAAAACGCGATATATATTGGCGCACGGTGGTTGCAAAGCATTCAAAACGCTTTTTTCGGTTTTATTTATAGGCACGTAGTTGATTAGACTTCTGTGCCCAGCCCGAAGAAAACTATTTATTGTTTCCCGAGATGCGAACCTAGGACGCTAGTGCTATGTTAGTTTTACCATTTTGCAATAGAGGAGGTCATTTAAAAATAGATATTCTCACATTCTCATTGTTATGTTATTCTTCTTATCAGTACCCTACGCTGACTACTCAAGCGCGAACTTTGCCTCTGTATTTTATTAAGATCTGAGTGGGAAAGCGTATCTTAAACTGACATGGACCTTATTTGATGGCCGAGTGTATTCACATGAAGTGAACCGGTTCCAAAGGCTCTCCGTCTTATACGTCATACATCGACATCTTCGTACAAGTATACACAACTCATAAGTTTGTACGCGTATGAAGTTTATTATGATTTGTGTATCTTTAGCAAGGGCGTGATACGAGTTAGGCTGGAATGGACTTGTTGCTGTTTTTATTATCGGCTTTTTTTGGAAAATGAAAATCTATACTAATATATAAAGCTGAACAGTTTGTTTGAACGCGCTAATCTCAGGTATCACTGGTTAGAATTGAAAAAAATATTGTTTTGTTAGATAGACCGTTTATTTAGGCTTTTAACTATAGAAGATCAAGTGGGGACCAAAAAGAGCGAAGCAACAGTAAAATTGCGGAAAATGGGGTAAAAGTGATGCATCTAAGAGCGATGTATTGCTTATTATCAACGTGGGTACGATCTCCACCACGTTGACATGTTAATAAATATTTAAATAAAACACTTTAACGGTTTAAAACGCGATATATTAGTTAAAATCATTTCCAAATAAGTTTAACTAATATATCGCATTTTAAACCGTTAAAGTGTTTTATTTAAATGTGTACTACTCGCGTAAACTATAGACAGTATGTTAATAAATAATTTAAAATTCTTTGAAACGTGCTGTACTACTGAAAGAGTTGGATATTAAGGGTGGTCGGACTATCGAAATTAACCTGGATCACCCACCGTCCACAGATAAAAAAGTCATCAAGTTGTCTCGTCTTAAGTCTTGTTTAGATGCTATATGGTTGGAGTATTTTACCTTCCATCCAGTGAAGACCCAGCTTTTCTGTCCTTCTCTATCATAAAAAAAAACATATAAGCAATCAGCGAGTTCAAGCTGTGAGTCTATCTATCTATAAGTCCGGACAAAGACTTTTAATAAGTATAGATGCGCATAAGCAGTGGAATCTTGGGAGTAAATAAATACTTCGATTAAAGATCAATGAATCGCGTGAGTGAACATGTTAATTCTGTGAGAGTCGGCAACTAAGTTTTATCCGTCTAATAAATGTTGGCGCGGACGCATTATTCAGTGTAAATTTATATCGTTCACCTTCGAATTGAAGCCTCGTAATTAAAATAGATAAAATTGTATTGAGAATTTAATTGTTAAGACACTGCATTGTGCATATGCACGAGTAAACACTAATGGTTGTTTTAATAACACTTTAACGGTTTAGAACGCGATATATATTAACTAACTAATAAGTTAGACTTATTTTAACTACAACCCGACGGTTCGGATGCTTTGCAGCAGCCGTGGTCACATGGAGACTAAAGATGGAGTGTCCCTATCAAAGTAACAACTGCTTGCGGGGGGGACTCCCCGTGACCACGGCCGTTGCAAAGCATCCGAAACGTCGGGCCATAATTAAAATAATTTTCAAATAAGGTTAACTAGTAAATATCGCGTTGGATTTATTTAAATGTGTACTACTCGCGTAAACTACAAACAGTATTTCACTAATGGTTAATTATAAAACGGTTCGACCATTGAATTGTTAGGAATTACTGCCACCTGTGTTTAAGTGCCGCCAACTGAACGCCTCCACGACGTTCCGCAAAATTGATTTCCCGATGCTATCTAACCCTCCCGAGGGAAGGTTGGATAAATAAATACTTTACGATAATCTCCAGAGATCTGAGAGGCCAGAATTGCGGCGCGGGAGAGATATTATTGCATTTTAATTCCATCTGCGGCACACCTCCCTCGCATTACGGTTACATATGATTTACTCGTTATTGTACGATGCGAAGCGTTTTAAATATCGTATTCTCAAATTGCTACTTGAACAATAATCTGCATAATTGAGATTTAGCATGTCTTACTCGAGTAGTATACGCATGTAGGGATAAATAAAACCCTTTTAACTGGTTAAAACGCGAACAAGAATTACTGCTGCCGTTGCAATAGAAACCTATGTGAAATCCTTTTCAGGAGCTTCGTATAGTGGTTAAAATTGTTTACAGTACGTGACGTGTGTTATTTATTTTGGAATAATGTTTCACGTATTTTGGCCACATCTCGGATACTAAAAAAAATTTACATCATAATTGACATTTTATCTTATATAGATTATTTTAATAATAGTGTTATACCATATATTATGTATTTTTTATTTACAAAATTTCATTTAATTTAAGCACCTCGAGAATTGAGATAAATACCGTAGGTTGCCACCTTTGGGTTTTAATATTTATAACGTGAAGATAGTAATTTTATCATCTAGAATTTTAAATTCTAGAGATATAATTAGTTATAAGAATTATAATTCGTATTGTATTACATGCATTTCAATTGCCCTAAAAGTACAATTTATAATTCATATAGTTTCATTATATACATTTGATAATTTAAACCTCGCTAGCTTTTACAGACTATTGTTAAATTACTGTAAAATAGAGGAGAGTATCAATAGTTCAATCGTATTCGGAAACATAGTTCTTCGGAACTCACATATTTATATAAATAATACAATCAGATTGTTAGAAAACCAATGTTTAAATAAAACACTTTAACGGTTTAAAACGCAATATATTTTAGTTAAACTTATGCTTTGCAGCAGAAGCCGTCACTGTGATCTTCCCGTATCGCGTTTTAAACCGTTAAAGTGTTTTAAATATATGTTTAATAATAACAAATAAAACAATCTGTAAATTTTCGAAGTCAAAAATTTTTTTCAATTTATTTTCGATTTTTAAATTATATAGTGCCTTCATGTGCAATAACATGTGAAAAATATTAATGTTTTCAAAACAATCTGTAATTTAATTGATTATAGTTCTACTGTTACTTAGATTATTTAAGTTGTTTCATATACATAGCTATTATTTACTGTTCGAAGTGTAAGAGGTTTTAAGATAAGCCAATAAAACAATATTAATGTTACAAAAGGCATTGCGAATTACATATTTTATTTGTCATAAACTACCACTGGTGGATGTAACGGGTTCTCGAGGTTTATTATGTAGCGGGCCAGCGTAGTCCGGAATATGTTTAACTTCGTTATGACTTATGAGATTAATAATAGTACCAATAAATTCTAATTAATGGTTTGCGTGAACTTCTCACTAAAGGAGGAAAATAACAAATAGTTTTTATAAATGCATATCAAAGTAATTAAATTACTAAAATCAAGTTTTCATTAACATTCGTTAAACATTAATATCTCCATTAGAAGTATACAACATTAAAAAAAACACTTTTAACAGCTTAAAACACGAAATGTATTAGTTACTCCTATTTATAAATTATCTTAACGGTCCGACGTTTCGGATGCTTTGCGGAAGCCACGGGGAGACGCCGTAATTAAAATAAGTGTATTTAATACATTTCGCGTTTTAGACCGTTGAAAGTGTTTTGTTTAAATGTGTACTACTCGCGCAAACTACAGACAGTACTTAGTATAGATAAGTCCTTAAAAAAAAGCAAGCATGGAGTTCACTAGATAGAAGGTGAAATCTCTAAAAAACACCTAAACAAGATGCGATGTCGACCCATTTTTGCTTCTATGGTGTTTATTTTTTTTACACACTTGCACAGTTTAATGGAACCTGCTTATTTTCGATATTTGTTATTATATTAGAAATTATCTATTGTCGTTTTAGTACAGTGTAAGACTTTGTACGCTTTATAACTATGTGCATTATATATATACTACGCGTTTATGCCCATACTTAAGTAATAAAAATTCACGTATAAATTCTCACCTTTAGCGGCGAAATATCGTTTAGTTAGGTACATCGATAAAACTTGTAAAATGCAAATCACTCTAGTGAAATGTTGAGATTCTTACGCCCACATTAGGCTTTCGCTTCACCTTATAGAGGGAACAATGTAATAATTATAATTTGGACAAGGTTTATTACAGACGTAATGTTTCTTATCTATATTATGTATACTAAGTAATTTTATTCAATAGTATTCGCTGGATTTTTGCTCCCAAAATGTGCTAAACGTGATTGTTTCGCCTTCTTTGTTTTGTTCTAACGTACTCGTTATTATTATTACCAATTACTACTATTATATATTATTACCAATACTACTTATATATTATAACAAAATAAAAATATAATATATACGTAGTATTCGACGAATTAATAAAAGCAGCCGAATAGGCCGATACCGAATAGTAACCGAATATTCTTCAAGTCTAATACTAAGTATTTTATTCATTTTTGAACATTTAACAATATTTCCTAAAAGTGAGTAGAGGTGAGAAGAAAGAGGTGTTTCTCTTAGTCTGCTTTACTGTATGTGTAGGATAATCTGCGAATTTTGGGGGTATTAATATAATAATTTTGATCGGGGACACCCATAGCGATCTGGGTGATCAGCCCACACTATCAGCTGACCATTTCACTCACCCCATCTCCTCCTAGTAGAGAGGTTTTTGGGTTATCCAACTCACCGTATCAAACCTACATCTTGCTTGCAGAATCTTACTATTTGTTCCATCTTTAATTCTTTGATGTCATCTTACGTTACTACGGACTACCACGGACATAAGTAGTACACATTTAAATAAAACACTTTAACGGTTTAAAACGCCTTATACTAGTTAAACTTATTTGAAAATGATTTTTAACTTCGGCCCAACGTTTCGGATGCTTTGCAGTTTGTTATCCCGTTTTAAACCGTTAAAGTGTTTTATTTAAAACTACCTACCTAACCTATTTTCGTTTTAGATATTCGGAAATCTAGAGACTGCAACCAAAACGCGATTAAACTTCACGGATTATGATGTTGGTACGCGACGTGGACGGAATTTCGATATTTCTACCAATTCTTTAATATTCAAATTTCCAGGTGATAATCAATTTGGGAAAAATATAAATTTGTTCTATAAGTGGGGATCAAACCCAGTACCCATTGATTATTAGCCATACAAGACCACGAGCCGTTTAAAATCTGAGTCGGTATGTTAAATATAAGTTTTATCAAATGTATATAAATGAATGCACGGTCCTATTATTATCATTTGATTTAAAGCTGTTCCATTTATACGAAAGGATAAAACTAAGTCTATAAGTATCATTTTGATCATAAATTTTGAGCATGGGATAGCACTATAATCAAAGATATAGAGGAGCTTTGTTTAATAAACTTTAAAAAGCGTCCTGATTTTCCAAAACACGCACACAAAACACGTTTAAAACGCGAAATGTTAGTTAAACTTATTTGAAAATGATTTTTAACTTCAGCCCGACGTTTCGGAGGCTTTGCAGCAGCCGTGGTCACGGGGGTCGGTTAAAGTGTTTCATTTAAATGTGTAGGTACTACTCGCGTAAACTATAGACAGTATCTAAGTAAATACATATTGCATAAATCTTATAGGCCCAAGTCGCAGCTGTGGGAAATATTGAAGGCTGGTGAAGACAAAACCCGATTTTTTTCAATCGGTTACGGATAACACTTTATAATGTGAATGCATTTTTGCAATCAGTTTTTTTTGTTTCGTTTTTTCTTTAGACTTTGGACTTCACATAGGTTCTACAAATGTATAGAACAGTTAACGGGTAACGGAACTCGTTTCTTGGAAGAAAAGCAATTTTTTGTTCCTAGTCGAAACGGGCTATTGTAGAGTTCCTACCTGCGTCTTCGGCAGGTAGCTCATAATGATGTCATTCGCGGCATTTTTACGAAACTTCCGTACCTACTCATGCTGTTAAAATACACCTGTGATTTAACTTAGCTATAGTGCGCTATTAATTTAAATCTTTCAAAGCGTTTAACGAGGACCACGGCTGCTGCAAACCATCCGAAACGGCAGGCCGTAGATAAAATAATTTGCAAATAAGTTAAAATAATATATATAGCGTATTAAACCGTAACAGTTTTTTTTTTAATTCAGACAGTATATAAAAACGTTAAAAAAGAAAAAGGTTGAACCCGCGACAGGCTTCACGGCGCGGCGTTGCACTACCACTGACCTATCGTGACACAGACACTTTTATTAAACTCGTGCGCAGCGTCAACGTTTTGCAACATATACACAAGTAATGATGCTTCCAATGACCCAGATTAATTGCTTCCCAAGTCGTAATTAAGTTGTTTAAGTGTAACTCCAATTATGTACCTATTCATTTTTATCTCCTACATTATCTTTATTTTATACCATTTCACATACCGAAGATTATTTCTAAGCCTCATTCCGTTTAATTGCCTTTGCCGCTTGTAAATTATGTATTCAAAGCCACTCATTATATATTTAACACCTTAACTACAGTTGTGCGATTATTAAAATTATTTATTATCATTTTATTTTGTCTCGTACTCCATCCATAGTTACATTCCAAAAATACTGTCTGTAGCTTACGCTGGCAATTTGAATGAAACACTTTTAACGGTTCAAAACGAGTATTTATTGAGATTATTAAAAGAAGAACTAATATTTATAGTTTTCGCTTTCTTGAACTGTTTTTGGAGCGTACGCAACGGAAACCTTCAAAGATAAATAATTTAATACTCCCCGTTTTTTTTTACATTATTCTCTATTCCTTCGCTCCTATGGTGCTGGTGGCAATCTTATATTTTATAGCCTTAAGCCTTCCTCGATAAATGATTTCATCGAATCAAGAATATTTTTACAATTAAAATCAATTGTTCTTGAGATTAGCGCGTTCAAACAAACAAACTCTTCAGCTTCATAATATTAGTATAGACAAGGACACAAGTATTGAAGTTTTCTAAACGATTCCGTCATTTAATAAGTATATTTTTATCTTAGCTATGCAACGCGTCCCGGCTCTACCCCGAGGCAGTAAAGGTGCGCCATAAAACGAGTCTCATTTTACGACCATTTGACGAAGCTATATACGTTTTTGAAGTCATTTCTTAGCCGGAGTAAGCATTGTGGCTACGTGACCAGTCTCCTGTACTTCATACTATCTATATTATCCTTGAATTATTGCACAACGCGTTTTTGTGAACATTACGCTTGTCTGGAACATATTTCCCCACCGACGGTGAAGTCAAGGGGAGAAAACCTTTTTGTACATGTTCCGTCTAAACATTCAGTACCAATTTTAACGACCAAGGTTTAGAGATAATTATTTAATGATTTACCAACATTCTCCGACAACTTAATCTAGATAAAAAGAGTAATACATACTTTTATTATACCGGTTTATAAAACATTCACAGAAAGAATATAGCAAACAAAAATATTTAGGATAAGACCGATAAAATATTTTAAAACGTATATAACCCTTAGTTTACGCGAGTAGGGTAGTACTTAAAAAAAACATCCGATACGTCGGGCTGTAGTTAAATTAATAATCATTTGAAACAAATTATGTAAAATGTTTCGCGTTTTAAACCGTTAAAAGTGTTTGACTTAAAAAATATGCATTTCAAGTTGGAAATGAAAGTAGAAAGTTTTATAAAACAGAAAAAAAGTAAAAAATCACGTTAAATCATTTATTAAATTTAGTATCCATAGGTACGAATTGTGGTAAGTTCTATAAGCCTGTTTGGTATAAAGAAAAGCATCTTTGCAAATATTACAAATTTGTATTAAACATTCTCCAGAGTATAAGTGTATTGTTATAAATTACTTCGAAAGCGAATGCATTAGTAAACATTGACGTTACTTATATTATTCATTTGTAACCGATAAAAATGTTTTATTCGACTACAACTCGCGAAACCACAGACAACACTAAATTACAGTACCGACTACAAATAAACCCAGTTGCAAATCAAAGCTCGCATTAGGACAATTCTCGTACGTTCCGTGCTCCTAGAAAGTAAAGAGATCAGGCTATCGTCGGTTGAATCTGTAATTCCGACAATGCTGTATCAATATTCATGCTTACGGTCGCGACCCCATATTTGCATAACTGCGCACTGCATTCTCGTGATAGCAACTGTTCTATTGTTTTATGATCTAAGTGACCGGCGATAGTCACGATACAGCCTAATATAAACTAGATATGTGATATCATTTTCATGAGCATTCACTCGTCATGTAATTAAAATTTGCCGCCGTGGTTCAATGCTTTTAAATTTTCTCTAAACACATTGTATTGTGTTAAGCTGAAGGTATTAGGAAAACTTACGTACCTGACCAACATGCATGTAAATAAAACCGATCAATGAAACAATGATGGCCGCTCTATTTAAGTGACTAAATTTTATAATTTTACAACTCACTAAACCAATTTTGGCTTTGGATATTCGGAAATCCATAAACTGAAATGTTATAAAGCGGGGATCGAACCCCCGACGCGTTAAGTAATAGCCACACAGTGCTACCAACCAAGAAGCCTGTAAATATATTATATGCTATTATAATTTCGTAACATTTAGTTATTACAAATACTAACTTTTATCATCTTAATTCGTTTATATGGCAAAGTTCGAAATAGCATCCAATAAGCTCTTAGACCGTTGTATGAGCGTAGCCATAAATTAACTTTAATGATCACTAAAAGTAGAATTTATTTGAATATCCACAGCTTCGGTTTTCAATGACAATATACTTTTATGTATAATGGTGCCTACAACCATAAAAAATTAGTAACAAGTTTTATAAAGATTTCTTGTTTCTCTTTACATAATATTATTATTAATATTAATTTGAGTATCTACCATATATGTAGGTATAAAAAATTCTTAATACACATACGAAATAACGACTTTGCTAAAATTTGTTAACAAATTATGTTAAGAAAACTGAGCAACAGCACGGAATGTTGTTGATGGCGGTTCAAGTCCTGCCCGCGTCGTAATTTTTTTTTCAATATATTTTTTTATATTAAGTTCATTATATTTTATAGGTGAATAAAATGAATATGATTACTAGATATTATTTATTCTACTATCAGAGAATGTAGTTAAATAAAACACTTTCGATGGTTTAAAACGCGACAGATAATTAGCATTTTTTGAACTAAAGCCAGACGTTTCGGATGCTTTACACCAATACTTACTAACCAATTTCTTACGCGTTAAACCGGTAAGATTGTTTTATTTAAATGTGCACTCTCTTGTAAACTACAGACTATAAATATAAATGAATTTATTAAATTATATGTAATTGTAATAGTGATATAAAACCATGAATTACATAGGAAATACCTTACACATCTTACCTTATTTCACTTAAGTCTATCTTGAAATATTTAAATTGCGATAGACTCCTACGCTTGAAAATTGGTTATCTGCCTTATCGCTGAATGCCTTTATATAGTTATTGCATAAGGCTGTTGTCTCCTATGAGCCCCGCAGGCTCCGTAGAGTGCAAAGCCTTTCTATTGCTCAGTAGTCGGTAGATCTCTTTATCAAATTATTTTACACTGAGATTATTTAAAATAACACAAGTATGATGCAATCTTTCTAAGCATCTATATCAGACAGTAGCCTAAGTAAAGTTTGTTTTTAAGAAGGCCGTGATATTCTCTTGATTATTGCAATGACTGGGCTTTTGAATACTGAAACAAAAATTTAAAAATAACCTTTGATCTTTCTTAATTCGGAGAACGCTGTTTTACAGTTTTAAGCAGACCGTAAAGTTTGGAACGTTGATACGGTCAAAGGACTTCAAGTTATGTTATGTTTTTTATTAAACAGTTCGAATGAAAATAGCACATTTTCAATCGAACTTGCAGACAGATTTTATTTAATTTTATTTTTTCTTAGTAAGCTTTGAAACGCGCTTAATTTTTTTTAATCTTTATTAGAGTTTGTTAAATTCGCAGAGTAGTGTTATCGAACAATGTGTACACTAGTGTTATATTTATTCAATATAAAAAAAGATACTTAATTCTCTTTAAATTATTTAGAATCGTCAATTTTGTTTGTTTTGTCTGTCTGTTTGTCGTAATTCTACAATGTTCCAAAGAGCAACATACCAGTCCTTCCATTCCAGTATTCCAGCACCTTATCTAGCTTTTTAAAAAGTATTTTATCAATTTCATAAACAATTTTATATCTACATCGATGTACAAACCCGAAAATTCTAATGCTGTTAAAAAAGAGAGATTTCGTAAGATCACAGATTCAATTAATTCATTTCATTATGTATATATTAAATTAAATAGCGGTACACTTTAACTAATACAATTCTGTTCTCACGTTGTACATAAAAGATTTACGTACAATAATTCAATTTCTTAAAAAAACTAATAGGAAACAAAGAAGTACTGTCTTTAGTTTACGTGTAGTACACAGGACACATAACGCTAAATGTATTTTATGTAAGTTTAACAAATATATTTTACGTTTTTAAAACGTTACAAGTGTTTTACAAAAATACAGAAATGTTCATTTTGAAACACCGTCAGAATGGCTGCTGTAAAGCATTTTCAATTTCGGGTAGGTTCGTAGAACCAATGCCTAGAGAAATTTATAATTTTATTTATCTTTAAATACTAAATACAAACTTAATTAGAATGTATTGTATTTAAACAAAACTGAACTTATCATTACCTATTCGCCGCTTTGTGATAAATTAAATAACAATGTCGAAGTAAATCACACGAAGATATTGATCATAAATAAGGCGATTTATGACAAAACAGAGATATTTCATAGCCGTTGCCGTACCTTGACGCCTGCGCACTTTGGTGAAGGATCAAACTACATGAGGTCTATGCTTGTTATAAATATTTAATATGTCATAAAGGCAAACCGCAAAGATCTGTAAGACATAGTCTGTGTTTCAATGTATTTGGTTATATATTATTTTAGGTATATTAGCCAAATGTCGTGATTTAGAGAAGAGTTCTAAATTTGTTTTACTTAATAATTAGATTTATTTCGATTTAAGTCCGATAAGACAGATAATTTTCCATCCGTAACTATATCTCTTTTCTTTAAAAGAGGAGGACAGAGAAATGGAGTTAACTCGATGGAAGATAAAATACTCCGGTGAAATATCTAAAAAAGCTTTCAATTTTGGCTTTGACTCCGTACCACCGTCTACCAAACATTATATTTACCCTTATACAGTTTTAGTAGGCTTAGTTAGAGGCCTACTTTTATTTTAGCTTTGGATGTTCGGAAATCCACAGACTGAAAACGCGATTAAACAAGACGGCTTTGTCATCTGTGGACTGTGAACCTTGAACCTCGTCCAACCACAGATTAAAACACTTTCTAGAACATTATCTTGATCCCATCGGATGCTCGCATTAAATCCCAGTAACCTGTGAGGAGACGCGCACGTATAATACTCTTTAATTGATATGTTGCATGTTGAGTTATAGTATCTGATCCCGAGCGTATAGCATGTACCTCGGGCAATTCTATTGGGCAATTTATTTATATTGATTCTCATACCATTTCCTATCTATACAGACAACGCCCGACTACTTTATGCACTAGCACTAAACGCGAAACGATATCGTAAATGTATAAAATTTTACCGGCCGATATTATAATATCTTAAGGCTATTGCACGTTTTATTATCTTGTCGCGTCTTAATTCTCGTCTAATAATACTTTGGCCAATATGGGATGATAAGTTTGACAGTTCACGCTGTTTTTTTGGTAAAGCGCCGGAAACGAATTATATTTTACTATATTGACTGTACTGCCGTTTTAGTGAAGGGTTATAAAGGATACATAATCTATTTAAAAATAAAATACAGCGGTATATAAGTAAATAGCCAAGATGTGTGAGTATATGTTAAATAACACGGATAAATATATGTTAAAATACATAAATAAAGTAGCTACGTTAAATATGCCAATATTGTCAATTTAGAGTTTAGATTAAATTTCCTATACAATTTTAAATCAATTATCAATAATAATAATAACATAGTTACCACCAAAATAAAATATTTCTAACGGTTTAAAACACGAAATGTATTAGTTACACCACCACAGACGCCATTGTTACTCTTATTGACGTTTGAAAACTTTAAAATATTTTTTATATGTATAGCATATTAAGGCACCCACAAACCCAGACTACAACAGAAAAATAAATATGACTAACAAAAATTAATTTAAAAATCGAAAATAAATTGAATAAATTTTCGACTCGGTCAGGACTTGAACCGGCATCGTCAGCATTCCGTACTGTTGCTCTACCAATTGAGCAACCGAGTCTGACCGAAAGCTGACGATAGCGGTTCAAGTCCTGCCCTAGTCAAATAAAAAAAAAATATATTTTTGTTTTTTAAATTATACTGTGATTAAGTTTAACTAATACATTTCGCGTTTTAAACAGTTATATTATTTGAATATCTTTATCGTATCATCGTATACGTTTTTATTTTGAATACGAATGACATTAACAAAAAAGTACGTATTTTTAATCTGCGTCTAAAAAGTCTATGATTTCATATTGATAGTCTGTGGTGAAGTTCGGTAACAATTACATTTCAATTTGTGTCACTTGATTACACGGTTTATCGTAGAGTAATTCGAAGGTTAATCTTTGTTCACTGTCACAACAAAACAGGGGAACAAGTTTTTTACCCGAACTTGTAGCTAATGTATTCAGTGCAGCGGTCGGTAAGCGACCAATTTGTCACGGATAAATTCTCTATTAGCTTTACTAACTACGACGATGTTCAAGAGTATTTTCGAAGGGAAAGAGTTTTTTTTAATTATATATCAAAGAACTATCTTGTGTGCGCGTAAAGTGTTTTATAAAACACAACTTTGTCTTAAAAGATAGACATTTAGTGTCGGGTACATTTTTTCAGCTTATATAAAGAGGAATCATTCCTCTCTACATAGTTTTTGGGTGTCTTGGACCGTTTTCACAACGTACGCATCACAAACCCACAGAGATGAAAAAATTCCCCCGTTTTGTTCACATTTCCCGCTGTATCTTAGCTTCTATTAATCACAGCGCGTGTTTTATATCCAAAAAGAATTTTTAATTCGAACCCGTAATTCGTGAGATTAGCGCGTTAAAACAAAGAAACAAACTCTTCAGCTTTATATATTAGTATAGATTATATCTTACTGTTTTCTAAATTCAAATTTAGTTTGACATTTCGGCTATATATCTGTCTCTACTTTACGCGAGTAATACACATTTAAATAAAACATCTTCAACGATTTAAAAGATGAAATACGTCTCCCTATGACCACGGCTGCTGCAAAAGCAAGCGAAACATATACTTCGCGTTTTAAACCGTTAAAAGTGTTCAATTTTGGTTATGATTTGTATGTAATAACTAAGGTAACACTGTAAATTTCTTAAACATTCAATGGTTGTTCAATGCATTTAGTTCAGCCTAGAAGCACGCGTAAATTATTAATAACTAAGAATGTCTATAGCGTGAGAACTGCCGGTGACCAGCGAAAAATTATTCTAAATACGTCTGGTTCACGTCCTTGATGCGTGATCGGGAAGCAGAAGTACGCATTGTTCATTGAATACACTTGCTTTGCACGTAGTCTAACGAGAAGTATAAAAATGTCTTTTACCGGTAAATAGATCTTAATTTAATTCAACACTTATGCATTTAAAAGTTAAAAAAAATTTCAAAAGTATTTTAGCAAGAAGATTTAATCGATAATACAGACGGAAATCGAACGTGCGACCGACCTTCCATTAATCAAGAGTTCCTTTTTCTGGACTAAAAGTATTAATTTCGTAGCACGACCTACAATAAAAGGGCATAATCCGCAATTACATTAATTTCGATGAGATTTCCGCATTTTTGTACCAAATTACTTATAAAATAGCATACAAGAGTAATTATTTTAAATTAATTAAATCAGTTGTGATAAGAGTATTGCGTATAAATTTAACAATGACTTTATCGCTAATATACATTTACCTATTTAGGACATTTAAGCGTGCTTAAATAAAACAAGGACGCCTAAAAACAACAGACTCTCGGGGAAGCCATTTTGACTTATTGTCTAAGTCTAAGTCTTTTATGTAAAACTACTCTGAACGATTCAAATAAAACACTAACGGTTTAAAACGCGATATATTAGTTTTTGTACAAAACTGGTAACAAGACCAAAACTGCTGCAACGGATCCTGTAAACGTCGTGCCGATGTTGCTGCAAAACTCCCAATTTTAAAATCATTTTTAACTAGTATATCGCGTTTTAAACCGTTAAAGTGTTTTATTTAAATGTGTACTACTCGCGTAAACTATAGACAGTATTTACACTACTGAACAATTTTTAATACGCGTTAGTATTTATAAGTTAATTAATTTTAATTACGATCCTTTCCAATGGCCGTGGTCACGTGAATGATACGTTCTTTCTTTGAACACATTTCTCTAAAGCCAATAGAAAACTCTCGAATAGGGCGAAAAATTTTTTCAAATTAAGAATGCGTTTACTTTACATATATGTATAAGCTCATAATTAGCAGGACGGAAGCCGCGTGGTTAGCACGAAGGTATGTCGATGTCGTCGTAACGATAAATCATAAGTGCGCAAGTTTCGAAGGCGGACTGTAGGCGGGGCGAGTGATTTTTAAACGGTTTTTTGAGTTTCACAACGGCCAATGCCCGGGCAAATTCGTGCATCCTTTTCTGGTGCTTCGTCAGCGTGGCGACACTTTTTCGTTAATTAGGTGAACCATTATTAATGCCAATTTTCCGGACTACAAAAAGGGAACTTCTGTATGCCATATCTCCTAATACGACATTGGCTTATGGCTGAAAACGTTGATTATATCAAAACTTCCCGTAGCTAAGTGCACGCAATGTCTATCAGCGTGTCTACTTAACACGTTGACCTTTGTTTTGACCGGGTTCCAAATGCGTAGATCAAATAATTATAGCTTAAACATTGATTCCGATGCAAACATTGTGTCAAAGACGTAATTTTTTTACGCATCAGATATACTTGTCACATATAAATAGAATCTAATAGTATCAACGCGGCGTGACGCACTACGTAATACGCGGCGTTATTCGTTATGCAGTATACGGGTTTAGGGGTTCATTTAAGATCGCAGCCTTAGTTTTGTAAGTTGATTGTCACCCTACGTTAGCTAATTAATAACCCTCGTCTGGCGAGCACAGGTATGTATCGAATTTCGGCCTGTATATGTGCTTGTGCCCGTTTTTGTGTCCTATCCTTCCTATTGTTCTCTCTCGTATCACAACATGTTGCTCTTAATTCGTTCTCACTGCTATATGAGCGCAGAATACTGATCGCTATCAAAAGTTATTTGAGGATAATGCTTCAGTTAATATTATGTATTGGCGAGTTATACATAATTAAAGAAACCCTTTTTTCGATAGAAGACAGACATGAAAGGACATGCTTAAACATCTTACTAAGCCGTCAACCTAAAATTGTAAACTACAAAGAAATTAATAATGATAATATCTGTTGTAACTAATATGTTTATAGCCTTTACAACCTATCATAAGTCATAGCGACCTGGGATCTTTTCGAAGCCATCTACATATTTTAAATGGGTTAAATTTAAGAACCTGTTCCCTCACACCAGCGGTTTCTAATAAGAATTTTCGACTCACACAAAAATAAATACTGTTTACGAAACATGAGAAAGGTAACGGCGACACATTGGATGTTTACTCAATACTAGTTTCAAATTGTATATACTTAAGATACATTTTTGGCTAATCTCTAGAGCCATAGATGGTTTATATAAGTTGAGAATAAATAGCTATATAACAATATTTATTATGACGTTCTACAGTAAAGTACAAAATTGATTTTATCCAAGCTTAACGATGTACGCTTCTAAGTTCTATACACAAATGTAAAATTAAATTTACATTTAGTAACTCTTCCTTTACAGCCTCTAGTTTGCATTAGCACGAATTAGTTCTTGTACGAACGCAAATTCCCTAAGAGTTATTACCCGCTAGATATAAACTATGGCTAGTAAATAAATTTTTGATCTTATCTATTACATTTAACGTTTTACGTTTATAGTAAAGTGTTTATGACATTTATTTGAGTAATACTATAATGTATTAGGTCTTTATTACATGTAGTTTTTTATAGGTAACAGTTCTGACTATAAGTTATGTGAAATAGCGCTGTTATATATATATGAGGAGTCGTGCTAAATAGTTGTCCAGGAATCACAACATTAGTGAAAGTATTAAGAAACATATATTTATTATTATTAGAGGGTGATAGTGCACAACATTGTCATCAATTGTTAGTGTAAAACATATACAATTAGTAATTAAGAACTTACTATAAATAACATTTATACATGTTGATAATTAAGTAAAGTTACGATGGTTAATACAATATAACTTGACAACAAAAGATATATGATAATTTCTCTATTTCTCAGTTAAGTTCATTCGAAGCAAGTCCTTACTTTGACTAATCTGGATTATCACCTTTATTGATAAGATTTCTTAGTCCTATAAAGGCATTGCAATCACGCTATGCTAGAAAAGTATAAAAAACAAATCAGTACTTCAATAGTCCTCGACTGCCCACACGGCAACCTATGGCCACTCAATCGTGTTTCGAATATAAAAGGAATGGAGTCGAAAACTATTTTGACAAACATATTTGAGGGTAGCCCGCGATTAGTAAATAAATTTAATATTTACGCACATTGACACATTTTCGCAACACATTTCAAATTGCCAATCGAATTCCAAGTTCAAACTTTAAAATTTTTGTACAAATAATATTACATTAATTACTAATTGTTTTTTTGTGTAAGTTACTGTAATTAACCTATGTACATGATGTAAATATTGTTATTATTAATAAAAATAAAAACAAAAGGTCCACTCTATGTATTTTTGTGTCGCTCCGCTTAAGCAATGACACAGCGTTAGCTTTGAAGAGATACTTTGATTTTTAAAAGTTAACATCGAGCAGAGCCCAGTGCTTCAAAAATATAAATATTACTTCAACGTTCTGCTGGTTCATTAAAATGCTTACGCTCGTTAATGAAATGAATAATTGTTATAAATAACAACGTATACAAGCGATGTTGATTCAATGGCCGTGCTCAATATGCGTTCGTAAGGTCGGTAATTCGATCCCCAATCATGCAATGGAAAAGATTTATTAGATAGATTTTTTTTTGCATACTCAAGAATCATAATTTTTTGTCAATGTGTTAGTGCCATGTGTTACGCCTTGCTATATCATGATATGCCATGCTATACAATACTATGCCATGTGGGAGTAGCAAAATCTAGATTGATGCTTACACAACGATATGAAGACCAAGCTTCGGTTATGATAATTCTTAAAGATCTGATAACGTATGCTAAAAATAAGTTAGAAAAAATTTATGACACGGGTCCTGAACTGGCATAGCGAGCCGCTGCACTATAGATGGTTTTTAGTACAACAGTACTAACAAATTGAGCTGCCGTATCCTGCTTGTCATAATTAAATTTCTTTAACCAATTGATACATACACCTCTCACACAAAATTTAAAAAAAAATAAAATCTAGAACAGATTTTTAATTTATATATGCATGTGTAAATAATAGAGCTCTTAAAGACAAGTATTTCATAATTACAAATTACGATAAACCAAACCATTATATAAGTTGAAACAATGGACAACTCACATTATAAATATATGTCTTCGCGTGCAATTTTACGCATCAATATCATTGATAAAATCCATTTATTTAATGTCGATGTCGCCGGAATCGATATTGGTAGGTGTAATAAAAAGCGCGCCTAAGGTATAATGTATAGTCAAGATACGTTTTACTAAGAGCATTCCATTTGCTGTCCGAACAATACATTGCCTACGCGACGTGCGACTCAATGCTTTTCAAGTCAGATTAAGTTAGGAAAGGCCTGTTATTAATAACAGCCAATAACTTAACTGCGGCTTGAAATATCGAGCTAACTTTTGCTTAAGCGACAGTAATATATTATTTTAAGAATGTTTTTCCGGTTTGGAGGTTTTGTTATTTGTGAGGTCTGAGAATCATTTTAACAAAGAAATGTTACAGTGATAGTTGCTATACGAGAGTAACAGACGTGAAATAGAATTCAACGCGCGCGACGCTACTTGCTGTTTGTATAATCCTTTAGTAAAAGTGATATAAATAATATAAGCGACAATTTCTTTGTTTTAATTCGGTTTTATTCATAAAAAAATATGATACAGTTGGCATTCACCCCTACCACATCTCACCCTTGCTCAAAGACTTGTGATCTAGAACATTAGAATTTTAACACGTCGAAATAAAATAGGGAGAAAGGTTTTTATAACATGAGTATGACATTTTAATAACATACCGAGTTTTACGCACTTTAAAATGATCGGAGTAATACTAAGAAAAGGATTCACATTACATTCTTCATAACACAAATATTATCGTATGCTATTCGATATTTTAAGTAAATGCAAATGTTTGCGCAATTACTCCGTGTAATAGAAGTTGCGCGGATACTTCTTGCACCTGAGGTAAAATGAAGATTCACTTCAAATTGAATGCGTATATAAAAATAATCGCTCACACACACACACACACATATGTGCGTTACTATTTATATTATCATAAGTTATAAGAATCGCCTATCTATATATTTCGCTGAGAATTAAGTTTGACATAAAGTAATAAGTATGTAAAAATAAATTAATTAGTATGACAGCGCGTACTGCCCGGATCTCTACTCTGTTTTTACAAACGGTTTAGTTGAAGAAGTTAGTAAGATCAAGTTGAAGCAACGTACGGGTTATGTTTCGTGAAATATATAATGAAACGCCCAGGTTAGTTTTATTAAAATTCGTTTAATATATATCAATAAAATTAAGTTACAGACAAACATATCTTACTTTTATATCAACAACGCTCCCATTAAAAGAAAACTTATACCCAAATTGTCATTCATAAATTACTTCACTTCAAGCAGGCGAAGCCGCGGGCGCGCCTTGTAGTGCCCATCTAGATTAATGTTTTGCTGCTTACTCATTCTAATTGTGATCAATTAAGTAGTAAGAATTTATAATCATTTCGATTTAAACTTCGAACTGGCGCCGATTCGTAATACAAATGGCGTTTTGCGATTGGCGCACGCCGGGTGCGCAGGCGACCATGTATTTAGGTCACTACCTACTTGTTTAAGCTGAATCGAAGCACTTTTACATTTGTAGTTTAATAAGAGAGCTTATATATTTATTTATGACACAGGAAGACAGATAAACATGGGTTTTACTCGATGGTAGATGCAATACCCCTGCTATGTAATATATAAATAAGATGCGCGGTCGACCTATTTTGGCTTTGGATATTTGAAAATCCACCGTCTGAAACCGAAACGTGATAAAAATTCCCGGATGAATGGTGGTTTGTGACCCGGAATTTCGATATCCTTACCACCAATTTAAAATCCAGATTTCCAGTAGTGTCACATGGTTTGAGCAAAATAATAAATTGATTAGAAAAATGTAGTACCCGGCGTGGATCGGAACCACGATACGCCGATATAACCATGCATCGCTACCATTACACCAACGAGCCGGTCAAATATTTTGAGCACTAATTGCGAATTAAGATTTTAAGCGCTTATGGTTATAAGGGAAGCTCGAAGACAATTAGTCATACGCACTCCGCCATTTTTATTATAACTGGTGTCGGACAGCAGGTGGCAAGGTGAATGCCGTCTTTAATAGATCGTAAACTTACGCATTAAACTTTTGATTCATTTGAGGATCGTAAAGGTGGAAATTAAAAGGAATTTCTGAAAACTAAAATAATCATAGGAGGTCCGGGCACAATAGGTCTTGCTCGTCTCAGCTTGAACGGCACGTTTGCTCGTAAATACTACGTCCCTTTATTATTAGCAGCCATTGTTCGGGATTGCACTTGTACAGTCAGACCAATAGTGCATAGGAATCGGTGCCAATTATAAGCGACACTAACAGAACCGAGCACGAACGGTCTCATTTAGGCTGCGGTCTCCTATAAATGCCGTAAACCGGAAACGTTATCCGTAGCTTAGTAAACGATAGCGTATTCTATTATTCAGTGATATCTCGTGCTAAGATAATTACGAAATATGATTCGCGTTTAAAAACTATAAAACAGTGAATTATTTAATGCGTAAAATTATACATTATAATTGATTTTAGACTGAACTAATTTTACGATACGGCAGGACTTGAAGCAGTATCCACAGCGTGCCCCTTTCACACACGTAATCTTTCGTAAGCGAACTACAAACACGCTGCGTTTTTATCTCGAATCCTTTGTAAATGTAGATTTTATAAGTAGTAGGTATAAGATATTCTAAGTAATATTATATAAAATAAGAACTGCAGCGTAACGCGTGACGCAGGTAACGGCAATTACAAAAGACCATAGTTTTTTTAAACTGATGGTGTGAATGCCCAATTGCACGCCCACGCAATAGTTACGTGGGGAATGTAGAACAGAAGATCATACCTAACTTTCTCATAAAGTAGTAATTGAAAAATATTTTTGTCATACGAATTGTGTTGCAGACCGTACATTGCTAGTCCACGTCGGATATCCGACACTCGTAGCTTTAATATGCAGCTCCAGTTTGGTTGCACAATTCAATTCTAAACGTAATCCTGCCGTAATTAGCTATGGCATTGATGAATTCACGACTCACTCTTTAATTTATAGCCAAGACTTAATTAAAAAGTGCGCTAAATACTTTTTAATATATATCAATTGTGTCTATATTTTTATGATAGAGGAGAATAGATAAGCATCGCGTATACTTGTAGGTTACTTGTGGCGATATCTCCAACCATAAAACATCTCGATCTATTTTGGCTTTGGCTCAGTCGTACCGCTGTCCACCAAACTTTTATTCTTATACAACGTGACGACTTGTAAGCTTTACTAGGTTTAGGTAGATAGAGGCCCACTTTTGGAGCTCAAGTCCCACAGTGCCAGCGGGATCTTTATAGAGCTAATAATTACCTAATAACGATGAATACCCGTTTTGACGATATCCAATAGTTCGAATCCTGGAAATGCATAAGTAGTTACGTCAAGCAATGCCTTAAATGTAACACAGAATTTAATTTTTTATGTTAGTTAACAAATGCACATATTTATATAAAACACTTTGACGGTTTCAAACGCGATGCATATTAGTTAAACTTATTTGAAAATTATGTAAGCCGTGGTCTTGACCACGGCTACTGCGAAGCATCCGAAACGTCGGACCGTTGTTAAAATGATTTTTAAATAAGTTTAAATAATATATATCGCGTTTTAAACCGTTAAAGTGTTGAATTTAAATGTGTAGTCCGCTCGTAAACTATACACAGTATTTAAGTGCACAGTGTGTGAATTAATACAGAACAATTGTTGGTATTTAAACACAAGTTGGTTATGTTATCTCAGGTAGATGAATCTGGTCGGATGAAATTAAAATCATTCATCTTCTAATCTGACATATTCTATTGTGGTCGGCTATAGGAGTAGATTTTGAGACCTTCAAGTTTTTGTACCGGGGAGCGACTATTTGTTACCTGTTCATTTAGACAGATACCATCTTATATAGCCTTGTACACAAATAGAACGTGGTATGGGCTTAAGCTAGAGCTTTTTGCTTTTAATCTGGTTTCCCAGATAGTGTCAACTTGGCTGTATCTTTTAAATAATAATTTATTTTTACCTGTGAATTAATAAGGATTTATTTTACCGTCACTTTTACGATGTAGAGTTGAGAGTAGAATATATGAATAGGTTATTTCATACTGTCTATAGTTTACGCGAGTAGTACACATTTAAATAAAACACTTTAACGGTTTATAACGCGATATATTAGTAAAACTTATTTGAAAATGATTTTTAACTTCGGCCCGACGTTTCGGATGCTTTGCAGCAGCCGTGGTCACGGGGAGACGGGAATAAGTTTAACTAAGATATTGCGTTTTAAACCGTTAAAGTGTTGTATTTAAATAGGTTATTTAATTTACGTTTTATTATTTAGTTTATGTTGCCATCCTATTTAAAATAATACTACGATTATGATATAGCTAAGTATATAAGTATTAGTGTGTAGTGTAAATTGAAAGCTACTATTGAAAAACGATTTTCTTTCGTTCGACCAAACACGAAGCTTTACAAATGGCTCGAAAGCGATTACAATTTACAATTATAAAGTTTATTTAAATGCTTCAATTGTTTTGTACATATTAAACTTTCCCCTCTTTTATTCATTGTGCATCCTCTTCGCGTTGCTTGGAAGAGACATCCGTAGTCGTTAGGTTTCTTTTTTGTTACGCGTGCCACAATATTAAATATAATTGTACCTACAGTTGAAGCTTACTTAATGCGTCAATATTATGCATCTTGATTACATTAATATTACGAAGCTTTAAAAGTTCGATCCATCAAGCGTTTGTTCAGATAAGGAAGATGTCAGACACAATGATAACAAAAGTGAGACCATGTTTATACGAGAAGCATGTATTCGTAGTGTATAACAATCAGGAAGCTTTTAATAACATCGCCACACTCTACATTCTTAAAAATATATGCTTAATATATATAACCAATGATTTATTTAAGGTTTCTAGTATCCTGGATATTTATAAAGAGTGGTTGACACATGCACCTACGTTAACAGATGGAAAACTGTGAAATGGAAATTTGAGTTTTAATTTTCGAATGATTTCTTAATTAAATAAGCGTAAGGATTTAACATCCAACTTCAACAATAAAATACCTACATATTAATTTACAATATCACACTGTAACAATTATATAGAATTGCTTTAACATATATATAAAGTTGGTTAACAGTAAAACAAGAATAAAAGAAAAGGGAAAACTATATCACGAAATATATGAAGAAAGCAAAATCCTTTTTACTTTTCTATTCAAAACTTTCCCGAATACTTACATACATACATATACGGGCATACTTTATTTTACTTTTTAGTGGTAATTACGTTCGGTGAACATTAAGGTTTTGCTGGAGCGCGCATATAAATCGGCTATTTCATGAAATATCGAGTCACAGCCGAGGGCTATGCGGCGCAGGCGCGTCGCCCCTTATCGCAGATACGATTTAATTTTCTTTTTCGACTTTTATGGATCACTTGTTCGCAGCGTATCGATAATTTGCGATCACTTTTTAATTTTTATATTTCTAACCGCATTTTGTGTCGAGACTACAGCGTTCGGTTCTTTGGATCCATAAAATAAAACGTTTGTACATGATTTATGTCAAGCGAGCTCGTAAAATGCCACTTAAAGTTTGGGAATACTTTTTTTCTTATAACTGAGCCTTTTTAATTCGACGTTAAGCTATAAACCTGTTTTAAACGCGGCCTAGCAGCAAAGATGCTACATAAATGGATCCTGATTCTGCTACTTACACTGGCTTCTCGATAGCCTGTCGCTTGCCTTTATGTTATAAGTAATTCTTCTTTATGGAGTAATAATTTCTGGCTTCTATTTCACTTTACTATATTTTTATATTATCTTTCAAATATATATTTATATATATATTACCCTATAATATGTATTGTATATCTATATCCAAGTTACTATTAAATTAAACAAATAAATAACCTGACATGTACCAATTGGTTTTCTCCTAGCCACAACGGTTAATTTATGTGGAATTTTCAATTTAGTAGATTTTTAAACGTTTAGTACCGGTTTGCAAATCCATCGCTTGTCTTTCAGTATTCGGTTACATCCTCTCACTAACCGTGAAATACCAGAATTAGGCCCCAGACTACTTTATGCCAATGCGATGATCGAACGCCTGCTACTGACCACAAAAACTATTGCATTGTCTGTGGCATTTTTATTTTAAAATGTTGGGCATGCTTTATCACTTTACGTGTTAACTATGGTCACACCAGCCATTATTAGATTACAATGACAGCCAGAGAGAAAAAATAAATTCGCGTAGCATAACAATTGGCTAGTTTTTACGGTGGGTATAATGAAATTGATGTTTACATGCATTTATTTTTTTAATATTCTTTTACCTACAACTACAGTAAATACTGTCTGTAGTTGTAGAGTATTACACAATCCAATGAAACACTTTAACGGTTTAAAACATGATATACTATACGATAAAACTACGGCCCGACGTTTCGGCGTAACCACGGCTGCTGCAAAGCATCGGAAATGTCGGGCCGTAGTTAAAACAATTTTCAAATATATATATATATATATATATGTAAATAAGTTTACCTAAAATATATCGAGTTAAAGTGTTTTATTTAAACTACAGTAAAGTTAAGTATTGTAAAATTTCTTTATCATTCTTATAAAGGTATTTTTAGACGCGTATCTCAGAAAAGCAGTCTCGTTTAAATCCTTGTAGTAATTGACAGTGAGATTATCGCTTACTTTACTCTGAAACCAAAGTCTGTTAATGACGAAGCTGCTTAAAAATTCACAATGTGTACAGTTTGGAAATATTCGCGAATTATTCATAATGAGTGAACGTTCCGAGTACTTCAGTCATTTGCAATTTTGCTTTGCCGTTTTTAAACATTATTTCAATCACTGTTACAATATCAAAGAATTTTAAATACCAATAATAGTTAAATTTAGCAGTAGGTACATTGTATTCATACTTTACATTTTTATAATTTTTGTATATGTATTATGTATGTGTATAATTAGGGTACAAGAATTAAATAAGGGTTCACAAGGAATTTATAAATAAAAATTTTTGTTGCACTTGACTGTATTCATTATAATTACGACACTTTTGAGATTGCAAAATTTCTTGTTCGAATTTGGAATTTATGTGACGTATCGTCGAGTATTAAAAAGTCCCTTGAGGGTTGAGAGGACGATCAATCTTGTTGATGGTAGCTATTTTATTATTTTATGTAAATTTGTAAAATGCTCGGTGTTCGCGTGTACTGTGGCAATATTTCCCATTTCGTGAATCTATAAAGACACCTGTCCCAGTACTTATTGTGACGAAAATGTGATAATATTGAAATTACACGTTGTGCGATAGAGTGCCTAATGCATAATATTAATTAAGTGAAACCAAACTAACTTTGAAACAAAGGAAACGTCAGTTGTTTAATTTTTATCTAATAAAATGAGATATTGTTACTAAACGAGTATTACATATGGATATAGCAAAAAAAAATAAAAATATCTATAGTTTCACAAGCAAAATAAAAAAAAAAACATTGTAATTGTCTTTGTCTCGTTTTCACAACTTTCAATTTGAACACCATTCTTAATTTGAAATTGCCGTTTCCGTTTTAAATTTAGATAACAAGTTTGAATCAGTGTTTTTGTTGCATTAACATAGCAACATAGTAAGCGGAATACAGTAGTTTTGCATCGTTTAGGACAAGAAACCGGACACCGTGTTGCGTGTGTTGCACGTGGAACGTACTTATTCGAACGGCAAAATTTTTCCACCCTGAATTGATAGACATCAATCGTAACATTCGTTATTATTGTTAAAATGTAGTTTTTAAAAAATACTGTTATAAAAGAAACGGATGACCATATGTAAAAGTTTAAAAATCGGATTATAATACTATGATATCGATTTGCTTATCATTGTTTCACATTATTTGTGTACTGCTATAACCGATTGAGCTACCGGGTCCTACACGTTGCATTTCTTCATCCCTTTAAATGCGATTGATACAAACACATGTATAAAATATAAAACTTTAATTAACATGCTTAAACAAATAATTGAATTACGAACGGAAATCACTTTGCACTATTGAAATTATCGCTCGCTTCAAAATCATATCTCAACTTAAAAATAACAAGGCATAACCACCTAATCGTACCGTGCTGCCCCCGTTCTTAAATCCACCATGCGGCGGAATGCCGGCAAACGAGTTTTCTATCCGTCCCTCTCTTCTCTACGGTATATCTTTATCTGTCTTTGTCACTCGCTTGTCATTTTCTATAAGTTTTTCTAACATTCTCTGGTCACACCGCTTCGTTGGTTCGGTTTCGACCTAACGCTTGAGTCTTCAACGATAACTTTTGTTTGTTCAACAGTTTCTATTGTTTGTAATACTTATATTGTTACGCCCGGTTAAAGCTCTGATGACTAGTGTTTATTTTTACTCAATTAAATTTAGTTTACATTGTCTATTACATTATAATTCCCTTTTATTTACAACTATTGTCTTTTTCTTAGTAAAGGGTTTAAGAACTCCGACACACCATGCTGGGCCAGTGGTGATAGTAAGTTCTATGACTTAACTTGCTCAAGGCACGGGTATAGTGACTCTTCCAAGATGCAAATCCGCCCCGAGAGGGAATCCGGAAATATAGCAGTTGAACGTACTAACCACTAAAACATTGATACGGTATAATATAAACTACATAAATATAAAATGTTTCTGTACAGCATTGTCTGTAATTTACCCGAATATTACAAATATAAGACACTTATAATGGTTTTAAACCCGAAATATATTAATTACCTTGTCACTACAAATGTGGTGGCTGATGCAAAACATCTAAAACACCATAGTTAAAATTAATTAAAAAACGTTTACAAATATATTTTGCGTTTTGAACCGTTAAGAGTGTTTTATTTAATGGTTCGTATTGGATTATTGTCATGAAAATTCCTTATTCGTTCGTTTGTTTAAGTAGCGTTGGCAATAGAATAAGCATTAAACAATGAAAACATTACTGAAATAGCTTATTAGACGGCTGCGGTGAGAAATCTTTATCTAAACGCTTTGCGCAGGCGCACGACACTAACAATCTACAAATTAAAAGGGACCGGACGTGTGCCAAAGGTAACTTTATGGGCTTTGCATGTCTTATATCAATAAATTATTAACTACGCGCCTTGTTTGATTTCACATTACGCTATTCAATTTGAAAACAACTGTAGCCTTTCTTTTATACAGTTCAAAATTGATTACACACTATCTTCTGGGCTTTTATTGGAAATTAGTCTTTATTACTTTTATATAATGATTAATTTGCGTTGTGAGTTTAAAACGAGAACAATTTAACAAGTAAGTTTGAGGTTAACGTAGGAATCTCTCAGTTACAATAAATAGATACATTTATTCAGATAAATTACGTTTCAATTATGTGTTTATCGTAGGTCTAGCGGTAGCATGACTAATAATAAACGCGGTTTAAATCCGTTCATGTCTACACTATCTAACAACTTAAAATCTGGACATAGGTGGGTGTTAGTAAAATGGAAATAACGTGAATTTTTAATTCGCGTTTCAGTTTCAGATTCAAGATTACCGAATGTCTAAAACCAATATAGGCCGACAGTGCATCGTATTAAGATGTTATATGTCTGGGGTAGGTTTTTCAACTTCCATCGTTTGAACCCTATTTGTCTACGCTGCTCTCTCCAATATGTTAAAACTTTATTAAAAAAAGTATTCGATAAACACAATAGAATATTAATTCTCAAGAGTGTAGGGTTCAGGACGGGGCAAATAATTAATTACGCTTTGTAATAACTCGCGAGATTCCTGTACTGAGGATATATGCACTTATTCACATCGTTAAGCTACTGTGTGTAATGTTTGAAAACACTCTATTACAGTTTTCAACTTTATTCAAGTACTGATATTAGACCATGACCAGCTCTTTTTATTGCCGATTTTCAATTAATATTTATAAAAAAAAACGAATATTACGATTAATGTTTAAAGATTGATACTTACCTAAATTATACCTATTTGAACCTATATGTATACCGATACCTACGTATAATAAAATCTTATTTTAAGTATTTTTAGACAAAGCCTTACTCATCTTATAAAATCACTTTTATAGTAAATTGTTAAAATATATCGTTATAACTAGTACTTAATAAAATGTGCAATAAATAAAATTTAATATTTAATATGAGGACAACCAAATTTTTATATACTTACAAAAGATTGTCAGGTCAATAAAATGTTTATAGTTTTCCAGTTGATTGAGAGGTTATCAACCTCGTAATATATTTTATGTTGAATTTATATTAAGCCTTATTATGTACATATGATTACCATTAATAAAATTAATCAATACAAATCAATGTTTATACGTCACAGTTGTCTCTTGACAAAAGACGGATAGCGACTGATGTTGTAATTTCTTTACCTATGTATGCTACTCGAAGGTAAACCTTTTTTATTAAAAAACTAGCAATACTTGAAAGTAAAAGCAATTTTCACACAAGAACGAAAGTACTTATATCCGTATATATGATAGGATGTCATTAAGTAAAAGTATAACTTTTATACTAAGTAATATGTTTTTATAGTGAAGAAATTTTTAACTGTAAAATTTTTAGCTTTAAAATTCTAAAATTAGACTATCACGTGTAGGACACGGTAGCTTAGCAACCGAACGGAACGTTGTGTATTCAGGTTCAAGTCCTGTCCATGTCGTTATTTTCTTTAATCTAAAATCGATACATATCTACTTCTATGACAATACATTTTTACTACCTGTACCCCAAAAATCACGCAGATTACTTGTTCAGTTACGATTTAAAAAACGAACAAACAAATCGCTCGCATTTTGAATTAGTATGGATGGTTTTAATGATATGTAATGTGTTGTATTATAGTTTGTAACACGGTCGCGTTGATATAGTTGCCACTTGCCGATGTCTAGGTCAATACGTAGAAAGAAGACTTCCGGCGATAACAGCTTTCTCTCGGAGCTTGAGGGAACATTTTTACTCGGAGCATACCTATAAATTATGATAATGGCTGTGTTGGCGTTTCCTCTAATACCTTCTTTCACTAATTGGTTGTATATTTAACGGGTAATCGGACTATTTCTCCGTTATTCTTTTATGACAGTAGAGGATTTTTTTTACGGGTTCGTTGGTGTAATTCGATCCCCACTGGGTCCAACTTTTTTTCTATTTTTTTTTTATTTTAAATTTATATTTTTTCTGACACATGTTGAATTCCGTCTGGAAATCTGGATATTAGATGGGTGGTAGGAATATCGAAATTCCGTCCGGGTCACGAACCACCGTCCACAGATGAAAACGCCGTGGAGTTTAACCACGTTTCGGTTTCAGGCCGATTACCGAATATCCGAATACCGAATAATAAGTTTGAATATTTCACTTACCATTGGTACTTTTTTCTGCAACAAATCGCCCAAATAGAAAACGACTATACCATATATATGTATAGGTTTTTTAGAATGCTTAATTTTATTTATAATATGATCGGCGCAATAAAGTGCTACATTACTATTAATATGCAAGCTAAAATCGGGTTTATTATAGCAACACTATTTCAATCTAGGCTTTCCGATTGTAGGTACATTCTAGGTAGCCTGATTTAACGTAAAACTACTTAATCGTTGCCGCTAGTACTAAATAAGCTTAGCTAAGAATACATAAGTTACAATTCAGTTGTACTTACTTATTATTGCAGTATTTTTTTATATAATATGTATTTTGAGGACTTCTGTAGTTGAAAAAAATGAAATAAATGATTTTACTGTAACCGGCCGTGCCATGCGCAATTTCCATGATTCCATGAAAATGATTTTTTTTATTAAATTCACCCCATTTTTTTTAATGTTTAAATTCTTCTTAACTTAATCTTATATAACAGAAGTCATCAATGTGCCCAATAAATTACATTTCTTATATTATTTTAGAAAATTCGAATTGGTATCAAGCGGCTAAATTGATTTTTTAATCGGAATACAGGTCGAGAGCTCGTCAATTTAGTGTTTGTTTCCACGATCGCGTGGCAGGTAACATATTTCTTCAGACAGCGGGGGGTGTCTGGGGTTAAATGATGCGTCGGAGTGTATTCTATCCTCTATATACACGGGAGCCATTTCAACTTATACCAAAACCTCAAAATTAATTTAAAAAAAACACTTTAACGGTTTAAAACTCGATATATATTAGTTAACCTTGTTTTAAAAACTAATTGGATAAACGTTTTGGATGCTTTGCAGCAGCCGTGGTCACGGGGTGACAATCAACCGAAACGTCGGGCCGTAGTAAAAATAATTATCAAATAAGTTTAACTAATGTATATCGCGTCTTAAACCGTTAAAGTGTTTAGTTTAACTAGTACTTAGCGCGTTTAGTGTTTAGTAAGTGTAACAAAGAGTTGAAAGATTAAAAATGTGTACTACTCGTGTAAACTACAGACAGTATCTTAGAATTAAATAAATCTGACATTTGCACCATACATTATTATCTAGTCTCCGTTCTTTTGACAATTTCTTGCATAACTACTCGTGTTTGTTCCTCGCAATTCGTTTTTTGCATGCCCACACAGGGTGGCTAATTACCAAGATTGACCTTTCGTTGACATTCACATTACCCATAGTTGCTTAGGCGATGACGATAAGCGCTTTTTGTAGAATCGTGAATAACATAGGTCTCGCTCGAATCGATTAGGCGCATTTCAAATGTTTTCGTCGGGCTTTGGTCTCCTATAAACGCGGTAACCTACTAGTTGCTTACTATTAAATTGCCTGCTTCCATGGGCGAAAGATGTGTTGTTGACAAGAGTACGTCGACAAAAGATGATTGTAGAGAAATATTTGTTTTGCAAAAATTAAAAATAACTAGACATCTCCGGTACAGTACCTGTACGTCGGCTACCCTTCCACACACCAAAGCGTGTGAAAGAGACAACAACCGTATTTTTCTAAATAATTAAATAATAAAGACACGAAACATTAGGAAAAGGTAGTCCTAAAAGTGATTTTGAATATCGAAAGCGTTTGGTCCATATAGTCAATGTTTCTTTAAATAAAAGGTAGTTCTTTATGGTTTGAAATCGGCCATATTTGTTGTGGTCTTTTACCAAGTTAGAAAAAATACACTATAGCTCACTACTACTATAGCACAATACTGTAACAACAAAAAATCTAAGTTATCAAGGATAAAGTGACGAAGTGGAGATGAGATACGCATAACGCGTGAAGCTACAGCCTACGTTTATAGCAGACCACGGCCTTATTTTCTTGTGACCCGCTCAAACTTTTGTCCCTTGATTAGTTTTTGATGTAGCGATAAATGTGACTTATGTGGTTTTGGGTTAAGCGGGCGCATTTGTTTAATGACGGGTTTGTCGAGTTGAGGCGGGCTCCGTTTAATGTGCGGACGCTATTATTATGCTTTTGGCATTCTTCCGTTACACGATAATTGTTATGGCTAATGCTAATGGATGTTTAGGGGGCTGAGTTAACACGATGACGAAATAAAAAAAAGCAAATCCGTCCTTTAGTATGACGAACGCGTTGGTGGAATGGTAGCAATTTAAGGCTAATAATCAACGGTGGTGGTCGTATTGATATTAAATGGGTGATAGGAATATTGAGACTCTTGAGTTTAATAGTGGTTTTAATCTGTGAATTACCTAATATTTAAAGCGAAAATAGGTCAACAGGCCATCTATTTAGAACTATCATCAAATCAACATGCTTGTCTGTCCTTCTGTAAATTAATAAGCATCTAAAGCGGCCTATAGACGATCAATATAATTGTGCAATTTGGATTGCACAATACTTTGACGGTCACTCACAGACGCTTTAATATCGTCTACACACGATCAATTTTACTGTACAACCGGATATTGCACAATAATATTGAGCGTCTATGGGCCGCTTCATAAAATAAGCACCGCGACTGTCAAGCACACATTTTGTTATTTTACTCGAACTTTGCTACCGTATCATTACCTCAGTTATATTAAAATATTATTAAGTTTAAATATTTTATAACTTGTTGTTATTGAAAACATGTTTTCTATACATTGATTAATAAAACAATGTTTGTTTTTTCAGGTAAATATGATCAGCTTCAAATAATATACGTAAGTAGTCTAGATATGTACCAAAAGAAACTGTGGCCGCCTCCGCGGTTTTATTGTAACGTGCAGGGCCTGGTATTGCGTTATTTTCCTAGGAGTAGTAATGAGTTCTTCTGTAGAAATTCCCAATTTAGTTTCTACCAATATAGCGCGAGTATCTCATATCATATCGTCATAAAAATATCTTCCCGATATCGGTATATCCGGTGTTGGACAAAACAAGACGTGACTACAAAAATTTGATCTAGGTATATTAATATTATAAAACTGAAGAGTTTGTTTGTTTGAATGCTCTAAGATCAGGAACTAGTGATTCGAATTGAAAAATTATTTCTGTTAGATAGACCATTTGTCGAGGAAGTCTTTATGACATTGACGAGCCAAGAAACAATGGAAAAAGTGGATTCAAATGTTGTCTTGCTGTTGAAAGATTGATCCCTATTTAAATGATATAAAAAATGTCCGCGATAGTCTATCTTTTAAGATTAACTCGCAAGAACCGTTTTTATGGTATTTGGTCGAAATCTAAGCACTATTACCAATTATTACTTAGAATTCTATGAACATAATAGCATTAGTCTTGCAAACAACGAACAAGGTTTCCCAGATAGTTATGTATAAACAGTAGCTATCGTTTGTATTTAAATAAGTTAGATGTTAGCCGTACTTACTCAACACAATATCGTATTGATATTTATTGAACGGCACATCAATCGCATGAAAGCAGAACAGGAGATAATCGCTGGGCACTTATCAAACAAAAAGTATTTTAATTTACCGAGGGCAAGAGCTCCATTCCATCGCGATACATCGACTTACCCGGATAGCCGCTGGCTACGCGTTCAGCTACTAGGTATAGTCAATCTTAGGCATGCGGCAGCCATCTTGTATGCGCTGGACAGACGGACGACTGAATACTTTGGCTGTAATTGCGAAGATATTCACTTGGATTCTAAAATAGAGTCGCCTCAGCGTTTTTTATTATATTGCGCTTCTGTGGCATTGCCCGAGTGCGAGCGACTATTTTTAAAGCTCGACTTCATTTATCTATGCTAGTATTAATAAGCTTAAAAAAACGTTTTGTCTTGTTTGAATCATTTATATAGGAATTTTTAGGCTATAAAACATCACACTGTGACCAATGGGAGTGAAGAAATAGAGGGAAATGGTATGGTGGTAATGGTGGTCTTTGGGATGACACCGTGGGTAACAGCTATAATTTATAAAGCTGAGAAGGTCGTTTGCAAAAATACATTTTGATTTCCCAAAGCTATTTCTCGCGGACGACGTCGCGAACACAGATCGTCTAGAACAAAGGAAATGGTTAACCAAGTGAAATAAATTAAATAAATTATTCTGTTTTAATAACTGAATAATTTATTTAATTTATTTCACTGAAAATACTGAAAACTGAAACTGAAATAGTCCTTATATTATACATAAAAAACCAAATCAAAAAAAAAGTATTCCAAGGTTTTTGGTTAGTTAAAATTTTTAAAGTTTTTTTTAAAGTAAAGTTTCGTCAAGCAGGATACATAATTTGGATCAAATGCTTGTTTGTAAACAAAATCGATGAGTTAAACATACAATGCCCCATGCCTCTAAAGTAAAATGGGATTTAGAACAAGTGATATAATGATTAAAAACGTTTATAAAATCTACCTTTTTAAATGTGCATAACAATAGTAAGACCTTATGGTTAATAATAATATGTATTATTAATCTGTGTCTAAGATGAGGAGGTATAATTTTGCATATCATTGTCTTTCGGGCTGTTCGGCCGATGTGAGCGAGAAGAGGTTCTCGATGTTTTGCCATCACGTGGCCGAACAGCCCGAAAGACAATGATATGCTGAACGATGGCCGCGAAAGCCTTACACAATTTATTATAGGTATAATTTTGTTTTTATAAAGGCGAAAGGATTATATAATTGCATAAATGTAGCGCCCATAGATAGATTCTAATCGAAGGACTATGTAAGGAAGTTTTTGCTGCCGTGATTACTGACGTAACGACCTGACACCACTTTTTACTATTCCTGAATGATATAGAGCTAGGAATTGTCAGTGATGCAGCCGCCATAGAGGCAAGCTGTCAGCAGTAAATCTTGCAATAAGATTGTCTACTATAGGCGCACATAAAGGCATTTTCTTTGTTTCTGTTTTAGCTTATTCCATTTTTATACTTTGGCTGATTCTGTGAAATACAGGTAGAAGACACATTTTCGCCGTGTAGGGGACATACAATGGATCTGTAAAATATACAAAAAAGCGTAGGAAAAGCGAGTTTTTACTTTTCCATACATTTCTTTAACACAGACGCGATCGACCAAAGTAAATTTTAGATTTTATTTCCCTAATTGTATGCGATGATAATTCATTTTTACTAGAGAATAATAATAAAATTCATAAATTATCTATCTTTATCGAACTCTATATAAAATAGCGCTTTCTTATCAGTAACGGAAGTGACATTTCTGGTTTAAATGTACACGTATAGCAATAAACTAAGATATTCTTGTCTTAATTGGCCTGAAAATGGATAGCGCAACTGGTAGTTTCTAAACTGTCTTTTGTTTAAACAATAATTTAAAATAGATATGAAGAATAAGTTTGTATGCATTTAATTATATTTCTGTTTCACTGATATTCAATTGTAATAATAGTTGGAGGTACTGTCTGTAGTTTACGCGAGTAGTACACATTTAAATAAAACACTTTTAACGGTTTAAAACGCGACATCTATTAGTTAACTTTATTTTTATTATAAAATATTAAAATATATTAATTTCAGAATTAATTTTCGCATTTTAAACCGTTAAAAGTGTTTTATTTAACTATAAACTAATCACTTAACTACGGTCAGTACCTACTTTTAAACACTAATATTTTAATAAATTTAATATTTATTTAAATGTTTGGAAGTCGACGCTTATATTTGATATCAAACCAGTTAAATACTGTCTATAGTTTACGCGAGTAGTACATAATTAAATAAAACACTTTAACGGTTTAAAACGCGATATATTAGTTACACTTATTTAAAAATAATTGTGATTTATTTAAATCAAACCAGTTCTGTATAAGGATTATTTGCTCCCTCGATGATAAGTAGCTTAACAAAAGTTACTGATATTGTTTTTCGTTACAGCGTACTGGATTCGAAATAATTTAAAGAGAACATTTGGCTACCTACTATGGGGTAATTCTAACCAGTTTAAACCACTTTTACCAACAGCTGAGTGAGCTTAATAAATTTGTCATAAATCCTTAGAACAATGAAAGTTCGGTTATGCAAGAAGTCTACTGGCTAGCGTAATACTGACCGCAGAAATTGCACCCATTTTCTCTAGGTATATTGCTCCACGTGACCGTTCTCAAATAAGTTTAACTAATATATCGCGTTTTAAACCGTTAAAGTGTTATTTAAATACATGTTTGCTTCATAAATTTATTAGGTCAAAGTCAAGTGAAAAGTCAAAAATCATTTATTCATGAAGGTAACTAGGTACACTTATGAACGTTAAAACTAGAGAATCTAACTTTAAATTTATTAACAGTTCTCAAATCAAGGGCGTAGAACGAGAAGAAAACAGATAGGTTACATTAATTAAGAATTTTTCCTTCTTTATGATGTCTATCATATTTATAGTGTATCAATTAATAATTCTTACTTTTTTTTGTCTAGAACCTTTATAGCCAAAATCGATAACGTTAACGGTTTAAAAACGCAAAATATATGCCCCAGACTGCTATAGAGAAATCGACATTAACAAGTATTTTAAGCAAATATTTATTTATTCATTTATTTACACATTATTGCACAATAAACAAGAAAAAATACAATCGAACTTATGTGTTAATATGGAGTGCAATGGGAAGCCTTTCCGCTAGCAGGCTGTCTCATCCTGGCAATAATCTAGGATATCTATGTTATATATGAAGGAATACTTGGTTTTTTTTATTTTATATCAACGTAACCTAACCCAGCTCATACATATTAACAGTTTTAAGGAGTTTAAATACAAATATGCTTTAAATTTTCCATTAAATTGTTTGGCAACTCACACAAAGTTCTAAGTTTACATACATATCAACAATATAACAACACTTGTAAAATTGCTTGGAATTCGTTTCTTAATTTTTATAAATTGGATTTATTTGGATATGGATTGTCAGTTTTGCCGTATTCTCTTATACTTATTATATTCTGTTATATGATAGTAACAGTCATTTTATTGTTGGTTCCGAGGAGAAATATTTGACGCGGTAACCCGAAACTGTTTTGTATATTTTACGGCAGGCTCGCGGGCGATAATTTCGATACGAAATCCGGCCGTCTCGCTAACGTGGCATTTATGATTTATAATCTGGCCTCCGACGGGTCTCTGAGAGACAGCTTAAAATTATTTTTCAGTTTAAATTGGAAGCAACTTATTAACTTCGGATTTTATGGGACAAATGCCTCGATGTCATATAGTGACTTTTAACGGCAATATAAAAATAAACGACTCATTTAACGTTATAACCCTAATTTAATTTAGTTAATCATGATAAAAACATTTTGGTTAAAACACTTAAATATTTTTTTTAAAAGTACAACCCTGTAATCCCTAACATGAGACAAACTTAACACTTCGTTTTGCTGATCATTTTTACTGCTAGTATCTTGTAGATGTTTTCCCGGAATTTGAACCAAGGACAATGTTAACGAATGAAGGCAAAGGCGAGTTCTTTTTCATATATCTTGTAAAAACTAAATGTCTAAGCGACGTCTAAGATTATTCCTCATTTAACATTAGTTATGTAGTTAAACAATGTGGTGTGTGTCACTAGTTAAGAGAGTAAGACGACATAAAACGATTGATTTTGTAAATATTATCAGTGTCAACAGTCGCTTTCTCGCCACTTAATTACGAGAGTCACGCTTCAACTAAGAAAAGCCTTTTGTGATCTTTTTCCGTGCACTGAGAAATGTAAGGCTCTGATCTCCTATATAAGCGGCCGCATCAAACATTACGAATTACGTGGCATGAAAAAGCTTTCTCTTAGGTGTAATTGTCAATAGCAGTATGTAACTTAAGGAAAAGAACAGTAGTCAAATACGAAAATCAAATTTGACGTTTGTAAGTATTACTGAGTCAGTGAGTGAAAGAGACAACAATAGTGCATTTCTATAATAGTAAGCGTCGAAATGTATACGCTGTACGCTTGTATACAGCCTAAGAAAGGTCTTTTGTGTTCTTTTCCGTGAGCCGAGAATTGTAACGAAACTGGTTGAAGAATTTTTTTTCGTCGAAATGACTTTTAGTGTCACGGTTTCGGGCGTTGACGGTTTAATGAGAATGCTTTGTGATCGCTGAGCCAGTCGGCTCTGTGTCGAATCGAAGCTGCGATACTGCTTAACGTTTCATTTAACAAGACCAGGAATACTCTGCTCACGACAGTTCGACAAATACAGTTTAAAATTATTGTAAAAAGCCTGCATCTGCGAAGATAACTACCATTCACTTTACCACCACTACTAAATTTTATCTATAATATAGGCTCATGTGGCTATTTAACTATTTTCTTAAATTTACTTTATATTACTTGGTAGATGTTAAGAAACTCCAGAAAAGTAGTATTTAAGGTTTAATTAAATTTTGAAGTAGTTTTAAAACTAAGAAGCACGGTGGTTTATACGTATATCACAGTTTATAAATAAGCAAGTGACATCTTCATAAACCCGATCAATCAGGAGCGTTTTGTGTCACGTAACAAATGTAAAAAAAAATATTTGCTGTTTTTTTAATCAAATCTTTTTAACATGTCACTGTTTTACTATTTAAACAACTTATACTTAACACAGTATTTGACGCTACATTTTTCGCATTGGCAATGTTTCATAAAGAAGATATTTTTTAATAACTGAAAATTAATAATATTGAAATGTATGATATGCATTTTCAGTAAAGTGTATTTAAGTAATATGCCAAACTCATCTACATTCTATAAAATGTACTTACGTATTATATACCCTCGACCCGTGTTGTCCGTGTTCTCGTTCGTGACAAGACAAGCAAATCGTTCACCTAACTTATAGGTAGATGTAAATAAAATTATTTTTTCCACTATTTTTCCGGTAAAACACTTTTCTGTTTATTCCCAGTTAGATATGTATACAGAATATGTAACGAATACTCATTTTTGTTTTAAAAAGGTTTAATCGTGAATTTTTTATTAATTTTTTTGAGTACGAAATTACATAAAAATTAAGTCATTAAAAACTGATAAAAAAAAGACTTTTAAATGTTATAAATTGTTCAATTGTCCATTGTTTATTGTTATTATGTATGTCTGCATCTCTCGTAACAATACATCTTACGCAATCTTTCGTCACGTAAAAGTTATGTTTTTATAATTATTTTATTTGGTTTTATTATATAAAAAAGAAAAATAAAACATGATTTTACAGATTAAAATATGTAACCCGAGCTAAAGTCAACAACACAGTAAAAAAGCAAATGTCAACATGGAAAATAAAAATATGCAATAAAATAAACTATTTACTTACTTTATATTATATTGAAATTGTAGAAATAGATGGCTTTTAATTAGAAAGGAAACGAGCAGTCTTGGTAACACGCAATCGCTTGGTAATGTAGAAAATGCGTAAGGTGCAAGACGAGGAAACAATTAACTAAGCATAAATCACTTGTCGCCATACATAAAATTTGAGAATCCATCAAAAGCGAATTCCAGGAAATTGGCTATTGTATTTGCCGCTCATAATTCGAGAAGGATTGCTCTTTGAACCACGCGGCGCTCGCTTCGTGATGTCGCCTCGACCTCGGGCAAATCTATTTTGCCCATCATAATCGTTTCAATTTACGGTGGCCATTCTATGCTCAGCTGCCTCCGTGGCTCAACGGTTGAATGCCATTACCAAGAGGTTTACATCCCGAGTAAGAATAAAACATAACTAGAATTGTACCTTTGGAATCCGTGTTATCTTTTCAGCTCTTGAGTGAGCAGGGAACTATATCTTCAACCTCTACACCTGGAAGAGCAGGTTTACTCCCTACCAAATCCAGCACCCCCAACAGCTGTGTGAACAATACTTTAACAACACCAGTAAATATTGTCATAGAAGCAACGGGACGTCCCTCATTCTATGCTTACGTTGTGTTGTCCCTTATCTAGTACGGAAGTGGTCTTCTGATCAGCGGTCACAATATTGAAGCGTAGTTTCAAGGCGTCCCATATAAATTACATTAAACTCAGAAGCATTCCAGCATACACGGGAAGTATGGAAACCTTATCAATAAGCCGACGGGGAGTCCGATCATATCGCTCGACAGGAGAGGAATATCTACACGATACAGAAATACGAATAGCCTCAAACATGACATTGTTCGGTTATCGTGACTTAAACGAATCGGATTTATTCAGATTGAGATAATGTTTTGATAGCGACTACCTAGGGTATTTTTTGCATTGTTTTTTGTGCTCTCCGTAATCGTAAAACAGATATCGATTTTGAGATCGTTAGAATCGAAATTTTGTTTACTATGCCGTTAACCGCCTCTAGATCTATTTTACAAGATAGATTTGTTCAGATCTAAATTCTGCGCGTTAGAATCGAAATTTTGTTTTAATTATACCGTTATGAGCATCGTTTGTGGTAAAGTAGCACGAAAAAAATTGGTTTAGTGCCACAGGTAGGCGCCCAGAAGTCTACCTGTCTAAAAACTACTCTCTCTGTCAAAAAAATAGTATAGTGAAGGAGACACGGGTTTACCCCACACACCACACACACACAAGGAAGAAATAGGTCCAAAGATATATAAAGTCTTGACAGTTGAAATATACAATTTATCATATAAGTATAGCTGACCTGTAATAAAAAAATTACGGATTTTTCGGTTTTCACCATTAGATGACGCTCAGCTTAAGCCAACAAAGACAACTATCAAAGGTAACTATAGTACTGTTATTTAAAGATTTTAAATTTATAGCAGGCAAATATAACTATTTCCGATCTAAGGTGTAAGAAAAAACAATCGAATCGGTAAAAGTAAAATGTGTATAAATTAGAATTTTGTTTTGAAAGATGATTTGAGAAATGGTTCTTCTACAAAATAAACAAACCCACCGAAAGTTACTTTTCAGTTTATCTTACCAAAGCTTCAAACAACACAAACAACTACAAATTCTGAGTCACCTCAGATATCGAGTTACGATACTAATATGTTTTATAAGTTCAGTCAAAAATAACACCGCAACCAAAATGAAAAAGCATTCTTCTGAGAACCTTTCCGTTTTCTCACCGTTCGTTACGTCGCGTGTTCGACGCATATTGAGAGCAATGTTGTACATTTTATATCGTTTTAAAAACACGATTTAGATAATAATAATTCCTCACACGAATCTCCATTGGACTGTATAATTGAGTCTTTACGAAGTGTCAGCTTGCGCTGTGCATTACGAATAACACACATCCTTTAGTTGTAAAATAGAGTATAATTCGGCGGTAGATAAGATAGTGTTTACGGTAAACGCTTGGAAACGTTACATTTATAGATCTAGTTCTTTAAACCTTAATTTTCGACATTTTATTTTCCTGTTAACTTTTCAATACCAATTATAAAGTGTGTATATTACCTACTAAAGATAAAGGAACATTAAGATAATTTTATACTCGTTTCAAGTTCTTGAAACGATACGGTACGTAATTTTCATAGTGCCCTAATGTATCACTTTTATTTCGAAACAACGTTGCGGGTTCGAATACGGCTTGTGTCATTAATTCTTACTTAAAATACGTTTTCAATTTACTATCTGTATTATTAAAAGTTCTTGTTCCACAATACCCACTTTCCAACAAGTCAACTAAATTAGAAAGTTAATATCGACAAAATGACGGTATAAAATCACGTGTACGTTGATATTACACTACTTAATAAAAAACTTTTATATTACATTTTTAGGTTTGAATTTTGAAAGTTTACATTTTCTCTTATTAAAAAAGAATTTATTTTATTTAAACTAATCTTGCACTTGCGAGAAAACATTCAACCATTTCTGTCGACAGATGCTTTACAGCAACAATACCTTTTTTCTAGTCATAGTTGTGTATTAACGTATAAATCACGTTTTATACAGTTAATTTTATTCGATAACATAATTTATTGAAAACGTCTTATCTCCACATACCTACAGCTGCAAATATAAAATTCCTCACGCTAGTTGCAAGTATTTACATTTTTTAGCAAAAATTGCAAAGTCATCGCTTAGAACGCGAAATATTTCAATGTATAAATAAAAGGTTGGCTGAGGTCAGAGACTTTGACCGCGCACAGATGATATCTAGTCAGATTCCAGACAATCTGCGTCCAACGCAGAATACCTAACGGATGTGTCTAGACCCTAGACTGAATGCGCTAGTGTGACTGCCAGACCTAGAGTTCGGGCTGTCACTCAAACATTATTTCAAAATCTCACGCTATCCTTATACATCGGATTATACAGTGTATTTATTTAAGGAGAGACAAAGACCACTTGATGGAAGGTTAATCTATTTAAGTTACAATAAAAAAGTATCGTGTAATAGATAAAACCCAACTAAAAAGCACGAAAGACGAGGGTCGTTGTATTTATTACATTCATGTATTAACTCGTTTAAAGTTGGTTTATTAATTTATATTATTTGACACTTAACGTCAAATTATTTATCTTATTTTTGTGTAATTTTTTCTCATACAGTTCTATGTAATAATTCTCACATTAACCTTTAATAAAAAAAGTTTGTACTCCAAACCATTTGTTTTGTCTGTTTTGTTTCAATCTATAATAATTATTTTTTACAATATGTATGTATATTTGTAGTTAAAAATTTGATAAACCAATGAACAACTTTTTAAAAACTTTATTTTGTTTACTGTAGTAACCATTTCACCAGGTTTACTGCGTCTTTAAACAAATCAAATTGAACAAATGTGTTAAAACGTACATATAGTTATTCAGAATTGTTCGTGGCGGATTTATGTGAATTGCTTTACCCAATAAAATAGGCGACGCCTCGTAAATTGTTGGAACACAGGGACGGATGGCCGTAGTGCGACATCTAGTGGGCGCATCCACCGTTAGACGAATACAGCGAATGGTACACAGAAATGTCCCTTATCCTCACGATTCGCTTTGCCACGGAATTCAAAGCTTAATTGCCTTCACTCTTAACACTACAGCGCGGAAGAAGAACTATTAAGTTTTAATGCATTATGGTCAAACTATTAACAGTTTATCGTCAGAAAGAAATTCCGTTTAATAGCTCGAAACATTATGTCTAGATATCATATAGCACGGGCAATAAGATTTTATTATTTCTAAAGTAATTAAACTGTCTCGTCGATCTAGTCACTACTGCATATCGTGAGGTCCCGGGTTCGAATATTTAAAAAAGTTTGGTATTTTTAAATTATTCTCTCATACATATTCTTCGGTTTCTTGAACCATTTTGCGCAGAGCACGTTAGAGATATATTTTTACATTTTTTCCACATTTCCCCTGTTTATTCGCTAATATCAATGGCCACAGCCTCATGTTTTATAGCCTAAAGCCTTTCTCGATAAATGGTCTATCCAACACAACATTTTTCAATTCGAACGAGTAGTTCCTGAGATTTACGCGTTCAAACGAATTCTTCAGCTTTATAATATTAGTATAGATATCACAAATCTAGTCTAGACTTGGCTAAGATCTTGAGGAGTCTCCTTAAGAGAGGAGACTTGGTTCCATTAACATTGCAACGAATTCAGTAAAAGCAATAAGAAATTATTATTGTAATTACACTTAATCGCTTAGTGGGAAAGCACTACGAGGCAAGAGTGTAAGCTGACCCAGAAACAGACGATGTCGGGTGCCAAGCTCTGGCTCACAGGTCGCGTATAGGTCAAAGCAAAATTGATGCCGTTCTCTTAACTAGTAGAAATGGCATACAGCATTTATACGTAATTCACAATGGCACATGAACTCATTTATTTTGACGATTCTCCTTACAAGTTACCAACGGATAGTGGGTTAGATTCCCACCGGGTACAAAGTGCTTTTAAACCATTTTGTAATTACTCCACATGTGACATATATTATATAGGTAATAGCAGCATTCCGGCTCGAACCATCGTAGAGATGAGAAACCCTAAAAGTCACAGCCACGTTTCGATTTGAATCGACATGTATATTTTAGGTCAAAAATTAGGTCGACATCGAATTTAAATTTGCCTTTAAAAGAGTGGAGTATTTAATATTACATCATGTGAACCTCACGTTTGGATGTGCTCTTTAGTCCATAAAAAAGGACTTGAACCGGCATCCACAGCGTTCCGTGCTCCAACCAATTTGAGCCACCTAGTTCGAGTACCGAGTACCGAGTACCCAGTAAAGAGTAAAAAAAGTCCTTTCTCGTAAGTTCGCAAATTCCACAGACATACCAAGATAGTGCGTCACGTTAGTGTTTTGCCGTATGGTAGGCGGTAGATGCAAGGCAGCAAATACATCCCACACAAAATCTATCCAATAAATCTCCAAAAAGCTTGTTTTCCGAACAGACCCGTCCATTGTGTTCGCTGATAAATCTTGCGTAAGAAGTACGCTTTTGCGAGGTATGTTCTCGCCTCGAGATTTAAAGATCTTCTTATAGGACATATATCCATTATGCTTTGGTCTGCTATGAATGGTATTACCGTACAAATACATTATAATCAATTAGACTTTAATCTATTCAGTATTAGACATTTATATACGTAATTAGTACATATCGCAGCGCTGCTCTAACCAACTGAGGTGTTGATGCCGGTTCAAGTACTGTCCGAGTCGTAAATTTTATTCAATTTATATTGTGCTATCTGTGCAGTAACATGTGAAAAATATTAAAGTTTTCAAATTTCTCAGTTAAGTGTTAAATTTACATGGCTTATACGTCCCCTAAATAAAAACACCAGCGTTAATAATGTAGATATTAAATTACTTTAAAAATTGAGGTTTGAGTTTATGCAACGCGTCGAAGATACGAATATCGTATTCGACTCCCCGCTGCGGATACTTATTTATTGTTATAAAATGTTAATGTATACAATCAGTTATCTTGTGTATCGTTCAAATAATTGTGGCAAATTCCACACCAATAATATTAAACATATTTCTTTATCACATGGCTCAGCGCCGCCTTGGCTCAATGGTTAATTGTGCAGCATTGCAACCACCTGTTTTGGTCCACATCAATGTCAAAAATATTTATCTGAAACGACAATTGATATGACATGGCAAGTTTTTTTTGGTATCTTTAGCTGAATGGTCTTACGTGTTGTCTAACATTCATTAAGCGCGACAGCTTCTGTTTGACCGAGGTCTCTAGTTACGGTCGGCTAGAGAACAGTAGGCAGATCAATTGAGTTGTTCAATGGGGTTAGTTCATCCCATAACCCAGGGGTAACGGAAGGAAGTATCTTGATTCATTATCAACTTATGTTATAACTTATGTTATGATTTATTGTTTTTCTTACAATACTTTAAAATAAAATTCTTATAACCGTTTAAAACGCGATGTATGTTAAAGTCATTTTAGATTTAAATGCTTCTTCAATTTCACCATCTTACTCTGTCTTATGATCACAGATAATGTTGATTGAAATAACATAGTAAAAAGGCTGAACCATAAACATTGATGAACATTGGATAAGAATCCAGTTAATTTGCATCTCTTATCAAATTCCACTAACTAAGCAGAAAGGGATTGACAAGTCGTAAATGTCCCTTACAGATGTGAGATTAGGTTATTTACTTCCGCGGGCTTTTTTATTTATTTGCTTGTAATATTACAAATGTTCACTTACTCTTTATTAGCACGGTAAATAAGTATAATGAGACTGTTGACCTCACCTTTTTTTTGACAGTATAAGAGATTTGTTAACAAAATCCTTCTTATGTTTTTCACGAGGCAATCACACAGTTATATTTAAATTTAATGTTGAAATAAGAGGTAGCAAAGAAAATACTCGAAACTATGCTTTAATTGAAAGTAATTGCAATAAAATATATAATAATTAAAATAAAGTAGAGTTCTCCGTTATATATACCAATAATAAGTAGAAACAATGATTCATTTAAAAAAAAACACTTGTCCCCACGTGATCACGGCTATTGAGAAATGCATAGCATCCGAAACTTCTCGCCGTAGGTAAATTGAATTGAAAATCAGTTCAACTTATGCATTTCGCATTTTAAACCGTTAAATACTGTTTTATTAAAATATGTACTACTCGCGTAAACTACAAACAATAATTCACTCAACAAATTGATCAAACTCCAGCTCGAAGCAAAGCGTTGTGCAATATCGCTGTCATGAACTAGATTCTCATCTCAAATGAACAAAATAAATAACACCGATGTTTATGATATTGAACGGCTAGATTCCATTAGAAACGGCATGAATCGTGTGAAACAAAGAAATCTAGCAATCTTGTATCGGTCAGCCGCCGGGACGGCTATACACCGCGAAATATTCCCAAGATACATCGGCACGAGTGCGATCCGCAGATATCGGTGCGCGTTCGAATCGTCTATCGAGTCTATGATCGGTCGACGAGAGGTCACGCTCGTTAAACGTAAATCAACATATCTCGCGACGGGAGATCTAGCGAGCATGCGCCCGACAAAAACTGAATTTTATAATCGTAACACTATACCTTTGAAAAAATCTTCATAAATTAGATAAAACCGGACCAATGACTGGCCTCCCGTGATCGACGCCCATACTCTATAAGCCACGCGGTTGTTCGTTCTCAATTTAAAATTTTGAAAGTCGAAGCCCGGAAAATACGATAGGGCCTTGTTTTTAGTGGTTTTATAAAAAGAACAATGTTTATAAAGCAATAGTACTAAGTTATAATATTTGTGTAATGTATTTTACGAAGTTCAAGTGTATTAATAACGGTAAATAAATAATTTTCAAGCCAATTCGAGTCGAAGCCAATTATATGTTAGAGTAATATTAGAAATGATTGTTTTTAAAGTATTTATAACCAATTATAATTGTGAATTTGTACCTACTCACATAATATGTGATATATTATATCGCTAATATTATACTGAAAATTTATTTCTTGCTTAAAAAAATATTTCTTAAACCACGATATTGCATTATAATGTACAACTGTGGGTAGTTACACAGTTTGCCGAAGTGCGATTAAAAGGTTTTGACATGCACCGTTGCAAGTAATCCTCTATAAGCTATGTTCATTAAGATCCTTCCCGTTAGTGGATAGAGCTGCGACTGGTATGTCTGGCAACTGTCGCCGCGAGACTCGATCGCAACTCGATCGCAATCACGATCGCGGATCGATCCTTATCTTGACAGTTTTACGCGTCGTGTCGCGATTTCACTACCGATGCATCTGATGCATAAGACCTAACTTTGTAGTTGCATCTGATATGAATGGTTTTGACGTTCTAATTATCTGCATTACAACAATGTAACAACATTCGTTCGTGTCTCATAGTTTGTCCGCTGTTTTTATTGTGAAAGAGCAAACGTTTGACTGTGTCTCACCTGTTGTTAAGTGCACAGGCTAAGTTGTAACACGTTTATCTTTAATGTACTTGTGGTCCAGATTATATTCGCTTGGAAAGACTGACATGGGGAGACAGTGTCAGACATTACAAATGTTTATTAGACACGATGATGAAAAGTTTAGTTCTTGATTTTTGAAACTTGTACACGTAGAGATGGATGGCCCAAGCGATGTCTAATCGAGCACTGGTAGGAGGGGGATGCAGGAATGACCATCTTCGCAACGGCAACGGTTCGTCGGTGCTTGAGGCTTAGCAGTTTTGTGGATACCAGAGTAACATCGGTTAAAATTTTCCTAGCAAGTTTCTCAATAGCAAAAGTCCAATAAGCTGATACTGGGCGGCTCCGGCCCATAAGTGGGAACAGTACACAAGCAAACTTGTTATATTGTTGTTTGTTGAGCTGTTATCTGGAATTTATTTTAAGTGTGATAAAGCTCCTATTTTAAAGGGCGATACCAGCTGTCACTTGAAAGTACACATCTGAACAGAAATCTCCGAGCTAAAAGCTTCTAAGATAATAGGCACTTATAGCGTTACGGAACCAGGTAGGTTGGCTCGTGTGATAGCGCTAATGAACCCATGTTGGCGTCACAAGTGGCACAGTTCGAAGCATCGCCATTAGACCCAAGGACAGCCCAGAGGGACGGCACCGTAATTATATAAACTAACACTCACTCGATAGATGCCCGTTAATGATCTGAAAAGTTACAAGCTTATAAAATAGCGGTAAAACGTGCTTAAGTTTGATTGATGTACGCTAACAAATACGGCATAATTATTTATTGTCTTCTGTTAAATTCCATGATTCATCCTACATGCCTAAAATTGAATTCTGCATTCCGTAGTAGTAGATAAATTCATAATAAATTAAAACTTCTTGTAGAATTCTGAATCACACTTTTTAATATTAATAACCACTGAGCTGTTACCATTGACAAAATTAACAAATACAATGGGGATCTTAAAAACTACAGATACTTAATATAATACTAATTAATTTGTTTGTATATAAATACACTAGCTGTGCCAGCGACTTCGTCCGCGTAGAATAGTTATTTTGGGCATCAAAATTCGTTTATGCAAACCCTTTTCATCTTTATAAACTTAACCTGTTAGCCACGACGTCGGTTGCGTCCCTTCCCGTCCTTCTTGCAAGTTTATCTTAAAATATAGATATATAGCGTCGCGTTTTTTTAGATAATTTAAAGGGGAATCATCCTTTTATACATATATTTTGGGTATCTTGAACCGTTTTTGCAGTGTACGTCTCGGAAAACCATAATGAACAGTAATTTTCCCAAATTTCTTCACATTTCTCGCTATATCATTGCTTGTATTAGTCACAGGGCACTGTTTATAGACTATATATAGCCTTCCTCGATAAATGCTCTATGCCAACATAAAAATATTCTTTCAATTCGAACCCGTAGTTTCTGAGATTAGCGCGTTGAAACAAACAAACAAACTCTAGACTTTACAGGCTGTGTGATCAATGTAATAAATGTTAGTAAATTTAATAATAAATGCAAATAAAAAAGTGTAAACTTAAAAAAACGTAATGTTTAAAAAAAACTTAATGGAAATAAAAATAGTTTTTTTTCATTAGGTTATTTTCTCTCTTCTATCTCCAAGATCCAAAGCCAAAATCTATCTTTGAGACAGTATATTTGTGCTTAATGTATACTTTTTATCATTAAAGTATTTAATAAGTAAATAATATCATTGTTTGTCGATATTTTTAGAGTTTACAAATTACATTTACAAGAGCGATATAATAAATACTCAATGTATATTAATTAGATATTAATAATTCTAGTATTCACAGAAACAAAATATCGATTCTTGATTATAGATAAATACAGTAAGATGTCAAGTGTAATTATATCTACGAGTTGTCAATAATAAATGTTAAAGAAAGTAGAACAAAATTTCTCCATTTACAAGTAAAGGGCTTGTTCATAGTAATGTTTCATGAGCTATTATAATAGATTTAATCATAATTATATACCAAGCTTTTCCGTTTAGAAGATTCATACGTTTCTAGTAAGTTTTGTGTTAATTCTATTTAATTCACGAAAAAAAACTTATGCCTTAATTAATAAATCTTTCTTTTCCGTAAGGTAGGCATTCTACCATCCACACAAATATATTATACTGCAGATAATATTGCTTCTAGATATGCCAGTCATATTTATATGTGTCATAAGAGATATTACAATCAATAACTTCAAAAATGATAGTTACTAGTACATTTATTATTATTTTATAACATAATTTTTCCAGAGTAACATACTTACACGTTACTTCGTATTTAAGAGCACAGTACTTGCGGAGATTTCTTTAAATATTAACATTTATACTAGAGCTACAGCAAAGTGATAGCAATACGTGAAACAGGTTTAATTAATAAAACTTTGTATAGACGCAGTTTACATGCAGAGAAATAACGACACCTCACTTCTGAATTAACATAGCAGTGCAGTAACATAAAAAGTCAAACATCATAAAATAACAGAAATAATGTAAAACTGCACGGTCCGGCGGTATTTATAGCGGCTTACACATTACATTTCTTATAACTCCAATGCAACATGTGAAAATGGGAATAAACTTAAGGTCAGCCTTCTCACATTACGTGTAAATTGTCTATCTACTTTAACTGTGGAACTAAGGCTGTGGTCTCCTTTAAAGACAGCGGTGCGGCGTAACGCGTTACGCTGCGTAATTGCTTATTATCAGGTTCTATTGCTTAGTGTGGCGTGAGAGAAATCTATACTAATATTATAATGCTGAAGAGCTTGTTGTGTGTTGTTAACGCACTTATTTCAGGAAGTAGTAACGAGTTGGAAAAAAATCTTTTTTTTTTGGATAGACTATTTATCGAGGAAGGTTTTTAGGTTATTAAACATAAAGTTGCGACCCCTAGGACCACTAATAGGAGCTAATAAGCAATGGAAAATGTGGAAAAAATAAAAAAAATAAAAATTTAAGGGCTTTCATTGCGTGTGCTGCGAAAGCGGTTCAAGAAACCAAGAAATATGTATGAAATAATGATTAATCTTTTAAGGTTAAATCACAACATAGACGGGATTCGAACGACGTCATGGGTAACTCCTATAAAGCTAGAGTTGCTTCCAACAATAAATGTACATGCCCACAATAAATCATTCACGCGAACGAAGTCGTGGGCACAGCTAATAGACAATGGTCGACGAGTATTCCGGGAGACGCAAACCGTTTATATGTACCGCTGAGCTTCTATACATCAATATCAATAAATAAATAATCCGTTTATTATCACAAAGTACATAATTTACAATTAAAATAAGTAATAAAAAAAAAACCTTACAATTAAAAGAATACAAAAAGTACAATTTTAACTTTGTGCTAAAAGGCATCAAGACTCAGCATGTGCTCAGCAAGGCTTGCTAAGCGCTGATTTTCAGTCTGTCCCTATCAGATAACAAGTAGTATCAAAACATGAAAATATTGTGGGAAAGTTGTAACGAACTTAAAAAATTATAATTATGACATATATTAGTGGCAGCGCGAATGTAAGCAAAATAAAACTAAAGAGAATAAAAGATATTTTCGTATATACGTATCAAGGTGTGAAAGAGACAACAACACTAATTTTCTATTATAATAAGCAGTAATAATTCTATACGCCACTAACAACATTTATAGGAGACAACAGCCTATCTAAGAGCTTATCTCAAAGTGAAAATGGATTGTAGATAAATACACGTTTAAATGAAGACTTCAAATAACAGAAGTAATTTGCGATTTGTTGTTTTTTTATTGCACAGTTTTCGCGCGTTGCGAAGATATCGTTGTCGTATATTGGAAATAACGTTCTCTTGTAATCTGGTAAATGTTTATTGCTTCACGGTGTATATTTTTATTTTTTGCCAGGACGCTTTTAAGTTTTTAAAGGAACAAAACAAAAATTATTTTGAAAAATAATCATGTTTTTTACTTCATTTTTTTATTTTGACCATCTTTAATTCTATTGTGAAGGCATTGCCTTCTATACTTACTTTTTCAATCTACTACTAGTATGCAAATAAATTCATTAGGGTATTATCAGTTAACTTATATGATTCAAAACACTGGATCCTATTTAAAAATTATTAACTTATATACGTGTTTCAAACTTTTTTAAACCAAAGGGCACACAAATGAGTTTTCCCTGTTGGATTTGAAAACTTTTTTTGCACATGAAGGCACTATATAGTTTAAAAATCGAAAATAAATTGAAAAAAATTTCGACTCGGGCAGGACTTGAACCGGCATCGCCAGCGTTCCGTGCTGTTGCTCTGACGGAACGCTGACAGTCCTGCCCGAGTCTAAAATTTTTTCAATTTATTTTCAATTTTTAAATTAAATTTATACATGTTTTAAAAACACCTGTCGATTATTTTTTTCTACCTTAATGATGACTTTAACAGTCACTTACCTAAAACCACAGAAAATATGAATGCTAAGTATTGTCTATAGTTTACGCAAGTACTGCGCATTTAAATAAAACACTTTTAACGGTTTAAAACGCGAAATGTATTAGTTAACTTATTTACTATTTATTTTAACCGACCGCCTTTGTAGGATTATACGTGTTTTGTTTAAACATAAAAATTGTCATTGCTAACAATGATTCTGTAGAAATTACATCACGTAATTGAATGATTGCATATTATGTTCGTCTAACTCCACATGCGACATCTGTGTTTGAGTACACATTCAATTAAGGGTTTGCGTACGAAAATGTACCAGACAAAAATAAAAAAGGATTAGCGAATTCTTTTGCCTTTAAAAAATGATTGAACGGTCCTTAATGAACCGGCTTAGCCCTCGGGTAATACGATCCACGGAATTAAGTCTTGCACAGACTATTCGAATAGGGCAATAAAGATTTCAATTGTACTGCCATTGGTTTGTAAAACAAGTAACGCGTAATGTCACGCGAACTGGAGAAGGAGGAAATTAACACTATAATCTACTATAACTCTTAATCTATATGTGTAACATTTCATACGTTTTTAAATAAATCACTTTAACGGTTTAAAACGCGATATATTTTAGTTAAACTTGTTTGAAAATTATTTTTAACTACGGCCCGCCGTTTCGGATGCTTTCAGCAGTCGGATTATGTCATGTTTAATTAAACTAAAATATATCGCGTTTTAAACCGTTAAAGTATTATATTTAAACGTGTACTACACGCGTAAACTACAGGCAGTATTCCATACGTTTTTACTATACATAATAAACTATTTTAGGAATCGTAATTAAAATCAAAGTAATTTTTTTTAGATCACATTGTTCCATACACAGTTCATCATTGTTTTATGAGAACATAATATATAATTATAAAGTTTATAAAGGGCATTAGTATAACGGTAGCAATATATGGGTCATGAGGTCGATCGTCACCGGGTCCAACTTATTTCTACTAGATTTTTAATTTTTCTCAAACATGTTGCCCGTCGGGGCCCCGAACCACTTTACTCGATTACGCCGATGTCTGTACCTCAGATTTAAATAAAGAACTGTTAGATAAGCTAGAACGCTTGCAAAACTTCTGCATAAGATTCATTTTCGGCTTGAGAAAATATGACCATGTAAGTATTTTTCGTCAGCAGCTTGGTTGACTTCCAATTCGACTTCGGCGCAATGCTCATATCTTACACCTCTTATACACTGCTTTCTTTAATCCTAATACTCCTTCCTAATTCAAATTCCTGAGCCCTCTCAACTATAGCCGGAAAAAAAGGATATTAGATATTTAATTTATAAAGATTTTTTAAAGGCGATTACGGGTGGTAGTTTACCTGATGTTGTAATATAATATAACAAAACTTTAGCTAAATGTTACTAATATCATTACTTATACTATGGGCCAAAATTCTTGGAGGGTGAGATCTCGATAGCTCCTACAGGAGTGGAAGGGACAAACCGCTGTTGTATCCGCATCCGAAGACAAGGATCTTGCTCCCATTGTGTGCTGATAACATTCTAAGAGAATTTAAATGAAACAGTAATATTAACTGTGCGAACAGCGACCCTGATTTAATCATTAAACAGAGAACGGAAACTAATTCGTTGTATTACAATTGTGTTTACCCGACTACGACGGAGTAGAAAGATTCAATAAGATTCTAGAGGGCGCCACCCTCTGTCTTATAAAACAAACAAGTTTAACATAAATACCTACTGTCTGTAGTTTCCGCGAGTAGTACACATTTAAATAAAACGTAGGAAAGAAGGTAGGAAGGGCTCAAATTCTCAAAGACCTGGGATCCCATATTTAAAACTCTGGATTCCAATTAACAGCATACCAGCAAACGCGAAGACACCGTTAGTCAATTTTGCAAGGACCCGGCCATTTTTGCCAAATACCAACTTTGACGGAACAGATGGCGCTAGCGTGGCAGTTTTTTACTTTGACGTCAGAGACACCCTCCATCTTAGTCTCTCCGTGACCACGGCTGCAAAGCATCCGCAACGTCGTGCCGTAGTTAAAAACAATTTTCAAATAATAAAAATCGCGTTTTAAACCGTTAAAATGTTTTATTAAAAAAACAACATAAACAAACGCTTAACTCGTAATCCTAACATATCATTTAGCTTTAAATTAAAACCACATATTCAAAAACGTAAACTTTATAGTTATACAGATCAAATAGGAGTACCTAATTATTTAAAAAGACAAATGAGTTAGATAAGACTTGATTTAATAAAGCCTTTTAAAAACTAATGGGCTTGCATTGTTGACCGATAACGATTTTTTCCGCTTGCGGCTCGTCCATTTCGAGCTGTCAAGATTTACCTAATATTAATGAGTTTCGCCTGAGCTGGATAATCAAGAATGTAAATTAAAGCGCTCGATTCACAAAGCAATTTTACATATTACTTCTCGAACAAATAATAAAATGCTGATAGAAAAGAACTGTTAGTGTAAGATCTAAGATATTAGACACTCTAAGTTGAACAATCCGAATATCTAAATAGGCCGGCAGTGTATGTTGTTTTGATGTTATACCGGCAGGCCTATTTCACTTAGTATCACATTAGCCCCATGCTTGTCTCTCCTCCTTTATGATAAAAAAACAGTGAAAAAGGTTTTATAAATACAAAGAAAAAAATAATAAACATCGTTCTCCTATTAGTCTAGTGCAAGTCTTACAGAATACTCTCAAACTATGGGCCGGTTACTAGAAATCGAGAAAAACTTCTCAACCAATATTTTTGTAGGTAATCCGATAGCGAACTGAGAACCTCTGGGTTTGAAATTGAGTATACAAAGTATTAAAGCAATGAGGAAATTTAGTGGATATTTAACAGAAAACAAATTTTATTTATTGACCTTTTCTTTTCAAAGGCCTTATGTAAAAATGCAGTGTCGAATGCCATACCAGCCTTCTGGTGTACCTAATTGGAATCCATTAGTCAACTTTGTAGATAGGCTTATCGTTGCGTGGGATATGGTTTCAATTAGACGATATTGATAAGCGACAAAGTTCGAAATATTTCATAACATTTATTGGCATAAAATAATACTTACTTATAAGTCTATACTGCATTTGTAACGTAGAATATTTGTAGTAAAAAAATATGTATAGTGAAATCTCGTTTCCCTTTTTGGTGTATAGGGCGAACACATATTTGTGTCTGTTTTCCTGATAGTTTATATTTACAGATAATTAGAATTCCATGCTGTGCCGGTCTGAAACAATTCAAAGCTTCCCTGGCACAGACTTGATCATTTTAGGGCAACAATTTCAACCGAAAAGCTAGGAAGATGGTAGAAATTATTTATATTATTATTTTTTAATGAAAGCTTACATCTATAGAAAGTAAAAAATAGAGAGCCGATTCCACGTTACCACAATTAGATTATGTACAAGTACAAGTTAAACAATAAAAAGGTATGAAACTAAATATGTAAAGAAGAAAGACAACTATACCAAAATGACAAGAAGCATACAACACTCGTAAATAACTATTTTAAATTACGATATGTAAACCACTTTGATCAATAAAATAAAAATACATTTGAAATTGATCAAGTAAAAACAATAAAAACACTAAAATAATATTTTCCTAATTTATCACTAAAATAAACTATAAAATTAAGTAAAAAATTATAAGAAAGTAAATGATTCGCTTTGCTAACTGGGGACACAAATTAGATTACAATACATTTAATATCTAAAATTCCTGTACTATATTCGCATTCATAGCTAATTTTGGATCAAAAATAAGATCACGAACTTACTAAAACATGCGTTCAAACATCAATACACACTTAGACTGAATTAGAAAATGCTTTTATACATTTCCAGTGATAGAGCTACGCTTTTGTGTTCTCATCCAGTCATGATAAAGTAAAGCAACAATAGTCTAACTCAACATGGAAAAAAGTCGTGACCGAGTCGATGCCGGGTCGGCAGGACGCTACGGGCGTAAAATATAATGCCGACGTCCGATCTTAATTATCTTTCCATCGTTAGAGATGACCAAGGGGCAAATCGAAATCGGCGAGTTGCGACATCGAGGGCGCGTCATTATCGAAATGTATTTTAATCGCCCACTGACGGTGAGTTCCAAATCACTTGGACCTCTACTCATGACTTCAGAGTAAGAACAAATAATAAAATAGATTCTGTCTGTAGTTTAAGCGAGTACACATTTAAATAAAACACTTTAACGTTTTAAAACACGTTAGTTAATTAATTTACTTACTTAATAATTTATTTCAACAATGGTCCCACGTTTCGGGTGTTTTTCAGCAGAAATTTTAAATTTTGTAATGTTATATATTTTTTATTTTAAGCTGATAAAAGTGTATTCTTTTTGTTAACGCGCGAAACGTACATTTTTATACGGTAAAAAAAAATATTATCATTATTTAAATATCTGAAACATAGTTTTGATGTTGTCTGTGTGGTAGATATTGCTTAGGCTTAAATAAAAACATTTCTACAACAAAGTAACGCAAACAAGTTTAATCTATTAAAATAATACCAAAATAATAGCCAAATAATAAAATAGGTCTTTGGATCTCAATATGAGTAAGTACACTCTAAGCTAATATCTTTGCAGTAACGCTATGAAGTTTATTATTTAGGCTATTAGCTAACATTTATATTCTAAGTAACTTTAATATACTTATTTCAGCCTTCAAGCGCAAATTGTTCCGTTTAGACCACTAATTCTTTTGTTACCATCACCATTGTTTTCATAGTAATGCTTTGAAGTGTCTATTTCAAATTTAAAGGTAGATTTTATGTCTCCTTTGATTCTGTAATTGCAATAACGTTACAAAACTAAACAGTTTCACAGAATTTTAAAATCTTAAAGTAATTTTAACTTTTATATAATTGGTAATGCTTTAGATTATTTATAAACTGTTATGTACATAGTTATTAAAACAATGTATACACTAAACATATAACATAACTTTCTTACAACAATTTCACTCGAATCTCGTTCCTTAAGAATAACAATTATCAACGTCCATTAAAATATCCACCGCGCTCTTTATAATATTATTTTTAGTATGCACCGAAAACCCTAAATCAACGATGGCATTACATCCGCAGAATCTTAGTACCAATACAAAATAATGACGAGCTAATCGTCGTTTTATTCTCGTCTTCAAAGACAAATAATCGACGAGTAAAAACAAAACTAAGATGCTCTCGTTTGGTTTAAGTTCGTTAATCGTTAGCTGCTTTGTGCTTGCCGCTGCGCGAGCGCAGATCGCGATCCCAGAGCGACATTGAAAAATTCTGAACTCGTGATTTTCGTTCGTGTACTTCATTTATTTTCTGGAAGACCGTGGATATTGTTTGAGGCGAAATTATCTGACAGCTCCTCGCTTCGGCTGACAGACGTGAATATAAACTATTGTCATTAATATAAAGTTACGGTAGTGTGATGTACGATAGCATTAAATTATAGTAATGTTTACTCATGGCTTTGATATACTTTCGTGTATATAATATAATACCACTTACCTTGCTTGGCGTATGGGGCAAAGACAATTCTGAGAGCGATTCGTTCTTCGATTTAATATAAAGTCAAATTAATGTCAAGCCTTCTTATTTTCTATTTCACGGAATTCAAGACTCCAATTCTTTACGGAGAAAATCTCGTGCAGTTAAAATCGGATAATTTGAATGATTTTAAAACGTTTAAGCATTTGCGAGATACTGGAAATAGATGCCCACACAGAGCTATTATGAAATTACCTTATCAATCTGGCAATAATGCCCTCGGGAAGGGAATTTAGGAGAAATGCGGGACATTTGCGTGTCTGCCCTCCAGTCTCGATACTTGCATGATCACCAATGCATATTATTATCTGTACAACCATATCGCACGGGGGACGATTTCGGAAAATATATACGCGTATATTTTGATACATTCTTGACGATATGACGTTAATTTCGAAGAAAATTGTTGTACGCTTCTTCTCTTCTTTTTTAAAAAAGTTTTTAATAATTTATTATCCGTATTATACTTATTTTTATGTACTTACATTATAAGAACTAATACAAGACTCGTTTGCTGTTAGTGATGCCTGTGTATATATTTTCAATTTAGTATATCAACTCTTTTTTAAATTGTTAAGACTAAAGTAAAGTATAAAGTGACTTTTCGTTTCCTATCTTGGTCCATGGGGTTTGTAGTTGATGAAACTTTTGTGCCCTGTCCAACCGAAACTAAACCGAAACTACTGCAATACGTGGTAAGATAAACGTAGGAAACAATTTGAAATATTATAATGAGGCAATATTCAAACAGGAGTGTTAAAAGAGTTTTTCAGTTTTTTGAAAACAGGGAATATATTATCGATGGATGTGTGTGTGTGGATAAGGGGCGATGCAAATTGCGTCGCCTCTTATCGATGCACTTTATCCTTGGTACTTTTGTGCATATTTTACATATATTTGCCGATAACGTGGGCGGACTCTGCGCCCGCATACTTAATACGAATTACGTCGAACACTCACGTACTAGCGCCCCTGGGTACTGCACAAATTTAGTAGAACCCTAATGACACATTTTATTACGTTTTTTCAGGCACAATACTGAATACAAATGAGCTTTATTAAATCCAAACGCGTCTGTATTGCTTAAATAGTTATTTATTTATATATTCTTTATTGCACAAAAAATAAAAATATTACAAATTAAACCTATATACTAGAATGGAGAGCAATGGGCGGCCTTATCGCTAACAAGCGATCTCTTCCAGGCACCTAAGTTATTTATATAATGAAACCTTTTTAGCGGTAAACACGAAATATACCAGGTTTTATTTTATCTAACGCACTTTACAAAACTTAAGAAAGTAAATGAAAAATAAACTATCACTAATGGTTACTGCTTCACCTACCTGGCTCAATGGTTAAGCACGGGTTCTGGGTTCAAATTCAGGAGTTTCGCCGTGATATTAAAATCTACCATTGAAAACTTTAATATTTTTCCTATATTATTATATAATGCACACGAAGGCATTATATAAATTAAACGACCTTTTTAGGTTGAAATTTTTTTTACAAATGATTTTTTTTACGATTCGTGCCCTTGCCGTTATTTTTTTAATTGTAAATTTAAATTCTACCTATAAATAATAATCGATTACTGGAATTGACAGCCTCATCATGTTCCCAGTTCCCTAACATATACGAGTATGTTCCCCCAAACGTGATTTCACATCATAATTTTCTACACATACAACAATACACTAGAAAAAAAACTTTTATTATTGCAACTCGTAAACTTGCAAGTTGCAACACGATTAAAGACTGAAGCACTGATTTTCAGTGACCACAGTCGCCACCGCTTTTAGATAAACAAAATGCATACATATTAGAAAAGCCGAAAAAAAATGCATAATAAATTTAAAATCACCATATTTAAATATTTCGATGACACGGCCGGGACTTGAATCGGTATCCATAGCTATCCATAGCGCTCTAGAGTCGTCATCGAATTACAATTACGAATAGATATATGCATATAATAAACAATTATAATCTACAATAATGTAAACATAGAAAAGATAATCTGTGGACAGATAATACATCTGTTAATATTATAATCTGTGACATGTAACATAATTGCGCAGACCTGGGGGTATAGCGGTTCGAGCGCGCTGCACGGTCACGAAGCGATCTAAACACAGTCTAACCATGTCTAACTTTGTTCTAAGTGTTCTATCCCTAAGAAATGCCACCATATCCGTCCGCGCTTGAGGCACTGTGCTATAAAAAACCAAGTGTTGCGCAAGAAGGGTTCCGTAGAAATAAAAACTGCAAACAATGACATAATACATCTTTTTAAAAAATCTGACAATTATCTAGTTACTGGCGACAGAGCCACATAAAGTATTTTGCTTGGTACTATACGCCGTAATTAGCCATGAATTCCTAAATTACTTAAGGTTCATATGTTGAAATGTTACTAAAACTACATGACACACAAACATAATAATCAAAAAACGACGATTTCGGTTGAATGATTTTGGTTACCTAATTAACCTCATTACAACTCTTTATTACTTGTGATCATGTAAATAAGATCTTAATGCCTTTATACTAAATGAAACATAAAGGCTTTCTTTTAATTTTTATTAATACGTTATTTAAACTTCTGCAGTTTTTCTAATATCTGCAAATTAATTCGATACACGTAAACCAAATCATGTAAGAAACATTTTTACAGAACATTGTTGGTATTTCCAAGATTTTAGTTGCTTTCGAGTTAATCACTCGATATTAATCTGTTCCATAATTTATATCGTATTAAGGTATCGTACGAAAAATGATAAATTGCAAAACCATAATCACATCTAACCAAAGCTGGTGCAGGGAAACCGTTGTGCAGAATGAAATTAGGTGTAATAAAATGGAGTATAGTAATAAAAGGAGTCGAAATTTTCGAAGCAAATGAGTAGAATGATTGATGTCCATGCCGTATATTGCCTTAGATAGCATGACAAAATTGGGAGGTCATTTTTCAGAAATTTATAACGCTTTATTTTTCCTTCTTGGGAGTTGAGACATAAATTAATTGATAATATACAAACAAAATATAGTACACACCCTTCTTACTAAGTTCATACTCCATCAGAGAATTTCGCTTGGTAACTTTGTCGTTGTAAGACATGGTTCAAAAATTTTCAAAGTCTTTTATAACTTCCCCTCTTCTATAATTTTATCAGCCAGTGAATACCACTAGTAATGACTAGTGCTATTCACTATAAAATGTTATAAGATTAGTTTCTGCAATCAAGAAAATTTATGAGACAAATTAATCAATAGCCCCAAGAAAAAAATGGCCTATAATAACTACATAATTATAAGGTGTCGAAGTCTAATGAACAACCAACAAAAAATCGTGTTAAATTGTCATAATCAAATGTGCTTGTGTGTAGGTAGGTTTTTATATAATAATTCCATAATGTATAATATCTAAACTAATGATAATATTTCACGGTGACAAGAACCGTATAAATCCATGAAAGGATATCGCTTGTTTTACATAAGTAACTGTATATAATATTTCTCTTGAAAAACTATCGATGGTAATTTTTTTGAAAGAATAAAACACCAATTGAATTAATTGACAAACTTGTTTGAAAAATATTTTTAACTACGGCCCGGCGTTTAAACCGTAAAATATATCGCGTTTTAAACCGTTAAATTGTATTTAAATGTGTACTACTCGCGTAAACTACAGACAGTATGTGTATTTATTTTAATGTAATTCCATTATCGATCTAATTTTTTGTAACCGAAAAAGTTTTTTCTATGCTTGAATATAAGCACAATAATTACTTAACTTTAGACTAAAGCATGCATCAATCCGATATTTCGTATTTATCTAGTAGCGTAGTACTATTAATTATCGAAACTTGATTAATAGTTGATGTAACATTCTGTCATTTCTCTTCCCTTAATCGATTAGGTATTTTAAACATACCCTCTAGGGGGTCTCAGCCGACTCACATGTAGCGCTTCAGATGCTGGAGAGACATTAATTATGATAATACTCTATAAAAATATGTATATTGTAGGTCCAAAATAAATAAAAACTCATCAATCAATCACGGAAATGATCTAATAATAAAAAAAAACAGAATTCGAAGTCATTTGGTTAACCTATTTTAATAAATAAGAATAATAAAGAAATAAATAGAATTGTCTTTCTTATGGAGGGAAATTACTCAGATATTGCTGTAACAACCAAATGTAAAACTACTAATAAAAGCCCAATAAAGCATTTCAACTCTCAACAATGAAAGTTCGGGCTTACTTATAAAAAGTGAACACTAAACTTTATTATCACATTTCAATTTATTTACTTGACATATGGAATTCGTCGGCGTTAATTGCTGCTTCTCTTACGTGAAATATTTGTGGGCGTCAGCGCAGTAGAGAAAAGCATTCTATAGAAGATGGTACTCCATGTACACAATGAAAAGATTGAGTCATCATAACAAATGCGCAGCTTCTCCACTGAGAGAAATCTCTACAATCGGCCCCTTATCTATGACGGCTCAGATCATTGTGCTCCGAAAACTTCATGCTTCGCCGTGCTATGACGAAACTAAGCTTCAAGTCTTACCAGTGCCTTTGTTGATTTGTCGAGTTCTGTTCGATTGCTTTTTTATAAACGTCAGACGGCTGCATTTGTAAAGCACAAGTCTAACTTAATAAATCTTATCTAAAGCATCTCATACAGCGTGTTCCTTTTTAAGGTCGATGCCTGCGTCAAATTTGATGGTTTTAATCATCATTTTAGAAAGATTACCGAATAATATTTAAAACAAATTCTGATTCATAATATAAATAGAAAACAATGTTAAGAAATTAGGAGCATTGTAATAGTACCTATATATTATCTATAGTTACCTATAGATTATACAAAAAACTGCCGACAGATGTTACGTAACTAAACTCCCATATTATAAGTTATTAAAAAACCATTATTACCAGTTCAAAAAATAGTATGTGGCTCAAAATGTATATGTCTACGCGAAAAATATAACCTGTATTATGTTTGACATCTATATTTATAGCCCTTTGATTATCTGTGGGAGTGATAGAAACTGTGAGACGTGAGCGGGAATATTGCCTTAATTTTGACTGAATGAAAATGTTTTGCTTAAAAAAAAAGATCGCGTATGATTAACAAAAGCCCAGTAAAGTAAAATAAACAAATTTGACGGAATAACATTCTTGTAAATCTAAGTTGTAGCAGTATATAAATAAAGTTATCTATAGTTTTTTCTAATTGAAGGTCCTATTTATGTGCGTTTTAATTTGGGATTTTCATAATTACTAGTGTGAATAGAAAAAGCAGACTAATTTAACAATTTACAAATATATATGTAATATAAATGATTTATGACGAACGAGCTTAAAAGCAACTTAGCTTTAAAAGTTACATTTTAAATAGAATGGAACCGGCTATCTGAAATATCGAAATGCATCTTTTGTCATTCTGTCAGACAGTAAAGTTACACATTTGTCGAGGCAGCCGCTCGAAAGCTGCATTTTTAGAATTATTAATTTACTTTGTTCTTGTACTGTGTTAAACTGGACGACTTTCTGCCAACTTTATAAATAAAAGATCGATTCACTGGCGCACGAGATTGTTTAATAAATATAAGCAGATAAATAAGTCGGTAACGTAGACTGTAGTGCCACAGTGTACAAAAATATCGTTGGTTAAACTGTTTTAAACTGTGTGAATATTTTAGACAGAGTATATATAGTCTATAGTTTATGCGAGTAGTACACATTTAAATAAAACACTAAAGGCTTAAAACGCAATATATATTAGTCAAACTTATTTGAAAATTAATTTAACTACTGCCCGACGTTTCGGATGCTTTGCAGTAGCCGTGGTCACGGGGAGACCTGAGATCCTGAGTAGTTCGTGTCATCGCATGTGATGAAGCATGAATATTAAAATATTGATATAATTATAGAGAACTGCCATCTTATCTTTGCCATAAGTGAATATCCTATTGTGTATATTCTTTAATAAGATTTCCTTTCTTTTTTCCAGGTGGAAGTTGTAATATTGGACAAAAACGATAGTCCGCCCGAGTTCAAGAACATACAGCCAGCATACATGGCATCCGAGGATCTTGCTCCCGGGCAGATCATTGCGAGGATCATCGCAGAAGATCCCGACACAATTGGATCGATTGCGTACAGCATACAGTCAGATGGAAGTACGCCATTCCTATTGGACAGGCTCACTGGAGATTTGAGTCTTAAAGAGCCATTGGATAGAGAAACAACGTCAGAGTATGAAGTGATCATTCGCGCTGATGATGGAAACCAATTTACAGATGTCGCCATTGTTGTCCAGGTAATTTTCCACTACCATCTTTTGGTACACCAGGCGCTTTAGAGTCAGTATTGTTTGGCGAAAACCAACAACTTATAAAAACAAAATATACTCTATTTTTACACATATTTTAATTATCAACATTGAGTTAGTAACAGATAATGCACAACTTCAACATAATTACGGTGGTGGAGAACGATCTCAAAATTACTTATACTACTGTTCTACACATATACATATAAATGTAAAAAAAAATACTTCTACATAATACTTACACAAATTACACTTTTCAGGCTTCTTACAAATCTCTTTATAAATATACTATATCTTTAACAACAAATGATTTATATTCAGTTAAAATATTAAGTAGTATAATTTGATGCGCTATGATATTCATTTAGATATGTTTTATGATGTTCCTTAGTTAAACAGTAAAGTTGCTTTAATATTTCATTGACACAAATAGATAGTAACCATTTAATAAAACACTTTAATGTAACACACAACACACAAAATTAGTCTTTAACAACAAAATGACGTGACATTTTTAAATACTGTCCAACAAAAATGTTCATGAGACTACCCTACTCATAATTAATAATTTAAGTAGTATTATTCACATTTAAACCTGTTAAAAATGGTTCTATTTCATATTTTCCGCTCGAATAAATTGCAGAAAAATATCTACTGAAAAATGTATGTGACACGGCACGACTTGAACCGGCATCTACAGTGTTCCGTGCTGTTACTTTAACCATTTGAGCTATCGTGTCTTACACGTCAACATACATTTTTTTTACGTCTCGCGCATTTATAGTCCACTTTTAACTTATATAGCGGCATCATGTGCAATAACATGTAAACAATATTAAAGTTTTCACATGTATGTGGTTCACAAAGTTGTTTTATAAGTGTAAATAATCTTTCTAGGTCACGGATACGAATGATAATCCACCCGTCTTCAAGGAAAGTGCATACTCCTTCGATGTAGCGGAGAATGCAGCGCGAGGCTCCGTTGTCGGCACAGTAGAGGCCATTGACCTCGACTGGGGCCCTAACGCTCAGCTGACGTATACCGTGATCTCTGACTGGGCTAATGATGTCTTCTCGCTGAACCCACAGACCGGTGTCTTCACGCTGACAGCGAGACTTGATTACGAAGAGGTAACAACACACTTTGTCACAGGTTTACACTCAAGCTAACGTCGCTTTGGCTTATAAAGTATTTTGATTCCTATAAAAATAGTTCTTGTGTGTTAATCATAAAAGATAGATAGATTGCCACATTTTTTTCGATGATTTGAAGAAAATTTTTTATTTATTGCTTTCGCAGCGACACAAAAAAATATTAATTATCCCCGTTTGTTTCACATTTCCCTCTGTGTCTTCGCTTGGCCGTAGCCTAATGTTTTTTTTTATTCTAAAGTCTTCCTCAATAAATGATCCAATTATTGGGGAAGACTTTAGAATAAATTTAACGACAATAAAGAATGAGAAGAATATCCTCTGAATCAAAGTGTTTATCAAGCATATTTATTAATTGTCTTCATGTTTTATTGAGAGAGTTATAAAGTTAAATATTTTTTTTTGTGATTACCCTTCGAAAAAAAATTGAAAAAAGTTCTCGTAACTAATTGTTTCATTATAAGAAACGTAACGAGACGCGTAGATTTATAAATCGTTTCAAATAGAATTGATCCACTTATTGAATCCATAGTTCAATAGTTAAAAGTGCTATCTAGCATTTTGTTAAACACAAGAGGTCCCGGGTTCGAATCCCGGGGGAACTACAAGCCGTTTCGGGGGTACAGAAGTCTGATAAATAGAATCTACGCAGAGATGTCTTCGCCCCATTCCCCACGGGGACGAGCAGGGTTTCACTCCTTTTACACGATCAAAAATAAAGCGGAACAATACGAGGTGCGTAGCTGCGCCGTAAAATAACATAAAAACATGCTTAAAGGTTAAGTGATTAAAATCGGCCAGATAAACGTTCTCAGAGGTAAATAATAGCCAATTACTGTCGTTCTTTCGACCGACTTCGTTTCTGCGGTAATGAGTTTTTATGAAAACTTTTATACGTAGGATATTATCTTTTACTTAGGTTTCATCTATTGATTTTAATCTTGTTTTACTATATGTATGTAAGAGATTCAATATGTAGCACTAAATTGATACTACACTTTAATTAGGCGGCTTAAAATTTGGGTCTAAAACTAAACGTTGGTATGAGACCCAAGAAATAGTAACCAACAATTATTATCAAATAACTTTATCATATAGAAAGAGATTTGTATATTTGTTTTGGAAATCATTATAACTTACTTGTTAAATAAATTGTGTAAGGCTTTCACGGCCATCGTTCAGCCATCACGTGTGACTTTAATTTTATAAATTATTATTATTATTATTAATTCTTCGAGCAATCGAGGAGTCAACATCTCCTGATGATGCCGTCCACACGTGATGGCGAAACGTCGAGAACCTCTTCTCGCTCACATCGTCCGAACAGCCCGAAAGACAATGATAAACTTACTTGTTATTCATTTTGTAAGGACAAAATGAATCACAAGTAAGTAAGTATGCAATATTGAATTTGTAATCATTTCTTCAAGTTTTAAAAATTAATTGGTTTAATTCAGTATTGTTTTAATAAAAGAAATATGAACATAACTTAATTTGAACTATATTCGGCTGAAATTTGGTCTCCAGCTTATCCTATATTATAATGGAATAACTGATCCAATTCCATAAGTTAAACTTACCGTTGATCGCTAGAGTACACAGGCTTCCGAAGACCATCGTCTCACAATTTCTGTGTACCTGGACATATTGCGGTTGATACAATTATCTCAACATAGATCTACAGTAGGGCGTTGACCGTTTATAGCTGTTCTAGTACACGACGCTACGTCCAAAACTTGTCTGTGAGTTTTTAAAATATCTGCATAGTGAAAAATTCCGTGTTATATATAGATATTTCAATTAAGATTTTAATGAAGGGAATAGTAACTACTCCATTCATTAAAAGATAACATAAACTAAATACTGTCTGTAGTTTATTCGAGTAGTACACATTTAAATAAAACTCTACAACGGTTTAAAACGCGATATACATTAGTTAAACTTATTTGAAAATATTTTTAACTACGGCCTAATTAAAATAAATAAGCCGGAAAATGTAAGCTACGGCCTCCAGTTTGCGACGTATTCGTAACTTCTTACCCATTCCCACCAGAATTGCCCTCGCTCAATCTCTTCTCCTCCGTTCTCTTGATTATGCTGACGTGTGTTTTTCCAACCTCGACTATTCAACTTGATAAACTGGAACGACTACAAAACATGGCAATTAGATTTGTGTTTGGCCTTCGTAAATTTGACTATGTTTCTAAATTTCGCTCCGCCCTCGACTGGCTCCCTATTCGTTTACACAGGAATCTACATGTTCTTTCTATTCTTTTCCAAATACTCGTCGATCCTAAGACTCCAACTTACCTGAAAGAAAAATTTGAGTTCCTCTCCGATAAAGGCCATAATCTCCGTCTGAACGAAAGCCTGACTCTACGTTTTCCTTCTTACTCAACTAGATTCTATGATTCATCCTTTCATGTCAGAGCTATAAAACTTTGGAACAATTTACCTTCTAATATAAGAAAAGCCCAGAATCTCGCTTCCTTCAAGAATCTTGTCAAGTCCCACTATTTATGCTTAATTAAGTAACTTAGTTAAGATAGTAATTTAATGATTTTTAGGTTAAGCTCATTTTGTTTATTATTAGTTTTAGTATGTAAGTTAAGCCTTTTTTTCTACAGTCACGCAATCCTTTTTTATTACTGAATTTTCATTTCTATCACACTTGCTTGGAAGAGATAGCTATTTAGCTATAAAGTCGCCGTTTGTCCTCAATTTCCATCAATTTATATATATATATATATATATATATATATATATATATATATATATATATATATATATATATATATATATATATATATATATATATATATATATATATATATATATATATATATATATATATATATATATATTGTTGTTGTTTTGTTTTGTGACAATAAAGAATATTAGTATTGTATTGTAATATATATCTCGCCCGTGGAAAGGTTGGAAGTTATTTGACAAATGTGAAGGACAAAGGTAGCGCACGCTGCAAGGACTCAAGTCAAACAGCAGCGCTAATTAGTAAAAACGATTCGCAAGTACATTCGTTTTCTCGACCGCCCGCCAATTCCCCGTACCGCGCTAGAGAGCTGCTAATTTCATCCCGGTACAGTTTTTTCGCGTCGCGCATCATATTCGGCATTTGGCAACTCGATCCGCCATCGAAATTAAGGCCCGAACAATGTCTGACAAAGCGGCCGTCCGCAAAACATTCGAGAGCCGGATTCCGTGGCCGCTGCCTGTTTTTGGGGTTCCGTACGTATAGGCTGAAAACGGGACTCCTAAGTTTTCTTTTTAATGATGGAGGAGGAGGGACAAGCATGGGGTTCATATAACAGCCATATAATATCTACACACGATGCGCTATCGATCTATTTTGACTTTGGATATTCAGAAACCTGTGTTCGTGACCTGGACGGTATATGGATATTGCTACCACCTGTATAATATGCAGATTTCCAGACGTAGTCTGACATGTTTCAGAAGAATTATAAAGACCCGTTGATTATTAACCATACATTCCAACCATTAAACGCCCGTCGAGGATATCGTTGTCTTTTTGTGACTAGGATGTATGTCATTAAGCGCGATACCTAAATAGTTCAAATTTTCACAAATTATGCATCTGTTGCCGTTTATCATAATTATCAAATATAACAACAATTACAAAAGGAAATTACAAAAAATTTAGTCAAAGATACGGAACCATTAGTGTGCGACATCGACTCGCTCCCAGCCAGTTTTATTTAAATGCCCATCCCGCTCACGAAACGAATGAAAGGGCTCGTCATAGCTGGGACGTTTTGGTGTACTATTACCTATAAGAAAATTTTAACTTTGCGTTCTTTGAATACATTTTTAATACTTTCGAGTTAATGACTACGTCCCTTTAAAATTGTTTGCATTTGACAATAACTGATCATGTGGACATATCTTGATTGTACATTTTTGCAAAATGATTTATTAGAGATATTTTATTTAATTGATGGTAGGAATATAGAAATTCCGTCCGGGTCACTAACCATCGTCCACGGATGAAAACGCCGTGAACCTTAATCGCGTTTCGGTTTCAGTCTGTGGATTTCCGAATATCCAAAACACAGAATAGGTCGACATCTTGGTTAGATGCTATAGGCGGGGATATATGACCTACCATCAAGTGAATCCATGCCATGTCTGTCCTCCTCTATCATAAAAAAAAACTAGCTATGCCCCCGACTTCGATCGCGTGGTATAGTTATTTTGTCACACGACGTCGCCCGCGTCCCGTTCTTGCGAGTAATCTTGAAAGATAGATAGACATATACTGATGACAGTTTAGATCATTTACAGAAAAATCATTATTGAGATTAGCATTATAGTATTTTAGTTATTATTTTTAAGTCCATTTCTATAAACTTTGCAAATAGGCCATGAATTTCTAAAAATTAAATACTGATAATTGCCCGGTTGCGCAAAAGATGTACCCAGGGGTTTTACCGCTTTACCATTGAGGCATGTTATAATTTTAACGACATAATAATAAAAACCAATGCAAAGTACATAAAGGTACAAATTACAAGAAATTATGACTATAATTATATAAATTGTTGTTTTCAGACACCGCATTATATTTTAGTGACGCAAGCGCAAGACAACGGGCACCCGTCATTATCAGGAACAGTTACCATTTATATTAATGTCATCGATCTGAATGACAATGCTCCAGTTTTCGATCCGATGAGTTTTGCTAACGAAATTCTTGAAGACGTACCAGTTGGCACTTCTGTGGTGACCGTGAGTGCGACCGACTTAGATTCTGGTAAGTCTTCATATTATACTGTACTAGCGATCAGCCCCGGTTTCGCTCGGTTGCAATGCTGGTACTAAATACAATACAGAAAACCTGTAAACGTTGGATATAAAAACCTTCTTCTTGAATCACTCTATCTATTAAAAAACCGCATCAAAATCTGTTGCGTAGTTTTAAAGGCGATTTTGTTTTATTCTATGTAGTGATTAAGTTATGTCAATAGTTTACGCGTCTAATATAGATAAATAAACAAATCTTTACACAAATAATATCACAAATTCATTTTCACCTAAGTTATTTGCGTATTTTTATTTTCCAACTTATTGAAAGTCATGTTTTTGTTCTCTAGCAGCACTCATTTTTACTTTTATATAAAACACTTATGTAATCTAAGATTTATGTAATTTAACTCAATGTTCTCTTACTATTTAGGTTGGAATGGTAAACTGGCATATACTATCACATCGGGTGACGATGATGGGGACTTCACAATATCTCCTAACGGAACCATTAAAACTGTAAAGCTATTGGATAGAGAGAAAGTTCCTCTGTATAATCTGATAGTAACAGCTAAGGATTTGGCAAAGCCCCCTGAACCCCGGTTATCGTCTACTGTACAGGTAATTATAAAAGTCACTGTGAAGAAGCAATGTGAAAATGTATATAATATTGAATAAATAAGTATATAGCGTATGTTTTTAATATAACTTAATAAACTAAAATATTTGACTGCAAGATATCAAAAATATAAATTAAGTTATTGCTTTAGTATCATAATAATCTTCAAAGCACATGACTCTTTTTGAATTGTTTTCTAGATGAGAACATTTTTAGATAAGAATTGTATCCTGATATTTTATTGTTGTTGTGATTAATATTTATATTTCTTAAATCTAAATTTCAGGTCACAATACAATTGAAAGATGTAAATGACATGGCGCCCGAGTTTGTTAGTTCTAACTTCACTAGTATCTCTGAAAATATACCCTTAAACACTGTTATAATGACAATAAAAGCAATCGACAAAGATGAGGGAAGAAATGGATATGTCGAATATTTTATGGATTCAAGTCCTGAAAATAATGGTTACTTTTCTTTGGGAAATGTGGATGGCATTCTGCGAGCTACTGGTAAGCTTGACCGAGAACTGAAGTCATCCTACACAATAAGTGTTAAAGCAAAAGACAGGGGTGATCCGCCTCAGGTTACTTCAACTAAAATCGAAATTAAAATTCTGGATGAAAATGATAACAGCCCTGTCTTCGACCCAAAACAGTACAGCGCGTCTGTGCCAGAGAACGCTAGCATTGGCGCTAGCGTATTACAGGTATGCATTGGTTTTTCGTAGACTCGATTATAGATCAACTTAGAAATTTCTTTTTTATTGATATGCAAATCTTATATGCCTTATTTTGTTTACATGAAATAAAATGTGTTTCAGGTTTCTGCAACTGACATTGATGAAGAGGCGAATGGAAGAGTTAGATATTCCATTGACTCTGGAGATGAAAATAGGGATTTTAGCATAAGTGAAGATACAGGCATCGTAAGAGTGGCAAAAAATTTGAATTTTGAAAGAAAAGCTCGATATGTTCTTACGATAAGAGCGGAAGATTGCGCCAAAGACGATGTGCGTTTTGATACTGCTGAGCTGTCCATTTTATTGCAAGACATTAACGATAACCCACCGACATTTTTGGACTCACCTTACTTAGCTAATGTTATGGAAAACGTGATTCCGCCAAATGGAGGCTATATATTAACCGTACATGCTTATGACGCCGATTCACCCCCCTTTAACAATCAAGTGCGATATTTCATTAAAGAAGGTGATGCAGATCTATTCAAAATAAATGCTTCATCAGGACAAATATCTTTGTTAAGAACACTGGACCGCGAGGCTCAAGATGAATATACTTTATCTTTAGTTGCTATGGATACAGGTAATTCATAATTTTTAGAAGTCTAAAATCTATTCATATTTTAGTATTACTTATATTCTAATTTTTTTGTTATATAAGTATACTTAATGTTTATTTTTTCTTTTCAGGTTCACCCCCATTGACAGGTTCAGGAACAGTTAAAGTAATCGTACAAGATGTGAATGACAATAGCCCAGATTTTGAAAGGCTGAATTACAGAGCACATATTAGGGAAAACTCTCTTCCGGGAACTTTAATATTAAGCCCAAGAGCAATCGATAATGATATAGGTAATAATGCCAAGATTCGATACACACTGCTTGGCGAAAAATCTGAAAGATTTACAATAAATTCAATAACCGGAGATATTTCAACGAATGAAACTTTAGATAGGGAAGAATGGGAAATATATTACCTAATTGTTATGGCGCAAGATTCCTCTACAACAGACCCCCGAACTGCAACTGCTAATGTTACAATAATAATTGAAGATGAAAATGATAACTCTCCAACATTTTCCCAAACTATATACGAAGTCTTTATATCTGAGAAAACAAAGTCAAATGACTTTATTTTTGGTGCAAAAGCTAAAGACAACGATATTGGGATGAATAAAAAAATTGTTTATGACTTAAGAGGGGAATATAAACACTTATTTAATATCAACCCACAAACTGGCGTCATTAAGGCTAATAAAGATCTAACAAAATATAATGACAGATCAAGAACATCGAATTCATTTAATCTCATAATCGTAGCGACAGATAATGGTATTGTACCTAGGCAAAGCACAGCAGATTTAATACTTATACCTAAGTCGGGAAAAAACTTTCCTCAATTCTCTGGACCAAATAAATTAACTTTTACATTTCCGGAAGATACACCCGAAGGTGTTTTAGTTACTCGGCTATCCGCTTCTTCACCAAAAAAAGGAGCACTTGGTTTATTGCAATATTCAGTGGCGGGAGGTAATGTAGGAGATGCGTTGAGAGTTGAGCCAATTAGCGGTGAAGTTTTCATAACGGGCAAAGGATTTGACTTTGAAACGATGCCTCTTTACGACGTGTGGTTTGAAGTTAAGGACTCTGATAATCCACCGTTGAAATCGTTTATAGAAATTGAAATAAAAGTTACCGATGCAAATGATAATGCACCACTTATTGAGCAAATTTTATATAACGCAACTGTACCTGAAGAAGAATCACCTCCGCAATCCGTAGTAAAAATTTTCGCACATGATGATGATTCAGATGAAAATGGAAGAATAACTTTTAGACTTTTAAATGACTATGAAGAAACTTTTGTAATAGATTCGTTCAACGGAGAAATTTATACAAATATAGCATTAGATAGAGAAGCGATTCCATTTTATGAAATTATAGTTGAATCCATCGATCACGGCGTTCCTCAATTAACGGGAACGTCAACTGTTCTCGTTACAGTCTCTGATAAGAATGATAATCCACCGAGATTTACGAGACTTTTCAGTGTAAATGTAACTGAAAATGCCGATATTGGATCATTTGTCATAAAAGTTACAAGCTCTGATTTAGATATTGGTCCTAACGCTAACGCAACCTATAGTTTTGTTGAGAATCCTGGTAATAAATTTGTCATCGATCCACTAACTGGTAATGTTACGGTTGCTCGATCTTTAGACAGAGAAATTCAAGATGAATATATTTTGAAAGTTGCTGCTATTGATGGAGCGTGGAGATCAGAAACTCCCTTAACAATTACTATACAAGATCAAAACGACAATGCTCCTGAATTCGAATATTCCTATTACAGTTTCAATTTTCCGGAGTTACAAAAGAAAAATAGTTTCGTTGGACAAGTCATTGCGACTGATAAAGACAAACAAGGTCCTAATTCCATAATATCATATTCTTTACAACAAACGTCTGATTTGTTTTCCATAGATCCTGCAACCGGTGAGATATTAAGTAAATTTACTATGAACTATAAACGGACAGCAGTCAATCCATCTCCAGAAAATACTTACTCGGTGACTGTAGTAGCAACAGATAATGGAAAACCTCCTATGTCCTCGGAATGTCTTGTTACAATTAATATTGTTGACGCCAATAATAATAAACCTCAATTTACATCACACGAAAAAATTGTACCTGTACCGTTTGATGCAACGGTTGGTGAAAGAATAATACAACTGGAAGCAAAAGATACTTTGGACTATGGTATCAATGCTGAAATTGAATACTACGTATTTAATGGCAATGGAACATCATATTTTTCTATAGATAAAGAATCAGGTTGGATAACAGTCAGTAAACAATTTAAGAATGTTGGACGATTTTACGATATCAAAGTAAAAGCTATTGATCGAGGAGTCCCTCCACAATTTGATGAAACTTATTTGATATTCGTTATAACGGGTGAAAATATTCATAATCCTAAATTTACTGCTCTTAGTTATCAAGTAATAGTTCCAGAAAATGAACCTGTCGGATCCACTATATTAACACTGGTAGGTAGTGATGAAGATGATGGCCCCAATGGAATAATACGATATGAAATTTCATCAGGAAATGAGGACGATGTGTTTCAGATCCACCCAAAATCTGGTAAAATAAGTATACTTCGATCCCTCGATTACGACGAGGTTCAAGAGTATCGACTTAATATTACAGCTAGAGATTTAGGTTTCAAGCCCAAGGAAGCGACAGCAACAGTGACAATTATTTTAACTGACATAAATGATAATGCTCCTGTATTTAACCAAACTCGCTACCAAGCATATTTGCCCGAAAATTCGCCAGAAGATACTTTTATTTTTAGAGTACAAGCGAATGACATTGATTCACCAAAGAATGCTATAATCAGGTATCACATCCATAATCCTATATCTTCATTATTTTACATCAATGAAAATAGTGGTAAAATATACTCCAAAACCGTATTTGACTATGAAGAAAAAAGTGTTTACAAACTAGAGATTTTAGCAGAAAATCCAGATTCAATTATGCGAAGCACAACAGAAGTTATTATTCACATTACAGGAGTTAATGAATTTTATCCTAAATTTGTGCAACCAGTGTTTCATTTTGATGTATCTGAGTCAGCAGAGGTTGGCACGAAGGTTGGGGTCATACAAGCAACAGATCAGGATAGTGGTGATGATGGAGTTATTTACTATCTTTTTGTAGGTTCGAGTAACGATAAAGGTTTCAGTATAAACTCTCAGACCGGTGTTATAAGAGTAGCTCGTTACCTGGACAGAGAAACTCAAAATAGAGTTGTTCTGACAGTACTGGCTAAAAATTATGGAAGCATACACGGAAATGATACTGACGAGGCGCAAGTTATTATATCGATTCAGGACGGTAACGACCCTCCAGATTTTTTGCGTCATTACTATGAAGCTACAATCTCCGAAGGAGCAGCTATTGGCGAAACAGTTCTACAAGTTCAAGCTGTTGATAAAGATGTACGGCCACAAAATAATCAATTCAGTTATTCAATAATTTCTGGCAATGGTAATCATGACTTTAAAATAGATCCTCAAACTGGTGTTATAGAAGTCAGTAGATTCCTTGACCGTGAAAAGCTCCCTTCATATTCAGTTATCGTTGGTGCTATAGATACCGGAATTCCACCACAAACTGGAACCGCAACTGTAAAAATTACATTAACTGATATAAACGATAACGGTCCTATTTTCGACACTGAAAACTTTGATGGCTCTGTTTATGAAAATGAACCTCCTAATACCAGTATCACTACACTTTCTGCTAAAGACCCAGACCTACCCCCTAATGGTGCACCATTTTCATATAAAATTATTGGAGGAAAACACCAAAGCTTTGTAAAAGTCCACAAACATACTGGCGTACTTTTGACAACCAAGAAAATTGACCGCGAAATAACTCCATACCTAGAAATTGTCATTCAAATAGAAGACAGCGGCACCCCAGTAATGACATCAAATTATACCATTCAAGTTAAAGTTTTAGACAGAAATGATAATCCACCTACACCGAGATCAGTTCATGTCTTAGTTTATGCTTTTAATGACAAATTACCAGCTAGTAAGATTGCTGATGTAAAACCGAACGATCTCGATACAGTCGGAGATTACAAGTGTAAAATCATCAAAGAATCGACTACAGAATATACACTATCACTATTAACAATAAGAAAAGGTTGTGATCTTTTTACCAATTCTGTTAAACCAGGACAAGGCTATTCATTTTCTGTGTCAGGAAATGATGGTATTCATAAAGATGTGGTATCATCAGTAAGTGTTGAGTACTTTTCATTTGATAACAGTACAGTTGCTCAATCTGTAACACTTCGAGTAATCAACATAACTGCAACAGACTTTTTGAGGAATTATTATCGTGTTTTATTAGAAGTTTTAAAGATTGGCCTAAAAAACAAAGAAATCATTTCTTTGTACAGTATAAATGACATCAAAGATAATTTGGACTTAACAATAGCTATCAAAGAAAACGATTACATTTGGAAAAAAGAAAATACTGAAATGTATCTTATATCAAAGGAATTAGAAATCAAAAAGGTTTTAAAGAAACAAGTTATTATACCGTACTTCCCGTGTATAAAAAATCCTTGTGAAAACGATGGTATCTGTACGGATGCAATAAATGTATTAGACGATACTAAAATAACCGAAAGTTCAACACTTATTGTTGCATCACCAATAGTAGAACACAATCACGAATGTAATTGTAATGAAAGGTTTGTGGGTAAAAACTGTGAAAAACGACAAGATCCATGTTCACCGAACCCGTGCAAGTTTGGAGCCGTATGTCGTAAACAAGGCCACGATTTTATGTGTCATTGCCCGCCGAGACGGGAAGGAAAAACGTGTGAAATTGAAAGGGATGATGCTTGTAGTAGTAACCCGTGTAAAAATGGCGGATCATGCAAAGAAAGTTCAGATCGAAGTTCATTCTTTTGCCTGTGCCGTCCAGGATACCGCGGAAATCAATGCGAAGGTCTAGTTGACTCATGTAGACCTAATCCTTGTTTGTACGGAGGAATATGCATTAGTCTGAAGCCTGGATACAAATGCAGTTGTACAAATGGTCGTTATGGGACACACTGTGAAAGTTCAACGTTTGGCTTTAATGAACTATCATACATGCAGTTCCCAGCCTTAGATGCATCTACTAATGATATAACACTCATATTTGCTACCACAAAGTCTGATTCTCTTTTATTGTATAATTACGGAGCTCAAACAGGAGGAAGATCGGATTTCATAGCTATAGAATTACTTGGAGGAAAGCCGGTGTTTTCCTTTGGAGGAGCTCGAACTTCTATTACTACGGTGGCTATTACGGATACTGAAAGAAACTTAGCTGATGGCAAGTGGTACAAGTTGACAGCGACCCGAAATGGCCGAGTAATATCACTAAGTATTGCTACCTGTACTGACCATGGCGATATTTGTACCGAATGCGAGCCCGGCGATAAATCTTGTTATGACGATGATACTGGACAAGCAGGGTTAGTATTTCGGTTTAAATTTCCAAATTTAATAATTTTATTTTTATTTAAACGTATGAAGAAAAAACTAATAACAAACAAAACAAATGGAGAGTTTTGTATAAATTATATCGTTACACAATGTACCTACCGTTGTATAACAATGTACCTACCTTTTTTCCGTGATAGTAAGATATGCTTCTTTATGTTTCAGAACTCTCAACTTTAACAACGAACCTCTTCTCATTGGTGGATTGAACAAAGCAGATCCAGTGTTGGAGAGACCAGGACAGATACATTCTGATGACTTCGTGGGTTGCATGCACAGTATAACGATAAATGGACGTCTTTTGAATTTGACAAATCCAATTAAAGCCCGGGGAGTCGAGTCTAATTGTGGCAGATCAGAAAGAGGAGCTTGTTTCAAAAATGATATATGTGGAAATGGTGAATGCGTTGATCGCTGGAAAACAAATTATTGTCACTGCGGTAATAGTCTCTTGTCACCAGATTGTAGTTCGGCGCTTCAAAGCATTTCTCTGACAGAAAGTGGTTTTGTAATTTTCACAATATCCGAAAAGCATAGAAGGATGCAACTTCTTGAATCATTTTACGGGGGTAATACTGATTGGGATAAAAAATTAAACAAAAATATTGGAAAACAAGTTTCAAAAGCTAATAATCCAGTAAAAATATTATCGTTCCTTTTTAAAACTCATAAAGCGTTCGGATTGCTATTCTATGCAGCTACAGATAAGTATTATACAGTATTAGAACTAATCGAGGGTAAAGTTAGTTACAGTTCAAAACAAAATTCCTTGATAAACATGACACAAACAGAACAACTAGATGTATCCGATGGTAATTGGCACAATGTGACTTTATTCGGATATGGAAGAAGCATTAAACTAATTGTGGATGATAAAACGCTCGGAGAAGAACTCGATGCTGCAAGTGTGCATGATTTTCTAGATCCGTACTTAACCGTTATGTCGTTAGGAGGGGTAAAGTCAGAGTGGATATCGTCTTATCAAAAGTTTGAGGGATGTCTTGCGAATTTCACAATAAATCATGAAATCCAGCCATTTGCTGGAAACGGAAGTATCTTTAAAGAAGTAACCCGAAAAGGAAAAGTAATATCTGGATGTCACAGCGCTTTTGGTGTAGGTTTAACACAGAATCCAGATCCGTTAAGTATTGGAATAACATTAGTGATATCATTCTTTATTATCTTAATAGTGGCAATATTAGTATCATTTGTTGTTTTTCGGTTACGAAAGCAAAAGAAGGAAAAAAATGGGGTACCAAACACGAAAAGTAATGTGGTACATTCCAAACAAAATGGTGGCCCAGCAATGCTAAATGCTCCAAATTTGATTGCGGGTACAAACGATAACCTATTAAATAGAAATATGCACAGCAATGAAACAAGTCTTAATAGTTACATGTCTGAAAACGCAGATATAATGCGCAATGTTGGTCACATTGTCGGTCCAGAATTGTTGTCTAAAAAGTACAAAGATAGGGAAATTATGAATATAGATCCTCCGAGGCCTCAAAGACCGGATATAATCGAAAGAGAAGTAGTAGGAAAAAGTCCGGCTCTAAGAGACGATCATCACGTACCTCCCCCACCATCAACAAATACATCGCATTCCCATAGTCATGACCACCCTAGTGGTATGGACTTAAATTCAGAAGTACCGGAACATTACGATCTCGAAAATGCAAGTTCAATAGCACCGTCCGATATAGACATTGTATATCATTATAAGGGATTTAGGGAAGCTGCGGGCGCACGAAAGTATAAAGCAACACCTCCGCCTATAGCAAGTTATCATCATAAACATCAAAATCCACAACATAGACATTCCCCACACCATTCTAGCGGTTATCCACCCAGAGTCTTACCACAAGCGTCACAACCGCCTCCTCAGCCCAGACAACATCAAACCACTCCTCTTGCTAGACTTTCTCCTAGTAGTGAACTCAGTCAACAGCCTAGAATATTAACCCTTCACGATATTTCCGGTAAACCTCTTCAGAGTGCTTTGCTGGCCACAACGTCGAGTTCAGGAGGCGTGGGCAAAGATGCGCTGCACAGTAATAGTGAACGAAGTCTAAATAGTCCTGTTATGTCTCAATTAAGTGGACAAAGTTCTTCAGCCGGTAGAAAAACACCTAATGTATCTGGGCAAGCTACACAAGTGTCCGTTGGTTCTGGAGCCGTGGGTCTTACAGCCGAAGAAATAGAAAGAATGAATGCTAGACAGCGTACATCCAGTTTGGTATCTACATTAGATGCAGTTTCAAGTTCCAGTGAAGCACCGCGCTCTGGGGGCGTAAGCCATCACATGTCCCATCGACATCATTCACCACCCGTTGATAATAGAAGTTCTACAGGATCTGATGACGAAAGTGGAAATGACAGTTTCACTTGTTCCGAAATAGAATACGATAATAATAGTTTAAGTGCGGATAAGCCCGAAGACGTACGAAGATCTAATGTTAGCAATACAAATAACAATAAAAAGCCAATATTACCCCCACCATATGAAAGTTTCGATTCTTCCTTTCGTGGATCTTTAAGCACTCTAGTCGCATCGGATGATGATTTAGCTCCTCATCTAGGTTCGGCTTTGTACAGACAAGCTAATGGATCACCTGCGCCGGCAACATTAGGATGGGACTATTTATTAAATTGGGGACCAAATTTTGAAAGTATGATAGGTGTATTCAAAGATATTGCTGAACTACCAGATTCAGTAAATGGTCGTATGTCTTCCTCCTTAAGGCTTCCAAATGGAACACCGAAACCGTCAGAAGAGTATGTTTGAATCGTTTATAATTAACATTTTGTAAATAAATAGGATTAATATGTACATAAACGTTATGATCTTGTATCAAGATCTCTCTAGGCTAGTTTTTCTTGCCATATTTTTTTGTTTATAATTATGTACAAATAGGTTTATATGTAATATTTAGGTGCGTACGTCCTAATTAAAAACCTCATTTTCATCTTGTAATTTATGTAAATATATTGTAAATAGTGGTAGGTTTTACAACATTTAAATGTGCCTTTTTCAAAATTATATAAGTGAGAATCGTAATTAATCAGACAATTTTCCATCCTTAATATGACACTATTTTTTGTATTTAATTAATTGTACCGAAATTGCCTTATGGTCTAATATTTGATGATAAGTTTAATTTAATTCGCGTCTCTAATAATTGCATATTTATAAACCATATTTAAAATAAAAAGCAATAGTTGAATAAATTCGCAAAACATACTAATTCAATTCATGATATTTTATGTCCTTACAATATACTACAACAATACAATATTATATTACAACACTATCATCATTTATAAGACAGTTACATCATTGTTATTCGAATTCAGACTGAACTATTAAAGTTACTATAACTTATTCCGTAGTTGGTATGTGATAGTCTGTCACAAATTTATGGTATCTTGACGATGTGTCAGCCATACTTGTAGTGAATTACGTGCCAAATGTTACTTCTGTTCGAGAGAACCGACTGATTTTGTGTAAAAATAAATTAAATCATATTTTAAATAAATTTGTTTTAATTACTTCCTTTTTCTCATTAACGATTAGCACAATGCATCATAATAGGATAATTTCCTTATCTGTTTCCACATTAAGCCTTTTTAATTCTTTAGCCACCTCAAGTCATTGGCTTAAGACACCACAGTGTTATCAAATTTAAGTTGGTAAAGCCTTATTTTATCGCTACCTATATATACAGTATGTCCGGATGTTCCTTAAAAATGCCGGCTTGTATTCAAACATCATTTTTATACAAAAAGTGTAAATTACGACAGACTTAACTAAGTCCTTTATCTTTCAGCCCTTGGTGGTAATTATAAGGGCAACAACACTAATTGGTAACTACGATAAGACCATTTACAATTTACATAATTAAACTTCAGTGGGTGAAGACTGAATACTTTCTTAAATATATAGGTACTCTAAGGAAGGATGTTATTATCTCAACCTTATTTGATTATTATCGTTACATAAAAGCCTAAATGCCAAAGACTGTATTTGCACATTCGAATTTAAAATTTAAACCACCTCAATGTCTTCAATTAAACAAAAGCATGATAACGATATTGTGTTATTGACCTATTAACGTATTGTATTGGGTCTATTTAAAAGAAATACCCCTGATAACATTTCAAAAATGTTCACTTACACATAAGATGAGTACGCTGAAAGAAATAGTTTCAATAATTTTCGATTTTCTATACGAAATTATAATGTCACGGTTCTAAAGTACACTCTGTAGTTCCTCAAATAGACTCGTCTAGGTAAATTGATCTAGTAACGTTCAATGACGTTGATAAAATTGTTAAAAGCAGTCAGTTTGTGAAAGATCTTTAACGGATCAAACCTAGAGTAGGCTTAAATATTAGTAATTTTAATAACTTCAGTTATTCAAACTTTTTGAATAAGTAGTCGTTTCGTAATTTTAAATATCACAGCGTGGACAATGATTTATTTTCTAATCTTTCTACTATACACTTATACAAAACTTTGTGAGTAAGGATCGTTAGTTTATGAAAAAATGCGACAATTTCCATTGTTTAGACAATTTTGTGGGGCGTAGTAAAAAAAGGGATAAAAAATTTAACGCTAAGTAATTCTACACTTTTTTATTTTGTGTATGATGTGAATGCTTTCATTGATATTATCATTCGTAAAGCTGTCTCCCTAGTATATTCGTAGGTGTGACTATAATGTTTTAATTTTCAAACCCAATACAAAATAATATAATGTGGTCAAAAAATATACCAAACGTCATCAGTATTTTTATACGTGGACGTGAATAAGTGGAAAGTGAATAAGACGTATTATTGTTATGTTTATGATATTAAGATTTAAGAGAAATAGAGAAACAAAATCAATAAGTGCGGATATTAACAACGTTTGATTTTTAGGCAATTGTCTCGATATTTTCGGATCGAACTGTGTCACTCCACCGTTGCTGTGTCCAAATGAAAATATAACATTTTGGTTATACACGAGGTAAGTCAATTTTAATTTTAACTGAAGTCTTTAAATTTCCAATCGCATTCGATATTTCAATTTTAGAATCGCATTCGATTTTTAAAAATTTTGAATCACATTCGAATTTTTTAAATTTCGAATCACTTGCATTTATTTAAAAAGGAAATCATTAACGAGTGACGCTTTCAGAGAAAATGTGACTGAACCAACAGAGATAAAATCAAAAGATTTGAAAACTATTCGTTCAGCTCCTTGGGTCAAGGATGCGCCAATAAAAATTTTGATACACGGTTATACGGGACACCGAGATTTTTCACCGAATACGGAAATCAGACCAGGTATGTAATAAGCCTTGCCCTCAACCCACTTTTAAGATCGTAATTTATCTGTAAGATAGCGAGTTGGCCTTAACCTTCCGAGATTAACAAACAATAAACTATTAGTGCACCATAAACAGTTTCACCAAGGAAAAAATGAACTACTTAATTAAACGCAGTTTAATATTCCGAGGTAATATTAGTATTATCTTAGTTAAATCATAATTTGAGTAATTACGTAATAAATAGTTTTGCCATGATCACTGACTGACTGACAACGCAAAACCTTAACAGATACCCAATATAAAGTTTCAAAATACTGCTAAGTAAGGCCGAAAGTGTGTCTATTGAATATTGAGTACTTTAAAATTTGCATAGAATTTATGTTTCTTCAACTTTATTTTCTACAAAGTGCCTTTTACATTCGATTTTTAGAATATAAATTTATAACGTATCACAACATACTTCAAGGAAATACTCTCTTTGACAATTATTGTGACTTTGAGTGACCTTTTCATAATAAAATTAAAAAGGCTTTAAATGAACGAATCTATTTTGAAAATGTTCGACACGAGCAAGATTTAAACTGGCATCCACAGCATTCCGTGCTGTCGCTCTACACAATTGAGCTACTGTGTTCTACACGTTATCGTCTATTTTTTTCAACTTTGATTGATACATGCATCTCTCGCGCAACTGCCCGTGTCGTAATTTTTTTCAATCGATTTTTAAAATGTGAAAATAAAAAAATAGATTTATCAAATGTTTATATACTTTTTTATCGTTTCATTGTTTTGCTTTCTTTATTTTTCGGTTAAATTTAAGTTGTTTCAATATTTCGTAGCTTATTTTGAACGCTTGGACTACAATATTATATCTGTGGACTACAACAAAATAGCCTTAGAGCCATGTTATATGCAAGCAGCAGGGAATACAGAACTCGTGGGTATGTGCACAGCTCAACTCATAGATGAAATGGTGGGCGAAGGTTTTCAACTAAAAGACTTCCACGTCATAGGATTTAGTCTTGGTGCGCAGGTAGCTGGATATATTGGCAATTATATTCAATCAGGAAAACTAGAAAGGATTACAGGTTTGGCTTTGCTAATGTTTTTAATATAACGGTTTATTTCGATTTAATTTTACTAGTTACCGAAAAAAGTAAAGACTTTTTTTTGTTTGATTATAAATTTTACTAGTATTGTACTTGTAAAAATTCAAATTATTGTTGGTACTGGTAAAAAAATTGGAAAAACACAGCCTACCACCGAACCGAATGTAGGAACACAAACAAGCGTCAGGTTTATTTGATAGGAGGTAAATAACCCGGCCATATAACGCATAAACAAAATGCGGCAAGAAACTATTTCAGCTTTGAATTTTCGGAAATGTAAAGCGTTTTCATCTGCTGACGGTTGTTCAAGACCCAGCCAGAATTTCCATATGTCTTCTATTCTTTATATATATATATATTAGCGGAGTCTTACAAATTTTACATAAAATATAAATTATTTTTTAGAAACATGTTTGATACGGTGAGAATCCAATATTTCAACAACGCAACAAATTTTAACCGCTTTAAACGCGAAATTTATATTCGTGTAAACTATAGACAGGCAGATATTAAATTTTAAATAAAACACTTTAATGGTTCAACGTTTCCGATCCGGACATTCGGATCAGATCGGATTCGGAGCCGTGGTCACGTGGAGACGGCTGCTGCAAAGCATCTGAAACGTCGGACCGAAGGTAAAGATCATTTTCAAATAAGTTTAACTAATATAATCGCGTTTTAAACCGTTAAAGTGTTTTATTTAAATGTACTACCCGCGTAAACTATAAACAGTAGTTATTAAAGTGTTAACGTTTTTGTACTTTTAGCTTTAGATCCAGCTCTCCCGCTATTTGTGACTGTAGACAAAAATAAAAAAATCGACGCAACCGATGCTAAATTTGTCGACATGCTACATACTAATTCTTTACAAAAGGGGAAATTGGAAGTGGGTGGAACAGTTGACTTTTTCGCAAATGACGGAATCGAACAACCTGGTTGTAAAAGAACAGAAAATTATAGTAAGTTGAACTGTTTAGCAGTAAGCAATTTCACATCTAGTCGCAATTGATATCAACTTAGTCTAGGCTTACTTAATTCACGAATAAGGATATCAATAATTGCAAAACGATTAAATTAAACTGTTTAAAAATAACTTTACTTTATTTTTGATTGATAAAAACAGACAAGCATAAGGTTTACGTGAAAGTCTGCGAAATACCCCAGTCGTAAAACATCTAAACAAGATGTGCCTTTGACTTATTTTGGCTTTGGATATTCCGACTGACTGAAATGCCTTCACCGGTTTTTATCTGTGGATGATGGCTCGTTATCCATATGGAATTTAGTAATTCCCACCGCCTATATAATACTCAGATTTCCAGTCAAAGTACAAAGTCGATGTTTCAGAACAAATTTAAATTGATTAGAAGAATGTTGCACCCGATGGGGATCAACCCATGACCCGTTGGTTACTAACCCTACATTGCTACCATGACACCTTATTGCACTTTATTCCTTATTACTTCCATATTCATAGTTACATATAGTTTATTTACTTTAAAACTTTCAATGACGGAACTAAGGATTGTCATTCTTATGAACAACATAACTAATTATATATGTATATTAGTTAACATTGCGTATTAGTGTACTCTAGTTAACCTGGAGCTAACAATGTTTAAAACGAACTTACGCGTCACCGAAGAATTTTAACTTTTTGATTGTTATTGCTGCGATGTTGTCAAAAATGAGGCCTTTTGGAAAATTACTCAATTATGTTTGAACGACGGATTGCCTTACAGCGAGATCAGGGTGCAACCACGCCAGAGCTCCAATGTACTATGCGGAGTCTATAACGTCCAAAACCGGCTTCTACGCCACAAGATGTTATTCGTGGTTCACTCATATGTTGGGACTTTGTGGAATAATTGGTAGTGGGGAGGAAATACTTTTTGGAGAATATGTTCACAGAAAGTAAGTAATCTTATATTGTGTACAGTCGTTTCTGCAGAAGTATTCCATTAAAATTATGTGAAATTACGTTTCCCCTTCGTCTATATGCTATCACTTTTGCGACGGTTTTACTGATTAATGTTTTTTACATATTGCTCGATATGATGTTCACGTGGACAAGTTAACATTTTCAAGTAGGAGCATATTAATCACATAGCTAATACAAAATATGCATAAATAAACCCACGACTCTTCTACTTAAAATATTTATTGCATTATATTTATTTTGAGAGCCTCCTATCACCTCTTCTTTAAACGTTGTAGCCGTTACCCACGACGTTGTGTCCCATCGTTCTTACTAATTTATCTTAAAAGGACTTATTATATTGTTGCGGCAATTTTTATTATTGAATTAGGATTCATTCTATCATACATATTTCTTGGTTTCTTGACCCGTTTTTTTATATATGCCATTGTTTTTTCTCCTAAGCCTTCCTCGATAAATGGTTTATCCAACACTAAAATCAAACCAGTAGTTCCAGAGGTTAGCACGTCCAATCAAACTCTTCAGATTTATAATAATAGTATAGATAATAAAAAGTTATCTATTTATCCTACTCGCGTCTCAGTACATACTACAATTATTGAATAGCACCCAATATCTTTGAAGTTACGTATACGATGTCATAAAGGTATAAATAGAGAAAACATAATTTGCATAAAGAATCTAAATTACCTGTTTTTAATATTAAGTGGGTTTTATGCTTATTCCTTTCACGTTATCTAAGGGCAAGCTAACATTTCACTTCCTCATTCATGAGCTGTTTGATTCTAATCATCTTAAAAATGATATTAAGTACACGTAATATTTGAAACGTTTGAAATTTATATCTTATATATACTCACTTATATCACTTAGCTTCTTTAATAAATAAAGATATAATAATTTTAAATTACGCATAAGTATATACGTTATTAACATTTGTTTTGTTAGATAAAACATATTCTAACTTCAACTATGGTCTGATGCGGTTGTCATAGGGTTTTATTTGCATTATCTGACGTCATAATAGTCACGTAACATAATAGCGATTTTACACTAACAAAACTTTATTATAATGATTTCTTATATACGGCATTTTCCGCGTTAACCAAAACAAGTGCTTCATTCGAACTTTCACTTCATTTACGTTTTCTATAAACGCATTTCCTTATTATCTTGGCGACAAATCGAGTTGCATTGTATTCAGACTTACTTCTGTGAATCTTTGTCTTCTTTCTTTTTTTTATAATGAAGGTTATATACTTATTTAAGCAACTGAATAATTCAGTCTTGAAATCGTGAGACAACGAACAAAAACATACCTACGTCAGTGTTACAAATAGGAGCCTTTTTTGGACCTTGAAACGATCAGTGATCACCTGATAATCTGTTTGTTAACGTATCTGCTCAGCAATATATTACATAATGAAACGACTATCATTAATAACACATTATCAACTATAACATTACTGTTTAAATAATGCAAGACATCGAGATAATTTCCTCCATGTTAATGATAAAACGTTGAAAACAACTTGCGTCAAGGGTAGGGGAAAGTTTTGGGCTCCATTCCTAGTCTTACTAAATATGAGGCTAAGGGCAAATGTTATGACTTGGGTTATTTATATTGGCATAGTCTAAAATTGTTAATCTACAATAGTACACTGGCCGAAAATTGCAAACAGAATTTTTACACAATAGTACAAAATGAATTCGTGTTCGCCTGAGTTAATTGCGCATTTTTATTTTTGCATTTTCCTCCTTATTGAAAAATCTTGTTTTTTGTGATTAGGCTACTCAGCTTCCATCTATGTAGTTGGTGTCGGGTAGGAGAATAATTCTGATATGGTAGTCAGTTTGATGTGACAAAAAGTAGCTCTATTAGGTAGCTAAACAGACATATAAATGTCTGCTTCATGTCACATTTCATTAAATACTGATTTTTTTTTCTTTCAGTGCATCTGGTGTATATTTCTTCCCCACCAACTCTGACTCTCCATACGCTCGTGGTCCTTCTAACTCCACATACCTTGAAGATGAAGACTTTAATAAAAATAGCTCTTTCTTATCCACTCTATCTTCGTTTCTGTTTGGGTAATAGATGTGAATGCATTTTAACGAATTAGTATTACGATGTGTGTTCCTAATGTTAGATTAATGCAAACAGTTTTGAAGAACAAATTTGTAAAAGGTAAGTGTTTTAGACAGAAAACAGAACACTTTAAAATAAGACAATAAAATGAACTAGAACTGTCTAGAAAATTAGAAAATTGACTAGATGTCTTACAAAAGTATGAAATGGAATTTTAGTTTGTGAATTTAGCTGAACTAATAACACAATCCTACCAAAAGCAAGGAAAGCGATACTTCCAAAGTTGTAAGAATTCATAAAATTTAATTATAAACAATAAGCATAAAGATCTTATAAGTAAATTAAATTATTTTAATATAGTGTGTTTTTATTTTATTTTAATGGTGTTATTTACTTTCGTCTATATTATTGTTTAATATGAACAATTATTATGAAGCGAATTAATTTGACACCGTTTATTCAAATTTCTAAAGTTAATTATATGAGACGAAATACTCTACTTTCTTTTTATGAATTTTAGTTTGGTTTATTTTTTGGTAAAGCAAATGTAACGGTTTTTGGATTTTTCTATTAACTTCCATTTAATTAAACTTCTATTTTATATAAACTATTGTTCTTTGCTTTAGTTGTAGATAAATAACCAATATATCATAAGTTGAATTAATTATGACAAAGGACGACCAGCTGAAATAATTGGGCTTACTTAATGGAACGTGAAATTGTTATAGTCCTATGGCATATATAACCAACAATTAAACTCTGGATCTCATGTCTATCATAAAATTATCACACACAACTAATTATTATACTTCGATATCAAATTTTTTATTAATGCTAATACACTGCTTAACTAATATATGTTTTATTTATACATACATTACAAAGATCCTAATTTTTTTGTCGTTTTGTTGGAGCCACTTTGATCTAACAAGGTTTTTGCACACCTCAACCGTAGTAAGCATACCCGTCAATTCATACATTTAAATAACAAGCAATTTATTTTTTTTCTCGAAAAATTAAGATCCTTGACGATACTTTTGAAAGTTGTTTTACGTATGTAAACCTTGTGAATTTTGTATGTAGGGTTTTACTGTACATTTAGTATGCATCGCTATTTTGAAAGAGAGGCTCGGGTAAGATTTTGCGCAAGAACTGCGGTCTAGTTTTAGCTCACTCTATAATTATTAGACGGGTAATTACTAAGTACGCATAAACTTTACACAATTCACAACCCAGTTCTGAAATTTTTGGAATAATATACCAGATGTTCTTTAAAAAAAGAAATAAAACGCCGTTATTTGATTATGTGGATTATTATGTAATAACTGGGTTGGTACACTTTTGGTACATATTCATATATCAGGGACTCCATGTTGAGTAAAGACCTGCTCGTGACCTGCAAAGTGGGTGCACCATCCAATATCTCTATTTCCAGTAAAAAAAATGGGCAATAGCCGATAGGAATTATATTGTTCCTTGATCTTGATTACAATTCTTCATAATAGTCATTTTCTTAAAACTTTGTTTAAAGAAAGAATATATTTTTGTTATTTGACAGCGACTACGAAGCTGAGTTTATCAGATTATATGATCACTAAGACGTAATATGTATAATAAAATATGTCATAACCATCATCAGCCCTTACCACCACTCCAGCCAACCGTTGGCACTTGGACCTCTCTTGAAGGTATACGCTTTAGCAAGAAATAAAATTATGTCGAATTTTTGGTTCGTCGATTGGTTCTCTCCAGATGTATTCTTAAAGAAAGCACGTACAAGAATAGACAAGTCTCACACACTTACTATATAGATAACACATATTTATATGCGGCATATATGAGAAATTTCTTATATACATACAAAGGTACATCTTGGTAGTGACTCATAATTATTCGTCACTTAGAGTGGAAAGTACATACTCGTACATGGGGACGTTGACGCCTATCGTATTTCGTAACGTGAGTTGAGGATGTAACCAGTCGTACTATTATTGGGACATTTTGTAAATTTAACAGGAAATATGTGCATCCGTTTCTAACTAATATTTTCCAAACCTTTAATGGTACAGTCCTTTGAGAAGAGAATCATTACGAAAAAAGTAAGATCTTTGTTAAGAATTGTATAATATTGCCACACATTGTCCATAGTTTACGAGAGTACTACACATTCAAATTAAAAAAATAACGGTTTTATACGCGAAATATACATTAATTAAACTCATTTATAAATTGTTTTAACTAAAGCCCGACGTTTCGGATGCATTGCAGCAACAGTGGCCACGGGGAGAGCCCTTAGACATCGTCACTTTAGAAAATATATAAAATAAAAATATTTAAAATATGTATGTATTTTGTACTTATTGTCATGACTTTTCGAATCTTTTGAGATAACTTCAGAAGACCTAAGTAATACTCTCAGTCATAAGCTAAAAAATCCCAGATTTGTTAAAAAATCTCCTGTTATTTCGTTTGTAGTTCTTAACGTGCCTCTGGTAGAAAAAAGGTCATTTCAGGAGACACCCCATAGTGTTTAAACACATTTTGGTTTAGCTGACTTTAACGATTTCTGCTTCTACGCTGATACTGTTAGAATTGGCCCACCAAGCTGTTGCAATGTGAATAGGCGTAACGACCACACGATACCTGGGGTACACGCCTCACTCTCTGAGGCTCGGGGAATGACTAAATAACATCAATCATTATGTACTGTAATAGTCTGTAGTATCATAGTTTTAGTGGTTTAAAACGCGAAATATATTAGTTAAACACTTTAACAATTTATTTTATATACGGCACGACGTTTTTAATGATTGATGTTTTATTAAAAAAAATAACAAATTTAATTTAACTTACGTCTTTCTTTAAGATCTTATTATAAATTAATTTTGCCTTATTTAAGTAATATAAACGAGTATAGCTTACTATTTCATTATTGATTAATAACTTCAAAGAAACAAGTAATAGGGACGTGGTATCTAGATCGTTTTTGTAAGATCACTGGGTTACACATAAGGTGAACTTGTTAATTACGGAACTAGACTGGTCAGCCATCATATGACGCACTAAGTTACCTAAGAAGAATTAATAAATAATTTCATAACTGTAGCACTATCGTGGGTTCGAGTTCCGCCTGTTTTTTGCGATGAAAAAATAATTTTATTTTAAGAGTTTGACTTGTTTAAGTCAAAGTAAATCTCATATAACGCATTGATTTTAAATCAATTGGTAGAGTTTTAAACTCTACCAATAAAATAACGATATTGCATATGAAAAATAATAATAATTTTCACATGATGGCACTAAAGAAAGTGTATTTTATTTTATGTTATTTGAATAGATGATCATTTGGAATAATTGGTTTTTAAAGAATGATAAATAATATGAAAGCTTTAAAAAATCTAATCAGTGTACTTACAATATTGTATATGAATGTAAAACGTGTGAGAATATAGAATAAAAGAACCTCTAACGTTTGAACCCAAAAAACCTGCTAGGTCCTGTATCAAATTATTATTACACAAAACAAATGAATATTCCAGGTTTTATTCGTCGATGTAATGGTAGCAAGGTATGACAAATAAATAAATGGCTCGTGGGTTTGATCCCCAATACTTTACCTAAGCGCATGTGTCTTATTATCGAAATTTCGTCCGGGTAACGAAGCTCCGTCCACAGAGTAAAAAGCTATGAAGCTTATTTGCGTTTATTAGACTCCTCATATTTTAAGCCGAAATAGGTATACCTAGCCGAGTAGGAATGCCAGCGCATCCATTAAATAAACCCCGTGCTTGTCTGTCGTCAATCATATACTTTGCTAATTTGTACTTTAAATTAAAATTCTCATATTCATCGTATTTAATCTCTCGTTTGAATTTATCAAGGTCTCGTGTCGTAACTCACAATTATGGTGTGTGTCAAAACGATTGAAATAACATGCAATTCGACGGAATGTCTTTGTATTCCCAAGAGGGGACATGGCCGAGGGTCAACATGTTACCACTTTCCCCGTCAGTCTCCTCGCAGAAAAGGTACGTTACACACGTTTGGGCCCGTGGAATTGTTTCACTCGCTCATCTATTTCGTAAGAGATAACTCGACGTTTCAAGTGCGGATCTGTTTCGGATTGTTTATTTGATGTTTTCGAAACATGGTGACTAACACTCAGTGGCTTTTAGTGATTGGAATTACTGCGTTACACATTTCTGGTGAGTAGAAAAAACGAATATTATTCAGTATAATTTTACGTTATAAAACGCATATTATATATTTTTATTTGTCTAATTTTCTTCTATTAAAAAAAAAAAACAATTAATTAATTAGATCTGTTTAAATTAACCGATTTCCTCATACAAAGTCAAGTCAATTTAACATTATTTTATGTCGCAAGGTTAGTAATTATTTAATGAATTTACTGTCGAATTAACTAATACAACTTTGTGCTAATTCAATCGACGCATTATAATCGATCGTCATGGTTCAAATCAGCTGATGCGTTGCATGTGCGCTTGCGCATGAAACAGAGAACGCCAAATATAGAGCCAAAATCAAAGGCGTTTTTTATAATTACATACAGTTTTCTATTGAGAGGAACTTTTAAATAGACATTATTATATTTATTTTGAAAGTGTAACGAAAATACTACTTTATTAAGTACCTACATGTAGTTATTTATTTAAATAAAAAATACGTAATTTGTATGCCATAAAATATTGACCCTGAAATGAATTGTAAAATCGTTGAACACAAAGATTAAAATAACTACAGATAGATCGTTCACTTAACCTTTGTTTATAATTTTTGTAATTCTCTGAAGGACATTGCTCTGTGTTCGCGCTACTTCCGAACACGGTTACGTTATCGCCGACCAACATTCGTGTTGTGTAACCGCTCTCACGACCATCGAGACATATCCTTGTACTTTCGTTTTTAGCGCATTGTTATTTTTATTGATATAGGGATTGGTATCATCGTGGCCTATATAATAATAATTGAGGCTTCGCTATCAGTGGCAACAATATATTAATTATAATCAACGAACCACCGTCCACAGATGAAAATGACGTGAGGTTTAAACGAGATTTGGTTTCAGTCCGGGTGGGAAATACCTAAAACCAAAAAAATCAAGATATTAGGTAAATTATTAGTAACACTAATACAAACAAAATTAATCCTATACTCGTACTGTAGACATACCATAAATGAGAGGCTTAAGTGTCAACTTATACAAAACAACAACAAAAAATTCGAATTACCGACATTTAGACCTGTAATTAGATATATGGCAACATATATGGAGATATAAAGATTAAAAATATGTTCGAAAAGTTATATGAAAAAGCCAACCTAATTAGCTAATGGCTTTTATAAGTTGTCAAGTCATGATATCAAAAAAACGACGCAAAAACCCAGGCAAAGATCATATTGCACTTTTTATGTATAGCATACATACTTATTTGGTTCTATGCCTTGAAAAAATCCGGACATATCAATTCTACATCACAGCACTTAAAATCACTTGCTTATATTTAGCCACAAGTAGACGGATCGTTTTTTTTACTGTTATTACTCGTAATATAAGTACTTAACGATTTTCCGATATATAGTCTGATAATCTTTGAGTAATGGAAAACTGCTTAAAGAAGTCTTATATTTCACACGAAAAATCTTCGCGATAAATATTTCAAATTTAATAATCATTTTTATACTTTTGATTTAGAATACTGGTCTCTGTGATCAATAACAGACATCCCAATCGGCTTGACAAAACGACACAATAACAAAAACACTCTTATATTTATTATATAAATATACTTGCTGTGCCAGCGGCTTCGCCGGTGTAGAATAGTTATTTAGGACGACAAAATGCGGTTTACGTATCTCCTTGTCATCTTAACAAATTATAGCTGTTACGAAAACCCTTAAAGATGGTATGATTATTATATTCCACGGTTATAAATGATAGCCTATAGTCTTCCTCGATAAAAATTCTAACCAACAAAAAATATTTTTTTATTTGGACCAGTTCCTGACATTAGGGCGTTCATCCAAACAAACTCCTTAGTTTCATATAATTGTTTAGATTGACTTTTCACCAAAGTACATATACATATTTTAATTATCGTATTTACGTTATTGCAAAACGAAAAAATCACAGTTTCCTAATTTCATCGCAAAATAATAAACGTAAATAAAAAGAATGTCAAGGTTTTCTAACATCATGAATACATAATTTATTCAAGTATGTACAAGTACAGATTTTTTATGATATAGATATTTACATAGAATAATGTTTATTAGCGTAATTATTAATGTATACGAGTTTGACCTCTTGCATTTTTCACTGCATTATCAATAATTTGCAAGAATCTATCCGGCCAGTTTCACCAAATACCATCTTCGAAGGAACAGATGGCGCTAGCGTAGCATATTGTACTTTGACATCAGAAGCACCCTCCATCTTGACGCTCCCCGTAGTCACGGCTACTACAGAGCATCCGAAAGGTCAGGCCGTCGTTAAAATATTGCTCAAATAAGCTTACCTAATATATATCGTGTTTTAAACTGCTAGAGTGTTTTATTTAAAAGAATCTATGCATCAAATAAATACAGCCACTTAAACAAATCATTTCTTTAATTACTACTGCAGTGTGGTTAATTGATTTGATATAATAAAACTTTGATTTTAAAGTGACTTTAAAAGTTCAAATCTAAATTTTAACTGACTTGGATATATCAATTTTACCGCATTATTAAAGTCTTTTTGGGATTAACTTTATTAACACATTGATTGATTAGCCATGATGTAAAAAATATATGGTCATCCTACCTTGACACTAAAGATGTGATTAATATTCAACGCTGAAGAAATGTGACAAATCAATTGCGAAGTTCGAATACTTAATTATCCACCATCGACATCAAACAACAAAAAAATATATTTTTTCTTTAAGTGCTGGAAAAAATACGGGATATTTTATGTTTTCCATAAGTACTTTAAGTATATTTCTAATTATAAAATCGAAAACAAAAATCGTACGAACAAATCTTAGACATTTAAATAAAACACTCTAGCAGTTTAAAACACGATATATATTAGTTAATTTATTCTACTAGCAGCAGATGTAGTACCTCCGTGATCGTGACTCCTGGAAAGCATCCAAAACGAGGAGCCGAGTTTTAAACCGTTTAAAGTGTTTTGTTTAAATGAGATATATCATGAAGTAGATAGATACATACTTACATAGGTAGGAAGGTTGTAAGAGATGTTAAGGGAAGGTCAAAAGTCCAAAGTGCGGCCTTTCCACAAACTATACATCTAATGTTACTTAAAATATTATTTATAAAATATCTCATCTTAAAAGTGAAACCTTTATTCTATTACACAGTGAAAGTAGCATTGTAATGAAAATGTTATAACGAACCATTTCTCATAGGGCTCTATGGATAATAAAAGTCATTTTCAGTAGAGTTCTTTTATGACTGGACGTTATTATTCAAGAAAAGTATATAAATTACTTTTTTTGATATACCAAGCTATCATTATATTTTTCATAGTGACAGTGCATTGAAGTATGAAGATTTTTTTTATACTCACAAGGTACCTTGTACATATTTGCCTCTTTAAGGGCGAAAAACTATATAGACCGGATCTGTTGCACGTTTCATCTATACTAATATATAAAGCTGAAGAGTTTGTTTGTTTGAATGCGCTTATCTCAGGAACTACTGGTTCGAATTGAATTTTTTTTTATGTTGGATAGATCATTTGTCAAGGAAGGCTTTAGCATAAATAACATCACGCTGCGACCGCTCGGAGCAAAGAAACAGTGAAAATTATGCATCTTTGAGTACATTGTAAAAACGGTTTAAGAAACCACAAAATAGGTATAAAAGAAAAAATACTACTCTTTGAATGATCCAAAAAAAATCCGCGACACTTTTAAGATTAACTAAGAATCGATTACATGTATTCAAATTTTCGTCAAAATTAATGCATTATTACCATTTATTCATCTGTGTTGTATCAACATAATAACATCTAACAAACAAGAGAACAACATTTGAGGGATCAGATAGTCGTTAATAATTATTAATTATACAAAAATATACACCTCAGCTTGTATATACTTATTTTTATTCAATGTTAACATTGCACTAGTCACTTTAGGCCTTGTACACTTGTTATATCATGTTATTATGTTGCAATAAAACAACTGAACGGTGGATTTTTTAAATACGAAATATTACCTTAATGTACAAGCGACAGGGGTACCGGGTTTCATCCCCAGGACCATATTATTATTGAATATAAGAACCTATAGTGTCTTAAAAACCGCCTCTATTTGGTTAAAGGTGTTACCTAGCTTTGTGTTAAGCGCGAGAGGTTCTAATTCCGGAACAATAGATTGTTTTCGTCGGGCAGGACAGTCTTATCATAACCATGGGTTGAAACAGGATTACACAAGAAAATTTTAAACAAAACTACTATTGAGATAATTTAAAAATCGAAAATAAATTTAAAAAGCACGCACGCAGAGCAACATCACGGAACACTGACGATGCTGGTTCAAGTTCTGCCCGAGTTTTAAATTATATAGTGCCTTCATGTGCATGACATGTGAAAAATAATAAAGTTTTCAAATACTATTAAGATAAGCAATTCTTTTCTCAGTAGTAGTTTCGTTTAAGATTTGAAAAGCTGTTATTTCATAAACTTATTTCTAGTTACTTACAAATATTTATTTTTTAACACATGTTATAAAACCTTTTACAGTTTCGAAAACTCAACGAGAAAACTCGGTGAGAGATGACAGGGAAAAGCCTCAAACCGCCAAAGACGTGTTCAACACAAGCTCTTGCATACCACCGCCGTATAGATGCCCTCATCCTAGGATGCAGTTTTACTTATACACTAGGTAATATAGGCTTCTATAAATGTCAAAATGCATATTAGTTGGCTTATATCCCTTCCTAAAGAAAGACTTTTCAGTTTATATAATACTGGATGGAGCAATACTAGAATACGTTTTATTTTCTCGAGTATCGTAATAAATAATTTTAACAGCTCTGAAATATTTTCTACATGTTATTGCACATGATGGCATTATATAAATTAAAAATATGATTAAACATTAACACACGTCGAAAAAAATCCACAATGACGTGGAGGACACGGTAGCTCAATTGGTGAAATCAACACGTACCGCTGTGAATGCCAATTTAAGTCCTACCCGAGTCGCAATTTTTTTTTTCAATATAAAATTCGATTTTTAATTTTACTTCTCTTTTAGGACCACGCAGGAGAAAGGTGAACTACTCAATACCTTAGATAACGACTCGCTAAAGTATTCCAAATTCAATCCCAAATATCCTACCAAAATAGTGGTGCACGGTTTTGGTGGTGGCCGAAATCTTTCGCCAAGTACAGATATGAGAAACGCTTATTTCAAAAGAGGGAACTATAATATTATTATCGTGGATTACGGAACTCTAGTCAAAGAACCTTGTATTGGTCAGGTTAGTACATTCTTTAAGTGGGTAACTTACGAAACTTATTTACGGTTTATTACAATTATCGTTTTGAAGGTTATAGGGTGCTAATTTATAAATTTTGTTCAGAGACAAATATTTAATATGAAAATTATGGGGAAATCTTAGAAAAAAAGACCGAGGATTGTGTTATTCTTTTGTATACTCTCCCTATAGTTATTTAACTTTAATAATCAGTATGGTCGCTTTTATGAATGTTTAATTGTTCATTTTGCGCTCTACTTAATTATTGTCATGGTCAGATGTTGTGAATTACTTTAAAGCTATCATTATCTTTAACTATAGGCGTAGTTTCTTAAAGTCTGTAGTAATTTATAGTCCATAAAAGTAGTATAATGGTATTGATGGTTAAAACGCATTGCCTAAAGTTTCTACTGTAAAATCCTGAGGAAACAAAATGATGAATGATAATTATTATTATATTATTAAAATTGAATCGACCTTTAAACTGAAATTTTTTAAACTGATTTGGCAGTCTTTAATTTTTTTTACCATAGAAATTATTTCTTGGAAAAATCTGATTTATTTACCTTTCTTTATATCTTGTTCTCTTACATGTTCTTTCATCTCTTACAATTATATTAAAAGTAGATAATATATTTAATGTAAACAATTTTATGACTCTCAAAATGTTTCTAGATAGAATGGGCTCCTCGTTTCGCAAGCCTCTGTATAGCGCAGTTAGTGGAATATGTTCAGTACCACCCCACAAAAGGTGTACGTCCAGAAAAAATACACACCATAGGTTACAGCGTTGGAGCTCACATTCTTGGTCTTGTTGCTAATCACATAACTGATGGGAAACTTGGAAGAATAACTGGTGAGTTTTGAAAAACATTATTAAATACATAATGTTTAAATATATATGCTAGAACAGAGATAGCGTCACTAGATAAAAGAACAAAATGTTATTGAGTTTCGAAAATTTCGCACGACATTTTGAGTTTAACTACAGAATTAAGTAGATATGTATAAGTATTATCGTATATATGTACTAGATACTAGCTGTGCCAATGACTTCATCCGCGTAGAATTTTATATTGGGCATCAATATTTGTTTTTGCAAACCTCCTTATCTTTATAAGTTATAGCTGTTACCGACGACGTCATTTGCGTCCATTCGTTAAATCAATTTCATACATATTTTTTGGGAATCTTGAACCGTTTTCACAGCGCACGTAACGGAAACCCACTAAGATAAATAATCTTCCCCGTTTAAATTAATTACTTTTAATAAGCACTTAATTTTGTATTTCAGGTCTAGATCCAACAATATTTTTCTACATGGGCAACAACCGTTCCAGAGATTTGGATTACACAGATGCCTTATTTGTTGATATCCTGCATACTGGTGCTGGTATTCTTGGTCAATGGGGACCGAATGGACATGCTGACTTTTACGTTAATGGGGGGTCCAGTCAACCTGGATGCGCGCATGATACTATATTCCGTATGTACTTTTCATGTGTTTGCTTATAGCGCCATCTCTTTTAAACCGGATGAAGCTTTTTCACAAAATGCACACTTAAAGGTGTGCTAAAGCACTTAAACGATTTTATTTTTCTAAACTTAAAAGATAGATGTCTACTTACATAAATGTTACAGCTATTATTTAGACAATATGACAATATTAAAATTTGCAAATAAAAGATTACGACAGATATGTGAAATTATATACGTCTTGTGTACCAATGTTAATAAAAGAAGCCGGGCCAAATTTTTTAAACAATATTTCTATAATGAGTAGTCATATTCTTAAATTTATTTATTTTTATCAGCCACGTAAACGACACATATTATTACATACATAAATATTCATTAATTTAAAACTCTTTCAGAAACCTTATCATGTGATCATACCAAAGTGACACCGTACTTTATAGAATCGATAAACAGTCGAGCTGGGTTTTGGGCCGGACCATGTCCAAGCCTATTTTCATATTTGATTGGATGGTGTGAGCCAAAAGACACGGAGTATGTGCTGATGGGAGAACACGTCACTCATAAGTACGTATTTATTTAGTAAAAGCCGATAGATGGCGCGGAGACGAAATCTAAGAATCCTTGTGTAATTTTCAATATTCTATACGAAATTCAATCGTAAACTTACAGTCTTGAAAAGATAGAAAACGGAGTATCAGATATATTACTTTCTTGAATCTAGTATCTTTTTGATAATATCTTTGAAACTGTTATTAAGATTATTTTAAGAAAATTGTATCTGATGACAGACAAAAGCATTGTTTACTTGTTGGTAGGTTAAATATATAATACGTTAAATACATTTAAACATACCTGCCTCCCATTTATTTTTCAATTTCACGTTGCTTAAAACTGAGATTTACGTTTTTATTTATTACCCGCGGCGGATACAGTTTTTTTATATTTACAGTAGCTTTTTTTCAGTAGCATTCGATTTCAATAAAACAAAGTCCATATATTACTACAACATCAAAGTAATCTACTGCCGATATTCACATATTTATTAAAATATAAATATTAAAGGCCACGATTGTGCGATTTCGAATCAATATTTTAAATATAATATTTCTTAACGTATAATACCTCTTAATTTCATACTGCATTTAAATCTTTTTAGTGCTCGAGGCGTTTATTACGTTACGACAAATGCAAAGCCGCCCTACGCCAGAGGTTTTCCAGGGAAAAGCAGAAGGCTTCGATCCATAACATCATATAGCTAATATTATAACTGTGATAGTGATATAACATTTTTACGTAGATATAAGTTGCTTTAAACTTGCCTTAATAAAAACTTGGAGTTACCAATTATACCTACCTCAAATTAATTGGGTTATTTTCCTATACATGGGCTAATTATGTATATTCGTATATGATACATATAAACTATTGAATTATATAGTGGGTAACTGTAAATCTAGATGTTATTGTACCAATGAGGTGTAAGATGTTTTTAACAACTGCCATGTTTATTAATTTTATTGTAACGTTATCTAAAAATAAAAATATTGTAATTTTAATCCCAATATTTAAACATTTATGTAAATATTGAAATAATATAACTTTCATAGTTAAATTTTAATTTATTTCCAATAAAAGATGATTTGAATTTTCAAACATATATTGAGGAAGATAATGTCACCATTTATTGTAAACAGACTACATAACATCAAAGGAAAACATTAACCAAACATATGAATTCCTTATTTTTGAGATCAATGATTATCACAGAAAATGTATTTATGCTTTACGAAATAAATCTAACCTGCCGCCATTTGTATATAACTTTATAACGATTTTACGCAATTTTTACTACAACACACTTATTAGTACAGAGTTAAATATCGAGTTTAACATAAACCAGAATAATCATATTCTATATTTACAAACGAAAATATTAATAATAACAAAGAAGAAGAATTAAAAGTAATTCTCTTATTAGAAAGAAAAAACAATAACCACTTTAAACTATACATATTAAATAGTCTTAATATATTCTCTCTCTTTGCCCGTACTTTTTAACTGTGTAGTTGTCTGAATCGACAGAATAATGATCGTCTCATATGTAGTTTATAAGAAAATCTATAATTTGTAGTCTTTGTACATAGTTTTTGGAAAAATTTTGTACTTTTTGTATAATTAAATAAATTATTTTGTCTACTGTTTTCCCTATTTATTGATCACGTTTCATACGATCATGGCATAGATAGTACGTACTAAGAATGTGAACCTTAAAAATAAAAAAAATATATAAATAATAATGTCTACATATACGCCATATTGCTATTGCTTAAAAGATTTTATTACATTTATATTTTGTATCATAGTTACTTACAATAACGAATTGATAATTTTAAATGTATACAAATTTATGCAAAATTATTTTCCTATGACTTATAAACACAAAATGGTTTCAATGTATAACGCTACAAGTCCAATTTCTTATGATATACTTTGCTACTTATTGCGATAGTTTAAAATCATAGTTTTACTACGATATGCCTATTAAAAAACTACTCGTTAGAAAACAAATCTTGGTAATTACATGAACAAATTTTTTGATTGATGCTTCGTGCAAACCAATTTTAAATATTCATTATAAGTGTACGGGATTACTAACGTGCATTTAAAATAAAGTATATAAATAAAACACTTTTAACAGCTTAAAACGAGAAATATTCGAGTTAACTTATTTTCAACTACGTGACGAACACATCAAAGGTGCCGCAAAGCTTCAGGGTGGTAGTGAATAATAAGTTAAATAATCTAAACCGTTAAAAGAGATTTACTTAACAAGTTTATAAGATCTGTGGATTTTTTACTTTTAACTAATGTCTGTGTACGTTTGATCTTAACTGAACAATATCGTTCTAAAAGGAATCTGTAATTTTATTGGTTATGTTATTGAATATAGAACAATATAGAACTATTGATAGCGTAACTATGGTACTATGTGACATAGAAACGAAGATTAAATGAAAATCTGCATAAAAGCATACAATTTACAGCATGACTACAAAGCAAATTCTATTCAGTAATTGACAAATCAGTGCTCCAGTGCAAGGATCTACTTGGCTTAGTGAATTATTGTCTCTTGAAAGTCGCAAAATAAATTGTAAAATTCATTCGTTTGAATATATTATATATAGCTTTAATATAATCCAAATCCAAGGCTATAATAGTTCATCAGTTAGCATGTCATAGGTCATTCCACCTTCTATCAAGTCTCCCCCAGATTTATTTGTCCTCCTTTACCATTAAATAAATCATATCTTTCTTCCAAAGGACAATAATTCAGCATACCTTATACATACTAACTACTTCTTACAGTATTTACAATTAAACAGATTAAACTATTAAGTATTTTTAAACTGAAATATCACATCTTGGCTTGAGTAATATGACAGAAAAAATTTCAGACATTATTCAAGATAAGAGGTATAATACAAAAGAAACATATCTACATTTAAATAAAACACTTTAACGGTTTAAAACGCGATATATTAGTTAAACTTATTTGAAAATGATTTTTAACTTCGGTCCGACGTTTCGGATGCTTTGCAGCAGCCGAAAAATCATTTTCGAATAAGTTTAACTAATATATCGCGTTTTAAACCGTTAAAGTGTTTTATTTAAATGTGTACTACTTGCGTAAACTATAGAAGTATTTAACATATCTACAATAACTAAATAAAATAGTTTGCATTAATTTGAACAAAATAATATCACTTTTTAATACATATTAACATACAATATATTTGTAAATCTTACAATGTAATCCCTTAGTCTATTTATTTTACATTCTATGGTGCTTTAAAAAGCATTATTGTCGACACAGCCTTATAGAGTGAGATCACCCCGTAAAATAAAATTATTGTCTTAATCTTAAATATTATATACTTATTAAATTGTTAATAAGTTGTTTTTTTGTGTTTAATAATAGTTTTATATTGATAAAACTATTATTAAACACAAAAAAACATCAAACAAATTTCCCTTTTAAAACAATATTTTACATTTCGTTATTGAAATTCAAATAAAACCGTTAAACGCTCAAAAACAAAACTTTACTAACATTTGAAAATCAATATAGTTAGAAAAACGTAAAATTAAGGAAAACAAATGGCCTACGCTAGCAAATATTATATTACTTATTATATTTAAATATATTATTATTAACCTTACATTACCACAATGTTCGCGTCGAACGGATGCTTCATTGAAGAGATATCCGTACCCTTTTTGCCATATATTTGGACATTGTGAAAATTATCACTAGAAGTTTCATAAACCATATCATTTAATCATGCACTGACCGGCCTCTTAAAACAATGGAATTCTAGAAAAAGTATTTTATAATTTAAAAATTATGACACAACCAAACCCGATCTCACGACAAACATCGGACCGTTGGTTTACGAACTGAGCTATTGTGTCGCCATCTCTGTTTATAGAATTTCTCCATCGTTAATTTCGCTTATAATAATAGTTCAAGTGCTGCTGTCATATTTTTTAAAATTCGAAAACGCCTTATAATTTTATAAACTCTCCGTGTGCATATAAAATCAACGAATATCTTAAAATTTAATTTTCATCTGCTGAGCTTCAACTTAGTATTAAATAATTACAACACATTAGGAGTCAATATTCATTTCGTTGTCTGTCATGATTTTGATGAATTCCGCAGAATCCGATATGTTCCTAGTTGTGTTATAAAATAATTGTAAATTCTTGATAAATTTCACAATAAAATGAAATACTATTATCAAAAAGGAAACATTTTGACTGAGATAGTCTTTCATTTTAAAATGAGCGGCGTCTAATGATATGCTCAAAATATTAATTATAAAATCTCGACGTAATACAGTACCTATCTTACATTATTTAAGGTGATGTTACCTGCTCTCTATGTGTAATACAAATGACTAATTAATACATAAATACAAATAACTACAGATACATACACAAGAAACATTTCTAGTAGTTTTTTACAAACCAGAATTGACGGTGTAGAGATTCATTAAAATAACGTTAATTCTTTACATTATTATCATTAATTCTAAGATTCTAATGATTTGTTCAAATGATAACGTTCTTCGATCGGAAGACTATGATGACGAACGTAAACATATAAAAATATCCACCTTCCGGAAACATGATAATTCTCACCGATGTCCAAAAGTCTTTCTTCCTATATTTTCCCCACAGAACTCTACCTAATCCTACGTCTATGCTTCTTTTTGTAAATGAGACGGTTGTAAACCGTTAAAATTGTTTCACTTAATGGGAACCACGTATTTAATCTACATATACATTTTCGTGACAGTCCAACTTTGCTTAGGCTAACTTTATATTTGGTTAAATTCAACTTTGCTATCAGGAAAACGAAAAACTCTGAACCTTATTTGGCACAACTGTCTTAACCCAAACTGTAATAAGCCCGAACACTATCATTAATTATAGTTATTTAAATAATTCTATATACATGCTACATTTTTATTGTCATCATTGCCTTGCCGTATTATATTATAATTTAGTATATAGGTACGTCATAAAATACCATAGCTAAAAACTTACATAAATTATTTACATGATAGCGGATCAAATAATTTTGAAGATAGATTATTAGTGCTCAGACCACCTTTTTTCTGAAATATTTCTTTTATTAGCACGCAATTTCAACGCTAGTTTTCAGCTGTTATTTTGTGATTATAAAAAATTACCACCTGACTTGAATGATCGGATTTAAGAACGCGTCTTTGTCACTCTATTCCTACTTTTGTTTGGTTCGCCGTACGCCGCTGTGCATAGCTTCATCAGTACATCATCATTACATTGCAGCCCTTGACTGTTTAAAATTTATTGTCGTCGTTAAACCGCGGAAGAGATGTTACAACGCTAATCATTTATTGTCATTAATTAATCACGTATCATTATTGTCATTAATGTAACAATTTACCATAATTTTATAATAAATTAAGTGCATGTGCCAGGTGCAATGTGCAATTTTATCTAAGTGCCAAAAACGTGGTGCAATATTAATTAGGTTAAATAACTACTATCTATTATATTATTACTCAAACGTCTTTAGTCCATCACCGTCACCGACTTACAGGCGATTAAAGTTTTGTAGAATACCGTAGGTATATACAATAGTAGTAACATTTTGTTTTGAGTGTTTGTGACAAATTAAACTTTGGACCTTGCTATAAAAGAAGGAATAACTTCGTTTGAGCGAAAATATATTACACATTTGCATTTGTAATGAAGTAAGTTTTAAATGTCAGTGGTCTTTACGAAATTCTACTCAAAGTAGAAATAATTTCGCTTGTACAAAATTTACAAGCAAAAGTAACATTACAAAGCAAGTACAGGTTTAAAACGTGTTTTTGACGAGTAAGAATGTTTTATATGCGTATAACAATTAAACCAACAATTGCAAATTTTAACATGTTGAAGAAGCGTTATATATACTATTTTTGTTTTCATAACATTCCCTAATTTTAATAGGTTATTATGTGATATTATTCTAAGTAAAAGAAACTCTACAATATCTTATGTGCTTTTTTTTTGTTTTATCATTTTCTTACAAAATAAGCCTTTAATTTTACAGCATCTACCTTAAAGCTAATCTAGCATAATTGTATCTCTTTGTTAAACTGCTGTCATATACTGTATAAATATTTATATCTTTTCCGGAGTTCAAAGCTCCGGCAAAGAGAGAGAATATACCTTCCGATGAAAATTTGAATGTGTCTATAATAAAAACATATAATACATATCTACCTACAATAAATATTTTACAGAAACATACCTTTCTAGACTGATTTAAGAATGAACTTCAAGAAATATATGATTCCATTACTTCCTTTCGTTTAATCAACATTTAAGTTAAATTACTACAACTATACATATACATTTCTTTATATAGGTATTTGAAGTACATACAATCCTAGAATATTAAAACTTATTTCGTTCATATCAATAAGAGTAGGTATAATCATTATAAACATTTTCAACAACAGTAAAGTTCGACGTGTAGCAACAAGGACGTTAAGATATGAACAACTATGATAAAATAATACAGCTGTGGGTCAACCTTTTATAAGCTGTGGTCTCCTATAAACGACGAATAAAATTTGAAGTTATTGTCTCCCTCGCGCTGATGATGAAGTATGTCGGAGACAATGATTTCCTTCGCGGCTTTACTTATTTCGAATCATATAATGCTGGATTTGGCGACCATTGTTTGTAAACTACTGTTGTGACGTCATCCTTGGCGCTTAAGATATAAAGATCACAAAAGGATTTAACAATATGGATCTTGACCAGGCGTCACATATGCTGTACGTAAAGCTTTTATAGGAGACTTAAGCCATAGGGTCGATGCACGATGACATATGAAAATAATGTATCGGGAGATCTTTATTAGATTAAGATTACATATTACATTTACATCGCTTGTGTACATTGTTATGGAAAATAATTATCTAATAAAATATGACTGGACTGGTTCTGTGATAGCTAAGTATATGAACATGAATTTTCTTATAATCCAAAAACAGAGAGTGGTTTTAAAAGTACAGGTGATCTTAAGGTTTCTTTAAAGCAATATCTATACGTCACAAAACCACAGTCTTTAAGAGAATATAGTTCTTTAATTAAAGAAGAAAGAAATGTAGTTTTACTTCAACGAGAAATTGATATGCAATGACATTGCAAATATACCTACCTAAATCGAAAAATTAAGTTAATAACAACAATAAAAAAATTAACGTCAAAGTTTATCAATCTATTGCCACCTAAGCGAATCCATAAGAATATTTAGCCTATTAGTAACGAATAAATAAAATTTCGAAATTGTAAACAACCTTATACAATAGGACACAGCTACAATGATAAAAGCTAACCATGTCGAGAACAATGTTATACATAAATTACTACCCGATTGTAAAAAATTAGTTTCACATTTGACGACGATACATACCCCGTTACGATCTAAAGTTATTTATAGGTCGAAACACATTACCCTAAGAAGCGATAAATATACAGAAAGTTGATTCCCAAAAACAAAAGAATGCCGTTTTATTTCTCTTAGCAAAACTTTAGTTTAGTTTTTAAGTTCGTAGTTAGTGTCATTTAGTTTTTGAGACTTTAAACAAAAACTAGTAAAGCAGTAATAAAGAAGAGCTACAAAATAATTATATTATATCATTTTAAGACTTTTAAGTGTAAAAAAAATATTGAAATTCATAAATCTATGAAAATCTATGAAAGATTTCAGTAAGTGTATATATAATGTGTTTCGACCAACCCAGCACATTTAGTAAGTACCGTCATCAGTAAGATCTTGATAGGGTTCCGCTGGCGGCTGAACGGGTTCTGCTTGGTAGAAGGCGCCAGAAACAAACGGGTTATTGGGAACGTGCTGCTGAGGCGCTGGTGGACGTGGTGGCGCGATAGCACCATACGCTGGTGGTTCCGATCCTCTTAACGGTGCTGATGGCTGCTCTGACTGTTAGGAATGTTTACAATTTGTTTTAAAATAAAAAAGTGTGAGCGAATTGTGTTGCATGGTTAGTTACGAAAATTTTAAACTTTGATCGATAGTGTTTCGTTCTATTATGAAAAGTTTCGTTGCAAAAGCGTTTATCAAATTTTAAAATTCGAATTCCCCAAATTAGCTATACCCGTTCATTAAATTCCTTAATCATACATGTACTCTTGTGCTCTAAAAAATCCAATGTGAAAACTAGTATTCCTTTTATTTTAAAATATAGAAGTGTAAGTAAGTGAGATACATACAAATGTTGTTTCCTGGTCTGATAAAGGTTTCAGCGGAGCTTCATATGGAGGTGTGGGATCTGCCCAAGGCTGAAGTTCTCCTGATGCGAATATGCCGTAGATCGTGATCCCCACGAAATGGACCGTAGCTCCCATCAAGAACACCTCACGCCATTCCGTTATGGCTTTCTCGAGTTTATCCTAAAGCAGACATTTTTTAAAGCGAAAGGTAACAATCTCCAGTAAATACTGTCTGTAGTTTACGCGAGTACATTTAAAACACTTTAATGGTTAAAAACGCGATATATATTAGTTAAACTTATTTGGAGATTAATTTTTTCGACGACCCGACGTTTCGGATGCGTTGCAGCATCTACATACTTAGTTAAAAAAAATTATAATAAGTGTAACGGGATCCTGTCTTTTCGCGAAAAATTGTTTGGCCGATTATCACTTGCCAATCTGGTTAATTTGGTAAATTTTAGCGAGAAGTTTTAGATCTGAAGGAAATCTTTGTGAACATTCAAAGTGGAAAACTCTTTTTATATGCACGTTCTAATTCAAAGTTCGATAGAAGGCACACTTCGAGTCGGTGTAACGCATCGTCGCCCACCCACAGGCTACGGTTTGTTCATTTCGAATTATTTCGTATTCAGAGCGCGCGTCACAGCGAGCTCGATTTCCTTTTTAAAATTAGCCACGGCCCAATGTCCTTATTGTTTCGATACTTTGCGAGGGGAGGCCGAGTAGTAAGCACGCACGAATGCTGCAAAACTGAGTTATTCTTCATCGAGTTTATAAAGAATAAAAAAATCTATATTCGAAATTCAAATGAACATCTAATTTCAAACCGAAAGCGGTTTAAGTGAAATCCCGTGCACCCCTGTGGGGGATGGGGAGCATACATTTCTATGTCCGTTTTACTGATCGTCTCTTCTGCAGGCAAGTAGTTGATCAGACATCTGTGCTCTACCCAACAATGGATTGTTTCCCGGGATCAAACCCGGGACCTCTCGCGCTTAAAAACACGTTTAAACACTTAGCTATAGAGGTGGTCATAAACCGAAAGCAGAGTATTAAGAAATCACTCAGCACACAATTGTTTTAAAATCATTTAAATAAGAATCATTGTCATTAATAACTAATAAAATATATTTTATGAATAAGAATAAATTATCCATGACCGCTTTCAGCCTGGTATATCGGAAGTGATCTGTCCCGTCAAAATATAAATAATATGAATAATAAAATAACACTACTGTAATAAATAATAATAAAAAGTAATGAAATACTTCAAAAACTACTGGACTATATTATTCTGTTATATGTATATACCGTTTTTCGCTATTTAGTCATTATATCTTTGGAATCATAAAATATCTTGATACAACATAATAAATTACAGCTTAAGCTCTAAGCCACATTTAATTAATTTTCAACTTTGACCATGTTTCAGATACTTTTCAACAGTTGTTTTAAATTAAAAATCGATTATAGAGAGAAAAAAATACGACACGGGCAGGACTTAAACTGGCATCTACAGCGTTCCATGCTGTTGCTCTAAGGGCTAACCAATTGGCCTACCATGTCAAGATTAGGTGTTTTAAATCAGGAAACGTTTTAAATTAATGTACTAACCTTCTCTTGAGTCATGTAGTCGATTACAATAGGCACGACGAAGCCAGCAATAGTTCCTATACCATTGGAGAGACCCATTAGTATAGACGCATATCTTGGTGCGATGTCCAGGTGGTTAACGTTATATCCAGATATTGCGAATCCACTGCAAGCCACTCCAAGGGTCAACTCTATCGTTGCGACGTACTGTCAAACGTGTACAAGTAATTTATCAATCTATAAAAGCGCCTTAACAATTTTATTTTATATAAAAATACAATACAAGAACAATGTGAAATATATATATTTTTTAATTGTTCCCTTTTTAACTTGTCTCTTTCTTAATTATAGAGGAGGACAGACAAGCATGATGTTTACTTTATGGTAGGTGATATACCTTAAACAGTTGTAGATTGTTAGATGTTAGCATTTAAAGTACGGTGTCGACCTACTTTGGATTTGGATATTCGGAAATCCACAGACCGAAATCGGTGGTCGTGACTAAGACAGAATTTCTATATTCATACCACCTATTTAACATCCAGATTTCCAGACAAAGTCCAACATGTTTGAAAAAATATTATAAATTCAAAAATGAGAAACATGTAGAACCCAGTGGGAATCGAATCCACGACTCATTGATTATTAGCCATACTTTAATACGACCAACGAGCACGTCTCGTAAAAATCTTAAATACACTAAAATCTATCAAGAAACAATCATCCGGAAAGTCATAAAAAAAGGTATAAATATCTTACTTTGTTATCAGCATACGCCACGAGGACAAAGAAAAACGCCTCTAGACCAAAACCGCCACAGTTAAAAAGCTTCCTCACGTTCGTCGTAGTCATTATATTGTTCTTACGAAGGTAATCAGCCATCATCCCACCGATGGGCACAAGAGACGTCATTATCAAATGTGGTATTGCACCCACAAACCCGGACTACAACAGAAAAAAATATATGACTAAGGAAAATTAATTAAACCAGTACGAAGTTTTAGACCGGTTTATTGCCATTCTTACTTCAGTAATTTGCATATTGAATCGAGTGTTGAAGTATGCAGACTGGAAGATGACCAGCAAGCAGAAGTTCCAAGTTCTACAGAAGTTCGCCACGATAATGGCGTACACCTATAACAAAAAATACCTGTACTATACGCCACAGTGGACAAAGGGACACTTTGACAAACTTGAAAAATCACTAAAGAAATTAATACATGGGTTTGAATTAGCTTGTAGTTGTAGTCTCACAAAAGATGTAAATATAATACTGTTGTTGTTGTTAAGTTTGGAGTTTTAATTACTTAACCATTTCATTAAGCTAACTCATTAAAATCAACTTTCATTCTTTAAATATGCCTATCATAATCCGATACAAGTAAATTTCTGCCCGTTGTGAATAGAAATATTTTCCTTTATGGATTTTCATTTGTAATTATGTTTATTTTTATTAAGAAGTGTGCCGTTTTTGTATTATAATGTAAAAACTTAATAAGCATTCTGAGAGATACTTACTGGTGGTGAAGTAGCGAACTCTTTCCACGGTGTAGACCAGAAACCAGGCATTGCAGCTTGAGACGCAGTACCCAAAGATTGTTCTATATATGTCAGTTCCCGACCTGTAATATGTGGGTGCTTGCTCGGGCGCTCAAACACGAGCCATAGCCAAAGAGCGTACCTACAAAAACATTACAATTGTAACCAACAGCGGATCAAGGGGGCGGTCATGGAGTTTATGTATCACTTTTTTAACTATGTATGTTCTGAAAGAAGCCTTACCAAATTATACCCGATACACCGTAGAAATAAAATGGCGTCTGCCAGGATATGTAGTCTGTGAGGACACCAGAGAGCGGCATGCCTATAACGATGCCGGCATAAGTACCGCAGAATGCTAGCGTAGCTAATCTTGACCTTTCCATCGGGGGTGCCCACATTCTCCAGATTCCATGGCAAGAGGGATAGGTTACACCCTGTTAAAATTTCAAGTGTCAATTAAATATTACTCTTTTACCAGACGTGAATTTTACAAGACGTCCTTATGTTAGTCAAGATTACAGACTAGTCAAGGGTATCGTCGTGATGCTGGGGCATTTGATCTTCTATCGAGTGAGCCCCATGCTTGTTTGTTCTCCCGTATCATAAGAGCTTTGAACGGCAACATGAAAAATATATAAATATTGTAGAGATAATATATTCTTCCTTCTATATTTGACTGACTTTTTAAAATTCAGTAATCATATAAGTATAAATATCCAAAAGCCAAAATGGGTCGACAGCACATTTTGTCTCGATGTTATATAGCTGGGGTATTTGCTTAACATCAAGTAACTTGTCGCTTGTCTTTATTCCTATGTCATAGAAAAAAAATTACAATAAGTATTTCATCTGATAATAGGAATTATCTTCCATCATAAGAGTTTAAGAAATTGAGATAAAATATCTATTGAATGTGATATCGGGATAATTCAATGTGAGATTTAATAGAATAGGCGCCATTGACGATTCAGCTAAGCTGAGGTACAAGGAGACGAATAAATGCGTTGCCATGGAAACCGAGGGCTCAGTAATCCTAAAGAGGCTTTGTAACATCGGGAAACGATTGAGAACTACACACAAGTAAGCGTAGATAGACTGCTTTATTGGAATTTCTTGTTTTGCATACGGAGTCATTAATTCACTATTTATTTTGTTTAGGTTCAAAAGATTTTAACTTATTATAATGATTTTTTAGGATAAAAAGGAGTTTTTTCATCTATAGGCTTGTACTGCATCAACATTATGGAATATTTTATACATAATATAATAAGATATTATATAAAAATATAGTAGAAAATGTAGAAAAAACGGGAATAAATATTCATCTTTGAGGGTTTTCGTTGCGTATGCTACGACGACGGTTAAAGTTACCCAAAAAATATGTATTTAGGAAAATTCCTCTTTAAATTATCTAAAAAATGTCCGCGACAACATATGTCTAACAAGAACGACGGGTAAATTCTACAATTTATAAAGATGAGAAGGAGTTTTGCAAAAATTTCTACGCGAAGTCACTGGCACATCTAGTTTGTAATAAACAACAGACGCTAGACAACTATCAATTCACAAAGAGATAATATTTTGTAGACTATTTACTTGCGCCTTTGTAAAGGGGAGCAAATCCAAACGTGACGAGTCGTATATTCGTCGCCGAGCTAGGCTTCCGAATTTGAAACACTCATAATAAGCTTGATCATGCGCCGTCACGGACTGAATGCCAAATGTTCTAAATTTAAACGCATCGCGCTTGTTACATGTTTATTGTAACTCCCTTGATGTCTGATCCGTCAATCATTTTGCTAAGGGCAGTTTTATAATACAGTATTACTTTTATAGTTCGTTCGGTCCCTCATGACCACGAATCCTTAAAAGCATCGGGTCATAATTATAAAGCATTTTTTTTATTATTATTCAACTATTTGATTTGATGTACGTCCTATTAAATGATGATATAAACAGCAATAAATTGTATATTGACCATTCAAATCTATTGAATCATTACCAAGTTGTATATGTCTTATTATTTTTAAAAGAAATTAACGTACTTAAGTGTAACCTGTGTGGGTATTGTTTTACCAAAAACAAAGTACCTAAAATTACTTTAAAATTTATATATCCTTCAAATATAGCTGAAGGACCTCGTCCAATGTAAAAATTCGCAAGTTACCAGACAGTATTGTATAATGTAGGGATTTTTGTGAGCCCAAAAAAAAATATTGTTAAAACTAATTTCGTCTCTCTCTTTAACATTACGTCTTACGTCGTAATTCGCAATCTTTAATCTCGCTCGTTCTTACATTTCACTACACACACTCTACAATAATATATAGCTTTATATACAAACCTCAACAAAACCCTGGGCCACCTTTAAAATTACAACCGCCGCTGGTCCCAAGGACATAGCGCCAGGTATCGCCATATTAAATATCGCTGATGCAAAAATAGCAGCACCAAAGATCCTGTTAGCGGGGTACATGGACGCAAGGTACCCCCCTGGAACCTGTGTGATCAGGTATCCGGCGAAATAAGATGAGTCTATTGATGATTCGACGCTTACACTCCAGTTGAAGGGTGTGTCCTCTTTTACACCGCTTGATGTCTGAACAATAAAATAACACATGAATAAATTGACTAATTAATTACAACCACAATTTTACCACCTAACCTTTTAACCACTAAACTACAATGGTAGTTAGGCCAGGGATGCACAGTCTTATTATGACTAGAGGCCTCTCGGGCAATTCATAAACTGAAGGCGGGCCGTCAGAAGTATAGACAATTCAAGGCAATCTATAATCAATTATTCAATTTTGATACCTTATTATCAATAATAAGGTATTAAAATTGAAAAGGATTTTATTCATTTGTGTATTATTTTTGCTGTAGGCGGGCTACCAGTATTTGACCGGTGGGACCTGGTCTGTACATCTCTGACTTAGGCCATACATTAGCTAATTCTTAGTTATCAATATTTTAAAGTTTTGATATTCATGAACTAAACTGTAGGAGGCACCACGTTATATTAATTATTTCAATATTAAAAAGACGAACAAACTATAATTTTAATCTATCACCAAGATTAGATGTGATCATTTAAATTAACCGATAGTTGAGCTCATGAATTTGTAAAAATGTGTATAAATTGTTAATAGCAGCCGTAACTTTTTTACCCCTCGTAAATATTTCTAGGTTACGATTGGGCCTGAGAATAAACGTTAGTTTATTTTTTACTTACGTTGTGCTTTTCAGTCATCTTTAGTTTAGCCATGCTCATGTTACATCGCATACCGAACATGATACTAAAACCGAAGCAGGCGAGTAACGCCACGGTGTAACGCGCGCTGAGGCAGGGGCATTCGGCTCGGGCATATTTATCTACAAAAAGAAAATAGAGGACTATACCAGAGTTAGAATGACGTCATCAATCAATCCTTCCAGCAATTTTTGTTAGTTTCTAGGTATTTCAATAAGATTTCAGTGTTCTTATTCTGCAAAATTTCGAACTTTGAATCTTAATGCAAAGTAGTTAAAGTCGAAATTACATTACACCAGCGATTATGCACAATTACAATTCTAATTTTTAATGGTTCTGAAATTATTTATCAATTCAAACTATATGAAATATTTATAAACATATTTTGAATATAGCACATTACCTATTTGTCTTGGTGGGGGTCTTTCCGGTGATGGTGGTGTTTCCAGGTCTTCGCCATCGTACATCTGATCATAGCCCTTTTGTTCGACGTGGAAGTTTTCATATTGATTGTTTCTAGAAGAAAATGTACTCGTGTATTTTACCGTACAAATGTACATTTTTCAAATCGAAGTGTAAATGACCTCAAATGTGATACAATTGAAATTATGTCAAACATTGTCTGTAGTTTATGCGAGTAGTACGCATTTAAATAAAACACTACCGGTTTAAAACGCAATATGTATTATTTAAACTTATTTAAAAAAAAATTAACTACGGCCTGACGTTTCGGATGCTTAGAAGCAGCCATGGTCACGAGGAGAGGAATCGTAGATTAAATGTTTTAAAATAATCATAACTAATATATTTCGTGTTTTAAACCGTTAAAGTGTTTTATTTAAATGTGTACTACTCGTGTAAACCACAAAAAGTATCTAAAGTTACACCTTTCAAATGTAAGTTCTGTATTTTACAAATGGTATCAGAGCTCTATTTTCTTATAATTAACGTGTTCGGATCGCACGAGAAAATGGAATTAAAAAGCGCCGACGTCGCAAATAGGGTGACGTGCAGGATCGCACCTGCGTCTGATATCCACTCCAGTTTGCATTATGAAGATAATTGTATGGAGAACGGGACGCAGTGCAATATTCATAATTGGCCTCTCGAATATAGGCGATACGTATTGTGTTATTTCCAGATAACTAACTGTGGATTTACTTTGGAGCTTAATTTAATCTTTGTATGTAACTGACACGGAAACAGGTAGTTTAATTTAATTATTAAATACTGTCTATAGTTTACGCGAGTAGTACACATTAATAAATAAAACACTTTAACGGCTTAAAACGCGATATATTAGTTAAACTTATTTGAAAATGATTTTTAACTTCGGCCCGACGTTTCGGAGGCTTTGCAGCAGCCGTGGTCACGAGGGGAATCATTTTCAAATAAGTTTAACTAATATATCGCGTTTTAAACCGTTAAAGTGTTTTATTTAAATTTAATTCTTGTATTTTGCAGAAGTAGCCTTAAAGTGGAATCATTTTCAAATAAGTTTAACTAATGTATCGCGTTTTAAACCGTTAAAGTGTTTTATTTAAATGTAATTCTTGTATTTTGCAGAAGTAGCCTTAAAGTCGTCACTATCATGGTATGAATATTATTAATTAAATTGTAAATACTCGCTATCATGCCATAATCTGTTGCGAAATATTTTGTTATAAGCTTACATTAAAAGCAAAATTGTAAAGAAAAAAAATGGTGCAATTTTTCCCAAAATTAATTGCTAAGAAACAATCAGAATTGACGTCCAAAATAATAAAAAAAAACAAACTTATTTCTATTCTTATAGGAATGCTGTAGAACTAAGTTTAGCGGTGTATGACCAAATATTTATTATTTTCGCGTTTAGGTCTCTCCTAAATGGGGTATTAAAGAGAGACATTAGGTTGTGGTCTTCTATAAACGTAGTCCGCGTACAACATAACGCGTTACGCCGCGTCAAACTACTCTCCTATTAGGTACTAACCAATCACACGCGCGACAAATACGTCCAGTATGCAACAGTAGACAAACAATGCATTAAATTAGATGTTAGAAATGACTATTCAAAATAACTAGGGACTTTGAAAACTTTTATATTCTTTTTTACAAATTTAAATCGATTTAAATAAAAAAAAAATACGACACGGGCGGGACTCGACTCGGAATCCACAGCGTTCCGTTTCGAGCAGCACTACGCTGTGGATGCCGTATTAAGTCCCGCTCGTGTTGTTTTTTTTTGTTTTTCAATATTTATATAGACATTGAAACTAGAGACTTGGTAAAGCATTTTTAACTCGCTGACTGAGGCGTGTGAAGGAAACAACAACGGTACATTCCTATAAATTAAGCAGCGTATCGCATTGTTCGGCCATCTTTATAGGAAAGCAGAGCCTTGGAGGAATATGGCAGAGAGACATTACGCTAAATAATTTAATTTGTAGGCGCTCATGCATTGTGCTTTGTTTGTAAGCGCTGGCAATTGCAACGCTGTATTACTTTTGATATCAAAGAGAACTGTGTCGACTGTTTAATCAAAAGTTTATTAATATGAAATAATTTACAACAAAAACTGCTTGGAAAGGGTTATTATAGCCTTAATCAATATTTAAACGATAAAAATGCTTGGGGTATATCGCTCATAGAAGAAACAATATGTAATGCACTTAAAGTACGGTAAGTACTGTAAAATGTAATTTGGCGATAAAACGAGTGACGGCGAGTTTCTTGCCAATTCTTCTTCGTTCCACGCCCCTGATTTGAAAACTAGTAGGTACTTAATATAAATTTAGAGTCTCTTGTTTTTAACTGATGTTACTTTGATAAGTTTACCTAGTTTTTCAACGTACCTTACCAACTTAAATGAATTATTTTTTACTTTGACTTAAAAAGTTTAACCATCTCTTTGTCATTGAAGAATATTTAGCATTTTAAAAACTTTGCTTTTTTCTTTGTAAGAATAAATCGTACAAATTAAATTATATTATTAATTGATCATCGCATTGTGTTATGTTTGTTCTTATTAAAACCCCGTCTTACTATGCACAAATATGCTTTGTAGCAGGCACATAAGCTGATCCAATCGGAAGCAGGGTAATAAATATTTGATCACTATCTTAACTCCTTTCAGCAATCTAATTTAAATTACAAAAGTAATCGAAACGAAACGTAACTAGTAAATATTCTATTCATAATGTTTAACATTCATAAAATCAAGATAAGCGACGCGTAAATTCATTTTTCCGCTGACAAAAGTAATAAATGTGTCTATCTGTTCGCGTCCCCCAGTCGACTGATACCCCGGTAATGAATCGTCGGGATAAAAGGCATAACCAAGTGGAAGCGACGCGCTACGGGCAGCCGCTGACGTGTGACAACGGAAGCGCCAAAATTGAGACGGAATTTAACTTTAGAATTATTATTGCAACACACACAATATATATATAAATGTTATTAAAAGTAGTATTAAAAAAATATTAATACTACTTATGAAGTACAATGGACCTTATCGATGTAGAGCGGTCTCTTCCAGGCAACCCCAGAATACTTTATAATCATAGTCTTTTGAACAAGTTGTATATATTTTCAGGAATTATATTATACATGGCTCCATAAGCTTATCGACTCGCGTTTTGGTTCTAGAGATCCTGGCTTCGAATCCCATCAAAACATGATAAACATAGATAGACTATATAACAACTCAAAAGTGTCAGAAGCTTGAACGAATCTTTTCCTGCCGGATAAAAATATCGTTAGGTTAAACGAACATAGAAATGTCTCCAAACCGTACCTACGCCTTTCTTTACGCATTGTTATTTTAACATTTTTTGTTTATTTTGACAAAACTTGTTATTTTAATCAAACAGCAGTAAAGATACTTTAGTTTAATGATAAATCAAATCATCATCAAGACTTATTGTTAATTGAAATTGGCTTAACTTCTTTATTACTATTGCAGAATTTGTAAGACAACTTTATTTTTGATTATATGAAAAAGCAGCAAAAAAACACGTAGACATTAACAATTACTAATCTACATATATCTCAAAACTTACAAGAAATAAATTAAATCCACTAACATTTTAACTGTATATCAAGGTAACCAGGAAAATAATCTTGATAGTATACGTTATGTTTTTAATAAAGCAATATAATAAGTAGGGTAACGACACAACATAGAGATAATCTCTCTTTTAAAGTCCCCCCCGACTCGATCGCTTTGCCCATTGTACTCCTAATGCACCCTACACTCTACACCTACAATTTTGTGACATAACATTAAATGGTGTAATTACCTTTTAGTCATGGTGCACAGTCGTATCGTGAATAAATCAGTTTTATAACTTCAATATCATTTATCGTTTACTCAGTACATTAACTCGGTGACGGTAGTATTTTTACGTATAAACAACGGTTTGTTAGGAAAGGGAGTATTTTATATAAAAGATATAGGTCCGGATCGGCGGGCCGTATTAAAAAAAATACGAATTTTCTTCCACAAACAAAACAAACAAAATAAAAAGGTCTTTCGTTATTACAAAGAATTCAAAGTATTGCAAATAATCGATGACATGGACGTAACTTAAACCGAGGTCCTCAATTTTCTGTGAACTTACTTTTACTGGAGCATTCATACACCTTACATAAATAAATAAATATTTTTTTTAGCTTAATGCAATTTCAACCTTAATTTTCAAGAATTGAAGTTCGAAGTCCTACAAAATAATCATATAAAATAACAACGTTCACACTACACAAATTGGGTTTCTCGTTTTTAGTATTTTTCTTTACCTAAGCTTTATCAAATGACTAATGTGCGAACGTATTTCTAAAATAACGGAAATGACTTATGATGAACTTTACAGATTATAGACACGTGTCAGTAATGCACTATTTGGTTCTTTTAATTGGATAGATTAAATCTATGTCGTTTGCTCGGCATATTTTAATACTAAGTACAAATGAACAAAATACGTCTTTGAACTTAAAAAAATATCCAAGAAATACTTCGTCTCTGACCTCTGGACCTCGGACTGAATGCTTATCTACGATATTCTTCATAAAATATACACTGAAGATTGAACAAAGATTCCACCATTCAATAATGTTTAAAAAAGTGCAAAATTCTGTTTCTCACCGTGGGGCATGGGGCAAACACATGTCCGTGTCCATTTCACTGATCGGTTGTATTTACAGGGAAATATTAATATAGTCTGTGCCCTGCTGACCGAAGCAATCTATTGTTTCCCCAAGGTTCAAATCCAGGACTACTTGCACTTACCGCAATGCAAAACATCTATCGATTTAGCTATAGAGACTCATATAATAAATTTTTAATTAAAATTTGTCCTATTTTTTCTGAACTCAAGACAAACCTGGTGACGACGTAAAGAGCAGGGTATAAGACCCCACGCCTTAGAAGATCACAATATGTACTTGAGCACACCCCACTATGAATACTTATAGGCCAGGGAAGCTTAGAAAGTTAATTACTTCATTAAGATCACAAACGTTTCCCGTTTATTCATAGAATCTGTAATTAGATGGCCTTTGTTAAGTGATTTTATGGTTTCTGTAATCTAAGTTATTATTATTTATTATTTTCTTTCGGGGACACCTGTGGTAGGGCGGGTGATCAGTCCACGTCATCAGCCGACCATTTCACCCATTTCCCCATTTCCACCTTGTGGAGGTTTTGGGTCATCCAACTCTCCCCGTGTCCCCTTCAAACCTTTTGCTTGCAGAATCTTATTATTTTTTCCATCTGTAGTTCTTTAATGTCTTCTACTGTGACTAAATCCGAGCCCATATGCATTTGTCTTAGCCTCGAGTATGCAGAGCATTCAGTGAGTAGATGGATGCTTGTTTCCTCACTTTCTCTGCACTCCGGACATAGGGGGTCGCTGCCTATTCCAATAATCTAAGTTAACAAACTTTTAAGTAAAAAAACAGTTTATAACGTAAAATATATTAGTGAAACTTATTTCAAATTAATTTAACTACGGCCCGACGTTTCGATTTCTTGCAGCCGTGGTAATGGGGAGACTAAAGATGAAAGGTGTCCCTAATGCCAATAAAAAATGCTACGCTAGTGCCCTCTGTTAATCTTAACTAATACATTTTTCTTTTAGAACCGTTATGAGAATGTTATTTAAATATGTACTTCTCACGTACACGTTTTAAGATTTTAGTTACATTAAATTTCATGGAAAGATGTAAAATACATGATCTTGTATTACAGAACCTACACATCGGTTCGAATCCCGGGAAAACAAGATTAATTGACAATATATAAGAAACGATAATTGTAACAGAGAAAGAAACGTGCTTTAAACGTAAGAGAAAATATAAATGTTGTTAAACATCAATACAACATAATAAAACACGCAATAATTATATCGTAGCCAATATTACATCCGACATCGACCCTGGTGCGTTTTAGGGAGGAGGGTGGCTATTACCCCATAGAACCACCATTTCTAATTGATTTACAATTGTCAGTTAAATTTGTTTGCCCACCACCCTGCGATTGAAAATCGCAAGTGCATTAAACTTTCTCCATTAAAAATGTATAATCTATACTAATATTTTAAAGCTGCAGAGTTTGTTTGTTGAACGTGCTAATCTCAAGAACTACTAGTTCAAACTATAACTTCTAGTTAGGCTATAACATCACGATTCGACAAAAGCGTACACTACGAAAACGGTTCAAGATACAAGAAAGAGTTTTAGAATTTTTACCATCCATAAATTTTAATTCGTTGTTTTTGTTTAATCTCTAACCTACTTTTACCTATAGTTTTAATTTTTACGTATTTTTATTATCTCTATTTAATATATTGAATTAAATTAATGCATACCTTGAATGACTAAATATTATGAAGTCAGTAAGCTTTGTATAAATAAATAAATACCAAAAAGATATACGGAGAACACTTGAAAACGTAATATATACCTTAGAAGTATTTTTCTTTACATGACATGATATCCATTATTATTTACGTATATATTCAAATTGTACTACTCGCTCTTCTTTCTATTCTTCTCTTCTGGGAGGGTAATATAGGTAAAGGATAGTAAAGTTCGAAGAAACGTGATTCCTTATAAATCGTGGTCTTTTCCCTTATAAATATTGATGCAAAATCAGTTAATTTATTAATAATTCGTCGTTGAAAGATTGTCGAAAAATTTAATATAAGGTGGCGCAAGTAACACCGTGGGGCGCCTCTAGTAACGAAGAGAAAAGGATGCTTATAGCAGAAAATGCATATAAAGCAGTACAAAGAATTCAAAGGAACTAGGAATATAGCGTTAGAGTCTTTTAAAATAGTTTCCTTAGAGAACTTCGAAGAATGGAGGATAGTTATGGCGAGGTGCGGAGATTGGTCAGAGGTCATTTAGAGGAAATGCGGACAAGACTATAGATGAATGAAATATACAGTCTTGATACGCTAGTAGTCTATTTACTAATTACTTTTAAGTAAGTTTATGAGCAGTGAAGTATACATCTAATACAATTTAAGTAAGTTTGTCTTTGCGTTATTCGACTTTGAATTTTTATGTTAGATACATAATTAAAGTACAACCTTTGACTAAACATTTACTATAAGTGGTTTTAAGGTTTGAATCCCGGTGATACATAATATATAGTTTCGGTCAGGAAGGGTATTTATATCGGGTCCACTTTTTGCCTGAGAATAAAACCAAAAAGTGACACATAAGTACATGTAGCCACTGCCATATAATTAACTATAATAACTATAATTGTGGGAATGAAATGCTTTTTATTAGGAGTCTTATTAAATAAAAACCTTGTAAATTGTTGAAGTCATTAATAGTAATGTTAAAAAGACTAAAAACTTCTTATTAAAATTAGAGACCACAGCAACTGATTTGGAAAGTAAAAAGATAATTTAAACAATTGTCATAGACATCTTAAATATTGATGTTGCCACACTAAAAAATATCTCCCGATAAATTGGGAATTGATATTGATAAGGGGATAATTGTAATAACTATGAATACTTTGAGAAAACTTGGTACATATTTCACATAGTGAAGTGATTCCTTTCATTTGAAAACTTTGATATTTTTCACATGTTATTGCACATGAAGGCAAAATAATTTAAAAATCGAAAATAAATTGAAAAACATTTTTGACACTGGCTGGGTAGGACTTGAACCGGCATCGTCAGCATTCCGTGCTGTTGCTCTACCAATTGAGCTACCGACTCAATTTATTTTCGATTTTTAAATCATTCCTTTCATACAATTTTTAATCTTCTCTGAGAAACGATAAATTATTTAATGTTTCTCGCGTTGCGATCACTGCCATAATAGAGTTATTACAAAAATGGCGATTCGCGTTAAGAAATATCACTTGGTGAACCCGAGACGCTTGTTAGCGTCGCCGTCTTTATTTATGGCGAGATTTATTTTATGGCCAGGGTGGAATCGAATGAGGCGAAAATCTGCGACAAAAATGTACATTGATTTTCAGTTGGAACATAAAAAACAGTCTAACTATATAAAATACAATTTTGAACCAATTAAGAGTAAATCGTTTTTATCTTTTGCTTGCGGTAGTAGTTTTATTTAATAAATTGAACTACACTTTTCAGCTCCCCACTATCATTACTAACGCAAATCGCATTTCTATAAAGGTGGGAAGGGATTTTAATTAGTTATATGGGTTAAAATAAAACACTTTGACGGGTTTAACACGCGAAATTTATTAGATAAACTTATTTGGAGATTACGTTATCTACGGGAAAATCGTGACCTGCCGCAAAGCATCCGAAACGTTGGAGCATATTTAAGATAATATCCAAATTAGTTTAACTAATATATATCGCGTTTTAAACCCGTTAAAGAGTTTTGCGCAAACTATAGATAGTATTTAGTTATATGGGCTCAAATACAAATGTAGGAAAGTATATGTATATTATACTAGGGATAAGAGGCATAGAAATATGTCTTCCCTTACAGTTGTATATTTAATTTACTGAAATTTAGTTTTTCTGTTTTCGACCCGATCGAAACGATCGTTATGTTTCTTCAGCATGTGAAAGACCGACTTTTAGAACCGGTTAGATTGTAATTCTTAGTTATGTGTAGACATAACAAAACATGAAATTAATATTAATTTTTTCAGTCTGTAAGTGACTTCACTTATTCCATGAATGAGGCCTAAACTAATGTGAGACGAGGGAAAGGTCAAAAGCACAAATAAATAAAATTGTGGAAGAGGACACGCGGTTAGTCGTCTCATTAGAGCGAAGGCATTGTCCCACTTTCTCAGATTATATGAGGATAGATTTTATTAAATCTGTCAACTTAGTTCTATATAAACGCACACACGTTTTGAAGATAGATAAAACTTAAGTAGTCCGATACACACATTTTATTTTATTTCATGATATAAATACATATGTGTATTTACGAAAATCATTAGTAAAAAGTCAATTTCTTTTAGAGTTAAAAAAAAGAATCACTATTATTATTAATACACAACATTACGTATTTTAAAGATCTACAAAGCCAAAATAGGTCATGTTGAGATTTTCTTGTCTTCCACCTTTATCATAAAAAAATGAAATAAATAGACCTACTGAAATTTAATCGTCGTACTGAAAAAAATTTTTCTTATAAACTTTTGTACTTTAATTAAATACATATAAATAAACCATTTCATTATAAAAAAATAAGCAGCCAACCGTACGTGCCAGGCGCAATATTTCACTTGGAATTTTGTGCCAAAGCGGAGTTTACCAAATAAAATATAAAAATGAAAAGCAAACAACACAGCGCGTTGTATTTGCGATGATATTTGGTCCGTAGATTCTTATACTCTTTGTCGGGGCCTAATCTACTGGGACGAGCGGCGCGCACGTACACCATCGACCTTTACTGTTTCTTGAAATTCTGCGATCAAATCTACGAATATATTGTTATGCATTTGTGTTCGTCGTTTTGGTATTGTTTTCGTGTTTATTTAAAAGTTTTAAAAACTTTTATATTTTTACATATTATGGCAGTATATAAATTAAAAATCGATTTTAGATTCACGTCAATTTACGACACGGACAGCACTTATAGACGCGAGAGTTTCAAACTGTTAAAAATGTATTATCAAATCAAGGTGTAAAAGAGTAACTTTACTATGTATACACGAATATAAACTGTATTTACTATAATCACGAATTTTTTGCATTGTGTTTGTACTTATTCAAATCATTAAAATTTGAATTATTATCATTTTATAAGATATCAAAGTTTGTTTTAATATATTGTGCAGGAAAAAGGACAATTTGGTGCAAATGTGATTAAGAAAGCGTCTGTAAATAAAAGGAAGAGAATCGCTGTAAAGGAAAATCCTTACAAATCGCAGATTAATCCAGAAGAGGGTCTGAAATCCAGGTTAGTTGTAAATATCAATTACGCAAATGCTACGGCTTAGGGTAAACACTTTACACGATGAACGAATTGTGAAGTTCGCATCTCAAGGGGTGAATTGTCTTACGTTTATTTCTAAGGAGTGTTACTGAAAATTAATTTACACGATTGTTGTGAGGTAAACGCTTCTTTATTAATTAAAGACTTGAATATCTTAACTAACATGTAAAAGTTGACACGGGCGGAACTCAAACGCTGGTCGAGGATCTAAATCCCGCCCTCTTCATCTAACTGTTTAAACTAAAATAATAATAATAATAAAAAATATTAAAAGGTATTAGATATTTTCACCGGTTCACGGGGACATAATATATCGGTATGTCTTAAAAATTATAATACAGGTGGTAGTCGAACCCGATATAGCCGGCATCTAGTTACGCGCGAGTTTATTAATGTTTCCTTAATAGACTTAACAAAAAACTATATAGTCTACATATTAGTTCATATACCATTAGAAACGGTGTTTTCGCCGCTACGTCTTGGGTCTACGACGTAGCGGCCTTTACGTTTATTGTAGTGTAGAGTAAATTTTAAAATTATTAGGAGTTTCGCGAAATTTTAAAATAAGGTATATATATTCCTTAAGAAATGTGTATTTTAGCTCAATTATTCATTTATTTTTATAATTATTGAAACAGATATACCTTGCAATGAGTATTGTAAATCTTCTATAGGTATACGAATGTACGAAACGCGGCCAATTGGATGTAACTCCCATGGGCATTTTTTCAGAAGTCTTACCTACAAATTGAGTATCGGTCGGGGTCGTTGAGATAATTTTAATATTCGCATCACAGGAACGAGACTTTTGTATTGATTTTTAACGGTATTACTTTGCAAAAGTGATATTTTTGTTAAATTTAAAAACATATGTTTATCTTTTAGGTTTTGTGTAAGTGACGCTTAACTTTGACTTATCAAACATTTGATACTAATATATATGGAACTGCTTCTAGACTTAAACTAGAAAATCAATATCAGTGTATATAAAATAATCATGTTAGTAGCTTGTCCGTAACTTAAAGCACCATGTCGTACACAGATTGAAAACTTATCTAGCATAGCGTAGCGTAGATAAGTTTGCTCTAAAGATAATATTCTACAGACAAGTAAGAGATACTAAATATTTTTTAGTGGTTAAATTATGACCCTAATTTTATTTAGGCATAAGTATTCAATAATAGACGTCTATAGGTACACGTAATAAAACATTACATCGTATTACTTACATAAACCGTCGCAAAAACATTTTCCCCGTGGATTTCATTGAATCAACAGGTTATACAGTAATTCACACCCTCCGTTTCCCTTTTCAATTTACCACCTTATACTCGGAGCGTACGGTCCTGAATTCTATTGAGCTCCCTAGAGGCACGAACTACCTGTAGATTTCCTTATTCCCCACATAACCTCTTATCGATGTTGGAAAACTTAACTACGATATACACGATCGTTTCTACGACACTGTAATTTCGTTTGATTGATAATTTAGATAAAGAAACGAGTTAAATGAGTGAGAATCGTTCGTATTTTGCGGCGTCAAGACAGACACTGACGTCACGGGAGCTGATATCAAACTAGCCAGAAATGCGTGCCACGCTCCCTCTGTCCTTATTCCCTATCGGGAGAGATATTCTGCAGTAAATTTTGCCGAAGCGTTGATAAGGATTATTTTTGTCTCTGATAAAAGAATTTGTTAATTGATTTTAAAGGACTGATGAAATGTTTATAGCTAGACGATGATTTATGTGATTATAAAATGAAACGTAGTGAAGATATTCAACAGTTTTACTATTTAAGGGACACTTAACAGATTTAGTATTTTACGCTTAGGTCTTTTTTTATATAGACAAATAACTTACTCCGTAATTTCTCATTTTACGTATTTTAATAACAGCGTTTTTCAATATTTATTTTGAATAAATATTGGATTATTTTAATAAGTCACAATATTTATTATAACATACTAAATGTTTTATACTTTTATTAAACATTCCATACGATATGTTATGTGTAATTTTATTATTATTAAAGAGAGCTCCTATAATTCTATTTTAGGGCATTTTCGTAGTATGACGCGGACGGTCGCGATGCTCCAGATTCGCAGACAATGCTCCAATTTATACCCAAGTCACTTACTGGAGTCGGCGAGACGCGAGGGGGTGCGATATGTACCCATAACTATGGGCATGTCGGAGAGAAAGGAGAGCCACCTACTTAACACTATTCTTAGTCCATTATAGATCAATCGATAATTTAACGTTATTAATAGAATTATTGTACACGTTCTTGTGCACACTGTATTGTAGATAATACCTAATATAATAAAAGTGGAAAGAGATATACATCACTCAATATTGTTGATATTAAAAATCATTTTTGAAAACTACAAACACATGTGGCACATCATTGCTAATGATGGCAGGTAAATTTAATACAAAACAAAAAAACTATTAAGACTATACATTATTATAATATTGTTATATTATTATAACCTTAAATACTGTCTGTAGTTTACGTGAGTAGTACACATTTAAATAAAACAATTTAACGGTTTAAAACGCGATATATTTTATTTAAACTTGTTTGAAAATTATTTTTAACTACTGCCCGACGTTTGGGGTACCTTGAGCAGCCGTGGTCACAGCGAGACAACAAGTTTAACTAAAATAAAACGTGGATTAAAACATTAAATTAGTAGATTAAAGTCTTTATTTACATATTTAAAATTTGTTATAATAATGTAATTTACTATATATAAATATAGTTTAGCTATAGCTAGTAAACAGTTGCTAGTACGTAAACAACTTTCGAGCTACTTTAGTTTTATTTCTTCATATTAAATATACAATATTATAATAATAGTATAAGGTTCCTAGTGTAAATAAATGGATTTTAAAACTTCCAGAGATTTAGTCATACCATTGTTGTAATTAAATGTACCCAATATATTCGAAGTATTCCCCGTATATCGATACCGTAATGTTAGAAAAAACGCTGCACAAAGCCAATTACATTAAAACATTCGGCCCGGGACAAAGGGCGACAGAACAATGGTCCTGGAAGGAGCTCGCGATATGTCTTTCAATGCTTTTAACTTTCGTGATGGCGGCACCGAGGGAAAATGGTGACGTCTAGCGACAAATGCGCGTGACATAGTGTTGTGCTGTTATCTATTCGATATTAAAAATTTAACTTTTTTTAACATCAATTAATTCTGATTAAACACGTTGTATATATTTTATTATTGCTTTAAAAGTGAAATAAATTATGGCACTATACGGTCACAGTGCAATGGTAATAATTAATATATGTTAGAAAAGTTTAACATTTTTACATGTGATACATCATTATGGAATTTAAAAATAGCAAATAAATTGAAAAAAAAATCGACTCGGGCAGGCCTTGAACCGGCATCGTCATCTTTTAGAGCAACAGCATAAAACGCTGACAATGCCGGTTCAAGTCCTGCCCGAGTCGAAATTTGTATTCAATTAATTTTCGATTTTTAAATAAATTAATGTCTTAAATAAAAAAAAATAGTCCGTGTTTTTTTTGTAAAATATAATGAACTTTAATAAATATTTAAGCCCTTGTTTATTTTTGTTAGATATCAATCAATGGTAACAGGACTTGTATAACAAAAAAATTATTAAGAAATGTAAAGGTGTAGCGAAAAAAATCTCTTTGAGTAACATTAGATACAGTCATCTAGCCTACAGCTCGGACTTGGTCTATTGTTTTCCTTTTTGTTTGATTGGAAGACTCGCCCATTGCTCTGCATTATAGTATATATAACTTATTAATTTTCCAAATAATTGCAGATTAAATTACGATTTGGCTTAACCGAAGAAAATGCTGTCAAGGTAATAAAACTGACTTTTAACATCGAAATGTCGAAACGCAATCTCATCACTAATAAAGAAGTGAGTCGTAACCAATGGGGTATCACGGGTTGGTTGCACCGCAAACTCATTTTATAAATCGTCCGCCCGTTCGCCCGGAACGACGCGTTAACTCACCCTAGTTCGATAATGTACCCCGTTTTCGTTCATTTCTCATAAACACGGTTTTTAACGTTTATCTGTAACATATGCCTCCGCCATGTATATAATTCTTTAATAGCACGAACACAAAATCGTCTTACTAACTCAGTACTTAACTCAGTCTTACTAACTTACTTACTAACTTGTTACTCAGGACTTAGTGTCAATTGATATATATCCATAAATTTCTAATTAAAAGTTAACCGAATGATAATGATATTAATAAACATGACAAGTGGTCAAAAAATAGGAAGGAGGGTATATTTATAACTTTAACTCTTAAATATAACACTTTAACAGTTTAAAACGCGATATGTATAAGTATACTTCTTTGAAAATTATTTTTAACCCCGGCCTGACTTTTCGGATGCTTTGCAGCAGCCGTGGTCACGGGGAGATATTCGTTATATTGTTTTATATAAATGTATACTACTTGCGTAAACTACAGACAGTATTTAACTTTAACTCTGTTCACTTCTTAATTGATTGTTCTTTCTCTGTACAATAAATAAAAAAAACGGTTGACGACAAATAAAATAAATAAATAATTTCTTATTTAAAGCTTACCTCAACTATAAGCATAAAATATGATTAAAAGCATCCATAGATAATCTTTTTCCTCATAGAAGTCAATTGTATGTTACGAAAACAACTCTCTTATCTCGTTATACAGTATTGTCTGTAGTAAAGAATGTCTTACAAAATACATAACAATATGAAGACGTAATATTCTCTCCGGTACTCTTAGTTAAAGGACAGTATCAACCAAGATCTTAAGTAAATCAAATCACCCCATGAATGGCGAATGAACCCGGGGCTTTTCACTGAGTTTTCCGCTGATGGCTATCACAATGGACGGGGATCAAGTGAAGTTATCTCTAAGGAGGTAAAAATGTTTCTTAATGCTTATTTAAGTTCCTTCCATTTGATGATATCAGGGAAAAGGGCGAGTTGGTAGCGTTGAGAAATCGTCTAGCGTAGGAATCTAAGATAATCCACTTTGCAGTATAAAGCCGTGATCAAGCTGTATAAAATCTACTTTCGAAGCTTGCAATCAGCTTAAAGTATTTTAACTTATCAGACGTATGAAATATAGCGATAATACTAAAGAAAAAGCAGTATCGTGGTATACCTTTAGATATAGTATACACAAACGACGATTGTAATGTAAATAATGTTTAAATAAAACACTTTAACGGTTTAAAACGCGATATATTAGTTAAAATTATTTTTAACTTCGGCCCGACGTTTCGGATGCTTTGCAGCAGCCGTGGTCACGGGTATATATCGCATGTTAAACCGTTAAAGTTTTTTATTTAAATGTGTACTACTCGCGTAAACTATAGACGGTATGTAAATAATGTATCAATAAAATTCACGGTATTTAGCTGATACATCATAATTTGGGCGATTTTTAATAATACAGTATCACACAATTGGCTTAGTTACCAATACATACTAATATATCACTTAAGTCAAATTGTTACTAACGCAACTAACACTCAATAAATTTAGTTAATGGTTCGACGGTCTGACTAAGAAATTACTATTATTTAAATTTAGAAGTACGTAGTTTGCGATGCCGATTTTAAATATAACATTGATTGTAGATAACTACGCGACCAGCCGTATTAACTTCCCCTTATAAGCAAAAAAATGTAATCAAATTTTACCAGACAACATTGAATACTGTAAAATTCTCGCCGGCTCGTCACAATAAAACTGTAACATTTTGATCTGATTTACATTTTTACGGCTCCTAAACACTCGATAAAACCGACCGCAGATATAAAACCTTTAAGTACATACAAATCTGCAGAGGCATTGAAACCCTTTTCAGCTGCGCGAAATGTTTCCACCGTGGGTGTGCTCTTTGAAAAACAACAATAACCCCCACCATACGTATGTATGAGGATACGCAATATACTTTAAAAGTACGTCTGCCATAGAGCTAAGACTGGTTAGAATGATATTTTTTACCTTTTTTTTTATTTAAAAAAAACAATCATTTGCCTTTACCTGAACAATTTCTCCCACTACTAAACTAATACATACATCGTTACTCGGGTGAGTCATCCGTCCAATAACGCAAAATAATAATAAAAAAAAGTAACTTCCGTATCTCAATTTAAAACATATTGTTAGTCTACACTATACGACTACTACTAAAACATGATTTCACTTTTGTTTATTAAAAATTATATTTTGTATGATAGAGGAGGACAGAGAAGCATACGGTTCACTGCATGGTAGATGCAATACCACAGGCATATAACATCTACACTACGCTGTCGGTCTATTTTGGCTTTGGATATTCGGAGATCCGAAGACCGAAAAGAGACAAACCAAAACGCCATGTCTTGGGTCTATAAACGATTTTTGGCCCTGACCAAAGACTGTTTTTACTATTTAATCTATTCTATGAGATATGCAAAAATATATAGATATTTCGTTACTGAATTTTTGCACATACTGACGTTCTGTAAGTTTCATAGCTCTATGTACATCCCTCTCTGTTTAAGAGCCACGCAATTTTCATGTTTCGTGAGTACAAATGGGAATCCATTTAAATACTAAGTCAACGTTTCAATACAAATGGAGTATTATTGAAACATAATAATAGATATACCATAGAAATATCCGCAGAGAATCGTTATTTTAATGTGTACTACTCGCGTAAACTACAAACAGTATTTAATTAAATACTGTTTATAGTTTACCCGAGTACACATTTAAATAAAACACTTTAACGGTTTAAATCGCGATATATAAGTTAAACTTTTTCAAATAAGTTTAACTAATATATCGCGTTTTAAACCGTTAAAGTGTTTTATTTAATAGTATTTAATAAGTAAAACCTAAACGAACAGATTAAACTGTAATAGGAGTATGTACTAGAATACATTTATTAAGGGCAAAATTATATAAAACCGCTCAAAGTCTAGAATTAGCGACTTTTTATAACTTCATTGTACACATGTAAGCTATATACGAGGGCATAATACGTATATCTATATATTCAATGAAAGATACATTTCTCCTCTCAGTCGCGTTACCCATAAGAACGCAAGGCAAAGGACTGGATGAATTACACAGGCTTCTCTTTGAGCGACTCACTTGGAGGGCTTACACGAAATAGATTCGATTGTACCAGCAATATCCTTGTTTGCTACTGATCGACTTCGTTTGTAGGCAAAACGGGGTTGTATTGAAGGGCAATTTGTTAAGGTGAACTGTGAATGCTACTAGTTAGATGTTTTATACTTTAGATGTTTTATATTTTAGTGTAAACGTAAACATAATTGTCTGTAGTTTACGCGAGTGGTACACATTTAAGTAACGGTTTCAAACGCAAAACGTGTTTAATTCCAGTAATGTTTAGCCGTTAAATTGTAAATAATTTAACTAATACGAATTTGTTTTATTTAAACACAGTTTTGTGTTTCAAAGTATGAAATATATATCCAAAAATATGTATCCAAGAATTATTCCTCTTTCAATAATCTAAGTGTCCACATGATTGTCTAAAAAGATTAACTCTCAAGAACGACGGGACGCAGACGACGTCTATCAAATCATATAAGTTATATTATAAAGATTAGGACGTTTGCAAATAAGTATTCCTTGTAGACGAAGTCGCGCGTTAGTTATAAATAAATTGAAAACCTGAGACAAGTGAGATGTGTTATTATATTTACATTTAGTGCCTTTTTAATGTCCCGAACTAGAGCAACCCTTTCCATGTAATACCGTGTAGACCCTCTCACAGTTTGCGCTCACACCAGTAAGCAGTGTTGTCAACAAAGGGTTGCACCGATTGCTTAATGGACAGCGAAGTCTGAGATAGCAATGTGATAAATCACCACCGTGATTACGGAGCCATTATCTAAAATCCAATCTCGAATAAAGTTCTTGATGACGTAATTGAAGCAGACGTACGCGCCTAACAGGATGGGTTTTAGCAACTTTTATCTTTAATGTTATAAAGCTGAAGAGTTTGTTGGAACGCTCTAATCACAGAAATGACTGGGCCGAATTAAAAAAAAACATTGTGTGTTTGTTGGATCATTAATTATGTGCTCGAATTTCAAATTATGATAACTAATTTATAATTAACGTTAAAAATCTTTGATAATTATTAATTAATATGAAAACTAATTTTGTGCGACATACAATGTTATCCCCAATTTTTATTGTGCTACATTTAATCTATATCCCCGTAGGGGCTTTTTATTTTTTTATCCTTTACAGCTTAAATACAAGTAAAATTGATGACTAATATAATTAACTAAGTTTCTTGTAGATGGATAACACCGGGAACTTGTTATGAAGTAAAGAATAAAACCAATTTTGTATTAATCAGAAATCTAAATAAAAAAATGTTTGCATCTTATGGAATCATCAAACATGGAATTTCAGAATTTACACAATTTCAGCAACTATCAAAAATAATTTTATATCTATCTACAACTGAATATCTCTTTTGCTTAGCACTAAGCACTGTTTTGCTAGTTTAATATGATAGATTGCGAGATCACAAAATGGTTTACTTAATTGAGTGAGACAAAAAAATAGTCAACCTTGTCCTGAAATGGACAATACAAGACTAAAAGTTTTGGTAAAAAAATTGTATAATGGTATATAAATTTGTAAAAACACTTGAGTGAGGGTTACAACAATAGACATGCATTTACGATATTTCCTTTGGCGTTTGGGCGGCAATGTCATTAGGGTCCGGAAATTCAATAGCGCCAGCATCTCGCCTTCCTAAACGCCACTTTACATAAATTGTTGTCTTAAATACTATTTAAAAGTGAAAGGACACATTTAAAATTATTTAACGGTCGTGTATTAGCATTTAAGTGATGAATTAATTCAATTTATGTAATTTTATTTAAAAAGTTTTAAATTGCTGATATTGGTCTGTTTATGTGAATTTATAAACATTTTATTGCAACACGCTTAAAAATTTATGACACAGTTTGAAGCCGAAATGTATCATAAACTTTTTTTAGGTTGCTGCTTTAAGTCATTATAATAGTGTGGGTGGTTATCATTGTTAAAAGGCTAGTTATAGAAAAGTAAGTTGTTGGCACACAAAAAGTGTAATCCCGTCCTCCTCGTGGGACGAATACATTTCCATGTTCGTTGCGCCGATCGATTTTCTTTCCAGCAAGTAGTGGATCAGACTACTTTGCCCTGTCCGACCGAAACTATCTATTTTTTCCCCGGGATTATAATTCAGGACGCCTCGTGATTAACTCAATGCTATGCATCACGTTAAACCATTTAGCTACAGACGCCATTTACACATATGCTTTGTACAAAATATAAAAAAAAATCTATGGGAATTTATCCTAAATAGGAAGCAAAATAGTCATTACTTACAAGTCCTTGAAACGTGACGGAAGCAGTGCGAACGGGAAGCCATGATCTCGCCTCTGATCAATACATCTTGGCGAAGTCAAATATTTGCACAAGGAGAACATTAGTGGAGACGATCGCGCGCCAATATATAGATATATCTATAGGTCTCATAGCTTTAGGCACTGCATTTTCTTTTAAATATTAAAAAAGTATTCTTCTTTTACCTATAGTATATGTTAGTTCCAATATAATACTTAACGAATTAAAAAGAGAACTACATTCGTTGTTAAACTCTTAAAGGATCCAAAGAAAAGGAAACAACTAATAAACAACGCGGTCTAAACCGTTAAATTGTTCTAATTAGAGTTATTATGAAACATTTTTGAAATTTTAATACTAAGATGTGCGTATGAAAAAGTGATAACTTAAACTCTAAATTGAACTGTTTAACATTTAATCGGAAGATACATTGACGCCGTAACGCGTCACGTAACAAAATAGATCAGCCATTATTTAAAAGTTATCACTATAGTATGTTTTAAGTAAAATAGCATGTGATAATAAAAAACTATTCTTACTCTGTAATTTCTTCTTTAAGCTTTTTTTTTAATATAGTTATTTACGTCAAGCTTTCTTTCCTTTAAGTTGCTTTGTTTCATATTCAATAATATTTCTTAAGAAATATTAGCCTTATACGGATAATGAATTTGAAAATTTCGAGTAGAATATTCGACAATTTATATACTACGTCGTCTAAATTAACTAACATATTACGTAGTTAAACAAATAATTACAAAATAAACTAATTGGGTTCGAATAATAATGCATACAAAAATATCCATCGAAAACAACCATCACCGTCTTAGCCGCGACAAAATGGCGCCAAGATGTCTGTACGAATCCAAGCGTCAGACTGGCGCCAAAAATGCGTATCAAATTGCTAGTTACCCTCTACACCCAGTGGCCTAATAAAACATCGACTATCGATTGTGGCGATCTTGTCTACTTAGCAAATACACCACAATAGGAGATACTTAAAACTGTTTTAATGATGGTCACATTGGAAGACTCACAAGTATGATTGAGGTTAAAATATCTTAATGAGATTTGCTGCCAACTTATTTAGCCTTTGAATATTCGGAAATCCACAGACTGAAACCGAAACGTAAGTAAACTTCACGGTATTTTTTTTGTCTGTGGACGGGGCTTTTTGAACCCGGAATTTCGATTTGCCTTCCACATTCAAAATGTTTCAGAAAAAATATGCATTGACAAAATTAAACACGCTGGGCCCAGTGAGATTCAAACTCATGACCAATCAATGTTTATTAGCTATGCATGGGTATGATTAAACTACTAAGACTGCAAAATAAGTTAGGTTGAAAAACAGATGGTACTAGTTGATAACAATTATAGAAGTTGAGTGTTCTTCCAAACTGAATCAGTTTCTTATTCTATCTTATCTATATACTGTCTATAGTTTACACGATATAATATACACGTATAGTTTACACGGTTTAAGTGTTTTATTTAAATGTGTACACATTTAAATAAAACACTTAAACCGTTTAAAACGCGAAATGTTAGTTAAACTTGATTGAATATGATTTTTAACTTCGCCCCGACGTTTCGGATGCTTTGCAGCAGCCGTGGTCACTGGGAAACGTCGGGCCGAAGTTAAAAATCATTTTCGAAGAAGTTTAACTAATATATCGCGTTTTAAACCGCTAAAGTGTTTTATTCAAATCTATTTTATCTAATTAAATTATTTGATGAAGTTTCATAAATAAACTTACTTGGTTAGTTAACTTAAAAATCGGTTTCTTTTTTTAAATAAGTAGAGGAATATTTCCGAGGTAAGACTTTTATATAATTTGTGGGCTAATTATTTCTACAGTTTATATAAATAAAGGTAAACCAAGCCAACCTTATTAGTAACTAGTGTTTTAAATTAGTATTTATGTACTTCGTGTATATAAAAGTTCACTGCTTAGTTTTTTTCACATGTTAATACACATGATGGCACTAAATAATTTAAAAATCGATTATATTTTTTTTTTAATGATGATAACGTGTAACACTCGGTAGCTCAATTGGTTAGGGCAATGGCACGTAACGTTGTGGATGCCGGTTCATGTCCAAATTTATACAAACTCACTGCTTTAGAGTATCTGTCATTTTGAGTAAAAAACAAAATGTCCGCCGAAATGAAGTTACTTTCCTCGCTACAATTCCTACACCGTATAAATCTTGTATTACTGTACAAGGCAAATATAAACATAATATAAAAGATTCTATCTATAAAACCTTCAATATTCTGGTTTATATTTGCTTCTAAGCTCTTTATATATTATTATACAAAAATCAGACATTTCCTTTACTCCTACCATCTCCTAGTTTTAAAATAGTCTGTTTGATATAAAGATTCTTAAGTCGACTCAGCAGGAAGCAACCACAAACAAAGCCAACCCGAGTAAAGTTACAACAGGATTAATTAATTTCAGTTACGCGGTCTTGATTAAAAATTTGTTTGACGGTATTCATTAATGAGGGACTGTAATTTGAGAGTGTCCTTTGAAGTGGGATTAATGTCTCTTCGGACTCCGCCCTCTTGCATCGGCACTGGCCAGAGCGCAAATTAAATAGACGTCCTTTCATGGGATTCTCATTATAATTCGCCTTTTAACAGGACATCGTGGTAGCATTTTTAATTATAAATCGTATATAAATGAAACTAGGATAACTCGAACATATCGTTATGATTCATTTTCACGATTGTTAAAATGTGTAACTAATATATATCGCGTTTTAAACCGTTAAATGTGTTACGAAATGTGTACTACTCGCGCAAACTACAGACAGTAAACATCTTTCTTTTAAGAAACCCAAGCTTCAGGGATAAAAAAGTCTACAAAGGTACAGAGCATCGGTAAGCAAAACAGTAGTTTTTTACGTGGAGAGGTCTATAGCCTATATTTTCTTTATTTTTATAATTATCCCATCTAGGTTCATCTATAGGTCATTAAGGATAATATCCAAGAATTTTTACTTCAATAGGCCTACTTATGAAAAGTTCATAGATTTTCCATAATAATATAACAGTCGCGACTTTCAGGCCAATAATATTTGGTATGAAATGTTATGGATTGTCTGTTTGTCTTTGAGATTTATGGCCGCGGGTCCCCCTGGCGCCAAGCGCGGATGCGGCGCCTAGCCGTCCGCCGTCGGCCAGACATCCTGGCTCCTATCGATTCAGAGATGAGCAGGTCAATTGGCAACATTTGTTTTGTTAGTCTAGCCACCGAAAACAGAGACCAGAGACGTCGTTAACAGTGTTAAATACAGAGGCTGTGAGGGTGATTTTTCGTACAGACCAGCACGTGATAAATTTCAGCGAACTTAACATCTGATCGGGATGCGCTTTCTGGACTTTGGATATACAATATGTAAATTAAAAATCGATTTTCGATTGGAAAAAAAATTACGACACGGGCAGGACTTGAATTGAAATCGAATTTTAAATAGTGCCATCATGTGCAATAAAATGTAAAAAATAATTAAGCTTTCAATTTCAAATTTAATAAGTATTTTTAATTTGTTTGCCCAAACTCGTTTTATCCAATTTTTTCAACTCGGACGAGACTTTCAATTTTTTTTTATTTATAAAACGATTTGATCATAAAAACTACTATTAATCTCTGGACTTTTAAATTCTTGTTTGTCATAAAATGTAGGAAAAGAAAACTTACAGTTAGACCCAAAAATAAAAAGACATTCATAATATTTCAAAAGAAGCTTGTACAGCTAACGAGGTGTAACATACGAAAACATTGTATAAAGCTGCTGCAAATCATCTGAAACGTCGGACCATAATTAAACTAACTTATAAGTTAAATATTACGCGATTTAGACCGTTAAAAGTGTTACAATAGCTTGTATAGTTTTATTGTAATTCGCGCATTCAACATTCAAATACAACCAAAAGATCCGATGATCTGAATTTGTATGTTAATTGTATAAGGATAATGAAGCGGAACACCTCAAAGATGTTTATAGAATGAATATTAATGTTGTACTTAATGTTCTGTTTATTAACACTCAGCTGCGAACTCGAATACACAATAAGGGCCGCCATACACGAACTGCTTTAACCTCAACGAAGCCATCGTATGAAAGTTCTTCGTGCTGAATCTGTGTTTAACTTAACCATAAAAAAGGATTACAACTGCTATACATACTGCAAGACGACTCACTACGAAATTTGTGATTCTTTTCTTTTTTAAAAATGCCATGCTCAAAACCTTTGTCAATGTGATTTCAACACCTGAGATATTCGATGCCGCTAATGTGACGTGTTTTTATTAGTACAATCGCATAGGGACCATTCATACATTCCGTAAGATAATTCTCATTAGTTAAACAATGTTGTTAAACACTGTTTAGGAATTAGAATTAGTCTTCATTAAATTAGGCTAGTATGGCTTAGTGCTCTAAACACCTCCACTATGTAAAAAAAATTAGAGATTTTGACTAACTGCAACTACCCGAGTGGTCGTGTATGGCAGTCCTAAGGGGTAGTTAGCCGCGTTGCTAATTGACCGTCACCGGCGCAATGGGACCGCAAAAGGACTGGCTCATTAAAATTTTACTTCATCGCCTAAAGGTATTGCCAATTTGTGATGAAACATGATAGCATCAATCATGCTGCATTTGAATAGAAGAAAATTGAAACTGCTATGTGCTTTTACCAAGTTACAATTACGCAGCGTGTTAAGACGAAAACATTGTATTGTGTTATATACAAGTTCTTTATTTGTCGGAAATCAATCAAGTATATAAAAATCAATAAAAAGGATTAAATATGGTGCATAAAGTATAACAAAATGTCATAAGATAATTATGTAAAATTAAGTGATAAAGTTGATTGAAATAAAATGTTTAAATGAACTATATTTAACGGTTTGAAATTCTAAATGTATTCGTTTATTTATGCTTAACTGCATTTTAATTTCGGTTGCTTTATAGCAGCATTTTGAACCGTTATAAACGTGATATATTATTGCGAATGATTTGCGTAAACTACAGACAATAATACTTTTGAACTTCCTTGAAAACTCATTCTAAATAGAGGACGCCGCAACGTTCTCATTGTTACATCAATCTTGAGAAACTCCTATAAAATGGAAGTTGTATATTATGTGAACTTATACAAATAATAATTATTCACCTATATCCGGTGTATGAATACAAACTACAAGATGTACCGTCCACAGAACACAAGGTGAAAATTGAGGAAGTGTTAATAAGGGTATGAAAGTTTCCTTCTTTGTCTCATTCTCTATTCTTGTAATATTCGATATTGAATGTATGTATTTATGGTTTTATTGGAATTATTTGTTACTTTATAGTTATTAATTAGAAGAGTCGTGACGTCTCATAATGTAAAAAATGAATCCATTTAAAAAATCAAATTGAAAAGTGTATATTGTGTTGTTTATATTTGTTGCTTTGTAATTGGCTGGCAATATTATTAAGTAGAGAGGTGTTGTTTTAGATGCTTTAAGATAATATGAGTAGAAACCAAACAATTATTAATAATTGTTACAAATAATGCAAATCTTTTTTGTTTTTTATAAGTTTATAAATTGTGAAGAAAAGAAGTGAGTTTTTGTCTCTGGTCCAGTAAAAGACTACCTTTATACAAACATGTAATTAATTGATGTACGTAAATTAAAGTTAAAAGCAAGATTTTTAAAAGTTATAATTGTTTGATATTCTTCGTAGCTATATCGTTTAAGAGCATAAAGTTATTAATACGTAGATAAATAAAACAATAAGACAAAGTGTCTGAGAGCAATTAATTTGGGGGTCCGTTGTGAGCTCTGGACCAATCCTGTAATTGTCGTCGGCAATATTCAAATGGCGGAAACAATTAGCGTGAGTGCTGTGTGTATTGCTGACTGCCCTCTTAGGCCTCAGTCTCATATAAACGCTATAGGCCACAGCATAACGCGTTCCGTCACTTACTATTATAGAAATGTACTGTTGTTGTCTCCTTCACACAGAGACAAGGGCTTTACACTGTATCTTACATTTGAAACCTTTAGTTTTTTGCACATGATGGTACTATATAAATAAACACAGAATTTAGATTGAAAAAAAATATACAACACGGGAAGGATTTGAACCGGGGTCTACAGCGTTCCTTGATGTCGCTCTGAGAGTTTAAAAATCAATTAAATCAAATTTTTCGAATCATTGAAAATGACTTCGCTGTCTTTTCTAAAAAAGAAGCTCGCTTTTAGGCATTATCACCTTAAGTTAATAAATTGTGAAACTTAATCTTGGTCTCGAAGTTTACCTTGACAGTACCTAGTTGTCAGTTGAACATTTTGACTCACGTTTAACTAACAACTAAGATTTTTTAGAATCGCGTGACGCATTACGCTGCACGTATAACAGACCACATCCTTAACATCTAGCATGGCTTGCAGAAAAAGAGACTAAACCAGTTGGGAATACCGCTCTAGTTGAGTAAGTGAAATTAAAATAAAATATTATATTGCGAATGAAATGGAAAGACTAATAAACCGATTGCTTTATTGTAATAATTATGTTCTACTACTAGTTAAAAATACCACTCCATCGTTTATATCTATCACTTGCTTATGTAATTCCAATTGCATTTTAAGTGCCTAGACGTCCTCCTTGGCAGCTAGTATGTAGCATTCAAAATGATTGGTTAAAAGATTATTAAAAAATCTTTTAGGACTGTCAACAACGTCCAATCGTTAGTTGAACTGTAAAAAGACTTCTCTTCTTAGTCTAACGTCTATTCCATACTAAATTGTTTCTGTCTATGGGAGAAAACCGTAAAAAGTCATATGCCTTATATCAGTCCCTCTACACGTCAGGAGTATAAAGAACCTACCAAACTGTCAATTTTTTTCAATTATATAGAATGCAATACCCTTTTATGCTGAATTGCACACATACAAAATTCAATAAGAGTTCCTAGAACTCAATCATCATTATATCCAACAAATATACGCTAAGCTTGCTATAAAGTCATAATTGACGGGATGCTCCCTCTGCAGCTCGTTCCAAATCTCTTTTGTGTTCTACGATAACGCTACAAAGCCTGCTAATGTCTTTTAAGGACTTAGTGATTTAAACGGACTAAATAATGAACCAGCTACCCTTTCCCTCGCAACGCAATTTATGAGCTTAAGAGCGTGAGGGATAGATATGTGGTCATCATTTTATTTAGAATATTATTTTTGTGAATATACAATGCTAAAAAGGTCGCCATCTTGTTTAGATGGCTGGGATTGGGGCACCTTCCATCAAGTAAACCACATGCTTAGCCGTAATCTTTTATCAAAAACAAAATTAGATATATCTCCTATGTTAAAGTGTCCATTGATATTGGATCAAGGAATTAACATATAGTAAAGTATATTTGGAATATTTCCAATAAGATCTTGCTAGGCTAGGCTAACAATTCGGATAAAATTGCAGAGATCGCGATAAACTGTCAACCGGCACTGGCCCCGTGTGGTGGGTAGTTTTATAATCTGTTTCCATGTAAGAGGACCCTTGCCCAGTTGTGGGACTAGAATAGGTTAAAACCAAGACTACTTTTGTTACTATAGAACGTATATATAAATCTTGATTTATCTATCACAGATTCAA